>OU015589.1:5005000-10005000 GCA_907165245.1 Habrosyne pyritoides | reverse complement strand
TATAAATATATCTTATATATACATATCGAACGCTGTCCAATCGAATGCCATTCATAATTTTTTTTTATTGAATACTCTGTAAAACTGAAGGGTATTGTGGACGAGATTTTCCCATCCCCCTATCTCTTACCCTCTTGAGGTAGAAACTTTTTAAAAACGGTATAATCCGGTACAAACGCGGTACAATCGAATGGCATTAATTAAAATTAGTTATTGTAAACTTTGCAAAATTAAGAGTATTGCACTGTCAAAAAGTTATCAGATCGCATGTAGAGCCAAACTTCTAACTCTACACGGCCTAACTCTACAAGCCTTAGGGCTAGCTTCACAAACTCTACATCTTCGTCACACTATGTGGCCCATTATCCCCGAAGACGTAAGTACAATATGTGTGAGGACTTTCCTAGGATACATATATTTGTTTATTTTTATGATAGAGATATAGGCACTCTACGAAGAATAGTGATATGCACTCTATCAATACTAGAAATAAGCATAAACTTGTCACTTCTGCATATAGACTTCAAAAGGTGCAGGGCTCATTTTTAGGACTTAGTGCACGCATCTATTATAGAATCCCTGCTGAAATTTTAAATTTTCATAGCCTTTATACTCTAGAATCTAGATTTTATTGAAATCTAAAAACCCCCGATTTTGTCACTGACTCACTCACTCACTCACTGATTATCATCAAAAATAGGTATCTTAGAATAGTTTCATTTAATTAACTTCATTAGATAGACTTTACTTTGATCTTAATGTAGGTTAAAATAGTTGTTGTTCTCCTCGGGCGCGGTCGGCCGGGGACGATGCTCCCCCGCCACCGGTCTCGGAGGCCGAATTCGGGGCGGCCGTTCTGAGACTAAAGTCAAAGAAGACCGCCCCGGGCCCGGACGGTGTGCCGGGCACGGCCTCGCGATCGCACTCGAGGAGATCGGCGAGAGGGTGAGGTCCCTCTTCAGCGCGTGCTTGGGGCGGGGTCGATTCCCGCGGCGTTGGAAGACGGGCAAGCTCGTCCTCCTTTACAAGGACGGGCGCCCGGCCGGACAGCCGTCGTCCTATCGCCCGATCGTGCTGCTCGACGAGGTGAGCAAGATGTTCGAGCGTGTGCTCGCTGCTCGCCTCGTCGGGAGCATGGATCCGGGCTTGGACGACGCGCAGTTCGGCTTCCGCCGCGGAAGATCGACCCTGGACGCCATCGCGCGGGTAAGGGATCTCGCCGAGGAGGCGGTCTCCCAGGGCGGAGTGATGTTTGCGGTGTCTTTAGACATCCGCAACGCATTCAACACTCTGCCCTGGGAAACGGTGAAGGGAGCACTGCGGTACCATGGGGTGCCGCAGTACCTCCAGAGGGCCGTCGCCGACTACTTCGTCGGGAGAGCGGTGGTCTTCCCGACGAAGTCGGGCGGCACGGGGAGGAGGGAGATGTCGTGCGGTGTCCCGCAGGGGTCGGTCCTAGGACCGCTCCTGTGGAACATCGGCTACGACTGGGTGCTGCGCGGGGCCACGTTGCGGGGGGTCGACGTAACTTGTTACGCCGACGATACCCTCGTGTCGGCCTGCGGCAGCACCTTCAGAGAGGCCTCCCTTCTCGCCACGGCAGGGGTGGCCCAAGTGGTGGGGCGGATCCGCGCCCTAGGGCTCGAGGTGGCCCTCAGTAAGTCGGAGGCCCTGGTATTCCATGGGCCCCGCAACAAGCCACCGCCGGGAGCCTCCATAATGGTGGGAGGGACTTCCATCGCCGTCGGTCCGACGATGAAATATCTCGGACTCATTCTGGACGGACGGTGGAAGTTCGAAGAGCACTTCCGGCGGTTGGCACCGAGGCTGGTGGCCGCTGCTGGGGCCCTGGGGCGGATCCTCCCCAACGTAGGGGGGCCGGGGAAGGCATGCCGACGCCTTTACACAGGTGTGGTGCGCTCCATGGCGCTCTACGGGGCGCCTATATGGGCAGACGCCATGAGCGCCCGAAACCTGGCTGCGCTGCGACGTCCGCAGCGCGCCATGGCGCTCAGGGTGGCCCGAGCGTACCGCACCGTGTCGTGCGTCGGTGCGTGTCTGCTCGCCGGTACGCCGCCGTGGGACCTCGAAGCCGAGGTGCTCGCCGCGGTGTACTGGCGAGCGAAGGAGGAGATAGCGGGTGGAGGCTGCCCCCACCCGCGGGAGATCGATCGCTGGCGTGAAGACGCACGCGGTGTTCTCCTGCGGAAGTGGGCGGCCCGCCTGGTGGACCCCGACGTCAGCCGGGAGTTGGTGGCCGCCGTTCGGCCCATCCTGAGGGAGTGGGTCGAACGGGGGCACGGGGCTCTCTCCTTCCACCTGACACAGATGATCACCGGGCACGGCTGCTTTGGTAGATACCTGTGCCGGGTGGCGGGTAGGGAGCCCACGGAGACGTGCCACCACTGTTCGGTGGCAGTCGCGGACACGGCGCGTCACACGCGCGAGGAGTGCCCGGCTTGGGCGGTCCCTCGCGCCGCCTTGTCCGCGACAGTCGGGGTGGACTTGTCGCTGCCGGCCTTGCTGAATGCCATGGTCGACAGCGAGGAGTCGTGGAAGGCGGCCTCGTCCTTCTGTGACGCTGTACTGTCACAGAAGGAGGCGGCGGAGCGGGAGCGGGAGGATGATATCAACTCGGCCCCGCTCCGTCGCCGGAGGTGCGGCAGGCGGCGTCTGGCCTTCGCGGCCCGGATGCCGCCGTAAGCCGGGGACTGCGGGTGGTGGATCGGGGCAGATCTGCCACCTGCACTAAAGGTCCCAAGCTGGAGGCGCCCATAAGTCAATATGACAAACCCCGCCCAGAGAAGGGCTCGCCCCGGATGGGCGAGCGACGCCGACGGGGCAGGCGGTCGTAGGACTCGTCTGGTCCCGCAGCCCCGTCAACGGCGGAGAAGGAACTCGAGGGGTTTTAGTGGGTAGGCTCCCCGGTCCCATCCCATTAGGGGAAGAGGTCGGGGAGAGAGTCCCACATAACCACCGCGCCTGCCCCGGCGCGGTGGTATGCGCAAAGCATTTCCCCTCGTTAAAAAAAAAAAAAAAAAAAAAAGGTTAAAATTGTTGTTAGTTCATTTAGTTTAAATTTTACCTAAATTATCATTGCGCAAAATGATAAAAGAAATTACGCCATGACGGGTGGAAGGCTGAGGGGTTCGGGGACGATAATGAGTGGTTAGCCAGTCGATTCAACCAAGTCAAAAACAATTCGGGTATACCTCATTATTTTTATTACATTCTGTGTGATTTGACTAAAATGTAGAGTTTGTGTAGTTAGGGCTTGTAGAGTAAGGGCGTGTTAGAAGCTTGACTCTACATGAGATCTGATAACTTTGTCAGTGCGAGCAATAATATGTATATGGTCTCGTCTTGACCACATTTAACATGAAAATGTTTTTGGTGGAATTTTATATTCCGGGCTATTCGTAAGCTGCAAACATAAAAAGCTGTTAGAGAAAATAACTATCGCACCACCCTGTCTCTCAGGATCTTGAGGTACAAACTTTTTAAGAAGGGTACAATCCTTTACAAACGCGGTACAATCGAATGGCATTCATAATAATTTGTTATTGTATACCCTGAAAACTTAAGGGTATTTGCGGGCCAGATTTTCCCATTCCCCTATCTCATACCCTCTTGGAGTACAAACGTTTTAAAAAACGGTACAATCCGGTACAAACGCGGTACAATCGAATGGCATTAATTAAAATAAGTTATTGTAAACTTTGCAAAATTAAGGGTATTGCGGGCCAAATTTTTGAATCCCCCCATCTCTTACCCCTTTGAGGTACAAACGATTTAAAAAACGGTACAATCCGGTACAAACGGGGTACAATCGAATGGCACTAATTAAAATTAGTTATTGTAAACTTTGCAAAATTAAGGGTATTGCGGGCCAAACTTTCACACCCTCCTGTCTCTTACCCTCTTGAGATAGAAACTTTTTAAAAACGGTACAATCCGGTACAAACGCGGTACAAACGAATGACATTCATAAAAAAATGTTATTGAGTATTCTGAAAACTGAAGGGTATTGCGGGCCAAATTTTTCCATCCCCCTATCCCTTGTCCCTTTGAGGTACAAACGATTTAAAAAACGGTACAATCCGGTACAAACGGGGTACAATCGAATGGCATTAATTAAAATTAGGTATTGCGGGCCAAACTTTCACACCCTCCTGTCTCTTACCCTCTTGAGATAGAAACTTTTTAAAAACGGTACAATCCGGTACAAACGCGGTACAAACGAATGACATTCATAAAACAATGTTATTGAGTATTCTGAAAACTGAAGAGTATTGCGGGCCAAATTTTTGCATCCCCCTATCTCTTACCCCTTTGAGGTACAAACGATTTTAAAAACGGTACAATCCGGTACAAACGGGGTACAATCGAATGGCATTCATGAAAATTAGGTATTGCGGGCCAAACTTTCACACCCTCCTGTCTCTTACCCTCTTGAGATAGAAACTTTTTAAAAACGGTACAATCCGGTACAAACGCGGTACAAACGAATGACATTCATAAAACAATGTTATTGAGTATTCTGAAAACTGAAGAGTATTGCGGGCCAAATTTTTGCATCCCCCTATCTCTTACCCCTTTGAGGTACAAACGATTTTAAAAACGGTACAATCCGGTACAAACGGGGTACAATCGAATGGCATTCATGAAAATTAGGTATTGCGGGCCAAACTTTCACACCCTCCTGTCTCTTACCCTCTTGAGATAGAAACTTTTTAAAAACGGTACAATCCGGTTCAAACGCGGTACAAACGAATGACATTCATAAAAATTTGTTATTGTGTACTCTGAAAATTTAAGGGTATTGCGGGCCAAATTTTTGCATCCCCCTATCTCTTACCCCTTTGAGGTACAAACGATTTAAAAAATGGTACAATCCGGTACAAACGCGGTACAATCGAATGGCATTAATTAAAATTAGTTATTGTAAACTTTGCAAAATAAAGAGTATTGCGGGCCAAATTTTTGCATCCCCCTATCTCTTACCCCTTTGAGGTACAAACGATTTAATAAACGGTACAATCCGGTACAAACGCGGTACAATCGAATGGCATTAATTAAAATTAGTTATTGTAAACTTTGCAAAATTAAGGGTATTGCGGGCCAAATTTTTACATCCCCCTATCTCTTACCCCTTTGAGGTACAAACGATTTAAAAAACGGTACAATCCGGTACAAACGCGGTACAATCGAATGGCATTAATTAAAATTAGTTATTGTAAACTTTGCAAAATTAAGGGTATTGCGGGCCAAATTTTTGCATCCCCTATCTCTTACCCCTTTGAGGTACAAACGATTTAAAAAACGGTACAATCCGGTACAAACGCGGTACAATCGAATGGCATTCATTAAAATTAGTTATTGTAAACTTTGCAAAATTAAGGGTATTGCGGGCCAAATTTTTGCATCCCCCTATCTCTTACCCCTTTGAGATACAAACGATTTAAAAAACGGTACAATCCGGTACAAACGCGGTACAATCGAATGGCATTAATTAAAATGAGTTATTGTAAACTTTGCAAAATTAAGGGTATTGCGGGCCAAACTTTCACACCCTCCTGTCTCTTACCCTCTTGAGATAGAAACTTTTTAAAAACGGTACAATCCGGTACAAACGCGGTACAAACGAATGACATTCATAAAAAAATGTTATTGAGTATTCTGAAAACTGAAGGGTATTGCGGGCCAAATTTTTGCATCCCCCTATCTCTTACCCCTTTGAGGTACAAACAAATTTAAAAAACGGTACAATCCGGTACAAACGGGGTACAATCGAATGGCATTCATGAAAATTAGTTATTGTATTTTCAGTTGCCAGGTTCACATAGGTGGGCGTTCCTAAGTAAATTAGTCCTAGCTTCGGGCGCGAGCAGCAGCGCGGGCTGGCGGCGCGCGAACACGTACCTATCGGACGCGCACAGCTTCAATGCGTCGAGCACATCTGGGTGATATACCCACCCACGCAGTACCTTCCACACATATTTGACTAGGGCTACGTCTCTTCTTACCTCTAACCTACTGTACCCTACCATACCTATGACAAACATACTCGGGTACATTAATGGATATCGAGGATACACCAAACTGTTTTAAATATAAAAACCGTGTAAATTTATTTTGAATTTTTTCCACCATGAGACTATATTTGGTTTCATGGGGGTTCCAAATTATGCTATTAGTTTCCAGGCGACTCCGAATATTTTACTTACCATCTATTGAAATAATGAAAGCCAGCGAGCCTTTTTATTTCTTCCATCATTCATTTCATAAATAAAATAAATATCTTGGGACATTCTTTACACAAGGCCACTGATTCGAAACTAAACACAGCTTCTACTATGAAAACCAGATAACTAATATACTATATATAATTTATTTTACACCACATGGGCCGTCACACAAGCGGTCAGTCCACCTGATGGTATCTGGTTACCGCTGCCTATGGACATTTACAACACTAGGGGCTTCGCCAATGCCTTGTCGACCCTGAGACGTGAAGTTGTTAAGTCTCATGTGCCTGTAATTTCACCGGCCCCCTTACCTTTCTAACCGAAACACAGTAATACAAGTGTACTTCCCCGGACGAACTCTGCACTAAGAGCTCTACTACTCTTTTTTATTTGTGTAAATGCATTCCAATATATGAAGATTTTTACACCATAACAATATTGTTACAATAAATACTTACGAGATACTCGAGTACCTTTCGATTCTTCATACCCGAGCCCCATCCCTAGCACAGTCGCGTTAACGCTGTAAAGGAAACTTAATTTTCGGAAGCCAACTTAGCCCCGCCCACCAAGGCTGGCATCACTGGCACTCACTAACAAATAAGGCCACATATAAATGCCTGTGAACCCTCCATTGTAGTATTCAAGGAGCAAACTTGTAGTACTGCGGTTGTATTAGTTTGTTCTGTGATTGTGTAATAACTATGTGTCGGTATCAGTGTTTGTTATTAGCTGCGTTACTAAGTGTCAGTTATGCTAATCCTAAGATTCGGCCTGTTTATAATCAGCCAGTACCCTATGATTATTATGTAAGTATTAATTTAATGTAAATAAAAACTTTTTTGCAAAGTACAGTGGAAAAAAACTTTAACAATAAAAAAAAACCGTTTGTTTTTATATTTGTATTTATTCGTGAATTTTCATTTTTAAATATTAATGCATATTAGCAGGTGAATATTATTTTTCCCTCATTTGACAAACAGCCAACTTGTTTCATACTTAATATTTTTTTTAATTAATTAATTTCCAATATTTCAGGAATCTCCAAAATATTCATTTAACTATGGCGTATCGGACCCTTCCACAGGAGATATGAAGTCACAACACGAGTCCAGAGATGGTGATGTTGTAAAAGGTTAGATTTACTTTACAAAAATTACCAAATCAAACTAAATAATTCCGCATTTCATTTATAATCCTTAAAAATAAGCACTGATATACAATAGTCGATATAAAGTACTCAATAGTAGTGTTTAGTTTATCTTATAGAAGAGAAATTATAAAAAAAATTGTATAAATTACAGGCGAGCAACCACTTGTCGGTTCAGGTTCAGACAAATTGTAATTAAATGTTCAGTCCAAATGCTTTTGTTCTATTAAATTAATATAATTGTTAAATATAGTCAAGGAAGTACCCATAAATTTAAGACCACCATATTAATATTCAACTAGCACAAATGTTAATAGCTGCCCATTGTGCGATCCCCGTAACCTTCAGCGTGCTTGTCATATAGCTATCATGCCCATAGAATCGTTTTCTATGCATCCACTGATTTATCTCTCGTGTATTGTTTGCAAAACTATGCCACCATTATTGTTACCACAACCCAAGCTATGAAATCTAGAAAAAAAGGAAAGAAAAACTAGATTCACATGGAGTTGATTTCCAAATTCGCAGCTTTGTTTCATCTAATTAGATAAATGTGAGGTCTCTGACTTGTATGGAATTTTACTCTCAGTTTCACAGCGATTGTGTGAAGATTATGTGATTTATTAATAACGATAAGTGATAGTCATAAATATTAATGTTGGTTTATTGTATACAGTTAGTACGCAAATAGTTATTTTCTATAAACAATACAATATTTGTTTAAGTTTTTCTAAATATGTATACTGTTAGCATACTCTAGTTGAAACACGTTCTCATTGTTTTCATTATTTGAAATCAAAATTTGATATTTAGATATTTCTCAGCATACCCATTCTGGGAATCTATCTACCTTTTTATTTTTTGGTATAGAGTCATCATTTATGCTAACCATGCAAATTAATCAAGATCGTTGAGCACCCTTAGTCAATCCGGGCTTTTGCCACCTTGCTTGTAAAACTTTTATGAATCAAAACCTTTTCTGATTTATAGGTCAATATTCCCTAGTTGAGCCAGACGGTTCTGTTCGCACGGTAGACTACACAGCGGACCCAGTTCACGGTTTCAACGCGGTCGTGTCAAAGAGTGGGCCGAACGTCCACACGGGCCCTGCGCCGGCGCACGTGCCTCAACAACCCAACCCTGTAGTACAATTCGTGACGAAGCCTGTACCAGTACCCGTGGAGGTACCACAGCACTTGTACCCGCAGGGGATTTACGGATCACCATCACCATTACCTTTCTGTAAGTTATTCTCAACACGACTAATCGCACTGTATAAATCTAGATACTGTCAGCAGCATAAGTATATGAACAGATCCAAATAAAAAAAACGACTTTACACCGCATCTATCTATGATATGTTATGATGAAGTGTTTAGTTTTATACATTATTAATTTTAGATTTTAGGTATTTTATAAGTTTGTATATCGCACTCTCAGAACGATAGGGGCTTAACTTAAAAAATCCCTTTTGGCACATCTCTGATTGGATCACTTTCACACTGAGCGGGGAGGGTGGGTCCCGGTGTTAAAGAGGCTGATGTATCGGTATGCTTATTCTATCATTAAATTGACTGTGTTTTACTATTCATCGGATAGAGCGTACTTTCTTTAGTCTCTCTATGATCGTAACTCCATTTCGCAAAATGTTAAGCTAAGCCTTTATCGTACTGAGGGTGCGATATTATGTTAAGCTACTTATCATGCTGACTCTACATCTGAAACGTAACGAATTTTGGAGTAGTTTTGTAGAGTATTAGCTACCGTTCCGTGATTGGACCCACGTTATTAAGGTATCTAATGTGTCCCGGAATTATAAAATGTCTTATGAAACTCGGGAATTGTGAAGGTTGTGAGTGAAACAATTATTGAAATCAGATGAAAATATCGTAAATACCTACATTTTCGAGATTACAAACTTTAACCCGTTCGTTATAAGTTTATAGAACATATTACATTAATATATGTGTAAATTAAATTTGTGTATTTCGTAAATTATTGTTTACAAATAATTTATTTTAAAAATAGGGGTACAAAGTTTATATAAACAGAGTGCCTGGTATTAATTCAATTGAAATTTAACACTCAACATCATATAATGAGAATAATATTAATCGATAATTCACAAAAACATGACATTAGCTTTTTTCTGCGCTTTTGTTCTCATTGTTAGTGTCTGAAAATGCATGTGTGAACAATACATTGATTTTGAATCATTGTGATATAACATAATGTAATGAATACTATTATCACATTTCACGAACTTCGAGGTATTGTTCTAACAATGATATAACGTTTAATCAATTCGCAACCCTATTGTGTACAAACTATTGTTCTTTATTGGTTTAGAAGTTGTATTGCTTTGTTTTCAGTGTATCCAAATGGACCTCCGCAGTTTCCTGAGTACGACGGATTTGAATTTGACGGACCTTATCCGCCACCGCCTCCTCATCATCGCTTTTATTAATATATTTGTGACACGATAGTTTAAGATGATATTTAAGTAAATTGTTTAAGTATTTGACAAGATTTAATCAGATTTTTATTTATATTTCTCATTCTCAAAACAATTCTTTCGGAAACTTTATTTTCGAAAAAATTGTTTTTAGACTCAATCAATCAGACAAATTTCTTAAAATTATGCTATACACCAAATGGATAAATATCGGATAAGATACGAGTATACTGCGCCATCCTTAAATGGGAAGGAAAGGAAAATGATGTCTCTTCTCTATGGTATTATTGAATATTCACGAAAAATATGTAGACACCAATAGCGGTGTGACAATCATTGTGCTTCATCATCACTACATAGTATAAAACAAAGTCGTTTTCTCTGTCCCTACGTCCCTATATCCCTATGTATGCTTAAATTTTTAAAACTACGAAATGGATTTTGATGCGGTTTTTTTAATAGATATAGTGATTGAAGAGGAAGGTTTTTATGTATAATACATGTGAAATCCCACGTGAACGCGGGTAAATCCGTGGGGGACAGCTAGTTTACTATAAATTCCTTACTCTTGCAATGAACAAGATAAGATTGAGGAATCCATGGAACAGTATTTTTTTTTTACTTGGCTGGATAAATTTGAATGTGGAACTCAGATTGGACATTTGTTGTCCACCAGTCCACCTGCCAATATTCCAGAATTGCCTTCGGGTCTAGCCAAAAATATACGTATTATTTTTTATGTCTAACAATGAAAATGATTGTTTTCTATCATCTTTATCATAAGATTTATTATAGAGTGAAATTTTGTACAATGTATGTATATATTCTGAATAACTTATAGGGCTTGCCTGCCTACCAAATAAAATACTGAATTGTAAATAAAAGAATGAGTTGAACGTATGTGGGCATTTTTTAATTTTTACATTTAATTTGTGAATTCCATGAAGTTGTTATTTTAAATTTTATGGTTCCATATATTTTCCATAATCACCTTAATTATTAAACTACAAAACAATAGAATTGTTAAAAAGTGGAATTGCCATTATTTATATTTTAAACAAGAAATTAAACACGCTTTCTTAACAGATATGATATTAAATGAGAAATACTCACTCCCTATAATACCTGAGAGGTAGGCATGGGCCTTAATACTATGATTCATATTTCACTGAATATATTATATTTATTTCAAAATCCTACGTAAAATATAGAATGCTCTCACTCATCACCAATTACGGGCACAGATGTATAAAAAAAACATCAAATACTTAGATATTACCTGTCACAGATAAGTACCCAACATGTTAATCAAACACAAGACTTGTGACTTGCACACACTGATGCGACTTTAGTTTTTGTGTACCTATACCTGACGGGTCTATAAGCTTACCCTGACTGCCACGCCGTAGATTGTGGGTTCGATTACCACCCAGGACAAACATTTGTGAGTATGAACATGTGTTTTATATATATCTAAGTATGATTAAAAGAAAAGCAATATATGTAGTATTATCAGCTATCTGGTTTCCATAGTACAAGATTGGGCTTGAGCAGTTTGGGATCAGATGACCATGTAAAGAATGACCCAGGCTAATTATTTATTTATCTATATTAAAAGTGATGGATATAGCTCGAAGCGTCAGAAAGCTAAAGTGGCAATGAATGGCCACTTTGCTCGAGGAACTGATATCTGATGGGAAGAAAGGTTCTCGAGTGGTGACTACGACGTACTACTGACGACCTGGTCAGAGTCACAGAAAACTGCTGGGTGCATGCTGCCCAGGACCTTAGATAAGGAAATTATGTTTACGAGTGGGCTGAAACAATATGATAAAACCAACATATGTGATAATAATTATGTACCATAGTGCAAACCTTGTTCAGTTAAGATATTTATTTATTTTACCTTTAAATGTGCTTGAGAATTTAATAACCTATCACATTTTATTGTTATTTGATCTTATATTAACGGCATTCGTTGCCTTAGACTAAATCCAAGTATATAATTATGTGCTAGAAAGACTTAGTATGAATACATAGATGTAAAAGTGGTTTCTGTACATAGCGCCTGGATTTATTTAATTAGCAAATCTGGAATGCTCTGTGAGGCTGCGTTGGTCAAACACCTAACAAAACATGTTAGCAATATCAACCTCTTATAATAAGTGAATTTGAAATATTTAGGCACCTTGAAACCTATCTATGAAACAGTTTTGTGTAAGTGAAGTCGAATGACGTATTCTGCATTGAGATAGATCGAATGAGAAAACCTTAGGATGGTTGGTTTTTAGTACCAGTTCAGTCGGATGTCCCCGCTTTCAAGCTGAAAATCTGGAAACAGACTGCGCGTAAGCCTATATGTGTGTTTCTACTTGTATATTTGTCACTTTTGTCTTATTTGTTACAGTCAGACAAAAGCCTAGCTCTATCTCGCTCGTTAACTACGAAATCCCCTGTGATGTTTTAATCTCCGAGGCTGTGTTGGCGTGTGGGTAGGTGATAGGTATGTGTTTAAATAGGGATTTGCCTTTCGCAGTATTCTATCGACTCATATTGCAGCTCTAAAGTTCTACAGTCTATGGTGATTGTACTTTAATGCATATTTTAATGATGTTGTAATAAAAGTTTGAAGCCTATAACGACAAAAAGGTATGAACATTTTTTTTATACCACAGGGTCCGGCAAACTAGCACCTGGTCGACTTGGTGGTAAGTGGTCACCGCCGCCTATGGACATTTGCAACACTAGGGGCTTCGCCAATGCGTTGTCGACCCTGAGACAAGAAGTTATTAAGTCTCATATGCCTGTAATTTCACCGGGTTCCTTACCTTTCTAACTGATACAAGTGCACAACTGCTTCAAGGCGGAAATGGGTAAGTTGTCAATGTTAGAAGTACAGGATAGGGGCTAATATATAAGTAGGAATAAAAAGAGATGTAGCATATATGTATACATACAATAAGATTAGATGGCAGTGGTTCAAAACAAAGTGACATTGTACTTTACGATGAGTCTGAGTACACAGTGAAGTGCAATTCTAAGAATTTATTGTTCAAGAACAAATCGTGACTTAATATAAAGATCCGGTATGACTTGCAAAGCTCATCTTCATTTTTTCTCATGTTTCATACACTTCAATGCAATATAAGTGTACATTAAAAAATATTGATTATTGATTTGATTACGAAATCTGCCGCGTTTACTTCCTTAATATTTAGTTAGCTTTTTTCTTGGGCTCTGAAAATCTATATGTTTATATCAATTGATAATTAAAGGTTAAGTGGTAAGGATGCATCTAGGCTCAGTTTATTGGCTTGTTCATGTCTGGTCTAAATTAAATAAATCTAGTGTTCGCCCACTGGTTGAAATTCGGATAAAATCTTTATTCTTTACTTGAGGGTAACATATATATGTATTTGTTAAAATTTAGTTTTCCAATAGCTTAAAATTAGTTTTTTAAGTTCGCCAATAGCTACTAAACAAAAATCGATTGACAAACTAACTATTTTGTAATTTTTTTTATACCACTTTGGCCTACAAACAAGCAGACGGTCCACCTGATGGTAAGTGGTCACCGCCACCTATGGACATTTGCAACACCAGGGGCATCGCCAATGCGTTGTCGACCCTGAGACGTGGAGTTTGTAAGCCTCATGTGCCTGTAGTTTCTTTATCTTTGCCTATGTTTAAATAGATAATTACTAAATGCATTGGACGCAATGCATTCAGTATTATTGTTCCCACCTGTAAAATCCTCTTTTTTTTTTTCAAAAAGATTACATTAAAGTCACATTTGCAAAAAGGTTAAGCTTCGATTATGATGAGTATGATTACAGATATTATAAGTATTTCCGATACTTAGCTCACGATTTATAACAATGAAGCTGGTGGGTAGTGTTTGGCGACAGATTTTCAACATGGAGCCAACCAGAGACGAGTACTACAAAGGGCCACTGCTATTTTTTAAACGATTTTATATGGTATCTAGAACAGTTGGTTTCCACAGAACTATCCCCGCTTATTTTCGGACCAGAGAGCCATATTTAATTAATGTCTCCAGACAAACAAAACTACCCTGCTACTTGAATATGTCCAAAACTTTGAGATGATGAATGTATGGATGTTTATTACTCTGTCACGCAATAACTACTAAACGGATTCGGATCAAACTTGACACACAGATAGTTAGCCCGCCTAGACTTGTGTTAATGTTCTAGAAATTATTAGTAATTAAGGACCACACTTTTTATTGTTATTTCAAAAACTTGCTTGACAAAGGTCTCGACTCTATTTTATGTGGATTTTGAAATAAACATATATTAGAATTGAACAGATTCAAGATTGTAAAATATGCTATAGAAGATTTATCGAGATACAAATTTTATTGTATCCCAGCCAATAAACATTGCGTAGGTATGTTGCAAATCGTCACGCATTGTTCTTAAATAAATATTAACCGGTCGATGCTTAAGGTCAGGTAACGATCCAAGTTAGCCAAAATTGGAATATAAAAAGTTTGATAATAAAACTATGAAACGTTTGAATAATAAAATAAAGAAGAGAGCAAGCGAGTGTATTTCGATATGAATCGATATGGTATTGGGTCACGAATTGCTTGCCAACTTCATGTCCAATGCAAGTAATTATAAGTAAGTACTAAAAGTGATAACCATCATGTTATTCATGCGTATCAATTGGGATGTAATAAACGGATAAATTATCGTTTGTTAGGTTTATTACCATTACTTGATTGATAAGGGATTTGTTCATCAGCCATTTGAACTGCTGAAGTTCAGTGGAAAGAATATGTTGCTACATTGTATACCTTTGGATTAAGGAAACCTTATGGCGAGAGTTTTCTTAGTAATAATTAATTCTACCGTCTTGAAATTAACACACTTGTAAACATGCTTGCCCCCGATTATCTAATTTAATATATAGAAAAAAAAATACCTCTGTTAGAAGAATATATACACTGTAGGCCACGCTTTCACACATATTTATCGTGTACTTGTCCTGATGCAGCATTGTATGTTATATCGTTTATTATACGGGACCCTCTGAATATTTTTGAAACTCGGTATTTCATGAATGTTGTAAACATTACAATCCATCACAACACAAGTAATTTTGAAATCTGACACATAAGTACTTGCATTGGTCATAGGAATAATTACATCATATTGTATTACTCTTCATGGGCTTTAATCTGTGTTAAGCCTCTGGCATTATTTGGTGAGTGACATTAAAAAGTATGAGAACTCGAAGACCTTTTACTGAAGCAACTATGACATCCATCGACGATTCGTCACTCGCCACTCGAGAACAACTCTATCAATTGATTAGTCTTAATAATATTCATTAGAGTAGATTCGACGCACTTTAATTGTCGAATTGTGTTACCATTTTATTGGAATACAGATGCACAGATTTGGTAATATATTTCAAAACAATCAAACGATCGTTGTGTATTAAGGTTAGCCGTCTATTATCTAAGAAGACAGATGGTTCAAGAAGCGGAATAACAAAACGGTAGGTTACGATTCTGACGAAACTGGTCTAAAAAGCATGATTTTATGTGTTTTTGAAATCGAGAAACTAAAATAGAGCGTATGATATAATTAATACGTCACAATACTTCCTTACAAATGAAATTGTAGCTGTCCATCGAAGTACGTAACGAAGTAGTTTCCTCTCAGTCGCTTCCTAGTCGGATTTCAGACATTCCTTTCTGATAAATCTAAGATAATTGTCGAACGACCCAAGTTTACTCAGACAATTACGATGATACCGATCGAACGGGCGTGGCTGATCCACCATAATTACTCTTTGTTAAAGTATTAAAGGAGCATTATCTGGAAGTGAAGGTAAACTGGGCGTGAATCACTGCTTTATTAGAAGCGGATGTAATGTTAGTTACTTTGGGAAAATAGTGGGCTCAGAAAATTTAAGCCGATGTTCAATAAAACATGAATGGACAAAATAATTGTCTCAAGTCGTAAAACATTTAGTCGTTAAAAGTCCAAATCGTAAAATTATATATTTAATAGATATTTAAATTTAAACATCCAGACCGCCTCCCTTCGCGCCAATATTTAGAAAGACTCACAAACATACTAACCAAGTCATCACGTAGTTAGTTATTAAATGTATTATAAGTTATTTAAAGTAATTTTTTCACAAATGTTTAATAGTTGAATGTGTAAATGTAGTGTGAATTTAAATACAATCCTCGGATTAAGCGTACATTATGTAGTTTATTAAAGTCTATTAAAACTGACAGCGGCGCAGCTGGATACTCGATGTTGTGTCTGACTACTTCTTTAGGTATCATCATTGTAAATTAATGCTTTAACAAGTTCCTTTGTTTATCTTCATGTATGCAAGAACGTTTAAAGCAATGTTCTGTAATTGGTTTGGTTGTTTTATTGGTTGTTTGGCTTGTATAAGTGGTGGCGGTGTTGTGAAGTAGCGATACCACCACCCCTAATCATCTCTAGAGTGGCGTAAGAGGCGACTAAAGAGTATACAATATACGTCACGTGTACTTACCTTGCATCAAGTGGTCAATAAAAGCATTTCCAAAGAGGGTTGGCGTCAGGCAGATGGTCGGCAGAAAAATTTACTAAATCTCTATTAAAACATAATAGACAGAATGAGCAGAAGACATAGGTACGTATTTCGCCCAAATGGTGGGGAACAGAATAGGGAAATAATTGGGTTATATAAATTGAGTAGCTACATGAACAGTTCCCTTGTCGATTAATTTATTATTGACATTAAGTCTACTTACCTGCGATGAACATTACGACTTTTTTGTGGCAATTTTCTCAATTATCTGCATTCCCTTTTCCTAATATTTTGTGGTCGGAACAGTATGAATGCTTGGTCCTTCACCAAACGGTGCATTACCGACGTATTACAAAATATTTCGCTGTCGGCTGTTGGCCTTACGCCTACCCATTTGGGAATGCATTTCTTGCCCACTGCGCATGGAATTAATGCGAATGATAAATCGGTATACCTTTAAGTTGCCTCTTACAAAATCTTAGAGATGACTTGGGGTGGTTGTATTATACGCCCATATCTGAAATAAAAAATATTAATATTTATCTAAAATATCTCTGGGAATGCAAATTCTTCGTGATATAGATAATGAGATATCTAAAATTGTAGAACTAATTATTATTTAATTAATTTATGGTAAGATCACTAAACAAACAGTAAGAAAATACAATTTTTTTGTATTAAATGTCCAAGGTAAGCATCTTCGTAAATAAATGCTGAAGAAACAAGAGAACATTTTGCATCATTGTTAATATCGATAACAAGAACCTTCCATAAACATCCCTATTTATGAATCACATGTGTCCTTTTAAGGAAAAAATATGAATCGTTTCGAAAGGGGCCCGGTCTGCAGTCGTCGTTACACATTGGGCTGGTATTTAAATAACACAAGTTAACATTGGTCCAGTATGAGCTGGGCTGCCCTTGACTTTTAAAGATTGCCTCCCGATGCTTCCGACGAGCGACAATCATAGGATAGTGACGTATGACTGTCCGTGCGCCGCCTCCGCCACCGCCGCCGCCGCCGCACCGCCCTGTCTCTGAATGCGATAATACCTTTGCAACGAGAAGTTGACTTAAGAAACACGGCCTTTTAAATGTTTCACAACCATATTTGGTGCAGTTATTTGTAATATGTCGCTCAATAGCATGAAGCGTTATGATTATCTATCTCGAAGGCGATCGCTGTACTCGTAAATTTGGTCGTCATTTATGGTATTTGATTGCTTTACATAGTTGCAGAGTAATAACGATAATTCGTTCTGTATGCGACGTTAGATTCTTTAAATAAAATATGTGGACATCGAGATTCTTACTCAGATCTACAGTTTATTCTAATGATTATGGTTAAAATTGAGCTCTTAAGCGAAGGATTTGTTTACAGGATAATTTAAATTAAAACAATAAACGCGGATATACATTTTGTATTTTTGTGAATTCTGTTGACCACAGAATTCACCAGAATTTACATACAAAATAGGAATTCACATATTATAATATAATATATTTTTTAATGTAATAAATGTTTTTTTTATTGAAATACTATATTAATTAATATATTAATAAATTATTAATTATAAATATTAATATATGAAAAATAATTATATTAATATGGTTTCATAATAATTTAATATTGAGTACAATACGGTCCACCGACTTTTATGTTTCTGAACACAATAACAAAACTGAGCAGAAACCTAAAAATAGATATATGGGGTAAAGCGGCGTGGGCGGAAAGAAAACGAGTTCGTCGTCGCTCTAATCATCCCGTAGATTACTTCTAACACATAAAAATCCAGGACAACTAGTCTACAGTAGTCCTAAATATACCACCACAGGAGCTGTCGTAATTCGACAAAAAAGCGATGTGGGTATAGTGGAACACAATGATGTCAAATTTGTCGATAGAGATAGGAATTGAGGAAGAGTCTCGCCCGAATACGAGTCCTGACTCCCATCACCTTTACAGAGTAATAAAGATAATTTGAGCGAATTCAGAAATCAGGCTTCCGATGATAAAACAAAAACAGAATGTGTCTTAAAGACACACAATAGAAGTAATTTTTATTAAACATTTTAACAACATAGATTGTGTTTATCATTCATTTATTTTTCGTCACACAAAAAGTTTGCAGACCGAATTGCAAAGCCAATAAGGAGTTTCACTTAAAAAAAAAAAGAATTATACTTACTGGTGGAAAATAAAGAAATAAATATTAAATTCTTGTAAAAATATGAATTTTATTGATTAGTTATCATAATAGGATGTGGATAAGGATCTTCTACATATGAATGACTGGGTTGCCATTTAAGATATTATAAATACATTTAGCTGTAGATGCATTATACAATTACGGTTTAAATCCGGGTCATGGATTGGCTAAACGAACGGACTAAATACATTTTTGGCTTGTGACATATAGCTGAATCATAGTTGGTACAATAAGCTATTATTAACTTTTGTATTATTCGAATTACAGGCTAGTTTGAGTACCTACTGTTCTATTAACCGTTGTAAAAGTGGAATTGATTACCAAATCCGGAAAGCACTGTCTGAAAATAAAAAAAAGATATATATCTCTCTGTGAGACAGGCCAGTTGGCATGGTGGTTAGCGACTCTGACTGCCAAGTCGAAGATCGCAGGTTCGATTATCACCCAGGACAAACACTCGTGTGCATGAACATATCTGTTTGTTCTGTGTTTGGGTGTAAATATCTATATAAGTATATATTAAGATAATAGAAAAAAAGTTGTATCAGTCATCTGGTATCCATAGTACAAGCTCTGTTTAGTTTGGGATTAGATGTCCCAGGATATTTATTATTATTATTGGATGCGGATCCATTTGTTTATATTGTAAATCAATTAATACATATTTTCTTGTAGTTCGTAATAATTATTTTTCTATTAACAGTGTGAAAAAAATCCTTCATAAAATGAAAGGAAGACTTAATAGTAACTTAATCAAACATGAATATATTTTTAATATATTCATGCGTGGTTTATGATTTCGAAATGGTTACTTTTAAATAATCATCAGACATTTGAATTACTTTTACATGCAACTAGTATAAAAGGCCAAATTTGTCCGACAAAATGTGTCAAGTGGGCTGCCAATAAGCATACTCGTTACCAGATTTGCACGTGTTCATCAATAAAATTCTATCACGATTTGTACCTCATGAATTATAAAAAGGAGGGCAACTAAAATGTTGCATTATAATCTGAAGTACCAGGGGCTCGATTCTGTAAGGTAAATGACACTAACTCGAGGATGTTTCATCGCGGCCTCAATGCTCTGTCTCTATCGCTTACTGCGCTAATACTACTAATCACATGAGAGGTAAGCTCTCCGCGGCCTCCTACTGAAGTGAAGCGGCTCGCCGACGAAGTTGGTATTTGCTGAATAAGAAGGCTGCTTGAACACAATCTGCATAGAGTCAACATTATAAATTAATCAGACCTATAAAATATGATACAGCGATATCATCGAAATAGTACAGTTTGGGATCAATTAACCATGTGGGATTTTTTTTAAACGAAATTACCGTAATTTGTAAACGACGAGAATTGTGCAAAGATTTTTCGGTGAAATTAACGTGAGAATCATACCTTAATAGGAAACATTCATGCAAATGTAAATAAGTTACGGCTTGTAATATTCACAATAAACCCAATAACAATAATTAATATTGCGGAATTCATTTACTGAATATTTTAATTTGGATAAATAATAAATATCCCGGGACATTCTTCACACATGGTTACCTAATCCCAAATTAAGCAGAGTGTACTGCTTGTACTATGACAACCAGGTAACTGATATACTACTTTTTTAAATTCATACTTATATAGATAATTACACCCCGGTGAATCTTCTCTTACAAAACGAAATTAGCACCATATTACCGACCCCAATGTGGATCAGGCAGTGAATCGTGTACCGACCGGCCCTGAGCCGTGATCGACGGCAGAAGAGCCTTCAATTAAATCTTATCCTCACATCGATTCATAAGGCGTAATGCACAGGGCTACCAAACACCAATAAATTACATAATAATTACAGTCTACAAATATAGCCACGAAGGCTCTGCGATACCGGCATTAATTCACATGCTTTTAGGTTAGTAGCCCTTGTTTTAACTAGATTATACGTAGGCTCGACTTACAACAAAGTATTATTTATGAATGTTTAGTTTTTATCGACTTTTATTTTATATTTTATATATCTTGATAGCAGAGCTAGAGATATTTTTAAATTTTGTATTTATTTTAGAGATGAACACATTAATTCATTGAATCATCAAAAATAATATTTTAAGGTAAAAATTTGCGTAGATTACGTGGTTGCTTATTTCAATTATATTTCATACACCTGCATAAATTGAAAGCTTGTTATTGTACCTAAGGCGTTAAAATTTACGGTAATGTATGATTATGTTAACTATAAATAAATATACTTTGCGGTTAAACCGTTAATGGAAAACACGGACGGTAATACACAATTTTACGGTAAACATGATACTTTTATGAAACTTAATATTGAGCACAAATATTTTAGTCAATATCAACAAAAAAATCAACCTTTAAAGTAAATAACTTTTAACAAGTCACGGTCGAAATAGTACACATGTTTTGATAGTCACGCATTTTGGGCATCCCTATTAAATAAAATTTGGTTTGGGCTATTTATTTGATAAACAATCACGACGGGTATTAGGCAACGTCTGCAGAAACCGTGGGGTTAGGTTAGAGATTAAAGATTCCAGGTCTATTATTTCCAACATATAACATTTAGACTGTACTAGCTGTCCCCGCGGTTTTGTCCGCTTTCCCGTGGGATGTCACATGTATGATACATAAAAACCTTCCTCTTCAATCACTCTATCTATTAAAAAAACCGCAACAAAATCCGTTGCGTAGTTTTAAAGATTTAAGCATACATAGGGACAGAGAAAGCGACTTTGTTTTATACTATGTAGTGATTAGGAATAGGTGATATGACCTAAATAAACCTGAAATAAAAATAAAAAAGTGAAACATCCATTTCAAAACCAATCGATTATGGATTAATAAATTGCCATCATACCACGTTCGCCATATTGGATTAAGAATGACGTCACCAAAAACAAATGTGTGTGCCGAATTTCAGCTCAATCGGAAACCAGTAACTCGGTGACACTGGGACAGGAGAAACTAAATAAAGGCTTGTTAAAAGGTTTGTATTCTTAAAAATATTTTTGAAAATCTGTTGTTGAAATTAACAGGTACAAATAAATTGTTACTGAAATTATTGCTTAAGAAAATTATAGAACCGGGCTTTACCGGCATTCAACTGAACTCCCATTTAAACTTAAATCCCTCCTTAGTGGAGAAATTTCTTAAATTACAGGCCGTAAAAGCTCTCGTTTAAGAAGAGCCACGGCTTGACTGAGTGTTGTTGGCTTCGTTGATCTCTCAATCAATCAATCAGTCAGTTCTTGTTCTTTTATATATTACACAGATGATTTGAATGCCATAATGATGAAGTACAAAATTGATCTCAATAATACAATTAAAACCAGTTGAACTTCAGAATACAGGTTTTGTGGTACGGACATTGTACTCTGTATTCAAACCTACAATAATAATATAAGGCACATAAAGAATTGTAAATTATTATAATATTCATCAGACTCGATACAAAAAATGTCGTGCAAACTTTTTATAAGCATATCAAAGTGATTGTGTCGCTGTTATTAATCTGTCCTTAGCTTCAAAACAACTTGTAGCTATTAATAAATAATAATCTATATCTTCGAACTTATAATTTAACAATAATTAATAATTAAACATGCTGGGATATTATTTTACATACGGCCGTCTAATACTATCATCAGACCATCGGCTAGCTAAGATATTCTGCAATCAAACTCGACGTCAAATTCACGCAGTGACTCCCTGTCTCTCTCGCGACTTCGCAATTAGACGAGAGGTCAGCTATCCGCATGTTCTCATTTATGATTCGCATGATCTCTCGGCGAGTTTCGATTTGTGTAGCACGCCTGATCCCAAACTAAATACAACAAAAATACATGTTCATGTACACAAATAAATATCCTAGGACATTCTTTTACACACGGCCATCTGGTTCCAAAGTAAACAGAGCTTGTACTATGGAAACCAGATAACTGATATACTACATACGAGTATACTACTTTTTTTTTCTAAATACATATTTATATAGATATTTACACCCAGACACAGAACAAACAGACATGTTCCTGCACACAAAATGTTTACCATAGGTGGGAATCGAACCACGATCTGTCGCGTAGCAGTCAGGGTCTCTAACCACCAAGTCAACTAGCCTGTCTTAATGATTAGTAATGATTTTCTGCTGATTAGTAAGACTAAAAAACAATATCATTTATAGCGAGATCTTATGTTATTCTAGAGATTATTTACAGATAATGTTTATACATACACTAAAGTACATAGAACGATTTATTATTTTTATCAGTTTATATCTATTCTCTGTTAGCTATTTGTTGTACTAGTTGTAGTTGTTTATACTAAATATTATGAATTTACAACAGTGAATTTAAATATGAATATTTGATGTAACTTATAATAACTGGCTGTCCCTCGTGGTTGAGCCGCATTCCCGAAATAAAAAAAATATATATTAAAAAAAATAGTCGTAGGAACTGCTAAGACATAGTATAAGTCGGATAATATGGATCCCAAACTACAATATATACATGTAGAATCTATATACTCACCTAAATGCAAAGTGATAATAAAAAATAAATAAATAATAATTTTGCCGTGAAAATATCGTAAGCAGAAAGACTCAATTTTGAATCATAATAATTAGGAAATAAGTATAAAGATTAAAAACATAAAATGTTAAAATACAAATGCTAATGAGATTACAAGTTTGAATTACATTCATCACACATCTACTTGTCTTTAAAACCAAATAAACTAAACACGATTAATTGCCTAGCTACGCCTAAGGTTAGTGGTTTTCTCGGACCCTGACATTAAAATTGAGTGCATTAATGATACTTTATATTATCCTGCTCTATTAATTTACATTCGGGGCGTGAATGGGTGTCTATGTATAATTACTAGATTGGGTAAATTTGCTATGCAAGCGATTGCAGCGTTGCGAAGTAGGCTTGAGCGTACTAAAATAAATAGTTGTTGCAATACGTCGATGGGAACGCATCGGACTGATTTTCAATTATCGATGCGGCGTTTTTCCTCTGCGTCGTGAGTGGCTGACGTGCTGCGTAAGATTGCTTCCTCACGAGCTAATGTGATGTGCTATATTTTCACTAGAACGCCACACGAGACACAATTTACACGCAATATTCTAGACTAACGCAAAAAGCTATTTGCCCAGCAATTCCATATTGGCCGATCTATGTCAACACTAGTGATTTCTCAAAACTGGTAAAAAAACTTTTTTCTGTCGACTTGAACGGGGATCAAATTTAAGGTGATGATTGCTTAGTGGTTCTGACGTCAAATGGCATGAGAAAGGTAAATGTAGACAAGTATGAGTCGGCAATAGAAAAATTCAATGTAACACTATATATTAAGGACCCACAAGCCTCAGTTCAAAACAACGAGCTGAGCAAGCGCGGAAATATGTTAATTTTTAAAACACAATACAATTAATCTTAAAATAATTTATTGTAGAATCTTCAAACAGTACGCACTAAGAGTCCGTAGAAAATGTAAAAAGAGAGAAAAAAAGTATGAGTCGGATTCGATCACCAAGGGTTCCGCACAAACTCGTAGTTATGTAAATGGAAATAGTTCGTCAATCACGGGAATCTAGTCAAGAAGTCTGTCCCGAAAAAAGTTTTTGATGTATTAATTACAAAACGGTTTTCCTTGTATGTTTTACCTGTGCTATAAATTCTGCCAAATTTCGTGATCCTAGGTCAAAGGGAAGTACCAGTTCGGGATCTGGAAGTACCCTATCTTTCGGATTTGATTCTCTAGTGAGTGTCAATAAGCGGCATAAACGTCCGTATCATAATTAATAGTTGTTAATTGTAAATATTTGAAAAACCGTATTTTTGAACGTAAAATTTTGTGGTAGCGGTTCAGTATGTCGTATCAACTCTATCAACATAATTATAATAGCGACCCGCCCCGGGTTCGTTCAGGTGCAATGTAGATACTAATACATATAAACCTTCCTCTTCAATCACTCTATCTATTAAAAAAAACCGCATCAAAATCCGTTGAGTAGTTTTAAAGATTTAAGCATACATAGGAAGGAATACAGGGACAGAGAAAGCGAATTTGTTTTATATTATGTAGTGATTCTCTTACAGTATTTTGAGAAACAGTAAAAATTTACAAAACATTACTCAGACATGGAAACTTATGACTACAATTGGTGTAAAGTAATCTTAGAAGGAATAGGATAAATCTCTTTTGTAGATACAAAGACTTGCCTCACCTAATAGCGTATTGACGTGTAATTTCGGTCTGAAATTTTGTAATGCCTGAGTACAGAGTGGAACAATAACAGTGTGGATTAAATGCACCTGCCGTGATATTCAATTCTTATAATAACTAGGTGCCTGAGGTATTTAGGACCCCTGCTCGGAATTGGTCACACAGTAAACAATGGACCGTTGACATCATATATTGTTTTGAAGTGCGAAGAGTTTGTCTTATAATAAACTAGCTGTCCCCCGCGGTTTCACCCGTATTTCCTAAGGATGTAAAATTTTACCGGGATAAAAATAGTCTATATGTTATTCCAATATATGCTCTATCTTTGTGCCAAGTTTCATCCAAATCCGGTGGTTAGTTTTAGCGTGAAAGAGGTACAAACCTTCATACATTTATACATCCATACATACAAACTTTCGCGTTTATAATATTAGTAGTATGGATTCACTAAAATAAAAATGCAATAAAATCGTTTGTACATTGGTAGAATCATTATTTTAGCACAAATATTTGTGTGTATGAACATGTCTGTTTGTTCCGTGTCTGGGTGTAAATATGTTTATAAGTACGTATTTCCATAGTATTAGCTCTGCTTAGTTTGGGATCAGATGGCCGTGTGTAATGAATGTCCCAGGACATTTATATTTTCTTATCATTTTACTATAATGCCTTCTTTTTTCTGTTATAAAAATACTAAAAACGTTTTTAAAAATATAGATACGAAAGCTTTCGGATAGAATTAAAACTACAGCGAGATTTTTGTGACCGTATCAAGGTTATGTACTATGTACACTAACAGAATTAAATAAATATTCCATCCAGAATTAGCAAAACAGCTGCAGAACCCTGGTCTAAGTACAGTACACCTACATTTCCCCTTAAATATTGAACAGAAATGTACTACAGATATAATGATACTGGTATTATTAGCTGTTAAGGCGTAAAATTTTCCTGTGATTATACCAAAAGTACACGTAATAAGTCACGATTCTGCCTGAGAGTTACGACACAGATGATCTGAGCTCTCGTTAACTCGTGTTAAGCAGCCCTAAGTCAAATGGCGAAATAAGACAACGAACTTGGAAGCACCTGGAATTGCAAAACTTATACAAATGTTGGACGAGGTGTACTATACAATATGTTAGTATAGGAATGAATGCTAATGTTTGCTTACTTGTGATAATATCTTAGCAATGTTATCTACACTAGTCAGTCGTAGGAAAAAGCTGGACTTCATTACTCTTCATAAAATTTTGAGTGGGTCAATAGACTGCAGTGAACTATTGGGCTCATTAACGATTAGAATCCCAACTCGCATTCCTAGGCATAACACCTTTAATTTATTTAATTTCTGGCCCAAAAACAAACTTAGGTCACTATGCCGCTGTACCAAGACTCTGTAGGCAATATAACATGTTGGCTAAGACCACAAAGCTATATATATATATATTATATATACATAGATATCTGCGAATCTCGGGAAAAATATAAGAAATATCTGAAGGAGTTATTGCTAAAAATCTCTTAATATAAATATTAAGTTTTACTCCATTTTTTGAAGGAGTACACCAATGTAATACCTATTGTAAACTATGTTTTATGTCATTTAATGTGTACATCTTTCGTTGGAGATCCTAAATAAATAAATAAATAATAAAAATACACTTCTACACTAAAATTTGTATTTTTGTCTGTGTGTATGTTTGTAATGAATAAACTCAAAAACTACTGTGCCGATTTCAAAAATTCTTTCACCATTGCAAAGCTACATTCACCTTGAGTAACATAGGCTATATTTATTTTAAGAAAATATTAGGGATCCTTCCTAAAACTTAAGTAACGTAACCCAAGGTGTAAAAATAAACAATATAATTGTATTGTACGTGTGTATGTCACTGAACTCCTCCTAAACGGCTGGATAGATTTTGATGAAATTTTTTGTGTGTGTTCCAGTGGATTCGAGAATGGTTTAGATTCACGATTGGACCCGGTGGCGCTGCGAGCGAATTCCTGCATTTTTGTATGGACTTATTTCGACAGACGACGTCTGTCCGGACAGCTAGTTTATATATATACTAGCTGTCCCCCGCGGTTTCACCCGCGTTTTCGAGGGGTATAACATTTTCCCGGTACAAAAAACATCCTATGTTACTTCTAATACCTCCAAGAATATGTGTACAAAGTTTCGCGTGAAAGCGAAACAAACAAACTTACATTCACATTTATGATATTAATAGGATTATATTCAATGCTGTTTATAATATTTACGTATGATTCAAGGCGTGGTAACGTAGAGTATTTTGGTTATTCATAGTGAGGTGCAATATTATGAAATTCATTCAATAATAAATATCCTCGGACATTCTTTACACACGGCCATCTGATCCCAAACTAAGCAGAGCTTGTACTATGGAAACCAGATAACTGATATACTACATAAATTCCTTTTTTCGAAATATATATTTATATAGATATTTACACTCAGACACAGAATAAATAGGCGTTTCTATTTATGCACACAAATGTTTGTCCTGGGTGGTAATTGAATCTGCGACCTGCGGCTTGGCAGTCAGAGTCGCTAACCAAGCAAACTGGCCTTTCAGCTCAATATGTCTTTTATCTACGTATAAGAGAAACAGTATGGTGTTTGATTCCATCCTCAGTGTAGATAGACCAGATAATTGCATCAGATAATTTTACCTTTATATGAACCTCATCATTTTCAGATTCGTTCCATTTATTCCGTAACGCGCAATCCAGTCGCTGTGATCTTTGAGGCTCCATTATCAACCACTAACGAGGCCTCGGTATTTTCTCCGTGAGATCGCGACAGCTACTTGCTGGTTTACAAACTAGCACATAATTAAAGTTATTACCTGATAAAGGAATTACAATTTCATCCGAAACCAGGAACTTGAGTTACTCCAGTCACTGTTACATTGGTACATTATATGCCTAGTTTAATAAAGACTCTATTTCGTTTGCATTACTGTCCATTGCCACAGAGATGTATGAAATGATGTCTTAATGCAAATTATTTATCGTCACTTGTTAGCTTGAAAGCGTATTAAAATTTTGCAATAGTCTGTGATGACAGTAGCCTAATAGCATTCACCAGCCGCGGCGTGACGTTTGATAACAATAATCAACTCTATATCGTGTCAAGACATCTGGGAGTCGAACGGAGTGTACATTGAATAATGATAGACAAGCAAACGATAGCCGACGGACATACTAACGAAATAGATTTATAATAAAGCAATGTGCAATGCAATGGCAGCGCAGTCTGGCTCTGCCTAAATTGAATACACTTTTATAATGTCAGTACTTATGTATTTAATTATTTCTCAGCAAGAATAGTATAATTAATGGGTTGTGTTATTTTAAAAGTTTGTTTAGTTCGATTGTGTGTATTATCATATATTATAAACGATTTTCATGAAATTTAGTATGCAGGGGTTTTCGGGGGCGATACATCGATCTAGCTAGGATCCATTTTTAGAAAATGTCGTTTTATCCGTGTTTTCAATGATCAACTTTATCGATAATTGACTTAAACATAACCTGAAAGAAATGACATCCTGACATTAACTGTTTCAACGACACAACAACATTAAAGCTACTCCAGTAGATGGCGTTGTTAAGCAACACTAAGCCAATAATCAACTTATAATCAACCTAGCAAAGCTCGGGCATCCAGGTACTTTTTCTTTAAGCTCTTGTATTTATGCGTTTCCAGACCACAATTTAGAATATTTTGATTTAGTAACAGAGTCGGCCTTTCAAAGAGTTCAAACAAAGAATCCAAAGGACATTTTCAACAACAGATTATGTAAGCAGCCCTACCTAACCTACAAATGTAAAAATTAAACTGTTTTTATGACACAATCAATTCGTATTCGAGCCGTTACTCACACAGGACGTGTGCCGACTTAATAAAGGCGTTTGTAATCAGTCTGTGGCACGTTTTTTCATCAAAATAAATCTTTTTGGTCCTTTTAAGACTCCGAACAACATTTTGACCACAGACATGCCGTGCATATTGTGCTCGGGAATGAGGTGTGAAGTAATAATCTTTCGTAATTTTATCCGGTAAATAAGATAATGATATAATAATGCATAATTTAGCCTTGTTTTGGCAATTTAAATGCTAGTTGTCAGGGATTATTTCTTTAAATTACCCAATAATTATCCAATTAGTAGTCTACTTAGCATGTTTTGCTATTACAAATGAACGAAATAACGATATGGATCCGAAACAGTTTATTCTTAAAGCATGACAGGGCTCGTAGACTTTTTCAGATTTTATAGTCTAAAATATGACTGGCAGGTACTAGATACATATCACTTTTTAGTATTAGATAGTATTCTACAGTAGAGCTGCGGTATATATCGGTAGATTACTTGGTACCGAAACCAATACTGAGCCGCTGTACCGTTACTTACAGATAGTTTTGGTCCAAAATCATACTATTACTTGAGTCGTCGCTAAATTTCAATGATTTCACGCAGTACGTGGGTTTTTTACAGAGTGATCAGTGTAAGTGTATGGCGAGGCGCTGCATACCGAAACGATTCCGCCCACTGTCGCGCGTGGTGGATAAGGATCAGAATCAGGAAGCGCTCATAAAAATCTAGGTGCAGTATGCAGTCTGCTCTGATTTGATTATGTCGAGCATTACCATGCTGCTTCGATGTCGTACCGACATGTTAGGTGAAGGCCATAAAATATAATTTTATTCTCAACTAGACCTTTACTGGAATTAATAAAATAAACACGATTAACCTTTTAACTAAAAAACAATAGAATTGTTTTAAGTTCTATTAGTCGCTTAAATTATTGAATAAAATGTTTTTTTTTAATAAATTAGCATTACATGCAAATATTAATGGTCTGATTATTACAGGTACAGATGGGAATTCGTTGTTTTGCTGGATATATTGCTTTTAAAACAGATAACATTTATAACAAAAAACAAAAAACGTTCTGGTCTCATAAACAATATATTCATGAGTTTTCAGTGGCAAAATAAAAAACTAACAACACTTCGATTACAACAAACTCAGACCAGCTACTATAAAGATTACTATATAAAAACAGGGTAACTAACTCAAACCGTTTAATAAATTACATCCTATTTGTAAATCTTAGTTATGTTACAGTTACTCAGTCATAATTTTCTAAACTATTCCGTGACGAAACAGATTGGTATAATAATAATGTCTTATTCATTGCTACTAGTCCAACAACATTGTAAGGTGCGTGCAGCAGTGGGCGGGACCATTGTCACTGTCACGCCGTCTGTCCCCAAATAAACTAGCGAACATTAAATGGGAGGCTAGAATTTGACAGTCATTATGAGACGTCAAATTATCATACAATGAGCCTCCGATTCATGAGAACTATAGGCCGAGATCTCACTCCCAAATTAATGTGAAATGTTTTGAGGAAGACGTATTTTAAAAAGAGGTAAATTAAACGTTTTATAAAGTTTTTATTTATCTATTCTTAAAATAGATTCCAAAAATACGAATGCTATTTAAATGCAGTGTATTCAGAGTTTCGTTACGACTATGACTAACAAAAAATTGCAAATTGTATGGTCAGCAGTTTTTCAGTTCATCTTTGTTGTACAAGCTAATGTAATGCCGCGGCTAATTCATAGTCCCGATTATGTTCAGCTACCCTGACCGTGACCAATCACAAACGCTATGCAGAATTGTAAACATGCTTTTAACACAGTGTAGTCGGGCTCCAGGTCTAAAACGGTTGTTAGCATGAAGGTTGAAACGACATCTCATGAAGCGATGTTCGAAGCAATTCGATTAAAAAGTTTGTGTCTTTGATAAATAATACATTGAAAGTAATCTTGATGGCATTTGGCCATGGCTTTTCTGTGTTTGGAGAATGATTACGACACATCCATTGAATAGTTGATCTGATATAGGCATATAAATTTCGTGTCAAGTGATATGACTCGATGAATACAATTGCATGTTTGTAATGTAACTATAATAATAGGTTAACACTATTGTGTTAAATGACACCTACTATTAAATTGTTCTGAACTAAATTTAAAGGTAATTTATTTGTAAAAATATAGACTTTATTTAAGAAATATTGAATAGTAGCGATTTTAGCCGTGTTCTTGGGAAAAAAAATACTTTGTTTATTTTGTAACCAATTTTCCCCGACATTGTTTCGGTGGTTTGACCATGAAAGTTACATATAGTTACACATAGAATTATATTTTGGATTTTAATTGAATATTATAAATAGAATAAAAATATTTGTTTTTACATTGGAATTGTAAAATCTTTTTAAAAGGGATTTTTAACGAAGGTTATTTTTTGTGACTGTTGATAAATAAGTACGGGTAAACAATAATTTAATTACTAAAATATGTACATACGTTATGTGAATTAATAACATAAATTTACATAAGTAACTACTTATAGGTATTAAATATAATGCGTACGTTTTATGTCGGTTTTTAAAAATACTACTAATGTTCTAAATGCGAATAGATAGATGTTTATTAATCTTCGTCGCAAAAACGACTAAACAGATTTGTCTGAAACATAGCAAATAGATAGATGTTTATTAATCTTCGTCGCAAAAGCGACTAAACAGATTTGTCTGAAACATAGCAAATAGATAGATTTTGACTTGGATTAGTAGGTAAGAATTTTTACTATGGAAAATGTTACATTCCTCGGGAACGCAACAGTACCCGCGTTCCCGACAATGTAACATTGCCCCAAGATCAAAAGTACCATATGTGCTAATTTAGGCTTTAACTATTTATGGGTCACGTTTCATTCAAATCCGTCCAGAAGTTTTTGCTTTAAAGAGGAACAATTATTTATCCATTCATCAAAATTTTCGCTTTTATAATATTAATACAATATAGGTACAACAAGTTGGAAACAGAGCTGAAGATCGAGCTCAGTGGCGTGCCATAGGTGAGGCCTATGTCCAGCAGTGGACGGAGATAGGCTGATGATGATGATAGGTACAAGCTGTACTTGGCATGCGTAGGAATACCTCTTTTAGGTACAGGTATGACAAGGTACACATTCGTTAGCGCGTCACCTTATTTTGTCAGGAACCTTTGCAAGTCAGCTCACGGCAACTCACCAATGTTACATCGTAATCTACGAAACAGTCTTATCGCTACGAAAAGCAATTTCTATTTTTATTACCTACCTAACCAGCATGTAATGTAATATGTAATACATTACAATTTTTTACACTAAATTATTTAAATATAGCCTACAAATGAACTGCCTAATTATACGGCATTGTAATTTCATAATTCATAACTAATTATTACAGGCTACGAAACTAGTTTTTATAATTACACCATATGAATATAAAAGTATGAGAACATAGTATGTTTGTGATCTTATTTATATAATATCAAATGTCAAACTGTAACATGTGACAATTTTCTTGCTTATCAACTTATCTTCAGTTGTAATATTGAGAATGTACTAAATTTGCATGAATGAATAAATACTTGAGGTATTTTTCTTTTTTCATAATCTTCTTTAAGTACAATTTTTGTGAAAAATTAATTAAAAATAAGACGAATAATTCTATGATAAAATTGAATGTATTAAGTCCTGACTGGGATCAACTTCAAAACATACAATATTATTCATTTAATATTCCATAGGGTTATGTTTGTCCCTGATTTCACCATTTACGTGATGATACGGTCAAAGTATCTTTAAACACAAAGCCTAGAAGAGAACTAGCTTTGGAGTCCAGCTACTTGACAGGTACTTGGCGACAATTTTTTTTAACGTTAGCCAGCAAATTCTATGCAGCAGAATATCCGTCAGTTTCGAAGATTTTTTAACATCGTTTAGTGACATGACATATTATTTCGTCTTATTACTATTATAAATGCGAAACTTTAGTTGGATGTATATTTGTTACTCAATCACACCAGAACGGCTACTCGGATCTGGATGGAATTTGGCACAGAGATGCAAATAGTACGGAATAGCACGTATGCATTTTTATTCCGAGGTAATATAAGGTAAGTAGGAAGAGGTAATCTTTAGGGAACGTGGGGGACACATAGTATTCGATAAAATCGGTATTTTCTATTATAATTTATTTCTGCTAGCCGAAATTCAGTTAGCCCCTCTAATATTTATAATCAATTGCAGAATACAAATATTTATACTCTATTATTCAATTGATCTGACAGCTTTTGACAAGAACACACGTCCATATTATCTCGTCCTTATTAAAAAAATATTTTAAAATAGTTGGAAGTGCAAGTGGGGTTTCTGGTCCTAATGGTGTAATAAAGCCCCAATTTTGTTTGCTGGGCAGTGCACGGGCCCCAGAATTTGAAAATCAATGCGTTTCTATTGAGCAATTTTAACATAATTCTTTCCTGACCGCGCCGGTGTCAAATGTGACGGACACGAGATCCACTTTGTTGTTGCCGTTGCCAAGCCAACAGCTGTTTTATTAAATACCATTGGCCTGCGAGTTTTCATCACCCAGGCAACAAGACATGCGCAGTGTTTATGTGATACCGTTTTTTATTCTGTTTATTGTGTTTTTATGCTAATTTGTATATTTTTCGTATGTAGGTATGTAAGTAAACTACCGAGATACAGACATGGTATTGTCCAGCAGCCAAGCAGCTGCAACATCCGAAAATCTCGTGCAGTGCTCACAATGCTCCCAACCGCGTCTCTTTAAAGGCACAAGAGGCCTGCGCATCCATACCACCAGATGCCATCAGGTTACACATACGGGTACACACGCGGATGTTGCTTCGAACCCTTCTATCACCTCGTTAACCAATTCTCTTGTGCCTCGCGATGTGAGCGCAGTATCTCAACCATTTTGGAAAACTTTAAGTAATTCAAAAAACACTGTACCGATTTTAAAGCGCATTCCACGAGGTGCCAGAACTTTAGTAGCGCAAAAGCTTACTGAAGTTATCCGCCATACCCTCAGGGATAACTCTAAGCAGGCTTGGGAGAAATTGCTTACATTCCCCTATAGAGTACTGCACGTTGAAAAAGACCCTCAGTCTAATGTCTCTCTCACTATTCGCGTCAAACAAAATTGCTCTACTTATTTACTACATAAAGGTCCAAACAATATTTCAAAAACATTCTCACCCAACATCTTTAGGTCAGTAGAAAATAAACTAAGTGATGGAGATATTAAAGGTGCAGCGCGTCTTCTATTTTCCGATGATGCGGTTGCTCCGGATACCCCAGAGACTCTCGCTGCCCTTCGTGACAAGCACCCTGTCGCTCCTTTAGATTATCTGTTCCCAGACGCCCTTACTGCCGAGGATCCATTACAGTCACTATCAACATCTGCTAATGAAGTGCGCGGCGCAATTTTATCCTTTCTGCCGGGGTCTGCCGGTGGACTTGACGGCCTATCGCCGCAACACCTTAAAGACCTCACCGCTGCTTCTTCCGGCAATGCAGGGGAAGCCTTACTACTAGCTTTATCTTCCTTAGTTAATGCTTTGTTAAGCGGCAGGGTGCTCTCTGAAATTACAGATATTTTGTACGGCGCTAATTTATGTGCTTTAAAAAAAAAAGGTGGCGGGATTCGACCCATCGCAGTTGGCACGACCTATCGGCGACTTGCAGCAAAAATTTCGTGCCAAGCCATCAGTGGCAAGCTCTCAACCTATTTTCAGCCTCTTCAACTGGGATTTGGTTCCAGAGGAGGTTGCGAAGCTGCTGTCCACTCCTTACGGACTTTTTTAGAAAATAAGGGTGGTGAGGTACTGCTAAAGGTAGACGTTAAGAATGCTTTCAATTCCGTCGATAGGGCCGTTCTTTTGACCCAAATAAAAAATCATATTCCTGAAATTTTTAACTTTTTGTGGCAGTGCTATAGTACTCCTTCTAAATTACTCTACAAAAATAATCTTTTATATACATCTGTAGGTTGTCAACAGGGCGACCCTCTCGGTCCCGCTATCTTTAGTCTCGCAATCCACCAAATCATACAAAAACTAAAATCCAAATTTAATGTATGGTATTTAGATGATGGGACCCTAGGAGGTGATGCGGCCACGGTTCTATCAGACCTTCGTTTACTCATTTTAGAATTCCGAGCTATAGGATTAGAATTAAATTTCAATAAGTGTGAGCTTTTTATTCTTGAAGGTACTGCAGACCGGGATGCAATTATATCACAATTTAGCACCATAGCTCCCAATATTATTACAGTGAATCGTGAGTCTCTTCGTCTTCTGGGTTCCCCTATTCTAGACGAATCGCTTCCTGATTTTATTAACGACACAATTCTAAAATTCAATGAAACGTCTGAACGTTTACTCAAAATTAATTGCCATATGGCCTTTGCTATTATTCGTTTTTGTCTTTTCGTACCAAAATTCACGTATGTCTTGCGGTGTTGTCAGCTTTGGAAACAACCAAACCTTTTGACAAATCTCGACAACACTCTAAGACGTACTTTATCAACTGTTTTTAATATAGATTTAGATACGCGTTCTTGGACCCAAGCGACCCTACCGGTCAGATTTGGTGGATTGGGTATCCGAAACACCTCAGATGTTTCCCTTCCAGCCTTTTTGGCTTCTGTCCATGCCACGCTCCCTCTTACCACAAAAATTTTAGAACCTTGCAAAATTACTGAGATTTCTTTTTTGACGGAAGCCAAAAATGCTTGGTGTGCCGCCTGCCCTAATACCGACCCCCCCACAAGTCTTTGCTCGCAGAGGCTCTGGGGCGAGCCGCTCTGCAAACTAGTACGGAATAATTTACTTGAAACGTCTAGTAATCCCGCAGAACGTGCTCGTCTCATAGCCGTAGGAAAATGGGAGTCAGGTTTATGGTTACAGGCACTTCCATCTGGAAACACTGGGACTCTTCTGGACAATACAACTTTCCGTATAGTTACATGTCTGCGTCTTGGTGCCCCTATCATCATCCCCCATACTTGTCGCTGCGGCGCTGCCGTCAATCGTTTAGGCCAACATGGGCTCTCCTGCTCTAGGAGTGCTGGCCGTATACCGCGGCATCAAAATATAAATGATGTCATACGTCGGGCTCTTGCCACCGCCGGCGTGCCCGCAATTCTGGAGCCCAATGGATTAACACGCGATGATGGCAAGAGACCAGATGGTTTGACTCTTGTACCATGGAGGATTGGTAGGGCATTAGTGTGGGATGCCACGTGTGTGGACACTCTTGCTCCATCACATCTCCATGGTACATCGACCGAGGCCGGCGCAGCAGCCAACAATGCAGAGAACCTCAAACGGCACAAATATAGCGTAATATCGAGTACGTATATATTTGAGCCGTTTGGGGTTGAAACCTTAGGGCCCTGGGGTCATCGAGCCCACCACCTTTTTAGAGAAATCTCTAAGCGGTTGGTGGAAGCTACGCGGGATCCCAAAGCTGGCGGCTACTTAGCCCAAAGAATAAGCCTCGCAATACAGCGAGGCAATGCCGCAAGCATTCTTGGTACTCTGCCACCAGGGGAGGAGTTAGGGGAGGTTTTCTATTTATAATAATTATAATTAGGTTAAGCTCTTGTTTTTTTATTTCATGAAATCCAGTTAATAGTAGTATTTAATCTTATTATATTAAATAATTGTAGTACTTAGTTACAGAATAAAATAATTAATTTAAAAAAAAAAAAAAAAAAAAAAAAAAAAATTATCCGAACGTAATATCAGATTCATCAAATAGGATACAATTTTTTAAAATGATTTTGACCTCTAATCACCATACGATAGCTATTCAATTTCCCCAGCAATGGCAACATTTAGAAGTCAAAGGTCACCTTCGGTTGGACAGTGTTTTAATTCGGTAGGTGTTAAAATGATCAACTGCCTCCGTGAGAGGCTGTCAAAAGCTTTGGACCGTTTTGCTTCTTTGATGGTTATGAGATATGACATCTGTGAGAAAGAGTAGTTATTTGATAGATCTTATTATTCTTATGTGACATTTGGCCATTGCAGTGGGAATAATAATTTGATTATATATTTAAATAAAACGTTTTATAAGATTATTATTTATTATTATTTACTAGCTGTCCCCCACGGTTTCACCCGCGTACCCGAGGGATGTAACATTTCCCGGCATAAAAATTATCCTATGTTACTTTTAACACCTCCAAGTATATGTGTACAAAGTTTCATGATGATCGGTTAAGCAGTTTTCGTGGGAAAGCGTAAAAAAACAAACTTACATTCAAATTTATAATATTAGTAGGGATTTATCAGGCAGGCAGTCTCTATGAGATACCTGTCGAGTCGATTTTTGAATTGATTAACATTTTGGTCTCTCACAACATCTTCCGGGTGCTTATTCCACGGTTTGACCACTCTGTTGTTTAGGGAATGTTTGTAAGTCTTGTTGTATGAAAAACTAGTGCTCAATTTAAGACAGTGGCCGCTTAGACGGTTATTGCTGTCTCGTTAAATAGACGTTGCACGCCCTACAGGGCATAATAGTCAGTTAGGTAAGTCATAATATCCCTTTAGAATTTTGTAGGTTTCAATGAAGTCCCTATGATCCCTGCGATCCTTTAGAGAAGTGAGTTTCAGCGCCTCAAGTCGGTCATAGAATATATATGATTTCACTTTTTTCGAAGATACGTTTTATCAATTATGTAGACAGGATTGCTACAGTTAAACACTCTACCAAACACAGCTCTAACAGACAATAACTATTATCTAAAAGGTTAACAAGCCACCTGTTAATACAATTAGCCTTAATCACGAGATATAAGCCAGCTACTAGAACTTTGTATTACTGCTTCATAAAATAGCATACAATGTAAGCTAACCATAAAATGTAAATTGATATTCTATATTTTTTTTCAATACAAATATACAATAATAATTAGCAACGTTGTTGAAAAAACACTGCCATTGAGTCCTCATAACGTGATAGTAGAATGAATCAGACAATGTCATGTGCGCAATTGATTTTTAAAGAAAGAATAAAGGAAAAGAACGGTCATTAACCCGTTAACAAAGGATAAAATTAAATAAAAAAAAAAAACAATTTAACAACAAACAATTTCCTTTAAACTAACAATTGCAGGAGTTGCGCTATAATTAAGGAAATAGAAAAGGTTTGCCTCTTCGTTTTAGATGTACTTATCTATTAGTTAGCATTCACCTTGAATGTACCTCATCTCAACTTGATTTTAGTACATCGATGTAATGAGAGAACAGGTTATTAAGGCTTGTCTACACACAACATTTAGAATCAAATACAATACAACTTGCTGTAATAAATAAATAAATAAACATTAGACATTATTTCATACACGGTCATCAGATCTCAAATTAGGTAGCCTATTGAATGAATTTCTGTTTTTTTTATTCCATTATCCAAGCCTCAATTTAGCAAAAATTGGAAAGCCAGTCGTTCAGGTTCTTTCAAAGATATTTCCTTCCCTCTGTCCATTAGAAGTTATGTAGATGTAATGCGTCAGTGATTATTAGCTTGCAGTTAACACATAACAATGATACTTCTGACTGATATTTCTTGCATTGAACGTTGTTGCGGGATGACTTTTTACACACTTATGCGTAATTAATTACGGTCCCCCGCGGCTTCACCCGCGGCTTCACCCGCGTTTAGTTTAAAGTTTATCAGTCCAAGAAAACACATTGTTTTATACAAATTTTGCACCCCCGTTTTACCCCAAAAATCCTATCTTAGTGCTCCCTTAAGTTATAAAAGGATATATTCATAATACGAAGCTACTTGGAATTACTACTTTGGTAATATCTTGTAATTTGCTGTTATATCCTAATAGTTCTGATCAAATAAATAAATAACAGAATACATTCAAATACAGATTAATAAAACCTTGATTGTCAAACAATTTCGTGTACAGCTGCCTTAACTTTTAAAGTTTTACAGAGCTTGCTTTAACAAGACGAGTAGTCAACAAAGATAAATGAGGAAGTAATATAAGTCTGTGGCTGTGGCTACTTTAGGAGCACGACTCTGAACTTGTTTGCTATATGTCAAAGAAAATTTAAATGTTAAATACTGCATTCCCTATGTAATTGCTTGGAGCAATATGCACAAATGCAATGTTAATTAATAAAATAATTATTGCTAATAACGATAATGGTAAATCATAATTGTAAATTAAAATTTGAACAATTCTGCCCCCAGCCAATACAGACTTCGCCGGCGAGCCGCATCACGGAGGCCTCGAGTGCTTACCTCACGTGTATTAGCGTAGTAAACGACAGAGACAGAGCATAGAGGCCGCGACGAAACATCCTCGAGTTAGTGTAATTTTCCTTACAGAATCGAGACCTGTAAAGCGATTACGGTCATAATTAGAGCCTAACGAGCACACATATTATGAAAATATCAGTTTCATACAATTTACTGCAGACTTCAAAGATATGACATTAAACTGACAGTTCGAGTTGGAATGATATAATTAACAGTGCAAATGGGAAGGAATGTTATTTCTGATGTCAAGAATATTGTGTCTGTGTACGCAGCATAAAATAACTATGAAGATTTAATTACATGTGATCTAAGGTGAGCCTTTTTGCTCAGCCCCCTTATTCAGCTAATACAAACTCACGGAGGCCTCGGAGAGCTTCCCTCTCACGTGATTGTGTAGTTAGCGAAAGAGACAGAGTAAAAAGGCCCCTGAATCTGTACTCTTCAGTGCAATCCTACTAATATTATAAACGCGAAAGTTTGTATGTATGGATGTTTGTTCCTCTTTCACGCAAAAACTACCCAACGGATTTGGATGAAACTTGGCACATAGATAGAGCATATATTGGAATAACATATAAGCTACTTTTTATCCCGGGAAAATGTAACCTCCCTCGGGAACGCGGGTGGAAGATAGTTAATAAATAGAAGTATTATCTTAACTTGGTGACAACCAAAGTTAAACGCATGTTTTATAAAGATAAACGGCGAATAAATCAATTTAAGTAGCAACCTCGCCGGCAGTTATAAATATTCATTACTCCAACGCGTTTGATGAAAACAACTTAATGTATACAATTGTTGCGTGGGCCTCGAAGATAATGATAGGTTTGAATGAGTCGTCGTAAAGAAGTAGAACTTAGGTGGTAACATACCAACAATTTGGTGCAAAACTACATGCTATATTAACCTTTACCAAATTAGAATAGAGTCTATAACTCCTTGATGTATTTTTTTGCTCTCGTCTAACACACTGGCAGGACTGCATGTCACACGAATGTAAATTATGTTATAATGACTTTAAGAAAGATCATCGTATTTCGCGAATAGCCTTTTCATGTCTTGTATAAATAAATTATTTATTTGCAAATGTTTCAAAAATAGTTTTTGAGAAAAAGGTTTTTTTTTATATTCTGGAAAATCTATCCGCTCTGTAGTTTTGCTTTAGAGAATTATTAAAATTGTGTTCGGTCGGAGCAACCCGCATTTGAGATTATAGGCAATAGTAAACCAAACTTAAGCAATCTACGTAAATACGAATCCGTATTGTTCGATAAGGTGCTGTGATATTTTATCAGCATTGTCAGGTAAATGGTATTTTGATATGGATCTTAATTTATTACCTGCAAGAAGTATATTCAATTGGTTAAAATTATTTATAGCGTGTTGCGCCCACTGTTCCGCCATATTATATTTAAATAATCTAGAGTTGTTTTTTGTGGTTAAGTTACCTCATTTTACTACCTACCTTCCTAGCCTGATAGGTAGGTTGTTTGGCTTGAATCTTAACAGTTTATTTCATGAATAATTTTCATTTATTTAAATAAATTTCTGAAAACAGTACAAGAGACTAAAAAGAATTTCTTTAGTTTTCTAATAAAGTGATGGTGCCTTGTGTCCTAACGTTTTATTTCTTGCAAATTTTGATACATTTCCAAAAGCAGTACCAGAGACTCAAGAAGATTATATATCTTCTAATTATTAAAAAAAACGGAAGGTCTTGCAATTGCGCCTAATAGTTCTTGTAAATCTAATTACTTTAAAGCTACAGGTTATAAAACAGATGGCACATCTAGGAGTGGTGGGTACTTAGCCAGATGTTAGCAATAAACTATGTAAATATCATCACTTGATTTAGCACAGATGTTACTAGATTCGCAATCAGCTTCTAAAAGCTACTAATTAACTCAAACAAAGAAAATTATCCAATTAGAGGTTTAGAATTAAACACTATTGGATAATTTTACTAGTTTTTTAATTACTTGATGGGCCAGTTGGATTGGTGGTTAGAGACGCTGACTGCCAAGCCGCAGGTAGTCGGTTCGATTCCCACCCAGGACAAACATTTGTGTCCATGAACATGTCTATTTGTTCTGCGTCTGGGTGTAAATATCTATAGAAGTATGTATCTAAAAAGTAGTATATGTAGTATATCAGTTACCATAGTACAAGCAGTACACTCTGCTTAATTTGGGATCAGGTAACCATTTGTGAAGAATGTCCCGGGATATTTATTATTTATCCAAATAAAAATATTCAGTACATTAATTCCGCGGTATTTATTTTAATTGGTGTATGTTGTAATTTGATTAGTGAATTATAAGAAAGGTATTAACTAACGAATAAATCGGTTTTATCTTACACTATCAGTGCAGCATATCCCTTCACATTCTCCACATTTCGTTATTATCAGAGGCTATTACTTTTACTTTCTTTTAAGTTACTTAACAATAAATAGGTAGTTGTTTGCTTGAAAATACAGTAGGTAACATAATCTTCAATGACTTTAAAATAGTTTTATTTTATAAGTTATACAAAATACACATCACTAAATAGTTCTAGAATTAATGTTACAGATATAACTTGATGACAATTATGGATTTACTATATATATGTAGTTATGTATGTATACAAATAATTTGTATATTATATATCTAGCTATTCTTGGTATGTTTAACTATGCGATTTTTTTAAATTTCTTTAAAATCTTCGCGGTCGTACGTAGTACAACTCACTTAGTTTCATCGCTATCAGATGAACAGTATAAGAAGGCATAAAGGACAAACAGAAACAATCATTTTTATATAGCTATATGTACGGTAGCTAAAAATGTATATGTGTATCTATGTTCATATTAGAAAGATTGACGTTTCTCTGTCAATATTTTATATATACCAGATTGAACTGAAGATTGGTCTTCTAACAATACCTATGCATAGAATATTAATATTATATTGCTGTTAGTAGATGAAAAAACCTCTTTAAGGCTCATAGGTACATCATATAATATATAGTAAGTTAAAATTTCTATTATTATTGCACCATTTAGTTACGCAATATTGTATTTGAAAGTTGTATTCAATTCATATAATAATAAAAATGAAAAAAACAATAGCCGTTTTATACTTTCAATAAAAAATTACGACTAATAAATATTTATAGGGATGCTCTACCGTCCGTTGCAATAACAAATATGTGTATACGAAATTTAGAATTTTTTGAATAAACAAATATTCAAAATGCTATTAAGCTTTTGTTTAATAGGAATTTAAAAAAAAGATTGTATATTTGTATCGAATAGATCGATATCTACCATGGAATAGGTAAAAAAGAAAATTCATTGTGTAACAGCCGGTCGTTATATCAAAAGATGCTTAGCTTGAAGACAGGTATTATTTTAAAGTCATCTTGCAGTTTTAATCGTTCATACTATTGTTATATTTTATTTTATTGTTTTTATTGGTTGAGGAATTGTATAATCACTCAGGAGTGTATAACCTTTTTATGTCAATTAGCTACTAACGGGAAAGCGGGCTCCACGAAAATGTATAGTTATGAATAGGTATTTTTATAACGCAAAGAATCAACCAAAATTTTTCCAACCCCAATTATTAGGAACAGAGCAGGCTGAAGAAGGTTTAACAGTTTGGAAAGGCCAGTTGGTTTGGTGGTTAGCGACCCTGGCTGCCAAACTGAAGGTCGCGGGTTCGATTCCCACCCAGGACAAACATTTGTGTGCATGAACATGTCTGTATGTTCTGTGCCTGGGTGTAAATATCTATATAAATATGTATTTAGAAAAAAAAACGTAGTATATCAGTAGTATCAGCCATGTGTAAAGAATTTACCAGGATATTTATGTATTACCATCAGGTGAGATCGTGGCCAATCAAATACCGCCAAAAAAAATCGCTTTGCGAACATCATGCCAATCGATAACATAAAATAAAAAAATAAGTTATTTACAAGAAAACTTTTGACGAGTGAAGATGTTTTTTTGAGGAAATAAAGTTCTTGAACCATAAACGTTGCTTCGTATTTGATTGATGATGACAGTTATAAATCACAATTTATATAGTTTTATTCAATCGAGTTCATAATATAATGTGGATGCCATAAATAAGTTATAAAAATTGCGTCTATGTAGCAATCATATTATTTGTCACTAAGAAAAAAAAAATACACTTAGGTTGGTCTGTAAAGGGAAATAATAGGCGTGAGGATATATTATGTTTATTTTTGCAAAATGTATTTTTTTTTATTTAAAAAAAATTGTAAAATTTTTGTAAAATTTTATAATTTTGTTTCTTGATGTTACGATTATTTTAATCTTAAAAAAATATACATTTAAAATCATATCAGAACATCATTGCTACAGATTAATTCACAAGGTTGTTGATACATCGTTTGAATGTCATGTTCACTGGCCTATAAATGGCCTCGAATATGGTCACTCATTTATAATACCTACGAGAAAAATGTTAATTGGCATAGCAAAGTAGTTCCTAATAATTAAATCTGTATAAAGCTAAATAGTAGTTTTGCCTTCGGCTTTGTTTATTTGTGATTGATGCGTAAGTTGACGTAAGTAAGACTATACTAATTTGTGAAGATACTTTGTAAGTCAAAATAGATATTTCCTAACTGAAATTATACAAAAACAAATATCTAACTAATTTGTTTTTGTATAATCTTACAATGGATTTCAAGATCATGCCTGAGTCAATTGTTATTTCCTAGCCAATAACTTTTTTTTTACCGGATATACCTAGTCTGGTATTAGACCACCACCTCCATCGAAAGATGGTAAGCGATGATGAAGGTCAAGGTGACAAGCCCAGAACCTTGCAGGGAACTGGGCTTAAAGTCCTGCATCTACCTTAATACATTGGAAGGTGCTTGGCAACAAATATTTGACAAACCTACCTCTCATGGGATTTAGTTTTTTGGGTGAGAAATATGATGATGGGCCTAAAGTGCATCTGCCTTAATACAATGGAAGGTGCTTGGCGATAAATATTTGACCAACCTACCACTCATGGAATTTAGCTATATATAGCCTTTTTGGGTGAGAAATATGATGTGCTAAATTGTAGTCTGTAAGCCAATGAGCCTATGGTGCATTTTTTATTATCAATCAAATATTGGTAGCACTGAAAAAACATTTTTAACATTGAAAAAAAATTAGGCTTATCACATATTTTTTATAGGACATGGGCCGACAAACAAACAGGCTATCCACCTGATGGTAAGTGGTCACCGCCGTCTATGGACATTTGCAACACTAGGGCCATCCCCAATGCGTTGTCGACCCTGAGACATGAAGTTCTTAAGTCTCATGTGCCTGTAATTTCACCGGCCTCCTTACCTTCCTAGCCAAAACACAATAATACAAGTGCACTACTCCTTCACGGTGGAAATGGGTAAACTGGTAGTACTTCCCCGGACGAACTCTGCACTACTACTCAAACATCAATAAAAATATAGTAGTCAAAGCTAAACGAATTCGGATGTTTGGCAAAAGTATTAATCTCCCTTGAAACATGGCGTGAGTGACTGTTGAGTGAAAGCTGGTCAAAAACGTTACGTTTACGTTAACGTAACAAAAAACGTTACGAATACATAATCAATGCATATTAGAAAAAGAACATGTAATACGAGAGTAATGAGAGCTCGATATATTTATTAATACCATGTTTGTTATGTTAGGGGGCGTCAGTGCTTCATTATAATTTATAATGTAACATATCAAAGGCTGATATTAAATGCACGGAAGAATGAGTTATTTATGATGATTGGACAATTATTTTTTTCTAAACATTGCCTTTTTTGCAATACGTTCGCTATTTTTCCTATAAAACGCCTACTACTTACTGCGAATACGTGCTTGAATGTAGTAAAACGAAGTCGGGTCAATAAAAATCTAATTATACTTTCCAGCACACGATGGGTGTTGTTGAGGCTTTGATTGCAAAACAACAGAATTACCAATGATTTTGTGAGAACGAACTGAAGATTCCATATTTAGGTATCGAATTATTAATGAAATGAAATTAAATATTTATTCAAATAGGCCTTCACAGGCCCTTATGAATGGTCAGACTCTAACACCGGGCTAAAAGTCAATAATTTATATTATAAGGTAGAGCTAAGTAATAAGAGACTTATATTTCACACATGATTTTTTAAGTCCCAACATGCATGACATCTTTCAGGCAATTTACTTATTCCAGACTACAGGTAATCTCTAATACATAAATGTATATTATACTGCCTTGGGAATTAGATCAGGCGTTAGATTTAGAGCCTGACCATCCATAAGTGCCTGTTAAGGCCTATTTGAATCAATATATTTCATTGCATTTCCAGCCCAGTTCAAATACTGAAAGGTAATATTTCATCTAGCGAACACACTTTTACTAGCAATCATAAACAAGTGTTTACTGCCTTACTCGGCCACGATCCTAGACTTGCTAATGAAGTATCTATAATAAATCAATTTATTTCCGTAGTTGAAATACCTACATCATTTCGATGTATGGTCATTATTTAACTTGAGTTTCAATTCGGATTGGTTATGCGGAATCGACTGAAAGATGGAAAATATAATGAGGTAATATAAACAGTATTAGATTAGAATCACTACATAGTATAAAACAAAGTCGCTTTCTCTGTCCCCATATCCCTATGTATGCTTAAATCTTTAAAACTACGCAACGATTTTGATGTGGTTTTTTTAATAGATAGAGTGATTGAAGAGGAAGGTTTTTATGTATAATAGCGGGGGACAGCTAGTATTAGAATAAAATAAAGATATATATAATGACACTTTCACGGTTAGAATAATGGTGACACATTTTAGATATAAGTATAACTTATAAACTGAAATAACAAGGACATTTATTTTAAATGGAAAGTAATATTGGAAGAGTTATGGAAATAACAGACTACTTACTACCTTCTCCGGGTTGAATAATTTGCAGCTATAAATTGATAAGAAAACGAAGTACTTGACAACTTCCTGGCATGAAAGTCTGAATTTCTCTTCGAAACAATTTCTGGATAAAAATATAATTGCGTAAATTATGTACCTATATTATGTAGGGTGAGTAACAACTACTTTCCGGAAGAAAAGTGGCTTAGTAGCGTAATTATTATTTAATATATGGTAATAATAATTATATAGATTTATGATTTCCCTCTATAATCTGCTATTAATCGGCTCGTGAACACCGACACGCAAATCTATCACGATTTCTTTGCATTTACACTGAATGCCTTCAAATTTGATCGTCCAAATAATTAACTACCAATGTATTAGATCATATTATACGTCCTACACAAGTAGTCGTAATTATAATTAAAATCACGTTTTTTCATTAGCCACAATTAATTTCATTGCCGCTGCATCTTTCTCATAATTATCAAAATTGTATATTAACAATATTTTTTATAATTTGACAGGCCACTTGGCTTGGTGGTTAACACTCTAACTGCCAAACCGAAGGTCGCGGGATCTGTCTGGGTGTAAATATCTATATAAGTATATATTTAGAAAAAAAAAAGTTGTATATGTAGTATATCAGTTATCTGGTTTCCATAGTACAAGCTCTGCTTAGTTTGGGAACAGATGGCCGTGTGTAAAAGAATGTCCCAGGATATTTATTTATTATTATTATTTATTATATCACATTTAGTTTTTATAAAACGAGATATTTCATAAATGCTTTATTTTTGATAAGCTTTGTCTTTCATCACAATGTCACTATGTATTAGTAATTTAGGATATACCCGAAAATGTACCTTATAAATAAGTTCATAAAGCCTAGAGCAGAATGGGCATTCAAGTGCATCTGTCGAAAGACATGAGTATTGCCTATTAGTAAAACATTTATTATAAATAAATATTTGATGCCCAACTCTATAACATCCCAACAAGGGCCATTCAACGTTGTTATTATCAAGTAAGTGCAAGAAACTTATAATACCTACAGTGTCATTAATTATTCCAATCGTCTTATAAATGGCAAACTTATCAGCACATAGTTTCCGTAAACACCGATCTTGTTTTTCAATAAAACAAAAGGTAAAAATCATGTATAAATAAAACTTGTATGACTGGACGCTGTCCATCAACAGCGAAAGCTACAGTAGCAAAAGTACAATGACGGTATTTTTCATCATATTACGTATGATTACTGTACAAGGTTATTGCCATATTGATATTTGTATTCTCTTTTTAAATAGTAACAACTATTTATTTAATTAAAAAAATAAGCAACTGAAGCCCTGCCCCCTTATTCAGCTAATAGAAACATCGTCGGCGAGCCGCTTCTCGGAGGCCTCGGAAAGCTTATCTCTCACGTGATTAGTAGTATTAGCTTAGTAAGCGACTGAGACAGAGAATAGAGGCCGCGACGAAACATCCTCGAGTTAGTGTCATAATCCTTACAGAATCGTAATACTGGGCTGGTCAAGTAACACAACTTAAAGCCAAGGGCGACCTGGAAGGTGCTTTAAAGAAGACCCAACGAAGATGAACCTAAGATGTTAGCCGGGAATAATTTTGTTTATTGACAATAACCCGAATTTGTAAATTTTGTGACTAGATTTCCTGCGTGCTTAAAAACTACCTACAACTAATAGACCAGGACTTTTATTCACGGTATTTTCACTAATGCATGGTGTTAATGTATGGTGCGGACTGATATAGAGTGCGCTAGACTTAAACAGAATTTAATGCAATAAAATAATTAATAAAACTTCATTTAGTTTTTAAACGATTAAGGCTATTTACGCACTGCGCCTTGTCACGCGATCGAGCGCGGGGCGACGAAGCAACACTCGAGCGTGGAGAGGCGTTATCAGTGCGAGTTTTCTATAAAAAATTACTTCGGTACAACGTTAAAAAACGCGGTCCCGCTCCGACGCAAGGCGCCGCGTAGTGTGTGAACCGCCTTGTTGTTTTATCTAATTGATATTATTCACGTATTTATTAACTCGCTTTGGGCTATGTATGTGAAGGTGGAATTTTGTAATTGATTTTTAACTAACTTCCTCATGTGTTAAACATTTAAACAATTTAAATGAAGAGCTCGTATTAATGACAATACTAATATGAAGAAAAAAATACTGTGGATAAAATTTTTGAATTAAAAACAAAACTCAGAATTAGAAAATAATGTATGTAAGTATCATAAAAAACTTGTAAGATTTAAAACCAAAAAAAAAGAACGATTGATGTGCCAATAAGATATATTAGATAATATAGATAGATATAGAAGATAAGATAATCACGCATCAATTCATAACATAATTTGCAGTGCAATAAAATTGTTATTTGAAGTTCACGGTCTAAGTCACAGTTTTATGCTATCTTACAAGTTTTTTTGTGAGAAAGAGATTATTTTATATAATATTATATATTATTTTAATATTCATCTAATTTTCTCTTTAAAAATATTTTCATTACAATAAACGTATCTACAATTAGCAGAACATATTGGTAGATATTTGGTGAATGTAACAAGTATACGATATTACCCTAAACAAATCAGGATAACGACACTAAAAGCGCACTTGTGTGTGTCGAAGACATACAATTAATTAAAACACATTGGTTTTTGTAAATATCTCATAATAATATTTTTAATGTCATCGTTATTATAACATACGCTTTTGGTAAACAAGTCGAACTGAGTGCGTAATAAGAGGTAATAAGACATGATTACTTGGTTGCCGAGGTACATTTTTTTATAGGATTGTCAATGTGGGCAGTTGACATTTAGAACGTCCTTATTTGTGACGTAGATGAATCTGTTTTGCAGGTTTATTTTATGTAGCCCTCAGATAAGGTTTTAAAACAACCTGTATGTTTTTAATGGGTTAACATCGATTTATTTTTGGAAATATAAAAATTACTTGTTGTCCCCTGCGGGTTCACCGGTTTCACCCTCGTTCCTGAGGGATGCTATATTTTTCTGGGATAAAAAGTATCCTTTATATCATTCCAGAGTACGCTCTTTCTATCTACCTATTTTCATCCAAATCCGTTTTGTAGTTTTTGCGTGAAACTGTAACAAATATCGTCGACACCGTGTAACAACTGTCGCAATAATAATATTAGAAGGATCTAGTTTAGACCAGCAGTATCCGGTGCCCTTGTTCGGTTTTCAGTTAGACTTTGCACTTTTTTCTTCATAATTAAAAAGTCATACACCCATTTCCCTACTTTTATTATTAAGGAAGAATTTTACGCTTAGCTTTTATGCAATGGTTACGAAATAAAATCCGCTCATAATTGTGTAATCGTTTCACCTAACGACCTGTGTGACTCTCTCACAACTAATCAGCCATTTTCCGCGAAAAGCGCTTTCTGAGTTACGGCCTTACATACAGTTTATATGGTCATGCATTTATCAACCAACTTTTTAATATTGTATCTCTTAATTTGTGACCTAAATGGTTATTTGACTGAAAAGCGTAGTCCTTTTTTGTTTTTGGTTACAACGATGACCAGTGTTACATAATATGGGTTCTGTTCTACCCATATGGACGCTTACCACGAGCTGCCCTCTGGGCTCGCCGAACTTGTCCGTGTAAGGGCGTAAGAGACATCAGAGGCCAACACATTTCGCACCCTCAGAACGATACGGGCTTAACTCAAAAAATCACTTTTGGCACATATCGATTTTGGGTGTCTTTTGCACTGACCGGGGAGGATGGGTCCCGGTGTTAAAAAGGCTGAAGTATCGATATGCTTATTCTATCATTAAATTGACTATGTTTTACTCTTCATCGGATAGAGCGTACTTTGTTTAGACTCTCTATGATCGTAACTCCATTTCGCAAAATTTTGAGTTAAGCCCTTATCGTACTGAGGGTGCGATTTGTCCATTCCAAAATGAATAAAAATCTCCACTGGCTCAAATACCATCCAATAATCTAAATAAATATTTTCTACCACCTTACCCATTTCCGCCGTGAAGAAGTGTGCACTAGTATTACTGTGTTTCGGTTAGAAAGGTAAGGGAGCCGGTGAAACTACAGGCACATGAGATTTAACAACTTCACGTCTCAGGGTCGACAACGATTTAGAATTGGCGATGCTCTGGTGTTGCTAATGTCCAGAGGCGGCGGTGACCACTTTCCATCAGGTGGACCGTGTGTTTGTTTGTCGGCCCCTTTGTATAAAAAAAAAAGAAAATAATCGCTATTTCATTTACTTTTCGAGACTATTTGGGTCGTAAAATGAAATCTAAACATACGACACGGTAAAGGCACTTTGCATATAGATGGGTGTTAGAGAGAAGTGTTTTTAGGTTAGTTCTGAATTAGTCAAGGTGTTTGCACATTAGTAGACCTGCACTTGTTACAAGTATGCGAACGATTATCGTATTGGATTAATTCTTAGTTATCGAGTCTATCTTAAGTTATGTCTCGGAGTCTAATGAAATTGTTTATTTGTAAGAATAATCGAACATTGTGACAATTTAATATGTCTTGTTTAATATACATCAAGTTAATGGTCAGTGATAAAATAAATAAATATCCTGGGACATTCTTTACACGGCCATCTGATCCCAAATTACACAGAGCTAGATTTCTGATATACAAATTTTTATTGTGTTTGAGCGTTAATATCTATTTAGAACAATGAAAAGTAGTCACGGCCGTTTAAATAATGTCCCAGGATATTTATTTATTTAATCATGAACCATTAAGTTGATATACATTACACTACATATATTAAATTGTAACAATGCCCGATTATCCTTTCAAATAAACAAATCAGGTCGAGGGTTCGATTCCCACCTACGACAAACATTTGTGACTTTGTGAGCATTTGTGAACATGTATCTAATATTATTGGATACCAATTATAACCATATCTGAAACGATTTGCGTAACGATAAAAGCTATGAAACGAAAAAGCTTGTTGCCCTATTGCAAACAGGTCGTTTCGTGTACTTTACGAAAAAAAATTGTTTATTGTCTCGCAATTTTTTGTCGTACTTATACCAAGCTTATCCATGATACCAATCGGTTATCAGGCGACGCTCGGTGCGCGTGCGCTGACGAACAGTTGATGCTCGTGCGTCGAAAGGAAGACACATCCGCTAGCCGATGCTAGCGCCGTGCCTGTGACTTTACAATAGTGATCGATCAATTTTCCGAGTGTTTTAAATAATAAATAAACATTTTAAAGGTGTTACTAGCTGTTGGGTGATTTTGAGGGGTGCGTTGTGTTTTATATATTATTTGTTCGTTTTGGGTGTTCATGGTAAAATGTGTTCTATTTTGAAGGTTGTTTTTTTTATTTTATTTTAGGGATTGTTTTTCAGATGGGTCACTAATATTTGTTATTTCATTTGATATCTAATGTACTTATTATGTCCTTAATGTAAATGTAACCTGGAAATCGTGATCTAGTTTATAATTTCAGAACATCATTATTCATTCTCTATTTGAAACAGTTTAAGGGGAAGTTTTAACCTGTCGATTCTATCAACTCGAATCTTAAGATTCTACAAATAATTTAGAATTTGTAAATTATCGTTACAATTACATAACATGGTAATACGAGAAGGTATAATAAGCTTTCTCTACATAACAAAATGTATGTAAAAAAGAATGCAAAATCGTAGCCCGTGACGAATATTTTAAGCTAAACATCAACACAATGCGGTACACATTTCTGCTACATAGTATTAACGATGCCATATGTTTTCATATTAAAATTTATAAACTGTACACGTACGGTGGATATTATTCTTAATTTTTCGTAGGTGCATTATGTATGAAATCATTGTCGCGCTACGAAATTGCTACGGAAAAAAACGAAACAAAAAACTTATTGATTTGGTAATTACTGTAAAATGTTCACGTGGGATATAATTCATATCTTGCTTTTATTTAAAATGATAAATATAGTTATTCAGTAGTTTCCGTAGTGCAGAATTTTGATGTTGTCTCTCTCACTCTATACAACGTGTTACAAAATACCCCGTAAAAATATAATTAATAATCAAAGCCAACAACCCTAGTAAGCTGTCATGTCAGGGAACCAGATTATTTAACAGAAAGGCCTACGTACCTATTTTACCTAATAATAGTCTACTTTAATATTTTTTCTATCTTTCATTCATTAAAACAATTTTTATTTTTTTAGCGTGCATATGTTATACAGCGTTACTACGGTTCTTAAATATTGTGAATGGACTCGTCATAAGGCCTCATTTAACCTCCTTTCGGTTTTGTAGCACTCTGTATATTCAGAGATTGAATCTTAAAATTGAAAAAATATGATGCTTCTTCTAGAATAAACTGTTGCGAAAATATTAAATGTATTTAAAGAATATATGGTACAGTAAAATATTAAACACTTACAGCAATAATTATTCATTAATGATACGCTATTTAGCCCAAATATTGTAATATGTGGCAGCAAATTACAAGCAACGCTTGCAAATATGAAATGTAATTTATTCAGTTTTGATTTATAACCACACTGGTCTAATTGAACTACTGATGACTTTATAATTTAGTTCAGTGGAAATACAAAATTATCTATATATAAATAAACCATAACAAAATTGTTAATACCATTTTCTCTTCGGTTTGAGAACCGATTCTCTGTTATGTAGTAGATATTGAAGAGCTTGAATGTTATCAATAAAAAAATGGGTAACAGTTTTTTTTAAGATGCAAATTCATTGTTGTATGATATGTATTACTACATAGTATAAAACAAAGTCGCTTTCTCTGTCCCTATATCCCTATGTATGCTTAAATCTTTACAACTACGCAACGGATTTTGATGCGGTTTTTTTAATAGATAGAGTGATTGAAGAGGAAGGTTTTTATGTATAATAAATGTGACATCCCACGGGAACGCGGGTAAAACCGCGGGGGACAGTTAGTAATTGATATTTTTTAGTAAAATATCACTATGAAGAGGAAAAACATATTTTCTATATCATCTCGTTATTACAACTGATATTATATGATATTGTATCTAATTTCCTTAGCACAGATTCTGCTGTATATAATATGTATATAATCAGAAGACCGTGTAATATTTAAGAAAATTTATTAATATCAGAACTATCATACTAACTGCTTCCAGAACATAGCTGCTTTCAGGTTTATGAGTTATAGCTGTCCCCCGCGGTTTTACGCGTGGGATGTCACATGTATTATACATAAAAACCTTCCTCTTCAATCACTCTATCTATTAAAAAAACCGCATCAAAATCCGTAGCGTAGTTTTAAAGATTTAAGCATACATAGGGATATAGGGACAGAGAAAGCGACTTTGCTTTATACTCCATATGTAGTGATAAATAACCACAAACGATTAGCATCTCTCAGGTAGACTTGCATATACAAAAACCTTCCACATACTACAGAACCTAATGTTTCGTGATGATATTGTATAATATAATAGATTAATATTTCTCACGATCAAGCCATTAGGCATAAAACTCGTCTCGCAAATATGATATTTGTATGTTATGTAAAAATGCCGTTAATCAACACTTCACTTTCGATGAAGGAAATTTATTCATAGCCTTAGTACAATTAAAAACGTAGTCAACATTTTGTAAGGTTATTCAACTCGCTAATAAAATAAAGCCTGTCCAGTTAAATATGAGACATACAATGACGTTATTTGCAAGTTGTTATTAGTGCTCGTACTAAACTCAGCGTGAATGTTCGGTTCTTAATTATGAAGCCACGATACAATGTATCATAATCTTCTGGTTGGACATTGGTACGTGAATTATTAAGAAAAAACTATTGAGATAAAACCACGGAAGCTGTACTTATAGTAGGTAGTATATTACAATGTATTATCCTTATAGAAGTATGTCTACGTATATACAATATGTTTATAGGTGTATATGTAAGAATATACATGTAAATCTAACGTACCTCTTACGAGTGATGCTTAAGCTATAGCCACTCTTTTAAGATATATCCAAAGAATTATTTAAATTCTAATAACAACTGAAGGAAATGATGGCGTTTTGACATTTACGACTGCCTTTCTGAGAGCTTTAGTTAGTTCTCGCTATAGTTTGGTATGCCAAATTTTGCCAGTTTTTAGTTAGTATTCGTTAAGAAAGAATATTTATAAAGAACTACCTAAGCCGTGGTCTCTACTCTAGAACACGCCTACCCCAACGGTAGAACCTACGGCAGATGTGACCAGCCCACTGCCACTTCAGCTTGCTAATCCTTTGAGCTATGTCGATAACTTTGATTCTCTGACGGATGACTTCATTTCGAATTCGATCCTTTAGAGAGACTCCGAGCATAGGTCTTTCCATAGCTCGCTGAGCGACTTTGAATTTATTTATAATGCTACTTTTAAATGGGTTTAAATAAATAAATTAATTCAAGAAATTTATGCCACCTGCAAAAAACGAATCACCTCAAATAAGTTACGTATTGACCTACGTCAAGATATATTCGCACATTTATATCAATTCATAATAACAAGACTGACATTCATCAAATGACTACAGTATAATACTTTTGAAGGCTTTCGGTGTAAAATTGAGCAAACGAGTCAAATTAAAGCCATTACGTATAAATTGAGCCAAAATAACTCACTATCTCGATTTTAATGCTTTTATGTGCAGTTATTTTACATAATTTATTTTGTCTCTAATGAAATACGAGTTTTCACATTCTGCATTATTAAATAACGTTTTAAGATGCGTGTTGAATAAAAATATCGTTTAATTAAGTAACTATTAAGTTCAATATTCTTCTATTGTGTAAAATTCAAAAGTAAAAAAATATTTCAAACATAAAAATATTAATTGTACTTATAAATAAACTAGCTGTTCCCCGCGGTTTCATCCGCGTGTATTGATATCATATATAGCCTATAACTATCTATGGAAAATTTTGCGTCGAATGGTAGCACCCCAATGCCGATATGTTCAGTAGTTCTGAAGTGATGGTGCATCAAAAGAACTCTATTTTCCTCATAGTATATATAGTAGAAGAAGACAGAAGATGAAGATGCAAAAATATATAAACCCTTGATACTCCAAAGTTTAGGTTTTACAATATTCAGCGATAGATAATATTATGACATATGAATATTAATTCCATAAAGAGTAGACACCTTGAGCTAACGATTGCATCACTTTTATCCAACAATATAGGCAATTATGCTAACACCTAAGTTGATAAAAAATCTTTGATTAAAAAAGAAACAACATTTTGAACTGGTTATTGAAAATTAACAACTTTTTTTATGGTGCATTTAATTAGCATAATCATTTGCGAGATTATGCGTTTATTATAAGACTAGCTGTCCCCCGCAGTTTTACCCGCATTCCCGAGGAATGTTAAATTTTCCCGGGACACAAAATATCCTATATGCTATTCAAGGGCATGCTCTATCTATATGCTAAGTTTCATTTAAATCCGTCCAGCAGTTTTTTTATTAGAAGGATGCAGTACAATCGGATTTGCCAATTAATGGTACAGTAGCTAATTAATTATTGCGAAGAGAAAAATGTATGAGAGCGGTGTGATATTGGTACAAGCGTTGTATGATTACAACCAAACCTCGATGGTGATTAGATAAATTGTGCGTGACATGAGCATATAATTTGATATTTTTAGGTGCTGTAAAAATATTATTATGCGCAATTAATAAAGTACTCAATCGTCGGTAAAGACATACCCATAGCCGGCGACGCGTAGCGCCGTCGGAACTGTCGCGATAACATCAAACGTTAATAGTTATAAATTACCAAACCACTCAGCTTTTAAGGTTACAAAGGTAAATTCTTCAATAACACTTAATTCATAATTTTTGTAACAAAATTTATCTAGGAGCTATAGTGACATATTGTGATAATTAAAATTACTTATATGGTATCGAAATTTCGATAGAAACTCCGCTGTTTATGACTGTTATAATCATTAGTTATGCAATCTATCTAAAATTTATAATCTGCTAATTTGAAGAAAATGTATCTACAATTTAGCTGTTTCATTGGATACTAATGACCCGGGTTCAGTATTAAACGCAAAATATTCCGGAATAATTAAATTTAAAGGTAAAGAAAACAACATTTAAATCGATTGCGAAGTTTAAAAGAATTTAGCGCACAAATAGACGTTACAGATGTTTAACACTTTTTACAGACGCATAAACTTTTTTACAAGAATGTTGTATATGTAAATATATGGGTAATAATTATAATATAAATAGAATATATCATATTGGATGTCATCAATATTAAATGGGAAATAGTCTTGGAATGTCAAGATGCAGGTGGCGACATGAGTGCTCGCCAATCAGAGAATAGTAGTTTTAATAATAATAATAATAAATATCCCAAGACACACACACACATGGTTACCTGATCCCAAGTTAAGCAGAGTGTACTGCTTGTAGTATGGCTACCAGGTAACTGATATACTTCAATACTACTTTTTAAATGCATACTTATACAGGTATTTACACCCAGACACAGAACAAACAGACATGTTCATGCACACAAATGTTTGTCCTGGGTGGGAACGGAACCCGCGACCTTCGGGCAGTCAGGGTCTCTAACCACCAAGCCAACTAGCCCGTAATTAGTTGCGATGCTAATATATTTTATGTTTTTGTTACGATTCTTTAGGTTTAGTAATAAATTATTGTGTTTTGCAAACCATATATTCTCTATAGGTCATTAATATTAACTCATTAAATTTGTAACAATATTAAATATTCATATTTCAACAATATTAATAATAAAAATACCTCGGACGTTGCAAAATATCTTGCGGACATTTTTATAGGTTCATTACTATGCCTAGATTTGTGTTAATACCATATATGTATTGTTTTACTAACGCAATAAAGTCACACAAGTTTTGTATTGATGGGTTCTTGTTGAAGAAAATCATATGTTTTACAATGAGAACTTGAGATTAAGAAATATCGATACCTTATATGGTAAACCAGCTAACTCCATATGAGCATATTTTTGAGAAGACACTTGACTTAAAATACTATATTACTGAATGTAAACTTCCTATGGAAAAAAAAGGTTGTTAGATACTTAGAGATATAATTGCCGTTTTTGCAAATCACGCGAATTACTGTTGCATTCAATTTTAACTAAAACAATATTTTTGACGAAATGTGGAGCTGGCTGGTTTGCCATTTAAGGTATGTTTATGTATATAGCATAAATTATATTCATCAAAAAATCACCATATATCTTCTGAATCTATCTTTTGCAATTTTCCTGTCCATTTTGATAACTTTCATTGTATTCTAAATAATTAAAATAATTTAATAGGTTTCACAATCAGCGATCACACGGTCCTATAATTTATTCTATGTGTAACAATAATTGATGCAAGCAATAATTCAACTGCCCATAATAATGTGTAGTGTAAAAAGAAAGTTATGACTTACTTAACCAATAATAATAATTTTAGAGTAGTAGATCAATTAGTGCAGAGTTCGTCCGGGAGTGTACTACCACCTTACCCATTTCTGCCGTGAAGCAGTAGTGCAATTGTATTACTATGTTTTGGTTAGAAAGATAAGGGGGCCGGTGAAATTACAGGCATATGAGACTTAACAACTCCACGTCTCAAGGTCGACAACGCATTGGCGATGCCCCTACTGTTGCAAATCTCCATAGACGGCGGTGACCACTTACCATCAGGTGGACCGTCTGCTTGTTTGTCGCCCCAAGTGACATAAAAAAAAAACGTTTAAGTGTAACAAAAAAAAAACATAGTTTTGAAACAGAAATTATTAATTTATTTACGACTTTCTAATCCCAAACCATCAAACTAATAGATTTTACACCCAGGCACAGAATAAACGGATATGTTCATTCATGCACAGAAACGTTTGTCCTGTGTGAGAATAGAATCTTTAATTCGTAGTTTCGTGGCATTTAGCCACTACACTGACCCACCAGTCTTCATAATTTTAAACATTCAAATTTATTACATCTTGTCAATAGTTACCAAAATCGTTTGCTTTATTTAATCGATTTTGAAAAAAAAGAGGTTCTCAATTCGTAGTGTATTTTTTGTAACGCAACAATACTACTTAAATTGTATACTACGTAGGTATAATGAAAATTACTACTAGAAATACCTAGTTGAAAAAGCGAAAGCGAAAGATAATTAACGAAACCTCTTTTTTTCATTTCATCCCCACGTCTTTCATGAAAATGATAGTCATTTAAGTGATATTTTATAAAAACATACACTTTATAAAATATTATCCTAACATAGTTTTTTTATTTGCATAAAATAACAATCATGCACTCGAATCTATTTTTTCAGTAAGTAATGGCGATTAACATACTTAGCACAGGAAATTGTATAACTTTTAATTCGCTTTGAATTTGAAATGTAACATTTGGAATTTAGGATTCTTATCCTTCAACAATTTTAATAATTAATTAAATTAATTAATCACTGTAGTTTTTAATTTAATCAAAATGTCTTTGAATTTGGAATGCGATAAATATATGTACACAGGTGTTTTATACATGTTTTAGAATAATGAATTAAAATGACAAGTATGTAGGTGTTAAATTATGTTGGTATGTTTTTTTTTGTACTTAAGGAATGCGTTCCTATATACCTACATAACTATTACGATTTACTTTGCACGATTTAAATAGGTAATAATTACAATGTTTTGATACTTGAAAAGTCATTACTTCACACCAGCCTCATCTAAGTCTCATTAATGTAACGAGGAAACTTCAAAGTGTGCTCGTGTAACCTCTTAAGTCAATAGAGACTATCTCTATTCAATATGTGGTTGTGGCAACATGCTAAATGACGTGGGCCCTTTGTGCTAAGGGTATCTCGAATCTGACAACTGTCTTCCAAGTTGAATCACTTCCCGATGCTATTTAAGGCATTGCATAGAAAGCATTTCACTATATTATGTTGCAGTTTTATGTCTAGTCTCTATCGGATACCGTGGTTACGTACCGTTCCTGATTCTTTCGATTCCGTGGGAAAGTTTGTTCAAACGTGTATTTTGAAGAGTTATTACTAATATTATGTAAATGTTGTGATTTATGTATTTTTATAATAAGTCTACCGTTCTAAGAAACGCTACTGTAAATAAGTATTGTGCTTAATGATTTTCATTGTTAAGTATGTTTATTGTTTAAAATACTCACATTTAGTTAAATATAAATTATATACTGAAACTAAATTGTAGTGCAATAGTTTTATTAGTAATATCCAAATTAATATTATTAAGGTCAATCATTTATATGAATATTGAAGATTACTGCCGATGCACCGGAAATTACATACAGATTTTAGCAATTGCACACTCATTTATTTAAACTATTATAACTGGTTTGCCAGACAGACGCCACATCATTCTACTATCTCATCTTTTTTTCAATTAAAGTAAGGGATGGCAGTCACTTCCGTAGATGTGATTCTATTACAGTAGTTGTGACGTCATTTAGTATATTATTAACTTCCGATACTTTTATTAGCTTCCTATCAATCTGGCTTCTCTTAACGCTTATATTAACGGCAACAAGGTTCCATTTTGACAAGCTGAGACTACATTTCGAAGGTCTTTTATACAAATTACAATGAATAGCATGTAAATAAAACTTAATTATCTATTGATTACGAATAATCAAATTAAGCTTGCATCCTCTGAAGTCAGTTTACGAAACAATGCCTCTTAATCAATGCCAATACAATAACTATTTTATCGTTATTGGTAAAAGGGTAAAATTACACTGTACAAATTGCTTTCATTAAACTGTATTAAGTTAGACATCAAAGTCCAATCGCGTTCGGCGAGCTAAAAATTATTACAAGGGCCTTCACATGTAATATGATCATAAACAATAGTGAAACCAAGATCTCTTATTATTCAGTGTAACGTGATCCTTTACGCTTATTAAATAAACGGACGGAGTCCACAGAAATCTGAGACACAACTATTAGGAAGGTGTTGTAATAATCGTTTGAAATATTATATCGCTTATTGCATAGTCTGACTAAAGGGCTACCTGTGAAATTGCGTATTGAATTAGAAATAGATGGTTGTTGAAATTGTGGGATTGGTACTCACAAAAGGTGAATTTTAGACTTATAGGTTAAAATTTGGTAATCAACAACCTTAGTATCGAGAATTTAAAAGTATGTAGTTATTGTTAACTAACCTGTAATAATTTTGGATAATCAAGTTAATGACAATAAAAAACCGCTTTGATCATAATTTTGATTTTCAGATTTCGTGCTCGTTTAGGTTACCTGTAAACACTATAACTTTCAAAAACAATGCTAGAAAAAAATATGCCATTTTTACATCTGTATGCTGGACAAATTTGCCGCTAAGTTGATAACCTAAAGGGCAACTAAGCTCTCTAGGAAATTTATTTCTAGACGTTGTGTGGGTCGCCTGAAGCGATGCCCTGTAGAGATATGCCCGGTTGTCGACTGTTGGAAGATGGTTATAGATATTGAAGGCAAACTATGTTGTATCCAATTATTTAGTGAAAGCAAAAAACAATCTAGATCAATTCAAATAATTCAACTGAAGATCTGTCGGAAGCAAACCCACTTTCGTTCACAGAAACAATCTGAATATCTAGCACATACATAACCCTCGGTAGCCGAGTGAGTCAGACGCAACGCTTAGTTCCCTATCTTATTAAGAGCTCTTGCCAACAAGTACGAAATGCACCTTAATATCTAATCTTGCTCTTTACTGGACTGTTGCCTCATCTAATACCAAGCCTTACACCTAATTCCATTACGACACAGAATCTTCCCATGCTCGCGTCTAGTCTAAACAAATGTCTTTCTCGTGTCGCAACCCTTTTTTCTAACATGCTCTTTATCTTAATCTTCGACATCGGATATTGGTCAAATTAAAACAGGGTCGACCTTCAAGCGTTCTTTATTTCATAATGTGATATTATAAACATTCAAATTGCATTTACATCTTGAGGCCGCATTGACAATGAATTCACTTTTGCTCCATTTATTAATTATAGCTCGGATTACACATTGCGCTGTATCAGTAAGCCCTATCAATATGTACGATCAAACATAACGAGCTTGTAGCACAAAAAGACTGATTAGAGTATTTTTAAATGTACTCGCTTAGTGTAATAAAAGCTTAATGTTTTGCAAGAATCACAAAAAAGTCAATCAACTCTGTAGGTATATGTAGCTCAAATTTATTGATCATGTATGTGAGATGTATGTTAAATAATCAACGCTATTAAAATATTGGCTTATAAATGAAATTCAGTCTAAAGATGTCCATAGTCGTCTTGTAAGTATTTTTATGTAAGACCACCAAAATATTTCTGTATTTATCGTTTGCCGTTCAGCGACTTCTGGCAGCTAGTATTCACTGAAAGTTTATTAACCTTTACGAATGATGGAGCAAAAAAAGTTTTCTATACTGGCAACATTTACCTACTTACTCACAATTTTTTTTTAATTTCGTATATACGATCGTAACTATACGAAATGAAGGAGTGCGCGCTGGATAGAACCCACAGTTTATATTTTAAATTAATTTACAAGACAAAAAAGAGAAAACTAGTGAACTTTTCTAATATAACTAACTTTCAGTACTTTTTTAATTTAGAACACAAAGTAAAATCCAAAAAGGTGATATTAATGAGTTTGGTTCGTAACAGTATGTCTTCGGGAGACTATGTAAGATTAAGTATGACTAATTAAGAGCTGATATAAAATAAATGATATACGCTCATAATTATACAATAAGAACTCATCTATAAGTCTCCACTTATAGAACTGGAGTAAATAAAGTAATCTTAAATGTTAATTGAAACTAGAACTTTTCATTGTAAATTCTTAAAAAATGATGTTTTATAAATTCTGTAGTGTCTTCATTAAAATTATATAATTGCTTCAATTTCATAAGAATACGGTTAAGTATTCCAACAACAAAAGCAATAATTATACAATACTTAGAACAATAATACTAGAAGATGTTAAGTTTTGACCTGAATTAATAAATTAAATCATTTTCTCGTTTTTTTATAAGATACGAAAATGCGTTACAATTAGTAATTTATTAAATAATAACCCCAAGGTTCTATTTAGTATTGACGTAAATTGAATCTTAAATCTTTTTAAAAAAAAAACCATCTACTAATCATTATGACAATTCAAACAGAGCAATTTTAAGTAGTAACTTACTTATCTACAAGTAAGAAGTAAGTCAAGATTAAATAAGGAATAAATTATCAATTTACGTTTTCTACTTTTTTCATTTCAATTGTTGTGTAAATAGAAAAAATATTTTTTTTCTTTTTTATCAAAACCTGGTGCATTTGACTGAATCTCACCTGTACCTCTACCATGAGTTGCTATCGAAATTTAATTTAGTCACTAGCGAGTAAACTACTATCGATACAGTATTTCTCGATAGCAACTGTCAAATTTGAGACTCATTGTACCGAACTTCTATAGCAAAGGCTAAAAAACGTTACTCGCTAGTGTTTACGTTTCGATAGGTTTACCTATCGACTCGTACTATCGATTTTAGTTCTTTAGGTGACCGCTAGTGGCGCTGTACACATTTGCCATAGAAATATTTTACCCGTCGCTAGCGAGTGCGTACGTTAAAAACTCATGGTAAAGGCACTGATGGAAAGTGAAGAGCAGTCGAGGATGGTACACGCGGACTCATAAGTCATCGATAAGTTATTTATTGAAGCTGTATTCATAAGACGTGAGTTCAAATTGATAGATGATAACTAAAGTTACGTTTGTGTACTCGCCATAGCATGATTTAATGTCTTACCGAGTGGCACAAGCTCGCTGATAACTAGTTTGATTTACACCAATATGAATATTTATTGACTTCCTTGAAATCAATGCGTAGTTCAGCTTATTAGGCACGCACAATTTTTTTGCAGCATTCATTTCTCAGTTGTTATGATATATAATACTGATTATTGGTTTTAATTATGGCTGGTGTTGCTGTTGTTGTGGGTGAATATATTTTTTTAGAATTACAGTAGGTTTTGCTCTTTAGTATAAAGTTAGCAATATGTTTGAGTAAAAAATCAATATTGTTTATAATTATACTAGTTATTAGCTCTCCCGCGGTTCCACTCTCATTTCCGTTAGGGGAAAAAATAACGAATAATCTTAATATAATGCGTATTAAGAATTATTTAAATTACCTACAGAAGTTTTGCTCTATTATTTGGTTTTATATAATAGTGTACAACATTATGCATTTAGATAAACAAAATGCGTTTATTTTACTAAACACAGATAGATTTTATTTCATTATTTTAAATAAACTTTGTAAAAATATTCAGAATTTCGTATTTTTAATTTTAATTAATCGAATAAATTAACGATAAAATTTTAATTATTATTTCGATTGAAATCACTAATAGCATGGTTTTTAATTTTTATTGTTGTTTTATTTATGCCAGTAGCAGTCTAGTATTTAATTATTCTTGATTATTTAAAATTATAAATTAGAATTTTGTATTTGAATATGTATAAATTTAACACTAAACTCTATAATTTTATGTGAATATGATTGTATGTCATATAAATTAAACTTGTATACATCATGTGTTCATTTCAAAATACTATATACTAACTATAGTTTTAGTTGAAATAATGGATGTAAATTTTAGGCACGCGGAAAATAACCTCCTCTATAATGAAAGTCGGTTATAATCATCAACCATGGATGAACAGCCTCCTTATTCAACTAATACAAACTTCGGCGACCGCTTCACGGAGCCTCGGAGAGCTTATCTCTCACGTGATTAGTAGTATTAGCGTAGTTAGCGAAAGAGAGCACGGAGGCCGCGACGAAACATCCTCGAGTTAGTGTCATTTTCTTTACAGAATCGAGCACCAGAACAGTGTTAGCGTTACATAAATTGCAAATTGCTATCGTAATATCGGAGCACGTGATTGTAATACAAGCAGCGATTATTCATGGTATTGCTACTGTTTGTCATTGAACCTCATTTGTTTCAAGTTTGGGATGCTTTTCCTTCTTTTTGGCTATTAATTTCAAATGAACCATTGAGGATTTTTTCAGAGATTAAATAAATAGGGGGTAAATAATAAGGGTTCGTACCAAAAAGGTACAAAATAATACCTTTGTGGCCATACTCTGATGTCTGTCGAACTATCTACATCTACATCGTACATCTACAAATACATATGTCATGGACTTTTTTCATAGACGATACAAATGCCTCCTTGATCTTTTTACAGCACCCTTTTAGAATATAAGATAAGATAAATATAAAAATTGTTTTACACTAATCTAAATAATCTCTCTAATGATCTGTGTCTAATAAACTGGCATATGGACGTTTTAAACATTGCCGAACTTTTTAAATAATTTTAGATAAAAAAGGTTGCATTTTAAAAATTTACAAAAAAGTCCATTAATGTGTTGTGATCCAACTCGTGCTTGCCCAGATTGTACCTTTTAATCTCTAATAAGGTCACGATGGCGACATATTGCTGTAATTATGACAGAAAGTGTCACATTTTATTATAAATCGATAGGTATGGTTTTGCGATAATGTTCTTTATGTTAACAAAAACCTTGACTTACATTGTTGCTACGTATAATGAAGTACGAAGATGGAGTAACACTTAAGCAGCGTACTTAAATTACAGGTTCATAAAAAAAAATAACATGACACCAGTGTCAAGACGACCCAATTATGACACTAACTATCGAGTCGATGACGATAATGCGCATGTCGATAATATCTTATGAGGTCTTTATATACAAAAGATTTTACGATAGGCAAGTGTCTCAGCACTAATATACCTAATTATATTTTTGTTTACATTTAATTTTAATACCCTGTAGTTTTGATATAAAAATATTAAGAAATAGTAGAGCTCTTAGTGCAGAGTTCGTCCGGGGAAGTACTTAGCCATTTTCGCCGATGCAGCAGTAAGCTGTAACGCACTCATATTATTGGGTTTCGGTTAGATATGTAGGTGACTGATGAAATTACAGGCACATGGAACTTAGCAATTTTACGTCTCAGAGTCGACATCGCTTTGTTGCCTCTGGTGTTGCAAATGTCCAGAGGTGGCGGTGAGCACTTACCATCAGGTGGACCGTCTGCCTGATAGTCTAGAAAAAATATACACATTTGTTAGCATTATACCCCTAGATCGATCAGTGAAGATTTTACTGAGAACTACTTTTAGTTACAAGGAATCAAACCGTGCAATATTTACCAGGATACAATTATGACGCCAATTGTAATCACTTTACTTTTAACTTAATAACAGGTTCAGGATGATATACGTACTTGCATTACTACTAGTATTCATTATTGACAATTTAATTTGTCATGGCAATTATGTTGTCCGAATCAAGTTACGAGTTCTCATTTAATCTAATGCTCTTCAATACTATAAACGTCAACGTTTATAGACCACTCTGCGCCAATAAGTCTCATAAATCATAAATTTTACAGGCTATTTAGAATATTCATTCATTTTTTACACTCTAATATTCGTGAGTAGCAGAATTAATAAATTTTTAATTAAATTATTTTGCGTGGAGGTTTCAAAAAGTTGTTGATCTCTCAAAATATTATGTATTCTATATGAATATCTGAGGAGAAGAATGAAAGTTGACTCATTCGTTGTTCACATAACTATAATAATGGTAATGGGCCAAAGTTCAATATCAAGTGAACCACTTTATGTAGGTAACCGAATAACTATTTGTGTAACCTTTAAATCTGTTATGTATTGTTTTATTTAAGTATAAAACATATTTCACTGCGGATTCGAAATGGGAACAGGCATCATTATCTTAAACCTCTCTCTCTCTCTAGTCGTTTCCCTCACAGCTGAAGACGTAGGTCCTTCTGACTTTGTCAACCAGCTGTCTCTATCGGTTTCGATCCGTTGCTTAGTGCATTGCAGCACTAACCGACATCTCCAGCACCTGCGATATCTTTTCTGCCCACCGCCTGTGATCCGGCCTCTCGGCCTTAGTTTTAAACTATTGATGAATATTTTTATTTCTCTTTTTTTAAATATTATAAATAAATACCCTGGTACATTGTTTACACACGGCCATCTGATCGCAAACTTAGCAGAGCTTGTACTTTGGAAACCAGATAACTGATATACTTCTATTTTTTTTCATCTAAATACATACTTTAAAAGATATTTACGTAAGTAATCTAGCTCTAATATTAAAGTGTATGTGAACAATGAAACACTTTCACAATGAAGTGTTTATTTTTAGAACACATTCAGCAGAATTGCATTGTCATACTTAGTTTCATAAGTTAGGTACAATTTGAGTGTGTTTTTATATTTGTCGTCATCTCATTTGTAGTATGTCCATCATTGACATTGTTTCGATTGTGACTCAAGTGGGTAGCATGGGTTACTTAACAGTATCCATGTAACGACTTGTTCTATTTCTTCGGTTGCACATACCGCTCAGTGCCCATTATATGCTAATTGGAAGACGACACGCGAAATTGCTTCAACGCAGAAAGTTTTTTTTCAATATATCAACAAATACATGAAGATTTATGACAAAATTTAAGTGTAATTTAAAAAAAAATAAAAAGGCATAAAGGTTGATAATAAAGACTCACGATAGAAGTGACACTTTTGTACTACAGGGAAATATTTTAATTATTCATCAAACACTTTTGAATAGCATAGATTGTGTTTATCATTCATAGTTGGCTTGGTGGTTAGCGACTGTGACTGCCAAGCCGAAGGTCGCGGGTTCGATTCCCACCCAGGACAAACATTTGTGTGCATGAACATGTCTGTTTATTCTGTGTCTGGGTGTAAATATCTACATAAGTATGCATTAAGAAAAAAAAGTAGTATATCAGCTATGTGGTTTCCATAGTACAAGCTTAGTTTGGGATCAGGTGGTGGTCGTGTGTAAAGAATGTCCCAGGATATTTATTTAATTATTTATTTATTTTTCATGACACAAAAAGTTGTGGATTACACTTTAATTAATGTCTGTAGTAGAATCAATTAAATATCATATAAAGTCCAAAGTCCTTTGATATATTTACAAAAATTATTAAATAATCTTTTATTTTTGAAGGACATTTGAAATCCGGTTAGAATGGCCATTGAGATGATCTAGGGTGGAACGATATCCAATTGCAAATGATCGCAAGTTGTTATGTTCACACGCTTGTTCCATGCGATAACAATTCTCTTCCATTAGTTACAAATATGACCACATACAACATTGTACAATTGTGACACTGAAAATAATAGAATCAAATTGTTACTTTAGTTTTATGTAACCGGCAACCTTTTCATACGTAAGTACATTGGCTTCAATGAGCCATGTTACCGATGTGTTCGGAAACAAAAGTTGTGTGTGATCTTAACCAAAATTGAGATCTTGCAAAATGCTGCGATTACGCAAACGCATTGCGGTAAATGAGGGATAGACGCTCGGTGCAAGCGAAGACTTGCATAGCAATCGAATACGTGAGTGCCTTTTTACACGAGTAAGAAGATAACCAAACTAATTAAAATAAAGTACATTTTTAACCGACTTCAAAAAATGAGTCAATTTTCAATTCGCCTGAATTGTTTTTTCTTTTTTTAATGTTCGTTATTTAACGACTTTTATTAGTAACACAAAAAACTAACAAAAAATAACAGGCTTATTTAATAAAAAATACTATTAGCTTTTTGTAATAAATCAAATAGAAAAATAAATTTACTTCTTCATTTTTTTAAAAAGTCTCAGGCTATAAAAAAATGGATTGGTTTGCGTACTGAATGAAATAGGCAAAAAATCACTTCATATTTATGCCACAGAATTCACACTGAGTGAATATTACTTGACAAGCTTAAGGCTTTCTTCGCTTTAAACATAAAAGCTTTTTGAAATATCGAAACCCATTATTTTTCTTTCTGTGACAAAAGTATAGGAGTCCTATTTTCCAGACTGAGTACTGAACATCTTAAGGTGAAAGTTCGAAGCTTTATGTTGCAACAATGCAATTTTGCGTTTTGCGGTTCACTACGTGATAATGGTTTGCGTTTTGGTAACAATCTTGATAGATTTATGATGAGCTGCGGTTTCTATAACGTAACGTATTCTATTCAGGTTGTGTGTAGCTTTTTATTTGTTTGCAACTTCCTTTTGTATTGTGTTTTTGTTATTGGGTGTGTTGCAATTATTATTATAACTAAAACTGTTTTTCATATAGTTTACTAATTTTATTTTTTTTCTTATTAGTATGGTTATACTTAAAAACCTTCGTATTAATCGGAAAACTTTGAAAAAGTTATGTCTTTTTGTGATTGGGTGCGTTGCAATTATTGTTAGGACTAGAAATACGGGAAATTATTTTACTAATTAATATGGTTATACGTAAGAACTAAAGTATTAACCAGAAAACTTTATGTAACTTCATTTAAAATAAATATATTAAATTTTGAAAAATACGTCGTTTTGTTATTGGGTGTGTTACAATTAGTATTATGACTAGCATTTTTTGGAAATTAATTTACGAATTTGAATACAATACATAATATATGAATAATATAGAACATAAATACTTTAAAACTAATAATAGGAAAACCTACAAAATAATATGTCCCTTAGTGAAGGATGTTACCATACCATTTTGGTATCTAATGGTACCTACTATGGTAATGTGTAGGAATTCGTTTAGAAAGTCGACACGATCCTCAAAAGGCTGTATTACACAAACACTTTTGCTCAATAAATAAATATATAATGCATTTTCATCTAATTATAGCCAGTAAAATGAGATGAGCTGATGGATGTGACGGGCCGCAATTACGTATTCAACATGGCAGTGAACTGTGTTGTTGTAATTAAATAATGCCTACATATTTCTGACAGCTGGTGCTCAGAGTCAGTCTTTTTGGCCCAGATTATAAAAACGAGGAGATGTTTTGACTATACTCGTAAGAGTAGTAGAGCTGTGAGAGTAGTGTAGAGTCCGTCCGGGGAAGTATTACCACCATATCCATATCTACCGTGAACCAGTAGTGCACTTGTATTTTCGTTAGAAAGGTAACGGGGCGAAATTACAGGGACATGAGACTAAACAACTTCACGTCTCAGGGACGACAACGCATTGGCGATGCCTCTGGTGTTGCAAATGTCCATAGGTGGCGGTGCGCACTTACCATCAGTGATCAGGTGGACCGTGTGCTTGTTTGTCAACGCATGTGGTATAAAAAAAAAGTGATGTGTGGTGTAGTGTAGTGGCTTCTCATAATATTTAATAACAAATATAAGTCTGTTAAACCACACATTCTATTATTAATGTTGACTACAAACCCAAAAAAATTATATCCAAGTTTTTGCGATCAGAAGTATATGGCAGCGTGCACCGCACGTTACTTAACTCTTTGACCTCCATTACTGGTTGTGTAACTAGCATAATGAAGAGGATGAGTTTCCCATGTCAACTGGTGGCCCGTATAACCTATTTCTTGTAAGAAATTGTATTATCTAATACGTTTGATACCTATCATGATCGTGAGAATTTGTTATAGAGTAATGGCTCACGGAGATCTCTTTGGTAATTAATTATATATATTAATTATTATAACTCACTAATAATATTTCTTTTTATGCATGGTAATAACATAATTATTAGGAGAATATTTCTATAAGTAAATTACAGGAGTGTTTGAACGAAATGCAGACGTGCTTTGTGAATGCATAAATGCCACGCTGTTTGGTAAAGTAGTTTGATTTCCTGACCACTGCCAAGTAGGTCGAGGGTTCGACTCCACTCAGTACAAACATTCATGTTGTCTCTGCGTCTAAATATAATGTACAATTTATATTTACACTAAAAAATAATAAGCTTAAATATATTTAAAATTAAGTTTAAATCAGTGTGTCCGTAATCTGACTTATAACATATATACATGTATATGTTGAATTTGCTTGGATAGCCGTGCGTGAAAAATGTATTAATATTTTTATTTATTGATTAAATAAAAATGTTTTTATTTCACAACTCACTGTGGAAAAGCTTTTATTGGAATCATCCTTTGAGCTCGCTGCTAATTTGCTCTCGCTTTTATCAACTTTGGAGAATAAGAAATTGTATTTTAACTAAGACGTTTAGTTGGGTTGGTACATTTTTTTACAATATTAATAAATATGGTTAACATTAATATTAAACATATACAATTTACTGACTACCTTAACTACCCTACTACAAGTGATCTTAAACTCTTGAAAGGCTACGATGACTATGCAACGAATGAATCAATCAATATACAAAAAAATAAAAATAAAATTGCAAGATGAATTTATTCCTTGCTTTGCTGGTGAAGTTGGTAAGGTAGTTATAGTAGGGGGCAATTTATCACTACTCCAGGTCATTTAAACAAAAAAAAACGTTAATTGTTACCGATCCTACCGGGGAATGGACCTCAGGACCTCCGAATCGAATTATCTACTAAAAATAAGTACACCATAATAAGCCGTAACACACGAATGTCAGAATTGATATAAGCTCATTCCCGACAAAATAAACAGCGATAAATAGCGACTGAAACATAATTTATAAGAATTGTTTTGCGATGCACTTGTTTGTCGAGGTACCTACTAACGAGTTATGCAACAGTGGATTGACCGTGAACTCGGCTCTGAGCGTGCGCCGCGGCAGCGGCCTAATAATGTGTACCTGTTTAATTGGCGCCTTCCCGCTATTGTTTTGTACTCTGTGTACTATTGTACATAGTTGAGAAGTTCGAGGATGTGTGTTGTGTCTTGTATAGGTGTTACTATCGTATGAGCTGTAGAAATGTTCATTTATTAATTACTATATTTGTTGTCGATTTATATGAGCTTTTTTTATTATTAGTTGATAAATATACTATATATTAATGATCTCAGACATTTGTGTGCATGAACATGCCTGTTTGTTCTGTGTCTAGATGTAAATATCTATATACGTATGTTTTATAAAAGTTGTATATGTAAAATCATTTATCTGGTTTCCATAGTACAAGCTCTCCTTAGTTTGGGATCAGATGGCCGTGTCTACCTAAAGAATGACCCAGAATATTTATTTTTTATTAATGCTATTATTTAAATAGCTTTATTATAATTTTTTGTGCATGTTTAATTTATGTCAGGAATGTATGTTAATTAGTACATAGAATAATATCATTTAAAATCAATCCACGAGTAGAAACAAAAAATATAATCCTCTAAATTATAAAGAACTTATAGAGTATCAAGTAACCTTTGTAAGTTCTTTATTTGATCTTCGATGTGTTCTCTGATCTTGTCTAGAGGACATTCCTGTGTTAGGAACTGATAACCAGTTAGTAGTTTAAAAACATACCTTCCTGAATTAAAATTAGATGCCGACCCTTCTTGATTGTTTTTGGTAGTCGAATAAAGTAGGTATAAATGAAAATTTTCTCACTTTGTTTAATATACCTAATTGTAATTTAGTTAATTATTCCATAGAAAAATAATGTTTTGTATATAATATCTATATTATAAATCCTTAGTTCTTTGACAGAACCCAAGCGGAAAAAAAGAATATGTCGGTGGTCTTAACATTTAACTCTAGGTTTCTTAAGTGATTTTAATTGGATTCCGTACCTACCCACTTACCATACAGCACAAAAAATATCTCATTATAATGTCACTAGTCGAAAACTAAATGTCAAAAAAACGATTGACATTTCGTTCTCACGACTCTTTCCTATACAAAAATAATTGATGTATTCCGTTTTTACTGACCACCTTTTCCAGTAACACACAAAAGAGCTGATTTAAGCCAAACAGGTATATCAGGGGCTCGATTCTGTAAGGAAAATGGCATTAACTTGAGGATATATTGTCACGGCCTGTATGCTCTATCTCTGTCACTTACTACGCTAATACTACTAATCACGTGAGAGGCTCCGTGGCCACCGCGGAGCGGCTCGCCGACGAATTTTTTATTAGCTGAATAAGGGGGCTGTACAACAATTTATTCTATAACTACATACCATGTTTGTATCAACGTATAAATTTAGAAGAATAAAAATAAATGAAGATTGAATTGCTTCCTTGTTTTTTAACCCATTATTAATCACGCTATTACACACTCGAGTAAAAACAATGGCTTGTTATAAAAACAATAACAAGTACTTCAATATGACATATCATTGTTTCAGTGTTATTACCATCGTATGAGGAATTCAAGGGAAACCATTTAAATACGGATATGACAATTAAAGTTTTGTGTTCATTTACACACAAGGAGAACCATATACATCCGCTCTTCTTTTTTTTTGCTTACGTGTATAGTTATTTATTTATTCTATTTATAGGCTTGTGTTTTCACCACAATGTTACTATGATTATGAAATGAAATGAAATATTTATTCAAATAGGCCTTCACAGGCACTTATGAATGGTCAGACTCTAACACCGGTTCGGAAGGTTGCTTTTACTGAGAAGAGCCGGCAATAAACTCAGCAATTACTCTTTTCAAAATAAGATTTTGTACATAAAGATGTGTCCTGCTGAAGCGAGCGCTACACCCAAGCATTGTCGTCATTAAAATAATCATTTGTGTTGTAGAAAGCCTTCTGTACTAAAACAGTCTTAATTCTTTCCTTAAATTTTTGTAAAGGCAAATTAAAAATTTCAGCAGGGACTTTATTATAGATGCGTGCACTAAGTCTTAAAATGAGTCCTAATTATGAATCATATGGCCACAATGCCTTGAAAGGACAGTTCCTTTCCCCCTTGGTAGCCATCCAGGCGAGTACCTAAGAAAGTTCCCTTTCAGACTACTATGGTTCTCTTCTTGGTCTCTCGTCACGGGAAATATCTAAGAGAGTACAATAGATATATTAGATAAATGATTATTCATTTATATTACTATTATTTATTGATTAAAATAAACTTTATCCTATAAAGTATTAGTCAAATTAGTTTACATATATTATTATACAGTTGCAATTATATTACAAATAAATAAAATTCAAAGCAGCCATATCGGGTAAAATTACTTGCTGGCATAAGATAAAATCTATTTAACATTAATTATAGGAGATGTTAAATATTAATGTTACCACAACGCCGATTACAACAAAGTTGTATAATAATGTAGAAGTAAGGCCTAGTCTAACCTCGTTTTATAAGATGCACGCATAACTTATACTTCTAGAAACGATTAATAGTGTCATTATAATTCAAAAGCTATTTTTAGTTTGACAAACCTTGGATTTGCAACCTTAAGTTTATGTTTTTGTAATACTTGAAATTATGCCTCTTTGATATTTAGTGTTCTAAAGTTAGTTCATGTTATATTAATGTTGTGTTTTGATATTTATTTTACTATGTATATTTATCATATTTTGTAATTAGCTATAATTATTTTACTAGAATAATTATTCAGGTAACTTTTACGTTTTTGCTCTGGAGCACTATACCTTTTATTGCGATTCAACTATAACTAAACTGGTTTGCGTTTCTGTCAAATTGTGTCCTATTCTTCATATAATTGAGTCATGCAAGTTTTGGATCGCAATTAGACTTTGTAGCCGATTTATTTTTTATGGGCGAAGGTTAAAGAGCTTATGGCTCTTACACCCTAATCCTTTGTATACAATATATTTTTTTTAATTAATATAAATATCAGCCAGTATTTAGCACGTAATATTCTTAGCTTATTAATTTGTCAAGTATTTTTATATTATCAACTAAGTATTACAGAAGTGAATGAAAATTGCTGAGGAAAAAACATCGTATCATAATTAAATCGGTATTGAGTTCATTTCAACACACCCTTGGAAAATTATAGAGTCTCAGTGTAATAAACTTTGTGGAATATTATACAGTTAACCTTGCCCCATGAAGCCTATGATGTCATTTGACAAATTGACGAACCACTTACATAAATTATTTACAAAGTGTTATAAAATATGGTCTCAATGTTACTAATATTATAAATGCGAAACTTTGTAACACTACTAATATTATACACAGTTGTCCCCCGCGGTTTCACACGCGTTCCCGAGGGATGTAACTATTTTCCGGCACATAAAGTATCTTATGTTACTTTTAATACCTCCAAGAATATGTTTTCAAAGCTTCATGATGTGTGTTGTTTTTTTTATTGCGTTTTTATTTGTATACATTTTTTTTTCCTTGATTTTATTGGATTGTAAAATATACAGGAATATTTTTTAAGCGATGCGCAAAAAAAATTTGGTGGTTCAGTGTCAGTAACAACACATTTCCATTATTTGTAAAAAAAAATCTGTAACTTTTTTTAAATTTAAAATCAACAAACAATGGACACTCTATTCATAATAATACCAAAAAGCGCGCGCGCCGTGCGCCGCACGCGGCGGTAGAGCCAGCTGTTGCCAAGGCCACGGCCGGGGTGGGCCGACCCGAGCGACAGAGTAGCCATAATATCAATTTTAAAGTCTATATCTTTCGTTAACGATATCATTATTTTTTAGTACTAAAACTACTCAAAATAAAAATTTGGTGATTAATTAAACTCATTTAAGTTTAATTTGTCAAAGTTTGCGCACTGAATAAAAAATATTCCTGTATATATTTTTTAAGATATTTTTGGTTTTGTTGTTTGCCTTTCCTTACTTACTCCAAAAAACGTATTTTTTTTCAATACATTTTATTTATAGTACAAAACATGTTGAGTAATCATTTTTTTTACATATGAAAGCACATATATGAAATTACATGAAAAAAAGTTTTTTTTTTTTCAAAATGGCGGTCCTGAAAATGGCTGTTGAAACTCATCTGATTCGTAGATGGATGACATCATTTCTTGGAAAATAATTATCTGAAAGCAAAAAACAAAACGGTTTCACGTTCTGTATCGAATTGGCTATGGCCTCAAGCAGAACCAGAAATATTCATTATTATTTGAAAAAGTTATAAACAATTAAAAGTGAAAGAAAGGGTAAAAAAATTCTAAAGTCCGCCATTTTGTTTTTTTTCATTGAAAATGTTTCATTCTGCTTGAGGCCATAGCCAATTCGATACAGAACGTGAAACCGCTTTGTTTTTTGCCTTCAGATAATTCTTTTCCAAGAAATGATGTCATCCATCTACGAATCATATGAGTTTCAACAGCCATTTTCAGGACCGCCATTTTGAAAAAAAAAACAAAAAAAAATGTTTTTCAAGTAATTTCATATATGTGCTTTCATATGTAAAAAAAATGATTACTCAACATGTTTTGTACTATAAATAAAATGTATTGAAAAAAATACGTTTTTTGGAGTAAGCTGGCCTTAATGCATTAGGTCGTCAAATCTAATTGGGACACCATTTATGATTATCATTTTGATATTTTTAGGGTATTAGTGTGTGTCTTGTTGGTGATCTAAATAAATAAATGATGATCGGTTAAGTAGTTTTCGCGTGAGCTTTCACGCGAAAACTACAGTAACAAAAAAACTGACGTTCACTCTTACAATATTTTACAATATTAGTAGTGATGCGAAAGTTTGTATGTATGGATGTTTGTTTCCTTTTCACGGAATAACTATGAAACCGATTTTGATGAAACTTGGCACATATATAGAAAATGCGCTAGAATACTATATAGGATACTTTTTGTACCGGGAAAATGTTACCCTCCGGAACGCAGGTTAAACCGCGGGGACAGCTAGTGTAAAACAAATGTCACCATTACAGTAGAATAATTTACCAATTTCGTTATTCTACAATGACAGATGTCATTCTTTTGAAAATGTAATTAATAAAATCGTTGACATTGACAAACTAGTTAGGTGTTTTAAAAATGTTTCTAAAGTAAGGTAACGTATAGACGTTTATTTGCACAATAGAGAAATAAAACAATGAATGTGACACTACAACGGTCAATTGGCCATTTATCAACTAAAGAAGACTTATCTCAATTTAGTAACTTTACAGATAGTAATTTATAAATCCCTGCTAATATTTTAAATGTGAATGTAAGTTTGTTTATTACGCTTTCACACGAAAACTAATTAATCGATCATCATTAACAACTACAAACTTAGTACACATATTCTTGGAGGTATTAGAAGTAACATTGGATATTTTTTGTGCCGGGAAAATGTTACATCCCTCGGGAACGCGGCTGAAACCGCGGGGGACAACTAGTAGTAGTATAAATACGCCAAATAACTTAGCCAACAATTGCACACTGATTTAGTATTTGAACTTTGTAAATTATTTTTATTCTATTTAATTCTTCAAATTATGATTTAGAGAATTACCGTACTTAATGTTGTTTGGTAGCACGAAACCTCTGTAGGACCTTAAGAGGTAGCATCTAAAATAGTACATCTTTAAAAAAGCGAAATAATAGATTGTCATAAAAAGTTTTAATAAAAATTTACTAAGGCCTTCCTCTACTTGTCACTTTATACTGCAACACGTACACAACTATGGTAATCGCTGTCATGCAAGAGTTAATATGAAATGAGAACAGAGAAAGGGCGTGTATCGGATAGACAAGACTGCCCTTCCTTGTCGGCAACCTGTTGATTACGTTAACTGACGTTTCATGTTCTATATCTCTTCATTAGTAAGTATATATTGTGTGTCTTGTAACAGATATGATTTAGATCTATTTACATTTCCTCTGTACTTTTATGTTTTATATGTACTACCTAGATAATAATATAAAAAAAAACATTAAAAAATCCACAAACATATAAAAATATGTAAAATTGAAATAATAAATTAGCCAAAAAGTTAGATTAAATAAATTTTTATAAAAAATATTTAAAAAAATGTAACATTGCCAAGTTTCTTGCCGGTTCTTCTCAGTTGAAAGCTGACTTCCAAACCGGTGGTAACTTTAAATTTTACCTTCATAAGTGCCCATGGCGGGCCTAAACTGAATAAATAGTTTTGGATTGGATTGACTAAAATTTTTTAGTACGGAGTATTATACAAAGCTTTTTTTTAGTTAATTCTCTTAACTATTCTACACCTAGTCAACAAAATAGGCTGGACTAAATAATTTAGCTTTTAGCACTGAGCCAAAGTGTGATTATTGAATTTGATAAGTAAATTCTAAATGTATGTAGGCCTTCGCAATATACGGGTGCATAAAGATATTATCTATATCGTCATAAATATCTAATTGCAATAATTTTGGTCATGGAAGGCTAGTTTGCACATGTTTAGTTAGCCAATAATGGTTATCTATGAATTAATCACCCATAATGGCTCATGCTGTATGTGAATTACTCAAAAGCAAGATATATGGTAAAGCAATATACAGTACACAACAAAAAAAGTTGGCGCTCACATGGAAAACTTAAGATATTATATGGTCAGGGGTTGTCCATTAATCACGTCATGTTTTTTAGCAACTCCTCCCTGGTAATATGTGTAAAATTTAGACTACCCTCCCCCCATACACAAAACAATGTGTATTTTTACACATTTAGTACAAAGTATTTTGAAGTTTTCAGAATACTTATTATCTTTAATTACATTGATTACATCTTATTATATCCCCCTCCCTCCGTGTGATATTACGTGATTTTATTTTTTCCGATATCCTTCCCCCCCTTATCGAGCCTCACGTGATTAAAGAATGATCCCTTATAATAAATATATAAAAAAAGCTTTCTAATAGTTCCATATTGTTCAAATCCGTATCGTTTCAGCTACAGTATAAATAAGTTTAACAATGTTTTTAAAACAATAAACATACGAGTATGCTAAAAAATAAAGAAAAGATACTTACAGTGTTTGTTGTATTTTATTTTCAAAAATAGAAAATAGAGAAGAGTAATGGCGGTGGTTATCTTACCTATTCTTGTATAATATAGTACCTGCATAATATAATATGTTTTGAGTGCGTTATGTGTTGACAGGTGCTTAATTCTAACATAGCCTTTATTCATTACCTGACTACTTAATTGTTTCCAGTCAACGTGTTATGATTTATATTCTGTTTTGTAATGGAGGCTGTAGAAATTGAATCACTTGTTGTTACATAAAAATTATAATTAAAAAACTATTGAGTTAACAATACAGCTAGAAACTAAATATTATAGTTTACTTTCATTTCTAAAACATTTAAATCATAAGTTCCTTATTTTCCCGTATCTATTTCTCATGAATGATGAAGTCGTATGTTATTTATAAGATCAGAGATTACTAGTTAAGATAAATATAATGAACTGGCTGCGCCCTGCGGCTTTGCCCGCTTTCAATCCTGGTTATAAACCTTTCTCTTGAATTACTCTATCCATTGCTGAAAACTGTATTAAAATCCGTTGCATATTTTACGATTCTATAAAGAACATACAAACAAATATTCATTTTTATATATATAGATTTCTAATAAACAAGAGCAATAAATGTAGAATGCCAAACAATTCAGTTCTCCAATTTCACATGCAGTCTACTATGTAATTTGGAATTTCAGACTGAATATTTTGAAAATATTATAGTAAAATACCAATATTCGTTAAGTGTTATCTCGCATTTCCATATCATAGTATAAAAGTGCAGATTATGACTCATTAAGATAAATATAATAAATTTCTATACACAAGTGTTATAAATCAGTATTACTTATAATTAAATTCAAAAACTTTACGTGAGGTATAATTAAATCAAAAATTTAAAATTCAATATTTTCAAAAATATTAAATTGAAATATCAAATTACTTGCGTCTTATCTCGATTTTTCAAATCGTAGTATAAAAGTGCATTTATAGTAGTTGCATTGTATTCAAACTTTGCACCTTTAAGTCTAGTTGCGATCTATTGGGTAATCTACCTCGACCGAGTGGGTGGGACAAATTTGCATTATCTGTCCTGACTAATGTTGGCTCTTTGTTATTTGACACATTGTCAAGGCACTGAGCCAAGGAGACAGGCCAATTATAATGCTTCCTAGCGCTCAGGCTGTGCCTCTACGGACTATGCTCTACGAAATTCATTTTTACCATTTGCAATTCTTCATCTAAAAATAAGTTGGTATGGTTTTTTAATTGATTTTATAACTAATAACTCTTTATTTTCCGGGAAAAGCCTTTGTAGACCCCCATGCCACTCCATGTGTGTGCAAAATTTCAGTAAGATCGGTTCAGTCATTTAGTCGTGATAGCGTAATAAACTAATGTTCTCGCTTTCTCATTTATCATATTAGTAAAAATAGCATAGCCTGAAAAGAGGTTTGCGAAGAATCTGTAAGGCTGCACTTTATTTGATCCATATTAACTGTTTTAAGAGCGTAAATACCATAGGGTTTTTACCAAATGAAAAGTACTTCCTTTAATTATGTGAGTTCATCCTTAATAACTACAAGGGTGATTAGATTATTTCAAATAGCTAGGGATTATTTATTCCTATTTCAAGCTATTTATTGCAAGTGCTAATCAGTGAGGGTATGAGACTTGAAAATTTGTATATCTATTGTGTTGTTATGAACTATGTATTTATATTTTTACTTAAAAATATGCAGTTTGCTATGATACAGAATGGCTTTTAATCATTTTGTTAAGTTTCATTTGATGCTCAATAAAATCGCCAACAGTGTGTGTTTACCTTTATCGCGCACTTCAGAATATTATGATTTAGTCAGAGAGTATATTTTTCATTATTATTGTAACACAATCGACCAACTGGATACACAAATGAATAATGACATACCAGATTTTATATGCAGCTTGTTGGAATGTCGCAGTGAAAACAATACTCAATACGCATACAAATTGAAGTCATTATTGTAATTTTAATTAATCTTGAACTGAATAAGGTTAAACCAGCAATCTATAACGCGTTAACTTGCAGGAAAGCGTTGTTAACAAGCCTTAACAAGCATTTCACTATCCCACTCACGTAAAGATGTCGCATTTCATCATAATAATGCTAAGTAAATTAACTAGCCAGTTGGCAGCAAAAAAGCGTTTCACAATCGCACTGTACGGCTGCACTCACAAGGAGGCGGGCTCGTTCCTGATTTATAATACCGACAGTCTCGCCGCTTGCGAGAATGCAGCGGTTGCCAATTTATGACAAATTCCCTTACACGTTTAGGGAAATATGCCCAGTTAGGCCTTCCTCGCCTCATTGGACAGTCGCACCAGTAATTCAATTTACCACATCTAGACGGCTGGATGGCGTTTGACATCATATCGTTAGCTAATGCGTAAATTGTTAACTTGATGCCTAATCAGTAATGATAACTATTTTACCGTAAAATTCTTGAGATTCAGCTATGTGGATATGAAATTTTAATGACCTACGTGTTTTGGCTTTGAGCCTAGAGGCAAATATATGAATTGGCATGCTTTTGGGTGATTTTCAAATGCTTGCAACATATTGTTGCATAAGTTTGTAATATTATAATAACCCTTTACTTACAAAAAATACTGGCCTAGATTGATGACCAGGAACTGTTTGTTAATAGCGTAAATAAACGTTTAATTTAGGTCGAAGTTCATGTTCGCGTTGTGTTGTAAAGTGCTTAGCAAAGCGATTGTGATAGCGTTTCTAGAATATTTATTTATTTAATTGTAATTGTCTTTTAAAGTGAGATAGCATTTGATCATTTGAGTCTCGGTGAAATAGAAATAGTGGGAATTTATATAATACTATCTAAAGTAAAAATCTTTACCGCAGGTTTCCATTGTTTATTCCTAGTAATAAAGCTGTACACATTAGTATAAAAAATTATTTGTGGCTATTACCTTAAATAACTATTTTAAAGATAGTATACCTTTCTGATAGATAATAACACAAAAGTAGAAACCATATTGTTATAAGGTTAATGAATCGTAATTAATTTGGATATTTCTACATGTTTAACGGCACTAAAAGCATGCACAGTAGTGAGCTATTGCAAACTTTACATAAAATTCCATTGCTCACGCAACGAGATTAACATCGAATAAATTTACCGTTTGTTGATTGATATGGGTACCTTCTTTCAACATTACAAATTAAACTTTAGTGTACACGGTTTACAACGAAACAATGAATGTTTATGTAATAGTTCAACTCGCACGCAATCGCCCCCGCGCCGCTCATGACCCTAGTTGTGACCGTAGAAAATAACCAAATCAAAATGTATTATTTCAACTAGCACAGACATGCGACGATTATTTGCACCGTTGCCAAGCTCTAAAATGTCAAGCCTATAAAATTAAATTGCGTGCCAATACTCTGAGACTATAACATGATTTGTAACACATGTAATCCGCATCATAATATTACGCTGCTCGCAATGTGTATTTTCTATTATACAATTGATTCTTGTTTTGAATTTGTTTCCTGATGTTTTGGAAAATAATTGTTTAGTTATGGTGAGGTATTGTGTTTCTTTTTTTAATTTAGGAACAGCATTAAATCTTCATCGTCAGCCTGTCCCATTAATTTGGATTTGGAAGATGCCAACTCTCGTCGGGATCTATTTCCATATGCTATGAAAGTAAAATTACTTACTGTAATAACTTTATCTCTGAATATTATAAAACAATGTCATTATTTCTGTGTATGTTTGCCCAATTATTTTTTTTAACTGAACAATGGCTTTTAATGCGGTGTTCACAATCATTTTAAGAATTTCTTCCAGTAGGTTTATAATGTAGTATATCTTTATATATATAATTCTTCTGTACGTGAGTTGATTTTGTATGCGTTTGGGTGGCGTCCTGGATAGTTTAGATTCACAATTGGACCCGGTAGGTGGCGCTGCGAGAGAATTCCTGCATTTTGTATGTGTATTTGTGTGGACTTATTTCGACAGAACGACGTCTGTCCCGGCAGCTAGTTATGTGTATAGTTATATAATTAGTTTCAAGTGAAACCGGGGTGGGTCGCTAGATTTTAATCAAGCAATATATCCATTACGTTGTGAACCTATCAATAATATCACACATATAATTTGCAATACTAAATCAACTTTATACTTACGATTACGCAGATGTGTGCCTATGTAATTACTTTAACCTTGCTCAATCACTTAAGAATCGTAAATATTTTGTCGACATTCATGATAATGTAGGAAATGGCAAGGAAGAATATTGCGTGTCAGAGCGAATAATTATAGTTATTACTCATCAGCTCTGATATTAAAACGTTTAACCTTTAGGGATAATAAAACATATGGTCTCTTCGTTTGGTAATATGCTACCAACGTTATGTTTAAAACATTGATTCCGTTTTATGTAATGTGAAAATTGCAAGCCTTTACACATTGCGAACTGTTGTACAAAACTGAAATCGGGGCCATCATTGAATTTAAATTAAAATTTGGACGTGAATTCATTTATTCCTTACACGAAATAGTGTCAGACAGTGTACTAAAAAGCAATGCGACAATTATGATAAATCTTTTAAAGTTATGTCGTAATATAGTAGTGAATAATTGTACGGTTTTTAAAATAACAAGGAAAAAGCATCAGAGAATCCAAAAGAATCATATCTACATGCCCAGAAAAAAAAATACAGATTATATATATAATATATACTAACTGTCCGGACAGACGTTGTCCTGTCGAAATAAATCCATACAAAAATGCAGGAATACGATCGCAGCGTCACATATCGGGTCCAATTGTGAATCTAAACCATTCTCGAATCCACTGGAACACGGACAAAAAAAATCAGCAAAATCTATCCAGGCGTTTAGGAGGAGTTCAGTGACATACACACGTACAGTAGAATTTAGATATAAAGATAAAATAGCAGTAATTAAAATGTCTATTTATTATCTTGTCTTCTACAAAAGCCTATTTACTTATCTTCTATATATTTATTTATGGAAAATAGGGTTGCTTTGACGCACCAAAACTACTGAACATATAGGGATGGGACTGTTACCATTCGACGTGAAATTTTATATATGATATCGATAAACTCGGGTTAAACCGCGGACAGCTTGTTATTTATAAACTAAACAGGAATTCACAATACTAGACTGCGTTTATATATATGTCATCTTTAAAAACAATATTAATATTAGGTGTTTCAAAACATGAAACAAGCCGCGTTACCGTCTTGCATTTGCCGCAATAAAATGCCAGGCTCTATTTACTTTTAGCGTTGTGATGTGTGTGAGAGATATCGCCGACCAGTTCACCTTTCTTCCTCTAGCATTTCATAACATGGCTCGTATATCTCGTCTTGTTTCCCTTAGTTACTGGTTTCATTTGAATGATTATGTCTTAATTGAAAGTCTATAATTTGCTCAGTATAACTGTGTAATGAGTAACACTTGATGCAACGACTTTAGGGTCATTATCACTGTGATTAAACAAAAGCTTACAGAGTACAAAAAGAGCGAGAGAAAAATAATATTTTTTTGGGCAGGGTCAAAAATAAAGCAGAGTTTGTTCTGTGGTAATTAGATAATTAATGTTAGCTATACTTCATATAATTATACTTTTTGATATTTTACACGGGCGTACCTACATTTCTGACAGGGCATTTTGCTTGGTGGTTAGTGACCCTGTCTGACCTAGGACAAATATTTGTGAGTACGAACATGTCTATTTGTTCCGTGTCTGCGTGTAAATCTACACTAATATTATAAAGAGGAAAGATTTGTATTTTTGTATGTAACGAATAAACTCAAAAAGTACTGGACCGATTTTAATAATTATTTTTTCATTAGAAAGCTACATTATCTTATTACTGAGTAACATAAGCTATATTAAATTTTCAAAAAAGTTAGGGATCCATACCAAAACTCCAATAATGTAACCCAAGGTGTGAAAAAATTACCAAAAAAAAAAATTCTTACATCGCGTGCGTTCCGAAAACTATTGATGGTAGAAAGAACAAAATAATGTAACATAGTTTGGGAACGTGGGTGAAACAGCGGAGGACAGCTAGTATCTAATAAGTTTGTATTGAGAAGAAAAAAATAGAATGTGTAGAATATCAGTTATTTGGTTTCAATAGTACTAGTTCTGCTTGGTTTGGGATCAGATGGTCGTGTGTGAAGAATGTCCTAGGATATATTTTTTTTTTTTACAATTTGTAATTGTACAAAATAAGTTATATTAAAAAAGGGAAAATTAGTCACATAGCTTCTCCACCGTGTATAAACTTTTAATCACCTTTAACATTCCATACTTTAATTTATCTTGCATGTCTTTTTTTGTATCGTTTACTTTGAATTACACGCAGTAACAAGTGCCTTTCGAAATGTTAAGTATTTCTCATAATTACTGCAATGTGGTGGCCCAATACAGTACGTCCGTATGTTAATTCAAGATACCAAAACTAATACCAATTTAGATGAAGCACTGTCTCGTAAACTCGTAATTTTAACAAATATCCCTTGATGACATACAATTTGAGCATATAATCAACATGCGAACTCATCCAGATGACATCACATTTCTTATGTTATAAGATATAATTTGCTTGTTGCGTACCACCTTGATTATTTAATTGTATAATTACGTTTATGTTTGTTCTTCTTTTGCAGAAAAAATTAACGGATGCTAAGGTAGACTACACACGTACCAACAAACATGAGATTCTCGGCGAGGTTACAGGTGTGTATCCCTTCCTTACAAATTAAGATCATAGCGATCTTAATCGATGTGTCCCTGAAACATTAACTTTATTTTTTTTAGATTATTTCTTAATGTTACGCAGTTGAACAGTAAATTCAGCCGTAGCAATTCCAGTCACTTAGACTCAGTATAACTTAATAAAATCATCAAGATTTTCTGATAAAACGTGTATTTTAAAATAGCTTTGGAAATTCAAGGAGGTTACAAAATTTGATGTGCTAACTTTACATAAACAATGGCGACCGGTAACATAAACGAGTGCGCAATTTACAGAGCATTTAATAGATAAAATTTCGCGCAAAAACTGGCATTTATTTGCAACAACGTGAAGAGTTATAGAGATGTTCACGTGGGAAATATAATAATGAATGTGGAATCTCGTCAAGGCTGTGTGATGAAAAAGTAATCTCAATTGAATTTTAATTCACTGGAAAGCATGACACGACTGAATTGATTATCTGTGTTTTTAATGTACTTCACATTTACCTATCGTACATTGAATACTTGTTATAGAATACCTATGTATATCCAAAAGTAAAAAAATATTGTTTCATGATTCTAAATTAGTAAAATTGGTGTTCTATTCACTTCCATTCACGGTAATTTTTAGGGTTCGTTTGTAAGGGTAGGTTTTCTTTAATACAAGGGCAAGTTTTTCTAACTCGTGTACAATTTTAAATTTTCACGACACTTTGACAATTATATAAAACTAGCTGCGCCCTGCGGCTTTGCCCACTTTTAATCCTGGTTATAAACCTTCCCCTTGAATTATTCTATCTATTGCTGAAAACTGCATTAAAATCCATTGTTGCAAAGTTTACGATTCTATAAAGGACATGTCCGTATGTCATTTTTATATATATAGATAAGAACCAAACATTTTCGGTTTTTGGTCTGGTGTTCGAACTACAACAGCAGTATTTCCGGACCGATATGACCTCCAAACCTTCAAGAAAAGAGCATACTCCTTTTTAAAAGGTCGGCAACGCACTTGTGGCTCCTCCAGTGTTGCGGGTGTCTATGGACGGCGGTAATCGTTCACCATCAGGCGATACGTCTGATCGTTAGACTACCAAAACATAAAAAAAAAATTGAAATTTAAAGAAGATTCTTGTCAATTTCATCAACTTACAGCTGCTGACATGCCTGATGGTGTACGCCGGGAGCGCACACGCAATCATGGTGAAGTTTGGCACGAAGGGAGGGCCCATTGAGCCGCCAGCGCCGGAGCCATCGCTGCCCGTACCGCAGCCGTATCGAGCCCCCGCGCCGGTCTGGGAGGAGAGATCTAACGATGCACCTGATCCCAATGCTCAATGGTAAAATAATTATCGTACCTAACGCAGATTCCGCTCATGGCTTAATATCAAATTAATAGCTGATCTAATTTATGCTAAGCTTCATGAGCCAAGGTGACCTTGCAATTTATTCTTATATATACACTCGGTCAACTAGTAGTTTGAAACTTGTAGCCATATCTTTATTTAAGCTTTTTGAACCTAGAGAATCAAGAGTATTAAAGCTCAAGTCATAGCAATCAACAAATTTTATACAAAATCTTATCCCAATCTAAGCGGAGCTTGTACTATGGAAACCCGATAACTGATATACTACATATACTACGTTTTTTTTCTAAATACATACTTATATAGATATTTACACCCAGACACAGAACAAACAGACATGTTCATGCACACAAAGTGTTTGTCCTGGGTGGGAATCAAACCCGCGACCTTCGGTTTGGCAGTCAGAGTCGTTAACCACCAGGCCAACCGGCCTGTCAATGTGATATAGTGAACGTTATCCTAATTTATTTTCCTTTTCACAGGCGACCGCAACACTTCCAAGCTCAGCCGAGGTACACCCAAGTGGTCTACAACGCTCCCGCACCAGCGCCACTACCCCTCAACAATGCTCAACGTTTCGTCAACGCTTACATTCCAACGAACCAAGCAATACCTGCCCAACCAATCACAAGTTACTTCACTCCATCGCAAATACTCAGCTCTCAAAGCTTACCTGGAATTGGTCTACGATATTTTGTACCGAATTTCATCAACAACGCACAAAAGAGACAAGAAGCGGCAAAACAAGATGATGCTATACATAATCAGGTAGAATCCAATGATGTAGATGGTGTAAGTAGAGAATCGTCTAGTGATTTGCAGTGGAAGTACGAGAAGGATGTGACTAAAAGAATCATAAGGAATACTGAAGAGGTGCGTACTAAAGGCATTATAATTAACGATGCTCCGAGGACTGGGAAGCTTTTAGATCGGCACACTAAATCAAAACTTAGCTGATAAGCACTTGGTATTGGCAATAGTAAGTGCGAAAATTCTGCATGCGATTTTTTATGCAAATTAGCGCATTTTTGTTCGAATAGAGTGTATTTTCCTTCAAATATACAGATTTTTAAATAACTTTATTTTTGCAGGCAATAGCAGTCCCAGTATACCAATGGCCAGCGTACGTTCCTCTAAGACATCAGTAACGTTACTTGTTATTAATGTTACACACATCACAGTACCAGCAACTAGAGAAAACAGCAATATATTGAATGTAACTGTGGTGTCGTTAGTTAGGAAACTATAGAATAAGATAAAAGTGCCACATGATAAAATATGTTTATCAACAACAGGTTTAACAATAAAGGCTGTCAATGAATTATTGTATGTAGTAACACCGATATTTGTAACAGGTAGCAGAGACAGCTAGTTCCTAAAATAAAAATAAATTATACTGTATGTTACTGGCAAATTTCCTTAGCTATTTAAATCGTAATTATTAATTTAATTTGTGTATTTAGCTATACACCGTGTTACAAAATACCCCGTAAAAATATAAATTATTGTCAAAGCCAACAACCCTTGTAAGCTGTCATGTCAAGGAACCAGATTATTTACCAGAAAGGCCTACGAACCTAATTTTACTAAAATTGTCTACTTTAATAGTTTTTCTATTTTTCATTCATAAAAATCAGTTTTTTTTAGTGTATGTTATACAGCGTTACTACGGTTCTTAAATATTGTGAATGGACTCGTTATAAGGCCCCATTTAACATCCATTACGGGTAGTTTTGTAACACCTTGTATAGAATTGGACTTTATCAAATTGAACAAGAAAGTTTGTTTTAGATTTTCATTATGGAAATTTCGGTAAAGCTGTATACAAATTTATTATTCTTTAATCTAAATTGGGTTTTAGTAAATGTTAACAATGTTTCATTGAGAAAGGTAATGAGTTGATCACAATCAGAGCGAGTTTAGTTACACCTAGCCCTCAGAGGATTTCATTAGAAATACACATATTCGAATTGTATTTTGAAAATAAAGAATATATGATGTAAATTCATAATCGTAACCGATATTAATATTGTCTTTCAATCCGAAATCTAAACATCACAATGCCAGTATCGTACGCATTCAGTTCCCATCAAATTAAAACAGAGTATTAAAACAAAAATCAATGTTGCTACGCTTTATGGTATTGTAAATAAATAATATAGAATACACTAAAAGAATTATAATAAGAATATTGCCATTATAATAATGTTTATTGTTACGTTATAGTATATACGAGTATAAATGAACGGAGACAACACTTTTGGTCATTAGTCGAGGAATCATTTGGTCGTCAGCAGACTATAGCGGACAAATAAAAAAAGCAATTATGAAAATGAGTTTGTGTATGGTATCCATGTAAATAACCGCTTTGTATTCAGACACTGTGACAAAATGCGTTCTTTGTTGTTTCGAAAATTTTAATGTCGTGCAAATTTTTATATTTTCTTGTAATTTGTTGCTATTAGTCACTTTCTATTTGGACCGCTTGTATTAATGTCAGTAGACATAAGAATGATTACCGACTTTCATTTATTTACTTTGTTCATTATTGTTATATTTTTTTGTAATAATTTGTAGCATTCGATATGTTAACTGCTGTTATTTTATAATAACAAAATGTATTTACAATATATATTAGCTGTAATTAGGCTTGTAAATATGTAAAATAAACGAGTATAATTTTTTGTTGTGTTTTATTATAAATTTTTCCAGAACATGTTCGTTAATAAATATATAGGATCAATCTAGTTTTATTGTGACTAGGCTAACAGGTTAAACTGTAAATCTAATAAAGATAAATATCTTCCAGAAAGAACCTGACTACTTTACTACGACAACTTTACTGTAAAAGCGCTATATAAAATATTAACACTGTACAAAGGTGACCTTGTTCACATTGTGTTGTGACCACATTCATGTCATATTATAATATTATATCAGCTTATAACTTTAATAAAAAGAAAGTCCTTGATATGTATTACCTAAAGACAAAAAATAAGAAAACGGTTCACCCATTTTTGAGCTAATAATTAAAATAAATAAATATCCTGGAACATTCTTTACACACGGTCACCTGATCCCAAACTAAGCAGACCTTGCACTATGGAAACCAGATAACTGATATACTACAGATAGTTCTTTTTAATTTTTCTTAATGCATACTTATGATATTTACAACCAGACACAGAACAAACAGACATGTTCATGCACACAAATGTTTGTCCTGGGTGGGACCTGCCGACCTACAATTTCGCAGTTAGGGTCGCTAACCACCCAGCCGAATGGCCTGTCAAACCACTAAGCCACAACCATACACACTGACAGACATACATACATAGGCGTCAAACTACAATAACCCCAAATTTTTCGTCGGGTGTGAAATATTGGATAAAATAACAAATTAGCTAAAAAGCGCTTTATTAGTAAGTTGTTTAAAAATGTAATGTAAAATTAACATTGCTTAAAGCTTTAGCTGTAATGTACTAGTTCCCTTTGTGGCATGCTGAGGCCTAATGCCTCTCTACATTGCATCGCTCTGTCGTGACTTTGTGACACGTTGAGGAACAACCTTAATTTTGCGATGAGTTTTTGTCGTGACGACAGTAACTACAATAGCACTTCCTGGGTAGTCTAATGATCTGCTAATGATGACGACAAAAATGATGTATGTTTGTGTATTTAATGTGCACAATAGTAATTTGTTTGAGTTGGGCAGTCTACCTCCAAGCTGGGCTAATGAACGTAGAGGCTAGTTTCCCTCACATTTAATCAAAGTATTAATATTATAAATGCGAATTCGAGTTTGTTTGTTAATTAGTTAGTTACTCTTTCACGACTGAACCAATCTTGCTGAAATTTGACGCAAACATAGTGTATGGGATGAAAGGGTAGCTCGGTTATAAAGTTAAAAGCTAGGTTGTTCTAAGACATTCTTCGAAGATCAAAAATATGGTTGGAGAGGTGTATGGTTTAAATAAAAATATTATTTTATATGGTTTTTAGTTGGTTACTTTAATCTGTTTATTCAAGATCATGTCCCGAAGATGTAGAAAATGTAAGCCAACATATTAATTGAACATTAAATAAATATGTTTTTTTCAAATAGGCACTTATTAGTGACACTTATTAGTTTGTGATTTTAATTAATTCGTTACCATCGATTACTATATTTTGAAAGCTTTCTACTTAAACACCAAATCACGAATAAGTTTAATATTATGCTGTGTAATTTAAAAAAGCATTAAATATTTCTTAAGAAATGGTAATACGTCTCAAGTTCCTCCTTACAAGTCCACATTAAAATGTCAGAAGAAACATTGGCCTTGTAATGTCTTCCATTTTAAGCAGTCATTCAATCTGTCATTCATTTTACTTTTATGTTTCTATAAATTATATAATATTACAGGGTGTTGATTGTTCTTACTGGAAATGTTGGATATCCTCCATATAGAAAGGTTTCTGAAAATAATTGTCATATTTGATATTTTTTTTTCCACATATAGTATATACTCGTACATACTTCTACCACACTGCCACATAATTCACAAATGTTAAATAAAATCAATGTTCCAAAGCTATTATAAATTGACGTATTTACTTACAATAGTATGCACTTTCGATTCGATCGAAAAACTACCATGACCACAACTAAATGTTAGTGTTTGTGCTGAATACACTACTAAAATTACGTAGCTATTTACAATAAGGGTCATTTTTTAATGATCCTCTTTCTGATAGCAGTATGGATTTTCGATTCGATCGAAAAACTATATCTAAAATATCCACATCTAAATGTTGATGGTTGCACTGAATACACTACAAAATATAGCTTGATATCACAGAAGCTGCCTGTATAACGCGATCAGAAATTTACGGCAATCAAAAATTATAATAATAACCCAGTTGTTTTATTTCAAAACTTGTCTTCTTTTGTTTAAATGTAAATATTTACATGAATAATTTAAATATTTTAAATAAACATCAATAAAATGAATATTTATATACTTAATATAATATTTACTCATGTTGAAGTTGTTTAAACAAAACAAGGACTGTAGGTCAGTAAATATTATTCTATCTTCAAGTTTTATTAGTAGAATCATCGTAATTAACTCTGATGTGATTATTCCAACCTTTTGTATATAACATTATCTAACAATGTATTTGATAAAATCTTTGGATACATAATAAGCATACAAAAGATACAATAGAATTGTTTGTCGTTTAAGCACAGGCTTCTGTATGGGGTGTCTTAATGGTGATTCAGGTTTATTACCTTTTTTTATACCATATGGGCCGACATACAAGCAGACATTATGGACATTAGTAGCACTAGAACATCGGCAATGCGTTTTTGACCCTGAGACGTGAAGTTTTTAAGTCAAATGTCCCTGTAATTTTACCAGCCCCCTAACCATTCTAACCGAAATAGTAATACAAGTGCACTACTGCTTCACGGTGGAAATGGGTAAGGTGGTAATACTTCCCCGGACAAACTCTGCACTAAGAGTTCTACTACTCTAATGAATGAGGATGACCATTTTAATGACTTCAATAACGTTTATTAAAACGTAAGCTAGTTGGTGATGATAATAAACGATCATACAAATAACGGTCAAAAAAATGAGTCATCATACTGTCCATAGGAAATGAAAAGGGCGCATTGCCGTCGTTAAATTTTACTTTGCAATTACATTTGACCTATAATTTCTCATTACGAACAATTTCTGGTTTCTAAATACAGAATTAAACGCTGGCACAATGATTGCGCGAATGAAATGTGAGGTAAAGCTTCTTAATTGGTGGCATGATATACCCTATTATAAGTTAAAAGCGTACCTTAGATGTGTGTATTGTTGTAGCTAGATTATTAAATTTGACCATTTCTTACTTGGCTAAATGATCCGTTAAAAAAAAATTCAAAACTATTTATTCAGCTTAGGCCCTCGGAAGGCACTTATGAAGGTCAAATTTAAAGTTACTGAAGCTTCCCTCTCCACATATACGTTAAACCTGTGATGCGTCACTGACTAATTTGCTCCAGAACGTAGTCAGTGCTAAAAAGCATTGAACTAAACCTTGAAAAGACTATTGAGCTAAAGAATTATAGTTACTTTGTAGTCTACTCCAGCACTTAATCAACATGACAGACTGTTGCCGTGTTTAAAAGCCTTGTTAACAAAACGGTATCTGCCAGTACTATTAGTAATTACAGTAGGCGTTTTGTACATAGACTGAGCAAACAGTCTAGCTGTGACATTTACACTTCAATGGTAGAGGAATTCACAATTATTATTAGCAGAGTTCTTGGAATTATACTCAGAGTTGAGCGATTCGATTTATTTTATGAAACTTATAATATTTCATTAAGAATCGAATGTTCAAATGGTTAATTGGCCTACATTTTATGTTGGTAGGTAATCAGTGACCATCTCATATCTCTCATGATTATTTGGAATATGTGGTCAATATGCAACGATTTCGTCATGTACGGCGTTAAAGTCAGTTATAATTATGATATAATTATTGTTTATTTGAAGCTTTAGATTTTTTTATATTAATCTTGCTTCTGTTGATATACAAATGATAGTCGTAGTATTTTCAAAAACTTTTCGGTTTTGGAGTCTCTATTTAGTTTCTAACTCACTTAAAAATGTAATCGTGTTTTATACCAAATATGTATATTAAATGTAACTACTATTATTATAAATGTAATAGTTTGGATACACGGATGATTATTTTTCAATCATTTCTGAATGGCTGAACTGATCTGGATGGCATTTTCCACAGATAGATTATAGTCTGTAGGTGAAAGGCTAGGTTACATTCCTCGGGAACGCAGGTGAAATTGGAGGGGACAACTAGTATAATGTACCTGCAAATAATAGTAAATTTTACTATTGTTTATGTTTATTATTTCATTATTAATTATTTGATGCATTGGTCGTGATACATCGATACAATATTAGAAGAGCATACGTTAAATTATTCTTAGTGATTAATATTTTATTGCTATATGGTAATAAAGTGTGATGTCACGTTACTGCACGATTCCCTTCGCTATTGTCATCATGCCATCATGCCGTCACGCAATCGATCCTATTGACATACATTTGATTATTTCAATAAAATATACATTTATACATTTCTATTTGCAACTTATATTTTGATAGTAATTGAAAAGTTAATTTTATAATTTATTATTTTTCTAGCTGTCCCATGCGGTTTCACCCGCGTTTTTCGATATCCCCATCTTCTAAAAAATTCGCGTCGAATGGTAGCAATCCTATCCCTATATGTTTAGTAGTTTTGAGGTGATGGTGTGTCAAAGAAACCCTATTTTGCTTCAAAAATTCAAAACCATTTATTCAGTTTAGGCCCTCAGAAGGCACTTATGAAGGTCAAATTTAAAGTTACTGAAGCTACTACCTTATATATATTATTATATATACATTGGGACATAGTGGTGGAGGAACTATGGCCTCGATCCTTCTAGATAGGAGAGCGTCGTACCCTTCAACGGGGATATGTTTAAACTATTGATGATGACTTTGATAATGTAAGTATTGGAGATTATCCAGAAACACACTGCAAAGGGTAAAGGTAATGGTGAAAACGTATCACGGGTCAAAAATAGCTATTTAATCTAGTATTGAAGGTCCATATTGTTCATAATTTTTAATAATCACGTTTTACTATTTAATAGGAAAAAAAATACTACAAATTGTCAACCATGTCCATTAAGAGTTTTTTTAGTTTTCGAACTCTATTTTAAGAAAATTTTATTACTTTGAACTGACGCATGACCTTCGTGAGCGTCGTCCAGTAGTGGAGGACCTATGGCCTCGATCCTTCTAGTTAGGAGAGCATCTTACCTTTGCAACGGGGATATGTAAGAACCATTGATGATGACTGTGATAATATAGGGGTCGGAGTTTGTACTGACTCATGACGTACGTGAGAGTCAACCAAAAAGATTATTCTTCAGATGGGATATAATTAACTTACAGTTGCTTCTTTTCTTGTTATAATATTTTTTTAGAAGTGCATCAGAAGTTCAGTAGGATTAATTTATTACTAATCAGAATCGCATGAATTCGGATAAAATCTAACCTGAGATGTTGAATAAAAGCTCATAAAAAGCTTCGTAAGCTTGAAGTATTTTTATCTTAATAAGGTTAAGCCTATGTATGGTTAACAATGATCTGTCTACCGGATTTATAAGTCCATAATTAAAGGCTACACAAAAATGTCAAGCATTCAATAAAGGGTATCATTAAAGTAAATTATGTGTTAAATATGTTGTTTCATAGTTGGAACCGTGTCAATCTAAGTCTTATAATGAAGTTTCTTTTCTTTTAAATAATATAGAAAAAAAAAAACTGAAAATAAAATCAGATTAATGTAACACATTACATTTTCATCATCAGCCTATCTCCGTCCACTGCTGGACATAGGCCTCACCTATGGCACCCGCTGAGCTCGATCTTCAGCTCCTTGTTTCCAACCGCTGCCAGTCAGCGTATATCATCGCTCCATCTAGCTGGACACTACGTTTACTGAGCCGTGGTCTCCACTCTAGAACACGTCTACCCCAACGGTTATCACTTCTATGACAGATGTGACCATCTCACTGCCACTATTACACATTAGTTTTACTTACTAGGATTGCTACTTTGGGCAATTAAGGTCATTAGAATAAAATAATGATCTAGACGATTACTTCTTATGAGATCCCCATAGAGTATTAGGTACCAGAAATTTCCTTTAATTAAATTTTTAAACAGATTAATTAAAAACAAACGTTACTTATTTATAACCACAAAGAGAACAATTCTTATATATTGATACATACATTTAAATAATCTATCGACATATGTTAATAAATGTATATATTAGCGAAAATTGGAATTGATCAATACATAGACAATAATCGTAAATATTAATATTAAGGTCCGTTTATTAAAACATATTTTACCTTTTTAAGACTGATAAATATCTATTCAAATAGCTTGAATAATTAGAATTAATTATTTTACAAGTTTTCTGTACATTTGCATCTGCTACCATGTTATAAGACAAGTGACAAGTGTTGTTGTATTAGTAATATCATTGTAAACGTCATTAATAAATTGTGGTAATATTACGGACTGTCTAGTTGACCTATTTTCACCTCTCTGTGGAATCGAATTTTTGTATTATTAGCTGTCCCCCGCGGTTTCTCCCGCGTTCCCGAGGGATGTTATATTTTCCCGGGATAAATAGTATTCCATATCTTAATCCAGGGTATAAACTATCTATATTCCAAGTTTTATCCAAATCAGTTAAGTAGTTTTGGCGTGAAAAAGTAATACACTCCTCCAAACTCGCACTTATAAGATTAATCCCAATAAACCTGATATGCGTTTGTCTAAGCTTTGCCAATACCTCATTGTCATACGAAACGTCAGATGACGTCAAGCAGTCGAAGTGCCAAAACTTGGATTCACTTTCGCACATTCACTTTCGTTGAAAGTGCAAGTGATTGTGACCCGCCATGATGATGCGGATGACGATTGTGACGTTTGACTTTCACGGCGCGTCACGTTTTGACGAAAGTAAGAGTGGAAACAGAGAATCTCAATTTGAACTACTTTCACGCCTGATGTCTAAAAAGTGATAGTAGTGAATGTAGGTGGCATACATTTCAGTTGAAAGTGGGTTAGTTCACTGAAAACTACAATAATGACGTTAAACCTAAAAACCTTTGTGTGTATTTTTTTTTCAATAATTGCTTTAATTGAGGTGAATAAGATTTGTTACATAGACTTTGAGATATGCGATATGTTTGGTAACACGCTATTTTGAGTTAAGTAGCCGCAGGAATAACTTTTCTTTTCATTTTCAAAATTAGCATAGAGTGCGCATAAATATTATTGTCAAATATAAATTTTAACCACGCACAGTGAGGCGTGGTTCTAATGACATTTAGCAGTTTTTTCGTAATTCAATTATTATTTTATTTTAATAGCTTCCGTTCAATTAAGTTTGGAATTGTATGTCCTATTTAAACCAAACGCAAAAAGGAAATAACTCATCTTTGGCGGTTGGTGCAGCAGTTACTTAAATATTTCGAAATCATTTCCGTAACTATGAAATTATGTCCAATTTTATTTAATTCTATTTTAGGTTCCTAATATGGAAAACAATTGCTCTCTATCTCTAGTAACATTTTCGTTTTTCTCAGACAATACATTTATTTTAATAAAATATTGATATACATCAAAAGAAGGTTGTTACAATCAATTGAAATCCCATTCGTGTTGGAATCCATCGCATAATTTATAGCGCTACTGGAATTATAAGCTGCATCGTTATTAATCTCCCGATCATCACGAAAAACACGTTCGTTGGTCGCTAACTTGTATACAATAGAAAAGAGCACAAGGTCCATCGCTTGTGGCGAGTACTTGCATAATAAGGCGACATCATAAAAGGCACGTTGATGGACCACAAGCCGCGATAATGCGCCTTGCAGTCTCTAGGTCGAGGGGCACCATATGTTACTCGCAAATATTGGACACGCTGATGAACGGTTTGGAGACTAAAATGTCTACCCGTAAAATCATAGTAAAGTATTGTCGTCGTGTTATTTTGAAATGTCCGTTATATGTAATAAATAATTTGGAAAAAAGTTGAATAGCAATGTAGTTCCGTAAACTTTGGTTTTATATATGTATAATAGACCAAAAGAACTCACCCTCGAATTTTCGTACGTTGTAAATTAAAATTATAAATATCGAAGAATTAAGTCGAATAGATCTCCAACAATGTTTCTTAATAAACAATTAAGGCTCCTCTTCGAATTTCCATACAAATTTTGATTAAATATTTGAAAATTTGTAAGAAAATTCTTGGTGTTTTTTTTTTTACTATATACCATTAACCCAAATGGCACTATAGATACTTTTAACAAATGAATTACTATATCTGAGTTTTTTATGCTATCTGAGCTTACCATTTCTCAATTTAGAGTGTAAACAACAAGTACAAGCCGAATTGAGAACCTCCTTCTATTTTGAAGTCGATTAACAACTTGAAGTCTATGCGGTATGTTAAACGTAACACGGATAACGATGCTTATTAATAATTTAATACTAATAATTTATACTTCAAATATCTAGGCAATGACATTGACATTCAAAGATAACCACACAATTTTAAAATAAGGATTTTCAGATGTGGGTTGAAATTTGCCCAGTATATATATAATGTATAATATATAAATATCATAAATTATGAATGAATAGGTTAAATTTGGTGTATGTCCCGCATACGGAAATCTATATTATATACATATATAAAGTAAAATGGGGTTCCTTTGACGCACCATCATCTTAAAACTACTGAACATATCGATAAACGCTGGTGAAACCGGGGACAGCTAGTGCATATATATAACTGATTAAGTTGTAACTTTCCCGTAATCAAAGTATCTTCAGGATAAATGAAGGAATCCATTCGGCCATTACGGCTTTATTGTGTAACATAGATACACAAATGGCATTTTTAACATTTCTTTAATAGTAGAATTCAAATTATTGGATTGACCTTAGTAAATAACTTATAATAACTTATTGTCTTTGTAGGCTTAATATTCATAAGTATTTACATAAAATGGATAAACGTGCAGTAAAATATCATAATAATAAAAAAAAACGATTTACCCAGATTGCAAAAAAATGCTGGTCACATTAAAGAACACACGAGTCGATGGGTCTGCGCCCCCAAAACTGGTTGCGGTTACAATGCAATTTTATTTAGTGCTCATTGCTTCGGATACGATGAATTTACTGTCTTATAAACCTCGATTATTATCTTTTAACGGTTCTACTGTAAGTAGTGCCTCTGATAATAGCTTATTACTTGCCCTCTTATTTATACTATTTTTTTTAGGATATCTGAAAGGCACTGGACAATTTTAAATCATCTATATAAAAAAGAATTTTTGTCTGTATATCCTTTATAGAATCGTAAACTATGCAACGGATTTTAATGCAGTTTTCAGCAATAGATAGAGTGATTCAAGAAGAAGGTTTATAACCAGGATAGAAAGTGGGCAAAGCCGCAGGGCGCAGCTAGTTATTCAATAAATCATTTTTCCGATGATTTTTTTTACCTGTAAGTGACGTATTTACACTGTAATTAAATTATGAAATATTATGTCACTAATTGTAAATATGTCGTTGGTTTGCCTTATCAATAAATAAATAAATCTGACTATTTGAATTCAAACTAACTTGAGCTTGTACTATATAAACCAAATAACGAAATACATTTTTTTTCGTAATAGATATTTACACACAGTTCGTAAACATAAATGTTTGTACAGCTGGGAATTGGAGCCACGATACGACATGTGGCGTGGCAGTCTGGGTCTTTAAACGCCTAGCCAAGTGGCCTGTCAATTTTACTTTAGAATTATATTTTATCTTTTTTTATCTATCTATATATATATATACAAATATCACATTTTTTTTAAAAAGTAGCCTATATGTTATTCCAGTATATGCTCTATCTAAGTTTCATCTATATCCGTTTAGTAGTTTTTGCGTGAAATAGTAACAAACATACTTACATGCAAATCTTTCCTCTTTATAATATTAGTATAAATAAGGATATAAGCAAAATAGGCTTCCTTAGGCGCACCATCACCTCAAAACTACTGAACATATCGGGATTCCCTGCTACCATTCGACGCGGATTTTTTCCTAGATACTAGATATAGGCTATATATGAAATCGATACATGCGGGTAAAACCGCGGGGCATGATATCTATGAATATCTCATCGTAGAAAAAAAATCATGACTAGAGAGGTCTCCCATACAACACACAGAAATATACATTTACAGTTAGTTGTTTGTCTCTAACAAAACTATACAATCACGTATTTTAATGTTATCTCAATGAAGATCTATCATTCTGGATGTTATCATGGCAACTGCATCAAAAAAGTCTACCTACAATATTAGGTAGTGAATGAAACTAAATTTATTTCACTAATTTACATTGATATCAAACGTTGAGAACAAATGCATCGTAAAGTTTTTAAGCGGCCTTTTAAAAAGCCCCGAAATTAATTACAGACGTAAACTGCAATCGATTTTGAACTCTGCACCACTTACAAAAGAGTATTAAATGATGTTTGTGATAAATCTTAGGTTGAGAGGTCACTTATCTTGCTTCTTGACTTTTCTCTTGTAATTACAATACAAACACTAATAAATAACGTCCCTGCACGTTACAGTCGACGTTCGAGGGGTACATTTACATTAAGTTTCTTAATAGCAAAATAGGTAGTTGCGTCAGTATGAGGCAATCTGGTAGATTGATGGCACGCTCGAAGCTACTTAGTTTGATCAACAATGATATGAATACGGTACAGCACGGCAGAACTTACATTCACGTTTATTCATGGGAAATAAATATGTTGATTGAGGGTTTCGAATAAGATATAATAAATAATAAATAAATATCCTGGGACATTCTTTACACACGGTCATCTGGTCCCAAACTAAGCAGAGCTTGTACTATGGAAACCAGATAACTGACATATGTTTTTTCTTAAATATATACTTATATAGATATTGACACCTAGACGCAGAACAAACAGACATGTTCATGGACACAAATGTTTGTCCTGGGTGGGAATCGAACCCGCGACCTTCGGCTTGGCAGTCACAGTCGCTAACCACCAAGCCAACATGTATTTACCCAACATATTGTATCAACACAATATTGTTGTTAAACGTTGGGCTTTAGTTCGTGTATTTGATAGAATTATGTATTTTTTTATTATACAAAACGGTAAATACCTGAACAAAAACCACTGTATCAAACAGCGAGTTTGGTATTCCTAAGTAGGTTATGATTAATTTTATAAGCAACTGTGTCAACATTTTATAAAATTCTTATGTTCTGAGATTGTAAGTCACGGATAGAGATTTAACATAATTATAATTATTTTATCTTTGAGTTCAATAAACTCTTGTCAGAAAATATGAAAATATAAAAATGATTTATTATACATACTTGAAAGAGATTCTCCATCAAACTGGTTTAAATTATAATAAGGTCATGAAGAAAAAACTTGAGAAAAAATCTAGTTGATTTATGCGCGTAACATCTCCTTCGTAGGTCAAGGAGCACGGGTCCAGTTGTATTTTTATTTTGCAATCAACCGTAATGTACCTAACTGCAGCTTTTAATTACTTTAATTACAATCTGGACTGTGTATGGCGCGTCTTTCAACAAATCAGTCGGTCAGACAGAGTGCTCGTAATTTTTATGTGTCATGTAATAAATTATTGGTTGTTATTGTGAGAAAATATTTAATTGCTAGTTAGGAGATGAACCTTCGCAATATTGTACTTTTAAAATGTTTGTTCTTATTATTGTTAGTTATTTAAACTAAATAATAATAAAAATAAACTAAATTTAACCTTAAACATTGATTGAATAATGAAAAATGTTGAAACAATGCCCATGGATTTTTTTAGATAAAAATAATACGCATCATATCTTTAGATCTAGGTATATATATAAAAAAATATAGTCTGTATGTCATTTATAGAATCGTAAACTGTGCAATTTTATTGCAGTTTTCAGCAATAGATAGAGTAATTCAAGAGGAAGTTTTATAACCAGGATTGAAAGCGGGAAAAGCCGCAGGGCGCAGATAGTATTAAACAAAAAGCTTGTGCTCGTATCACAAATTTGTGCTGAACTGCCCGACTGTTGCAATAATAATATTTACCATACTCAATATTACTTGTTTTGATTTTAAAAATATACAACCTTGTCAAGGATATAATGACGAAAATAGAAGATAATGTATAATCATTACAAATTACTAATTAAGATAAATTATCAAATCAAAGTTTATCGATTAGCCTCAGGGTGAATAGGTAGTTTATATGCTAATATCTGCAATCACTAGAATTAATATATTAACACTTTACAGCTTAGATTTTGTTCCCATGCTAAATTTTCTTCAAGCATAATTACTTATAAGAAATAAAAATAAAAAAATATGCTCTATTTACTTGAGATCTTGCATCCAAGTGTATCACTTGGGGTTTTGAATTTACTTTTCCAATAACTTTATATCTGTCGGAGTAATGCATTTGATTTGTATTTTTTGTATATCGTAAACTAGCCGTTTCACCCGCGTTTATCGATGTCATAATCTAGACTATAACCATCTGCGATAAATTCCGTGTCGAGTGGTAGCAGTCCTATTCCGATATGTTCAGTAGTTTTGATGTGATGGTGCGTCAAAGGACCTCTATTTTGGTTATATTTAGGTATGTCAGATACGCAAAAATTTTCGACAAACAATTTTAGCAATTTTAAAGTGTCAAAATATTTTTAAATTCAATCTTCATATTGATAAGAATTTACATAATGCATAACAAAGTTTTATCGTCGTTATAGCAACTATCTTTATTTAAGCAATGGGTCCCTAGTTCTTCGGTATTTACTGTAAACATGGTATCTAGAACAGTAATTCAACAAAATATTGTCATTTGACTCTAAATCAACTTAGTAGAAATATTTTAAATAGTCAAAGAGTGAATTATTCGTTCAATTTGTTGAAAAGCTCTGTTTAATTTGTCAAAATGTGATCATGAGATCTTAGACTTCATTGAAACACCGATGATGTATGTCAATGGCTCGGTAAGGAGAGGTGCGCGAGCCATTACCTACTGTGAAACCAAAGCATGGTTGAGTTATGCTAGCTATTCGTTGAGAGGAGCATTAAAGATACGTATGATATCTAGAAGTGAGTATTATTTTTTTTATTGATTTTATATCATGTTGGCCGACAAATATACTTGACGGTAAGTGGTAACCGCCAGGAGTATTTGCATTATCACGGGTTTAGCAGGATTGTCGATTTTGAGACATGGAGTTGTTAAATCATATGTGTCTGTAATGTCAAAGGCCACCATTGTCTTTGTAATCACAGCACAACAATACAAGTGCATCACTGCTTCATGGTGGAAATAGATATGGTGATAGTACTTCCCCGGATGAACTCTGTTCTAAGAAATCTAATAATATGATATATAGCATACTGTTGAGTTGAATGTTGAAATGGTGTAAATCAACTTTTCTGTTTATTATTTACCAACTGCAGTTTGCATAAAGCTCTTCTCGTAAGTCCCTTTTTATGTCTGGGTAACAACTTAAATAACAGAAGCGTATTGGATTCCATCGAAAAAAAGGATCATAATTGACATAAAAAAATACCAGAGCTTTTTTTAACCATAGTTTCAACTTACATTCTGTTTATATGTTTCATAATTAGGGTTGTATTATATAATTAATACTACTGTATTGCAAGCAATTACGCATATATGGAATAATATCCTTTTACCATAAATAGCATCTTGTTATATGGAACATGAAGCTGCATTATGTGAAACAGCTTCAACAGCACATCATTAATATATATTTTTATAAATAAATCTTAATGCCAATTGCAGCTTCTGAATGTTTAGAATTTACTTTTACAAAACAAGGACTTTGTGTAATGCATTAAAAACTTAGAAGGTAGTTTTTATTTTATCTCAAAGCTGACTCAATATTATCTGAAGCCATTTGTTAAATACTAGACGGCATAATGTCAGGTTTTATGAGTCAGTAGGTATTAAAAGGACATGAAACTGAACAGAACTGTTGAAGAAGACAAATATCAGGAAATATTACTCCATATCTGTAGGTAACTACTGTCAGTTACTGAAATCATTGGGAAAGTTTTTGGCAAAACGGTCTCTAGTAGAGAAGAATAATCGGATTAATACTGACAGACGAAATTTGCTAGATTATTAACAAACTAGCTTTCCCTGCGGTTTTACCCGCGGTCTCGTTTTCCAGGGATAAAAGTATCCTATTCGTTGATCTAGGAAATAAGCTATTTACGTAAGTGCCAAGTATTATCCAAGTCCATTCAGAAGTTTAAGCGTGAAAGAGTAACAAACATCCATACAGGCCAGTTGGCTTGGTGGTTAGCGCTCTGACTGCAAACCGAAGGTCGCGGGTTCGATTCCCACCCAGGACAAACATTTGTGTCCATGAACATGTCTGTTTGTTCTGTGTCTGGTTGTAAATATCTATTTATGTATGTATTTAGAAAAAAAATATAGTATATGTAGTACCTATATCAGTTATCTGGTTTCCTTAGTACAAGCTCGGTTTAGTTTGGGTTCAGATGGCCGTGTGTTAAGAATGTCCCGGGATATTTATTTATTTATTTATACATCCAAACTTCCTGATAAACTTTCGTTTATATCATATTTGTAGGATATCTAGTAGAAATGAATAAATAAAATTGGTATATCCAGTCAAAGATTAATAAACGTGTCATTACAGAAGCAACATAAGACACACGTAGGTATATCGTGACAGGTGGATTCCCTTTACCTTATAATCCAAATCCAATTTCACAGAAATCAATAAATTATTTCGTTTATTATTTAGTATTAAGAAGGATACCATCCGTTAGTACCTACAGCGAACAATATTTTGTAATATAATAAATAACATTTGAGAGAGTGAAGCAAGCTAGTAATTTTAAGAATTGATTCATTTGAATGAGTTCTTAGGTATGCCTAGAGTCTTGGTTATTTAGTTAAATTTATTTGACTGCAAGTTATTGATTTTCTAATGTGGGGATAGAAGTTATAAAAGGTGAACGCAATCCACACATTTTTAGTGTTCCGTCAGGGACGGAAAAAAATATAGCATAGATTTTGTACTAACGAATTCCCACAGTTCCTTGTCAAGTGCATCCGGGATGTCACTATCCTGGAGCATGGTCTGAAGAAGGCACGCATCCTCAGTGCTATCTTATTTGAAGCAATATGCATACGGAAAGATAGATAGTGATATATCAGATGGAAATTATTTGAGTTCCAACAAGAAAAGTACAATATGGAATAGGAAGAGATTTCTCTAGCAATCCCCAGGTCACATAGCCGTAGAGGTTTATACACTGCCTGATAATTTTTATATTCTTGATTTCACTTCTTAAATTTAATTTTTATTATCACTGTTAGCTTGTTGTTAAGTTTATTGACCTATAATTGAAGGAGTACACCAATGTAATACCTCTTGTAAACTATGTTTTATGTGATTTAATGTGTACATCTTTTGTTGGAGATCCAAAATAAATAAACAAAAAAAAATATGTTTTTTTGATTTTCTACTTCTTCGTTTAGCTCTATTGCAAGTATTGCTAATTCATCTGTAGTTAACGATTCTATCGCGTATCGTAAGACGCGGATATACACTAAATGTATTACTATGATATCTGTGAGCACGGGTAACTAATGCCACGTTCTAACGGGACCCTGAACCCGGACGGCCTGGAGCTCAGATACCCTTGACCCGGAAAATGTGTGGATGGCGCTTTCAAACAAAGTTGATTTGTAATCAAACTTCAAATAGTAAATTTTGGGAAAAATTCAAGACAATTGAAATGCTCCATAATTATAATCAAGCTCTTGAAATAATGCCAATTCAATATGTATCGAGCTCATATGATAAAAGCCACTGCAATATGAATATCATATGTTGTCAGGAAGTATACCAGTTAAGTATATAAAAATACATTGTAAGCATCGCGTAAAGATCAATGTTTAACCAATTCCTTTAATAAAATATCAAGAAAACACATTATAGCAGCCTGAGCACGTTTCGCCTTCCCTCCAAAAGTGTAAAATGTCTATTTTTTTTGTTTCCCTGAAACGGTAATGACATTGAACTCAAATAACAATGAGGTAATTTGTTTTGAACATTGCGTCATTTATCTTGGCCTTTTCCTACAAAGGGATGGGTGAGATTACTTATATTTGGACTAATGTTTGATTTACTTTGCACCCATACATTGTGACGTGGACATACATTTATCCAATGCATTCATTTCCGAAGTTCCTAACTAGTCTATAGGGAAGTTAGTACAACATAGTCCTTTTGTCTTTGACCTTTCCGAGTAGTAGAGCTCTTAGTGCACAGTTCGTCCGGGGAAGTACTACCACCATACCCATTTCTGCCGTGAAGGAGTAGTGCTTGTATAACTGTGTTTCGGTTAGAAAGGTAAGAGGGCCGGTGAAATTACAGGCACATGAGACTTAACAACTTCACGTCTAAGGGTCGACAACACATTGACGATGCCCCTAGTGTTGCAAATGTCTATAGGCGGCGGTGACCACTTACCATCAGGTGGACCGTCGGCTTGTTTGGCTGCCCATGTGGTATAAAAAAAAAAACAAAAATAATAGGAGGTTTGGTGAGGCTGAAAGTGAGAAAGAAAAATACCTCATTGAGCCAATACAGTCCTGCTAAGAAAAACTTCTGAAAAACACCAGGTATGTTCCCTTCAAAGTAGATCCAGAATGTCTAGACTGCAATATTTATCTCGGTATTTAAGACTCTATTTAAAGAACGGAATTACATTGACCATTAGCATCAGATATTAATCATTTTCTTGTGGCTCAAGTGTCATATAATTTTAAAGTCAATGGACATTCTGATGCTAAGTAATGAATTATAATAAAATAAATGATCAACATAATCCATAAGTAATTGACAAATAAATCATCGAGATTCATCAGATTCGCCGTGACTTGCTTAATTTCAAGGTAAATTTTACTCGTCAAGCTATGTTTCAAAATTGAATAATTTAATATTGGACCAGAATTGTGAACTATAGTAAATAAAACGAAATCAAAAACCAGTCTTTTGTCAATATACAATATCCATGATGTGAGCAATGTGAAAAATTTGCAACAATAGAAATATATATAAGCCAAATAGGGTTCCATTGACGCACCATCACCTCAAAACTACTGAACATATCGGAATGGGACTGCTACTGTAGATGGTTATAAGCTATATGATATCGATATGCAAGTGAAACCGCAAGGGTCAACTAGCTTATAATATATATTCAAAGCGTGATTCAAAGTCACTTTAATTACATTTCAAAAATGGTCTAGTCTACTCTATATTTACGACAAAAAAATTACTTGACTATTTACTAATTTGTTATAAATTACTTTTAAACATATTACTGCGTGATTTCACACTTAAAATGTTATTGCATCAAAAAGTCCAATTCAATTGCGCGTCTATAATAATTATCCTTGAAAATAAAGACGCTAATGCGTTGTCGGTTCTAATTTACAATTCACATAAAGTCCGCTGGCTTAAGATATAGATTTACATACTGGTCATTAACAAAGTATACCTAATGTTATATAGGTAGATAGGCATCTACTTCATTTTATCTACGTCTACATGGTTTAAATTATTATTCCCGGAATTATGATTTCGCTAATCGATCATGCATATTTGCCCAATCTCATTTAAGTCAAAAAGAGGCACAAAAAGTATCATATGTGTTATTCCAGGGCATTTACTATATATGTGCTAAGTTTCATTCAAATCCGTTTGGTAGTTATTGCGTGAAAGAACATCATTACAATTAAGAGTGTATTTGAAAATCTGGTCCGCAATACCATTAAGTTAATAGAGTATACAATAATTATTTTTTATGAATAATAATAATAAATATCCCGGGACATTATTTACACACGATCATCTGATCCCAAATTAAACAGAGCTTGTACAATGGAAACCAGGTAACTGATATACTACATATTCTATGTTTTAATTTTCGAAATACATTTCTATACGAACTCCTTTCAGATTTACAATTGGAGATCAACATAATTATAGGTATATTATTAAAAGCAACTAGTAGATACTCCAATTAAAAGGTAGATATCAGCACCTCACTAACTCTACACAGTACGCACACAGATTAAATTTACCGTTTAATTACCTACATCAAAATGCATCGTCTAATAAATCGATAATGTCAATCAATCATTGTCATAATTTGTCTAGACAATGTCTAATTGGTCGAAAGATTGTGGTTTGATCCCAAACTAAGCCGAGCTTGTACTATGGAAACCAGATAGCTGATATATTACATACTAGCTGTCCCCCGCGGTTTTGCCTACGTTCCCGTGGGATGTCACATGTATTATACATAAAAATCTTCCTCTTCAATCATTCTATCTAAAAAAAACCGCATCAAAATCCGTTGCGTAGTTTTAAAGATTTAAGCGTACATAGGGATATAGGGACAGAGAAAGCGACTTTGTTTTATACTATGTAGTGATGATAGTACTTTTTTTTGTAAATACATACTTATATAGATATTTACACCCAGACCCAGACAAATGTTTGTCCTGGATGGGAATCGAACCCGAGACCTGCGTTTTGGCAGTCAGGTCGCTAACCACAAAGCCAACTGGGCTGTCAAATAATACTACATCCTAATAGTAGGGAATACAAGTACCTGTCTTCGAAATTTATATATTATTTGGGCTCATATAAGTGCTTGTGTAATGCTAAAGGGCTTGAATCGCGACATAATTGTTAAGTACCTGAAAATGATTACTCATTCTTGCCCTTTATAATTTGTGATTGTACTTAACGTTTAAAATGTATGCTCAAAGTAAACATCAGGAAATAACACACTAATGTTCATTATTCATAAACTATAGGCAGTGTATCTGCTAGATTTGTATAAAGCCAAATTAAAAAATACACACAAGAGTACAGCACTTTTTTCAAAATAAATATGTGTTGACCCTTAGTATAAATTTATTTTACGAATAAGCCTATGGATGAAGTTCTCAAAGTGTAATAAAACACCTCAAATAATAAGCTTTTATAGTACTTTTACATGCATTCATGATTTTTGATCATTAGACTTTTTCTGTCCTTAAACCCCTGACAAGAGATAACTAATAAATAAGAAAAATTGCGTATTAAATTAAAAGTGAATCAGTGACGTCATCAATTCTAAATATAAATATGCACTACATAAGTATTATAAATTTTATAATAACGAAGACAAAATAAAAAAAAAATATGGTGAATGGAACGCCATCTATTGTAGCAACACGAATTTAACACAACAAAGTTAACTACGTTAACTCTAGTAGTGGCTCGAAGCCTTTCACTTGAATCAAGTCAACAACCGACGCAAGCGCAAAGCTTTAAATGAAAACAAATTCCAATGTATTCTATGAGATGGCGCTTTATCATAAAAAAAATTATTGTTTATATAATTATCATTTGTCGTGGATTTCCACTCGGGACAAACATTTGTTTTATGAACATGTACGAGTATATTTGTATAGAATTTTTTAAAATTTGTAGTACATGTGGTATATCGGCTATCTGGTTTCCATAGTTCACGCTCTTCTTAGTTTGGGATCAGATGGCCGTTTGAAGAATGTCCCATGATATTTATTATGCTAATACTACTAATCGCGTGAGAGATAAGCTCTCCGAGACCTCCGTGAAGCGGCTCGCCGACGAAGTTTGTATTAGCTGAATAAGGAGGCTGGTGGCTCGAATGCGTTGAAATAGGGACACCAAAACTAGGAGACGCATACGTCAAAATTTTGTAAAATAATGGTGAAGGCGATAGTGATAATAAGTTAACTATCTTGTCACCCTAATTGTGCCTAGAAATAAAATTAAGGTAATCTGTACTGGACTTTTTCCAACTGGATAAGATTCCTCTAGGTCTAAATCTTGAGTGAGTTATTGTTAGTTAATTAAAATAATTCAATGGAGCTAATATGTTAAAATATTTTAGCTAAATCTTATGTCGTTCAATTACAAAATGGATTACACGATTTTAGATATAATTTTGGCCTATTAAGTTATATTTATGATCCAATTATAAATATTCATTTCCTATCCTCATAAGCCAATGTCGTTCATGACTCAGCATCAGTTTTCAATTAGCATGTGGCTCCAAGGTTGCATTTCGGTCCACATGGCGTGTGAAAATATCTACTTACGTGATATGCCCTACTTTCAGTTTTATCGCTATTAGCACGAAGTACGTAATCAGCTCCAAATATCTTGTTTGCTGCGTTTTCTAACTAGAAATCAATTATGTAAAAATAATGACTAGAAAAGATTTTATTTGTTTATAAAAGTGTTTAGTTAGAGTTAAATATGGCCATAAAATATCGAGATGCAGTTGTCATGGAGAGTCTTTCGGGAGCGAAACCATCCGAGGCTGAAGTAGCTTAAATTTTAATATTTAGAATTATACATTTTGATTAATAAGTGTAACTAAATCTAGGTAAATGCTAAGTTATTTATTTATAATCCATGTATCGGCAATAGAAAAATTCAATGTAACACTATTATTAAGGAACCACAAGCCTCAGTTCAAAACAACTGCAGCACGCGCGGAAAGATGTTAATTTTTAAAAACACTATACGATTCATCTTAAAATAATTTATTGTAGAATAATAAATAAATAATAAAAATAATAATAAGCGGCTCTGCTTAGTTTGGGGTCAGATAACTGTGTATCCCAGGAGATACATAAATATGTTCTACATTTAAGTATTATTGATTATTTAAGATTATCAGATTCTAGTTAGTTTAATAAAATAGTATACCAACTGTCCCCCGCGGTTCCACCTGCGTTCCCAAGCTTATTCCCAATATAAAAAGTACTCTATGTGCTATTCCAGGTTACAAACTATATTTGTGCCAAGTATCAGTATCAGTATCTGTTCAGTAGTTTTTGCGTGAAATAAATACAAACATCCATTCTACAAACTTTTGTATTTATCATTTAAGTTGGATTAGTAGTATTATATCACAGAATATTTAAATTGAACTTTGTTAATTTCTTGCTATACCGAAACCGTGTAAGGAGCTGTATATTTCCTAACTAAAATTCAATGTGTTAAAATACTGTTAGAAAAACAACAATAACAAACAGCTTGTAGTAACACACAAAACTACAATTGACTACCAATATTATTGTATGTAAGAAAATTATACATAATAGTTTGCGATTGATTGTCAGAGGAATTTTGTCACAGCGTAAAGCACTTGTTGTAGTGCTAGCGATGAAACTCAACACCATTACGATAAAATTTTCGACGGGCACCTGTTATTAAAGATTTATTACGCGATGAATACTGTTCTCAGTTATTAGTCATATATTGTATGTAATTTTGACAGGTCGTTTGATTTAGTCATTAGTTACCCTGTCTACTAGTGAAAAGCAAGATGTGCATTAAATCAGTTATTTGGATACAACATTTTTTTTTTCGCGATCTAAAATTTGCTTTTGAAGTGAAACTTCTCATGGGAGGGCTTTGAAAGTCAGTTCCGCAACCTTTTTGTGTGACGAAAAATACAATTTATGTACCTATATGTAATAAATGTTTACCTGTAATGCAAAAGTTTCACTTTTATCGTGTGTCTTTACGACACAACCTGTTTTTTTTATTCAACACCAGAAAACATTTAACTATGTATCTATACTAATATTATAAAGAGGAAAGATTTGTTTGTTTGTAATGAATAGGCTCCGAAACTACTGGACCGATTTCAAAAATTCTTTCACCTTTGGAAAGCTACATTATCCCCAAGTAACATAGGCTATATTATATTTAAAAAAAAATTAGGGATCCTTACTAAAACTCCAATAATGTAACCCAAGGTGTGAAAAAATTACAAAACATTCTTGCGCTGCGAAAACTATTGATGATAGAATGAACAAAATAATGTAACATCCCTCGGCAACGCGGGTGAAACCGCGGGGGACAGCTAGTTATACATAAACATCGTGACTCTGATTATAATGTATTATTTATCTATCAATATATAAACTATACTTATAATACCTATAAACTGTATAATTTTTAAAATGTGATAATAAATATATCAGTTTTAAGATTAGAACCAGAATCTGTTAAATTAAATCACCCTGCTCGCTTCTTACTAACAATGAGACAGAAGCTTTACCCCGTCGTTGACATTACACAATACCCACCAAATATCAATGAAATATTTTTTTACTATCATCGTGATGTAAAGCACGTTAACTGCAGACTGTAACTAGCTGTTTACCTATCAAAAGAACCTTGACAGCCAAGAACGTGTTCATTATTTTCACTGTTTCCTTGGCCGAGTAGCACGTCCGATGTGGTACATTTTTTTCAGTGGAATCTTGGTTTTCGCAATTGTGACTCCGATTTTGCCGTGGGTAATGAGGTGTGGTATGTACTGTTTTTGTTTACTCCAACGGTAAATTCTGTGGTTTCACTAGAGTAATTTGTTTGTTTTTTATAAATATGATCCATATAAACAATGTGGGACGTACTCTCGAGTAGTAGAGTTCGTAGTGCAGAGTTCGTCCGGGGAAGTACTACCACCTTACCCATTTCTAACGTGAAGCAGTAGTGCACTTGTGTTTCGGTTAGAAAGGTAAGGGGGCCGGTGAAATTACAGGCACATGAGACTTAACAACTTCACGTCTCAGGGTCGACAACGCATTGGCGATGCCCCTAGTGGTGCAAATGTCCATAGGCGGCGGTGACCACTTACGATCAGGTGGACCGTCTGCTTGTTTGTCGGCCCAAGTGGTGTAAAAAAATAAAAAAGAATATCATAATCTCTTGGTTAGATTTAGAGCATGATTATATTGATTATTCATTACTTAATGATTAATGTTAATTTATTAAAACACTTTGTAACATTGCATATTAGTTCATAGTAATTGATGTTTTACTTTGCCTAGTGCAGCAGACATTTCGATATAACGGAACGATTGCCGATATTAATTCGATGCATCGATTAGCAATTATGAAAGCTTTGTTCTTATCATCGGGTGCTCTAATAAGCGGTTAAGGCGGCACACGATTCTGTTGCAGTAACATCGCCTTGTCCCAATTCTGCAACTAATATCGGTGATTTTTATCGGATCCTCGGTACTTAATTATCGTTACGTTGAGGATTTTGTTTGCATTCTTATGCGTTTAGATATTAGCTCAGATTTCTTAGAGGTTATAGCAATTACATTTTTTTTACAAACGAAATAAATATCTAGTAACAAAATGGATCTCTTTCTCTGTCAAGTCCCAAACAAGGAAACTCAATAGGAAATCTACACGTGTTTCGCTTCGGGACTTGACAGAGCAGGAGATCCAGCCGAATTAGTTACTAGATAATTGTTTTTTGTTTAATCTTATAATGGTTTCCGAAAGGCCACGCCTGAATCAATTATTTTAAAATAATTCTTTATTTTATTCATATATTATTTACCTACATACATACAATGGTAGAGATCAACATTTCCATTCTCCTTTTTAACTACTCTCTTCACATGTGGCGTAACAATACAGTTTAATTTATCTTCTATGGATATTTTTTATCATAATTTACAAACTGTCAGAAAACACATATTAATAACCTTGTTTTGACAGTTGCAGATTCTATAACTACATTCGCATTCGGAAGCATGAAAAAATATTGAATTTCCTTCGTTGCTTATAAAATCAAAGCGTAATAGGATAATAAATTAAATACCTCCAATAACGATCTGCTACTGTACTACGTGTGAACACGTAATGAAGTAATGTAATACGAACAATTCATAAATTATGAAATAATTAACCGTTGAATTACGGAATCTATGAACTGGACATTTTTTGATACCAGAAGATATGTATATTATATAGTAAATTGACAATGACATTGACCCGTTTAAAGCTTGTACAAGTATGTTTATCATGTCCATCGCAGAGGAGTTGCTAAGTAATTTTCATAATTTTTTTTTTATAATAATAAATAATTAATTAACAAACAAGGTTACAGATTTTACATTTCACCATAAGTATATAAGGGTAAAAAACAATGATAGAATGTTGTATTAAATAACATTATACTGCAGAAATCTGTACACAGAAAATGACAACCCTGCCTCTTAAACTAGGGTAACCTGTATCTTAAGAGACAGTGTTCAGCTATGTGATATTACTTATCTAGATTTATACATCGAATAAACTGTATCAATCCAAAATTTTGTATTATATAATAGTTTATAAGTAGATGTTCGATGAAAACAGATTATTAAAGATGAACAAGTGTGAACCGACATGGATGTTAATGAAATTTATTGAACGATATTCCTGTTTTTCGGAAGAAAATCTATGTGTTTTAAATTCTGGTAAATATGATGACTGATGAGTAAAGCAGAGACTCTTCTTACCTAGACTTTTGTCAAAAGTATATGTATACTATATGTAGACTATGCCTACCATACCTAATGAATGAGACCTAACATTAAAAATGTTAGTAGTTTCAATAATACTCGTTATAATGTTTTGCAGATTGTTTTAGCGAAAAATTTAAAGCCTTGAATTTGATAATTAGCTATTTTACGGTCTAGTTAAATTTTACCGGTTCAATTATGGCTAATTGTGTCACGTTATTGATAATGATTGTAATTTGTGAATTGTTAAAAATATTTTGATAACTATTCCCCGCGTTCCCGAGGGATGGAACATTTTCTTGGGAATACTTGTTTTAAAGAACTAAAAAACATGCTTTTCTAGAAAATCTAACTAAAAATAGAAAACAATGTAATAAAAAGCGTATAAAAATAATATTCTATACATATATGTTATTCCAGTGTTTGTGTGCAAAGTTTTATCCTAATCCGTTCGGTAGATTTTACGTGAAAGAGTTACAAACATCCTTACATTAATACAATCTTTCGCATTTATAATATTAGTAGGATTTTGAATTTATGTAAGACTAGCTGTCCCCCGCGGTTTTACCCGCGTTCCCGTGGGATGTCACATGTATTATACATAAAAACCTTCCTCTTCAATCACTCTATCTATTAAAAAAACTGCATAAAAGTCCGTTGCGTAGTTTTAAAAATTTGAGCATTCATAGGGATATAGGGATATAGGGACAGAGAAAGTGACTTTTTTTATACTATGTAGTGATGAAGGACAGTGGAACAAATACCTAGGTTGTTAACATAGGTTGGGGAAAAAGTTCCTTCGCATTTTTTAAGAAAATTCAAAACCATTTTTAATATAGTTTATTTACATTTAACTAAAGTATGTAGGTACCATTTTGTTCGATAACCTTTTGCCATCTTGTAGGTAGGGACATGATCCCATTGCTATAGAAATTTCGGGACTTCTGATCAAAATACTGCGACAAGTGGTTTTGACAGTCCTCTCGTGATGTTAACCTGACACTGCCTAAAGAATTCTAAGGGACCGAAGCAGGTGAAAATCTGAAGGTGCAAGGTCTACGCAATGTAATACAACGGTAATGCAATCTATACGGCGGATGCATTAATACCTCCCAGCCAAACTCTCTTAGTTTTTGCTGAGTGGCTAAAGATGTGTGAGGTCTAGCGCTTTCATGATGAAAAACCACACCCCTTCTGTTGATTAATTCCGGCCGCTTTCTCTCAACTTCTTGCTTTATTCTCATCAGTTGTTCGCAGTAGAGTTCAGAATCGATGGTCCTGCCTGGTGGTAACAGCTCATAATGAATAATGCCCTTTCAATCCCACCACACACACACACACCACATCACCTTTATTTTTTTCGCGGCTTGCGTAGCATTTTTACCTTTTTTGTAGTAAAATTTAAAAATAAATCCAATTTCTTCATTAGATTCACTCATCTTTACGCGTTACGAAAAACAAATGCAAATCACACATTTTCCTAATTTGAATTTGGAATTATGTTCTTTAAAAATTAAACTTTCAATGATACCAAAACCAGCCAGATACAAATAGTATAGACAAAGAGATTTTTTACAAGTTCATACATACTATAATGCGAAAAGACTTTTTCCCCAACCTAATATAAAGCTAAGTGGAGAGAATTAGTCCACTTGCGTAGCCAAATACCGTTTAGTGAATCCAATAAGTAATAGTTAAGGTGTTGTAAGGCTGCGTAAGATGTAATGACATAAACCGCAGGTTGTCCGGACGTCGAGCATCATAAGTAAATCGAAACATTCATTGCACTATGAAGTCAGTATGAAGTTAATATTCTGACAACATATTGAGTTCACACTACCTATGATTGTTTGGGTTTATTTTAGTATTTTATGCGATGAATTTACTAAACGAATACTATATACTGTGTTCATTATTTTGGGTGCTAAAAAACATACTGTTAAAATGTTTGCATTTGGAAATCTGCTTTTTTATGCATATGTTAAAAAATACAAAATTATATTTATTTATTTTATTGCCGAAACATAGCATTATGATTTTTAAGTCTTCACAGTGAGCACAACCTTTCATTCTTAAATATAGTTTTGTAGCTAAATTAAAATAATTGAATTATCAACGGAATTTCGAGAAAAAAAATTCAGACATTTAATATTTCTATTGCATACCAAATTTAAAATAAATATCCTGGGGACATCCTTTACACACGGCCATCTGATCCCAAACTAAGCGGAGCTTGTACTATGGAAACCAGATAACTGATATACTACATATACTATTTTTTTCTAAATACATATTACATTATTACACCCAGACACAGAACAAACAGACATGTTCATACACACAAATGTTTGTCCTGGATGGGAATCGAGCCCGCGACCCACGACTTGGCAGTCAGGGTCAACTGGCCTGACTTAATAATGTAATGTAATTTCATGAACTTATTTTCGTTACCATTGGGACACTTCTTAATAGTATGCGCCGTAATTATTATTATAGAAGTGTTGTTAGTTATTTACTCAACACTGTCGATACGGGAAGTTATTAGTTAAGTGAACTGGTTTTTCCAGGTCTAGATTTATGTATTTGTAATCACATGAAATACATTACCAAATTACATTGAAAGGATGTAATGGAGATTTAAATCTGTTAATGAATTCTTTACAGATGGTATGATTAACTGAAATAATCTGTTACCAAAATCAGTTACATCGAAATGGAATTTAGATGTTATATTATTTCCTACATATGTAGTAGATAGTAACTTACTAAGTAAATAGTAAATCTGAATGACGATCAACTTATACCACATTAGCAAATATCAAGCTCCCTTATTTTCACGCCCATTATTCCTGACGAGGTAGGTAGAGTTCTCAGTACTGAGAGCCACATACAACCGAAGATATTTTAAGTCCCAACGCGATATGTAGTGTTTCATTATAGACACATTACTAATCTAGGACTACCTTGCCCGACCCGGGAATCAAATTCAGGACCTTCGGGTCGCAAGCCAAGATTAATACAACTACGTAGGTGACTAGCTTGTTTGCCTTATTATTATTTATTATACTATGATGTTGCAATTATAGATTCCAACACTCATCAAATCGACCTGACTCTGAAATCTTGAGTGTTTATAATAGATCCTAGAATGTGTAACTTACATATTTTCTTATGAAGGGCCAGTTGGCTTGACGGTCAGTGACACTGACTGCCACGCCGCAGGTCATGGGTTCAATTCCCACCCAGGACAAACATTTGTGTGCATAGACAAGTTTGTTTGTTCTGTGTCTGGTTGTAAATATCTATATGAATATGTATTTAAAAAATATAGTATGGTATATCAGTTATTTGATTTACATATTACCATCTCTGCTTTGTTTAGGATCAGATGGCCGTGTGTACCAAGAATGACCCAGAATATATTTCTATTATTTATTATGTAGGCCTTACTTTTTGCGGGTATTCACCATTGTTTTACGTATAGCTATACTTAAATAACTGTCGTTACATATAATAACATGAAATCGCTCCATGCTAATACGCCTAACGCAACGACGCATACCAACAACGGTTACTGTACAACTAATTAACTTTGAACAGATTTGTAGGCTACCATTGTTGTTTCAGTGTTACATCTTAATACTTCCACCCTGCTGTTTCACTTGTTCCCAGCATAAAAAGACTTTCCTCATGCAGGAAGCGATGCGTTGCGCTACAAGGTGAAGGGACGACAAATTAATTACAAAAATTCAGCGAATTTGCACTAAGTAATTTAAATGTACACCTTTTAAACAGATGATTGGATGACGTATTGATTTACCAATGTTATAAATAAGGAAAATAAGGTTCCTTTGACGCACCATTACCTCAAAACTACTGAACATATCGGTATAGGACTGCTACCATTCGACGCGGAATTTTTCGTAGATGGTAATAGGCTATATATGATATCGATAAACGCAGGTTAAACCGCTGGGGACAGCTAGTTAATATTTCCGTATATATATTAATGATGAATGAGATCGGTTTTTAATTTTATTAAACCAATGAAAAAAATATGGAGTGCAAGTTTTATGACGTAATTTTGAGAATTTTGGTTTAAAACCATTAGGGCTGATTTTTAAATCGCTCAAAAATCCTTAAAAGACTCTTCCAACAAAGTTAATTTGATTTTTTAAGCAGCAATGCCCCTTTTTCTACATATTTCTTCAGTAATTATAGTTAAGTCTACATCTAGAAATAATAAATAAAAAAAAAATCTTCAAAAGTCTTATTTCTTAAGTTTTATCTGAATTTAGTATTTTGGGAAATTGTTGTCCTCAGAGCTTAGATAATGTATACCAGTATAAATTATTGCTTACAATAGTATCTATTTACTTAGAGAAAGATTATATAAGAGACAGTATTTCAATTTAAAGCCGCTCGAAGCGTTTTTACCAATGAAAGCTTACGGATAGTAGGCGATTTATATTGAAACTGCATATAAATCACTATTATCAACCTAAAGGACTTGATCCAATTTTCCTAACTTGCATAATAACTTCTCTAGCGTTAAAAATTGAAAGGCCAGTTGGCTTGGTGGTTAACGCTCTGACTGCCAAACCGAAGGCCGCGGGTTCGATTCCCACCCAGGACAGACATTTGTGTGCATGAACATGTCTGTTTGTTCTGTGTCTGGGTGTAAATATCTATACAAGTATGTATTTAGAAAAAAAAAAGTTGTATATGTAGTATATCAGATATCTGGTTGCCATAGTACAAGCTCTGCTTAGTTTGGGACCAGATGACCATGTGTAAAAGAATGTCCCAGGATATTTATTTATTTTATTTCATCATTATTTTGATATCGGTAGCCCTAGAGCATAGTAAACGAGCTTAATTTATATACATATTTTTTTTAATTCATAGGTTTATTCAAAGAGTAAAGAACATCAAATAAATATTTGAAATTAATGTCAAGTTAATCTTGTCGTTTTAATTCTCTATCAACGTCGAGTAGTCTTTATATATTTTTTTTAACCATAAAATAAAATGATATGGTACTGGCTGGAATGTATGCAAGTCTTAGTGTTACTGCTGTCTCCTGCGGTTTCACTTTTTTGTCAGTGAAAAAATATATTGCATCATTTCACTTCTAAAATAGGCTAATAAATTGATCGCCATCCACTATGATAAGAAACGTACGAACATAATTACAAGTTCATTATTAGTACCGCATGTAGAGAGATATTTCAATATAACGGTTCGAGTACGATACAATTAATATTAAAGCAAATAGTTCGATCTCTATTTACAATAATATCAATGTGCAACCTAGCGGAATAAATTATTACGTACTGCAAATAGTGAACCAAATACACTATGTAGATCAATTAATTTGATATTCATAATTTAACTATACAACACTGTCAACAAAATTACTAAAAACACTGACCGATCATAAAACAATTACTGTACTTGCCTGCTTCTAAAAGGAAATATCACTTTGTTGAACTGTTGTACTTACTTACCTTTCTGATGTATGTTTCATTTCTGCTCCTTACTTTTTCTATTAGTTAATCTAGGAAAACCTATAATTGGCTTATGACAAGTTCTGTAATATAGCTGTTGGTTTTCTAAATAAATAAAAATAAAAAATAAAATAAACTTAATATGGCATTTTTTATGAGATATTAAATAGGTTTACAAAATAAAATAACGTACAAAAAAATATTATAATTATTATCATTGACAGTGTTTTTGCTCTCATCTCAAAGTACAGTCAAAATAAAAACTTATATTCATGAGGTTTATAATAAAGTATGCACATAAGGTATATTTTTTTATTTTGTTTGCGTTGAACTCGATAGAAAAATGCAATATATGAATGTAGATGAAAGAAGATGAATTCCGTAAGTATCACGTACGTTTTTACCTGTGAACATATTTTCAAGGGTTAATTTATCATTGACAAGAGAAGGGGTATTAGGAAATAAATAAACGCAGTTATAATAGTAACATGATATCTTATATACAATTAACATTACGTCGAAAAATATAATAAGCCATCCTGCCTTTTGAGGCACAAAAATACATAACGAACACCTAAATTCATTGTTATTAACTAATTATTTTTACTTATTACCATTATTTAATTAAAAAATAAAATTTTGAATCGATCTAAAATCAATTATTCCTCAAAAACACACGTCGACCGGCGGAGAACCTACGAATAGACGCATGCGCCAAGAAGTGGTGCAACCACCAATGCTAGTTATAAATAGACTGCAGTCGACTTGGCTTGTATCAGTGTCAGTTCTGCTCCTGTCGGTTAAGCTGAAGAGGACGAAAGTGACCCCAAAGTGTTCAAAGATATAAGGAGAAAATGCGTGCCTTTCAAGTAAGTGCAGCTAATGTTTGCGGTGTCTTTAAAATACATTTTTATGTATTAAAAAAAAGAGATTTTTTAAACTCTGCTAGTTAGTAAAAAACCGTTAAATTCCTAACAAGTTACCATCAATCATTTATCGCACGCATGTGATGTCATAAGTAATATGAAAAGTTTTTATGTAATAATGTCCTAACTAATGGACCCTTGCTGAATAGATCCATCTTCGAAACATAACATCTAAAGAAAAACAAACAAACAATAACGATATTTATTACCAATAAATTAATCATAATTACAAAAAAGTTACTACTAATAAACAGAATTATTGAACAAAATATATCTCTTTAAGTAGTGATCAAACAAAACAGAAATAACAAGAGATTAAAGCAACATAAAAAATTGCAACTGGCCTAAACAAGTCAGTGTGTATTTTGGTGTCCCTAAACACTTGGACACCAAATCGTTACTCCATCATATTTGACAAATATAAGTCTTTTTTCTATATTTGGGAAATCAGATGACTGCAGTCTACCTGATGTAAAGTAGAACTGTAGTCCAAATGCGAGAACCGCTAGTGCCAGTAAGGAGTAGGCCACCGGCATCAAATTTTTTATTGTTTACCTCTATAATAGAAGAGATTCTTCGTAAGTTATTTAATAATTGTAACAAGTCAATAGTTCTATGTGGCGACTTTAATGTAGATACTCTTAGTAACTCATCTGAAAGTCGGAATTTAGTTGCCTTATTCAAATCATTCAACTTAGATATATTATTTAATGAGTCAACAAGATCTACAGCCACTTCGGCTACTTGTATTGATAATATATTAACTAATAGTAGTATACTAGGGAAATCGATTATTAGTGGTGTTCGCTCGGATCATAAGGCTCAATTAATAGAATTGCCATTTAAAAGACAAGTATTTAAAGTAACGAAAGTAATTAGACCTACTACTAAGGCAAGATTAGACAACTTTAAGAATAATTTAGAACTGAAACTCTGTAATACAATATATCATAGTAATGAGCCCAATGTCTTGTATGAAGGTTTATTGTCCGGGATTTGCGATAATTTTAATAGAGCCTGTCCTACTAAAATAGTGAAGGTAAATAGTAAAATGGGATTTAGTGACTGGGCTACTAAAGGTATTCGTAAGAGCAGGGATAGGTTGTATGAACTTTATCATTTAAAATCTCTAACTCATAACGAGGAATTTCATAAATATGTTAGAAACTTTTCAAAAACATTCAAGTTAGTGTGTAATCAAGCTAAATCTCACTATATATGTAATAAAATAGGTAATGCGAATAATAAAATAAAGACAGTCTGGAATGTTATTAATACGGAAACTGGTAAAATTAGAAATAATAATGAACAGGTAACTCTTAAAATTAATGATAAAATTTTAACGAATAATTTAGATGTAGCCTGTGCTTTGGAAAACTTCTTCACGAGTATACCTGGTAAAACTACTAAAAGCCTTAAATCATGTCCTATAGTAGCGGAATCTTTACTCAAACAGCATATTCATAATATATTTCCTAGTTTTAAATTTGAGCATATTAATGCTAGCGATATCTTAAATACTTTTAATTCGCTCAATATGAAAAGTACTGAAGATTTATGGGGCTTATCAGTAACAATCGTAAAATCAATAATAACAGTGATTGCACCGGTTTTGTCAAATATTTTTAATGAATGTATTGATCAGGGTTGTTTTCCTGATTTGATGAAATACAGTAAAATAGTACCTATTTTTAAGTCCGGTTGTAAGGAGAATCCTTCTGATTACAGACCAGTTTCCGTTCTGCCAGCACTTAGTAAAATTTTTGAAAAACTGCTGCTTAATCAAATGTTAGGTCACTTTACTAAGCATAAGATATTGCATGGTCATCAGTTCGGTTTCACGAAGGGAAGATCTACATCCGATGCGGCAGCAGCATTGCTGAGACACATTTATGGCGCATGGGAGGATTCTCAGGATGCGATTGGCATTTTTTGTGATCTATCCAAGGCTTTCGATTGCGTTGACCACCGTACGCTACTTCTAAAACTTGACTACTACGGAATTCGTGGAACTGCTCATGATCTTGTTTTATCTTATTTATCAAATCGTCAACAAAAGGTAGGGATTACTGGCACAACATCCAAGGGCTCTTTAGTCGAAATGGGGGTACCCCAGGGTTCAATTTTAGGTCCATTTTTGTTTTTAGTCTATATAAATGACTTGCCATATGTTGTAAATGATCTCACAGATATTGTCTTGTTTGCTGATGATACATCATTAATTTTTAAAGTTGATAGAAAAGACAAAGATCTAACTAAAGTTAATCATACTATGTCAATTGTCTGTGGGTGGTTTGCTACAAATAATCTATTACTAAATTCAAAGAAAACTAAATGCTTAAGGTTTTCTTTACCGAATGTAGCACAAGTAGATAGCCAAATAATAATAGATGGGAGCCATATTGATCTTGTTAATAAAACGGTATTTTTGGGTCTTACATTAGACAATAAATTGCAGTGGGGACCTCAGGTTGATACTCTAGCTGCTAAGTTAAGTTCGGCTGCATTTGCTGTTAGGAAAATTAAACAATTGACGAATGTTGAGACAGCCAAATTAGTTTATTTTGCATATTTTCATAGCCTCTTGTCCTATGGTATTTTATTTTGGGGAGCAGCAGCGGATATAGAATCAATATTTATTATACAAAAAAGAGCAATTCGTGCAATTTACGGTATGGGTCCCCGTGAATCATTAAGAGATTTATTTAGGGAAATAAATATAATGACATTGCCTTCATTATATATTTATGAAAATATAATGTTTATACGTAGAAACATAGGAATGTTTGAGTCAAAATTGGATATCCATAATATTAATACAAGACAAAGGGAGAAGTTAGTTGTTCCATATTTTAGACTAACTAAAGTAAACAAGTCATTTCTTGGTAATTGTGTTCGATTTTATAATAAGATACCGCTTTCAGTAACCAAAATGTCTGATCATAAATTTAAAAATTATATTAGGAAAGTTTTGAAAGAAAAAGCGTATTACAAGGTGGTTCATTATATTGAAGATAAAAATGTATGGAAATAGCTGCTCTCTGCACAGTGCACCTCTAATTTTCTTGTTTAAGTTGTAAGTAATTATTGTCATTTTCTATTTTGTAGTCTTGTTATTTCTTTTTTTTTTTGTTTTTTGTTTTTGAATGTTAGCTTTATTAAGTATTTTGTAATTGTTAAATATAAAAATATGTAAAATTGATGTTATAAAATAGCCAAAAAGTCAGAATAGATAAAAAAGAATTTAATAAAATAAAAAAGAATGTAACCTTGCTGAGTTTCTTGCCGGTTCTTCTCAGTTGAAGGCTGACTTCCGAACCGGTAGTAGCTTCAGTAACTTTAAATTTGACCTTCATAAGTGCCTTCTGAGGGCCTAAACTGAATAAATGGTTTTGAATTTTGAATTTTTTGAATTTTTGGAGTGTAGAGGTATCTGTGTATCTTCACTATTCGAAATTGAAAACTCTTCCAACGTGGAATCATAATATTTATTGTTATATTGATTTTGATTTTTAATGTTTTAAGTACATATATATTACTCTCAAAAATTTTCACTTTGCTAAAAAGTCTCGATATTAATCAACAAAATATTTCATTAATTAAACTCGTGTTAGCCGTTCAGGAAGTCCAACATATCTCCGAAGTTTATAACCAGATCAAAATCAAATCAACCTGGTGTTATATTCATTAAAATTAATAAAAAAAAATGGTATATTTTTTACTGAAATTCCCAATAAATTAACTACACGATGTGTTAAGTAAATCCTTTTATTTTAAGCCCGGTCAAAATGATTTACAAAATATTGGCGCAATTGGCTATTTTCCCATTTCCTGAGTTACAAAATTGGAAAAATGAAACAAAATACGTAAACAACAGTTTATGAGAAAACTTATTTAGTTTGTCACAAAACGTCACGTGCGTTCCAGTTTATTTCATATTTATTGTCACAGAACGTAAGTAAGCGTAACTCGTAATATTATGAGAAAATACTGGTTCATAAAAGTAATAAATACTGAAATGTTGTTACGTTTTAGCTTCACGCTTCCCGAGTTTGTTTTTACGTATCATATTGTTTCATTTCGTGGGAATTTAATTGAAAATCATCTTGTTACAGCATTGTTGTGTATCGAACAAATCGTAGATACGCTATCTTTGTATGGAACGACCTTATGCGTCACTTACTGTCTTGACTGCTGGATTAAATCAAAATTGAGTCACAACGGAAGCCTTGTTAGCGAAACCGTTAATATTTTTATTTATTAAAATTTAAGTGTACCTTGTTATATATATTATATATAAATTGTATATATTTTTAATCGAGATTTGACAGATCAGCAGTTACTTTGGTTTTAAATGCAACAAGTTTCGATAAAGGGTTTGCCTCTACTATTGATGTAGGCGCAATGAAAGCAGTATAATTATTTGTATTTAATGATACATTACACAAATACCTATATAAAATATATTTTTTATTGCTTAGTTATAAATAATCATAACTCAATGTAATTCATACCTGTTTGTATAAAAAAATGCACAAATTTACGAACTAATTCAGACAAATTAGTGTAGTTTGTTATTCGAACACTAATTTTGAAAACCACTTGTCAAAAATAAACTTTAACATTTTCAGGTAGCTATTGTCGCAACGATATGTGCGTTAGCCAGTGCTGGCTACATAGCCCCTGTTGCCTATAGTGGCTATGGCGGCTATGATAGCGGCTACGACGGCGGCTACGGCGGTTATGCTGGAGCAAATGTTGGACACGGGGATTATTACGTGAGTTATTTGAAATCTTCATATTTTTTTAAGATGTCCACTGCGATCATGTGTTGCACAATAGGAGAGTACTTTCAACCTACTTGACTGACTATCAAGATATATAAGGCACGAACTATCTGCCAGCAGATAGTTTGTGCCTTTGTTCTAGCAATTGCATTTCTTCACTTCATCTGCTCTTGTATAAATATACAGACCTGCGGTACCCCATTAATATTGATAATGCCTTTGGGTAGTGGTAGCCAAGTAGACCGCCTGTCTGGTAATCAATCTTGAATATAAAATAATGCAGACAAATCCTTTTTCTTTTGAAGTGAAACTACTTATAGGACGGCTTTGAAATTATGACCCGCAACTTTTTTGTGTGACGAAAAATAAATGAATAATGAACACAACCTTTGTTGGCTATTCAAAAGTGATTGGTGAATAATTAATGTGTTTCCCAGTAATACAAAAGTTTCACTTCTATCGTGTGTTTTCACGACACACCCCGTTGTATTTTAGATCTAAAATCTGAAAAAGAAATAGGAGTAAAGAAATATACCACGCCGCAGACAACGAGATCTTGATTTTAATTGAGCTATTCCAAACTGGGCTTATGGATCATCTAATTCCTTACAAAGGAGTACTTGCATTACCGCATCGATTTTATGCATAAAGGAAATAATGTCCTATGTAGGAGAAGAGTAAGGGTTATTTTACTTTAACACCAACTGCATCCATCATTAATATGGTCAGGAAAATGACGATACTTATCACAGGTGAACACCTTAATGAGTGTTAATAAATCGTTAAATGGTCCATTATGTATATGTGGTCTCAATATGGTCCCCAAGCTCTAAATAATTCATTGAAGACCCATAGTTGCGAGATACGAATCTCATCAATTGCATATAGAGGCTCGGGCCTCGGGGATTTGATGGTGTCAGCCATAAATAGTGCCCTCAATATAGTAACTATGTATTATTAAATATAACAATGTACGCTGACATACTTTAAAGTATGCCCTCACTCACTTTAAAGTATGCCCTCACTCACTTTAAAGATATTTCCTTTCAACATCAATTAGTTAAAGAATTATTTTATTTACAAACTGGGCCTTGCAGTTTTGCCTGCGTGTTCGAGGGTTGTTACATTATTAGGGAATAAAAAATACTTCATAAAATGTCATGTAATATGAGCCATCGGCCAGAAAAAATCTAGTCAAAATCGGTCCGGCAGTTTCGGAGATTAGCCGAATCAATCAAGCCAAAAAAAAAACGTTACAGCAGACACATCAAATATATTTATTGTTATACATATCTTTATAGTTTACTTTTACTCCAAAATTATAAAATAAATGTCACAATGACATATAAGAATACTCAATCAAAAATGAGTTAAATGTAAGTATGTATTTAGTTTTGTCACGAATGTGTAACGGTCCGAGAAAATACGATCTTCCGCAGTTGTGATAACATTGAAAGTAGACCGTAATATTGTAACCATAGAGCGTAATATCATAACCATAGAGCGTAACGTGTATGGTGGTTAGACACCATAACGTCTCAAGCTTGCGTCAGAGCTGAGCAAGGTAACTTGCGACGTGACGAAAACCTTGAAGGAAATTCACGTGTGGAAATTATGGTATACCATTCGTATTAAACACCCAAATTAAATGACTGTATGTTCTATATTATATTTATCTATATAAATAGATATATGCAAAATAGGGTTCCTTTGACGCACCATCACCTTAAAACTACTGAACATATCGGGATGGGACTATTCATCGTGGAATTTTTAGTGGATGATTAAAGGCTATATGTGATAAACGCGGATGAAACCGCGGAGGACAGCTAGTTTGCTGTACAATTAAATACTTATTAAGCGCTTGTAACATTTTAATGGATTGTGGCAAAAGAAAATTAATAAAATTTTTAGATTGTGATTTTTATTGCGTTGATGTCTTTTACACAGCAAATAATATTTAACTGTATTTTAATGAAAAGCTATTTCAGAAGTTAGAATTAGTTTCTACTTATTATACAAATTTATTATTAAATTTATTGAAATTCAGATAGATAATAATTCGCACACATTCGTAGGCATTACGATTGCGTTGATGTCTTTTACACGTCGAATTCATTTTAGTGGTTGCCTTACTTCAAAAACTGGTGCTCAAATGTGTATCTGTTATGGTTTTTTAATTAAATCATGCTAAACTTTATCTTTTGTTTCAGTCATACCCCAAGTACTCATTTGACTATGCTGTTAAGGACCCTCACACTGGCGACCACAAGACTCAGTGGGAAACACGAGACGGTGACGTCGTTAAAGGTAGGGTATATGGAGTTTTTCGGGGATTAAGTTTGACCTTAAGTTCAATGGCTCCTTCGGAATATAATATATGAACTCTCCTTCTCATTCTCATTTTTATAGATTATATATCAACAAAGCTTTTGATTGATTTATTTTGTTTTAAGGTGCTTACTCTCTCGCTGAACCTGATGGCACAACCCGTATCGTAGAATACACAGCTGACAAACACAACGGCTTCAACGCAGTCGTGAAACGCATCGGTCAAGCGCACCATCCGCAGGTCTACGGCAACCACTACGACCAATCTGGTTACTACGGACACCACTAGATGGCACTGTATTTAGCCAAATAGCAGACTAAATAGTTCCACGTTTTGCCAATAGATGTCACTGTAGTTAAAAATAAAAATGGCGCTCATGTACCTTTTTTGAAATGAAAGTAACAGTCCAGCTGTGATATTAACATTTGCTGTCTTACTTGAATGTAATAATTTATGTTATGTTTTATATATTGACGTGATTTTTGAGTATGTTTTACTATAAGTTAATATGATACGTTGTGTCGTTTTGATACAAAGAAAGCGAAAATAAAGGTATTTTTAAAATGATTGCGTGTAATTTCATAATAACACAAAAGAAAGTAAATTGATGAAAACTGTCAAACTTTTCCTACTGAAATGTATCATCATTATAAAAGCAGTTCATGCATGACACTCTGTTGATCGGTCAGTAATAAATATTAAATTAGTGCAAATCGAGACCAATACGCCTCAGCGCTACGCTTCAATTACTGGAATATTTTTTCCAATGGTAAGTCTCGACAAGGAAACATTCTAGTGTCAAAACTTGTGGCAAATAGCTTTATTGTAAAATTTGTAAACATTTAATTAATAAAAGTGATTTATATCTGCGATAAACGATCACATGTTTACGCCGAGCCACTTCACTTCCATTGTTACTAAACAAAGTTTTAGCTATCTACATACATTGTTAAACTTATCGGTCGGTTTAATCTTCCAACCATTCCGGGCTATAAACTATAAGGAACATTACAATTTGCTGAGTTATGGTTTCTAAGAAATATTTGTTCCGTTATAATAAATTAAAAAGTTATATCAGAAATCAGAAGCAATACCAATTCACGGTTATGGAAGCCAGTTTTTTTCTGATATTTAAAAATAGATCCAAATCTGATGATGGTCTATTCATATATTTTTGATGTTAATCTTTGATGAAAATTATTTGATACTGTCATAATCAAAGATGCATAGAAAGAGAGAAGTTATGGTTTCTAAGAAATATTTGTTCCGTTATAATAAATTAAAAACTTATATCAGAAATCAGAAGCAATGCCACGATTATGGGAGAAAGTTTTTTTTTTCTTATATTTAAAAATAGATCCAAATCTGATGATGGTCTATTCATATATTTTTGATGTTAATCTTTGATGAAAATTATTTGATACTGCCATAATCAAAGATGCATAGAAAGAGAGAAGTTATGGTTTCTAAGAAATATTTGTTCCGTTATAATAAATTAAAAAGTTATATCAGAAATCAGAAGCAATACCAATTCACGGTTATGGAAGAAAGTTTTTTTTTCTGATATTTAAAAATAGATCCAAATCTGATGGTGTCTATTTATATATTTTTGATATTAATCTTTGATAAAAATTATTTGATACTGTCATAATCAAAGATGCATAGAAAGAGAGAAAGAAACTGTTAATGGACAGCCAGAAGTTGGATGATCTCATAGATGTTTAGGTTATAAAATACTAGCTGTCCCCCGCGGTTTTACCCGCGTTCCCGAAGGATATCACATTTTCCCAGGATAAAAAGTAGCCTATATGTTATTTCAGGATATGCTCCATCTAAGTGCCAAGTTTCATTCCTATCCGTTTAGTAGTTTTTACGTGAAAGAGTAACAAACATACTTACATACAAATCTTTCCTCTTTATAATATTAGTATAGATATAGATAATGTTTGCTTTTATTTCATCATTATACTTATCCGACCATTGATACGTTCAATAATTAGAAACAAGGCAGTCAGACTATGATTCTTTTAATAAAACTACATACATCAATGTACCCACTTCCTAGAAAAGGTGGTTAAGGAAATCTAAATTGAACAAGAGAAGGTATCTATGCTGAAGTATGACCGTATGTAAAATAATAATAATAATAATTTATTAATTAACAAACAAGGTTACAGATTTTACATAATATGTTACATTTCACAATAAGTATATATATATATAAGGGTAAAAAAACAATGATAGAATGTTGTATTAAATAACATTATGCTGCAGAAATCTGCACACAGAAAATGACAACCCTGCCTCTTAAACTAGGGTAACCTGTATCTTAAGAGACAGTCTTCGGCTATGTGGTATTACTTATCTAGATTTATACATCGAGTAAACTGTGTCAATCTACCACTGAAATTAAACAATAAAAGAAAACCTATTTTTTTATACCACTTGGGCCGGCAAACAAGCAGACGGTCCACCTGATGTTAAGTGGTCACCGCCGCCTATGGACATTTGCAACACTAGGGGCATCACCAATGCGTTGTCGACCCTGAGACGTGAAGTTGATAAGTCTCATGCGCCTGTAATTTCACCAGCCCCCTTACCTTTCTAACCAAAACACAATATACAAGTGCACTACTGCTTCACGGCAGAAATGGATAAGGTGGTAGTACTTCCCCGAACGAACTCTGCACTAAGATACTCTCTACTACTCAAGATAATAATAATATATGTGTGTGTGTGTTTAAATGAAGACAAATTTAAATTTCGCACCAAACCTGCTACCAAAATAAAAGCATAAAATAAATTTCAGGAACTTACATTTCAAATCATACTGTATAATTGTCTATTGTCTACAAAAATGTGTAGACAATAGACAACGCACAACACGCATTATCTTGAAAGTCTTCACTTTCATTGATTTGCATACTTGACTCCATTTGAAATTAACGACAACGTATTTCAATCAAGCGTCGTTTTATGTTAATGACAATAATATTGATGTCTTTATTACGCTGCATTAATAGAAGGTTCCCAACCTTAGGATTCTATTTTAATTAAATGGCGTTTGCCAAAGAATGGCAAGTATTGTAACGGAACAAATTTAAATATCTTCAAAATTTATTTTTTATTAAAAAAAAAGTTATCGCCTTTGACTAAAGTTTATTTTTTTATCAAAAACATAATGCTATTCATTATATATATTATTTATTATATCTATTATTATTATATTATATCTATTATATTATATATATATATATATATGAGTGAATAATGAGTACATCTAGTGAATTAAATCATATATTATTAAAACACAATCTATATATAAATCTTGTTTCTCTATATAAAAGCAAAATACGGTACCTTTGACGCACCATCACTTCAAAATTACTGAACATATCGAAATGGGACTGTTGCTATTCAGTGCGGATTTTTTTGTAGATGGTTTTAGGCTATGATATCGATAAACGCGGGTGAAACCGCTAGGGACAGCTAGTTTTATATATGTGTGAAAATATGATAGAAATATTTAAAATCTAAACGTTGTAAATTGCGCCTATCTCAAGAGTGAATGCAAAATATCTAAGCTGCGAGTGCTTGCAGTCTCTAGACACGATTTTTATATTATTTGCCCCTAGAACCAAAAAGCAACACTGAACTGATATTTCTCAATGATTATTTAAATAAATATTAGTAGATTACCTATTACCAATAAGTGCAACTAATTACAAAACATGCTTGCTGTATTCTATTTTATTTGCGACTGCTAAAACGAACCCCTATATATCAGCAACATTGCCTTTCATTTTTAAATTTGTGCAGGAAAACTGTTGATCTAAATCAGTTATACATTCTGGCATCAAATGTTATAAATATAATGGATTTTAATTAAAATGCTTCTACACGGATTATGATGCACCAGACCGTCAACTTTAACTAGTCATGTTTACGACTTCAGCCGTGTGATAAAAACATTAAATAACTTGCCACTGATATATAATTTTTTTTTTACAATTTTTTTTGTCGCGACTATCCATCTAATAATAATGAATGTGAAAGTTTGGATGTTTGTGGCTCAATCATGCATGAATGACTAAATGAAATTCATAACAATTTGGTAAACAGATAGGTCAATAGGTTAGTTAGAGAGGAATGGCAACGTGTCGTGAAGCAATCAATTGTACGTCATGACAACCACTACACTCTGTCAAGACTGATGCGCATAGTTGTTTTTTTTTTTTGGATGGGACTAAGGTTAGTCTGGTAGAACAAGGAACAGGTAACTATTTACAGGCACATGAGACTTAACAACTTCACGTCTCAGGGTCTACAACGCATTGGCGATGCCCCTGGTGTTGCAAATGTCTATAGGCGGCGGTGACCACTTCCCATCAGGTGGACCGTGTGCCTGTTTATCGGCCCGTGGAATAAAAAAAAAACATATATCCTGAATGAACACGAGGGCAATATCAGATCCATTGGGAACGCCAGAAAAATGGCAAACAGGTAGCTAGCCACAAAACTAGGCAATAATTATATTACTATTTAATGAACTTATCTATTAAAAGGCTTTGCCCATACCCCTGGTTTCTCGTGTATATATTTTTTAATAGAAATATTATTTATTTATGTAGCCCACAAGCTATTTACTCATATTATACAAATCTACAATATGTTATTCCAATTATATATTATTATTATATAAATCAAAGTATATACGTTAATGGACAACTGTAGAGCCCCCTATTCAGAAGTCTGATAACAATTTATATACGGACATTAGTAACGATTTTATCGCATACATGTATGGAACAGTGAGTGCATCCTAGAGTGATTGTCAACAGGCATGTGTGAGTGCTAATTCTTCGTACACACGTCCAGGGTGTGCAAACGTGTACGTTTATATAAATAGGTAGGTGGTGGACGCCTCGGGCCGTCTTCACGTAGCCACAACCTTGAAATGGACAAGTTCACTCTGTATGTAAAATATTAAATGGTGTTTCAGTTTTTGTGTTGGTGATTGCAATTAATAATACATATGGTGACAATTTGGAGTATCAGAAAGTCATGGCGAAAGTGTTTAAGATTTTGGTACGTTTTAGATATTTTTTTTGTTATCGCTGTACATGTTTCTGCGTAATTAGTATCTTATAATAAATTACAGGAAAAAATCGTTTTTTTATGCAATTTTTTGTTATTAAAATATCTTTATTTTTAAATCGGATGAATATACACATTTGATAAATAACTAAAATTAAGTTCAATAAACTATCCAATTTAGGTTAAAGTTGTTCTAGAAATTTTAAAATAACAGTAATAATTAACCTTCTCAATGGAAAATATACCTTAAATCATAACAGTTTAAGTTACATTTTACGACATCAAGTAACATAATCGTTTTTTGAATTATAGGTCCTCTTGGCAAATCTCTTGGCTTTGAATTGTCAAGAAGATCCGGACAACATAGGAAGTCACAGCTCTGATCAAGTGAGTATAACCCTTCCGTATTAACTAAATTAAATCTAGCATGTTTGTACTATACAGTATAAATTACAATTAATTTTTTTATATTTCATAAACAAATTTTCAAACACTATAATTACACGTAGAGACGCACGCGATTTCACTATCGTCTCCACTGCACGCAAAATGTCACTAAGCGATCACCAGCTGGCTGAAACGATAATTAAACGTTTCATTTCTGAATATATTAAAATAGGCCATTACAAACTAACACTTTTTCTAATTAACTCAAGCGTGACCTTGAGGAAATCCATTGTTTGATTATACAAAAACAAATATCTAGTACTAATTCGGCTGGATATTCTCTGTCGAGTCCCAAACAAGGAAACTCAACAGGAACTTTTCCTTATTTAAGATACTAGTACCTGGATGGCCGAGCATTGCTCGGGATTTCTTTGCTACCGTGACTTCTACCGTATTCTCTGTTTTAAAGCACTGTATATACCTATATACGAATTAGATGCGATAATAAAGGGCTGCCAATAACAGTATTTCTTACAAAAGATGTAACTTGAAAACCTTACCTTCTAATGACATTAAAGCAGGTTTCATTGCCTAAAAACACGGATAAAACGACATTTTCTGAAAATTTATCCTAGCCGATTTAACGCCCCCGGAAGATCCTGCATACGAAATTTCACGAAAATCGTTGGAGCCGTTTCCGAGATCCTAATTATATATACGAGGAATTGCTCGTTCAAAGGTATAAGATAAATACATATGACTTCCACATTTGGATGTAGAAAGTTAGCATTCAAAATAATGACTTCATCATTTGTTTAATCAGATTAAATAGTACGGATTTAATAGACATATCTATTCAAAGAAAAAATGCATTTGGCACTTTCTATTAAAACGCTTTGAAGTGAACAATGTCGATACAAATCAGTTACGATATCTGTCATCTATTATACTTTTTGCGAGTGGTACCTTCTCTTCCTAGTAAAGGTTAATGTTCCGCCGGTAGGTGTTGTTTAAAATTTTTTCTTTCATTTGTGATCTTATATCTATCCATTAGTTTCTTTTCATATATTTGACTTACTGTTCCCCGTGGTTTCACCCTCTTCCCGTGTGTTGTAACATTTTTCTGGGATAATAAGTATTCTAAGTTTTATCTAAATCCGTTTAGTAGTTTTTACGTGTAAGAGTAACAAACTTTGATATTTATTCTATTTGTAAGACAGGATAGTGACAATGCCTACCCTAAATCAAACGCAGCTTACTATATTAATTAGCAAAGACTTGTTATAGGTTATTAAAAAAAAATTGTATATCAAATACATGTTATAAATTTAGTATTCATCGTAATTAACATTAGTTCTGAATATTGATATAACATATAATTCGTTTATGAAAGATGACATTGAATTAAGTTCCATCTGAAAGTATTATAATTCAGATTGTTTTATTTGAATACTTCAATATATTCGATAGTGTTGAACGTATCGCGACACCTATCCATTGTTTTGCTAAATAAGCTGTAATTAATTGGGTTAAATATATGATTACATTTAATAAATCTAGTAGTAATACATAGAAATAAGAAAAGAGCAAGAAGTATATTCAAATAACCAATCTCTTAATGACAAATAAAATTGTAATTAAACAATATTTAACAACAAAGGACCGACCTCAATAATCGAATTAAATGATTATCTGTAATTTTGAGCTTATTAACAAATCCTACGTAACACAATATTAAACGAATAATCGAAAGTGGTCATTGAGATGTCGAAACGGTACATATCGTGGCGTACTAAATGTTGACTGGTCACCCAGTTTTTTCCATACCAACTCGTGTTGGCGCTGTAACACTGTTCCAATTGATCGCTTTATGTTTCTTAAAAGGTATTATGCAAATTATTAAGATCAATTAAGATACGAAAACAAAACGCATTAAAAAGAACTTGTAAGCTAAAGTTTTTTTGCACTATTCAAGTAGAATATATTTTATAATAAAATTATTTAATTATAAAAAAATCTGTCAATCACAGCTGACATAAGCTGACAACAAGAACAACGCGTTGTGTAGGCAAGCGGCATCGAAAGCGGAAACAAACGAAAGTGAATGAGCTGTCATTGACATTGAGTAACGGCGTGCGATGCGCCCGCGCACGTGGCTGCTCATCTTGAACTTGATATGGCCGCGATCAAGTGACATTTAAGCTCTTATATTTACAAACATTGATGCCTCTTGTTTAGGAACCTCCTATTCCGATATTTGAATACGATGACTTTATACGAAGATTCTATTAACTTAGTTTTAATTGCATGTCGATAATTACACCTTTCTCAATCAAATTGACCCATTAGTTGCGCTACGAGACAAGATAGAGTAAAAGTTTTTTTTGTCCATTTACCTATTCCGATTTCCATTCCTTTGTATGTAGCCGTTGACGGTACTGTTAACTTATTGGACATGTGTTGAGAAACAGTAGTCGTGATCGAGATTGATAAATGCAGCTCGCGTTACACCTAACGGTTTGATGGACAGACAGACATTTATATAAGTAGTCACTCTACCTGATAGCAATTACACATTCCAGACTTATGGAAACAATTAAAGCCCTCATTCGTTATTCAGAATACTAAACTATAATCATCGAGCATGCAACGAATTGTCATAATGAGTAAAATACCGAATTAATACACGCAAGCTATCACTTCACACATTCTCTGCATTTTTTTTATTTGCGCAGTAATTGAGGGGCGTGTAAAAAGTTGATCGGTGAATTAATGTTCGCTTGCAATGATTTTTTTGTCGCCAGGGAAATCCAAGCTACTCATTCAGCTACGGAGTGTCTGATGCCAGTACTGGCGACGTTAAGACTGTATGGGAATCCAAGGAAGGTGACACTGTTAAAGGTACAATTACAATATATTGATAAATACCTAAACAATTTCCCGATTGATCCAAAATATTCCCTTTAAAAACGATGAATTTGTGACCAAATAATATATTTTACTTATTACAGGTCACTATAGTGTATTAGAACCGGATGGCTCAAAAAGAACAGTTGAATACTCAGCTGGTCCTAAAACTGGGTTTAAAGCTGTAGTAAATAATGAAAATGCACAACCCCACACACAAGGAGTTGCAAGGAGTCTGATTGAAGGAAAATCAATGAGGGACTATGAAAAGTATTATGATTTCTCTGATGATGAATATGAGGAGCCTCATGAGAGAAGAAAAACAAGACGTCCATACGATTCTTATAGAGACTATTTGCCCAGAAAAAGACCACAGCATCCGGATCTAGAGCCCAGTGAATACACTCATAGTATTAGCATAAAACATCCATACGATGAATCCTCAGCAGACAGTGAGCCCCACAGTCACGTCGGATACAGTTTTGATGCTAATTGTAAAACCAAACACAAAAAAGAAAGTCACGAAAGCAATGACAATTTGTATACTAACATAGCAGATTTAGAATTAAATAAAAATAAATATCCGTTATTTGCACCGGACACTTACAAGGAAAGTTACAATAAATATAATGACCATTCTAATTTTGAGTATGAAAAGCCGGCAAAACCATACAGTTTTCACGATGGTTATAAAATACCAAAATTAGAGGATGCTAACATAAAACCGGCATCTTCTATGAAATACAGCTATCCAGCTCTACCTGACTTACCTCCACCGGATAAATACTTTAGTGATGACAGCCCTCCTCCTCGACCTAAAAAGAAATATAGACCTTATAAGCAACCTGAATTCCAGTACCCTAGCGATGACTTAGACGATTACATATTAGTGCCTAAAAAAAAGTATAAGCCGACGAGAGAGCCGAGCGATTATCGAGTGGAAGTCGAAGATGAGTACGAACGTCCTCATTACTCGAGTGATGATTCACAGGACGACAGGCTCCATAGCCCCCCTAGGGGCACAGGACCTAAGGAAGTTGTTCGAAAAATTGTAAAGAAACGAAGGCCGCCAGTAATAAACTTATTAGATATATTTGATATTTAAGTTTGTATAAAAATTTGTTTAAAATACAAATTAGATAATGTACCTAATTTAGTACCAGGCCAGAGCCGTGATACGAAGAATATTAGAATAATTTAAATATAGACTGAAAGTATTTTTGTTCCAAAACCAAACACATTCGTTTATTTGAGTGATTGATTTTTGTGAATTTTAATTTATTTTGTTTTAAGATGTAGGGAATGTCAAAATTGAAGAATTTGTTTTACAATCAACTGCATGGATACCTAATATGCATACGACAATGCGATGTAATAAACTAATTAATATCGTTCGTTATTTAATGTGGTTTTAATTTATGCTTATATCCCAAGAACTATTTATACTACATAAAATTTTAAACATAATATTGTCTATGAACACATTTTATCAACTGAAATCGTACCTTTACTTTTACTAGAATAGAAGTAGGATTAATAAAAGAATGAAAACTAGATCATCAAATTTTAATGACGTTCGCAATTTTTATAATCACTCTATTTTAATAGCAGTTATTATGCATGCAGTATAGATATTGCGCAAAACAATCTTACTCGTACAATGATAGTGAAAGTGCTAAGACAGAAACTGGAGCGAGTGGGAGTGTCAGTATCGTATTACTTCACAAGGACGCTTGGAGATATTTTTAAACCTCACAATGCTGGTCTGACTTAATTAATTGGGTTGCTTTTAAAATTTTAACAAAATTCGAATTAAACGAAACACTCGATACTCGGACTTTATTAGTCGGTCGACTTTATGTTTTAAATGTTTTGTAACCGAGAAATTTATGATTTGTGTAGGTAATACAGAATTCTTATTCCACAGTTTTACGATAGAATATTTCAATAACTTCCAAAATATTTTTTTTATTTAAAGGCAACTCTTGTAAAATTCTAAACACAACGTTTTATGCTAAAGGCGAGGCCATTTAGCTTCGAGCAACTCCAAGCTTGATAAATTGCCTTAGCCAAATCAGTCGGGAAGAAGATTAACTGTATGCTTAACTGCCCCGTACGTAAAAATGACTAATGAGAAATAGTCACGACGGATTTGATCTACTGTAGTCATTTAATATCTCACGATTTACTATTTATGTTTAATTCACGTTGCACACGCATTCCGTGGACATTCACCGGTGGGCGCGGCCATGACACGGTCGGCATTGTCGCAATGTGCTCGCGCTCCCTAGGTCTGCGCAGTGCCACGCGCCGCTAGTGCCACACACCATCAGAAACAACCTTCCTAATCTGAATCTGGAGAAAGGTTGCGTTCCACTTCTCGATTAACAATGATCTCATTGACGATGTGTCACAACCTTGTTGATGGATTAATTATATAGTCAGAAATTTTACAGGATTTCGTTAATGCTTTTTTAAAGTTAATATTATATTTCAATAATGGGTAGGTACTCGTAAGATTACGCCAATGTTCAAAAGTCCTTTCTCCGACATCTATACCAATACTAAAGATAAACTAGGTCTAAAAATACACCGAAAATAATAAGGAAAATATTAAAAGTTCTGTGCCAAACATAATAGTCGATAATATTATACAATAGGGAATATGCACGTGACTCCAAAATTAACAATATATTTTTATTTGTAATCTTTATAGCTAAAAAAACATACTGAAATATTTATTTTTAAAATTTATCATAATTTAATAGTGAAATTTAATCATTAAAATGTGGCTTTTTCGAGATTCCCACGTAAATTTCCAAAACGCAACGCTATTGGTGGACCATAACGTGACGTCACATTACACTCGACATCTTCTGGCATCAAGTTGTTTGTATTGTTTCTGGTGATTATTTGTTTTGTTTCTCAGTTATTTCATAATAAGTTATTAGTTTTCTGTGTTAAAGTATTATATCCTTGTAAAGAAAGACTTAACACAATGACTGAAACCGGTTTTGTCAAAGGACAATCAGATAAACTTCCTAAAATAAACGCGTTTATGATGATGATGCATCGATCGCATCTAATTCGAATTTTACGTCTGGTGAATTGAGAGGAGTAAAAGCTGCGAGGTAAATAAGTTATGTATATGTAATAAATGATCCTATTCATGATTTTGTAAATATAATTTAAGCATAACCTAAAATATGCGACTATAAATAATTTTATTATTTGTATGACAGATCTGAACGAGAATCATATGGAGAATCAGCCATTGGGTATGTGCAAGTAAAATGAGAGAAATATATATGCGCTGTAAAGGCTAAAATAACACCAGAGCATAATGTCCGTCAAAAATGTTACAATGTAACAGCTACTTGCAATGAGACTGAGGAACATATTCTGTCTGTGCAATGTGAAGATTGTGCAGCACATTTAGGTAAGTTACTGCTATGAAACAGTGATTTTAATCTGATTAAGTAACAGAAACAATCTAGTCTAGTTTTATATGTACCTATATGTAACTTTTTGTCATCATAATAATAACCAAGATTATTTTGTTTTACCTAGGTGGCTGTAAGCATGCCATTGCTTTCTTAGCATGGCTTCACAGACGAAGCGAAGATCCACCATCCACAAGTGTGGAATGCTATTGGAACAAAGCTAAATTATCTACAGTTGGCTCAAGCTTAAAATATATAAAAGCTAAGGAGATTACTTCATTACAGAAGATACATATTGATCCAAAAAGGCCACAAAGTGTGAGTTTTCTATCTATATTGAAAAATTACAGTCATGATGTGAATGACATGGACAATCAACTTATGAAATATTTCAAAGAACCAACTCATTTGGAAAAATTGTCCATCCATTATCTAAGGAGTAGGATGCCAAGCATGCCATCAAATGCTCAAGAATTCATAGAATTTTGTGAACAGAACATGGATATGAGATCATGTGAAGAAGCTGCACTTACAACTATCAACCAAAGTGATAGTCCTCTGTGGTATGAACTTTGATATGCTTGTATAACTGCTTCAAAAGCTCATGAAGCTGCCCAATGTAAAACAATGCAAGGTACTTTAACTGAATCAATAATGGAGGCAACAAAATTAAAGGACACAGAAGCAATGAAAAGCAGTAGACATCTGGAAAACCAAGTGTTGAAAAGAGTTGAACAAATAAAAAAAATGAAAATTAAAAAGTGTAGTATAAAATTAAACTCTAAATACTCTATTATGGGTGCTTCACCTGATGGAGTAACTGAAGTGAAACATGATAAGTAGTTCTGTGAAAATATATTGAAAAAATGCACACTATTTTGGTGTAATGCTATTTTCCCAATGTACAAATAAAACACATTTAGTTATAATAAATTACTTTTTTATTAACACACCTGTAAATTTATTAATCTGCAAGCTTATCTTTATTATTACTTCATCCGGCCTATAGGCAGACTAAGGGAGTTCAATATGTTATAACATATTCTACATGAATTCTTAAAGCTGCCATTTGCTTTGATTGTTTAACATTATTTTTAACACTTGGAGTAGACTGGGAAACTGAGGGTGGTCTAACCAAGGTACAGTTTTTGTTTTCTACCAGGCGTGCCAAATCTTTAAAAGTCCTGTCTGCCATAACTGCTTCTTATTATGTCTGTTGCCCGGCTGCTATACCCATCAGAAATCTCACATTTCTGATTGTGTCCCTTTGTTCTAATACCATTATTTAGTATTGCATATAATTTTTCTGTATCCTTTTCAAGCTGAAACCCTGTAACAATAGAAAGAAAAATAGTTTCTAACTTCCTTCTTACTCTAATAAGTTACATGTTTTCATTCATAGGTATTAAAATACTATAGGTATTACTTTTATGGGTGAATAATTTTAATGTTTAAGATATTGAGGATATCTTCAAGCACTTTTCTTAAACTAGGTTATGTGTTCATCGAGGTTTGTAAACAAAACATGTACGAATATGTGCAGGTAATTATGTAAAAATGATTCTTAAATATATTTTATCACTTTTCTGATGTCCTTACTTACATTAAAATGATCTTCACAACAGTATAATCAGCTCAAACACGATACATTGTCTCTTCTCATCGCCTTGCACCACTTTTTCCTTAAACTTGCATCTTTCGGCATAAGGAAATATACTTTGTCAGGTGCAGTTTTGATATTATTTTCACATATAGGAACGACACAATATTTATAATAACCTTATGTGTGCTTTTCCATGGTACTAAGTTGATTTTATCGCTCACTTTTTTAATTTTCAGTAAGTTTATGAACCAAATACTTCGTTGTTGACATTGTCCCAAGTGTAACCTGACGTCACAGAATAAACGCGCCAAAATGGTCCCGTTTAAGTTGCCCGAAAATGATAGTGATTTTAATAATTTTTTTTTAGCTTAATGGCTTATATTTTGGATGTGTTATATTTATCTTTGGTAATGTAATAACTAGTAGAAACGTTTAAAAAAATAAAAAAAATACATGCATATTCCCTATTGCATTTACAAATTGATATTGCAGTGTGATTTCGTTAAGAAAATATGTAAGGCAATGTGGTTTTGTCGGTGGCTGTTTTTAGGTGACCTGCTTTTTGAAGTGATTGTCATATAGTAGTTATGTCTAAACTTGGAAGCGGCTGATTTAAGTGCGTACACTATAATTGTCTGTTTGCCATAACTTTAAAAATGCTTGTCAAACGTGGGAATCAGTTTGATACATATTTGATATTATTAATAATAACTTTAGCCCCTTCAAAGTTAATCGACAGGTGTGAAAGTAACTTTGTTGTCCATGTCACTTACGTCACTCTACATTAAACTTTCTAGCAAAAGTTGCGTTTTGATCAAAATTAAATGAATCCGTTATACTTTCTTCAACAAAAAAATAAATATATGAAAATATATTCATGCCCATACCCCTGCCCCCTGACAAAGTAGATAGAGCTCGCAACACTATAACACACTTTCCATCGATGATTTTCTCTACGTAATAAGTGGTACCTAACCCTCGATGACATCACCAATCCAAGACTGCAAGTGATAATTTCTATCAAAGAAATCTCAACTTTACCTGAGCTTAGGATCTCCAGTCTGTAAGCCGAGCTTTAAACCACTCAATCATCGAAGCTATTTATGAGAACTATGTAAATTTTTTACGCCATTAGTGTCGTGAAAAAAATAATTGGCAATAAAAATGTTAGTTCAGTTATATTTCATTATAAATCCTTATTAGTAATGGCTGTGTAGGGTTTATGATGATAGTGACAACATTTGGTATTCACATTCACCACAATTAAGTAAGTAGTTTGATTTTGTTAAAATAAAAATTACAGAACAAAAGAAATAATGTTCTTGGAACATTTTATTTATGCACGGCTATGTGATATACCTTATACATACACTACTTAAGAATTAAATAATTGTTTACTATATTCAATCCTATCTTTTTTACACTACTTTAGCACCTTAGGGCTCTTTAAGAAAAGAGTGAGTAGGCTTCTAACGGGAAAGCGAGCTCCATCTTCGGCCTCATCTTCACTTACCATCAGGTGAGATTGAGGCCAATCACAATCCCGTAAGAAAAAAAAAAGCAAACAACCTGACGGCCTGTCTGATGGTAAACGATCATCCTAATATATAATTTTTTTTTATACCACTTGGGCTGACAAACATGCGGACGGTCCACCTGATGGTAAGTGATCACCGCCGCCTATGGACATTTGCAACACTAAGGGCATCGCCAATGCGTTGTCGACCCTGAGACGTGAAGTTGTTAAGTCTTATGTGCCTGTAATTTCACCGGCCCCCTTACCTTTCTAACCGAAAAACAGTAACACAAGTGCACTACTGCTTTACGGCAGAAATGGGTAAGGTGGTAGTACTTCCATGGACGAACTCTGCACTAAGAGCTCTACTACTCGAATTCCCTGGAATAGCACATAGGATACTTCTTATTACAGGATTACAAATATTGGGAACGCGGGTGAAATCGCGAATAACAGCTAGTATGTTTATAAATATATTTATACTCAGCTACAGACTTGTTATGGTGTGTGGTATTCGGGGCATCTGACCCTTACACCAACTAGCACGTCATTAGAGATTAAGATATCTTGTAGAATTAACACTAATCCGGTCTCGCAAACTCACACGGTACTTTTAACACTTCTATTATCAATCAACATTTTAACCAATTAATTAGTAAAACAGGAAAAAAACACAAGTAAATTACGTTATTTAAGATTACAAAGCAATTTATTTATTTTTTTGATAGGCATATACAACAGATCGCAATCTAATATAAATGTAAAATTTAAACGAATATACTTAGTCAAGATTGAAACCTAAGGGCGTATACAAAGCATGATAAGCTTAACCCACTACAAAAACATAGAAATAAAACTTAAAATCTTAACAAACAAATAAAAACCTGAACATATAAAAAAAAATAAAAAACACAATTATTTTTTTTACTTCTATGGTAGCAAACAAACTGACGGCCCGTCTGATGGTAAACGATTACCTCAGTTTATTCACGCTTGCAACACCGTGGGTATCACTTGCGCGTTGCCGACCCTGCAAAAATCTCTTCGCACACTTCTTGAAGAACCCCATGCTGAACTCCCTTGGGAAAACCACAGCGGGAAGCTCATTCCAAAATGTTTGTTAATTGGCAAAGTTGCTCGAGAATACTTTAAAAATTATTTTTGGTCCATTTAATTTGTCCAGTTTCATAAACATCAAACACGGTAGCCACTATTAAGCCAAACCTAGCAATTAAATAACCTGTAAGTAATTATAAATTACATTGAATGATTTCAACGACTTTTTTTACCCTAGACCATATCCAGAAGTAAATTAGACATTTCAAATATCCATTTAAATCTTAATAGCTTTAGATTAATAATTATAACACTTTACTTAATTTTTTCATAAAGAAAATTGTTTTAGGTCAAATAATTTTGCATTAATTTGTACATGTATGACAACTTCCCATATTTCTTCACTATGAAACTAAATACTGTAATTTACAACTGGTATGAGGCTATTGGTAACATATTTCCACTATTTATTTGAAAGTGTATCATATTTACATACTACTACAATTATTGGCAGTGCTATAGATTGATTGATACTGGTGAGCGTCATAAAATGTGAAAAGGAAAACGCAATAAATATAGGAAGCACAACAACAGGGAACTATCCTGTATTCAAGATAAATGATCAAACGCTAGCCAGTTTATTAAACATCCAAAAATACACGGATACATACAATGTGATCAAAATTTTATAATTAACCTGCTGCCCGGACAGACTCGGACTGTCGAAATAAGTCCATACAAATGCAGGAATTCACTCGCAGCGCCACATACCGGGTCCAATTGTGAATCTTAACCATCCAGAGCGCCACCAACAAACGCATACAAAAAAAAAAATTCAAATCGGTCCAGCCGTTTAGGAGGAGTTTACTGTCAACACACGTACAGAAAAATTATATATATAAAGATATGATTTTAAGTACTAATCTACACAAAAAGAGCAGATCTTTTGATGCTGTATTGTAGTAAGATTTTATCCCACTGATAATTGTAAGTATTCTACCAATTGAAAAAAATTGCAACAAATTGCCAACTGAATAAAAAAACTTCCATGTCGAATTTCGTTAATTTCTAAAAAATGTTTTAGAATGAAAGTTTATTCAGATACAATAAAAAACGGAGCTAGGTAAAAAAACAATACGTATGAAAGAAATACTTCTTTTTACGCCGTGCATTATGTATAGAACTTGTAAGTTATTCTTGAAATAAATACATTCCAATTTCCTCTCACTAACTAGTTGCACCTGCCTGCAGCAAGAGATATATTCTTTTAGACGATACGATAACCTCGTCGTAGCTGAGTCGGGACCTATTCTTGGCATCACTCAGCATTGCTACATTTTTAAAACGTTTGGTTTATTATTTGTTTTTCTCATATTATTTTGTTTTTTATTGTAATGTAATGTTGTGTGTTGCCACGAATAAACGTATTTTCTTTCTTCTTTCTTTCTTTCTTTCGTATGGACGTAACCGTAATATAGTGGCCATTTCATTTACATAAATATTATAAATCAAGCACTCAGCTGGCGCTCTGGTAGAGACGTTTGATGCCACAGTATATTACCGATCAAAATCTACTAGGACAAAGACTACAAGCATTAGGAATCATTAAAATATAGACAAATATTCATAGCAGTACCTAATGAGAGTTTTTCAAGTTGACTTCATCGACGGTAACCTTCTTTTTTTGTATGTTTTTAAGTATGCAGCACTTTTTAAGCAATTTTCTATGAATAGTCATGTATTTGTTCAGAGCTACATAAAAAGTTATGAATAAACCTTAGCCTTTTTAATTTCATCATTATCATTATCATTTTTAAATACTGCCCTCCATTGATGAACTATCTGGTTTAACAGTATATTATCATCACCAAGGACGGTTAAATGGGCATAGTCATAAATGTTGTCGACTTAGATATTATCAGTTCGGAATCCACCGTGGTAAGGCCCATTCACCTAATACAAAGTTTGTCAGCGAGCCGCCGTACGGAGGCCTCGGAGAGCTTACTTCTCACGTGATTGGCGTAGTTAGCGAAAGAGACAGAGCATAGAGGCCGCTACGAAACATCCTCTAGCTAGTGTCATTTTCCTTACAGAATCGAGCCCAAGATTCGACCTCCAGCTCCCCTATTCACCTAATACAAAGTTTGTTGACAAGCCGCCGCACGGAGGCCTCGGAAAGCTTGTCTCTCGCGTGATTGCGTAGTTAGAAAAAGAGACAGCAACTTCAACGAGCTAGTGGCATTTTTCTTACAGAATCGAGCAGGTCATAAATACTGTGACCATTTTAACATCGTCATCGTGTCGTCTGATAAAAAGTGCTTTAAAGTACGTAATATGAATGTTCCCGCATATCGCTGACAACATACACGCTTGTCTTACAAAAGACATAAACGGGTTATTACAGACTGTTAAAATTATATTCATAAATTTGAAACAATTCTTAGCCGTTACTTGATTACTCCCTGACTTAGACTAGCCTCTTAATTATATTAACTGGTATTTTTCCAGTGTTTCATATATTTTGCCCATAATATTAACAATAATTTTAAATATCAAAGTTTTCTTAATATTTTTTAGTAAGTACAGTAATTGTTTAGGTATTTTTATGTAGTGTAATCAATCTTTGAACGGAAATCATTTAGTGACTAGCTTTGCCCCGCGGTGTATCCCGTATTGCCGAAGGACTTGTTACGTCTAATTGAAATCAAAATTTTGATAGGTAATAAGTATCTGGAATAAGTAACGAATAAAGAAGAGTCTAAGCAAAATTGATGAAAAAAAAATCATAATTAACCTGTGTATCATTTATTCTGGCCGCAAGGAATATCAGACCCGTGTATTTTTCAGTGAATTATAAATTATTTATTAACAAGAAATAAACAAATAACTAGACAATTCTTTACTTTTACTCTAAATTTTTATTGTCTAAAAAGTTTTTAAGGCACACAATGGTAGTAATTTATAATAACACAGAGATAAGCTAAGTAAAATAGCTTGTTGCAAACATACTTTTATTCTCCATATTTAGAAGTGGTTCTATTACCGCCTGTAATTTCCAAACAATTTAGTAATACATATTTCTTACTTGGTAAAAGGTATTTGGTAAGTTAAAGATCAAATAGACCGACATTTAAACCAGTGATGTAACGGAGGTAATTTTATCGGAACCGAAGTCGGAGTCGGAGTTTTTAAATTCGATTTATCGGAGTCGGAACCGGAGTCGGAGTCGGAGGCGGAGGCAGGGTCGAAAGTGGTGGCAGGAGCCCTCTCCTTTTTTATTAAAGGACAAGTAAACAAAAACAACCTTTTTTCGTTTTATTTATAAAATAATAAATTTAGACAGACAATCAAAGTGAAATTCCAAATACAACTTGATTTTGATTTCATTGTCCAACACAAAACTGATGAACCTGTGCGTAGCGGTCGGTCGACGCAGGCCGCCGCTGCTATTTGTTATGCTTAGACCTCCGATTAAAACCTCCGGTTTAAAAGTTTCGGAGTCGAAGTCGGAACCGAAGGTGTAATAATAATCGGAAGTTCCGACTTAACGGAGTCGGAATCGAAGCTCCGTTACATCCCTGATTTAAACGTAAAATTAAAAAGAATTTCATAATCAAATTAATATTAATAATATAAAGTATTAGTTTGCAGGACTCCATTAAATCTTTATTTATATAATTCTTCTATACGTGCGTTGACAGTGAACTCCTCCTAAACGGATGGACAAATTTGAATGACTTTTTTTGTATGCGTTTGGGTGGCGCCCTGGATGGTTTAGATTTACAATAGGACCCGGTAGGTGGCGCTGCGAGCGAATTCCTGCATTTTGTATGGACTTATTTCGACAGAACGACGTCTGTCCGAGCAGCTAGTATAATATAAAAAAATCACTAATCAACCAATCTTGAAACATTACAACCTTTACTACCTGCTCTGTTCTCAAACAGTTGTTTTGGTTGGCGCAAAGTACATACTCATTCCATTCCGTGCACTACATAATTACCAGACATTTGACATATATTTTACAGCCAACTTTATACTAATTCATTTTGGGCATGCTTTTGTTGACACGGTCCAAAAAATTATCTACACCAGTGGTGGTCAAACTTTTGTAAAGGGGTGCCACAAAGTTAAAGAAATTCTAGAGGAGGGCCAGGATTATTACGCGCCGTATTACGCAACACATGATCTACGCGGCTAGTTTAGCTTCACTTATAGGTAGTAGAATCTACTTTATTCTTCTCGACCGTCAAAACGTAGTTATAGCGGGCCATATACTATCCATGTCGATGGACCCCCGGCGGGCCGGATTAAATTCGTTCGCGGGTCGTACTTTGCCCATCACTGATCTACACGGTATACATCTTACGAAAACCTAGGGGCATTCATCGCCACTGCCCTAAATCAAACCAAACGGACAATATTGATGAATTACAAATAAAATAGGAAACCATCAATAATTTAAATGCATCAAGATTTATTCGTAATGTTCAAGTAATCAAAGATAATTACCTGGCTGATGCTAAGTTTAACTGCAAACATAAATTATAATTCACATTAGATTAGCGGCTGATAATATATCAAACGTTCAAAACACGTGTAAGATATTAACCCTACTTAAAGGCTTTGTTCATTAATCATTATAATTTGCGTTTTACATACAACTTGTAAACACCTCGTAAGTGCTTTATAAACCATAAATATGCAAATCATATTTCTAGTAGCAACATTTTGGGTAAGGAATTTTTCTGGTAGTATGGAAGTGTGGAAATACAGAGACTGGTTGGTAATGTGCTTATACTTGTTCGACCCTTTCTTGATCAGCACTGGTAATTCACCTCGCCCCCATCAAGGTTGTATATTTTTTTTTTATTTGACGATATACAGCGTGAGGACTTTTTTTTCCATTACTAACTTTTCAATAGCACATCGGAAAAGCATTAAGTATACCGAAGAGATTTTACCCCGTTTCCTAAGGTGCTGAAGCGCTCTTACTCTTCGTAAGTCTTTTATACCAAGGCCTGAGTACCAAACCCTGTTCAACCTAAATATGCACTAAATATGATATGACAACGAAGTAACATCAACCTGAGAAACCAAAGTTCCCTTAGTCTAGCAATCGTGTTTCTTTTTCTTCAGACTTCTATGTCTATAAATATCACAAAAACTTAATTTGAACTTTAAATGTTATAACTAATTTTATGGCGCGATCCAGTAATAAATAGATTTCATAATCTATTCAATGCATACCTAATTACATGTTAAGGATGTAGGATCTGTTTGGAAATAACTATAAGGTATGTAGTCTATTGATTTATGATTATTTTGCGTAACTCAATACGGTGTAAATGGAAACCTACATTTGATCACAGAATGGATTGCACAAGAAATCCATTTTAATGTAACTATGTTTGAATTAGCAATAGGTCTTAATGCAGTACCTATGTTAATATTAGTGCGATATAGAGAATTATTGTTTTCAGTAGGCGTGGATGACCAAATCCAAAACAAAGAGGAATGTCGAAAAATACGGACCCGATTTTGATGAAAGCTAACACCCATATTCTATCTATATTATATATACGTATTATATATATATTATATCTACGATTCCTCAAAAAATCCTCGATTCCACTCAACCTCACTCAAAGATATTTCTTTGTTGGTTTTATTTTTTAATTAAATAAATATCCCAAGACATTCTTCACACATGGTTACCTGATCCCAAATTAAGCAGAGTAAACTGCTTGTAGTATGGCTACCAGGTAACTGATATACTACTTTTTTTTGTTTTTTAAACACACACTTATCTAGGTATTTACACCCAGACGCAGTACAAACAGACATGTTCATGCACATAAATGTTTGTCCTGGGTGGGAATCGAACCCGCGACTTTCGGTTTGGCAGTCAGAGTCTCTAACCACCAAGCCAACTGGCCCCTCATATTAGTATTCATAGTTGCAAAAATCTCGCCCACTCGATGCCTTCTCTCACTCAAGGGAGGAATCAACTGTCAACTTCAAGGTACGTCGAAACCAACCTTAAGGAAGTTTATTGCTTGTAAACAGTTACTGGAACTGATTATTTTAATTGATCAATATTTAATCAATAACAGAATTACGTTATTAATGACATGTTACCCCGACTTCACTTCGACTCAATCTCAGTCGGGATTGCTCAAGTTATAACTTAGAATTCCAATTTTGAGGATTCCTCGAGAAATTGCTTAAGGTATACTCAGTCGAGTTGGAGTCGTATGAGGAAACGTCTTAGAATATGGGTGTAAAACTGTAACATTTTTGACAAATCAATAATAATTCCAGCTTACAATATATAAATGTGAATGTAAGTTTTTTTTGTTACGCTTTCACGCGAAAACTACTTAACCGATCATCATGAAACTTTGTACGCATTCTTGGAGGTATTAGAAGTAACTTAGGATACTTTTTGTGCCGGGAAAATGTTACATACTTCGGGAACGCGGGGGGACAGCTAGTAATAATAATGAATTTCTATTGTCAAATTATAAATTTTTAGTGTCATTGTATGTAATATTTTTAATATAATTGAATGTAATATTTTTAATATAATTGTATGTAGTATTTTTAAGAAACCATACGATTTATATGAACCTGTGAAGGCCTACATGAAAAAACAAAATTTATATTCTTTTCTAATATTCCAAGCCAGGGATCGAACTCTTCGATTTTTATAAAAACACACATACTGTATGTACCCTATCTGTCTAATAGTGTCGCTAATAAAAATCTTATTCTGGGAATGACGTACGGCAAACTTATTCAAACTGTTGAATTTATGGAGGAGCGAGGTATGAGACTCCTCCATTTAAATGGGAAGATCTTCCGCCAGGCTAGGTGATCATGCCTGGGGATCGCGGTCCAACTGTTGATGTTGGATGCTTGTATATATGTCAAATCCTGAGAGAATCTTGATAGTGCGATGTAGGATTCTCGCGTGTTTCTACTCGTTCATGTATGTCGCCACATCACTAGTGCGGGCGGTGAAGGATTGTAGGCGCGTTCATAGATGTCGCCACAAATTTAATAAACTGATTAAAATTACAAGTCTTTGATTCATACAACACCTACCCGTATATTTATTAATTTACCTATTAGCATAATCTAAAAAGAAAATACAATAAATCGTTTTGAAAATTGTGTAGTGTATTTTGGTCAAATACCTACAAACTTCTTAAAAATATATAAAAGAAAAATTTGTGAAATTCTTTTAATATACCTACATCATTTATTTTAAGTGTTCTACACCAAAATATATGTATACCTGTCTGTTTTGTGGCAATTACTTATACTATCAACGTGAAATTACGATTAAAAACTTGCTGACCATGTCATTTAAGAAGTAAAAACTTAATGTGACTTAAATATGATGGTTTTATTATTATTCCCTAATTAATTAGGTTCTTAGTTATTTAGTACGCAAGTCCAACAAATTTTAATTGGATACTTGCCATTACAACTTCGACTTTGTTCATTGTATTAATAATGAAACATATTGATTGATAAACTTCACTTGAGATTGTATTAACCTAATTCCGTAATTCTATTCTCATAAACCAGTTTATAAATAATGGTCTGGCTAGATTAAAGCCTCTAAATTTAAATTCTATCTGAAATTGTGCATTAGCATGCACGGTTATTTATTATTGGTACGTCAAAGTTGGCCGTAACTTATTTTGCCTAATAAAGCTTGAATTGGCGCTTAAGCCTACTGCAAGAGGTTAATGACATCGAGTAGATGAGTCACAACGGCTACAATTTGACATCTGAGACCACGCGGTAGACGCTCACGCCTCAGTTAAGGTGTGGTTTCACTAAATCGACAAAATTTGAGAATAGATGAATGAAATAGATTTGAGAAATAAAATAATAAAGTAATTAAAATCTTTCTTAATCACTGTGTAACGAACGTAAAAAGATAATTTATTTCAGTAATTATATAAGAATAAAAAAAAAACTATTTTTTTTTTCTGGAATCGCAGAAGTTTTATGAAAATGAAAATGTATTTATTTGTCGTAATATGTAGTGGTATTTTAATATAATCTAGAATCAATACCGCACAGAACGGCGTATAATATTGAGAAAGTATTATATAATTACCACACGTCTACAGTTTTACTGAACTACAATTTACTGTGACTTTACCAAATAAAACAAAAGATATGTTGATGCGTATTTAAATTTTCATAATGCACGAGCATTACTTTTATATTTGAAACATATATAGACCAGGGCCAAAGCCTTCAAAAATGGTAAAAAATGAAAAAAAATTATAGTAGGATGAAACCCATTAGAAAAGGAGTGGAATATGATATAAATGAAAGGAAAATTAAATTACGGTCGATCCGAGTTCGGTAAGTGGGTGGGGGTGAGTTTTTAAGGGTAAAAAATGGTTTATCTTGATTTCCGGCAAAACTACACGTCCTATGGAAAAAAGTTAAATAGCAAAGTTGTAGGTAATAAAAAGATCTACAACTTTTGTGTTTGCAATTTTTTCACATAACCTCAAAATTTAGGTGAAAATTTCAAATAACCAAGTTTTTGGTTTTTTATTTATATCTTTTTCAAAAATTTTATTTTTTCTACGAAATTTGGTGAAAACTTACCTTTTTATGTCCCAAATACACTGTAATTTATTTGATTTAAAATATTTATTTTTTCGCCTTATTTTAACTTAATATCAAAAAAGCACCCTTATTTTCAATCGAAAATTCTGACGTCAAAATATCAGCTTTTTCCAAAAAGTCTGTGGGCTTCCTGTTCGTTGAAATATCTACTTTCTGATGGTTTAAAAAAATATATACATTACTATAGGAAATGTTCTCAGAAATGCAAAAAATTGAAACTCAAATTCAATAATTTTTTTTAATCTTATATACAATTTTGAGGTATTTATTAAAATTTACACTTTAATTACTCAAAAAACTAGTAAGATTTCATGAAAAGGGCTAAAATTTACCGAAGGTCACTCAGGTAAATAAATTTTAATAAATACCTCAAAATTGTACATAACTATTAAAAAAAAATGTCGAATTTGAGTTTCAATTTTTTGAATTTTTTGAGAACATTTCCTATAGTAATGTATATTTTTTTGTACACCATCAGAAAGTAGATATTTCAACGAACAAAAAGACCACAGACTTTTTGGAAAAAGCTGATATTTTGACGTCAGAATTTTCGATTGAAAATTGAGGTGCTTTTTATATATAAAGTTAAAATAAGGCGAACAAATAAATATTTTAAATCAAATAAAATACAGTGTGTTTGGGACATACTAAGGTAAGTTTTCACCAAATTTCGTAGAAAAAATTAAAATTTTGGAAACAATATAAATAAAAAACCAAAATCTTGGTTATTTGAATTTTTCACCAAAATTTTGAGGTTATGTGAAAAAATTGTAAATACAAAAGTTATAGATCTTTTTCTTACCTACAACTTTGCCATTTAACTTTTTTTCATAGGACTTGTAGTTTTGCCGGAAATGAAGATAAACCATTTTTTACCCTTAAAAACTCACCCCCACCCACTTCCCGAACTCGGATCGACCGTAATTTATTTTTCCTTTAATTTTTATCATATTCCCCTCCTTTTCTAATGGGTTTCATCCTACTGTAATTTTTTTTGGTTTCAAAAATTATCGACCCTGGTCTAATATAGCTACGAGTGCTTATGTCATAAAAACGGCGTAGGTATGGGACGGAAGGATTTCGATTTTTATTAGTCGCGTCAGTGCAACTTGACCGTAAATAAATGCAATGTGGTTTGTGTAGATCTAATTTTAAATCATTGCCAACGAAATTCTATGCTATTTTTGGAGTATGCTAATACAACGAACTCATGATAATTTAATTTCACTGAATTATTTATGATATGCCAGAGTCTATCCGATTAAGTTATCTAATAGGTATCTAATTTGTTCGTTCAGTAATATCACCTAAAATAAATCTGTGTATATTTACATACATTTCAACGATTCCCGCATAATTTTTACGCGACAAATACGTACGTAGTAGATGGTTTTACACATTCACTTTTGTAGAAGACAAAATGCCTGTTTCCAAACTCATAATTATCTAAAAGCAATAAAATGACAATCACATATTATTAAGAGTCTGTTATGTGGGCGTATAGAATGCGAGCACACCATATCATTTGTGTTTGTTCCACCATTGTTATGATAATTATCTCACTTTCAAGGCCATCACTCCATTCAAATTACATTTTCTTTCCCATAATAAACGTTTACCTAGTATAGAAATGTGACACCATTTTGGTGACGTTTGTAATTGGCCTAAGCTTTTTAGGAGTTCCAGTTTTTTAAACCACAACTTGATATCTATATTTCCTTTTCTAGTAATATCTTATTATATTTTAATACGTATTAAGAGAAGAATGTTTTAAAGCGTAGGTGTGGTATTCACTATGGTATTTTTATAAGATTTTTAAAACCAATGGAAGATAATCAAGAAGAATCAAAAAGAAAGCTTGCGTAAATCAATATGGCTGATAAGTCTAGTTTATAAAATACCTTCGATAGCCTGCCAGTGTTGAAGTAAAACTGTGACGTATATGTATTTTTATAGCTCTGAAAATAGTACTTCACAGTGTTAATATCCAATATTATTTACTCACATTATTAAAAGATAACATATTGTGAGACGCTCGAGTGACAGATTTAGTTTTTGTTAATTTATTGGTCTCATTTATCGTTATCCTTTTTTAGTAGATATGTCTAATTAGTGTTATTGGTGAAAACCATCTAAATGTCAAAAATAAATAAAGAAATTTTCCCATTAATGGGAGGGGGAAAACCTCTCTCCTTCTTGAGTTTTCTTCCGAAGAAATATCATGATCTACTAAATATAACATGGATCTTTAATCATATAATTATTCCCAGTTATGAAATGTCTTATAATTAGTTATTTCGAGCCATGTTCATAGACCATTGACTATTTAAGCTAAGATAATAAAACATGTTTATTGTCTTTTAAACTCAATGATACAGATAAAACTAACTTAAGTTTAATTTATTCTGTAGCGAATTCATAAAACTATCTAAACCTATATGTCTTTACGGCTTTAATACCAATTCTTGGCTAAAACTATTTATATTGGAGATAAAATAGTGTGGATATGTTACATATGTTATAATAATATTTTTGTTATTCATATTTTTGGAATATTCATCAGTGCTATTTTAAGTACTGTAAAGGTAACGTTATATTTGAGACGATAAGATTTAGAATTGATTGCACTTGAAGTTGCTAAGAAGAACAGCCGTCAAATTCATATTACGATTCATATACGACAGGCCAGTTGGCTTGGTGGTTAGCGCTCTGACTGCCAAACCGAATATATAAGTATGTATTTAGAAAAAAGTAGTATATGTAGTATATCAGTTATCTGGTTTCCATAGTACAAGCTCTGCTTAGTTTGGGATCAAATGGCCGTGTGTAAAAGAATGTCCCAGGATATTTATATTTATATTATATTCAGCAAATTATCACTATAAGGGTTTCTTTTTAATGCTGTTATGAAACCGAGCCCTTAAATATAGTCGGCTGAAGTTATATTGCCAAAACATGTCCAGTATAATCCAACGATCTAGTTTTGTTGCGGGCAGCGCCCACTTGTTATACCTATCTAGGTATATTTTCCTTTACCTACGACACACCCGTCGGGACTCAAAGTACCTATAGGACATACGGTCTCTATATAAACGTCAGTTACCTCACAATTTGGTACACAACAGGTCCTAGTGCTTACAGTGACGTACCGTATTAGACTCAGACAAACGTTAGAAAAATGTTCGCTAAGGTAATGTGATATGATATAAGGGTTTTTTAACATACCTAACTTTGAAACAACTTCTCTTTTGAATTATGAATATTTTTTTTTTGCTATATTGGTGATATTTACCAGTAATGTTATATTTGATTACAATTAAATATATGTTTATGAGAAAGTGATAAAATTTTTAATAATTCTCAATTTTTTATTTCTAACTTTGTATATATAATTATGGATTATCATTAGGGTTAAAAAAATATAACGCACATTTGAAAAAAAAAATCCAAATAAAAGAAAGACATCTAATAAAATACATTATATTATCAGTAAAAACATCACTATTTTTTACGGTTTTTTTAAGTAGTACGGCCCTTTATCTATTAATATCTCATAATTTTTAATATATTGCAGGTAATCGTCACATGTGCCTTAATCAGCGTAGCCCGCGCCGGGCTGCTGGCGGCCCCTCACGGCGCTCTTTCCACTCAAAGCATAGTCCTAGGCGCTCCAGCGCTAGCGCATGGATATGCTGCAGCTGCCCCCGCATACGCTGCTCCTGCTTATGGGCTTGGCGGTTATGGCGGACTTGGGATTGGTAAGACCATTATATTATTACAATACCTAAAGCTAATTCAGGAAACCTTTGCAAAAGAAGGATCCTGTACTACCTACAGTATTAATATTAGCAACCATACAATGAAGATAACTATCAGATGTAGCTGCCAGAACACACAGAAGTTAAAGGCATGCTTGGCGAATGATTTTCAATTGAGGGTAGTTATACCGGCGGGTAATATACGAGTATGGCGCTGTATGACCGTGATATGGTTTCTTTACTATATTTTCCTGAAATATCATAGTCATTTTAGTATTTGATCCCATGAGTTTCTTCACGGTGGCTCTACCACTCTATCGGTAAGATACAGTAAGAGGTAAATCGCAAAAAAGTACGAAAAAATTGTTACAAACTAGTATACCGGCCTATTTACGTTTAAGTTAAGAAATACGAAAAAATAAAAGCACAAAAAATGTTTAGCAAAAAAGTTGACACATACAAGTTTATTTTCAATTCTACCTATTGAATGCTTTCCAGCAAGACTAATTTGGCATATATGAGATAATGCTTTAACGTAGTAATCAATACTGAATGACAATCAAATTGCTATTTTACTACGCTCTAATTAGAGCGGTATTCAAAAACCAACAAAGAGTGGTAATCATTCGTGCATGACTACTAAACATTTTAAAAGTCACTATTGTTCGTTATTATTTGCATAAGTTTTGTTAAAATTAGGTTCAATAGGTGTGTAGACTTTTTACCTTTATTATTGGTCCATGAAGAATCGAGTCCACGGTTTAATATGCTTAGCAATGTTTTAAAGTAAAGTGACAGCTACATTATATGATTGCTGTCAGATTCTGCCTTTTTATTGTGGGTAGTGTTCCAAAAATTATCCATCATTTGAATATTTCTTAATTTTTGCATAGATTAGGATGGTTTGAAAGTAGATGTGGAGTAAATAAGTACTGTAATAATTATGTTCACGCTGATTATCCCCGAAGAGATAGGCAGAAATTTGTGAATAATGTAAAATAACCTACTTATAGACATGTAGGACTAGTGCCCCGTTATGCTGCTGTTATGCAGTTAGAAATGACAAAATTTTACTTATTTACATAACAATATCTAGTACAAAATCCACCAATTTTTAATAAAGGCAACATAATTTTTTCAATTCCATAGTATTGAAACAATAAATTGATCAAGGAGTTTAATATTTTCCATCATGGGTGCATGAAGATCTAATTAGTCCACGAGTACAGGTAACTTGCATGTGTTGATAACAGCGCGGTTGCAGGTCACGGCGCGGTCGTCTCCCACGCCGCACCGCTGCTGCGAGCGCCCTTGGCGTCGCTGGCGCACGCAGCCGCCCCTGTTGAAGTTTATGTAAGTACTCCCCTGTAATAATAAGTAATAAATCTTCAATTTAATTACTACTTTCTTTTGTACCAATTTGTTGGTTTGTTTGTTTTTACGGCAAAACGGCAGAAATAATATTGCTGAAATTTGGCACACACATACCCAATGTTATGGAAAAGGACACAGACTACTTGTTTAAACTCTTTACCCGGGAACATGAAACCACGGGTAATAGCTAGGTCTTCATAAAATATGAGACGAACAGAAAAATTGCTTTGATACGCGCTCCCCTCTGTGAACTCGTTAGTACAAATTTTTATGAATATAAATATCTAACATATTTATATTTTAATAATTTATTTAACCATTGCGTATGAGCACGAAAATACTCATATTCGTAGATATACACTTAGAAGTATTTAGGTATCTACTACCACTCCACTGATATATTCATGTTGCAGTTTTAGGTTTACTAATTGCGAGTATTGAGTACGAAAAACCTTAATTTACTTCAATGTAACCTGTATGATTAATTTCATTCCAGGCCCACCCCCGTTATACCTTCAACTACGGCGTCGCCGACGGCCACACCGGTGATCAAAAGAGCCAATGGGAGTCGCGTGATGGTGATGTCGTGAAAGGACAGTACTCGCTGGTCGAGCCCGATGGTACCGTCCGCACCGTCAACTACTCCGCTGATGACCACAACGGGTAAGTCACAGAAGTTGTGCTCTTCAATATTGAAGTCTATCTTGAGTTCCCTTTAATATTACCATCATTAGACATCTTAGGGCTTTTGTTTTAATAGAAACCTTTACATATTTTAAATTTTGATTATTATATCGTAAAAGATGATGTGGCCGTAGGTGGTAAGCACATATAGCCTAAAAGGTAACTGGCTCCCAAGTTTGGAACACACCGACAGATACTTAGCAATAGATTTTTAATATGAAAGTTATATCCAGCCAGATGATTATTATCCGAATGGTAAAGTGGTTGTTTTCAGCATGTTTATATTATAGAGTATATAGAGAATATACTCGTATATCCTGGGACAGACATTTACACACGGCCATCTGATCCCAAACTAAGTAGAGCTTGTATCTACTATGGTAACCAAATTACTCATATATTACATATTTATCTTCTAAATATTATATATACTAAAATAGATATTTACATCCAGACACAAAACAATCGGAAATGTTCATGCACATGAATATTTGACTGGGTGGGAATCGAACCCATGACTGGGTCTCCGACATCAAGCCAACTCTGCTTCCCTTTGTATAGTTTCAAATGCCTTTTAGCCACTTCCATAAGTTGTTCCATCGTTATGTTATCATGAGACCAGTTTTATGTTTTAAGATCAGTCTGACTTAAGGACTATAACTCTATTTCCAGATTCAACGCGGTTGTGAGCAGGCAGGGTCATGCCGGCCACCCCGCGGCTGGGCACGCGGTCGTGGCAGCGCCTTCCCTCGCACACGGACACTACCTCGGCTAAACTTACCACCAGCTACCATCATCCATATTGACGACATCTATTTATTACATAAAAAACTTAGTTTAAGCACGGACGGAATGCGACAACGAAATGAGACTTCGTGGTAACGGCTCGAGATTTGACGAACGTACGCTTTGACGCTCAGCGTTTCATAACATGTATTCCGTGAAACTACACGGCCAAAGTTATCTGTTTCCTTTCAAATATCTACAAAGTGCTTACTTAGGAGGCTAACTTTTGTATAATATTTTCTCTTAGCTTTTAAGTTTCCAAACTATTGTATACATTTTGTGAAACGTTAAACACTGCTTACGGGGTGATGTGCAGGAACTTCGGTTTTTGTGACTGTTAATAAAAGAAAAATAATATAATACTTTCATAATATTCTAGTAATTTTATTAAATGACAACAAAACGATTACCCACCTATTTATCAATAAAGAGTTTAAAAGAAGGTTAGATAGAAAAGATTCTAGGTTGCAGGATAAATCAAAGTAATCAAATATTATTGCAATAAAAATATAAAAAATCTACGCAAAAAGTGATGAAGAAAATACTGAACAGGGGAAATTACAGAAAACACAATATAAGTTAGAATAGAGAGACAGCAGAAATTACGCCTTAAAGGGGAAAAATCAAAATATAAAGTATACAACCAATCTTACTTTAGTACGATAAGGATATGATATGTTTATTCTTTTAGCTGATAGAAATATTGTGAAGAAAATCCGCGTACTTCCCCACTACAAACCTACGCCTTAAATCTCCCTTAGAAAAGGAAACTCCATTGTAATCGAACATTTAGTTTCTTTTGGCGTAAATACAACAGGAGCCATAAACAAAGGATAGTAATCTGTTGACTTATGGTCGTACTTCTTCAAGTATTACAGAAGCTTGCTCTAAATTATGAAATTCAAGATGTAAATTCGTAAAGATAAAGGTATTTTTTTTTATCCGAGGCTAGATGTCATAAGTTTTAGTAGCAATACACTCATGCGTAAAGAACATAATATTAACGCATTTAAAGCAGGTTGGCAGTTTTAAGAACTTGTTTTTCAGCTTGTTACATTACATGTGACATACGTAACCTGGCGACCCACACATGATGTGGTTTAATATTAAAAGTTTTGAGTATAAAAACCGCTTCCACTTTTTCAATTATATCATTCATTTGTAAGATTCATAAGATCCTACACAAGAAAAATGTTCTCTAAAGTAAGTTCTCATAACATCTAAAACTTAAAACTACTTAATCAAATAAAAATATTATAATTTATTTAAATTATAATATTTTTATAAATTATATATTTTAGACTAGTAGATAGTCAAAATACAGAGAGTCATAAAATTTTATAAATCATGATCAGCTTAAACATGTTCCAACTACCTATAACTAACTCTCATAAGACACCCCCTACAACGAGGATCTTTATCAATATCTTTGCATACATTTCAAAGCCATTTCTCGGTTTTGAATTTAGAAGCCATTAGTGACTTTTTAATAATTATCACTTTCGAACAGATCGTCATCCTCGCCGTAGCGCTGGCTGTAGCCTACGCGCAGCATCATCACGGACAAGCCGTCTCTTCCCAGTCCATCGTCAGACACGAATCTCACGGACAGCACGGTGAACAGATCCTGCAGCTGCAGCCCGTGCAGCATGCTGCTTCAAACTATCACGGTCAGGGACACCATGAGGAGCAACACCAGGATTACTACGTAAGTCCTATCTCTAGAGATATTTATTGTTGAAACGTAGATTTCTAAGTTAAAGTTCAGTTATTCTGCTTATCTATTTGGTGATACCAACAGAGGAGAATAAACTATAGTCAGATCTAAATATAATTTTGAAGCCAAGGAAATTGATAACAAAGCAACTGAATCCTAGTATACTAAACATAACTTGTGTCTTCTAATAACCAGAACGGAGAAGGAAAAATTATCTATTAATCAAAATTTTGAATATTTCTTAGCATTTCAAATTTAACTTAACAGCTAACATTTCTTGAAACTGTATAATTGGATTCATTGACACATTATTTGAAATGAATTGGATATTTACCTCTCTGCTCCAGGCTCACCCCAAATACGAGTACGAATACAAGATCGAAGACCCTCACACCGGAGACAGCAAGTCCCAACACGAGGTTCGCGACGGTGATGTCGTAAAGGGCGCCTACAGCCTGCACGAGGCCGATGGCTCTATCCGAACTGTTGAATATTACGCTGACAAACACAGCGGGTATGTAAACAATTCTGTTTTCAAAATTAATTTGAAATTAGAAAAGTCTATTTTTAAAAAGCATAGACAATCGATTAGAATCCATTGGCAATATGATGCAATGATATGAAAAAGATTCCTACCCTTACTTTGATTTGAAATTAAATTCTAAATTTCAAAATAAGAACAATGTCACAATAAACTGAAGGAATACAGATAACTTAAACAGATTTATAAACATTTAGATAGTAATGCTGATGATGTCAACGTTCTAGTGTTGTTGAGAATATAGATGGTATGTTTCAGTGAAAGTGTAAAAACTATTCGCATGACGCATTTTAGCAAGAATTAGATCAACATTTCACAATACGAACACTAGTGAGCCTGTCGATCGACATGTCCGATAAACCGAAGGAAACTAGAATCTAATTATCCGCATTCTGTACGTTGTATTGTTGTCTAGTTCATTGTCCATATAATGGCAGTGCATTATAATGTTACATGCATTAATTTTGATGAGCATAAATATTACACATTAAAACTAGAACTATTGCAATCATTTTAAAGATTAATAATACAATAAAATTTAAGTATGACATTGTACGCCATTGAAATATTTTGCCTTTTTTCAGTTTCAACGCAGTCGTGAAGAACAGCGAGCCTGCAAAACATGCCTACCATCAGTAAGAACAAAATATCATCTTGATCCTCCTTATGTCTTTGTTAATTTGTTACTATTATTAAATAAATTGTCTAGTCGATTATATACATTTTTGTTTTGAGATTTATTACCCGTATATTGGAAATTTCGTGGTCTATAAACGATTCTTAAATACTGAAATGTAACGGTAACATTAATTAATTAGACATACATTCGCACGATCATCATCAACAACATCATCAACTCACACCCCACCAACCTGTCATTTCATATTTAGATTTTTAATTATATTTGTAATAATAAATCGGTTATTCGGGCGGTGTAAAGCTCGGTTTATAGACCGAAACCCTTGGGTTCAATTCCCAGGTAGTTACAGTTGATACTTCTTTAACAAAAATAATTACCTGTAGCCCCGGATTGGTTACGTGCCCAAGACAACGACAATGTTCACTTCAGACCTAAAATATCTTCAGTGAAATATGGGTTTCAGTACTGAGACCTCTACCCTCACATTCAGGGTGATGGGTGTGAGGATATTATATACATATTCAATATGATTTTTAATACTAATTGTCCATTATAAGATTATACAAAATCAAATATCTAGTAACTAATTCCGCTTCATCTCCTCCTCTGTAAAGTCCCAAACAAGGAAACACTTCAGGAAATCGATACGTGTTTTGCTTGTACACTAAGCATCATCAGAACATAATAGGCCCGCTGCCATGCACTCGATGAGCGAGCACCATCGATTTCGTGTTGAGTTTCCTTGTTTAGAACTTAACAAGGAAGATCCAGCGGAATTACTTACTAGATATTTGTTTTTTTTTATAATCTTGATTTGTTATAATAAATAATTATCATGTCAATAGGCAATTGAATAGGCCAATATCACAAAGCATTGCAAATAATTTGATTGCATAATAAATTAGATTACTGCACGAAATCTCAAACCATTCGACATCTAGGTCATCAATGTCAAAAATGATTAATTTGATACTTACCAACAAGTATAATATAATTTCGAAATCTTTACATTCACCTCGTATTACAGTTTTATTGTATTGATTGATATATAGGAATATAACGATACAATATTAAAATCCGTGTCAATCAATAATGTTACATAACCGTAATACTCATAATGAAATAACAATTACGGCAGTAAAAAAACTACTGAGACTTCTGCTCACTTTATCGGGGAGAATGGGAAAGAATATTATTTTGACAATTTTAAAATAAATAAATAAATATATTTCCCCTGACATTCTTTTACACACGGCCATCTAGTCCCAAACTAAGCAGAGCTTGTACTATGGAAACCAGATAGCTGATATACTACGTATACTACCTTTTTTTTCTAAGTGCATACTTATATACATAGATATTTACACCCAGATTTTATTTATTTTCTCATAAAAAAATTTCCACAAAGGACCTAAAGAAAACCCAACAGACATTAATATCTTAACTTTTTGCCGAACTTTAGTTATCTATGTATTTCTTCCTTGTCTATTACGTTTGTTTCTGTTTGGGTCTCAGTAATATTAATTTTCAGCGTGTCTCTGATGGCTTTATTCCTTTTATCATGTCATAAAACTTAAAAAGAGCATAGTCTCGTAACTACAAAATGTGGTAATAAAAAAACAATATTCAGCAAATAATTAAATTAATTTATTAATTTATCATACGTAATAAATACACATCTAATAACAATAATTAATAAAAACGGCAACAATTTTAAATAAATTAAATCTAGTTTTCATGATGACTCTCAATGTGGACGTGGTGTCCGGGGGCGGAGTGTTTGACGATGGCATTGAATCTGTAAAGTAAAAAACAGTATTCAATTGTGATCGACCAAGAAAGATTCTTTCAAATCCCATTGATATCCAAATGATATCAAACAAATAAGATGTTTTACCCGTGGTGCTTGTCGGAGCTATATTCAACAGTTCTGATGGATCCATCAGCCTCATGCAGGGAGTATACACCCTTCACAACATCGCCGTCACGGGTCTCATGCTGGAACTTGTTATCGCCGGTGTGGGGGTCCTCAACTTTGTACTCGTACTGGTACTTTGGGTATGCCTGTAACAGTAAAAGTACATTAACATAAATTGTCTAATTCAAATGCGCATGCTAGGCTCTAAAGTGATTTAAACGGATGAAGCTGTGATCCGAATAAATGAATGGAAAGTTGCCATAAAACTGGAAGGCGGAAATTACACATTTAAATTCGAGCGTAAAACACTTACGTAATAGTCGATGGGCTCATCGTGGGATTCATGTGCTTCATTCTGATGATGGATAGCTTGTTGGGGTTGAGCTTCATGGTAGCTAGGAACCTCACGGGCTGGAGTGTAGTAAGCTTGAGGCCTATGGCGATGGGGCTGGTGGGCAGCCTGGATTTCATGCCGAGCAGGAGGGTACTGAATAGATTGGTACTTGTGTTCCACAGGAATAGGCTGGTGGTTCTCTTCTGCACTTTCCTCTCGCACATACTGGTAAATAGGAGTGGGGCTCTCAGGTTCAGCCTCCTGTGACTCTTGAGAAATTTGTCCGTGATGTATAATGCTCTGTGATGAATAAGCCTGGCCGTGATTTTCCTGTGAAGGTTGATACTGAGCCTTTACCGCTGGTGCTGGATGATACTGGGCCTCACTTATAGGTGCTGGTTCCTCAGGGACTCTAACTTGGTTATGCTCATATGGACGTCGGTATTCTGTAGGCTCCTCACGCTGGATAGCTTTGCGAGTGTATGCATATTCCTGGCAATACACTACAGCCACTGATGCGACAACGATGATAGCCTGAAACATAAAACGTAATAATGAGTATCTCAAGCATACGTTTCCAATTTTGCATATGAAACTTCACCTACGTACTTTTGCAAACATTTCGTTCTTTCTCCTTTGACTTCCGCAGTGGAACTGATGAATTAACATAGTCATTAGCTCAATATATACCGGAGACGTTACGAGAGAGTATTGAAATAATTTGTTGGGGTTAGGAGCCTCATGTTTGATACCCGGCGCGCGCGCAGACCACATGACGTAATTTACGTAACCAATGTGAAGGTTGTCAGTCCACTAAACTAGTACACACAGAATTATTTGCGAATGATCTCATTAATAACAATGCAGGTGGGCCTTACAGGAAATCTATTCTCTTAGATCGACCGTTAATCCTAAGCGAAAAATCTAAGAGAAATCTTTCTATTTAGTATTCGACCGTTGTACTAATGAATCTCCGTGGCTACATTTTTTTAAAACTACGATTTCACCATAAAATATTACTGTTTAATATTGCAGAGCATACTTTCAAACAGATTTTAGTTACTGGATAGTTAACTTATTATGTATGTAAAGTTACTTAACAATAGGCATAACATTTTATAACAACATAATTCTTAATTAGTCGAACACAATAATATGTCTACGTTAGTAGAAAATGAAGACAACTTTCTGTATTCATTAACTGTCGAATTACGTGGTAATTGCATTGAATTCATTCAAACTTAACTACTACCTAATAAACAATTGTTTATAGGGGAAATAAGGAAGAAAATTGTAGCAATTATAAATACATTGCATAGATATAGCACGTTTTATTTCTATACACGACATCACATGGAACACCATCAATATGTAATAGATTCAACAACATTGGTGACTCAGTGGCGCATGCATTTACCTTAAATAATTATAAGGGGATAGGTTCGCTTTCCGGTCCTAAACTAACATTGGATTTATAACTGGCATTTGGTAAAGGAAATTATTATGCGAATAAATTTACATCCCGTAGAAAAAATCATAGTTATGATGTCCACCAATCAACCTTGGGTTTGAGTAATGATCTATAATGCTAATACCTCTCGAAAAGGTTCTTGACTCTACTTTAGCAGAAATAGCAAGTTAATTATTTTAGTCAGTTCGTCATACACCCAACTGCCAATGGGTGAAAAAGTACTATAGTGGTTTAATCTCGTTCCCGTCCATCAAACTCACATCTCGTGACAATGGAAAGTGACCTTAACGGTGTCAATGTTATCGATCTTTTTGCCGTAAAATTAGGTGAACTACGCATTGATTCTTTTGCGAGCCATGAACCACATTTAAATATTTATTTTTCTATGATTTTGCAACTTCCCTTAAACTTCGTGATATTGGTTGGCCAAGTAGTAATAAAAAAAATATAAGGTTTTGAAGCCAATGGGAAATATTTCCACACGAATTAAATAGTAGACTTGTAAAGTCTAAATAACAACTACAGCTTTGATGGGAAAAGAAAATAAAGAAGATATTATACTTTCGTTATTTGATTCAATACCTAATTTAGATTCCATCGATTTCTTAGTTTTTATAGTTGTTATATTAACATCTATATATTCTATAATTGTATTACCTAGTTACCTAGATCTGCATTTTTCTCGTAAACCGATGCTGTATTATTTAAATTCAGTTTGAGTACACTTGTCTTTCTCTATTCACCGTTTACCTATTTTATTACTTGCACTACTTTATGTCTGCATAAGTTTACTTGTGAAGGAAACTTTCTAAGTAACGTTATTGCGGAAACGGATTTCCTTAGCTCATCAAAAACCAGGTGTTGTCGTTTACCTATCTATACTAGAGAACAGGTGCAGCTTACGAGGACTGGCCTGCTTCAATTTGTTAGTACTATGTCATTCATAAAAAAATCAACATATTATTAATTAATAAAATTTAGGTATGTTTTGAAAAAAAATATTGCTGAGTTTGTTTCGGGATTATCTCGCCAAATACAATTTTCCAGATATCTATAGGGGCCACACCTTTAATTATTTTTTTATACCTCATGCCGATTTATTCTTTTATAGAAATAATAAATCTTCTGTACCTACGTACAGAAGAGCCCTAAGATGACTGGATTTGATTTGGAAATAGGAAAACACAGTGTTGGTAAAATCGTTTTCTGAATTCAGATTACATAGTGCTAATCGCAGGAGGACTCTGGGTGCGATTGGTGCCATGGGTAGGAGTTCCTCAATAGTCGGAAGACTGGTTAAAAATAATGAAAACAAATATATGGCTAGAAAATAAAATAAATAATTATAGTTTAAATTAATATATTTAATACCTACAATTAAAACTAGTGAACATTATAAATAAACATTGATGGTGTATCAATGATGGTAGTTGTAATGAGGCTGAGCTTCGATATGTTTTGATGCACCAGTGTTGGAAACGAGTGCATTGAACCTGTAAAAGCGAAATTTTTTATGAATGATTATGTAATATTGCTTACGCAAAAAATATATTTTAGAGATCACTTTAACACCAAACATCATATCGTTAAACGAATAATGTATGATTATGCTGATTGTGATGTAAAAAAATCTCATCATATAAAGTCTCGATTAAATAACTTTCTGTCTGGTGGACCATCTACCTGCTTGTAACGCTGTGAGTCGGAACAGATAAATAAGAAAAGATTTTTTCAAACACTTACCCGCTGTGCTTGTCAGCAGTGTATTTGACAGTGCGGATGGATCCATCAGCTTCGTGCAAGCTGTAGACACCCTTTACAACATCGCCGTCGCGAGCTTCGTGTTGGAACTTGTTGTCACCAGTGTGTGGGTCTTGTACTTTGTACTCGAACTCGTATTTGGGGTGAGCCTGGAAATTTTAATAATTATTAGAGAAATAGCGAAATTTCTTCAAAGTGGAAGAAGTGGACTTCAATGTATTGTATTATCAAATTTTTGCCCTTTATATTTAGGTGTTAATAATAATTATAACATTAAAAGAGAACAAAGTTCAAATAAACTTACATAATAATCTACATGGTGTGATTCTTCGTGATGGGATTGCTGAGGAGAAGATTGTTGGACACCATGGTACTGGATTGGAATATGCTGGATTGAACCGTGCTGATTTGAGCTTTGCTGAACTGACCCGTGCTGAATTGAACTTTGCTGAACTGATCCATATTGAATTGGAGCGGCGTGTAGGCTTACTGTTTCGTGTACAGGAGCAGGTTGCTGTACGTAATAATGTTGTGCTTGTCCTTGAGACTCCTTGTGACCAGAGTTGTGATGAATTATGTTTTGAGATGAAACAGCATGACCATGAGATTGAGGTGCTGAGTGAATCTCATGAATTGGAGCATAGCTGCTTATAGACTGGACGGGGATTGAATGGTAGGTCTGGATATTCTGTGGAGCTTGGTGCTTTACGATTGTCTGGAGAGTGTAGCCGTGATGGTGCTCCTGGCAAAATGCCAATGCTACTAGAGCGATGATTGCTAAAGCCTATTAATGAAACCATATAGTTTTGGATTAATTAAAACATATAGATAAACCTTTTTATAAATAAAATATTGTATATAAAAACTTTTACCTTTGCAAACATTGTGTTCTTGTTATCACAAACGTGGATGTGAATCTGATACTTAAAGCATGAAAGGCTTCGGTTTTTATATATAAAAAGAATTGGTTCAAAAACTGGTTTGATACAGTTTTGAGTAGATCTCTGTAAGAGTGTGCATTTTTGTTCACGCATACTGTTGAAAATCTGGTTTAAATGTAGTCATTTGAGTAGGCTATATGATACTTTTCGCAATTGCTTTATTTCTTCAGAATCGCTTAATCAAACGTCCGAAAGTAAAGGGCTGACTCATATTTACGTCACTTATTTAGTTTATCTTATTTACTATTGTACATACCTTTATCATAAAAAATTATTTAATCATTCTAATCATTAATTTAAATAAAATGCCAACTTCGTAAATAATGTTTTACATATCCTGCCCCTGATGGGATTCGTTGATTTTGATTCATGTACAAGTATTGGATGTATAACAAAAAATATTGGTTTATAGATTATTGACAGGCCAATTGGCTTGGTGGTTAGCGACCCTGACTGCCAAGTCGAAGGTCGCGGGTTCGATTCCCACCCAGGACAAACATTTGTGTGCATGAACATGTCTGTTTGTTCTGTGTCTGGGTGTAAATATCTATACATGTATGTTAACGCAAATGTAACCAAGCGACGGCGAGCGCGGGGACGGCAAGGGACGGCGGCTGAGGGGGGGCTTCGGTGCTAAGTACATTTTTAACGGCCATTGCGTTGTTGGCATCGACATATGCAACATTGTCAGTATCAAAATTATTGTACCTACTTACGCAATAGCAAAGAAATATAGTTTTCATATTATATAATAAAACATACTCATTGAAGAGCATCCTATTTTCCTGATCATCATATATCCAAAGCATCAACATTGTTGGACCATCGAACCGGATCATCATCGGAGGATCAGCGCATCACAATTTAACGGTCAGGTCAATCAATCCTTATTTATAACCTTTTCCCAGTGCTCATTTGTGTTAACGTTGTTAATTGATTTGTCATAAAACTTGTTCTCGTTTGCTATCTACATCTATCGCGACGCGCATCGTAAGTCCGTTACAAAAAATTGTACGTACTACCTGCATATTTGCTTGATTCCCACATAACACACAAAAATGACGAAAAAGAGGCAATCAATCATAGATATAGAAAGTCATGATGATATTATCCGAGATTTAATTAAAAAAAGAGGCGTTGTTAAGAGTAAACTCACGTTATTCACAAAATATGTTACATCTTTGGATATTTCGCAGTTATCTGAATTGGGAAAAGTTGAAATACAAGAACGTTTTGAAAATGCGCAAAAATTATTAGATCAATTTTCTAAAATTCAAGATGAGCTAGATTTAATTGTATCTGAAAGTCAGTTAGAAAAGGAACTAAGCGAGAGAGAGACGTTTGAAAATCAATATTATGCAACAGTGTCCAAATGTAAATATGTTTTTAACGAACCTTCTAAATCGGAAACGTCATCGGGTCGGAAATCTACGGTTAAATTACCCACTATTAACTTGCCTAACTTTAACGGTAGCTACGATCAATGGCTCGAGTTCCGCGATACTTATTTATCCGTTATTCACAATTGTAAAGATTTAGACAACATACAGAAATTTCATTATTTACGGTCAGTGTTAACGGGTAACGCACTACAAGTAATAAAATCTTTGGAATTTTCTTCTGATAATTATTTAACAGCTTGGGATTTACTTGAGAATAGATATAACAATAATCGTTTATTAGTACATAACCATTGTAAAGCTTTGTTTTGTGCGCAGTCAGTCAGTAAGGAATCGGCTTCTCAAATTCGTAAATTAATTGACTCAATCTTGAGAAATATTCGTGCACTCAAAACATTAGGCGAACCTACCGATACATGGGATACTTTAATTATCTACATAATCGTCACAAAATTAGATTCGTCTACTGAAAAAGAGTGGGAACTTCATAAAAGTACAATCACACAAAATAATGAAAAGTTATCATTATCCGATTTAATAAAGTTTCTCAAAGACAGAGCCGATGTACTAGAGACAATTCAAGTATCCCATGTTAAACATGTAGATACAAACAATAAAAATGCGCCGTCGAGCCAACAAAAATACACACACAGTCACTTTACTACAAAAAGGGCTACTAACAATAAACCCTCAAATTCGTCACAATCAATTTCCTCCAAGCGTTATTCATGCACTTTGTGCCAAGCGAATCACCCACTTTTTGCATGTGATAACTTTTTAAATTTATCTATCACTGATAGAATTAAATATATTACCGAAAAAAACCTTTGCAGTAACTGTTTGCGCGCCGGGCACGCAGTCGCCGATTGTTGGTTCGGGCCGTGCAAGCAGTGTAATCGTAAACACAATACTTTAATTCACGAGAGTAATGATACTGGGGCATTAACAACCTCAGCTGTCACACACACTCACACATCACAAGCATCACCACAGCACGAGATAAGCGGAGACTTCACAAATTCACACATAACACATACCGCATCCCACCAAACTAGTACAATTCATTACGATGAACACGTATTATTGTCTACTGCATTAGTGGAGATAGCGGACCGAAGCAATAATTATTTAACAATTCGAGCGCTTTTAGATAATGGAAGTCAACACAGTTTTATATCAGATTCATTGTGCAAAAAACTTAACATTCCATTGATACAGTCCACTGTGCAAATCACAGGTGTAGGGAATTGCGTTACACAATCTACACAATCATGCGAAATTCGTTTAAAATCTAAAACTAATTGTTATAACACACGCGTCCACTGTTTAGTTTTACCACGCATAACGGCTCAGTTGCCGTCATTAGGAAATAATCATAACATTTGTATACCTGATAATGTTCAACTTGCCGACCCGCATTTTTATTCATCAAGTCAAATAGATTTATTAATAGGAGCAGATATATTCTGGGAACTCTTAAATGAGGGTCTTATTCGTTTACCAAATGGTCCTTATTTACAAAACACGAAATTAGGTTGGGTTATTTCGGGATCTGTCAATACACTAATGTCCCACGTTAAACGAGTTCAATGCAACTTCACACTTGAAACACAACTTAGACAGTTTTGGGAACTCGAAGAAATTACCCCAATAAAAAAGTTAACTAAATCAGAAAATGTATGCGAAACTTTATTTAACGAAACGACCTTACGCGATGATAATACGGGCCGTTTTTCCGTGCGCATTCCATTAAACGAGTCAACTGATACACTAGGCGACTCATATGATATAGCAAAAAACCGGTTTCATGCGCTCGAGCGCAAATTACTTCGATGCTCAGCTGATTACAAACAATTGTATAGCGATTTTATGAGCGAATATTTAAGCTTGGGACACATGAGTCGCATCTATGATTATGATTCAACTTGTTATTTTTTACCCCACCACGGTGTTTTCAGAGAACACAGTACGACCACGAAACTAAGGGTGGTATTCGACGCGAGCGCTAAAACAACGTCGGGTAAATCATTAAATGACATACAGTTAATTGGCCCTGCATTACAGAATGATTTAATGTCAATTTTATTACGATTTCGTCAATATAAATATGTAGCATGCGCAGACATCGAAAAGATGTATAGGCAAATATTAATACAACCTGATCAACGAAAACTACAGCTAATTCTTTGGAGGGACAGTCAAGCCAATCCCCTCGATGTATATCAGCTTAACACCGTAACGTACGGTACGGCGTCCGCACCTTATTTAAGCATTCGATGTCTTAGACAACTTGCATTGGAATGCACTGATGACGTAATCGCTCGGGTCATTAGTAGCGATTTCTACGTCGATGACCTAATAACCGGCCACGACGATCTAAATACGTTAATTAACATATGTGACAAGGTTACTCAGGTATTAAAAAAGGGTTGTTTTAATTTAAGAAAATGGGTATTTAATTCTCCAGATTTACAGTCACAGTCTCCATTTAAAGAATTATCACTAGGCGAAAATTGTTACACAAAAACATTAGGGTTAGGTTGGTTTGTCGATTCTGATGAGTTGTACTACACCACAAAATGTGGTCAGGATGTGACTGGTGTGACCAAGCGCGCTATTCTGTCTACCATATCACAAATTTATGACCCGTTAGGACTTTTAGCGCCAACCACTATCATTGCAAAAATGTTATTACAGAAATTATGGCTTTCTAAAGTAGGCTGGGATGATTCTGTGCCTAATAATATTTTAATCGAATGGCAAAATTTTCTTACCAAATTACATTATTTACAGAGTTTACGAATTCAACGACATACTATAGGCGAAAACGCACAGCAAACGGAACTACATATATTTACGGACGCGTCACAAGACGCATATGGCGCTTGCGCATATGTACGAACCGTTACAAATAGTTCAGCGACATCAGTACGATTGTTATGTGCCAAAAGTAAAGTAGCTCCATTGAAACCGATAACCGTGCCTCGATTGGAACTATGTGGTGCTCTTTTAGGCGCGAAGTTATACGCGAAAATAATAAATTCATTAAGAATAAAATTCGATAGGGTTTATTTCTGGTCCGACTCAACTATAGTTCTAGCGTGGCTACGGATGTCTCCAGCATTATTGAAGACGTTTGTACAAACTAGAATTGTGGAAATAAATGAACTGACGAGTGACTCATCGTGGTTACATGTAGCAGGTAAACAAAACCCGGCGGATCTGCTGTCGCGCGGGGTGCATCTCGATTCACTGCACTGTTCCGACGTATGGTGGCACGGACCGACGTTCTTACGCGAACCTACCTTACATTGCGAAATTAATGATAATATTCGTTGGGGTTACGATGACCTGCCGGAGCTAAAACCGATTAAGGTCGCAATGATAATTCAAAGGCAGTCGATGTATTTCCCATTCGAGCATTTTTCCAATTACAATCGATTAATACGTACAACTTCATATATTTTACGCTTTATTTACAACTGTCGTAATAAAATTAAATCACAACGTAATACTGGTTCACTAACGGTTGATGAATTAAATAAATCTACTAACCTATTAACACGTATATCACAACAACAGTCGTTCCCACAAATCTATGATGATTTAAAAAATAATAGATTAGTCAAATATTCGCGTAATATATCTGGTTTAAATATATTTTTAGATCAATATGGTTTAATTAGAATCGGTGGTCGATTAACGAATTCTATCTCATTTTCATACGAAAAGAAACATCCGTTATTATTGTGTACGAAACATGTATTCACTCGTCTTCTATTTCGTTATAAGCATCAAGTTTTGTTACATGCCGGTCCTCAGCTATTACTAGCTACGATCAGAGAGACTTGGTGGCCTCTTAGGGGACGTAATTTAGCCAGACAAACAGTACGCACTTGTGTAAAATGCGAACGTATGAAAGCTAAATCTTTACAAATCCAAATGGGTGACCTACCTAATGAGAGAATTGAACAGGGGTATCCATTTTTACGCTGCGGTGTAGATTATGGCGGGCCATTGTTCATTTTGAACCGTAAAGGAAGAGGCGCGAAACTTGAAAAATGTTATATATGTTTGTTCGTATGTTTCACTACACGCGCAATACATTTAGAATTGGTCACAAGTCTTACATCTCAAGCATATTTATTGGCATTCAAACGGTTCATCTCTAGACGTGGTAAACCTGCAGAAGTATTTTCTGATAACGGGAAGACTTTTGTGGGAGCTGCCAAAGAATTTTCAATTTTTCTAAATGATAGTAAAGAAGATATCGTTAATTTTTCCTCTGATCATTCCATTAAATTCACTTTTATTCCACCCTATTCGCCACATTTTGGTGGTTTGTGGGAAGCAGGAATCAAATCGTGCAAGTACCATTTGCGTCGTGTCGTAGGCAACGCTAATCTCACATACGAAGAGTTAAGTACAGCGTTAGCACAAATTGAAGCAATCCTTAATTCTCGTCCTATAACCCCTTTGTCTACAGACCCTAATGACTTGCTTCCACTCACTCCTGCTCATTTCCTGATTGGCCGGCCGCTCACCGCACCTGCCTGCCAAGACATAACTGCAACGGCTACACCACGCCTTCCTCGCTACGATCGTGTTGAACAAATGCGACAGCATTTTTGGAAACGATGGTCCAAGGAGTATGTGTCCGAGCTTCAAAAGAGGACAAAGTGGCAGACTAACAAGGATACGATTGCTCCGAACAATCTTATCTTAATAAAGGAAGATCATCTGCCACCTTTAAAATGGCGCCTGGGACGGGTGCTACAAACTTACATGGGCAAAGACGGTATTTCACGCGTTGCAAGAATCAAGACAGAATCCGGCGAGATCCTGAGGACATTCCCACGCATATGTCCACTCCCTCTACCTACCGAAGATTAAAAAGAAATAAAAATAAAGGAAGAACCCAGCTGACGCTAAACTCTGCTACATCATTCTACGTGCCATCGTTGGAACCAGGTGCTTCCAAGGCCGGGAGTATGTTAACGCAAATGTAACCAAGCGACGGCGAGCGCGGGGACGGCAAGGGACGGCGGCTGAGGGGGGGCTTCGGTGCTAAGTACATTTTTAACGGCCATTGCGTTGTTGGCATCGACATATGCAACATTGTCAGTATCAAAATTATTGTACCTACTTACGCAATAGCAAAGAAATATAGTTTTCATATTATATAATAAAACATACTCATTGAAGAGCATCCTATTTTCCTGATCATCATATATCCAAAGCATCAACAATGTATGTATTTCGAAAAATAAAATAGTACTATATGTATTAAATTAGTTATCTGGTTTCCATAGTACAAGCTCTGCTTAGTTTGGGATCAGATGGCGTGTGTAAAAGAATGTCCGAGGATATTTATTATTTATTTATTTATAATAATTAAGGCAATAGCAAACAATAATCATAAAAAATATTAAAGGTGACTTAACATAAATATATGACAATAAAAATATGATAATGATCATTATAAATAGTAGATACCACATTATTTGTAATGTAAAATAGTTTTATAATGTATCTATTTAAATGATCTACACACCATACCCATTTATAATGCATCGAACATACATCGACAATATTTCAAAGAAAATAAACATATCTACTTAGTTTTGCACTGCGGTACCTAGGTATGTAGTAAGAACTCATATCAGTAAATAAATATATACAATTCTACATCAAAGACTCTATAAGAAAAATAAATCCATCAATTTTCCGTAGTTATTTGTTTTAATTGTAAAAAGGTTTCTGTTATAACTTCGAAGCAAAAAAACAAAAATCTATCAATGTAATTTGATCAGAGTTGAATGCGCCGCTATAATTCTCCGTAATAAGTTTTTGCGATAACGAAGTAGTTGCAACTGTTTTATCACTTAAACAGTTTTTTTTCTCATTTAGATTTGTGTCAATATTATAACAGAGTGAAACTTGCATAAGTTTCCTATAGTAATTGTGGCAATGTCACACGGCCAAACGTAGGGAGGTATGCCGTCCAAATGATTTTACGAAATCATTGTGCATACTAAAGTACGTAAACAATAATAAGTGTCAATAATTTAGAGTGAAATCAATATTACCTTGGTTACTTTTGTTATTGATATAAAAGAGCTTGGTTTTAGGCGTCATGTATCAGTTCGGTATTGGACTTAGTATCATTAGCATAACAGCTAAATAATAATTGCGAAAATGATCTCAAAGGTAAAAAAAAATTGTGTTCGAAATGATATTGTGCCAGTGATATTGTTGGATATTTTCCTAACAGTTGAAGGAAAAACATTCAGTAACAGGTTACAAAGTGAGCCGTTACAAGTGTATCTAAATACACGCTCAACATTATACTGTTATATCATATATATGTTATATTATACATACTGTGAAACCTAAAATAATTATAAAATAGTGATACAAAAAAATATATTAAAATTAGTTTAAATGTTTCAAGGATCACAACACAAGCCACTGAAGTGAAAATTACTCCTAAAGATAACATTACTATATTAAGGATTTACCAATACATGCTATAGAAATTGTGAAGTTTACTAACATTATCATTATTATTTCAGGTCGTCTACCTCGTAGCTGTGGTTGCTGCAGTATCGGCATACCCTGGACATGGCCATGGATTCTCGTCGCAGCATATCTCGCGCCACGACGGTCCTGCACAAGTGGTGCATGTGCACGGTGATGGTGGCCACGGTCATGGATATGGACACGGCCATGAAGACCAAATTGATTACTATGTAAGTACAATGTAGCATGCAGGGTTCGTAACACTTTAAAAAATTGCCCCCTTTCTTTATGATTGGGCTTTCGTACCGCTATCAGAATAGAAAATATCATACGATTAAATGAAAAAATATAATTTTTACAATTAATAACTTTTTGAATTATTAATTGACTTTTATAATTGGTAATTTATTTATTGCTGAGAATGTACTTTTAACAGAACATGTACTTTAAAACTATCCAATCTAATTATTAGTCAATACAAGAACATTAAAAACAAATTGACTTTAACTTAAACATGCAAAAAATCAATCATCAAGAAGTAAAACATAATCTGAATAATACATTTAAATTTATAGGCGTACCCCAAATATGAGTTTGGATACAAAGTAGAGGACCCCCACACTGGTGACTTCAAGACGCAGCACGAGCTCCGCGACGGTGACGTCGTCAAGGGATTCTACTCCCTCCATGAACCTGATGGTTCCATCAGGGTGGTGGACTACCATGGTGACAAACACACCGGGTAATAAATCTATATCTCTTTTGATCAGATGAAGTGTAATTTGTAGGGAAATTTCGAATTTGTAATCCCCATACATATGTAGTTCTTGGTATTTAAATAATAATCTACAATATACTTTTAATAAGTATCTTGCCGGTTCTTCTCAGTTGAAGGTTGACTTCCGAACCGGTAGTAACTTCAGAAACTTTAAATTTGAACCTCATAAGTGTCCTCTCCGGGCCTAAATAGTATAGTATTTTGTATTTTTGAATTTTTAATAAGATTTATGGCTTATATACTAATAGTTTCTAAACTATGTAAGAGAAAATATTAAGCTATTTACAGTTGATTATACTTTTAGATGCCTAAAGCAATATTTATTTTGTTTTCGTTTTTCAGTTTCCACGCCGACGTGAAACACAGCACTCACCACATCGTTCCTGAGAAGCATCATCATTATTGATTAGTTCCTACTTCTGTTACTGTTGATACCGTATCGTTCTGTGATCTATTTGTTTTTGTGAAGTTTTCTTATGTTTGTACCTATTAAACTCATTTAAAAAAGAATTTCTTTTACTTGCATCTTTCGTTTTTAACGCTACCTCTACCTCACCTTAACTATTTACTTTTAGCTGATTAATATCTAAAGTTTAGGTCTGGACTGAATTTCAATTTTTTTCACCTACATTTTACCCGCTTTTACCTTACATAGGTTCTAATATGACTGAAATTAAAAAAATATGTACCGTTACACGAATAACACATAATCATCAATCTAATCTTTATCGGTGTTGCCAACGATAATTGTCTGTTACTAAATAGATAAAATAAAAATAGATTCTTATTGCTTTAGTGCTTCCATCGCATAAAACGATCATAGAGAACAACTTTCATTTCCCGTGAGATTCAGATTCTAGATCCAAGTTAACAAAAATTGCAAATTGCGCAACATTTAAAAATACATTTTGAATTCTAATTTAAATCACTTTCTAATTTACATTTAAAGTGATTTACATTTATACAGTCTTATCTATTTTAAAGAATCTCTTTCTTATCTTTAACAATAAATAGAGATTACAAAACTACATAACACTAAGATAGTCATCATCTTCAAGACCTGTTCACAATACACAATGCACTACTTTGCTATTAGCTGTCCCCCGCGGTTTTACCCGCGTTTATTAGTTTCATATAAAGCCTATATCTATCGACGAAAAATTCCGCGTCGAATGGTAGCAGTCCCATTCCGATATGCTAAGTAGTTTTGAGGTGATGGTGCATCAAAGGAACCCTATTTTTCTTACACATATACTAGCTGTCCCCCGCGTTAATCGGTATCATAATTCTCACCCTCAGAACGATAGAAGCTTAAGTCAAAAAAACACTGTTGGCACATCTCTAACTGAGTAACTTTTGCACTGAGCTCGGAGGGTGGGTCCCGGTGTTTAAGAGGCTCTCTAGGATCGTAGCTCCATTTCGCAAAATTTTGAGCTAGGCCCTTATCGTACTGAGGGTGGGAATTATATAGCCCATAACCATCTACGAAAAATTCAGCGTCGAATAGTTCTGTAGTTTTGAGGTGATGGTGTGTTAAAGGTACTTTTCTAATATATATAATATATATAGACGATAGATAAAAGATTACATTTATTAACAAAGATGAGTTATGGTGGTAATACCTATTCATCGCAGCTACTATCCACACAAAAATGTAATTCTGAAACAGGTTTACGAGAACGTATTAAATAAGGAAGGTAATATACACGAATCGACCTTAATCAAGGTCCCATTACGTTATGTAATTTTAAATCTGTATCAATTAAACCAGTTTGGGTTTACATTATTGCGAAAAATACTCTTTCCTTACATTTCGTTCCCGCGTATAAAAGATCGAAGGTTTTGTCAAAAAAATATCATTTTCAAGTTGCATTTCAGTTGGTTCAGTACTAATAAGATAATAGCAATGTATTCAAAGGTATTATATTTAGTATAATAAAATTGGCAAAAACTATAATTATACATCACTATTTCACTATTAGCTTAAAAATCTCCTCTTCAATGACGTGAAAAAAAAGTTCTGTTCAATAAAACCTAGATTTTTATTATCATCCTAAATCCTGTGCCTATCAATGTATATTAAAGAAACCACTAATAATAATGAAGACAAAATAATAAGGCATATTTTATATACTTACAATAAACCATATTTACAGATCATTCTCGTTGCTGTCACTCTCGCTGTAGCGGCAGGTCAAGACAGCCACGGTTATGGTCACGGTCACGGTCACGCGTACTCGTCACAGAACATCGTCTTGCACCAAAGCAATGATCATGGTAAACACCATGAAGCACAACATGGTTCTTACCAATCTCACGGACATGAGCACCATCAAGAAGATCACCACGTGGACTACTATGTAAAACATTTTTTATTTGATCAAACGTTATTTTCTAACTCTTCCTTTAATAAGTTACATATAGTAATATGTATTGTTTTTACTACAGGCTCACCCCAAATACGCCTTCGAGTACAAAGTGGAGGACCCGCACACCGGCGACAACAAGTACCAGCACGAGACGCGCGACGGCGACGTGGTGAAGGGCGTCTACAGCCTGCACGAGGCCGATGGCTCCGTCAGGATTGTCAAGTATTCCGCCGACAAACACAGCGGGTAAAAAAAATATATTATTTATAACAGACACTTCTTCCTCCGCCTAGCGCTATCTTTCTTCTATGAGTACTTTCTGACTTTGTCGTCTCTATTTTTTATCTAGCATTTCTTACTTTGTATGTTTGTTACAGATTCAACGCCGAAGTGACGCGCGAGGGTCACGCCAAGCACGTTGTACCCGTACATCATCATTGATAGCATGTTATTGAATGATTACTGTTAGGAACTTGTTTTTGTTATGTGATGGTTAAGTAATTATATTTGTAAATAAAAAGCTGAAATTAATGTATGATTTTTACTTTCACGGAGCTATTATCACAAAAAGTTTTGTAATGAATGGGAGGTGTCCTATTATCTATTTTTCTCTTTTCTTATTTACCGTAATTAGTCTAGTGTAAGTTACAGAACACAAGATTTATAGTGTTTTTTTATATATGTTAAGTATGCCGTCAAACGCCAAAACACCTAATGGTCTCCGTTTTGCAACACCAGGGGCATTGCCAATGCATTGTCGACCCTGAGACGTGAAGTTGTTAAGTATAATTTCACGAGCCTCCTTAACTTTCTAACCAAAACACAGTAATACAAATGCACTACTGCTTTATGGCGGAAATAAGTTAGGTGGTAACACTTCCCTTGACGAACTCTGTACTGAGAGTTTTACTACTTTAGGATATTACTAATATCAACGTACAAAAAACCGAATCTTTGTCATATAATAGATTCAATAAAAATATTTCAAGTACCTATTCAAATATTTTATACCCTCTAAAAAAAGCACTTATATTAATATGTTTTTTTATAACTGGCTTTACAAATGCAGGTATGTGTGCACACAAATGGGAGCTTCAGTAAATTTGACTTCATAAAGACACCGAGAGCACTCAGCGGGCCTAACCTGAATAAATTATTTAGATAACATTTAGTTTTTTTTTCTGCGAGCATAGGAACGGTCTAAGCTCAGAATTTCTCCACGAGTCAGGGTCCAATACCATCGTATCGGAGAAGAACGAAAACTATGGACATACCTCAATAGAGATATTAGGCTGAAGTGGCAATTTCCTATTGGCTACATCTCTCGGAAAACTGGACTTCGATTCTGTAAGGAAAATTACACTACCTCAAGGATGTTTCGTCGCAGACTATATGCTTCCATTCGCAAACAACACAATCACATAAGAAGTAATCTCTCCAAGGCCTCGTTGCGCCGGCTATCCCATTCTGGGGCTGACAATTGGAATGCACCGAGCGAAATGCCCTACGAACAGGTCAGAGTCATCAGAACCCACTGGATACAAACATCCCAGAACCATTCGGTATGGAAATCTATCGGGAAGACCTATGTTCTGCTGTTGATATCACTTTTTTCTTTTTCAGGAAGGGAAATGCGTTACTTGGATCTCTCTCCCCGGACCCTTCCCCGAATGGGATGGGACCGGGGAGCCTACCCACTAAAACCCCTCCAGTGTTCCTTCACACACCAAAATTACGCGACAACGCACCGTCGCTTCCGCAACCCCCGGCTAGCAGTTGACATCCCTGTGCTGACATAATGATGATAATACCATTCATAAAAATTTAAATTAGAATGAAATTGATCTTACCCTTTTAATATTCATCAATTCAATATACTTCTAATCCAACTAGAATTATAAATGAATGCGTGTGCGTAATTTTGTATAGTAAATTTGTTACTCAATCACGTTTTAATATCTTTATAGGTATAGTCAATATAGCGTGCTCTGTAATAACATAAATATAAACATATTACTATTAGACCCAAAGTTTAGTCAAAATTATTTTACTTACTAGTAGTCAGCAACTTGCTGTCACTTAATACTAACCTCTGCCCACCCCTCGGGGACAATCGCGTTAAGTTCGTTTATTTTTCTAATCCTCTCGAAATACATAAAGTAAAGTAATAATCGTTTATTTTTGATTTAAAAAAGTAGTAAAATTATATATGTTTGCTCTTACTCAGTGTACATAAGATAGTAGCACATTTTGACCATTGATGCCTAAACTATTTGCACAAAGCAACTGTTCTATAGACATCAATATCCAAATGTGTACCTGTTATTCGATTTATAAATCAGTGATCTTTGTGTACCTGTTCAATTTGGTTTTAGGTTAACTAACATAAATATTTTGAGAGAAAATTGAGATAAAATACCTGGATTAATAAAACTAGAAACTTAATAAGAAAACTACATATGTCATTTAGACCTTTATTTAGAAATCAATGAATAAGCTAAGGCATTACAACTTGGTTTTTTTTAAATCTCTGGAAATCACAATCTACCTAATCTAGAACGTGAATAAATTTTAATTGCCTGTTTCCATCCGCCGAGATTGATTAGTTATTTCCATATTCTTTCAATATTAGTATAAATGAGGCAGTTTGTGAGGATAGATGGACGGATATATGGATGGTTACTCTGTCACGCAAAATCTCCCAAACGGATTTGGATAAAACTTGGATTTACACACGGCCTTCTGATCCCAAACTAAGTAGAGCTTGTATTAGAATAGAATAGTATACAATATAAATTTTGTTTATTCATGTAGGCCTTCACAGGCTCTTATAAATCGTTTTTACATGGTTTCTTAAAAATATTACAAATATATAAAAAAATTATAAATTCACAATAAAAATAGTTAAACGGGTAGCAAAGATTATAAATATTATCTTCTAAATAATCAAATATACTATAAAATCCCTTTTGATACCTCTTTCCCACTTTTTTAAATTTATGTACGGGTAATTGTTGTATGTTCTTGTAGGTAGTTTATTAAAGAAACGTGTACATTGCCTTTAAAAACATTTTTTTTCTTTACTGAGACGAGTTACACATACTTAGAGTTTGTGTTTGTTTCTAGTGTTCATTCTATGAGTGTCGCTATTTTTAGGAAACAGATTTTTATTTTTACGAACATACATTAAATTCTCATTAATGAATTGTGACGTCAGAATATTAATGTTCCTACATTTATCTCTAAGAGAGCTATTACTTTCAAATCTACCTACATACACTTCATTTAAAGTATATACTTCTTTAGATATTTACTCCCAGATATATAACTGTCTGAGTGGGATTCGAATCCATGATATGTGTTGAGGGTATGTAACCACCACGCTATCCGGTCTCGGTCCTGTAAATAATTTTAATAAAACAGTGAAATAACTGAATTACACCAACGTTAAAGTATATGAATAATATTAGTTTTAATAATGGTACCTAGTCTTATATTTTTATTTATATTTTCAAATAACTACATAATATTAGGAATACTATTATAATCTAGGTTTTCCTTCAGCATTCATTTTAAATTCATCTACAAACCATTCCTAACATCCAAGTACATGCACTTTATAATTTGCAGCTTTTAGTAGTGTCAATCAAAAATTATAACTATGGTTAACTTTTCGTGAACATCGTAAGAATCAATTACCTCGAATTATAACAACAGCGTTTCATCATGTCATACATGGAGGAACTACGTTTAGCAATAGTCTGTCTAGGCTCTAAAACCTCAGTGCAAATGATATTCAAGTTATTTTTTTTTTTATATTATGAAGTAACTTCAATTTAGTATTATTAACCTTCAGTGACATGTACTTTTACATTGCTGATTTTATTGAAATCAATTTTACCACACTGCGCCGGAAATGAGTGCGGCATATCAAGCAATCAAACGTTTTTCGTAATTGTTGCAAATGCTGCATACTGAAGTTTGTGATAAAAACAGCCTACATTATTTCAGAGAGAAATCAACATTACCTTGATCAATAATTTTTGATATCGATATAAAAGACTTAAGTTTTGAGAAACATGTATCAGTTCACTACCGGACTTTGTATCACTAACGCAAAATCAAAACAATATAAAATGATTTCAAAGGTAAAAAAAATACTATATAAGTTATATAGTTATAGAAAAGTAACTACGGTAAAAAATTATTATCATTGTCATTGCAAACTATACTTCCGTGAATGAAGTTACATGTGAAACTAGCGGTCCTCTGCATTACCGGAAAGTATCCTATGATATCTCCGTGGTCCAGCTACTCCTGTTATTTTTTATAAAACCAGTTTGATTGTTACCGTAAAAAAATAACAAACACAGAGATAAACAAACTTCAAAGTGTCAACCAAAAAGCCAAGTTTTTCATCCCGGCAGGCAATTTTAAAGGTTAAACGAATCAGGCGCCAGAGCCAATGAAATTCCGTTTCATGTTGTCAAATAGAGCTTAAATTAAAAAAAACAATATTATTTACTCGCCCCGCCTCGTTAATCAGATTTTGAAACTTGTATACTCATGGTACAATACGTTTATTTTAATATAGTAAAATAAAGTTTCAAACTTTTTACAGGTATTGTGTTTCGTAGCTGTAGTGGCTGTAGTGTCCGCGCAACACGGACATGAGCACGGACACGCGTTCTCCTCGCAACACCTCCACAAGCATGACGGACACGCGGAGCCTGTGCATTTCAAAGATCACCATGGACACGGGCACCACGATTACTATGTAAGCCACAGCACGTTATCTAACGTATAAGACATATCGATCAATATGTACAATAATTATAATGATATTTATAGACTCACCCCAAATACGACTTCGAGTACAAAGTCGAAGACCCTCACACTGGCGACCATAAGAGCCATCACGAGACCCGAGATGGTGATGTCGTGAAGGGATACTACACACTGCAAGAGCCCGATGGTTCTATCAGGAAGGTAGAATACCACGCTGACAAAAAAACTGGGTAAGATTGAAAATAAATTTAAATTTTCAATTTAAACTAATGCATTATCTAAATACCTTCTGGATTTATATTAATACTAGCTATCCCCCGCGGTTTCACCCTTCGTTTATCGATATCTGTATATCCTATACCGCTACCTTATTTAAGTGCATTATAAAATTGTCACTATCTTTGTGGGTAGTATGCGAGCTTGTTCGTTATTTCACTACCAACCTACACGTATTTAATAATTAATTGTTACTTTATTTATATTTCTCATCTTTTGCGAAAATAAAGTTCTATAACTGTTAATCATTTACGAAAAATTCCGCGTCGTGGAAGCGGTCCCATCTCGTTATGTTAATTAGTTTTGGGGTGATGGTGCATCAAAGGAACCCTATTTTTATAACTTAATCTGTTTTATTCTAAAACTAACTTCAGTTTGGTTTTTTTTCCTTCCCATGATAAAAATTATTATATTTATAATGCTCCGTCACAACGAATAACGTGAAGGAAGGATAAACAAACAAATTCACTTTGACTTGTATACTAATATCTCGTTTCATTACAAAATCCCATATAGATATGTATTTAGCTGCGGTGTGTATAGGTACATATATCATCAGAGAAATGTATAAAAAAGAGGCCTTATTATATCAATTTTAATTCTTTTCAGTTTCCACGCCACTGTAAAGCACAGCACCCACCACATTATTCCTAAGAAGCAACATTATCATTATTAATTATACAGATTGTCATAATTACTATAATGTACGTTAACGTGTTTCATAAAAGTGCCTTATTATAAGATTTTGATACATTTATAAATTAAATAAATTTGTGAAATTATACTTATTTTACATTTATTTCACCACTACTTCCTTCTATCCTAGGGATTTACTTTGTTCTCAGGGGATTTAATATACTCGTATAAAATATAATGGACATACTGAGAATAATGTATCATATTAACAACATTGATGAGTTTATTGCCGCTTTTTCTTAGTAAAAGCAACCTTTCGAAACGGTGTTAGAGTCTAACCATTCATAAGTGCCTGTGAAAACATATATGAATTAATATATTTCATTTCATTTCATATACATTCCGCCATTTATGCATTGGTGAGTCACGTCTTGCACACAACCAAACATTCTCATGGACTATTTGTGGGGTAACAATATCAACCTATGTTCTAAATTCTATTTATTCATGACAAGTGGTGGTCGCCTATCGACCGAAATTCGACCGTAATACTTTTATTTCAAGGTTGAAGTTTTTCATCCATCCATAGAACTTTATTGAATTATCTTCTACAACGTCAGCTTGGAGTGTGTCACAAATACGTGTTTGACATTTAAGTAGATATCTATTAAATTAGTGACGGAGACGATTGTGCAGTGCCTGGACAAACCCCTCAGGTTTTTAGGCACTAAGGCAAACTAAAATTCTATTGTAAACTATAAATAAATAAATTACATATTGTAAAAAATGTATGTGTGTGTATCAAACGCATGGTAGTATGTGTCATGTTTATTTTAATAAATTGTATGTCTCTCTAATGCATTTTATATAAAAATCTGCTCCATATAATCTTAAAAAAATAAAATATAGAGTCTTAGAGCGTAATGCTACTACTCTGCTACTGCTCTACTGGCCAAAATATTTTCCATCAAAAACTAGCATCATAAAAGCTTGTTTGTTCTCATGAATGTTGTATATTTAACTTACTTTAATACTTGATATTTTTCAAGCTTACTTAATACATATTTGGAATGTAAGTAACAGTAACACACTGACCAAAAGAAAGGCTGATATGAATTAAATGTTTTACAAGGTCGAGTTTGCTTATGTAATTTAAAAATCTGATGCTTTTACCCGCAAACAGGTCTTTCCAGAACTTAAACTTTGCCAATTATATTACTTTTTGTTTAAACATATAAAAGGGCTACTGATACATTAAAAAAATATCAGTTACAATAAGATACTCGAGGGGTGTACAGCTAAAGTAATTAAAAATATATTATGTTCATTAAGGTATGTGTTTGATCTTACTTCAGTTTACATATTTTTTAAACGAATGCGAAAAATATCTTCAAAAAATATATAAAAAATTATTAACATAAAATTAAAGACACATGAAACGTCAAACATTTATAAGCTAGAATTATTTTTATGTACTTTGACAATTTAATTATAAAATCTATTGGTGCAATATTGCAGTTCAGAGCTACTTTAATGCTCAAATGCTGAACTGTTGTTTGATGTATTTAAAACATATTCTCCATAGGTCGTCCTCCTTGCCGCCATCGTAGCTGCGGCAACGGCGCGGCCACAGGATAGTCATGGTCACGGTCACGCATACTCATCGCAGAGCATTGTGCTGCATCAGGACCATGATCACAAAGAACATGAGATAAAGCCTGTTGTGTATCTCGAAAATCAGGGTACTTACTCTCATGGATTAAATGAACACAAACAAGCTTTCTCGTCACAAAACATTATTCTACATCAAGGACACCAACAAAATGAACAAAAGTCGTTATCCCATTATACCAATAAGCCTGCTGTGTACCTACAACATGAGCCTTCCTATTCTTATGGAGAAGAAAAGCAACAACAAGCAGTTTCATTGCAAAACATTGTGCTACACCAGGAACATCAAAAAAATGAACAACTGTCATTATCTGACTATGCGAGCGATCCTGTCAAACTTCTCCAACATCAACCAACTTATTCACATGGAGAAGAACAAAATCAGCATGCAACTTCATCTCAAAGCATTGTATTGCACCAAGGACATACAAATAATGAACAAAAGTCATCATCTCACTATAATATTAAACCAGTGGCACTTGTACAACCTTCCTACTCTTATGGAGAAGAAAAACAGCAACACGCGGTTTCATCTCAAAACGTTGTGTTACACCAGGGATATGGACAAAAGGAACAAAAAGTGTCATCGCATTATGAGACCAAGCCCGTCGTGTATTATCAACACCAGGGATCTAGCTCTCATGGAGAAGAAAAGCACCAACATGCGACTTCATCTCAAAGCATTGTATTGCACCAGGGACAAGAAAAAAAGGAACAAGAATCGTTATCACACTATAACACCGAACAAGTTGCGTACCTCCAACAACAGCCATCCTACTCTCATGGAGAAGAAAAGCACCAACATGCGACTTCATCTCAAAGCATTGTATTGCACCAGGGACATGGATCAAAGGAACAAGAATCATCATCGCACTATAATAACAAACAAGTTGCGTACCTCGAACATCAGCCTTCTTACTCTCATGGAGAAGAAAAGCACCAACATGCGACTTCATCTCAAAGCATTGTATTACACCAAGGACATGGACAAAAGGAACAAGAATCATCATTTCGCTATGAGACCAAACCAGTTGTATACCTCCAACAACAGCCGTCCTATTCTCATGGAGAAGAAAAGCACCAACATGCGACTTCATCTCAAAGCATTGTATTGCACCAGGGACATGAACAAAAGGAACAAGAATCATCATCGCACTATAATACCAAACAAGTAGGGTACCTCGAACATCAGCCTTCTTACTCTCATGAAGAAGAAAAGCACCAACATGCGACTTCATCTCAAAGCATTGTATTACACCAGGGACATGGACAAAACGAACAAAAATCATCATCGCACTATGAGACCAAACCAGTTGTATACCTCCAACAGCAGCCAACCTACTCTCATGGAGAAGAAAAACAGCATCAGGCGACTTCGTCTCAAAGCATTGTATTGCACCAGGGACATGGACAGCACGAACAACAATCGTCATCACACCATGAGACCAAACCAAGTGTATACCTCCAACATCAGCCATCTCACTCTCAAGGATATGAAAAACATCACCAAGCGACTTCATCTCAAAACATTGTATTACACCAGGGCCACGGACATAATGAACAAGAATCTTTATCGCAATATGAGATCAAACCAGTTGTGTACCATCAACACCAGCCATCTTATTCTTATGGAGAACAAAAGCACCAGCAGGCGACATCGTCTCAAAGTATTGTATTACATAAAGGACATGGACAAACTGAACAAAAATCGTCATCTCACTATGGTGTTACACCAGTAGCTTTTGTACAACATCAACCTTTACTCTCTTATGGACAGGAAAAACATCAGCAAGCAGTTTCGTCCCAAATTATTCATGGTCAGACTGAACAGCAATCGTCTTCACACCACGAGATCAAACCAGAACAACACCAGTCTTTGTACTCTTACGGGCAAGATAAGCAAGCAGTATCATCTCAAAATATTGTATTGCATCAGAGTCATGGCAAAAATGCCCAACAGTCGTCATCTCTCTATGAAAGTAAACCAGCTGTGTATTTCCAACAACAGCCATCCTACTCTTATGGACACGGTTATCATCAACAAGCCTCATTATCTCAAAACACTGAGCAGCACCAGGAACATGGATCATCTTTAAACTACCAGATCAGCCCATTAGGGTACTCCCAGCAGACTTACGGACACAAGGAGCATCATGAAGATGATCACGTTGATTACTATGTATGTCTGACTTTATATATTTTAACCACACCTTAGCTGTCTGTTTGGTTTTACATTAATTGTATTATTCAGGCTTACCCAAGATACGCATTCGAGTACAAGGTGGAGGACCCCCACACCGGTGACAAGAAGTACCAGCACGAGACGCGCGATGGTGACGTGGTGAAGGGCATCTACAGCCTGCACGAGGCTGATGGCACCGTCAGGATCGTTGAGTACGCCGCCGACAAACACAGCGGGTAAGCAAAAATATATTCTGGCATAATAATCACAAATATTATATTACCACGTGCATACGATTAAACTTTAATCACTCGCTGTTATTTTACAGGTTTAATGCTGATGTGAAACGTGAAGGTCACGCTAAGCATGTCGAACTAGTTCATCATCATTGATTCAGCTGCCAGATGTTACTAATATGTAGTTAAGAAATTGTAATGTGATATAGACAAAATAAAATATTTTAACAGTACCTTTAATATTTCGTTTCATTTAAATCTATCTATCTATCTAATACCTTTAAACGAGCAATTCTTGTATATATAAATATATAATTAGGATCTTTGGAAACGGCTCCAACGATTTTCATTAAATTTAGTATGTAGGGGGTTTCGGGGGCGTTAAATCGATCCAGCTAGTATTCATTTTCAGAAAATGTCGTTTTACCTGTGTTTATAGGTAATGAAAACTGCTACAATCTCGTAAGTTTTCAAGTTACATCTTTTGTGAGAAATACTGTTATTGGGAGCCCTTTATTATCACATCTAATTCGTATCTAGGTATATAATGCTTTAAAAATATAATGTACCGTGCTCTCTACACGGTAGAAGTCACGTTAGTAAAGAAATCTATAATGTTAAGTATTGAACGTATTTTTCAGGCTATCAATAATGTCTGGCTAGATGATTGCAGCGTAGCACGTGATGATAGGCCGTGCCATGGCTCATTGTAGGATTCGAACCCAGGCCTCTCGACACGGTATTCAACGTCATTACAAACTGAGCTATCATCACTTTGTCGCATTGAAAAGAACCGGCTCTCGAGTGCATCTTATACATAACAGTTAGTACTTGCGATAGATTTTCAACTTAAGCATAGCGAATTTCCATTAATAGTTACCTTACCTATTTGTGATTTCTTCTCTTACCGGAAGCTTAATCTAAGTTTAGAATTCGAACAACCTTTATCATGATAATTGGCGCTATCTTAATTTCGGAATAGAAGACTGAAAGGAGCAGGTTTTTGGTAGTGAGTGACATTGATTAAGGTTTTAGGCACACAATGAGCTCGTCGAACAATGCTCGTGCTGAAGAAATGTATATATAAGAAAAACATGATAGAAGAGGCCCTTACATTTTTTTTTATACCGCTTGGGCCGACAAACAAGCCGACGGTCCATCTGATGGTAAGTGGTCACTGCCGCCTATGGACATTTGCAACACTAAGGGGCATCGCCAATGCGTTGTCGACCCTGAGACGTGAAGTTTTTAAGTCTCATGTGCCTGTAATTAACTTAATTAGAATAAGTATCATTTAAACAACTTGATTTTATTTAAATAAGGCAGAAAGATGACAACCATACTGAAATTACACTTGTGCGCTTGATGATAGAAATTTGTTCCATTTATTATGCCTAGGCTACTGTTTCTTAATAAGCTATCTGATAATATCATGGGTTATTTAAAAAATTAAATACACAAATTATTATGTTCTACAAATGTGCGGCTAAAGTTACGTAGCAGTCACTTTGCAACAATCATTGCAAATACTGCATTCCATATTCGATGAATAAAAATTTTAACTGCCCATAATTTGGAGTGAAATCAATATTACCTTGATCATTTTTGTCTTTCTAACAATATAAAAGAGGTGAATTTTAGGTGATATGTATCAGTTTACTTCTGGTTTTTGTTTCTTTAACTGTAAAAAATAACGATAGAATAAAAATGATTTCAAAGGTAAAAATTGTTATCATATGAATAAGATATATCCTTAATTATGATCACAACTAATATGGATCATTAGTTTAAATTAGATTTCTATTCTCACTCTTCCCCAGGTTCAAATTGATTCATAACTCTGAATTCAAACCATAACATAATTTGAGTAAATTTGGGTAAAGGTGAAAAAACCTTTTTGTGAACAACTTGCCTGAAAGGACATTTGAAGTATATTGGCGAAAATAATGGTGGATTGATAAGTCGTCCAGCACCCTAATTGTGTATCACTCTCGGATTCAAAGTGGAACCCTATTTCATAATAGATTGATGGTTCGGCGCACGAGCTGTGTAGTACTCTTGTGTGACACTCGTAGCACCGTCGATGTACTACAATATTGACTGCAACGACGATTCCGAGAGCATTACACAATTACGCAGGGTAATCCTTATAATACAATAAGGACAAATATTTGACTAGTTACTGATTTGTGATGGGTTTAATTTGTGTTGATTTTATTACAATAACAATGATCATATTTTCCAGGTTTTATGTCTTATCGCTGTAGTCACTGTGGTGTCCGCGCAACACGGACACGAGCACGAACACGCGTTCTCCTCGCAACACCTCCACAAACACGACGGGCACGCAGAAATTGTGCACTTCAAAGATCACCATGGGCATGAGGACCATGACTTCTTTGTAAGCCATTTCATTACAATGTGTAAAAACTATTCTGAAAAAGTTTGAAATCTGTAATATACACTGTAGTAATGAAATCTTGGTTGTTTCTCAGACTCACCCTAAGTATGAGTTCGAGTACAAGGTAGAGGACCACCACACCGGCGACCACAAGTCGCAGCACGAGCACCGCGACGGAGACGTCGTGAAAGGGTACTACTCGCTGCACCAGCCCGATGGCTCCGAAAGGAAGGTCGAATACCACGGCGACCACCATACTGGGTAAGTGTGCAATTATCATTTTTGGGTGATTTAATTAAGAAGGAGTACTACTCTTACTAAATAGTAAATAAATATATGAAGGTGAAGAAGAATGACAATAACATAAAATATGTTTTTTGTTTCCAGTTTTCACGCGGACGTAAAATTCAGTACCCACCACATTGTTCCAAAACATCATCATTAGAATAAATTTACATAAACCTATGTTTTCATAAGATCTTTAAATAATAAAGCTTAATTTAAATCAAGTATCAATGCATTTTTATTCAGCCATTCCATTATAATTATCTTTTTAAGCTTTTCATTGATTGTACAATGACTACACTCAAAAGGTTCGTGGGTGTCTATGTGGCGGCAGCGTATTATTTGCCATAACAGCTAATATCGTTAAAAACGGCCAAGTGCGAGTTCGACGCGATATCACTGTGTAATATTAAGTAAGTTTATTGTATGGGTACCCCCCCTTAATTTATAATATTATTTTGTATAAGTGAAAACAGCTTTAGATGCGTTCATCGACTTTGGTAAAGTTTAGCGAAGTCATAAGGTTTTTTATGTTTACGGTTCAAAAAATACAGATCTGTGATGAGACGTGACTTAGCTGTCCATTCGACTGCTAAACTTTAGTAATAGGGTCCCACTAGCGCCCATTGATATACTTCAAATACCGTTTACGACTTAAATGATCCCGACTTGATTGAAACTTCGATTAACCTATATAAGCGAGTTCGAAAAGTGGAGGAGGTTTTGAATGAGATTATATTTCCATCAATCTGTTGAGTTTTTTCAGATCTCCGTCATTTATAAGCTGCTTTGGTTTCTTTTTTTTTAGTCGAGTTATGTATTTTGTAAGGTATTAGTTGGCTGAGCACTGGCACTTTAAAAATACGCATATACTTTAAAAGTAGCGACAAAATTATTGAATATATTAAAGCCGATCGGGTGTTAGAACCCTGAATATGCGTGCACGAATAAATCGTGCACGCATTTTCTTTCGTGCACAACTTTTTATCCAAGAAAATATCTTGAAAGACTATTTTGTAATATTGACTGTTACTCAGTGGTCCCAATTCGGTTGTGAAGCAACGTGCAAAAGTGCAATTAAACCCTGACTCAAAATTAACTTAGTTTTAATCTATGAAACTCTGTCTATTATCATAGGGTTGAAAAGAGTGAGAAGATTTATCAGTATCATCAAAAGCACTAATTTAAATGCGATTCTAATGCACAGTAAACCACATGTCAGTGGTAAAAACGAGTTTTACATGACTGAAGTAAACAATTTTTGTTTGTTTTTCAATGAAAAGAGATATCCAACTAAAACAACTTGTCATGTTTCGTTCTTTAAATGATTAATTGAATATTACATATATATTATATAATTAAAACAAATGTTAAATATTAAAGAAGGTTTATTTTATTTACAACATGTGCCTTAATTTCTATCAGTCCTGTAAATTGTCTATGACGTTGTTAATGGTGTTTTTGGGGCTCAGCATGCTTGGCATGCCCTTCACGTTTAACTACGGCGTTGAATCTGTAAGCATGAAAATAATAATTCTTACCTTCTATGTCAAATAAATAAAAAAAAAATCCAGAAGCTTCTAAGGCAAAGAACAACTGGAAAAGGTTCCTGAATAATTGAACACTCAGGAAAAAAATAATTTGAACAGGGAAAAAAATTACCCGCTGTGTTTGTCGGCGGTGTACTCGACGATCCTGACGGTGCCATCAGCCTCGTGCAGGCTGTAGACGCCCTTTACCACGTCGCCGTCGCGCGTCTCGTGCTGGTACTTCTTGTCGCCGGTGTGCGGGTCCTCCACCTTGTACTCGAAGGCGTATTTTGGGTGAGCCTGTGGATACAACATAGTTGTTGTAGTATTTAAATTAATTATTTAATATGTGATAAGTATCGAGAATAAGTTATACATAGTAGTCAACGTGGTGATCTTCCTGGTGGTGTTCATGTCCATGAGAGTAGGTAGGCTTGCTCTGGTAATGAATCGGGGCGTGCTGTGTTTCCTGACCGTGTCCCTGGTGCAGCACGATGTTCTGAGATGAGAACGCTTGCTGGTGCTTTTCCTGTCCATGAGAGTGTGAAGGCTGGTGTTGGAGGTACACGACAGGCTTGACCTCGTGGTGCGACGGCGCGTGCTGTTGCTGGTGGTCGTGGCTCTGGTGCAGCACGATGCTCTGCGACGAGTACGCATGACCGTGACCGTGACCATGATTCTCTTGGGGTCGCGCCGCAGCGATGGCCAAAGTGGCAGCGAGGATGAGGATCTATTTGTAAAGTCAATGAGAAGTGGAATTTTAGTATAAATTGGTTTAATCGATCTATTCAACTTTCGTTATTATTTTTGCATTAGTTATCTAAAATAAATGGTGATGCCTAAGTACACACATATGTCACAAGCTTAGCGTCATCGTATCTAGTGCGCCAAAAAGCGGGTTTGTATGGAATATGATGTTAAATTTTCCATTGCATTGATTTTTGAGTGCACTCGTTACGATGTCGATACGCTAACGATAGGTGCTCGTGCTTAGGGCCCACATGTCTAAATACTTATGATGAGTTAACAGATATATTTATTTAATGATGATTGAATAAAATTCAAAATGGCTACAAACCTTAGAGCACATAGTAATAAAATTTGTTTACGCTTGTACTACCAAATTAAGACTGATAGTGTGTTAATGGATAATGTGCCCTTTTATATGTTTAATGCAAGCTAAATTTAATCCACTATATAAGGTACAAATTACTTAATAGTATACTATGGCCATGGCAAAGATTTTTTTACTTTTACCTTTCTATATAGTATGTGTGTCACATACAGAAAGGCAAGACAAGACAACCCACAGCTGACTTGTTGCTATGTGCCATATTTTCAATAAGTAATTGTGCAATTTGGTTCTCTTTAGTTCAATAGAACAGTATAGGCAATATTGTTGAACTTGTGTCGAACAATGTATATACCTAAATAAATTAATGATTATCCCAAGACATTCTTTACACACGGGCACCTGATCCCAAAATAAACAGCGCTTGTACTATAAATAAAATAAATAAATATCCTGGGACATTCTTTGCACACAAATGTTTGTCCTGGGTGGGAATCGAACCCGCAACCTTCGGCTTGGCAGTCAGAGTCGCTAATCACCAAGCCAACTGGCCTGTCGAATGGAACCAGATAACTGATATATTTACATACAATCTTTTTTTTTCTAAATGCATTCTTGTATAAATATTTACACCCATTGATTTATTTATTTATTTAGATCACCAACAAGACACACACTAATATATTCAAAAATACAGGTATCAAAATGTTAATCATAAATGGTGTCCCAATTAGAGGTGACGACCGCATGCATTAAAGAAAGACAAAAAACAGAACCAACAAATATCTTAAAAAATAAAAAAAATTATATTTCACAACCCAATAAAATCATGGAAAAAATATAATTATATATAGTAAAAAAGAGAAAAAAAAACACAACGGACAATGCTTTACAAATCGCTTACATTAAGCAGCTTATTATTATTGATACAACAAACAGACATGTTCATGCACACAATTGTGTCGAATTGTTTGGAACTAGCAATTAGGGTTACTTACCACCGTGCCAATAGGTAATTTTATTATGAGCATTTTAAGCAACCTTCTTTAAAAAAGTCTATTGTTAGATTCCATAACAGACTATTTTGTTTAAAAAAATATAATGGACTGCATATTTCAATTTAATTTAATTCAATTACTTGAGTTCGCGTGTACCATCCTCGACCACATCGTCACTTTCCATCAGGTGAGATCTAGTCAAATGCGCTCAAGTTTTTATATAAAAAAAAAAAAAAAAAAAAAAATTTTAAACGTAACGTAAGGCAAACAATAAAGACAGAAAAAAATATATTTTGTCGTTTTTTTTTATTCCAGAATATTTACAGTGAAATAAACATAACTTCAGTAATTTAACAAGAAACAGGTTGTAACTTGTTAACAATAAATTAGTAATGATGGTGATGAGGGACGTGGTGGTGGGTGCTGTACTTCACGTCCGCGTGGAAGCTGAAATAATAAATAATATAAAATTATATTCAAATATAATGTTTGAAATTTTTCTCGACTTTTGCCACTGCCTTACCCGGTGTGGTGGTCGCCGTGGTAGTCAACCTTCCTGACGGAGCCGTCGGGCTGGTGCAGCGAGTAGTACCCCTTCACGACGTCTCCGTTGCGGTGCTCGTGCTGCGACTTGTGGTCGCCGGTGTGGGGGTCCTCCACCTTGTACTCGAACTCGTACTTGGGGTGAGTCTGCAATGCGTTCCAATTAGTTAATTTCACTATATATGGGATTGTTGATGATCTTCTAGTTGGGACTGTATGGCTTACATAGTAGTCATGGTGGTCATGGCCATGGTGACCGTGCACGTGCACAGGCTCCGCGTGTCCGTCGTGCTTGTAAATGTGCTGCGAGGAGTACGCGTGCTCGTGTCCATATGACACTGTTACGATCACTGCTACACAGCATAATACCTAGAAATTGGAAAGATATATTTTTAATTTAAGTATCATAACAAGACGAAGCTGTTCAATGATTGTATATAAGAACCCTAAGTATTTATGATAGAAGCAAAGTTTCTGTTGACAATCAATTTTTACCTTGTTGAACATATTAATATTGGTTTCTTTTGTTGGGTTGTCAACAGAACATAGAAGTAAACTGATATGTTCTGCAATAGCACAACGGCTTTTATACTAATAAAATCAAATAAATGATCAAGGTAACTTCGATTTCACTCTAAATTAAAGACCATAAAGTTATGGGCAACTAAAATAATTGTAAAAAGTAATAACATTAAGTCGTTTAGGTAACAAAATAGTCAGGTAAGTACATAAGTGTATTGCAAGTTCATAAATAATGTCTATTGTGATTATCTTTTTATGATCCAGTCAAACGCGTTCAAGTATTTCTATAAAAAAAAAGAATACTGGATTTTTTTTAGATCTAGGTTTATCCTGGTATTATATATTGAAAGCTCAGAGAAAAGTTTTGTTTCAAGTGCTTTATAGCTCATTCATTCATATTCTTGCTCTCGTCAAAACTTGATGCACATTTTCTCGTCACCAGAAAATAAACCATCTCGTAAAATTACTCAGGGTACATAAATATTATTTCTAAAAATACTTACTTAATATATAAAGTTCAAAAATTTGTTTGTTTGGTTGAACGCGCCAAGTACTATTGGTTCGAGTTGAAAAAATATTTTTGTGTACAGTCCTTATATCGAGGACGGCTATACAACTTCACGCTACGACACAGTAACCATAAACGCGGGTGCAACCGCGGGCACAGTTATATCATATATATTGTAACTATTAACTGCATATAAATGTGCTTAAAGGTCTGATTAATTATTTACTGCGCGAAAATAAACAGAGTAGCTTAGAGAGCTATATGTAGTTGCCAAAATATAGTAGGCACAGCGATGAAATTCCTCTTTATACGCAAAATGTTCAGTGGCCTAACTTAATGTATAACTTACCAGCGCCCGCGTTCCCGAGGGATGTAACATTTTCACGATATAAAAAGTATCCTATGTATTGTTCCAGGGTATTTTCTATATATGTGACAAGTTTCAGCCAAATCCGTTTGGTTGTTTTTGCGTGAAAGAATAACAAACATACATATATAATAATTTTCACATTTTTAACATAACTTTGGAGTGCCACATTATGCTGATACTACATGATCAGGTCCAGTTTTCTTTTACAGACTTTAACTGGAGCGACAATTATTTTTTCTAATATACCAGGTCTTTAAGTTATAGGTATGTCTTGATCTAGCAGGGTAAACCCTGTAAGCATTATTGGATTTGGATAGGAAATTTCATGGTGAAACCATACTTTGACCCTCCAAATAACCACCTGCGCAACAGGTGCTGCTTCTGGGGTTTAGTCTGCTTTAGGTTATGTTTAACTTTTAGTTATTCATATAATATTATTTTTTAATATTGACTTCCGCTTTAGCATGCAAATGTGGTCAAAATTCAAAATTACTTTATATAATAGATCTAGTGCGCAATGAAGGGAGATATTGCCGAGTTTATTGCCTTTTTCTTTGTAGTAAAAAGCAACCTTCCCAATTGCTTTATACTCAGACTATTTTTGAAGTAAAAGTGTTTTAAAAGTATTCACCCAAGGAAACTGTCATATCAAATAAATATTTATTACTCTCAGGGATGGGGTTTCTCTGTATTAAATAAGTGTTGTAAAAACTTTTACGTTTAACTTTTGTTAAAACATATTTCTCCAATTACGATTTTTTTACTAATATCCGATGAATAATTAATATACGAATTAATATACGAGTATATGCTAATGCTTAATTACTAGAGATACTTAATATCCTACATATTATAAATATCAAATTAAGCGGATAATAATAGAAAACGACTGCAGTTTTAGTTCTAAATTATTTATTTACAATTTTACATAATAATTAACAATCGACAGTCACAAAACATCAATAAAAGCTTTAATGATGATGTTTAGCTACAGCATGTTTGGCATGACCCTCTCGCTTCACCACTGCGTTGAATCTGTAATAGAAAATAAAATCAAATTAGTTCTAATCATTACAGCTCATAAATACAACAGGATCAGGATATGTCGACTATACGAGTATGTCTTACCCGCTGTGTTTGTCCGCGGTGTACTCGACGATCCTGACGGTGCCATCGGCCTCGTGCAGGCTGTAGACGCCCTTCACCACGTCGCCGTCGCGCGTCTCATGCTGGTACTTCTTGTCGCCGGTGTGCGGGTCCTCCACCTTGTACTCGAAGGCGTATTTGGGGTGAGCCTGTGACAACAAAGATGTTATAGTAATTTGGTCAAATACTGTATAGGTGATATGTTTTAGAATGAGTTATACATAGTAGTCCACGTGGTGATCTTCCTGGTGGTGTTCATGTCCATGAGAGTAGGTAGGCTTGCTCTGATGATGGATGGGCGCATGCTGTTGCTGGTGGTCGTGGGTCTGGTGCAGCACGATGCTCTGCGACGAGTACGCGTGACCGTGACCGTGGCCATGACTATCTTGGGGTCGCGCCGCTGCGACAGCCAGCATGGCAGCGAGAATAATAATCTAGAAAGAATCAATAAATGTGTATTTGTAATTGATGTAGGTCCAGTACTGGGAACATAAATACCAATTATTATTAAAGAGCTTTAATAAATATTTTTTTTGTTTTAGCTTTTTAATAATGGGTTTATATAATATTAATTTTATCTTTATAGGGTTTGCATTTAATTTATTTTAAGTATATTATGTGATACCCACCTTAAAGTACATTTTTTTAAGTTAGTAAGTTGATGTAGATAACTGTATGGTAACTGATAATTATGAACAAGTTCTTTGTCATTTTATACTTTTAATACACTCTTAAGAGACCGTAACTTTTCGCAAGAAAATCCAGTTTATGTCAGTATTACTTATACGATCAATTAATTTAAGACAAAGAGACCTTGAATGTACTTTTGTTGCTTTAGTAAAGACTTTAAAGTTTTAAAAATGTAATCGTCACGAAGAAGCAATTCTTCTGAAAACTGTACTATGAAACTTAGTCGGTTATCGTAAAAGTGTAAGTACAGATCACATAAAAATATATATGAGTCTAGGTATTTCGGGAGACTTTCTTTCTACATAACCAAGTATCAGCTCAATCGGTTCGGCAGCTATCGCATTTCCCATCTTACGTCTCGTTTACTTCATGAAAAATACTGTGGAACCACCAAATGAACTTAATTTAAAAGAATACAGCTTAAACCATCCAAATCAGCAAGATTAATTCCTAAAAATAGGTGAAAAACATAAGCGTCTGTAGAAAACAGAAACGAGAAGTTATGTGAGTAGTAATAAAATGTTATACAACCTAAAACATGAAGTCAACTTGAATGAAAATGTTGTAAACTTTTATTACTTCTTTAACAAATCAATTTCATATTTATTCCTCAAAACCTTTACAGCAGCTTTAGAGTAAAATAATTTGTTGATACTTTTAAAAGGTATTAATAACTCTCCTAAATATGCGGTATTTTATCAAAAGTCACTATAAATAAACATATTATAAAGGGCATAATAACAATTAAAATTCAATTAATTTGTTTGAATATATTTATATTAGGAATATTTATTGTTTATAATAGTAGGTATCACAATAACAGTAATGACTAATGGTGATGAGGGACGATGTGGTGGGTGCTGTACTTCACGTCCGCATGAAAACTGAAAAATTGGAAAACATGTCTTAAAATCTAATCCAGTTAATTAGAAAGATTTGTTTAAAAGAAAGAGACGAAATATTACTGCTGTCCTTACCCGGTGTGGTGGTCGCCGTGGTAGTCAACCTTCCTGACGGAGCCGTCGGGCTGGTGCAGCGAGTAGTACCCCTTCACGACGTCTCCGTCGCGGTGCTCGTGCTGCGACTTGTGGTCGCCGGTGTGGGGGTCCTCCACCTTGTACTCGAACTCGTACTTGGGGTGAGTCTGGAAAATAATAACGCTTTTTAATTAGAATATTGTTTTATATTGTATACACATAGTCATTGTTAATGTATATTTTAAGTTACTATGTCAATATTCTTAACATGGTAACTTGCGAAATAATCATGGTTAATCACTACTGTTCTACTACTTACGAAGTAATCATGGTCCGCATGTGCATGATGATCTTTGAAGTACACAATTTCAGCATGTCCATCATGTTTGTAGAGGTGTTGCGAGGAGAACGCATGTCCGTGCTCGTGTCCGTATTGCGCGGACACAATTGTGATTACAGCAACAAAGCACAGCACCTGGAATAGAGATAACAAAACAACATTTAGCTTTGCCGAAAAAAAAACTTTTAGCAATTTATATTAAACTTTTTTTAGGACTGATGTAAATTCATATTTTATGATATTTAAACATATTTTACCTTTGTGAACATTTTGTTTTATTCTACAATATTACTTTGTTGTTATGTCACTGAATAAGTGTACAATGATACAACTCGCCAAAATAACGACTTTTATATAAAATACATTTCAAATGTGATCAAGGTAAAGTAATCGAAAAAGTTATTATTATTTCTAAATTATGCAATTATGATAACGTTTCGTTTAGTTTGTGCAATTTTTAGTAATATCTTGTAACCAAGCAATGTATAATTATGCACGTAAAATATTTTTATGACTTTAGACTGTAGGCTGCCGGTACTCCAAAAAACCATAATACTCTTGCAAATTTGTGTCATTGTCAAAATTGTGATGGTATTACATGACTTTTTCTTACTAAAATGTAGACTATAATCTGTCTAATATAAGGCTTATAGAATATAAGACCCTTTGACTAGGGCTGCCATACGTCCGGGTTTCCCCGGATTTGTCCTAGTTTAAAGTGTGTCCGGGGGAGCGTCCGGATGGGGTTTTCAAAAGAGTCTTTCGTTTGTCAGGGAAATCCCAATTAATTAGTAGATTAGACGTAAAAAAAATATTCGTAATCGTGAATCGCATCCAATTCAAATGTAAACTATATTATAAGTGTAAAAATGTTTTAAGCGTGTCCGGGAATAAACCCAATTTCACCTAAATGTCCGGAGATTTTTAACTTTTTGTCCGGCGCGGCGTTGGTATTTGAGGTCATGGCAGCCCTTGACGTTTAAGAATGTTACAGAGAAATGTACTCATTTGCTTTAAGATAAGGCTCATTTAGATTATCATATATTTAACGTTTAAGTTGATTTTTCAATGACCTTCTTAAATGTCAAATGGGACTTCTTATAGTCGACAGACTATACGTGCTTGACCACAGTCACACCATGGTAAGTGATTATGTGACTGAAGATGGTATGCACACAGAGGCTATAAAGGATCCAGCTCGGGCTTGGTAGCCTGCCAGACGGTAACTACGTTGTAACTAAACGAGAGTAGTAACATTGTAACTACTCTCGTCACTAACAACTGTTTTTTTTTTTTTTTTTTTTTTATACTACTAAGGCAGCAAACAAGCTGACGGCCCGTCTGATGGTAAACGGTCACCGCAGCCTATGGACGCTTGCAACACCGTGGGTATCACTCTCGCGTTGCCGACCCTGCAAAAATCAAAGTGTGCAATCATCGTGAAAATCAAAGATTATTAATTATTATTCTTATGATTAAGAGTAGGCCATGATATTGAATGAACTAACAGCTTGGTATACCTCTAACAGATACGTATGAAATTATCTGAATGTGAAATTTTAGGGGTATGCTATGTTAATGTAATTTTTTTATCATAGTTACTCACTTACACATTAAAATTATTCCATTTATACGTAAAAAGGTCATTAAACATTGAGTTAATTTTTTTTATTTACAATATACCATAGAGCACAATTTACTCCGAGACTCTCAAAATAGTACATTTTGGTTGGGGTAAGGTCTGGCATGATGTAGGTGTACAGTGTTCCAACTCATTAGGAGAACCTAAAACTAGTTTTGGAAATAAAGCACAGCGCAGATCATAGCATACTACAACAGGATATCGATAGGATCTTAGCGTGGAGCCAAGACAATAAGCTGTACTTCAATGTGGCCAAGTGCTCCGTACTATCGTTTAGCCGAGCACAAGCCCCGAGCCAGTATCAATATGTCATGGATGGGTTGCCGTTAAAGCGGGTCACGGAGGTAAGAGACCTGGGCGTGCGTTTCGAGCGCGACCTACAATTTCGGCAGCACATCACAGACATATGCAAAAAAGCGTACCGGGATTGGAGGATGGTTTTGCGCCAGGCTAACAATTTTACAAACATTAGGGCTTTGAAAGCACTGTACGAAGCACTCGTAAAGAGCCACTTGGAGTGCAATGCGGTCATTTGGTCTCCACACGAAGTAAAATACAAATTAATGTTAGAACGCATACAAAACAAATTTCTTAGGTTTTTATATATGAAGCAGTATGGCGTGTTTCCAGGGTACCCACTGCTATATCCTACTTTATTTGTTTTGGGAATGGTGGGATATTACAGACTCGAAGTAAGAAGGGAGGTAGCCCTTGACATATTCAGACTAATGCGCGGTAAAATTCACAATCCGGATATCTTAGAGGCGGTTCAGTTATGCGTTCCGGATGAGTACGTGGGGCGTCGCCGACGGCCGCCGCTACTGGCGGTGCCTCATGGGCGCACTAACCTGCTGCAGCGCGCACCGCTCGTGCGGGCGCTGCGTCTGCTCAACACACTGTCTGACCAAATTGATGTGTTCTCATGTTCACTGAACGAACTCACAAAGGCTGCTTATTATTACCTTTGCAGTACCTAAATTTGTTGTATTTGATTGTAGAGGAAAACAATGTAATATTGGGAATAGTATAGATTAGATATAAGATAGATAATAAGATCAACTACTCTGTCGCATTAGGCTTGCCTGTAAAGATAGACGTAAGTTTCATGGTTAATAAATAAATAAATAAATAAATAAATAAATAAAATAAATAAATAAATAAATAAATAACCTTGTAAACCATGAACACACGTTTAAGAAATTACACTCGTTGTACAATTTTTATGGTAAAGCTCCGAGTTTCGTCCTCTGCGATCTTTGACAGCAGTAATTTCCGTTTTGATTCAATCTCTACTATTCATCATCATCAGCCTATCTCCGTCCACTGCTGGACATAGGCCTCACCTATGGCCCGTCACTGAGCTAGATCTCAGCTCAGCTCAATCTTCAGCTCTATTTTGCTCGCTTTGATTCATCTCTACTATTAGGGAAATACATTCCAAGACAGGCCAGTTGGTTTGTTGGTTAGAGACCCTAACCGCCACAAACTCAATTCCCACCTACGACAAACTTTTGTGTGCATGAACATGTCCGTTTCTCCTGTATCTGGCTATATATATATCTATACAGGTATGCATAAAAAAAGATATATAGGTATGTACCTATTATATCAGATAACGGTTTCCCCTAGTATAAACTCTGATTAGTTTGGGATCAAGGGTCTTGTGAAAAATAATGTCCCGAGCTATTTATTTTTACGTTTATTAATATTTATTTTATTTATTAGGATATCCAACAACATTTAATAAATTATACATAGTATTATCTGTCTTATATATCTAAAGCCAATTATAGGATATCACTAATAATAACTTAATTAATAATAATTATAAAATTAATTTTGTATTTATAAATAATGCTAAACACAGCTTAAAAAACTATGGAAATATAGTGAAGGCCTTTACCGTGAGACAGTTGCGGGCAGTTGCGGGCTTCGTATTTAATAAGACTGTCTTCATGCCCTTTATCGTTAAAAGGGTAAGTAGAGATAAACGTGACATTACCAAAGAAATATTTTTCTTTAATTTTGTTGCGTATCAGGACATCATACTTAAAATAAAATCTCGTTTCGCCCGAGTCTTAGCAATAACATATGAAAACAAATCAAGTCTGCATTTTAATTTGACACTTTTGATTTAATATAGAATTAACACAACATTAAAACTATATTATATTGCTTCTTGTATAATAATAATAAGTAAGCCTTAACCTACAGAGTTTCATCCAAGGGTGAGATTATTTGAAAATATTTGCATTAGCGTCGATCTTATCGAGTAGTGTACCTATAGATATACTCGTATTTTATTTATCCACTTTTCTACAACATTTTTATTATTATTATTAGTATTCATCATTAAGATACATCTTTTACATATATCACATATAAATAAAGCTAGTAAGTAAGTCTGCTTAATTACTTGAGATACTTAATATCGTACATATTATAAATGTCAAATTAAGCGGATAATAATAGAAAACAACTGTAGTTTTAGTTCTAAATAATTTATTTACAATTAATTTTACATAATAATTAACAATCGACAGTCACAATACACACAAAAAATGAAAAACTTTAATGATGATGTACAGGTACAACATGTTTGGCATGACCCTCTCGCTTGACTACAGCGTTGAATCTGTAACAGAAATAAAATCAAATTAGTTCTAATCATTACAGCTCATAAATACATCAGGATCAGGATATGTAGACTATGTGTGTTACCCGCTGTGTTTGTCAGCGGTGTACTCGACGATCCTGACGGTGCCATCGGCCTCGTGCAGGCTGTAGACGCCCTTCACCACGTCGCCGTCGCGCGTCTCGTGCTGGTACTTCTTGTCGCCGGTGTGCGGGTCCTCCACCTTGTACTCGAAGGCGTATTTGGGGTGAGCCTGTGGATATCACAAATATGTTGTAGTAATTTGGTGAAAGACTGTATATGCGATATGTATTAGATTGAGTTATACATAGTAGTCCACGTGGTGATCTTCCTGGTGGTTTTCATGTCCATGAGAGTAGGTAGGCTTGCTCTGATGATAGATCGGCGCATGCTGTTGCTTGTGCTCGTGGGTCTGGTGCAGCACGATGCTCTGCGACGAGTACGCGTGACCGTGACCGTGGCCATGACTATCTTGGGGTCGCGCCGCTGCGACAGCCAGCATGGCAGCGAGAATAATAATCTAGAAAGAATCAATAAATGTGTATTTGTAATTGATGTAGGTCCAGTACTGGGCACATAAATACCAATTATTATTAAAGAGCTTTAATAATTTTTTTTTTTGTTTTAGCTTTTTAATAATGGATTTATATAATATTAATTTTATCTTTATAGTGTTTGCATTTTATTTATTTTAAGAATATCATGTGATACCCACCTTAAAGTACATTTTTTTAAGTTAGTAAGTTGATGTGGATAACTGTATGGTAACTGATAGTTACGAACAAGTTCTTTGTCATTTTATACTTTCAATAAACTCTTAAGAGACCGTAACTTTTCGCAAGAAAATCCTGTTTAAGTCAGATTACATATACGATCAATTGATTTAAGATAATGAAACCTTGAATGTACTTTTGTTGCTTTAGTAAAGCGTATAAAGTTTATAAAAATTTAATCCTTACAAAGTAGTAGTTGTCATTGTTAAGAATTGAAACCAGTGAGAAAAGAAGACCATATCTTCTTCAGAAAACCAGAATACCTACCTATAAAATGTTGTTAGTTATAATCAAAAAAAATTAAAAATATATTAATTCAATATCAAATTTACTAGATAGCGCAACGTGCTTCTAAAGTTGACGATGCTTATTATGTAAGCAATGAAAGCCTATTATACAAGTTTTCAATCATATTTGCACCAAAATTATTATGAACATTATGTATTTTGATACTATAAAACTTAAACTCATCGTTCAACTGCGATACTCATGTATTATTTTAGGTATTTCGGTAAAATTAATATTCTACTTAACCAAGAATCGTCCCAATCGGTCCATAATACTCGGAGCTATGTCCGAAGTAAAAGATCAATCGCGACTCTCGTTTGCATCACGGATAAATACTGTGGAACTACCACACAATCTAGTTTAAAAGAATAGAGCCTAAGGCATGCAAATTGGCTTCAGTATTTCCTAGAAATGAGAAGTTACGTGAATAGTAATAAAATGAAACAAAAATTGTTCCAAAATAAATTAAAGCTGTACGAAATGTGATGTTACTTCTTTAACGATTCAATTTTATATTTATTCCTCAAAAGCCTTTACAGTGGTTTAACCGTAAAGGGGTTGTTGATACTTAATTAAACTAATATTTTTTCAAGAGGATAATACTGCACATTTCTAAACAAGCTGACATAAAGAAGAATATTTTTTTTTATCAAAAGGCCAAAATAAATAAACATAATTATAAAGGGCATAAGAAAAATAAAAAAACATTAACTTAGTTTGAATATATATAATTAGGAATATTTATTGTTTAAAGGTAGGTATCGCAATAACAGTAATGACTAATGGTGATGAGGGACGATGTGGTGTGTGCTGTACTTCACGTCCGCATGAAAACTGAAAAATTAGAATACATGACTTAAAATCCAATGCAGTTAATTAGAGAGATTTGTTTAAAAGAAAGAGACGAAATATTATTGCTGTCCTTACCCGCTGTGGTGGTCGCCGTGGTAGTCGACCTTCCTGACGGAGCCGTCGGGCTGGTGCAGCGAGTAGTACCCCTTCACGACGTCTCCGTCGCGGTGCTCGTGCTGCGACTTGTGGTCGCCGGTGTGGGAGTCCTCCACCTTGTACTCGAACTCGTACTTGGGGTGAGTCTGGGGAATGGTAACACTTTTTAATTAGAATATTGTTTTATATTGTATAATCATTATTAATGTACATTTTAAGTTACTATTCAACTACTTACGAAGTAGTCATGGTCCTCATGACCATGGTGATCTTTGAAGTGCACAATTTCAGGATGTCCATCATGCTTGTGGAGGTGTTGTGAGGAGAATGCATGTCCGTGCTCGTGTCCGTATTGGCCGGACACCATTGTGACTACAGCAACAAAGCACAGCACCTAGAATATAGATAACCATTTAGCATTGCTGAAAAAATTAACTTTTTGCAACTTTTCGTTTGAGAACTGAGGTAAAATTTTATGAAATTGAAAATAATTTTTACCTTTGTGAACATTTTGTTTTATTTTACAATATTTCTATGTTGTTATGTCACTGAATAAGTGTACAATGATACAGCTCGCCAAAATATGCGACTTTTATATAAAATACATTTCAAATGTGATCAAGGTAAAGTAATCGCAAAAGTTATTATTATTTCTAAATTATGCAATTATGATAACGTTTCGTTTAGTTTGTGCAATTTTTTGTAATATCTTGTAATCAAGCAATATATTATTATGCACGTAAAATATTTTTATGACTTTTGGCTGTAGGCTGACGGTACTCAAAATACTCAATAAAATCAAAATACTCTTTTGTCATTGTCAAAATTGTGACTTTATTATCATGACTTTTTGTTACTATAATGTATAGACTATGTGTTCGATCACAGTCACACCATGGTAAGTAATTATGTGACTGAAGATGGTAATCACTCAGAGGCTAGAATGGACTCACTGTGCTATCATCGTGAATATCAAAAATGAAAACGCTTTTATTTTGTTAATTTGCATTTTGTGATGCATTTTTGAATGTGAATGTTTGGAGGTAGGTATGCATTGTTAATGACACAATTTGAATCAAAATTTCTTACTTACACATTACAATTATTACAGTTATACATAAAAAAATCTCATCAAAAATTTGAATGCATGGCGTAAATATATATTTTTTTAAGTTATACTTCTTTAGGCGCGTTATGAAAAAATGATGAGAGTTAAATTTTAAGATGCGCGCGCATCAGTGTAACACAAATTTCTCACGGATGAAGTTAGCTGATAACGGCCTCTCCGGAACATCACACAAATCGCAACTGTCAGTGTCAATGAATGAGTAATTATGTTATTATCAATAATAAATCTAACAACGTTAAAAAAATATTATTCGTTGCTACTGACTGGTGCAAAGAGTTTGGTCACTACAATTTCACGACTGAATAGTAAAAAATGCTTTTAGTGCAGTTTTTCTCACCTATGATTTCGGGTATAACATACATACTATGTACGCACATAAGTATTATCGAGACGTAAATTTACCTACTTTAAATAAATTACGTTCAGTGAACAATTTTCACGTAGAAGCTTTAAGCTTCGACCTTCGCGAACATTATTCACAACACATTCACCACAGTCATATTCTTTTTATGTCAATGTCTACTCTGAGCAGTAAGAATACTCATAATTTTTAAGTTATTGTTATTATCTATTCCATCAAGAAATATAATATGTATTTCCTATTTATTATGACTGAAAAAATCAGTAGGGCTATGTATTATTAAACATTTAAGTAGGGTTAAAAGCTCTTCGTCTGTCACCGTATTCCCCAGACGGCGCTAACAGACTTCTACTTTTTCTAGAATTTCGATAACTTATTAATTGGTAATAAATTCAATATCCGAGAGGCAGTACAAAATGCCTTTGAAGAGTTTGTTGTCTCCCGTGCAGCTGCCATTTGCACAAGGGGGATTGATAAAATATGCAGCTATAGCATGGGTGAATATATCCAATAGAAAAAAATATATTTGTAACTTTTGTACTAAACGGCAATTTCATATATTTTTGTGACGAATAACTCATAAATAAACTGGTTTATAAATAATTTACAAATATGAAGACATTGCAAAGTATTTTTAACACAATTGTTTGTGCTTTCCTCAGCCGTCATAATTTAGACACAATAAACAGTTCAACAAATTTTATATAGGAGCCAAACTTCTGAATACACTAAAGGTATTTTTAGTAAAGGAAAAAAATCTTAAATCATACTTAAAATATATTTGTTTTATGTAAGAACCATACAACGGAAAATATTACAATTAGGAAAAACATAACAAAGTAATATCGAAATACTGCAAAATTATCAGTGATGATGCTTCTTGGGTACAATATGGTGGGTGCTGTGCTTCACGTCCGCGTGGAATCTGCAAAAAAAAGTGTCAAAGTATTAAAAAACATGCTAAAACAACTAAGGCAACAAATGAATATTTAAATTGATTGGTATACAGCTTCTTCTTTTTAGTATAGGTCACTATTGTCTAATATATTTACCCAGAGTGGTGGTCAGCATGATATTCAATTTTCCTGTTGGAGCCATCAGGCTGGTGCAGCAAGTAGTATCCTTTCACTTCATCACCGTCGCGGTGCTCGTGCTGCGACTTGTGGTCGCCAGTGTGGTGGTCCTCCACCTTATACTCGAACTCGTACTTAGGGTGTGTCTGTAAATGAATGTATTTTAGGTAATTTGCACTTTATTCTTTGTAAGATTGAATACTTTTTACTGGGTGACTTACGAAGAAGTCGTGGTCCTCATGTCCGTGATGATCTTTGAAGTGCACAGTCACGGCCTTACCGTCGTGTTTGTGCACGTGTTGTGAGGAGAACGCATCTTTATGTTCATGTTCATGGCCGAATTGCGCGGAAACCATAACAATCACCGCAACAAAACAAAGCACCTGAAATAAAAACACAATTCACACAATAAATTTCAAATTTATTATTTAAAATATGTAGGAATATATTCTTTACAATTTTTTTTTGTTACCTTTGATATCATTTTGTTTTTTTGATTGATTGAGTTTTTGTGTTAGTTACTCTAGATTCTACTATCGAATGATACATTTCACCTAAAACACGCATGTTTTATACTGAAATTAATAAAAAGAAATTATGTAATAATGAATTTCGATAGGCAATCAAATTATTTAAACGTTAGTATGCAATATTTTTGAACAATTGAGAAAGTTTTGGATTGCGCGAAAAAAATATGACATACTAAATGTGTTAATTTCGTACAAATTTTACGTCCGTGTATATTTTAGCTTTGTTGTGATAGTACACCAAGATAAATATATATTTCACAGTAACATCCTTATTTATTAAGCGATGCACACATTCAAAGGTTTATCCACACATATCAGGGCCACGCCCGTGACTTTTGCGTAATTAAAAAATATAGTGAACAAAAATGAAACAAAATTATGAACAATAAACATTTCGGTAAAAAAAAAGTATAGTGCAAAAGGGTTTTGTAAATTTTTAATCATCTCTTAAATTATAAATACAAATCACGGAACAGTATTTATCCCTATATCTTATTCCAGGATATGCTCTATCTATGTGCCAAGTTGCATCTAAACCCGATTGGTAGTTCTTGCGTGAAAGTGTAACAAACATCCATACATACAAATTTTCGCATTTGTAATTAAAAAAAAATATACCACGTGGGCCGACAAACAAGCAGACGGTCCACCTGATGGTAAGTGGTCACTGCCGCCTATGGACATTTACAACACTAGAGGCATCGCCAATGGGTTGTCAAACTTGAGACGTGAAGTTAACCTTACCTTTCTAACTGAAACACAGTAATACAAGTGCACTACTGCTGCACGGCAGAAATGGGTAAGGTGGTAGTACTTCCCCGGATGAACTCTACACTGAGAGATCTACTATTCTAAGAGGAACTCTAGTAGGATTTTACATAAAAGCTGAAACATGTATTTCTTTATGCCCATACAAACTTCACCCTATTTCACCCCCTCAAGACTATTGTTTGAGATAAAAGATAGCCTATGTCCTTTTCCAGGATATAACTTATCTCCTTGACAATTTTCATTACTACCCATCAGCCGTTTAGTCGTAAAAAGGTAACAAATAAACAGAGTTACGTTTGCATTTATAATATTACTAGCTGTCCTCCGTGGTTTCACCCGCGTTCTCAAGCGATGTATCATTTTCCCGGGATAAAAAGATGAATGTTATTCCTATATATGCTCTATCTATGTGCCAAGTTTCATCCAAATCCGTTGGGTAGTTTTTGCGTGAAAGAGGAACAAACATCTAAACATCCATACATACAACCTTTCGCTTTTATGATATTAGTAAGACATTATTATTATTTTATTTATAATATATTTACTATTATTAGTTTATAGTTTCAACAGACGGTCTCTAAGCTCTAGAGTTGGAATCGTTCAGCGTATTCACCATACCTTTCACCGACATAATTCTATAAAACCCAACGAAAGTTTAACGACATATATCCAATATTAATTGACCGAAATATAATTTTCAGAGGCCCTGGCCACGGCACAGGTCGTAGGATTGATTCCCATTCCACCAAAAACATAAATGTAAAAAAGGAGAGCCAAGTTCAATACAAAAATGATGCTTGGCTGTGGGCTTCGCCGTAAAAAGAATGGAGATCTAAAGTGTTTCTTTGCTTTATTTTTGACAGGCCAGTTGGCTTGGTGGTTAGCGCTCTGACTACTAAACCAAAGGTCGCGGGTTCGATTCCCACCCAGGACAAACATTTGTGTGCATGAACATGTCTGTTTGTTCTGTGTCTGGGTGTAAATATCTATATTAGTATGTATTTAGAAAAAAAAAAGTACATATTATATGTAGTATATCAGTTATCTGGTTTCCATAGTACAAGCTCTGCTTAGTTTGGGATCAGATGACCGTGTGTAAAGAATGTCCTAGGTTTATTTATTGGATACCTATAACAATTGCTGTTATTTAAAAATCAATACAAAAATTATGCTTGGCTGTGGGCTTCGCTGCTTAGTGTGGGATGAGATGGCCGTGTGTGAAGAATGCCCTAGGATATTTATTTATTTATGATTTATTATCATTTTATATCCTAGAGGCAGTACATAATCCCTTTGAAGAATTTGTTGTTACCCGTGTACCTCCCATTTGCTAGAGGGGGATTTATAAACTGTTAGTGCTCTGGATTATAGGAACATCATTAGCATGGGTAAATACTTTAAATGTCTGTGGCTGTATTCTTACTCCTAAAATAACAGCGCTAACTTAGGCATGACACTTTTTGGCCGTTATATATACTACTATCATGATTATTTTCATTTCTTTCCAGCTAGCAATTTAGTTTGTAGGAGAGGGGTTCTTGTGACATTAACAAAAATAATAATATTTCTGAATCTGAAACAGAATCGAAATACAGTGTAAACTCTTTATAACGAAACTCAAGGGACTGAGCATTTTTTGTCGTTATAGAGAGTTATCGTTATATGGAGTGAACAAAAAAAAACAAAACAAAGTGAACAAACCAACCAACTTGGGCTCACTTCAACGTTATAGGGAGTTTATCGTTATAAAGGATAACGTTATAAAGAGTTTACACTGTATATTATTCACAACTCCGCAATAGTTTTTGAATGACCTCCAAAACGATATCCCATATATATGGAAAAAACGAGAAAAAAATATCATCTATAGTATAAATCGTTGTATATTGTGCAAAATATAATTGTACCAAACACAGATAAATAGAAAAATAGAAAAAATATAAATTCGTTCTTAGAATATATTTATTTTATATATTTAACATACAACGAAAAATATTACAATTAGGAAAAACATAAACAAAAAGAAACATAACAATATTGAAGCTCAGCAAAAGTATCAATGATGATGCTTCTTGGGTACAATGTGGTGGGTGCTGTGCTTCACGTCTGCGTGGAATCTGGAAAAGAAAGTATTTTAATATCACAATGGATGATAAGACTCCTTTCTGCCAATCTTTCGACATAAATGCAAATGTCCGCCTTGTTCTCAGTAATTTTGTTTGAATTATCAGCTATAAATGTAAATGAAGTAAATGGAATTGAAAAACTCATGTATCTACATCTATTTCTGATAGTTTAAATCGTTAAGCGCTACAGCGCTTGGAATATAAAAACGTCTAATATTCTTACCCAGTGTGGTGGTCTGCATGATATTCAATTTTCCTGTTGGAGCCATCAGGCTGGTGCAGCAAGTAGTATCCTTTCACTTCATCACCGTCGCGGTGCTCGTGCTGCGACTTGTGGTCGCCAGTGTGGTGGTCCTCCACCTTGTACTCGAACTCGTACTTTGGGTGAGTCTGTAGAAGAAAGTATTTTAGGTAATTTGCACTTTATTCTATGTAAGAATGAACACATTTTTTACTGTGTGACTTACGAAGAAGTCGTGGTGCTCATGTCCATGATGATCTTTGAAGTGCACAGGGACCGCCTTGCCGTCGTGCTTGTGCACGTGTTGTGAGGAGAACGCATCTTTATGTTCATGTTCATGGCCAAACTGTGCGGACACCATAACAACCACCGCAACAAAACAAAGCACCTGAAATAAAAACATATATTATTCACACTATAACTTTGAAACTTCATAAATAAAACAGGTATATAATAGAATATATAGGATTCTATTCTAAAACTTTTTGGAATACCTTAGAAATCATTTTCGTTTTTTTGGAATTGATTGAGTTATTGTATTAGTTACTCTAGATTCAGCTGTCGAATGATACACTTCACCTAAAACACGCATGTTTTATACTGAAAATAAGTTCAAATTTTTGATGTAATAATGAATTTCGATATAAAATAGGCAATAAAGTAAGTATGCAATATTTTTAAACAATTGAGAAAGTTTTGGATTGCTTTAGGTATGTACGAAAAAAATATGACAAATACATTAAATTTTACGTTTGTGTAAGTTTATTTAGTTTTGTTGTGATGGCACTTAAACATAAATAAATCTTTCTGTTAATATAGTACAATACATATTTATTGAGCGATCCACACACTTTTAAACCGACTTGTATAAAAAGGAGGAGGTCCTTAATTCGATGGTATTTCCTTTTACGTTTAGTTTTGTTTAAGTGTATATTTTTTTGTAAGTACGTAATATTTTGAGTAGTAGAGCTCTTAGTGCAGAGTTCGTACGGGTAAGTACTACTACTTCACTTATGTCTTGTAGCTTCAGTAACTTTAAATTTGACCTTCATAAGCGCCTTCCGAGGGCCTAAACTGAATAAATGGTTTTGAATTTTGAACTCATTTCCGCCGTGAAGCCGTGGACCGTCTGCTTATATATCGAGCCATATAGTATAAAAAAAAATACATATATGTTGTGTTAGATATTTAGTTCAAGTAACTGTGTGCTAGAAGCATAATTGGTAAGGATTGTGTAGTACTCCCCCGGTCGAACTCTACACTAAAAGGTTTTGCTATATATCAACTACTCAATAAACTTAATTTTATACAAAAAAATACTATAAAAATGAAGCCAATCATTTTATTCGATGCACCTGTTGTAAACATGCAAATCTGTAATAACAACATAACCAAGTGTAGTTACGACTAATCCATCATACACGGTTCGTTGACTAGCATACATAATATATGCACGCAAAGGTAAATTTATTATTGACAAGCTTTTCCCATTGTTTTAATTTATCGCGATGAAGATTACTATTTACATCCTCTAGTTTAGTTTAACATACAATATTTTTTAATAGTAATTGCTAAATTATAATATCATTTCTTTGTTTTATATACCATATGGGCTGACACATAAGCAAACGGTCCACCTGATGCGAAGTGGTCACCGCCGCCTATAGACATTTGCAACACCAAGGGCATCGCAAGTGCATTGTCGACCTTGAGACGTGAAGTTGGTAAGTCTCATGTGCCTATTATTTCACCGGCCCTCTTACCTTTCTAACCGAAACACACTAATAAAAATGCACTACTGCTTCACGGGGGAAATGGGTAAGGTAGTAGTACTTCTCCGGACGAACTCTGCACTAAGAGCTCTACTACTCAGAAAAGGTATCCTGGAATATTCTATACACACGGTCTTCTAATCCCAAACTAAGTAGATCTTGTACTATGGGAACTAGATAACTGATATACGACATATATTATAATACACAGAACAAACAGACATGTTCATGATCACAAATATTTGTCCTAAGTGAAAATCGAACCCGCGACCTGCGGCGTAGCATTCAGGGTCTACCAAGTAACCACCAAGTCAACTGGCCCGTCGATAATAATTATATATTACTAATATTATAAATTACTTATCTTTGTGTGTATGGGTGTTTGTTACTCTTTCACGCAAAAACTACAGAACGGATTTAACTCCGTAACTCGGGAAATGTAACATCCCCCAACGCGGGTAAAACTGCGGGGGACAGCTAGTAATTAATATTTCACTAAATAACGGAGATATTAACTCCTGTGCCTTTACCATGAGTTTTTAACGTACGTACTCGCTAGCGACGGCGTAAAACATTTGTATGGCAAATGTGTACAGCGCCACTAGCGGTCACCTAAAGAACTAAAATCGGTAGTACGACTCGATAGGTAAAAAACCTATCGAAATGTAAACACTAGCGAGTAACGTTTTTTAGCCTTTACTATAGAAATTCGGTACCATGAGTCACAAATTTGACAGTTGCTATCGAGAAATACTGTATCGATAGTAGTTTACTTGCTAGTGACTAAAGTAAGTTTCGATGGCAACTCATGGTAGAGGCACTGTATATAAATTTAAGTTATCGAGCAACACGTGTTTACGGCTAAGTAAGTTTGCCATAGAAAGAACTTGATGTTTCGCATATCGCAATCATATTATTCATTTATTTGTAGATGAGCAGCTTGGTAGCTGATGTGTCTATATCACACAGTGTTGAAAGTCACTTTATACTTCACTTTTGAAGATTTATAGTCATTGTCCAGTTGTCTAATTTGTTTTTTTAGCAACTTCTTTTTTATTAAATCCTTCTTACCGAATTAGTTTTTGCCACCCTTATATTACTGTTAAAAAGCACCGAACAGCATATGTCTCTAATCTTATTCTTCCAAATAACGTTCAAAAATATCGAGAGTTAGTGCAATAGTTACCAGAGTAAATAGCTTTTAGTAAGCTTTTTAAATAAAAGCTATCAATATGACTGTATTAAAAACAAGTCTAAAAGAACTTAAGAATTGTACAACTCTATTATAAACATAACTAACAAATCCGACCACCGAAACATGCGAGCTTCATGTTTTAATAAATATTTTTGGTAATTTGGTATCTCCAGCCAATAAGTAGCTCTCACGAAAATACTATTTTATTCGTATGAGGTTAATTATTTATTTAATTTTATGTAACTTAAGATTTTTATTACATCTTGTTGTTCGTTTTATAGAAATAAATAATTCCAGTAATCAGATATAACTTTATCGGGTCGGATACATAAGTTCATCCATATCCAATAAATATATTTTTTTGTATATTTAAATAAAACCGTATCTTATTAGAAATTATTTATTACGAATCGTATTTACAAACTTATAATTTACCAAACAGTAGTCAGATTTTTTATATAAGTACTAGCTGCCCGGACAGACGTCGTTCTGTCGAAATAAGTCCATACAAAAATGCAGGAATTCGCTCGCAGCGCCACCTACCGGGTCCAATTGTGAATCTAAACCATCCAGGGCACCACCCAAACGCAAACAAAAAAAAACATTCCAATCGGTCCAGCCGTATTAAAAAAGAAGAAATAATTGAATTTCACGGTATTTCGTTTACTACAAAATAAATTTAATTTATACATTAGCCTCAATAACACGTGGTAATCATGATATTGAATTGTAGCTTATATGACACGTTCGTAGATTTACCATAGCAGCGCCATCTATTGATGACTTACTCAACCCAGTCGAAAGGTATCGACATCTCTTAGAATCATTTGGAGTTAACAGATAATTGTGACTGTCAAATAATAACAGACAAATAATTAGCAATAAATTAAAATTGCGACTATAATTTGAGATTTAAACTATCCTATCTCTCAAGTTGGATCGAACTGCACATGGTGTGCGAATTTTATTATAATCGGTTAAGTGGTTTAGGAGTCCATTGAGGACAAACATTGTGACACGAGATTTATATATATTAAGATATTAATTACTACACAGTAGTTATGAATCAATTGAATTGATTAGTAATGATGATGCTTCTCTGGCACGATGTGGTGGGTGCTGTACTTCACGTCCGCATGGAAACTGTAAAATAAGGCCATTAGAGAAGCGAGAACAAATTTGGCTAGTAATATTATGATAATACACCAAGTAAAAAATGCTATCCATTATGTTGTAATAAAAATTAAAAACAAATGAATATTATATGCTCCCTTCTTATCCTTACCCGCTGTGGTGGTCGCCGTGGTAGTCCACCTTCCTGACGGAGCCGTCGGGCTGGTGCAGCGAGTAGTACCCCTTCACGACGTCTCCGTCGCGGTGCTCGTGCTGCGACTTGTGGTCGCCGGTGTGGGGATCCTCCACCTTGTACTCGAACTCGTACTTGGGGTGAGTCTGGAGAATAATATTATTTTCATTAGGTACATCATATATACTATATTTATAAATTATGATGAGAATGCTTTACAACTTACGAAGTAATCATGGTCCTCATGTCCATGGTGATCTTTGAAGTGCACAACTTCTGCGTGTCCGTCGTGTTTGTGGAGGTGTTGCGAGGAGAACGCGTGTCCGTGCTCATGTCCGTATTGCGCGGACACCACCGCGACCACAGCTCCGATGAACAAAACCTGGAACAGGAAAGTGTGATGAATAAATTATTCTTCACATATGGTATGCTTGATTTGCTACTTGCTTTCATCCCGCGCTTTCAATCGCCTTCCCGTGGGATCTCGTAAATAAATGTATATCCTGGGACATATTTTACACACGGTCACACGGGAAACTAGATATCTGATATACTGCATATATAACTTTTTTTTCTACATACATATTTACAGACAGAAAAAACAGACATGCTCGTGCTTAGAAACATTTTTCCTGAGTGGGAATCGAACCCATGTCTAATATGTTCTAGGATAATATAGCACAATACTTGAGAGAAGCTTAGCTTCTATTAGTCGTTCCAGAGATTACCTTTCTAAGTATAAATAAATAAATAAATTTGACCTCTTTATAACATTATTATAGATAAATAAATAAAAATGTACCTTAAGCATATTTGATAAAAAAATATTGTTCTTTGTAAATGTTACTAAATTCAGTAAAGAACTGATACAATTCGACTAACACTCACGTCTTTTATATAACTCAACAAATGTGACCATGGTTACAAGTGATATTGATTTCACTCTAAATTATTGGCAGTTAAAGTTATTATTTACCAACTTTCGTGGGCACCGTTTGCAATAATTACCTTATCGCGTTTGATTGTCCAACAATCCTACTCAGAAAAGGCTTTCGAAGTTAATAATATTACCGTTTTTGACAAATACCTTTTTTTAATTGCATTTCTGTAAGGCACTGACATACTTGATTAAGAATTTATTGTTATGATCTGACCTACATTTATGGATTTATTCATCAATGAGTTTGCAAGTCTACTATAAAGGTAACGACAAGGGTAAAGCCTAGGTTCCGAAAAAATATTCGCACGCTTTCAATATTTTTAAAATAAACATGGTGGATATACATATTATGTGAAATTACAAATTGCGTTTTATCAAGCTTAATGAAAATATCGAAATCCTGACAATTGGGGGCCCGGAATAACGCACTTCAAATATCTTTTAACTCTTGCATGTAAAATGCATAATAAAACCAATGTTTGCGTTATGATGTGATGATGCGTTAGTTTGACGGATATTTCTCTTCTACGAAGAAATGTTGATGCGGTTGTTATAAATAATATGCGTTTCGTTCAATGTAAAAAATAATGTAATATTTTTCAAATACAAAACAATTATTTAAATTATGACAGATGTGTATACGATATTGGCGGGAATATGCAATGAAGTGAAGTTGGTAATAAAAGAAAGATGGCCGAGGTGACGTCCTCTTTTGTCGTTCGCTGCTTCAGAGCGCACACGACACGCGCCTAGCTTCACACCGGTTGGCACGCCGATAGATGACGCGATAACATGGGCCCGGCCTTGGAAGCAGCAGGTTCCAACTTGATCAGCAGCATGACATCTCATCTTCGGAATGGGTTGATGTAACTGGTAGCGGGCAAATTTTAGAGAAGGCTCTGCGTGTGATGCCTGATGCTGTCAGTAAATCGGCCACTCGTGAGACGCCATCGGTACCAGGAAAAATACGTATTATTCTGCCTAACTTCCATTGTAGTGGAGGCAGATTGTCATCTTTAATGAGCGCAAGTTTATTAAGTTCAACTTCGCCTTGGTTTGTTTTCCACTTCGTTCGCGTCTGCAGCTCTGTTATATATTCATTCGACCATCGTTTCCAGAAGCTCTGTCTCATCTGCTCGATCACTTCATAGCGTAGCAACCGGTGACTTGGCGTGGCAGTCAAGTCTCTGCAATCTGGGGCAGTCAGTGGCCGGCCGATGAGGAAGTGACCGGGGGTAAGTGGTTGCAGGTCACGAGGGTCAGTGGAAAGGGTGGTAAGGGGCCGGGAATTTAGTATGGCTTCAATTTGTGCTAAGACAGTACTGATCTCCTCGTACGTAAGGTTGGCGCATCCTATTACACGTCGAAGATGGTATTTACAGGACTTAACTCCTGCTTCCCATAAACCACCAAAGTGAGGAGTATATGGCGGAATGAATTTAAATTGAATGCTATTATTTGAGGCGAAATTGATAACATCCTGACTGTTATCACTAAGAAATGAAACAAATTCTTTCGCTGCCCCTACGAAATTCTTTCCGTTATCTGACATGATCTCGACTGGTTTGCCGCGGCGAGATATAAAGCGTTTTAATGCAAGTATGTAATCGTTTGTTGAAAGACTCGTAACCAATTCTAAGTGAACAGAATGTGTGCACAAACATATAAATAAGCAAATATACGATTTAATGAGACTAGCTCCCCTACCTCTACGACTTAAAATCATCACTGGCCCGGCGTAGTCAACACCGCAGCGCATGAAAGGGAATCCAGGTTCCAGACGTTCAGTCGGCAGATTACCCATTATAGGCTGTACTGTTTTCCCTTTGATACGCGTGCACATGACACACATGAGAACTGTCTTTCTAGCTAGGTTTCGCCCCCCGAGAGGCCACCACGCTTCACGCACATGAGCTAGTAACACCTGAGGCCCACCGTGTAATAGTTGTTTATGCTCGTTTCGAAATAATAACACGGTAAATCTATGTTTACTACACAAAAGAATAGGATGTTTTTTATTATAATTTAAATTATGAGAATTTTTCAGTCTCCCACCTACACGTATTAATTTATTGTTATCAAGGAACACATTCAAACCGATTATTCTTTTAGATTTAATGACTGACTGCTTAATTAATTCATTATATTCGTCGTAAAAGGAATCAAGTTGCGCGAGTCGTGCAAGCAATGTGGTTGAGGCATTAAGTTCGTCACAAGACAACGGGCCGATCTGACGATACTGTTTACTTACTCGCACGTTACCTACGAATCTTAATACGTAAGCTGCCGCTCGGCGCAACCGGTTAAATGAAGAATACCTATGAAAGTCTATTAAATTGATTTGATTATTTGAACTGTTGCACAGCATACTTATATGTTGAGATTTTAATTCGGGCAATTCATTTTTATTTATTGAGGAATTAGTTGAATATACTATTACACGTTGTTGTAAAAACTCTGGCCCGTGCCACCACATATTGTTATCTTTGAGTTCGTTCAAAGTCAGACCTCTCGATACGATATCAGCCGGATTGTCTTTACCTTGTACGTGTAACCATGGTGTGTCTCCTGTGAGTTCGTTTATTTGAGACACACGGTTTTGTACGAACGTTTTTAAATCGCGAGGAGGTATCCTTATCCAGCCCATGACTATGGTGGAGTCCGTCCAGAAGAATACCTTGGTAAAGACCAATCTAAGGCAGCTAATAATTTTATAATATAATCGTGCGCCTAGTAACGCACCGCATAGTTCAAGTCGCGGGATGGTACACACTGTCTTTACGGGTGCGACTTTGCTTTTTGCACATAACAAGTTAGTTGTGATAGCTGAGTTATCGCTGTAGGTGCGTATGTATGCGCAGGCGCCGTACGCATTCTGTGAGGCGTCGGTGAAAATGTGTAACTCACAGTTTTGTGTATATTTACTCAGTACGTAACGAGATACACGTATATTTGTTAAATCTGACAAAGTTTGAATAAATCGATGCCACATGGATTCTATGTCGGTGGGAACTAAATCATCCCAATCGATTTTGCATAACCATAATTTTTGTAGCATGATTTTTGCAATAATTATGGCCGGAGATAAAATGCCAAGAGGGTCATAGATTTGTGAAATCACAGACATCATAACACGCTTAGTGACCTTCAAATTATTTTGTAAATTTGTAGTAAAATGAAGTTCATCGGTATTTACCTGCCATCCTAGACCGAGGGTTTTATTTTGACAATGTTCCCCGATCGCTAATTCCTTAGATGTTTTCAAGTTTACGTCATGATTAAATGTCCACTTCCGTAACGGGAAACAGGCCGAATTTAAAACTTGTGAAGTCTTTTCGCATATGTTTGATAAAACAATAGGTTCATCCGCGCCGGTAATCAAATCGTCTACGAAAAAATCTTCATTTATGACCTTCGCGACAACCTTATCATCTGTTTCTTGCGCGAGCTGACGTAAACAACGCATGCTAAGGTATGGAGCTGACGATGTTCCGTAGGTAACGGTATTAAGTTGATAGACGTTTAATTGATCTGATGGATTTTCTCGCCACAATACAAGTTGTAAGCTACGCTGATCACGGTGCACCAAAATTTGCCGGTACATTTTTTCCACGTCAGCGCAAGCCACATACTTGTATTGTCTAAATCTTAATAAAATGGAGAATATATCGTTTTGGAGAGGCGGTCCTATCAGCTGTATATCGTTCAATGATTTATTTGAAGAAGTTGTAGCACTTCCGTCAAACACTACACGTAATTTGGTGGTCGTGCTATGTTCGCGAATCACTCCGTGATGAGGGAGAAAGTAGTGCGGCCGTGGGTAATCATTAATCGGGGACATATGCCCTAAGTCAATATATTCACGCATAAAGTCACTATACATCTTTTTGTAAGAAGGTGATCGTTCAAGTTTGCGTTCTAGTGACATAAAACGCGATTTTGCCTGCTCGTAAGAATCACCGAGCAAATCAGCTGATTCCTTTAACGGTATTCGTACCGAAAACCTACCATTACTATCACGTTGAGTACTAGTTACAAAGGATTCTTCGCATTTACGTTCGTCCTCGGTGAGTATGGAGTGAGGATTCGATTGTCCAACTTCTTCAAGTTCCCAGAACTTCCTTAATTGTGTATCTATTTGAGATATTTGAACAAAGTTACAGTGAACATGTTTGTTTACTTGTGGGTTGTTAATAGAAATGGGACCTGAAATAAGCCACCCAATTTTTGATTTTAATAGGTAAGGACCATTTGACAATCGAATGCGACCCTCCTCTAATAAATCCCAGAAGACATCCGCGCCTAACAACAAATCAATTGCTGATGGTTCGTTGTATGTGGGATCGGCAAGACATAATTCGCTTGGAATGCGGAGGGTGTCGCAGTCAATACGCATCGACGGCAGACTGGATGTAATGCACGGCAAAACAAAGCAACGAATTTGTGTACTAAAGTTACCTGCCTTTGAACGCAAGTTAATATCGCATAATTTGTTTGATTGTGAGACCGACTGTCCCACTCCGGATATACGTATAGTGGACTGTATTACCGATACGTTTAAACGCTTAGAAATACTTTCTGTTATGAAACAATTTTGACTACCACTATCTAACAGCGCTCGGGCTGTATGATAGTCATTGTTACTATCCATGACCTCGACTAGGGCAGTGGATAATAATACTTGTGACGGTAGTAATGAAGACGTGTTATCGCGTTTCGACTCATTCAATGCACAGGAGACGACCGAGACCGGTGCCTTATCAGACGGTTGTGAATTATGCGCACTTGCCGCTGAGGTAGCCGGAATGGATGCATTGGAGTTGCTGTCGATATGTAATAAACTATTGTGTTTTTTCTGGCACTGCTTGCAGGTCCCGTACGTACACTCTGCAAGTGTATGTCCGGCCCGCAAACAATTACGACACAAACGTTTGTTGTCAATGAATTTAATTCTATCTGCTATTGTTAGATTAAGAAAATTGAAGCAAGCATACAAAGCATGATTATCACCACACATTGGACAAAGACGTAACAATCTATCGAATTTATTGTTAGTATGCGTAGACACAAAACTTTGTGTTTTATACATTTGCGCTGGGTTACCTTGCTTTTTGTTATCAAATGTATTGCTAGGCCTTTGATTTTGTACGGGTTTCGAACTACTATTATTCTGAATCATATCTAACATGTCTGCGCGATTTCTTAAGAAAGTTAATAACTCGTCTAATTTTATCTTACCCTTTTTTGAATCAAGAGCAATTGAACCCTTATAATTTTCCCACTCGCGCTCTGAACAAGAATCTAACTTAGAAACAATAATATAGATGATAAGAGTGTCCCACGCGTCCGTAGGCTCGTCTAGGGATTTGAGTGCCCTTAAATTACGTAACACAACATCGACTAATTTTCTAAGTTGCAACGGTGATTCCTTGTTAACAGATTGTGCAGCAAACAACGACTTAACGTGGTTATGAATCAATAATCTATTATTGTGGTACCTATTTTCTAACAATTCCCATGCGTGGGTATAATTAGCGGATGTGAACTCTAATGCACTAATGACTTGAAGTGCTGATCCACTGAGCGAGGACTTTAAATAGTGAAATTTCTGAATTGGATCTAAATCGCTACGTTTATGAATCATAGATAAATATGAATTCTTGTACTCGAGCCAGTGATCATATGAGCCGTCGAATAAGGGAAGCTTGATCTCAGGTAATTTAATATGAATAGATTTACTCTTTTGCGCACTTGAAAACTGAGAATTGTCACTTTCATTTTTATCTTTCGCAACGCTGATAAGACATTTTGCAACAGACATAATACTAAAGTATTGATCTTCAAATGATTCCCTATACTCCAATTGTTTAAGCAATTCATTGTCATCTAAGAGTCGTTCAATTTTATCCTGAATCAAATTAAATGAAGTGAGTAAACTTGTGACCGACTCGATTCGTAAAAGTAACTCTGCCTGTTGCCTGTCAGATAAAGGAACGTTTTCATATTTGCTAACATATTTCTCAAATAAAGTTATTCTTCCCTTGATGGAACCCCTTTGCTTTTTAAAATCGCTTATACTCATACTATTTTCAGCCTCATTAAAACTATTCTCACTCATTTCGATGGTTTATGAATAAACAAAAGTTACTCACAGTTATAATAATCAACGAAGCGACGGCAGGTGGCGATAGGTAACGAAGTTGCGTGGAATTACTATTCACGGCACTTATCAGCACAAATAGAGATAGATGAAGATGGTAAGTACAGGAACGACTGGGGTCCTGGATACGAAGATGCGGCTCGAAGCTGACCAAAATGTTTGCGTTATGATGTGATGATGCGTTAGTTTGACGGATATTTCTCTTCTACGAAGAAATGTTGATGCGGTTGTTATAAATAATATGCGTTTCGTTCAATGTAAAAAATAATGTAATATTTTTCAAATACAAAACAATTATTTAAATTATGACAGATGTGTATACGATATTGGCGGGAATATGCAATGAAGTGAAGTTGGTAATAAAAGAAAGATGGCCGAGGTGACGTCCTCTTTTGTCGTTCGCTGCTTCAGAGCGCACACGACACGCGCCTAGCTTCACACCGGTTGGCACGCCGATAGATGACGCGATAACAACCAATATTGTATTAATGGCTCTATGACAGATGTACGGAGAAATTTAGTACTCAGTCTTTGTCAAAGATGATATGTATTGTCGTGTAAGTGCAACCAACAACCCAAAGAAGTCCTTAGCTTTTTTTATTAAAAAATCTGAAAAAAGTTGAACCGCAATGACTGAAAGAGTTAAACTACTCAGACATGCTTTGCCTTGTTTCGATTAACCGAAATGCAATCAAAAGAGTGAATCGTCACTTACGTTTTTATAGCTCAGAATGATTAGTCATTTAAATTTGCTACATCAATATTGGTAAGTGAGGATAAATGAGTATCAAGCGCATTTATTGCTTTTATTGTATGTTCTATGACTATTTCCTCCGAACTATTTCTTCACTCCTTAGTGTGAAATCAGCGTAACCTTGATCATATAAGTTAAGTATTGTTTTCTATAAAAATGGTACATTTATGGTGATATGTATCAGTCTATTGCAGAGCTTTGAACCCACTAAACGAATATTATCTTTACTCAAAATGCTTACTAAGGTAAAATAAAACCAAAACTTTATCCACACCGTATAGTATTTTTGTTAGAAATACAAAACAGCATCATCATTCCAGGTTTTATGCGGTGTAGCAGTAATAGTCGCAGTGTCATATGGACACGAACACGCATACTCCTCGCAGCACATTTACAAGCACGACGGACACGCGGAGCCTGTGCACGTGCACGGTCACCATGGCCATGACCACCATGACTACTATGTAAGCCATAAAGCACCTACTAGAAGATCATCAATAATCCTATAGCTGGTACAATTATCTAATATGAATGCGTTCCAGACTCACCCCAAGTACGAGTTCGAGTACAAGGTGGAGGACCCCCACACCGGCGACCACAAGTCGCAGCACGAGCACCGCGACGGAGACGTCGTGAAAGGGTACTACTCGCTGCACCAGCCCGACGGCTCCGTCAGGAAGGTCGACTACCACGGCGACCACCACACCGGGTAAGGATACCTACAATTATAAATAAAAGCTAGACATGTTCCTTATACTCTTAAATAAATGCAACGTTTTTTTCATTTTCAGTTTCCACGCCGACGTGAAGTACAGTACCCACCACATCGTCCCTCATCATCACCATTACTAATGCCATTATCACAACATTGCTATGTTCACCATTTTCATATTGTTTTCAGCAGTCTAATACCAAATAAATAAATTTATATTTTTTCCACAAAATAATTTTTTGTTTCTACTTGATCATATCATCATACCCCTAGTCCATGAATATCCATTTTAAATATTACTTACTGGTAACCAGCATGTTGCTGCCGCCTAAAAAATAACTGTGGAAATATTGTATAAAATTTGAAAGGGTTTTCGTGTTTAATTAGGAGTGATAGAAATAATTATATTAATTTTCTAACTGACAATGAATACGTTTATAGAAAATTAAGGACATTTAAAGGAGAAGTATGTCTATAGAATAGCAGAAATGCTCTTTCAAATAAAACCGTCGGTACGGCACGCACGCCTTCTACTGTAAGTTGAATGTCAGAGTGAACAGTCAGATGAATGGCGCATAAAATACGAACACACAAACAAACTTTGATTTTAGCATTATAGATTTTCTTGTAGATAACAATGGCATACCTGTAAAAATGTTTACAAGTGAATACTGATTTATTATTTGGTCTGTTCGGTAAATTTTCTGCTTTGAAATTAATATTCATGAAATCAGGCTCATAATTCAGAAAAGAACCATGTTTTCAATCATGAAAAATAAACGGCTCTTCGTTGCTTATCATCAGTCTTAGATATATCCACATATTTTAAAATACTACAGACACACACAAACGATAGAATTTTAATGATACAGCCAATTATGGTAGGGGTACAAAGATTAGAAGGGAACTGAATTTTGATTATTTTGTTTTGAAGAATAGTATTAATTTTTCTTCAATGGAACTTCTAAGAAAAATCTCCCTATAGGGCCTTAAAGCTATATAAGATGGAACCTTAATCGGAGGTTCTAGTCCAGAGGCCCGAAAATGTGCGTAATTTCATGATTTTTATTTGAGAGTACATACGTATTTTAAAAAAAAAAACTTTTGTGGCATTTATTTGTCTATATTTTAAAAAGTTTTCAATTTTTTTTTCAGTAAAATAATACAAAATGGCAGCTCCAGCCCTCACTGACGGCGGTCGTACGCGGCGGTGGACAGTGTGCGCGGGGCACTCTACAGCCCTGCCAAGTGATCTGAAACGAAAAAACCAAAATAAATCTTAAAGTAGATGAAATTTGGGGGGCTTTATGATTTTCCAATTTTTAAAAAAACCCTTTTTAAAAAAAATGGGGACCCTTTTTAGGAAAAACACCTTTTTTGCCTTGTTTTATTTGTATTCACGTTAAAAAAAAACAGTACTAAAAATTTTTTTTTTACAAAAAACGCTTCCTGAAGGCCCCCTAAATTGAATAAGCTTTAAGAAATGCTTTATACTTAGTAAGCTGTGTTTTCCATGCACAGACTTGTCAGTTTTTGGTGTATTATTCTTATTACGTACTTATTAACAACTAGACTAGTCTGGCGGCCCTGGATTGGATTCCAGGGTAGGTAAATTAGTAGCACTAACGTTTCTTTCATAGGGATATTTCTTTTATCAATTCGTAAATACTATTCTAATTTAACATAGTTTAATAAAAATAATTATTTTGCGTAAAATAAAATAAGTAAATATCGCATGATAACTAATCATAGAATCAACATAATTCATAATAATTCAATAATTTTCAAACTGAATAGAACTACGTTTTCAATCAAATACATATATTATAATAAAAAATTAATGGGTTTACATTGCTTCCATCACCCTTATAGACAAATGGTAATATGGCCAATAATGGTAGAAATCTGGTCTCCATAGTTCCTCTGGTTAGTTTGGGATCAGAAATGAAATGTCTCATAAAATAATAGGGCCTTAAAGCTAAATAAGATGGAACCTTAAGACAATGCTCCATACTTAGTAAGCTGTGTTTTACATGCACTGATCTATCAGATTTGGCGTAATACTCTTATTAGGTACATATTCTGTCGTTAACAGACTCTATTTGTCGGCCCTGGATTGGGTGTCAGGGTATGTAAAATACTAGTACTAACTTAGGGTTATCTACCCCTATGAACGAAACGTAAAGATATTATTTATTATCAATTTGTATATTTTATATGCATAAGCTAATAATAGTTTTATAAAAATAATTGTTTTGTAGAAAATAAAATAAGTACTAAACGCATGACAACATAGAATCGACATAATTCGATTTGCGCACATTTAAGCCGAAGAAGTAAGGCCAACAGTATATGCTCCGATGGCAGAAATATCAAAGCACTGAACCTAAATTAAATGTAATACAACTACTGTTTACACCTTTCTGTCATACGTTATACTGTTGAGCGTTTAGTGACACACATTCTTTAGGTAGGTAAAAGTGAACCATTCTTACCCAATTACTTTAAATAAGGTGTTTGTAATAAACTGGATTAATTTTAACTTAAAGGTATAAATAGGCATAATTAATTTACGCATTATCAGTCACAGTTTGGTATTAAGATAGTACAGTACTTTACTAAGAAAAATGAACGCCAAGGTATATAAATTAAAATATTAATTCACAAAAGAAAACTGAATATTACGTTAAGATTATAAAAATCAATTCACCTTACACCAAAAAAAACATTCTCTAATCTATCTCTTATTGGAACTTTCTTTTATTTTCATAGATCCTCATATTTTCTGTGGCTTTGGCCATCGTTGCGGCGCGCCCACAAGACAATCACGGTCATGGTCACGGTCACGCGTACTCATCGCAGAGCGTCGTGCTGCACCAGACCCACGACCACCAGCAACAGCACGCGCCTTCGCACCACGAGGTCAAGCCTGTCGTGTACCTTCAGCACCAGTCTTTACACTCTCATGGACAGGAAAAGCACCAGCAAGCGTTCTCATCTCAGAACATCGTGCTGCACCAGGGACACGGTCACGAGACACAGCACGCGCCGATCTATCATCAGAGCAAGCCTACCTACTCTCATGGACATGAACACCACCAGGAAGATCACCACGAGGACTACTATGTATAACTCATTCTTGATACATATCACATATACAATCCTTGACCAAACTACTATTATATCTTTGTTGTATCCACAGGCACACCCCAAATACGCATTCGAGTACAAGGTGGAGGACCCGCACACCGGCGACAAGAAGTACCAGCACGAGACGCGCGACGGCGACGTGGTGAAGGGCGTCTACAGCCTGCACGAGGCTGATGGCACCGTCAGAATCGTCGAGTACACCGCCGATAAACACAGCGGGTAAGATAACAATTAAAAGTTGCTACAAAAAAAAAACCTGTCGAGATCTCTTAAACTTAAATCACGCGTCACTAATTCCAGAATTAATGATATGTTATTTTCTCTTACAGATTTAACGCGGTAGTGAAGCGCGAGGGCCACGCTAAGCATGTTGTGCCTGAACATCACCATTAACGCCCATTGATTTTCTGTATATTGTAACTGTGATTCTGTGTTGATCTATTGTTATTATTGTTAAATTATAAATAAAGTCTATTTTATCTAAATAACATATACTTTAATTTTTAAATATAAAAAGGGTTTGTTAAGTACTTGGTTTACTTTACATGAAAAGGTTCTAGCAAAAATATACAAAAAGCAGTTAGCGAAGTGTTTGCTGACCATAAACCAGAAGAGTAGGTACTTTATAAGTTTTTGTAATGATTGACTGAGAGACTGAAAGTACTAGACGGACTAGTATGGTCCATCTGAAGTGCCCAGCTAATTAGATGAACTTTAATTGTAAGAGGCATTACTGTGCTTATAAATGTATAATTGTATAAGCATAATATATGTAAATAAAATATATAATTAATTCACTTAAAGAATTAAAGATCAATGACAAGGTCATAATTTAAGATTTATTTCAAGATTTATTTTATGTTTATTATTATACTAATATAATTTAGCCACTTGATAGCCACAATCTGTTTCTTGGGTTTCCATACCCATCTGTGTTTCTGTCTGCCAAATCTGTATATTTTAATAAGTAATACTTAGTAAGCTTGTTTGTATGACTCAAACTCTGAGTTTGGGATCAGATTGTCGTGTCTAGTGAAATTTCATAAGATATTTTCTTGGGTAGAGTCAAATGGTATTGTAATTCGTATACTATTCGGAATTCTTACTCGTGCCCTATCGCCTTTCTTAATTACTACATGCAATAACGTTAGTAGACCATAACATAATGATTTAGTTGAGAGTGAAATCAAAGTTACCTTGATCATAGATATACGGTTTTTGTATAAAAGTTGCATTCATTTTACTAAACATATCAGTTAGCTTCTTGGTTTTGTGACAACCTAACAAAAATATATTATTATAGTCAAAAATGTTTAACAAGGTATAGAAAAGTTTGCAAGTTTTAGCTTTCAAAACTTCTTTTAAATAACAAAGAAAATACATACATATTTGTAATTAAGAAGAATGTGCTCTGCGACTTTCAAGCTGCAGAATTTGTAAATATATATCAATTGAGAGTGGATCTTAGGTCTATAGCCTTAAACGAAATGAAATAGGTTTTAATAATTTGGATAGGCTTGAATTAGACCATAATCACCGTGCTAAGTGATGGTGGAGTCCAAGGGAGGAAGATTGCTAACAATAATTTTATTGTCGATATGTTTGTAGAAATGCTTTTGAAAAATGTCTCCCTTCAATCATAGATAAAGGCTTAACTCGATAGATTATAAAATTGTGTAATGCTGCTGTTTGTGTTAAGTGACTTCAGCGAACTGAAAGATACAAAATTACGCACTTTGGAAATTCAATACACATTCACCCCATTTCTAGGTGCTGTGTTTTGTAGCTGTGATTGTCGCAGTGTCATATGGGCACGAGCACGCGTACTCCTCGCAGCACATTTACAAGCACGACGGACACGCGGAGCCTGTGCACGTGCACGGACACCATGGCAATGACCACCATGACTACTATGTAAGCCATACAGTACTTACTAGAAGATCATCAACAATCCTATATCAAGAGAAATTACCTAAATTGAACGCGTTCTAGACTCACCCCAAGTACGAGTTCGAGTACAAGGTGGAGGACCCCCACACCGGTGACCACAAGTCGCAGCACGAGCACCGCGACGGAGACGTCGTGAAGGGGTACTACTCGCTGCACCAGCCCGACGGCTCCGTCAGGAAGGTCGACTACCACGGCGACCACCACACCGGGTAAGGATACCTACAGTTATAGATTTAAGCTGGACATGTTCCTTATACTGTTAAATAAATGCAATTTTTCTTATTTTCAGTTTCCACGCAGACGTAAAGTACAGTACCCACCATATCGTCCCTCATCATCACCATTACTAATGTTATTACCACAACTATGGCTATGATCACTAGTCTATGTTTTCAGCAGTCTAATACCAAATAAATAAATTTATATTATTTTCACACATACCTTTTTTTGTTTCTACTTAATCATACCATTATACCCCTACTCCATGAATATCTATTTTTATAAATTACATTACCGGTAGGTAATAGGCGCGTTGCTGCCGCACAAAAAATTCTTCTGGGAATATTGTATAAAATTTTAAAGGGTTGTCTTGTTTAATTAGGAAGCATAGATTAGAAGATTAGATGGAAAGGATTATATCTATTGTTTAGCCGACAATGAATACGTTTATAGAAATTTAAAGACATTTAAAGGCGAACTATGTCTGTAGAATAGCAGAAATGCTCTTTCAAATAAAATCGCCGATACGACACGCACGCCTTCTACTGTAAGTTGAACTATGTCTATAACCACCGCGCAAGTGCAAGCAATAGGTTGACAAAGTTTTATCGCACTCTAATAATCGGTGTAGAAGTGCTTCAAATAGGATCAAACAAACAAACTTTTATGGCATACCTGTAAAATTGTTTACAAGTACCTAAATACTGATTTATTCATCTATTTGTCGTGTCAGCGCGTAGGTTAGGTTCATTTTGCCCTTTTGTAGTTAGTATTCATGACATCAGGGTAATAATTCTAAATATATAATTAACCAAAGACATTCTTCACCCATGGTTGACCTGATCCCAATTTAAGCAGAGTGTACAGCTTGTACTATAGCAACCAGGTAACTGATATACTACATTTTTTAAATACGTACTTATATAGGTATTTACACCCAGACACAGAACAAACAGACATGTTCACGCACACAAATGTTTGAGTGGGAATCTAACCCACGACCTGCGGCTTGGTAGTATCAGGAATCAAGCTAACTGGCCCGCCAAACTGAATAGAACCACGTTTTCAATCAAATACATATAATAAAAAATAAATGGGTTTACATTGCCAATTATGGTAGAATACATAGTACAGGGTCTCCATAGTTCCTCTGGTTAGCTTGGGATCAGAAATGAAACGTCTCAGAAAATAATAGGGTCTTAAAGCTAAATAAGGTGGAACCTTAAGACAATGCTCCATACTTAGTAAGCTGTGTTTTACATGCACTGATCTGTCAGTTTTTGGCGTTTTATATTTTTATTATGTACATATTCTGTCGTTAACAGACTGTCGGCCCTGGATTGGGTGTCAGGGTATGTAAAATACTAGCACTAACTTAGGGTTATCTACCCCTATGAACGAAACATAAATATATTATTTATTATTAATTCGTATATTTTATATAACTAATCTAATGATCTAATTAAACATATATGTTTTATAAAAATAATTGTTTTACAGCAAACAAAATAAGTAATAATCGCATGATAACTAATCATAGAATCAATATAATTCGATTTGCGCACATTTAGGCTGAAGTGGTCAACAGTAGATGCTCCGATGGCAGAAATATCAAAGCACTGAACCTAAATTAAATGTATGCAACTACTGTTTACTTATCTACACCTTTCTGTCATACGTTGTACTGTTGAGCGTTTAGTGACACACATTCTTTAGGTAGGTAAAAGTGAACCATTCTTACCCAATTACTTTAAATAAGGTGTTTGTAATAAACTGGATTAATTTTAACTTAAAGGTATAAATAGGCATAATTAATTTACGCATTATCAGTCACAGTCTGGTATTAAGATAGTACAGTACTTTACTAAGAAAAATGAACGCCAAGGTATATAAACTAAAATATTAATTCACAAAAGAAAACTGAATATTACGTTAAGTTTATATAAATCAATTCACCTTACACCAAAAAAAAGCATTCTATATATCTATCTCTTATTGGAACTTTCTTTTATTTTCATAGATCCTCATATTTTCTGTGGCTTTGGCCATCGTTGCGGCGCGCCCACAAGACAATCACGGTCATGGTCACGGTCACGCGTACTCGTCGCAGAGCGTCGTGCTGCACCAGACCCACGACCACCAGCAACAGCACGTGCCTTCGCACCACGAGGTCAAGCCTGTCGTGTACCTTCAGCACCAGCCTTCACACTCTCATGGACAGGAAAAGCACCAGCAAGCGTTCTCATCTCAGAACATCGTGCTGCACCAGGGACACGGTCACGAGACACAGCACGCGCCGATCTATCATCAGAGCAAGCCTACCTACTCTCATGGACATGAACACCACCAGGAAGATCACCACGAGGACTACTATGTATAACTCATTCTTGATACATATCACATATACAATCCTTGACCAAACTACTATTATATCTTTGTTGTATCCACAGGCACACCCCAAATACGCATTCGAATACAAGGTGGAGGACCCGCACACCGGCGACAAGAAGTACCAGCACGAGACGCGCGACGGCGACGTGGTGAAGGGCGTCTACAGCCTGCACGAGGCTGATGGCACCGTCAGAATCGTCGAGTACACCGCCGATAAACACAGCGGGTAAGATAACAATTAAAAGTTGCTACAAAAAAAAAACCTGTCGAGATCTCTTAAACTTAAATCACGCGTCACTAATTCCAGAATTAATGATATGTTATTTTCTCTTACAGATTTAACGCGGTAGTGAAGCGCGAGGGCCACGCTAAGCATGTTGTGCCTGAACATCACCATTAACGCCCATTGATTTTCTGTATATTGTAACTGTGATTCTGTGTTGATCTATTGTTATTATTGTTAAATTATAAATAAAGTCTATTTTATCTAAATAACATATACTTTAATTTTTAAATATAAAAAGGGTTTGTTAAGTACTTGGTTTACTTTACATGAAAAGGTTCTAGCAAAAATATACAAAAAGCAGTTAGCGAAGTGTTTGCTGACCATAAACCAGAAGAGTAGGTACTTTATAAGTTTTTGTAATGATTGACTGAGAGACTGAAGGTACTAGACGGACTAGTATGGTCCAACTGAAGTGCCCAGCTAATTAGATGAACTTTAATTGTAGGAGGCATTACTGTGCTTATAAATGTATAATTGTATAAGCATAATATATGTAAATAAAATATATAATTAATTCACTTAAAGAATTAAAGATCAATGACAAGGTCATAATTTAAGATTTATTTCAAGATTTATTTTATGTTCATTATTATTCTAATATAATTTAGCCACTTGATAGCCACGATCTGTTTCTTGGGTTTCCATACCCATCTGTGTTTCTGTCTGCCAAATCTGTATATTTTAATAAGTAATACTTAGTAAGCTTGTTTGTATGACTCAAACTCTGAGTTTGGGATCAAATTGTCATGTCTGGTGAAATTTCATAAGATATTTTTTTGGGTAGAGCCAAATAGTATCGTAAAAATGTTAAGAATTCTTAATACTCGTGCCCTATCGCCTTTCTTAATTACTACATGCAATAACGTTAGTAGACCATAACATAATGATTTAGCTGAGAGTGAAATCAAAGTTACCTTGATCATAGATATACGGTTTTTGTATAAAAGTTGCATTCATTTTACTAAACATATCAGTTAGCTTCTTGGTTTTGTGACAACCTAACAAAAATATATTATTGTAGTCAAAAATGTTTAACAAGGTATAGAAAAGTTTGCAAGTTTAAGCTTTAAAAACTTATTTCAAATAACAAAGAAAATACATACATATTTTTAATTAAAAAGAATGTGCTCTGCGACTTTCAAGCTGTAGAATTTGTAAATATATATCAATTGAGAGTGGATCTTAGGTCTATAGCCTTAAACGAAATGAAATAGGTTTTATTAATTTGGATAGGCTTGAATTGGACCATAATCACCGTGCTAAGTGATGGTGGAGTCCAAGGGAGGAAGATTGCTAACAATAATTTTATTGTCGATATGTTTGTAGAAATGCTTTTGAAAAATGTCTCCCTTCAATCATAGATAAAGGCTTAACTCGATAGATTATAAGATTGTGTAATGCTGCTGGTTGTGTTAAGTGACTTCAGCGAACTTAAGTCTGTAGAATAGCAGAAATGCTATTTCAAATAAAATCGCCGGTACGACACGCACGCCTTCTACTGTAAGTTAAACTATGTCTATAACTACCGCGCAAGTGCAAGCAATAGGTTGACAAAGTTTTATCGCACTCTAATAATCGGTGTAGAAGTGCTTCAAATAGGATCAAACAAACAAATTTTTATGGCATACCTGTAAAATTGTTTACAAGTACCTAAATACTGATTTATTCATTTGGTCTACATCTATTTGTCGTGTCCGCGCGTCGGTTAGGTTCATTTTGCCCCTTTGTAATTAGTATTCATGACATCGGGGTAATAATTCTAAATATATAATTATCCAAAGACATTCTTCAACCATGGTTGATCTGATCCCAATTTAAGCAGAGTGTAAAGCTTGTACTATAGCAACCAGGTAACTGATATACTACGTATACTACATTTTTAAATACGTACTTATATAGATATTTACACTCAGACACAGAACAAACAGACATGTTCACGCACACAAATGTTTGAGTGGGAATCTAATCCACGACCTGCGGCTTGGTAGTATCAGGAATCAAGCTAACTGGCCCGCCAAACTGAATAGAACCACGTTTTCAATCAAATACATATAATAAAAAATAAATGGGTTTACATTGCCAATTATGGTAGAATACATAGTACAGGGTCTCCATAGTTCCTCTGGTTAGCTTGGGATCAGAAATGAAACGTCTCAGAAAATAATACGGTCTTAAAGCTAAATAAGGTGGAACCTTAAGACAATGCTCCATACTTAGTAAGCTGTGTTTTACATGCACTGATCTGTCAGTTTTTGGCGTTTTATATTTTTATTATGTACATATTCTGTCGTTAACAGACTGTCGGCCCTGGATTGGGTGTCAGGGTATGTAAAATACTAGCACTAACTTAGGGTTATCTACCCCTATGAACGAAACGTAAATATATTATTTATTATTAATTCGTATATTTTATATAACTAATCTAATGATCTAATTAAACATATATGTTTTATAAAAATAATTGTTTTACAGCAAACAAAATAAGTAATAATCGCATGATAACTAATCATAGAATCAATATAATTCGATTTGCGCACATTTAGGCTGAAGTGGTCAACAGTAGATGCTCCGATGGCAGAAATATCAAACCACTGAACCTAAATTAAATGTATGCAACTACTGTTTACTTATCTACACCTTTCTGTCATACGTTGTACTGTTGAGCGTTTGGTGACACACATTCTTTAGGTAGGTAAAAGTGAACCATTCTTACTCAATTACTTTAAATAAGGTGTTTGTAATAAACTGGATTAATTTTAACTTAAAGGTATAAATAGGCATCATTAATTTACACATTATCAGTCACAGTTTGGTATTAAGATAGTACAGTACTTTACTAAGAAAAATGAATGCCAAGGTATATAAACTAAAATATTAATTCACAAAAGAAAACTGAATATTACGTTAAGTTTATAAAAATCAATTCACCTTACACCAAAAAAAGCATTCTATATATCTATCTCTTATTGGAACTTTCTTTTATTTTCATAGATCCTCATATTTTCTGTGGCTTTGGCCATCGTTGCGGCGCGCCCACAAGACAATCACGGTCATGGTCACGGTCACGCGTACTCGTCGCAGAGCATCGTGCTGCACCAGACCCACGACCACCAGCAACAGCACGCGCCTTCGCACCACGAGGTCAAGCCTGTCGTGTACCTTCAGCACCAGCCTTCACACTCTCATGGACAGGAAAAGCACCAGCAAGCGTTCTCATCTCAGAACATCGTGCTGCACCAGGGACACGGTCACGAGACACAGCACGCGCCGATCTATCATCAGAGCAAGCCTACCTACTCTCATGGACATGAACACCACCAGGAAGATCACCACGAGGACTACTATGTATAACTCATTCTCGATACTAATCACATATCAAATAATTAATTTAAATACTACAACAACTATGTTGCATCCATAGGCTCACCCAAAATACGCCTTCGAGTACAAGGTGGAGGACCCGCACACCGGCGACAAGAAGTACCAGCACGAGACGCGCGACGGCGACGTGGTGAAGGGCGTCTACAGCCTGCACGAGGCTGATGGCACCGTCAGAATCGTCGAGTACACCGCCGACAAACACAGCGGGTAAGATAACAAATTAAAAGTTGCTACAAAAAAAACCTGTCGAGATCTCTTGATCTTAAATCTCGCGTCACTAATCCCAGAATTAATGATATGTTATTTTCTCTTACAGATTCAACGCGGTAGTGAAGCACGAGGGTCACGCTAAGCATGTTGTGCCTGAACATCACCATTAACGCGCATTGATTCTGTATATTGTAACTGTGATTCCGTGTTGATCTGTTATTATTGTTAAATTGTAAATAAAATCTATTTTATCTAAATAACATATACTTTAATTTTTTTAAATAAAAAGGTATATTTAAAAAAAATGGTTTGTGAAGTACTTGGTTTACTTTACATGAAAAGATTCTAGCAAAAAAGTACTGAAAGTAGTTTGCTGACCATAAACCAGAAGAGTAGTATATAAGTTTTTGTAATGATTTTCTTCGCTGAGAGACTGAAGGTACTAGGTACTGGAGTGCCCAGGTTAATTGATTAGATGAACTTTAATTTGAGGAAGCATTACTGTGTTTATAAACGTTTATATGTAAATAAATCATAAAATATATAAATAATTCGCTTAAAGAATTAAAGATCAATGACAAGGTCATTGTTAAAGATTTATTTTATGTTTATTATTATTTTAATATAATTTAGCCAATTGATAGCCACAATCTACTTCTTGGGTTCGATACCCATCTGTTATTCTGTCTGCTAAACCAGTATATTTAAATAATAAATAATTAGCAAATTTTTTTGCATGACCCAAGCTCTGCTGAGTTTGGAATCAGATTGTCATGACTGGTTAAAGATATTGTTTATGGGTAGAGCCAAATAGTATTCTAAAAATGTTAAAAATTCTTAATACTCGTGCCCTATCGACTTCGTTAATTACTATATGCAATAACGTTAGTAGACCATAACATAATGATTTAGCTGAGAGTGAAATCAAAGTTACCTTGAATGATTGCGTTCATTTTACTAAATATATCAGTTTACTTCTTGGTTTTGTGACAACCTAACAAATATACATTATATAGTGAAAAATGTTTAACAAGGTAAAATGAGTTAGCAAGTTTAAGCTTACAAAACTTCATTTAAATAACAAAGAAAATACATACATATTTGTAAATTAAAAAAATGTGCTCTGCGACCTTCAAGGTGCAGAATTTGTAAATATATGTATATATTAATTGTGAGTGGATCTTAGGTCTATAGCCTTAACCGAAATGAAATAGGTTTAGGAATTAGACCATAATCACCGTGCTAAGTGATGGTGGAGTCCAAGGGAAGAAGATTGCTAACAATAATTTTATTGCTGATATGTTTGTAGAAATGGTTTTGAAAAATGTCTCCCTTCAATCATTGATACAGCCTAAACTCGATATATTATAAGATTGTGTAATGTTGCTGGATGTGTTTAGTGAGTTCAGCAAACTAAATGTTAAACTTTGGAAGTTCAATACACATTTACCCCATTTCTAGGTGCTGTGTTTTGTAGCTGTGATTGTCGCAGTGTCATATGGGCACGAGCACGCGTACTCCTCGCAGCACAATTACTGCTAGCATATTTTCGTGTAATGAGTACTTAACATTACTAGGGTAATGAACTGATAAATACCCCAGCCTTATATTGTCCCATAGGGGCAACTATACAAGCCCCCATAAACTCTTTATAGTAATAATTAAACAATAAATTAGGTGTAATTTAGTATAATTAGATTTTATTTACAATTTACAAATATTATTATACAATCACAGAATCACAGTTACAGTATGCAGAATATCAATGCGCATTAATGATGATGTTCAGGAAGAACGTGCTTAGCATGGCCCTCTCGCTTCACTACCGCGTTGAATCTGTAAGAGAAAATAATATAATTGATGCGTGATTTAAGATCTAAAGACCTCGATAGGTATTTTTTGTAGCAATTTTTAAATAGTTATCTTACCCGTTGTGTTTGTCGGCGGTGTACTCAACGATCCTGACGGTGCCATCAGCCTCGTGCAGGCTGTAGACGCCCTTCACCACGTCGCCGTCGCGCGTCTCGTGCTGGTACTTCTTGTCGCCGGTGTGCGGGTCCTCCACCTTGTACTCGAAGGCGTATTTTGGGTGAGCCTGTGGATAGAACAAAGTTGTTGTAGTATTTAAATATTTTTTTTATTATGTAATTTGTATCAAGAATTAGTTATACATAGTAATCTACGTGGTGATCTTCCTGGTGGTGTTCATGCCCATGGGAGTAGGTAGCCTTGCTCTGATGATGGATCGGCGCGTGCTGTGTCTCGTGACCGTGTCCCTGGTGCAGCACGATGCTCTGAGCTGACAACGCTTGCTTGTGCTTTTCCTCTCCATAAGAGTGTGAAGGCTGGTGCTGCAGGTACACGACAGGCTTGACCTCGTGGTGCGACGGTGCGTGCTGTTGCTGGTGGTCGTGGGTCTGGTGCAGCACGATGCTCTGCGACGAGTATGCGTGACCGTGACCGTGACTCTCTTGGGGTCGCGCCGCAGCGACGGCCACAACGGCAGCAAAGAAGAGAATCTTTACAATGAAGAGGATATAAGGTTTATTTTAAGTAGAAAATAATAACAAAGAAATAACAAGGATTATATTATAGAAATTTGTATACTAAATGTATTACATACCTTGGAGGACATAATTAAAGGAGAAGTGTATGCTTTAACCACCAAAAAGTATCTGATAAATTTGGGACGTTTACGTGCCTTTTTATATTATCAAGTAAAATTTTCATTCCAGTTTATAACGTGCGAATAACAAACTAGCCGAAGGTTATTGAAGGGCATTGATTTTTATTTACTTTTACCTTTCCACAGCATGCGTGTCGCCCTCATAATTATAAAATAAAAAAACCTCAATTTGTCAGTTGCTTTGGAATATTTATCAAATAATTTGTATTTTGGCATCAATCAGATAAAAAAACTGATTTCTAAAATCAAATTTTGATCCAATAATTACAAAATAATGTTCTAGTAAGGAATCATTCAGGAGCTTTTAATGAGGCCCGAATATTGTTAAACGTCGGCCTATTTTTTAAACCCCCACACCGGCGACCACAAGTCGCAGCACGAGCACCGCGACGGAGACGCCGTGAAGGGGTACTAGGTACTCGCTGCACCAGCCCGACGGCTCCGTCAGGAAGGTGAACTATCACGGCGCCCACCATACCGGGTAAGGATAATAATGAGAACAGGCTTTCTATAAAAATGTCGAATTGAATGGCGTGTTAATTTAAATGAAATCTTTTTCCACAGTTTTCACGCGGACGTGAAGTACAGCACACATCATATAATTCCTCATCACCATCATTATTAGTTTTACATAATTCATTAAAAATGTTTGCTTCATAAAGCTCTGTAATTAAAAGCTAATGAAAACGATTAAATATACCAAATATATATATTTTTTTATTAATTGAGGTCTTTTAGCTCTATCTAAATGATAAAAACGTCATTACATCCTGTCTATCTTCATGTCTGTCTGTTTTTTGTCAATCCATCAGTTTGTTTATCAGTCTGTCTGACAGTCAGTCTGTTGCTCCGTCCGGTAGTCCATCTATTTATTGATCTATACGTCATAGCCATTTAACTCGAAATCTGTTGATACTGTAAATTTAAAAAATGGTATAGTTGGTACCTTCCATAAATTGCGATAAATGTTGCGATGAAATTACGAATAATACCTTAGTAATACCTTACCTTATAGTAACTTAGAGAAAAACAGAAAACCAATCCAGGTAGATAGGTCTTAAAAAATAGATAAACGTTAAAATTGTTGTGATTTGAAATTCGTTGAAATGAAAAAGTGACAATTAACAACAAGTGATTATTCTCCACACACACTTAATGTTTTATTTAAAGTCAATGGTTGGAATGATGCACTTCTAAAATCAACTAATATAGGTAATGCTATTAAAAAAAAATGTATAGGCTTATCTATTTTGCTTTGTATAACATAATAGGATAAGTTGTATTCGAGCCATGGGACATTTCCAATAACACTATTTTATTTAATATTAATAAATATAAGTAAATGATATTAGAGCTATTTAATTTAAGAAATTTATGTATACTGTTAAAATGATTAATAAATAAATTAAAAAAATAGGCCGACGTTTAACAATATTCGGGCCTCATTAAAAGTTCCTGAATGATTCCTTACTAGAACATTATATTGTAATTATTGGATCAAAATTTGATTTTGGAAATCAATTTTTTTATCTGATTGATGCCAAAAATACAAATTATTTGATAAATATTCCAAAGCAACTGACAAATTGAGGTTTTTTTATTTTATAATTATGAGGGCGACACGCATGCTGTGGAAAGGTAAAAGTAAATAAAAATCAATGCCCTTCAATAACCTTCGGCTAGTTTGTTATTCGCACGTTATAAACTGGAATGAAAATTTTACTTGATAATATAAAAAGGCACGTAAACGTCCCAAATTTATCAGATACTTTTTGGTGGTTAAAGCATACACTTCTCCTTTAATTATGTCCTCCAAGGTATGTAATACATTTAGTATACAAATTTCTATAATATAATCCTTGTTATTTCTTTGTTATTATTTTCTACTTAAAATAAACCTTATATCCTCTTCATTGTAAAGATTCTCTTCTTTGCTGCCGTTGTGGCCGTCGCTGCGGCGCGACCCCAAGAGAGTCACGGTCACGGTCACGCATACTCGTCGCAGAGCATCGTGCTGCACCAGACCCACGACCACCAGCAACAGCACGCACCGTCGCACCACGAGGTCAAGCCTGTCGTGTACCTGCAGCACCAGCCTTCACACTCTTATGGAGAGGAAAAGCACAAGCAAGCGTTGTCAGCTCAGAGCATCGTGCTGCACCAGGGACACGGTCACGAGACACAGCACGCGCCGATCCATCATCAGAGCAAGGCTACCTACTCCCATGGGCATGAACACCACCAGGAAGATCACCACGTAGATTACTATGTATAACTAATTCTTGATACAAATTACATAATAAAAAAAATATTTAAATACTACAACAACTTTGTTCTATCCACAGGCTCACCCAAAATACGCCTTCGAGTACAAGGTGGAGGACCCGCACACCGGCGACAAGAAGTACCAGCACGAGACGCGCGACGGCGACGTGGTGAAGGGCGTCTACAGCCTGCACGAGGCTGATGGCACCGTCAGGATCGTTGAGTACACCGCCGACAAACACAACGGGTAAGATAACTATTTAAAAATTGCTACAAAAAATACCTATCGAGGTCTTTAGATCTTAAATCACGCATCAATTATATTATTTTCTCTTACAGATTCAACGCGGTAGTGAAGCGAGAGGGCCATGCTAAGCACGTTCTTCCTGAACATCATCATTAATGCGCATTGATATTCTGCATACTGTAACTGTGATTCTGTGATTGTATAATAATATTTGTAAATTGTAAATAAAATCTAATTATACTAAACTACACCTAATTTATTGTTTAATTATTACTATAAAGAGTTTATGGGGGCTTGTATAGTTGCCCCTATGGGACAATATAAGGCTGGGGTATTTATCAGTTCATTACCCTAGTAATGTCAAGTACTCATTACACGAAAATATGCTAGCAATAATTGTTGGATTGAAGTGTTTTAAGAGAATGACAAAAACCAATTAAGAAACACGCATACCGGTCGTTATTCGACCGTTATGATTATTAAATGAGGAAAACATAATTATATAGCTAAAAAAAACTGACGTCTCCTAAATATAAACCACATGCCAAAATGTCGTTTTCACACGTCTAGAAAATAAAGTAAAGGTATAGAATTTCGTGATTATTTCAATATATAATAGATATTAAGCTATGTAAATTATTCCATGTTTAAATAATTAGGATAAAGACTCTTGGGACCAAGTATTGGATCAGGATTAATCATACTTTTAAATATACAATAATTAAAGTTACAATTAGGCATCCCTGTGGCAAGTATCATCTCGCATATGATCGTTATAGAACATTCCTATCAAGATTTTTTATTTATTTTAGAAACGCATTGGATATAATATCATCAGCCTATCGACCTGAATAGACCGTGGAAGTGTGACATCACAAGTCTATTAGGGTTGTGGGCATGCCCATCGTGCCCACAACGGTGGATCTGCGCTTGTCCTGTGGGTGTGTAACCTTGAATGCCACTTTACATTCAAGCCGTGGGTTCGATTTCCATTGAGGATAGACATCTGAGTTTTGATCTGGATACTTAGTAACCATAAAGATATTGTATTTTTATAATGTAAATTTGTATGTTTGTTTGCATGAACCAAGCTCTGCATAGTTTGCGATTAGATTGAGTGTGTGTGATGAAATTTCCAAAGTTATTTATTTATATAACTGTAGAGCCAAATAGTGTTTTAAAACTGTTAAACTGTGGAATTCCTAATAATTTGGCCTATTATATATGCAATAACGTTAGTAGACCATAACATTGATAGTTTAGCTGAGAGTGAAATCAAAGTTACCTTGATCATAGATATGCGATTTATGTATAAAAGTTGCGTACTTTTTACTAAACATATCAGTTAGCTTCTTGGTTTCGTGACAACCTAACAATAAAAAAATACAATATGTTTGAAAAGGTAAAAGATTTTTCATGTTCAAAAATACAAACCTTTATTTGCTAAAAAAAAGCTATATTAAAAATATAAAAAAACTTAAAATGCAGATTATGTAAAAATGTATAGATTGAGCTTTTTAACTTTAATCCAAATGAAACGGATTTTAATAATTTGGATTGGCTTAAAAAAGACCATATTCACCGTAGTAAGTGATGATGGAGATAAACTTACAAAAACATATCACAATTAATTTATTGTTGATATGTTTGTGAATATGGTTTTGAAACATGTCACCCTTCAATCATAGATAAGACTTGAACTCGGTAGATGATAAAATTATTCGATGTTGCTGTACGTGTTTAGTGAGTCAAGCAAACATAAAGATAAATAAAAACGGACATAGGATATTCAATACACGTTTACCCTATTTTTAGGTGCTGTGTTTTGTAGCTATGATTGTCGCAGTGTCATATGGACACGAGCATGCGTACTCTTCGCAGCACATTTACAAGCACGACGGACACGCGGAGCCTGTGCACGTGCACGGACACCCTGGCCATGACCACCATGACTACTACGTAAGCCATACGGTACTGGAATATCATCAATAATCCTAAACGTGGAGAAATTACCTAATTTTATCGCGTTCCAGGCTCACCCCAAATACGAGTTCGAGTACAAGGTGGAGGACCCCCACACCGGCGACCACAAGTCGCAGCACGAGCACCGTGACGGAGACGTCGTGAAGGGGTACTACTCGCTGCACCAGCCCGACGGCTCCGTCAGGAAGGTCGACTACCACGGCGACCACCACACCGGGTAATGATAATAATGAGAAAAGTCTTGATAGTCTTTCTATAAACATGTCGAATTTAATGGCGTGTTAATTTTAATGAAATCTTTTTCCACAGTTTTCACGCGGACGTGAAGTACAGCACACATCATATCATTCCTCATCATCATCATTATTAGTATTGTATAATTAATGAATTAAAAATGTTTGGGTCATAATTCACTGTAAATAAATAAATATTCCTTACAAATCGTGGTTTTAATTGAACCTTTTAACTCTAGCTAAATGGTTAAAACTGAACACTCATAATTTCAGCCTGCCTGTCTGAACTGTCGGTTAATTGTCAATCCGTCAGTTCATATATCAGTCTGTCTGTCAGTCAGTCTGTCCGTCCGTCCATATATCTTTGTATAGGTCATAGCTTTTTCACTCGAAGAGTATTGACACTACTGAAATTTGTAAAGTAGCAATGAAATGGTGCAAAGAATTTTTTTTTTTAATAAGGTTGGCACTTCATATTAACAAGTAACATAGAGATAGAAAGAAACGACAGAATATAATGGGAGAAACTAACCAAATGAGATAACTTAATTACTATCAAGTATTAGTAGGAATGCGAGACAATTTTAAACTTATTAAGGTTTGAATAGCATACGTGAAATAATATTTTCGGTAACACAATGATTTATATACATAAGCCGACGTCACTTTCAAAGCCCGTGAATGATTTCCGAATAGAGCATTATTGTGTACTTGTTAGACTTAATTTAATTTTAGATTTCTATGTCTTTATCTAATTTATGCAAAATCAAATAATAAAAAAATTATGCCCATTACAAACGTCAACTTTAGGTATAATTTTGCAATTTTGAAGGCGATACGCAGGCTTTAGAAAGGTAAAAGTAAATAAATCTTTCTCAAAGCCCTTTATTAGCCTTCGGTTAGTTTTTTATTTGCACGTAATGAACTGGAATTAAAATTTTACTTGATAATATAAAAAGGCACGATATCAATCCGAATTTCATCAGTAACTTTTTGGTAGTTAAGGCATACACTCCTATTTTAATTATGTCCGGCAAGGTATGTAACACATTTTTTTATAAATAGGTATCTAAGTTACATATTTATAAGCTATCCATATTTTCAATTTAAAATTGACTTTATTTCTTCTTCATTGTAAAGATCCTCTTCCTCGCTGCCACTTTGGCCATTGCTGCGGCGCGACCCCAAGAGGGTCACGGTCACGGTCACGGTCATGCGTACTCGTCGCAGAGCATCGTGCTGCACCAGACCCACGACCACCAGCAACAGCACGCGCCGTCGCACCATGAGGTCAAGCCTGTTGTGTACCTCCAGCACCAACCATCACACTCTCATGGAGAGGAAAAGCACCAGCAAGCGTTCTCATCTCAGAGCATTGTGCTACACCAAGGACACGGTCACGAGACACAGCACGCGCCGATCCATCATCAGAGCAAACCTACTTATTCTCATGGAGATGAACACCACCAGGAAGATCACCACGTGGACTACTATGTATAACTCACTCATGATACTTATCAGCTGTTACATATTAAATAATTCATTTAAATATTTCAACAACTTTGTTGTATCCACAGGCTCACCCCAAATACGCATTCGAGTACAAGGTGGAGGACCCGCACACCGGCGACAAGAAGTACCAGCACGAGACGCGCGACGGCGACGTGGTGAAGGGCGTCTACAGCCTGCACGAGGCTGATGGCACCGTCAGGATCGTCGAGTACACCGCCGACAAACACAGCGGGTAAATACGCTACCATTATGTACCTATATTAAAATGTTTTAAAATATTTAGAATGTTTACAATGGTTTTTTTCTGTTACAGATTTAACGCTGTGGTGAAGCGGGAGGGTCACGCCAAACATACTGAACCAATTCATTATCATTAAATATATATTTTTACTGTTAAAGCTTCTACACCTACTGTGATTGTTATTAATAATACGAGTTTAAGATTAAAGTCATCAACATGAATATGTTTGTTTGATTTAATGAATTTCCTCTGCTAATTCAAGAAGTACCTACTACTAACCTCACGCATTTACGCCGTGAAGCAGAGGTGTTGTTGTATCTATGATTCGGTTAAAAAACGCAGGGCTAAATATCTGTCATATGAGACACGACTTCACTTATCAGGGTCGACAACGCATTGGCAATGCCCCTGGTGTTGCAAATATCCATAGCGGGACCGTCTATCATCAGGTGCTGCATCTGCCTATTTGCTGTCCATCCTACTTGGCATAAAAAATGATAATATTAATTAATCTAGCGTTAGTAATAGTCACGCTACCATAGGAACGACTAATAATTTTCTTTAAAATCGTCCTGGGTTAGAAAAGTAAGGCGAAGCTTCATTTTCCTTATGCTTTTATTCTTTTCAGTTATTAACCTGATGGACAAAGAACTTGATGCGGAAGAAAAGATAATTTCTTTTCCAAGTCATTAATAAGGCTACATTCTGATTACATAACGGGTTGTTTTTTTAAAGAACCCAGGCAGTTAGCAGCAACATGATTGTTCGACAATAGCTCGTGATCTAGATTACTCGCGTTAGCTGCGATAATCTTCCTGTTAAGTCCTCCCTAAAGATGACAATAAATATACCTTTGTTTTAAATAAAACATGACAATGGTTTCAGTTATGCTTTCAAAGCAAAATAGTAAAAAAAATTGGTGCCTGTCTGTGTATTCACGACTCTTTTTCTCAACAACTATAAATGTTATCGTCCTTTTAATTCTCTGGTAATATGGGCGTTGATACATTTTATTTATTTATTTATTACAACCTCAAAATCTTCATATTATTAATAGCTGTCCCCCGCGGTTTTACTCGCGTTCCCGAGGGATATCACATTTTCCCGGTATAAAAAGAAGCCTAAATGTTATTCCAGGATATGCTCTATCTATATGCCGAGCCTTAGTAGTTTTTGCGTGAAAGAGTAACAAACATACAAACAAATCTTTCCTCTTTATAATATTAATATAGATAATGATATGGAGAAAAGTTTTTCCTGCAGTCACATAATCCCAAACTAAGTAATGCTTCACATATTATGGTAATCAGATAGCTTATAATTTTATGCAATCAACATTGCCTAAAATTATAATGCCAACGCATTTGACGGGCTGGTTGGCTTGGTGGTTGGAGACCATAATTGCCCACCACAGATCGGGGGTTCAATTCCTACCAAGGAAAAACACTTGTGTTAATTCAAAATTCAAAATTCAAAACCATTTATTCAGTTTAGGCCTTCGGAGGGCACTTATGAAGGTCAAATTTAAAGTTACTGAAGCTACAACCGGTTCGGAAGTCAGCCTTCAACTGAGAAGAACCGGCAAGAAACTCAGCAAGGTTACATTCTTTTTTATTTGTTATATAAATTTTTATCTATTCTGACTTTTTGGCTATTTTATAATTTCAATTTTACATAATTTTATATTTAACAATTACAAAATACTTATTATAGGTAACATTAATAAAAACAAAACAAAAAAAAATATGACAAGACTACAAAATAGAAAATAACAATAATTAGGTACTTACAACTTAAACAAGAGATTTAGAGGTGCACTGTGCAGAGAGCAGCTATTTCCATACATTTTTATCTTCAATATAATGAACTACCTTGTAATACGCTTTTTCTTTCAAAACTTTCCTAATATAATTTTTAAATTTATGATCAGACATTTTGGTTATTGAAAGCGGTATCTTATTATAAAATCGAACACAATTACCAAGAAATGACTTGTTAACTTTAGTTAGTCTAAAGTATGGAACAACTAACTTCTCCCTTTGTCTTGTATTTATACTATGAATATCTAATTTTGCCTCAAACATTCCTATGTTTCTACGTATAAACATTATATTTTCATAAATATATAGTGAAGGTAATGTCATTATATTTATTTCCCTAAATAAATCTCTTAATGATTCACGGGGACCCATACTGTAAATTGCACGAATTGCTCTTTTTTGTATAATAAATATTGATTCTATATCCGCTGCTGCTCCCCAAAACAAAATACCATAGGACAAGAGGCTATGAAAATATGCAAAATAAACTAATTTGGCCGTCTCAACATTCGTCAATTGTTTAATTTTCCTAACAGCAAAAGCAGCCGAACTTAATTTAGCAGCTAGAGTATCAACCTGAGGTCCCCATTGCAATTTATTGTCTAATGTAAGACCCAAAAATACCGTTTTATTTACAAGATCAATATGGCTCCCATCTATTATTATTTGGCTATCTACTTGTGCTACATTTGGTAAAGAAAACCTTAAGCATTTAGTTTTCTTTGAATTTAGTAATAGATTATTTGTAGCAAACCACCCACAGACAATTGACATAGTATGATTAACTTTAGTTAGATCTTTGTCTTTTCTATTAACTTTAAAAATTAATGATGTATCATCAGCAAACAAGACAATATCTGTGAGGTCATTTACAACATATGGCAAATCATTTATATATACTAAAAACAAAAATGGACCTAAAATTGAACCCTGGGGTACCCCCATTTCGACTAAAGAGCCCTTGGATGTTGTGCCGGTAATCCCTACCTTTTGCTGGCGATTTGATAAATAAGATAAAACAAGATCATGAGCAGTTCCACGAATTCCGTAGAAGTCAAGTTTTAGTAGTAGCGTACGGTGGTCAACGCAATCGAATGCCTTGGACAGATCACAAAAAATGCCAATCGCATCCTGTGAATCCTCCCATGCGCCATAAATGTGCCTCAGCAATGTTGCTGCCGCATCGGATGTAGATCTTCCCTTCGTGAAACCGAACTGATGACCATGCAATACCTTATGCTTAGTAAAGTGACTTGACATTTGATTAAGCAGCAATTTTTCAAAGATTTTACTAAGTGCTGGCAGAACGGAAACTGGTCTGTAATCAGATGGATTCTCCCTACAACCGGACTTGAAAATAGGTACTATTTTACTATATTTCATTAAATCAGGAAAACAACCCTGATCAATGCATTCATTAAAAATATTTGACAAAACAGGTGCAATCACTGTTATTATTGATTTTACGATTGTTACTGATAAGCCCCATAAATCTTCAGTACTTTTCATATTGAGAGAATTAAAAGTTATTATGATATCGCTAGCATTAATATGGTCAAATTTAAAACTTGGAAATGTATTATGAATATGCTGCTTGAGTAAAGATTCCGCTGCTATAGGACATGATTTAAGGCTTTTAGTAGTTTTACCAGGTATACTCGTGAAGAAGTTTTCAAAAGCACAGGCTACATCTAAATTATTTGTTAGAATTTTTTCATTAATTTTAAGAGTTACCTGTTCATTATTATTTCTAATTTTACCAGTTTCCGTATTAATAACATTCCAGACTGTCTTTATTTTGTTATTAGCATTACCTATTTTATTACATATAAAGTAAGATTTAGCTTGATTACACACTAACTTGAAAGTCTTTGAAAATTTTCTAACATATTTATGAAATTCTTCGTTCTGAGTTAGAGATTTTAAATGATAAAGTTCATACAACCTATCCCTGCTCTTACGAATACCTTTTGTAGCCCAGTCACTAAATCCCATTTTACTATTTACCTTCACTATTTTAGTAGGACAGGCTCTATTAAAATTATCGCAAATCCCAGACAATAAACCTTTATACAAGACATTGGGCTCATCACTATGATATATTGTATTACAGAGTTTCAGCTCAAAATTATTCTTAAAGGTGTCTAATCTTGCCTTAGTAGTAGGTCTAATTACTTTCGTTACTTTAAATACTTGTCTTTTAAATGGCAATTCTATTAATTGAGCCTTATGATCCGAGCGAACACCACTAATAATCGATTTCCCTAGTATACTACTATTAGTTAATATATTATCAATACAAGTAGCCGAAGTGGCTGTAGATCTTGTTGACTCACTAAACAATAAATCTAAGTTGAACGATTTGAATAAGGCAACAAAATTCCGACTTTCAGATGAATTACTAAGAGTATCTACATTAAAGTCGCCACATACAACTATTGACTTGATATTGGTAAATAACTTACGAAGAATCTCTTCCATTATAGACGTAAACAATAAAAAATTTGATGCCGGTGGCCTATAAACACAAACAATAATATAGTTCTGCAACTCTGCACAAGACACCTCACAAACACGCTCAACAGAGAGGCTACAAATATCTTTACGATCCTTGAATTTAATATTATTATTTATAAGAATTATTGTGCCGCCACCTTCTGCAGATAATCTATTGAATATACTGGCAACTGTAAAGTTTTTAATATTAAAAAGCATAGTGCCCGGTTTCAACCATGTCTCTGTAAAACATAATATATCTATATTTATTTTATCTAATAATAAATGAATATCAAGAATTTTGCCAAAGAAGCGATTAATATTCTGATGTAATAAAAAAGTCGAACTGTTTAGCTTCTCTGTTGTCAAAAGTTTTTGTTTAAAGAACTATTCTGAGATTTAATGTTAAAATGACTTGTTCTTACTGTGTTATCCCTTATCCTATTAATATTATATAATAATAATAATTATTATAAATAAATTATATATATAATAAACATATATGTTTGTTTTATATCTAATTTGGAGTAGTAGAGCTCTTAGTGCAGAGTTCCTGTGAAGTACTACTACCTTACCCATTGTTGCCGTGAAGCAGTAGTGCACTTGTATTACTGTGTTTGAAATTACAGGCACATGAGACTTAACAACTTCACGTCTCAGGGCCGACAACGCATTGGCGATGCCCCTAGTGTTGCAAATGTCCATAAGCGGCGGTGACCTTGCGGCTTGTTTGTCAGCCTAAGTAGTATAAAAATATATATGTATGTATATCTACTTATATAAGTTTGAATTCGGAAAACGATATCTAGTTTCCATAGTAAAAGCCCTGCTTAGTTCGGGATAAGTCATCCATGTGTAAAAGATGTCTATTATATTTTTTCTTCGTCTTAACATTGTATAGAAATTGTATCTATAGTTCATAAATACCCTGCGTAGTAAATGTATGCAATGCCTTGGTATTTTATAATGCCATGAAAAGATTAAGTAAAGTATATAATGAAGGCCCAATAAAAGATATTGTGTTGATTTGAAATCAACTTAACTAAAAAGATAAATTTTTAACTGAACATTGTATATGAAGCATTCATATTTTTTTATTAACATTGGAAAATAAAAAGGGATAGAGGTTTTCTTTTTGGTTATGCTTTTTGTTTCTTTTGAGGTTTTTCATGTTGTACTATTAAATGTTGATTAGGCTTGCGCTATCCCGCCTACCGCGTATTCCACACGTTACCGTTTGAAAGTTATCGTTATTATTACAATACCGATGTCTTGACTATCTTCGATGTTATTTATACTGCAACCTCAGCCTACCTTTTCAAGGTTTGAGTTTAAGATATAAATATGTATTATATCATTTACATAAAACTAAATACGCCAAGTTGCGTATCTATTTTTTTATCGGTTGGAAAACAAGTATGATATAATCAGTAAGTAATGATTAATTAAAATTTGTTCCGCACCATCAAGTACTAGGTACTCCATAGGTAAAGATATTCCATATTAATGATTAAATATTGAATCAACTAAGGTGGAATAATTAGTTCTCTTCCGAAAACCTTTGCAGTTTTTCAAGTAAGTAATTAAACCTTTTCTACAAAATCAATCATTCGCTATTACGTAATTAATGCGTTTTACCTACATGCAATGCTAAACGAATTATTATTTTAACTGCCCATTTTAGAGTGAAATCTACATTACCTTGATCACTGGTGTTTTGTTTTGGATATAAAAGTCATACGTTTTAGGTAACACGTATCAGTTCTCTGAAAAGTTTAGTGATATCAACACAAAGCAAAAAAACACAAAATGATATCTAAGGTAAATTTCTAAGTAAGCAAAGATGCTTGCTTACATTGCTTAAACTAATGTCTGAGATTCCTTTCGTTCTTGAGTTGATTGATGGACTTGAAAGTGACAGAATTCTTCAAATACTTTCGAGTCATCGACACAGCAAACTAATAAGAAAAAAGCCATAACTACCAATATTTCTAATGAGTAATTAGTGTTGCCTGTATTTATGAATAAAAATTATTTTTTCGTTCTTTTTTCAAGCTTGATTGAAAGATATTTCCTATACTTCTCAACAACTTAAACGTGTTGTGTATTCTTTATCAAATTTTCGTTTTAATAATCCTTACACAGGTCTCGCAATGCTTTAAAATTTAGAGAGCCGAAAAGAGAATAAAAATTACTTGGTAATAATATTTTACAACAAGTCTAACTAGAGATATTTGACCTTTGGCATTTGATTATTTTCAGGTGTTATTAATCGTAGCTATGGTCGCGGTGGTGTCCGCACAACACGGACATGAGCACGGACACGCGTTCTCCTCGCAACACCTCCACAAACACGACGGGCACGCAGAAATTGTGCACGTAAAGGATCATCATGGACATGAGCACCATGACTACTTCGTAAGTTATCTATGGAAGATGAAATATCCAATCACTCTTTGAAAATTTTATGTTGTACTGTATAAAATGTAATTGTTTCTTAGACTCACCCCAAGTACGAGTTCGAGTACAAGGTAGAGGACCACCACACCGGCGACCACAAGTCGCAGCACGAGCATCGGGACGGAGACGTCGTGAAGGGATACTACTCGCTGCACCAACCCGACGGCTCCGACCGAAAAATTGAGTACCACGGTGACCACCACACAGGGTAAGTAAATGATCACTATTAATATTTTAAAACCATTCTAGTTATAAGTGGCACAAACAATTTAAGTACATGTATAAAGTCAGAACTCGTTCTGGCTCACTAAGAGATCAACTTAGAGACTATGAAGCTTGTTAAAGGAACATGAAATCTGGACGATATTTTTTTTTTTTTGCGTAAAGACCCTTCCTACCTATAAAAAAACATCCGGAATTGAAACACTATGGGGGTAAAATAGGAGATGAAATTTGTATTTTAACGCTACATTGGGTGGAAAGCAACCTTCCCAGAGGTACCTATAGTACCTTGATTTTAGTAGGTACATCCACATTGCAATATAAGCCGTATCTCATTTTAAATTATTTTTGTTATTACAGATTCCACGCGGACGTGAAGTACAGCACCCACCATATCGTCCCTAATCACCATCATCATTAATTTCTTGTGTAAAATATCTAAGTTACCGTTGCTTTATTAAAATACTATTTACTTGTTAGAAGATTGATTTTTTTATTGAACACCTGTTGACTATATTGGTCCATTCACTGCAATGGTTATGATGCTGAAATAATATTGGAGCGATAGAAACCGAAGATATATTTTTATAATTATTTCTGTTTACATTTTCTACGGACTTTTAGTCCGTACCTACTTTTTAAAGATTTTCTGATAATTTATTGCAAGATCATAGTATTTCAAATTTATAGATTAATATCATTCATTACTATCATACATTCATATAAATTTCATGCTTGCATGCTTATTAATCCTTAATACAGTTATACATAACTTCTTTTTTATGGGTGTCAGATGCTTTTAATATTTTAAAGGAATATTTGACGCGAAGCTAGATGTTAATAAGTCTGATATACGAATATCAAAAGAAGCGAAGATATTTGACAAAAGTTATTATACTACAACTGTAATTAAATGTAATTATAACTATCAAGTTACGATAAATAAGAGAGGTCAGGAAAAAATTGTAATAAGCAAGTAATCCTTATTCATTAAAGAAAACATTATCGCATTCCCAGCAGGGCTAAAATACAAATAAAGACTCGAGTGGTCCACCCAAAGCAATTAACGAATGTGTAGAATAAAACGCCAAGAATCAAGTATGATTTGTAAAATGGGATAGTGACATGTAAATCTATCAATATTTATAGAGATCACTTAATTACAACTTTTCAATTTCAGTCCACAGGAAACCGAATGTCAAGCAACTTACATAAAGTCACGATATTTACTAATACTCTATAACATTATCTATATTTTGTCATAATACTTCTTTAGATATACTTGCATTTGTCTGCAATCGTAAGTAAAAGTAAAACCTACCATATTTGCTTATCACTCAAGGTTATATTTACTTTCCATGAATCAATGTTAATATATTAAACTGGATTGAACTTTTCTTACGCAAACAATGTTTTACTGGTACTTGTATGCGTATAAAAAGCCTTTTGATTATTTAACGAATTAACAGTTACATTGTAGAATTCTGAATATTCACAGCTCATAACCACAATGTACTCCAAGGTAGATAACAAATAATAACTTAATAATTAGATAGAATACCAAACTATTAAATAACAAGATAATGTACTATCAAAACATTTATAAGAATATGACTAGTTTTTATTTTTCTCCTAAATTTAAGTAAGAGCATCCTTTTTATTATTTCGATAGCTCATCTTCATTGCCACGGCTCTCGCTGTGACCGCAGCGCGACCCCAAGAGAGTCACGGCCACGGTCACGGTCACGCGTACTCGTCGCAGAGCATCGTGCTGCACCAGACCCACGACCACCAGCAACAGCACGCGCCGTCGCACCACGAGATCAAGCCTGTTGTGTACCTCCAACACCAGCCTACCTACTCTCATGGACATGAACACCACCAGGAGGACCACCACGTCGACTACTATGTAAAACTCATTTTAATTCATATCACATAAACAGTCTTTGACCAAATTACTACAACATCTTTGTTGTATCCTCAGGCTCACCCCAAATACGCATTCGAGTACAAGGTGGAGGACCCGCACACCGGCGACAAGAAGTACCAGCACGAGACGCGCGACGGTGACGTGGTGAAGGGCGTCTACAGCCTGCACGAGGCTGATGGCACCGTCAGGATCGTCGAGTACACCGCCGACAAACACAGCGGGTAAACATCGTGATGTACTTGATAGCTAACAGCACTTACCTACTGAAAATCATATTATGATTTTAATTGTCTTAATTTTACAGATTTAACGCTGTAGTGAAACGCGAGGGCCACGCCAAGCACGAAGTACCGGTTCATCATCATTGATTCGTGACCATAAGATTTGTTGCATATTCGTTAAAATATTCTGTTTTTATGTGTAAATAATAAATAAGTACTTGAAAAACAATATCTTTTTATTTATTTTATCTCACTATTCACAAAACCTTGTTAATAACTTATTATACCTAGTTATATAAATGTCTATAATACTTTTGAAAAATACATTTTAATACTGGTTTGAAGAATTATTGGACTAATCGATTGTTGTTTTTTGAAGTTCGTACCAAATCTGGCGAAATTAATATTTCATTTCATATTTCATTTAATTTAATGTCAAATGAAGATTATGGTGTTAAGTTAATCCTCAATAAAAATGTTCACATTTTAATCTAAAATAATGTACAAATTAATGATAAAATTGGTGGCACAAATATACAAATTGGTCACCCTACATGGTTGCTGTGTTACGTTAGTCTTATTTTTTTCCAGTAAGATTCGAACAGATCACCCAGTTATATCACTAAAGTTGTCGAGATCTAGCCCGCTTAGATAGCTAAGGAACTAAGTTTTCCTTATTGCCAATTTTCTTTAAACTCGTAACGGGCTATCACTCTACATTATCTCAGACGATAATTTTGCAAACGTTAGAGATAATAGATCTCTTTTTGTTTTCTTTTGGCTTAATAACAAAGTACTTACCTTTCGGGCCGGAGCATAATAAGATCCTGAGCGAGCGAGCATCGTCACCACCAGGTTGCTGGTATTTCATTGACACACTTGTAAAGTGAACATTAAGCTTGGTGACATACACAAACTTGCCACAAAGACACACAGAAACTTGCCGCAATAAATGTACTTACCAAATGAATACTAATTAAAACACACAAAATGGGAGTGCCATTTGTAGAACTAATGTGTTTGTCAATGGCCATTGTTATAAAGTATGTCAACTAAATACCAAATTCATAAATCAAAGTAATAAAATGTAATTAAAAGCAACGTCAATTGTGTAGGTGTTTCTTTAAGATCAAAAAGGTAGGTATATCTGTAATATCTCTAAAATATATTTATTAACTAAAAGATCTGTTATACCGAAACATAGATTAATAATACTTACAAAGTATCAAAAGTACAAAGACTAGTTAACGTTGTGTATAGCAAAATTTTACCCCATTTCAAAGACATTTTGTTTCACCAAAAATTTGAAATAAACTGGTAAAGTCGTCAAGCCGAGTTAGGGGTTGGTTAATAAGAATACAATCAACTTACTTTTAAAAGTCAAAGTAGCTGTAAATAGGTCTCTATATAAGTTTGTATTTAGAAAATGTAAAGTTTATTAATTTTATTTATTTATTTATTTACCATGAAACTTACGTCTATCTTTACAGGCAAGCCTAATGCGACAGAGTAGTTGATCTTATTATCTATCTTATATCTAATCAATACTATTCCCAATATTACATTGTTTTCCTCTACAGTCAAATACAACAAATTTAGGTACTGCAAAGGTAATAATAAGCAGCCTTTGTGAGTTCGTTCAGTGAACATGAGAACACATCAATTTGGTCAGACAGTGTGTTGAGCAGACGCAACGCCCGCACGAGCGGTGCGCGCTGCAGCAGGTTAGTAAAATGTTTATGCAGCATATCAGTTATCTGGTATCCATAGCACAAGCTCCGCTTAGTTGGGGTTAGATGGACACATGTAAAGAATGTCCAAAGATATTTACATATTTTTTTCCGATATATTTGTTTCACGATATGATTAATTTCCTGAAAAATATAAATAATAATTATATATCAGTTGATAGTATTCAGATTCATCAGCTCAACAATTTCAGAGATCATAATTGCGAAATAGTGTCTAATACTAGACTTCACATACTATCTAGTACTACACTTTCCGAAGTGCTAACAAAGCCTGTTGTTATGTGACACGCAAATTTCCGTAGTTCCTGTTATCTCATTTTCATAATATTTTTACATGTCTAATGAGTTAACATTATCTGAATAACAGTTTTTAGAGAAGAGCTAATCCTAAACTGCAGGGTTTAGCCCTTTTTTAGGAAGTAGAATATTAAAAAAAATACAAATGTATTTTTAATAATTACCACTTAATTAAAGCAATCAATGTAAAACGTTGATTTCTGGAAAAAAGATAAAAAAAATATGATATTAGAATTAAAACTCCTATCTGTGGATGTGGTATAGAAAAACCTGTCAAGTGAAGTCAGACTCGCGAAGGGTTCCGCGAGCCCCCCTTAAATATAATTTTATTTTAATTAGTTATTAATAAATAATTATAATAAAATAACCCAATATTTTGTGCGTATTACTCGTACTCATATAACTCGTTATCAATATCGTGGAAAAACGAGTAAAAAAACATGTTTGTTGTATGGGAGCCCCCTTACCCCCGTTACAGCGGCAACAGAAATACATCATCTATGATATCATAATTTCAACTGTCGAACTATCACGGTCATGAAATACAGCCTTGTGACAGACGGACAGACAGATGGACAGCGGAGTCTCAGTAACATTAATCTCCATTTGTATTTGGTTTATAAATATATCAAAATTAAACTGATTATTTTTTCGTTGTATCTACCTATATGTTTATTGCCTGTAACAGTATTGCCTTAATAAATACATTCTAGGTTATTTTTTCACCGGTCAACATCCTCCGATTTGACCAAAAAAATCCAATAAATCTCTAGTATTTATCTCCAAATACTCTGAGACGGGCGGAATAGTCTGGCGAAAAAAACACATCCGGCGCCATAAATATAATATATATATTTTTTTATGCCACTTGAGCCGACAAACAAGCAAATGGTCCACCTGATGGTAAGTGGTCACCGCCGCCTATGGATATTTGCAACACTAGGAGCATCGCCAATGCGTTGTCGACCCTAAGACGTGAAGTTGTTAAGTCTCATGTGCCTGTAATTCCACCGGCCCCCTTACCTTTCTAACCGAAACACAGTAATACAATTGCACTACTGCTTCACGGCGGAAATGGGTAAGGTGGTAGTACTTCCCCGGACGAACTCTGCACTAAGAGCTCTACTACTCGTAATAATGGAAGTGTGAGAAAAACACCTGCGGTAGACAGTCACACACCGAGGTCTCCCTCATGAGGGCTTTATTTATTGGATTTTGGTATCAATTATCTACCTAAAACACAAGTAAGAGAGGAAGATTTTTTAAGTATAGTAAAGACGAACTATTTGTGATATGCTTTTCATCAGATTCGATTTGAATTTCGAAAATATTCAAATTTATAAAATAAATATTTTGTGGGTAAAACGAAGTTTGATGAAATTATTTGTGTATTTTTTACCAAGGTTTACACATTGTTTCGAACTGTTAGGGTTTTTATTAAATATTCGGAGAAAGGCTAAGTACGCGGCCCACTGCTTATTGAAGGTTACACATTTTGACCTGTCAACGCAAATCATGTCAGTAAGTGCGTTAAACTGGTTGTGATTGTTTTAATTCACTCGCTTTTGTAATCGTAAACCTTCTGTGCTTACTTAATATTTAAATATAAAAGACACAGAAATTTGTTACAATTTATCAGTTACCAGTTGAATTTTATTTCGAATACTTGTAATAAAAACTATCATCATGATCTCAAAAGTACGTATTACTCTATACTACAAAAATAAAAATATGTTTGTTTTAAATTTGATATTTAATTTAGTTGCAAAGATTAGGTTTAAAAAAAAATTATAATTAGATATCCATTTACTTATTATTACTTACAATAAATAATTTAGTATCAATGAAACCATCACCATTATATTCACTACTACGTTTGTCAACTAACAAAATCATATATTTACAGATCTTCTTCATCGCAGCCGCTCTAGCCGTTACTGCAGCTAGACCACAGGATGGTCATGGTCATGGTCACGCATACTCTTCTCAGAGCATCGTGCTACACCAGGGGCATGGTCAGGAATCGAATCATCACAGCAAGCCTGTAGTTCTCCTGCAACATCAGCCTACCTACTCTCACGGACACGAACATCACCAGGAAGATCATCATGAAGATCACCATGAAGACTACTATGTATGAGCCATTCTTACCAGCCAAAAAATCTAATTGAGTGACCTATTATGCCGACATATAACTATTATTTCTATATATATGCATATTCGATATTGTTTTATTCAGGCTCACCCCCAATACGCCTTCGAGTACAAGGTGGAGGACCCGCACACCGGCGACAAGAAGTACCAGCACGAGACGCGCGACGGCGACGTGGTGAAGGGCGTCTACAGCCTGCACGAGGCTGATGGCACCGTCAGGATCGTCGAGTACACCGCCGACAAACACAGCGGGTAAGGAGAAACATAATCAGTATAGATCAATACCTGCAGTACGTTACGTGAACAGTTTTTTAGTTTTAATCATCATCATCATGTTAATCTGTTTAACATTGGTTTCAGATTCAATGCTGTTGTTAAGCGAGAGGGTCACGCTCAGCATGTTGTTCCCCAAAAGCACCACCACTAATTCTAATCAATCGAATGTTCAACGTAAGATGCCTGTTATTGTGATACTGTTTTGTAAATAAATGTTATATAGTTTCATCTTTTTGTTTTTCATTAATTTTAACCAAGGACTTTAAATCGTAGTTGTAATAAAAAAAATTCTTAGGTACTTCATAAATATCTGCCATTGATTCTTTATCTATGGATTCATCAGCTTGAGAGCATTTCCTTCCCAAGAGTCAAGGAGTGGTAGTTGTAGTAACTATTCATTAATTTGGCTGTAGCTGGAGATATTGACTTTTTTAGACTGCCTTTCCATGATATGCGCAAAGGAGCAACGTGAATAGAATTACTTCATTTGCATAGCTTGGCTGATAGCTGGTGATTGTCTTATTCTCTACTTCTCTATAGATATTCTTTTAAAAGAAAAATAGAAGATAAACCTGCTAACAGCCCGCCTATAGAGTTATTTCACCACCAAGCTACCCTTGCACATTTCTGGGGAAAATGCAGCCTCAAAGAGAATAAGCTCTCGAGCTAACGCCAAATTAATCTACAGTTTCCACCACTCCTTGTCTACTACGTAACACAAGAACTAATGAAACGCACCGTTATCTACTTGGCAACAGGTTTTCAACTCTAAGACAGTAGGTAGGTAGGTATTTAGCCCATTTACCGAAATATGGTGGTCCTAATTCCCCATCCTTGACCTTACTCTCTTTAAAAATGAGTTCATATTTATATAATCAATATATTTTTAATTTATTCACAAAAAGTAGGTAATATTGTATCAGAATTACCATTGTAGAAATCAATATAAAATATTTAATAGCATAGAGGTTTTACATGCAATGCTTGTAAATGTTTGACAAACTCTTTAATACCTACGCTACTCGATCAAAATAACTTCCCAACTACTGCTAACTACTGCTACCCCTTGTAAACATAACTGGTGAATTACAAATAACCAAGTGAGACCAACCCCTCTCCCCTTTAATTCCAATCTCACTACACAACTAGAAGATTTATTAGTGTAGGCACCTACTGTTAATTAAGACAATTTTGAAGCATTATTATGTTACAAGATGTGCTCCCATAACTAACAAATACTTTTTTACAACAGTTTTTTTATAATATTTTATGTATGCATAATTTTTTACAGGCGTATGTAGTTATATATACCATACGTAATTATTGTGACTATAAGCAAATGGTATAGCCATTTGATAGTTTGTAAATAATATTGCTGCAACAATATTTATCTGTGTAAATTTGGAATTGGTTTGAAATAAAATCAAGTAACATTATTAGATTGCATGTCTTTAATTACATTAACAAATAACAGTCTTTATATTTTTACTACCTATGCATAAAGTTAACTTTTATGAAAACAATCATTGGTGATAATGGTGCGTGGGCACGAAATGCTTTTGGTGACCTTCGTGTCTCACCGTGGCTTTGAATCTGTGAATAATAAAACAATTAGTTTATATTATATTCAGAATCGAATAATTATAATGGGTAAATAACATAAAAGCAAATTTATCAGACCCGTTGTGTTTGTCGGCGGTATACTCGACGATCCTGACAGTGCCATCAGCCTCGTGCAGGCTGTAGACGCCCTTCACCACGTCGCCGTCGCGCGTCTCGTGCTGGTACTTCTTGTCTCCGGTGTGCGGGTCCTCCACCTTGTACTCGAAGGCGTATTTGGGGTGACCCTGGAGGAATTTATGTGTTCTACATACAATTATAGATAACATTAATAAACAGGTTAATTCAAAGCTTAAACTGAATGTACCTTTGTATCATCGTGATATTCATTTTTTTTATGTTCATTTGAGTGAGAGGCTTGGAGATGCTTTGTTGATTTTATTTCATGACTTGAACCGTGCTTAGACATTTTCCCATGGCTCTGGTGGAGCACGAAACTCTGTGATGAGAATGCGTGGTAATGGTGGCCATGTTTGCTGTAGGATTGGTGTTTCACATGTAGTGGCTTATATTCATGAAAGATTGGGCTATGATGTAGTTTGTGGCTATGAGTATGATGCATTACAATACTCTGTGATGAATATGCTTCACTATGTCCATGACCAATATCTTGTGGTCTCGCTGCAACTATAGCTATAGCAGTAATGAGGTAAACAACCTGAAATTAAAAAAAAATAACAAGGTGTTAAAGTTAGAAAAAAAATTATGTTTAGATACATTAAAAATAATACTCACAAAAACTTTCATTTTATTATCGTAAAACCTAAACTGCCGTATTGAATATTGAACAGCTAACGGTGGTCTGATTTTGCTTTTATATGGAAACATAGCATTTATACGTGAAATTTTAAAATCATTTTCGCAAGCTGTGATCGTTTTGGTGCGGTAAACATGAAAGGTTGTATGTGGAACGAATGTAGAAGTAACAATTACCAATATGTGCGTATGTAATCCTATAGTTAAAGCCTACATATTTATAAAGTAGGGCGGAAAGGAACAGGGTCAAAGTCCTGTTAATAAATAAATTATTAAACTAATTTAACTTGCATTAGAATAAACATACAAAGGTATGAAATAGTTTTTGTCTCTCTCTAATGTAGATAGTATACCATAGATCAAATAATGACCGACTAACATTGCGCACACTGACCGAAAAACAAAACCGGTTACATACGCATGCATGCACCTACATTAAAAATAATTAATTGAATTAATTTTAGGGTTCAGTAGACATGTCGTCCATAAAAATCGTAATTAGAATTTAACGATAATGAGTATAGCCAGTAAGTTGCTATTCTGGATTCATGTAATAATTAAGTAAAACTAGAGACACAACAGTGTTCTGAAAATGCTGGCACAAATCTCACCACATCCCATATCTTTTTGTGCTAAATTCTTGAAAATATCAGTTACTAGGTTTTTTGCTCCTGAACCTTTACAATAAAAATTTTTACTTTACCTAAGTTATTGTTAAGTTAGGCTTGTAAAACCTTCGTAAAAACTTGCGACAAGCCAGTTGGCTTGGTGATTAGAGACCCTGACAGCCCCCGCAGGTCGTGGTTTCAATTCCCACTCAAGGTAATTTTTTGTGTGCTGGATGTAAATATATATTTATGTATGTATTTCAAATTTGTATGTGTAGTGTATCAGTTATTTGGTAGTCAGAACAAGCTCTACTTAAGTTTGGGATCAGATAGCCGTGTGTAAAAAATGACCAATTATATTAAATATATTTAAAATTTCTAATATACTGTAAGATACAGTCACTCATTCACTTCATTGAAAATCATTGACTTCCTAAGTCATTAATACGTATGGGGTATAGGATATCAATAACTGTTTATCAATGTTATCTTGAATATGGCCCATAGATTACAGAAATTTAAAAAATTGCCAAGACATTTTGAAATCAATAGCTAAAGCCAAGCTCGAACGTCAAGGTATGTTGATCCTTTACTCCAACTCTTCAAGTATTATCTATCACTAATACTCCCAAGTTGAAGCCAATATAAACAGCCAGTTATTATATTTTTGAATGTTTTGGTTGTATGATAATTACGGAACCTCACATTGCGTGGTATAAGCGCCAAGCCAGATTTTTTGCCCATATCAAGCTCACGTAACTTTCAAGGCTTAACTTCCAAAAGTATCAACGAGATGAAAGTAACCGTCCTTCCATCGAATGCCTTAAAATAAAAGTGATCTGGATCAGATTAAAAAACCTTATTTGTAATCGTGGTTTAAGTAAATATTGGGTATAAAATCTGTAGCAGTCTAGACATAATATCAGTCCTCCGAGTAAGACTAAAGACAAACAAAGTAAAACACTTAAAATGTTTTTCAAAGTAAGCAATACAATTTAATGTAAATAAAACTATAAAAAATGTATTACGTTAAATTTCTGAGAAACTCAAAATAAAAATACTGAGTTTGGTCTAGTACCATATCTTTGTACACAATCCATCTAAATCAAATCTACAATCATCACTAGTCGTCAGGCAAAATACGAACCAGTGTTTTATTTTATCTCAGCTAAACAAGATTAATTAAAAATACTTAATTCTTTCTATTTTTTTTTAGATTATATTTGCCACCGCCTGCCTAGGCATCTGCCACGCAGTCGATCATGCTTACTCCGCTCAAAGCATTGTCCGCTACGATGACCACAAGCAACAACATAGTATATCTGTTCCTAGAGTGTCCGTGCCAGTAGTAACCAAGGTCCTTCCGGTAGCACACTATGTATCAGGAGGCTCTAGCCATGGCCATGAAGGACATCATGCGACGTCATCCCAATACATCCAGCGTCAAGATACCCCAGCTCATCCTCCTAAGGACTTCTTTGAAAACCACGTATGTACTTTTCTTTTGACAGTTTAAATATATTAGTTATACGTACCACGAAATAATGACATCCATCGGGACCTTCACATTGAGGTTGTCTCCAGCACAATAAAAACATGCGCAGAAGCTCATGAACGTAGGCTTCACCATTACGTGAACGCCGAGGCAATACGACTCCTCGACCTCACAAACATAGAAAGAAGACTCAAAAGAACCAAACCGTTCGAATTAGTGTAGTGTTAGTGTTAGTTCACCCTAGTGGAATTTAGTGTAAGGGCTGTGTATAAAGAACACGATAACAGTGTGTCTTCGCCTTAATAATAGAGACAATAAGAATAGTGCTGATGGGCACACTCTTTGTTTAATTGAATTTATAAGTTTATGATAGATTTAAATTACTTCTTAACCTACCTAGGCTAGATTGTAGTATAATTGGCGATATAATACTTTATTGTGTATTTTAAATATAAAAAATACCAGTAGATGATTGGCAGACATTCAACCTAATGGCGATTGACTCTTTACGAAATTTAACTTCACTGCAAGTTTATTCATTCATAAGATTCGAAGCCTTTACCAAGGCATCATGCCATGGTTTACTTAGCATGATGCAATGACCTTGGTCATGTAATTCGATGTCACTATCAGGTCACACTCTATAGAGGATAATAATATACTTTTTGATTAGGGTCACCCAAAATACGAGTTCGAGTACAAAGTGGAAGACCCTCACACCGGTGACAGCAAATACCAGCACGAAGCTCGCGATGGTGATATCGTGAAGGGTGTCTACAGCCTGCATGAGGCCGACGGATCAATCCGCACAGTCGAATACGGATCTGACAAGAAGACTGGGTAAGTTACTCGAAAACATTGAAACTGTAATAGAATAACAATGGAATATGTAAGACTTTTATTAAGGATAGCCAGGTTTTTATCCTATATTTTGTGATAATTCTAAAAACGTTGAAATTTTCATGGAATAGCAATTAAAAATGTATTTTTTTTATTAAGGATAGCCAGGTTTTATTCTGTATATTGTGATAAGCTAATAAGCACATCATGATAATCGTACCAGTTAATATTATCCTTGTTTTTCAGATTTATCGCTGATGTTAAGCAGACTACGAAACATCAGGAGCCCAAGTATCACCACTGATTTCTCAATAAACTCTAGTCATTGTTTATAATTTAGTTCCGGTTATAATGTTAATAAAAAAGTTGTTCTCTTGATCCTATGATGACTTTTTATATTATAATCCTAGCTTTTCACTTAAACACAACGGTTTTCTTTATATAGTTACATGATATAGATTATAACATAGGTAGGACATATCGCATCCTCAGAACGATAGGGGCTTAACTCAAAAAATCAGTTTCCCTCTCACCTCTGAATGGGTCACTTTCGCACTGAGCGGGGAGGGTGGGTCCCGGTGTTAAAGAGGCTGAAGTATCGGTATGCTTATCCAATAATTAATTTGACTATGTTTTACTATTCCTTGGATAGAGCGTACTCTGTTTAGTCTCTCTATGATCTTAACTCAATTTCGCAAAATTTTGAGTTAAGCCTAAGGGCTTAACCCTCAGTACGATAAGTCGGTATATCTGATAATTGCCTGTAAAGATTATTATTATTTTGATCGAACCTTAATAGCGATGATAGATGATGTGACTTATATCGGAGAAGGTCATATATTCAACTCTGTGATATGAATAAATAAAACACGTTTTCACCCCGCGTTATAATGATATAGGCCCTCTCCTTGTCCAAGCCTGGGCGAGCCAATTTCCATAATTATCGATTATCACAATGGTAGGATATATCCTAGAGTCCTGTACAACCTGCTACCTGAATAGTGATATCCTGAGCTTCGATTATGTTAGGTAAATGACACTAGCTCGAGGATGTCTCGTCGCAGCCTCTATGCTCCGTCTCTTTCGCAAACTACGCGATCACGTGAGAGAAACGCTCTCCAAAGCTTCCTTGTGCCGACTGGTCGACAAGCCGGTGATATTTGTATTAGCTGCAAGGGTCTGATTTGACTTATTCTTAGAAGCCAGTTAGTTAGGCTGGTACAACATTCCCACAAAATTTACTTTTCCAGAAAAGTGGTTCAATACAATACTTACCTGAAGAATTTTCTCGTCGATCACCTTACAAGTGTGTTCTGGTAACTGTACTCATGTGCCATGTACCTAGACTTGTATATTTGTGGGCAAACAAACTTATCCATTCTAATAAATATAATAGTTTAAAAAACTAAAAAACACGCTTTTTATAGAAAATCCAACTTAATTATGCAAAACACCATTAATTTTTCAGCGTACTTATTATTCTTGCAGCCAAATCTTTCATGAACTAATGCAAGTAAATTATAGATTGAAAAACACATCCTTCAACAATATTATCGTCTTCGTCTTATAACAAGCTAAAAATTAAATATGCGTTTATAGGTTCTGTATTGTGCAATCAAGTGGATGTACTTACATGTAGCATTGAGCTTGAGCTTTTAACAACTTTGGCCTGTCGGCCTTGTCACGTCCAAAATGCCACTAGTGCGAGTATAAAAGTAACTCTTTACTCATACTATGCATCAGTTGAATCCAAGACAATCGTTAAAATGTTCTCTAAAGTGAGTGTAATACATAAAACGTTTTTTTTAAATTACGAGTGATATGTGTTTCATTAAAAATATTATCAATAAGTGTTGAAGTTATTAAAACAATCTCTGTAATAATTATTATTTACAGATCCTTGCTTTGAGTGCGGTGCTGGCAGTGTCTGCTGCAGGTCTCCTACCCCAGGCTCACTACTCCTCTTCCGCCGCCGTCTCTTCCCAGAGCATCGTGCGTCACGATGAGCCCCAGCACCTTGCCACTAAACTAGTGGCCAGTGCCCCCGTTGCTTACCATTCCGCTCCCATTGCCTACCAAGCCGCTCCCACCCACTACGCCGCTGCCCCGGTCCACTATGCCGCCGCCCCGAGCCACTACGCCGCTGCCCCCGTTCACTACGCTGCTCCCGTCGCTAAGGTGCTAGCACCCGCCCCCAAGCTCCTTCTTTCTGCTCACCACGAAGAAGAATACGTAAGTTATCAAGTCCTACCTTATTTCATGTTGCTAATTCATTAACCTGGTTACACAAAGATGTCATATGGAATTTATTTGGCAACAGGCACACCCCAAATACGACTTCTCTTACTCCGTGGCTGACGGACATACCGGTGACAACAAGTCCCAGCAGGAGAGCCGCGACGGTGATGTCGTGCACGGCGAGTACTCCCTTGTCGAGGCTGACGGTTCCGTACGTAAGGTCCAATACACCGCTGACGACCACAACGGATTCAACGCGGTCGTGAGCAACTCCGCTCCCGCACACCACGCCGCCCACGCTCACGCACCCGTCCTCCTCGCCCACCACTGATTCATCAACTAGTCATCACTAAACCAATTCTAGTTCATAAGGATCACAGCTAATTGTGTAAATTCTTATTTATTGAAAATATAAAGCAAATTGTTTGAATATAATTCTCTTTTAATATTTATAATCTACAAGCTCCCCTATAAAATTAATAACTTGTAAATATGTCAATATAATACCTCGATATTTTGAAGGAATGTGTATCAATATAATGATATACTCTGGTTGTAAATATCTATTTATGTATGTATTTAAAAAAAAAATGTAGTATATCAGTTATCTGGTTTCCATAGTACAAGCTCTGCTTAGTTTGGGACCAGATGACCGTGTGTAAAGAATGTTCCGGGATATTTATTATTTATTATATAGTCTTATCCATGTCTTCAATCGCCTTTAATATTCGCAATATCATGGACTGATTTTAGTGATATTACCATGTCACTACCATATTGTATCTGGAGTTCGTTAACAACCGCCTGATCCAAATTGATTTGTTCCATTGCGCGTCGATTATATTCAAACATACATAATTATATTAATCTGTGACTACAGACGTTTTTGGAAATTGAAAATTTTGAGAAAAATTATAGTAGGGGTCTTAAAGGCCACAAAAGCCATTTATACCATTTGGGTCTGTTTGAACGCATCACGTAAAGAAAACTACCAGTCGGATGTGAGAAATAATTTTTATATTTAATAATCAAATTCTGAGGAAGGTTATATTATTTAACATCAAGCTACGACCCTTAGGACCCAGTCATGAACAAAACAATAGTGCATGCGGACAAAGCGACGCGGAGAATCGGTTCCTGTCGGAATCTGAGTTCGTCTGTTTGTTGGTTTGTCTTTTTACGACCTACAGTCACGTAGCAATAGAGCAACAAACCGACGCGATTTTTTTGTAATAAACATATTTTATAGGCAGGAAAATAGATGTGCTAATTTTCTACCCGAAAGGGGAACAAGGGTGCAACCGTAGACATATAATTAATAATATGAATACAAAATCTATCCTAGTTTTAATTCGATGCTATTTTATATAGTACCACGATCGAATCCAGTCAAACAATTGCATTAGATATATGTATTTACTAAACCGAGTTTACAAAGTTTAGAAAGATGAAGAGAACTTACAAAGACTGACTACTATACTCGTATTTCTCCGCACGTCGGTCATAAAGCCATTACTAAAATATTGGTATTATTATACATGTAAACGTGTGACTGAAAGAATTTAAACATTCATAATTTCTTCCCTTACAACCATTTTCAGATTATTAGGCATATTTTTTTACCTAGCAGTCAAGTCTTTCTCAAGTGATGTGCATACGAACGAACTAACTTAAATTGAAAAAACAGACGGATAAGGGTTTTAACTGTACTTTTTATCCATTTATAATTAGGTTGAAGACTGTATTTGTTTTTTGTTAGAACGTTATTATAAAAAAAAAAGTTTTAGCGTATTAACGCATTAGCGTTGGAGATTACTCCAAAACTTTATTTTATTTTATAGATAACTCATGGGAAAGGTTATAGGATAGTTTAAATATATATGTATATGCAATTAAGATCACACCACGACCCAAAGCAGCCGAAATAACGCTATGCGATGCGGGGGCCCATCCGCGGGCACAGCTATATACATATAAAAGATGGAATTAACTGACTGTGGATGATTCTCTTTGTACCAAATTCTGATGTCCGCAGGCAACTCATTAATACTAGAGAGCTGGGCTCATACCAGTGAAGCTTTGTCTTCACCGTTATGTCAATAAGGACTTCCTGAGACAAAAGGTAAACGCACCTATTTCTGTAGTATTTTCTCATCATCACAGGGATCTTAATTATTCAGAGTGTAGGTACTGGAGCTTTCCATTGGTTGACCGATTGAACCTGAAACTTTATACCCTTTTTTTTAATGCAGTTAAATTCACCCATTGCAGTGGTACATAATACTCTTATTTTCACGTAATTCGGTATTTACCAGTTTAGCGACCCGGCACAAGATCATATATTAGCAATTTTTAAATACATATATCAATGCAATGCTAATAATGTGCTTGGTCGAAGCCCCTTTTTCTTATAAATACTCCGTGGGGCATTAACACCTAAGGAGTTTTATTTATTTATTTCAATGGGGTGGTATACCTCGCATGAAACAAATGCTCTACAGGACAGTGTATTCCTGTTTAGTAGTGAGTGTTATTTTTTTGTTAGACCTTTATTTCCGAAAATTTGGGAACCCCAAGGATAGACGTATTATTCAAATTGAAATATTCCACTTGGTATAATGGTGCCTTTTTACTGTTGAGGAATTATGATTTATCTTCAAAGTTCACGACTTTGTTTCTACAAAACAGCAGAGATACCAGATTTTATATATTTCTATCTTAATATGATTTTAAATAATAGGTAATTTTATGTAACAATTTGCTTTATTATATAACTAAATATAAGTTATTTACAGATGGTGGTATTCCCTATAAACTAGAATCGCTTAATTGTTGCATCAGTGGTGAGCGAGGAGGACGGGTGCGTGAGCGTGGGCGGCGTGGTGTGCGGGAGCGGAGTTGCTCACAACCGCGTTGAAGCCGTTGTGGTCGTCAGCGGTGTATTGGACCTTACGTACGGAACCGTCAGCCTCGACGAGGGAGTACTCGCCGTGCACGACATCACCGTCGCGGCTCTCCTGCTGGGACTTGTTGTCGCCGGTGTGTCCGTCAGCAACGGAGTAGGAGAAATCGTATTTGGGGTGTGCCTGTTGCCAAATAAAATGCATTAGCATCTTCGAATAACCGAGCTACACAGCTGTAGAGCATGAACTAAGGAGAGACTTGTTAACTTACGTATTCTTCTTCGTGGTGAGCAGAAAGAAGGACCTTGGGGGCGGGTGCGAGCACCTTAGCGACGGGAGCAGCGTAGTGGACGGGGGCAGCGGCGTAATGGACGGGGGCGGCGGCGTAGTGGGCGGGAGCGGCTTGGTAGGCAATGGGAGCGGAATGGTATGCAATAGGGGCACTGGCCACTAGTTTAGTGGCAAGGTGCTGGGGCTCATCGTGACGCACGATGCTCTGGGAAGAGACAGCGGCTGAAGAGGAGTAGTGTGCCTGGGGTAGAAGACCTGCTGCAGACACTGCCAACACCGCGCTCAAAGCTAGGATCTGTAAATAATAATCACCATTATTTTATTCACTGGTTAGGTACACTTTGCACTTAATATTATTACTTTCGTATTCCTTAGTAACTCACTCGTGAGAACATTTTGTTACGATTATCTTGCTTTCAACTGATGCACTGTATGTATTGAAAGCCGCTTATATACGAGTAGCATTTTGGGTGCGACAAGGTTAACAGGTCAAAGTTGTTAAAAGCTCATGCGTCAAAATTTGTTATCGGTATATGTAGTCAATTGTTAATATTTCCAAAAACTGATATTATATACTGGTTTTCGTTTCTCCCGCGTTAGTACAATTTTTGACTTGATTTTTGTATGGGTCTAGATCATGGGAAATAGGACAAAAAAAGAAAAATGTAGGATTTTATTATTTTCAAACCTGTTGTAAAAATTATTGTAGCTACATAGATTTTTTTGTAACCGTTGTATATTAATAAACATAATTGGTTGGGGAAAAAGTTGCTTCGCATTTTTTAAGAAAATTCAAAACATTTTAATATAGTTTATTTACATTTAACTAAAGTATGTAGGTACCATTTTGTTCGATAACTTTTTGCCATCTTGTGGTTAGGGACATGATCCTATTGCTATAGAAATTTTGGGACCTCTAATCAAAATACCGCGACGAGTGATTTTGGCAGTCCTCTCGTGATGTTAACTTGACACTGCCTAAAGAATTCTGAAGAGACCGAAACAGGTGGAAATCTAAAGGTGCAAGGTCAGGACAGGCGGATGCATTAATACCTCCCAGCCAAACTCTCTCATTTTTTGCTGAGTGGCTAAAGATGTGTGAGGTCTAGCGTTATCATGATGAAAAACCACACCCCTTCTGTTGATTAATTCCGACCGCTTTCCCTCAACTTCTTGCTTTAATCTCATCAGTTGTTCACAGTAGAGTTCAGAATCATGTTATGACCTACGGCATTTTGCTTTGGGGTAAAGCTGCTGATATAGAAACAATTTTTATATTGCAAAAAAGAGCAGTTCGAGCAATTTATAATTTGAGTTCTCGAGCTTCCCTCAGAGAAAAGTTTATACAAATTGATATCCTCACAGTTGCATCGCAGTATATTTATGCAAACATAACATTTGTACATCAAAATATTAGTCTTTATGTCAAAAAGAGTGATATGCACTCCATCAATACTAGAAATAAGGATAAACTTGTCACTTCTGCATATAGACTGCAAAAAGTGCAAGGCTCATTTTTAGGACTTAGTGCACGCATCTATAATAAAATCCCTGCTGAAATTTTAAATTTGCCTTTACAAAAATTTAAGGAAAGAATTAAGACTGTTTTAGTACAAAAGGCTTTCTACAATACAAATGATTATTTTAATGACGACAATGCTTGGATGTAGCGCTCGCTCCAGCAGGACACATCTTTATGTACAAAATCTTATTTTGAAAAGAGTAATTGCTGAGTTTCTTGCCGGCTCTTCTCAGTAAAAGCAACCTTCCGAACCGGTGTTAGAGTCTGACCATTCATAAGTGCCTGTGAAGGCCTATTTGAATAAATATTTCATTTCATTTCATTTCAATCGATGGTCCAGCCTGGTGGTAACAGCTCATAATGAATAATGCCCTTCCATTCCCACCACACACACAGCATCACCTTGTTGTGAGTTAACCCGGGTTTCGCCACAGTCTGTGAAGCCTGACCGGCCTTTGACCCCGACCTTTTCCGCACGTTCTTGTCGTCAAAAATGGTTCGGTTTCATTACGTCGTAATAAAGAATCACAAATGAGTACGCGGTTCATTAGGTTTCTTTCAGTGAGCTCGTGAGGTACCAAATATCGGGCTTTTTTGTGTACCCAGTGTTTTCAAATGCGCCAAAACTGTTTTGTGGTCAATTCCCAGTTCTTCAGCTACGTCGTAACTACAGATATGCCGATCTTGCTCCACTTTTCAAAAATGGCATCCATTTTATCCGTAATAAGCGGTAATCAGTAGTAAGCGACCAGAGCGACGTGCATCTTTGACATCAAAATTTCCAGATTGAAAACGCTTAAGCCAAATTTGTGCTACTCTCACAGACACTGCACTAGGTCCATAAACATAACAAATTTATTCCATGGCTTGGGTTGCATTTTTACCATTTTCGTAGTAAAATTTTAAAATGTATCGAATTTCTTCATTAGATTCACGGATCATCTTGACGGTACGAAAAACAATTGAAAATCACACATTTTCCTAATTTGGAATTGTGTTCTTTAAAATTTAAACTTTCAATGATACCAAATAGTATACACATACATTATTATAAGTTCATACATACTATAATGCGAAAAGACTTTTTCCCCAACCTAATATAACTACTGGCTGTATAACCTATTTTTACCTGAATTGAGTTTTTTTGCAATATTTTCTTCACAAAGACAAATTAAAGTTTTCTCCCCTTGATTATGTAGATTTTGGAATTTGGTATTATCTACCAAATTATTATTATACTCTATCTATTCTATATATGTGCCAAGTTTCATCCTAATCAGTGCGGCAGTTTTTGCGTGATAATAAATAATAAATAAATAAAAATCCTGGGGCATTCTATACACACGGCCATCTGAACCCGCAAGCAGAGCTTGTACTATGGAGACCAGATAACTGATATATTACATAGACAATTTTTTTTGTAAAAGCAAAACTTATAAAGTTTATATTTTAAATCAAATATTTACACCCAGACACAGAACAAACAGACTGTTCATGCACACAAATGATAGTCTTGGGGGGGAAGAGAACCTGCGACCTGCGACTTAGCAGTCAGGTCGCTAATCACCAAGCCAACTGGTTTGTCTGATGGGGTAACAAACATCCATACATCCATACATCCATCGTCATAAATATAGGCATTGGGATTGCACAGTTACCTATCTACTGATGCCAGCAATATTATTATCAGTCCACGCGGTCTTGGCATTGGGTGAAAATTGAGAAGGTATACATGACTTACACAAATTAATGAATAGTTATTTAACCACTAACAAACTGCTTATATGTTAGACAAAATTTTACGTAGCCGAGAGTGGAATGCCATATAAAATACACGACGTAAAAGCTTAAAATTTGTTGTTATTTATGCCTAATGAGCTAATTAATGCAAAATTTAAAGATTCTAAGTGTCCTAGAAACGGTATTTATGAGCTTTTCATAAGTGAGTGAGTGAGGCAGTCAGTCAGCCAGGCATGAACAAACATAACAATTTTAGACCTTTATAACATAAAAATAAGGTTGTTATTGAAATTTGGGATTCTATGTATTATATAGCCTTATTAGACATGAAAGAGTCCAAATGAGTAGGTCTAATAGTTGTTGAGGGGAGGGGTTAATGTTAGCAATCTAGGGAAAGATTAAAGTGTTTTTTTTTATAACAGTATAGTATTTCTTTTTGTTTTCTTATATGGTGTTGAATGTATGGTGTATGTGTATGAATCATTATTTTAAAATAAATACCAATATTTTGTAACATTTTGCTTTATTATATAAATAAATATAAACTATTTACAGATAATTGTTGTTCCTTATAAATTAGAGTCGCTTAAGTGAAGACTGGTTGTTGAATCAGTGGTGAGCGAGGAGGACGGGTGCGTGAGCGTGGGCGGCGTGGTGTGCGGGAGCGGAGTTGCTCACAACCGCGTTGAAACCGTTGTGGTCGTCGGCGGTGTACTGCACCTTACGTACGGAACCGTCAGCCTCGACGAGGGAGTACTCGCCGTGCACGACATCACCGTCGCGGCTCTCCTGCTGGGACTTGTTGTCGCCGGTGTGTCCGTCAGCCACGGAGTAAGAGAAGTCGTATTTGGGGTGTGCCTGTTGCCAAATAAATTGCATATAACACCAACGTATAACCAAGGTACTACATATGGAGAGCATGAAAATTGAAGAACTTAAAAACTTACGTATTCTTCTTCGTGACGAGCAGAAAGAAGGAGCTTGGGGGCGGGTGCGAGCACCTTAGCGACGGGGGCAGCGTAGTGGACAGGGGCAGCGGCGTAGTGGCTCGGGGCAGCAGCATAGTGGACTGGGGCAGCAGCGTAGTGGGTGGGAGCGGCTTGGTAGGCAATGGGAGCGGAGTGGTATGCAACAGGGGCACTGGCCACTAGTTTGGTGGCAAGGTGCTGGGGCTCATCGTGACGCACGATGCTCTGGGAGGAGACGGCGGCGGAAGAGGAGTAGTGTTGTTGGGGTAGCAGACCTGCTGCAGACACCGCGAACACCGCGCTTAAAGCAAGGATCTGTAAAAAAACAAAATTTTATTATGAAATAACAAGTGTGCCTAAAAATGCAATATTTTCCAATTAGTTAGGATTTTTTTATTTATTTTCTTATTCGACTTACTTTAGAGTACATTATTGTTTTGTTTATCTCTGATTCAACTGATGCATTACATGTGTAAAGTGCCGCTTATATACCAAGTAGCAGTATTTTGGGTGCGACAAGGTCAACGGGTCACGAAGCCTCAGTATTGGGTTCGAGAAGCTTTCTCTATAACTATTAGAATATTTAATTACAACATATTCACCTAACTAGGGAAGTGAAAAACTTATTCCCCATATCCAGCAGTCTTTATTTTGCTTCTTAATTTGATGCACACTTTAAATAAGGTTTTAATGAACATTTTCTGAATACAGTAAAAAAGTATACCAACATATATGTGAGTGCTATAAACAAAAAGCAGTGAATTTGGACCGATTTATTTTCATTACTATATCTACATATAACAATCTTCTAAATTAATATTGATACTTATGTATTTTTATTAGGGACTATGTAAATGAAGGTCGTCTTCACACGGCGATTTTACACTCAAAACACTAAATCTTTTATATTATTATTCGGAATCAATGCCGTGACCACTATTCTGTGGGTCTTCGAACTCACACAGTTATGCAATGAAGATGATTCATTCATTCAAATAATAATATTATACGATGCTATAAATTTGTAGATGTTCTCGTTATGAATGAAGACGAGTCGTTAAACCGGTTTTAAGTTCTGATAGCACCGAATGAAATGACAGGTTTATTATTTGCATTAATGAAATAAAGTATGACGTTTTTTTAAGGTAATACCGTGGTTATATCATTCCTAATTTTGCCTTTTAAAATATAAACCTACTGAATTTCTTGCCAGTTCTTCTCAGTTGAAGGCACATTTCCGTAAGTCAGACTAATTAAGTTAGGTTAGTTAACTTTGACCTTCATAAGTGTCCTCCGCAGACCTAAACTGAACATCCAGTCAAATCCGGTTACACCTTTGTGAAGCTAATGAAAGTGAGTCAAAATTTCCTCACCTACTTAAGGTAAAAAATAACCAATACTTTATGATTTTTGAATTGTTTTTATCTGTATACTGGCTGCGCCCTGCGGCTTTGCTTTCAATGCTGGTTATAAACTTCCTCTTGAATTACTCTATCTATTGCTGAAAACTGCATTAAAATCCGTTGCATAGTTTACGATTCTACAAAGGACATACAGACAAACATAAATTTTTATATATATAGTTATGCATCATCGCCTTACTTTGAAATAACCCGATATTTGTGTCTTATTTCCCTCGATATTTAACTGACCTATACACCTTATGACCGTAATAAAATTGACCAAGTCTGTCTTAACTCAACCGTAAAACTTTTGTACTTCTCATAAATATCAGATATACGAGTTTATGTACAAGATATATAAGTATTAAGTTATGTTCTTATTTCGTTCATCTCAAGGTATGCAATATTAAATTTAAAATTTATGACCTAGTTTTAAGGTCAGGGATATCAAGTTGCATACTTGACCAGCTCGCGTCAAAGCGTATTTCTTACGTTGATCAATCGGTTGATAATATTGTATTCTTACTAATAGATTAGCATTACTTTAATTTATGAACTGGTAGCGATTTGTATCACGCTTATATATTTTTTTTATTTTTGTATTTAATTATTGTCTTACCAACTAAATACATACTTAAGGTGGTTGCGTAGTTGATTTCCTAGCACAGTTATCGCTAGATGGCGTTGTAATCAGTAATTCGGCTATTTGTCGATATTTACAGTAATCTAAACATCCTCCAGGCCAAATTGTTTATTTAGCGATATCTAACGCATTTGTATAATTTTATTACATATGCATTTTGCTTATTTATTAGTCGTTTAAAAAGATTTACCTAAAAATCATATGCTGTCATTAGTTTACTTGAATTTACACACACAAGCATAGTGTTGAGGCGTTTCTTTTTATGTCTAATAGATGGCGTCAAATATTTGGTTTAGGTACCCCAGTAATAGCAGATGGCGTTATATACAATTGTCTAAATTAAATCGTTGAATAGGTGATTAAAAAATGGTTGTATCTGTAAGGTTGGTTTACGGACGATAGTTTAATGTGACAACGTCATAACAAAGCATTGATTTTTATCAATGTTTTGTTATCATTCTAATCATTTCTGATCACATAAATTTATGAATAATATTGAATAAAACTACTAAAAAATTACAAAAACCCACGTAACTTCAGATATTCGCCCAAAATAAAAATGGATGGAAAGCTGGTACTACGCAACCACCTTAACATAATCTTATAATAATATTACAGTTACTATTTTCGCATGCATCTAAATTAAAGGAAAGCACACGCTTATATAAGTACCATTGTTATAAGTGTTGTAAGGTTTTAATATAAAATAAGAATGGTTTATAGTAATACCCAAGAATTCAATTATCTGTAAATATATTTTAGGTGTAGTAATATCCTGGGACATTCTTTACACGCGGCCATCTGATACCAAATCAAGCAGAGCTTGTACTACGTAAACTAGAAACTGATATATCCTTATTTTTCTTCCAAAAACATACTATGAAAAGATATTAACACTCAGACATAAAACAAACAGACATGCACACAAATGTTTGTCCTGCATGGGAATCGAACCCACGACATGTGGCGTGGCACTCAAGATCTCTAAGCAACAACCTATCTGGCCCAACAATCATACTTTTATTCGTTTTATGATTTTATTATTGGTCTTGTGGTCTTCCAAATGCCGCTACCAGCCTATGCGCACGAAAGTCAATTACTTTTTTAAAGAAACACTTTCCGCTCTTAACTTTTACCGAAGATATTTGCCTCAGGCATTTAACACATGTGCCTATATACAAATTGCTTCAACATCTTATCATCAGCCGTACTTACGCCAGCAACACAATGTAAAATAATCATCATAAATTATAGCGGAAAAAACATTAATTGGATTAGAATATAACTATATAATTATACTCTACCAGCTGTCCCCCGCGGTTTCACCCGCGTTCCCGAGGAATATAACATTTTCCTGGCACTAAAAGTATCCTATATTACTTCTAATACCTCCAAGAATAGGTGTACAAAGTTTCATGATGATCGGTTAAGTAGTTTTCGCGTGAAAGCTTAACAAATAAACTTACATACACTTATATAATGTTAGTAGGGATTTCTTTTATCTTAGCCATAACAATATTAAAAAGAAGTTTATGTAAACCCTTTTTTTTCTAACTTTACAGAACGTATTTTGAGAGTTAATTAGACTAAACAAGTTAAAAATTTACGAAATTGATATATTAGATCTGCAATACGTAGGTACCTACATATGGGAAATATTCAACAAACGAAGAGTAACAGAATGCTCGGTACATAAAATACACCGTTAGTCACTAGATCGCTACACGACTTATACAAGACTAAACAAAAAGTCAAAACAATTGTAGTTTGAGATCACAGTTACAATTAGAGAGCATCATCATTTCATACTTCATCAAAAACCTTGACAATATATTTAACGAAGTATATTATATCATTTTTATTACAATATGAATTAAAGTCATTAAAAAATTTATGTAACAGCTTACTAGCAAAGTTATATCGAAAGTACAGGCGCTCATAAAATGGTGCTGTCGTAATAACAATGTCATTGAGAAGACTGATTAGATCAAACGATTTAGTATTATCTTTTGGTTTGTTATTACAACATGTACCTACCTACTTTTATTTTAGATAAATTATGCATACGTCCCTAAGTACCATTAAAATTTAAATATTGGGAAATGAAAAATTTGGTTTTCAAATGGAAAAGCCAATATCTAAACTTTTTTTTTTTTAATATCCTGGGACATTCTTTTACACACGGCCATCTGGTCCCAAACTAAGCAGAGCTTGTACTATGGAAATCAGATAACTGATATACTACATATACTACTTTTTTTTCTACATACATTCTTATATAGATATTTACACCCAGACACAGAACAAACAGACATGTTCATGAACACAAATGTTTGTCCTGGGTGGGAATCGAATCCGAGACCTTCGGTTTGGCAGTCAGAGCGTTAACCTCCAAGCCAACTGGCCTGTCAAACTGAAGAAATAATAAAAATTTGGTGTATTTATCCATCTTGGTGTAATATAAAAGTGACCAAAATATTGAAGATGTTATATACCTTCTTCATTCAACCACTAGCTATGTATTTTCTCCTAGATACTCTCCGCCTAGCTCATAATGAAAATATTTATAACAATTTTGCACGATGACGCAACGCGATCCCTTCAGCATCTGCAAACAATAGGCTAAATACAATAATAGTACGACGGCGATAGCGTCACTTAGCCGCGAATGAAAACAAAACTCAAACCACAGCCGGAGCGAGTGTTGACGAGTGAGCAGTCAAACATGAATACTGGTTAAATTAGTAGTAATAACTTTCGTTAAAAAAAGGTGAAAGGTTCGGGCCCATCGGCTTTGTTACAGGATCCACGCGCCAGAAGTCCAAATAATAATTACAACGAACATACATCTAATCATATAATTGTGCAACAAGTGATTTCTCTTTGTGATCAGTCTTCGTATATAAGTGTAGCACTTTGCATCCGGCATCAACACTTCCGACCATCACTTGCCTTTGATACAGTGGCAAAATGTTTCTCATAGTAAGTATTGCGGTTATTGTCAGACATTGTATTGCGTTGACTGAAACGTATTGGAAAAAGGGTTAAAAGATGGGAAAATGTGTGAAATAGTTGTGATCAGCAATATTGATGACGAAGATGTATGAATTAATAATATAGGATTGTGATTGTCATTTATAAACTAAGTGTTTTTATGCTTATTTAAGTCAATTATTAATTATCACTTAAAATCGACAACAAGTCGTAACTTCATGATTTTGTTTTTCCAAGCTGCTGAACATTTACAGCACATCTACAAATTTTGCACATAATACATTGTGTGCCCTAGTAAAGGTTTTTCTAATTATATGTTTTATAACAATGTTTTTTTTGTTTCAGATAACAATAGTATCACTAATGGCAATATGCGCTGGAAGTAGCCCCGTGAATTCGCATCAACCAAACCACGCAATTTCTTCTCAGAGTTTCTATAGACATGATGTTCCATTGTCATACAATTTTAGTTCAATCCACGTTTACACGACACCTAACCCCCAACAACATTATTCGAAGCCCATAAATCAACTTCCTCCTCAGAATTATTATCAAGCGGAAATAGATCCTTTACAATACAAAAGGATACAATATGCTCCCGTTCGAATAAATACTGAAGATAAAAGAAATGGACTGTACACAAAAGTTTTTATTCCGACTGGTGTTGTGTCTCAACATGAATCTACTGAGGAATCAATTCGGAAGGATCATCTGGAACCGCGAAATGTGGCTTCAAACAGTTTTGAAAAGAAAAATCCATTGCACAAGTTCGTCCCGGGACATAACGTCGAAGTGTTGCAATCCCTTCGAAGTCCAGCACATGATACTATTTTTAAAACTTTTCCTGGATCCTATGAGAATAATAATGCAAATAAGGTAATACGGCAGGTTGATTGGTATAGTTCTTTGACCTTCTTGTTACATATTGTAATATTGATATCCATCTGTAAATTTCCGGCTGTAAATATCTATTGTAGAAAACCTACATACCTATATCAGTTTCCATTGTACCAGATCTGCTTAGCTGCGAACTGATCATCGTGTGTGAGAATAAACTTAGAGAGTTCGACTTCCTAGGCTGATATATATTTATATAGCATATTTATATATTATTATATTTACAGATCAACAATGGGAATGAACATATAATGATAAACCGGCAACCTGCATCTGAACAACAAGCTACAGCAATTGTTTCTACTCATACACCAATAAACGCAAATATAATAACTGCGTCGGAAAGGCCATTTATCGCTTTGACACCAAACCTTCATTATGATACTTTTCCAAACAAGTAAGTATATTAAAACATGTAAAAAAAGTCAATAATCGATTGCACATATAACATGTAACAACTACAGTATAAAAGCAAAAAAATAGGTAATAATTTCATGTAAAATACTTGGCTTGGTGGTCAAACTCGTATGCTAGCTATTAAAATAGATATTAGCCTTTACATCATAATAATGTGAATTTTCAAAAAATAAAATTACTATTTCAGATATAGTAATGTCAAAATCGCGAATGAGAGACTCCAAGAACAATATGAGCCACAACACGCTAAAGTTCATAGACTACATTTGAACGTAGCGAGAGTCTACAACATTGCGCAGATGTCGAAAAAGGCGCCTGATAATGTCCCTTACATGACAAACATGAATAGAGTTCCCAGTCACACACAAGCTCACATAATACCCAACCCAAAACAGATTGATGTGCTATCACAACAGAAAACATATTTGTTCCCAATTCAGAAGGACAATCAACGACATAATGCTCCAATCCTTCCATCGCATAATGTATTCCAATAAGTTATATAAGTAATTGTAAATAGTAATACTGTTATTTAATTTTTAATAATTTATTTAAGTAATAAAATTAATAAATCTAATCATGAGATTTCATTGTATTTTTTTTTTATTAATGTATAACATTTCTTTTCGGTCTGATATTTAGCACTCATTTTTGTATTTGCACTTCTGTACCCAAAATGTGCACATGCAATTTTTTTCCAATTTTAATTGATTTGTATGCGTCATAAATATATACCTTCTTATTCGTCCTGTTCTGTTCGTCGTTATTGATATAGATTTTTATTACATTTAATATAACATATCGCTCTGATCTAAATAAAGTACCTATTAATATGTACGTCATCAATCTTTGCCAATTGTGACATCAGCTAAAGATCAAACTTAGCATAAGTGTGAATAACCTTTGAGTAGGTATCAAATTATTGCAAAACCTTTAACGAAAGTGTTCAGTGAATGAGTTCATGACTAGATATGTCAACTGCATCAAAATAATATGACCTAAGGCAAGGTCGTTTAGTTTAGCTGGTTGCTCTATGTCGATGAAATCATACGTGTAACTATAAAAGTGCCGATCGAAAGGTTTAATTTATCATTCACTGTTAATACACAACAGAGGAAGAAACAAATATGTTCTCCAAAGTAAGTCTTAATGCCTTAACTATATTTTATTTAATAAATAAATAATAATTAGTACTTATATTTACTCGTAAATTATAAAAACAGGATTGGTGCCAACAATAAATTTACAATAATTTCCCATTTTATAATTGCAGATCGTAGCTCTTTGCGCATTGGTGGCGGTGTCACAGGCCGGACTCCTGCCTGCCCCCGTCCACTACTCATCTGCTGCGGCTGTGTCCTCCCAGAGCATCGTGCGTCACGACCAACCCCAAGCTAACAAGCTTGTAGCCAAGCTTGCCGTAGCTGCCCCTGTCTACCACGCTGCTCCTGCCCCCGTCTACCACGCTGCGCCTGCCCCCGTCTACCACGCCGCTCCTGCCCCCGTCTACCACGCTGCACCTGCACCCGTCTCTTACCACTCCGCCCCCGCCCCCATTGCCTACCACTCCGCCCCCGCTCCCATCGCTTACCACTCTGCCCCCGTGACTAAGGTTTTGGCTCACCAACCTGAAGAAATCGTAAGTAAAGTTATATATACACTCCGATAATAAAATTGATTGGTCAGCGTTTTTTTTCATTAATTCTAACAAAAATAAACGAATTTGCAGGCTTACCCCAAATACGAGTACACCTACTCCGTAGCTGACGGACACACCGGCGACAACAAGTCCCAGCAGGAGAGCCGCGACGGTGATGTCGTGAAGGGCTCCTACTCCTTCCACGAGGCTGACGGCTCCATCAGGACCGTGGAGTACTCCGCTGACGACCACAGCGGCTTCAACGCCGTCGTGCACAACACCGCCCCCACCGGCGCCCCAGTCATCGTCAAGTCCGCACCAGCTTACGCTGCCCCCATCTACTACAAACACTAAAATATTGAAATTCAAATTGGCCAAATGACTGTTAATTAATAATTTATTGCAATATACGAATAAGTTCGATAAACAAATGATATTACTTTCACCTAAAAATACCTTTATTTGGAAAATTCATGGGTAGATAATATGTTTAGTGCACATTCCTGCACTCAGAAAATGTAGTCATAAATAATATGAATAGCTTTTGAAAAGCATTGCGAGAGTTAACTTCTTTGTGTTACATTTTCAATGCAATATCATCGGACTGATTTTGATGGAAATATGAAAATCATAGACATAATGGAAAATTTTTGGACAGAGACATTTTTTATGCTAGAGAATTGGCAAGTAGGTAAATGATTCACCTGATAGTAATTGGTCACCAATTATCCGGGGCAAATGTATCTTTAGGGAATGCGGGTGAACCCGCGGAAGACATGTTTTTATATACATATTATAATAATATATTTATTTGCTGTATACATGGTGCACTATAAAAGGTATACAAAGGTTTATAAGGCCAAAAAAGTAAAACAACCATAAAAATCTTATTAAATTGGACAAATTTTGTGTGTAAAACACTACACAAACATAAACCAAATATACATTTACTACATTTTCTCTTACATTAAGTAACTATTCTACTCTCTTACTCTAATAGACCACGCCACGGTTTTAAACATGTCTCTATTCATAGAGACATGTTTAAAACCGCGTTACGTATTATTACATATATAAGCTGCAATGTTTAGTTATACGTTTCTTCAAGTAACTTCCTAAAAAGATTCAAGAATTACCAATGCATAAATTTTAAACGGTAGTAAAGGGAATATTGCATCAAAAGGGTAAAAAAATATTTAATTTAATTATTTAAATTATTATATATAAAAAAAATTATATTAAATTTAAATAAATTAATATCCTAGGATATTTTTTAAACACGGCCATCTGATCCCAAACTAAGCAGAGCTTGTACTATGGAAACCATAACTGATATGCTACATATACTACTTTTTTTTTTTCTAAATACATACATGTATATATATATATATATATTATATTTACATCCAGACGCAGGACATGTTCATACACACAAATATTTGTCCTGGGTGGGAATCGAACCCGCGGCCTTCGGCTTGACAGTCAGAGTCTCTAACCACCAAGCGAACTGGCCTGTCTAGTTTCGTACTAACACGTCGTAATTCGTACGGGTACTGTACGATTAATCGCTTTTTATAAGAAACCCCATGGTGAGCAGAATCATTGTACACCAATTTCCAAAATAAAAACAAAAAGAAAATTCCATTGAAAAAGGAATCGTGATAAGTTTAGTATATCCGATATAATATTTTTAATTTGAAATATTTTATTCCTTTATTCGTATTAATATACTTTTGTATACATATTTATAATGTTTCTTAATCATAAATTGTTCGTACAGTACCCGTAATATCAAGCAATTTATAAATTATTCGTACAGCACCTGTACGAATAGACTCAGCCTTTTATAATATATCGTATTATTTGAAGGATAATAAATAAATATCCTGGGACATTCTTTACACACGGCCATCTGGTCCCAAACTAAGCAGAGCTTGTACTATGGAAACCAGACAACTGATATACTACATATACTACTTTTTTTTTCTAAATACATACTTATATAGATATTTACACCCAGACACAGAACAAACAGACATGTTCATGCACACAAATGTTTGTCCTGGGTGGGAATCGAACCCGCGACCTTAGGTTTGGCAGTCAGAGCGTTAACCACCAAGCCAACTGGCTTGTACGCCTGACTATCAATTAAAATTCAAAATTCATTTCAATTTATTTAATAATCTGTTTATTATTGTTATATTCTTTAATATTAGTATTATTGTCTGTATTATTTTAATTGAAAAAACGAAGTCGACTTATAAGTACCCGTGAAAGCCATTAAATAAAGAATATTTATATTTTCTGTGAACGTTATTCATATTTACATTTGACAAGCTTGATGATAGCGACTCTGACTGCCAAGCCGAAGGTCGCGGGTTCGATTCTCACCCAGGAAAAACATTTGTGTGTATGAACTGTTTGTTCTGTGTCTGGGTGTAAAAATGTATATCGCAGTTATGTTTTTCGAAAAAAAAGTAGTAGGTATATGTTAACTGATATCAGTTATCTGGTTTCCATAGAACAAGCTCTGTTCAGTTTGGGGTCAGATGACCGTGTGTAAAGAATGTCAGAGGATATTTATTTATTACTGACGTTTATTTACTTTTCTGTACACTGACATTAATTAATATAATTATCAATTTTACTTACATACATGTTCGGCGATTTTAGTGCTCACTCTACGTTTGCTTTGATCGCGTGTCACTACCAGCCTGACTGAATCTGGACATCCGACTTCTGATACCTTGGTTCACTCTCCAGAGTGATGGTTATAAGGACCGTGTCATAAAACATAGAATCGGCTCAATTTGGGTGAAATTGTGACAGGCTAAGATTTACAAGTTCGTTATAAGACCTGACTTATGACATGTATAATTATTAATGTATGGTTCAGTATGCTGGGCAGGGAAACAGATGAGAAACAATTGCATGCAGCTAAGATGAGAATGCTAAGATGAAGTGTGACAAGAATGAATTTTATTTTATTATATATTTTTGTTTCATTTCAATCTAATCCTGCCTCAATCTCACCTGATGGTAAGTGAAGATGAGGAGCTCGCTATCCCGTTAGTAGCCTATTCACTCTTTTCAGGAATGATTATATGATCCTTAAAAGTAGTGCAAGTGACTTAGAGGGAACTGCTTGTCATAAACTGCTTGTCATGGTATGGACATATCATGAAGAGGAATTAAAGCCATGGGCATATGGGTAGGGGAAGACCGAAATAGAAACGGTTGGATCATATGAAGGATGATATGAATAACAAGACAATAAGTGCTACGCAAGCTGGCTGGCAGCGGTTGGATACAAAGAACTGAAGATCGACCTCAGTGGCGTGCCATAGGTGAGGCCTATGTCCAGCTGTGGACGGAGATAGGATGATGATGATGATAAAGTGCTGAGATGGCAAGTAGATGGGCAAGAAATTACTGGCCCCCAAATTACTGCATCAATTTAACTTATTTGATCTATTTGTTCTCTCAGCCTCTGTGTTTTTTGGTATTACGCTTTTATCGGCAAATCAAATGAGCGTATCTTGATAATTTTTTGTAAGTTGATAGATCTTGGGGAAGGACATAGACTAACTTTAGTTTAAAAAAATGTCTTTAAAAGGGTGAACATTCACATTAAAGCTATCTATGGACACCTATTAATTGGCGATTTGTTTCTATGGTTATTATTATTTATGATATTTCTGCTGTTGGTCTTTCAAATAAATGAAATAAGGAACCACTTTTTTAAATGTTTTGGCAACGCTATCCCTGAAAAGTTAAGGATTCAAATTATGAGGATTTCTTTAAATGCACTCCTTGTGAATCCTTACAATAATAAATTATGTTATCACCAAGGATTTTAAACAATCCCACAAAGATCCGAATAATCTGTTCGTGAATAGATTAGACATACATATTACTAAAAATATAATGATTACTACTAAAATAGTTATATAATGATTTTTAGACACCGCACTATGTTGCTAAACTTTTAACCCAAACAAGGTCACGTAAGTCTCGTTCAACGACTTCCACTACTTACATTCAGAGATAAGCGCTATGACAACAAGTATAAAAAGATATCCTTCGATTTCAAAAGTATCATTACAAATTTGATTACTGCAGTGAAACAATCATGTTCTCCAAAGTATGTAAATTTATTATTTTATTAAAATGAATATAGTGTTTCTTAATTGCCAAATTCAATTTTAATAACGGTATTTTATTTTTACAGATCGTAGCTTTGTGCGCATTCGTGGCGGTGTCCCAGGCCGGACTCCTGTCCGCGCCCGCCCACTACTCCTCGGCCGACGCTGTTTCCTCTCAGAGCATCGTCCGTCACGACCAGCAACAAGCCTACGCTGCGGGACCCGTCGCCAAGCTCGCCTACTCCGCTCCCGTCTACCACGCCGCCCCCGCCCCTGTTGCCTACCACGCCGCTCCCGCCCCTGTTGCCTACCACGCCGCTCCCGTCCAGTACTCAGCGCACCAAGAAGAAATCGTAAGTACTCAGAAACAAATTGAATCAATGTTATACTTTTTTAACTAATCAAGTCATTCACTACTAATCAATAATTTTATTTACAGGCTCACCCCAAATATGAGTACACTTACTCCGTAGCTGACGGACACACCGGCGACAACAAGTCCCAGCAGGAGAGCCGCGACGGTGATGTCGTGAAGGGCTCATACTCCTTCCACGAGGCTGACGGCTCCATCAGGACCGTGGAGTACACCGCTGACGACCACAGTGGCTTCAACGCGGTAGTGCACAACACTGCTCCCAAAACTGCACCTGCATACGCTGCACCTGCATACGCCGCCCCTGTCTACTACAAGCACTAAAGACTGAACATTGTTGTTAGAAATGCTAATTGACTAATTATTGTTAACTATTTATTTGAAATATATGAATTGTGAATACAATTTTGTTTTATGTCATATAATTGTGCAACAATGAAAACCAATCCGTACTATAAACATGAATTCGCTCCACCGTCCATAACATCAAAGGTTACGTAAAACTAATATAAAAGAACAATAGGCCATTGGTAAGGAAAACCCCTGAATGGACCAAAACCAATATACCTACGTAATACACTGACGCGTGTATTTAGTTAAAATTTTATCGAGTTCTAAAAAACACTAACATTTCCATAAAATACTGATCAGTAATGTAATAGGGTAACCAAATAGTTATAATACATCACTCAGATTGGAAATGACCTAGGCGCGAAATCTTCCAACATTGCCGAGACAAATCATATCAAAGCATTATTAAGTCGACAATAATGCAAGCCACAAAACTAGGAATCACTACATAGTATAAAACAAAGTCGCTTTCTCTGTCCCTATATTCCTATGTACGCTTAAATCTATGCAAAGGATTTTGATGCGGTTTTTTTAATAGATAGGTTTTTATGTATAATACATGTGACATCCCACGGGAACGCGGATAAAACCGCGGGGGACAGCTAGTATATTGTTTATTATAATGATAATAATAATAAATAATTTATTTATTTATCAGACAACATAGAACCACGTGTTAGTAACAGATACTTAATTAAAAGTAACTTAAGTAAAAATAAAAATAATTATTATCCTACTTAATTCAATTCGACATAACTAGCATTTGCATGAATGGATTCAGTATTGGAGATTCAAATTTGTCCATCAACATCCTCAGAATGCTATTATATCATACTATATGATTCTAAATAAAATACATATTCTGTTATCAAATTTATCCGACTCTTAATGATGCTGACGCGACTCAGTTAAGGTCTATCCACAGATATCAGGGCCGTACCCGGGACGTGGACGTGCCGTCCTCTGTCAGGGGCTCAAAAAATATCGTTGACTACATTTTATATGAACTCGTTGACACACGTTCGTGTCCGGAGCGGCGGCGGAGCTACGCAACGATATTTTTTGAGCCCCTGACGGGGCACGATTCGTCCACGTCCCGGGCACGGCCCTGATATGTGTGGATAGACTTTTAAGCTGCTGTTCGTTAATAACATGAACAAAAAGTAATATGAGAATATTAGATTGTTTACATAATATTATTAAATGCCCCTTTAAAATATGTATTATTATTTAGCAGACTATAACTTATGATTTATTTAAACTCAGTGGTGGCCTTACCCATTGCGAGGCTCCGGGTGGCAGATAACCGGGTAAGCTTCGTTGTAAAAAAATGGGGAACTGGTAATGTGTAAGAGAGATGGCGACAAATCTCAGAACATGTTACGTTTGGACCTGAAATGAGTGAATGTGGGTCTCATTACTGAGTCCTCTATCCACTTCTTTGGGGATAATGGGTATAAAAATATGTTTTTTTTTAATGTGACCAATATGATAACTTATTACAGAGTTAAGGAGAAGACAAGAAATCTGTGATACGGTAACAGATAAATTATAGGTTAGTTAACATACATATCTTGGAGGAATGTATGTTATATCATTCCCAATATTTTACCGGAGCTAGCCCATACCTACAAATAACAATAAAACATAATGTTAATCAATATAAATAAACAAAAATGGAAGGAAATTTATATTGGTACTAGAGCATGCTTTTTATATTCTTGTTATAAAAAAATGCTTATATTTTGTATAGAACTTCGGGTGAGTTTCAGAAATTCCAAACTAGGAAATGCTGTACTAACCATGTTTTATGTTTGGTTAACTGACAGTCCCAAGGCCGTGCGTTACGTTAAGCGGGTGCAAGATGCGGGCGTGCTGTTTCATACTATCTCATAAAGCAGCGCTGCGTGATGCGGGTGAGTGCGGCGTGCTGTTTCATGTCATCTTGTATGAAACAGCACGCTGCTCCGGCGCCAGGGACGAGCACACACGTAACGCAGCGCACGTCCATAACAGTTTTGGAGTAGGTTAATATCGTACTCGCAGTTTTGTTAATTTCTATACATTTTACAGTCTTTGTCAGTAAGTCTTCTTCTTCCCTAGTTCGATTAACAACTAAGTAAGAGGATACATAAAACAGTTATGAAACATAGTGAAAATAACTAAACTGTGTACATAGAGCATATACAAAGTTCAGTAATTTGCTTTACCAAAAACTGTTTTCGAATTAAATCCCCACTCTTTACTACAGATTGATATTATCAATGAGCAGAGAGCGTCTTCATAAGCGATTATGAAGAATTACTAGCTAATACGATTTTTTATATATTTACGAGTCTTTCAGTTACAAGTTGGTTCCCTGATAATTAATGGTCATGTAACAGCCCAGTTTTCCCATATATTTAACAATTTTTTCCGCTTCATATTAGTTTTTATTAGGAACATAATTGCGGTTATGGTAACGAGTGATTAAAATACCCTCGGGCAAGGCCCGATCTAAGGGGAGAGCAAGTCGGGCAAATACTGGGAATAAATTAAAGAGAGTGGCAAAATTAAAAAATCTAATCGAAATTACATTGCTCTGCACTAGTATACGAAAAATGAATGTTGAATAATGTCAAATTCATACGGTCTAAAAAGAAAAACATAAAAAAAATGCTCAGATATGGGTAGATCAAAGTCTTCGGACTGTAAATGTTATACTGAAGTCATTATTGCGATTGCAAATCGGGTAATCTCATATAAAAAAGTCGCGAATGCCCTGATTCATTCAACCTATAACCTGAAGCAAGGTCGCAATCTCGTTTGACAACTTCCACTACTTGCATAAAGAATTTACACTTCACGATTGTGAGTAAGTATATAAACTAGAACTACGATTTTGCATGTATCATTATATTTTTGATCATTATAGTGAAACAATCAACATGATCTCCAAAGTAAGTTTAGGGCAGCTGATAATATAGAAAAAATATTTTTTTATAACTACTAATAGCCCACTAATGAGTAATATTTCTTCACAGATTGTAGCCATTTGCGCATTCGTGGCGGTGTCCCAGGCCGGACTCCTGTCCGCTCCCGCCCACTACTCCCCGGCCGAGGCTGTCTCCTCTCAGAGCATCGTCCGCCACGACCAGCAACAAGCCTACGCCGCGGCGCCCGTCGCCAAGCACGCCTACTCGGCTCCCGTCTACCACGCCGCCCCCGCTCCCATCGCCTACCACGCTGCTCCAGTCCAGTACTCTTCTGCTGCATCGGTTTCTTCTCAAAACATCGTGCGTCACGAGCAACCTCAACTGACCAAGCTGGTAGCCCCTGTCGCCAAGCTCGCCTACTCTGCTCCCATCTACCACAGCGCCCCTGCTCCCATTGCTTACCACTCTGCTCCCCTCCAATACTCTGCTCCCATCGCTAAAATCGCTCACCAAGAGGAAATCGTAAGTATCTACTACTGAACTGTTACGAATTATGTTACAGATTAGCTATGAATAAAAACATCATAAAACTCACTCATTCTTCCCATTTCACAGGCTTACCCCAAATACGAGTACACCTACTCCGTAGCTGACGGACACACCGGCGACAACAAGTCCCAGCAGGAGAGCCGCGACGGTGATGTCGTGAAGGGCTCCTACTCCTTCCACGAGGCTGACGGCTCCATCAGGACCGTGGAGTACTCCGCTGACGACCACAGTGGCTTCAACGCCGTTGTGCACAACACTGCCCCTAAGTCTGCACCGGCATATGCTCCCGGTCCCGTTTATTACAAACACTAAGGATCTGATACTCGAAACTAAAATTATTGTTAACTATTTATTTTTTGCAATATACGAATAAGTTCGTTAAATAACCGAATTATTATTTTCTGTTTAATTTTAGCACCTATACGGCATTTGTATCCAAGATGCCTCCTGCGAAAGCATTAGTAGTGCTTGTACAGTAATTAAGAAATATTAACCAACTTTTCTATCAACTTACCATTACCAAAACTAAGCCAATTGGGACTTCTTTGTTTGCCTTTTGGCTAATCATTTTTTATTTATATTTTGATGGAGCTTAAATGTATAAGGAATATTAATGATATATTAGCCACTATCAAAATTAAGCTAATTGGTTCTCTGATGGCCAGTAAACAGTTTTTTTAAGAGCATGAATAAGACAACTTGAATCCTTCTTCCTTCCTCTTAGCTTATTTGGTCGGTTCTCCTCGTTCAGATGCGCCAGTGTGGTCTGTGCTGTTAATGGTTCTCGTTCCAAATCGCCAGTTACTGTAGACCACCTTGTGGCTCGTGGTCTTCCTCTTTTCTTGATCGTGTTCGGTAGTACCAGCTTTCCGATGGTCGAAACTTTGTAACTTCCTCTGACGTGTTCGTCATTTAATAAGACAACATAATTAAGGAATATTAATTATTTTGAGTTGTAGAGCTTTTAGTGCAGAGTTTGTGCGGGGAAGTGCTACCACTATACCTATATCTATCGCGAAACAGTACTACACTTGTATAAACGTGTTTCACAATGGTTTGTTCAATTTGTCATTAAAATTTTGTTTATATATCTCATGAATTAACTATTATTTATTAATTATTATATTTTTATAATTTACCTGAAATTGCTAAGCACCTATATAATGATAATATTTTGATTTGGTTTATTGTTTTGGGATTGTATTCAATGTTGCCCTAAATTCCATACATTTTGAGGGCAGTGGATGTTTCAAGTAACCTACCAAATAAGGCTGTCAGTCCAACCTTCGATTCAGAAATACGTCCGGTTACCGTCTCTTTTTGGACCTAGGTACTTTTGATTCATAATTTTTTGTTATTGACTACCCTGTTTTTAACTCAAATCTATACTATTCCGAACCGTTTTTAATTATAAAATTAAAAGGTTGTTTACGGTTTTAATAGCCCGCGGGACATATCACCTTAGGGTTTGTAATTTATTTATTTAATTAGGGTGATTTACCTGACATGAAACAAATTTGACTGTTACGATAGCATGAAATAAATTTACTTTAAGGAAAACGATTTATTATTTTTTGAAATAGCTGTCCCCCGCGGTTTTACCCACGTTCCTGAGAGATGTCACATTTTCCCGGGATAAATAGCCTATATGTTATTCCAGGATATGCTCTATCTATGTGCCAAGTTTCATCCATATCCGTTTAGTAGCTTTTGCGTGAAAGAGTTACAAACATACTTACATACAAATAATTGCTCTTTATAATATTATAAATTATACTAATATTAGTATAGATGACAGACCAACCCTTCAATTTTATTAATTGGTATAGATTGTTGTTTTATTTAATCTCCTGTTATATTAAACAAGGAATTGAAAAAATATTATAGATCCTATATTCTCTCAGAGGTACACATAACGTTATAAGTAGTAACAACATAACTTCCTAAATAACTTCCGGGTGGTACATTTATCCCTACTGGTAGGGATAAGTGCACTTTTTGGTGATTTATTTCTACCGCTAGGAATAGATGCACTTGCCCATTACCGAGCGGTACACATATCCCTACCGAGTTATCCCTAATGGTACGGATAAGTGCACGTTTACCGGCACATGAGACACATATACATTTTATATTCTTCCAATTAATTTATTAATAACAAAAAAAAAGATTTTATAGATAAAAATAAGTATAATTTAAAAAAAATGTTTTTGTTTTATTTACTTATTTGTATTTGTTTAAAAATAACTAAAGTAGTATTATTGATCATTTTTTTTACCTACCACTAGGGAAAACTCAGTAGGGATAAGTGTACCACTCGGTAATGGGCAGAGCACATATCCTAATAGGTAGATATAAATCAACAAAAAGTGCACTTATCCCTACCAATAGGGATAGCTTGTTAGGGATAAGTGTACCACCCAATAATTTCTCCCTGGCTGTCATAATTTCAGTCTCCACTCCATTCTTATACATATCACCTTTCACAGAATCCATCTACACTTTAATCGGTCTTCCTCTACTTTAATAACTTTCTAACTACGTGTTTTAAATTCATTCAATCTATAGCTTATCTTGAATTCAATAAATATCCTCCCCATATTTATTTTACCGAGGAAGAGAGAACAATTACAGGTAGTGTTTTGTAAATTCTTTCACATATTTGGCATTTTTAGACTTCCTGTGCTGTGTCGATGTCAATAAGTAAAATAATGTTGTCATGTAAAATCTGACAGACAGCAGAACACTTTTACCAGGCCTTGATAAAAGTCTCCTTCATGTACTACATTACCTATTTTAGTCATAAATCGTATCTTTAGTAAGAAACGGTACAATCAGCAACATAATTATTTAAACACAAATAATACCATATTTCTAGATCTGGTTAGTTATTCACGGGCAGTGTTAGTATCAGACGGTGTTTAATTTTTTTTTATGTATAAACTGACTTTTCTGGCTGACTGTACCTACGTTTTTTACTCATTCATGAATGAGTAAAAGTAACACAAATATTTTTTGGCATAAAAATAAACTAGTATAGAATATTGTTCCAACCACATATGCAAAAATACGTAGTAGCTCAGTGAATGCCCTAATTCATACCACTTTAAAACGAAGGAAGGTCACGGTCTCGTTTGACGACTTCCACTACTTACTCTCCGAATTTTACCCTACTAATATCGTAAGTATAAAAACTAGATCTTTGTCTTTACCTGCATCACTATCTGTTTGATCACCAAAGTCAGACAATCTCAACATGTTCTCCAAAGTATGTTAATATTATATGTATTCCTATTGTTTTGTTCTAACATATGATTAGACAATATTCAATCAAATACTTACATATAAATTTATTGTTTTTTCTTTCAGATCGTAGCTCTGTGCGCATTTGTGGCGGTGTCCCAGGCTGGACTCCTGTCCGCGCCCGCCCACTACTCCTCGGCCGACGCTGTCTCCTCTCAGAGCATCGTCCGCCACGACCAGCAACAAGCCTACGCCGCGGCGCCCGTCGCCAAGCTCGCCTACTCCGCTCCCGTCTACCACGCCGCCCCCGCTCCCATCGCATACCATGCTGCCCCAGTCCAGTACTCTTCAGCTGCATCAGTTTCCTCTCAAAACATCGTGCGTCACGAGCAACCTCAACTGACCAAGCTCGCCTACTCGGCTCCCATCTACCAAAGTGCTCCTGCTCCCATCGCTTACCACTCTGCTCCCCTCCAATACTCTGCTCCCATCGCCAAAATCTCTAACCAAGAGGAAATCGTAAGTATCTACTTCTGAATGCTATGAATTATGTAACGGATAAGTGGATTCCATATCTATAACAAATATATTTATATTCACAGGCATACCCTAAATACGAGTACACCTACTCCGTAGCTGACGGACACACCGGCGACAACAAGTCCCAGCAAGAGAGCCGCGATGGTGATGTCGTGAAGGGCTCCTACTCCTTCCATGAGGCTGACGGCTCCATCAGGACCGTGGAGTACTCCGCTGACGACCACAGTGGCTTCAACGCCGTTGTGCACAACTCTGCCCCTAAGTCTGCCCCGGCTTACGCTGCGCCCGTCTACTACAAACACTAAGGATACATTACAATAGTTATAGGAAGTGCCATAACCAAAATGTATAATTTATTTATTTCAATAAAGGAATAATAAAATAATTTATTGCATTACTTAAACCCCTAAAGTTGATCCGAGTGAAACTTAAATCATTCTTTAAGAGTAAATTTTCATTACAATCAAGTTACACACTGTTTTTAACTATGATTTCTTCAGTGTAAACAGTTAATTAATCTTCCGCATAATAAATATTTAAATAGTATACTCCAACAGGATGAAGAAACACAAGGGTGCATCAAAAAAAAACTTTGAAAGGAATTAATTATAATGGTGAATGATTTTATAGATTGTTACCCAAAAATACTCATTTATTACAGTTTATTATTCAGAGTTCTTGTTGACAACAAACAATATAAGTCTAAGATAAAATTCGAATAGTATAAAATATTAAATTTACTTTCGATTCACCCTTATGTCTCTATGTATTCACCCCCTTCGACCCGGTGTAACAAAGTCAGTCTGTTCTCTCTTTGGTCTGTTCTATTTGTCCGCTTATATCTGTCAATCTACGCAAAAGATATTTATGCGGTTTTCACCTTCAATTAGAAAATTTATTTTAAAAGTTTTTGGTGTAAAACATTTGTTTGTAAATACGCCCGCAATGGCTGATCCGTCATAGTAATTTACTAAAATTGGAAAGCCACAACTGGTCTGAAAAAAACCAATCATAAGTTTTATTAATATGATCGTTTGAGTTACAAAAAAAATGACTGATTGGCATATTTTGAAAATAAATGTCATTTATACAATAAATATTAGTGTATTTTATTATACGTATAATTAAAAGCTTACATCCCACGGTTTGACCCGTGTTTTCGACTATGTAATCTGTCCATACATATGTATAGCTTACAAATCCTCATATAGATGCAGTGGCTCCAGAGAGTACCATCCACATATAAACAAACATCATAATCCACTCTCTGTTTATAATATTAGAGATAAAGGATACTTACGGTGTATTATTTTAGTTATTTTATTTGTAGCATATGGAACCAACGTTTGGATCCCTCGACTTGTCTCTCCAGTGCGCTTGTAATGGTGAAGAGTTCATCAGTCCAGGGTATGAACGGCTACCTATTTGTGACTAGTGAACAGAGTCCTGTTCCACCTTAGATATACCGTTGAAAGATTAAATTTTACAATAGCCAAGCCAAATTCTTGGGACTCCAGACTCCACTTTTTTTGTTAGTATCAAACCTAGGCCTTTACGGAAAACCACACTAACGTGTTGTCCGCCACAACTAGGCAACACCTTTTTCAAACGTTTTATTTGAATTTTAATTATTTAAGTACCTGGATGGCCAAGCTTTGCTCGGGTTTTCTTTACTAATGTGACTACTCCCGTATTCTCTATTTTAAAGCACTGTCATATATCATAAAGGCGTACCTTTAAGAGTAAGTGCTTTTACCTTCGTATTCTAATGGTATTGTAGCAGTTTTCATTGCCTAAAAACACGGATAAAACGACGTTTTCTAAAAATTAAACCTAGCTAGATCGATTTATCGCCCCCGAATACCTCTGCATACTAAATTTCATGATAATCATTGGAGCCGTTTCCGAGATCCTAATTATATATCTGTATATACAAGAATTGCTCGTTTAAAGGTATTAGATAGATATCATTCATTGATCTTTTTTACCACAGTAAACCGCCATTTTTGCTAAAGTGTTCATTATTAATTTTTTGTCAGTTGGATTTGTTTAGTTTTTGGCGCAACTTAGTTATCAATAAATTTATATAAAATCAAACCAAGGTATTCAATTGAAAGTTACTTGATTCCACAGGATATTCCTTGACATCACTATATGTTTATACATTTTCAACAGGCTACCTATTATTACAAACATAAGGTCTAAGACTTTCAGGCGGCTCAGCTAGGTTCCATTGGTATCACTTAAAATATAAAGAAACAACCTATCCCATTCATCCTCACTAGTATTATAATTGCGACTGTTTGTTACACTTTCACGCAAAAATAACAGACAGATTTGGATGAAACTTGGCACATAGATAGAGCAAATATTGGAATAACATATAGGCTACTTTTTATCCCGGGAAAATGTTACATCCCTCGGAAACACGGGTGAAACCGCGGAGCACAGCCATGTATTATAATATTTTTTACCAATTTTTATTCATATTGGTCGGTAATCATATCACAGATAGAATATCTGTAAATCTGGTACAATCTCTTTCTCAACCAAAAAAAAATGTATTTTACAGAGGATTTGTATAACTAAAGTACAGAACGCCATGAGTTATAGCAATGAATTAAACATAATGATTAAATTAATTGCCAATATTTTATTTACTTTTAATAACGAATAAAAGTTGAATGAAGACAAAATACTGTAATGGAACCACCTCCTCAATTTGTTTTTAGTGACATAAAATTACTCGTAACGGAAAACAGCGTAAGTAAGCTTTTTTGCTTTCACTCAATTGTTATAACCACAATACGTCTCTGAATTTGATATGCATATTTTAACATTTATAAGCAAATTAAAATTAAGCGCACTTTAAAGACAAAACTTCGTTAAAAATATAATATCAGTGGCCTTTCTTTAAGATATGGTGATAGTTAAGGACAATTATATCAATTTAATATAATATAGTGTCAGTGGTGCAAATATCATAAACGTGATTTATTCACCGAACTATGTGACATGGAACAAGGTCACTGTAAGCTTGTTTGACAGCCTCCACTACATTATTGCTCGTGCACTTATAGGTATAAAAACTAGAACTGTAACTTAACAACCATCATTAAGTTTTGATCAGTTCAAACAATCAACATGTTCTCCAAAGTAAGCCCAAAATATTTATTAATATTATTAACAGAAAATATTTTCTGCAAAAACAAATTTGTATTGTATTAATTATTAATAATTTCAGATCGTAGCACTTTGCGCATTTGTGGCGGTGTCCCAGGCCGGACTCCTGTCTGCGCCCGCCCACTACTCCCCGGCCGAGGCTGTCTCCTCCCAGAGCATCGTCCGCCACGACCAGCAACAAGCCTACGCCGCGGCGCCCGTCGCCAAGCTCGCCTACTCCGCTCCCGTTTACCACGCCGCCCCCGCTCCCATCGCCTACCACGCTGCCCCCGCTGCCGTTGCCTACCACAGTGCTCCCGTCCACTACTCCTCAGCCGAGTCCGTTTCCTCTCAAAACATCGTGCGTCACGACCAACCTCAATTGACCAAGTTGGTAGCCCCCGTCGCTAAGCTCGCCTACGCCGCCGCTCCCGTCTACCATGCCGCTCCCGTCTACAACACCGCCCCCGTCCATTACTCTGCTCCTATCGCTCACCAAGAAGAAATTGTAAGTATTATATTAGTTCCATTATGACTAGATTATAAAAAACAACATAAAGCTTACTCATTCTTTCGAATACACAGGCTTACCCCAAATACGAGTACACCTACTCCGTTGCTGACGGACACACCGGCGACAACAAGTCCCAGCAGGAGAGCCGCGACGGTGATGTCGTGAAGGGCTCCTATTCCTTCCACGAGGCTGACGGCTCCATCAGGACCGTGGAGTACTCCGCTGACGACCACAGCGGCTTCAACGCAGTCGTGCACAACACTGCCGCCACTGCCGCCCCTGTCGTCGTCAAGGCTGCCCCCGCATACGCTGCTCCCATCTACTACAAACACTAGAAGCATTATATCAATTTAGATAAATGTGAACCAAAATACCTGTAAAATATTAACTTATTGCATTATACGATAATAATATCAAATAACATGTTTTGTACTACTATTATTCCTTTTTTCCTTGTTAAATATTAAAAGATGACTAGAATACTTTGAAAGCTTTTAGGCTAATGAGAAATTACTTCCAAAAATTTCTAGACTTATCGTAACACAAGGCCTGTCATTGTTTTGTTGATATGATATATTGAAGAATAAAAGCCTTGATTAAAAAACTGATAAATATGCATATTTTGAAACTGAAACACAAAGGATGATATGAAGAGCATATCCAGTGCTGTTGATATTATAAAATTATTATAGCTACTATCTGTTCCCCGCGGTTTCAGCCGCGTTCCCGGGGGATGTAACATTTTCCCGGGACAAAAGTCCTAATATCAAAATCGTATGTGCTAATCCAGTTACAAACTGTTTATGTGCTAAGTTACTTTCAAATCCGTTAAGTACTTATGCTTTTAAAGACTAACAAATCCATCCCTCCTCAAATACTTCTGGATTTATAATATTAATAGGATTTATATCAACACAAAGTACAAAACTATCAGCTGCTAATGCGTCAGGTCGAAATAATCCCGACTGAAATAAAAAATATAAAAAAAACTTCCATCGGAGCATTAATTAAATTAAAATAAATAAATATCCTGAGATATTCCCTTACACACGGCCATCTGGTCCCAAACTAAGCAGAGCTTGTACTATGGAAACCAGATAACTGATATACTTCATATACTACTTTTTATATACATATATAATATTTACACCCAGACACAGAACCAACAGACATATTCATGCACACAAATGTTTGTCCTGGGTGGGAATCGAACCCACGACCTTCGACTTGTCAGTCAGGGTCGCTTAACCACCAAGCCTATAGGCCTGAGAGCATAAAATTTTGTCGACTTTAATTTTAAATAGTACTTCTCTCATATCTTATAAAGGAGATATATTCTAGCGCGGTATGCGATGTAGGTCACTATGACTGAGCTATAGCTTAGTTAGCCATAGCTAGTTTTATAAAATACCGAATAGGAACAGTCACAAGCAAAAATATATAACCATGAAGGATTCGGTAAAAATATTGGACACCCTTCACATAATTCAATAGCACTGTTACTTCTTACAGCGTCAGAGATAATGTAATAGTGGAGTCTAAAAATGAGAGAAGAGAAATTAACGAGTCAATCATGACATCAGATAATTTTGCAGAACTCTCCGTGGTAACATATTTGTGGTCATGACTACATCAAGCTAAGATTATGCAGTAAAACATATTTAATATCATCCTGTATTATTCAGCTGGAGCTCCTTCTCTGTTTACACCAAACAAGGAAACTCAATAGGAAATCGACACGTGTTTCGCTTCTACACGAAGAATCTTCAGGACGTATTAGACCAGCTGTCGTTGACTCATCAAACAACAAAAAAAGTGAGGCAGCTACATAAAAACAACACGTCAGATTTTCCTATTACAATTTCTAATGGTAAACATATTTATTTTTCAAGCGCGATATTGTTAATAAATACTACCAACATACCTCAAGTCTAGCTCTAACTCTAATTGTTATAAGAGGCACCTAATGTAACCTTTACACATTGCACCTAGTGGTCACCAAAAGCATTCTCCAAATTGCTTCAGGCAAGCGACCGGCCGCAAAAATTCTGCCAAATCTTTTGTAATATGTAATACACCGGATGAACATAAGGCATACATATTGCGCCGACCTCAAATGATCGGGTGGTGGGCAGGCATATGATGAAATTTTAGTTTTAAACTTTAGTGTAGTTATTACTACCTGTAGGTAGCCAAATTTAAACGTCATACTCAACGGACAAAACCTACAAACAAACGGACAGCAGAATACGGTAAAATAATAAATGAAATGAATTAATTGAAAAGATATAACGCCGACCTCAAGTGATTGAGAACCCGGCAGGCTGATGATTATTTACTGATCACCACATCAATTTAGAAATATACCTAACATCTGCACACCTACTTTATGATTACGCAACATTTTAAAACTGGTTAGAGTTTAAACCTACACATAACTGGGTTAAATATTGTTCGTATACCTTTTTTGATATACTTATTTTATTAGAACATGTGTAATATGTTATTCTTAAATAAATTTTGGTCTCTATTAAAAATAGAGTTCTAATTCTATAGAACTATAGAAATTAAGTTAGGTATAATGCATCGGCTTTCCAGGATGAAATAGCGAATAACAATTTGCAGTTGCGACTTAAATGTATAACAAAAATTAATAGAAAAAAGAAAAAACTTTAGCACAGATAAAATTATAAACAACAATCGGAATATGTTCCAAACACTTCAAAAGTAAGGTGTGTCAGGTGTGTTCAGCTATTTCTGAACTATAGTTGTAGCTGTAAGGCCCTAATCTGTGACTAAAACTTTCCCAAAAATTACAAATTTGAGCTTAGATTCCAAACGACTCTAAATTTCAAATAATTCAGCATAGTTGTTGAAAAGATAATATTTTAAAACACACGATACATTTCAATTCAGTTTGCATTAACTTGCTATTCATGAGCTTATGAAATACTTCAGTGAGATATAATTCGCGAAACTATGTGACACAGAGCAAGGTCACCATAAGCTCGTTTGACAACTACTTACCACTACTGACTCAAGGAGTCACTGTGATTAAGTAGTATATAAACTAGACCTATGACTTTACAATTATCATTTATTGCTTGGTCTCGTTGAATATACAACATGATTTCTAAAGTAAGTGTATACTATTACAACTTTCAAATACATAGCTTAAAAGTTTTATACAGTTTCAAAAATAATTAATAAAAAAGAACACTATAGAATAAATGTAATTTAAAAAAGTAAAATAATATATATGTACCTACTAATGTGTATTATTTCTTGCCAGATTGTAGCACTTTGCGCATTCGTGGCGGTGTCCCAGGCCGGACTCCTGTCCGCGCCCGCCCACTACTCCTCGGCCGACGCTGTCTCCTCCCAGAGCATCGTCCGCCACGACCAGCAACAAGCCTACGCCGCGGCGCCCGTCGCCAAGCTCGCCTACTCCACTCCCGTCTACCACGCCGCCCCCGCCCCTGTTGCCTACCACGCCGCTCCTGCCCCTGTTGCCTACCACGCCGCTCCCGTCCAGTACTCAGCGCACCAAGAAGAAATCGTAAGTTAGAAATCTAGTATCCCTGTAAACTGTCTATCATAATAACTGTAATTCTAAATATATATATACGACACTACTATAATTATCAATACGGATCCGCAGGCTCACCCCAAATACGAGTACACCTACTCCGTAGCTGACGGACACACCGGCGACAACAAGTCCCAGCAGGAGAGCCGCGACGGTGATGTCGTGAAGGGCTCCTACTCCTTCCACGAGGCTGACGGCTCCATCAGGACCGTGGAGTACACCGCTGACGACCACAGCGGCTTCAACGCCGTCGTGCACAACACTGCCCCCACTGGTGCCCCAGCCCTCGTCAAGTCAGCTCCCGCTTACGCTGCACCCATCTACTACAAACACTAAATCGAAATAAGTGATGACCAAACTGTTAACTATTTATTGATTTAATAAATGTAAGAAACTAAAAAAACGTTGCTTACTTTTTAACCTTAATTCCTATTGTTGATAGTTAGGGATAACAACGTATGAATATGTACGATAGAATAATACGGACAGTATCCTAATCCTAATAGGTCCAACAATCTAATCCTAGTAATATTATATGAGTTTATGGGAAAGTTTGTGAAGATGGATATAATAAATGTATGTAGATGTATGGATGTTTGTAACTCTTCCATGCAAAATCGACTGAACGAAATTCGGCACATAGATAGAGCATCCCTTGCAATACTTTTTAAGTCGGGAAAAGTAACATCTCTCGGGAACGCGTGGAAACCGTGGGGGATAGCTAGTAATCTATAATATAGGTCACTTCAATTAAAAAAATCTCATATTCATTAGAAAGCATAATTTAATTAATGAATCACCATTACTTATTTCAAATCACTTTGTTTTTAATTGGGTTTCGTTACATTTTCGATAACTGGCAAAATCTTTAATTTCTGTGTGCGCATCGACACAGTAAATTCATCGATTCTATTGAATTGTGCCGATGCCTTTACTGATAACACTAGCGACAGAATTCCTCTCTCTTTTATGAAATATTATTTGCAGAATCGCCTAGTCGTGAGGAAAATCAGGTTTATTGGAACAATTATCAGTAAAGCTATTGATTTATTTCAAAAAAATATATTATACTATAAAATAAAATAAATAAATATCCTGGGACATTCTTTACACACGGCCATCTGGTCCCAAACTAAGCAGAGCTTGTACTATGGAAACCAGATAACTGATATACTACATATAATACTTTTTTTTTTCTAAATACATACTTATATAGATATTTACACCCAGACACAGAACAAACAGACATATTCATGCACACAAATGTTTTTCCTGGGTGGGAATCGAACCCGCGACCTTCGGTTTGGCAGTCAGAGCGCTAACCACCAAGCCAACTAGCCTGTCTATTATATAACTATTGTCAAGCGAATCATTAAAATGTTCATTTTAAAATGAAGTTTAACCGTTTTTTTTTTTATTAAAAATATATTTAACTTCTAACATTTAAGTCTGGGTATAGTTTAATAATTTTTTGCAGTATGTACCAAAACACTTCAGAATATTATATTGTATTGTGGTTCAAAAGCGTGTTAGTCCCACCAAGTCGCGGTCTGCTCAGGTAACATAGATGGGAATTAGATTTCTAAAAAAGTATATAGTGGAATATAGAACCTCCTCCTATTTTTAAGTCGGCTAAAATAAATATTAAAGGGAGTTCAAGGCGATCAAATCAGTATTAGTAACGTCCAATGCCATGGCAAAGGGCCTGAGTTCGAATTCAACAATAAGCTTGAACTTTCAGTGAAGGTAAACATCGTGAAGAAATCATATCAGAGTACTTTCTCGAACGAATTAACTGCAATTTGATCATACGTATTTTCTACTACCGTTTGGCAGCAGGACACATGAGTACGAAACTCTTGCCCAGTAAGTACTTATGGGTGTGTTCCGGTACCAGCACGGGATAGCCTTTTGAGATTCATCATGACTAGAGATTGTAGTAAAACTCAAACTTATCAATAGGTAACTAAATAATGTTTTATATACGTTATTTGTTGATAAAAATATATATTTATAGTCAAACCATAAAGTATTTATATTCTGGGACATTGTTCAAACATGGTAGGTATCCTGATCCCTATACAAATACATGTACACATATTCATGCTCAGACACAGAACAAACAATCATGTATGCACACAAATATTTACCCTGGGTGGGAATGAAACCCACGACCTGCAGCTTGATAATCAGGGTATCTAATCACACCAACCAACTCGCCAATCAGTATTTAACAGTCATTAATAAATGAATAGACATTATTTATTTTTCGGTTGGCGCTTTCAACATAACTTTATACCTATTACATTTTACGTAGTTAGTAACTAAAAAAACTCAAACTAACAACTTATAGTCATTATTTTCCACCAATGTGGAGCACATACCCATGCCCTCCAACCGCACCGTGGTCATTCCTGTTCTTACGTGGATTCTTATTCAGTAGGAGGTTCCTACTGGAAATAGGACAAGGAAATACCGCAACTTAACTATTTTCTCCCAATGCGGGTATTTTGCACCCTATTTTAGAACCCGTAACCTCGGGACATTATAACTAAATACCTCTTGAAAGTTAACAGTATATTGAAGATCCTCTAGGAAACGCAAATGCCGCTGGTGACCACTTACCATTAGCTGATCTGTCTATCGTTATAAATAAATAAATATCCCAAGACATTCTTCACACATGGTTACCTGATCCCAAGTTAAGCAGAGTGTACTGCTTGTAGTATGGCTACCAGGTAACTGATATACTACATATACTACTTTTTAAATACATACTTATATAGATATTTACACCCAGACACAGAACAAACAGACATATTCATGCACACAAATGTTTGTCCTGGGTGGGAATCGAACCTGCGACCTTCGGTTTGGCAGTCAGGGTCTCTAACCACCAAGCCAACTGGCGTCGTTGTTTTATGGCAATTAAAAATAATGACACACAGTCGGTCAAAGAAGGTTATGTATGTATTTTAGTTAGCCCTTACAAAATGGGATCCACTTTTTAGGTGTAACTTAAATCGATACGAGTAAAAACTACCATTGTTGTTTACACATTGAAAATAATAATTATAATAGGAATTTAATTAAACAACCAGGCACAAACACAGCATGTTAAATTAGTCGTCTATTATCATTTTTACCATGCTCATTGCTCGTATACATGCCTTTTTAACCTTTATAAATAACTAGCTGTCCCCCGCGGTTTCACCCGCGTTGCTGAGGGATGTTACATTATTTTGTTCATTCTATCATCAATAGTTTTCGCAGCGCAAGAATGTTTTGTATTTTTTTCACACCTTGGGTTACATTATTGGAGTTTTAGTAAGAATCCCTAATGTTTTTTTAAATATAATATAGCGTATGTTACTCGGGGATAATGTAGCTTTCCAAAGGTGAAAGAATTTTTGAAATCGGTCCAGTAGTTTCGGAACCTATTCATTACAAACAAACAAATCTTTCCTCTTTATAATATTAGTATAGAAAAATTACACGTTCAATATACAGAACAAAAGCAAAATAGATGGCGGGTATTTGTGCCACTTCTCCTCTTATAGATATTCTCTGAAAAGTGTGGACTCAAAGCCTTCTTTGATTTTAGATTGTGATGATACGATAAATTACTATAAAGTTCCGGGCTAGAATAACATGGATTAGCTTATATTTTTATAACTTGTAATAACATGTTTATCAAGTATTTTCAAATGAACGTATGAAATTTGGGCAATCCTATTCTTCTTTTTCTTTAATTTATTTATTAAGGTCTAGCAAGTGTACATGAAATCAAGAATATTATAACTTACGCTAAATACAAAACAAAATTTTAAGTTATATTAAAGCAAAAAACAACTTGTTTAAATATTAAAAACAAATATTGTTTTCTTATATTATTTCACAAGCTTTACATAATCATTAATGCATAAATTATAAAAGAATGAAAGTAAATAAAATATATATAAAAGAGAAAATTACAAAGATTAGAATGAAAAATATATAGAAGAAAATAAAATAAATATAAATGAGATTTAGATATTGATCTATTTTATGTGTATCTGTGATGAAAGACTAACACATTTTCATCAACAAACATTGCATTAATTAATAATGAAATTAGCTAAGTTCAAAATTAATTGGTAATTAATAGGTGTTGCTCTTGTATATTTGGTTGGGAAAAAAGTTTTTTCGCATTATAGTATGTATGAACTTGTAATAAAATCTCTTTGGCTATACTATTTGTATCTGGCTGGTTTTGGTATCATTGAAAGTTTAAATTTTAAAGAACATAATTCTTTTGGAACTTTTTCCCCAACCTATTAGTTATATATAAAATAAATTTATAAATAAATAATACTGCTTTTTCTAATGAAAGCTCAAGCGAAATCCTCAAGCTTCTTTCGATTTATTGTCAAACAATGAGTATCAGAAAAGTATAAAATGGTTTATAATGCAACATTAAATCAACAGTCCGCTAGTTTATCCAGTTGGGGACGGTTCATCTCAAGATTTACAATATGTCTGGAAAGGTAAAATAGAAACATTGTAGAAATTTTAAGAAAGGTTCTTTTTACCTTATTAAAAATCGTAATCATTTATTTACATTTTAAGTTTGCATTTTCTGTAACTTTGTATACCTATTAATAATAATACATGTTAGAATGTATGTGTAATATTAATACTATTTATTTACCATAATAATAATAATCTTCATCGTTTGGTATCAAATAATCGAGCAATATCCCAAAAAAATATATTTTATTTCATTCCAGATCTTTTGTCTCACTCTGTTCGTATATGCCTGTCAGGCAGTATTCATCGCTCCCATTGACAACTTCAGCAAAGACTACAGTCCTGATATCTCTAAAGGATGGCAAGTGATGAAAGTGTTTCATCCACCAAGTGCTCGGTCGATAGAATACAAATACCAACCTTACGTAAGTACATACATTTAATTTGATACAAAACATTGCCAAAATGTTATTCGTGTGCATAATTAAATTAACATAAAACATTTATGAGCCATAAAAATAATAGTTAACAAATTATTTAACACTATTCAATTTAATTCAATATAAAATGCTTGTTAAAGTAATTATTCAAATTCTTTACTAGACAAAATACTTCCCCGTTAAAAAAATACATTTAATTTTCAGGCATATCCTAAATACGAATTCGAATATGCAGTGTCGGATAAGAAGACGGGTGATCACAAGAGACACTTTGAAACAAGGGATGGTGATAGGGTTCGCGGCGAATACAGCCTTGTTGAGCCTGATGGCTCGCTGAGGAAGGTGGAATATGATGCTGATGATCATAATGGGTAAGGAATATACTTATAGGAGCCATAATTAAAGCTTATATACTCCTACAGTATGGAGCTTGGATGTTTGAAAAGGTCGTCTATATAATCGATATAAACCACCGCCATAACTATTAAAATACATGTATTCTTTGTTTCAGATTTAATGCAGTTGTCAGCAAAGGAATGCACAAACACGGAGATCACGCCTTTTCAATGTTCGGGCATACAAGGCATTTCTATCCAGTCGGCAATGGTATCAAAATTAACCACTTCTTCCCAGGCAAGGATTATCGTCAAGGCCTTGAAAAGGTAGAAGAAACAATTGAAAAAGAAAGCAAACCTGTAAATGAGGTTGAATCAGAGCGTTCAGCATCTATAATTACCGAGCACGTTGAGCCAAAAGTACTATTAATCAATTCTGGAGATAAAATTATGCCAGTTGAACCACTCAAGCAAGTACAACTTGAACAAAACAAAGAAGAAACGCCAAGTATCAAAATCGAAACGATTGATGACGAACCGGTAAATGTTCTTCCAGTTCACTCTATGATAATCCAAAATGCAGTGAATAATGTAGACGAAGTAGAAAAAGTTGAGTTAAAACAAATTAATGACAAAGTTAATGTAGAAGAAGAAAAACAACAAAATGAATTAACCGATTCTGATGTAGCGTCATCATATTATCATTCCAAAATTTACTATGTGGGCTATTAACAAAGCCGTAATAATTGTTTAGTTTATTACCCAATGTAGTCAATATTTTAAAGTAATCATTAATTAAGTCAATGTTGTTACTAACTGTTATACGAAGTTATTTGAATAAAAAATAAAATTTAAAAAGAAACAGCACCACCTTTTTATTCTGAACACTTTTTCAATTCAGAGTTGACTTTCGACCAACAAAATTAACTATAGACGCTACAAGATGGCAGGCGCAGCGTACAGATTACTGCTCTTGTTTAAAAGCAGCAATAGATGGAGCTACGTGTTCACTGATTTAGAAAGCTTTAGAGTCATTTCAAAATGCATACTTGTAACATGTACTATATATTGTAGATTAAAATCCTTGAACCCAAAACCATAAAATCTTACACCAAATATTAACTGCTTGTGATTGATATAGACTCATTATAGACTATCCGATAATTACCAAAATTGACCAATCTTTGAGCTTAGTTCATACCGCATAAGTTGCATGACCGAACATACGTATGTAAATAAATACAGGCATTTATTATTCCTATTGTATTATATGTCAGTAATATTTATAGGTAGATCTTGATTATTATAAACGTTTCATTAGCACTTATCAATAGGTTCCTAATACATTTAAGAGTCTTTATACTCATTTTAAGCTGTTGGGTTTGATACGGATGATCCAGTATGTAAATAAGGTAAAACATAACAAAATTTTCAGGTATTTCCCAATTTTTTTTATCTTTTTATATATCTTTACAAAAATATCTCTTGTTAAACAAACTGGTTATTATTAAAGAAGAAGATCCTGACATAAGTGAGCCATATTTAAAAAATCGTAAATAAAATTACGAAACAGAAACTTTCAATACCCTCTTGGCATTTTTTAATTTGCGAGCCGTATAAAGAAAATAATGATTCATCTTTTGACTTCAAGTGTTGAAAACGTCGTCCGTAACCTACGTATTGTATGACAAAAATGCACTTATTCATATGGCTTCTTGCACTATAGTGTGTGTTTTATTTGTTAAAGGCGGTAATTATAATTATGAGACCTGAGTCTGAGAACTCTTGACTTTTAATGGTAAAAATATATTACAATTCCACTTATGTAAGTTCTACTGTTCTAAACATGGATTGTGATAAAGGTATTCGTTATTACTTACGTTTCCAGAGGGTAGCAACATTTTCCCGGTACAAAAGTATCCTATGTGTTATTCCAGGGCATTTTCTATACATGTGCCAAGTTTTATCCAATTCCTATTGGTAGTTTTTGCGCGAAAACGTAACATACATCCCTACATACAAACTTTCGCATTTATAATATTAGTAGAATTAAAATAATATGTGTTCTAATGGACAATGATGGAATCAAAACCACAATAGTGTAAACAATGCTTAATTTACGGAATGAGTTCCAAATATTTAATACGTTTATGCAAGACATTGCGCGGGCTACTTACGCATGTGTCTGACATTGCTAAGCATGTTATAATGACTGTTTCACAAAAAAAGTAATTATTTACTTTTATTTACCAACACAAATTTTTTGCATTGTTTTAAACGAATATCTTTGGTTTCTTTTTGTTTTTAATTACTTAATTATAGCCTTCATATTATAAGGTCCTTACATATGAAATTCGCGTTTTGTCAAAATGGCCACTTTGATCTCAAAAATCTGGCGTTTGGATAGGAATTTAAAATTCCATACAAAACGCCAAATTCATGTATTCGTTTATTATATTTTTCTCTCAATAACTTAATTATTATTTTAGAATTTTTGTTTATTTAATACAAACACTAAATGAATATTTACTAAATGATCACGTTTAAACAATTATTTTAAACACGTTAACTAAAGTCAAATTTATTGTTAATAATTTACTATTCGTGTGTATCTAAAGAAACAAATTGCTAAAACATTGTATTTGCACTTACCTTCACATTTAGAATCTTTATCTCATAATCATTTACAAATAGGAAATACTTCAAGTGTAAGTTCCTTTTTAAGCTCACCCCAACGACCCACATTATATAGAAGTACCCCACTTTGCACCGATTTATTTTAAACAAGTCAATATGACAATACAAATGAAAGTAAAAACATATATCTCAGACCAAAAACCATACGAAAAACAGACAAACTGACATTCGAAGCGCAATTATTTTACAATATAATGCTGCTTTATCCCATGGCCAATAATTCCATTACATATTTGTAATGGAATTATATTATGATAATTATGATATTATGTAATGTATTATATAAATATATATATATATATATATCAAGAATCATATACATACATATAAATATATAATGTAAAATTGTAAAATAATGTAACGTACACATATTATCTATAAAAGGGAGGCATTGATTATCAAAGTAAAAGCGTATGCAAAATATTAGGGCGTATAACACTCCACGGTTTGATTTTTATCGTTATAAACGCAGTATCTGGCTGCGATAATTCGAATATAGAACTGTTTTAGCGTTAAATAATCGAATGAGAAATAGGCCCTACGTTAACTAAATAGTAATAGGTAAATTATAAATTTTGTATCTATGTCAACCTTAACATTACCTAGTTAGTAACGTTACATGACCGATACCTATAAATAACCCAGCTATTAACGTAATGCACACCATTCACAACAATTGTCCTAGTTTCCACAACAGGAAGCAGTACGAGACACTCAATAATTCCGAATTTTCATACCTAGGGTAGGTTATGCAACACTGAATCTCGGTATCGTAAAATACATCTATATAACTAGGTTTATCTAAGAATAATTAATATGTAGAGTGAAACTTAGCAATCGACAAGGAACCTTACTTTCGCTGCTGGTCCCTTTGATGATAAATGTTTGTTACAAATTAATGCAATTGGAAACGTACGCCGACGACAACTTCACGAAAATTACCTAATGTACCTCATGGTTAATAAAATCTATCTATATTTTAAGGAAAATAATCCTTTGTCGCACCATAACCTCAAAGCTTCTGAACATATCGGGATGGGACTGCTACCATTCGACGCGAATTTTTTTCTAGATGGTTAAAGGCTATACTATGATATCACTACATAAAACAAAGTCGCTTTCTCTGTCCCTATGTATGCTTAAATCTTTAAAACTACGCAACGGATTTTGATGCGGTTTTTTTTATTAGATAGAGTGATTAAAGAGGAAGGTTTTAATGCATAATACATGTGAAATCCCTCAGGAACGCGGGTAAAACCGCGGGGGATAGCTAGATATGCTATACTATATATATATATTATTATATCGATAAACGGGGATGAAACCTCGGGGGACAGCTACTATTGAAATAAGTTTAAAAATGAAGTATCAATTATAACCCAAATAAGTCACGCTTAAATAAACAAAGCCTTTAATAGACTCTGAACATGCTATCTTAGTGCTGATTCAGATCGAATTCCTCAGTAATAGGTGATTTCATACAATGATCAAAATATCTAGACAGCATTATGAAGGCATAGAAGGTCCATATAGATAAATCAGATGAAAAATCGACAAATATGTCATAATGTTAAGTTTCTGGATGCCGGCGGCTCAAGACCGTTCGAGGTGGAAATATAAGGGGAAGGCCTTTGTTCAGCAGTGGACTGGAATCCCTGGGGTGATAAGATGGTGTTGATAAGTTTCTATACTTCTCAGAAAAGCAGCCATAGAATCTTATAATGTTCCATCGTCGATCTGGTAAAAATACATTAAATTTCATTAAAAGGCACTAAATATGAAAGGCTCTAAAAATTCGATACAACGGAAATCAGCATCTATGCGGGTATCTATACATAATACCATAAATCAATGTTATCTCAACGACAAAGCGACTTCTTATTTTATTTTGAACAATTATTCTTGAGATAAGACAATTGCAAAAATGTAACAATATCTGCCTCTCACTTATCGTCCATTTTCCCTACATATTGTAGCCATATCGAATGTTGCGACATCCGATAAAGTGAGCAGATTGGCAACGCGGCAATTACTGTGATCCGATCGGATATCGTCGGGAATAGACTCCCCTCCATGTTCGACGGTTAAGTTTGTTAGTTATATAAAAAGAGTGCGCTATCAGAGCAATACCAGTCGACAAGGCATTTGTCTCTAAAGCAAAATGTTCTCCAAAGTAAGCTTTCCTTTCCAAAACGCTAAGTAGAACAAAAAGTTACATAACATAAAGCGTAGGACAATTTGTTTCAACGTAAACTAGATTACGTTGTCAATTGTCGGCTATAAAACCTAGCTTGATATCTTGAAAGTAAAGTAAATGGTATACTGACAGATGTTCAGACCAGGAACCAAAGCAAAAAAGATCATTTGAAATTATTAATCTTAAATTACTTTACCAGGTACTAATCGCTTGTGCCCTTGTGGCCGCGTGCCAAGCTGGTCTCATCCATCACGCTCCGGCTGTGTCATCGCAAAACATCGTGCGTCATGACCAGAGCATCCACCACGAGGCTCCTGTGCACTACGCCGCTGTTCACGCAGCTCCTGTAGCCCATGCTGCCCCTGCTTACCATGCTGCCCCTGCCTACCAAGCTGCTCCAGCCTACCATACTGCCCCTGTTCACCAGGAAGATCATTACGTTGATGAATACGTGGGTTCTTAATAATTCTACTACATAATACAGAAGATAGGAACATCATATAAATCTGTGAAGATCAAATAACTCATCACTTGTCAAATGTTACTAGATGATTTCCTTAAGCCTCGGACAAATCGCATATAAATAGTAGCATATCATGAAGTTCGAGGAGCAGGAAATTCTAAACACATAATTTTTTTATAGATCCATCAAAAAAATTGTGGGATCAGTTAGAAAGCCTATCTTTCAAACAGGAGATACACCATGCTCCTGGTTTCCTTATTTTTGTTGTTTGATTGTTTTCGATTTTCAGGCTCACCCCAAATACGGCTACTCATACTCCGTAGAGGATCCCCACACTGGTGACCACAAGTCTCAACATGAGGAGCGCGATCGTGATGTTGTGAAGGGAGAGTACTCTCTGCTGCAGCCTGATGGCTCAATCCGCAAGGTCACCTATACCGCTGACCACCATAACGGGTAAGACATGGATTTAATAAGGCTTCTAGTTGGAACATTTCAAAATATACATACCTATTGTCGGAATAATTATTACTAACAATAAAAGTAGGTACGTGAAGGAATTCCTCAACTATGATATTGTATTTTATGAATTTCCTTTACAATTTATTTCTTCAAAGTAAGCAAAAAGACAAGAATGATAAATAGAAATGACCTGCAATGTATTGCCTTTCAAGCCGTACTTAAACTCCATAATCATTATAGGTAATACAGTCAATTCCCAGTACCTACCACGTTTGTTTTATATGATCAGTAGATATACGAGTATACGTTTAATAATGCTTAAACTCTATGGTTCAATTTAGTTAGGGTTTTAAATTCATCAAATGGCTATCAAACACATAATGTAACGTGAAATTGACTTTATATGTTTAGGAATAACAATAATTATCCAGTGACAATTCAAAGGGATTGGAATACGTGATGAATTACGGACAAAATTAATATGCAATCCTGATCTAAAAATACATGGATGTTGTATCTTTTGACATAAATTTAAATACACGTAATGTCAAAATTCTACTTCAATCTTGCGATTTTAGATCGGGATTTTGGCCGTTAGACAACAAGCTCCATGTTTTCAGTATAATCGACAGATGTAAGTTGTTGAGGTATCGTTCGAAGCTCCGGGTAATATTGTAGACCCTACATTGTTTTTGTGTCATTACCATAAGCCGTGTTATATTATTTTGCAGTTTCAACGCGGTCGTCCACAACTCACCACCTGTGATCCATCATCATTAAGAGGACATGCTTACCCAATCTGTGATATTAGTCGTAATGTTTTAGTTCTTGTAGTGATCAAGTATACTTCCATCTGTTCTCATATGTGTACAAATAGGTAAATAATTCGAATATAGTATAGGCAGTGTAGGAAATACTGCATAATATTCATTAGTTGTATATCTTACACCTGTTTCCGCGGTTTTACCCGCGTTCCCGAGGGATATCATATTTTCCTGGGATAAAAAGTAGCCTATATGTTATTCCTGGATATGCTCTATCTATAAGCCAAGTTTCATCAATTTCCGTATAGTAGTTTTTTGCATGAAAGAGTAACAAACATACTTACATACAAATCTTTCCTCTTTATAATATTAGTATAGATAATGTTTTCCAATAATGTGTTTTTGAGTGTAGTGTGATTGATTATATTTTGTACATAATGATGCTGAAATTTTCTATCTAATTTTTTCAACATATTTTTTATGGCAGTATGTTTAGTGTGGTGTGCTATATCTGATTTATATTTCATGTATTATTGGTAGTGGGCAATATTTCTTCTGTAAATAGACTCGCTTCTCTTCTTGTATCTTCTTATTAAAGAGTTTGATGAACCAAGCGTATATTATTTCCTATCATTTCCTTATAATAACTAACAAACAACCACTTGATTAGCATAAACCATATTTACTAATTACTACTAATTTTGCCACTCGTTTTTTTAAATCCAATTTATAAAAACGAGTAGCAAAAGTAGCATTACACTAGCCTGTGTAAAGCAAATTATGCTAGAAAAATGATTAAATGATCTACAATAATTTATAAATCTAAGTCCATTTATTCAAAATAAAAAAATCAATATAAGAATATTAGATATCTATAAAATGTGAAATGGCAGATAGGAGATCTATTCATCATATCACCTAAACTTATAATAAAGTGGTCCCACCTAAATAATTGCTACTGTCGCAGACATTCGCGAATGTATTCCGTCTATGGCTATTTTTTTTTTTATATCTTGGTAGTATACTAAATAAAGGACTATAATAAAGGAGGTTTTAATTGACCCGTCAAATCCAGAACCGATTTCAACTATTCTATCAAAAATGCTGACGTTCAATAGAAAATTTCTAGTTTTACCGAGACGAATTGTAGCTCCTGCTTTTTTTTTCAGATCTCTATCAACACCATTACACCTATTGATGCTATTTTTCAATATCAGCCCTTAAACCAAATGTTTTTATGTAGCAAGGTCGAGGAATGTAAATTAATATTTACTTCGTTAATGATAAAAAAAATATGCTTTTTTAGAATAGGTAACCTAATAGAAGCTCTATCTTAAACATACAATTTGAATCAGTTTAGTAGGTCACGAATAATCGCAATGGGAAGTAAAAACAAAAAAAATCATATTACTTGTTTGTTAGTTTTTAGAGCTGCGAACTCAAAGGGTACCGACGAGACCCTATCACTAAGGCTCTCCTGTCCGTCCATCCATCTGTCTCAGGGCTGTATCTTAAGAACTGTAATCAGAAGACACTTATGGTTGTAGCTTCAACTTTAAATTTGACCTTCATAAGTGTCCTCCGAGGGCCTAAACTGAATAAATGGTTTTGAATTTTGATTCCACGTCTACTGTAATAACAAAAAAATAAGAATAAAATAACGTAAATAATTTTGAGCGGGGTGGTACAAGAAAAATACATTTGTACGGTGGTATCGAAACCTTCATGCGCGAGTCCTTCTTGTACTTGACCGCTTCTTACGTATGTTTTATTTATGCAATGTGAATATGTAACTCCATCTAAAGATAAAATACATTAGAGAAGACGTGACGTTAGTACTTCATATTATATCCAATAAAAAAAATGAATTGAATAATGTTAGTTTTTTTTTATTCAGTGTCATATTGAGCCTGTGATAGATCCTATGGATGTCACATAATAAAACATAACAAAATTTTTGGTATCGTATCCCATAGTAAACTATCCTAAGATACTTGCATCTGGATCCTAACGACAGTTACTTTCGTTCATTCGTTCACTGATGCACAAGGTAAACATGGTCTATTTACACAACGTGTTACAAAATACCCCGTAAAAATAAATTAATTATCAAAGAACAACCCTAGTAGGCCGTCATGTCAGAAATACCTACGTACCTATTTGACCTAATAAGTGTCTACTTTAATAGTTTTTTTATATAAAAATTCATAAAAATCTGATTTTTGGGTATGTAATACAGCGTTGCTACTGTTCCTAAATATTGTGAATGGACTCGTTATAAGGCCCCATTTAACCTCCTTTCGGCTTTACGGGTAGTTTTGTGATATTCTCTCTATATATTAACTAATGTCATGAATTCGAAAGTGAGTTTGTTAGTTATTGTTTAAAGACCAAACTTAGCTGAAATTTGGCACATATATAGCCTATGATATTACATAGGTTACTTTTTATACCGGGGATGTGACTGAAGCCGCGGGGGACAGCTAGTCTATAATAAAACTGTTAAAAAAACGTGATAATAAAAATGATTAGGAATAGTGCAGGATACAAATAGATTTATGAATTTTTAGCTGTCTGTATTAACGCGCCAACGGTTATTAAATAAAGAACGTAATGAAAGGAAACTTCAACGCCCAAACTACATGTCGGTTTTAATTTTAAATGAAATAAAATATTTTAAAATTATTTTACCGCTATAACTTGGACAACGAAGATACGCATTATTTGCACACATGAAAACAAATGTATACAAATGGACGTAAGTGACTTAGAACGTTACAATAATCTACTCATCTCCCAGCAATCAAAACAATAGTTTGCAATAACAATTAGAAGAGATCCACAAAACAATAAAGTCTGAAACAAAGCTTTGCAATTCACGAATGGAATGCAATAACATGCAAGTGCTAATTGTAGTAACAAGAACAGTGGAGCGTGAGAACTATCAGATCCCTATCCAAAATTGCATATAGAACATTACCATACAATGTCCAAGCCGAAATATGGAGTGAAAGCAATGATATATCAAGTTACTCACTACCGTGTTGAGTCTAGAACAGGCTTGCAATGAAACCCTATATTACCTATTTAATATTCCAACATTCAGCAATTGAGATCACTCTGATATCGCAACATAGGATGCATATCTACTTAAATGTACTTTACAATTGCGAGCAGCATTGAATTAATTAATTATACTACATGATTACGAATGTTTAAGATAGCTTGACGATTTGGCGGGTCAGTTGGCTTGTGGTTAAAGACCCACACCGCAGGTCGTGAGCTCGATTCCCACACAGGACAAAACATTTGTGAGCATGATCATGTCTGTTTGTTTTGTGTCTGGATGTTAATATATATAAAAATATGTATTTAAAAAGTAGTATATCAGTTATCTGGCTTCCATAGTATAAGCTCTGCTTAGTTTGGGATCAGATGGCCGTGTGTAAAGAATATCCCAGGATGTTTATTGAATTATTTAGCTTATCAGTGGTTGTTTTGATGCAAAGCTTAAGTATGATATAGGTATATATTTATTTGTGTAAATTTTACTTCTATTATAACTGCGAGCGTTTGGATGGATGAACATGTGTTAACCAATCACGATAAAACGACAGAACAAATCTGGTAAAACTTGGCAAGTTTAGCGCATAGGCTATTTTTATCCCTGAAAAATTTAATATCTCTAGCGAACGCGGGTGTAACCGTGGGGACAGAAAAATTAATATATTTTTAAAATATGTTTACATTAATGATATTATGTATCGGAAATATGAATAAATGATAATCATGATTCATTTTAATTAACTAAGATACTCCTCACATACCACTTGACAATGTAGACACACCAGTAATAAATTCAATACACGTAATGAATCACTTCCAAGTTTGCATTTTGAAAATTTTGTTGTTACATAGAATACAATACAATATACTTTACTAGCGACCCGCCCCGGCTTCGCTCAGGTGCAATGTAGATACTAATATATATAAACCTTCCTCTTTAATCACTCTAACTCTTTAAAAAAACCGCATCGAAATCCGTTGCGTCGTTTTAAAGATTTATACATATGCATACATAGGGATATAGGAACAGAGAAAGCGACTTTGTTTTATACTATGTAGTTATTTGTACAACACATAACAGAGAGAGTACTTATTGAATTCAGTTAGTTAAACTAAGATTTATTTTGACAGTCGTAGTCTCAGAAATATTTGAATCTACTGTGAATGAATTATACTCATAACTTTTTGAATAATCGTTACTCCAAAAAAGTACCTTTCATTATTTTTATAATTTATCACTTTCATTTTAATATTGACCCAAAAGGATACAATGAATGATAATTAAGTTCATAACCGACAAAAATCAATGAAATTCGACACACTCAAGACCGGTAAATTATCCGCATAAACTCGCTAACAATGAAATAAAATACATTCAAAATAATAAGTTAACCTTGATAGGGTATATTTAAATAATTAAATGAATTAACAGTGACATTGGAATATTTTTAGTGCAGCTGCGTGATAGCAACAGAATTACTAAGTAAAGCCTCAAATTGAGAAGTTTAGCAAAATTGTTTGTATCTCGTCATGGTTAAACCGCAAGGTCAATGTAGCCATCAGCTTAGACGAATCATAAAACTGAATATATATCCATATTAATTACATACATCTGCTGAAAATTCATTAGCTAATAACCTGCCTCAACTATCTTATACATATATGAGGTATTGTAAAAACAGAATTATACCGTTGTTCGAATAAAGTCTGACGCAACAAATTTACGTATTCATTGACAATTGATGTACCAGATGCGAAACATTATTTATTAAGAATATTACACAATCGGGGAATCGATGATGCGTATGCGCTATCTTTTAAAAAGATTTCGACGTTTTGACAGCGTAAATTTACGACTTGTCTCTCCAAAAGAACAATCAGCCGGTATAAAAAATTACTTGGGATGGGTAGAATCATTAAATTGTCCGGTTTACCAATACAACTATACGCGTGACCTTCGCAGAAAGCTCGTTTCCAACTCACGTGCATTCACGATCCCGTTGCCGTGCGTTCATGGAAATATGAAGAGCGTCCGATGCAAGTTGCGCCGCTGCCAGCAACCCGTGTGACGCGGGCACACTGAGCCAAGCTTTTAATATATAATAATAATATTTTATGTGTGCTTGTTTGTATGTATCTATTTCATGGAAATTTTAATTATCTATCATTAATTTAAAAGTGAAACTTTTTTATGTGAGAACTTTGAAATTCTGATCGGCAACCTTATTGTGTGACGAAAAATAAATGAATGATAAACACAATTATATGCTTGTTACGAACCGAACTTATTTGCATCACCTTTTTGGATTGTATTTTGTGTTCTAAATTCCTAAAGTACTGACAGTCAGTGGCAGTAGTGAAGTTCGCTGGTTTTCACATTATTGTAAAACGATATAAAATAAACTGTGGCTTCGTTATTCCAGCGTCTTGTCATTCGTATAGTTACGACCAGTAACAATGCTATTCAAAATTGATTGAAGAATAATTAAAACATTTCCCTATTATACAAAGTTTCACTTCTATCACCCTGTTTTTTATGTATAGGCAACTATAGTAATATATGTTTGAGGCTATAAGAGCTCTGGACTTTATTATAGCAATGTAGCTACTCTGATTTATTAATACTATTATGTTACTTTACCTCTAATTCTAAAAGGTGCTAAAGGCTTACCTATTAAAAAGTACCTTACCTACCTTTGTTACGACTTATGATGTAACTAATTAATATAATACTGTATAATTATTGTTGCCCATGGTTTTAATACATAATGGAGACGTAACCAGCGAAAGCATAAAAAGTGAAAGAGTACATAAAATAATAATCGGCGGAATTAATAGTCGGAAGTATGTGGTAGCTCTTCGGAATTTATAAGAAATAGCAATAAGCTTAGCATTTAAAAAAAAATGAAATTCCGACCTGCGGTTTCACCTGCGATCTTCACTAAGTTATTCTCAATTGGTCATAGTGAGGACTGCCCATTGCTACATTGTTAATGGATCAACCTAATTGTTTTGTTCTATAAACATTTTTAATATTCATCATGACTTGCATTATTCATTTTGATTTGATATTATAGTTCATCGCGCAACTATGCATTGGGTAATTGCTCTACTGAGCTTCCGATGTTTTTCTGTGCTTATGCTTATTTGACCGATAAATCTATTAATCATGGAACAATCAATTGTATAAACTGTTACTGGTGATTTTCATTTGTTTTTTGGACTCCGGTATCGTATCCTCCTCCAAAAGAATAGGTACAAATTGTCCCATCAGCTGTGTTACTAAATCTTAATAAATATAATCTATACTTATATTATAAAGGGGAAAGATTTGTATCTAATTTAAAACTAAGACAAGTCTTTGGGGATTTTGGCGCTGTATGCTATAATACAGGCTTCTTGCCTAGCTCAGATGCTAACTACTATAATTATAACCTAGTCTAAGATATCTTTGTCAAACATTACCATGTATTAACTTAGGTATGAGTCAATAAATTTTTATTATTATTACTCTTTCACGCAAAATCTAATAAACGGATATGAATGAAACTTGACACGTAGATAGAGCATATTCTGGAATAACATATAGGCTACTTTTTATCCCGGGAAAATGTGATATCCCTCGGAAACGCGAGTAAAGCCGCGGGGGACATGTACAGGCCAGTTGGCTTGGTGGTTAGCGACTCTGACTGCCAAACCTAAGGTCGCGGTTCGATTCCCACCCAGGACAAACATTTGTGTGCATGAACATGTCTGTTTGTTCTGTGTGTAAATATCTATATAAGTATGTATTTAGAAAAAAAAAGTAGTATATGTATATCAGTTATCTGGTTTCCATAGTACAAGCTCTGCTTAGTCTGGGATCAGATAGCCGTGTGTAAAAGAATGTTCCTTGATATTTATTATTTATATAACTCCTGCTTATTAAAATACCTTGATGTGCCTAAGGACTAACATTGCGCAATAGTTTACTGGAGCACTCGGTGCAACCCAGCGCGCTACTTTCTTGCCTGCTGATATGCTTCGGACTCATACACACTACGCTATTCACTTATTTCAAGAACCGTACTTATCAACTGTATCATCAAAATTTGCGGGCGTTTCCTTACTTTTATGTAATATAAGTATGTGTTAAAATACGTAACTGGCGCCGTAATTTTGCTAGTCAAGTCTTTACTGTTTATAATGTGACTATAAAAAGTTTACTTTTAACACTTCTCTATCTACGCTTTTTGATTTCAGTTTTATAAATTACATTGTTAATTTTTTATAAAAATCTGACACTCGTTAAAGTTAATATAAAATAATTAAATTTCTAAATATAAATAAGGATTTTTTTTTAGGAATGACTCAAAAATGATCCCACAAACAAAACGAGAAATATTAGCATCATTATCATGTTTGAATTGATTTGTAGTTGTTAGCCTGTGCAGGCTTTTATACGCATTAACGGATAATTCGTCGAGCACATAGGGCTCTCATCGAACATAGTAGAGTAGTGTATCAAACGTGTAGCCTTTAAGTCTACAACGTACGAGTAGACTGTTATAACGAATGAGAGGATGAATGTTTGAGAAGTAGGAATAAATAAAATATTGACAATAAAAAAGTTAACGAAAATTTTGCTTATGAAAAGAGCTTAACATAACCTTGAACGAAAATGAAAAAAATGTGGCTGCGGTGACGTAACACAAAGTGTAAAGGTGATCGTGTGCAGCGGTGTCATATGTTGGGCCGGTTTTACAGTATCGGGTGACATGCCCGCGCCGCTTCCTCTGAAGTATAAAAACTTACACCCTACCGGTGTCCCTATCAAACGTGCACAGTTCACTCAAGAACATCAACATGTACTTCAAAGTAAGATATTGATTTATCTCAAAAAGTTTATTTTAATTTCATCATTGCAGTTTCAACAATTTCTTCTTTTCTCAGGTTATCGTCGTCAGCGCCTTAGTGGCTTTCTGCCAAGCTGGTGTAATCGACCAGGGACATGGACAGGCTTTGTCGTCTCAGAGTATAGTCCGTCATGACCAACCTTCTCATCAAGCTTCTTTGGAACACTCTGGTCAAGTCCTGCAACATGGTGGCAACTACTTACAGCACTCAATTCCCTTGATCCAGCACCCTGCTTCGATCCTAGAACACAGCGCACCGAGCTACCAAACTCTGCAGCATGTCGCCCCTGTTGTCCATCAGGCTCCTTTAGTCCAGCATGTTGCATCGGTTAACTACCAACAACATGGGGAGAAAATTGAAGAACACGTAAGTTTAACTGCTGAAACTTAAACAATATCTCTAGTTTCACAGTCGTTTCAAGAAACTGCAAAATCTCAAAATGCTGTACAATATTCTGAGGAATAGATGTGCTAAGTTAAATTTAATCAGTCAATATGCGGATGTAGCACTGATACAGTTTCAAAGACCCCACATGCTTTGTAACACCCACCCGAATTTACTAACACAAAGAAAGTGAAAGGCGAACTAGGTACTATGATTAAAAAATGTGACCAGTTAATACAATCCAATTAAATATTTATTGTGTAAGCTCCTTGTTATTGAGTTTTGTAACATCTGCATTGGTTGTTTCTCATGCTGTGATTGGTATTAGCATCTATTTATCATAAACATCATTAAATTTGTTTTCATTGCTTTTGCTCTGCACTTGTCTAACAATATACAATATGTCAATTTGTCAACCAATAAAATGTTAGTTAATATCAAAATGCAAGTACATCATTGTAGGATCTTACTTTTTTTTAAATGTCTGTATTAGCCTATTTATTTATTTTCTGACTAAATTGATACTATTTTACGTATTTAGGCTCCTGCAAAGTATGAATTCTCATACTCTGTTGAAGACCCCCACACCGGAGACCACAAGTCTCAGCACGAGACTCGCGATGGTGATGTCGTAAAAGGAGAATACTCCCTGCTCCAGCCCGATGGCTCCATCCGCAAGGTTGAATACACCGCTGACAACCATAATGGGTAAGAAGGGATTCATTCGCTTTGTTTATTGTTTTTCTTATTGGAATACCTTAAAATTGACCGACAGACGTTGTCCAGTCAAAATAAGTCCATACAAAAGGTCCAATTGTAAATCTCAAAAAAACATCAAAACCATTTCCGTCGTTAAGGAGGAGTTCACTAACATACACACGAACGAGCAAGTATATACTATACTTGCTCCCAACTTATTGATTTACAAGCGTTTCCGAGAGATGTAATGTGTAACAGTCTATAACTATCCATGAGTTAATCCAAAATGTATTCATTCTGTTACTTAAGTTCAAAATAAATCTTGTTATCCGCGGCAAACATCTAAACATTAACATATTACTATATATAATACTATAATTTTACTAGGCTTATAATCAAAACCCATTAATTACTTCTACTTGTAACCTAATTGTAACACGACACAAACCTCAAGAACGCCCTTTAGAATCAGACAAAGTTTGTAGGACACGATTAATGCTCATGATAACATCATTTCATATGAACTTGTTGGGCATCTATCATATTACGTAAATATTCACTGTGCTAAGGCCAAGTAACATATTAAAGAACTGGAGCTAGCGAGACTAATAGCTTTTCGCATACGCAGACTCGAGTGCAATTTAAAAAAGGTTTTAATCTTAATTCAAGTATTGTTTCGGTCAATAACGTAGATAGGATCGTTCAGAATTCCAGCCTAGTATTCGTATTGTGCGAGACGCTAAGTATCTTCTACTCACTTGTTTGTTATACAACGTCTAGATAAGTAGCATGTTGTTAGCCGTATAAGTAGCAAGTGTAAACACGAATAATCATAATTGACTGTGATTAACCAATTAACTCCCCACAGTCATAATGAAAGTCATTTAACTTTTTAATTAAAGAAATGTTTTGTCATGTGTAATATTTTTATTTTTAAAAAAATATGTTGTTTTGCATGGCGACTGTAAATAAATTATGAGATTACTATTTTTTTACAATATTTGTTTTTCAGATTCAACGCCATTGTCCACAACTCTGAACCCAACCCACATGCAGCTCAGCCTACCCATGCTCAAGTAGCTCATGCTGCCCCAGTGGTCCACGCTGCCCCAGTTGTTCACACCGCTCCCGTGGTCCACTCCGCCCCAGTGGTCCACTCTGCGCAACTGATCCACGCCGCTCCTCTGGTTCACTCTACCCCAGTCGTTCATGCTGGACAGCTCATCCATGCAGCGCCTGCTCATTATTTTACCGCTCATCATTAAATCCTAACATTCTGTGTAATATCGTAATTAACCTATCGTATTAATAAAATAAATGAACTGTTATAATAATAATTTGATTATGTTTCTATTTCACTATCCAATAGGTATCCTGTATTCAAGGTAAATGATTAAACACTAACCAGTGTATTGAACATGCAAAAATACACCGTTACATCATTTTTTTTCTAAATTTCATAATAAATATGATTTTTAAGTAACGATCTAACCACAAAGAATAGCTCTTTTGATACTGTTCAATTTTGACGTCAGAACTTCTTAATTCATACAAAATTCCATAGAAACGACCGTTTTGACATTTAATAAAAAGTTGCTGATTTGACGTATCAGTCAACATCCCTATCGCATAAATATTAGGATAGTCCAAATCATAATAAATTTATAAAATAAAATATACTACTAAGGTGGCAAATATGCTTACAGCCTATCTGATGTAAACGGTCACCGCAGCTTAATGATGCTTGCAACACCCGGGGTTGTCACCCGCGCGTTGCCGACTCTCCTTTTTAATCCTGTTACATAAAAATAGTTTTGCCAAGAGAATCAAAGCATATTTTGAGTAGGTCATCTATTAACACTAAACATACCATAACCGGGTCAAATGACCCATTTTGAACTTTGCATTGAAAATCCACGTATCATCTTATTGATTTTGCTCATTTGACTTCATGACTCTTTCTTACTAATTAATATACAGTTATACTATTTGTTTACCTTCCCAACAACCATATTTCATACATACAACCAGGAAATATAAAGTCACAATTGACCTGCTATGGTAGAAATTGGTACCTAGTAAGTGTTGGTATGATTAGTGTTCATTTTCTATACAGTGCAATTAACGAACCAAAATCATTCGCTGAGATATCTTTCTTTCAACATTAAAATACTTCAATAACAACATGCACTTTAACAAAAACATATTGATTTCTGTAAAAGTTGACTACAATTACTCCTCAACTAATCGGATATGACAACAAAACAAAAACGATTACACGCATCGTCAAAATCCAGGAAATAGTATGAATATTTTATTCAGCAGAAAGCGAATAGGTATGTTTAGCTTAGCGTTGCGTCTGCGCCGAACAATTCAAACGCGTCGGATGTGCGAGGTTAAGTAACAGTAATTGCTAATTAGTAGCTCTATTCATGCCTACACTTCACGTAATAATATAAAAACCGATAATTCTACCGGTCCCAGAACATCTTTCACAATAGAAGCAACTGATGTGTGACATGACTGTCATGTAGGAATGTAACCTACGCATTGAATAAGATACAACCGTAGTGCAAGGTGAAAAAACTGTGTGAATAAAGGAAGTTATGTATAATTTTCACATTAATACGTTTAAGTTGTCTTAGGAAGGCAGTCATATTAATCAAACTTTATAAAAATAAAATGGTTTTTCTATTTAAAAATCACTACCAAGATAATTTCAAAAGGAAATATGTATAAAGCATTTTCTATTATGCTTTTTAGAGCTTAGAATTTATTATTTTTCTCAATAAAACTGTATATTAATAACTTGCTAGTCACTCGAGTATAAATCTCATGTATTAGGTGTATTTTCCAATAAATCTGTATTTATAAATATTCCAAACAATACTGCACTATAGCCCTTGTCATTTGTTCCAATAAATAGGTACTATATAAATAACTACTCTGTAGTCATAATAAAGACCGCATTCAAATAGGTTTTGCAATTTTTTATCTTGTATATCAGTCATCTGGTTTCCATATTCCATACCTTATTTTGGGATCGGATCACCGTCTGTATTTATTTATAAATTAATTGTTTACCTTAAGCTCAAATAGAAATAGTACAACGTTACTTAAATGTAGGTAAACAAGGCAAATTTTAATAATTTAACAACTTACTTAAATATTTTATCAGATGACGGAAGTATCTCAAAAAGACAAAACACGTAACGTTCCATTTAGGAGATATAACTTGATGTTATGATTATGACTTGGAAATCTAGCTCACGAATGAGATAGTCACGGATATTTTATGTAGGAACCTGGTTTATGCTGCTTGGATTAAAGCTTGTTACGTTTATACATATCTAATCGTTTTTAGTCACACGTTTATGAAAAATACTGTTTCCATGAGGCTCTAATTTAAAGGTCATATTTTATGAAATACTTATATACGAGTAGATATAAAAATAATACATATATAAAGCTGTAATCAAATTCTTATTTTAGCATCATACTGGAAAATTAATGACTATAGTCATCATCCACCCCTACGGTCTGGACTAAGCGTTTCGCCTCGTCGCTTATACCGCGTACATCGAAGGACTGGAATAATTTGCCTGCTGTCATCCCGTCCAATTATAATTTGGGTGTCTTCAAGGCTAGAGGGAATATGCTCTTAATAAACTAGTGCGCCTCAACACCAATGATTTCATCACTGCTTACCATGGGATACTGGCATACATGGCTTACTGGTGGGATCGCAGTCAAGCACTAGTTTATTTCATTTAAAAAAAATCTATTAATCCTAGCAATATTATAAATGTGAATGTTTGTATGAATGGATGTTTGTTACTCTTTCATACAAAGACGACCAAACGGATTTGTATGAAACTCGGCATATAGATAGAGCATGCTGGAATAACATATGGGATACTTTTTATCCCTGGAAAATGTAACATATCCCGGGAAAGCGGGTGAAACTACGGAGACAGCTAGTCTTTAATATTTACTTATTTTAATTTGATTTATGCCTCACTTATGAACTAAACTTGACTGCGGAATATTGACATTCCATGTAAGGTCCATAAATACGTGCTCATAAAGATATTTCCATGGTAGAAAATAAAAGGGATTTCCACTTTTAAGCAGCCTTCAACTCTCAACGACGTCAACTAATCTGTCAGTGCATCTAAAGGAAGCTGTCCTGCATACAACTATAATTTATATGCTCATTAAATACTGACTTCAGTACAGTTACGTAAAACACATTGTTTTTTAATAGAGTCCCTCCGGGCAAGGTTGAGATTGCGAACATTATTATGTCTTTTGCATGGGCGTACCCAGGTTCTGGGCCAGGGGGGGGCAAATCAGATTTTTTATAAGCAAGTGCTTATAAAGAATAAAGGCACTTAAATTTAAATACTATTATAGAAATAGATTTTATATAAATTAGTTAATTAAGTATACAATGGCTATTTTAAAAGTAACTTTCGAGGGTCTTCAGCAAAACGATTTATGTCGTCTTCCGTGAAAGAATCGCCCATACCGTTACCAATTTTCTGTGCACACTGCGCATACATTTACCCCATTTAATCTGTCTTTGGTCATAGTCGGCTAAGATCAGTCACGTTTTTACACGTCTTAGTGTGCTGAATGATCTTTCAATTGTAGCAGTGGAATAAGGCATTGCCAGTAAAATTTCTAGAGCTATCTTCACCTTCGGGTAAAAAGATTCTGCTTCTTGTATTAACTCCGTTCAGAATGTTTGCCATAGTTCGGCTTCAGATGTGATCCCTTCTAATTCATAAAGATCAGATACTTCCTCCATACATTTTTGTCATTACAAAATTAAATTAAAAAGGAGTTACACATTTTTTTATTAGCAGAATAATATTGTGTTATTGACACTCAGGGATCCACATCACTAGACTGTTGCAACTGGCATCATCGTCCTCTTTACTTGTAAAAGTTCGTTTTCTTAATTTTTATCAACTAAACTAGATAGTTAGTAGAGACGTCAACATTATCCAGGGAGGGGCAGCTGCCCCCCCCTGCCCCACCCTGGGTACGCCCATGGTCTTTTGGGTTACTCTTGCACACAGATCCATGTGGTGAAACGCTCTACTTATCCACTGGTTATATGTAATTTCAGACTAAGAGATATGCCAACGGAATAAAAGATTAAGTAAGTGTTAATTCGTTATTTAAATTATGCAAATTAATTAATTTTACGGCGTCAGTTTTACACACGAAGATGAACAATACTTAGATTAATTCTTGTGGAGAGTGAAAGTTTTAGGTATATAAGAATCGGTTGATCATCAATCTGTCTAACGTTGAATCAATTCATGAACACATAAGTAATATAAAAAATTATAATTGTGATAATGAATTAAATAAGATAATTAAATAGTCGGTAATTTGGTTTCAAAGTCATATTCTTCATCATACTAAATCTTGTTCGATGTTTTAATAAAACATTTTTTTTCGCATCTTTGATTATTTTTTCTCACGTGTAAATAAATAGAATAAATGTTAAAGTGTGTGCTTTGTCTTTATATATTTACTTGTTAAAACTACTACAACAAAATTATGCATTGATTTATTTATCTCAGTCAATTTGCAGTGGCCTTTTAAAGTTAATGTATATTGACGAATATTGAAAAGAGCAAAATAAGCATATTATTAGTCAATCAACCTTCAAAATTATTTCATTATAGTAAATTCTTATTAACTAAATGTTCTATTTATAAGAGATGCAATCTGAATGTTTTATAAATGTTTACTTATCATAGAAGGAGATAGTCGAATTGATCAGTCTCTTCAATATTAAAAAAGAAAAACATCAAATTATTTTCTTTAAAATGTCTAAATTGAATAAAATCTGTCATTATATTTTTTGTGTCGATATTGTTAGTATAACAAGCATACTGACTAGTTAAAGATAATAATTGAGCGACTCACTTGGATACAATGGGAATATTAAGGGATAAACGTCACTGTGACATTTTAGGATCAGTCTCATATTTAATTTGAATTTAAAATATTATGCTTTTACTTTTGATGCCAGCATAATTTAAATATATACTAGCCTTAAAATGTTAATTCAGAAAATATATTTTTTTTTTAAATTTACTAATAAAAGCAATTATAAATATTATATTTCGTTGTCTCGAGGACTACAAATGTGATTTTTCCATATCAATATTTAGGAAAAGAAAAAGGCCTCAAAAGTAATGTACTTAAGGGAACTGTTAATCTTAATAAGGTTCGGGCTAATGATTCGGTGTTAATGTAAATTGAACTTTATATACAATTTCTAAGCTAGATTGCCAAATAACTTACTCCAGTCACTAACACCGTAACTTAAACCTCTCAATGCTAGCACGAAATTTTATCGCAACCTAAACATATTTAATTACAATATATTTCGTATTTTTTGTACAATTTTCAAACGCAATCAGGAAATATCTATAAATAGTAGATGAACGATTTATTAGGAATTTAAATAATGCATTTCCTCGTTGCATCTTGGCATACGACATCAGCCTCGTCTTTATCAATTCATCCAATGAAAACAGAAGCTCGTAAAACGAGATCGTGAGCGTATGCAGTTTAAAACAGTTTAAAATTAATCTAACTATGTCGTATGTACTAAAAGTAGACAAAAATGATCTGCTTTCTTCACACCAATTGTCTTAAATAGCTCTCACCTTGAACCATGAAGAATGCTACGTAATTTTACGTAATTACTGTATCATTATCAAACTACCGTATTCTTGCGTACGATCCGCGTAAAGCGTCGCATCTCGCCGGTATAGTCATATAAAAGTCGGCGCCTGCGCTCCTCGGCATCAGTTGTGTGAAGTCGTGCAGACGAGGCAAACCTTATTCAAACGCAAAATGATCGCAAGAGTAAGTGTAGACACATATTCCCGTTATGAAAGCTTTGTGAAAGGATTTTCAGACGTATAAGATATTGGAACCTTTTGATTGTAAACCCCTGTTAGCATTAGTGCACTACTGAATTGCAGTTTCTAGTCTTTGAGTTTTTTACAAAACAGATCTGGGAAGCTTTTTATAACGCTTAGTAAATTGTCTATTAAGTAAATGCAGCTTTTTATGCAAAATCAATCAATCAAAATTTCAACATAATCATCTCAAGGAGGTAAATATGAATATAATACGCAGTAGGTAACCTAATGTATTTTTGTCAGGCCGCAGTAGTCCTGTCCGTAGTGGCATTAGCATCAGCTGGAGTTATCCAGTTAGCCGGTCATGGCTACGCTGGAGAGGCCTATGGACATGAGGCCGTTGCGTACGCGCCGGTCGCGGCCCCAGTTGCCCAACTCGCCCACTACGGGGGACATGAAGATCAACATGTCGACTATCATGTAAGTTGAAATATACTTTGGTTGGTTCCTGTTCTAATTCTAACAAACTAATACCCTTTACAAGAAGAATTTGCAGAAAATTAAATGAACTACTGTATTAGATAACACATATAGATTTTGACATTTTTGTCAATCTACTTTTTTATAATCTAATCTAATCTATCTATCCTCCGTGATTTTGCCTCCATTTCCGTCGAGTCAAAAATACTATAATATTTTATTCTTCTTATTTTTCCATAAAATATGTCTGTTGCTGCGTAAAAGAAGGACACACCCACAAACCGACAAACACACTTTCAAATTTATTATATTATATAAAGATTGTTTTGTCTTCTCGACGATCTATCGTGATGAAACACTTTACTACTTGACTCCACTCAGTATTGTTAAAATTGTATGAAAACTATCGAAGAAAAAAAACTCTACATTTTGGCGCCGGACAAAAAGTACCCTTAAATGTTGACAAAGGTCATAATCAGCCTGTACACAAAATTACATTGAAATCCGTTCGTTCGATCTTGAGTTTTAAGCGGACATATAGAGAGTGTAAAACAATAATAAAACAATTAGGCTTCAGTATTGTTCAATTATTATAGTATTATGAAATGAGTCTCCGGCACATTTTTCTTTCCAAAAAATTGTTTTTACTGACAAGACTTTTGTAGTCTTATTATATGTAAAGAGTCTATTTTCTGATATTAAAAAAAAACATATTAACAATCGCTTGATAGAATATTATATTAATCATAAATGTTCCGGAATACATGCAAATTATAAATCAGAGTATGTCATGTCAAGGTTATAACGTAACATAGTCAAGAGCCTCGGTTCAGCACAATAATATTATAATATACGCGAATACATCATTACTCAATAACATAATAAGTTAATCAGAGCATTATAGAGTTTGTATATCATGCTACTTTTATGTAATATTCGATACGCATCAACACATATCTCTGCAATTTTAAACACTGAAACAAAAAAAAAAACAAAAATAAAAAAAAATTATTTTTAATTTAAAATTAAATTATAATGCGGTTATTTTACTAAGAGCGTTACTAATTGGAAATGACAGGTAAATAAGCATTTGAGCATAAAAAAATGCTAAATTTGACATTCGCTTAATAGCCAACTCAGTAATAAGCAGTCATAAAGCCGCTAATATAGCCCATGTCTTAATTAATTTAAATTCAAGACCCCAATTAAAGTAGGCATATGATTTACATGACTCTTAATTCAAAAAGAAATAAATGTTCTGATTAAAAATAGCTTTGTTTCGAAAGATTCGAAAAATTTTAACGTGAACAATAAAAAACAACCTTCAACCGTAGAACATTGTGGATCGGAGCAATAAGCATGTAGACACAGTAATCGTCGCAAAGTCATTACAATTACAACACTAAAACATTTATTGTCGCACGATCTGTAACATTCACACACTAAAAACTTAAAAGAATATATCGGTCAAGGATACACAGATCGCAAAAAAATTCAAGACAAATGAGTGCACATTAGTTGAAAGAATGAGTCATTGTTTTAAACAAAACTATATTAGATATATTGTCAGAAGAAACAGTTACAGAAATTTTAGTTTTGTGGTAGTGAAATAAAAAAAAATATGGATGTATATGATATTATTATGAATCTAGGCTTTTCAACTATTTTTACAGTCTTGGAAACTTTTATCAAAATTAACTGCAAAATATTTACAAGCAAATACCGCATCCGCTTTTGACATGGTGAACTTATATTCAGGTTTCTTTTATATTTTTTAAAAAATGTGAAATTTGCTACCAAAACTTTAGTATTCCTTGAGACAAGATTTTTAGAATATACTAGTAGGCACTTTATTTTTAGTACATAAATGTTAAAATGATACTCCAATTGAACTTCTTTAGGTTAAGAATCCAACTATTAACACAGAAGTAAATATAAAATTTTATTAATATAATTTTTTTTAATATAGTTGGTACGCCGCAAAACTCTTATAGCAAGAGCTAACAGTATTTCTTACTGATCAGCACTTACCTATATGTAATTTTATTACGTACCAACATAACTATTACATCAAACAGTTTCTTATTAAATTCACTGTAATAGCATGCCTTATTAACATTCTTATGATACAATTAATTAAACCAACGAAACGGACAAACAAACGTTCGCTCATATCTCTAATAAATGGAGCAAACAGCTGGTTTTGTTTTCCTGTGGCCGCTGTTTAAGTTTCGTAATACAATGGTAACAAGCTAATTGATCGCTTGCATAAACCGCGCGTGTTCTACGCTACATCTAACACAATCGACGTTTCCTGGATAGCTATCAGCGCGAAATCCCACAGTAACTTTACCATGTTGCTACCATGGTGTTACGGCATGTGGCAATTTTATCGCTAAATGGGTCCCAGTAAATATAAATTATTTCGTTTCCTTTCAACGATAATAACGTAACAGATACCTTCGTAATGCACGCAAATTCTTGAGCGTATTTTATTTTCATGTTGTCGAGATGGCATGATATCGTTTTTAAAGGAATGTGCGGAGAAGATGATAATAATAATGCAAGGATACCCAATGTAATATTACAACATACAAATTATGACACTACATTTGATTTATATCCTTTCCCTTTATATGAAACCGGATAAAATATTTATTTTTAAACTGTTTCAAAATACATATTTTAAAAATTATGTTACTAAGGGTAAAATTTACATACACGCGTTGAAGTCTTTTATGTGAAAAGACATTACGGTGGCGTTCAATTTCTATTACAAAACAATTTAAGAGAAGTACCATTAATGAACATAATATAAAACGTAGAAGAATTTATTGAATAACACTTTATAGGCCAACATTGGATATCGAGTGCCATAACTCGTGAGCTTTACTTCGCGGTTTATCTCATTCCGTTGTTGGTCTTTACGACGTTGTCATAAATCGAACACCGCGGGTAATGATTCGGAATAGCCCACATTGAGTTACATAAGTCTTTGCATAGAGTATATCCCGGTCGTGACTGAAGGGCCGATAACGCGGTTCCCAGGGCGCTTGCGACATTCGCGCCTAGCTCTCGACTTCGGGACATAATGACAGTCATGATACTAGGGGAAATAGCCAGTTGTTAGCATAAACCTGCGCGGCTTAGTGGCGCGTGCTCTCACGCTCGTTTTAATGTTAGATGTGGAATCGTTGCCGGCCGATGTCGACCCAAATGGGGTGTTGCGTAAAACATTTGACAGTTTTAGAGTATGCAACAACAATGTGGCACTGGACCCCCGCGTGGAGATCATAGATTAAATAAATTACGTGTATTGGTTTGCATTATGTATTTTGTTGAATAAAATGAATATTCGGAGATTTATAGCTGTTTGCGTCATCTTAACAGTAAAATATAAATTGTATGGAACCAGAGAAATTTTAAAGCCCATAAAGGGGCACCTTTTACAGATTGTAATATGTTAATCCACAATTACTTTTGTATAATGTTGAAATCGATATTATGAGAGAGCTGAAAGTTGTGTTAAACGCATATAACGGTAATTTGTAAATAGCTTTTTTAAGATATATGGGTTTTTTATTTTCATATTTTAAATACTTTAACATAATCAATCGTTAGTCAATGATGTGACTTTTGTAAAATAATAATCAACTCATTTGATTTTTTTGATTAAGCGTAGGATAGGGAATTGGAAAAATTACATTTTGATCCAACCACAAATTATTAGGTGCAGAGGCATTTCTAAAATTTTCAATTTATGTCATGGCATACTTCATAATAGCCTTAATATTTTTCTCTTTATTTCCAGGCCCACCCTAAATACGACTACTCGTATTCCGTATCAGACCCCCACACTGGTGACCACAAGACCCAGCACGAGGTCCGCGATGGTGATGTAGTCAAGGGAGAGTACTCGTTGCTGCAGCCCGATGGCTCCTTCAGGAAGGTCACTTACACCGCCGATGATCATAATGGGTAAATATTTTGTCATTGTTTTATTTTTTTTAAATCATACAATTAAATTTGGTCTGATAAAAAAAAAGATTGTTGAATATATTTTAGCAAATATAATATAAAAATTGTACCAAATTTGTATTATTATGTTTTTTTTTATTTTAGCTTTATGACTTTTGTTTGACTCTAGCAAAATTATTTTATCAGTCAGTTTAGATTTATAATCATTACAAGTGAACGATTACCTATATTCGGAAATTACTACCCATAGATAATGTTTCTTTAAGTGTTTTCGAATAATACTAATTTCCATCCATAATAAATTAATTAAATGAAAGATTTTCAACATAAAATCTTTAGTGATTTCGATAATATTTTAACATTTAATTACTTTGTTTCTTTTATTAAAGCTTTTTTCCTTTTCAGATTCAACGCGGTAGTACACAACACTGCCCCTGCGCACCATGAATACCACTAATCTACACTATAGGCGCTGAGCCACTGCATCTCATGTGATATTAAACCCTTAATTCTTAATATAGATAGTCTTTAGTCGACATTGATTTTTATGTTTTAAGACTGCGGCGAAAATAAACTAAATAAAAAACAAAAATGATATTTTATTAATTAAATACCTTTATTAGATCCGAACTAATATTCTAGATGTGACAGTGAGCTAGGTTATTTGTTTTTTTCTTACCACTTTGTTGCTAATGGACTGAATTGATTTACTGAATTTTGGCATACACGTAGCCTATGGTACGGATAAATATTTATAAAGAGGAAAGATTTGAATGTAAGTATGTTTGTTGCTCTTTCACGCAAAAACTACTCAACGGATATGGATGAAACTTGGCACATAAATAGAGCATATCCTGGAATAACATATAGGCTACTTTTTATCCCGGGAAAATGTGATATCCCTCGGGAACGCGGGTAAAACCGCGGGGGAGAACTAGTACTTTATAACATCCATACCATCATACCAACTCATATTATCGATGCAAAAGTGAGTTTGTTTGTTACGTTTTCACAGGTAAATAACTGAACCAATTTAGCTGAAATTTGGCAGACATGTAGTCTATGGTACGGAGAGAGACTTGATTTCGGACAGTTTCTAGACATACAATTTTTGACGGGCCAGTTGGCTTGGTGGTTGGTGACCCTGACTGCTAAGTCACAGGTCGCGGGTTCGATTCCCACTCAGGACAAACATTTTTGTGCGTGAACATGTCTTTTTGTTCTGTGTCTGGCTATAAATATTTATATAAGTATGTATTTAGTAGTATATGTAGTATATCAGTTATCTGGTTTCCATAGTACAAGCTCTGCTTAGTAGATCAGATGGCCGTGTGTAAAGAATCCCAGGATTTTTTTTATTTTATATATATTATATACTGTGTATTATATACATTTACATATTATTAAATTTTATACGCTATAACTATACTACTGTAACGCGAGTGAAAGCGCAGGACGAGTAATAACAATAAAATATACTTATCTTATCATAGAGAAAGAGACAGAGAGAGTTAAATCTTAATCGAAAGAAACTAACTAAGATTACACATTGACAGGCCAGTTGGCTTGGTGGTTAGCGACTCTGACTGCCAAACTGAAGGTCGCGGGTTCGATTCCCACCCAGCACAAACATTTTGTGTGCATGAACATGTCTGTTTGTTCTGTTTCTGGGTGTAAATATCTAAAGTATGTAGTTAGAAAAAAATAGTAGTATGGAAACCAGATAACTGATATACTAGTAGTACTAGTACAAGCTCTGCTTAGTTTGGGATCAGATGGCCGTGTGTAAAGAATCTCCCGGGATATTTATTTATTTATCTATCTTATGCTGCTTAAATAAACAAACTGAATATTTTGTACGAAATTGCGTGCGGAATTTTTATATTGTTACTTTACCTTGGTGAGCTGTTTTTCACAAACCAGCTAGAAGTAATTCCTCAAATAAGCTGTAACTGATTTCAGTACGAAATTATCGTGCCTTTAAACCTACTAATATTATAAATGCGAAAGTTTGTATGTATGGATGTTTGTTACTCTTTCACGCAAAAACTTCTTAACGGATTTGAATGAAACTTGGCACCTATATAGAAAATGCCCTGGAATAACACATAGGATGTTTAATATGTGATAACATTTTTATATTTCCAATTTGCGGATATTAAGCAGAAGTTAATATTTTTTATTTATTATGAAAACGAGCTGTCCCCCGCGGTTTCACCCGCGTTCTCGAGGGATGTAACATTTTCCCGGCGCAAAAAGTATCCTATGTTATTTCTAATACCTATAAGAACATGTGTACAAAATTTCATGATGATCGGTTAAGTAGTTTTTGCGTGAAAGCGTAACAAAAAACTTCTCATTTATAATATTAGTAGGGATATCAGAACAAACGAGGTTTTGTTTGTTTCCACATATAAACACAAATGATGATTATTTAATATGAGCCCTATCCCATACTAATAATATTATGATTATGATATTGTTATCTTTAAATTAAGGAAAACTAATCAGTACCTCCATTTTTAATTAGTCGTCACCATATGAAACCGATTCTTTCCATGAATATAAAATAAAAGCTAATTCAATTCAATAATAGTGGCACTATCATTTTTAAAATCAAGGGACATCCATAGACTATACTACCGGCACGCTATGATGGCCGTTTTGACGTTTCCGTTTGTTATAGGAAAATAATCTGTGTTGCTTTGAAATAAGGTTGATTTCCATCATCATACAATTTGCTGTTGGGTCAATAGTATGCACCTTATGTCTGAAGGAATAAAGGTTTACTTTGTCATTGTTGAACGTCAAAACGGCCATCATAGCGTGCCGCAAGTTTGGCTCATTAATGCCTTTCGTAAAATTTCATCATCATGGTCGAAGCAGTCATAATATAGTGCAAAGTGCACTTCGTCGTGCCATCGTGCAACTTAGTGCTATTAAGCGTTATAATTTCAATTTAACGTATTTTTTTTCGTGAGTCGACATGGCACTTCCCAGTTTCCCGTCAAAATCCCATTCAAATTAATCCAATTCAAATTAACTTAGAGTAGTTAATTTAGAGCTCTTAGTGCAGAGTTCGTCCGGGGAAGTACTACCACCTTACCCATTTCCGCCGTGAAGCAGTAGTGCAATTGTATTACTGTGTTTCGGTTAGAAAGGTAAGGGGGCCGGTGAAATTACAGGCACATGAGACTTAACAACTTCACGTCTCAGGGTCGACAACGCATTGGCGATGCTCCTAGTGTTGCAAATGTCCATAGGCGGCGGTGACCACTTACCATCAGGTGGACCGTCTGCTTGTTTGTCGGCCCAAGTGGCATAAAAAAAAAAAGAAAAAAAAAATCTAGTAATTTCGGAGATTAGCTTCTAACAGACAAACAGAGTGACAGACAGACAAAGTTTTCACTAATGGTTTTATAATATTCTATTTTCTCTACATCAATCGCAATCAGTTTTTGACAAATATTTATCAACGTACAGACACGATGGCTTTACAGTTTTATTTATAGTACATAAGAAGAAGATAGACTGAGTATAGTAATAATGTTCTCTGGTATTTATATATATAGCCACTATGAAAGCCAACAAAAGGGATGTTTTTTGTTTTTTTTAATAAGTAATATAAATAAGTGCTTGGCTGCGATCCCATCGCATTATTTGGTAAGCAGATGGTAAGCAGTGATGTTGAGGCGCACTAGTTTATTAAGAGCCTATTCACTCTAGCCTTGAAACCACCCAAATTATAATTGTACGGGAAGACCGCAGCAGGCAAATTATTCCAGTCCTTCGATGTACGCGGTATAAACGACGAGAAAAAACGCTTAGTCTGGACCTTAGGAGTCTCGACAACGTAGGGGTAGATACTCGCCGAACGACGGGATGTCCGATGGTAGAAAGGTTATGGCGGAATCAAGTCATACAATTCCCGCGCACACTCTCCAAAATAAGTAAGTTCAGTTATCTCTGGAAAAACTGTTTCAAAATCTCACGAAATATATTTTAACCTCCCGAGATAAAGATAGCAAAGTGCCATTATTGATTGTTGCCTTTAAATCAAGTAAAGGCGCAATCTTAACACAATATCTAAGATATAAAATTCTCGTGTCACAGTGTTAGATACCGTACTCCTCCGAAACGGCTTGACCGATTGTCATGAAATTTTGTGTGCATATTGGGTAGGTCTGAGAATAGGCCAACGTAAATTTTTCATCCCCCTAAATGTAAAGGGTAGTCCACACCAATTTTATTTTTTTAATTTTTAGATAAATTTTTATTTTTTTATGATACAGCATGAAAAATAAATACAACCCTGAATTTTGAACCCTCTATGATCAACCCCTATTTTTTATTTGTAAATTCTAAATCTGAATATTTTTGGCAAGACGTTTTTTTCTTATTTTGTCATGACTTGGAATAAAAAAAAATATGTTACTCTTAATTTGCACCTCTCCACAATCAACCCCTACATTACTAATAATTATCTATAATTATGATTTTTTCTCAATTCGATTTGATTTTCTGCCTTCGCCGGTCGATAACTGATCGATTGATAGTTGACCGTTGTCACCTCTCATCCAGCAAACATCACGGAGTAGGGATGGGAACGAAGCCGGTCTCCTGTCTTACTTACTATACAGTCTTCGGCCATTGTTTTTTAAAGGAGTTCCTTATCGCGCGTTGCGATGGGGGCTAGACCGAAAAATTAAGACCAAAAGTTGTAACGACACTTTTATTGCTATTTATTATTGCCAAGACTTATACTAACTATAACACTTCACAGTATTCTCAATAAGTTTCTTTTTACCAATTAACGGACTGACGGACTGACGGACTGACGGACTGACGGACTGACGGACTGACGGACTGACGGACTGACGGACTGACGGACTGACGGACTGACGGACTGACGGACTGACGGACTGACGGACTGACGGACTGACGGACTGACGGACTGACGGACTGACGGACTGACGGACTGACGGACTGACGGACTGACGGACTGACGGACTGACGGACTGACGGACTGACGGACTGACGGACTGACGGACTGACGGACTGACGGACTGACGGACTGACGGACTGACGGACTGACGGACTGACGGACTGACGGACTGACGGACTGACGGACTGACGGACTGACGGGCTGACGGACTGATGGACTGATGGACTAATCGACCGACGGCAAGGACGAAGATGTTAGGGTAAATTAATTTGCCACGTGACTTCGGAACCGAAAATATTTGTTCCTTTTGTTATTACTAAGGTGGCAAACAAGTTGACAGCCCGTCTGATGATAAACGGTCACCACAGCCAAGTTTTATTTAAATAATTACAAAAATGATAATTTTTTTGTCATGTAAATAAACACGTGTTGTGAGCGTATGACGTAGTGAGAGTACTTAACATTTTTTGGAAATAGTTTTAAATCAAAACGAAAACGTGATACGTGTTTAATAAATATATCTGTTTTATTATTGTGAACGGTAAGTCAAATAATAAGCAAACGAATACAATATTAAGTTACTCTTTTGTTTTACAGGGAATCTTTTTTATTATTCATCAATCACTTTGGAATAGCATAGATTGTGTTTATCATCCATTTATTTTTCGTCACACAAAAAGGTTTCGAATCTGAATTTCAAAGCCCTCCCATTAGAAGTGTTCCTCCAAGAAAAAGAGTACATATATCTGCCCTTTGACCAAAGGAATAGAAAACTTGAGGCAAAAGCCATAAAGTTTGTTTTAGAACATACTTACCTTATTTGAAGTAATACATTTGAATAACATAAACATTTTGTTTACGGTTCTAGTAAATTATGTAAGTACATCGTCATGAACGTAAGAAACAAGTTTCAGTTATTGCAGCTCAAGCTATTTGCGTCATTCATAGTAATCAATTCCAGCATACCATTTAACTGCCTGGTATATAATACGTGAAAAGTGTACTAAAATATCTACTATATATAATGTTAATATTACAGTTTGTAATTGTTTACTATATTTTAATAATATTATTTGAATAGTTATTTTCTTTTATGTTATTTTATTCTAATCGATAAGTGCACGATGTGATATCCTGTAATTGAAGAAACTCTACGCATAAATCACATCTTTATCATTGCATTGCATGTCATGTGAATTATTTGTGGGATAGCCAAATAAAATAAATAATCTTATGAATATATCACTTGGATTTGACATCGGACGACCTGGACTCGACACCCGGTTCCTAAATTATAGAAATTAAATATATTTAATTAGATGTTAAATAATTAGCAGTAAGTATAAGTTAGAAACATTTAAGGAACGTATGTTATAAAATTAAATATTATGGTATTGTTGTGCAAATAATGCTGAAAATTACAGGCTCAATTTATATATTTTTTAATCCTTGGAAATATATTTTTAAAATAATTGTCAAATGCCCTTTGTTATCAATCAGTCTATAGGGGATGAAGATTAGGATAACCTTAAATATTTTTTTTATTAAATATCAGTCACATCAACAGTATACATATTAAGCACTTTATATTACATCACAGATATAGGACCCAGAGACAAGATCTGAGTACCTAACTATAATCATGCCCATAGTACAAATGCAACACACATAGCGAAAGTTAGCATAAGGATTTCCTGGTAGCTGCCATGTAACTGGAAGTGACTTTGTGTACGCAGGATAAAGAAATAGCAAGCAGCTCCCTGTAATGTTGCATAAGTGACGCACTTACCAACTCAGACAAAGACAATCGTCACGGCAAATTATCAACTTTTTGTACATCACGTGCTCTGAATACAGGAGAGAGAAGCGATTGAGTCCGCGTAAAATCTCTATTAACATTTTGATTGTTACCCGCTATTCATTTAGTCAACGACATTGATGGTTTGTTTCGGTATTACCGAACAGCATATTTTAGGACAAACAAAGCACCTTTTATAAGCGGAGATACATTCTGAAAAATATCAGTAGTCTTCCATCGATCACCAGGAAAGATGATTCTCAAAGTAAGTAGATATACAGTAGGATTTCTTTTTTAATATAACATACTCGTATATTGAATTGTTGACTTCTAAAATAATTTTTAATTATTTATTTGTTTCAGACTTCCACTTTAGTATTGATTTTTAGTATTACATGGGTTAACAATGCTTTTGGAGCACCCTACTCAAATGTATATGTACAAAGTGGCCCCGAGGTTCTACCTGTTGAATATTTTCAATATGGATCACCATCATTCCCTATAGCAGGCGGGCAATATGCTCAGCTCTCTGCTGCGCCTGCGGGATCAGTAGTGCCTGTATCTTCAGTATCAAGCTACCTTTCACCATGTGGATCTTCTTGCTTTTACCCTGGTCAAGGTGTTGAGCCTATATCACACTATTCGTCGGCTCCTGCTAATCTCGTAGCATATAACTCTCCAATTTCAAATGTACCAGTAGTAGTGCCTAGGGAGGTAAGTAGCAATATTTTAAACAGTAAAATTATTATTTAAATTGATAAGCAAATGTTTACAAGCTGCTTATTTCTTTTCTAGAGCCCAGGCTATCAATTTTCATATGTTGTATATGATGACCATACTGGTGACCACAAGGCCCAACGAGAACACAGCGATGGGTCAGTAGTCCGTGGAGATTACTCTTTCATCCAGCCTGATGGATACGTGCGCGAAGTTCAATATGTTGCTGATGATTTAACTGGGTTAATTGATTGCTAATCAAATATCTCAATATTTTTTATCAATCCTTTCTTTAACCTCTTTCTTTAATTGTCAGGTTCAACGCTATCGTGAAAAATTACTTACCAGCTACGTCGGAGGATGTTAAAATCGTTGAACATATAGAACATAAAATTCCAGCACCGTGCAATGAAGTTAAAAATGAACCGTTTGCAGAAGAACAGGAAATAGTGGAACATGAAACACATGAAGCAGTAGTAGAGTTAAATAATAATATTCTTCATTCAGAAAATACACATCATGATGGTGGGCATCATGGCCACTCCGAAGAAGTACATCATGAACATTCAGAGACAATTCATCCGCATAATACAGAATTGCATGTGTCAGAAACTCATCATAGCCACACAAGCGAAGGACAACTTAGTCATCCCGAAGGTTCATCACACATTCATGAGGTAACACATCACCTAGAAGAAGCTCACCATGGTCACACAGAGGAATCACGTCATGGTAATACAGAAGAGACGGAGCATAGCCACACTGGAGGAACACATCATATTGAGGTAGTTGAAATTATAAACTGTGCTGAGAAAACACACCATAGTCATCCTGAAGAACCACATAATGCTCATTTAGTAGAATTACATCATGTTCACTCAGAAGAAAAAGAACCCGAGTCATCAGAAGAAAAAAATGATGATAAAGATTCTAAAGAAAATCCCCACGATCATTCAGAACATCACCAGGAGCACGCAGTGCCCCTTCCACATCATGAAGGAGGAGAACATCATGGTCATTTAGAAGGTCACCATGAAGTAGAAGACGCTCATAGTCATCCGGAAGGCCATCAAGAGAATGTAGAAGAGATGCATCATGGTCAAATGGAAGAACAAGAAGGAGCACACCATGAACATTCAGGGGGCCACCATGAACCAGAAGAAAGATCACATCATGGCCATGCAGAAGTTATTTTAGTTGAAGAAGAGGGTCATCCTGAACATACCGCAACAGCACATAATGAGGAAGTCATTCGTTGTGCACAAACAGCCGTAGATGAAGCGAACGATGCTCACAATATAGATAAATCTGCCTCGACTTACATTATTTTGAACAAGCCTTGTTAATAACATAAATTACGTTTAAGAAATGTCTAGTCTCATCTTTATTGTTTTGTTTGAATAACTGTCACTGAATTTATAATTATTGTTGTTACTTAAAAGATCATAAATAAATTTGACAAATCTCCACAAGTGTTTTAAAACTATTTGACCTCGTATAAATATACAATGCAAGCAGTGGTATGTATTTGATATCTACTTATTTCGATAGTAGGACTTGCATAAAACTAATGTTAAAGTTAGTCAATCGATCATAATCTTGTCGAACCTTTTGAGTTCACTTCTAATTTATATTGATTAAAATCTAATTACTAACTAAAGCTATGGACAAATTCATATTGACGACATGAGACCTCTAAACACTTATAGTTTTGGAAATGCTTAAAATAATATTCTATATCTATATATATATATATATATATATATAGTTATAATGTTTACTGGTGTATCTTTAGAATGTGGTAACACAACACAATATGCAACATAATTCAACGAAATAACATAGAGTTTTCAACAACCAAGGACTAAGAAAACTAGAACGCTTTAATGTTTCACAAGACGTAATTAAATGTTTATACGCAAACATTAAAAACATCGTTTAGGCGGATAAAGTTTGTAATAAATCTATTAGAACTATTATTGCAAGAGTTGTTATAAAATTCCGAGCAATTATCGTACATACTTAACTATAATGATTTGTTTAGTGTTATATAGACTAGGTACCTACCACCGCTATTAATCACACGGTATATAAATAAATAAATAAATATCCTGGGACATTCTTTACACACGGTCATCTGAGCCCAAACTAAGCAGAGCAAACCTGATAACTGATATACTGCTTTTTTTTTATTAAATAGATATTTACACGCAGACAGAACAAACAGACATGTTCATGCACACATATATTTGTCCTGGGTGGCAATCGAACCCGCGATTTTTGGTTTGGCAGTCAGAGCGCTAACCACCAAGCCAACTGGCCTCAATACAAATACTTGGTATACCACCCTTGGTACCACGTAAATATTGTGATGAGTATTCATTCATGGTAATTTACGATTAACATAAAATCAGTTACGATTTCAAAAGGCCTACCGCAATTATATTAACATACAGATACACAATACTACCTGAACAACGTGAACATAATTAAATAATGGGTACGTAAAAACAAAAAAAGTTAAGTATCAATACATAGAATGCCTGACGTATTTATGACATTGTTAACCTTCAATGTCCTATTTTGAACTTTATATATTTATAGATCATGAAATCGAGAAATAAAATCGATTTAGGTAATGCCGGGGGCAAGATAAAAAGACAATAAAAACGCAAACAGTTAAAATAAGTTTACTTTTTCACCTTAAGTAAATTACAGCTGATTGCTATTTCAACTATCGAGTTCGAACGGTTGTCCCTGAACGGGAACGGTATCAATACAAAAAATATTGAGACAAATAAATACATTACTTGCTATCAAAAGATATATCTTAATGTAAATAAAGCATAGCATTATTTAAAAGCCTTTCTATTAAACCTGACCCACATAAGCGAAAAATTCGAGATATCATTTTGTCAGCGTAGGCTGCGTAAGCGCATGCTCGATCTATCACAGCATTATTTGACATGACTTTTCGTGAACGAGATATTGGGAAACAAATAAAATATTTTAACTACAATATATGAAGTTTATATGAAATTATTTTTGCGTTTATAATTAAATTTCAATTAATGGTAAATAATTAATTCTTACAAGATACATACGTCATTATTCTGGTACAGCCTTTTCTGCATGTACTACTAAAGAGTTCCACTGCTATCAATTGAACTAAACAGTTCTACAAACTGTCACTGTAATTTATGTTAGCTCTTTTCTTCGTTGCCATTATTATATCCTTTCTATATGACCTATATTACATAAACTATTTGTCTAACAACAAATCTAAATCTAGGCGATACCTAGCCCACATCCAGAATGAGTTCTGCATTAATACAAAAGATTAAAGTTGTCAAGAACTAAAAGGGCCATTTGACAATTAAAAATGTAATTGAAAAATCTTTATTATTGCTTTTGCAATAAGGTTTATCTATTGATCCAGTGGTTGAATGTATAATTATTCTAAAAAGAACATTATATCCTTACGCTATAGAGTAATTTTTTGCATAAAACTATTAGCTGCCGGCCTATTAAACCTCGTAACTTTATTCTCATAGTATTTACAAAATATATCCTTCTACTGGAGCAATGTGGTGAAGTCGCCAATACAATTATATGTATTTAAAGACATATATTAGGGATCTAGAAATTATACGTCTTGGTACTAAATACAGATCGACTTCGAGTTATTGACAGAATTCACAATGAATGTCGACCATCCAATTGCAAAATAAAATTATATTAATTAACATACTAATAATTTACAAAATGATCACAATATAAAAATCTATTAGGCTGTGGGCCCGCATGCCCGCAAAAACGGGCCTTCCGACATAAGATCCCCACAAAAAAAAACTTGAAAAACAAAACAGAGGCATTATTATAAATGTAACATTTACACTCACTAACAGCTTTTTTCTACGAAGATATAAAAGAAAATAAATGTTTAAGTCAGAGCGACTGTTGTATGAATATGCCATATTTATTTTGTTACACAGACTTTCCATTTATGCATATCTTCAGTTATCTGTACAAAATAATTTGTTGATGTTTCATATCTGCCTGGCATCCCGTGACAGCAGACTTTCTTTATTACATTTATATTATTAACAAGGGTGTACGTGGCGTATGCTATTGCGGTAAAAAAAGAAATATATTTTGTTTATTTGTTATCTTTCTTATCTTAATGCTAGCGGATAAACAATATTTTGAGATTTTTCGGTAAGTGTATTCAAGTAAGTATGTTATTTTCTATAAAACCATCTTCGCATGAAACCTTTCTAATGAAAATGACGGTTTGGGGCACATGGGTTCAATAGTTTCAAAGAATATAAAGACTATAAGGTAGAAACATTTGTTTATTCTAGTTTCTTTACCTCAAAGAATCTCTATATCAGTCAATAACCGATACCTTTGAGGACAGCGGGTTGGATGACTCCGCCACATGATACGTTAGTTTATGCTTTCTAAGGTCTGCAGGAAACGTTCTCACAATCCATTTGATAACACTATTCTTGTACTTGATCCAAAAACTGTTCAATTTTCAATTCTGTCAGTTAATCTTTCTGAGTCACATTGGCAGAGTTCACAGCATCCTCTCCTTCTCGGATATCAAACTTTCTCGCTCAGCTATGGAGTACTGTTATAGTATTTGATGTTATAAGATTCTACCCTCATGCAAACATATACCAGAAGCATAAAACCTATCAACCTTGGGTCATATGGCTCAACCTTGTAGCTCAGAATAACTGTTGAGTGAGTCAATCGGTATTTCCTCTTTAAAACATTTTCTTTCCCTTTCAGCTTTATAGATATAGAAAGCCGATGATAATTTATCGACTATTAACGATTATATATTAATACAAGGAATAGAGCTATAAATATAGATAATTACATCAACTCTATGTTAAAGACTTTTACAAATTGGCGGAAGAAATTCAAAACCAAAATCTCATAATACACGTCAAGGTATCCATTCAGAAAATGTTAACAATATCCTACACAGTTCTTGATTTTAGAACGTGTCTGTCGTAAACGTCCATTCATTGCTTCTCTATGATACAAGGCTTATGGAAACCTTTATCACAAACGGATTTGGTCTGTATATATGTAAAAACATATATATGTTTATATTGTGCCGCATGGGTATAATTACGTGACGTGAACAGTAATAATATAATTCAGGATTTAATAAACCATTTAATGCACTATTTTTCTTCAAAGAGTTGTGTTTTTTAAATCAACCTTTTTGATAGTGCCGGTACCTTTTTCTACTATTTCAATATTTCTGCATTTTATGAATAAAATAAAAAAATACTTGTTATGATTTAAAAAATATACAAAAGCGAAAAACATATGAAAAGAATTTAAACAAAAGACATCCGCTAATGGCTCGAAACATATCAAGTCGGATATATTGATTAACTAGTAAAGTGACCTTGATGCATGTCAAAGTTACTGACTACAGAGTCAAGGTGCTCGTACGCATTTCTCTGCCCCACCGCGACTTGTACGCGCTGGCCGTGTTCTATAAAACCATAATGCAGGACCATTGACATCATTCAGTACCTGATTGTCAAACAATACAAACCAAAATGTTCAGCAAAGTGAGTACTTTTTACTCATTACAACAGGAGTAATCTCCTTTTTACTTTTTTAACTAATTCCTTATTAAAATTGATTAAAACCTATCTACTACTTTTTTTAACATGCTTCCTGTTTAAACAGAACAACTTTTTTTACCACATTACATAAATGTTTTGAAAACTTTTTTTGTAATCCATTATTTGCAATTTTTCAGATCGTAGCTCTCAGCGCCCTCCTTGCAGCAGCCAATGCAGGTCTTTACGGCCATGGACATGCTGTCTCCTCCCAAAGCATAATTCGTCATGATGAGGGACATCACGCACCCCTTCAATACGCCGCTCCCCTGCACTACGCTGCTCCCGTAGCACACTACGCCGCCGCTCCCGTGGCCCACTATGCTGCTCCCGTAGCGCACTACGCCGCTCCCGTAGCACACTACGATGGTCATGATGAATACGTAAGTCAATCAAAACACTGACCTTTCCAGAAACTTACTAAAGTACAAGCTTATCTTATATCATTATTGATATTATTATGAACACTAGACATTAACAGACCTTATGAATTTACAGGCTCACCCCAAATACGACTTCTCTTACTCCGTGGCCGACCCCCACACCGGTGACCACAAGTCCCAGCACGAGAGCCGCGACGGTGATGCCGTGCACGGATCCTACTCTCTGGTCCAACCTGATGGTTCCGTCCGCAAGGTCGACTACACCGCTGATGCTCACAATGGGTAAGTTCAAAACTTTATGCAAAATTATTTAACTTCCAGAATGTGCTATTTTTATTTGTTGAGGAAGCGTTTATTCTTCATTGGTGTTATTCTAACGTATAATTTCTTTGTTTCAGTTTCAACGCCGTGGTGCACAACTCAGCTCCTTCAGTCCACGCCGCCCCCGCCCATGCCTACCATCATTACTGAACACGATTCAATTATTTATTAGATGATTGTTAACGACTTCACTTATTTATACTTTTGTAAATGTGAGAGTGAGAAAATACTGTAAATAAAGCGTGACTGTAGATAACATTTTTTTTTTCTTTTTTTAAGTATCCATTAGTCATAAACTTAAAGTACATAAAATCCAGTCGTATATAACATAAATTCCTGTATTAAAAGCCCTGTTCTAGTTGTGAACAAATCTATCTCAGAAGTGGTATACGAAATACATACATATATATTGAATTTGTTTACTTAATTAATAATAAAAATAATAATAATATATGATTAATAATATATGAATTTCTAGGTATCACTTTGGATGCAAATTTTCGGTAGAGCTTCTCGATTGGCAATTAGGCTCAGTTCTACAGTATAAGTTAAGAGTATATGTAACCGACTCCTATTGGTGCGATTTTGACCCACTTTAAACGTCAGATTTCATTCAAACTTTGTTGATTTATCGAGGACCGATGACAATTCAATGTTCTTAACAGTTAGACCCGTTATCCTTACTAGGATAATCGGAATTAGCGATTTAACAAAACTTAAAAACACGCTTTTATAGAAAACCCAACAAAAAAAATTAAAATAAATTAAAAATTAAGAATAGTGTAAATAAGAAAAAAATAATTGTAAAAAAAAGCGTGGGGTGCTTTTTAAGACATTATCAAAATGATAATCCTTCGACTCATATCTGTCAATAAAATATTTAAACTATTAACACCATGCACCCCACGCTTGTTTTCTTGTTTGTTTTTAATTATTCTATGATTTGTTTGTCCAATCTACAATATGGGTCCTAGGGGCTTTTATAGAGATGAGTTTGAAAAGATGGTTATTTTGACCGTTCCGACACAATTCATGAATGAGAAGATAATATTTAAACATAGAGATTCACATAACCCAATAAAAATCTTGCTTACATCAAGATTTAATGCTAGAAGTAACACAAGCTATATCTGTTAGTAACTCAACACGATCGAAAGTAAAAATATAATTTAATGTGCAATGTATGTTTCTTTAACGAACTGTCTAAAGACATTCAGAATTAACAGTGCATAAATTTCGGTAAGTAAAAACAGTAGTAGTACAAACTTCGTACCAAAAGGGTCTTATAAAACACCGGATTAATTAAAAGATAAAACGTTTGCATTATAAAAAAAAATAAGTCGAATTATATGAGCTAGTAAAAGCCTACATAAACAAAGAATATATCAATTTGTATACGAAATCCCCTAGTTCAAAAAACATCACTACAATTAATAAAAGTGGTTTTTAAATGAAATCGTTCCGAAAATATTTTTTTTGTTTACTTTGCAACTTCATCCACTTAATAGTTTTTACGCACTTATTCCATCACCATAACAATAATTACAACATCATTAGCCTATTAAAGTATTTTGTCGACTCCTCAACCTGAATTTGACTGTTTCAGAATATAATCAATTGTAAAACTAAACACTTACGAAGATTTATTAATTTTATTTCTTTGAAACGTACTTCGACGGGCTATTTGGCTTGGTGGTTAGTGACTGACCGCCACACCGCAGGGCGTGGGTTTGATTAGTACTCTTAAAGTATTATATATATTACTAGCTGTCCCCCGCGGTTTCACCCGCGCTTCCGAGTGATGTTACATTACATTATTTTGTTCTTTCTATCATCAATAGTTTTCGCTGCGCACGCGATGTAAGGATTTTTTTACACCTTGGGTTACATTATTAGAGTTTTAGTCAGGATCCTTAATTTCTTTGAAAATATAATATAGTCTATGTCACCCGGGGATAGCGTAGTTTTACAACGCTTAAAGAATTTTTGAAATCGGTCCAGTATTTTTTAAGTTTATTCGTTAGATACAAATATACAAATCTTTCCTTCAATGGAGATAAGAATGTCGTATATAGGATATTTATTCTATATGTACGAGTATATCTATAGTTAATGAATAAATTTTTAAATAGACTTTTTCATTTTAGTCAAGTGAGCCGACAAACAGACAGACGGTCCAACTGATAGTAAGTGGTCACCGCCGCCTGGACATTTGCAATACCAGAGGTATTACCAATACGTTATCGATCCTGAGACGTGAAGCTGTTAAATCTCATGTGCCCGTAATTTCATCGGTCCCCGGACCCTACTAATCAAAACACAGTAATGCATGTGCTCTACTGCTTAACGGCAGAAATAGGTATGGTGGTAGTACTTCCCCGGACTATCTCTGCACTAAGAGCCATACTACTTCATAATTGACTGAATTTTATAATAATATTGTTACAAAATATATTGTATGCCAGTAATTAGTGAAACATGTTGAGCCACCTAATTATTCTACTCCAGCTATTTTTCTGTTATGCTTCAAACAACTACATTATTCCATTATATTCTTAAAATATGTGTTAAGAACGCGCATGCATTTACAAACTTGACACTATGACGGAGGTATAGTAGATCCGTCTGACAGAATAAATAACTAAGTAACCATATTCACAGCTGATGAAAAATGATAATTTATATTCATTACTTGTAAATATTCCTTCCTGTTATTTCGATCGATCTGAAATATTCTTTTATTTTGATAAATTATTTATTTATGCGGTTTTTGGAATCTGCATGCGAAGCTAATTCCTGAAACATATTAAAACAATCAGAATATAGATTGACGGCTCCATATAAATATCGTAACCGTGACCTTGAAGCATGTCAATGTTACTATATAATTTAGGTGCTTGCACACATTTCTCTGCCCCACCCTCGCATCGCACGCGCCGGCCGTTTTCTATAAAATGATAATGGTCCGGACCATTGACATCAATCTGTTCTAGACTGTTAAAACATACAAACCAAAATGTTCAGCAAAGTGAGTGCATTAATTTAAATAATATTTAACCAACTATCTCCATATCAGCTAAATAGAGCAACATAAACCTAATAATTTACAATTTTAATGGATGGGACACGTGTCCATATGTAATCTTAGTTTCTCATACTGATTTCTTTGGTCTTTATGGGTTTCATCCCATACTTTTTATCCTATATGTAGAATTCCAATTTTATATAGTGTCCTACAGCCTTAAAATATGGTTAAAGTATGTGGTCATACAGTAATAAAAAAATAAAAATAGCATTATATGTTACCTCTTCCAATTTTTCATCAGTTAAATGAAAGAGCAATATACGATAGTGTTCATTTTATGTTAAAAATTTGTTTGATTCGTTCCTCTATATGTTCAGATACAAATATGGTTTACTTATGCAACATTGCAACAAAATAAATGGCTTATATATTTTCTAGACATATATGTGTACAAAAAATGTTGATAAACCGTATCTTTAAAATCTAACCATCTATTCTTTATTTGCGATTTTCAGATTGTTGCTCTAACCACCCTCTTGGCTGTAGCCAACGCTGGTCTTTACGGCCATGGACACGCTGTCTCCTCCCAAAGCATAATTCGTCATGATGAGGGACATCACGCACCCCTTCAATACGCCGCTCCCCTGCACTACGCTGCTCCCGTAGCCCACTACGCTGCCGCTCCCGTAGCCCACTATGCTGCTCCCGTAGCGCACTACGCCGCTCCCGTAGCACACTACGATGGTCATGATGAATACGTAAGTCAATCAAAACACTGATCTAACCATAAATGGGTTAAAGTAAAAGCTTGTCTGTTAACCTTAGAGAAATTATTATAAATGTATACCATATATTAAAAGACTTAATGAGCTTTACAAACTCACCCCAAATACAAGTCGTATTTGGGGGAAATGGGTTAAAGTACTAGCTTATCTACTAACTTTACTGAAATTATTACAAACTCTAGACATTAACAGACCTTATGAATTTACAGGCTCACCCTAAATACGACTTCTCTTACTCCGTGGCTGACCCCCACACCGGTGACCACAAGTCCCAGCACGAGAGCCGCGACGGTGATGCCGTGCACGGATCCTACTCTCTGGTCCAACCTGATGGTTCCGTCCGCAAGGTCGACTACACCGCTGATGCTCACAATGGGTAAGTTCAAAACTTCATGCTAAATTATTTAACTTCCAGAATGCGTTATTTTTATTTGTTGCGGAAACGTTTATTCTTCATTCATATTATTCTAACGTATAATTTATTTGTTTCAGTTTCAACGCCGTGGTGCACAACTCAGCTCCTTCAGTCCACGCCGCCCCCGCCCATGCTTACCATCATTACTGAACATGAACTAATTATTTATTAGATGATTGTTAACGACTTCACTTATTTATACTTTTGTAAATGTGAGGGTGTGAAAATACTGTAAATAAAGCGTGACTGTACATAACTATAATTATTGTCTTTTTTATGTAAACATTAGTCATGAACTTAAAACTCTAATAGTTTATATAACATATTACTGCATAATAAATAACAGCTTTATATATTTTGTGAAAACGATCTGAAAATATTAATAAAATATCTAGTCCTGACTGATTGATTGCTTAAACTAGTAGACACCTGAAATTTACAGGGTAGCATTTTTTATGAAATTATTTTCCGGAATTTCTACTTTATTTGGGTAAAATAGGGGACGTAAGTTTATATAAATAAATGGAACGGTGTTCTCTGCGAGGCCTATCTTAAACAGGACTATCTCTCAGGAGTGGTTCACTCTAAATAATCTGCTCCTTAATGAGAAGACCAAATATCTATTAGAATTAGTCTAATGTAAGGACAGTAGATACTTGTATTTAAATCAAGAATTAATCCTATATTATACTTTAGCTGCATCTAGGAACTTCTTAGATCCTTCTTGTATACCTGAGACATACACCTCCAAGGGATTGTGTATGACGGATCCCTTACAGATGAATATTATTATAAGAAATATAGTTAGCTGTATTACAACTCTCGTATAATAATGTTAATTCAGCAGGGCGTTTGTGTAATGCTCTTGGAATCGTCTTTGCAGACAATTTTTTAGTACATTGACATCGCTACGAGTGTTGAACCACACTGCTCGCTCGCCGAACGGTCAATCTATTTTGAAATAGGCTTCCACATTGAATCCGAGAGAGTAACACAATTCAGGTACAGGTTGTTACAAAACTACCCGTAAAGCCAAAAAGAGGTTAAATGGGGCCTTATAACGAGTCCATTCACAATATTTAAGAACCGAAGTAACACTGTATAATATACCCCAAAAAAATATAAAAAACTGATTTTATGAATGAAAAATAGTTAAAGTAGACAATTATTAGGTAAAATAGGTACGTGGGCCTTTCTGTTAAATAATCTTTGGGGTTGTTGGCTTTGATAATTAATTATATTTTTACGGGGTATTTTGTAACACGTTGTATAAATAAATTGTAATGCCGCATCATCATCAGAACATAGAGTAGTAGAGCTCATAGTGCAGAGTTCGTCCGGGGAAGTACTTCCACCTTACCCATTTCCGCCGTGAAGCAGTAGTGCAATTGTATTACTGTGTTTCTGTTAGAAAGGTAAGGGGGCCGGTGAAATTACAGGCACATGAGATTTAACAACTTCACGTCTCAGGGTCGACAACGCATTGGCGATGCCCCTAGTGTTGCAAATGTCCATAGGCGGCGGTGACCACTTACCATCAGGTGGACCGTCCGCTTGTTTGTCGGCCCACGTGGTATAAAAAAAAAAAAAAACATATTATAAATTAAAGGCCCTCATGATGGGTTTTCTCGGCTAATCTCAGTTATCACTATCCGAATTTTCATACGGGGTTCTGCAATAAAAAATAACAACCAAAATCAACTGAAAACAAAATCATAAAAATAATATTTATTTATTTACTAGCTAACTCCCGCGGGTCCAACTGCGTTCCCGAGGGATATAACATTTCCCGGCACTAAAAGTATCTTATGTTACTTCTAATACCTCCAATAATATGTGTACAAAGTTTCATGATGATCGGTTAAGTACTTTTCGCGTGAAAGCGTAACAAAAAACTTCCATTCACATTTATAATAATAGTAGGGATTTTCCACGGAACATCAAAACAAAATTTACAAATACAGTTACTTAAATATCTATACTATCTTATTAGTTACTTTTGAAGTCGGCGCAAGAATTAATTAGATCTTTTTTTTTTTATATACTAGAAGGCATAAACTTTTGATGTCAACAAGGTTTTTTTTTTGTTTTTGATTTCGTTACTTTTTGCCAATTTTGCGATAATATATTCCGCCTCTTGTATTCATGAATATGGAAACAGATTGAGTAAATAGGGTAGGCAATGACTGCAAAAAGAACTAATTAGATAATGTTAATATTTTAGTAATAATCATTTTGCATATAATGAACATTCCAGTTTGAGTTTGTACAAAGAGTAAATTTTTTAAGTCGAAAAGAATCAAAAGATATAAGGTACCATACATACAGATAAAACCCAACAAACAGTCGAATTAAAGACCTCCTCTATTTTCGGAAGTTAGTTAAACTAATTAAGGATCTAAAATTAAGGATAATTTAAGAAAGTTATAAGCTCAATTTTAAAGAGAATAAGACATTATAATGTCAATTTCAGTGATTATATGGTTATTAAGCTTCTATATTTATATACCATCGTTTATGTGTTTAAACAGTTAATTTATTATTTTTTATTGACTGAATATTATCATCAAATCATCATAGTCATATTGTAACCAAATATTTTGTATGCCAGTAATTTGTGAATCATATTGAGCCACATTATTATTCTTTCATTATTATTGTTCTCCAACTATTTTAGAACTATATTTCAATCAAATTAATTATTCTATTCTATTCTTAAAATATCCCCGCATGCTTTACACTACGACGTAGGTGTAACAGATCCATTTGACTGAACAAACAATAAACCCATTCACAGCTGATGGGAATTTAAAATTTATTTTCGTTGACTTATAAGTATTCTTTACTGCTATTTTCGATTAAAAATATAGAAACAAGAATATTTTCAATGTTTCGTATTTTTAAAACTTCTAAAGCAGTTATTGTTATATACACGCGATACTAATTGCTAAAAACGTACCAAAACGGACATAACATAGATTAAAGGTTTCATATAACTATCATAACCGTGACCTTGAAGCATGTCAATGTTACTACAAAATCTAGGTGCTTGTACACATTTCTCTGCCCCACCATCGCCTCGCACGCGCCGGCTGTTTTCTATAAAACCATATTGCCGGACCATTGACATTAATCGGTTCTAGACTGTTAAACAATACAAACCAAAATGTTCAGCAAAGTAAGTGCATTAATCCAAATAATATTAAAACAAGCTGTCTCCATATCTACAAAATAGAGATAATAAACCTAATAATCTACAATTGTAAATAGCTGTGATGTATGTCTATGATATCCGGACATAAGAAACGAATTGCTTTGGTCTGCACGCGTTTCATCCCATACTTTTTTAACCAATAACGTCAAAGGCTTTATTTATTTTAAATAAAGTCCTGCAGCTTTAAATGTTATGCAACCTTAAACAGAAAATTATATTGACTTGAGAACCGCCAGCATTTGTACGTCGGTTAAAAAAATACCAAGATTGTTTTTTTTTATTTCTGACGGGCTTGCGATTAACCTCGTCTGACGATAGTGTTCATTTTATATTGACTAGATAATCTCAGATTAATAATAAACTAGTTGGATTCGTATTTATATTTTCAAAACCTTTATTTGTGTTTCCAGATTGTTGCTCTTAGCACCCTCTTGGCTGTAGCCAATGCTGGTCTTTATGGCCATGGACACGCTGTGTCTTCTCAAAGCATCATTCGTCATGATGAGGGACATCACGCACCCCTTCAATACGCCGCTCCCCTGCACTACGCTGCTCCTGTAGCACACTACGCCGCCGCTCCCGTGGCCCACTACGCTGCTCCCGTAGCGCACTACGCCGCTCCCATAGCTCACTACGATGGTCATGATGAATACGTAAGTCAATCAAAACACTGACCTAACCGGAAATGGGTTAAAGTACTAGCTTATCTTCTAACTTTACTGAAATTATTATAAACTCTAGACATTAACAGACCTTATGAATTTTACAGGCTCACCCCAAGTACGACTTCTCTTACTCCGTGGCTGACCCCCACACCGGTGACCACAAGTCCCAGCACGAGAGCCGCGACGGTGATGCCGTGCACGGATCCTACTCTCTGGTCCAACCTGATGGTTCCGTCCGCAAGGTCGACTACACAGCTGATGCTCACAATGGGTAGGTCAAATATTCATGCTAAATTATTTGTTTTCCGGGATACCTATGCTATTTTCATATGTTTAGGAAGCATTTGTACTTCTTATTATATAAATGTGTAATTTACTTATTACAGTTTCAACGCCGTTGTGCACAACTCAGCTCCTTCAGTCCACGCCGCCCCCGCCCATGCCTACCATCATTACTGAACTTCATTAACGACTTCACTTATTTATACTTTTGTAAATGTGAGAGTGTGAAATACTGTAAATAAAGCGTGACTGTACATAACTATAATTATTGTCTTTTTTTTAAGTAAACATAAACAATCTGTGAACATAAATAAAGTCCTGACTGATTGATCGATTATACCTGTAAAAACATGAAATTTACAGTGTAATTTATTTATAGCGTAGGGTTGTTCTAAAAAAGATTTTTCCGTTATTTCAATATGTATTTAATTTTACATAAATAAAATGTACTTCTATATGATTTTCGCTGGAACGTGGATTTAAGTGCGGGGCAGAAAATTAGTCCAAAATAAACAAAATCGTGGCCCAAACAATAAATAAATGTGTGTACCAGGTAAGAAGTGAAACTTCTCTATGACAAATCATTTGTCTACTATTTACAACTTCAGTTCAAATTCCGTATTATAGACATGCATACAAATAATACGAGTATATGATAGATGCATAAAATGAATTCATTTTATCATTGCATTTTATATCTATATTAATTATAATTATTGTATTTCATCAATTATGACGTCATTATTACCATTCCTGGCAATATTAAGATTTTTTGTAATTAATGGCTTATGGTAGCTGATGATGAAATATATGCTTTATATTCTTATATCTCTTCGGATTCTAGTAGCCTTGTAAAAACTACGTCAATTGTAGTACCAAAACTTGTTGATGATGTTTGTCGACTGTTTTGTAGAAAAAAAATTCAATTGTCCGTTTTAAAAATTCAACTAGCTTCAATGATTTATTTAATGCGAAATTGACATTAAAATATACACTTAAAATCAGAGGTATTTTATCATTACTGTTAGGGTGTATTTAACATTAGTGTGGCAACTTCTGAAGCCATATTAGATTTATTTATAATATCGTCAATTGTTAAACTAAACACAAGAAAGATTTACTGAAATTTATTTTTAAGCGTGCTATATTTTAAACAGTAATAAAGAATACTTAAAGCTTTTGGGTCAGTGACAACATCCATTTTTGGTCTGTTAGCGGACTAATGATTTATAATATTAATAACTACCGTAAGAAGTTCCTAGTTCTTTCTTGTAATCCTTATACACAAAACACTCTTCTAGTTTTTTCCACGACTCACTAACACTTATATAAATAAACTAGTTCTAAAAGAATAGCTCAACGTCCAATCCATAGAGCAAAAAGTAGTTATGCTAAAAGGCAACCCCAGTATACTGCTAATCCGTTGTACAATAAATTTGATGTTTAATTATTGGGTTTTTAAAACCAATAATGGTATCTAGCTCGTAACTGAAACATATATTAGAAGAATATTTGTTGAAGTTTATTCATAATTTTCTTCTCAAACACATTGACACACTGACATCCAAACATTGAAATGATTTTATATTACGTATAGATCGAACATAAAAACTCAGACTTGTAGTTTAATTCATTACCATTTATTTATTTATAATTTACTGTCTTATACTTTTTTTATAAATTTGCTTTTTTCTATTCTTTATTTTTGTTGCATACTAGTGTAGTGTACTACTGTACAGGAATTCATACGGTGTTCACTAGTTTACCAACCGACTTTAACTAAAACTAAAAACCTAAAATAACTTTATGGAAACAGAAAAAAATATATATACAAATCCTATATTTAAAAAATGTACACTATCTAATTTGTTATTTTTGGAGTCGGTGTCAGCCAGGGACATGCTTACAAACCATTATTGGAGATTTTTTTTTTGTTTTTTTAATGGATTAGAAGTCATAAACCTACTCTTGGTTAACACAGTACTTTTTTTGTAATTAATTTCGTATGTTTTTGTAAATTTCAGCGTCATATAATCTTCATCTTGTATTAATAAAAATTTAAATAGACTTGGTAAATGAACATACGTTAGGTACACTTCTTTGTTATTTTGCCTTAGCAGGCAACAACCCCAAGTATAACTAATTAAATAATGTAAATACTTAAGTTATAATAATTTTGTATATTTCCATTTAATGCTCCTTTCTATAAAGTACAAAATAAAAATAACATTTTTCGAGTAGTAGAGCTCTTAGTGCAGAGTTCGTCCGGGGAAGTACTACCACCTTACCCATTTCTGCCGTGAAGCAGTAGTGCACTTGTGTTACTGTGTTTCGGTTAGAAAGGTAAGGGGGCCGGTGAAATTACAGGCACATGAGACTTAACAACTTCACGTCTCAGGGTCAACAACGCATTGGCGATGCCCTTAGTGTTGCAAATGTCCATAGGCGGCGGTAATCACTTACCATCAGGTGGACCGTTCGCTTGTCTGTCGGCCCATGTGGTATAAAAAAAAAAAATGTGTAAAAAAAACTTTTTTAGTTTCAGATTTTCCTTTGTGTAAATTTTAAGTCGGAAAGAATATTCAAAATTGGTTACAATCGGCAGTAAAATAAATACAGAGAAAAGAAAATATAACCTCAACAAGTCAACAGACAAACAAGTCGGTTTAAAAAAAGGTTAATTTAAGATGGCTACATGCTTAACTTTAAAGAGAAATAGTCATTATAATTTCAGAAATGATTTTGTTGTATATTCAGCTTCAATATTGATTGATCTTCGTTTGTGTGTTAAACAGTTTAAACTGTTTTTGTATCATTTTTTGAATGACTGAATATTATAATCAAATTATAATAGTCACATTGTAACAAATTATTTTGTATGCCAGTAATTGGTGAAACATATTGATTCACATTATTATTGTACTCCAGCTATTTTGTACTATATTTCAGACAAAAAAAACTTAAAACTTGACACTATGACGTTGTTTTAGCAGATCAGTTTGACAGAACAAACAATAGAGTCCAAATTCACAATTATGAAACACACTGATGGAAATTGACAATTACTAATATTCGTTACTTGTAGAAATTCTTTTCTGTTATTTTCGATTTGGAATATTCTATTATTTTGGTAACTTATTTATTTATGCGGTTTTTGTAATCTACACTCGACGCTAATTGCTAAAACGTATCAAAAAATCATAATATAGATTGACGGCTTCATATAAGTATCGTAACCGTGACCTTGAAGCATGTCAATGTTACTACAGAATTAGGTGCTTGTACACATTTCTCTGCCCCACCCTCGCCTCGCACGCGCCGGCCATTTTCTATAAAACCATAATGCAGGACCATTGACATCAATCTGTTCTAGACTGTTAAACAATACAAACCAAAATGTTCAGCAAAGTAAGTGGATTGAAAAGGATATTTAATAAACTATCTGCATATTTGCTAAATACCCGGGAATAACAAAAACTAATAAGGGTTTATTTGCCCTTTATGTATCTATTGAACACTTTTTATTCGGTAAAGCCGGCTCTTTTAAATAAAACCCTTCTGCTTTACTAAAAAAAAGTTTCATTTAAATTTTAAAATTTCATGTTGGTAAAAAATCTAAAACTTCTATGTTGTCAAAAACTGCATATTTATTATCTTATTCCAAAATGAAGCTTGATTAAATTAATGTCCTATCTTCAAATCAATATAAGAATAAATCGTAATAAATCTTCAAAACCTAACATCATTTCTTGTGATTTCCAGATTGTTGCTCTTAGCACCCTCTTGGCTGTAGCCAATGCTGGTCTTTATGGCCATGGACACGCTATGTCTTCTCAAAGCATCATTCGTCATGATGAGGGACATTACGCACCCCTTCAATACGCCGCTCCCCTGCACTACGCTGCTCCCGTAGCCCACTACGCTGCCGCTCCCGTAGCGCACTACGCCGCTCCCGTAGCACACTACGATGGTCATGATGAATACGTAAGTCGATCAAAACACTGACCTAACCAGAAATTGGTTAAAGTACTAGCTTATCTACTAACTTTACATAAATTATTATAAACTCTAGACATTAACAGACCTTATGAATTTTACAGGCTCACCCCAAATACGACTTCTCTTACTCCGTGGCCGACCCCCACACCGGTGACCACAAGTCCCAGCACGAGAGCCGCGACGGTGATGCCGTGCACGGATCCTACTCTCTGGTGCAACCTGATGGTTCCGTCCGCAAGGTCGACTACACCGCTGATGCTCACAATGGGTAAGTTCAAATATTCACTCCCTATAATTTGCGTTCCAGAATGTAACCGTTCTTGTAAGGAATTAGCGTTCTTCATTGATGTTATACTAACGTATAATTTATTTGTTTCAGTTTCAACGCCGTGGTGCACAACTCAGCGCCTTCAGTTCACCCCGCCCCCGCCCATGCCTACCATCATTACTGAAAATCATTTAATTATTTATTGTTAACGACTTCACTTATTTATACTTTTGTGAATGTGAGAGTGTAAAATACTGTAAATAAAGCGTGACTGTACTTACTTTATATTTAATATTTTAATTAACAACATTACATTCAGAGCCTCATACACATTTTTCTAAACATAACTGGAACTTTTAAAAATGTATGCTATAATGGAGTTGCGTTAAGTTATTCTTAAACAACTAGACGATATTTAAGAACCATATAAAAAATTCTAAGAAAAATATAAATATAAACTCTTATACCAATAACTATATCTATTCTAGCATAGGTACACCCCACAGTATCTCACTTATGAAAATTACTTTATAAATTTCCATGTTAGTGTTTGCATATCATTGTAATCTACAATGATTTTTCTACAATGAGTTCGTTTTTAAACACTTTTTATTAGCTTCACCTGTATGTTTGTATTTTTGTAACCGCGATTTTTAAACGGTCAGATTTCATTCATGTTTTGTAGATTTATCTATTAAATAGTTAGACCCGTTATCCTTACTAGGATAATAAATATTAGCGATTTAACTAAAAAAATTAAAATAAATAATATTATAGTTCCAAAAGAAACTAAAAACACCCATTTATAGAAAATCCAACAAATAAATAGAAAATAAATTTGAATTAAGAATAGTGTAAATAAGAAGGAAAAAAAATATGTTATAAAAGCGTGGGGTGCTTTTTAAGGTAATATCAAAATGATAAACCTTCTACTAAATCTGTCAATAAAATATTTATAACTATTGACACCACGCACCCCACGTATTTTTTTTAGATATTTTTTTTTTTCCTTTTTACACTATTCTTAATTCAAATTTATTCAAATGTATTTTTTTATTTGTTAGTTGGATTTTCTATAAAAGCGTGCTTTTTAGTTTTTTTTTATTACGAAGGTACATGGACATATTTAAATTAAAGGATTTTAATTATTTAGCATTTTTCATGTTCAGCTATTATATATTATGTTTAATAATAAGTTTTGAAATAAGTAATCTTTTACTCATTTACCTTGATGCATTAGCACTGCAAATGCACTGATGATGCACTGAAAATGTATGCCTAATGTGGTGGAGGCCTTAATTAATTGTTTTACATAAACGCCAGCTGCTTTACGAAACAGCACCGTTATGTAAAACAGCTGAACGACGATCAGCGGATTTTCATAATTACTGAACTTTAATATGCAGAATTACATAAACGTGCTATTTATCAATGCAGCGGATAGACTATTAGAGGTTATTTAAAAGATCGTGAAATAAAACGTATGATAGAATATGGCATCCGAAACAAAAAGTTAATCGAAAAATTGTATTAATGAATCGTGTTTAATGAAAAAATAAAAATTATGTATTAAGGTTTTGTTCATATTTTTAAGAACAATAATACAGTCTACGTACAGATAAGCCATTCTGTATTACATCTAAACTTGGTTTGCAGTTTCATCACACGTAGCGCTAGGTCAATTCAGTTGAACGTTAGTCAGCTGTTTTACATAATCGAGCTATTTTGTAGGGTTCCGTACCCAAAGGGTAAAACGGGACCCTATTACTAAGACTCGGACAGCGGAGTCTATTACTAAGACTCCGCTGTCCATCTGTTTGTCACCAGGCTGTATCTCATTAGCCGTGACAGTTAGACAAATGAAATTTCCACAGATGATATACTTCTGTTGCCAATACCTAGAATAAAATAAATATATAATTGAAATCCCATACAACAGATATGATTTTTTTGCCGTTTTTATAGATAAAAATAATAGGTATTGTAAATTATTCTATTCAGGTTTAAATAAATATAATTATTAATAGTCCAAACCACATGATCACGTCTTAAAAAAGTATACTAAAGAAAACTATAGCATCTCATAATACAAAGTATACAATAACTTGCAACAAAAAATAGACCTGAAACAGCGTAAAAACGTTTTATTCTTTAGGTACATCAAATTTATATTGCTTTTTTACGTAAAAAATTTACAATTGTATATACCCATACAAGCTGTATTAATATATAATGTTATCCAATGCATTACTGGTCATTTTCAAAGACTCCCCTCCGCGGTTCACTCGCGTTCCCCAGGGAAGGAATGTATGAAGGAATTACAACATAGCCTATGTCACTCGAAAATAGTGTAGCTTTCGATATATCCGTATATAATTCAATCATAAAAATGGGAAGAGCGGGTCTCTCCTAATACAGGTTTTTTTAAAAACTTAAAAGGGGAGCCCCAACCCATGTAATTACTGTACTTGTAATGTAATAAAGAAATTTTGATTTTGAATTTTGATTTTTGAACCTGGTTCCCTGACATGACAGCTTACTAGGGTGGTTGGCTTTGATAATTAATTATATTTTTAAGGGGTATTTTGTAACACGTTGTATATCAGTGACAGATTTTTTTAATATAAATGCTGTGGTTTCGGAGATAACACATTCAGAAAAGCTCACAAAATTCGCAATCTCTCTATTTTTAAGTCCACTTTGTAAAAATATTACTATGTTGTCTGTTTTATGCCTATGTTTATTTATCGGTCAGCGGTGGAGCTTCTTATTTCGATGAAGTAATGTATTTGAATGCTTGTAAAATTTTGACAGTTTTTTTATTATGAAAATCAATCAATAGTTAAAATATATGAGTTTTTTGTGAATTTATAACAGAACTAGCTGTCCCCCGCGATTTTACTGCGTTCCGGAGGAATTTTACAGTATCCCGTGGTAAAAAGTAGCCTATATGTTATTCTAGGGCATGCTTTATCTATGTGCCATGTTTAATTCAAATCCGTTTGGAAATTTTTGAGTAAAAGAGTAACAAACTAATAACATGTATACCTCACTACTTTAGCTACATTTAACTACATGTATGTATTTAGAAAAAAAGAAAATGTAGTATACCAGTTATCTGGTTCCCATAGTACAAGCTATGCTTAGTTTGGGACCAGATGTCAGTGTGTAAAGAATTTCCCGGAAAAAAAAACATCTATCCGTACAAACTTTCGTTATTATAATATTAGGAAGGATATCATAGTCATATATTGGCATAATTATTACACTTTTTGTAGGTACATACCAATTATTGATTACTTGTTATAACATAATTACTTTTTAAACTCTAATTACTTCTTTACTTAACTACGAAATTTCCTAAATAAACATTCAGTTCACGATAAGTGTTTTTAATTAGAGTTTAAATAGAGTAGTAGAGCTCTTAGTGCAGAGTTCGTCCGGGGAAGTACTACCACCTTACCCATTTCCGCCGTGAAGCAGTAGTGCAATTGTATTACTGTGTTTCGGTTAGAAAGGTAAGGGGGCCGGTGAAATTACAGGCACATGGGACTTAGCAACTTCACGTCTCAGGGTCGACAACGCATTGGCGATGCTCCTAGTGTTGCAAATGTCCATAGGCGGCGGTGACCACTTACCATCAAGTGGACCGTCTGCTTGTTTGTCGGCCCAAGTGGCATAAAAAAAAAAAAGAAAATTGTTTACCCTAAAATACTTAAAACATCGGGGTACCAAAATAGGTATTTTAATTTAGCGAACTTGAAACAGATACGTCACAGTTCCCAACAGCAGAAAAATATATGTAATAAATTTAAATAATAGATAACTTGTTATGCTCTACATTTTTTTGTAAGTTTTAAATTTCATGCACACTTTAACAGCATAGCATGGTCAAAGACAATAGGTGTCAAATATCGATACCATGACACGCATTGCAACTCTATAATCGGTTTTTAATACGACCTTTAGCTATTGTCATTGTAGTATCGAGGTCCGCATACTATACGGTTTGGACAGCCCCACTTGTTCTTATTCAGTATTAACTCATATAAAAACCCACGGTCAGTGGTCAATTGACATCAATCAACAACCAACATTGTTCCAAACAACAACAAAATGTTCAGCAAAGTAAGTACTCTTTACTTATTTTCTGGTGCAGTGGAAACAAGAAGAAAGTGTTATATTTCCGGGAATTATCAATAGTCTATAGAAAAGTATTGGGAATATCTTCAGTGAAATCTGGCCTATTTGGGGACAATCGGCCTGAAGTTTTATTTTTATTATGTCACACTAAATAATTATTCCCTTTTCTAGATCATTGCCTTCGGTGCCTTCTTGGCCGCAGCGAGCGCGTACGGTCCCGCCGTATCATCGCAGAGCATCGTACACCACGATGAGGGATACGCACCCCTCGGTCACTTGGCTGCTCCTGCTCACTACGCCGCTCCTCTGGTGCAAGCCGCTCCCCTCGCTTACTACGCCGCGCCCCTAGCTTACAGTGGACACTACGATGGTCATGATGAATACGTGAGTACAAAACACAAATTAGCTTCAACTGAGGGAAATGCTGTAACTGATGAAAATGGAGACAGTTATTTTAAATACCCCATCCTATCATACTAACATTAAAAATGCGAAAGTTTTTTGAGGATTTAGGGAGCAAACCCTAAAACTAGAAAATGGATTTGAATGAAACTCGATGCATAAATCGAGCATACTCTGGAATAACATGAAGGATATGTTTTGAATGAAAGATCCCTCGGGAACGTGGGTGAAACCATGGGGCGGAAACAAATCTGAAATATATCTAAAATTCCAGGCTCACCCTAAATACGACTTCGCTTACTCCGTTGCTGACCCCCACACCGGTGACCACAAGTCCCAGCACGAGAGCCGCGACGGTGATGTTGTCCATGGCTACTACTCGTTGGTTCAGCCCGACGGTTCCGTCCGCAAGGTCGAGTACACAGCTGATGACCACAACGGGTAAGATATGGTTATTTCCGCACGACTGACGATCGTCGCTATGCACCGTTTTTTGGTGGAAATGGCATTGAATATTAGTTTTTATGTAGATTCTTACAATATTTATGAAGTTATTTAGAGATCAATTCAAGATTCACTTTTCAATTGTATTTTATGTTTTGTCTCAATACAAAGAATTTATTTAAAAAATTACTACTCCTTTCAACCAAAATTGTTGACAGATACTTTTTGCTAGTGTATCAATAATGCCAGCCATTTTAATTTAAATATTGTCCTTTTAAATCTCTGAATTCATATCAGGGTGACCTATCTCTTGACATACAAAGCTCCAAAACAACAGAAGTAAATATCGCGGATGTTTACTTACATGTTTAAGCTAAAATATCTATTAGAATCTCCATAATTTTATAAGCAATGACAACTTTTATTTTCATTTCAGTTTCAACGCAGTAGTACACAACTCCGCTCCCTCTATCCACCCCGAGCCCGCTTACCACTACTGAAAGGACATCAATAATAACTCGTTATTGTTGATACCTATTGGCAAATGTACCAAATCTGTTAATAAGTATTTAATTTATTAAATCGTTTTTACATTCCATCTACATATTCTTTTTATTAATCGTAGCAATTTAAAAATACCTGAACGTACTAACAGAGCAATTTATTACATATATAAATTGTATATATTATATATAAACATTATGATATATTTATTGAGAAGCCTTAATTTCCTTTGTTACACCTTAATCCAACATTTTTACATCGGTATCGAATATTAATTTTGGCCGTAAAATACCTTAGACAAGTTTAACCTTACACCATCGATTAAAGATTAGTTTCAGGGCATGTCTTTCAATTCAGCTTTTTTTTTCATCAGTCACTGTCCCAGGCACCTGCTTTCTATAGTTTAACCGTAATGGGATGAAAGATATAGAAACGCATAGAAAACAAACAAACATTCATTTTTATATTTTAGATTATTTCCACGAATAAAATTGTGACAATCATAAGGTAACGCTAATAAATAAATGGGTAAGCCGTATCCATCGCAATTTTTTTTAATTTTAACTAAAAGTAGCTCAAAACTACAAACTTCTAAAACCGTTATTTGAGAATTTAAGACAAAAGCAATTTTTTATCTCTACGGATGTTTGGTCTAATATTATCATATTAACAAGGCTGTGCACTTGCGTGAATCCGGCCATAAAGAAATAATGCACAAACTACCTGTTGCATGATACTATGTTTACATGTCAACAAATTAATGTAGGTACCTATTTGACGTAGAACGTTGATGCATGTGGTGATAAAGGCCATTTTATTAAAAAAAATACGTGTACGAATAAAATAATTCAATAATGAATGTAAATATGTTTATGAGTATGTATTATAAAAAGTAGTATATAAATTATCTGGTTTCCTTTGTACAAGCTAAGCTTACTTTGCGAACAGATGGCCGTGTGTAAAGAACTTCCCAAGATATTTATTTATTATTTTACTAGATTCTCCTCATCCAGGGAAAAAAAATACTGATTCTAACAGTGTGTTAAATCTCATGGAAATTCCCTCAGTCGTTACTAAGCCGTAGGGTAGCATACAAAGAGACACACATCAATTTTGGCATTTATAATACCTATTATGTAAAATTTATTACTCTTCTGTCTTTACTCCTCGTTAAATTACTATAAAAATGTAGTAAAAAATTATGGTTTGGTTAATACTATTCTACTTCCGTATTTATTTTACGATAGTAGTTTTTAAAGGATAATGCTATATAAAGTCTTTACCTAGAGTAATCGTTGCATGATCCAAATGTTGCATGCATACTTAGGCACACACAATATACACAAACAATGTGTGTCTATGGTCCATTGTCTATTAATTTTCTCACTAACATATTATATCTGGGAACTAAATTTCAAGGGGTGAGAACTTTCCAAATAAGAAGACAATGCTGTCATACTTACAAGACGCTGAAAAAATAAATATTTAAAGAAATGCTTTTTAAATTTTACACAATAAGTTCAGGAAATATGATTTATTTAAAAAAAATCAAGATTTTTCAACCAAAAAAACCATAAAACATACAAAAAAAAATTATCTACTGGGCTTTTCTACTTTTTTTTTTCAATACTACACAACAATGGGATTATCCAATATTATTTTCCTCGAATTTGGTAAAAAGTTTTGAACAAATATTAATTAAAGAAGCTTGGTTACAAGCATAAGCTCCCAAGCCCACAACACGACTGCGGGAGGCAATGATCATGTAGAACAACAAACTTATCTTTATCCATTGACCCAGTATAACAAAGTGTAGTATCTCGGTTCACATCGTATTTTTGTTAAGTAACAATCATTTTTTGATAGTGTAATGCGAGAATGTTGAAGACAAAGCGCGGTGACCTTGCAGCCGCGGGGACGCACTGCGAAGTGCTTTCAACGCCCCACCGGACCAACTATACCAATTCTTATAAAACCCACTGGTGGTTATCAAATGTATGTCAGTCACGCACTATCCCACACAAAAAATGTTTGCCAAAGTAAGTTACCATCTGTGTAGTGAAGTGAAATGTGTATTAATAAACTAAATTATACTCAAATACGAAATCAAGGATTAAGCTACAAAATTAAGTTTTAACTTGCTAAACAAATTATTAATTTTAACCTTTGTCTATGTCATTTTTTCAGATCTTAGCTCTCGGTGTAGCGGTTGCAGTAGCCCAGGCTGGTCACCTTGGCCACGGTGACTACACTCTGCAATCCCAGCACAGCTTAGTACACCATGATGCCCACTACGCTGCAGCTCCTGTCCACACCGCTACCCTTGCCCACGCCGCTCCCTTAGTTCATGCCGCTCCCTATGTTCACGCCGCTCCCATTGCCCACTCCGCCCCTGTTCTCGCCGCTGCCCCTATCGGCCATCTCGGAGGGTACTCCTCTGGTCACGGACATGAGGACTATTATGTAAGCGTTTAAGGATCATACATAATCTTAGGTCTATCATAAGAGTTTCATGGAAAGAAAGTGATTGACGGCTTATATAATACTATTGAGAAGTACAATTCTGAAACGAACTTGACTAACTTTCTTCAATAGGCTCACCCCAAATACCAGTACTCCTACTCCGTGGAGGACCCCCACACCGGCGACCACAAGTCCCAGCACGAGCACCGCGACGGTGATGTTGTCAAGGGAGAATACTCTCTGCTCCAGCCCGATGGCTCTTTCCGCAAGGTCGAATATACCGCTGATGACCACAATGGGTAAGATCATTTAAATATTACCTGTCTGGATGATCCTTCATGCACTTGCATCTACTCCTGTACCATTTACTTGCTTCGTAATGTCACCCATTGCAACAACTTTCTCTATCTTGCGCGAAATATTATTCCTCTAGCCTTAGTAGTAAGGTAAAGTTAAGCTTTAGTAGTAATCTACTAAAGCTTCATTATCGAGCTTTGTTTATACGTAACCAAGTCGTAAGTGTACGCGTATGTTTACATTCAATCATATGGTGGTCAAACCGGTACTAATCGTAGCAACATATGAGCAATGACCCGAGTTGAACTCTACTTGCCCTGCCACAATATGTCAACAGGTATCGGTCTAGTGCCATGTTTATAAACTAGTTTTGTAACTAGTTTTGACACGAGCTCCTCTCATTCATAAATATTTGTATCGAGGACTAATGTTGTCTGCATTCGAGCTCATTCATAATCTATATGAATTCTTGTTTTTTTTTATACCACTTGGGCCAACAAACAAGCAGACGGTCCACCTGATGGTAAGTGGTCACCGCCGCCTATGGACATTTGCAACACTAGGGGCATCGCCAATGCGCTGTCGACCCTGTGACGTGAAGTTGTTAAGTTTCATGTGCCTGTAATTTCACCGACACCTTTCTAACCGAAACACAGTAATACAAGTACACTACTGCTTCACGGCAGAAATGCGTAAGGTGGTAGTACTTCCCCGAACGAACTCTGCACTATGAGCTCTACTACTCTAAAAATTTTGTTTGACAAAGATGCTATACAAATAGCAGCCCCTTCTGCCTCTGTATATTTAATGATTGTATTTTTTTATTTCAGTTTTAACGCGGTCGTCCACAACTCCGGACCCAGCCATCATGTGTACTCTTCTCAACAACATCACTACTAATTCCATTTAAATAAAGTTACTAATCATGATGTATCTTTAATATTTAAACCTGCTGTGATCTTCGTGTAATGTACTTTTATTATTAAAATAATAGTCATTTAAATAATTATAAACTATATTTTAATCTTCGTTTCTCAAACATACAACCTTTTCCCAAATAGCAATTAATCAAATTGATTTAAAATAAATGTACCATTTACTACTAATTTGTTCATTGAGGCAATATAACATTATAACTAATTTTATGAGTAGTTTGACATTAAATTCAAAAGCCAGAAGCAAAGTTGACATAAAATATGAAACCGTTAACGAAATGCGCCAATGCCTTTCTCAGTGCTTACAAGGGTCTAGAACTAGTTCATATAATTTAAGTGGAGGTACTTAAGGAAATGCAACATTTCATTACGAAAGATCGCAAATCAAATAAATGTAACACTCACTACAAGTCATGCAAGTAGAATATTGTTATAGTATTAACAGGGACTATAAATAGGCCAGTTGGCTTGGTGGTTAGCGACTCTGACTGCCAAGCCGAAGGTCGCGGGTTCGATTCCCACCCAGGACAAACATTTGTGTGCATGAACATGTATGTTTGTTTGTTCTGTCTCTGGATGTAAATATCTGTATAAGTATGTATTTAGAAAAACAATTGTTCATGTAGTACATCAGATATCCGGGTTCCATAGTACAAGCTCTGCTTAGTTTGGGATCTGGCCGTGTGTAAGAGAATGTCCTAGGATATTATTTATATATTCCATTACATAACTACTATAAAATCTAAGTATATTAAAATAAAAGTGAGAAACCTGAAAGTAATGCATTCATTTATAAACATAGATTTATTGCAAAAATTTAACCAAGGTTTTCGACGCAAAAGTGCTCGCAAAAAGCCGAATTTAAAGTATAACCTTCAATTCTAGGAAAGGAAGGTTTTATAATTTGAGGGTTGAACCATTTCCAAAACAACAATCTTACTTAGTTGAAACAATCTATGTTAATTTCGAGGTTGATTATTATTTTTAAGAAGCCATTCACAAGACTTAATTAAAAGTAAATATTCGTTCTATGAAGTCTACTTTGTAGGACTTAGACCCGCTCGGCTTGCATGATACTTTTAACACAAGTTAGAACAGTGTTACGCCAATGTATAATACTAGAGCACTGAGTTACGTTTGTAATTTCCCAAGTCTTGTAAGTCATGCTGTTAACGCCCTGTCGAATAGATAACCTACTAGTTTTGCCTACGATGTCATAAACGACAAATCTTAATGAATGCTGTTGTAATTTCAGCATACAAGCCTGCTTTTAAGAAGTACGTAATTACAAGCTTTAGCTAAGAGGGAAGTTAATATTCCTTGCAAGTTGATATTGTATATATATATATGTATATATTTAAACAAGTAGTATATATGTCTATGTAGTATATATGTCTATGTAGTATATCACCCCCGTTCCCTAAGGATGTTACATTATTTTGTTCTTTCTATCATCAATAGTTTTCGCAGCGCACGCTACGTAAGTATTGTTTTACAACATGGGCTACATTTTTAGAGTTTTAGTAAGGATCCCATTTTTTTCTATAATAATATAGCCTATGTCACCGGGGAATAGTGTAGCATCCCAACGGTGGAAGAATTTTTCAAATCGATCCACAAGTTTCAGAGCCTATTTGTTGCAAACAAACAAACAATCCGATCTTAATAAAGAAAAATATAATAGTATAATAAATATCAGCCTGGTTTCCATAGTACAAGTTCTGCTTAGTTTGGGATCAGAAGATCGTGCGTAAAGAATGTCCCGGGATATTATGTATCTAGTATGAATAGTTGGGAGAGAATAGTTATTAATGAAACTTTGTAACAGAGTAATTTGGAACCCGGAGATGACATTGAATATTTACTTTGCAGCCCCCTTATTCAGCTAATACAAACATCGTCGGCGAGCCGCTTCACGGAGGCCTCAGAGAGCTAGTCTCTCGCGTGATTAGTAGTATTAGCGTAGTTAACGAAAGAGACAGAGCACGGAGGCCTCGACGAAACATCCTCGAGTTAGTGTCCTTTTCCTTACAGAATCGAGCCCCAGAACGTGGGCTGCAGACAGCAGGCAATAATTTAATTGTTCGTATAACTTTAGGAACTGTCGCCTTTAAATTTGCGTGTTAAACCAATACAATACATCAAATCTATATCATTGGTTCGTGACAAAATTAATCTTTGTTATCTATGAACATATTAGATTTATAGCTTAGTATCTATTGTCAGTTACTGAATGTAGGAAACCCTATTACTATTATAAACTTTTTTATAAACATTTTTGTATAACGCAATAGGCCTTGTTTATAAATAACCTAGACATCAATAGTCATTAAGAAACAAGAATTTGTAGGTTGGTAGTAAGGACAGAAGGGTACTAAGGGCCACTCTGTATGAAAGTAGGTGGTGGGAGAAGAGGGTGGTAGCAGGACAGGCGGGTATTACAAAGTACCCTATCACCGTGCGAGCCTTCGTAGTGACTAAAATAATGAAGTATAACATGCAGTGTATCAGTGTTTGGTTTCCGAAGTACTTCTACTAATTCTACCTATGGGATTACCGTTAAAAAACCATTTTATAATTTGTCTTTATAGACATTATTGCTATTTTAGTGAAAACATAAACTTCGAATAAATAACAATATAATCTATGATTTGACATGAACTATGATATCATTTAAATACTGGTCATTAATGTCTACAATCCCTTAAGTTACTTGGTTTGTTTATCTTTCATTCGCATCGTAATGGACTTGGAATCGACTCGGTTTCTTAGATTTAGAGGGATTCAAATTTTGAACTTTATAGGTCATAATATATACTCATAGCTCATTTTTCATAATCTCATACTTGGTCCTCTCGGTTCCGGAGTTTCTACCACCTTACCATTTATAACGAAAATAGATTTACTAATAGTTTTTCTATGTCTGTATTTTAAATACGCATTATTCCATTGTATAGGCATACCAAGATTTAATAATACGATATCAAAGAATGCTGTCAACAATGGATAGTTGATTAATATTAATGATTATTACGAAGTCACGGTCAGATAGCTTTTGGGTGAGTAACCTCTGAACTATCGAACGATTTACTCCTTTCAATCAATTCTATATTAACGAATAACCTTGTGAATATAGTTAGTGTTCAGAAATAGGTATCCCGCTTCCGTTACGATAATCTATTATCTAAGCTCACGACTGTATCATGCCACCTACTGAATTGTTAGACGTTTGTAATGTTGTAATAAAGGCGGTACGGACCTTTTGGGTAATGTGATCTGAACAATTAATTCAATTCAGACAAAATAGACAATCGTGTTTCCCTTTCTAATTATGAACTAGCCTCAAATAAAGGCTAGGTTGGACAAAATATTCTGGAATTATATAACGCATGATTGAGAAACATTTTCGGGCGATTAAAAGCAATTTATGCATGACTGCGTTTAATTAAAAATATACCCTAAATTATCATTTAATTAAGTACGTGAAATTTTAATTATAACGTGTAAACAATCACGTATAAATTTCAGTTCATTGCTACATAGATATTTAGGTTTCATTAACGACTTATTAGCCTTAAAATGAGTTCGATTGTTGCTACACTCAATTTATGATATCAACTGTCTGTGATCGCGTTACGAGCATCGGTTAGGAAATTAAATACCCAATAGTGCCGTAGGTAGACTGATAGTTAACCACTGTGTGGTTTAAATCATAGTGCATTCGATATTACAATGTCGAAACCATGTATACTGCAATGAGATAATGTAGAACAATTTTGGACCAATCAAATGTCAATTGTCACATTTAATTATGTACAACGTCTTAAATTATTAGCTTGCATGGTGTTGAAGTTTTAATGAAATATACAATATATATTTGCCTATATAATTATTTTAATATTTAGCTATTGGTATTATTCAAATTAAAATTAGTATTTAATGGCTATAATCTCTACCTGCGGAAACATAACACCAGAATAACCAAAATGCCCATTAATTAAAAATCAACCTCTACGCTTATTGCGACTCTAAATTATTACGACTAAGATGCAAAACATAAAAAAATAGATTGATTTATCTTTATTACATACACATTATCGATATGGGAAACAATTATTATATACGGCCTGTTCGGTGCTGGATCGTGTTGAGCGCGGGAGGGCAATGGTTTGTGAATTATTATCGAAGGTATGCGCGCCAACAGCGACCTCGCGGTGTCAAAGTTACGGAACTGAATTGACCGCAGTCCCCACCACGGGCAGGACAGCAGCTCCGTTTTGCTTTTCATATAAAAGTCACACTCCGGACAGATAATAGTATCAGTCACCTGTTCTCATTACTTGTGCAAAATGTTCACCAAAGTAAGGATATTTTAATCGAGTAACAAATAAAATATAAATTACATAAATATTTTTGTGGTCTACAAATTGTATTCTTGGTCCAGGTGTTCGCTATCAGCGCTGTGTTGGCCGCTGCCAACGCTGGCCTTCTCCACCACGGAGCCGTCTCATCGCAGAGCATCATCCGCCACGATGCCCCTGCTCATTATGCCCCAGCCCACTACGCCGCTCCCCTGGTTCACGCTGCCCCCATCGCCCACGTCGCCCCCCTTGTCCACGCTGCTCCTTTAGTCCACGCCGCTCCCATCGCACTCGCTCATGCCGAATACGTAAGTATACAATCATTTATTGTAACCCATTTAAATATAATCCTTGATGGAAATCAAAATTCAAAATTCAAAATTCAAAACCATTTATTCAGTTTAGGCCCTCAGAAGGCACTTATGAAGGTCAAATTTAAAGTTACTGAAGCTACTACCGGTTCGGAAGTCAGCCTTCAACTGAGAAGAACCGGCAAGAAACTCAGCAAGGTTACATTCTTTTTTATTTTATTAAATTCTTTTTTATCTATTCTGACTTTTTGGCTATTTTATAACATCAATTTTACATATTTTTATATTTAACAATTACAAAATACTTAATAAAGCTAACATTCAAAAACAAAAAACAAAAAAAAAACAAAAAAAAAGAAATAACAAGACTACAAAATAGAAAATGACAATAATTACTTACAACTTAAACAAGAAAATTAGAGGTGCACTGTGCAGAGAGCAGCTATTTCCATACATTTTTATCTTCAATATAATGAACCACCTTGTAATACGCTTTTTCTTTCAAAACTTTCCTAATATAATTTTTAAATTTATGATCAGACATTTTGGTTACTGAAAGCGGTATCTTATTATAAAATCGAACACAATTACCAAGAAATGACTTGTTTACTTTAGTTAGTCTAAAATATGGAACAACTAACTTCTCCCTTTGTCTTGTATTAATATTATGGATATCCAATTTTGACTCAAACATTCCTATGTTTCTACGTATAAACATTATATTTTCATAAAATATATAATGAAGGCAATGTCATTATATTTATTTCCCTAAATAAATCTCTTAATGATTCACGGGGACCCATACCGTAAATTGCACGAATTGCTCTTTTTTGTATAATAAATATTGATTCTATATCCGCTGCTGCTCCCCAAAATAAAATACCATAGGACAAGAGGCTATGAAAATAAGCAAAATAAACTAATTTGGCTGTCTCAACATTCGTCAATTGTTTAATTTTCCTAACAGCAAATGCAGCCGAACTTAACTTAGCAGCTAGAGTATCAACCTGAGGTCCCCACTGCAATTTATTGTCTAATGTAAGACCCAAAAATACCGTTTTATTAACAAGATCAATATGGCTCCCATCTATTATTATTTGGCTATCTACTTGTGCTACATTCGGTAAAGAAAACCTTAAGCATTTAGTTTTCTTTGAATTTAGTAATAGATTATTTGTAGCAAACCACCCACAGACAATTGACATAGTATGATTAACTTTAGTTAGATCTTTGTCTTTTCTATCAACTTTAAAAATTAATGATGTATCATCAGCAAACAAGACAATATCTGTGAGATCATTTACAACATATGGCAAGTCATTTATATAGACTAAAAACAAAAATGGACCTAAAATTGAACCCTGGGGTACCCCCATTTCGACTAAAGAGCCCTTGGATGTTGTGCCAGTAATCCCTACCTTTTGTTGACGATTTGATAAATAAGATAAAACAAGATCATGAGCAGTTCCACGAAATTCATTGAATAAGTAATACGATATTTACCCACTTTCAACGTAATATTACAACACCTACTCCTACCCCTTTTCCATACAAAAGAAGCTTTGAAACTTGTATAGTTACAATATATTTTTATACTTTTTAGTCCCACCCTAAATACGACTACTCTTACTCCGTGGCTGACCCCCACACCGGTGACCACAAGACCCAGCATGAGAGCCGCGACGGTGGCGCCGTGCACGGCAGCTACTCCCTGGTTGAACCTGACGGTTCCGTGCGCAAAGTAGAGTACACCGCTGACGACCACCACGGGTGAGTTGTTTAAAAACATAACTTACACCTAAATAAGGTATTGTTTTCTGAATTTTTGGTTTAATGTGTTTTTAATTGTGCAGTTTCAACGCCGTCGTCCACAAGACCCCCGGCCACCACCCCGCCCCCGTGGTCCACGCGGCCCCATTGATCCATGCCGCCCCCATCGCGCACTACGCCGTCGCCCCCCTCGCCCATGGACATCATGGCCTCCATTACTAAACGATAACTAGCTTAATATTCTGATTTGATGACGGATGACTGATGTTTGTGATATTTATGTGTAAATAATGATGATGAATATGAATTTTATACTCGACTGTAAATAAATACTCAGCTGCTGAATATTCTTTTGTTTCAATTTGAAATGCTTTATCGATATATCCTTGAATATGATTGAGTAACTTGCAGTTAATTTCGACCGTAGTACAAAACGATTTAAAGTTTTAACATCCCACGGCATTTCTAATACGTTTGGTTCCGCCTGTGTGGTGTTCACTTACATGTATAATCACATAGACAGCCCTTGAATATAAGGTTAGACATTGGTGGTAGATAATTAGTCTCGTTATTTATGTGGACACGCGTACTTGCGTGCACACGCATTCCCCAGCCGACGATTTGGTGCGATAATTACCGCACATTGTATAAAGTGTTGCGCAAATTCTTACTACTTTAACTACAACTGCGCGACGACCTAGAAAAACTCACAATTAACCGTTGCAACTTAATTTATATTATTTTAACATTACCTTCTGTCAATGAGCGTTGTTAGGGCGTGACTAACCTTAGAAGTAATATGGTAATATCAAACAGTAGTATGAAACATTAACGGCGAAATAAGCTTTTGTTTCTTTTCTTGACATAGGTAAATATTTACAATAAATAACATCACTTTAAATGCAATTACTATAACGACTACCAATTTTGAAAATACATATATATATATATACCATTATGTGTAAATCGTAATGATATAAATTGCTACAATTGTCTGGACAAAGTGTAGCGAGCTAGATAGAGGTTGTATTTCGACACCGCATCACCAGTAGCGATCAATCACCTAACATGAAGCTCATATGCCTAGGCAACAAAATAAAATATCCACAATGACGTTAGCATAAAAATACGTTCTGTAAAATGAACTATATTGTCCCAAAAACATTTTTTTTGCTATAGTGCCCCGTGTTTTTAAAAGTATGGTAATAAATTAAATGGCGGCCTCAGAGGTCATTACTACGTTAATTGCCTGCCATTTAGGAAAACTTAATTCTATTTCCGATTTCAGTATTTGTTTACGTTCTCTTTCCATTATAATCTAAACATCCCTTTAGCGGTGTGGCAATTGTGTATTTTGATAATCAGTACCAACAGATTTATCAAAATGTGAGTAGCTTTGAGTAAATTAAGTATTTGTTTTCCAGCAACTTTACTTTACAAATTAAACGAAATCAAAAAAATATTTGTAAAAAATTTTAAGTAATGGTAATTTTGTTTTTATATATTTTATTTAATGTATTTGGATAAAAATGAAGGCCCTACTCCTACTCGTCTAGTGTATACCTTAGCCCTACAGAATATTGGGTTCAACTTATAGTGTCTAACTCAATGGGGCTTTCTTGGAAACCGCTGCACTGGTTTTCATAGAATACAGGTAAGATTAAACGGATTCAAATATACATATAAGATTATCAATAATTAAATCTTTATACTCTGGTGCTGCAAGAGTCAGTAGACCGTTTATCATCGGCGGGGACATGAACATGTTGTTCACCTAAGTATTTAAAAAAAACGCAACAATTAATAGTGGTTTTTTTCTGTAAAATATATATTACTAGCTGTCCCCTACGATTTCACCCGCATTCCCGAAGTATGTAACATTTCCCGGCACAACAAGTATCCTATGTTACTTCTAATACCTCCAAGAATTTGTGTAGAAAGTTTCATGATGATCGATTAAGTAGTTTTCGCGTGAAAGTGTAACAAACAAACTTACATTCAAATTTATAAAATTTGTAGGGATTATTTAACTGCCGGCCCTATCCTACAAATATGCTTGCTGAAACAGCCGGAACAGCCGTATAGACTCTGGAATATTATTAAATATCCTGGGACATTAAATAAATATCCTGGTTCTTTCTTTTTACACACGGCCATCTGGTCCCAAACTAAGCAGAGCTTGTACTATGGAAACCAGATATTTTATTTCTAAATACATAATAGATATTTACACCCAGACACAGAACAAACAGACATTTGTTGTCCTGGGTGGGAATCGAACCCGCGACCTTCGGTTTGGCAGTCAGAGCGTTAACCACCAAGCCAATTGGCCTTTCAAACATTACATTGCTTTTATAATTTTGACATAAACCCAAAATAATTTGAAATTAATGCGTTACATCCATTTAGAAGCTTAGACGCGAAGTCACGTTCTAGTATTAGAGAGAAATACTTAGTACTGCAAGGAGTTAGTTCATTCATTGAGCTGAAAATGATAAGGGGCTGAATACATCCATAACTTTAATTATGATTAAGAAAATGCACCAGAACCATGGACACAACAATAAAATAAGAACACTATGTTAGAATGTGTTTAAGACCATTCTCTTGATATTCATGGAAATAAGGTCATTAAAAGTTTATCAAGCAAAACGAATTTCCAGTTTCATTCTACTTCCCGCCTGAACTTTTCCTATATTCGCGGGGCCAACTTTAGACCTGTGATGGGTGAATCATAGTAATAATTGTGGTTCGATCGAGTTGCTTGAACTGTTCGAACGCAGAGCGACCTTGGACTCGCGAGATAATGATCTCGAGCGGCGACGCTACGCGTGACCTAAGTCGCGTGCACAACGGTACAGTGGAAGCGTTTACTTTCTTTGTTACACGAAAATAGAGCAACAAGATAAGATTTATTTTTGATATGTATGAATTGGCTTGTGTTTGACCACAATATCCCTATTGTAAATGATGATGTGGTAAGTTATGGTAAGGACAACCAACAAAAAAAACGATAAAAATCCCGTCGCAAATAAAAAAAAAAAAGAGTATAGAAGTAACTTTCAAAAGCAGTTGTCGGAACGCACCGATAGATATTAAGGACACATTTTCAATATGAAGGTAGTAGTTGGCCAGGTAGGTACTAAAACCTACTCCTATAGCTTAGTCGTAATGTTTTCCCCTTATCGAAAGCGCAAATTCATTGCAGAGTACTTACATGTTGATGTGATGTCACACCAACTGAGGTATCATCTTAAAGATATAACTCGATGTAAGTTTATTATTTAAGCTAATTTCAATATTTAAAAAAATACTTACTGGGATAAAATTAATGATCATACATTTTTTTTTTAAAGCGAATGAACAAACTTTTTCGTAGCATGTGTTCAACATAATTAAGAACGAATCAAACATTTTCTACACATTATAATATATAATATATTTATTTATTAATTTCCTTAATAATACAGTAAAGCTCACGGAAGTACAAAACGTACGAAAATTATCTACACGAAGGGCAAGAATCAAATCAGATGAAATACCCATAAGGAAGTTAATTGAACGAAAATACAATATTATTTTAAAATAATCAAATCCACTGTGAGCGTGTCTCAAGGCAACGATCGTGCGCAAGAGCATTGTTTCGTGCCGCGGGATTGGTTTCGATTTCAGTTCATTCATGTCAATAGTCAGCCGTTTGTTGGATTGTTAGCATTCATGCCTTTATGCTACCTATGTCTCGGAACATTTACCTTTGTCCGCTATAACAAACGGAAAATTATCTACTGTCATAACAACTGTCGCCTTCGGAATAATGAATTAATATTTAATGAGCTGTGAATTTTATTTACACAATTTTTATTTTTATTTTTTACTCCTACTATTTAGTTATCGTTTCAGCAAAACACAGTTATTACAAAATTCAAACAGTTATACAATGTTAAATAAGAGTTTTGCAGATCTAAACTATAAAAAATAATATATTTTGGTTTCCTCACTAGGCAAGCCTGTATCATGGAAACCTAACTGTTCAAAAATAAGTCGTGTTTTTCTTAGAATTTCATGCTACATCATTCATGAAAATCCGTTTTTGACATTTACGCCCAAAAAATCTTTTTGGGCGTAAATGTGTGACAAATATACCTACACATGCCTATACAATAGCTTTAACAACATATTAAGTTAGGATATATTTCTAGAAGGCTTGAGTTTCCGTATTAGAATCGATTAAATAATTTACTACTTACCATGCCCTAGTTTTCACAGCTAATTTGGACGAATTCTTCGAGACTTGGTAGTCTAATAACATATTTAGACGTATTGTTAAACAAGCTCTAAAATACTTGTCACTAATATCCTTTTGTAGCCTAAGTTCTAGGAATAATGGTAAATTTCCATGAAGATGAACGTAACAAATTTAAGAAAGAAATTGTTAAGGGGAACTGAAGATTGTATGTAACAAAATACGAATGTTGGACGACACACGATGAAATAACAATAGCTTACGATTAAACGGACTAAGAACAGAGTGCATTGTTGCCAAAATAGGTTTTGCACAGACACTAATAACGACTAATAACCAAAACGGTTTGACTAAAAGCTTTCGCTTATTTTACATTTACTTGGTGCAAATATCATATTATATAAAACATTTCTGGGAATGATTCTTTTATTAAAAAAAATACAATAACTGAATTATTTGAGCAAAGATTTCAATTTATGACAAAGCTAATATACATTTATATGTATATTTTGAAGCATGTTTCAATAAATATAATTAACTTAATTAAAACTAAAGAAATGTAATGTTTGTCTATTTGTCGTTCAATACGCTTATCTCCGATACTACGACATATTTTATATACTTTATATTCACAGGTTAATAAGCCTACCATTACTTACCATCAGGTGAGATTGTTGTCAATCGCAGTCCCATCATAAATAAAACAAAAGAAAACCTTATTACCCGCTTTATATTAGCTTCACCTGTATGTATGTTTGTAACGACCCCTTTGAGCTCGATTTTGTCCTACTTTGAACGATCAGATTTAATTCAAACTTTGCACACCTGTCAAAGATCGATGACAATGCAATAATCCGATCAAAGCATCCGATTATCCTAATTAGATTCGCTTTTTTTACAATAAAACATTTTTTTTCTTATTCAAACTATTAATAGCTTATATTTATTAAATTATTAATAAGTTAAACCAACAAGTTAAATTTATACATATTATTTTGTAAGCAATACATTATTACGCAAATTGTGTCACGTACTTAATTAAACTTTAACAATTATTTTGTAAGCAAACATTTGGTAGCGTCGGCGGCCATCACTCACTACCGCTCTTATGCTAACTCCCCGCTTAGACATTGACCTGAAAATGATTTAAGTGTAACAGCAACTACCTTTAAAGTACATTGTGCTGCCGACTTTGTAATATTGTGTAACAGTTCATTTACAACGAGCAATAATGGGGTTTGACAAAACAAAACCGCCAAATGCAAACGCCTACTTAAGTAAGTTAGACCCAGACAGTATAATTAATCTGACATACCGAACGGGTAATTATTAACATTACCATTTTAACCTTGTATAAATAGACCTGAAATTCACCTTATTATACCTTCTATCAAGTATTGCGGTTGGCAGTGACTCCCAAAAAAGTGATACTACTAATAGATGTGGTTTGCGAAACGAATTATGATTCAGCGTCAGTTTAATGTATGAGTTTGCTTTTACAATATTGTTTTATTGTTGGTAATGGCGAAAAAGAACAAAATAACAAACCTGAAATGAAGAAAAAAAAGTTACCTTCACTTTAATAAGCTAAAGAATAATGGTTTTAATCTTTGCGAAATAGGTGCTACCTATCTCAATTTAGTTATAAAAACAGCATTCCTCTTTTAAACTCTAATGTTTACTTTAGACAGAGCAATAGCAATTCTGTGCTACAAATATTTCTCAACCGCCATGTAAGCCATTAACATGCATAAAAGTCACATTGTCGTGGTTTTTATGTTGAACCACATAGTTGCGTTCTCACACTAGCGGCAGTGCAATCACGACAAATCCTCTTGAGCAACTTGCGAGGTCTCGATTTTACATACAAGTGGTTCTCGGCTATTCTCCACTAAAGACTGTAGGATTAACATCCTGCGCGGAGATGCTACGAAAAGACTACAAGAATAAATAATAAAAGTAATAAAAATAAATAATTATCCTGGGACATTCTTTACACACGGCCATCTGATCCCAAACTAAGCAGAGCTTGTACTATGGAAACCAGATAACTGTTATACTACATATACTACTTTTTTTCTAAATACATACTTATATATATATTTAAACCCAGACACAGAACAAACAGACATGTTCATGCGCACAAATGTTTCTCCTGGGTGGGAATCGAATCCGCGCCCTACGGCTTGTCAGTCAGAGTTGCTAACCACCAAGCCAACTGGCCTGTCGACTGCCTAATGTAGTCTCAGTCTATTCAATTTTTTTCATTTCCAATTCGCTTTATAAAATGAAATTGTAAACTTAAGTACCTTTAGCGAAATATAATTCAGGAACATACAAAGTACCTAAACTACCAGATTGTGTATAAAGATGTTCTAAATCACTTCTTCGTTACTCAAACAGGATTCAGGTTGTTCGTTAGTATGATACCTACTATCGCAATCCTTAAACATAGATCATATCGTGTTGAAGTGCTGAAATAAAACACTGCAACAATTAAAATTACGAGTTCACAGTACAAATACCTACCTGTTTTAGTATGAAATGGTTTCTAAACATTTTACTTATAATATTAAGAGGCTATAAATTTATAGATAAATATGCAAAGATATACACTTTGTTTGAATGTAAATTTTATTATCAGTTTATCTATATTTAATTAATTATTTATTTATGTTATTATTGTATTTTTTTTATTACTGTGTTATCTGTTTGTGCTTTCTTTGTCCTATTATGAAGAAGCATGATGAAGGTGTATTCTTTGTTGGATATCCAAATAAAATTAATAAATAAGATAGATTTAAATAGAACGTGTATGTACTGTTAACATTATAAATATGTATATGTATAAAATAAAAACTTTATCACAGAGATTATTATAATAACTTATCAAGTAATTACAGGACACCTAACTTTAATTGAGAAAATCGTACCTTTTTAAAACCTCTACCGTACCCTTAAATCAGCCCTGCATTCTCTAAAACAACCTCGACAGCGACTTGACGAAACAAGGCCTTCTCACATAACTGCGTTGTTAACGAAAGAGACAGAGCATGGAAGCCGCCGCACTGATAACTATTATTACCTTTGTATTTACCCTTCTACAGAACGAGGGTAATGTTTTTTGTATTTATGTCCGTCTATTTCTTTGGCAGGCTTTGACGCGATGTATTAAATTCGTTTTAATTGAGGGAATGACAGGATAATTTAAAAATAGCTTTTCCAAAAAAAAATCACATTCTTATTTTTTTTTATTATTTCAGGTTTGTTAATTACAGTAATTAGCAACAAAAAAAAATTATTTCTGCCAAAAACTCGAATTAATTTGAAGAGTCGACTGTAGCTTATATACTTACAATTTTTTCACATATATACTGTGGCTAAGCGCTGTCCTTACCCATACACAGCCTATGTACTTACATTATTACGATAGGGCTGTTAGCAAACCCTGAGAAATTGATCAATAGATTTTTGCTCCAATAATTCCCACAATTATAACTTCTATATAAACTAATGATGTAGAGCGTACTGCGTGCATTATTGTCTCTGAAGTCGATTAGGATTATTTATATTGTTTAATTTTAAACCATCCAAAGTACATACGGCAAAATGTTTTCCAGAGTAAGTTTTAATACATTTCATTGAGTGTGCAAGAAAAGTGAAGTGATTCTTCCATTTATTAAGTGTTCAGATACAGTGAGACAAGAAAAAACGCGCCCTTAAATCTCTTTCACGATAACTTGCAAATGGTTTTTCATTTCGAATATTATAATTTTTAATAGACCTACTATTTTATTGTTAGCTTTTTAAATTAAATTTATCACTTGTACATGTAGTATAAAACCCTATATTTTCGACTGTAACATCAACACCCAGTGCCATTAATTCAGATTTTAATTTCAGTTTTTATAGAAAATCCGAATTGCAAAACTGCAATTACAAAAAAAAAACATTCATGATAAATATTTATAATATATGTAACAGCTAAATACGAATATAACACATATGTAAACAGTAGGCTTAGAACACAATAAGAAATACTACTGTAAGTACGTAAGACTAGCTTATGAGTATCTGAATAATACTGACGAAGTTATTCGAAATACACAGTTGATAAAAAATATATTTTTAGGTATTCGTAGATACCTCAAAAGGAACAACATAACCCCAATTCACTTCGTTATACAATAAAATTAATATCAAACTCTTAAACCTACGGTCCTAATAGAGTTGTAAAAAAGTGGCATTCAAGGCAATCAAAAAATACTGCCTTTAATGCCACATTCCTTACTTTCCGTCGACCTAGGATCATAAATATTCGCAAGAAGCAAGGCCTCACAGCTCAAGAAAGGAAAATAAAAAGAAATCGTCAATTTATAGCTATTTCAAATAAAATAACTATAAACATGATTACAATCTTACATTTGCAGTTAGAAACTGTGAAATATATGTATATTCACAAAAATGTTACCGTATTTTTTATTTAAAATCTTACTCTTGTAAACTTATCTATTTAAAAGTCTAGTAATGCAATAGTATACGAGTATTTCTTTATCTCTTTTGGACGCGACGACTTCATGATTGTCATCTAAATGAACCTTCAATTTAATCTAAGTTGTCAGTAGAATATAATATCTATGACTATTTTTCGTTATCATGATCCTAAAATGATTTATCTTCTCTTTTTTATGTACTAGCGACCTGCCCCGGCTTCGCACGGGTGCAATTTACGACATCACGTTAGAAACCTCAAAAATAACAGTATTTTCCCACTATTTAATGGATTTTATTACACATATAAACCTTCCTCTTCAATCACTCTATCTATTAAAAAAAACCACATTAAAATCCGTTGCGTAGTTTTAAAGATTTAAGCATACATCCCTATGTATGCTTAAATCTTTAAAACTACGCATAGGGACAGAGAAAGCGACATTGTTTTATACTATGTAGTGATAGTGAAGACAACTTGTTTATTATCTATAGTTTCCCGATAGTAATACTATTTAATTAACTACTTTATTATGTTGAGTACCTATTCTACGTCGAATGCATTACTCGACCTATCTCCTACCTGCGTTTAAAACATCAATTACCCAACGGATATTTGTTTCGTGCAGGTTGAATGTAACCCTACTATCTAGTAATATGATTACTGCGAAAGTTTGTGGTACGGATATATGGATGGTTGGTACTCTTTCGCGGATGTAGATGAAATATAGCAAAAATATAGTTTATAATCTGAATTAATACTGGTACTTTTATCTCGGGAAATTTAAATCTGTAGGATATGAGAGTAAGACCGTAGGGGACAGTTAGTGTTACATAAATAAGTAGAACAAAACATATTTAACTTTTATATTCATAATAATAATAATATTCATGTATTCAAGAAACTTTCAGGCTCGCTAAAATAATTTAGTTTTTCATATATTCTGACATTCTTCGAAACAATTTCCGACACGATTTAATTCAGTCTTGAATCGCAATAAAAATTAATGGTCACTTTAAAATTGAAATTTACTATCTATATTATCACTATGTTAACAGGTGCTAGCAGTATTCGCGCTGATGTCAGCCACCCAGGCTATATTCCCGTTCCACCACCATCACCACCACCACCCGGCGGTGTCCCACCAGCAGCTGCAGAAGTTTGACGGTCCCCACCACCCGGTCGCAATTCACCACCCGATCCCAATTCACCACCCTATCCCAATTCACCACCCGATTCCGTTACAGCATCACATTCCGATCCAACACCACGTGCCGTTGCTTCACCACGTGCCACAACATCATATTCCTATACAACCTATAGTGCATGATCATTATGTAAGTATGTATATGTATATAAGGTTCTTTCACGTTGAGAAAATGTACCAAGGAAAACTGTGGGGCGAAAAGTGATTGATTTAGATGGGATGGTATAATAAATAAATAAATAATAAATATCCTGGGACATTCTTTTACACACGGCCATCTGGTCCCAAACTAAGCAGAGCTTGTACTATGGAAACCAGATAACTGATATACTACATATACTACTTTTTTTTTTTCTAAATACATACTTATATAGATATTTACCCAGACACAGAACAAACAGACATGTTCATGCACACAAATGGTTGTCCTGGGTGGGAATCGAACCCGCGACCTTCGGTTTGGCAGTCAGAGCGCTAACCACCAAGCCAACTGGCCTGTCATAATGATACCAACATAATGATAAAAACAATTATATTTCACGTCTGATACCGATATACATATAAAAACGATATACAGTACAGAACCAATATCGATGAACATATTAATTCCTATATAAGCGGCTACCAAAATATTTCATTCAAACGCAATCTGTAGTTATCTAGTTTCGCAGATACTTTTTTCTTCATAAGAATTACACATACAATTGAATGTCCTTTCCTAAAGTCAGTTTAAAACTGTGCATAAATTACAGATATAATTTTAGTTCCTAGTTTTCTGGCTCTATATTTACTCTGACTTTTGCAATTTAGCCGATGTTGTTTTGACGCAAGCTCTACAAACAAGATCTAGTTCTCCCCATTTCAACATTTATTACAAATTTTATTATACGACCAGATGTAAAAAATACATTTAAAAGTATATACGGAATATCTACTCCTCTATCATAAAATTCGAATTTTTGATAATAACTATATTTATAACAAACCTTGCGTATTTGAATTATTTCCACCATTATGATAACTTTGCTATTTACATTGAACATGATTAAAATTTTGTTGTTGTAAATTAAATACGTTATGCAACTATAGCCAGAGCAGAATAAAAAAAATGGTATAAAATAAAATTAGCCCTCCAAAGTTCATCCATGGACTTCAATGTTTGTCAATTGTATGTTATTTTTTCACTAAGAATTACCTTCGACTCCCGAATCTTAACAAACATAACATTATTATCGAGTTTAAACGCTTTCTCCACTTTTTTACGATAGCTAATTTTAATCGACAAAACCCTTTACTATTAGTTAGAAAATAACGCAATAGAATCAACATCTCACTTGCAAAACCTATGCCTCTTATTAAGCACTTCGTCGCCGTTTATTTTTATTACCTGCAATCCGCATATCGAACATATCACGACATGAAATTAAACTGCACTTGCAAATTGTTTTCAATACAGGCGTTCCCAGAGTACAAATTCGAATATTCAGTCCACGACCATCACACGGGAGATGTGAAGTCCCAGCACGAGCACCGTCACGGAGACCTGGTGAAGGGTGGTTACGAGCTAATTGAACCTGACGGTCGGTTCAGGAAGGTTGAGTACAAGGCTGACGACCACAGCGGGTATGTTTTGTGAAATAATAGCTTTAAGAGTTTCTATTCATGCTTTTTAGTTCAGAAGAAAGTCATCATTAATTATTAAAAAAACATTTAAAAAAAAACGGAGTATGTCGTAAAGACACACGATAGAAGTGAAACTTTTGTATTACATCTAATTATTCATCAATCAATTTTGAATAGCAGATTGTATTTATTTATTCATTTGTTTTTTGTCACATAAAAGATTGCGTTTCATAATTTCAAAGCCTATCATAAAAAGTTCCACTTTAATAACCCTTATGATGAGACCCCCTTTATTCACGACAATTTCCTCAAGACCTACTTACAATATCAAAATGAAATTTTGAATTTAACAATTTTTCATGAATCATTTTTTTTATTTTTTTTATTTATGACTACGTCTGCGCTTTTACTATCTTACACACATGTATGGTTCTCTTATTTTTTACTCTAAAAGACTATTCAATAAAAATAAAAAAAAACTGTACCTGAAAGATCCTCCTTTAATTATTATTTTTCTGTCACAGTTTTAACGCCATCGTTCATCACTCGTCGCCTCATCATCATGTTCATCTCTCCCATCATCTTTAAACCGAAAACTCTAATATCAAGACCCTGGACGGTTCCCACTTCTGATAAGTCTAACCCACACATACTAAATGACTTGATTTATGTTAAGTACGTCTCTATAATGCAAATTAAACAGATTAGCGCTGATTTAAAAGAACTGTTTTATTATTTACCTTGAAAACAACATGCACTTCCTGCGCTACAATCATCTCATTTATCAGGTCGGTAGGTGTAACAATTAGATACCCTGACTGCAAAATAAATAATAATAATCATAATATATATTATAACCCACAAGTCGTGGGTTCGATTCCCCTTTAGAACAAACATTTGTACTTATGTCCATTTAAATATGTAGTAGGAATTTTGATACATTAATTACCTGGTTTTCATAGTACGAGCTCTACTTTGCTTGCGATCAAATATCCTGTGCGGAATGCCCCCGGATTTAACAAGTACAACTGACTAATTAGTCAAGACTCAAGATTAAATTAATTATTTCAAGTATTGTATATTTATAGGGCAATATATTAAAGTGGGTTGTATTGTTCTCCTTCTACGTGAAACACATATATGAGAGCAAGGTGATAATACCAAAAAATATATATGTTACCAATTTACTGATAGGCTTTATAGATACTTACCTAACTTTTGCTCCTGGGGAATTACCAATTTCACTGCACAGCGGTGCTGGCAAGTAATGATGAAGATAGAAAAAAAAGCGACGCGTAAATAGTAACAGTAAAAGATGTTATCAGTTTAGCGGAACATTTATAACAATTTTTCTTCTTTATTGCTACTTACAAGTTATGTGACCATATAGTGCTGGTCATGCGCTGGCATCTTTCATTGCCGATTTGCTTTTATTAAAGCCAGATTTCTTAGTTATAATATAAAACTAAAATATATTATAGGCTTAAACATAGGTACTAAACTGAAAATTTTGGGTACTTTGAACAAAAACAATACTTTATTAGAAAAACATACCCGCATTCTTTTAGAGTAGTAGAGCTCTTAGTGCAGAGTTCGTCCGGGGAAGTACTACCACCTTACCCATTTCCGCCGTGAAGCAGTAGTGCAATTGTATTACTGTGTTTCGGTTGGAAAGGTAAGGGGGCCGGTGAAATTACAGGCACATGAGACCTAACAACTTCACGTCTCAGGGTCGACAACGCATTGGCGATGCTCCTAGTGTTGCAAATGTCTATAGGCGGCGGTGACCACTTACCATCAGGTGGACCGTCTGCTTGTTTGTCGGCCCAAGTGGCATAAAAAAAAATCTAATTCTTTGCTAGATTTTGTCTAGTGCAGTATCGCCAATTAAAATATCACTATATTATTATTATTATTATTATTATAAATATGATAGATAAAAAAGTTCTATTGTTGACTTTTGACTTGTTATTCTTAATATTTTTGTACCATGAATGGAATTTCGAGCATTAAGAATTGTAACAGGCGCTGGTAATTTATGTTCTTCGTTAGATAAGTTGATGTATTTTGGCCGAATACCTATGTATAACAAATAGATGTACAACAGAAAATATTCAATAAATAAAACCTGTTAATCTATTCTAGCTTTCATGAGCTGAACCGATCCTAATTCACAAAACACATGAACTCAAATGTCAAAGTATGGGTTTTTGAAAAGTCCTAGTGCAGAATGTACCCCGAAAAGTACAACCTTCATACCTATTCAGAAAAGTGTAAAGAATATCCCAGAATATTATTATTTTCACTGTGAAGCAGTCATGTAGATAACTGTGTTTCGGTAACAACGGTAAAGATACCGGTAAAATTGCATATGAGACTTACAACGGCATGTCGCTCAGTGGAAAACGAATGGCTCTGGTATTGAAATTCATTCATTATTCAAATGGTATTGAATTCGAATCTTCCGATTGAATCGACTGAGAAACTTGCACTTAATTAAATAGAAATTATAAATTAATTATTTTATCAATATAATTCCGACCCATGCCTCTATTTTGAACGATATTTGCAGTGCGCAGTCGTTAAGTTTTCTTAAATTTTCTAATGTGCCACGCAAGTTTCTTATTTTTTTCATTCATAAGAACCTATTATTACCGAATTATCGAAAGCGGTCCAGCCGTCCACACGTGATGCCATGACCAAGGGAAATATGGATTCATTTTTATATATATAGATAACGATAAAAACTCTAACAACCTACTTGTAGACTAGTTTCTTTTTGCGGCATTGATGGATACACGCCCATCCATAAGACGTGAAAATCTGCAAAAACTGATGTATTGATAACTGTTAATTGGTCTTAGCTATATCTTTACAGGATATCGATGTTTAAACTGAATATCTATGATTGTATAAATACTGTTGAGCGAATGATTATTATCACTTCAGTAGAACATACCGAACGCGTGATGATTTGGAAGGTAAATAATTTTGTTATCATAATACTGAAAAAAATATATAGGATACCACATTTCTACTTTCGTTGTTTGTTCACTTTTCTCGGATCATTATAAATTGCTGAGCTAATATCATATAATATCACTAAATATTATATATTTAATTAAATATGGATATTACAGTACTTTTCAATAAGTACTTAGAATGGAGCCTATCTTTTTGGATAAAAGAGCGTGAACTTATTTTTGAAAAAAAAAATTCAGTTTAATTGTGTTTTATTTCTCAACGTAAAAAAATATAACATCAAAACTGAAGTTACAAGGAAAAGTGGATTTTGAGACTTTTTGCTTACGAGCTGTAGTCGAACATCGCCGCATTTCCGATTACAATTAGATGTAGCCTAAATAACTTTATCGTTTAAAATTTGGTAGTAGCTATATAAGTATAATTCCTGTTAGCTCCTACAGGTATGCATGGTCGTACAAATTCTTGGAACATTTTTTATAGTTTGCCAACTCATCTCTGTCTTCTCTGTTTCAGACAACAATATTAGGCTTGTTGCTGTGTGTGGTGGTCGATGGTGGTCCGGCAATATCTGAACAGAAGATTGTGTTGCATAGGGGCCATCACGGCGAGCTTAAACATGTTGGCGATAAGAAGCCTGAGCATCATGACGAATACGTATGTAGAAAGTTTACAACCGAATGGCAAACAGTCCAAATAAAAATTATTTAAATTAAATTTGTAACTTAATCACTTAACATAGGACATACAATGTACAAGCTACAGCACCGCGGCTTTACCCGCATTCCCGTTTAGTCTTAAAATTTAATTGTAATATAGACAAAGATTATTTAACATTATATAGAAATATATTAGAAGTTGGTAGACAATAATTACCAACAGTAAATAGCAATACACCAAAATTCATGAGATATGTTTTATCCACAGGCCTGGTCGTATCCATCATACGAATTCTCGTACAAAGTGAAAGACCCTCACACGCATGACGAGAAAGGGCAACATGAGACCAGGCACGGGGATAAGGTAGAGGGCGAGTACTGGCTGATAGAACCGGACGGTCGCAAGCGCACCGTGCAATACCACGCAGAGAAACATACTGGGTTTGTACATTTTTTTTATTCTGTAAATGAATATCTTTCCATGAATCTAAATACTATTTTTACAACGGGCCGCTGTAATCAAAACATTATTTTACCTAAAACCTATATGTATAACCTTATTTAATAAAACTAGTAATTGTTTTTTTCACACTTTAGCATCAGTTTAGCTCAAAATATGTGTCTAAAAAAACACATATCCCTAGGAAAACTAATTTATTTAGAAAAAAAATATTACTTTGTTGTGAAAGGATTTTTTTAATCCCACTATATTTTTTTTTGTTTTGCTCCTCTTTTGTAATTATATGATGGATAATCTCGATATAATGTCCCTTTGTATACATTTTCGACGAACATTTTCAAAACTTCTTTAGCGGCGTTGAACACTTTTCTTGGGATGGGTATAAAATGTTAAGCTCACGTCAGGACACGTGACCTGACCGAAAATTCGTCAGACGGTAAAAATGAGCAACGTTAATGTTCAAGTTTTCAATTCTGCCGGCACTTTCGTGCAACCCGTTGTTTTTTTGCTTTATTTATACTCAGATTAACGGCAAGAAGTCGTGTTGAGCAGTGTAATCGTTTTACATACGGTATTACTTTGTTGCAGTTTTCACGCTATTGTCAAATACTCGGGTCCTCATCACCATATTCGTCATGAATCAAAAGATGAGCATAAAAAACACGATGAGAAACTCGGCCAAGAAGGAGGTGAAGAAGGACGCGGTGTTGAAGAAGGCCGTGGTGATGATGAAGGCCGTGGTGGTGAAGAAGACCGCGATAGTAATGAAGGCCGTGGAGGCGAAGAAGATCACGGTCGCGATGAAGGACGTAAAGATGATGAGAAGCGCGGTGAAGAAGAACATAAACCAGTAATCGAAGAAAAACAAGAGGATGAGGAAAATCACGAAGAGGAATATGAAGATTTTTGGAGTTACATTGGTTTTGGAAGAAAAGATGGGAAAAAAGATGGAAAAAAAGATGGAAAAAAGGATGGAAAAAAAGATGAAAAAAAGGATGGAAAAAAAGATGAAGAGAAAGATGAAAAGAAAGATAAAAAGAAAGAAGGACATGGTAAGAAAGATGAGCGTGGACACAAAGAAAAGGAGGAAAAGGAGAAGAACATTGATGAGCCCAAGGGTCGAGAAGACGGTAAAAAACGAGATGAAAAGCACGGTGGAATTTTTGGATATGAATGGGGTCGTAAATATGAAGGTCGTGGCGGTGACGAAAGTGGGCGCAGTGGTGAGGGAAAAGGCCGTGGCCACAACAAAGGCCGAGACCGTGAAGGGCTATCCTCGTACCACGTCCCAATGCCGTACCCTAAACGTATAGAACACTACGATGCCCGGGCCTATACTTCCGGACGTTATTATAGAGCAAGTCCTGCTCACAGACAATAATTTAATCAACCTATTCAGACTATTTTAAGCAAGATTGAATGGCGGCGAACGTAAACGTATTGTGATAATTTTTATTAACTCTAATAGAATATACGATGTTCCTACATGCAAATATAACATGATTGAGCGCTCCAGAATTTGTTTTTTTATTTATGTCTATCCCACCTTACGGATTAAATACATAGTACATCCACAGTGGCTGTATAGCAAAGTGTGGCAAATACAAATAATTTGACACGTATACTCACCTACTTAACAACTAGACATCTCATGATACTCTCATGATATCCTCAAACAATGTTCTGGTCAATGACATAATATTTTAACGCCGTTTATTAATGGTTAATGGAGTACCGTAACAGTTAATAGATAAGCATATAGTACATAGACTAAGATCACTTACTTGAGGCTAGACTAGAGTCACTTACTAAGACCCTTAAAAGTTAATTGGTTAAAAGAGTATTATTGAAGCCAGTAACCATTAACGGGTATTTTACCTAACCGATTTCCGCTCTGAGGTTTTACCCCATTCCCGAGAAATCTAATTAGTTCCCGGGCTTAAAAGCTTCATCTTAGGTATGTCTCTTCTAGGTTTTGTGCGCTTATCACCTTCGGCTCCCTCATCACACGACCAAAGTAAGATGATGGTCTAACATGAACTTTTACAAAGAAACAAAAAAATAGAGAACATATTTTATCTGTGTCTGAGTTTCACGGAAATCCGTTCAGACGTTTAATGTGCCACAACCATCGACAGATAAAAAACAATTATATTAGTAGGATAATAAAAGAGAACAATATACATATTTAGATGTCACCTCCTACCTTCAACAAACTTTTTACTGAAATCAAATCAAATGTAGAGTTGGTCCGACCGTACCCTTTGCAACCGTGAAGTAGAGAACTTGTATAAAAATAAAACCAGTGAAATAATAGGCACATGAGACAACATCTTCACGTCTCAGGGGGACTGCATTAGTGATGTCTCTGCTGTTGCAAATGTCCATTGGCAAAGGGTGTCGACCCAATTGACTTAAAATTTAAAAAAATATACCAGTTCTTTTGAAGCGTTCGAGCTTGTCAACACGTTACCTCGCTGTATGTAGTAGTTATTTAATATTCTTCTACCCAGAAACTACTTCGAATTAATAAAGAGCATATTTGTGCACATCAGGAATTAAATCATCATTTCAATAGCAACTTTAGGGAAACTTTTTAAAATTAACTTAATGGAGGAATTGTGTAGTAATCATATCGGCCTTCGGGCCGGGCTTATGACTACCAGAGGCTTATACCTCCCCTATGAACTTCTAAAGTGAACGGTTCTGGTTCACCTGCTTCTAACGGCTCATAGTGACTCTGATCAGAACCTGGTGAGAAGGCGTCCTACTAGGGGCTTTCTGGTTCGTGGTCGCCACTAAAAAAGGTTCTCCCTTTGTCCCTATCGGTTATCAGCTCTCCGAGCGATGAGGTCTACGCACTACCACTTCAGCTTACTGACTCTACGAGCTATCTCAATAATTTATCTATGAACGTCCTTCTTCCGGACTCAGTAGCATAACAAAATTCAGGGCATAGCCCTCTGCATTACTCGCTGCTTAGGAATTGTAATAATAATCGTTTATTTGACTCAAAAAAGTAGTAAAATTATACAAGTTTCCTCTTATTCAGTATACATAAGATACTAGTACATTTTGACCATTGATGCCTAAACTAGTTGTACAAAGAAACTGTTCTATTGTCATCAATATCACATACCTTTTATGACTTGTATTTTATTTCTAAATCAGTGATCTTTGTGTACCTGTTCGACTTGGTTTTAGGCTAACTAGGTTATTTTCTTACGATGTAATGAGTACGAGTGTAAGATGTGTACCTAAGCGTATTGTAAGTGTCGAGTGTAGTGAGTGTAATATATGTTTGGTTATGTGTGTGTATAGTGTGTTTAACAAAATAAGATCTTTGAGCAGATATTAAACTTTCAGTTTGGTCATAGTTCATTTTTTAAAGTCATTGAGTTGTTTAAGAGAAGTACATAAAAAAAATTGTGATGGGTGTATTTTTTTATCAGGCTAAGGAATAAACTCCCTTTAAAATAAGCGGTTTGACTCATGATTTTATAACATTATTACTTTTAGGTTCTGAGCACAGAGTACATTTTATATATTAGTAAGTACAGAGCGCTGTTTAACTATTAAAGATTCCGATTAAAGATGTTGTATTTGTCCGACGTCGACTATACATTTTTTGTGAATTGATGAATGTTCTAATTGAAACAGGTACTGAATATAACTTTTGTATATTAAATTAATCGAGAAAAACAATACAACTTGAAGCAACAATGGCAGAGAGAGTTAGCTGCTACATAGCCATAAGAGGACATTTTGACATCCCCAGGGTCGAAACGGTACCTGCCAGTTAATTTAGCTGTGATAGCAATGGTTGGAAACTAAATAACACTACAGAATACATTACATAGTTAAGCGCAAAGGCTTTACTAAACGCATACTTTGAGGGACTGGAGTCACCAAGGGGTTTTACTACATTACAGACAATTTGGTACACCAAACAATCGCGACATCACCACCTCGTGACGAACTTTCCATCTAAACTTGTTAATAATATTCTACATTTTCTTATAGTCTTTGATAATACTTTTCTACATAATATTATTTCAGCATACATATACATACTCTACCTACCTAATAAATAAGTTATAATATGTTGTTGTAAGTAAATGGATGTTAGTAGGTCCATAAAACATACTGAAATCATAATGTTAAAGACCTTTTTATGAAGTAAAACGGATTTACAATGCCACGTTACTAGTTCAACCAATAGGATCGCTCCACCTATTAATAATACTTAATAAGTATAAAATTTATAAAAAAAAATCTTAATTAAATTACATTCAACACGCTAGGATGTACTGTTATTAATGATCTTAATCCTGCGAATTAACTTGGATTGAAGTGCAATCAATATTGTGTGTGTAGTATTTAATCGAGGTTTGAGCAAATAAGTATTCGTTAGTTGTGGCAAACACTGAAAATCGGCAACATGTTTCGTGTAAGTTTTATTCTAGATTGCTATTATATTATTCTTGGATGTAAGAAACCTGTAGGGAAGCCTGTTTTACATTGTCGATTGCATCGTTGTAGATACATTTCTAATTTATTTTATGTGATCAGTACCTCTACCATGAGTTGCTATCGAAACTTACTTTAGTCACTAGCGCGTAAACTACTATCGATATAGTATAGTATTATAGTATACTATTTCTCGATAGCAACTGTCAAATTTGTGACTCATGGTACCGAATTTCTATAGTAAAGGCTAAAAAACGTTACTCGCTAGTGTTTATATTTCGATAGGTTTTTTACCTATCGACTCGTACTATCGATTTTAGTTCTTTAGGTGACCGCTAGTGACGCTGTACACATTTGCCATAGAAATGTTTTACGCCGTCGCTAGCGAGTACGTACGCTAATAACTCATGGTAAAGGCACAGTGCACTAGCCAATGTCTCCTGTCATCACCAGCTGCATGCTCTGCTCCCAATCACTTGGGATGGGATAATATTGTTATCCCCTGTAATGTGAATTATTTGCTAGTTTATGTTTACGAAACCAACCCCATTTCACAGATGCTAGTTCTCACGGCCCTTATTACACTCAGTGTGGCACAGATCGAGGTAAAAAAAGCAGCAGATACCCCTGAAATTGAAAATCAAGATGAAGAAAGTCGTATAACGTACTTGGAAGATCGCCGGGACAATCGTCTTCGAGATGAACATGATCACAATAAACAACGAGGGGACCATGATCATGAAATTCAAGGACCCGTCATTTTTAGGACGATCCCGTCCCATAATGTACGTGAAACCCAATTTGATCTGATCAACAATAGAAAATCTAATACTATAGTAATAACTATATATATTTTATTATTACAGACACGTGTTCCAGATGTAGCCCGTCAAGATAAGTATGTTGTATAAATTGACATTAGATAGCTAGCAGAATATTAGTAATGCCACTATTAATAAACGAACTGATTACAGGATCATCGAAGAGGTGTTCCGCCCTGACTACTACCAGCCATATCGCGTCCTTGACTACAGATACATGAAGACGGGTGGAAGGGATTATACTCGCGGACCTGGAGGCCAATATCTCATCCTACCCAAGGGCATTCGTACTGATGAACCTAAAGAATTCTCAGACTTCGACAGTCTGCTAGAACATCTTCGTCTAAAATCTTTGGCAGATAGTGAGGAGTGGCGTAATCACGAGAAAGATGAGAAGCATTCTGATTATAGGGGACACGTTTAAGAGTTGATTGTTTATCGGAGTTCGTTATTGTTTCCAAACTAAAAGGAGTTCTACATCATTATACATATACACACATTCATATTAAAATATATATATATTGTTATTTAAGCATAGTATGGTTCTAAAATCTCTTCTCAAAATAAATTAAATAAAGGCTGTTGTAATTTTACGTTTTATTTTACTAAGCAATACATTAACATAGAAGTTTCCCCTTTAGCAAGTAAAGGCAAGAAGTGGTTAATGGTACAGTTAACATGAATAGATAAGGCCAAAAAGTAAAGCAAAACATTAGTGGAAAACGAAAGCTTTGGACATAGCTCGTAGAGGCAATCAGCTAAGAACTGATAACTGATGGGTAAGAAAGGTTCTCTAGTGGCGACCACGTACAGGAATGCGTCGAATAAGACGACCCCTCACCAGGGAGACCGATGACCTGGTTTGAGTCGCTGGGAGGGAGCAGCTGGATGCTGGCGGCTCCGGGGCGTTCGAGATGGAAATGGGGTAGGTCTATACTCAGGACATCACTGGGCTGATATTAATGAATGAAGACATAATATTATTATGATGTAGATGAAACATTACATCGTGTAAAAAATATATATGTATATTTATGGTTTCATGCCAGCTTAAGTTCCCAATACATAAAACGGACCTTCTTCATCCGGTTTTTAATATATTTTATTTAGACTAGTACACACCGGCAGATATTGTCATGCCCTTTAAAGTCATTTTTCGAACGGTATAGAAGTTGATGCGCACTGCACCATCTATTGGCGAGTAAAAGTAAAATTAATAGCATTCTTTCTCCATGAAAAAATATTTGGATGTACCAACTTTTCCTGACTGGTCCTTTGACTAAACGGTGCATGGGTTTACGTGCGCTTATCAATCTCATATGCTTATACCAATATCCATTTTTAGGACACCGTAGACCTAACAAGGAACCCTTAGTTTCACCATGTCCGTCGATTCGTTTGCATGGGCAACATCCAACTCCATCCACTTAAAGTAAAGGAAGGAAGTAAGTCAAGAATGAAGAACAGCAGAGTCAACTACCTATGACCTACAAAATGGTAGGGCCGATTTTTACGGGAATATCTCTGGAAGATAGCTGAAGTTATAAAGAGTAACTTAGGTTATTTTTTAAACACAGGCAAATGCAACTTGCTACGATGGGAACGCGGGGGAAACAGCTAGGGACAGTTAATTTTTTATAAAAAATAAATACGTGTCCGATATTTAAAGTGAAAGCAATTCTTTTTGTATTATTTATTATTTATGTATTTAGGATACACGATATAAATTACAACCAAAAGGTAACCACATAATAAGTAATAATACATTTAGAGCTGGGTTGTAACTCAAAACATATGTATACAGAAAAACAAAACTAGCAACGAATACCAAGACAAATGCGATGAAAGTGCAAGTAAGCCCTCCTAAATGACATTATAGATAAAAAATCTTATTATTTATTAGAAACTATAAATAAATATTATTTATTTAGACATCATTTATCTGCTGGGTATGAACCGGTATTATTATTGTAACATAATCCTTTTTACGTTAATAATGTACACATCGATGGTGCCAACCAAATGGTGAATTTATTATTAATATTTTTATACACAAATATATGAATTAAATAAAATATATCTATCTCCTATCGCTATTCCTATACAAAAACAGAACTCTACCCGTCGCTCCGTCCGAAGGACAAACAAACAAACTTACTTAAGGTAGTCAAAGGAATCAATAATGTTTTTTTTTATCGTGTTAATTTAGTGCTGTTAAGAATACTCCATTCTTACATAATGAACTTTAAGATTTTGGTTAATTATACGACCAGTATTTTATCCATGGTAATAGAAACTCTCAGTTTTAGTCTATGGAAATCACAAGAGGCTGTTGTTATAGACTAATTGTTTTCCCGTAAAAAACAACGTTCTAATTAATGATTTCAGCGCAAGAGCCTCGCATATATTCTTGACCATTTAACAAGAACATGTGTTAAATAGACAGTACGAGACGTTACTCCCACTGTGGCGCCTTTTATAACACAATCGGAAGTGCATGATGGATCGACATAAAACTAGGGTTCGGCGTAGTAAAATGAAACCAATTTTAAGCAAAAGGTTCTGTTATAATTCAGTAAGTCTTGTAATAGTATACATTACACAATACTTTACATTATGTACCTCGGTGTCACTCGCATTTACAAGATATTTAACGTATCCTGGGGTTATAGCAATGGTTTTGTCCATCTGGATTTTTTTTCCTTTTTAAGAGTGAATTATTTTTTTAAATTTGCGCTGTGGTTTCGGAGAATACCTTCCACTTTAAAACAAACTTACAATATCCGCTCTCTCACTTTAGAATATGAGTATTTGTATGTGCACACCGCTGAAAACGATGCAATATAAAAAACAAACAAGACCGGTAAAAAACCATATTGAATGAAGTGTGTTGATTAATTAATAAGGCGATTTTGATAATTAAACCATAATTGGGTGTAACATAAGTGCATAATAACTCGGAGAGGCGTATTGATTGGTCAAAATTGATGAGTTAAGTCCGCCCTTGAATCATGAAAAGAAACTGAAGTTTCCCAAATTATGTTCCATTAATTGAGTTGGGTCTAACGTGTTGTCGTTAAAATATCATCCTCCATATTAGCACGCGCATTGTTTCTGTATATAAACTGTACGTGTGGCATATTGATCACAGTTGAAGTCTAGCAGATAATCAAAATGTTGTTCCAGGTGAGTAATCAATAAATCAATCAAATAAAAGTCTCCTAGTCTTCTTTTCGACGTGTGTGTAGGGTGAAGTTAATTCCTCTAATAAAATAACTACAGTGAACATTTCGATCTTATTTATTATATATCTTTTAAGGCTGCTGCCCTCTGCCTACTTGTAATTGGTGCCGAAGCGACCCGAGTGGCTACTTCGCACCAGGCCCGAGAAGACCGCCATCATCGTGACCATCACGATAAACATGGTCACGATCACGTAAGTGTCATTTTTACAGCTGAACATTATTTTGCGTTTTGCTGTACAAGGTATTGTGATATATGTACCTTGATTGGGAAATTATGATGTGGCAATCTAAACACTCTATTGCATTTTCTACTTTTCTTTATCTATTTTTTGAATTATATGCGGTAGAATATTTAACGACCGTTTTAAAATTAATTACTGATTTATTATCATCAACCTCCAATAGACTCCCAAGACATGTCATTTCCTCTGGGTTGTCACTCTGCATATTCTTCCTTTTTAAGATGGTCGTCAAACTTATGATGGGGCAGGCTCTATTCTAATTGCCGAGATAAACATACATTCCATATGATGATGGATTATTATAAGATTGACGTCTTTGATTGGAGAGATTTACTCATGTACTCCAATCCGTCCTTACCCAGACTTAACCGGAGCACTCTTGCTGGCTCATTCTCTCATCCTTTATCTTTATTAGATTTTTAACTATCAATTATTGTTTCAGAAAAAATCGCATGCGTCATACAAATTTTCTTACTCAGTACATGACCCCCACACGGGTGACCACAAATCCCAGGAAGAGTCACGAGAGGGTGACCACGTAAAGGGAAACTACTTCCTCGTGGAGCCCGATGGCAACGAGCGCAGTGTTCATTACTCTGCTGATGACCACAGAGGGTAAGCGAGCATACCGTTGCAACTATTCAATATTGAAGAGAAGTGTACCTACCGTATGAGATAATTTTCTGTTCCATGTTGCATCCTTTACCAAACTTAACTAGAAACTTTAAGGAGAGATAGGTTAGATAGATAGAGGTTGAAGACCATTGTTAATTGACAGTTGCAATAACAGAAGAAAGAAAGGCCTTTTTATCTTTATGCTCATTCTCCTTGTTACAGTTTCGAGGCTGTCGTTCACCATAAGACTGTTCATCACCACCCACAACATTATCGTCGTCACCATGACGACCACCACGATGATCATCATCGTCGCCACCATGACGACCACCATGATGATCATCATCGTCATCACGATGATCGTCGCCATTAGAATGAACTGCTGTGAAACCCTGAATATTTCAAGATCGACAACATATACACGTCTTACTTGTAAAATGTTAACCTCGCCATTTTCGTTAGCGCTAACGAATAAAAAACGATATGCAAATCATATTTTATTTATGAATACGATAATAAATGTAAGTTCAATTACATTGAAAAGCTTGTATTAATTATTTAATCTAAGAAGATACAACAAAAGGGTTTAAATTAATAACCTTGCTACCACATATAAGTATGCATTGAAACAACAATAAACTCTAATGTTAAACAAATTAATAATATATTTGAATAATTTATCGGAGGGTTAAAAAGTATTTATGTCGGAAACCTTCCTATTTCATATTCTTTAATATAACTTATTGGAACTATCGCCAGCTTTCGGTCCATGATTAACACTAAACCCCACATTAGGGGAATAATTGGGTCGGCCAGAATTCTCTGCGGCGTGACTTGAACTTGAGAATATGTTCTTATTGGATGTGTAGCTCGGTCCAGGGGAATGATCATGTCCACTATTGGATAATCGGTCATTGTAGTTTGATCCGAGTCCAGGAAACTGATGTTTAGTTGGAGCATTCCTTGTTACGACGGCATTAAACCTTGGGGAAAGAAATAAAGGTGAATCAATCGAATCAATCATTCTTATAGTGAAAAATATGCCAATAGAAGGCAGAATTAGATATATTTAGCCGTAGCATGATCTATCTTATCTTGGATCAATTCTAAGCTATCTAAGCCATTTAATATTTTTTATCTTAAAAGGGGCAATTCCAAGAATTGCCCATTAGTTTGGAAAATATGTAGTTACGTTTACTATTCACAAAGATATCAACATTCAGATTAAGACAATCTGCGGTCGGGCAGAACCATCGGAAAGACAAGTAGGTGAAGCTTGCATGTTCTGCAGGTATTATCGACTCAATGATTTATCAGTTCGTGCAATCAATAAATAATTTTAGCATAAGAGGAAGTTGTTTAAAAATGAAACTTTTATTAATACCCGACAGAGGCAAGGAAGAGTTATTACTTTAGTAGCAATTTCAAGTTTCAATAAAAAAAATCAATGAAAAAGTAACAAATATTGAGTTCATAAATCATATTTTATCTACGTCACAAGATTAAAAATTAATTTCAAAAAAAATTGTCTATCACTTTTTGAGTATGTATGATTTTTCGTTGCCGCCGCAAAGGTTAAAGCAGAAATATTTCATGGAAAATAAAAAAAAATATCCTGTTACGCGATTAAATAAAATAATAAAAGGAAACAAGTATGGTGACGATTCTTATCAACGTCTTTCAATCTTTCAAAATCAAGTCATTTGACATTTAGATATTCCTGTTCATTTAGTTCTATTAAATTCTCATGTTCGGTTTTTTATACATATTTTATATAGATATTTATTATTTTCTCTAGTGTGGTAACAGCTGAGACAAAGTAACTATTTAATTCTCAGAATATCTTATTCAGTCTTGGGTTAATCATACAATTCGAAACATTCACACTCTATCTCTTTCCCACCATTAGCAAGAGAGAGAGACAAAGACCAGCCCTTTCGAAGTTCCGATTTTGAATTCGACCTCAAAGACAAACACGTTCGTATATTCGTACTAACTAAAAAAAATTAGCAAAAGAAAATGTCTTTTAATGTAATTTATTGTTTTTTTTTTACTTATTGTTGTATTAAAACGAAAATAAGTATTTACTGCAAATAAAACTGATATTTAACCTGTAAATCTTTATTTCTAGTTTCAATAATGTTACGAAATAAATTTTGAATAATAAAATATCGTGTGTGCTATTTCCGAACAGGCCTTAATTTAAATAAAAGAGCGGGAATAAAATTTTGTGGCTGCCGTAAAGAGTTGAATAAGTTAAATAATCGTAAAAAATGAGTAAAACTAGCGACGAGAACAGTAGGTATTTTAACACCGGAAGAGTTAAAATAACAAGTTCTTGTTTATTATTTTATCTCCTAAAGTGTTCTGACTGCTGAAGTGAAAAGTCATGTGTGTTACACGAGAGCAAAGTTTTTTGCATCTCGTGCCTTTAAATCCCTCGCCACACTCAAGATTCAAAATCAGCACTCGTAGCAAAAATTTACTTTGCTGTCTTGTTGCACAAATAACTATTTAACTTTTTCTTTATAAACTTCAAACGAATATCTACATTTCTCATAAATTATGAATGACGCATTTTTATTATAAGTAAAATATTTATTATACTCAAATATGGTAGCACCGGTACGGTCTTGATGAGACTTCTAATTTAACGGTTATTTGATTATGTTGTAACGTTACAATCATGTATCTTCTCTGCGACTACCTCAAACTCTGTAGGTATGTTTTGGGATCAAGCTAGTGTATGATGAAATGCACTAGCATATTTATTGCTTAATAAAAGTGCTCACTCACCCATTAACCGCATCAGCGGTATACTCGACAGTGCGCAGAGCTCCATCAGGCTCATAAAGCGTGTAGGCTCCACGCACTCTATCTCCCTCCCTGGTCTCCCAGTGACTCTTCCTATCACCAGTCTGATGGTCTGATACTTCGTATTTGTATTCATATTTCGGCTGTGAATATTTATTTTTAAAGTGACTAATTTCAACAATCAATACAACAAATCAATACGCACTCAATATATAAATCACCTGTGCAAAGTCAATTGTTAAACAGCTTTAATGAGTAAGAGTTTTTTTGGTTTAGCTCCAAGAATTTATAATAATATTCCAAATTTAATAAAATGTATGCCCTTACCAAAATTCAAAAAGGAATTGACTAAACTATTAATCCAAAAATGTTATTTTAGAATTGATGAGTTTTTTATTTAATTATGACATATGTAATTTAATTTGTTTATTCTTTTTTAAAATTGTTATTAATTTTTAATTTATAAATATGATTCCCATAATTTGTATGCCTTTCATGGCAAAACATAGAGCACAACTTGTCAATTTTAGATCTAAATTATGTACGCCTATGTTTCACAAATAAATGATTCTGATTCTGATTCAAACATTTTTTTAATATTTATAGACACTCAGTATATGATTTTATCATTTCCTACTTAATTCTTTTCTTTATATTGAGTACGCTCACCTGAGTTTCACTGTATGGGACGACAGGTGCTGGAGCTGAAATTGAATTAAGACACACATTTTAACCTTAGTCTTTATAACTATTTCTAATTCTATTTCACTGTACTCTAACTATGGACATAATTACGTTTGACTGACGTCGCAGACGACGACTGTGCTTGATGGAAAACTATGCTCTGCGAAGATGTGGCATGTTGAAGCATTGCTACAGGAGAACCAACAGCGAATAACCAGCCATTCACTAACAGCACTATCTGGAAACATGAGTTGGGTATGCCTTGCTTTTAAGTCACTTATAAAAATCGTGGAACGTCTATGGCGACTTATACCATCCAACAAAATATATTAATAACTATTATAAGAAAACAAGGATTTTCTGACATGATTTTATAGTTATTCGATTTTAATTTTATTTTTTAGATGAGTTTTATGACCTATGCGATGGTCTAGTCCTAGAATATGGATAATATGCAGCTCTAGAACTGCTTATAAATTATTACAAGTAATAATAACATGCAACATGCTTACTGCACAGTAAAACCTACGGTAGGGTAAACCCCATAATGTACACACCATTTAAATCTTTACAAAGCCAATTACAATTAGAGCACATTGTAAATCGATGATCGAAAATCCATGGATTGATGAACCTTTTGACAGTAATTTTAATACACGTAATGTCAAAATTCTACTACAATCTTGCGATTTTAGATCGGTATCGTATGTTAATTTTGGCCGTAAGTAAAGTAATATAATGCTTGACATATGTTCAAAAGTTATTTCAGGAATTATACTTTTCACTAATCCATTTTTAAAGAGCATAATTAACAGCTTCCTATTATCGTTTAATGCAACGGCAAAAGATAATATAACCTTTTAAAAATAATATTATAAGGGTACATGCCTTTAAATACACAAAATCCATATCGAGAACTAAGAAATAAAGACGTCAATAATGTAAACCACTGGATTGAAGGGCCGTGTCTGTACGAACTCCTTTTTATAGGGTCAGCTCATCTGATAAGTGAAACAATGTGCTAGTCAGCGGATGTACTTGCATCGACAAAGGTCCTTGTCAATTAAAATTGTTGATAGCACTATGTACTGGCAACTAAATAAATGCAATAGCTACAAAAAAAAACATAGATTTGTCGGTTCATTATAATACAAATGGTATACGTAATCCAAGAATAATTAAGGTTCTAGACTCTCATCGGAGGCTACATCTGTTATTTTCGAACAGAACTTCAACGTCTGTGCTGCAACTACAACATTTTAACTACGTACGACCACTATGTTGTACTTTCGAATTACATATATTTTATCATATTAAGTTCATAATATTGAAACTAGATGGCGCAGCGATAAATATTTATCATCTACTAAAATTAAATGTACATTTAATTTGACTAACTATGAAATTATTTATTTTAAGGTAAAATAATTGTAATTTGTAAAATAAGTTCCGGACCATTTATTATTTGTATTCCGGCTAGTTGGCTCCGTGGTTAAATACCCAGACTACGCCATAGGTCGAAGTTTCGATTCTCACCCGGACAAATATTAGTATGAATGAACATATTATTAAAACAGAACATATTACAAGAAATACATTCTTATGTCTGGGTGTAATCTATATAAGTAATAGATAGAAAAAAAAAAGAGTAAAACTGATTCCAAATTACTATTGGTTATAGGTGTTAGCCACAGATTATGTTTAACCCTTATACGCTACCGTGTGATTATAGTATTTATTTTTCATAAGTAGTTAAAACTATATAAAAATTTAGATTTAGATGGTGGTATATACTGACCCTTATCAAACTAAACCATATATTCCAATTACTTAATAAACAACTTCGGGAATACCTAGATAGGACTTTTTGGTATATTGAGTAAATTTATTTAGCTATATGTAAGAGAATTCACTTACATCAGAAATTGCAATGCTCCAGTTGTTATTACGACTCTTGTACAACCTCGAGTTGCGACAATCACTTGAGTCTTGATGTAAGAAAGGTTCAAAACTTACCTATCGCCAAGTTCTCATCGTTTTGATACAGATAAATGTTATATGAAACACTTTTAAAGAAGGTACGCATTAATTAAGTCATTGTGCATGAAGTTGTAAGAGGTAGATAATACCATGTGTAATACAAGTACAATAAAAAAGGTTTTTTACAAATGTCTAAAGAAAAACAGTACGTAGGCTACTGAACCAAGGAGTATGGATAGCAGTTTGAATTTTAGATTTAGGTCTCTAGATACCTATTTCAATGTTCTGTACCGTTCTAACCGAGCATTTATTTTTGCAGTCCTTACTACAATATTAGTAATGTCATATTTACATAATTTAACTTATGACCCCACGATCTCATTGTTAAAAACAACATAATATATTGATTTGTACAGTAAATGCCTTTGCGATGTAGATTATAATGCAAATAAATAATTAATGCAGGTACAATTTAAATCATAGAATGTAATCAATATTACGATACAAATATTTGCTATGGTAATTTATAAAATTTATTATCCAATACTTTGCCACATTTCGCCGGTGTTATGCAACAAGTCAACACGAGCAATTAAATCCTCATCAACCCCATTTGATATACAGCCTCTATTTATTCCTTTTCCCTTACTAGGTTAAGTAAGGGCCAGTACTAAAATGGTAAAAAAATTATGCCTTATGGTGAAACGCCGATTCTATCATGATTGATTTTGCAGCTATTTCAAAATAGCATCGACTATCTGTCTATCAAAGGTGAATTGAATATCAGATTATTTTTTTATGAAATGGGAGTTCGAAATTAATGCACTTTGCACGAGCCGAGAATTAAACCCAGTTATCTAATCTTAAGACGAGGTTTTTTCACTAAAGCTATATAATTTTATAAATATTATTTTACAAGATTAAGTCGAACCTCATCATGTAAATTTACTTCAATTTAAAAATGCGCATAAATGTACATGGAACTTGTACATTTATGGTAATAAGTAAAGTTGACTAAGAACAATTTGGATTTCTCAAAGCATATATTCAAACGTAGCTGCAATATCGTTACCTTCACCGTTGACTGGTTCTAGGAGTACAAGACAACATATTCTAGACCTAGATTTAGACCAGGAACCATTATATTCATGTACGTGGATATCATGATTTATTATGTGTCTTATATGATATAACGTTTAGAGTTTATATTATTTTGTTACTCTTTCTCCCACCCACCGATGACTCTGAAGCTTAGTGGACATTTTAGGGTTGAGTATGATGCGAGTTATACTTAATTCAAAATTGCTAAAAACTATACTATATAATACTTCTATAGTATATATTACTAGCTGTCCCCCGCAGTTTCACCTGCGTTTATAAATATCATATATAGCCTTAGGAAAAAATCCGCGTCGAATGGTAGCAGTCTCATCCTGAAATGTTCAGTAGTTTTGGGATGACAGTGCAACAAAGGTACTTTACTAAAGGTATTTTACTTATTATAGTAGATAGAATAAAGATATAAGTTAGGCGTTTGTTTGTCCATTGTCTGAATGTTATGTGATGTACTAGTTTGCACCCTGCGATTTTTCCAGCTATCCGAGGAATTAAATGTTTTCCAAGTTAAAACCAATCTTGATCCGGAATATATCATACCTAAGTGTGTAATATGTTTAACCGGTCATGCGTAATTTTGTCACAAACATACTTTCATATTTATTATACTATTAGCTGTTCCCCGCGGTTTCACCCGCGTTTATTGATATCATATCTACGAAAAATTCCGCTTCGAATGGTGGCAGTCCCATCCCGATGTGTTCTGTAATTTTGAGGTGATGTTGCGTCAAATGAACCCTATTTTGCTTATCTTAATATATATATTTCTTGTGTGCGTGTGTATGTGACTGAACTCCTCCTAAACGACTGGACCGATTTTGATGAAATTTTTTGTGTGTGTTCGTGGAGATTCGAGAATGGTTTTGATTTACAATTGGACCCGGTAGGGGGCGCTGCGATCGAAACCCTGAATTTTTGTATGGACTTATTTTGGCAGGACAACGTCTGTCCGGACAGCTAGTAATATATATAGATTGATAATAGCGATGGTAAGACCTAAGATCTCACGTAGACTAGATTTTTAATGGCCCTTATTTTCTTTGATTAAGCTAATTTGATTCAAGAATTCGATAAAGTATGGTATAGATGATAAACCTATTCATTTCCTTACTTTCGTGGGTAACTCTTATAACGTGAGAATCTCTAACCAACAGTAATTAAAACTAAATGATTTGCTTGATAAACATTATATTACTGCATAACATTTCGTCTATGTCAGCGCAGAACAATCCCATTGCGTAGTTCTTTTCAATAGCAGGTGAGTATCGCATAATGTTTATTATCAATCATATTAATCTAAAGGCTGGCAGCACTAGATCTCTGTCCTTGTGATGATGAAACTTTTAGTTTGACGTTCTCAGATACAATGACTATTTATTTTCTTTTAGGAACTTTTTCATGGGTACGTGTATACCTCAGCATGGATTTCGTATTAAAATACATGCAACGAAAACGATCACCCATTTCTGCTCGAATGAAATAAAGAACATCTTGTTACGAAGAGGATGATTTCTATATGCTTTTTTTTTAACGGACTCTAGGTCAAGTTGTAAAAAGAAATAATATAAAATAAAGATTTCTATTAACTATAAGTATCTAATATCGATTATATTTCAGCAAACGAAGGTTTGATCTCACTCTCACGGTCACGTTCGTTTATAAGGCTGCGTTCGCTTTTTCAATACCTACCTACATACGGCATACGAAAATCTTTTTTTTATTATAAGATAAATAATCATTAGTAGGCAAAACCTTGGCAGAGTTATACAAAGTATTTACACGACTTTTTTCGATGCAACTACTGTATATCTTAGCTAAGTAAGTAGCTGGAGTCGTGAACAAGATAATCGATCACCACTTGGCACAATCTTCTTTGCACAACATTGTCATTCCAAATATACGCTGATGTATTATGTGTCTATTTTTAATATACAGCATACAGCTGTATCTTATGACACGAGTAGGGTAGCCAGTCTTTATAAGTAATACAAGGAAATAAATATTTTTATATAGGGCTGACTACACTAAATAACAGACACATGGGACTTAAGAACTGCACGTGTCAGGACGACAACGCATTGGCGATGCCGCTAGTGTTGCAAATGTCCATAGGCGGCGGTGACTAATCACCATCAGAAAAACCGTCAGCTAGGTGGTCGGCCCATGTGGTATAAAAAATAAAAAAACACTAGGACAGTACGACTTTACAGAGTACTCTTTATTTCCCTACGATTCTTTTATATCTCTAAGGCTAGTGTTATCAATATTAAATTATAAATATGCATGTAATGTATTCAGGTGTTACTCTATTTATAAAATATTCCATTTAGACTTTCCCTACGATCCTTTTCAACTCTAGAGATGCCGAATATTACAACTGCCGCGCGCGTTAATTAATCTCAATGCCATTTGAAGTATCTGGATTACACATTACTTTTTAGTTACGTTTTAAATGATATTGTGTACTGTTAACCTTTAAATATCGTATCCTTTTTAATATAATCGCTGGTTACCATGTTCGCGAGCTGCATTTTGCGATAACAAAATGGCACTCTATTCTTTGTGAAACGAGTACCAAGACTGTTTAGAAAAAAATACGAATTGCCTGAGTTTGGAGCAATATGATTTATGAAGGTTAACGAGTAGGTAAGGCTCTATACCTCTGATACATATTTTTCCTAACGTCCAAATATTTGAGGTTATTCACCTCTGGCATGGTATGTAAATGTTAGGTACATTAATATCATTATTCATCATCACCATCAACTTGAAGTCACTTTCTGGATGTAGAGTAATATAGACATTGAGTGCTCCATTTCTTTCGATTATTGTCATCTGCAACCTGTCCAGTCGAACTACCCTTTGAAGCGTCGGTAGCACTGGCAGAGGTAAACATCCTAGCTTATATATAGAGTAGCTACTAGCGAATCCACTAGGCCAACGTTGTCCTACCACAGGCCTCGTTAGCAAAATATTTTTTTTTGTATCTTTTATTCAATATGGTCGAAATTAAAACTGGATCTCGAGCAGCGATCACCAAGTCCAACTATAGCTAAGAACCATCAAAAGGATTCCATAAGTACAAAAAAACCTAAACATTGGTTATACCAGGTTTAGGAGAACAATTACCGACGTAGGTAGACACAATTATGTGAAGATATTATTTTTGTTTAGCAGTACCTACTTAGTATACCAGTATCTCTCTCTAGTCGTATCCCTCACTGCTGAAGATCATGACTCCTTCTGACTTTGTCAACCAGCTGTCTCCATCGGTTTCGATCCGTTGCTTGGTGCATTGCAGCACTAGCCGGCAACTCCAGCTCCTGCGATATCTGGTCTGCCCAACGCCTGGGGCTCCAGCCTCTCGGTCTCTTTCCTTCCACCCTCCCAGTCATCATCAGTCGTTCCAAATTGTTGTCATCCCTGTGAGCAATATGGAGTATCCGGCGCTTTATACTTTGCCAGTATAATCCTTTATAAACTATCGTGGTAGGTCACACAGATAAGCCACCAGCTGTAGACTAATCTCAATGCATTTCAAGTAGATAAATACAATTCTATTAATATAAAAGAAAAGGTAACTCAATTATAACAATGAACTTAACCTTAGAACGGTAGGTATTGCATAACACAATTGACTTTAAGGATATAGTACAGAATAAGCTTCGTATATAGGTCACGACCTGTAGATCTCAGTCGGATAGTTACTCAACCGCCATCAGAGATACGTCCAAACTGCGATCCAGCGTTCAAGATACCACTGATCCTTACGATATCGACAGTCGACAGAGCAAGTTACATAAACTTTGATATATTACAACGATACAGTTTTATGTGATCTGTAACTATACTTTACGTATCAAGTGCTGGTGAAATTGTAATTAACGACTGCCTTAAAGATAAATAATCAGTATAGGATGTGGACACTTACAGATAGGTAGCTTGTATAGTCTATAGGTCTATATTATTACTGGGCTATAAATACGAATGGTCAGATTTTATTAACTTTCTCTTTTATTTTCTTAAGGTCGAAAAGGGTATTTTAGGAGTCCTAAGGTTAGCTTAACAGGCAAGCAGACGGTCTTCCTGATAATCGACGCTGGAACTATTCGTACCTTGATCGTTTATGTAGGCATATTTTCTATTATATTCAAGAAAATGCCTAAAATAAAGTGAATCGTACTTTTACACAATAGTATGTGTGTCGATGTGCTTCTTAACATATCATGGTACTCAATTAATAAAAATACTGTACTTCCCCCTCTCACCCCTTCAGGGATAAAATTTCAGAATATACTTTGAAGTACATCCCTATATCTAGGTATACTGTACACACTCTGGATTATATAATCACATAAAGATCGATATTGAAAATACGTTGAAATTTAAATGTCATAATTTGCTCTGAACAGTATTTTCAATTTTCGTATTCCAATTCTTTTCACAAAAAACTTTCATACTAACCGTATTTCCCCAATATGACCCTTTAGTCCACTCCTACACCCTTTATGGAATAAGTTATCGGTTTGTAATATAAGTATAAATGACTAGTGTAAAGAAAACAACGTTTATTATCAGTTAGTATTTGTGTGCTTTGGTCCCCGACACAATACCTACGTTAAAAAAACATTAGGTCTTTACTATGAAATTGTCGTTTAGTACTGAAAAGTTAAGTAATTTTTTTTTATTCTATTAATCGAAGTATTCACACATTCTATAATGCAACTTTCCAGCGCACCGGCATTCAATGCCTCTCTTGAAAAAGTCAGCTGGACTCCTGGAGGCAACGATTCGCCTTTAATGCTTTGTTGTCAATCATAGTTTTCGGGCGACAACGAATCATCAGATAAAAATTCCCGGAACGGAAGCGTTGAAACTAATAACGTGCCGTGCGTCATTTCTAGTGTCATTGTTATTTCGTGCCTTTTACTTCGTGCCATTCCAATAAATATCAACACTCATAAGTAAATAATTGTACCTACAACCTTATTTATACTTTACTAGCTGTCCCCCGCGGTTTTACCCGCGTTCCCATGGGATGTCACATGTATTATACATAAAAACCGTCCTCTTCAATCACTCTATTAAAAAAATCGCATCAAAATCCGTTGCGTAGTTTAAAGGATTTAAGCATACATAGGGATATAGGGACAGAGAAAGCGACTTTCTTTTATACTATGTAGTGATACCTCAGTAATTACCAAAAATTATAAAGTAAACCAAACATTAAAGTGTTAAAATTATTTTTCAGAAACATGGATAAGGTGTTAATCAACCCCTAACTTAGTTTTAAACTTTTTATACTATTATAATTATATTTTTTACTATTATAATTTATTATTTGACAGGCCAGTTGGCTTGGTGGTTAACGCTCTGACTGCCAAACCGAAGGTCGCGGGTTCGATTCCCACCCAGGACAAACATTTGTGTGCATGAACATGTCTGTTTGTTCTGTGTCTGGGTGTAAATATCTATATAAATATGTATTTAGAAAAAAAAAAAAAGTAGTATTATGTAATATATCAGTTGTCTGGTTTCCATAGTACAAGCTCTGCTTAGTTTGGGACCAGATGGCCGTGTGTAAAGAATGTCCCAAGATATTTATAATATATCCATCAACATACTACAAATAAAGGCCCATTTATGAAATCGATTGTATTGTTTGTACACCTGTATTTAGGTGGGGCTACATAAAATGTGCAAAACGAAGTAAATTTATTGATCAATGCATACATAACGATAAAAAACACGAGTAAGGGATTTTGTTAGCGCCGCAGATTTATTTAATAATATACCAACCAGTTGCACTTTTTTAGGAATTATGAGATGAGCAATAACGGGAGCTTAATTATTTAACCAGAAGAAACTTACCTCGAATTACTCCGAATCTACAAGAAACTAACGTTACGTCTAATTGCTTAAATGCTAAAATAATATTCCTATTGGTAAAACGTCACTATTGAAGCATTATAGTGTCTAGTACCACGACATTTGAATAAACTCGTACAAATTACAGTGTTATACAAAAGTCAAGTGGTCATGTGTATGTTCCTAATGAGTTGGTTAAGGATATAACACATAAAATGTTCTCTGTTCTAGGTATTGCATTAATCTAATAAGTGATCTTAACTTAGCAGTCGTAATATCATATATTGGCAAGTAGCAAAGTTTAAGTAAACCTACACGATTTTACTTGAGCTTTTCTTGTTTTCCCACGGGAACCAGAAAATTTATTAGCGTGCTTGTTCTTGTCAATGTCATTTCCTAAACGAGCAAGTTTCTAGGACAACTGTTCGTGCCTATGTTTAATGTTATCATTGTATCGAAAATAAATCTAGACTAGGCTGAATTTATGGCCTACTTCGTGGGAGCTGGTGATTTACAAATTATTGAATCCGGATAACAATAGTGATGACGTATTCGTTTGATTACTAAATATTAGTACCAAAGTATCAACTTAGTTTTTTTTTTTAATTTAAAAAATACCTGCAATAATTAAACATAACCTCAGGAATGCTCACAGTACTTGTAAGTATTATGCGCTTGTCTAACTATCCACGGCAATATGCCAATTTCAATTCAGCGCAAAGATAAATGGCAGAATGTCAGCTTTGTTTAATTACAATTGAATAGAATCACGACGGACCGGCCGCGGTGCAGCAATCCTTAAAATATTCGATTTATTATTAGTTACTTTCGTTGTCTTGGTTCAAGTAAGAAACAAGCAAATTAAATATTCATAGTACCAGCATTAATTTATTTCTGTGAGACACATTATAAGCATTATAATAAAAATAATTAGTACTTCAGAAAAAACACTTTCAAACGAGATGGAAATAAACCTTGAGAACAGCGAGGGGAAAACAGAAGTAGGTCATTAAAATGCATTCTTTGACCGTGCTTGAATCACTTAACTTTTTGGATGAATCAAATGGATTAAAGAACACTTGTTTCAAGGTAACGATCACTTAAAACCCTAATTAAATAAAGCGATTTTTTAAATGTTTTATTTTTATGAATAAAATCGACCTTGCGCACAAATAAATATACCCATTACTTGAAAAACCTCGCGCCAGATTAGACGGTTACGTAAAAATTAGTAATTGATTTATGTCAGAGTAGATACTCTATAAAAACTAGTCAATAAAACAAACACTGTCGAAGGCATGTTTGGTGATCAGGTTTTGGAGCGCCACTGGCGTACGTAGCTACTGAATTAGTGGCACTCCACTATTTGGCGACAGGATATATCGCCGCGTGCGAAGCTAATCTTTGCCCCAATCTACTTCAGCTAACTTTATTGCAATGTTTGGAGCGATTCTATTTATCATACATTCAATATTTATTTATCTAAATAGCACATTAATGATACATAAATAAAAATTAGAGAAACTTTCCAAAAAGCACACTGGCTTCGATTTATAGTTAGTTAAACTTTAGGGAACCAATAACGATGATTACAATAATTTTAATAATTGTTTGGTAACCTTCGCATTTGTATCGAGCAATAACAATTTAAAATTACAAATAGGCCTGCTATATGTCACGCCAGAGGTTAACAAATTAATTCTAATATCGATCTTAAACGCGTCCTATAAAATCAATTGAGTAATATCCGTTTAATCTATATTTAACATAGAAACTTGAGAGTAGGTAGGTATCCGCCTACTTAAGCTCATATTTTCATTTGATGGCAATTAACGCGTTCTATAGCAATTTGGCGATACAAGCACATGGACTATTAATAAAGTGTTTCATTTGAAATATCTTCCGCGAGACTTGCATGGTTTCGCAATTTGCATGTAAGCTGCAAAGAGCTTAGGGGCTTGTTACCTTATGCAAGGCGCCGGGCGCGGGCGCAGCCGTCGACGCCGACGTCGGACTACGTAAATTACTTACTGGAACACATATGAGGAAACTAAACTGACTCACTTTACTGCTAAATGTTAATGCAAATTTAAATCATTTTGCAGTTTTGTGGGTCCCTTCTATTTCAAAAATATTGGGATTGGTTACACGAGTAAATAAATACAACATGAGAACAAAAGCGGGAAAACTCATTATTGATTAAGTTAAAATGCATTATTAATACCATAAATCATTAGCTGAGGATACTTATTTCAGTGAAATATAATTTCCTGACATAGGTAATTAGTGGCCGCTTTAAATCATAAGATCATTGAAAGCTGAGCCACCATTGGCAGATTAGGCTCGATATCTATCATTGGTTGAATTAGACGCCGGCTCAGCGCAAAACCCAATCATTAAATAAATATATTATGCACAATTCTCAACTATAATATTATAAATGCCTATGTGAGATTGTTTGTCTTATTTCTTACGCTTTGACGGCTAAACGACTAAATCGATCTTGCTGAAATTTGGCACGCACATAGTCTAAAATATGGAAAGGGACAATTCATCCCGAGAACACCGGTGAATACAATGAGGACAGCTTGTTTCCCAATAAAAGTCAAATCAATAAAAAATATAAAATTATGAATGCTAATTTGATTAACCTTAAAATTCTAACTACCTTTATGTGGTAGCGCCAAGATCGTATTACACTGGCATGTAAAATACGTCGTAACAAATCCATCTTAATCTTTAAAACATTATTGAAAAAAATATTTCGCAAGCAGATTAAGTAGGTAGCCGGACTCCGTATAATTCAGTAGGGATTAATATGAGCCACTTCATTATTTCTACTTCGCAGGCTCCTAATCCCCTATTACGTTATCGCGTTAGCTTAAGCCTTTAAGTAAAGCAGTCCTAACGTAACGTATTAATCAAACATTTATATTATTCTACTAGCTGTCCCACGCGGTTTCACCCGCGTTCTCAGGGATGTAACATTTTCCCGGTACAAAAAGTATCTCATGTGCTATTCCAGGACATTTTCTTTCAAGCCGATAGGAGGTTGAATAACGAGTCCATTTACAATATTTAAGAACCGTAGTAACGCTGTATAACATACCCCAAAAAAATATAAATAAATATTTTTATGTATGAAAAATAGAAAAATTATTATAGTAGACAATTATTAGGTAAAATAGGTACGTAGGTCTTTCTGTTAAATAAGCTGGTTCCCTGACATGACAGCTTACTAGGGTTGTTGGCTTCGATAATTAATTATAATTTAACGGGGTATTTTGTAACACGTTGTATATATGACATGCCAAGTTTCATCCAAATCCGTTTAGTAGTTTTTGCGTGAAAGAGTAACAAACATCCAATACATACATTTACGATATTTGTAGGATCCAAGTGCCTACACCAAACCTTAATTATACCACATGTTTTATTTATGAAATAGATCATTTGTTATTTCTTGGATCTTTAGATCATCGTATTTATATTTTCAGTTAATCTATATATATAATATTATTATGTAGGAAAGCTGATTTTGTTGGTTATATGCGGAAGGTAAACTCTGGAACCACTGCACCTATTTGATTAATTCTTTCACCGTTCGAATAGTATTTTTACTGATGTAAGTCGAGAAGAGCCGCTGTCAATAAAATACATAACAAAATATAAGTCTATATGTAACTCAAAGATCTGTTAAATATCTTGAATGCCAAAATCGTTGTTGATAAAAAGTAAAATAAACTGTGGTAAATATAAGTCTTTGCTATTCTATATTTTCAAAACTCCCCAAAAGAATTAATTGATTAACTAATTAACGTTGTAAGCATTAATTTAACATAATGGCTTGTTAAATATCTTTAATGCGTTAGTTGATATGTAGCAAGTAGTAGCTACTTACAAAATAATAAAGTAATTTTATGCGATCATAAAATATGTTGACATTGTGAATTTAATGAGTATCTACAATCTACATAGACACATACAAAATCAATTAACGAAAGTTTCTTAAAATCACTGATATGGTAAAATTTATATGAAAAAATTATTTTACCACTTTCTTAATAGGCATTAGTAAAGCATGCAAGCTCTTAAGTTATCAACTGACTGGAATTGAAAACCTATGTAGGTAGGTTACACGAAGTAGTATATATCTGTTGACCTGAAAATTTCAATTAAAATTCACATGTGCATTCAAATTGTAAAGAAATTTAATGGGCTAACCAAATTTTGAGGTTGCAGTTGTAGTCTTTATGATTATATAATTTACTATTTAGGATAATTACTTTACATTACTTGTACTTATCAAGAACTTGTATTAAACACAGTGTCTTGTCTAAGAGTTTCTATATGGACATTTTGCGATCAAATTGTTTGTATTTAGTGACTGCTACATTGCTGATACTTTACCCACACGAGCCGCGCCCACCGAGTCGGTACCAATGTAAGGCGAATGTGAAAAAGTGTGACCCGTTCTTACACATATGACTTCGCTATATAAGACTTTGCGGACTAACTTTGCTCTCATTTCGGCTTACGCTTAAGTTTGGCAAATACGACTAAGAACTTTCGATAATCATTTAATATTAACTTTGCCGCAACTGCAAGTAGTTGTATCATATTATATAGTTCAAGTGAATCCTTAAAAATACATAATTATTAAATAATATAATTATTCAGGATGAAGTTGGTAAGTGAAGCCAAGCATATTTTAGAATGTTTGGTAGTTTTAAACAAAAAACCCTTTAATTAATTATTTATGAGATTTTGTGTATTTTATGGCTCATGACTTTACGTAATATTTTTACTTTCACATTTTGACTTTTACTGTCTCTTCTTTCAGGTCATCTTTATGACTGTTGCGTTGAGCATTTCAACTGCATCGGCCTATCATGATCCTGATCTTAATTACCATATAAGTCAAGTACAGAAGCTTTCAAACTGCGACAATGGTTACTCTTATCCTGCTCCAACAGTACAGTTGGCGGGAAATGGAAAAGTGGTTGCACCGACAATATTGGCTCAGCCTATAGTTTCCGCGCCTGCTTACCAATACTCTGGTTCTACTGGATACTCAGCGAGTGCTTCTGGATATTCAGCTGGCGCTTCTGGATATTCAGCTGGCGCTTCTGGATACTCAGCCGGCGTAGCGTATCAAGCGATACCACCTAAGATCACTTACGCAGCACAACCGGCAATATATCAAGCATCCCCCGTCTCAAACTACGCATCTGCACCAGCGCAATTTACTAACGAAGTTCACGGATACGCTACCTCCGCCGGTCTTTCGTCATCAAATACTGCCCAAAGAACAGTGACACCACTAGCAACCTATGCCCAAGCCCCGATCATAGCAAAAGTGACAGCAGCTCCGCTGATCGCCAAATTTACGTTAGCTCCTTCTAAGACTTCTTACGCTTCACAAAACATTATTACTCAAGGATCATATGCAACAGGGTCGTTGGCAAAAGCCTCTCTGAATTCTTACAATAATATTCAAACGGGTGGACCAGTGGTTTCTCAAGTTTACGCCGCCCCAAGTGCAGGATACGCAACATCGCCGGCATTAAGAATACAACAAACCGCTCAAGTTGCATCACCACGTTACAGTGCACCTACTGTCGCAGAGTACAATCAAGCTGTTAAAGTTCCAATTGTGGCGCCTGCTGCACAAGTGGCTCAATACTCGTCGGCTTCAGTTTCTCATCTGTCAGCACCGACAACTCAGTACTTTACACAACATTCTGCTCCAACCGTGACTCAGTATTCTGCTGCTCCTGCTGTGACGCAATATTCTGCCCCAGCGACTCAATATTTATCACCTGTTGCAACTCAACACGTGACACAAGTGGCAGCTCAGTATGCAGCTCCTGTGGCAACTCAATATACAACTCAATATGCAGCTCCTGTGGCAAATCAATATACAACTCAATATGCAAATCAAGGAGCAGCACAATATGTATCAAGTGGAAATATCCAATATTCAGGGCAGGCTGTAGCTCAATACGCAGCACCGATCACAAAGCAGTATGCCGCACCAATAACAGCTCAGTATGCCGCACCAATAACAGCTCAGTATGCTGCACCAATCACAGCTCAGTATGCCACACCCGTAGCTACTCAATCCGCAGTATCGTTGGCTACACAATACGCCGCACCAGTAGCATCTCATTATTCAGCACCAGCTTCTGCCGCAGTATCTCAGTATTCAGCCCCTGCCGTTGCCACAGTATCACATTACGCCAGCGCTCCCTCCGTTCAAGTGTCATCATCACATGGAATTGGTGCAATATCTGCCCATGGCATCGCGACCGCATCATTAGCTGGCAAGAACGCCCACACCGAATTTTTGGAAAATTATGTAAGTGCATTAAACTATCTAACTTTATCAGAAAGCGCTTTGAAGATAATATCACGATCACCAATCAACACAATCACATATTATGATCAGTTTATTTTTAATGTACTGTCGGATACATAAGTTAGCAATAATAGAACAAATCTAAAACAAAATATTAGAACACTAAAACGAATGTAGAAATTTTACAGTTAAGGTTTATAATGAAAGTTGTAGTGTACAGGTTTACAAAATTGGATTTATTCAGGTATCTTCTACGTTACTATACCAGGGGCTCACAATGTTTTTTTTTTATTTAACTTAATGTATAATAGGATTTGTTAGTTTTATGACGCACAATATATATAATTTTCTTTCGTGAAATATATAATTACAGTCAATATAAACAAAAAAATATATATACCTTCATAATTGGATTTTTCCACTCAGCAAGTAGATTCAAAATTGTCTTAGATGTGGGCATTTTATGAGTCAGGATACAACTGCATAGCACGGCATACGTTACCTCACGTCACGTCCCTATCGCTTATTTCATGACGTAACAGATTTGATTGGTTGTCCAATGGGTCGCAGACCGGTTCCAATATGAACACGATATCTTATCCAATTAGTCACTCAATACGATATTATACACACAACATAGGCTTCAATGTTCATTTGTAATATTTTAAAGTAATATATCTCTACTCCACATCCATAATAATTAATGTAATGTAAATAGGATTTATTATCGTAAAGCTTAGTTCTATGAAAATATTAATTAATATGTAGATACCTGATGTCTCTTTTTGATCGTATTTACAAAATTACAAATCTATTATTATCTAACTAAATAAAATCCCTTGGTTGCAGTTATATATTGAAATCATATCAATATCACATTATAGGTTAAACCTACCTATACTAAAAATAAGCAGAAAATATGTACTTAAATTGCTTTTTATGCAACTAATAAATTCACCTAAGTTTGGTGCAAAACTAACATAATAATGATTTGCGATTTTGTTTTAAGATTAATATAGTTTTAAAATAACAACACTTACCTAAGTAACCTACCACCTAATAATAAATAATGGATCTTATTTTCAAATCTTAATTAGTTGAAAGTCTAAGTGTTAATATCCAAGATTATATATCTATAATTTTTATAAGTAGCACCGAGTAGTTCCATAGTACAACCTTCACTTAGTTAGATTTTTTCAGATATATTATTATGATTACTTTTCCAAGTCTAATATATAATACCTATACCTAACAGATAAAACAAGTTACCAATTATAACAGACAAGTGCAAGTCGGCCTCGCGCACAAAGAGTTCCGTACAATAATAAAATATGAATATTAAAAGTATTTACTTGTCTAAAACTGAGATGATAAAACATTTTAATTTGCAAAATATAGATAAATAATTAAATATGTCTGAATTATTTCAGATTATCAGACTCGCAAACTTTAGAGATACGGGTAGTAAACAACACTTTAAAAGCCAGCATCACGTTTTAATTGTCCAAACAAGCAGATGTGATTGACAGCGACAAAGTCGCAACATAAGGGATTCGTTTTACCATTGATATCGAAACCAGCCAACAGAGAAACTGGTGTTTCACAAAAACTATCTTTTTTTGTTGTTTATAAAACGGTTGTGTCTGTACCTACAATGAAAATATTTTCCAAACACATATAGCGTTTTATATAGGGCGTTGCAACAGAATGCAATAAGTCCATTTCTGAAAACTTTGACTCTTTGTTTTTATTCGCTTAGCTCCTAAATGTCCAGAAGAATATGAATTAATTATATTTTCACGTTTAACTGGAACGTAGATTGGGGAAGATACAGGCTTTAGTTCATCAAAATTGGCTCATGGAAAAACAAGTTAATCAAATAAAGCATGTTAGGTCGTTCACGAATAGTTATATTTATGAAAAAAAGCGTAAAAAACAAACCTCTGCAAAATATCTACTCACCTATACTTGATGTTGTACGCAAACAAAATATAAAATAATTTACAGGGTTCAAAGGATAAAATATAACTATAAAAGCGTAACTTAGGCATCTTAGTTAGTATTAGGTAACTTAATATTCGATATCCAGTTATCGCTTGACTTAGATTCCATCCTGTCATACTTAAATAGAATGGTCACCACTTTTTAAAACTAAGAACTTCCTTCACTGCTCAATATACCTACCTACCTTTATCTATAGATAGGCAGGTATGTATGTACGTATTTACAAAGCGAGTGACAAGTTTACGATGATCCAATTAAGTCAACCACATTCACTTGCATAACAATTTGATACAAACTGGACTCAACACAATCTAGACGACTTTCACTGAAACTAATGTTGTTTCAGAACCCTTTAGTAATAATGGTAGACAAATGCTGACTTTAGTGTAAGGTATAATTTATGTACTATCTATGTTTAGGCTTGTTTGACCATAATCTCACCATAGTACGCAAATAAGCCTCGACGGGGTCCGGTTTATAGTCTACCATCCATTATATTTATTTAATTCGTCATCTGTAGTTATGATATGGTATATTTTGTTACCTGGATCGTAAAACGATACCACGATAATAACCCGATATTAGAATGCTCCATTAGAGGGCGTGACCTACTTTATCTATAAAGTTCGTTCGACACCTCAATGAACTTTGCGGCAGCTGGCATTTCTCACGGCATTATCTAATGAGATAACATTATGTTTCGCAGGACGCCCACCCAAGGTATGCTTTCGAGTACGGCGTGAACGACCCTCACACTGGAGACATTAAGCAACAGAAGGAAACAAGAGATGGAGAAGTTGTGAAAGGTTAGTTACTCACTTTTCTTAGAGTACCTACGTAAGTGTTATGCCATCTAAAGTAGGATAACCCAAGGTGAGACAGACCGACGAACGGAGTGAGTCCATTCTGAGTCCCTTATTGACATTGTAAGAATAAATTATCATAAGTATTTATGCTGAATCATAGTAATATTATAAATGATAAATAATCCAACGTACCTACTACTTTCCTGAGAATGACAAAGTAACTCTGTCTGATTGTAAAGTTTTTACGACTACGATCACTATAGATGCGGCTCATCCGATCGTCTTGTAATTTGGCATGCACATAACACACATTTATTCGATTGAACGAGTGACCGAAACTCATAATCTATATATGGCATAATCGATATAGACAGGTCAATTAGCTTGGTGGTTAGCGACCCTGACTGCCAAGTCGAAGGTCGCGGGTTCGATTCCCACCCAGTACAAACATTTGTGTGCATGAACATGTCTGTTTGTTCTGTGTCTAGGTGTAAATATCTATATTTATATGTATTTAGAAAAATAAAAAGTAGTATATCAGTTATCTGGTTTCCATAGTACAAGCTCTGCTTAGTTTGGGATCACGGCCATCTGCCGTGTGTAAAAGAATGTCCCAGGATTTTTTATTTATATAAAAATTATATTATATAATTAATCTTGTTTGTGTTTTCTTCACGTCTTCATCTTTTACACAGGGACACAGCTTACATGGTGGATAAAGACAAACTGCTTTAAGTCAATCATTCCTAAATCAAATCAACAAATATTGACGACAACGATGTTCTAGAATAACACATAGGTACACGATACATTTTTTCCGGGAATTCCCTCAGGATTGACCGCAGGGTGGAAGCTAGTACAAAATATAAAAATATATATCACCATGTTGAGTTTCTAACTGGTTCTTCTGGTAGTGCCTTCAGTCCTAACTAACTATAAGCTTAGATTCTAAGTTGGTATGTACTTAAACAAAAAAGATACGTCCTCATTGCAAGATTTCGAGTCTAATGTAGACTTGTGTATACACATAAAGATAGCGTAGGCATTTTGCTTTGAACTTTTCAAAGTTGTTTTGGATTTAACTTATTAACACCTACCATCGCTTAATTCCAAGCTGATACTCTGTGATGTGAAAGCCCATGTTAATACATAATTGTCTTCATTTATCCAGGTCAGTATTCTTTGGTGGAGCCCGACGGCTCTGTGCGAACGGTGGATTATGTCGCTGATTGGGAGACCGGTTTCCATGCCAACGTGCGCAATAGCAAAGACAATCAGCATTAGAGAATACCTATCTACGAAACCAATGGTCGAAGCACGACTTGCCTTATTTGGTTCGGCCACCTGTCAACCTACACCAATAACCTAATAAATCCAACATAAATAAACGAAATATCAATAAATTTGAATTTACAAAGCGGTTCGAGTGCGAATGTTGACGGCCTAGCCAAGTCGGATGTAGGTAAGTTATGCGGTATTAGAATAATTTTAATCTTACGAAACGGAAATTCTATGACTTCTAGGGCACCAATGTTTTTTTTTATATTCCATGCTATATATCTGTGTTGTGTACCTATTTTATATCGCAAGAAAACTTACGTACCTACCTATTATAGTTTATATTATTAGTTTCTACATTCAATTTATTGTCAACGATACGATATCATAGACGAAGTCGGTGTTTAGTGAAAAATAGATTTAGGCAAAATTAATTACCCAATTATTAAAATAATGTCACAAAAGATTTGAGGGCAACAAAGTTCTAAAACATATTCCAGAAGAGTGATAAATATTACTTTCCTATTTAATAACGAAACAAGGTTGTAAGCATGCAATGTAAATCAAATCTTTAACAAATATTATATGTACCTACATAGTTACCTATATTGCAGAATTATTGAGCTATTAATTAGGAATTAATATAAGCATAGGGAAACTTATATAAGATGTATAATTAGACTGAAGACGAATAAATAATGAATAAGACAACACCGCATTTTATTTATTTCTATTAGATTAGATTATTTAGGATTGCCGACTACCCTACCTAATGAAAGTAACCGTAAAATGAGTGCGAGTTTGGCTCTCGCACGGTTTTCGTATATTATAATAAAACTAACTTTATTTTGTGTGTAGTAACAACTATATTCACTTACCCTAAGTATTCTTACTAATAAGTAGTAAAAATGTTAAATAATAAAACTTCATTTCATGAGTCTCATTTTCACTAAAGTTTCTGCGTAAACTTATGGCTTTTAATAAAAATATTATTTGGAATTTGTAAATAAAGCCTGTAAGTTCATAAAATTATATTATTAACCACTTAATGATTAGATGTCTGCTTGCATCCTCCTGTCCTGTCAAATATGTGACAACCTCAATTTAATCCCACATAAGTATTCAGAAAATTAAACGACAAAGTTAAAAAGGTTCCGCACCACTAGACCATATTTAACAAAGTGCCATTTAAGAAACATGTATTTTTTCGGCCCTTAAATTTTTGGCATAATTTAATTTTTATATCACTATTGTTATGCGGCCTTTGTTTTTTTTTTATTTCAGACGGGATTGCGATTGGCCTCAATCTCACCTGATGGTAAGTGAAGATGAGGCCGAAGATGGAGCTCGCTTTCCCGTTAGTAGCCTATTCACTCTTTTTTTAAAGAGCCCCAAGTTGTATGTATCTGGGAACACAGACGAGGGGAGAGAATTCCAATCTTTAGCTGTGCGCATGAGGAAGGAAGCTGCAAAGCGCTTCGTGCGAATTGGTGGTATGTCTACAACAAAAGGGTAAAAACTCATGTCATGAAGTTCCATAGCACACTCACCAAAGTGTAACCGATAAAATACCGAGAGGCAAGCAATTCTGCGACGATGTTCGAGACTCTGGAGCTTGGACTCAACCAAAGTAGTGTCAGTAGAGTAATAGACACGCCTGTGTTTTGGTAGCGTTAAACTTGACCAGGTTGGCATCGCCCCAGTCGGACACGGCCTGCAAGGTCAAATACATACGCTCTACCATGGACTCCCTGAGAAACTGGGTCTCCCTACTACTAGCCTTCGCACTGGAAACGTATATGTCAACAACTGTGCTGTCCTCACTAGAGGAGAGAGCTGTGAGGTCCCCAGTAGACCGGCCTTGGCGAAACCCATATTGCCAGCTACTGAGAAGGTCATGTTGTTCCGGGTATGCTAGGAGCCTGTTGTTTAAGACACGCTCCATAGTCTTGCAAATAATGGAGGTGATGGCAATCGGTCGATAGTTACCGGGGTCAGCACGACTCACCTTCTTTGGTACAGGTTGCACGTTCGCAAACTTCCAAGTCTTTGGAACTTTTCCAGTCTCTAAAGAGAGGCGATACAGACGCGTCAGAACCGGAGACAACTCAGGAGAGCAATTACGTAACACAATTGCTGGTATTCCGTCAGGACCACTGGCTTTATTCACGTTTAGGGTGCTGAGCGCTCGTAATACCTCTTTTTGCCCTATGCGGATAGTGGGCAGAGTAGCGTCATAGCGAGGTATAGAAGGTGGTGTAGCATTGCCAGCTTCTAGACGTGAATTTTCCGCAAAAAGGGCAGCAAACACGTTGGCTTCTTCCTCTGCAGTGTGAGCCAGTGACCCATCCGGTTTCAGCAACGGAGGCACCGTCCTGCGGCAGAAGTTCGTCTCCACAGATTTAGCGAGGGACCAGAACGCTTTACTTCCAAAGGGATATGAAGCCAGTCTGGATCCGATTCGCCTCACGTGACGGAAACTCTTAATTACTTTTTTGCAGGACTTGGCGGCGGTATTGAAGGCTAATTGCAGGCTTTTTTCTTTTCGGCTAAATCCGGAGCTTTGACATTACGAGCATAAGTCCAGGTTAGGTAAACCGACTGTTTTTGCGCTTCAGCGCTTACACAATCGGCGCCAAACCACGGACGAGCTTTGTCACCAAGTGACACGTCAGAAAATGGAATGAAGTATTCCATAGCCTGGCGGATCACTTCAGTAATACTGTTCGCGCAGCTCGACGGGTCACCAGAAGAAAAGCACATTTGCCGCCAAGGGTAGGATGCAAGGAAGTGCCGCATCTCATCCCAATTTGCTGACTTGTATCGCCATACCCGCCTGCTTCCCATAGGGCTAGTGTCAGACGGGGAGTGGTTAGATACAGATTTCACCAGACAGTGATCCGATGTTCCCAACGGGGATGAAACTGACATGGAGTACCTGTCTGGATCGGTGGTCGGCAGAAGGTCCAAGCAATAAGGCGTATGGCCACCAACATCTGGTATCCAAGTGGGCTGGTCTACCAACTGAGTGAGATCTAGCGATAGAGCAAATTTGCGCGCCTCTCTCCCAGCATGGTCGCCAACTGGCATGGGAACAACCACTCTTGGTGGTGGGCGTTAAAGTCCCCCAGGATAACCAACTGCACACGCGGATAACGCTGTTGGGCCAAATCCGCAGCATCGCCGAGATATTCAAATAGCCTGGTCGTCTCAGGATCAACACTGTGTGACCGGTAGACAAGGGAGTAGAGTATTTGCTCCATCCCAGTGTCCACCAGTATCCAAAGTTTCGGAGGCGCCGACAGCAGATGTCATCGCGAGCATACACACAGACTCCAGCGCGAGGCTTAAAATTGTGCTCCAAGGTGTACCCTGGGTAGTAGAGGTATGCCGCGTCTGAAGGACATCCGATCTGCGTCTCCGTGACGCAGAGCAAGTGAGGCCTCTCAGTCTCAAGGTGATGATGGACAGGGTCGAGATTGGAGTGCAGGCCTCGAATGTTAGAGAGGTGCACTTTCATGGAGAGTGGCTAACCCACTACTTGGGCCAGGGGGGCCAACTAGCTGCCGTGATCCGGCTCCGGGCCAAGAATGTGGCTCCGGGGCCCGATGGGATCCACGGCTGCGTGTTAGCCCTCGCTCTGAAGGAGCTAGAGCCCCAACTGAGAGGGCTCTTCACAGCGTGCCTCGAGCGAGGCCAGTTTCCCACATTGTGGAAGTCTGGTCGACTGGTCCTGCTCGGAAAGGCGGGGCGCCCTGCGGACTCACCGTCCGCGTACCGGCCCATAGTGCTGCTGGACGAGGTGGGCAAGTTGTTCGAGCGAGTCCTCGCTGCCCGCCTCGTCAGCCACTTGTGCCAGGAAGGGCCGGACCTGGACGGGAGTCAGTTCGGGTTTCGGCAAGGGCGCTCCACCGTGCACGCTGTGTCGCGAGTAAGGGCCCTGGCGGAGGAAGCGGTGTCCCGGGGCGGGGTGATGTTGGCGGTCTCTCTAGACATCGCCAACGCGTTTAACACCCTGCCCTGGAGTTGCATTCGGGAGGCACTGAGGTATCATAGAGTGCCTCCCTACCTCCGCCGCATCGTTGGGGCTTATCTCTCCGAGAGGTGTGTCACATACACGGGACGTGATGGCATTCACCAGCGCCCGATGTCGTGCGGTGTTCCACAGGGTTCGGTTCTTGGGCCGCTCCTGTGGAACATCGGCTACGACTGGGTGCTGAGAGGCGAGCTCGGCCCGGGGGTGGACCTGACGTGTTACGCGGACGACACGCTGGTCACCGCCCGGGGGAGCTCGCACAGGGAGGCAGCGTTGCTGGCGACGGCTGCGGCGTCACAGGTGGTGAGCCGCATCCGTCGCCTAGGCCTGGAGGTGGCCCTCAGCAAGTCGGAGGCCATGGTGTTTCATGGCCCCCGGCGGGCGCCGCCGCCCGGCTCACACATCGTGGTCGGGGGGGTCCGAATCGCTGTCGAGCCCACCATGAAATATCTGGGATTGGTGCTCGACAGCCGGTGGGACTTCGGGCCCCACTTTCGGCGGCTGGCGCCCAAGCTGTTGGGCGCGGCTGGCGCGCTCGCAACGCTGCTTCCCAATCTGGGGGGCCCGAGCTCCGCCTGTAGGCGGCTCTACATGGGGATCGTGCGATCCATGGCCCTGTACGGGGCCCCGATCTGGGCCCTCGACCTGACGGCCGGCGCGATCGCTGTTCTGCGAAAACCGCAGAGAGCGATGGCCGTCAGAGTCATACGGGGGTATCGCACGATCTCCTACGAGGGGGCTTGTGCACTGGCCGGATCCCCGCCCTGGGACCTAGAGGCGAAAGTCCTCGCGTCACTGTATCGGTGGCGCGAGGAAGAGGCGGAGCGGGGCGAACGACCGATGCAGCGTCACGTCGAGCTGCGTCGGTCTCAGCTCCGCGAGGTCCTGGTGGCGGAATGGCGGGACAGGCTTTCACGCCCTACCGCCGGCCTCGACATAGTCGGGGCGGTCCGGCCGGTGCTCGAGCGCTGGCTCGGGAGGAGGCACGGCTCCCTGTCGTTTCGGGTGACGCAGGTACTCTCGGGGCACGGTTGCTTCGGGAAGTACCTGTGCCGCATAAACAGGGAGCCGGACGCCCGGTGTCACCACTGCGTCCATTGCCGGGAGGACACGGCGCGGCACACGCTGGCAGAGTGTGCCGCTTGGGAGGAGCCGCGTCGTGCCCTCATCGCCGGAGTAGGCCCGGACCTCTCGCTGCCGGCCGTGGTCGAGTCGATGGTCGACAGCGAGGAGGCCTGGGACGCAGTGGTAACCTTCTGCGGTACTGTTATCGCGCAGAAGGAGGCTGCGGAAAGGGAGAGGGAGATCTCAACCCCTCACCCGATCCGCAGCAGACGCACCGGGCGTCGGCGGAGGGCGGACAACGCCCTCTTCCAGCCCCCCTAAATGGGTCCAGGGGCGACTGACTCGGGGACGTCCGTCGCCCCCCTACAACATCAGGACCCGAGGTGGCGGCGCGTGTGGTGTTCCACGTGCGCCCCTCAGAGAAGTCGGGGGGGGAGGAGTTAACACCTCACTCCCCCCCCTCGACCAGACGGGGCCCGCGGCGGCGGGCCAGCACCAGCCGGGGGTTGCGGAAGCTGAATTCGTGCCCGCGACCCTCGGCGCTTAGGTGTGTGAAGGAACACCGGAGGGGTTTTAGTGGGTATACCTCTCGGGCCCCTTCTCATTTTTATTGAGAAGGGGAGTTTGCGAGAGGGAGTCCCACATAACCACCGCGTCTCCCCGGGCGCGGTGGTATGCGCAAAGCATTTCCCCTCCTAAAAAAAAAAAAAAAAAAAAGGGGGGCCAACTAAACGACCGATGCAGCGTCAAGTCGAGCTGCGTCGGTCTCAGCTCCGCGAGGTCCTAGTGGCGGAATGGCGGGACAGGCTTTCGCGCCCTACCGCCGGCCTCGACATAGTCGGGGCGATCCGGCCGGTGCTCGAGCGCTGGCTCGGGAGGAGGCACGGCTCCCTGTCGTTTCGGGCGACGCAGGTGCTCTCGGGGCACGGTTGCTTCGGGAAGTACCTGTGTCGCATAAACAGGGAGCCGGACGCCCGGTGTCACCACTGCGTCCATTGCCGGGAGGACACGGCGCGGCACACGCTGGCAGAGTGTGCCGCTTGGGAGGAGCCGCGCCGTGCCCTCATCGCCGGAGTAGGCCCGGACCTCTCGCTGCCGGCCGTGATCGAGTCTATGGTCGGCGGCGAAGAGGCCTGGGACGCAGTGGTAACCTTCTGCGAGACGGTTATCTCGCAGAAGGAGGCTGCGGAAAGGGAGAGGGAGATTTCAACCCCTCACCCGATCCGCAGCAGACGCACCGGGCGTCGGCGGAGGGCGGACAACGCCCTCTTCCAGCCCCCCTAAATGGGTCCAGGGGTGTCAGACACGGGGATACGTCTGTCGCCCCACAACATCATAAGGACCCGAGGTGGCGGCGCGCGTGTGATGTTCCACGCGCGCCCCTCAGAGAAGTCGGGGGGGGAGGAGTTAACACCTCGCTCCCCCCCCTCGACCAGACGGGGCCCGCGGTGGCGGGCCGGCACCAGCCGGGGGTTGCGGAAGCTGAATTCGTGCCCGCGACCCTCGGCGCTCAAGTGTGCGAAGGAACATCGGAGGGGTTTTAGTGGGTATACCCTCGGGCCCCTTCTCATTTTTGATATGAGAAGGGGAGTTTGCGAGTGGGAGTCCCACATAACCACCGCGTCTCTCCCCGGGCGCGGTGGTATGCGTAAAGCATTTCCCCTCCTAAAAAGAAAAAAAAAAAAAAAAAAGCGGGGGCCAACTAGTGCTACTACCTACGGTCGGCCAGCGGAGCACCGTGCTTCGGATCCCGCTACCCTCCACGACCAGGCACTCGGCGCAGCAAACTCAGGGCGCCGATCCGGTTAGCAACTACAGCACAACTGTTCAGACCCGTCCCCCCCGAACCCCCGTTGGTTACTCCGAACGTCACGCCGGAACACGACCGAAGCCGTTAGGCGGCATGGCTTAGTTTGGAGGGTGGTACGGCCGAAGCCTACCACCAGAGAGTGGGTCTCCCACCAGCCGGGTTCGTCATCTCTTACGATCCGCGTACCGGCAGCGGGGGGATTAGTATTCTTTCTCCGTCCCCCCACGGATAGAAATTTGTAGCAGGTACTTACACACTTTCCCGCGTAATGAATTTACTGCCCCAATGGTACTCCTGCAAGAACTAACTAACCACATTAACCGGCTTGGACCGAAAATATAATACTTAATGCTTATAAATGCTCGCAATTTCGACAACACAAAAAATGTTAAGGACAGGAAAGGAAAATCCATCACAAAAATACTCAAATGCCAGCGGATGTGCTATTACGGACATATCTTACGGCGACCACAACCACACATCCTACGAGCTGCCCTACAATATAGCGCCAGGAAACGTAAAGTGGGCAGACCGATCTGGAAAGACTCAATGGCGCACGACATGGAATACTACGATAAAAGCCACGCTGATTGGCGTACTCTCGCGGAAACCAAAGCAGAATATACTAAAGCAGCCCAAGGAATTTACTCGATTGATGAGACCGACAGCGAAGCAGAAAATGACCTGGGACACCCTGAAATGCACGAGCCATACTTGCTGAGATCTAGCAAAGGACATTAATGAAAAACAACGACTACCGAAGAACGAATGAAAACAACCTAAGTAAAGGAAAACCAAAGAAAATCGAAGGCATTAACGCCCACTCAACACCGAACAACATTCATCAACGCTCATCCTTGTCAGCGATACCCGTCTTCCCTACTATCCAATATTGGCTACAGGCTGAACAGTCGGTCGATTGTGGTCAGCTGGTTGCGGTTGGCTGGCCGTCCTTTCCCATCCCAGAGCGTGTCACTCCCCTAGGCCACGCGCTCCTCGGTGTATCCATGGCTACTCCGATACAACTATTTAGGTACCAGTTGCTATAAACTATAACAGTTGTATCGTGGCTGATGCTTGAATGGTTGTATAGGACATGGGTCGGTCGTTGTACTGGCTGAGTGTAGTGCTAAATCATCATCATCATAAATCATCATCAATTCCTCTGCAGCAGAATACAAATGTGCAACGTCCATCTCCTCTAGGTGTTTGAGAAATCCAAATCTCGAACGAACAGCTTCCTATGCGTACAAAGTTTCAGTGTGAGAAACACAAAGATGATCAAGCACTGGAATAAAACCGGACACTTTAAATTTCTCTCTTGGTGACAGATTTGCGTCTTGTGCTATAATGTAATCGAGCGGTTTTAACTTCACTCGTTTTTTTCTGGTGCGTAATTGTACATATTTGATATTTGTTTAGCTGCTTGCATTTATCAAAATTGTCTCTTTTGGATTCAACGAACGATTTTAAAGAATCCAATGCACGCACAGTAGATTCAAGAAGCATTTTCGGGTTCTGTAAAATCTTATTTGTTCCTTTGAAGTGCATAATATATTTTTTGGTTTAAGCATGGAATAATATCGATTGTTCACATATTATTGTTAAATTAGATTTACAATTTCAAGGGGGATAAATCGTGACGAATTCGCGAATCAAATACTGAACTTCCGAGTTTTCAAAAATGTATTGCCTCCGAGATGCTCGATCAAATAAAAATTGATAGTTAATGGAAACTTGTAATCAGGGCTTTCTATATCGATTGAACGTGTCGTTTACACGGATTGAATTAAACATATATGGATATATTGTTTTTAATATTCAAGAACAATATTATTATTTATGTGCATGATATATCGGTAAAAATGCGAAACGATAGTGTATGAAAAAAAATAAAGTTGCTGATCCGTCAGAATTTGGATATTATTTTTTGTGTGGGGGCCCTCTCTTGTGGAGGCCCCAGGGCAGCAGCCCCGCCTGGCTACATTGCCAAACAATGAAATTACGCTAAGAAAGTACTTGGTTTTGATGGTCTCGAATAGCAACGGAAATTGCTCGTTTTCAAAAATTTTAATTATAAAGCCGGGTCACGGCGATGGGACAAAACTGACTATCGAAACTAACCCTGCAAGAGGGAGACCGATGTTCAGCAGTGGATGTCCACTGCTAAAGCCTAAGGATGTCCTTAGCCTGATATGATGATGATGAATAAGTTTTATATCAATATATTGCAAACATAGGACCTACATAGTTAATCCTTGTTGATTTCCAAGAAGAAAATGATTTTTAAAGCCGTTCTCAACTATATAAATAGAACAAAAGGAAGCCGCCATCAAAGCTGCAGTAAACCAAAGCGGCAGTCCAGAAGATAGGACCAAACCAGGACTCCGGTTTAAAAAAATTCATGAAAACCATCAAAACATCTATAGCGGGGTTCAATCGAGTATATCTAAAGCCACGGAAAGTCAGGCAGCCACAGTGGAGGATTTTCTAAAAATACCTCCCAAGGTCCTGAACACACACCAGTCGTAAGGACGAGAGCTGACATGGGCCAGGCTAGCTAAGCCACTCAAATCCCGGCATCGACACTATCAAAACACCTTCCTCGAGTTTTTAGGCACCATAATATTGTAACCGTGCGGATCTGTTAATGGCTTTCTGATTTCTATGTAAAATTCTAGTTTATCATATTAGCTGTAGATCTTCTTTTCATAAATAAATAAAATAAAAAAGAGCGACCAAAGAGGTCAGCATCATGAAGAAGAGAATGATTGTAATAATGATAGACATGATACAGTGGCATATTCCACCTCTATTCGGGCACGGAGTACCAACGCCATATAAGCAGCACCTCATTTTAGAAGTCACCAGAAAGAAAAAGCATATTGGTAGAAGCGATATCATTTGCAGAAAAACTGAGACGAAGTTGTAAATCATATGTATAATGGTTCGCAAAATATTCTCGATCATGAGGAATACCACCATGAACATCCTTACGAGTATTTGCAGACCACATATTAAGGTTTGTAGGATTGCGTGCAATGTATTACACATTGTTTGTGTTTGCCCTGTGAAAAAACAGATATAATACTTACATGACTTCTGAATATGAAAGGAACTGGCTCATAAGTACAGTTTCAGGACACAACTACCTTTCCACTTGGTAGCAGATTTTAGTAGCCACTAAGATGCATACTACAACGTTACCACCGCGTTTCTAAGGAAGATTTCCATAAAGGAAACCTCAAATTCTAAATGGAAGTCGAGTACACAACTTTAAATGCTACCATTGCCTTAAAGATCAGGTGTTAATATGGCGTAGAATAGGCGTAGAAGACATGAATACCTAAGATTATAGAATTTTGGATTTAGTCTGTTTTCTGACAACTACCTGTAACCTTGATAACCTCAACCTTCAATGTGAATACATTTTCTAGGCAAGTGTGATATAATCTGATATATCTTTCATATAAGCTCACTTCTGAAATACTACTATCCACTCAATTCACTGGTGCAGAGGCGGCCTTAGGGGATGGCGAACGGGGCAATCGCCCGGGGCCTCGCTCTTGCAGGGGCCTCGCGCAACCCAAGCAAATTAAAAAAACATGGATTTTAAATTTAATTCAAAGCATTTCTTGTCAAACATGACAAATACCTAAACCAAACAACCGGACTTACTTTCGCATCACATACTTTTCACGAAGGACAAAGGGCCTCGCAATGACCTGCCGCCCGGAGCCTCGCAATGGGTAAGGCCGCCACTGCACTGGTGCTTCAAATAGCACTGACCTTACCTCCTTTGGAGGAGCTTAGACCATTAAATCGCAAAGTAGCAACTATAGTACCTACCCAGCTTTTTTGGGTAACTTTGAACAGCTAACGCCTTTTAAAAATGTACTATTTAATGTATGAATACCATATTTACCTAATGCGTGCCAAAACCAAACTGAAAAACTGATAGGTACATATCAAATGTTAGTCTGTAAACATTGTGACATAACAACATACCAGATAATAATAGTAAAAATAAATAATCTATTCATCTAAAATTACGATGAATCAAATATAATTTACTCAAAAACTCATTCACTGTTTAGAAAATGACAGCAAGTGACAGAACAGCAGGTAACATACTGAGGGGGAGAAGAATTTCCATTTCCTTTGTAGGTCCATATAGACACTGTAATTTATGTATCATAGATCTGTGGTTATAACCGCAGAGGTTTTATAGTCACGCCCATCGGAGCAATCAATAAGCCTGGAGAAGTAACAATTAATTGAATGTTTTCTATACAGTGGCACTCTTTTAACAAACGTACTTTATATTACGATAGAAAGAGACAACAATAACACTTGTAACAAAGAGAATTTTCACGTCATTCCTGCTTCCCCTCATCACACATTTTGTGCTGCGCCTGGCCTGCCCACCCAATGCTACGCACAAACTTAGTATATTATTATTTATAATATTTTTAATTATAAATAAATAACCTTCTAAAATTTTAACTACTCCAAACAATGTTATGTATAAAATATTTGCATAAAAATTCCCTGACGATAAGCAATTTATTTTGAACTAGGGATTTAACATTACCTCTAAATTATCCTCGACTGATCAATAAAAAAAATCCTTTAGTCATCTATTTTTACCAATTATTTTTGTCCCCCATGACTTCTTTTACCATTTATCCGATGGTGATGAAAGTAAAGTAAGTTGATCTAAGCAACGGCGGCCTTACCCATTGCGAGGCTCCGGGCGGCAGGTCAATTGCGAGGCCCTTTGTCCTTCGTGAAAAGTATGTGATGCGAAAGTAAGTCCGGTTGTTTGGATGAGGTATTTGTCATGTTTGACAAGAAATGCTTTGAATAAAATTTAAAATCCATGTCTTTTAATTTGCTTGAGTTGCGCGAGGCACCTGCAAGAGCGAAGCCCTGGGCGATTGCCCCGTTCACCACCCCCTAAGGCCGCCTCTGGTTCTAAGTACACCTGCGATAGGAGGTGCGAGAGAAGGAACACCCCGGGGCTATATTACCACCTACATCCAAACTTACAAACTTCATTTCAATATTAGCGTAGATTTTGCGACAATATAGTAAAGAAAATTAAATGTTAGCATTAAAATAGTTTAATCAAATTAACAAAGCATTGTACCACACAATAATAATTTCATTAAATAAACTATGATATTTTTTAAACATCACGAAAGGTATAATATTTGGTGCACTCAGGAACATGGATATTGCCATTGTCCCGTTCTCTCTCGGTGCGTGCGTGAGTGTGAGCGAGTGAGACAGATATACGAATATAAATGCATATATATTAAAGCTTGTACGCCTGACGCATCATCAGGTCGAAATAGCAGTCGTTGTCGATGGACACGCTGATACCGCTGTAGTAGTTCATGAACTCTTCTGGGGTTACCTGAAAAATATATTTTTTATTAGATTTGATAGATCGGCAAAAGTCTCCCAGTATCTGACTGGGGGAGACGCTCTTTAGCAATTATTTTTAATTAAATCCAAAAATAATTTTGTAAAAAAATATAATCTTGTCACAATTACATGCATGACTGCTCCTATGATGATGATGATTTAGCACTACACTCAGCCAGTACAACGACCGACCCATGTCCTATACAACCATTCAAGCATCAGCCACGATACAACTGTTATAGTCTATAGCAACTGGTACCTAAATAGTTGTATCGGAGTAGCCATGGATACACCGAGGAGCGCGTGGCCTAGGGGAGTGACACGCTCTGGGATGGGAAAGGACGGCCAGCCAACCGCAACCAGCTGACCACAATCGACCGACTGTTCAGCCTGTAGCCAATATTGGATAGTAGGGAAGACGGGTATCGCTGACAAGGATGAGCGTTGATGAATGTTGTTCGGTGTTGAGTGGGCGTTAATGCCTTCGATTTTCTTTTGGTTTTCCTTTACTTAGGTTGTTTTCATTCGTTCTTCGGTAGTCGTTGTTTTTCATGAATGTCTTGCATTTTTTCATCCTGGTTTAATTTAAGATATGGTATCTCGTCTTCTAGTGTTTTCAGATTGTAATCTTGATGGATGAGGTTCTGAAAACACTTTGTAAAAGCTTTGTTTGTTCTTATAAGTAATATATCCTTAAGTACCGAGATATCAACCGTATCAAATGCTTTTTCTATATCAAGAGCTAGAACGTAGATGGGAGATCCTGTTATCCACATTTCATCCGTTATTCTTCTAAGAGAGAACCTATGGTCGTCTGTGGATCTGTTTTTCAGGAATGCCGCTTGGTAGTTTCCTAGTTCTTTCGTGATACTGTCCAGTTCAAGGAGCAGGTAGCTGGCGTATATGCGATATCCTACGTTGCACATTGTAATTCTTCTGTAATCATTTATGCTTTTCGGGTTTTTGGTTTTAGGTATTGGGACTTGGATGGTTTTTTTCCATGCTATAGGTATTATATTTTCGGTCCAAGCCCGCTTCATGTGGTTAGTTAGTTCTTGCAGGAGTACCATTGGGGCAGCTTTGAAGAGTTCGACTACTGTTTGATCCTCTCCCAGTGCCGTTCCATTTTTCATACTTCTTATAATTTCCTTGATTTGGTCTACTGATGGTCCTTCGCCTAGGTTAAGCGGTTTTACATTGGTTACTAGATCGATATGCTGGCCTGACAACATTCCTAGTTCTTCCTCCCATTTGGATATTGGAATAAAGTATTTCTTTATATTATATTTGACTGCCTGTTTATGTTTCCTGTAGAATTTATATGTGATTTTCATTCTCTGCGATGGATGAGCTTTGCTAAGGTCTTTGAAGAAGATCCTGGATGCTTCCTGATTGCTGTTATAGTTTTGAATGAATAGCTAGCCGATGTTCTTTAGATCTAGTAGGGGTTGTGGTTGAGAGGGTATAGGGGTTGTGGTTGAGAGGGTATCGGTAGCGGACTGTTTCATAATATGTAGGAGGAATTAAGTCATTTGTATCCGGTCGCTTTCTGGTAGAGATCATATCTAGAACCTTACATTGGTACTTTCTTTGGAGTGTTTATCTTTCCAAGCGGGTATATTCTAGATTTTTGTAGTTAAATTCTATAACTGTATTTGTATTTCTTTTAGTCGACGTATTGTTGTTTAAGAAGCTAGTTGGATTCTTGTTGCATTTTTTTGGTCTTATGGGATTAATTTCTCCCCAAATTAGTTTGTGGTCCGAAATGCTTATTAGAAATTCCCCTTTGATAAAAGAAAAAGAAAAGTATGGGGTATTCATGGATGTCAGTATGTGATCCAGTTGAGACGTTGCGTTGCCGGATTCCCATGTTTTCTTGCAACTTGAGCGTCCGAAAGATGTATCGAAATGAAATGAAATGAAATAAAATGAAATATTTATTCAAATAGGCCTTTACAGGCACTTATGAATGGTCAGACTCTAACACCGGTTCGGAAGGTTGTATCTAGTCTTAATTTCTCCTTCCTCATGACGTCTGTTAGTATTTCTCCATTTGTATTACATTCTGAGTGGTATAGGTTCCGTAGCGATACTTGTTTACTACCGTGCAAGTCTTGTACGTAGGTTTTTCCAATATGAGCGTTAAAGTCGAGAATTTTAGAGTGTGTAGAGTTTTTTGGTTGTTGCTCAATGAGACTGGATACTTCTGTAGATGATTTCACAGCTTTGGGTGTTTCATGAGGTATATGTGCTGTTACAATGTACCATTTGTTGTAGTTTCTGGTGGTGACTATTGAGGCGGTAATATTTGTGTCTTTGCTCTTGTTAGCGCTAGTCACTGCGAGACCATGATTTTTTCTTATAAGTATTGCTATTCCACGACGTTTGTTACAACATTAGTAAGGAACCATTTATAGTTTTTCGATTCATATGAAGCGTTCTTCATGCCAGTTTCTTGCAGACATCTTATATGTATTCGCCGTTTCTTTAATTCTGAATCTATTGCCCGTTTTGTTATGGGACTGCAGGCACCGTGAACATTCCATCTTGCAATTCTTATATTATCAATATGTGTTTGGATTTTATGTAGCGTTTCTCCTCGTAGTTCTGTATAACCCGTGTCGTCGGGGTAACTCATAGGGGAGTATTTGCTGGCTATACTGCGATTGGGTGTCAGTTCATTTGTGGATTGTGTTGGGTTGTGATATGACACTATGCTATCGTAATGGTTATTTCTGAGCGGTAGGTTCAACTTTCAACTCTCCCACGGCTTCAGCCGGGTTTTTGGTTTGGAACTTGAGCATATTTTCCTGTGGTTTCTCTTGATGTACTATGACGTTGACATGGTAGAAGTGTGCTGCTGCTTAGAGGACGTCAGTGCCTGCCCATTCTCCCGATCTGTATTGATTTTCTATATAGTTTTTTATTTCCTGTTCTTGGTCGGTCTCAGTGAGAGCAAGGTTACTAATAATGGCGTACCGAATGATCTGGACGTTTTGGTTTTCTTCGATGTATTTTGCAAGGTCGTGTCTGATGGCATAGTGGTCAAAGGTAAGGTGAAAAAGATTGTTGATTTGATGTACTATTTGCTCTAAAGAGGCAATTTCCGTCGGAGGTCATTCTTTCGATTTCCATTTTGTTCATGTTAACGTAATCTTGGTTATCTGTTGGGGTAAGCTTAGGTCTACTGTTATGTTAGTTATTATTATTACTTCTAATGGGCAAGTGAAATCACTTCCCGGTAGCTCCCCGATGGTATTTAATGGGCATTTAAGCTGTTAGAATTTTTTGTTCTAAGAGGTCCGGCGCTTTATTGTGCAGAGAACAGATGTAGTTTCTCTTGCACAATGAAGCAATAGTATTTTATTGCCTACCTCGTCTTGCGCTAACTGGGAATGGGTTTGACCCGACTCATCGGGTGGTTCCTTTGTTTCGATGCAATCCTTACCCAAAGGGTATTTTTTAGTCAATAGTTTTGGCACACGTGTTGTATCTTATTGTGCCGAGATTTAACTTTTTTGTCCCTGCGTCTCTTTGGGAATCGAAAGGAAACTATGGCCATCCAATTAAACCGATCCCATGAATTATAATAACTTTCTAGTCAAGAAATAAACTTCCTGTTTGGAATATTTCTAGGATGGCGTATTCGCTTAGCTTAACCTCCTCTAGGCGTAGCGTGTTCACATATGTAATCTAGTTATCTAAATCTAGTTCAAGCTTCAAGTTTTATAGAAATCGAGTTCAGTAGGGTTTTTGAAAAAACTTAACCAATTCTGTTAAATATTACCGTCTCCCGTGAAGTATATTATTGATTCAGGGCAGCACTTATCGTGATGAAACATGCACTCATGTACGTTATGTACCTACTGAGAAATTTAGGGTCACTTTGTGACGTTTGTTTTTTGTCTCCGAGATATTAATTTGATTTAATTGAATTTAATTTGAAGTTGACGATATTAAGAGGTGTCATAGAATGGGACAAACTTCAGGCTCACATAAATCTAGGCCCATTTTGGTGAAACTGCGGGATGTATCCGTCCGTAACAAGATTTGGTTCGAAAAAACTAAATTAAAGAGCTCGGGCATCACGCTCTCGGAGTTCCTGACCAAGACGCGGCATGATGTCTTTATGGCTGCTCGTAAGAGATTCGGCGTATCCAAGTGCTGGACCCGAGACGGCACGGTGTTCGTTTTGGGGTTGGGTGGCGTGCGGCATCGCATATTATGTGTCTCCGACTTAAATGACGTGGGGCAGCAAGCAATATCCCTAGAGAAGCCCAACATCAACAGACCAAGACGCGCAGCGGCTAATAAGAAGTAAGATGTCCTCTAGCCAGCTTGCTTTTGTATGCTTAAGGTCCGGGTAGATATCTTGTAAACTGTTAGTGCAGTATCTTTGAGTACCCTCATAATATATTTATTTATAATTTTATCTTTCACTTTTATACTGTTTGTTTACTTATTATCACTCTGACAGTGACAGTGACATTTATATAGGGTCTGTCTTGTCAAACAGTTTTTTGCGTTTCGTTTCATGCACTTTATTTTTATTTCTTTTTTATTTTCTATGTATGCGTTATTGTTTATTTATAAAAACATCTTAGTACAGCCCGGACCTTTCCATCTTCGTTTTTGTTATTTTTATTTCTTTCCGAATGTGTTACTTTTGTAACTTACCACACACCGGTGGGTGGATGGAATTATTGTTTGCACTTTTATTTAAGTAACTATTATTATATTTTATATTATTATTTTTATTTTGGAAATACATAATTTATTTATTTATTTATAAAAAATATGTCTGAACTGGATAGCGATTGTAGTGATACTGGTACGTTTTATTCAGCAAATAGCAACGATGATAGTTTGACTAGTATTCCCTCACTAGGAGATAGTCTTACTTCAAAGTTTTCTGATGTCCCTATGAATTTTAATGTTGTTCACATCAATGCCCAGAGTATTCCGGCACATTTCCCAGATATACTGGCAAATTTTGACTGTAGGAATATTCATGCAATTCTTATTTCGGAATCATGGCTGAAACCTTGTCTGCCTTCTTCTGCCTACTGTCTCCCTGGCTTCCAGCTTATCAGAAATGATCGAGCGGATGGCGGTGGTGGTGGTGTTGCCATTTATCTCCGGTCATACATTACTTACAAGATTGCTAGTATGTCCACGCAACCACCACCGGCAAACGCTGGTGAGCATCTATTTCTGGAAGTAGAACTTAATCACTCGAAAGTTCTTCTTGGTGTGTACTACTGTCCTTCCTTACGAATAAATTATTTTTCCTCCCTTGAAAACACTTTTGATAACCTAGTTGCTTCTTACGGTCACACTATAATTATGGGGGATTTTAATACGTGCCTCCTTAAAAACGACTCTCGTTCTTCTTCTCTTTCTTTCGTTGTTGAATCTAACAACTTATCTATTCTTCCTCTAAACGCTACACATAATTTCCCCAATTGTACCCCATCTCTTCTTGATCTTATCTTTGTTTCCTCTCCTGATCACGTCGCTAAACACGGCCAGTGCGCAGCCGACGCGTTTTCTTATCACGACTTGATTTTTCTATCTTATAAAATTCGTCCTCCTAAGGCTAAGTCAAAAGTTCTCTTGCAGCGCAATTTTAGTGGTATGGATCTTGACACACTTCAAAAGGATGCTAGCAGTATTGATTGGTCCACTCTTGTGACTGCTGGATCGGTGGATGATAAGGTTAACATTTTTACACAGAGACTTTTAAAACTTTATGACGATCATGCACCGGTTCGGGCAGTTAAGGTAAAACATCCCCCATCACCGTGGCTTACCGATAACATTAAAAAGATTATAGCCAGAAAGATCGTGGCTAAGTCTAGATTTCGATGTCGTCCGTCCACCCTCAATCGGGAAAAATATGTGGATGCCAGGAATCACTGCAATAAGGTGTGTAGGAATGCTCAACGCCATTATATTCATAGTTCAGTTGAGAACGGTGATCCAGCAAAAGTCTGGAAATTTCTTAGATCAATGGGAATCGGGAAATTACGCCAAGAAACAATTCCTAATAATTTAGACCTAGATTCATTAAATCTGCACTTCTCCTGCTCGTCCCAAGTTGATATGACAACTAAGCTTAATACGCTCAATCATCTTTCTTCTCTCCCGATACCCGATTATGCCCCTTTTAATTTTAATCAATTGGCTGCTTGTGATGTTAAGAAAAGTATACTGTCGATATCTTCTAATGCTGTTGGAAGCGACTGTATCAGCCGTAATATGGTTATACCTATCCTGGACGAAATCCTTCCTGTCATTTGCCATATCCTCAATCATTCAATTTCTAGTGGTGTTTTTCCTAATTCCTGGAAAGATGCTCAAATTATTCCTTTGCCCAAAAAATCCAACCCTGTTTCTTTTTCTGAATACCGTCCAATATCCATATTGCCTTTCCTATCAAAAGTCCTAGAACGTCTCATTCACAATCAACTGAATTCCTTCCTTCACAAGAATAGACTTCTGAATCCTTTCCAATCCGGTTTTCGTCCTGGTCATAGCACTGTCACTGCCCTGGTAAATATTACGGATGACATTAGGCTAGGGATGGATAATGGAAAGTTGACGGTACTTGCATTGCTGGATTTTAGCAATGCTTTTAATACCGTTGACTTTGATATCCTGCTTGGTGTACTTAGTTCGCTTAACATATCTCCGACGGCAATTGATTGGTTTCATAGTTACCTGTATGGTCGTATCCGTATTGAAGATAAATTATCTTCATGGAGCAATCCGGCTGCTGGTGTACCCCAGGGTGGCGTTTTATCCCCACTACTTTTCGCATTATTCATCAATACAATATCTCAGCGACTTCTTTCTTCTTACCACCTTTATGCAGATGATCTTCAGGTTTACTCACAAGCTCCGCTTGGACTGTTGACGGAAGCCATTGATAGCATTAATTATGATCTGGCCCAAATTTCAGAGTGGAGCAAAGCTTATGGACTGACGGTTAATCCCAATAAGACCCAAGTTATCATCATAGGCGGTTCAAAAATGAGTTCCAGAATTAACTGGACGCAACTCCCACAAGTTGTCTTTGATGGAATTCAGATTCCTCTTAGCAACAAAGTGAAGAACTTGGGGATTTACATGGACAAGCACTTGTCGTGGGGCCCACAACTGCAAGAGACAAGTCGTAAACTCTACGGTTCGGCTGGATCCTTAAGAAGACTTCGCAACTTCTTACCCACTGCCACAAAAATTGCGCTAGCAAAATCTCTTCTTCTTCCCATACTTGACTACGCCGATGCCAGCTATCTTGATCTCACTGAGGAGCAATTCGACAAGCTTGAGCGACTCCAAAACTTTTGTATAAGATTCATATTTGGCCTACGCAAGTATGATCATGTTTCAGAATTTCGCACTAAACTCAAGTGGCTCCCAATACGCCTTCGTCGGAATGCTCATATTCTTTCTTTGCTTTATAATATTCTTTTTAGTCCCACTTCTCCCGTTTATCTTAAAGAACGTTTTGAGTTCATGCGTGACACACATTCATTTTCCTTGAGGTCATCAGAAAACCTGAAACTAAAAATGCCTGCACATTCCACTAGATTCTTTGACCACTCAGTTACTGTACAGGCTGTTCGCTTGTGGAATGCTTTACCTGAGAATGTGAGACGTGCTCAGACACTGGCTACATTTAAGAGTATGGTCAAAGAACATTATCTTGCTCTCTAATCATACAATACATTTACAGTTACATAGCTGTTCTTTTATATTATTATATTATTGATTATATACATATATATTTATTTATTTTTATATTTTGGTATGTATATACGTATATAATTTATTTATATTAAGTTATTATTAAGTATTATTTATAGTATATCATTTTAATATTGTATATATATTTGGTATATATTGCTATATGTATTTAGTACACTGCTAACTACCCTTTACTTTTTCCTATGTAATTCTTTCCATCCAATGGTTGTCTGGAAGAAATTGCTTTTTAGCGATAAGACCGCCAATTGTACCTTTATTTAAGTATCAATTCTGTACCATACTTCTTTCAATGTACAATAAAGTATATTTATTATTATTATTATTATTATTAATTAATTTATGAGTAACAGATGTGGGCCGGGTTCGACTATTGGCATGATGCACTTATGTATGGCGTTATCGGGTTGTTTGTAGGGTTGGGACCCAAAGGAATTTTTATTAGTATTTGTAGATTTGGTATATTGCTAATATTTGCTGCTTGCCGTAGACGGATTCGGTTTACCTATTTTGCTGAAAGGGTAGTATTATAATTCTACTAGATGTGCTGTCAGCTGTTGATCATACCTCCTCGCCTAGCCGTAGGTACCTATTAATATTATAAATGAAATTGGATTGATCTCACCGGGTTCAGCTACCTGATCTGCTTTCTAGTCACATATACACTACCACGCTTATGATTTACGATTTACAGTCTGTATCTCCATCGGCACGATGCACTATTCACTTTTCACTAACACTGGTTGTAAATGCCAATGAATCACTACCGTTTTGGTTAGGGGCGCGCGGTCCCTACCAGATGTGCCGCACGACCGTTCTCGACGGCGGTCATCACTGTTCTCGCCTTACATGCATGTTAAAAGACGAACAAACACTTTCAATTCTTCATTACTTTATTTTACTGCACACTTTGTTGATGTTATAAGACTCAACGAAACATTAATTTAACAGAATATATATATACTACGTGAGAACCAAACCATAGTGCGATGTAAAGTACGAGTAGCGCCATCTAGTATTAAAATAAATCAATATACTGAATCTCACTTAAACATCCTCCCGGGCGAAAACAAAGAAAAATATGATGTACATACATCTGCACTGTAGTAGGTACATGATAATAAAATTACAAAAAAAACTATAACTAAGAAGACTCCAGGGGTAATGGACACAATTTTGCGACTGGTCTTTTAAATGTGTTATTTTTGTATTGTAGAGTAACTACACGAGTTATTCCATCACTACCTGGATGCTTCTGTATAACACGTCCCAAGAGCCATTTTCCAGGAGGTAGCCTTTCATCCTTCACTAAAACAACGGCACCTAACTCAACATCGGGTTGTTGAACACACCATTTATATCGGTGCTGCAAAGTAGTGAGATACTCATTTTGCCATCTTTTCCATAAATGTTGTGTCATACGTTGAATTGTCTGCCAACGGTTGAGACGATTCATCGCAACATCTTCCAAATTATCTTCAATTACTAAGACAGGGGCTCTCCTATGAGAAAATGACCAGGGGTTAACGGTGTTTCATCTGATGATGAACTTATGACTGTCAGAGGACGTGAATTCACACAAGCTTCGACTTGTGTGAGGAGAGTATAAAACTCTTCGAAAGTAAGAGATGTCTGCCCTATAACTCTTTTGAGATGTCCTTTAACGGACTTGACTCCGGCTTCCCAAAGTCCTCCAAAGTGAGGTGAACTGGGTGGAATAAAGTTCCACGCTGTGTTGTCGTTCGCTAAAAGTTCGGCAATCTCCTTAACAACATTCGATTTTGCATTTCGAAATTGTAAATCTAATTCACGTGAAGCGCCAATGAAATTGGTACCACAATCACTCCACAACTCTCTACAGTGACCGCGACGGGACGAAAATCTTTTAAACGCGGCAATAAAAGCTGAAGTAGTCAAATCACTGACCAACTCCAAGTGGATGGCTTTTGTTACTGTACAAATAAAAAGACATATATAAGCTTTCGAAGTTCGGTTACATCTTCCAGAGAACATTTTTAAAGTAAATGGACCAGCATAGTCAACTCCACTTATACGGAATGGACGATTTTGGTTTAATCTAAATTCAGGTAAATTCCCCATAAAAGGCGCTTTTGGTGCAGCTTTCTGCTTAAAACAAGGAATACATAGATGAATGACTTTTTTAACAACATTTTTTGCATTAACAATCCAATAGCTTTGATTAACAATATTTAAAGTGAGTTGAATACCTCCATGCAACGTCTTCCTATGAGCATCTAAAACAATTAACTTAGTTAAATTACATTTATTAGAGAGAATTATAGGAAATTTTTGATCATAACAGAGTTGGGACTTAGAAAGTCTTCCACCCACACGTAATATCGCATCTGTGTCTAAAAAGGGATTTAAATTCGCTATTCGACTGTTCTTTGCATTTAACATCAAACCTTTAGATAATAAGTCAATCTCATTTTTAAAGTAAGTGTTTTGTGACATTTTAATACAAATCATTCTAGCACATTTTAATTCAAATGAAGTTAAATACGGTTCAGGTTTAGTTTTAGTTTGATTTTTACATAGTTTTATAAATTTTAAGCAATATGCTGTAACACGTATTAACTTTAACAAACTAGAATATTTTGTCAAATAAACATAATCAAATTGATGATGTTCTGATGTGCATAGCAAATTCGTAATCTTACGATTAGTTTCAATTTCAGTGTCAGGTATGTCGCAAATCGGGTAATTAATTACATTTTCTTTCAAAAATGCTGGGCCTTCCCACCATAATTTGGTAAGGTCTGTAGGACTGACACCACGTGATGCGCTGTCAGCAGGGTTATCGCCAGACTTAACATGTTGCCACTGATTACTATTGGTAACATTCAAAATTTCAGTTGTGCGATTTGCCACGAACGTTTTCCAAGTATTAGGATTTTTCCGCAGCCATGCCAAAACTATAGTGGAATCGGTCCATGCAAAGCAACAATTTTTATCAATTTTCAGAACTTCTCGTGTATGCTCTAACAACTTTGCTAGAAGTACTGCACCGCAGAGTTCAAGTCTTGGTAGTGTGACTCTTTTTACAGGAGCTACTTTAGTCTTTGCAGTAATTAATCTAACGTCTATACCGTTATTGGTTACAACTCGGAGATACAGTACAGCAGCGTAAGCAGTACACGAGGCATCGCAAAACCCATGTAATTGAATGGTATCGTTAGTATTACAAGTACCCAACCATCGAGGCATGTGCACAACATTCATGTTCTTGAGACTAGTATAGTAAGCAAACCATTCATCTTTTAAATTATCAGGTAATAGTTCATCCCAATCTAAACCAGCTAACCATAGTTTTTGCATATAAATTTTGCCAACAATAGTAATAGGTGCTAGCCAGCCTAGAGGGTCAAATGTTTTTGCAATACTCGATAAAACATTTCTTTTTGTTACATTTTCATCATAATTATTTTCTATACTATTAATCTTAAGTTCGAATGTATCACTTTTTGGTTTCCACAATACACCTAATGCTTTTACTGATTCATCTAATTGAATATTCACTGAACTTTGAGACATTTGTTCACTTTTACGAATTTGATCAAGCACTAAATCACTGTTTGACGCCCATTTGTGTAACGGAAATCCACCCTTTTGAAATAGTTCAGTCAGACGCTTTTGTAACTCAATGGCTCTAGTTTCCGTGCATGCTCCAGACATCAAATCGTCCATGTAGAAGTCAGTTCTTAATAATTTAACTTCTTCCCCAAACAGCAGTTCTTCATCATCAGCAAGTTGTAGTAACGTTCGGCATGCAAGGTAAGGAGCACAAGAAGTACCGTAAGTTACTGTAAGTAATCTATATTCTTTCATGTTATCAGTAGGATCTTCACGCCAAATAATTCTTTGGAAATCAGTGTCTTGATGTGAAACTAGTATTTGTCTATACATCTGTTTGATGTCAGCTACTAAAGCGATTTTATGCTGTCTCCATCGAGTAACCAAATCACGTAAGTCTTGCAGCAAGGGAGGACCAGTTAGTAGTTTTTCATTTAACGCTTTCCCATTTTCAGGTTTGGCGCTTCCATCGAAAACTACTCTGAGTTTGGTACTAATACTTGCTTCTCTTAATACTGCGTGATGAGGTAAGTAGTATACTTTTTTCTTAGGTGTCTGTGTATTATCGTTTTTAATGTATTCTTTCTTTTCAGATTCTACGTGTTCTTCGTGTATCAATTCCATGTGACCCAGTAATTCGTATTGTTTCATAAATTTACAATACTCTTCTTTCAATTCAGGTCGATGTATGAATTTCTTTTCCATTTGTAGCAATCGTCGGACTGCGAGTGGTTTAGAATCTCCTATCTTTGGATCATCTTCATTCTCAAAAGGTAATCGAACTTCATATCTCCCATCAGGATTTCTTTTGTGTGTATTTTTATAATTTTCTTCACACTGTCTTTCCAGTTTAGTCATTAGTTTCTTGGTTGGTTGTTCCTCTAATTCCCAAAATCTTCGAAGTAAATAATCTACTTCTACTTCATAATGATTAACAACAAATTGCCGTGGTTGGGAATTAATCTTCGATATCTTTCCAGATATTAGCCACCCAAGATGAGAGTTGACAGCTATCAGAGATTTGTGCCTGCGAATCCCTTCTTTAAGTATATCACTATGGACGTCGGCACCAAGGAGAATATCAATAAAACCTGGCTTGTAAAAATCTGGATCAGCTAATTCCAGTTTTTCAGAGGTTGTCCAGCAATTTATGTCATATTCTTGCGATGGTAATAATGATGTGAGTCGTCCAAGCACATATGCTTCAGTATAAAACATAGGTGTCAAACTTCTTACAGAGTGAAACTTCAGTGTAGTCGTTGCCTTAGAAGTTATTGTTTTGTTTTCTTCAATTCCTGAAATTCTTCCAAATGCTTTCTTTTTATCAAGACCAAGTAGTTGTGTGGCTGCTTCCGTTATAAACGACGCTTGTGATCCCGGATCAATTAAAGCTCTGAGGTAATGAGTACTTCCATCTTTAGAAATAATGGCTATGCGTGCAGTAGCCAACAGCACATCTTGGTTGTTACTCATTTCGTTTTTCATGCTAAGTAGTGATTTTTCCTCAGATTGTGTGGTTTCGGGAGTTTCTGGTGCTGCAGTCGTCTTCATAGGGTAAGTATTATGAAGCAAGGTGTGATGACGTCGACCACATTTCTTGCAACATATCGGTTGTCTGCAACTAGTTACGGTGTGACCCTTAACTAAGCAGTTGAAGCAGATTCCATTCTTTCTTGCGAAGTCTTGTCTTTGTGTAACCTCTAAGTTAGCGAAGTCTTTGCAGTGACATATGTAATGTCCTTGTGTGCAGTATGAGCAAGAAGTGTTTATTTCTGTTGCAAATGTTTTTATAGGAGCAACGGGTTTTGAATAAAAATTTGATTTCGGAACATTGAATTGCGGTTTAGTAAAATCTCGTTGTGGCTTAGACTGTTGCTTGTTCGTAGACTCAATCATCTCGATTGTCCTAAATCGACTTTCTAAATAAGATGCAAAATCTTTAAAAGTGGGTACATTCTGTGATGAACCAAGTGACTGTTCCCAAAGTTTGTGTGATTCATTGTCTAATTTGGAAACAACAATATGAACAACAATTGCATCCCAAGAAGAGGTATCTATCTCCAGATTGTCTAGTGAATTCAAACATTCCCTGGTGGTATCAAGCAACTCTTTAATACCATGACCATTTTCTGTTAGTAACCCTCGTTGATGCAATAAACGATTGAGAATTGTTTTAACTATTATTCTCTTATTGTTGAATCTGTTTTCAATCGCTTCCCACGCCTTATCGTAGTTCGCTTCGGTTACAGCTAAATGTTTCAACAACTGGTCTGCTTCACCACAAAGACTAGATCGCAAATAATGATGCTTTTCTACTTTTGACAGATTTGCATCATTATGAATAAGCGAGCGAAATAAGTCACGAAAACCCATCCAGTCATTATAGTTTCCCGAAAACTTAGGCAACGATATAGGTGGTAATTTAGACTTTGGTTTAGAAATGTGTTTGCATTCAGATGATGTATCTTTAGTATCTGTCGATTTCTCATCACTCTTTGATATCTCAATAATGTAGTCTTTTATAAACGATTTTAGATCTAAGTAATTATCTTCAGCCTTTTGAAAATATGTATCTGCATCATAACTTATCTTCTTTAAAGTTTCTTCATTTAATGACGTTATTATTTCATCGTGTTGTTCTGTATATTTTTTCCAAATGTCCTCTAAAGTCTCAAGTCGCGTTTCTAAATAACCACGTGTTAAACGCGTCTTTGGGCTCTTTTTAGTGTTCGTATACAGACTTTCTAATCTTTGGAAGAGTAACTTTTGTGTAATACAAAGTTCCGACATCTTTAAATTTCCCAAGATTTTATTTTCTAAGTTCGTAATCAATAAATTATTCTGTGTTGTAAATTTTCAGAGTTCTATTTATTATGAGTAATTTTTCTAAGTCCAATATTTGAGAGATTTTTTCTAAGTGCCGTAATCAGTAAGTATTCTAAGTCCACTAATGAGTAAAAAGTAAAAGTCCAATCAGCTATGAAACTTCTAAGTGTTTAACACTTAATCACATAGTCAATTGTACATACCAAGAATCCGTTATAGCACTTACTGACACTTCACAAATTCACAAGACTTAGCCCTAATCACTCACTGTTGTTAATCCGATTCGAAGGACCAATGTTAAAAGACGAACAAACACTTTCAATTCTTCATTACTTTATTTTACTGCACACTTTGTTGATGTTATAAGACTCAACGAAACATTAATTTAACAGAATATATATATACTACGTGAGAACCAAACCATAGTGCGATGTAAAGTACGAGTAGCGCCATCTAGTATTAAAATAAATCAATATACTGAATCTCACTTAAACAATGCATGACTGCTCCTAGACAATTAATTCAGTTTTTTTTATCTATAGCAGAAGGACAGAGACGAGATAACTGACCGGGCGAAGACAAAGGTACTTTATACCTAGAGGATGCGGGTGAGGAAACAGCAGGGCAAAGAGCTAATTCTACATTGAATTTTCTGGACGCACTAGAATGTTTTAGTCTCAGTTGGCTTTTTTTGCCCTTATGCGGACTTTTCGCTCAACTCAACCAAGGTGACTAACACCCATATTCTAAGACCTTTCCTCGAAAATTCCTCGACCCCACTCAACCTCACTCAAATATATTAGTATTCTAATTACAAAAATCTCCTTCACTCGACATGACATCTCTCACTCGAGGTGAGGAAACAACTGTCAGCTTCAAGGTACGTCGGGACCAACCATAAGGAAGATTTTTGCTTGTAAATAGTTACTGAAACTCATTATTTTATTTCATTTATACTTTATCTATAATAGAATGACGTTACTAATGACATGTTACCTTGACGACACTTCGATTCGACATCAGTCGGGATTGCTCGAGTTTTGCTCAAGTTATGACTTAGAATACCAATTTTGAGAATTCCTCGAGAAAATACTTTAGGTATACTCAGTCGAGTTGGAGTCGAGTGACGTCTGAGGAAACGTCTTAGAATATGGGTGTAAGACAAGAATGACTGCCCAATAACTTCTGGAGCTTATCCACCGTCGATGAATCATTCATCGGAAGACCCATTCAATAGTAATAGGCGCCTGATGATATTATGATTTGATAAAACAACTAACAAAATATTGATGAAAATTAATAAATTTATTCTTACCTTTCCATCAACAGTCCCTTGAGCCTCAAAATTGGCAAGAAAGTTATTGAGTATGAGATCGGCTGATTCCTCACCGCTCATATATCTGGAATATGCAACATATTTATTAGCATACTGGAGAATAAGATAATATGAAAGACAGTCATTCCTCAACATTTTCCAAGGTTAATAACAATCTTAAAAAAAGGAGGAGGTTCTAATAGGTTGGAGAAAAAGTTCCTTCGCATTTTTTAAGAAAATTCAAAACATTTTTAATATAGTTTATTTACATTTAACTAAAGTATGTAGGTACCATTTTGTTCGATAACCTTTTGCCATCTTGTAGGTAGGGACATGATCCCATTGCTATAGAATTTTTGCGATTTCTGATCAAAATACTGCGACAAGTGGTTTTGACAGTCCTTTCGTGATGTTAACCTGACACTGCCTAAAGAATTCTGAAGAGACCGAAACAGGTGGAAATCTGAAGGTGCAAGGTCAGGACTATACGGCGGATGCATTAATACCTCCCAGCCAAACTCTCTTAATTTTTGCTGAGTGGCTAAAGATGTGTGAGGTCTAGCGTTATCATGATGAAAAACCACACCCTTTCTGTTGATTAATTCCGGCCGCTTTCTCTCAACTTCTTGCTTTAATCTCAATAGTTGTTCGCAGTAGAGTTCAGAATCGATGGTCCTGCCTGGTGGTAACAGCTCATAATGGATAATGCCCTTCCAATCCCACCACACACACACATCATCACCTTGTTGCGAGTTAACCCGGGTTTCGCCACAGTCTGTGAAGCCTGACCGGCCTTTGACCACGACCTTTTTCGCACGTTCTTGTCGTACGTGATCCACTTTTCATCACCAGTTATCAGCTTCTTCAAAAATGGTTCGGTTTCATGACGTCGTAATAAAGAATCACAAATGAGTACACGGTTCATTAGGTTTCTTTCAGTGAGCTCGTGAGGTACTCAAATATCTAGCTTTTTTGTGTACCCAGTTTTTTTCAAATGCGCCAAAACTGTTTTGTGGTCAATTCCCAGTTGTTCAGCTACGTCGTAACTACTGATATGCCGATCTTACTCCACTTTTTCAAAAATGGCATCCATTTTATACATAATGAGGCGACTAGAGCGGTGCATCTTTGACATCAAAATTTCCGGATTGAAAACGCCAAACCAAATTTGTGCTACTCTCACAGACACTGCACTAGGTCCATAAACATCGCGGCTTGCGTTGCATTTTTACTTTTTTTGTAGTAAAATTTTAAAATGAATCGAATTTCTTCATTAGATTCACTCATCTTGGCGGTACGAAAAACAAATTCAAATTACACATTTTCCTAATTTGAATTTGGAATTATGTTCTTTAAAATTTAAACTTTCAATGATACCAAAACCAGCCAGATACAAATAGTATAGCCAAAGAGATTTTATTACAAGTTCATACATACTATAATGCGAAAAGACTTTTTCCCCAACCTAATATGTTCGTCAGCCAGTATTTTTAATTTTAGTTCACCGACATCTTCTTCAATTGTTGCTAACCCATAATAAAGGTTAGTAACCTTTCTCGCTTGATAATATAATAGTACAGGATCCCTGGTATACTTTTCATCATTTATTACTAACAAGCTGATTTTTCGTGAGTAGCTTCCTTTTGACTAGATGCCCAACTTTTGCCTTACAGTAACGTTGGTAAATGGTAGCTTACTAGGGGTAAGGGGCAAGGATAAAATATGTTGATTTCAAGAATTTTCAAAATTTATTACTAACCGAATTTTTCTTTATTAATTATCGAGATAATTATCTAAATAACGTGAAAAAATATTTGTCCTACAAAATATAAGGTTTTGTTAGGGAGTCCCCCCTCTCCAACATGTATCATAAACAGGGTCATGAAAAATTATTACTAACCAGCTGAGTTTTTTTTATTGGTTAGCTAACATTTGCATAATTTACCACCCACATTGTCCTACAAATTGCGTGGTACATTATTCCAGTCCTCCAGTTACATAGTTGAAATTCATGAAATTAAAAATAATATTATTTCGTACATTTTGCTATTGGAGCTGAGGCACACTATTATCCTTGCTCACAAACGCATGCGCACAGCATTGTTTACTGTAAACTAGATATTCCATGTTTGCCGTAGACAGATAAACTAATAGACCCAATGACCATTCTTGACTCACTTACATAAGAAAGAGAGCAAAAATAGCATTACGAATGCATGAATATTTTTTGTCCCGTATCAAGTGAAAATAAAATACAAAGAGTTATTGACATAACCTTTCTTGTTATCACGAAGAAGCTGACACCAAAATTGTGTACCACGTTTGTCAACTTAATTGTAACTATAATATACATTGTACAGATTCTGATATCCCGATAATAATGTTGGCAAATTTCAAGTATTTAAAAGATCAAATTCAAATAATAATTAATTAAAGGATAAGTAATAAAAATATGTACTTAAACATAAATGAAATGTATACCAAGCTTGGAGATCAATTATCTTGTTCACTCGCCATATGCCACGTTTTTACAGGAAATTATAATAATCCTGCTTTCTTTCGTAGAGGAAAAAATAGACCGTTCAGTATTTTGAAGAAAAATAAAAATTTCCAGGACGCTTTTATTAAACTTTTACAAAGCGAACATACATCTCCTACAAGTTTAAATGAAGTAGTTTGAATTATTGAAGAGTATGTGTGTAGATTGTACTCTTTAAAAACAAAAACCAAACTAAAAAACAGAAAATAAATTTTAATAATTAGATTCGCCAGGATTAATTAATTTCTTTCCGCATCCTTTGCATGCGAGTAAGAGAGATAGAGCTAGTGCGCGAACTATGCATGCATGCAGTTCCAGACTTACTCTTTCGGGCACTCAAAAAAATTTAATTAAAAAATGAAAAATAAATAATAGTTTAAAAAAACTAGAAAACACACTTTATATAGAAAACCAAACTAAAAACAGAAAATAAATTTTAATAAATATTAATTAAGAATAATGTATTTTTTTTTAATAAATATATGCTATTAATAGTTTGAATAAGAAAAAACAATCATTTTGTAATTAAAAATTTTTGAGTGCCCGAAAGAGTAAGTCTGGAACTGCACGCATGCGAAGTTCGCGCACTAGCTCTATCTCTCTTACTCGCATGCAAAGGATGCGGAAAGAAATTAATTAATCCTGGTGAATCTAATTAAGATAATCGGATGCTTTGATCGGATTATTGCATTGTCATCGATCTTTGACAGGTGTGCAAAGTTTGAATTAAATCTGATCGTTTCAAAGTAGGACAAAATCGAGCTCAAAGGGGTCGGTTACAAACATACATACATACAGGTGAAGCTAATATAAAGCGTGTAAAAAAATTAACAAATGACGGTATGAACTGTTTGAAAAACGGTTAAATCAAAGAATGAAAATGTATAATAATAACAAAAGTATTGTAGGATATGATCCTTCTAGTTTACCCCAAACAAAACAAGAATTACTACAACAAATAAAAATAACGGTATTTATTTCCAATGTATGGTATAATGCACATATGCGCAGTCCCACCGACAAAGTACCAGAAAATTATGAATGGACAACATTGATAACGAATATCAATACTATTGGTTTGATGGTCCCAAAGCCCATCTTTTGAAGAAATATCTTCTGATTTACAAGGTACTCAACTGATTTTGTTATTACTTATTTATCAATTATTCGGCGATTTATAAATTATTTCGAGTTATTACAGAGGCAGACGTCACCAATGAGCAAAGTGAGGAAGAGGAAGACGAAGATGAGATTGGAGCTGCTACCGATGATGAAGATTTATCAGATGAATCAGATGAAAATTAATGTTTCATTTTGTATACTCAAAAATTACAAATCTTGTAGGACTAATAAAACATACCTTTTTTTTTGTAGGACATTGTTTTATTTGGACTAAAAATATGTTAACCTATCACGTGATACCTTTGTCCTACAGTTACTAATTAAAAAAAAAGTCCTGCGGTATTGACAACTTTTGAGCGTAGGACCAAGATGACAAACCACGCAATTTGTAGGACAATGTGAGTGGTAAACTATGCAAATGTTAGCTAACCAATAAAAAAAAATCTGCTGGTTAGTAATCATTTTTCATGACCTTGTTTATGATACATGATGGAGAGGGGGGGCTCCCTAACAAAACCTTATATTTTATGTAGGACAAATATTTTTTCACGTTATTTAGATAATTATCTCGATAATTAACAAAGAATAATTCGGTTCGTAATAAATTTTGAAAATTCGTGAAATCACATATTTTATCCTTGCTACCCCTAGTAAGCTACCATTTACCAACGTTACTGTAAGGCAAAAGTTGGGCATCTAGTCAAAAGGAAGCTACTCACGAAAAATCAGCTTGTTAGTAATAAATGATGAAAAGTATACCAGGGATCCTGTACTATAATTTTTTTTATACAAATTGGACAATACTGTTAAGTCAAGCATTAACCTTTAAGATTTTAAACTGATTTTAATTAAATTTTATATCATCTGTTAAATGTATAATACTGTTTATAAGTTTGAAGGAGAAAATTTACAAAATCTCAACCGATTTGAGATATTCCTTCACAGATAAAAAGCTACCATATTCAGGATTAATATAGGCACTTTTTATTCTGGTAGAAGATTAGTTCTCTCGTGAAACCGCAGGAGGAATCTAGTCGGATATGTATTAAGAGCACTAGACATTGACTATTATACCATTAGCTATAAAGATTATAATAAGTTACCTCGGGTGTGAGGTGACGTCATAAACGCCACGTATATCTTCCACATTGATAATGCCGACCTCAGACTTATCCAGTTTTTTGAACGCCTGCTTGACTATAGCGCGCCGCGAGTCTGACATCGGGGGCTGAAAACATAATCAATAGAATTAGATTAATTATTTATTTAATACAAAAATAAGTTCGTCGTCAAGTGCAGCACTTAATAACGACTAGTCCCATTTGGCTATTATTAAATGTTCGTAATTGTCCGAATATAATTTTTTAGGGAAAGAATAGTTGAAAAAGTATCCCAGAAAACATAAGAAAAGGAGAATAGAGGGTCTGCAGAGTCAGCCAAATTATAATAATAAAAACCAGGGATATATAGTGGAGAAAATAAAGCTCAAATCGATGAAGAAATAACCCAGACCTTGAATTTGTTAAAATTCAGTATGATATTATTATAACATTCATTTCATGGTTAATAAATAAATCTTACGCTTTCAGAAATTAGCGTTTGCATTAGTTTCATTAAGGTTTGATAGTATGCTGTGTTTATTGTATTTACAATAAACTATTTTTATCATGGTTGGTTGTTGTGTTATATATCCTGGCAATCCTCATAAAATGCTAAGATCTCTCTTGACCTTTTCAGCACCTTAATGATGAAAATGCGACCGTTTGAACCAAACTGGGGATTTGACATCAGACGGTATTTTTTGACAGTCAAGCAGTAAAAAATATATGTACCCGTATCTGCATTATGAAGTCATCAAGGCTGATCGAGCCACTATGATCCGTATCGAACTTTTGGAACAGCGACTCCATATCCTGAAAGTTAACGAAAACAAAATATTTCACACAGATACCAATAAACAATCTACCCACCGGTAGCGAATTAAACATTTCACAATTCAATATAGTTAGGATAATATAAAACATGGTCAATATTTTGTATTTTTAAGTGCTATTTTAATTTGTAATAATATCATTTAAAGAGTATTTTAGTTCATTATATTTTTATTAATATGTAACAATTTCTATGAAATTCCAATTTATTTTAAAAAGGATGTTAAAAAATCGACGAAGAATATATACATATAAATACCAGCGCTCCGGTATAAACGGCCGCAGCTTATGCTGAGATAGGTGCCTTTTTGGCCTCACACCCGTGTATATTATAATTTGTGATGTCAATGAAATTGTCTGTTAATGCTGTGTGAGCCCAGAATATATGTTTTTCTTTCGTTCTTTCTAAGAATATATGTGTATGTATAGTAATATTACCGCATGACTCAGTTCAAGTCCGGTCTCCTTGATTCCGTGGTAGAAATCATCCATATTCAGCTGCTTACTGCCATCGTCGTCCATTCTTCGGAAAATCCTGAAAAGAGAATATGTAGGGAATTTAAATATGAATTCTCATTAATTTAATTCTAATTACTAATATATTCCGGCAAGATTCCCAAAAAGAATCTTCAAATAGTATAAGAACAAAGCTTTCTGCCTGTCTGTGTGGGCGCTTAGTTCTTTTATAAACTACGTAATAGATTTTGATGCAGTTAAGAAAATATCACCTGAAGATTAATGTGTATAATCCCTCTCGAGCGAATCCGGGGCGGGTCGCTAGTCAATACAAATTTTATAAACAGATAACGTTTTTAAGCTTGAATGTAGGAGATAATCTTCGAAACTACTTAACCGATTTGAAAAATGCTTTCTCTGATAGAACGCCACACTTTTCCTGAGTGTTATACACTATGTTAAATCCCGAGATACATCATCCTTTGTGAACGCGGATGAAACCATGGGACGTTGGTGATACTACGAAAAAAAACAGCATAATACTGTTTTTTTTCGTAATTCTGGGTGTATTTTATTAACCGACTTCAAAAAAGGAGGAGGTTATCAATTCGTTTTTTTTTTGTTTGTTACCTCATAACTTTCGACTGGGCGAAGCGATTTTAATGATTCTTTTTTTTATTTGGAAAGCTGGTGCTTCCCGATTGGTCCCATTTCAGACAATGGCATCCATGAGAAAACTATTCTAAGTCTAAAATTAGCATTAAGTATGTGTGCGACAAATGAACGAGTAACTCAATATCACGCCAACCGATTTCGATTTATTCATTTATAAAAGGGTAAACTTCACCGATGGTGCCATGATCATTACAACAAGACCTGATGATAGAATCCTGAGAAATTTGAGGAAAATCCTTACATGTGTAGGCATACATAATACACCTTAAGTAATCACGTTTAGAAGGTCTACCCATATTCAGAAAAAAATGTTAGTGTACTGTAGTTACAATTATTGTTATTCTTGGAGGCGGTGTCAGACATGGAAACCTAGCAATAATAATACGAGAATACTTTAATAATTAAACACATTTAACAGCTCCGCTCTCGCCGCGGCCCCGCTCTCGCCGCTCGCCTGGTAAAGCCGCGCGTGCGACACAAGCACATCTCACCTACCTACACATCTCATATACCTATGTATGTATGTAGCCTACGTTGGCTGACACCGACTCCAAAAATAACAATAATTGTAACTACATTATATTATCGCAATAATTTGATTGACTTTTAAGTAGTCTTATAATGCAATAATTTTTTTCTTTTTAGTGCGTATTAGTTTGTTTTGGAATAGTTTCTTTTTGTGAAGTCGGTGTTTTTTTTGTTAAAATTTTTGTTTTAACTAAAGCTGACCTCCCAAGACCCATGATCCCGGCGGCTCCTCGAGACAAACACAAGAGTCGCAGCTTCTCGAGGGGATCCGTGGTGTTCTGCAGAGCCCGCACACTTTTCTGCATCAGCTCCTCCTCCACGCGAGAGCTCGCCGACTGGGGTCTGTGCCATGCTACTGTAAACATGAAATTAAAAGGAGGTTCTAAATTTGATTGGTAAAATTTGACAACTCGGGAACAATTAGTTGCATCAATAACGATTAACGAGGAGAAACTCCATCCTTATACTAACATCATATCACCCCAGATATGTGCACTGCAGAACATAGGCCTCCCCCATTATATTTCCATATAGATCGCGAGCCAGCTGCATCTAGCGCCTTCCAGCAAGGCTCTGTGAACTTGGCGACCGACTTTGAAAAATCATTATTTTTCGTTTCGTTAAATCGTTTGTAGTTGATTGTAGTGAAGTTTATTTTTAGAGGACTTTGAAAAATCTCATACCGCAGTACTTAACTATAACTATTCAATCATGAACAAAATCGTTTGTAGTGACTTAATTTGGTCTGTAGCCGCGTCTATTTCGTTTGTAGTAACTTTCTATCGTTTGTAGTAGCGTTAATTTTGTTTGTAGTAACTTGATTTCGTTTGAAGTGGTGTTAATTTCGTTTGTAGTAACTTAATTTCGTTTGTAGTGGTGTTAATTTCGTTTGTAGTAACATAAATTCGTTTGTACTGACGATAAATTCAAAATATATAATACACTAGCTGACCCGGCAAACGTTGTTTTGCCATATTTTCTTTATTAAAAACTATATATGAAAAAAAATTTATCGTACTACAATGATTATATTCGGTAGCTGACCCGTCGTCCGACCGAGTCGTTGTCCTGTTTAAACTATGAATATTGAATTTGAACTGGCACGATAAATAAAGAAAAATACAAAAACATAGTATTTATTTATATTTACTAGGTTCCGGTCATTTTAATATAGATAATATTTACTATCTTATACCTGATATGTGTTTAAAATAGTCGTAAAGCTCAAGGCACAATTGCACCTGATCTATAGAATATAGTCAGAGGTTGTATATATTGCGGGTATAAAGTTACATACATACTTATAAATAGGTGGCAACAGTTGCAAACCAGCATTACATATAAATTTAATAAGCAGGTAATAAGCTATGGCTCTTTGTGAAACATTATTCCCCAATTCCATCAACAAAGAGTTTCAGCACGCGATCACATAATAGCGATAGAATCCAATCCGCGCGCCGACCCATATCGATTTTGCTTGTTTTATTTTGATTATAAATTAGATGAATTCATTGTTTGATTGGAAGATTAGTCCGTGCCATGAGCCATCGTGGGTTGCTCGTAGATGAGGGTTATAGATAGAGAAGTTCAATTCTCGGTTGTAATATGTAACCTCGACTTTTTTCAATGAAAATTCATTGACCTATGAGTAGTGTTGATATTTTTTTATTTATTACTTGTTTTTAGTAGAATTTTAAGATTATTATTTTACATTACATTTAAACGTTACATTACATGTGGTATAATACCATCAAAGTGGTGGAATGTGGAATAAACTACATAATGGCTTGGATACATCATTTTAAGTCTGGTATAATGACCAAATAAATGTTTTATAGATATAAAAGTGGACTTGTAACTACATACATAGTTATAGGCGAGACGTGCTAGCGCGTGCCGCACGTGACTAGATCAACTTAAACAACAAACACCGCGGCGTGTTTAGAGAGTATAATATCCAAATTTCACTTATTTTTAGAGAAATTTTGGTCAAAAATTAAGCACCTAATTTTAACGAGAATCGAGTAGCTAGTACTCTCCATAAGTATCGAAGGTAACTTACCAGTCACCCTATAGTTTTCTCATGGATGCTATTGTCATAACGGATGGACCAAATTGAAATGGGACCAATCGGGAAGCACCAGCTTTCAAATAAAAAAAGAATCATTAAAATCGCTTCGCCCAGTCGAAAGTTATGAGGTGACAAACATAAAAAAAAAAGTACAGACGAATTGATAACCTCCTCCTTTTAAGAAATCGGTTAAAAAGGATCTTTATCTTTAACAAAATGTCTGCATGATACGAGCGACTTTTGAATTTTTATCTGCATACGAATCTTTCTCAGAATATTAAAAATAAATTTAAAGAAAAGAGTAACAGAAAAGAAAATTGTCATGTCGGTCCAGCCGTTCTAAAGTGCTGCGCTAACCAACTAAAATCATTTCATTTATATTTTTTATAATGAGAAGGAAATTGTCAATATGTTTTGCCAACCAAGCAAGAATCTTGAAATCAATTTATTAACGAAAATATCTAAGAAACTGAAAGTACGGTTGCCATGGTAACACCGCGCATAATGCTGCCAACAAGTACCGTACAATCGATACGCGGCGATACATTTATTCCGAGGTGCGTTAATAATTTATTAGCAGTACTTGTAGACCGTAGAATAGTAGGCAATATACTAAGTTCAAGAAGTAAGTGGGTAATTTAGGTAGTTACTTGTCTAAGTTATATTGTCTATTCGTTTAATTAGAGAACAGCAAACAAGGTAAAGAAGCTTCCATAGAACCTACACCCACGCCATTATTTATATTCGTTTCACACTATACTACCGGCACGCTATGATGGCCGTTTTGACGTTTCACATTGTCATAGGAAAATAAACTGTATTTCTTTGGAATAAGGTTGATTTCCACCATCATACAATTAGCTGTTGGATCAATAGATGCACCTTATGTGTGAAGGAATAAAGGTTATTTTTCTTTGTCATTGTTAAACGTCAAAACGGCCATCATAGCGTGCCCCGCAAGTTTAGTCATACTAACCATACAGTAACAAGTAGAACCACAGTTATTCGACCAAAAATCGTTGGATTTAATTGTCAACCCGGCTATTTTGGATCAGGACTTAATATTATTAAGCTTTTGCTATTTAAAAACAAGCACCCAGTAACCTGGATTACGTACATTACATTATTTTACCTAAATCAGTTATTATTTAAAACCTTTCCAAAGATAGAAACAATACAATCGAGTTCTGGTAATCATTTTTAATATACAATTAAAATTGATTACAAAAACTGTAATACACATTTAAAAATAACTAAAACCAACCAACCGGACGGCGTACTTACGTAGGCTTACCGAAGCTACCAAAAAAACCTTTACATTACAATACATTGTTTTAACTTACATCTATACTAATATTATAAAGAGGAAAGATTTGTATGTAACTATGTTTGTTACTCATTCACGCAAAAACTACTAAACGGACATGGATGAAACTTGGCACATAGATAGAGCATATCCTAGAATAAAATATAGGCTACTTTTTGTCCCAAAATGTGATATCCCTCGGGAGCGCGGGTAAAACCGCGGGAGACAGCTAGTAAGATATATTACGTGAACTAATATCATAAAGTGAGCTTATACCTACACAGTTTGAGAAGGATAATCTGAACCTAGAAATAAAAAATCCTTTACCTAAAGGAAGCTACACTATTCCCGAGTAACGTAGGCTTTGATTAAATACCGGAATATATTACATCCCTCGAGAACGTGGGTGATACCGCGGTGCCCAGTTAGGTATAGGTATGTATAAAGAGGAAAGTTTTATAAGTTTGAATATATACGTGTTACAAAATACCCCGTAAAAATATAATTAATTATCAAAGCGAACAACCATAATAAGCTGTCATGTCAGGGAACCAGATTATTTAAAAGAAAGGCCTACGTACCTATTTACTTAATAATTGTCCAATTTAATAGTTTTTCTATTTTTAATTCATAAAATAAAAATCAGTTTTTTTTTTTTTGGGGTATATTATACAGCGTTACTACGTTTCTTAAATATTGTGAATACGCTCGTTATAAGGCTCCATTTAATCTCCTTTCGGCTTTATGGGTAGTTTTGTAGCCTGTATAAGAGGTAATCAATGAAACTAGGTACCTACTCGTCCGAAAAAAGATCTTTCACTTATAGAAACCTTAATTATTCCCGACTTAAATAAGCTATACTATACTCCTGAGATACATAAGTTACCCCGGGAACTCGAGTGAAACCGCGAGACGATAGCTAGTATTAATATAAACTAAAAATATTCAGCCTTTAGTTCATCCAAGAGCTATTGAATTCCGACAATTATGATGCAGCGAAGCGTGTCGTTTGACACCTGAAGATAGTTGACGAGATTTCATTCATCATCTAGAATACATTATCTTTAGTCTCTAGTCTCATTTCAGTCCATAAATGAAATATTTCTAAATGTGTCAAGATGTCATAGAAGAAAAACCCTAATTGTTTTATTGTTATGATATAACATCTAACCATTAGATATACTACCTAGGTATAATATTATAATAGATCTACAATAATGTGAAAGCACAAAAAGTTATTCCTCTATGCAGTATTAAACATCAAAGAGGTTTTCCTTTACGTATCAATCATGATGTGGATAGGTACCCACCACTTAACTTACTTTCGGCAGTTTCAATAACATAGGTAGGTAGGATATATGTTTATTAAGATACCTACCTAACCTAGATGTATATACAAGCATAGTTGTACCTATGAACCCTAACTTCAAGGCTTTATTCGAGAAGGCTGTTTAACCGAATAGTTTAGACCTACATTAATCAATACTAGATAAAAAGACAGAAGTTTTAGTTACATGCTACTCCTTCCTACTCCAGGGAAGGGAGGGCAGCCACCGCCCACAGTAACAAATGACATGGGTGCCTATCCATTGTGACGTAAGGGCGAAGGGGTTGCACTTCTCGCAGCGCCGGAGCCGTTGCAGAAGCAACTTTATAGTGTTTTGAGGTTAGGTAACAAAATATTGTATTTCTCAAGAATGGTGCGTTACCTTTTCCTGGGAGTGGTGGTAAGTCAGAGGAGGCATAATCCCCCCCACTCCCCCGCCCCTCCGCCTGCGTGACTAGACTAGACTTTAACTATACAAACAATAAACAAATACATAAAAAATCAGGTCAGGGAAGTATTCAAGGTCAGTAAACCGTTACAATTAAGTAATATGAATAATAATAAAAGCCGTAGACCACACATGTCCCGTTTCAGTGATACATTTTGTTTCCTTAGATTGTATATATAAAATACCACTTACTGTATGATGATGTGTGGGGCTTTCCAAAGTACATTTCGTCTACTTCAGTCATTTAGCACTTTTTATTACTCGCCTCTTTTTTTAAATAAGACACTAGACATTTTATGCCCAAAACATCGTACGCAGTTACGGGGCCGCAATTATTTTAAAGGCGGAAAAAAAAAATTACCTTCAAAACATCGCAAACATTTTTGCTACTTGTAACACAGATCGATAGGTAACAACGAGAGTATCATCTTGATAAACCATAGGTTTATGCATTTTATTATAATCTGTGTATTGTTCATTCAACAACGATGTCTTGGATAAATAACAATCATTTCGATTCGATAATTGATAACGCTCATACGTAGCATTAATCGATATCAAACAACATTTCTAAAGAGATTTTTCATTAAAATAAACATCTCGTTTAAAGTATATATAATATTAACCATAATTGTGACATGTTATTTATTACGACAGTTTATTAATTTAATAAAACCAATAAATATATATTTTTTAATCGAGTTAAATTAATTAAACTCGATCCTACCATACGCGGTACAATTTGCGTTGTTGCGCAACTTTAACCAAGCCAGCTCTCCTTCCAAAGTTTTCGAAACTTTTCGATAACGAACTTGCAATAAATTTTGTACTATTTATCAATCGTAACTTTTTATCATTGTAACAACATTATTAGTACTTGGGTAAGTTTTATTGACAATTTATTATTAATGTTCTCCATAAAGGTCTGTTATTTCGTCTAGTTCAAACTAGTTCATTCAAGATTTGCCATGTTCGAAATGGTACCCCTATTGATCATCCCATATTGCCTAGCAAAACATTATCGTATTATTTTGGTTGTACTATAATTCAAACATACATGGTATATCCCATGTTTTTGTACCATTCAAACATATCATTATGTACAATAAGAATAATTTATAACACATTTCTTTTATTATTTGCAGATATATGAATCCTAGAACTACTTATTTTCGAGAAACTTTCACCAGGAGTCCATCTTGGTAATTTTTCTAGTTTTGCATTACATTATTGTCACAGTATATATATTTTGGTAAACGTAGTGAAAGGGCGCCCTTCAGCTAGATAGAGCGATGATATACGCAAGCTGGCTGGCAGCGGTTGGAAACAAAGAGCTGAAGATCGAGCTCAGTGGCGTGCCATAGGTGAGGCCTATGTCCAGCAGTGGACAGAGATAGGCTGATGATGATGATACATATTTGCATCACATGCCTTAGCCAGCGACTTTAGCTAAAGGTGTCTTCTACTATTAAAACTCTGGAGGGCTAGCTCCTTTAAGGAATAAATAATTAACTACTTCAACCTAGTAAATCCTTAAGTACTTTACTTCCTTCAAAAAAAATAAAGAAGTTTTTACCTACCACCACATAAGCTAGACAGCAAATTTTCATACATAAATTGAACACTGAAAACTGTATAGTTCATTAATCCCGGGCTATGGTGGTGCTATCAAAAAGGTCATTGACTCCCTGAAGGTTTGAATAATGACTGCCGTGCCGTGTGTGACGATCGCGTGCCACCAGCCCTTTACACGTAATCAACATGCGAGTTTCAATTACTTCTGTACCTAGTTTACTATCTTATTATAACTAAATAAATCTACACTACCTATTAAGATGTAAATTTTATTCGTTTATTTGTATAAGTATATGAACGTAATTCTTTCATTGATCAAAAAGCTACAATATTCCTGAAAGGAGGATTTCTATTTATTCCTACGAAAACAATTGATCCCTCAGGGAATCTGTGACAACTTGTTTAACAATAATTTACGCCCGTAAGATCATTCTCATGATATTTTCGGGATCAAGTAGATACCTAATATTCCGTAAAAACTACGCATTGATTCAGAAAGCACAGTGCCGCTTTACAGCTGTTCTGCTCCGACGCAGGAGTCATCTAATTTATACATATGTATACTCGATGCTTGGTTTAGATAAAGGTTCAAATTTTTTTGGTTGCAACTAATGAATTAAACTCACGTCTAGGCGTAGCTAGAGGCGACTTTACACCAACATTTAATGGAGAACTTTTTTTTTTATGCCACTTGGGCCGAAAAACAAGCAGACGGTCCACCTGATGGTAAGTGGTCACCGCCGCCTATGGACATTTGCAACAATAGGAGCATCACCAATGCGTTGTCGACCCTGAGACGTGAAGTTGTTAAGTCTCAGGTGCCTGTAATTTCACCGGCCCCCTTACCTTTCTAACCGAAACACAGTAATACAATTGCACTACTGCTTCACGGCGGAAATGGGCAAGGTGGTAGTACTGCCCCGGACGAACTCTGCACTAAGAGCTCTACTACTAACGAACGAAAGCATCAGAAGAGCGGGCGGTTGGCCGTAGAAAACCGGCCAAATATCTTACAATATTCGCACCACAATTGTGCCAACCCTAAGCGATGGGGGTTGACAAATTATGAAGATATAGTTGCATCGCAACTACACCCTTTCACGGCACTTAAGAGAAGTGCTAAGTCAATTGCATATGACTGCAATGCAGCTTTATGCTACGTGTGCATTTTCAGGCAATGGAACAAAAATGTTCACGCTTGACATGACATCAGGCCGGACGGATGTATGCCGCGGCGTCCAGTAGGATTTCCGGTCCATTACAGTTCCGTACCTTGAGACTTTATCGCGTTACATTCGTCAAATGTGCCAGAGAATAATGCAATGTGGCCTAGTTTATTCTAAGACAGAATTGTTATAAGAATGGTTATAGGTAGGTATTATCACTATGGCCACCTAATAGACCTTTTCAACCCTGAGACAGGCAGTTATTAATACCCATGTTCTTGTTTCGCAGGCACACTTACCTTTGCAAACTAATACACATGCATAGGTACTATTTAACGGCGATAGAATTATATACAGTACTTCACTACGGAAATATTAGGTTGGGGAAAAAGTCTTTTCGCATTATAGTATGTATGAACTTGTAATAAAATCTCTTTGGCTATACTATTTGTATCTGGCTGGTTTTGGTATCATTAAAAGTTTAAATTTTAAAGAACATTATTCCAAATTCAAATTAGGAAAATGTGTTATTTGCATTTGTTTTTCTTACCGCCAAGATGAGTGAATCTAATAAACAAATTCGATTCATTTTAAAATTTTACTACAAAAAGGTAAGAATGCAACGCAAGCCGCGAAAAAAATTTGCGATGTTTATGGACCTAGTGCAGTGTCTGTAAGATTAGCACAAATTTGGTTTAAGCGTTTTCAATCCGGAAATTTTGATGTCAAAGATGCACGTCGCTCTGGTCGCCCCGTTACGGATAAAATTGATGCCATTTTTGAAAAAGTGGAGCAAGATCGGCATATCAGTAGTTACGACGTAGCTGAAGAACTGGGAATTGACCACAAAACAGTTTTGGCGCATTTGAAAAAAACTGGGTACACAAAAAAGCTAGATATTTGGTTACCTCACGAGCTCACTGAAAGAAACCTAATGAACCGTGTACTCTAGCTAGTTTTTCTACTATTCAAATATACTACTAGTATATGGTAAATCTCAAACCCACTAATAATGGTGATGTCCCAGAGATAAAATGGTACTTTTGTTCGGCGCCGGCCCTGGGGTAGAGCTTGAGGAGCGGTCACTCTAGGCTCCAGATGGCAAGGGGCGCCAAAATAAATAGCTAATTAGGTATATAGCAGTGGAACTATGCGTATGTTAAAGAAGCACGAGTTTATCCTTAAGCCTTCTTGTTTTAATTTCCCTAAAAGTTGATTAATGCAATAAAAGTTTTATAACTGAACTGTAATACGATTTGTGACTATGGTAGGAAAAATAAAAGCTGGATATCCAGCGAGACAGGGAGAGGCGGAAGGTGGTCAATTTACGGATGACGAATACTAGGCAAACCTTCTGGTCCTAACAAATCTAAAATAAAATCTAGGTTATGGTCAAACTCATCCACAATTAGCATATGAACAAAAAAAAGCTTAATAAATGATATATGTACTTATATTATACATTTTTATTATTCATATACTCGTATAAGTATATTATATTATCAATAGTTTCTAAAAAATCATATTGCAGTTATTAAGCTTAAACAACGTCATAGTAGTATTGTGGTTACATGGCCACAGCAAAGACATAAATGATACAATCAAAATACCACTAAAATGTAATTTATTAAACCTTATTTTTATCACAGCACCATGATCCCATAATAGCTAAATACTCGTATAATGACTACTTATATATACTTCCTTATTATTAACAACTTGTCCTGTCAAGTAAAGCATCTATAACATCTGGCTTCAGTCGACCTGTTATATATAGGATAGACTAATACAGTAAAACTTGGTTAAGTGGCACCTGGATAAGTGAGAAGCCTCCATAACTGGAACTCATGCTGAGGTCCCAACACTTTGACGCTGAATTACCCCTGTTAGTGGGACGAAGCAAACTTCTATATCTGGGATTCGTTCTTTCGATTTATCATCATAGTTACCACCATAAGTGCGTGTGAACTTTATATGCATAAGCCTCTGTAACTGAGATAACATGGTTTTGTTTGTTTACTTACTTATTCTTATTGTACCCACAAATTCGGCACTTAACTTAATTTTAAGCCTCCAGTCTTAGTTTCGCTTTACTATCAAACGGATGTTTATTTGAAAAGTGTCAAAACGAAAGCTTCAATCTTTATATCCGTTTATGAAAGTAGGAAAACACGCGAAAGTCTGTGTCGAATTTAATGTGCCACAATCCACTCTTTGTAGAATAATTCAGATAGAAGATTGGAACCTAGCCATTAAACATCAAAAGATTTTATAATTGTCGACGACGATTTAATAGTTTCAGGAGAACTTACTGAAAGCGACATTATTCATGCCTTCTCGTCTTCTTCATTTTCCAATGAAATGGGAGCGCAATAAATTAAGTAAATCTTTCTAAACGCGAAACAGTAAAATCACTAGAAACTTTGCAGTTATTTTGAAATGACATCAATTGGTGAACAAAGCATATTTGATAAAATTTATAACATCGAAAAACATCTGATGGCTGATACTTCCAAAAGACAAACTAAAATGACAGATTTTTTAAATGATACTTTCTGTTTACATATTAGTACCTTACCTTTGTTATTTTTTTTTTATTAAAACTCATTTATAATGTTTACATTACACATTATTTTATTTTATCCCACCTTTATAACTGGAATATCCTGTATTCTGACCTCTATTAAAGAAACCATCTGTAAATGAGACAGATATATATATATATATCTTATACCTGAATATCTAAGACACTGGGTAAGTGGAATACCTCTATAAGTGAAACCACATTGCAGGTCCCTTGATATCTCACTTAACCAGGATTCTCTGTATTTAACAACATAACATAATGAGTCTATTAAGTTGAAGTTTGTGTTACTGAGGCTTCATAGAATATGATGCCAAAATTAATTATGTCATAACAAACTTTGTTGTTTCGTTTCCATTATAATAACATTTTGGACAAGCAAAATTTGGATCTGCAGTCTTGTTAGCCTGAAAAAAAATTTGAGCTATTACATAATAAGAAATCTTCATTACAAAGAACAAACTAGATTAAAGATGAAAAATACAACTCATAACTCAAATCTAAAGCATAATACTATTCTACACCAAGAGATGAGGGTTGAGACTTCACGCATGGAAAGCCATAGTCCTACATAGGTGACCAGACCAAGCTGTCAAGTGCGCCAAAAAGCAGGTTTGTATGGAGAAAAAGTAAGACTTAAGAAGAAGTAAAGTAAAAGGTAACTAATTTCTTTGAATCTCCTTCTTTGTCAAGTCCCAAACAAGGAAACTCAACAAGAAATCAGCATGTGTCTTCCTTCTACACAAAGCATCTTCAGGATATATTAGACCCGCAATCACTGATTCTACGGCCAAGCACCGAAGACGTGTTATCTTGCTGTCTGCAGACAGTGAGTTTCCTTGTTTGCAACATTTTTGTATTATCTTACATATGAAATATAATAAAAAATTTATACATACTATCAAACAATAATAGCAGAATAAATGCTGGCAGCCCATTGTATGTGGGAGGATAGGGTTTTTAGAACAACAAGCACACACAGTATTTACAGTCATGATTGCTTTGCTTGTCTTAGCTGTTGGCCGTATGTGTTTTCTCCACCACACATACTTCAAAATATTTGTCAATCTACTTTTCAATCCAAAAATGTTTACAAGAGCTATTGCTGTACCAATTAATTCCTGCAAAAAGTAATATTATATAATATCCACAAAAAAATTACCAAATCTCAAAATGAAATGTTGAAAAATATTCTTATCTCTTTACAGATTAGCTTAGTTAATATTTTTTCACATATTTCTCTCTCATCTTAAGGAATTAGAGATATTAGTGAAAATAGTGAATTTTGTATAAGCAAACTCGAGTCAATTTAGATAAGATAGATTTATTGTAATGGATTTTCATAATGTACCTATTAGGTTAGGGAAAAAGTCTTTTCGCATTATAGTATGCATGAACTTGTAATAAAATCTCTTTGGCTTCAGATTTCCACCTATTTCGGTCTCTTCAGAATTCTTTAGGCAGTGTCAGGTTAACATCACAAGAGGACTGCCAAAACCACTTGTCGCGGTATTTTGATCAGAAGTCCCAAAATTTATATACCAATGGGATCATGTCCCTACCTACAAGATGGCAAAAAGTTATCGAACAAAATGGTACCTACATACTTTAGTTAAATGTAAAAAAACTATATTAAAAAATCTTTTGAATTTTCTTAAAAAATGCGAAGAAACTTTTTCCCCAACCTATTATGTTTAAAATAAATACTTACTATAAAGTTATGCCACAAAAGTTCCCGAGTCCATGAAAAATTTGTAAGATCTTCTCTCACCAATTTATCAGCATTCAATTCAAGTCCAAGTACCAAGTCTATAAGCAGTGGATATTTACCACACTGTACAAACCTTAAGAAATTCATAACATCACCAATAACTTTTAGTGTTTCCATTTTGTGCACAACATTTTGAATAGTGGTGTTTGAAGTATAACTGTAAATAGCTCTCTCTTTCAAATATTTGAGACCTACTGTAAATCCATAATACCAATACAGTTTGCTTCTGGAGAAATTGTCTGTCTTGTAAGCTAGTGTCAACATTTGCTGCCCAAATGTGCATTTTTTATCATAAACAGAGTGTTTAAAAATCCACGTCCTTAATATTAGTTCAAGTTCTGGCAAAATCGGTTGAATATATTTTGGCTAAAAAGAAGGTTATACATTATCATTATCTCTGATAAACCAGTAAATAGCAGAGAATGTGTAAGTCAAATCTTGGACCAAATCTTACATTTAATAATTTCGTAGCCTGATACATCAGCTGTTTAAAAAGTTCTTCAACTTGTCTGTCTAATTGCGCTGCATCTAACTGAAAATACAGGAAAAAATACATGTATTGCAAACATAAGTTCTTTAAACTGATAAACATTATTATTGATGTCTACCTGTGTAACTCGAGGAACATAATTTATAGACATTTTTGATTGTTGAAAGTTTATGACACTTCAAGGATAACTAAATTAATATAAATTAGATTTTTATTAATGAAACTTAATGATAATTTAATATTTTTGTAAAATCCTACGGATTTAACCGTCTGACGTTTACGGTTTCCTTTTTTTTTTTTGGAAAATGACGGACTAAAATAATGTTGTAACAAAAAGATTGGCTGATATCAATCAGTCATTATATTATCAAATCTTTTTTTTTAATAACAAGTTACTTGTTCAAATTTTTATTTTTTGTAGATGTGATCGTGCGGGAAATATTAGTAATAATGCCGATTCTCGTTAGTAATGAATTCGTTCCTCTTTCTAGAAACATGTTTCTATTCACCACAAATTCGAAAATAAGTACCGGTATCCTTAATTTACAATGAGTAAGATATCGTTTAATATTTAATAATCACCTTTCATTCACTTATATAAGAGAAAATTTACAACGAAATAACAAGGTGAATTTGATATTTTATATCGATATACTAACCGATACATCGCTATTTTTTTGCGTCGACCCTCTTCTTTCCCTTTTATTTCACAGTCTGTGCATTGCGTTGCGTTGCGCTGACGTATAAAATAGCTTAAACATTTTGATTGATTCATACAAATTGAAGCAATATATTGTTATTATTATCTTGTCAAGAATATTATGGACGTTTGAGACGAATTTATTTCAAATAACGACATGGTTGTTTCACCTCAAAGCCCCGCTAACGAAGCACAAAGTGATCACGCTAAAAGAATCAATATGGCGTCTAAACAATCATCAGTAGCGGACACCAGAGCAGAACTAGCAGAGTTAGTCAAAAGAAAAGCTGAAGTGGCTGTAAGCATATTCAATTTGAATAAGTCCAATTAAACGGATGACATGTATTGATAATTTTTACATAACCTAAACTTTTCTTGTTTATTTACAATATTACAGGAGACTTTAGCAAACTTGGAAAGACAGATTTATGCTTTTGAAGGATCATATTTAGAGGACACTCAATTATATGGTAATATCATTCGAGGTTGGGACAGATACCTCACTACTAACAAAAGTACAAATTCTAAAGCAGATAAACGTAATAGAAAATTCAAAGAAGCCGAAAGATTGTTCTCCAAGTCTTCCATAACATCTATGGCTGTAAGTAAAAATATATATACCTAAAAAAACCTAGTTTATAAGTTGGTGTTTGATAGACTACATTTCTTGATTGGTGATGGGTCTGTCCGAGATATTATTAGATAGTTTTTCTTTGTTGAAAACAATTTGACTTACGCACGTTAGATTTGTGTTCTGGTGATATTGAATTAAAATTATTAAAATCACAAGTTAAGTAAACATATTTTTTTTCTAAAGTCTTTTTTAAGACTAATATATAATCCAATAAAATCATCTTGATCATGTTTTAAAAATACACACACACACATAAATCCTGATACCTGAGGAACTTTCCAAAGTAACAATAAAGCTGGTGAGCTCTCAAACCTAAGCCACTTGTATCTATACTACTATATAATGTACAGTTTGAATCTATCATTTACTTTCTATATGTATTTTAGGCAGTCAGTGGCCTGGTGGATCCTGCTGAAGCCAAGAGTGAGTATAACAATAGAAATACTTTTTCAAAATCTTACAAACATCTTATATGTAACATCTGAATTTGTAATCACCTGTTCTTTTTAATTTACAGATGAAAGGAATAGTGAAACTGAATCACAAACAAATGAAGACTCATCAGATACACAAATAAGCACTGGACTAAATATAGGCAGTTTGAACCACACAACCATACATGGTTCTACTGAAAGTATTGCATCCTCCAAACCATCTGGCAAACAACATACCAATGGTATTGAGAAAATTATAAGTCATTCTAGTACCAAGCAAGCTGCAACACAAAAGATAGCTACATCATCAGGCATGCTGCAGAAGGCATTTGGTAGTGATAGTAAAATGTTGTCAGCTGTAGGATTAGACAGCAGACCTAGTACTCCCAAGGATAAAGATTCTAGTATGAGTATCATCAAAGGTGACATGACTCCAAATTCAATTAAGCACAAGATGTCAAGTAGTGGCAATAGCAGTAATAATGTAAAAAAAAGTAATAAGAAAGCAAGACACCGGTAATTTCACTGGTAACTGCAATTGGATTATATTGTTATTCAGTCAAAAACATTGCTATGGCTATAGACATTAGGGATGGGCCAAATATCATATTTGATAATTGGTAGTAATGTATTGAACTGTATGTAATTGATTAATGACCATTGATTAATGTAATAGCAAATGTATGGGAATAATCTGTTATTAGTTTTAGGCCTGAGCATCTGGCCAAATATTCTAATTCAGTGAATTTGACCCATCTCTAATAGATATACAAAAATACCTATTTTCTCTCAATAGAATCTTATGAAAAAAATGCAATGTTGTTGTGCATTATATTTTAATAGACAAGATTGATTTTGACTTCATTGAGCTATAGCCCATTGTTTTATAGAAATATGACAGCTGCACACTGATTCAAAGGCTATTCTTAACTCTGTCTACATTTTCTACAATGTAAAACTCTGCTTGAACTTGTATGTCTATGCCTAGAGTATATTGCTCATTTGCAAATGATCTACAGAAAAAATTTTAACACGTATAAAAACAGAATTCATTTCAGTTCTTCACTTTGTAATATATTAATAAAATTAAATTATTTTTTTGTTGACATTAAATGTTCTTTTATTTATTTGGCACAAAAACAGAACACAATGAAATTAGGATAATGTTCTGTCCTAGTTGATCCTTCCATTGACTGATCTTAATATCATTTGCTTGAATCTTGTCTCTGAAAATCAGAAAAACATCATATTTTATTGTCAATCTCTATCTATTTGGTTACCTCTGTGCTCACCAAATTGTCTGTGAAAGGATATAAAAGCCATCCAATGTTAATATTTAAATAAAATAATCTTAAATGTATGTCAGACCATGTACAAAGTGTAGGGTTCGATATCATGTCCTAAGTGGCCAGTCATGACAATGGAAAATTATAATTTTAAGTTCTAAACACAATTTTAGTTTTCGTTGCCTTTTATAATTCCTACCAATGTCTTATGTTTTTCTGAATTTTCCACCCTCTGATATTTTGAATTATACCATAAAGATTAATCCAGACACATTTTTTCGACTTAAAATGAATGAATGAAACATTACAGATACTCCACACAATGTACACATGCACTGGAATATTTTTTCCATCTCTCACTATTAGGTTGCCATTTTTACAACTTCAGCCTAAACTTAATGTTTCAGATTTTAAATTACCCAAAGTAAATAAAAACATAACTTACGTTTCAACACATTAGGTAGATCTCTTATTGGGCCACAAAATCTCAATGCAAGATAATAAATCAATGGTAAAATTGATATTATTACAGTACAACACAGGAATATAATTTCTGGTGATCTCCTTAGCTTGCAACAGTTCAAGGTTTTACTCCATATTGATCGTGTAGCGTTCATCTAGAATATAGATATTGTATAACATTTATTTATTTATTTTCTACACAAATAAAATAAAAAATCATACTTACAGAGTCAACTATATCCATGCAAATAGTATCTAATCCAATTGAGTCAGTACTCATTGATTTGTAGTAGTCATCTAACTGCAGATAGCTTGGCTTGCATTTCTCACAAACTTCATCCTTATTACTTAAATCTGGATGAAGGTTATTAGATATACAATCCATGGTTACATTGTATTTTTTTTTGAAAATAAGTGTTTGATTTGATAACACTGGTTTCCCTTTTGACCAATCATAACAAGCTGCAAAATAAAAGAATATTATGACATTTATGGCATGCAAAACAAGAATCAAAATAAACATTAAATTGATAGTTTTATTTATTTTGAAAGGTATACCAAAACAACTGCAGATAAAAAAACAATTTTATAACAATAAAATGATTCTAAATGAAACCTGTTAAATACAGCAGCTTCTAACCAGTGCATAATATCTCTAATAAAGTAATGGTTAAAGTTAAACTTTATCTTGACTGTAGCTATGCCATAAATCCAGTTAACTAAAAATTACATTGAAAATGTTTTTGTGCATTATAAAATGGCTTGCAAAAATGTTGCACAATTAACCTACAGTTATGAGATAATGCTTGTACCGATAATGATAGTACCTACTTGATTTAAGAGTGTTTGTGCATTACAAACATGAACTTCAGTAACTTTAAATTTGACCTCCATAAGTGCCTTCCGAGGGCCTAAACTGAATAAATGGTTTTGAATTTTTTGAAAGATTTGTCCCTAATGTGAATCAAAAACCTACAACTTGTCTTGGCAGTTAGGTTATTTTACTCCTACTGACATGTAGATAGTTTGAAAATACATACTGTTACAGTTTCCTTTCTTCCAAATTGCCAATATTCCATTATAATACTCTGAGATTGCATCCAATCTATCAAGTGAAATTAAGACTGATTCACATGAAGTTCCATTAATAATAGTGTTTAGCAATGCTTGGTAATTATTATAAAAGTTAACATATTCATCTATGCATTTCTCACAAATTCTTATTGGTCTAGCATTTCTTATAGAACACTTAGTGAGTTCTGATGCATTCACAGCAAATTGTTCCAAGATTTGAGTGCATTCTGGAATGTTTTGAGACAAATAACTTTCTCCTATGTATGGGACAGAGCTAAAATATAAATGTAGATATAAATCAACCAACACAAAAATATGACAAACCCTTGTTGATAAAATGCAAATATCATGTTACTCACGATCCAATGTAATTCTGCTTTTGTGTAGAGCTTGTAAAGTCTGCTTTGAAAAGTTTATATTGTAAACAGAGGCAAAACAAAAAGAAATAATGCTTCAACATCTTTAACCAAATACCTATTTCATAACAAAAAAATGGAAATTGCTTGTTTATTTGTTTGCGTATATGGCCTGATGAGATCTCTGATGACGATCGATCACTGAACCAATATTTTGTGGGTAGTCTTTGCACTGAAACAGTAATCTTAAAACTCTTAAATGTAGCCCTCATAAACTGGAATAAACTTCTCTTACAAAACCGAGTGCTTTCTTAACTTTTAGACGAATCATACTTCGCTCATGTTGACATTACAAGTATTTATTTGGTAACTCTGCTTACGATTTATTTACCACCTGACAATGACAACTACTGACTGACAAGTAGAGTTGGGCAGCTCCTGAATGAGAGATATAAATGAACTAACTCTTTTATTTCAATCTGGCTCACATTCGTCAGTAGTTCAGTTGTTAGTTCAACAGCTCAATTGGCTCTTTGACTCATTATATGTCGGTGCAACCGACGCAACGTCCGCCTGTGCCCGATCTTACCCGATTACCGCCGAACAGAAAAATAATTATTACGTACGCAAACTCGTTCACTAATCGCGTACACGCTAAATTAAGTCTAATAACTCTTAGAAATAAAGTAGAAGATACCTTGGCCTATTAACTCTTGTGGCGAATAACATTGTTTTGTTTGTGTTTTTTTTTTTTTTTTTTTTTATTCCACTTGGGCCGACAAACAAGCAGACGGTCCACCTGATGGTAAGTGGTCACCGCCGCCTATGGACATTTGCAACACTAGGAGCATCGCCAATGCGTTGTCGACCCTGAGACGTGAAGTTGTTAAGTCTCATGTGCCTGTAAACAGACACCCACACTTGTATTAGTTGTTTTGAAGCAATTAGAGCAATTTTGAAAGCGAATATTTAAATTATATTACAAATTTATAACTTTTATATATTATATTATATTCATATAATAATTAATTACGATCCATATCTACTAGCGCAACTAATATACTATAAATATACTTTATATCACATTTTTAGGTCCCCAATCAAATGCACATGCTCATGCATAACATACTGAATGAAATGAAGGAGCTAATTCAATACTAGTTCCGTTGATGAACTAAAGAGACCAATGATATAAATGAACTAAAGAGCTAAAATAGTGATATGGCTCTTTTGATCAAAAGATCTATATCTCTCTTTTCTTTTAAGTAAGCCATTTTTCGCATCTTTACTGACAAGCTGACAGTTTTGTCTATGGAGTGTGGAAGTCATGGAGGACCATCTTGTATGGGGGATTAGTCGAAAAAGTGTCCACTTGTAAACAGCTAATTAGGTTTTTCGAATTCTCACAGAAATAGCGCTAGTGTAGCAAGTGGAAATGATATGAACAGAGTGAAGTGTGCTGGGTTGACTTCCGGTAATTATTTAAAACTATTTTCCATTTCCTATTTACAATTAATTGGGGTACTTAAAATCACTGTATAATTGTATTCCATACTCATGTTTGTCTATATATTATAATTATTATAAAAAATGCGCTGTAAAAAAACGGAAATGTTTCTTTCCTTTTTTATTAATTTTCTATCCTACTCTAATTATTTGTGGCGCTCTATTTAAAATTCTTCCACTTGCTACAGCAGCGCCACCTTAATATGTTCCCTTCCAAGGGACACTTTTTAGTACACTGAGATGGTCCTCCTTTACTTCTACACTCCATAGTTTTGTCATAGAGTTCTCGAAATTAATATAAAAAAATAAGATCTGTTCTAGGAATGGCATGATTCACAAGTAGCTTGTGAAAAATCATTTTTCAAATGTCGCACCTGCTACCTGCCTTGACGTCTTCTGTTAAAAATCAGTCTGCTACGTTTCTTCCAAACTCGCCCTAAAAAGCAAGCTTAGACTGTGTACCGCGTGTATACGGCCCATCATGACATACGCGTGTGTATCTTTTGCACACGCCGCCCCCAAGCGGATCCATTCACTTCAAATCCTCCAAAATAAATTCATGCGCAGAGCCACGGGCGCCCCGTGGTACATGCGAAATCTCCAACTCCACATGGATTTACGATTGCCGACCATCAGGCAATTTATCAAAGGGGCTCCTCGCCGCCATTTCGATTCTGCAATAAACCATATAAATCCCCTCATAATAAAGGCCGCGTCCTACACTCCGTCCCGTATCAGTCGCGTTCGCAGACCGAGGCACGCCCTCGCCGAGTCTGACGATGAAATCACCAAAGCTCAGACAGCTGCAGCCGAATCTACAGCTCGCGATACAACACACACAAGGCTATCAGCCTAGATACCGTCCTCGCCGGCGTGGACGTTAGCCGCGCTCCCTCTAATAATTCATTGTTGTTGTTTTTTGTTTTGAAATAAAGAACCACTAATAAGTTAAATCAGATAATGTAAAGTCTTTTGACCCCCACACGCAACGCCCTGAGCCCGAGGTCCGAGCCCCACAGGGGGCACCCTCAGTGTGCGTGTTGCTTAAAATCTAAATGTATTTTCGGCTTAGAGCCCCTAGCGCTCACCGGAATTGTCCGCGTATGGGTGTAAGAGCCATCTGAGACTAACACCTACGTCGCTTCCAAAAAAAAAAAAAAATGCTACTTTTCTCATGATACTTCGCATACCGCAGATCATTCGGATACCATCGTATTTCACCGATGACTCACGACGACGTCAGAAAGAAAGAGCGTCTTTCTAACCCAGTCGTGTTAGAAAGAGCAAAATTATGGAATGTAGAAGTAAAGTAGGACCATCTCAGTGTACTAAGAAGTGTCCCTTGAAAGGGAACAAATTAAGGTGGCGCTGCTGTAGCAAGTGGAAGAATTTTAAATAGAGCGCCACAAATTATTAGAGTAGGATAGAAAATTAATAAAAAAGGAAAGAAACATTTCCGTTTTGTTACAGCGCATTTTTTATAATTATTATAATATATAGACATACATGAGTATGGAATAAAATTATACAGTGATTTTAAGTACCCCAATTAATTGCAAAAAGGAAATAAGCAAAATACTATTTTTAATTTACGTCAATGTTCTATGTTTTACGTTAGCCGGTTGAACTCCCAACCAATTATGATAGAAGTCAATAAAAGACATTCGACCTCAAATGAGCTATACTCTCAAAGACCCTAAGATTCATAAAGCTGATATTAATCTATTATAGTATATTTAGCCGTGGGCTGTAGTTATAATGGAAATCAGTGAACCAACACCAGAAGCCCTGCAAAGGAAATTGTACTTTTTACTTGAACAACTACAAGACATGGCAAGAGAATTACCACCGTAAGTTCTGTATAAATTCTGCCTTAGTATAAATAGTCAAATAAATATTATTGTTGCCTTTTTTCGTATGGTTTTAAATCTACATAAAAATCAATCTTAGTTTGTGTATCACTACAGACTGTAATCCTATGAGCTCAAATAGTTGGGTTTCAACATACTACTGGAAAGGCTTGAACAATTTTCAATTGTGGGAGAGATTACCATCCGATGTCATGTATGGAATACAATAAAAAAAAATGGGTTTTGTTGTGTAGTAGTTCAAAGAATTCACCAACCTGCAAAATGTTATCTATATAAGGCCAATAATCTTTTTATAAGTTAAGTCATAGTAGTAATAAGCATTTTGAAGAGTATTGTAATGACATTGTAGGAAATATCAAATGCGGGTTCCTATTGAACTACTCTCTGGATTAGCAAACTGTCTGCTCAATGATACAATTTTTGAAATTGTGAAAGGACTGATGGAGATTCAGCATGTCACAGAAAAACATTTATTTCAACAAAGATTACAAATAATCAATAAGCATACAAGTGAGTATAATTATTGTATAAAATATTTTAAAGTTGATTTGAGGATGAAATTCTGTTTCTTTTAATATTTATTTGAGTAATTATTATGAAATATTACTTCTGCAGTGGAAATACGAAATATGATAAATACTACACCTAGTCCAGAGCAGCAAGAACTTCAGAAAACAATTCTACTCACAAGACATAAAGAGGAGTTAAAACATACAGATATGAAATTAGTAATTCAGTTGGATCAAAAAGTATGCAATGTTATTATAATAAAAAAAATATTTAAAACTTTAATTTATAGAAATAAGGTGCTTTGTGGAGTTTTGTTGAGAATTTTGTTTGAACCTTACCTATACCGCTGTGAAGCAGTAGTCCACTTGTATTACTGTGTTTGGTTAGAAAAGTAAGGTAAAATTACAGGCACACAGGACTTTAGAACTTCACGTCTCAATGCGACAACACATTGACAATGTACCTAGTCTTGCAAATGTAAAAAAAAATACGTTTTCTGTTACAGGTAAGCGACCAACAAGTAACCCTTGAGAAAGCAGGTGTTCCAGGCTTTTTCGTAACTAATAAACCAATTGAAGTGAAAGTCCAAATGTATCTTTTTGATTTTATTCTAAGACTAAGTAAGATGGACATTCCACAAGGCGTTATTTGACCATTAAATAATGAATAAGTTTAAGAATAACTTTAAATTAATAAACAAATGTTTAAATAAATTATATTTTTCATCATGGTTCACATAGCTTAACTACAGGGGTACATATATAGTCTCTGATTAAGCTGTTTATCTGATGCATATTTTGGAGTTTGCTTTTAGCTAAGAACCATGCAGTGTATTTTTTTACAAATAAATCCATGGACATATTCTGTTGCATTTAGGTTATAATATAGTACATAGTTTTAGTACTTAGTTAATTAGTTACATTGAACTGACAGATAATTGATACCTTATTGATAAGTTATGCTATTGAAAAGGATGGCAAATGTATGTAGAAATTCTATGATACCGAAACGTCGCCCTGCTTTCGCTGGCGGACGAGGCGGACGCCTTGACTACAAAGACCTTGGTGAATAAAAAATAAACAGCAACTAAACAGTGATAACTTTATTTTTGGCGAAGATGAAAATCGATGAGCCACAAAATTATTCGTATAAAGTTACAATATTATTTAGGTACCTACTTATCCTTTACAAAAGCAAAATTTTATCATACTTATTTATTAATCCATTCATTAGGTAAAAACAAAGCTATCATGTATACTTTTGTATAAATAGAATGCACAATTATTTTACTCTAGTGAAGCCTATTAATTTCTCATATCACATGACGTGATGTGACGAAACGCCCATTAACTTTACTAGTGTATTTGTGTTGGATGAAACACCAACAAAATTATTTAATAGAGCTCAATATTATAATACTAAAAAGAAAACGGAACGCCTCTTCCCATGTTCCCGCCAAGAGCCTGAATTACCCATAGTTTTTCCAAAGCACTAGACGGTCCCGCGAAATACCTTAAATCCCTGATCGTGGCCCATAATGTGTATATTAGAGGGGTCTCGTTCACCTGGAAACACTTCCTGATGGCCGCACCAAAAATGACATTTAACCTCAAGTTTGATGAGGCAGATCTTTAATTTGTTATTTTATTTATAGTATTTTGATTCAGTATTTGTTCATTTCGAATAAGAAGTGGAGGCCTTTGGTCTGCAGTAGGACACTATGCCTATGGGCTGATTGATAGTAATAATAATAATTTCTTCTTGGAAGGAGTGTCAAAAGTAATGAGGCTGCCATTCTTAGTTATTTGATGTAATTAAGATTGATAAACATATCAGTTAATATAAGTAATAAAGGTACAGTCAGCAACATTAGTACCAGAACAGTTCCAAATTTACAAAACAAATTACAATTCTCCTTGATATAGAATGATAAAGTGAACAGGTGTTTTGTAAATGCCTACAAAAATCCACACTGACATATCTACATTGGATTAGTTGAAACGTGTGAAAGAAGTGTTTTGAAATTTAGATCTCTTCAGCTACTTATGTTGCTGACCGTACGTACAAAGTTACAACATCTATTAAAATTAACAAACAGCTATACTAATACAAAATTATTGTGAAGTTACAGTAATATTTTATACATTTAAATTTCAGCCATAATATATGTATTCTGGTACCTAAAGTTTTAATTTGAAAACTGCAAACCATAACAAATTGGTACTAGTAACCTAAATATTTATAAAGTCCTTCTATTAAAACATTGAAAATATTTTAAAGAAAATCTTGTATTAAAATTTTACTCCAAAATGAAATGACAATGATTTTACCAATAATGAATAAACGAAGGCTTCAAGTAATACTGTTCTTAGTTGAACAAAACAAAGGGTTGGTACAGCAGTAGATATTCCATTCAATACATGTACCTACAGTATGACAATACTCTCGTGGTTGCATCTGATCTCTATCAAAACTAATTGTTCCCGAACAATGATGAGATAAAATGTTGGAGAATGTTGTTATGAATGCTTGGCGACCATTAGTAATAGGTAAGGCGCAATATAAGCTGGGAAAACCGACGGGCGAACAGATCGTCTAAAATCGGTTCTTTGTAAATAAACGGAGATTCATAGCAACTAAATATTCGTTATAGTTGTGTGTTCCTGCAATCACAGATCTGCATGCGAACTAGACCAAAAAAAAAACGCTCATTAGTCGTCATCAGAATTATTCGATTCGACACGTTAGCTTCGTAACCGAGTGGAACCTTAAAAGTATTGTCATACTTATAAATACCTGTTACTAAGTATTAGTTAATCTATAAATAAACTTGCCGGCTACCAACGAAAAACAATTAAACCATAACGAGTTCCATAACCATATCTCGGTCCGACGAGCGCGGTGTATGGATTTTTAGTTACCACCAACGAATCGGGCGAGCTGGGACCCTACCATCAACGCTTATGGCGAGTTTCCATTACAGAACTTTTTAGTGCGCCAAAAAGTTCACACGATGACGCTATGCCTGCGATAGATATTCCTGCTCGTTTGTTTTTGTATCAAAAGACGTCAGGCTGTATGGCAAAAAAATAGTGATGTCAGCCAGAATCGCACTAAGGTTTTAGCAGGGCCCCAAATCGCGGCAATATCGACCAATTCCGCATACCTACTACTTTTTCTAACCGGTATCTTAACGTAACAAGTTCTTCCTACCTAAACAAATTTCAAAGTAGTTGCACAATTATTCAAAATTCATAATCTACGTACAAAAGTTTTATTTCATAATTTTCGTCCCAGTAATGGTTTGTACACAAAATTTTATTCAAAATATTTACTACCTATTTACAAATAACCAGTAAACACCAAATTCTCCCACACTAATATTTGTTTAATTTACCACACCTTCGCGTGCTTAGGTATACAAAAAATACTAACCTATCATAGCCACACGTGATTATTTTATAATCTTGCGGCATTAGGTATGAATAGGTAATGTACATACATTCGAGTTTAAATTTGTAGATACTATACTGATATATACAATATATACAATACTTAAATAAATATTTTTATAATCGGTAGGTATAAATTGAATAAAAACTTTTTAACAATTAAAATAAAGCGTTATTGTACATATATCTTTCGTTTCCTTAATTATGCAAAAAATCATTGCAAAACGAAATTAATATAATATTTTTGTGCTTTCATTCATTTTGTGCACATTCGATGATGTTGAGTATTGTGGTGTCTATTTTAATGTTAGTTATGTTACTTGTACAGTATGTAACAAAAACCCTGTTATTCCTTTTAGGAACGTTATACATTACCTACAAGCACACCATTAATGATATTAGAATTTAACAATTATAAACATTGGCTAGTACAAAGGTCAAAATCAAATAACTATTAAAATCGACACATTCAAAAAAATGTTTAGATTATCTGATTTTACAAATACATCTTTATTTCGCTAAATAGCCTACGAGCTCGGCGGCTTTCTTTGATGCGACAGAAGATGCCGCTAAAACGTAGGCGCGTGCCTCGTATCCCTGCCACGTGCCTTCCTACCCCTTTACCCCACCACCCGCCGCCGTGCGAATCATAAGCGAATTCCTTAGTCTCCCGCGCAACTTACTTTCGAACGGTTGTTATTGTTGACCTAGTGAGTGACTTGTGTTTTTTTTACGTAAGATCACCTGATCTGACGCCCTTCGATTGTTTGCCTCTGGGGTACTGTTAAGCAACAGGTGTTCAAAAAACCGTGTGATACGGAGGTCGAAATGCATTCACGCATAGTAGCAGCATTTGACCACATCAAGTTCGATAGCTCCATTTTACAAAGCGTACGTGAAAATATTATTAGGCGTTGCAACAAATGTGTCGAGGTACAAGGTGGTCATATTGAACAGCATCTCCGTGGCCGTCTAGTAGACGTTATAATAAATTAAAACATTAAAATGCAAGTAGGTACTTAAGGTTTTGTGTGACAGACGCGGGGACTTTATTTTGTTTATGTAAAAGTGTTAAATGTACTGATAACAATTATCAATTAGGCATAAAAATATCGTGTAAACCAACATTTTCAAAGATTCATTCGTTAAAGTGATAAACAACAGCTGACAAAGTCGTGAACTTGTGTAGAAAAAATAGGTAGATAACCGGCGCGGCGCGGCGCGGCGGCACCGACAAAGCGAGGCCACTCTCTTTGTCGGGTCGGGTAGAACTTCTTCCTATTATTTGTGATTTCGGGTCATCGCTTCATGCAGAGGTAAGATATCAGAATAACATTACAAATATTAATAATTAAATATTTATTTTAATTATTTGTGTTTACAGTTTATTATAAATGACTTCCTTTATTACGTATGTATACCGATTCTTAAAACGTAGGTAGAAGGAACAACAGGGTTTTTGTTACATATTGTATAATAACTATTGATTAAATCAAAAGGAAATAAAACAGTTCATTTAAGTTCATCGTTATTTATATAAATAGAGGGCGATTGTGTAATGCTCTCGACTGATATCTCTATATGCGCGAGTACCGAACCATTAATCTAATATGAAATCGGTTTGATCATTGAATTTTAACGACTTACACAATTTGGCGTTGTTTCGTAGTTTTACTAAGATGTACAAAAACTATATAAATATAACTTCAAATAATTCAATAAATATATTGTTCGTTTTATAAAGAAACAAAATAACGTAGCTGGAAATTATTTACCTACCTTCCTTTAAAATAAATCAAACACCGTTTTTCGACATTCTTCAACTTAGCTATTTTAAGTCAAGTCAACTTATTTATTCGAGTTGTTAGTAGTTGAACTAAATTTAGAATAGATCTAGGTAAGTAAAATATATTCTTTATTATTTTTAATTATCAACAGATATTAGTACGCTGTCATAAAACAAATACACTTTTAAACAGACACGTAAGTGTACACAGGCAAAAAATATAAAAAAATCAACAATAAATAAACTAACAAGGTACAAGTCGTAATATATTGTTATTGAACTTTGTGCGGTTACTCACAAACTAGATATGGAATACAAAGAATATCGTAAATATGGACAATGCCAGAAAGTACCCATTCTATGTTATTTATCTTTTGATAAAGGTTTTTTTTGTCAATACAGTGTAAAATTAAAAATACACAGCATATACTTTTACATGGGTACAAATTTTGCTAATTCTCAGAATTAAAGTTTTCGAAGACAGTTTCGAATTTGTTGAAAATGTTACTTCTTAGTAAACACAACATACAATTATAATCTATAATGTAAACTAAATGAAACAGTTCAAAAAAAAAGTTATAGCATATTCGATTGCTATATAGGTCCTACGACAAAAATATTATAACGGCCTATTATTTTTTTTGTGTTCCATATGAAGATCCCTGACTTATTTTTGACATCCCAATTGACTTTTGAAGGAGGATGAAAACTGAAAGAGAAATATACAATTAACATTTAGGTATTGGTGAACATAACATAACCTTCTTAGGAAATATTACTGCAGCTGAAATGCAAACGTTTGTTAGTCTTTCACGCAAAAACTACCGAACGGATTTGGATGGAACTTGCCACATAGAAAGACCATGCCCTGGAATAACATTAAGGCTCCTTTTTATCCCTGGAAACTGTAACATTGCTTGGGAACGCGGGTGAAACCGCGAGGACAGCTAGTTGTGTATATGTCCCTCACGATGTGGTACATTTGTTCAACGTGTAACATAATTATACTAAAAAGCTCATAACTCTTATTACAAAAACACTTAACTATCAAAATTTACGTCAAACTGTTCACGCTATTCGGTGTTAATTAATCCGGTCTGTTTGAACAATAATGCACTTAATGTCCAACAACATGTGGTTTACTTTCAATTTAAGCAACATGAGATGTGCAACAGGAAATAAAACAAAATATAGCAATTTTTTTGTAGTTAGTAATAATTTCGACCGAAGTCGTTTCTTCATTCTACAGTATTAATGTTACACCTTGTACCTATATATAGAGTTGTGACATCACCATTGTATTGAATATATTAGCGTATCAAGTTGTCTCGTTTCAAGGGACCTTAGGCCGGTGTTCTTAAAATCGTCTGTCTGGTCTCATTATGTCGTAAGATAAGGCACAATATTAATGCACCGGGTCACATTATGTCACGGACGGGGTAAAACACTTATCTATATCGCTTATTATGTCTTCTAATAGATAAAACAAAATCACCGAACCGAAGTAATTATATAGGAACACAGGTGTCATAAAATATTGTGTTTGTTTATTCTGACAGGTGGTTATCTTTGGAAACATTACATAGATTTAAACATCGAATTGGTTACCTCACACACATTCACTACACGACCCTGATCTTGGTGACGAAGGTGATCTTACGCACGAATAAGGTTATAGTTAGACAGCATAATGGGCTCAGAAAAACTACTTATAAACATACCGATCTAACTACGAGGCAGTAGGTATTCAATTAAAATAAATGGTATAAAATCGATTTTAACAAAAGTGGTGATGATAACCATACTTTCTGGGTTATAATGTTGTATATCTAGTTATCGTCTAACTAACGTTGTCTTAACATATATAGGTCATAGACAAGGCTGTTTTATTTAATTCTTATACCTTTATATCTACCAACCTTTATACCTACAAAATCTATTGTTGTTTAGTAAATGCTATATGTAAAATATTTTTAACATTAGGCGTCGACATTAGCGCCTAATTGGCGTAGGTAGTACGAGGGAACGATGCGATTTCATCGAATGAGATTAAACACACACTTCTTTAGAGTGTCTTAATAGACCCTGCAAGTCATCGCGCGACCACAGGAAATGCTTAATAACGATCGTACGATGGGTTTGATCGCGCAATCAAAGCTACAAAATCTCGTTTCTGTGAACTGTCACTTGCAATTTTCAAAGCTATAATGCTCGACAATAAAAACGCGGCAACGCGCCAGCATCGCGTAATCCCCATCCACCTATTAGGCCACCTTTTGACCCCTGGCACGATAATTACGCGACGAAATCGCATCGTTCACTCATACGATCGTTAACCAATTAGGACGACCCTTAGACCTTAAAAAAACAAAAAGAATACTTACACGCAGCAAATATGGCGCAAGCTATCGAGAAATAGAGTAGCTTGCCACTGAATAGTAGTCCGACTAAATAATAGAGCATAGGGGTGAGTGTGACAACCGCCCAGCCGAGTGCGTTCACCAATGAATAAATACGAGGAGTCACTTTGAATGGCTCAATCCTTTCTACGCCGGATTCTGAGAAGAAATCTCCTGTATTGAAAAATGAGTCCTGCATTTTGTCCTGAAAAATAAATTTTATGATTTACCTTAAAAGTATTAAGACTGTTAAGTTACCGTTTATTTAGAAATAATAAGACATCTAGTTGGTGTAATCGTAGATAGTATTTAGGCCATCAATCTTGGTTTGTTATATTGGAAATGCAGTCAACTTGTTATTAACCAATACTAATAGTAATAACAATTTGTGGAGTGGAAAAGAAATAACAATAACGAGAAATTATCAACATACGGTAAAATAATAACCCACTAATTATAATAAACATAGATAAAGACCGATATTGTTGAATTAACAAGAGACCAAAGTACAACTAAAAAAATATGACTCCATTACACACAAACACTGGATATTTCCAGTAAATGATGATTACTTATTTGTGTTTTTTTTTTTCATAATTGGTTAGTTAGGATATCATTTACTTTTAAGATTCCATACCCAAAGTGTGCCAACTGGACTCTATTAGGTAATAAACGTCTGTTATCTACCTGTCTGTCTGTTAGGTGTATCTTATGAACCGTAAAAGGTAGACAGTTAAAATGTTCAGTGTGTACTACTATGACCGATGTTACAAAAAATCTAATTAAGTAAAAAAAAAATAAAGGGGACCCACTACAAACAACGTATTTTCGGCGTTTTGTTGAATATGCGGAATCCTTGATTATTTTTTTTGTTTAATTTATTCTTTATATGAACGTATAGGCTAGCCGACACCAAACTAACTTTAAAATAGATAAAAATAAATTTCTTGGGGCAACATGTCGTACAGAAGCGACACAATCTCTCATTTCCGGGAATGTCACACTGTATCATTATAACGATAATAAAATCAATGTTAGATAAAAGATAAATCTGAAATCGACAGTTTAATCTGTCTATTTTCAGTTTAACGTTTTTTCTAGCTTTACAATAATTATAAATACTAACCATTTCGACAACTTTCTAATTTTATTAATCTAAATAATGTTATTGGTACATACTGTACCTATGCATGTCCATACCTTATCCACGAAGAGCTGATGCAGCCATTTTGATGCCTCTGCTTCATCTGCAGGTATATTTTCAACCGGTATTCGCTGAAGGTACATATGCGCATGCACTGGCTTGCCGTATAACAAACTCGTTAGGGTTGGTGGCGTCTAGAATTTTGTAACATGGTTAAAATAGTTACAAAGAATACAAAAAATACAGTAATATTAACAAAATATTACTGATCTCACCTTGCAATCCTTTTCAAAAGCCAATTGTACATTATATATGGCGGGAATTTTCCCTCTAAAGTGTTCTAAGCTTGTTGTAAAGCCTCTAGTGCGTGGAGTGAGATGGTGTTTTAGAAGGGGAAGGTTTTTCTCTCTTGCAAAGTTCAATGATGCTTCGTGCTTTTTATTAGTATATCTTGTACCTTCCGGTGTCATGAGTAGCTAAAAGATAATATAAAAGGATTCTTTAGGATGAAGCGGACTACATCAAAATACTTCCAATTTTTATTTGATAGGATTTGTTTGTAAGTCATACAGTTCATGGACGATCAACGTCTTACCTCAACCTCTTATTATAATCAATATTTTACGTATTTACTTATATATTAGCTGTGCCCCGCAGCTGTACTCGCGCACTATTCGTTTATATCTATGTTCCAAGTTACACATGCCAAAAATCCACAAAAGACTATAAAAAATTACTAACAGAAACTTCACTGGTACTTAATAAAAGTCACAATTCAACCCCATTTACTTCAGTCACTCAGACCTATGAAAGATATAGCTATTCAAGTTACCACCAATTTGGAAGCCTATCTAACTATCTACTAAGAAGATAATAATTGTAATAGAATAAAACTACTGTATACTTTCTTCACGCCAATATAAACACTAATGATTACTTCAAATTATGTTAAAACCTATGAGAATTCCATGAAATTCCGTTCAGTTGTTATCGTCTTCTTTAATCTCCTCCTACATTGCCCCCAGTTGCAGTAAATGTACATACATATTATAAAAAAAAAAATACACACATGGTTCTACAGTTTAAATGTGTAAAAGATATTACGTAGATATTGAAGTGAGTAAAAACAATTATTGTCCCCCAGTCAATAGATGTTTCGAAACATTATCAAAACAAGTAATAATTGACAAAAAACTGTTCTCAATTCTCAAATCAGTGACAATACTTATACGTACATAACTAAAGCTATTTAACTAATTATATATATTAATTAATATATCTATTTGATCACAATTTACTTCCAGAATAAGTTAATATTAAATTTTACTACTTAAATAATAATAATCCCTGCTTTTTCTCAAATTTGAGGAGCTGTAACGCAAAAGCGCAGTTCTCTGATATCTTTGTGGATTTTGAAATCAATCATGTAGTAAATGAAAAACGGATTTAGATAAAACATGGCACAAAGATAGATATGCCCTGGATTAGCATTAAGTTGCACATCATTTTCACCGCGGTAAAACCACAATTTCCATTTACTATAGTAACAAGATGACTTGGGTTTAAAAACGTAAATTTATATTATAAATTCGCAAGTTTGTTAGAACACATGGATGTTTGTGATTCTTACACGCAAAAACTACTAAGGGGGTTTGGATGAAACTTGGCAAATTGATAGTTTATAACGTGGATACATAGGATACTTTTTAGCCTGGGAAAATGTAACATCTCGGGAACACAGGTGAAACTGCGGGGGATAGCTAGTAATAAATAATTCTTAAACATAAACTAAAAATTTTGTGACCTCTAAAAAAGAAAAAAGCCTTATAAAAACATGCACAATCATGGCTTTAAAAAGCAAATATAGACCTTAATAAGTTATTATTTACATGTTTTTATATCAATATCATGAGGACAATGACTCACCCACACTGGATCTGGATAATCACAAATTTCTGATATCTGCTTCTTTATTATTTCCTTATCTTTCTCAAAAGACCTCTCTAGAAAAACAAATTCTGAAAACTTCCACATCCATCCTATAGGTGGAAGATATTGGATAGATTTTTTTGCATAAGCTTTGCAGTTCTAGAAATAAAACATTTTTAATGACATTATTATATAATCAATTTACCTACTGATTATTCTCCAGACTATTGTATGTGTCATTGATAAATAATCTTAATTATTTCATTCACATAACAAATGGTTAGATTTTAATCAAAATTTAATTTAAAAGTTTATTATTTGGCATTGTCATGTTGTTTAATTATAAATTTTACTGATTTAGGGAAGACTACATTAACAAAATCATATCATAAATGGCTGACTTTTGTTTAGGTCACTTATTTCCTGAAGATGGTGATTTTTATTTTAAACCGAAATGAGTTATAATTTTTTCCCAATTTTGTTTTTTTTTTTAATTCAAAACCGTTTTCAGTTTAGGCCCTCTGAAGGCTTTTATGAAGGTAAAATTTATAGTTACTGAAGCTACTACATAATAGTGTTAGTCAGATTGAAATAAAGCATTTTTTTTTCATAAAACTTGCCCTTGAGTTATCTTATTTGTGTACAGGTTAAACAACTAAGTAAATAATCTTTCACTGATATAATAATAAATAAACTAATGATAAACAGTAAATATGGGTATTTATTGTTAATCATATTTTTATTTATACCTTTAAGTATTTTGAAGAATCAGCTATTATATCAATTTATCACCCAATAAATTAATGAAATGATATGAAAGTCTTACCTACATTGCTGTAAATATCATCTAGAATAGTTTTACCATCAAAACCATTTATTGAATACCAAAATTAATACTTAAATATTAAAATTGAAATAAAATGATAAAATGTTAAAAAAAAATTGACAGGCCAATTGGATTGGTGGTTAGCGACCCTCACTGCCATGTCGAAGGTTGTGGGTTCGATTCCGACACAGGACAAACATTTGTGTGCATGAACATGTCTGTTTGTTCTGTGTCTGGGTGTAAATATCTTTATATGTATGTATTTAGAAAAATAAATAAAGTTGTATATGTAGTATATCAGTTATCTGGTTTCTATAGTACAAGCTCTGCTTAATTTGGGATCAGATGGCCGTGTGTAAAAGAATGTCCCAGGATATTTATTTATTTACCTATTATAAAAGTTATTTTGTAACTCACCCCTAAAACACAAACATTATCTGCTAATTGCCAGCCCATTAGCCAATCAATTTCATAGCTGTGGTTCATAATAATATATCCATGTTCTTTGCCATAGAACTTATCATATTCATCCCTTTTTATATAAAGTGACATACTGGACCTTGACCACCATTCTGACATGAACACTAATTCTGAGAAAAAAAAATTTATTAACATACATTATGTCTCTTTAACTTGTCAATATAGTTTATAGTACCTAAGGGTAGAATCATATACATCAAAATTCATAGGAATAATGTGGGGCTTATTGACAAAACTAAGGTGACTTTTTATTCACTTTTAAGAACTATGGAATATTAGTTTGAAAAGTAAATGAAGTGGTGGTTTTTAATGAAATACCTAAATGTAAAATTGTTGTTCTAGAAATAAGAGATCAAGAGCTGAGTTTCTCTAGGGAAGTACCACAACCTCTTTTTCGTCTTAAGTTAGATAGGTAAGGACTAGTGAAATTACATGCATATATACAACCAAGCCTCAGGGTCAACAATATACATAACAAAAGAAATATACTTACGACTATAGAATGAATATGAAAGATAGTAATTTATTTTTCTATACAAAGATTTATTGAATGGCTTTAGTAGAAAGAATAAAACTGCCTGTATAAAACTCAGTATCAATCCGGAGGTGAAGTATGATATAGCAAAACATAAGTGCACAATTGTGGATTGCTTCAGAACATTTGAATTAATCATTTTGTATGAGTCAGCTTTTCTTTTTAGTCATGAGATCTGAAACAATAAAGCTGATTAGCTATCAAATAGAACAGTTCTAAATTAACTAAAATTAAATATATTTGTCATAATCTTGCTTTAAAAAATAATGAGATGGTCACCATAATAGAATCTCAGCACAATATACCAAGATTTATAAACATTATTTAAATTTATTATGAATAAGAATAAATTTCAAGGTAAAAATAATTGAGATCTGAACCTTGGCTTCTAGAACATTTACAGAAATTTGGGTACATAGTAAATAAGGCTAATTTGATTGTCAATCTGAAAATAAATATATAAATAATACTGTTTAAGTTACACAAACCTCTTTAGTATTTAGGATTCGAGAGTAATAGTAAAAATGAATATTTGAATCTATTTCAAATAAAAATAACTTTGTTTATTAACTAAACTACATAACTATTTTAAATATTCCTGTTTTAAATATATAATTTGCTAATTAACCTAAGTTGACAAATTTTATTATTTATCCTAAATTCTGCTAAATAATAACTGTAGTATATTATGCTTCGGATTAATGAAGAAAAGGTTATATATAAGAGTTTACACACGCCATCTAAAACTACAGAAGACGTGAGTTAAAGTACAAAAAAAATGTATGTATGTACGTACCATGTCAATTAACCTGCAGCAAATAAACACCAATAAATATATACCTAATGACTCGGAGAACTAATGAGAACTGTGAGTAAAGAAACGATCGAAGGTAATTAGTGAAACTAACTAGATAAAACTACAAATTTAATTCGGCCTTCACGATTATGAAAATCACAGACAGGACAGACAGATCTACTAAAACGTAGGTTCTGTGGATCGTCCACAGAACATATCTAAATATCAATGTCAATATTATATTCTCTTTGGGTTATGCAGTCATATAAATCTTGATGATTGTTAAACATCGTTGAGTATAATGATAATTTTCATTCGAATAACTAGTTTTAATTCTATTATTACTCTTAGGAATATGGTCATAAGAGAAGGGAATTTAAATTCATATCTCTCTTTCACACAATTGCCGCTTTCGTAGGAAAATTCTTAGGTATATTTAAGAACTAACGAAAAATCATGTAGGAAATAAGACATTTGTTTACCCGGGTCAAGAATATCCTATTCCATAAAAAACATGATCACATCATAATATTACAGTTGATGCTTGGGCTTAAGGTATAATAAAAGAGGTGACTGGGATCGTGATATAAATAGTCAATATTATGAATACACCTTTTATACATAACTTTTGAATGGCAGGTCGAATGCAATAGTAACAATATAAACATGTCGGGCTATGCTATTCATTTTAGTTGTGAACCTTTAAATTTAACCTGCGTTCCCAAGGGATGTAACATTTTCCCAGGATAAAAAGTAACCTATATGTTATTTCAGGATATGCTCTATCTATGTGCTAAGTTGCATCTAAGTACGTTTGGTAGTATTTACGTGAAAGGGTAACAAATATCCATGCATAAATTCGCATTTATAATATTTGTTGGATTTACCTCCATCATATTCGACTGTTACTCGCAAGCTTTGAAATTACTTGACAGTAACCACATTCGATTAATGAGTTACGTCCCTATACATCAGCAGAAGATGGGAATTTGTAGACATAGTATGTAATTGCGCATGCAAGTTAAACGAAATAAACTTTTGTGTTTTTAATTGTAAAATAACTATATTAAGAAGGATATTTCAACTGAAAATTAGTTTCATATTCATAACAGACAAGATGAATAAGTTAAAATGAAATACTGTACGATTTTCGTACAATCACTTCTTTGGTCGAATAGGATGAACCTACTAATGTTACGTTTCAATTGTCTGTCACCCGCACCATCATGCATATTTACTTGTACCTCTTGTACCATGAGTTTACATAACATTTTTTTTTCTTTAATACATCCTACACCTGTGCTATGATACACGAAGGACAAAAGTTTACTTTCGTTGTTATCCGGTGCGGATATAACTATGACAATACTAATTAATTATCGCAATCTATTTAGGAGAGTATCAAATAGTTATATTTGTAATCATTTTCATAAAACGCCCGTGGTTTCAAGTGATACAAATATTTTAGGTATAGAAACATCTTGTGATGATACTGGTTGTGCTGTTATTAATGACAAAGGCAATTTACTCGGAGAATCATTATATTCCCAGAATATTATTCATCTGCGGTATGGTGGAGTAAATCCTTTGGTTGCTCATGAATTACACCGTGATAATATCCAAGTAGCTGTTAGTGAAGCTTTAAGTAAGGCTAATCTTAATATGAAGAACATTGATGCTATTGCCGTCACAACTAGCCCTGGGTTACTCATAAGTTTGCACGTAGGTGTAAAGTATGCCAAATACTTGGCAAAGAAGCACCATAAACCACTGATACCTATTCACCACATGGAAGCTCATGCCCTGGTGGCAAGAATGTACCATGATATACCTTTTCCTTATTTAGTACTATTAATATCTGGAGGACACTGCCTGCTGGCACTAGTTAAAGATGTTGATAATTTTGTTTTACTTGGAAAAAGCTTGGATAATGCACCAGGGGAAGTTTTAGACAAAGTAGCGAGGAGAATGAAACTCCGAAACATTCCTAAATACTCAAAAGTATCAGGAGGTCAAGCAATTGAATTAGCTGCACAACAATCTACAAATATGGGAGAGTTCAAATTTTCACTGCCTCTAGTGAAATACAGGGATTGTAATTTTAGTTTTAGTGGACTCAAGGACTCTTTGACTCGGAAGCTTCTGAAGAAAGAATCTGAACACGGAGTTATAGGTGACGGAGTTATACCTGAAGTAAATAATTTATGTGCATCCTTTCAATTGGCTGTAGCTGAACACTTAGTACACAGAACTGAGAGGGCTATTTTATTTTGTGAGAAAACTAAAATGATTGGTATGAATAAGAATATTGTTGTGTCCGGAGGGGTGGCTTGTAATAACTTTTTATATAAATCAATAGAGTTCATTGGAAACAAATATAATTATTCAGTATATCGTCCACCAAAAAAAGTGTGTACTGATAATGGTGTGATGATAGCTTGGAATGGTTTAGAGAAATTTAAGATCAAACACAATCTTAGGTCAGATTTTCCTCTTACAGAGGTTGATCCAGATGCTCCTTTAGGTAAAGATTTAACAAATGAAGTTTTAGGTGCTAATTTACCTGTCAGACCTACCAGATTAAATAAAATATTTATATGAAAAAAGGTATTACATATTGGTGTTTTTTTTTATCTACTATGAACCTGCATGTTTATCCATTGTTACTACCTCAAACTATATTCAAGCAGAGATATTGTTTCTTCAAACACAGTTGACAATATTTAGTTAAACTATATGAGTGGACAAACCTAAAAACTGCAATCATAGCATACCTACTACTACATGAGTCAAGGCACTTACATTAAATAATAAAAATAGATGTCAAACTTTAAAGGTTTTATTAGTTGATAGCTCTAACACAATAAATAATTGCTGATCATCATGCATGTTGGTGAATAGTTCCTATAATTACTTCTTTGCGGCATTTTGTAAGTCTGAAAAAATAAATAAAATATTAGGAATGTACTTAAATGGGTACATGAACAAAAAAATACAGGATGGATAGATAAGGGGGAAGCATAACATTAGTTTCCTGAGGTGTTTATGAAACAATCTATTCTATATTTAGCACTGACAATCTTTTTAAAATTGACACTTCAAACAATGATCCACTGTCTCATTATTTTTATGACAACCCTTACCATAGAAACACTATGGGTGTGCAAATTTGGGGAAAAACTTATAATCTAAACAAACTTATAAGAATGTTAGGTGGGTACATGCTGTACTATGGTAATAAATTGTCTTTATAATGTGTAGGAATCCCAATTTATATAGTAGAAAGAACTTAGCTAATCAATGGCAGTTTTTGAAACTGAGACAGTGAATTTATTACTGTTCCACACTTTTAGTTTGGGAAAACACACAAATTTATTTTATGTTAGGTACAAACTTCATCACACACTTCATGGCTTAAAACTAAACCTGACTTACACATTTATAGGACTAGTCCTTTTCATCTGAAAATTATGATACAGATACATTTAGATCATTTTAATGTGGTTATAAGATACATTGATAATTATTGAAATAATAGTAAGTACTTGGTGTCATCTCTAATAAAAAAAATTTTTTGGAGATTTCAAGGTTAAACTTACGTGCTGGTCTGCCGTTAGCCCAAGGAGTTATACGGACATGGGATTCGTCGCGTTTTAATGCATCGGCGCGCAGTTCTTTTTTAAGCGACCGGCGTAAAATCTTTGCGGCAATGTTGGAGTAGTTTATGTAACTAAAAAAATAACCTTGTTAATGATTTAATTAAATAATAGAATATGACTTATCAAGACCCGAGACTTACTTAAGACCAACTGTCCTCCAGGCACTCATTTTGATTTTAAGTTATTGCGCAAAGGTGAAGATGTTACAACGAATTCCAAATTCCGACCAAAATTTTTATGACGTAACAAAGATGAGGATAGGATTTATTCTTCCATCCATCCAGCGGTCTCGAACGTCAAAATTAGAGATGGGCTTAGTCGACTATAAACAATTGAAAATCACAAAGAATCAGCAACTATTGCTTATGATTTCTAGAAAAGTCATTATTCTTGGTAATTTATTATTCTAAGTTATCTCAAATAATGTTATTTTTATATGGGTTAAATGACGATTACATAATAAAGAGTTACATAAGTTTGAATACTTGTTGTCTGTCTTATCATTTCTGAATGTAACTACCGTGAAGAAAGTAAAAATGCAATAGTCACATTCGGAAATATCGGAGATTCGGAATTAAAAAACAAAGTTTTGTTAATCTGCAAGGCGATTGTGTAATGCTCTGATCATCAATGCAGTAAATTTTGTTTTACATTGACGGCGCTACGATTATTGTCTCACATTGCTGTCTGAATTTGAGAGGGTTATACAATTCAGGTCTAGGGTAAGGTTGGCAAAGGTTGTGATTCCTTCCTTTAGTAATATTTAGGATGTGACTGTCACATAATTGTAGGAACCTTTAAAATAATTAATTTTTTGAAGTTATACTTCTTTTGGCGCGATGGAGAAAAATGATGAGAGTGAATTTTTACGATGCGCGCGCACACCGACACCTGAATTCTACATCGTGAAGTTAGTTCTAGGTGGCATGAAAATCGATAACTATGTTCAAGTTGTATATTCTAGTATTTTGAATGTACCTTAATGTGAAGGAGTAAGGTTCAGTTTTGATTGACATTATTTAAAGTTCTTAACTCAATGTAAGATTTGAATTTAAAATCTTGAACAGAGCCTTAAAGGAATGTCATATTCATTGGGTTATTGTATGATGATACAGTTGAACCATGTTGTGAAGGAGTAAGGTTCATTTTTGTCTAACATTATTTAAAGTTTTTACTTAATATTAGGTTTGAATTTAGAATCATATACAGAGATTCAAAGGAATGTCATAGAAATTGGATTATTGTATGATGATACAGGTGAACCATGCTGTGAAGGAGTAAAGTTGATTTTTGTGTGACATATTTGATTGAATGTAAAATGTAATCAAGAAAGTTTTGATGTTCAAGAATGTCATAGGAAAATCAACTGTATCGCTTCTTGATAAGTTATTTTCTTGATCTTTCGAAGTCGAAGATTTCCGAAATTGCATGAACTATCACGAAAGCGTGATGTCATTATCTCAGTGTTATAATTAAAGTTATACTTCTTTAGGCGCGTAATGAAAAGATTATGAGAGTAAATTTTTAAGGTGCGCTCGCGTCTGTGTAACACAAAATTCTCACGGATGTAGTTAGTTGTTATAGGTCTCGGAGGAACATCGCACAAATCGAAACTGTCAGTGACAATAAGTGAGTAATGACGTTATTGTCAATAATAACCTAACAACGTCAAAAAAAAATATTCTTTGCTACAGACAGGTGCAAAGAGTTTGGACACTACAATTTCACGACTGAATAGTAAAAAATGTGTTTGTGCAGTTTTTCTCACCTATAATTTCGGGTATAACTTCTTACGTGCGTACATAAGTACACACACCCGTTTTTTTTTATTTATTCTATCTTTCTTATCTAGGTTCATGGCTGATAGTAAAACTTATAGTTAAGTTGAAAAGTCGAATGCGAATATGAATTAGAATCGATTCTCGATGCATTTCGAAAAGTAATAGTCGACTCCCAATAATCTATTATTTCAAGAGAAAAGTAAATGCTCGAGTTGATTCGGATTCAACTTGGCATCCCTAATTGTTAATCTTTATAAAGAAAAAGACAAAAAAATAGTTGATTTGATTCAGTCTGTCTGTCTGAATCAGTCTGAATTCAAATTCGCATCATAGTAATTATTTATGATTCGTTTCTGAAAAGTAAAATAGTCGTATTGGTACGTAAAGACTGATTTTCAACTTTATTTACCAATAGTCCACGATTTATCCTCTTTGTAGTAACTCAATTATCTACCTTGAAATCTGTTACTTTCTTTCACTGGCTATGCTTGTTCTTTACCAATCCAATTATGTACTAATTATTTATTCTACTTCCTTGAATACGTACTAGTTAGTGATTATTTGTTCTGTGTTTTATAGTTATCCTACCTAGTGCGATCGTTCTTTTTGTACCTACTTTTTTCTTGCTTACAGATGGTTTGACTGCTTGCATACGTGTAGAGATTTGTTGACATTATATTTTTTGTATAATTTAATATGGATGCAGCCGATCGTTTGCTAAAAACTGACAAAGTGAAAAGTGCTATTGAAGATGAACAGTTGTTCAGTAAACCAAATGCCTCAGGAGTGAAGTATGACATTGTCAATGAGTGCCAGATGCTTATAAAAGCAGAGGATGGAGGTGGAGATGCATATAACAATATGGCTGACCGCGCACCAGATAAGAGAGGTAATTCTATATGACCCTCAAAAAGAAGTAGTCAAAGATTTAGGTATTAAAGTTACTCTGGGATGGCACTGCCACCATGCATACTTCTGCTAAGTAGTAGTGCATATGTATTACTGTTTGGGAAAGACTGGGAAGGCTGGTGAAATTACGGGCACATAAATCATAATTTCTCATCTTGGGGTTGATAGTGATGATGGAACTTATTAAATTGGAGTATAAGTATCCAGAATCTACCTATGAGCTTTTATTTAAATTCAATACCTACTAAATTAATAAACACAAAATGTTGTAGATTTAAAATTTCTGATATGGCTATGGATATATGAATGCTATTATTTCGGTTACAGTTATGGATATGATTTTATTTCATATGCTCATCTGCTCCATAACATTCCTAATCAAAATGCCATTAATTCTACTGCAATTTCAACTAAAATATTATTCAAATAAATTATTCAGTGATGTTATAATGTGTAACTGCAGTCATTGTTTTGTTGTTGATTTTATCCAGATTATACAAAAACAAATATCTAGTAACTAACTTCTAAGTCAAGTCCCAAACACTACAAAACTCGCTAAATTAGTTACTAGATATTTGTTTTTGTATAATCTTACGATGGATTTCCCCATAGTCATGCCTGAGTCAATTAGTTGTGGTAACCATGTATGTCCAAGATGTAATGATGTTTAAAAAATGTTTACTAATAGAATGTTAATTTCACAGAACCTAAATTTGTTACTTCAACACCTGATCAAAAGAAGGAAAGTCCATCAGAAAATCAGATAGCTGATTCTAATCCAGAATGTGATATGGAAGGTAAATTTTATATTGATGGTCAAGAAATATTGGTCTGGATTCTAATGTGTACAGAATAAAGATATCAGAAGCTCGCTTTTATTTCCTAATGTTACAATGAGGGTAGGAATGGTCTTAAACAATTAAATTTTAAAGGATTGTAGTGAATATCTTCCATCATATCTTATTAAAATACAAAGTTATGTTTACAAGACTCATCATCTTTCATGATGATATGCTTAACAATACACAAAATAATACATTATTACTTCTTATTTTAACTCTGAGACAAAAACTTATTTGCTAAAATCTGAACAAATTTAAAAAAATATATTTATTTTAGGTGTTCCTGACTTGCCTATGGATGATGGATTACCTAGCACTGTGACAGTCTTAGATGCTCCAGATGGTGGCAAGGTATATCTAGTTGGCACTGCACACTTTAGCTTGCAATCTCAAGACGATGTATCAAGGGTAAGGAGTAATGAGTTTTAACTATTCAATTCTTATTTATTAAGGTTTGCTGTCCAATGTTCCCAAGGAATGTTACAGTTCCCGGGATAAAAAGTAAAATCAATCCAGTTGTTTCAGAGATCAGTTAGAACAAACATATTGAAAAGTTGTTATTATTGTAAAAAATCTAAATATTGTATTATAATTATAAGTACCATATTCTCTATACAGTGCAATTTCTTCATCAATCTTACAGGTAATACAAGAAGTGAATCCTCATCTAGTGATGGTAGAGTTATGTGAACAGAGAACCAATATTCTACTACTAGATGAAGAAATAATACTAAGGGAAGCTAAGAATATCAATATTAAGAAAATAAGGTATTGTATTCTTTGTATTAATTAAAATCTCAAAATTAAGTGGGATACATCATGGAGGCATCAGCTAATAGATTTTAATCTTCTAGCTAGTGCATAAAGTAACTTACTACTTTATACTCGCTTTAAGTGACGCTTCAGGACCACCATATTCAGTTAAAACTTCCAATTTTTAAATATGGAACCTTACATTAATATCGAAAATGTGGGAATCATACCCCATTATACAGTCTAGGAACAGGAATTTAAAGAACATAGTTTTATGATATAACTAGCGACCTCCCCAAGCTTCGCGCGGGTGCAATGTTGATAATAATACATCTTGAATTTTTATAATTATATATATTTTATAATATAATTAAAAAAAAAAATAATAATAATAATTCAGTCTATCTATGAAAACCGGATCAAAATCTGTTGCATAGTTTAAAAGATCTAACGATAAGCGACCAAACAGCGGGAGAATGCATATCTTGTAATATATTATTTGATTTTGTCAGTAGATTAGGTATTGAAGCCATAGACGACAACGTTTTAAGAATGTCCTGGGTAATTCCAAAACTAAAAATCCGTAAATAACCATATTTTTTTCACACAGGGCAACCATGGCTCAAAACGGTGTGTTCAATGGCTTGATGTATATTCTACTACTGAATATGTCGGCCCATATAACACGGGAGCTTGGTATGGCGCCCGGTGGTGAATTTCGACGCGCCATGGCCGAGGTATTTTGAAAATACCATGGTATATTGTTGTATCATAAAAAAATATTCAGATAATTTATATATTTTTTATAATTACCACAGGCGAAAAAGATTCCCAACTGCATTGTACAACTGGGTGACAGAGCGATAGATATCACTCTGCATAGAGCTATAGCTTCGTTGTCCTGGGGTCAAACGATACGATTCGTATGGCATTTACTTACATCCAATCAGACTATTAGGTAAGAAATTAAGGACAGCTATTATAGTTAGTTTAACTTTGTGTTTCTATCTATATTTCTCACATGTTTACAGGCCTAACGAAATGACTTGTATGTAAATAATAGTCACACCCATTATCTTTGAAAAGTTAGGCAGGCACCCACATTTCCCCATTTGTGTTTTTTTTTTTATGCCACTTGGGCCGACAAACAAGCAGACGGTCCACCTGATGGTAAGTGGTCACCGCCGCCTATGGACATTTGCAACACTAGGAGCATCGTCAATGCGTTGTCGACCCTGAGACGTAAAGTTGTTAAGTCTCATGTGCCTGTAATTTCACCGGCCCCCATACCTTTCTAACCGAAACACAGTAATACAATTGCACTACTACTTCACGGCGGAAATGGGTAAGGTGGTAGTACTTCCCCGGACGAACTCTGCACTAAGAGCTCTACTACTCTAAGAATTGTTTTAAATTTTCAGCCAACGTAGGCTTGTAACTACATACATAGAGTTATAGGTGAGATGTGCTTGTGTCGCACGCGCGACTTTATCAGGCGAGAGGGGAGAGCGGGGCCGCGGCGAGAAGGGAGCTGTTAAATGTGTTTAATTATTAAAGTATTCTCGTATTATTATTGCTAGGTATATTGTAGTGTTTCCTTGGCTGACACCGCCTCCAAAAATAACAATAATTGTAACTACTTTATATTATCGTAATAATTTGATTGACTTTTAATTAGTCTAATAATGCAATTATTTTTTTCATTTTAGTGCGTATTAGTTTGTTTTGGATTAGTTTCTTTTTGTGAAGTCGTTTTTTTTTGTTAAAATTTTTGTTTGTTTTTTGATATTTAGTGAATCTGAAGTACACTAACATTTTTTCTGAATATGGGTAGACCTACTAAACGTGATTACTTAAGGTGTATTATGTATGCCTACACATTTAAGGATTTTCCTCAATTTTCTCAAGATTCCATCATCAGGTCTTGTTGCAATGATCATGGGACCATCTGTGAAGTCTACCCTTTTATAAATCGAAATCGGTTGGCGTGATATTGAGTTACTCGTTCATTTGTCGCACACATACTTAATGCTAACTTTAGACTTATATGATTTTATCATGGGTTCAATTGTCAGAACTAGACCAAATTGAAATGGGACCATTCGGGTAGCACCAGCTTTCAAATAAAAAAAGAATCATTAATATCGCTTCGCCCAGTCGAAAGTTATGAGGTAATAAACATAAAAATAAAATAAAAAAATACTGACGAATTGAGAACCTCCTCCTTTTTTGAAGTCGGTTAAAAATATAACTTATCTTAACATTTATTTTGTAAAAATTATGACATAGTTAATTTATTTTTCAGTCTAGAAGAAGTTGAGAAGTGTAAGCAGAAGAAAATGTTGGAAGACATGTTGGAGGAGATGGCGGAAGAGTTCCCCGCCCTAAAGCGAGTGTTCGTAGTAGAGAGGGACATGTATCTCTGCCACTCGTTGCAGGTAGCGGCTTTGCAGCCACGTAAGCTAATCAATTTTTTTTAATTTAAGTATAAATTTTACACAAAACGTGTGAAATTAATGGCACTAAAGTCACATATTGTTGAAGGTTATGAAATCCTATCGAAAAACCTGTCTTCTTATCATCGGTTTTGAACTTAACGAAAACGCATCTGAAATTCTGTGACTTCATAAAATTTTACTGACACCATTTATTTAACTAATTGGACCCATAATATTGATTGTTTAAAATTCCTGTTTGTATTTTTTTCGAATTTACTGTTCTTATTTTCGATAGTTTTTATTATTTGATTAGCCAATTTGAATTGTCATTCAAATCATGCCATGCCATACCTTTGTTACAGGGCGAGAGCCGTGTCGTATAGTTGGCGTCGTCGGCATTGGACACGTTTCTGGAATTGTGGAACATTGGGGCAAAATAAGGCCCCAAGATATACCGCCGTTATTGAAGTAAGTTACTGCTTTTACTATAATTTTGTGTTATCTCGGAGTTTAATGGTCAGGCTTTAGTTAGTTGTTAGCAGCATGAAGTAGTTGATATTTGGAATTATATAAGCCACGAAAGTTCAAATATGGTCCCCCCTATGTAAACATGGTATCCAAAATGGGAAGACATTTTTTTATTATTTTTATAGAATGTTGCCTAACTTTTATGGCCACTTATGGGAAAGACATATTCCCTGTACAGGTTATTATTGATGATGATGTGGGAATGGACCAATGATCGTATGTTGTTCTATGTGGTAATGTGAGCGTCATGTGGCAGTATCCCTCCGACGTCGCTGTCGACCCGCGTGTTGCGCGTGTCGCTGCGCGTGGCGTGCGTGGGCGCGGTGGTGTTCGCCGGCTACAAGCTGCTGCCGCGGCGCTGGCTGCCCTGATGACCCCACGCCGACCTCTTCGTAATCATCATATGGTAAGTGACAAGACAACACAGTCCTATTTTTATTATAACTGCGAAAGTTTGTGTGCTATTCTTTCAAGCAAAAGATTCGCTCCACGGATTTGAATGTAACTTTTTCACATAGATTGAGGATGCCCTGGAATAACATACTTGTTATCCTGGAAAATAACGTCTCCCGGGAATGTGGTTGAAAGGGCGGGGGACAGCCTATATCATGTATAAGAGATAGCTGTCCCTCGCGGTTTCAGAATATTTCCGTAAGCTATTCCTTATATGTTGCTGTTGCTATATTTTATCGTTGCGTTATTTATAATAAAAAGAACCAATGAGCACGGCTCGAGGCCGTTGGATGTGAAGATCCTTGGGGATCGATTTATCAGCCGTAGCCTGAATATGATAAGGGACTAAATGTTACTTTTTCTTGTGCACCGTTACTATTTTCTTGACTATTGGTGTTGGTAATCATTACAGTCAGTAGTGTAGCCGCAGTAGAAAAAAACTATAATCCTGTAAAAAATAATACTACCTCGTCTTTGATGTAATCATTTCTTTTTCTAGGATTGTCTGCATATTCATTCTGCTGAAAACTTGGAATTTTTTGGGAAGAATGCTTTTGATTGGATTTGCGAATATATTTGCGTGTATGTTGCAGTGCAACATGTTCTCAACTCTGTAGTAATTTAGTTACAAGAAAGTGACAACATTTCATTTTTTCGACATTCATTAATTATCATAAACCTAAACATAATTAATAAAAAAATGTAGGATATCTATTGTTAAAATATAACATTCTATTCAAATAAATTTCCGTTCTAAACAGTCTTAAAATAGGTCTGGATATAATGATAATCGTTTGCCTGATTAAAGTTCAGAAAACTAGTTTGATAAATAAAAAAACAAAAACCGTAGTGTAATAAACAACATACTATGCAAATATCACCTAGCCATTTTCGTCGACGTCTTTGTGACGTCATTTCGCTTTTGAGGTTTATGTCGCTTTTTAGTCGCGATTTAATAAAACATATTAAAATAAAGAAAAGGGTTTGTCTATGGTTTTTGAAATTATGAAATGTTGTCAATTGATAACTATGTATATATAATATAATCATAACGAATGAATATGTAGGAATTACGATATAAATATTTGGAATAACGCTAGTTCTCAGTAAAAATAATCAAAATATACTTCAAATTGAAAAAGATTTCAGTAACATAACCTTACAATATTTAGATTTTCAATATAATCTTAGATCTGTCAATACCTTATTATAACGTTTGTCTTGAATGTATTCATCAGAATAAATCATTCAAGCTTATTTCATAATATATTAAATATAATTAACACGTCTATAAGATCTATTTTTACTTTTATAGTCATGGTTCTGTATTTTTCCTTAGACTGCTATATTAGAAAGATAATATTTTTTTCCCGTTATATAATATCTTTGAATTAATATTTTAGTTAGATTGATAGCAATATAGCGTTTGTAGTTGCTAAGGTAAACAACCGTGACATAAAGATGGACATACAGACACATTTTGTTACGAAACTCTAAGAATCAATATCAGCAATTTTGGCTTTGTAAATATTTTGATCCATTTTATTGGAAATGCCTTTAACTTAAATATTTTCATGCAGCAAAATCTATTTGTAACAAAATATTCGTTATCTCATTGTTGTATGGTTAAGTTTTATTTTATTTGAGCTTATGGGTGTCGTAAGGATATTGAGTCAATGCAAAGCAATTATTTAGAGTCTGTGTGGCATAATGTGAAAAAAAAAATTATATAAGAACTGTGATAACTTAATAAATTACAATTAATGTTTCCATCCATGTTATGAAATAACTGCTAGATAAACCGAGAGTGTTGTTAATAATTAGAGATATGTCACATAAAGAAAATACTTACATATGCTATAAGCTGGACACTGGAGCCGAATCTGTTGTGCATTGCTGAACCTAATTGAATCTGTGTACATCTCTTACCATTTCAATGAGATGAAAAGAAATAGAAAGTTTAGTCTTGTTGTTGCTGTGTTTCATGTGTGTGTTGGTAAAAATGTCCCTAATTTTTAATCATTAGCAAAATAATGACTTATAAAGTTAAGTTATGTTCAGTTTGATGCAGAACAGAATCGGGACCAATGTAAATTTTATTCAAAATAATTTTAGATATTATGAAAGTAGATTGTAAAATTTTAAATAAATTTAACATACCTACAAAAATTATCAGATGTCTTAAATGTCGAATTTATGTCAATAGCGAATATGCATATAAGATGATGATACTATATTGAAGATTTAAATAAATATAACATAATTGGTAAATTCTCAGATGTATGATTTTCGAATTTATATCAATAGCTCCGAAAATACTTGTTGTTGTTTTGACGTTGCATATAATATTATATGTTTTTTTCATTGGATTTTACTTAGGCACTTTCTTTCATTACTTCGTTGACTATATATACAATAACACTGATTATATTTAAATCTAATGTTTCACCAAGCAAAGGACGAGTGATTGTAATTTCATCTTCAAATTACAATTTATTTCGTTTTGACAGGATCACTGCGTGCCCCGAATATGTATGTAAGATATTTTAAATCCTAGTTAAAGTTCCGTGTTCATAGAAGTTATTGTAGAATTTTATGAGCATGTTACATGGATGGTTACATGCAATAATATTGGTTAGAGAAAGATGTAATGTTGCTCATGGATATATGTGAATAATTCTATATAAATATAATAATAAAGATACAGTATAATTTAATATGTTTATTATTTTTTATTAAAGCTCCTCTCACTCCTTTAGATATATTTCTATTATAAGGTAAGATGTGCGGTATTTCGCTTAATCAAATGCCTTTGATTATGCGATCCTTAACACGACCTTATTTCGAACTAGCTGGTTAATAACTTAAAATTTGACACTGATTAAAATAGCGTATGAAAAATCTGACATTGGCATTTCACAATTTGGTCAAAAATGAAGAAACCCGGAATACATCTGCGTTTAAACTAAAATTACAATGTATTATTTTAGAATAACAAAATTCTTGTTTATTAAATAAATTATTTGTGAATATGAGATATCCAGTATGTGTCTTCGTGGCTCAGTTATTCAATAAAAAAATTGAAACTGTAGTGTTCAATAATCGTGTTCGGAGGATAAGTATTTGTTAGTTCATAACAATTATATTATCAGGGAATACTTTAGTTGAACTTTAAACATTGAATTAAATCGATTTTTTCGACCTCTTCAGTATCATCAAGGAGCTCTAGTAGCAGCATCAGTTTATCACTACCACCATCAGCCACACTCCTACAAAATGATAGTCAAGGAACAGTTGTGTTATTGGGCACTGTACACTTCAGCAAGCAGTCAATAGAAGATGTTTCTGAGGTAAGACAGGCAGAATACTCGCCCCTTAGAGTAGAGGGCTACTTTCAAAGCTACTGTGCTACTGAGTGGCTCAATACATGTCACATGCATAAATTATTATATTAAAGTGTAGTAATACGTAAATAAAGTTTAATGAAAAATATAGAGCGTATAAATAAATATCTACAACCACAAATGTTAATGTATTTTGTCTCTAACAGATAGTAAAACCATTGAATCCTAATGCAATACTCATCGAACTATGTCGACAAAGAGTTTCACTTTTGGAGTTGGATGATAAAAAGTTTCTAGAAGATGCCAAAAATTTCGACTCTCGGAAACTAAAGTTAGTGCACACTCTTTGAAAATGTGTTTCTGATAGTGTTGTAGTTTTCAACGTAGTTACCTTACCTACGCAAAGTGAATAAATACAGGTATATATTGTTGTCAAACGTATTATGGCCTACCTGTTTTGTCAAATTACAAAATTACAGGGCAGCAGTTAAAGGTCAAAATTTTGTATCTGGCATGCTCCATGCCATGTTGCTGAAAACTTATGCTGATATTGCGAAAGAGTTAGGCGTGGCGCCTGGAGGTGAATTTCGTAGAGCTTACCAAGAGGTACGGTATAAAAATATGATTTAGCATAATTCAAATGTCAATACTATGAAAAAATGGAATTTAATATATTTCGAGTGTTTCAGATGAAAAAAATTCCTGGTTGTAAACTGTTCCTTGGAGATCGACCGATTCAAATAACTATAGCAAGAGCTTTTCAATCGTTGAGTGTTTATGAACTAGGACAAGTGCTATATCATCTTTCTTCAACAAAACCTAAACCTCTAGAGTACGTATCAGCAAGTCATGTTTAAAAAATGCAGGCATGTGCGAGTTGGATTCGCTTAGGGTTCCTGACATATCATTTATATGGATAAATACATTTTCCTCTTAAAAATATACATACAATAGGTACAATTATCAATCAAATAATCCATTATTTGGAAATTTGATTTTTTTAATCACTTAATTTAAAAAAAAAAGTTTTGTGTGAAGAAAAGTCCGTTCATACGATATTCCATTTCCCGAAGCTGATATGAATTGACCCTTCATATAGATTGCAACAAATTTTTATTTTTGCAGCAAGATTCAGTTAGAAAAGTATAAAGATAAAGATTTTGTCCAAGCACAGTTCGAAGAAATAACAAGGGATGTGCCAGCGTTTAAAAAGATATTCCACGTGTTCGTTGATGAACGCGATAAATGTCTTGCGTTTTCAATACAAGAGTGTGTTCGTTCTGGTGAGTTAAAAATATTTTTCAATATTTTTTATTACAATGCCGAATTAGATAGTTAAGGTAGGTTCTTTTTCCTGAATAAAAAATATGGCCTTTATTCCTCTGGACTCATGGACTTCATGGAGAAAATTTTCACTCTGTAATGTGCCACGTACACAACTCCAAGAGTCTGTTCCTAAGGATATAAAAGCCTTCAGAGGTAACATCAGGCTTGGCCGTGCCACGGGTAACGCGACGCGGACGATGCGATTATGCACGTTGTAACGTAAGCCCCGCAGCATTTCCAATCTGTGCCCTGACTTGTCACGGGTCACGCCCGGCACGTTCTATGAGAATCATACTTAAAATGCGCATATACTAGTATACCTGTAGCCTATCTAACTTCCCATATCTTTGTAGTCAAATCACCTCGAGTGCTTGCCGTGGTGGGCATGGGACACGTAGACGGCATTATGAGATACTATGGTAGGATAAAACAGGAAGACATCGTACCGCTACTATTGTAAGTATAACTAGGTATGTACGATTTTCTTATTTTTGTAACTCCCGCTTCAACTACATAGTCGGGTACCTACAGTATAAATGAACAAAAAAACTTGTGATCCAAGTATAATAGATAGCTTACCTAACTCAGAGTATTGAAAAATATTTACAAATACTCATCCGCCAGTCTGAAGTCAATAAAAGTATTAATTTCATTCATCTTTTTTAATGTTGAGGACTTCCATCATAATTATTTTCGATTTCGTCCTTGGTTAGGTCCATAGCAAGGTTGGTACAAGAATACCGTCCTTCAGTTTCAGATATATTAATTATAAGATAGTTATAGTAAATACCTACCTTTCTATCAGTGAAAATATTTTTTTAGATAGACGCAAACCTTCCGTAAATTACCTAACACATATAAACTTACAGATACCTACTTATAAAAGCACTCTCTCTCTTTATTAACCGTAATGAAATAAGTAATAAGTTAGACGCCGATTGCTATCATCATCGTAAATTACGATGATACTCCTGATTCTTTAGTTCTATTGATATCTTCTGGAAGTTCCACATTCTTAACGTTTAATTAAATTCAAATGCCATATATCTACCGTGTGTATTTTTTTATTTTTTATTGGATTTTTCTTTTTAATCTCCATTAGTTTTAAATGTCTATCAAATTATAATATTTTATTGAACACGCGCACTAATTTAGGCGCCAATAAATACAAATATTCGCAGACTGCTAAAATAATTACCCTTCCTTTTGACCTTGCGCTAGTTGAGAAATTAAAACATATTGAAATCGGTTCAGATTTCGACGGGTTACACAAAAAACCAGCAAGTGCGACTTGAACACCCACAGTGTAAAGGGTTTCATAAAAGCAAGTGATTGTTAGCAATAATAATTTATCCGACTAGGACCTACATTTTTTTTTCTGTTTGAAGTACGTACTCAGTTCATCTACTGATTGTATTTGCATGTGGTTTATTAGTAAGTTGCCCCAAATTAGATGGTTCTTGCCTTTTAAACGTATAATGTTATTTGATTTCAGATTACCTCCTAGGCCGTATTACACAGTATTGCTGAGGAAAGGATTGAAATTCTCATTTTACTTCTTAGTCTTTTCCTTCTTTTATAGAATTTTATTTGGCTAACCCTATTAATGAATAACAATTACATATTAAAACAAATATTCAAACAATTTTTTATTTATCCCTATAATCTTTGATTTTCTTATGGAGTGTAGAAGTAAAGGAGGACCATCTTGTATGGGGGATTAGTCGAAAAAGTTCCACTTGCTACAGTAGCGCCACCTTAATTTCTTCCCTTTCAAGGGACACTTTTTAGTACACTGAGATGGTCCTCCTTTACTTCTACACTCCATATATTTTTATGATTATTATAATATATAGACAAACATGAGTATGGAATAAAATTATACAGTGTTTTTAAATACCCCAATTAATTGTAAATAGGAAATAGAAAATAGTACCGGAAACCAACCCAGCACACTTCACTCTGTTCATATCATTTCCACTTGCTACACTAGCGCTATTTGGGTGAGAATTCGAAAACTAATTTGCTGTTTACAAGTGGACACTTTTTCGACTAATCCCCCATACAAAATGGTCCTCCTTTACTTCTACACTCCATAACTCCATAGTTTGGATACTACAAAAAACATTTTCACGACTGACATCTTCTTTATTAAAGACAAATACCTTTAGTGCAGTTTTTCTCTCCAAGAATTTCGAAGGAATTTATTTATTATTTAAATAAAAATATTTAAAAAAGAACGGTAAGCCGATACTAAACTTCAGGTTGACCAACCACTTCCTTCATCCCGAAAACGTCACATCCGCTTCAAAAATCGTAACGCCAATACTTTATTCCCTCCCATGGCGCGCCTAATAAGTTTCAATTCATTAGTATATGAATGTTCACACATTTATCATAGTGTTATAGAAAATCGTTACCATATGAATCTATAATGCTGGTCTGTGGTCTTCATTCATTGTCAAATAAGTGTAGGGATATTTACTCTATGATTCATAGTTCATTCATTCCTATTTATTTATGTATTATTTATTTATTCTCTAATGAAAGAAAATGTTGCTTTTTTTCGGTGTGCTTAATTTTTTAATTCAATTAATATTTAGTAATCTTATTGAAAAAGAATGTGGTTGTGGTATTAGTCGGACAAAAACTGAACAACTTGATGTTAATAATTTAAGTTTAAAAACTGATAATGTTGATCATTGTCCTATTGATTTTGAGACTAATGAATTAAATGATGAGAGACATGGTGATAAGACGAATATGGTCCTTGTTCCTGGTGGTGACTATCAGTTGGGTACAAATGATATAATTATTGAGAAAGACATGGAAGGTCCTATGAGGATCATTAAATTAAACAGTTTTTATTTAGATAAATACGAAGTATCGAACAGGGATTTTAATACTTTTACAACATTAACTAATTATAAGACTGAAGCAGAAACTTTTGGAGACAGTTTTGTGTTTGGAATATTTTTAAACAGTACATTTAAGGAGGAATTAAAAGATTTTCGGGTTGTTCAAGCTACATGGTGGTATAAGGTTCTTGGTGCTAACTGGAGACATCCATATGGACCTGATTCTGATATAAATGGTTAGTATGTTTAGAAACAAGAATAATTTGTATAATATGCAAATATGTAAAACAATCTTGAATTTCTTGTTTGGTTGAAGCAGCATTTTTTGTATGAAGCTGACCTATATTCATTTCACAGAGTTGATGGAGCATCCAGTGATCCATGTTTCATGGAATGATGCAAAGGCATTTTGTGAGTGGAGAGGAGCGCGTTTACCATCTGAAGCAGAATGGGAGGCAGCTTGTCGTGGTGGTCATAGGGATACTAAATACCCTTGGGGTGATAAGTTATTCCCTGGAAGGAAGTATATGTTAGTCTATTTTTTTTGTCTTTCATCTCCTTTAGTTTTGTAAGTATTTTTTTTGTTGATAAAAGACATGCCAATTAACAATTTTAATACAAGCTCCTAATTTGTTGTTTTACCTTATTTTCTGCATTTATGAGATAAAATATCACCTGTCCTTCAGAACGTCCTTCGAACAGAATACCAGGATTCATACAAATTAGTAATTAGCTCAAAAGGTGCTTAAAAATAAATCCACACATACATTTGAATGAATAATATTAGTAGCTTTAGAACTTTACGAGCTATACAAATATGAAATTGACTATTATTCCTCAATTTATGCTTTGTAAATGTTTTCAGGGCAAATATATGGCAAGGAACATTCCCCAATCATAATTCTGCGAAAGATGGATATGTTAGTACTAACCCAGTTGATTTATTTGCACAAAATGATTTTGGTTTTTTCAACATGGCAGGTAATGTTTGGGAATGGATTGAAGACTCTTGGACTGATGACAATGTAAGTTCAAATCATTAGGATTATACTTACACATTTAATAAAAACTATGTTTTTTAATAATTATTTTTTTTCAGCCCAAAGAAAAAGTAAAGAAGGGTGGATCTTACTTATGTCATCAATCTTATTGCTACCGGTACCGATGTTCAGCTCGCTCGCATAATACGGAAGACAGCTCTGCCGGTAATTTAGGGTTCCGTTGTGCTAAAACCCCTTAGTAATATTTATCTTGGTAAATAATATCTTTCAATTGAAATTTATTTATTCTCTTTAAACTTATTGATGCCAGACTCATTGGAAAATAATATGGCAGCCTATTTTAATCTCAGCTGTACTTAAGTTTATTATGCAGTACAAAAATATCTAACTAACTAATTAATAAGCAACAAACAACTGCCTAACCTCCTATAATTGTAGGCATGACCAGGGTCGTCTTTAACCTATTAATTAGCCCTGGGCACTTAAGGATTATGGGGCCCCTATGACTATGATATGACAGTTCAAAGAGCGCGACACATTGATCTAACATGACGGCATATGCCGCATGCGTTTTCTGTAACCTATGGCCGTCCAACGCCTTCCATTTCTTCCGTAACATTGGTTATCGGTTTGTGATCTGACAGGAGGAGTCTTTGGGCATGACATGTACTGCCCATAAGAGTTTGCTATGGTAGAGTTATCGATGCTCGCTTTTGTTAGGTACTTGTATCGTAGTTGTACACGTTAAAGATTATGTATCACTTCTAGCATACCGTAGCAAATTACATTCATACATTTTTTTTTACTGTAGTCACTAGCGGGTATCGATTTATAGGAGCAAACTCTCAATAGGTGTTATGAACAGCATTTATACAATAAAACTGTTTATTCAGTACAGTCTTCCACAACTTAATATTCTAAGTTTAAATTGTTCCTGTTATAGGCTATAATAAGATTTATTGAATGTGATTATGTATAAATAATAATGCAGATACTATAATGTACTGTAGTTTATTATGGTTAAGTAATGTTAAGTACATTTTTGAATTTACAATGTTGTGTACCTTCTTTTATAAAGTGATATGTAATATACTTAAATAAATGTATAATTTTAATGTTTTATTTTGTATGCTACACAATACTTAGTTAAAATTATCTTGGACAATGTCCCATCCCATTTTCTTTGTAAAATTTGGGAAATCTCGGACTTCTTCTGACAACATAGTACAGTGTAAACTCTTTATAACGTTATCCTTTATAACGACAAACTCCCTATAACGTTGAAGTGAGCCCAAGTTGGTTGGTTTGTTCACTTTGTTTTGTTTTTTTTTGTTCACTCCATATAACGATAACTCTCTATAACGACAAAAAATGCTCAGTCCCTTGAGTTTCGTTATAAAGAGTTTACACTGTATTCCTGCAAGGAATTAATTTAAAAAAAAGTTTGAGTCTGATGAAGGTATTTCAGCACGAGTTATTAATAAATAGAGCCAGTTCCACCAACACTTACTTACCACAAACTATAGCCAGCCTTGTTTCTTTTTCCTGAATGTTGTTTATCAAGTGGTCGAGCAGGATGTTGACGAAAACACATAAATATATCCTTATCATGTATTTATTTGCATATTTTTGTATAAAAATTACAATAGGTACATAACTGATGTCCATACTGATCAATGAATCGTTTATATTTACAAAATGGCGAGCTTCAGCGTATGACTGTCTACTGACATCAGTAGAACATTGTTCGGAGTACAAAAAGCACCATAATATAATTTTGGTAAGTACAAAAAAACGGAAGACTAAAAAAAGGAAGAACGTCGAAGGCTACTGCTATAAAACCCGTTGTCGATTTGATCTTATATACATAATTTTGGTATAAATTAAACAAAATAAATAACCAACACAACCACTATTGTCATTATATACTAATCTACATCAATTGAAGTTAAAGTTATTGTACTTATACATAGAAAATGTTAACAATTTACGTCAGTTTACAATGATGTTGCAGTTACATTATCATCGTAAGAAAATATGTGCTACAAAAATAACACATGGTTCAAAAACAATCTTAATAACATAGAGAACCTAAACTTTGAGTTTGAATGTTAATTGACATAAGTTAATTTAACGGTTTTCGGACGCTAATATAAGTTGCGGCAAGGTACTTGATTCATGAATAGGTCAAAATCCAACACATTTATAAAAAGCACCTTCGTAAATTATACATTTCAAATATTCTATAGTTATTATGACTGCATTCTTTCAGAGGTTTTTCAAACTTATAAGCGAAACCACTAAATCTATTAAAAGTATAAAACGCTATGCGATCACAAAATCTAGCCATACTTTTACATTAATTAAAATAAAATTTACACCGTTGATACCGCCTAACCGTATGTACACTAGATAAATCACATTTAACACTACATCTCTAGGGTTAATATCGCCCGACGCGGAACTGCGCTCGCGCATCTCGCATACATGCAACACCGTCACCCCATTGTCCACGCATTTATTATAATGTATTAACGTCCCGTCGAAATTGGAGGCTATGAATCACAGACTACTACGGAATGCTAAGGAACGCGCCTTGTCCGCCGTCAGTTGCCGGCCGGCAGCACCGTGCGGGCGCGCGGGAACCCGCTGGCTCCGTTCGTGTGCGTGTGCCCGTTGCTGAACCCGTTCTTCACCGTTCCATTTTTGTATGTTATGTCTTTTATTTCTGTCGTCTCTGGTTGAGGTGACCTCGCCCGGACCTGCGTACGAATTAAAAATAATTAAATTTCCATTTATTTTTGCTTTCAATATTTTCTTTCATAAGCTAGTTTTCGTGAACTTCCGCTTGTCTTCCTCAAAATAACAAGCATTGTATGAATGGAATAGACAATTATAAGTAACTATGATGGGGAACGCATTTAGAGAAAATACGCATGGCAGATAATGATTAAAATAAAGAACATACTAGCTCAGCATGGGTTTTTATAGTCATGATTCCTGGCGGGCGTACCTACGTAGAACAATTCGCAAAAGTTTCATGCAATCCGATAAATAAGTAGGTATTATATACCAACTTACATTGATTGACCCAACGCAGAGAAAACAAGAACATTTTAGAATTGCACAAATGATTACCTTAGGTTTAGAGTAAGACTGGTTATAGAAGTCCTTGAAGAGGAAGAAGAACATGACGGCATGCATGCCGATCCACCAAACGAATGCACGCGGGTAGTCACAGTCGATGAACAACAGCTGAAATGCGTGCACCATAATGCCTACGAACTGGATCTGAAAAAATATACAAGATTTTAAATGTTTAATTAATAAAATAATGAGTTTCTCTAAGGCATAAATAATGAAATATTGCTCTTATAATTGATAATAAATAAAATAAGATAATATTATAAAGCCAGTAAGTCTGTAGGTACATTGAAAATTTTACAGAAACTGATTGGGGGTGGGTAATGTAAGAATAGTAACATAATAAAAAAAAATAACGTTTTTTTTAAATGCTTCGTTTGTCTGATCCTTAAAAACATTGGTCTCTGAAACTACTCTCCGGACATTCTTCACACACGGTTATCAGTATTTCAGCGACCATATACTGATTGATGTACTACATATAAATGTATTTTTAAAACATATCTACTGGTATAGATATTTACATCCACCTGACACAGAACAAACAATCATATTCATGTACACAAATGTTTGTCCTGGGTGGAAATCAAACCCAGAATTTGCGGAGAAATAATCAGGGTATCTAACCGCCGCGACAACTGGCCAATGTAAAAAAAAAAATACAAGCACCATAAATTTTGGCTTTTGAAGTTTTTGCTTGGTGTCAAAATAAACTTACCATTTGCAATGTAGTGAGATATCTCTTCCACCACAGATATCTCCTCATTTGCGGACCCATGGCTGCTAACATGTAGTAGGAGTACATGATAATGTGTACGAAGGTGTTGAGAAGACCGAAGAACGTGGAGTGGCCGCCAGGCGTGAACTTGACGCCGAACCACACGGACATCGGCATCACCCCGTGGTGGATCACGTGCAGTGTTGATACATGATCGAATTTCTTTCTTAGCACAAAGAAGATCTGGAATTTATGTGACGAATTGCAAATTAAGAAACTGTTCCAGAGCCGGATTTTCCATTAGGCAATGTAGGCAACTGTCTAGGGGCCCTGCACTGGCAAAGGGCCCGAGTCCCGAGAAAAAAATAATTCACACTCGTTTTTCAAGTGGCATGTAATAAACCCTCAATGATAATAACATTCCGGTTTAATGTGGCAGACTATTTTATAGAGAGAGACATGACTACTTTTTATTCGCGTGAAACCGCGGGGTAAAGGTAGTAGTGAATATTATTGCGTTTTTGTAGAAAACATATATTTTAGGAATTTAGTAAAGGGTCGCCGTGACGAGCTTTACCTAGGGGCCCCGACACGGTTAATCCGGCCCTGCGCATAGGGGTTTTGGTGAAAAAGTACCAAATTAGGTCATCAGATATTAAAATAATTGTTATTTTGAATATAACAAGAGCTACTTTATACTTATAGAGATGTAAAACTCACCGTATCAAAGAATTCTGTGAATTTGGAGAAGTAGTACCACCAACAAGCATGAACCATCTGTAATTGTTTATAAATTGAATAAGTAAACACGGCAAAGTTTTGAAAACAAAAATAGCATTCAAATAAAAGATTGTGATTTTACGTTACTTATACAAGGCTATTGAACTAAAGTTATGAATAGCTTTTTTTTATAAATGATTTCCAATCAAAAATTATTATGTAACACATAAATCAATGCTCAAAGCGATTAATAGAGGTTTCTACTGATTATGATAAAACTAACAAAACATTATCAAAATATTAGGAATTCATGCATCATGATCATGACATGAATATTAGATGATGATGGATGGTATTTTAATGGTTGGTGAATTAACTAGATGACGTTGTTATTAGTATGATCCATACAAAATAAATTTAATGGACTATGGTTTGTTATAATGAATCCTGGCGGCGAAAATGCTTTTTTATTTTTAAGTACGTAATCTGCATACTGGGTGTATTCAGTTAAACATAATGTACGGAATGAAATAGTGTATGACCAGTGATAGTGAATGAAGCAAGTGTTTGTCGTTGATAGTGTAAGTAAGGGTCGACGGGCCAGGTCAACATCAGTGCGCATCAGCGGACCTCGTCTTATGCGAAACAGAAACGGAAGGGGATACGCCAAGCGCTGGGGGCGTGTTGACTGAAGGTATGTTTGGTATCTCAGCATTAGGTAGGTACTAAGATTTAAAATTTTGTTAGTGACATAAGTTTTTAATGTGAAGAAATTTCTCGACAGGAATGTCGTGTCTCGAGGGAGGTATGCCATGGGGGATGTTCGAAGGTAGCATAATAAACTCGTGGTAATTCACCCTCATTGTTTGTGGATTTTTGGAGTGGTCGACCGGCTGACATTGAAAGTTATACCTGCCTGTGAACCAGCCCGCGGCCCCGATCTGAAACAATTGCCGACACCAGGCCCTTATTTACATGTTCGTTGACGACGCATGCCATCACTTGTCACACGGGATATACGTTATGTTAATCACCGCATCGCTCAAATAATGTATGCAGAGGTGACAGACTATTATACAATGTTTCTAAACCTAATGTTAGTTGCGGTTATCCGAGTTAATCGGATTTATATTATACTAATTATGACTAGGTACCTTAAAACTAAATCATCACCAATTCACCCTGAAATTTCTATGTACAGATTGCATTGGGGTGATCTGAAAATAAAATAATTAATGTCTATTTACAATGTGGACAGGTTAGTCTTCTGTAGTCAGGTGCCCATGACTTAGCGCAGATATGCTTCACTTACTCTAGTAGCTATAGGATTGTCTGAGTAGTCCACAGGTTGGCATCTTAAGCTGTAATGTTTCAGCCAGCCCCCCATCAAACTCTGAGCATGGCATATTAAAACAAAATATAGGTATGGATGTTTCATTGATTTAACTTACCTACCACTGCTGTCCAGGTAACATAACAAGTTATGCTCATATGGGTAAAAATGTTGCCATGCAAGTTTCGTCACAAGCAGACACTAATATATTAGTTCTAATTAACACAATTTGCGTATTTGTGTTAGAATTAATTAAATTTTCGGAACTAATTAAGCTCCAAGGATAATTAACTAATCAAAAAGGGAACAAAATAATTGATTTGATACTTACATCAGATTTTGTGCTCTGAATGAATTTATTAATGTGACTATTAAACTAGCCCCTCATTTATTCAAGGATACTACTTGAGAAATAGCATTTTTATGCCATGTGCAATATTTCTCGGTCTTTTGAATAATATAGTTTGAATAATCATTATATCATTACATATTATACTGTACAGAGGGCAGGGTAACTACATTAAACAATGGAGTTGAGCAACTAAACAATTAACTCTCTCAATATGGGTGCTGTATTTCACTTGATTTCAATAAACATTATATAACAATATATCATTAGTGCAGTAATTAATATTTGGAAGAGTCATACCTCATAAAATAGCCACGTGCTGAATATTACTTGTAAAAAGTTGTATGCTATTAATAAATTTTTTAATTCATATGGTTTTCTGTTTTCCATAAACCGTGGACCTAAAACCTGGAAATTAAAACTATTATAAGTACAAGATCTTTAGAAAGTCATGAATAATAAATGGATATGTAAAATTGTTTATAAAATTGATTTTACCTTGACTAGATAGACATAGCTTAGACATATTAATAATGTAGGTAAGGGTGAACTCATCAGGATCCATGGATTTGTCCGAGGATCTGAAAATAAAATTGTTCGATTCTATTAGTGATAATAAAATAAATTTTATTTTAAGGAAGAATGTACATACTATGTAAATATAATATACATAACAGTTAGTGAGTTTGTGTGTATGTGGAACCGTTGCAACAATTTAAATAATTCTTTCTCTGATAGAATGCTACACTATTCTCCAGTCTCATATGCTATGAAAATCTTGGGATATGTAACATCCCTCAAGTGTGCAGGCGAAACCACCGTATGGTAGGTAGTTGTGTAATACAGTGGTTAAACTACAAACTATTTTTATTTTATGTTGAAAATACATGTATGTATGCTATAAGTAAGATATACATTTAGCTACAGGTGCTGTATGATATATCTGTCATACCTTCTTTTATAAAAGTTTTTTTTACATACAACACTAGTCTTCATTCTAAAACAAATGATATACATAAAATTATTATAATCACTAACACATTAATAAAACTAATGCTCTAGGAGTCCACTCATAAAGGTCAAGTCAACCACCAATTGGAAGTCAGCTTTCATTTAAATATGATACTCAGAAATTATAATAGAGCAGCAGTACATTATGAGCTTAGCTAGTTTGTGGGTCATCTATAAATATACTGCCTTGTGAAAACTGGAACTGTGTTAAATTTGTTTTGAGATAGCAGCAGCAATTTTCTATTATGTCACACTATTGAGCATAATTTTCTTTATTATAAATGAAGAGGTAATCATAACACCTATATTGTACAAGTTTTTTTTTATCCAAAAATGCCTGATTTATTTAAAAAAAAATAACACTAATAACAGGTGTTTTAATAAACATTAAAATTATAGAGTAAGCTATTGTTAAAAAACCTGTATGTATTTTAAATATTTATTTATTTATATTATGATAAGAAATATGTTTTTAACACACTTGAAAACAGCAACCTTAAATAGGAAACTGAAAGAATATTTTTAAAGGAAAATGTCAAATTGTCCGTAGATTTTAGTCACCATCACCTTGACTATTAGTGTAGGTATCATGATTCAAATCATAAGTCATAATAAACCTGGCATGAATATGCTTTTAATCAACGTAATCAACCAAGAAGTGTCACGAAAACTAGGTGCAGAAAATATTACTCACCTCCGTGTTTGTCCATAAAAACGTGCATATCGTCTAGGTATTGAAGTATTAGCGCCATTGCGTTGATTTCTGAAATCAAAACAATTCAAAATTAATTGAAACAATTGTGATATACCAAGTGTCAACCAGGTAGAGCTCGGCTAATAAGCTGGCACAAAAATTACCTTAATGTTGGAAAATTAACAACACAACTTGTAAAGAAATATTAAAACATTTTTCTAGTTTTATTTCTAATTAAAAACGTGGGGTCAACATGTCATTACTATTATTTTATGCTATGAAATCGAAGCTGAAAAATAGGTTATGCAGATACAGATCGCGCGACAAGCAAGCACCTGACAGCGGTGGCTGTCATGTCACTGACGTCATGTCTGTGACAAAAGTCAGATAGCAACTTGACTCGTGACAGAAGTTAAGAGGTGGGTCGCTTACGAAGATTAAATTCTACTGCAACAAAATTTTGATCGCTAATTGCACCCGTTAAAAGTGCAGCGAGCCAGGGGCCGCTTGTCTCGTCTCGCTTTATCCATGACCTTGTTTTTCTTATTACCTCAAACACGAAAAAAAAAATAGAATTTGAATAATGACTGATTTATAGAGAATTCATTGTATCGGAAATATTTTCAGTTTACTTATTACTTTATTGCTGTGCTACCTGAATCTTGAGAGATTCTAGCCGTAATATGTCAGAAAGATAGGTACTAGGCAGGAGAAAATGTAACACCGATCACGCATGAAGCATTCATCGTGAAATTTTGAATTAGCCAGGGTAATGTGGGGTAGAGATACGATTTCTTGAATAAGTTTTACTAGGTATTAGCATTAGGGTCAAGGTCAAGGTCAACCGTATGGGTATAAATAGTAAGCACGCATTGCATACATACCTATGTATTATAGGCAAATGGTTTGCCACGTGTCAGGAATGTTAAGGCACTAAAACACATCAGGAGGTCATTACAAAAAAAATTACTAAAATAACAACGCACTGAATAGGAGGGTACATAGTAGCTTATTCTATTTCAGCCGAATTACATAAATTGGGACATATATATTGAAATTGGTAATTTTAATTAAATTTTAGTATCGACCACAATTAAGTATCAAGTAAGAACCTGTTTTCTATAGATAAGTTAAAATATAGAACAACTAACTCTTTTTGTTTTATTTATTTCCAACTTTGACTTCTATTGCAACATTGACTTACAAATATAATATAATGAAGGCAACATAATTAAGTATATTTATTTCCATAAATTAATCTCTCAAACATTCACGAGGACCATAACCAACCATTTATTTATTATATATATTTATTACATGAATTGCAAATTTTTGTATTATAAAAAATATATGCAGTCGCTTCGAAAATCCAATCCAAATCGGAATAGTGGTTTTTGAAAGAATTACGATATATATACAGGTCAAACAGAACCACTATTGTTTAAAAGAGTTTCCTCCCTATAGCAAAATGCATATCGCGTTGTTGTTTTTATTGATGGAATATAGGCATTCAGTGTTACCTGCTAAAGGATATTCCGTTACGCGGGACATTCAGTGAGGAACCGATGGTAAGTGCAACTGCGCTGAGGGTGCCCTCTGCGGGTCTATGACCTCGGCTCAGGGTGTTGCTGGGACTTACGTGAGACGATTATTTGGGTATCGGTTTTAATAGTGGCTGCAGCCGCTTTTACAAGAGGACACTGCGTCGCGAGACGTTTCTCACCGGGGATAACGGGATGGGCGCTTTTTTTGTAGTGTCGTTTAGTGTGCCCGAGCTGTGCCCTTTGCCCACCCGCCTTTAGAATCGCGAAGTACAACTTTTTACTTAAAAAAATCTAAGTTATAAAAAGAACGATGGATTTTCTTCTTTCGTTATAATGTGTACCCAAAATAATATAATAGAACGAAGTTAAGGTAAAATAACGATGTACCTTTCTAAATATTAATATCCTGTACAAAGAACCAAATTAAGACTATGGGGAACACGACGTCTGTTTTTATGGTACTGTACCTTATTTAAAAAAAAGAAACCCCTATAGGAGGACATCGTTGTCCCTCTACCTGCCTGTCTGTACTTTTGGATACATAATTTTGAACTCACCTTAAAGCTAAGTTCGAGGCACTCTGTTATTCTTGCTTTTCAGCCTATCTGGAACAAACAAATGATACACTGACTTAAATTTTTTATTCTATTATTATAACAGAGACATAATTTGAAGCATAGATCTGCCGTGATCCCAATCATTTGGGGTCCGCGCAATAGTATGCATACATAGGTACGTAGTTTCAAATGGTAATGCCTAATCATTAATCACTAATAAGGAACCAATTATAAATCTCTCGACAATCACATTTTATATCGTAAAAATAAAATTACATTTTAAAACGTAGATTTTTTTTTCTCAATATTGGTACTTAGGGAGTACTGGCGCAAATTATTTGAATACACATGAAAGTACCTATCTACGCTATGTTTATTATTGAATCAAAAAATTATCAGAGCTAGGCTGTTTGAATGTCTTTACATAACACTTCCTATTAAAGTGTTCGAAACATCACTTGAATCGTGTATGGTGCAAAATTATTGTAACTAAAAATGTTTGTCTCGATTTCGCACATTCTTCCAATCTTTGTTCTAGTTCACTTATTTGCTAGTAAAAATGTATGTAGAAGGACCCCATTATTTCATGAATGCTCACGATTAAATTGTAACCGCTAGAAACGTTGAATGAAGGGAATACTGAAATAATTTTACATAATCTCGCACAGTATCGGAATGAGTAGTCGATAGATGACGTTATCCATTGTTAAATGAATCTCGATGGTCAATGTCGGACAATTAGCGATTACAAACACTATCTACATTTATTTCCTGATAACCTTAACCATCTCTGACAATTTATGAATATTTAATGCCTATTGTTACATAGATCCTTATATTTTTTAAGTGTTATAATTTTTATTGAGTCAAAATTACTAGAGCTGTTAATTGGGATGTGTCCTGATTTAAAGATCAAACACTAACCAGTGTATTGAACATCCAAAAATATACGAAAGCATTAAATATGATCAAAATTAAATCATTAATGTGATTTTTCAGTAACGATCTAATCATAAAGAGTATGTTATTTGATGCTGTACAATTATGACGTCACAGCTTGCTATTTCATACAAAACTCCATACATTCGATCGTTTTGACATTTCATAAAGAATTGCTGATTTGACATGTCAGGACACATCCCTATTGTGCCTATGTTAGTTCATGCTTCAGGAGAATACCAGTATTTCACTAGATTAGGTCTTAATAAACGGGCCAGTTGGTGTAATGCATAGATACACTGAGCATGACGCCGTTGGTTGTGGGTTCGATGTCGTGTCTCATTTGTTAGCATTACCATGTTCGGTTGTTCTCTGTCTGGTAGTAAGACTATAAGTATGTTTAAATAGTACATATAGATAGTATATCAGTTATTTGGTTACCATAGTACAAGCTCTGCTTAGTTTGGAATCAGTTACCTAATCGTGCATGAAGAATGCTCAGGATATTTATTGCGTACCAACTAACGTAATATCCAATAAAAGGTTGTTGGTAGGCACCTACATACCGCCTCATAATTAGCACTAGCTGTGGTGGACGTAATGCCACAGTCTAGTCTATTTAAATATGTTGATAAGTAGATACTTACATGAAATTAGCAATCACTTATACTTACACAATCAACAGTAGTAATGCAAGTAAATACTTCATTAAAAAGAACACGGGCCATCACAAGAGAAGCAAGGGAAAGAAAGGTCCACTATTTCATAAAACAGAGAAGCGAAAAAACTGATAAGAAAATAAGAGATATGTAACGAAGTAGTGATCATTGATTTGTTTGACCTACTTGGTATGGCTAGGCGTGTCTACTGGATTCTTAATGATAACAGATTAGATACCAGCCGTGATATTCACAAACTTATACCCGACTGATCTGGGGAGCACGCTGATAGCGGACTTTGCATCAGATTGCTGAGTTTACGAGGGAGACAGATAATATAACAGTCGCTGCGTGAATTCATCGTCGAGTTTCAGTACAGAATAGCATAGCTGTCTGACTACATATGACGTACCGTGTGACGGCTGTAGCCATAGTAGAATCCTATGATAAGAATTATAGAATGTCTACAGGTGCTTCGTAAAGATAACATATCAAAATACATAACTATACTTTATGCATTTCACAATTAATGTAAACAACTAGGTAGGTTGCCTGATAAATTTTATGTACAGCCATCACGTACTTGGCTGTGTTCTATAATTTATGATACCTACTTATGTAAGTAAAATCTATACTAATATTATAAAGAGCTACCCAAAATTTTTATATGAAAACAACTCATCCGGCAATTCACTGATAGAAAAAAATATTTTTTCATAGCGACATGGGCTTTTTTTTACCCCAGGAAATGAAAACATTAGCACTATTAGGAGAGTAGGTGAAACCACTACACGTAAGCTAGTATTACCTAAATAGCAATACTATTAAATTAAACTAAAACTATAAAATTAAATAATAACAAGTTATTTCCACGTTTCTAGCTAAATGTCACCGTCCTGCGGTTTTACCTGATTTCCAGATGGATCTAATGATTTCTTAGTAAATACTGAGTAATATGTGTTACGATCTAAACTTTGACCATTATATTATGTACTCTAAAAACTTCCTAACTCATTCATACATCCAAATTCAACCTGTGAACGCGAGGGAATTCGAAGTCTTTGCTACTAGGCTAGCATCGCCTTAAAATAATAGATACGCCAACATAAAATAATTTATGTCATATTGTCATACCTAATCGTTAACAGATATTCCGTAGTTCTGCCACTGTTCACTTCTACTTATCTGATTAAACTCCGTTCAATTCTATCTATCTAACTTAGTTATGAATGGGCAAATTGATAAATTTGATTGTTTATATCATTTGGTCCCGTTCGTGTATTTTTAGTTGTAATTTTATCAATTGTACGTAGTTACTTATTTCATTATAATATCTACCGTTCTTCTACAATCTCACATGCCATATCTACGATTCAGAAACATGACTGTGTCGGTATCTCTATCGTAACAGTAGGTAAATTAAACGTTTCCTTATTAACTCTAGCTATCGCTATTGAGATTCGTTATAACTTTCGTGATGATAAGGTTATTATATAATCGAATTGTTTACTAAAATAAATCTGTAATTAACACGCGTTTATCCTTTGAGATAATGAGATTTAATTTCGTTGTGCAAGCTTGTGGTGTGACGTTACAAGAATGCGTTTATTGCTACACAGCACGGGTTTGATCGAGCGAGCACGTCGTATAGGTACGAGGTTCTCAATACTCGTATTGTTTTTAATGTCCTTAGTAAGAACGAGATGAGATCGAGGATGTACTGGGCGGTGGCTCCATTTGCAGGGGCAGAATCTAATGATATGTGTTGTTGTCATTAGTCGGAGTAATCGGCTCGTGTCTAAGTGGGTCATTGGCTGCACGTCGGGTTATGTAATGGTGAGGTGAGCAGTGGCTAGCTTGCAAGTGCACCGCAGCTCGTGTCCCGTGCACCGAGCGGCCGAGCGACCGAGTGCGAGTGCGAGACTAGTCTCGCTACCACGAGGACATTTGCAACTACATACCCACATTCAATTTTAAATCAAACCGGTTTTAGTATTTAGAACATCTTGCAACTTGATTTAGCAATTCTGATCATAAACGACGCTATTTTAACAAAGATTTGCATAGAGCACCGGTCGCCGTGATCATGGATCGATTGTCACTATTTCGACATAATATCAGCCTACGATATGAAAAGGCTAGTTACTACGTTGTATTCAATAACTTATCAAGGCATTTCTGACATAAATCATTAAATCTTGTACCACTAAATAAAATCACTACATAGTATAAAACAAAGTCGCTTTCTCTGTCCCTATATCCCTGTATGCTTAAATCTTTAAAACTACGCAACGGATTTTGATGCGGTTTTTTTAATGGGTAGAGTGATTGAAGAGGAAGGTTTTTATGTATAATACATGTGACATCCCACGGGAACGCGGGTAAAATCGCGGGGGACAGTTGGTACTTAATAAAAGGAAATACACGTATCTATTTGACGGTCACCTCCTTGTTATTGTGTTTGTCATCTTATTTTCGTAAACGTGAAATTTACTATGGGTAATTGTTTTCTATGTTCCAAATTCATAGATAATGTGAATAATGAGGGTTTTCGCTATAAAAAATTATGGTACCTAAAAAAAAACAAATGTAGTCGTAGATAGAGGGGTCATCGTGTAAGCACATACTTAAGCGATGTGTTCCTTGACCGTCCGCGGAGTCATGTACCTATTTATCTACTAGGTCAAGGTTTATATTCTGAGTGGGACCTAAGGCATTCGCGTGACATGGCCGAATCAACTTGTACAATGACGATTAAACTATAATTAATAATATTCCCAGGAAATGATATTGAAAGAATATGATTGTTAAGTTTTTTTCATGAAGCGGAAAATACAGGTCGAGAACGAAGTCACAAGCAAGAACCTGGTTATAATATTAATATCTAATTATTGATGCTGTTTTAGACGTCGTGGTCGTTTGTGATTCGAATAATTTTTAATTATCACTTCATCGTCAAAAGTAGGTATGAGATTTGGCCTCTGAGACTCATAGGTTAAACAAACCTTCTTCACAAAAATATCCAAGAATTGTGGCGACTAGGTCGTGCCCTGGTGTGGGACGTTACTTGTGTAGATACACTGGCACCCTCCCACATCTCAAGCACGCGTCACGGGGCAGGAGCAGCTGCGGAAAATGCACAGATCCTCGCGTCGCATTTCGCTTGCGGTAGAAACCATGGGCCCATGGTCATCTGACACAAAATGTGCCTTTGAGGATATAGGCAAGCGTTTGGACTTAGCCTCTGGGGACTTGAGAGCCAGGGACATTTTTGCCCAGAGACTAAGCTTAACCATCCAACGGGGCAACGCCGCTAGTATCATGGGTTCCATGGAGCATTTAGAGGACCTTTTATTTTAGCAAATTTTTCGGTTTTGTTTTATTAGTGTACATAAAATAGTAACTAATGTAATTTTAAGTGCTTTTGTATTTTTCTATGTATATTTTTGTTTATGTTAATATGTATAGTGTTCCAATTTAATTAGTTTATGTCTTTTACCCAATAATTGTCTACTTTAATAGTTTTTCTTATTATGTGGTTACCTTTTGGTTGTAATTTGTATTGTGAATCAAGAATTGTAATTTTAAACTCTGATACTAACACCATTATTAGAAATTACGTAGACGCTAAGAAAATATTGTATCAGCATATTCACGGTAACGACCGTTTCAACTTTGTAGAGGCTCTTCGTGCATATTTAATTTTTACCTCAAGCACTCGGAGTGAGTGACAAATAGAAATAAAATAAATACACAGTAAAAATAGTACTGTGTCAAAAAAAAAAAGTGCTAGTGTTTCAGGACGGCAGCTGCGTACATACATAAGTGGGTTTCATTCAATATCCCCTTTGGCGTTTCATATAAATCATTTTCATCATGTTTCTCAATTCCTATTTAAATAATTATAAAAAAACCTTTAAGTGATTTTAAATTGTTGTTTTTGCCTTTAATGATGCGGGTACATAAGGATAATATGAATATGAAGAAATTATATAGAATGACTTAGCATTCAAGTTAAACAATTTAAAACCTGTACTCGATCTAGGTGTGCAATGACTTGATGGTTTACTTTTGCGTTAGTTCTTTGTTTGAGCTCTTGACCAAGTAATGTTAAGGATTTTTCATAAGAGATCATGTCATGCTTAAAACGTTATGTGTAATATTATGACGACATGCTTAAAAGACAATATAAAAATACTGGTCGGCCTAGTTACTAAAGCTATAATAAGTAATATGATAATGTAGGTGATGAGGAAAACTTTTTATGCGAGAAGGTTAACAGGCAGCAAGACAAGCAGGCAGATGGCCCTTGATGGCAGTGGTCACCTATAGGCTCGGCAATACCAGGGGCAATGTGTTGCCGACTATTTAGCCTAGAAATGCTTCTGCCGGAACATACGTTCGGCGGTTGATTTTGCAACTTGAGGGCTATAGCTATTAAGACTACTAATTAAAAAAGAACCAACGTACAACTCAGTTACATCTTAAACCAGTGCCTTCCAAATTATTAACATACCTGTTATTTATTTATGTATTTATTATACCTGTATGGAATAGATTTGTATAGAGCAATGGAAAATATTTAACATCAATAACTACCTGATATTATATACCGGAATTACGAGTTTTGTGCTGTGGTGATATTTACATAAAATATTTGTTTAATAACAGTAGGTATTATTTAAATGGATGCAGCGTAGTTGGTAGGTATATGTTGCGTATTATGTCGTTGACCATCATATTTTGATTAACAGTTGTCTTGTTCAATGTCTTGGGATCAGGAGGTAGTGTACAGCCGCACCGGCCGTTACCGTCTTGATAATCATGGCCGTCGCGTGGGAATACACGTACTTGGAATTATAATTATATTTACATTCTTAGCCTGTACTTGTCGTTTAATGTACTAGCGCAAACTGCCTTTGAACAAAGAAGCGAGCCATTATTGTACAATAGATAGATTACATTCCGTGAAAGAATCGAAGATGACTCGTGCACAAACTTAGGTAGTTATAAGGAAAATAAATGTCTTTGTTCTTGTATTTAAGAAAATCGGGTGCTTTGTTGTAAAGTATTTAATGTACAAGTAATAAACAGTTAGTTAATATTTGATCAATAGTGACTTCCACTAAAATCCTTCTAATATTATAAAAGCAAGTTTGTGAGAATGAATGTACGGATCGACGATGTAAAAATCGACATTTGTAACCAGTGGCGTAGCTAGATAACCAAAGGCCCTGGGGCAAAAATTTTAGTAGGGCCCCAACTAAACTACTTACTGGGAGCCCGGGGGACTGCCCCGTCTAGCCCCCCAGTAGCTATGCCACTGTCTGTAAGTCAAAGTCGGAGGGGCCCCCTGAGTTTGGAGGCCCCGGGGCACTGCTCCGTCTAGCCCTCCGGTAGCTACGCCACTGTTTGTAACTAGCATTTTGATACCTTAAATGTCTTTACGTAGTTTTCGATCACATAATACATGAAACCATAACAAATATGTCGTTAAAGACTACATATCAATTCTGGGGAAGCCCGTTTATATTGTCATGCTGGTAGCGTCCCCGATACGTTCCTCAGAGCAGTCTGCCATTTGACTTTAAAAAATAAAATATCAAAATCACACGAATATTTGATGCATTTCAATTGATAAATATGTATACTGTTGAAATGATAAATAAATAAACAAAATAAAAAATATTATTAAGATGTGAAACGACACGTGAAGGGTAACAAGTCAACAGCACTGTAACTACTAACAGCGTCAGAGTTAGTCTAATAGTTGAGGCAGACAAAATAAAACAAATTAAATTAATTAATTAAATTGAATCAGGTATTACGGTAGAACTTTCCGTGGTTAGATATGTATGCTTATGACTGTACTCTGGTCCTGGAACATAGATAAAGTTATGGTGTGCCTAGGGTTGCAGATAATCCCTAAGTAGTGATAGCTTGATAGGTAATGTAACTACAACCCAAACTGTCAATTATTCGTTTTACGTACTTTTTTAATTGCCATCTGATTATATTTTTTGTTTGTTATTTGCTTATACTTGCTCCACTTGGTATTCAGAACAGATTCAGCATACAAATATTACGTTTTTAAGTATTCAAGGTAAGTCAACATTTTGTTAAAGCAACTCACTATATTATTCAACACTAGCAGAAAAATATATTAAAGTCTGCTTAATACAGCAGGAGTGATGACTTATGATGACTTGGATAGATAATAGATTTTTAAATAAACTGTTTACACTATAACCGGCCACTTTATCTCTGTATGTAGAGTCATAATTATTTTCGAACCGTCTGGTAAAATCTTAAGAAGGGTCGCTAACGTACATCAAGTTAAATTGTGTTAATAAGAAATACGTATTTTATAGCATGTGTATTTTCCGCTGTCTAAAAACATCTGGGATATTTTGGTTAGGTGATCTCATTAGCGTTATTAGCTGATCAAGCGGTCAGATGTCGTCACGAAAGATTTTACCCCATTTATTTTTAACTACTTGTGCAACTGATAACTTAAAATATAAATACATTTATCTTTTCGTGAGCCGATTTTGACGATATAACATAAAATCTAGTACTTTTACTGTACAGACAGACATCGTTTTAAATGGGCTTATTGTATTCTGTTACATCAACTGCAATCAGTTTTTGGCAAATATTTTCAATGTACAGACACGACGGTTCAGTAAAAGAATAGAAGATATAGATAGATAAAGGAGGAAAAAGAAGAAGACAGAAGGTTAAGTTTGAATTTAAACACGATCATTCAATAAATATTAGTTATTGACGTTTTTAGTACTTAAGACCTTTTTATGTCTTGAATTAAGGTATTAATTGATTAAATATTGATTCAATCATTCCAATGTTAGACCATTTAATTCTAATCACGCGTGGTCTTATATTTGTCTTCATTTTCAAGAATGTGAAGTATTTTTTTTATACTTGCCGACAAACAAGCAGACGGCCCACCAGGGCATCGTCAATGCGTTGTCGACCGTGAGACGTGAAGCTGTTAAGTCTCATGTGCCTGTAATTTCACTCTTACCTTTCTAACCGAAACACAAGGCACATACAAGTGAACTACTGCTTCACGGTGGAAATGGGTAAGGTGGTAATACTAACCCGGACGAAACCTGCACTAAGAGCTCTACTACTCAAAATACTGAAGGCTTACTGAAATGTGCTTTACTTCCTTGAAAGTTCACTTCTTCCCACGACTTAGTTAGTTTAGACATAGTTTTATGCATATTTTATTACCTATCAACGTCACTGTGGGTATTTAGTCACGTCATTATTGGGTAGATTATGCTAAAGTAATTAATAGTCGTGGTAAATGTCCATATTTATAAGCCAAGTCTATGTTCTATGCTCTGTAAATAATATCTGTAATGCATGCACAATTCCGCTTCGACTTTATTTCCACGTGTTGATAATAAATACCTATTATTCAGTATTAGTATTTTTATCAGTGGTATATGCAATATTGTACTTGTAAGTTAAATCTACGACCAATAAGTGTATTAAAAACAGGAAAAATAAATGTGGTTGCCGCAAAATTATTACCTTACATTTTATATTTAAACATAGTTTTTTTGCATGTATTTATTGGTCTTAGTTTTTCAAGCATTACAGTTGTTGTTTATTATTTTAGGTTATAGTTGCGCAAACGTAACTCACGGCTGCTTATGTTCGCGGTCGGATTACAAATTACGAACTAATTTTTGACATCAAACTATGTATTGTACACATACATAATAATGCCTTTGTACGCACGTATCGTACACTTGACCTACTGGAAGAGAGGATGTGTGTAAATATCATAATAGAATGTGTTAATTCATTGGTAGAACTGGATTGCTGTGTTTTATCATTCCTGCCCCCTTATTCAGCTAATACAAACTTCGTCGGTGAGCCGCTTGTCGGAGGCCTCGGAGAACTTACCTCTCACGTGATTAGTAGTATTAGCGTAGTGAGTGACAGAGACAGAGCATAGAGGCCGCAACGAAACATCCTCGAGATAGTGTCATTTTCCATACAGAATCGAGCCCCAGTTTTATACAATATTATACGTAGGTAGATATTCAACCCTGAAACTATTCCCTTTCTTCTTTTATTCTAATAATTAACATTAAATAATATTAGTATAATGAAATGTAACAATGTGACATAATTGAACATTATTTAAGTTGCCGCTATTGTATTCAAATAATTACGTTTGTCGGTCTATCTATTGGATCGTGTCTTCGGCATTGACATTGACAGTGCGTGCTTACACGCTAGTCAATATCGAAAATTTGATCGTTTTGTAATTGAATAATACTTTCAATAAAATGTAACGACACTACGTTCTTGACCAACTACTTTAAGCAATCAGTGACTACAATGGGCTATGTTATTCTTTGTGTAAAGTACGAGTAAATAAGTTTTTTAGAACCAATAATATGAAATAATCCAATAATCGTGTGACTTTATAGTTTACTGTTTGCGATGAGATCCGATTTACGCATGACCGGACATTGGATAGATTAGATTTCAACGCGTTTCCCAATTTTAGCTTAATATTACGTTTAGAAGGGTTTTATTGGATGTAATTTTGTTTTGTTTTTATTAAAACATGTGATTTTGATTATGGTATTAAATACTCGTTTTGCACTTGTCACAGCTTTTCGTTAGTTTAGGACTATCGACGTTCATAAATATTTTCTTAAAACGAAACAGTATTTAATAAAATAAACATATATGGACTTTAAAAAATACGAGATTCCATAAACACGGTAAAATAATTATTATTTTAAATTTTAAAGCGCTTGGAGCCGACCTAAGATATGAATGGAATTTTTGTATCGTAAAGCTGTAGAACGTGACTTAAATTGAAGCATAAATTTTTGTCACAATGTTGTTTTAATATTGTAGGTAGGTATATTAGAGCGTATGAAACTGACTGACTTAACAAATGGTTTTAGAATCAGATCAAAGTTAAAATAATTTCGAAGACTTTATTTTAGCAACTATAAAATGGGTTTTAATAAATTATAAATAATTTGTTGACAAAATTGTATAAGACAAATATTATCATATTTAATTTCCTCAAAATATCTATCGGTGTGAACGATAAGGAACTTCTGTGACCTATCAAGACAGTATATTATTGTTGGTGATCGTTCAATATTGAATGGAGGTTTATTAAATTAAAAAGAGGTAAGTGACCGATCTTGGGTTAATGTTGCAACCAAATATGTGCAATTGGCAATTATAGCCCAAGTTTTCCGGACGGTGATCAAGAGTACGAAGTTCGAGCAACAAGGTCGGCGAGCATTGCTAACCCTGAAAGCCGGTGTCGCGCGGTACCTGTTCGTATATGGATGACGATTTTGTCGGCCCCCAAGGCGTACTCTTGATATTTTGACGATTTCATCACCATTTTATAGTACATCCTTACACGAGCACTACGGATACAGCCTATAGATAAGTCAAATCATGAGTCGTCAACATTTACTTTATATCAAGTCAATATTTAATGTTGTTTGTATGCTATCCAGAGGTCGCGTCCGGAACTATTAGATTGATGTAGGTATGTAAAGAAAAGCATTAAACGAAGTTCACTTCCATTAGCACCTTGAGGAGGAAACTAAGAGGTGTACGTACTGTAAGGAAGGTCTATGCTAGCGCACTGGCCGTTATTACTGTTGCTTGCTGACGATAATTTGAATTAATAAGTTAATATTCGTTTAAAAAAAGATATATATATTGACAGTGCGCGGGCACGGACAAAGATGTTTTTTTTTTTTTAAAATGATGGACTAAAATACTAAAATAAATAATTAAAATCTGATTAGTTTTTTTGTATTTACGCCCCCGTTCACTACAGTACTTACACCCTGTAATGGATGAAAACACAGTATTATTTTTGTACATGTCTTCGTTATTTATAAATTGTGATTTTAAAATAAAATTTATTTACTTGACTTAATCAATCATCATACGGATGCTCTGAAATTATATCAAATTAGTTAATTATTAAATATAACTGCAGATATAGCTCCTGAAAATAGTTCTTTGTGCGCCCATGCTCATTTAAAATTACTGTAATTAAATAATATATCTTACCTTAAGAGATACGCGCATAGAGATATACAAGGAGCTCGATAGACGTTTGTAGTTTTGTTGTATACTACACATGTGACCTTGTGCCTCTTACAAATAGCTTAAGTCATTGATCAGATTGAACCTCGAATCGATTCCGAAATTTTGCGAGGTGGTATAGGTCATTATTAACGAGACTGTTAACAACACGTGAATGATGTTGCGTTCGTTATACCAAGGTTCCATCATAGAGAACCTTTTTGGTATCTGTATTGATTACTCAGCATGGTCAGTAGGTACAGTATTCTGTCGCAAAGTTCACTATTAGATATATCGTTTTAATTTTGCCGTCTTTTGTTTGGTGTTTTTATATCAACAGGTAGGCGACGTAACACATGCTACCAACTGCGAGAAACTAAAGATAAATCTGAAGCTTCAACTCGTATTTAAGAAGGGTTTTCAGCCTACAATGTATCTTTTTTGTACATGATTTTGGACGGATGAGTCCCACATGGAGCTGATATATTTGAATAATTATTTATTCTAATTACCCGTATCGCTTCTATATTACTTTTACTTTGATAATTTTAGTGCACCTTGAATAACTGGCCTCTTAAATTTAGAAATGTGGCTGGCAAGGTTATTAGCAAAAAATATTTATGAATTATTCTACGCAAATGACGTTTGCGGGTATTGTACGCAGAATATTAGATTAAAATGCATCTCATGTATTTAGAATTGTTCTATTTACACATTTGACTAGCACACAATATAGTTGCACTTCTAGGTACTGTACCAAGCTGAAATATTTTAACTATTATGGGTTGTGTTTGAGGCATACAATTTTAAGCCTTTTTAATAGAGGAATGGGTATATTTTTGGTTTACTTGAAACCGTTCGCATGTAGATGGGCTGTGGTATTGTTAAAGTAACATGAGGAAAAGTGGAAGAAAATGTTAAAAATAATGGGCGGATGGTGAGGTGGCATGGCTGCAGTACGTAACTGTTGCACTCGGATATTAGAGCGAGAAGGTTTGTGTAAAGCGGTTAGCCGAAGTCCGTGCAGCCGCGTTTTGTTACACACTTTTCATTAACTCTTACAACGATAACTATTTGTCATTTTGATGCGGATTACGACAGTATAATCACAAACTGCAATGCATTAGACGAGACTGTTGATTGTGCGTGGTGTGATTTTGTATTACAAAAGTAATATTGTTTTTTATAATAAATTTAATAGATTTTTATATAGGGAATCTATTTTTTCCCAGGATACTGAGTCACAGTATGATTGAATCTCGACAATTAAGATGCGACTTTGAAACGAGAGCTGTAGAGACCTTTCGGAGCATGCGCACTTACATATTATACTCGTTAAATGTTCCAAACATAGGGTACCGTCTCCATACTAAGGTTCATATTATAAACGAAGGTTCAACGAAAGGTCGCTTAATACTCTACAAATTATTAGATACAATCACGATTTTGATTTGTAAGATTATAATATCTGCATAAATTAACGTAAGATCCCGGTCGTTAGTTGCAAAATACTATTCAATGGAACGGCCCAAAACTTGCTTTAATTAAACAACATTGAAGCAGATGGGCTCTTATGGCCACAAAAACAAGTTAGGGGAAGGCAAGGTTAGTTACATAGTACGGTTAATCAAAATTTCGAAATCCATGAATCATTTTATTCGACGTTAAGAAAAAGAACAATTAAAAATAAAGGCTATTAAGATATGTACCTTTCAATAAAAATAAAACGGACTGTACTGGATACGCTAATACTGAGTTTATAAAGTACGCGACGGTACTAGCTAGTAACTAACAATTTTAATACGTATAGGCAGTTCACTTTTTATGAGATGCTTCGTGAGATATAGGGTGCGGTGCCCTATAATAAAGTAATGTGTTCATTGTTAGTGAAATGGGTGTGCGGTGCGATGCGTTTGCGCAACACCCGGAGGCAACAAAGGCGACCCTGAACTCAATTCGGCCGCGATCATTTTGCAACTAATCGGTGGTCTGTGCGCCAGCGACCGCGCCGCGGAGGACGTCGCCGACCGCCGCGCAAATGTAAACATTTGCAGGCTCGAGTCGCTCACACGAGGCCGAAGAGGACGTGCCCACTTCACACACCATCTACTATCCTTGTTAAATGTTCACGGACTGCTTACTATATTGTTATCTCAATAGATTCACAAATATAGAACTTTTACACGTCAGAGATAAAATAACATTTTGTCTGCAAATCCTTTTACATGGAAGAGAAAGCCTTGCCTACCATCTCCTATTGGTCAGTCGAAATTTACGATTATTCGTTAGTTTGACTGTGTAATTTTCACGTCTACATGATGTTTACTTATTCGTTACGTAAAAATGGCTGTTCATTGAATGATATTTAAGATAAGTACAAGTCCTCCGTATCATCTTTATATTTACTAAATGTGATACGTATGCGGAAAAAACGTTCTATCGGCACTTGGTGCGTCAATGGAAGTATGTATTTACTAATATCATTGTAAATAATGTTGAATATAGGCCTTTCCGAGGTAGCATAGCATATTGCATTTGCATTAACATGTGTATTGAATCGATAATATGGACGATAAATTATAATCAGATGGTGATCATACCTAGGTTTGTGAGGGCTAAAGAGGTTATTACTGAGACTGTTTCAGTACCTAGGTTATACAAATACTGATAATATCTACATATCTATGTATTTTAGCAGTCTCTTATTTTTAACACACTCTTCCTGTCTTTATGTCTACAACTATCTTATTACAAAGTAAGTAGTACTATTTTTAAAGTTTATATTAGGTATATGGTGAAGTAAGAACTTCATTTTACGCAAGCCCTGTGAGTGTTGGTTAGTGGATTTCACAGCCATTGAATCACTTCTCAGATATGCAGTTACTTCACTACATTTTTCATCGCTAAAACGTGCACGGTGTATCTGTAACGTGCTTTGAAATCTGAGGAGTAAAATTAATTTAGTGCGGTATGTAATTTCCGGTTTAAACACATGTTTTCTATATTTCGTCGTCTCTAATGAATGCGGTGTAACAATAAATGAAATAAATATCCTGGGACATTCTTTACACACGGCCACCTAGTCCCAAACTAAGCAGAGCTTGTACTATGGAAACTAGATAACTGATATACTAGATAATACTACATTTTTTTTCTAAATACATACTTATATAGATAGTTACATCCAGATACAGAACAAACAGACATGTTCATGCACATAAATGTTTGCCCTGGGTGGGAATCGAACCCGCGACCTTCGGCTTGGCAGTGAGAGTGGCTAACCACCAAGCCAACTGGTCTGTCAAACAATGAATGTTGTTAGTCAATCATCAACGATTGTTATTGAAATCTCTCTTATAACAACTATTCAACCTCAAGCGACACAACATTTGACTAACCTATCACTAATTATATAAAAAATGTGTAGGTATCATATCTATAATATATACTGATGAAAGAATGATAATTCGAATGTCAATGCCATGTCAAATTTGTCTGTGCGGTCGTGATATAACTGTGACCTTGTTATCATCATTATGCTTACGTGTGAAGTGGATCCGTTTGTATGATTCTAAATGATCTGTCTTTAAATATATAATAAGTATAAATTTTTTACGATACATTCTGTTATGTTAGGGTTTACTACAGGATGACTAGCGGATACTAACGGGGTTTGAGGTGGATAAGGGACGGCCACCATATGGCCCTACCATAGCTGATAATACTAGAATATGCTTTCCCAGGTCAAGCAGCGGCACGGTTCATCGGGGAGCAATAGGTCATCATTACAAAACTTTGCGAAAACCCAATGATGGGGGTGTGTCATGGCGATTACTAGTAAGAGGCCAAAAGACAGAAGTCATAGAAGGGCTCCTGAATGTATATCTTCAAGGGGTAACCAATGCAATTTTTTCCCAAAACATCTAGGTAAGAAGTTACACCGAGTGAATTTAGAAGAATTAAATTTTTAGGTAGAGAATAATCGTCTGGTAACATACTCTAATCGCCTACAAATACCTGCTTTTATAACAAGTACAGATTTTTTTCAACATACATTATAACGTCTTCACAGAAAACAATAATCCAATATGATGATATAACGACTAACAACAATTAAAGATTCAACAATACAAGAAAAAAAGAAAAAAAATTTTTAGGATATCGCTAGGTATCACATAAACTATGTTTCTACTTTTCAAGTATACTCGAAACCAGTGTACGAATCTCTCCATTATCAAATACTGCTAGAGGCTTTTTTTTTACTCAAAAATGTATGAAAAGTGCTAGTATAAAAAGAGCGAAATATTCTTTTATAAAAATAAAAACCGTAAACTAAACCAGAACAACAAATAATTAAAAAAGACAGCTCGATTGCTTTTCTCAGCAATTACAAATGCTATTAGACTTAAACACAACTTGCTTGCACGCATCTATCTAGGGTAAGCAAATTATCGTGAATGAAAATAGGGTCTGAAATAATTTAATACAAACATTTTTGGCAAGTCTTCATTTGATCGCGTATAGAATAAAGTAACATCGTTACTGTACAGAACCTTTCGAATAAAAGTTTAACTGGAACTTGCCCATATTTTATTTTCCGTACAACACACCTGGAGTCCGAGTGTCAGAATTTTGATAAATATCACATTTGATATTTTATCACAACAACTACTTATAACTTTCAATAATTTCCGCCATGTTTTATGTTAAATAGCGAGCGTGATAATATTGATATCACGCAAAAGCGTGAGAATCGTGCTTTGTTAAGAAATGTATTAGAACAAGGCGAATGGAAAGATGGAGCCGACGGCGGAGTTATTATATACAATACAGTATAGTTTCTAGACAATTAAAGATTTATTGAGATAAAACCTTGAGACGCGAATTACCAATTATATTTTAAGAACATGTTGTCTAAATATAATAAATCAATCACTTTTGTCGTTCAATCAGTAAGTCGTTATATTACAGGAATAGATTAAATATATAATTTTTTAACATGTTGCAATTGTCAGAATGTTGAGGGTAAATGACCCTGAAAGAATAGCACAACAAAATATAGTTTGAAATCTGAGTTACATGAATATTGGATTTCGATTAAAACTGAATTTGTTGATGAATCATTTCACAACTGAATGACTATAGATTAGGATTTTTTTATATAATATATTAATTTAATTCACTACGATTAATTTTGTTTCTTTTTTTTAGGAATTCTATTTACAATCAAAACGCGAAGGTCACTATCTCTTTGTCAAAGTCTTGATCAAAGTTGGTGATGTCACTAAAGTCTTGGATTTGGGCAAATGGCATTATTATCCCAATAAAACGGGAATAAAACCGAAGCGGGAAATAGAGTAATTTTTTTTAAGCATTTATTCAAAATTAATATAAAAATACATTTTATGTTTATATAGGTCCCGCGGGCTTCAGTTCTAGACCCATAAACACCTATGTTTATTTTTTATAACAATGCACGTAAATAAGTCTGTATTTATGAACGTATCAAATTACGATACCTTCTAAATATATTATGTATATGTAAATAATAATGATACGAGGATTGTGACACTATAGCGCTAGGTGCCTAATAGAGACACGAGAAAATATAATAATACGTTTTATGTAGTTCGCAATGAAATAAATAGGTAACCTTCATGTAAGATATTTATATGTAGGTATATTCTGTAATCATGTATAAAATCTATTTATTTCCACACAAAGGAATCTGGTATATCGGTTACAGTTTCTTTTTAAATATATATGAATTTTGCATGATTTTTACGCGGTTATTTTTATTATTTCTGAGCGTTTTAAGATAGTATAGAGCGCTGTATTTTACATTGAATTTTCGAAAACAATTTATTGATTTGTTGGGAAATATACTACATATATAGGTACATGAAGCTTATACTTAATTGCTTTGTTTTGATCGAGTATTTTCGTTTAGTACAAATATTTATTATTTTTTATACAGAGGTTTTGTGGTTGCTGTTCAAAACTACTATTTTCGGATGCCGAAAATTACTGTCTGAAACTCTTTACAGTAAAACAACTTATGATTCAATCGCTAAAGACAAGAGAAAACATTATTATCTCCGTTTAGAGCCACATTAAAGAAAAATTGTTTTTTCTTGTAAATATTTTTTTAAATTGGTTTTTTCCGTGACCGGTCATCCCTTCAAATTATTTAACTATTGAACATCAGTCATAAATCTACACCCGATATATTTCTTCAACTATTATCATTTAAAAAAGGTTACATAGTTGGAATGAAGGAGAATACCATTCCTGGACAGTATCGAAGTATTAAAATAACGATTATAAACCTAAATAACTTAATAATAGAGCCTTTTTTTGATCAAAGCTTTTTGCGGATGATGATTATATAAAAAAAGCAATCATGTAACGGTATCCTTACCAGCTAAATTATGTACTACATATATTGAATAAAAAGAGAATATAAAAAGCGATTTATCCAAAGGTGAATCGAGTTTAAAAACATTGAAACTGCCAAATCCCGTTTCCATATTGATGTCAATGGAAGTAAAATTCCGGTAAGTGAAAATGGAACTCGCAGGCAGGGTTTCCGGACAATATTTATATACAATAGCTAGCTGTCCCTGCGGTTTTACCCGCGTTCCCGTGGGATGTCACATGTATTATACATAATAACCTTCCTCTTCAGTCACTCTATCTATTAAAAAAACCGCATCAAAATCCGTTGCGTTGTTTTAAAGATTTAAGCATACATAGGGATATAGGGACAGAGAAAGCGACTTTGTTTTATACTATGTAGTGATATAATTTTTGACTCATTAATATTTTGTAAAGTTATTTTGAATTCTTAATTTCTTTAGGAATGTAAACGTATAAATATTTTTTTTATTTAAATGATAAATATTACTGGCTATCATAATTTTTTTAAGTAATTTGATATTTTAGCATATCTTGACAAATTCCTTTTGCAATAAAGCATCTTTAAGACTTTGAGCTCCATTTCTGACCCTATATCCAATACAAATACAACATAGTGTATTTCGAGATTTTCTAGTCCTATAGTTATGTCTACTTTCAAGCTGATAGCTTCACACCAGCTAAGGGATCACACCAAAATCACCCCTTTCTAAAGTTACATTGTTCCTTTTTATTTTGGTACAGTACCCAAAAAATGCTCCATAATTAAACCATGCCTCGAGGCTTTATAACACAGCACATATGACGTCAATGTAAAAGCCTTAAAACAGATCAAGTTTACTCGCGTTCTTTATATGTGCTTAACTCGTTTGACCTTTACAGATTTCCGATGTTAGCTTTCCTTATTTAGTTTATAGCCTTCGTTATTTTATAAGTAATCTTGATATTTAAGATTTTCGATATCTATTAAACATGAAATTCGTAGTAGTATTGACCTTCATGTAACATTTCGCCACCAAATTAGTAGTTCAGTTTTATGTTACCCTGATGCGCGACGTTTATTATGAAATATCTAGTAAATAGATGCTAGGATGGATCGTCCAATTATTTAAAATATAAATATTGCATCATGGAAAAATCCTAAACTTGAAGGCTTGTAATTTTGTTATTATATTTATGATTCAGTTTAGTGCTACATAATCAAAATTACTATAAATTATATTCTTTTTATTGTCTATGGCGTTGAGTTTTTCTACTAATATCAAGAAATGTTAAAATGAATTAAATTAATTATGTTCCGTCATACAATACATATCTATTTATCCAAAGTATTAGCTCAAATATTCAAGTATGCGTTATGCATAAGAGAGGCTTTAAACGTATCATTTCATTTTCGGATATCGGCTGCCACATAATTCCCGACCTTATAAATTGAATGAGAGCTAATACTGTACGTTGCGCAGTATTGATACTGGTGCTGGTAGTTCATAGAGCCTAAGGCCGACGGAGAGGCAGGCATGTTAATCTCATGTCATGTCAGTGGCCAGGCGCAGGCGCGATGACCTTACGTCACGCGCCCACCGCTTTGCGTCGACACGCGGTGGGAATACTAACGCCACCAGAACGCCTTGGTGGATCCTTGGCTTCAAAACCGAGCTCCTTTCATAGTGGACTGTTGCGTCCATAGTATGTTTTCTACGATTCAACTCAGTTAACTGTATGTTATCGTCTCGTTGCACCGTCTCTCCGCATACCGCACGTACTGCACAATCGAACAGTGGATTGACGGATGTATACAGACTGCGATGTTGATAAACTGTCCATTCAATATTATTTGCATTGAATTGTTGCCACAAAGAAATATGAACAGAATGATTATGTCATGTAAGCGTTTAATTTTGACTGTTAAATTTCTAATGATAAATTCTTCAGTTAATAGCAATTTGACCCTTGATACCCCGATATACATTGAATCGTAGTTGATCTTAGAATATAAAAATTATGTTCATTAGCGCTTCTTGTTAATAGTATTGCTTAAACGCATGAATCACAATACGCACCTGAATCACATGTGAGTGGAATAAATCCGCATTTCCATTAAAACTATTCATGGCCGAGGAAGAAGCTAATTGATTAGGAAACAATTAAAGATCTTATTGAATAAAAAACAACTTAATTATATTTGTTTAGATTGACTATCGCTCAAAATAGTAAGTAGGTACTTAATGAAAGATCTGAACGTCTATAATATTACAATTAAAATTGATGATCATCGTGTTTACTATAATATCTTTTCATAACGATTACCTACTTGAGTTACGCGAAGTAAATTAAACCATGGTTAATTAGCTAAAGTGATCAATTAAACTATCTTAAATAAGTTCAAGTGTTTAGGGTTTAGGTACAGATAATTCGTGTTCGTCTATTTGGAGCACAAATTTTAACCTTTTTTACTTTCCATTCCATCACATAGATCAGGTAAGAGAGCTGGAGGACAATAATTATGTAGGAAATATCTTAAACCTCACCTGCGTATGGTCGGTCAGACAGACCGGCGAGGTCCCTTTCCGGAAGCTAAGTCCAGCGGACCACGAGCACATTCACTAACCGACAATGGACAGCTGATGTCCACTTCAATGCAACGAATCGGATGGTGGGGGCGCTAGGGTAGCCGCGTGTCTAGTGTCGCGATTGGATGAATTTAGGTGCGCTGAATCAGCGCCTGCGCTCGGCGTGCAGGTGAGATCTGTACTGGCGGCGCGCGCTGCCCCCGCGCGCTTTTATCACATCGCACTTCACACGCCTACAACTTGACACCTCGAGCTATGGATTTTTTTATCGAATTGGTTATTAATAAAATTAAACAGATAAATAACACAAATATTAAGAGCAACATTCTCAGCATTCAGTGACGTTTAGTCAGAAAATGTGGACGCAGTGACGTCTGTGTCGATGCATGCTGGCATGCTGTTTATATTTGTATGTTGATGAAATGTTACGGCGTTTTATGTGCAACCTTCAGTGAAGAAAACATGAATTACACTTCATTACAATTTTTATATTTTATTTGTTAACTTAATAATGTCAGTTAGGTATAAATTGGTATATCTTTTTATTCAATTAGTAAACTTCTGTGCCGAAAATAGGACTTTCGGCATGTATATCGGCAGAGGACAGCCAGGAAATCTTCCTGCAAGTTAATGTTTCCTTTCAATTTACAAGTGCTTGACTCTGCCTTGTTACTTATCGTGTGTCTTAGATTTTTTTTTAATTCCACTTAGGGGGCTAAGAAGTAGACGTTAGGTAGTCCACTTGATGATAAGTAGTCACCACCGTCTATTGACATTTGCATCACCAGAGAGCCTCGCCAATGCGTTGTCCCTGAGTTGTTAAGTCTCACGTGCCTTTAATTTCACCGCCCCCCTTACCTTTCTAACCGAAACACAGTAATACTATTGCTTCTCGGCGGAAATGGGCAATATGGGAGTACTAACCCGGACGTAGTAGCTTCAGTAACTTTGAATTTGACCTTCAGAAGTGCCTTCCAAGGGCCTTAACTGAATAAATGGTTTTGAATTTGGAATTTTGACGAACTCTGCACTTAGAGCTCTACTCTTAGGTACACTTTTTAAACATGTCTCAATATTTGTTTACGGAAGTTATGTGTTTCTTATAAATTAATTGAAAAGAAAATTAAAAATCAATAATATACAAATGATTTTTTGGTACCTTTGCTTCGCAAGATATTTGAAAATAGATTAAGTAATAGTAGAGCTCTTAGTGCCGAGTTCGTTGGGAGAATTACTACCACAACCCGTCTCTACTTAGAAGCGGTAATGCACTTGTAAAGAAATGTTTACGTCTCAGGGTCGACAATGCACTGGTGATGCCCCTGCTGTTGTAAATGTTCATAAGCGTCGGTGACCGGACTTACCATCAGGTGGACTGTTGACATAACGATCAACTAAGTCTGAAAAAAAAATGTAAAGTCAAATACTCAAATTGTACTTATTTAATATGTAAATTGTATTGATTTAATCATTTAGGTATGTAAACATTATATACGCATTGAATTATAATATACATTCTTTTTTTTTTAGGTCCATTGTAATTAAATTAGTAGAAAACATAATTAGCATAACATTGACTTAAAAGTTTCCTAAATGTAAGAATGATTTTTTTAATCACTAATTCAATACGTGTTTAAATGAAATACTTGTAAATCGAGACAAGGCATGTACCTAATATACCAATCAATCAGATCAAGATAAAAGATCAATGAATAATAGTATAACTCACACGTTTTATTTTAAATACCTTTAGAAACACGTAGTTTGTAGGGAATGTTACATATGGGTAATCTCTGATTTTGTTAACTTAATCGAGATCTTGACAAAATTTTCGTTATAAAAAATGTGGTTCCAGATAGCACAAAATACTTGAGGGGAGCTGAACGGAGCTCACTCTAGAGTACAACGCACCGATAGATGCCTAGCAGCCTTTTTTTTAATTTTATTTTTTTTGGATATCTAATCTAATACGTTCAAACGAGCAATTCGGATCGCCAATAATTAGGATCTCGAAAACGGCTCCAACGATTTTCATGACATTTAGCGTGCAGGGGGTTTCGGGGGCGTTAAATCGATCTAGCTAGGATTCATTTTCAGAAAATGTTGTTTTATCCGTGTTTTAGGCAACGAAAACTGCTATGTCATTAGAAGGTAAGGTTTTCAAGTTACATCTTCTGTGAGAAATACTGTTATTGGGAGCCCTTTATTATCGCATCTAATTCGTATCTAGGTATATATGACAGTACTTTAAAAAAGAGAATACGGTAGAAGTCAATTCAAAATTCAAAATTCAAAACCATTTATTCAGTTTAGGCCCTCAGAAGGCACTTATGAAGGTCAAATTTAAAGTTACTGAAGCTACTACCGGTTCGGAAGTCAGCCTTCAACTGAGAAGAACCGGCAAGAAACTCAGCAAGGTTACATTCTTTTTTATTTTATTAAATTCTTTTTTATCTATTCTGACTTTTTGGCTATTTTATAACATCAATTTTACATATTTTTATATTTAACAATTACAAAATACTTAATAAAGCTAACATTCAAAAACAAAAAACAAAAAAAAAAAGAAATAACAAGACTACAAAATAGAAAATGACAATAATTACTTACAACTTAAACAAGAAAATTAGAGGTGCACTGTGCAGAGAGCAGCTATTTCCATACATTTTTATCTTCAATATAATGAACCACCTTGTAATACGCTTTTTCTTTCAAAACTTTCCTAATATAATTTTTAAATTTATGATCAGACATTTTGGTTACTGAAAGCGGTATCTTATTATAAAATCGAACACAATTACCAAGAAATGACTTGTTTACTTTAGTTAGTCTAAAATATGGAACAACTAACTTCTCCCTTTGTCTTATATTAATATTATGGATATCCAATTTTGACTCAAACATTCCTATGTTTCTACGTATAAACATTATATTTTCATAAATATATAATGAAGGCAATGTCATTATATTTATTTCCCTAAATAAATCTCTTAATGATTCACGGGGACCCATACCGTAAATTGCACGAATTGCTCTTTTTTGTATAATAAATATTGATTCTATATCCGCTGCTGCTCCCCAAAATAAAATACCATAGGACAAGAGGCTATGAAAATATGCAAAATAAACTAATTTGGCTGTCTCAACATTCGTCAATTGTTTAATTTTCCTAACAGCAAATGCAGCCGAACTTAACTTAGCAGCTAGAGTATCAACCTGAGGTCCCCACTGCAATTTATTGTCTAATGTAAGACCCAAAAATACCGTTTTATTAACAAGATCAATATGGCTCCCATCTATTATTATTTGGCTATCTACTTGTGCTACATTCGGTAAAGAAAACCTTAAGCATTTAGTTTTCTTTGAATTTAGTAATAGATTATTTGTAGCAAACCACCCACAGACAATTGACATAGTATGATTAACTTTAGTTAGATCTTTGTCTTTTCTATCAACTTTAAAAATTAATGATGTATCATCAGCAAACAAGACAATATCTGTGAGATCATTTACAACATATGGCAAGTCATTTATATAGACTAAAAACAAAAATGGACCTAAAATTGAACCCTGGGGTACCCCCATTTCGACTAAAGAGCCCTTGGATGTTGTGCCAGTAATCCCTACCTTTTGTTGACGATTTGATAAATAAGATAAAACAAGATCATGAGCAGTTCCACGAATTCCGTAGTAGTCAAGTTTTAGAAGTAGCGTACGGTGGTCAACGCAATCGAAAGCCTTGGATAGATCACAAAAAATGCCAATCGCATCCTGAGAATCCTCCCATGCGCCATAAATGTGTCTCAGCAATGCTGCTGCCGCATCGGATGTAGATCTTCCCTTCGTGAAACCGAACTGATGACCATGCAATATCTTATGCTTAGTAAAGTGACCTAACATTTGATTAAGCAGCAGTTTTTCAAAAATTTTACTAAGTGCTGGCAGAACGGAAACTGGTCTGTAATCAGAAGGATTCTCCTTACAACCGGACTTAAAAATAGGTACTATTTTACTGTATTTCATCAAATCAGGAAAACAACCCTGATCAATACATTCATTAAAAATATTTGACAAAACCGGTGCAATCACTGTTATTATTGATTTTACGATTGTTACTGATAAGCCCCATAAATCTTCAGTACTTTTCATATTGAGCGAATTAAAAGTATTTAAGATATCGCTAGCATTAATATGCTCAAATTTAAAACTAGGAAATATATTATGAATATGCTGTTTGAGTAAAGATTCCGCTACTATAGGACATGATTTAAGGCTTTTAGTAGTTTTACCAGGTATACTCGTGAAGAAGTTTTCGAAAGCACAGGCTACATCTAAATTATTCGTTAAAATTTTATCATTAATTTTAAGAGTTACCTGTTCATTATTATTTCTAATTTTACCAGTTTCCGTATTAATAACATTCCAGACTGTCTTTATTTTATTATTCGCATTACCTATTTTATTACATATATAGTGAGATTTAGCTTGATTACACACTAACTTGAATGTTTTTGAAAAGTTTCTAACATATTTATGAAATTCCTCGTTATGAGTTAGAGATTTTAAATGATAAAGTTCATACAACCTATCCCTGCTCTTACGAATACCTTTAGTAGCCCAGTCACTAAATCCCATTTTACTATTTACCTTCACTATTTTAGTAGGACAGGCTCTATTAAAATTATCGCAAATCCCGGACAATAAACCTTCATACAAGACATTGGGCTCATTACTATGATATATTGTATTACAGAGTTTCAGTTCTAAATTATTCTTAAAGTTGTCTAATCTTGCCTTAGTAGTAGGTCTAATTACTTTCGTTACTTTAAATACTTGTCTTTTAAATGGCAATTCTATTAATTGAGCCTTATGATCCGAGCGAACACCACTAATAATCGATTTCCCTAGTATACTACTATTAGTTAATATATTATCAATACAAGTAGCCGAAGTGGCTGTAGATCTTGTTGACTCATTAAATAATATATCTAAGTTGAATGATTTGAATAAGGCAACTAAATTCCGACTTTCAGATGAGTTACTAAGAGTATCTACATTAAAGTCGCCACATAGAACTATTGACTTGTTACAATTATTAAATAACTTACGAAGAATCTCTTCTATTATAGAGGTAAACAATAAAAAATTTGATGCCGGTGGCCTATAAACACATACAATAATATAGCTCTGCAACTCTGCACAAGACACCTCACAAACACGCTCAACAGAGAGGCTGCAAATATCTTTCCGATCCTTGAATTTAATATTATTATTTATAAGAATTATTGTGCCGCCACCTTCTGCAGATAATCTATTGAATATACTGGCAACTGTAAAGTTTTTAATATTAAAAAGCATAGTGCCCGGTTTCAACCATGTCTCTGTAAAGCATAATATGTCTATAGTTATTTTATCTAACAATAAATGAATATCTAGAATTTTGCCAAAGAAGCGATTAATATTCTGATGTATTACAAAAATCGAACTGTTGAGCTTCTCTATTTTCTTCTCTGTTGTCACGTTAGTAAAGAAATCCTGAGCGATGCTCGGCCATCCAGGTACTGATTATTAGCGCGACAAACAGGCAGACCGTCCACTTGATGGCAAGTAGTCACCGTCGCCTATGGACACTTAGAACTTTTCCACGGCGGAAATATGTAAGGTTAGTAAGTATTAGACTCCCCCGGACGAACTCTGTACTCACTACATCTCCAACATTAGGGTGGTTACTAGTTAAGTAAAATAATTCAAATAACTCTACCACTGTCAATATTTAAGAAATCTGCAGGGAAAGTATATCCGGTGCAAAAATAGGTAATAAAGCCTTTTTATACTCATAAAAAAATGTCAAAGGACTTAATCTTAAAATTAAAAAATATTTTGGAGCATAGCTTATACGCTTAAAATAAAAACAACGTAGAAAAAAAACAAGACAACAGAATGAGCTCGTAGAGCTACCTGCTGAGTCCAGAGACCAATCTACGAAGACCTATAGGATGCGTAGCGGGCTACACGCTTTTTTACAATTGAATCATTTACATTTTCGTAGCTAACCTGGATGCGCCTACGACAGTACGAATGATTTATTTGTTATAAGAAATTGTTTGAGCATACTTTCATTAATGTAAATACCTACATTATTCAGTTTCGCAATTTTAGTAAAAGGTCATACAATGTTAATGAAATACGACTAATTCCTGTAGATGTATTAATGTCAAATGCACAGAAATAGCTGTGACCTATACTCCATTATAAGCATTTAAACTTACGATTCTATTACAATAAATTTATATATTATATATACCCCCCGCGGTTTTGCCCGCGTTCTCAAGGGATGTAATATTTTTCCAGGACAAAAATACTATGTGTTAATCCAGATTATAAACTTAATTTGCCAAGTTTAATCCAAATCAAGTTATTTTTGAGTAACACACCTCCAGATTCTCACAAACTTTCGCTGTTATAATTCTGATTACTTATTTCCCAATGAAAATATTATTGAGTTGGATTTGTTTTACGGCGGGAGTTCAGTATTAGTTATGTACCTATAAATAGATAAATTAGATTGTGTGGTTTTATGAAACCACGGTAAAAGTGAAACTTTTTTCACATTATAGACATTTAACTAAAAATTTTTGGAATAATATTCCATTAAGGGTATAAAAATCGCTTTATCAACTAATATTGGCCTTGGCTGCTCTGGCGAGCGCCTTTCACTTTATCCCTACTCCGCGGCCGACCGTCACGCGACATGCAACACACAGACCAAAAAGTTTGAGACGATCTAATAAAAGTTTCAGTTTAATAATAATAAATAAATATCCTGGAACATTCTTTACACACGGCCATCTGTTCCCAAACTGTACTATGGTAACTATTTCGTACAAAAAATTAAATAACATATTTGACAAACATTTGTGTGCATGAACATGTCTGTTTGTTCTGTGTCTGGGCGTCAATATTTATAGAAAGAAAGAAAGAAATGTTTATTTGTGACGAATATTACATAAAAAAAAAAGAAAAAAATCATACACATAAAAAAACATTAATTAACCTAAAAATAAATATTATATGTATAATTTTACATGTTAAATCAACTGATGTGTCACAAAAAGGTCCACCAACTCAGCATGAAGCTGATTATACAAATGCATAACCAGCGCTGGTCTTCCGTTGGGGCCGTGTAGTGAAGTCCAGGCAGGGTTACATGATAACAATTATATTAAAGAGAGTAAGAGTAAGAGCAGTGAACAGTTAACAGTGACAAAATAAGGAAGTGAAAGCTAGAAAACACAAAAAAAATAATAAAATAAAATTTACAAATTTGATGCCATGAGTAAGTGCCCTATTTAGTAACTTAAGAGAATTTTTTTTTATATATACTACGTCTATTACGTATGTACGTACATTTTTTATTATACATTCATTATATTTTACTTTCATATTATATAGCACTTGTTTCATGCCGCTGCAATTCTTCTATCTTTTGATTATATAGGTTACGTACCTTAGGAAAAAAAAATAGGATATGTAGTATAATAGTTATCTGGTTTCCATAGTACAGTTTGGGAACAGATGGCCGCCTGTAAAACGAATGGCCCAGATAAAAAGTTTTAGGCAATATCTATTTACCAAAAACAGTATGCTTATATAGGTATACGTTCCGACAAAAAAATTTGGTAGATGGTTATATATGCCGATAAGTCCAGATTTTGTTTATTTATACACGTTGCATCCAGAAGAATAGTATCAACTGGCGTGTTTTTAAGAAAACGTGGAATTTGGTAGATCAATAAAAAAAATCTTCAAAATATTTTTTTTCATAAATAAAATAAGGCATTTATAACAATGAGAGTTAAAAAAAAACAAATTTCAAACAATCAAACTAAAGTCGTCTAAGCCCTATAATATATTTAAGATTAGATACAATTGACCAATTTTCAAATAATTTTAAACAAAGAAATTGTATCTTTTGAAAACTACAGCCCTAAAAAGGATAGTTTTTTTTATTTATATCGGGATCGCGATTGACCTCGACCTCACCTTATGGTAAGTGATGATAAGGCAAAAGATGGAGCTCACTTTCAAGTTGGTAGCCTTTTCACTCTTTTCTTCGAGAGCCCCGAGTTGTAAGTTACAGAACACAGACGAGGAGAGAGAATTCCAATCATTAGCTGCACGAGGAAGGAAGCTGCAAAGCGCTTTGAACGATTTGGTGGTATGTCTAAAACATAAGGGTGAACACTTAACGAGATGTCATTTTATACAAAAATTGACTGATTGTTGACTCATTAATGCACAGCCTAGAACCTTAAAACTTGGAGGGTAGTATCGTTTCATACCACAGGAGATATTCATTTGATAAAGGTATTTTTGATGGAAGTACCTACATAACAACGAATAACATCAACTCGAACAACCTGTTTAGGTCTGGTTTTGCAAGCCTAATTTGTTTTTTTATAACATTACTTAAGATTAGGTTTGATGTTTGGTTACTGGTAGAAAAATGCAACGTTATAAATACTTTTGAATTGAATTCTGAAACACTTTCAAATTACAGTGATTGGTCTATTAGTCAGTTTGACAAACGATAATAATAATTCTTTGTGTTATCTTATAAATTATTATCCTAAAATAACTATGCAATTGTATATTATTCGCCTTAAGAGCCAAACTACAGATAAACAGTTATAATAATAATAAAAAATCGTTTATTGTGTCCAACATGATACAAAAGCCCAAACTAGGTTTCCCTGTGCTATGAGTCTCCTGGCTCCCCCCCCCCCCCCCTTTGGTAAGATGTTATGTTGTAGTTACATTTGATTACACAAAAAAGGAAAAAGACCTACTGACATTATTGTCATGATCAAATTTTCAGTTATTTACAAAAAGAATATAAAAATTACGTTATCAGTTAACCATGTGTTAGACATGTATTTATTTTTTTACTTTTTAAATAACATGGGTCGATAAAAAAGCAGACGGTCCACCTGCTGGTGTGGTCACCGCCGCCTATGGACATTTGCAACTCCATCGCCAATGCGTTGTCGACCCTGAGACATGAAGTCGTTAAGTCTCATGTGCCTGTAATTTCACCTTGCTAACCGAAACACGGTAATACAAGTGCACTACTGCATCAACGGCGGAAATGGGTAAGCCCCGGACGTTTTATGCACTGAGAGCTCTACTCAATACAAAATAATTGTATTTAGATAATAAACGTTTCAGAATTATTTTCATTATTTATCTCTGCATACAATAATATTTTTATTGATTTGTTGTTTTCACATTTGCACTGTTATGACGAATCTAACGATACCTCAATAATTAAAATCGATCCAGCCGTTGGCTTTTACGCGAGGGTATAAAGAATTTCTGCACATACATATATAGTGCGAACTCATATATACAATCATCTTTCAGTCGGGCAAAAAAGAATAAAGTGTGCTGGAATGACGTTACTCTGTAACTGGTTATTTTAATTTCACCCGTTTTGAATCTGACCATTGCGTCTCTAAATATTGGTTCTGAACAACAAAGTTTTGGCCGGAACGTGCTACTTATAAAGTTTTGTGTATTTTCTTCTGCAATAAATAATATTTCATGTCGGCTCTCTACGCATAAATATTTTGCGTAGTTTTACTAATGATTTAATCAATTTAAGGTTATAGAAATAAAATCTAAACCATTAATTCAGTTTATGCCCGCTGAGGGCACTAATGAAGGAATAGTCACTTTAGATACCATTTTTAGTTCGGAAATGAGCCCTTTAACTGAGAAGAACCGACCAGAAACTCAGCAAGGTATTTTTTTTATAGTTCTGATGTCAATTTTACGACCTGTTCAAGTAAACTTAACTATTTGATGTAGGTTATATAGGGGTAGTTCGCATTACTCTCTGTTTTGAGGTTGTCAAACGCTTATGTTGTAATTGTGTAATTTCGAATTTTGACATACAAACAGACTTCCACCATTTTGGTACGGACCTCTAAATGTCAATAAACAAATTTTGTATATATGTATATGCACTATTCAGTAAAAATACTATATGGTGGACATTGGGGTCGAAATACCCATACATATCGGATGGTCTTTTATTTATCCCATAAAGTGTGAGTACATTGACATACTTCCTTTAGGTACTTTATTTCAAGATGACATTTAGTGATAAAATAAACATTTACTTTGATAACTTTTTCATTGTAGTCGTTGCTATAAATAACTTTAGTGAATTATCGATCGTGATAGAATCTAATTAAACTGCTGTGCTGATATGATTACAGGACGACAGGCCAACTGGCTTGGTGGTTAGCGACCCTGACTGCCAAGTCGAAGGTCGCGGGTTCGATTCCCACCCAGGACAAACATATGTGTGCATGAACATGTCTCTTGTTCTGTGTCTGGGTGTAAATACAGTAGAATCCGTATATTATGACTCCGGCTATATTGACCAACCGCCTATTATGACGTAATTACACAACGAAGTTTGGTTTTCATATAAAATTCTCTGTAACAAAGTCGGATATAATGACTTCGTTTACAGTGACATGTCGCTTATTATGACCATTTTTTCTAATTTTTGTCCGTTTTTAGTGACTGACATGATTCTTCACACCTTCAGCAATGTTAGTTGATTCCCGACGACGTTCGACACGTGGCTTATTTTTGTTTTGAAACTCAGTTGAACGTCGCGCATTGCTTTTAGTGATATCCTATGTAAAAACAAAATCATCTCAACATCGAAAAGCATCTTAGCAGCACCCGAAACGTGGGAAGATTATGTTGACTTCGATAGCGCTCTCCTAACATCCGAAGAACCCACCGATGAAAATATCGCACAGAACGCTAAGGAACAATTTGAAAGTGATGGAGAAGAGGAAGTCGAGGAAGAACCATTACCTACCGCAAAAGAGGCATAAAAGACATAAGAATTATTATCACGATTTGTTCATAGCAATATTGGTTGGTTTACAAGGTTGCTTTTTTCACAAAAATCCTTTGTATGACCTCCGCTTAGTATGACGTGTTAGTCAATTCCCTTCGATGTCATTATAAACGGATTCCACTGTATCTATATATGTACGTATTTAGAAAAATAAGAAGTAGTATATGTGGTATCTGGTTTCCATAGTACAAGCTCTGCTTAGTTTGGGATCAGATGGCCGTGTGTAAAGGAATATCCCAGGATATTTATTATTTATTCATTTATTTACTGATATTAAAGAATCTAATAGGACATCTTATCGTTTGAAAAAACAACGGAATTATAATTTAAGGTGATTTAGTATCTTCTTTGCTCGACTTATGAGAGGCTAGAGCAGCGGTAAAGGCGAACCACGCTCAATATTAAGCAATATTTCTTTTGAAAATTAAATGTACTTTACAGGACAAAATTATCGTCATAATCACCCGAGGTATTTAATAGGGATCATGGGAGAGAAATTCAATCTAATGATAATAAGCAGTTGCTTTTGCCCTAGATGGTCGAATAAAATTTAAATTTTGAGGTTACTTTGTATATGTTTATCAAGCCCGATTTATACAATCGTGTTTAGGGTTCATAATTCACTAACTTGTATAATTAATTTCATTATCATCCCATAACGTTAAACGTAAAAAACGTTTTTTTACGTGTAGGCAAATCATCTATTTTGGGTCCCACTTTACATTAATGATGTGTTAAATTAGTAAGTCGTAGTATCTGCGTGTAATTCTCTAAAACATCTTAAGGATTAAAGTACTCGTTAGTATAGATTCATTAATTTATTTTGATGTTTTTTTTGCAGCGACCATGGATTACGGTTTAAGTTAGGTAAATCAATGGACAAAAAATTTATTGATGTAGACGGCAGTGGTTGTCTATATAAAGACTGAGGTAATGGTTCCCAGTGCTGTAAATAGGTACATTACAATGACCTCATGGGTAATGCGAAAAATATTTATAAATGTAAGAAGTAATTTAATAATTGCTGGGATCTTTTTGTTTGCGACCGTTTAATTCCTCAATTAATCTGTGTGAAATTTACCCGAGATAGAGATTAAATTATAATCTAAAATATTGCAGTTCCATTCAGGAAAAATCAACAGTTTCCTCTGAAGCAGTGTAACGAAAGCCAACATCTAATACAATAAGTAAATACAATTGCTATTTGCAGACAAACACCGACGACAACCTGAAGAGGAAAAATAATTACTAACAACGTCAGTAGATTTTCACAGGTTTTTCCGTTTGTTTAAGTATTTATGATACTCTTAAAACCTTATGTTTCAATACTAATTGAGCATAGCGAATACGCACGAAAAGTAATACCATATTGTCAACGTGTTTTGTAATTGCGACGTGTACTTTAAAAAAAAATGCACTCATTATCCTCAAAGAGGTAAGCAGAGGTGAGTGAGTCCTGCATTCCACCAAAAGATATTTTGAGTCCCATCGTGATATGTGGTATTGTTGTCGTCTCTAGGGCATATAGGTTCTATGCTATAAGTAAGTGATAATTTCTAACACAGAAACATCAATTTTATCTGATCAGCAGGGCGATAGAGTAATGGTCTCGGAAAGGTATTGCATTATTGTATTACACTGAGGGCGCTACGACGGCTGTTCCACATTGCTCGCGCGCCTAACCATCAATCTATTCTAAAATCGGCTTCAACATTGAATCCGAGAGTGTTATACAATGCGGGTGCAGATCTGGGAAGCTTGAAACCAGGACCTCGGGTGTCGTGGCTGCATGTTTATACCATTCAAACACGTGTATTACATTAAGTGATATTCAAAATTCAAATTCAAAACCATTTATTAAGTTTAGGCCCTCGGAAGGCACTTATTAAGGTCAAATTTAAAGTTACTGAAGATTCTATATGCTTCTATTAAACCTTTATACGGCGCTGTTAAATTTTTACAGTAGTATGTATAACATAGCATGTTAGGTGTGATGTGACGTCACTAATACAGAAGGTATGATGTTAATAAGGTACCGGAAGTGTTGACATCCTGGGTCTTGTGGTTTGTGCGTAAAGATGTGTACATTAGTAACCTCGTAAATCATCAATAATATTGATTCTAGGAAACTGTTGTATTGGGATTCTCCGAGTTTATATCACTTATTTATTTAATCAAGTTCAGAATATGACTTTAAGTCAAAATAACAGTGATGTAAGCTATTAATATAGCAACAGTGGAAGCTTTTTCAGAGCGAGTGAAATGCAGTATATTTTTTATTAAGGAATTTAGAAAAATCATAATTACAGTTTGAAAATCGTCTGAAAATCAAAAGCAAAAAAGGTTGTGTTACATATAGACAACATAATAAAACACGTCACTGTGCTTTCAAAGCGTAGAAATGAATTATTCTGCGATAGCTGGAATACGAGTCCTGAGGGTGTATTTGATTGATATTCGCCGAAAATAACTAGCCATTAGTTTCATTAGAAATAAACTTAAACGTATTGTGTATTGTATTATAAATGTTAGAGAATTCACTGATATATTAAAGATTACATTTTAACTGTATTAAGAGGGTTTTGGAAATATAACCAAGTGAAAAGATTTCCACTTAATTTTTGTAGTCAATCAGTCTATTTGTTGGTTTAAAAACAACGAAGAATACGTTCTTGTCTAATCTAACAAAGTAAATAATAATTTGATAACAATGAAAAATGTATTTTGACTGATCTAGTAAAGTAAGTTATAATTCAATTCAGACCATTGACCAACCTACGGGCACTGAGCCCCTCCTAAGCAGGAGTAACACCATAAGCAGGTATAACATCTAATTTCAGTATTAATATTATCTATCTAATCGAATACTGACAATTGGGCTCGATAGCATGAATTCGATATTTTAATCAATAGCTGTCCCCCGCGGGTTCACCCGCTTCCCGAGGGATGTAACGTTTTCCCAGCACAAAAAGTATCCCATGTGTTATACTAGGTGCTAAGTTTCATACAAATCCGTTTGGTAGTTTTTGCATATTAGAGAAACAAACATTCGTAACAACGTCTGGATCATGGATAAGGAAACCCAGTTCGAGTATAATTTCACAAACGAACGCTAAAACATCTAGAACCATGCCATATTACGAACGTGTACAGATTCCGTGTCAATAAACCCATTTGCACCTTCAAATGATATGTGCAAATAATAAATTATGGTGCAAAGTCCACTGAGCTGACAGCTAGCATCGTGGGTCAGGTTGGCAGCAAGAATACTTATTACTATCTACCGGTATACATACCGCCGAGGATCTATTATACGTCAAATATTTAACTAATTGACTCAGACGCGGCTTTGCGGAAATCCATTGTAAGATTACACAAAAATCAAATATCTAGTAACTAATTCCGCAGGATCTCATTCTTTGTCATGTCCCAAACAAGGAAACTCTACAGGAAATCGATTTCTATAATTGTCTAATATTTATTTGAATCTACTTGAAATGTGAAGACCATCCTCAAATAATTATGTGCTTATGGTCAGCCATCGGGATCCAAGCCAAAATTTGCACTGATAATTTTTGAAAGGTGGTTAAAAGAAACTTAAAGGTGCATTGCCCCTTATTAAGCATACAAGAAAAAAGATGATCGGTGCTTTGGTAAAGAAATCAGAGGTATACACAACTGTCGCTGACCCGTACTATCGTCATCTCTTACGCACGAGTCGAACTTGCACGAGTCTAGTTGAAACGGCATAAATACGCATGAAATTTCATATACCTCTTGTCCGAGTAAGGGTGTAAGAGCCAAAAGAGGCTAAATTCGTAAGGCCTTCCAAAAAAAAAAAACTCTTGTCCATGTCATTGTCCGTGTAAGGGTGTAAAAACCTTCAGAGACTAATACCTTGTCCATTCAAATCTAATGACCACCATTCCAGAGTCCATATAATAATAATAAAAGCAACTTGTTTTTTTATGCGTAATTTTCATTTGACCGGTTTATTTTACAGAAATAAAAAAAAAATCTTACTATTTGAATAATGTCGAGGGTTAATAAGAAACAGGTAAGGTTAGGTTAAGTGAATAGTTTTTAACTGAAATTAACCTGTTATTAATAAAAAAAAATATGAAAAATTATGAACATTTTCCGATTATTCCAATAAGTATTAAACTTTTGATAATGCTACTGGAATATCAGAAATTTATACATAATATTGATTTTTTTTTACCGTACTCGATTACAACTCGAACTTAAATATTCCATATTGATGAGTGAATACAGGTTCTGCAAACGAGTGCTCATAAACGAGTTTTAGAAAAAGCAGTTAAGGACCCGTGTTTTTGGATGTTTTTCGTTATAAATAATAAATTTGTGAATTATTGCAATATTGGGATGAAATTGCAATATTAACAAACGGATGATTCATATAAATTTATATTCATTATTTTTGCAACCTCAAGTAGGATTTCTAATTTTTAGTTTATTATTACAAAAAGTAAGGAATCATGTTTTTATAAGGATTAATATTGCTCCAGAACTAATAAACCTTTCGCTTGGGCTGCTATCATGATATTCTATTTCTTTTGCATATTGATCGTCTATACTAATATTATAAAGAGGAAAGATTTGTATGTAAGTATGTTTGTTACTCTTTCACGCAAAAACAACTAAACGGATATGAATGAAATTTGGCACATAGATAGAGCATATCCTGAAATAACATAGAGGCTACTTTTTATCCCGGGAAAATGTGATATCCCTCGGGAACACGGGTAAAACTGCGGGGGACAGCTTGTAACATATAAAAGTAATACATAATATATATTTGCCGTTTTTTACTTGACGCACGCTATATGTAACCAGTCTATTAATTCTAATATAATCATTACAGACAAATCAGAAGGTTTTGGGATTACCCAGCTCTGCCCGTGATGGCGTCAAACAGTATTACCTATATTAAAATGATCTGTTAGTATTGATTTATGTTTTATATCCGCGTGGAACTTTCCGATGAAAATAATAACAGAAAATCTTCCGCATTTGTAGAACGCTTCGCTATAAAAACTATCGAACAATTTTGTCGGTCGTAATAATAGTACAAGGATGTAAAATGGGTAATCAATTTTAATTCAACGCCAAAAATAAACATGTTAAGCTAAGGTTAAGGTGCGTGAGATGAGTTCATGTTTTGTCTATTGAAATCAGAATACAGACACGGATATATGTATATGAAAATCTTCCTCAATCTAAAGGGGACATAATTAATCTATATATATATGTATTCTAGCTGACCCTCTACGCTTTTCCCGCGTTTCTAGAAAAAAATCCGCGCCGAATGGTAGCAGTCTCATCTCGTTATGTTTAGCAATTTTTAGGTGATGGTGCGTCGAAAGAATCCTATTTTGGTTATATATATCCGAAGTAACGACTCCTTGTCTTGCCGCATCGAAAAAGGGATCCCTAGATAAATCATTGTCTCTCGTATCTTTGGTGTGGATTGGCCATTTGGTAGTCAACTTCTAATTGATAAAGATACTAATCCATTCGTCTGATTTCATCCCGAACTTGGACCCTTATTCCAGTTCTACTCATCGAAATCTTTACAATTGATTTTTTTTAAGTAAAGACCTTCGACATTAAGTAGTAAATAAATACTTTTTGGGAATACCCTCTTACGGTTCGATTACGGAACTATTAAACTGACTTACTTAGACCAATTTAAAAATATACATTATTAGGGGTCATCATAATTAAATTAATAATTGATATAATACGTATGACAAGGAAATCTACATCACATAAAAACACATTTTTTGTGCTGCGTATACCATGAGGTTATTGCGTTGTTTATTACGTAGGTACGTATCCTTTTCAATATTTATATCGCAAAAAGTCTAGACAAGTATGATTATTGTTCAAACTTGTGAGATAGGTACTTTTTTATTTATAAACTACTCATAAAATTAGTCGAATATAATTTATCTCATAGTGACTTGTTTACTTGGAAATGATGCATTCATTATAATTTTATTTATTTATTTATTCTAAAACTCAAGAACCGATCTATTTGTTTGTTTTCTACCCTCTTCACCAATAGCCATTAGTTAGAAGGTGACAACCTTCTAATAGAAGCTTGTTATAGAAACCAGATTATGTTGTTATATTAACATTTTGATTGTAGGCAAACCTCAGCCTTATCAGAAATACATAGATGCATGTTATGTTACTTTGCGTATTGCTTTTCTAATCTTCTTGTAGAATAGTAAACCCAACTACTTATACAGACTTACTACCGGGAGTCTAATTTCTTTCTTTACTATGTCTCGCCTGTCCGTGATAATACACATTTATGAATTATGATATATTATATACGGGTGTAAATATCTCTTTAAGTACCTATGTATTTAGAAAAATAAACAGAGTAGTACATCAGCTAGAGGCACCGGCGGCCTTACCCTTTGCGAGGCTCCGGACGGCAGGTCATTGCGAGGCCCTTTGTCCTTCATGAAAAGTATGTGATGCGAAAGTAAGTCTGGTTGTTTGATTTAGGTATTTGTCATGTTTGACAAGAAATGCTAAAGTTATACAAATAAATAATATTTGAAATCCATTTTTTTTTAATTTGATTGGGTTGCGCGGGGTCCAAGAGCGAGGCCCCGGACGATTGCCCCGGACGATTGCCCCGTTCGCCACCCCCTAAGGCCGCCTCTGGCTAGAGGTCAGTCTGTAGTAGAGCAATAGCTGTGCTTAGTTTGCTTGACAGATGCACCCTTTTATAATATTTACCCAATTGCTCAAGATTTTTTTAAAACAGTTTAAAAATAAATTTAACGAAAAAAGAAAACTCACACGTACAAAAACCATATTAAAAATCACGTAATATTGCTAATAGATTTTTAAACAATAACTCATCTTACATGAGTTCTTACTTAGCACTGCCTTTTTGGGATGGATGTACGTATGTCACTTATAATACGCGTTATCATATACATTAACATGAAAATGTTAAGCAAGCGTGTCTGCATATTGGGTACCAATAACTAATAAGGGAGTATCACAATATCAGAACATAGTTTCAAAATAGTTTAAGTTTGCCTCTAAATAAACACATTAATATCCGGAACTGTTGATCGCATTTCCAAAAACTTTAACAAAAATTTTGGTTTTGCTTGGTACTACATTTATACCTATTTCATATATTTATATTACCTGGTGGGCTGAAAATGTTCTATTTGATTAATGGAAACCGCCCGTGATGAAAGGAAGCAAAAAATACTTCAAAAGAGAAAACAAATATTGTTCTTCATTTACTAAGCAAAGCACGGGTCTTAAGGTCACACCTACATAGTTGCCGTTTAATACAAGTTAACCCTTACAATTGGAATTGTAATTACAAATAAATTTTTAAAAACTTTGTCGTCAGCATGGACACATTAAAAATACGAATAATTATTGATTGAATACAAATTCCATCGCACCTACTATAGTAGCGAAAACAACCATTACATACTGAGCGAACATTACGAATTAACGTACGGAATTTATTGTTTTTTTTTATTTGTAAATCTTTAGAAGATTTTTCAATTTGACTTGTACTATTTTGGGGGGGATCATGTCCCTCGAGTGACTCTCCCCTTCGGACCGCGCCTGGTGGTCGCCCGAAAACTATGTTCAACCGACGAATTGGTGATCGTGGAAGCTGATGATAATCAACGGCTAAGTTAGCAGCAACTTTCAACGTAAAATTAAAACGATATTGGTCCATTTGCGTCAAATTGGAAAGATAAAAATGGTAGACAAATGAGTGCCACACGAACCGCTAGTATACGTAGTACTAGCTGTCCCCCGAGGTTTCACTCGCGTTTGTCGATACCACATATAGCCCATAGCCATCTATGAAAAATTCCGCGTTGAATGGGAGCAGTCCCATCCCGATATGCTCATTCGTTTTGAGGTGATGATGCGTCAAATGAACCCTATATTCCTTATATATATATAGTATATATTATATGTGTCAGACCAGATGCAGAATTCATACAGACGCGATGCAATGGAGCATCGATACAGTCACGTGTTGTAGTACCTGTGAATGCCTGAACAGGCGCAACATCCATCCTTTACTCGATGTCGCCCGAAACAGTCGCGCGTTGACCTCGATGCAGAAGCGATGGACATCTCCCTCTCAGATGAAAAATCTTAAACGAGCTTAGATGTGAACTGCAACCATGTTAGGGAAGTAAGTTTTTATATCCACCAAAATGTTATCGGTTTGTATGTGTTTGCTATGTTACATCTGTGCTTTTACCAATTATTCTAATCGGAAATATGCTCTAGTACCAGGGGCGGATTTCATTCCCTGCCTGCCCTAGACCTAAGGAAAAGCATACAGTTAATGAAATTTAAGAGTTAAATAAAAAAAAAACGAACGTTTGAAAATAATGATATTATTATTATAATAATAATAAATGATCTCAGAGTAAGCTAGTAAGAACAAAGATCATGCTCTATGATTCAAACTTTAGGTAATGGACACATTTTTGTGATTTTTAGACGTTTGATATGGGGCCACAGATGGCGCTACTACAAAAAGCAGCATAATTGTGCCGCCCTAGTTCTGGGTCTACACGGCTTATAGGGAAATCAGCCCCTAACTAGTAGTTTTGTTTTATTAGTTCTACTTACAAAGCCCAAAATCCCATCTCCTTATTTTTATTTACCTTTTCACGTATCAAGGTCTTATGGAAAATTAACCTCTTATATATTAGTAGCTAAAAATAAACAAAATGTGCGTGCGGAAGCTATTTTTAAACCGGTAGATAACGTATTTATAATATCGAATTTAACAAGTTTTTGTGACTGTAAAGCCAGTTCTGGTTTTGAATTGAAATAGTCGTATAGTCAGGCATTTTAATTTGACAAAGATCAGTGTTATATAATTATAATCGGATACAACCGATGCCAGTTCATCCATCACACACACAAGGCCATCAGCCTCGCTACCGTCCTCGCCGGCGTGGACGTAAGAAACCGCGCTCTCCTTAATATGTTCATTGTAGAGTTTTTTTGTTTTATTATTGTTATGAAATAAAGAACCACTAATAATCAGATAAAGTAAAGTCTTTGATTTAAAAAAGGCCCCCCACGCAACGCCCTGAGCCCGAGGTTCGAGCCCCACAGGGGGCACCCTCAGTGCGCTGTTGCTTAAAATTTTGTATTTCGGTTGAGAGCCCTAAGCGCTCACCGATATTGTCCGCGTAAGGGTGTCAGAGCCATCTGAGGCTAACACCTTCGTCCATTAAAAAAAAAAAAAAAAAAAAAAAAAAAAAAAAAAAAAAACCGATGCCAGTTGGCGTAGCAGTTAGATACCTTGACAACCATCACGGCCACAGGTCATGGGTCCAATTCCTACCATGTACAAAACATTTATGTTTATGAAAATGCCTGTTCTGTGTATCGTACCGTATACGTACATACATCCTTACAGGGCTATCTGATCTCAAACTACGCAGAGACTGTACTATGGCATCCAGATAACTGATACTACATATACATATGTATACAACTTTGTCGCAAATCTGTCTAAGAAAAAAAAATGTGTGAAATATCAATCGAACCCAAAACCTGTAAGTTGGCGATGGTATCGAACCATCAAGCCAACCGATCCGTCAATTTATAATAAACTAGCTACCCGCGGTTTGACTCCCGTTCCCAAGAGACCTAGTGAATACCACTCGGAAATAGTTTAAATCTATGATAGTTTTTTTTAACATACAATACATACACAAGCTCTCAAAATTATTATTATAAATATATAAATAAATATCCTGGGACATTCTTTACACACGGCCATCTGGTCCCAAACTAAGCAGAGCTTGTACTATGGAAACCAGTTAACTGATATCCTACATATACAATCTTTTATTTTTTCTATATACATACATATATAGATAATTACACCCAGACACAGAACAAACAGACATGTTCATGCACACAAATATTTGTCCTGGGTGGGAATCGAACCCGCGACCTTCGACTTGGCAGTCAGGGTCGCTAACCACCAAGCCAATTGGCTTAATATTAGTAATTAAAATAAAATTTGTGTTTATGTTATAAGTTTAGTTTATATTTTTATAGATGTAATAGGTTGGGGAAAAAGTTCCTTCACATTTTTAAAGAAAATTCAAAACATTTTTAATATAATTTATTTACATTTCACTAAAGTATGTAGGTACCATTTTATTCGAGAACTTTTTGCCATCTTGTAGGTAGGGACATGATCCCATTGCTATAGAAATTTTGGGACTTCTGATCAAAATACTGCGACAAGTGGTTTCATCGAGTCCTGTCGTGATGTTAACCTGACACTGCCTAAAGAATTCTGAAGAGACCGAAACAGGTGAAAATCTGAAGGTGCAAGGTCAGGACTATACGGCGGATGCGTTAATACCTCCAAGCAAACTCTCTTAATTTTTGCTGAGTGGCTAAAGATGTGTGAGGTCTAGCGTTATCATGATGAAAAACCACACCCCTTCTGTTGATTAATTCCGGCCGCTTTCTCTCAACTTCTTGCTTTTATCTCATCAGTTGTTCGCAGTAGAGTTCAGAATCGATGGTCCTGCCTGGTGGTAATAGCTCATAATGAATAATGCCCTTCCAATCCCACCACACACACAGCATCACCTTGTTGCGAGTTAACCCGGTTTTCGCCACACTCTGTGAAGCCTGACCGGCCTTTGACCACGACCTTTTTCGCACGTTCTTGTCGTACGTGATCCACTTTTCATCACCAGTTATCAACTTCTTCAAAAATGGTTCGGTTTCATGACGTCGTAATAAAGAATCACAAATGAGTACACGGTTCATTAGGTTTCTTTCAGTGAGCTCGTGAGGTACCCAAATATCTAGCTTTTTTGTGTACCCAGTTTTTTTCAAATGCGCCAAAACTGTTTTGTGGTCAATTCCCAGTTCTTCAGCTACGTCGTAACTACTGATATGCCGATCTTGTTCCACTTTTGCAAAAATGGCATCCATTTTATCCGTAATGGGACGACCAGAGCTACGTGCATCTTTGACATCAAAATTTCCGGATTGAAAACGCTTAAACCAAATTTGTGCTACTCTCACAGACACTGCACTAGGTCCATAAACATCGCAAATTTTTTTCGCGGCTTGCGTTGCCTTTTTACCTTTTTTTTAGTAAAATTTTAAGATGAATCGAATTTCTTCATTAGATTCACTCATCTTGGCGGTACGAAAAACAAATGCAAATCACACATTTTCCTAATTTGAATTTGGAATTATGTTCTTTAAAATTTAAACTTTCAATGATACCAAAACCGATACAAATAGTATAGCCAAATAGATTTTATTACAAGTTCATACATACTATAACGCGAAAAGACTTTTTCCCCAACCTAATATAATATGAGTTCAGAGAGTTAACTTGTTACGATTTTAACTTAAAAGCTCTGCTGCGTTTGGGACGTGAAGAATGGCCCAAAATATTTATTATGTTTTCCCAGGCAGGTATGTTTCTTAATGGCAATATTTATAACCTAAGATGAGTCAACGGTGTCTGACGTCAAGGGTTTTTTCGTTACACATCAAATTTATTAAAGGATCATCCAAAACAGGTTCTTTTACGTTTAGTCTTTGTCGTATGTAATCTACGTATTTGATGATTTAAAACTTTGCGGGTAGGTTATAAGTATTATATCTACAAACATGTAATCGATTAAGCTTTTCTCTCAAGCAATTTAACGTGATTATTTCGTGGGAAAAGCTTTTATCACGATTAAAGATAAAATAACAAGGGTCAAGTACGTTTAGGATAGTCGGTTACACATTATTTTATGAAGCAATGTGCAGTTTTATTTTACGAACTCAATAAAAGGAAGTAAAACAAATGTTAATTATTTCTATAACAAAACTAATTGACTGAGGCGTGACCTTGATGAAATCCATTGTAAGATTATACAAAAACAAATATCTAGTAATTAATTCCGCTGGATCTCCTTCTCTGTCAAGTCCCAAATAAGGAAACTCAACAGGAAATCGACACACAGAAAGATTTCTGTCCGGCGGTCGGCGAGGTAACACGTCTGTGGTGCTAGTGCATCGACTCAGTGACAGCGGGTCTAATACGTCCTGAACATGCTTCGTGTAGAAGCGAAACACGTGTCGATTTCCTGTTGAGTTTCCTTGTTTGGGACTTGACAGAGAAGGAGATCCAGCGGAATTAGTTACTAGATATTTGTTTTTGTATAATCTTATTTCTACAACTATATTTCTTCGATACGTTATTGGGGATATTCGAACATTATATAATTTATATATAAACATCCGTCGTTAAGAATAAACAACCGTATGATAAATATTCATTGCAAAAAGAATTGTAGAGCTCAGCAAACTTTATAATTGTCTCTAATTTATCCATTTCCATAACGTTGCCGCACAAATATGGCAAAAAACCGTTTCTGGCGACACGACCCAATGGGATACCGTATAAATTGAGAATGGAACTGATCGTTGGTTCTAACATGGGTGCCATTTCGGGGGTGATCAAAGGCTGGTGCGACATCTGACCATCTACTGCTACAATAGACCGTGATGGCCAATACAACAAATATTGTCACAACTTTCGAAAAATTACCGTTCCTCCAACTTATCACAGAAGTTCGCGTGCCGAAAAACCTGAGATAATTTGTTCTGTATTTGGCACTGAACATAAAATTATATAGGTTATCATAAAATAATATGTTTGAAAAATAAATAAATACATTCAGACTGTATTCCATAGTACTGACTTCAGAATCCTGCATACTCTATCATCCAGTTCCGACACCAACTTAGCCGGTTATTTGGTTAGTTCGATTTTATGTAGTTGATAAACATAATGACATGACCGTCAACCAAATGTCTACCTAAACGTAATATTACTTGTACAAACATTTGTCTTACACTATTTGCGATAATCGTTCAAAGGTCGCGCTCCTCATTGCCAGTAAATCTTCAAGAGGTTCCATATTTATTTAGAATTTGACGGAATGTCAAGTTGAAGAGACGAAAAGCCAAAGTCACGGCTAATGAATGACGCAAAGTAAGTTCAAGTGTAAATGGTGCAATATTACATATTGAATCGATAGAGTCAGCACAATTTATCAAGTAGGTACTACTGCTTGTGTGTTCCGGTTACTGTTGGTACGGTCAGCGACATAAGTAGCGTAATAACTCCAAATGTATGAGACACCTGTACACCAAAACTACAACAGGATGTAGAAATTTTCTTTTTCAGTTTTCAGTTACCTATGTATGTTGCTTATAGGATTAATTGATTAAAAAATATATACCGGTATGTAAAACTATCATAATTTCATATTACGAACTGAGTAGCTTCTGGTTCCTTTATAGGGAGTTGGGGACACAACTGGCTAAGGCAAGTCCTTCCAGCATCAAAACATACCTAGACATTACCTTTAAGTTTGAACAGAAGGAAACGACTGGAGTCAAATTTCACTTTATTCACTTTCAGTTTATTTTCATTATTTTTTTTTGCAATGAATTGGAATGTAAACGTAACTAACTTCCTATAAGTATTGTTAGTTACTGTATTTTACGATTTATGAGTTCAATCCAAAATCCATTCTATGTGAAATATCCATTTTAAGCGTTCTCTTACTAATATTATTAATGCGAATGTAAATGTATGTTTGTTACCACTTAGCTCAATAGTGGCTAACTGATTTAATGAAAATTGGCATACTAAAGTTATTTTAGGTCACGGTATACGACATAGTCTGCGATATCGAGTAGAAAAATCGCGTGTCAGAAGCTACTTGTGTGTACACATGTAGGTACGTTTTAGTGTGTGCATACTATCCTAAGAATTTGCTCACTACTGTATTCTCATTACTTACATTTACCATGATAATTAAATTACGACATTAGAGTTCGGTAAAAACTGTATAAAGTCAACTTGTGGTCGGAGAGTATACCGTTAAGAGTTATACATTATACATATTACATCTACCATTTTTTTTGTTTAAGTGAAAACTTCTTTAGCGGCTTTGAGCACTTTTCTTGGGATGGCCTGTACCTCTACTATGAGTTGCTATCGAAACCTACTTTAGTCACTGGCGAGTAAACGACCATCGAATAGTTTTCTATAAAGCTTGTAGCATGAGTTACGTGAGCATTTACGTACTCGCTATCGTAAGCTGGATACTTCGAGTACTTTTCATGTCGTCATGTTGGTACTGATTGAAAATTCGTAAGACTGAATAGTTCTGAATTGTAATTTTTTTATGTAATATAAATTGTCATTTTTGTGCACAATAGCGCAATAAATAAATAAAGCAATTGGTGCGAAATTATTCCCTAACCATTCCAAAATATTCAAAAATGCATAACGTTAATGTTCAAGTTTTCACTTCTCCCGGCACTCCCGGAGTGCAACTGTGTAAAACTGATTTAAAAATACCTGTCATTTCTTATTGGTTGCCTCTTTAATAATTAGAGAACAATAATGGAAATTCTGTTATTGGCTAACTAGATGGATCTTTTTTGTTTTCTTAAATACAGAAAATTTACAGCTATGTCAAGCTGTAAATTTCCGTATAGTATACCAAAAAAACAAACAAAGTATTTATGTATTAAATTTTTCGCGAAGTATCTTATAGTTAGCTATGGGAAATGTGGTCATTATTTTATCATAACTTGATGTGCGTATAAACCAGTTTAACAAACAACGAACCTCTGTAACACGTGACGCGCGTGATTCAATTAATATTGTGGCTTTTTATTTATTACTAGAACTTCTCCACGGTTTCTTCTACGATCTATGTTTATCTCAGTGGTCAAAAATAACTCACCAACATTTATATAAGTCAATACCCATTTTTTTCCTTTTAATTACGAGCGTCTTAATTTAATATAGATGTCAAATTAAAAATGTTAAGATGGTTTAAAAGATTTGGGTGTATCAAATGAGCAAATAGACAGACAGACTGAAAGCGGAAAAACATATTTTTTTTTTATTCTGTCACTCTTCCTACATCTGGAGACGATGAGTTTTTGGTAAATATGTTCTTTGTACAGATTCGCTAGTTCAACAGTGAGTCGAGTGTGAAGATTTTGTCCTCCTCAGTTTACACTTAGGTGACTATATGTAGTGACCTATAATTTTAACATTTTTTTAAGAGAGCAAGTCATGGTCATAAATTACTAACATATTATGCTCGATTATTTAATGTATTTTAAGAGCGTGATTTAAACATGTTTGGTAAAAGAATGGTAAAGTTTGCGAGACAACTACACCCAACTATATTTAATATACAAATTAAATTAAATAAAAAAAAATTAAAATTTTACAGCCAAATAAAATTGTACTTATTTAAAACTTGAGGTTCCTGAGATCTTAAATTAAAAAGCGGGTTTTGATTTAACAGAAGTATGAAATTAATGATTTTAAAACAAAGGTTTAATTAGAAAGTTGACTTAAACCGCAATCCTCTATAAAGGCGGAAAGATCAATGATCCGTTATCCTTGTCAGACGCTCTTTAATCACGTGGTCTCAATAAGACGAACGTTTGAGTTGGTTTTATAATAATTACACGGAACCCAGCGTGGGCGAGTCAAACTCGCATTGTCCGGTTTCTCGTAATAACAGATGATGGGGAATTGTACATGTGAGATGAATTCTATCAGCAGTACACCACTGCAATGCTCGATATTTTTCAAAAAAAAATTGTCACAATTTAATGAATAATAAATCAAAATGTCATGTTAACAACTTATTTATTTTCTTTCATTTATCTTGTTATCATAACAATTAATCTCAAGGTGTTTCTATTTACATTTGGATTTCGATTACAAGATTGATGTTCAAGTAAACAATTAAAACAAAGAAATACTTTGCTTCGATTGGTTATATCACCATTTCGTTCCAACATTAAGAACGCTTAAAATAGAAGGGCAAAAAATATATGTTAACATGGAACTAAGTACGCACTCATAAAAAAACATGATTAAAAGAGTATAAAAAATGATTTAAAAAAAAATTAAGCATTCGAATCGTGAGTATTGATGGCTTCATACAAAAACTCAATAGAAAGAAGCACGTTCAATTCTGCCAAATTTAAATGTCTTATTCAATGTGAACCTTAATTGGACTTTAGGAACCTTTAAAAAAATAACCAAATCGGTCCAACCATTCTCTAGCGACGCGCCTACCAAGTACATTTAATTTTTATTAATATAGACTAAAGAGATCTGTAATCTTTACATCAGCCCCTTAGTATAATCAAAATCAACGGCCGCAATTTACATTAAACCTACCTACGTCATTTAAGATAAAAATGTAAATCAGCCAAAAATCAACATCGATTGAATAGGAAAATGTGACTACCCACTTGCGTCTATAAAAACTGGTCTTCAAATAAATCGGCCTTCTTATTTTAAAATATCTTCTTTTTTAGGTACCTACTTGTCTTTATGCACTTGCCCAGTCGAGGTGCTAGAGCTGTTCGGTCGCAATAGATCGGTTCATGCATCTTCAACATGTCTTCATTTTATGAACCAATGGCGAAAGGAAAATTGCCGATTACCTTCCTATAAAAGGTCGATGCTTCAACGGTCATAATATGCGATTGATGGCTGGTCTATGGTTAGCATTTATCAAGAACATACAGCATTAGGTGATGGTTAGATATCATCTCATGTCATGTTCAAGAAGTTGTGAGAAGTAAAACAAATTGTATAAACTCTGATATTTGATGACACTTCTACAGAGATCCGTTTGTATAGGGATGTGACCGGCTAGGTTATTTCATGTTCCGTTTTCATATCAAGACAAACTCATATTATAATGTATGGATCGTGAGTTCTCAACCATGGAGCATAGGTTTTTGCGTCGTAGAAATATTATGTATTTTGTAAATAGCACAAGTCTGTATTTGCGTACGTTTACATGGTTAAGTGGTTGGTCGTTGACGGAATCTACTCAACAACTTGTAGGTACTTAACTGCTCACCTAATATAAGTATTTACACGAATATTGTTTGCAAAATGACCACGTATATAAAATTAAAGAAACGTTTCATACGCTCCTTATTAGTGCATATTGACTGATCTCAGGTTGTTGGGCATTTTTTGTTGATGAGGATGTAATGCGGCTGTTCTTCTTCTTTCCTTTCCCCTAATTACTTACCTCAATAGAGATGTGTCCTGACATGTCAAATCAGCAATTCTTATTGAAATGTCAAAACGATCGAATGAATAGAGTTTTGTATGAAATAGCAAGTTGTGACGTCATAATTGTACAGCATCAAATAACATACTCTTTATGATTAGACCGGTACTGAAAAATCACATTGATGGTTTAATTTTGATCATATTTAATGTTTTCGTATATTTTTGGATGTTCAATACACTGGTCAGTGTTCGATCATTTATCTTTAATACACATCCCAATTGTCATACATTATGATTATAATTATGCTATTATTCAGATTTCAACGGGTATGTCCAAAGGGTATTTGCTGTATTATACATTTTTCTACATCATAACTAGGAATCGTCACGCGCTTCTACTCGTACACTAGAGGAACCTAATTGTCCCTGCGATAATAGTCTATTTCACCGACTGGTTCTTTGGAAGGCGTGCGTGGATACAGATTCGTATATGCTCCTTTAAGATACGTCAATGTGTTGAAATATGTGACTGACAGATACTATCTCTGTCTGAACTATTGGGAATTAAGCAAATTCAGCACCTGCTAAGTACAAGGACAATTGCAGAAAGACAGAAACTATTTTGGGTTTAAAATAAATAAGTTGCTGGGCAGATTGATGAGCTCTTGAATGTGACAGCAAATCCAATGTCTCAATCATGATTATTTTGGCAGGCCCTTATATTGTCCCCAAGATGTAATGATTAAATGAGTATGTTTTTATCTAGTCCGCCTCATCATCGTGTTGTAGATTGCTTGATCCCATATCAAAGCCTTATATATTACCAAAGTTTTATATATGATAAATAGGTTGACAGCGACTCTGACCAGGTCGTCGGTCCACCTGCTGAGAGGTCGTCCCACTCGGTGTTATCTTCCTGTACGTGGTCGCCACTCGAGAACCTTTCTTCATCGAATATCAGTTCTTCGAGCGATGTGGCTAGTCTACTACCAAAATACAAAACTGTAAGGTACTTAATTAACTCCTAAAAATGCCGAATCTTTGCTTTGTGGAATAACATTGTGTGACGTTTCCTACATTGTTTGATTACAATGTCAAAAATACATCGTCAAATACCATGCAATTCATATAGTTTTGTATCTTTTTATGCCCTAATATGAATCAATTATATTTATTGCATATGCAGTCGTTCAATGATAACTATAGAACATACATATACAACATAATCCTACTAATACTTATTATAAATGCGAATGTTTGTATGTATGGATGTTTATTACTCTTTCACCAAACGGATTTAGATGGCACTTGGCACATAGATAGAGCATGTCCTGGAATAATATATAGGCTACTTTTTATCCCGGGAAAACGTGTCATCCCTCGGGAACGCGGGTAAAACCGCGGGAAGCTGACCCCCGTCTATTAGATATATTAGGTTGGGGAAATAGTCTTTTCGCATTATAGTATGTATGAACTTGTAATAAAATCTCTTTGGCTATACTATTTGTATCTGGCTGGTTTTGGTATCATTGAAAGTTTAAATTCTAAAAAACATAATTTCAAATTCAAATTAGGAAAATGTGTGATTTGCATTTGTTTTTCGTACCGCCAAGATGAGTGAATCTAATGAAGAAATTCGATTCATTTTAAAATTTTACTACAAAAAAGGTAAAAATGCAACGCAAGCCGCGAAAAAAATTTGCGATGTTTATGGACCTAGTGCAGTGTCTGTGAGAGTAGCACAAATTTGGTTAAAGCGTTTTCAATCCGGAAATTTTGATGTCAAAGATGCACGTCGCTCTGGTCGCCCCATTACGGATAAAATGGATGCCATTTTTGAAAAAGTGGAGCATGATTGGCATATCAGTAGTTACGACGTACCTGAAGAACTGGGAATTGACCACAAAACAGTTTTGGCGCATTTGAAAAAAACTGGGTACACAAAAAGCTAGATATTTGGGTACCTCACGAGCTCACTGAAAGAAACCTAATGAACCGTGTACTCATTTGTGATTCTTTATTACGACGTCATGAAACCGAACCATTTTTGAAGAAGCTGATAAATGGTGATGAAAAGTGGATCACGTACGACAAGAACGTGCGAAAAAGGCCGGTCAGGCTTCACAGACTGTGGCGAAAACCGGGTTAACTCGCAACAAGGTGATGCTGTGTGTGTGGTGGGATTGGAAGGGCATTATTCATTATGAGCTGTTACCACCAGGCAGGACCATCGATTCTGAACTCTACTGCGAACAACTGATGAGATAAAAGCAAGAAGTTGAGAGAAAGCGGCCGGAATTAATCAACAGAAGGGGTGTGGTTTTTCATCATGATAACGCTAGACCTCACACATCTTTAGCCACTCAGCAACAATTAAGAGAGTTTGGCTGGGAGGTATTAATGCATGTCCCTACCTACAAGATGGCAAAAAGTTATCGAACAAAATGGTACCTACATAATTTAGTTAAATGTAAATAAACTATATTAAAAATGATTTGAATTTTCTTAAAAAATGCGAAGGAACTTTTTCCCCAACCTATTATTAAAGCTACGGGATGGACTTACAATGTGTGAAGCAATGTTGCTGTACTTATACTTAGTGCTATGAAAGAACCAGTAGTGGGTATACCTATATGTTGCGGCCTGATATCGATGATTACCAGCGAAGTTGTAACATTACTAGCTGTCCCCTGCGGTTTGACCCAAACGAGGTACGTTGCATTTTCCTTGGATACAAAATATCCTGTGTTAGTCCAGGTCAAACTATCTGTGTCAAGTTTCACCAAAATCCGTTTAATAGTGAAACGTGAAAGATTAATAAAAATCCCATACATTCAATCATACTCACAAACTCGTGTTAATAAAGTTACTAAGATATATTTAGTCATATAAACCACAGAGAAATGAAGTTTTAGCTAAAACAGTGACTTCTAGATAAAATTCATAAATCTAGGAACCCAACTAATAGCCACAAACTCCGTCATGGAATTTACACACAGGGTCTACTAAAATGATCATAATATTGCAAATGATTGGCCTATTGGGCAACACGTAAATGTGTCCGTTTACCTACCGCATGCGTCCTTGGTCACCTCAGTTGTAACATGTTTAGTACTTGTGTTCAACATTTTGAGTGGAAGTTATAGACAAATCCTCATTTAAACTTAATGGATGAGCCATATTATTCATAGCGAATAGGTTGTTTCATTGCCGAGTTTATGGCTTTAGTTGTATTTTTTCCCTATAGTATTGAGTCATAGATGGAATAATTTATTTGTTGATCTGAAGGGCAATTCTTGGTAACTGAGTTAACTTTGACCGGATCGATGTTCAATTATCAATCGGTGACTTTATTCTCTCGGTTCAGTTATTTGTAATTTTTTATTAAGCAATATACCGACTTTATTTCGTTCAACCAAAGATGATATCCTAAAATCTTTACGTTCATCTTTCAATCAATAACAAATATTATGTGCTTAAACTGAGATCTGTTCCACCCCAACCCATCTCTTAGGTATGTGTGTGGGGTAAGAGGCGGCTAACGAGTATACCGAAGACCATGTGCAGTTGTAATTTGCACTAAGATCAACAAAAGAATTCCCAAAGAGGGTTTGCTTTAGATAAGCCTTTAACAAAAAAAAAAAAAAGAAAAATACGCTCTTGTGAAGAATATGCAACAGATCGATTGGGCAGAAAGTATATGTATTGTTCCGATCCCAATTTTTTGGGAACAGGGCAGTGAAAAAGGGTGAAATCTTTTGTATGGCAAATCTTATTCCACGGTCATACTTGATTTTAATTCGGGACATGTACTTTTAAAAGCAAATAATGAAATGTTCTTATATCATCACCTACGGAATTGCAATAGGAGTAGTTTGTTTGGAAAAACGTTATTTACTAGACAGGTTAATCCGCCATGCTTAGAGCGTAGATTCCCTGAGCCAAATAAATTAGATACTACCTGTATTACCGAATTCCAAATGCACCTTTGCATCAGGTCTGCAAATGCAAGCAGATTTTTTAAAATAAATAATTTAAAGCGGCGTGTGGCACTTCCTGGCAGGGCCACCATCAGGGATTTGAATTCCAAGTCTGTCGCTATTTTGTTCCTAATTTCATTTGGAAGCATACTTCCAGGCAGGGCTACCTAAAAAAACCCTTATAACTTTTGAACCGCGACAAAATCTGATTTTCGAGGACAAAATAGCGGCAGACTTGGAATTGAAATTCGTGATGGTGGCCCTGCCAGGAAGTGCCACACTAAAGCGGCTCAAACGGGTTGGTGCGGACTCGTGGTTACATCAGGTTACCCACCAGTGTGAATTATAAATTTTATTTTCTTATTTATCACACTGCAAACATTTCTACAACATTTCAGTACGGTGAAAAATTACCGATATATAAAGCATGCCTATGAGTGCTCTAAGCATGCAGGTAGCAAACAGGGCGGAAAAAGCTATAAACTAGTCTACTTAAGTATCACAATCTCAAGACACACTTACGGAACACTCAACTTTATTATATTGGTACCTATATTGTTCCACGTGGAGAAGTTTTAATTTGAATATGTAATGATAATAAATATCCTTGGATCTTATTTATAATTATTTCAATAAGTAAACTGTAATAGCTGAAACTATTTGCCTCAGCAGCTCAATTCAAAACAAATTTTCTTTGGGCCCGCGGAGGTCTAAAGAAGTTGTCACCGGTTTGAACGCCTTCGAATGAAAAGAACTTAAATGTTATCGACTTAACATTCAGTACAGTTGAAAAAAAAAACGATCCGATGCCGAATTTTAACATCGCCAACTCCACGTCAATACCTAAATGTGGTTGGAAAGACCCTACATCACACTAACACAGTATAAAATGCATTATCTCAACATGAAAAACAGGTTTACAAACGTATGACATGTTCTTATAAATAAGATGATGTTTTTTTGTTATTAAAAAATATAATTTATTTGTAAAATCCTTTATTAAAATAATAAATAAAGTTGCAAAAGAGTGAACTCGCAGTAATTACTTGAGCAGATCTGCCGGTCGCTACCTGCGATGGACCCATGAATTTATTGCCTAATTCCAACATGGAACGCCCAACTGTGTATTATTATACTTTGTACCAAGGACTATATGGTTGAAAATAATATTACGATAACATCGGTCCACACGTATCAATCCAAAAAGCAAATAATGAAATGTTCTTATATCATCACCTACGGAATTGCAATAGGAGTAGTTTGTTTGGAAAAACGTTATTTACTAGACAGGTTAATCCGCCATGCTTAGAGCGTAGATTCCCTGAGCCAAATAAATTAGATACTACCTGTATTACCGAATTCCAAATGCACCTTTGCATCAGGTCTGCAAATGCAAGCAGATTTTTTAAAATAAATAATTTAAAGCGGCGTGTGGCACTTCCTGGCAGGGCCACCATCAGGGATTTGAATTCCAAGTCTGTCGCTATTTTGTTCCTAATTTCATTTGGAAGCATACTTCCAGGCAGGGCTACCTAAAAAAACCCTTATAACTTTTGAACCGCGACAAAATCTGATTTTCGAGGACAAAATAGCGGCAGACTTGGAATTGAAATTCGTGATGGTGGCCCTGCCAGGAAGTGCCACACTAAAGCGGCTCAAACGGGTTGGTGCGGACTCGTGGTTACATCAGGTTACCCACCAGTGTGAATTATAAATTTTATTTTCTTATTTATCACACTGCAAACATTTCTACAACATTTCAGTACGGTGAAAAATTACCGATATATAAAGCATGCCTATGAGTGCTCTAAGCATGCAGGTAGCAAACAGGGCGGAAAAAGCTATAAACTAGTCTACTTAAGTATCACAATCTCAAGACACACTTACGGAACACTCAACTTTATTATATTGGTACCTATATTGTTCCACGTGGAGAAGTTTTAATTTGAATATGTAATGATAATAAATATCCTTGGATCTTATTTATAATTATTTCAATAAGTAAACTGTAATAGCTGAAACTATTTGCCTCAGCAGCTCAATTCAAAACAAATTTTCTTTGGGCCCGCGGAGGTCTAAAGAAGTTGTCACCGGTTTGAACGCCTTCGAATGAAAAGAACTTAAATGTTATCGACTTAACATTCAGTACAGTTGAAAAAAAAAACGATCCGATGCCGAATTTTAACATCGCCAACTCCACGTCAATACCTAAATGTGGTTGGAAAGACCCTACATCACACTAACACAGTATAAAATGCATTATCTCAACATGAAAAACAGGTTTACAAACGTATGACATGTTCTTATAAATAAGATGATGTTTTTTTGTTATTAAAAAATATAATTTATTTGTAAAATCCTTTATTAAAATAATAAATAAAGTTGCAAAAGAGTGAACTCGCAGTAATTACTTGAGCAGATCTGCCGGTCGCTACCTGCGATGGACCCATGAATTTATTGCCTAATTCCAACATGGAACGCCCAACTGTGTATTATTATACTTTGTACCAAGGACTATATGGTTGAAAATAATATTACGATAACATCGGTCCACACGTATCAATCCAAAAAGCAAATAATGAAATGTTCTTATATCATCACCTACGGAATTGCAATAGGAGTAGTTTGTTTGGAAAAACGTTATTTACTAGACAGGTTAATCCGCCATGCTTAGAGCGTAGATTCCCTGAGCCAAATAAATTAGATACTACCTGTATTACCGAATTCCAAATGCACCTTTGCATCAGGTCTGCAAATGCAAGCAGATTTTTTAAAATAAATAATTTAAAGCGGCGTGTGGCACTTCCTGGCAGGGCCACCATCAGGGATTTGAATTCCAAGTCTGTCGCTATTTTGTTCCTAATTTCATTTGGAAGCATACTTCCAGGCAGGGCTACCTAAAAAAACCCTTATAACTTTTGAACCGCGACAAAATCTGATTTTCGAGGACAAAATAGCGGCAGACTTGGAATTGAAATTCGTGATGGTGGCCCTGCCAGGAAGTGCCACACTAAAGCGGCTCAAACGGGTTGGTGCGGACTCGTGGTTACATCAGGTTTACCCACCAGTGTGAATTATAAATTTTATTTTCTTATTTATCACACTGCAAACATTTCTACAACATTTCAGTACGGTGAAAAATTACCGATATATAAAGCATGCCTATGAGTGCTCTAAGCATGCAGGTAGCAAACAGGGCGGAAAACGCTATAAACTAGTCTACTTAAGTATCACAATCTCAAGACACACTTACGGAACACTCAACTTTATTATATTGGTACCTATATTGTTCCACGTGGAGAAGTTTTAATTTGAATATGTAATGATAATAAATATCCTTGGATCTTATTTATAATTATTTCAATAAGTAAACTGTAATAGCTGAAACTATTTGCCTCAGCAGCTCAATTCAAAACAAATTTTCTTTGGGCCCGCGGAGGTCTAAAGAAGTTGTCACCGGTTTGAACGCCTTCGAATGAAAAGAACTTAAATGTTATCGACTTAACATTCAGTACAGTTGAAAAAAAAAACGATCCGATGCCGAATTTTAACATCGCCAACTCCACGTCAATACCTTAATGTGGTTGGAAAGACCCTACATCACACTAACACAGTATAAAATGCATTATCTCAACATGAAAAACAGGTTTACAAACGTATGACATGTTCTTATAAATAAGATGATGTTTTTTTGTTATTAAAAAATATAATTTATTTGTAAAATCCTTTATTAAAATAATAAATAAAGTTGCAAAAGAGTGAACTCGCAGTAATTACTTGAGCAGATCTGCCGGTCGCTACCTGCGATGGACCCATGAATTTATTGCCTAATTCCAACATGGAACGCCCAACTGTGTATTATTATACTTTGTACCAAGGACTATATGGTTGAAAATAATATTACGATAACATCGGTCCACATGTATCAATCCAAAAAGCAAATAATGAAATGTTCTTATATCATCACCTACGGAATTGCAATAGGAGTAGTTTGTTTGGAAAAACGTTATTTACTAGACAGGTTAATCCGCCATGCTTAGAGCGTAGATTCCCTGAGCCAAATAAATTAGATACTACCTGTATTACCGAATTCCAAATGCACCTTTGCATCAGGTCTGCAAATGCAAGCAGATTTTTTAAAATAAATAATTTAAAGCGGCGTGTGGCACTTCCTGGCAGGGCCACCATCAGGGATTTGAATTCCAAGTCTGTCGCTATTTTGTTCCTAATTTCATTTGGAAGCATACTTCCAGGCAGGGCTACCTAAAAAAACCCTTATAACTTTTGAACCGCGACAAAATCTGATTTTCGAGGACAAAATAGCGGCAGACTTGGAATTGAAATTCGTGATGGTGGCCCTGCCAGGAAGTGCCACACTAAAGCGGCTCAAACGGGTTGGTGAGGACTCGTGGTTACATCAGGTTTACCCACCAGTGTGAATTATAAATTTTATTTTCTTATTTATCACACTGCAAACATTTCTACAACATTTCAGTACGGTGAAAAATTACCGATATATAAAGCATGCCTATGAGTGCTCTAAGCATGCAGGTAGCAAACAGGGCGGAAAACGCTATAAACTAGTCTACTTAAGTATCACAATCTCAAGACACACTTACGGAACACTCAACTTTATTATATTGGTACCTATATTGTTCCACGTGGAGAAGTTTTAATTTGAATATGTAATGATAATAAATATCCTTGGATCTTATTTATAATTATTTCAATAAGTAAACTGTAATAGCTGAAACTATTTGCCTCAGCAGCTCAATTCAAAACAAATTTTCTTTGGGCCCGCGGAGGTCTAAAGAAGTTGTCACCGGTTTGAACGCCTTCGAATGAAAAGAACTTAAATGTTATCGACTTAACATTCAGTACAGTTGAAAAAAAAAACGATCCGATGCCGAATTTTAACATCGCCAACTCCACGTCAATACCTTAATGTGATTGGAAAGACCCTACATCACACTAACACAGTATAAAATGCATTATCTCAACATGAAAAACAGGTTTACAAACGTATGACATGTTCTTATAAATAAGATGATGTTTTTTTGTTATTAAAAAATATAATTTATTTGTAAAATCCTTTATTAAAATAATAAATAAAGTTGCAAAAGAGTGAACTCGCAGTAATTACTTGAGCAGATCTGCCGGTCGCTACCTGCGATGGACCCATGAATTTATTGCCTAATTCCAACATGGAACGCCCAACTGTGTATTATTATACTTTGTACCAAGGACTATATGGTTGAAAATAATATTACGATAACATCGGTCCACATGTATCAATCCAAAAAGGATTTTAGGTCCTTGGTAAAAGGTGTATATTTAACATTCATCAAAAATCTCGTTAGTCGTTAGATTTAGACAATTCGGGTACAGACTCGTGTCGCTGAGCGACCGGGCGCCTCATTGCACAACACTTAAAGCATCGCAAGACATAACACCAAAATATAATAAAAAAATATACTTAAACATTAACCTTTTGACTCGACGCCCAAGGACTGTGCACACTCGTCACCGAGTATTTCTTAACAACTCTTTTTAATTATCTTAAGCTGCGCTAACTAAATTACAATACCATTACACATTAAAATAATACCTTCCTAATATTAAATCGAAGTTGATGTATGTACAAGTAGGGTCGAGATATTGTTGAAACCCAAAGATTTGGAAAGCGTTGATAGATTGAGTAAACGAGTGCGCACAGTTGTGTACATTTGATAAAAATATTACAAAATTTAACGTTAAATTATATTCGCATCGTGCAATACAGATTTATTAAACGTGTTCGATTTGTTCATCTTTATAGTATATATCAACAAGATCGCGCGGAAAAAATACAGCATTCGAATACTCTAGGCTGAAACATATAAAATGCACTTAGTAAAGGGCACTGGACTTGCAACAATTGGTAACATGATTATTTTATTGCGTTCAGCAACCACAACATAAAATTATATTTACAAAAATCCGTTAACCTTTAAATATACCTAGTAACATGAACTGATAGATTTTTAAATAAAAATATATACATAATACAAAATGCCCATCTCATTTTCACCAACCATGAATTCTCGTGTATTCGTAACACGTCCACAATATTCACCAATGGAAGATTCATATCACCAATACGGGACCCATAACCGAGTCATACAATTTTAACAATTCTTATAATATTTCCGATAACTACATTTTGTACTTAAAAAAATACAAGGCATTCAGAAGACCCGAGCGAGATCCGAGATAGTGTGACTTTGTGCATTAACAAACTTTATAGAAGTAGTAAGGTTAATCATATAATTTCATCGTAGAAATATTTTTCAGACATCGTTTTAAATCGTCGAAACGATCCTCGTCGCGAGTTCGCGGTCGCCGGGTGAAGGCATGCGGCGAGCGGAGGGTCGAGGGTCGCGGGTCGGCGGTCGGCGCTCACTCAGTTCAATACACCGCGCCCGAAACCGACGCCCGCGACCGCAGCGGCGCGACACGAACGCCGCTCCCGGTCGGGAACGAGTGGACACCGCCGTGGAAGGTTCTAGATGGTCTCTTAATAGTTAAAGCTACACATGTTGGTAGGTGTTCGGCGTCTACTGAGTCCGGCGAGAGCGCACTAGAGCACCGGCCGCCGCCGCACGAACGCGTCCGCGCCCGACGACGCGTACGAGTTGGGCACCTCCGAGCCCACCTCCTGCTTGTACCCGTTCTTGCCGTTCAGCGGACTGCTGTCGTCCATCACCGCCTGCAATGTATACGACGCCTTCATTATTCACATGTCACCGCTTATTGTTAAATCAACAGTTGCTTTGACGAAAACAACATGTACGGTTTAAGTTCAATAGCAGTGTTATGTAAACGCGTCATGATATTCCAAGTCTATGTGGCGGGCGTCAATCGGTGTTGTCTATAAACAACACCGATTGTACTATGTACTTTATGACTGGTTTCCCCGATTAATTTTATTTTTTATTTATTGACATTCTTTAAACAGTAAAGGTGCTTATATATAGTAAAGGTCATAAAAATATGATAATTTTATGAATATTGACACTGAATAAAGGAAAAAACTATCAGAAGTAACAATGTTAAACGAGGATTGAAATGTACGAATCATCCGCAGCATAACAATATCACCATTAATGTCGGCGATAAACCTAAACTCAATTAATTGATAAGTAGAAATGATAAGTCACGGAAAATGAAACATTTTGCCTTTAACTTATTTGAGTATTACGATAGCACAAAAACAAAAGTATGTTTGTCAGACATAAGACCGGAAAAAAAAAATTAACCAGCAGTCAGGTAAGAAACTTATATGGTCAGGATTTTGAAATTCGGTAGTTTTAAAGGTGCGTAGTTTCACTTAATTATCCTTCCCCCGTGTAAGGGTGCAAGAGCCATCAGAGGCTAACACCTTATTGATTGTATAAAAAGATATTGGGTAAATAAAAATATAACGAACTTACCATACAAATACCATTCCTTAGTTTAGACTTCCTTTCTGCCTTGGAGTACCTCGCCTTGTAAAAGTCACTGAAGAGGAACAGGAAGAGGAAGCCGTGCATCGCAATCCAGTAGACGAACACTCGCGGGTACTGGCACGACGGCCGGAACAACACCTGCAGTTGATGGCTGAAGATCAGCACGAACTGGACCTAAGGAAGGAGGGGAAATAAGAACATTTTATAAAGAAAACATGGTTTGATGCTATACTCGTTGAATTTACGGTGAAAAGACAAAGTTCAAAATCAAACGTCTTAGAGGGGTTCTAAAGCTTTTGATATAGGCTGGACTGCAGCAAAAGTATGTTAAGTAAACGTTTGTATCGAAACTCTTCGTTACAATTTCTGCATTAACTGCATTAACTGCGGATTCTAAACCTTATGTTTTAGTAGGCTATAAAATTTCTTTAATATGGCGGAAATGTGGATTTTATTCCCTAACGTCTGGCATTCCCTTACAAGCAAATGTTACATATTTTGAAAAATCTTGAAAACCGAATATGTATTCTGTTGAAATCATATTACTATAAAGGTTGCTAAGGAATCCACAGATCAATAATATAAAGTTCTCTCAAGATACAACAACAGATACAAGCTATGTAATGTTTAAAATAATCATTATATAAAAAGGGATTTTAGTGGTCTTAAATACACAAATACATAATGTGTGTAACTATGTGCGTACACATACCGTCTACCAAATCCATTAAAATTATATTGACATAGACGAGGTGATAATATCGAATATTTGTCTGTAATATTAATTTTCAAGGACCTATTAACTAATGAAACCAGTTGTTCCGCTCTTCCGCCAACAAATGTCAATGTATTAAGACCTCCAAGGTTTGCTCTTTTCGACGTAAATGGTACTCGATCTTAGCGATTAAAAAGTGAAGTAATTATAGTCGACTGGTTTACTAATTGTAGTTATTCTAGTATTCATTAAATACATTTCTAGGGTTCCTCCATTTATTTTTATTATGCATTTTGTATTGTATCGATGTTGTTTGATGTGTCTCTTCTCTAAAGAAGACCTAAGCTGACATTTTGCGACGCATACAAGTTTACAGTTATTTCCTTTCTGCTTCCTTAGGAATGTCTTTTTTTGTTCGGATCAAATAAATGAAAATAATCGTATCCAGGAGATTAAGGACTAAAATTGCAGAAAAAGTAGTAGTAGCCTTCTAGAGGACGAAAAGACGACGATACAGTCAAATCAATGCTTAGATTTGTCAAGTAAAATTACACAGTCCACATACGATGATATTATATTTACGGAACCCTACACTACAGTACGAATGATCCGATATAGAGTTAGCTGGAATTTTTTGATTGACTGTAATTAATTTTGAGATATAAAATAAATTATATACTATAAGTTTATTATAGTATATGTTTTTAATAAACTAATAAATCAAATAGTGTACTTTTAAAATATTGAAATCAGTTTAATGGTTTGTGGTATGCACCAAAATGTTTTCGGAAATAGGTTAGTATCTTATGTAACTAGCGACCTGCCCCGGCTTCGCTCTGGTGCAATGTAGATACTAATACATATAAACCTTCCTCTTCAATCACTCTTTCTATTAAAAAACCGCATCAAAGTCCGTTGCGTAGTTTTAAAGATTTAAGCATACATTGGGATATAGAAAGCAACATTGTTTTATACTATGTAATGATTACAAATATACATATAACTAAAGGTAAATAATATTAAACTTAGACATACCATCTGGAAAGCAGTGAGGTATTTCTTCCACCAAATGTATTTCTGGTATTTGGGTCCCATGGCAGCCACCATGTAGTAGAAGTACATCACTATATGCACAAATGTGTTCAGCAGAGCGAAGAATGTACTATGACCACCTGCAAGAATAAAAAGTAAAATAATATTAGATGAAATAATGATAGGTAATATACCTACATTTATTAAACTAGCTTACCTAAACCAGATTATCCGTAATAAAAACAAGTTATCCAACAGGTTATTGGGGTATAATTATTATTTATGACTTTGTCATGATTCAGATACTATGCTGTGATTAAATGAAAACATCCAAGGAAACCCTTCATTTCCCCGAAATGCCGTGACGTAGTTAATAAACATGTTTGTCACACATACGCATCATGTAGTTCCAAATGCCGGAATCATTGAAACTGAATGATTAGCTGTTCCTCTCTATATCCGCAAATGTTTAAAAAGGTAATAACTTAGAGATTAGAGCCTACCGTAAATGTTATAGTTAAAATTAGCATGATATTGTGATAAATTATGATGTTATTAAATGCCGGTTTATTCTCAGATTTCCGAATCTTTTATTTACTACTTGTGACGTCTAGACATGACGCTAAATGGGACTAAACGTGACTCGTGTCACAATAATAGGAATCAAAGAAAGACGCAAGTTATTGGAAGGTTTCAGTAATAAGAGATATGCAAAGATGCTATACCCAACATAATCGTAATCTATGTACATTGACGATTAGCTCTTCAAGGATCGCTCGAAGTGATTTAACAATTAAACCAAATGATTCATGAGGCAGATAAATATCTCCTTTTATTAGTCATACAATTACTAGAAAGGTAATGTAGGGAAAATACGTGCTCTCCGTATTACCGATAGCCAATTAAATATTTGTATTTTTTATTAACTTTACACGGGAGATGTCGCAGATGTCGTCTTGCTAATGAAAAGGACAATCGAACTGGTCAGTGCTAATTGTAAATTTTCCATGTCAAGAAACCAAAATAATGTCGCTATTAAAACAATATCCTGGGTAGATAAATTACAAGGCTACTTATAAATCACTGTTTATTTAGAAACACCATTGTGTAAAGAATGATGGAATTGGTAATCATAACTTAAGGTGTGACTAAAGCGGACGAAGACCATTTAAAATAATTGGCAGTAAACCTGCCGTATTAAGATAATTTTCACTTTTGTCCGTTATCTCATATAAAAAACAAGTCTACGAGCATACCAGACTACAATACTTCAATTTAATCTCAAAATATTATTCACATCGGTTTTTACGTGTTGTTGTTATATTTATAAATAACACACGAAACCTAAAGGCATACAAAAAATGGATCTCTTGGGGCCATCGGCATAACAATTTGGTCATAAAAAATATCATGGGAAATACATAGAGGCAATTAGGTTAATGGCACCTGCGTCAACCGTTCGAAGTTATTTATAGTTTCGTGGACAATTTATATATATAAATATCTAAAATTAATATGAGTAAGTTATCATATAATTTCAAATGACTCAAAATATTTTGGCAATACAAGGGCATGATCAATGTTACTCATATTGTAGTCTATGGAAGCAAAGGCTAAGGTTACTTTGAGAAATTCCTACGATTAAACATCAGACCAAGGTCTGATCAGCAAATATATTCGCGGCCTCTGATGTGTCAATTTGAGGGCCGTTATTGGGACATAATATCCATTTAAGCAGTGAAACATTATTATTATTCGCATAGCCTTTTGTAATTATGGACAGGCTTGTGTTTGACCACAATCTAATCTTGAGAAGCGATGTTTGGGATGAAGGTCTTCAGCATACACTTCAATAGAACACAAAGCACACATCGTGCTTGGCGATTCTATCTACCACAGTGCAGCCACTTTTATACACGCTTACTTTGAATAAAGGTGTTTCATCCACTATATATACATACTATAAAAAATATATTTTGCTGTTATTTGCAGCCTAAATAACCTCAATAACTCGAATACACTTGCCGATGCAGTTATCAATAACAAAATAATTATGGTAATTTATACAATGTTATTTTTAGAATCCATATTCACATTTTTTCTCAGTTTTTTTGTCAGATGTATTTTTATACGACTATTACTTGTTCCAACACTTGTAGTAATCTCAGTCATATTATAAACTTCCGTCATTCACGAAACGCCTAGCTATTTTAGAGTAGTAGAGCTCTTAGTGCAGAGTTCGTCCGCGGAAGTACTACCACCTTACCCATTTCCGCCGTGAAGCAGTAGTGCACTTGTATTACTGTGTTTCGGTTAGAAAGGTTATTATGGATATTACAGGCACATGAGACTTAACAACTTCACGTCTCAGGGTCGACAACGCATTGGCGATGCCCCTAGTGTTGCAAATGTCCATAGGTGGCGGTGACCACTTACCAGCAGGTGGACCGTTTGCTTGTTTGTTGACCCAAGTAGTAAAAAAAAAAAATACGTAGTAGCAGAGTTTTACACCCTTACACGAATAATAAGCCTAGCAAGTTTTTTATGTTGCATACTAAATTCTATATGTTCTGGTAATCCCGAACTTATGTAATGTTATGTTACTATGTCATCTTTAAGTCTTCATGTATTGATTTTATATAAAACTAGCTGCCCGGACAGACGTCGTTCTGTCGAAATAAGTCCATACAAAAATGCAGGAATTCGCTCGCAGCGCCACCTACCGGGTCCAATTGTGAATCTAAACCATCCAGGGCACCACCCAAACGCAAACAAAAAAAAACATTCCAATCGGTCCAGCCGTATTAAAAAAGAAGAAATAATTGAATTTCACGGTATTTCGTTTACTACAAAATAAATTTAATTTATACATTAGCCTCAATAACACGTGGTAATCATGATATTGAATTGTAGCTTATATGACACGTTCGTAGATTTACCATAGCAGCGCCATCTATTGATGACTTACTCAACCCAGTCGAAAGGTATCGACATCTCTTAGAATCATTTGGAGTTAACAGATAATTGTGACTGTCAAATAATAACAGACAAATAATTAGCAATAAATTAAAATTGCGACTATAATTTGAGATTTAAACTATCCTATCTCTCAAGTTGGATCGAACTGCACATGGTGTGCGAATTTTATTATAATCGGTTAAGTGGTTTAGGAGTCCATTGAGGACAAACATTGTGACACGAGATTTATATATATTAAGATGGAATCAAAGTTTATTAACATTGTAAATGAAGTAAGTTTTTTATGTCGAAGTAAGTTTATATTTATACAATGTAACATTTGTGTGAATCACATTTATTACCCCAGAAGGCACATTCTATTTCTAAGCAGTTACGTTCGGAAGAATATTATGTAGTTTTGCATGAGGTATTTCTTAATTTGCTATTGCAAATTGGCTAATTTAGCTATATTGTAAGGTTACCAAATTATTTCACTACGCTTCGAAATTTAGCAAACAATTCATTAGAATTTGATGTCTGGTGTCATAGTTTACCTGACTCATTAACCTTGGTTACGTAAGTACGTATTCACTCAACCATTCTGATATAATTTCATATTCCAGTAACATAATTATAAATAATTTTCTAGGTTCACTGAGGTTCTTAAGGACAAAAACAACTTGACACTCAGATAAACAAATCTAAGTTTTTATCATGGAAATCCCCGTGTTGAAGTCGAAAACTTTTGTTGTTTTTTTGTGCAATCGCAAGGAGTATGATTCTTATTGGTTAATTAGTAAAACATGTATTAAGTACCTGGTGCAAATTTCAGTCCAAACCAGACGGACATGGGCATGATTCCGTGATGTATGACATGGAGTGTAGACACGTGCTCGTTCTTCTTGCGCAGCACAAAGAACAGTGTGTCCATGAATTCCGTGAACTTGCTGAAATAGTACCACCAGCAAGTGTTCGCCATCTAAACAAAAACATCCCAATTTTCGGTTATAGGTTAAATTATTTATCTAACGTCATTTTAAAATAAGGTTTCCAGATTGAGTTTAATATATTAATTTATTTATTTACTCAAACTTGTTGTGTCTATATATAGTTGTAAAAAAATTTACAGAGATGTTCACGCAAACAAATGTTTAATGTGTACATGACATGTCTGTTTCCTGAGGGGGTATGAACCCAAAACCTGAGCGTATCAGTCAGGGTATCCAAGTTCATAATTTCATTTGCATACATGAAAACAATACATAGATAACTCATCAATATTTACTATTTTTTTCATTAACGCTTGTCTGTAAAAACAAGTAACGATATAAATATATATACTTTAAAAGGTGAATTGAAGTTGACCTTAGTGAGTACGTGTTAACGTAGTTTTTATATACTCGTAATTACATAAAGCAATAATTTTAAAATAATATATTTAATTTATATGTAATTCACGGTACAACGCGGAAGCGATGAGTACATGTAAAAAAATGCCAATTTTATTTGTCGATATAAAACGACTAGTACGGACTGATGATTGACTGACTGACTGAGATCAACGTCACAATTCCAACCCGCTGGAAATAGCATTTTATTCCATAAACGAGTGAACAAAAAATTTAATATTTAGACATTCAACCCTAAGAAAATAATGAAACAGGTAATTAAAATTGTATGGGTATTCTGTTGAAAGAGTTTTTCGTTTACTAAAAAGGAACATTAAATATAAAACGCAATCATGCCAATTCTCCGTCAGTTGCACGGTTTTTCTTAATTCAGCGGGGGAGTGGTTTCATGTACTTATACACACGTTGGAACGTCACGCAAGTGACAGAGACAACGGAATTTCAAAGCTTTTCCACACGCCATATTTTTTTTATGAATACAGGGGTAAATGTATAGCATGTGCTTTTATTCAAGGTAATGTTTATCAAGTTTTAAATCAACTTTGGTTCATTGCTCGCCGACTGAAAGTTACAAACACAATCTGACTCAGCTAGCTGTACCGCACGCGATGACTGACTTATAACTACATTTAACTGGTTATCCACTTTAGAGTAACGACCTCACGTCAAATAATTTCAGATAAATAAAATTATACATACCCTCATTGCTATCGGGCTCCGTGAATAGTCGACAAGTTGACATCTGAAGTCGTAGTGACCCCACCATCCGCTCATAAGGTACTGTTAACAAACAGGGTAGCATATTACCTTTTATGCCTTCAGCTATGTAAAAAATACAACTAATAGGACTGCAAAGAAGCTAACTATATTCGATATTTATGGCCTGCACTTTTATTTTTCTATCTTTCACAGTAAAGATTTTAAGAGTTAGACTGAAAACCAATCCTTTCAGCTTCGCACAGTATTATCCTATTATATGATCACATACTAATAGAAAGAATATATTTAAATCCCAAATTTTCTTCCTTTTTAGAACAAAACCACAAACTCACCGCGAAAAGTGACGATGTCCAGAGATAATACTGTGCGAGACCAAAAGTATTCCCAGCATTTTTGGGACCTTCTAAATAAAACGTTTAAAGAACGACTTGCAGCTATATGTTGACAATATAATGTATGAAATTATGGACTGGGCTATGATTAGGGTTAATTTGAAGGTGACCTCAATGCTCAAATTGAATACTATAAAATGCTAACCTCATAGAATATCCAGGCACTGAATATGGTTTGTGCTAGATTGTAGATGACTAGAACGTTTCTCAGCTCGAAGGGCTTACGGTTAGCCATGAGCCGCGGGCCGAGGTGCCGAGAGCAGTACGCGTAGCACACGCAAGCGGCGAGCGTGGGCCACGGTGACGACATCATCGACCAATCCTTCACTCGAGGATCTATGGAAATAAAAAATATCAGTTACCTGTGTACTTGACGTAAAAACAGGACAGCATCCAACGCCGAGCGCGTCGGCTTTCCACCGGTCACTTCGAGCTCTAGTTTCAACTTAAACCTATTTGTTTTTTTCTCATCATGAATGACTGACTACGTCAATGCATTCATAGGTGCCAACAAAGATACATAGATATATGAAGCACTCAATGTGACTTCGGCCGGAAAATCAGTCGAATCAATTTCGTGCGGCATCAAGAAACAATACAATGTATAGAAAATGAAAACATTTAGGTAAGGAGTTACGATAGAAGGAGGGCCGCATCGTTAAAATACTACTAAAGTGTAACCGTGCGTGTGATGCGTCCGTTACCGATCAGTGGACACAGTGAAAGAAAGAATGTAGTATAGATGCAAAAACCGAATCATATCACGGATCTATTATTAATCGAACTGCATTTCAAATAATTTTGCCTGCGTTTTTTAAGTATGTGAGTGCTGTATGCTCAAATAACTATAGAACATATTATAACATTTAGGTATATGGTTACATAATAAACTATCTACAATAATATAAAAACATGATTGTTTCTAGTGAATTTGCGATAGGTATTATTTTCTTATTGTTCAGAATATTCAAATTTATCAACATTGACACTAAGTAAGTATTGTATTCTCTATTTTAATTGCAGCCATATCGTAAACAGTGAATCTGATGTGAACTCGAAATGCGTAGAAAAATATTCTTGTAGTCTTTATGGATTTGTTCATACAAAGTTGCTTTATGTTAAGCATTCTCATTAAGCAAAGTAAATCTCATACTTCGCATATAGTCACTAACAAAAGTTACAATTACAAGTTAAATAGTTCACGTATTCAATGTGCGACAAGCGCAGTGTAATATTTACTATAATTATTTGATCAACGAAATATGCACAGGGTCACAGCATGTAGCAAAATAATTACAGTAATAAAATTGTATGAATTTTCCTTATATACCAACCTAATATTTGGTAAGTAGATCGTTTAACAGTGACAAAATTATATTTATTTTCATAGTCATTCATTTAAAAAAAATCTTTTATTAAAACGATATTTTGAAATGTTATTGATGCTTTATAGTAACTAACAGATTTTGTTATATTCCAATTTGGGGATCGAGGTCTCCGAGCTCGTTGCAGAGAGCGCCAGATAAAATAACATCATATGAGACTAAATCCGCCGACTTTAAGTCGCACCGCATTTGCTTCTTATGTAACATATTGAACATATTCTACACCGTCAACAACCGATACGAGTTCGTGGGAAATTAAACTCCATTTTGAAGCAGTCTTTTATTTTATTTACAATATGTCAATTGTTCATATTGTTTTCATCAAATACAGTCAGAATTTGCATATGTAGTGTCAAAAGTTTACTGCTATTAATTATTCTGTATTGATTTGAATTTTTTAATGAGACTTTTTTTTAACACAATGTAATTATATTTTTTGACTACTAAAGCGAGGATGGGTTCAAGTTTAAATATGACCCATGGATAATAAAGCTATTTAAAAATTTTCATATTTAAACAATGGCAAAAATATATTTTTGAATGTCATCATCAATAATGAATTTCAAGATATTTATTACCATCAGGTGGGCCATCTGCCTGTTTGAAGGCCTACTTTACATTAAAAAAAAAAAACAAGTGGGTGCTCGTAGAGCGTTTATACCCAGTTATCTATGTAGACTGCCGTTGCTCTTCAGCTTACTGACTCTGTGAGCTATGAACAAATCTTTTCATTTCCTACTTTGGTAGACAGCAGTCAATAAACATAGCCGATCAATAGCTGGCTGAGTTAATTATCATACGATCAATATACTAGGTAAATATATATCTAGAACTTACCGCTCCTACTATCCATTAGATCTCGGTACCAATCGTATATGGTTGCCATCTTTGGATAAGTTTCTCTAGCGACTAATTCAATCTGAAAAAAAAAAAAACATTATTTAAGTTAAAATCCTTATGAGTCACATTAGATTAACAAAAGATATCTTGTTAAAATATTGTACACGTGAATCATCAATTCACAGTATTTTAACAGTGATGGTATTATCAAGACGATAACGATGATTCAATTGTTTCCGATAATTTATTGCATATACTGATAATGGCTAGGTAACACGTTAAAACGATAAAAATATAGTATTATGTTATAACATAATTGCTTTCATAATTGGTCATAGTTTTCGAAGATCTTTAGGACGTAGAATCATACGAAAGTATACCTTAAATTGACGTAGATTTGTGACGTTACTCTAATTAACAATATCTGCTGCTTTATCAATTACCTTAATTATGTGACACGATTACTTTAACAGAATAATTATTTATGTAGACTGTTGTTGTTATTTGGTTGAATTACAATTATTTTGTTTTTACAACGGTAGTTAATTATAATTAACAATTACTATATTGAATTGGCGCACGACAAAATTGTCAAACCAGAATTTATATTTCGAATTAAGTATATAAGTTTCCGCAACAAATATAATTAAATGAAAAATTATCTTTTACTATATACAAAACTATCATTAGGGGCCCAGCCATTATTGTGACATGTCTGACTTTTAGATATGAATAGGTTTTTTATCAGACTACGACAGAGCAAAAAAGAAGAGTTTGTTTTTTTCCTATCGAAAAATACTTCATACAATTTTAACAATTCTGAGTGGTTGTAAAGTTTTTAAATGTTCTATCGTGTTAGATCGCCAAGGACAAACATAAGAGACTCATATTTAACAAATATTATAAAAATTTAGGTTGTCGGGTGGGCTGGTTTGTCCTTTGCGCAGCATTTGCATAGACACATTACATCGACGTTTTACTTAACGTTTTTTTAGGCTAACGTGAAACCGCAGGGAATAGCTAGTTAATTATAAAAATAAGCATGAATCTGTTGAAATGAACGAGGTGAATACATCTACATTCCGACAGCAGTATATTATATATTTAAAATACCTATGTGTGTATGTATGGTAATCACTAATCAGCATGTTATCGACTATTATAACCTTAATGGTTATGCAAACAATTCAATCATACATTTTATTTTAGTATTTGCAGTTTTAAGTTAATAAGGAAAAGCTCGAACTTGGGTTCGCTGTGTTATTTGTCTGTGACATTTCTCGCATCAGAGTTACATACAATCTAACACATCTGTCTATGTCATTTAGATTTTTATTTATTACGCGGTTTTGTACACTTGTTAACTTTAAATAAAGTCATTTGTTTTTGGGAGCATGTATTGATGAATGGCCTACATGTTGCCCCAAGCAACGTTTCAGTTAAAATTCGCATATTAGTTTATAAGCGTGATCGGACAGAACGACAAAGTTTAAAAATGGTCTTATTACACTCCGCTATGTAGAACAGCTACAAAAAAAAAAATACAATTCCATAAAAAATCTAAGCACCCATTTCTTAGAGTTCCACACCAAATTGGCAACGATGGAGCCCTTACGTTGCGACTTCGTCTGTCCCTGAAATTTGGAACAGCAGTAAAACTTGCTAACTTGCGTCAATTGAATACATCAAATTAAAAATAATTAGCAAATGGGATCTCAATTGATGGATTGAAATCACCTGCACGGCCTTGGTTGTACATTCTAAAACAATAATTTTATGATTTTAAATGACTTCGTTTTTGACATAATGGACAAATATAATAAATAAACTCCGAAATATAGGTAATTATTTATGTTTAACGTTTTTTTTTATTGTATACTTACTCCATTTATGGTAATTACATCACATATTTTACTGGGTGCTTATAACTTTAGCATGAAACCCGTTCTTTGGAAACCAATGTTTAGCATTTTATGAAATAGCTATAACGCGATACGATCTTTTCGGTGAGATTTTTTCACTCCGCTTACCATTACCACCTCTCACACACAGCTTATTTCATCACTAGACGGCGACATTTTTTCTGCGATCCTCCTTCTGTACTGTGCAACTCGAGTACAAAGGTCGACCTTTCTAATAAACTACGCGGACAAAAATTAATGTTTCATACACCTACCTAACACATAAAATATCTAATGCTCGCAATAGAAATAAGTTGTTTGTCTGCCATCCTATAAAATATTATGTAGAAATTAATCTTTCGTTTGTTTCTATTTATAGCTCTTATGTCGTAATGTAACTTTTTTGGATACATGTAACATGTTACTAGAGAATACGGTGGAAGTGTACCAACATATGGAACCAACCACGTGTGAAGTGAGTAGTAAATAACGACTGAACTTGTATCACTGGCTAAACTCTCTTGAATCTACATCGGTAAAATGCGGTTACAAATGCTTACGATAGTACTACATAACTATGGAGAATGACATTACAGATTAGATAGAACCTACGTAGTTTATCGATGTTTTAAACTTATCGACAATCTGTTTGCAAAGCAGATCCTATAATTTTAAATATTATCATTGATTTAAGTTGGCAATGACATACAAGACAAATATTTGTTTTGTGAACACGGAATAAGAAAAATCTGTACCTACGTGTGTAATTACGTTTTATGATGATATACATGATTCACGAAAATTGACAGAATACGGGTCGAGTGGATAAAATGGCGGAAGCATAATCACGTTAACATATTGCGGCACTGTCCTTAAAATCTAGCCATTTGCAGATTTCGCATACGGAATTACTGATTAAGAGGAGTTTCCGCCACTTGCGACACACAATACATCGCAGCTTGATCGCAGCCATACGGAGAGAAAGGGGGGCGAGCCGAACAACCGACCTGTTCGCTCGCATCAATGCCACCAGCTTACTCCACGCTGTTCGACACCTGACACACTAGATTCGAATGTTCAGTGCCATACTAATTCATTGCCATGTAGATACAAAGTCCGTAATATTGATTTAAGTTTAGATCATAGAGAATGTAAATTATACGTATCTTGGTCAGGAATTTAGCATCTACCGCGTCGCTCGTAACTAGTTACTCGTAGCACGTTTGTTTCTGAAACTCACGTAGGATCGCACTTTCCAGCTATTGTCACGTTCTTCGAATAATATCACATAATACTGCGATATTATGAGTTGTGATAGAAATACTAGATGTTGTTGATCGTATCTAGCATAACACTATTAAACACAACGAAGTGTAGGAGTAGGTACATACATAAACGAGGAAATTCAATCGGCAAATAAACGAGGGAAATGAGATGCGAAAGACGTCAACGATATCTCATGTATGTAATAATCGAGCATGGCATAACGCAAGGTTAGGTGATGATCATTATAATGCATGAGTGGTGGAATCAACAAATTGTTTGTACCTACACAGTACGTGTCTGGTCGAGCCGGTAGTGTCCGAAATGAACAAGACGACACGCCACAGAGCGCTGCAAGCGGCACTTCAGTTGCACAACAGCCTATTGTAGCCAACCTTGACCTGCTCTTCACGGCAAAATTCACTTACACTCACTCCTACACAGCTTACACTTGAACCTAATTATTTAAGTAGTAGGTACTTTTATATCATATTTCAATGTTTAGTCAGCTGGGTTGTGTTGTAATGATGTATGCGCGTTAGAAATAATAAAAAGCCACCTATTGCGTATCAGACCGTGAACAGGGAAGGGTTGCGTTGTCGGGATGAACGCTCACGGTTGACATTTAAACTTAATAATAATATTTACACATGCACAATATTTATTTTATCGCCAGTCAAAATAAGTATGTATGTATTTCATAAAATTTCTTAAACAAAGGCTAAATTATGCTCGCAAAGTAGGTTTAAGTTAGGTTATTTGTAAGTGTTTTTAAGTTCTCCAGCCCCGATCTCATTTTTATAGACCATATTATGTGCATTGGATTTTTTTACATCCTTCTGTTACCTACATGTGATGGCGTGCCGGGCGTCACTGCCGTGACGTTATAGTTTGTTTTTTAGAAACATATAAATATTATATTCCATAATTTTTTTTAGAAATAATAATAAATAAAATATAATAATAATAAATCAATATTTTCATTCATCCCCTTTTTAAATATAATTTGAACGGTATGCTTCTGACGACACCGGCAAGGCGTTTTCGTCTCGAGCGAGTGTTCTATGCAGTCACAACTTTCACTGAGCCTCGGTCTGTAGTCCACAGGTTTTACGTAAGGGTGTTGCGCCAGAGACGCCCGCGCCTTCGCCCTGCGGAACCACTGACCCACTGCCACAGACTCGTACGAACCTCACCCCACTATTCAACATCCATCCCAAAGAACATTCTCAAACATTGCGTTAGCGTTTATGGAAATATTATCGCGCGAGCCTTTAACTTGAACAACAATTACGAAATATGATTTTAATTGAGTTTGTGGCGAGTTATAAACAATTTTGTGCAAATACATTTAACGATTGTTGAACCTCAACATTATGTTGCGCGTGTGTAGAACGGAGTAATAAATACACATGCATAATATTTCTTGGGTTATTAAAGCTCTTAATTATTTATTTAAAGTATCTATGCAAGTACCAAATATTCAACGAAAAATAATAATTCTAGGTTTATTTTACAAATGACGTAGGTATAATCAACTAGCCATACCTATTAGGTATACACAAAAAAGTTCCGGAAGAAATTCTCAAAAATATGGTGATAACCGCGAAGTTAAATGGAATTAAGCACATTATCTAGAATATTTTGGTAGCTTTTGTTATTAAAGTTCTAGTATAAGGACACGACGTAAGATAATTTGTATGATTCCATAACCCCCTATTATGTAGGTACCTACTGTAAAAAAAATATAATAATTAGAAACAAAAAGAAGAGTAGTTTGTAGAAATGTAGTTTTTTGCAAACTGAATCGGTACTACGGCACTTCAGGACCCCAGAAACTAGGAAGCCAAACGTAGGCTTCGAAGGTTTCAGTCGATTCACTTTTCATCAGAACAATATTATTCCCAAAAAAAATTAACATTCTCAATATCCAAAAATCGAGTGACACCGTAAGACAAAGTGACGTGATACCTTTTTTATATGATACTAGCTGTCCCCCGCGGTTTTACCCATGTTCCTTAGGGAAGTAAATTTTTTCTGGGATAAAACGTATCCTATATTACTTCTAATACCTCCAAGAATATGTGCACAAAATTTCATGATGATCGGTTAAGGGGGTCATCCCATGTGATGGGTTCAAAAAATCGATTTTTTTTTTTTTTCATAAATTGCTTCCTTAACATGTCTAGAATACGGTAGTAAAGTGATTTTTGAAAATTCGAAGTCGTTTTAAAGATACAGCAGGTAGAAGAAAGAGCTGTTTGGAGCGCTGAGTTGGCAGTTGGGGTCCGGGCCTATTGTGTACCGTCGGCTGTATACCTGGCCCCCTTTTTATACATATATACATTTATACAAGTTTAGACAAGTTTCTACAGGCTTAAACAGAAATTTCTATAGATATTAAATATTTTACCGAAGTTATTTTAGTCTTGGTTGAACTTCGAAGAGTGCAACAACTACAAATTATTTTTTTTCATAATGAGTGGACGGAAAGGAAGTATGAGTGGAAATGTTCATCCTGGTCGTAGTAAAAAAAGAAAGTTTAGTGGAAACCGTTTTACCACCCAAAATGAAACGGCATTTACATCAGCTTCGGCGAAAAAACTTCAAAATAGCATGAACATGGAGGTTCCCATCGCTTCGAATTTCGCGTATTGCATTTTGGAGTTTGTTTCTGTATTCGCTGCTATTTCTGAAATGGTAATATGTAAAACTTGTAAAAGTGATGTGTCTATTTCGCAATCAAGTTTCCGTGGCTTAGGTTTTAAAATTATTTTATCGTGTGAGTGTGAAAAACAGACAGTTATAAACTCAGGCCCATTGATCGAGAATGCATTTGAAGTTAATCGCCGATTTGTATTTGTGATGCGATTATTAGGAGTTGGTCACGAAGGAATAAATCTTTTCTGCAGCTTCATGGACATATGTTCAGGTATTGGAAATTCAACTTATACTGCACTACTGAAAAACATTCATATTGCCACATCTTCACTCTGCGAAACTTTATTATCATTCGCTGTGACGCAAGAAAAAACTATGAATGAAGAATCAGGAAAACCACAGGATGAATTGATTGTGTCAGGTGACGGTACTTGGAAGAAAAGAGGCTTTTCATCTCTATTTGGAGTTTCTACATTGATTGGAAAGTACACTGGGAAAGTTGTAGATGTCATGGTTATGAGTAGTTTTTGTGGTGCATGTAATTTGTGGAAAAGTAAAAAAACAACGGATCCTTTAGAGTACGAAATTTGGTATGAAACGCATGTAGATGAATGCACCATAAACCATTCCGGAAGTTCCGGTAAAATGGAAATAAGTGCCATCACGAAAATGTTTTTGAGGTCTATGGAAAAATATGGCGTAAAGTATCTTACATACATCGGCGATGGTGACAGTAAAACTTACAAGGGGATCCTAGATGCTAAACCGTATGGAGATACTGTAGTAACAAAAAAAGAATGTGTGGGCCACGTAGAAAAGAGAATGGGAACACGACTTCGGGCTGTTAAAAAGGATAAAAGAAATAAAGGAATCGGTGGAAAAGGACCAGGTAAACTTACTGATAAAGTTATTCAAGAAACAACGAAATTCTACGGATTAGCTATTCGACGTCATCCAGATTCGCTTGAAGATATGAAAAAGGAAGTTTGGGCAACGTATTATCACAAATGTTCTTCAGATGAAAACCCTCAACATCAATTTTGTCCAGAAGGCGAAGAAAGTTGGTGTAAATGGCGTAAGGCAGAAGCTAAGGATGAGCTCGACCAATTTCATCACGATAAACCACCTCTAATACCAGAAGTACAAGTAGTTATCAAACCGATTTTCGAAGATTTATCGAAAGACGAATTATTAATTCGTTGTTTAGGAGCAGAGACACAAAACAATAACGAATCTTTGAATTCGTTGATTTGGACTTTTGCTCCCAAGCATCTTCATTCTGGCCCCAACATTGTTGAAATTGCTAGCTACTTAGCAGTTATCATCTTTAATGAAGGTTTTGAAGGTGTTTTAAAAGTAATGTCGGTTATGGGATGCCCCATTGGCCGCGAAGCCCATACGTATGTTGAGAAACGTGATGAAAAGCGAATCTCACGTTCTGAGCGGCGCGTAAGTGATGTCGTTAAACAAGCCAGAATTGACTCAAGAGCTGAACAATCTGCTTTAAAAGAGTTTCAAGAGGAAGAGGAAGGAATACTCTATGGACCAGGCATCGCCGATTGAGGGTAAGTTGAGATTTTCATAGTTTTAAATGGACTTGAAACTTTAAACGCGTTTTTCTCAAAACTGTGTTTTTCAAACTTTCCTCCATCGTATCTCAAAAACGGCTTGACCGAATGACCTGAAATTGATAGGGCACACTCAACACATGTAAACGCATGGAATGGACTATTATCAATCGAAAATTTCCAAAATTTCGATTTTTTTATAGCAAAAAACAAAAAAAAAAAACGCAAAATTCGCAACTTTTATTTCAAATGTCTACCAAAAGTCCAATTTTTTGTATATTCACTTGATAATAGTCCATTCCGTGCATTTAGGCTTACAGATTAAAACGCCGTTTTTTTTTTTTTTTCAGATAAGCCAATCAGCCGGAATCGTGGAGGAAGTGCGAGCTCATTTTTTCGAGGCGGGGGTGTTCAGAACGCTGTAACTCAAGTTCTACACAATATTTTTGGCTTAAAATTTATATTTATACTGTTGAAATATATGTTAATAAATGATAATAAACTTAAAGCTCTATCTATTTACTGGTCGTAGAAAAAAAATCCTAAAAAATCCCTAAAAAACAGGCCGTCACATGGGATGACCCCCTTAAGTATTTTTTCCGTGAAAGCGTAACAAACAAACTTACATTCACATTTATTTTATAATATTAATAGGGAAGTAGGGATTTAATTAAGCTAATATTATCACATATTATTTTATATACATTGTAATAATTTTAAAATTTTTATTATGTAAATTTGCCCTTAATAGTATTTTTATTTCCAGGTACTCAGAATAAAGTAGGTTGCTACAAAAATACACATTTGATGTAGGTATTTAGCAATATTTTTGTTCGGTTAGGTAATGATGATGATGTAGCGTTATCGGTGGACCAAAATTGATAAGATGAATCATTAAGAATTTAAATTTGATGAACGCTACATTACATTATTATCAGTATTGAACGTGCACAAAGAACTATTCTAAAGGTTATACTGCGAAAGAAAAGAATATACAGTACATCCAAGCTATATAGTGAGGCAAATGTTCTGACAGTTAGACAACTATATATGTTACAGTGCATCCTTAAAGTACATAAATCAATCTCGAAAGATCCTAAAATCCTTAAGAAGCGAAATCCCCACTCTGTAATAAATAGAAAAATAATTAAAACTGTATTTGCTTCAAAACAATATAATACTCAGTCAATTAATCTATATAACATGATAAATAGAACACTTAGAATCTACACTATGACTCACCACGAATGCAAAAAAAAACCCTGAAAATCTGGCTAAAAACATTAACATATGAAGAAACTGAAAATGTTTTAAAATTTCAATAAATATTTAAGTATTATTACAATCACAGATCATCATCATAGATAGCCTTCACATAATTATACACACATACACTCGCTACACTCACACATCCTACACTTCCCACACTCACACTCACACATACACTCAACACTCACTCATCCTTATACACCCTACCATTTCACACTTTAACTAATTTACGCATCTTATTTAAAGTTTGGTCATTTTATATTTACATATTTTTAACTTTAAACATTTACTATGTATACAAGTTTAATCATAAAAATCGGAAGAGCGGGTCTCTCCTAATACAGGTTTTTTAAAAACTTAAAAGGGGAGCCCCAACCCATGTAATTACTGTAATTTTTGTTGTTTTTTTTTAAATTACAACTCATTGGTTTATCAGGTCTGAGACACTTACTGATTACATCTTTAATAGAAATTACTACCATTATAAGCCCCGAAATCTATATTTCCTATGCTTTCGCCCGTGAATAAGCATCCTGCAACCTTAACCTAGCCAAAATGGTTTGGACTGTGCTAAGTTTTCCATTTCATATTTTTTTACTCTAGATGCTAATAATCAAGGAATCACATCACGTAACGGCATTACCCGACACCAAAATTTGAACGGTTTTAAGCATCAAAGTGTACTCCAAGTGCGATAGATGCTGGCACTTGGATTCGCGTGACAGTTGCTCTTTTAGTAACAGAAAGCAATGCGCAGCGATGTCAACAACGCGACACGGACTCGTTGAATTGCGCAAAGTCATCGATATGCAGCGATGATCAATTGGACACCTCGGCCAGCCAATTATGTAACGGAAGATGGACTAATTTGACAATTGATTTGTATTGACCTCATTTATATTAATGCAGGTATATCGTTACAAATATATACAAATTACCGGTGTCGACTGAGGAAGTGTCCTTGTTCACATCCTTAAAGATCTCTAAATGAATATAGATATTCTCGGAATGCACCTAAGTCGAGTTAAGGTCGTTACTTTATATCAATTTGTATCATACAATCAACCAAGTTACTAACGATGAAGTATACGACATGAGACGTTTCTTAATAATCTTCTAGAAACATAATGATCCTTCAAAAGACAGACATTATGTGAATGTGCGCGTACTGCAACACCAGATAAATCAGATTAATACTATAGTTATCATTTGATTATGCAAAACCGGTGTTCTGAACAATCCGATGAAAACAAGTTAGGTAGGGTACTGGTAGGTATTTTTCCATGCGCTTGATAAATAACAAAGTAAGAATAAATATTCGAGGGCATCAAGTAACTAATTATAACATTTCCCGAATAGTTGAATACACTTTAAGAATGAACCTGTTTTTATTTATAAGCATAACTACATATGTAGTTATCGAATGGCAGTAAAAATAAATTTATAAAACATATTTTTTTTCATTCGTATACACTGGTTGTCTTGCGGACTTAATTTCAAATTGTTAAAGAAATTTGTAACGAATAATCATGTGTGATTATTTCCAATATAAATTAAAAATATATATATAAACATGATTTTTCCTCAATAATAAAGGAAGTTTATGGAGCCAAGATCAATCTGTAATTTTTTTATTTACTTATTAATAAATCAAAGATTTAAAACGGGCTTTGACTAAACCAGATTGGAGTAATAAATTTCATCTCACAAACATATATAATAATTGTTTCTGATGTAAAAATAATATTTAGTATTAACGAATATATAAATTACTTAGTATATAAATCAAATACTATATTACTTACGTGTAATGTAGGTTCGACAAAACGGGCGCGTAACTAACAGTCGCAGGACTAGACGGTCCTTTCTAGAGGAGTGTGCCTGGCCAGGACACCAGGTGAATACAAATAAAACGGGCCAACTTTCGCGATTTGTAGCTTTGTTGTGCACGCGCAGGTGTTGGCGTCCACCGGCGCGGCGGGCAGTGACTGTCATGCGCTCGCGCCGACACTGCCCGACCACCATCGTCTTCGCGAAGTCCCTGCGTCATACCGTTCGCGTCATGAAGCCGTCACCAACACCTTGTATCCGATCATAAGGCTGCGGTACGCAAAATTTAAAACTTTATGGCAACTAATGCGACCTCTAATTATGTTTTTTATAGAAATTAATGTTCGTATCGACAAAAAAGGTTTGCAGGTAAATTTACCACATCGAAATTTTTAACCAAGGTCTGATTGTGGTCAAATATATGGATATGTCCATTGAATTTTTTTTTTATTTGTATTACATTGGATCGTAATATACTGTTGTTAGCGAAATAGTGGTAAACACACGCATTAATGGATCCAACACGATACGTGTTTCCCACTTTGTTGAACTTTACCTAGATCCTAGGTGTATATGTAGTAAAGGTGTTTACGATATGTCAAGATGGAGATATTCCATCTACATTTGTTGTCTGTAAAACCTCAAATTAAAAGGGTTCCGTAGCCGAATGTCTAAAAACGGAACCGGACACGGTAAATTTCATCGGACTAATGGCACTAATAGATAACATTTGGTTAACCGCTATTAAATTGTGTATTGAATCAACGAAATACTAGATTAAGTTGTTAGTCCAGCTACAGGAGGAAAAAAAATCTGAGCTCGGTTTTTAAATATTTTTTTAGGGTTTCGTACGTCTGAATGCAAAAGATGGTCCCCTTATAGGATCACTTGTGGGTCTGTCTGTTGTCTGTTATTTTTGATTAGTTCTGAATCAACTAGATTTAATTTTTTACTGGAATGATTGTACCTGACCTAAACACGGATGGAGATTACTTTTATGGGCAAATCATACCTTATTTTTTTAAAGATTTCATATCTATTATAAATCATATATATTACATATCGAAATAAAAATATACTTCATTTATGTAGGTTTTCACAAGTTCTTAAATTAAATCGTTAAATATACTTCTTATTTTTAAATTAATACAGACAAGACTTGAAATATTGGTTGTAAAATAAATACTTAGATTGTCAAGCTAGAAATTCATTGCCAAGGGTTATTATCCTCCAAATCATTCGATACATTATAAAAACATTTTTGTTACAAAGTTTACTTTACTACCGTTTTAAATTTATGCACTGGTAATTTTAGAATAACTTTAGGTAGTTTGTTTTTAGAAACGTATACATTGCCCCTTATGTGATTTTTTTATTTTCCGATGTTGAGTTACAGGTATATAGCGAGTTTATGCTTATTTCTTGTGGTATGAGTGTCGCTATTTATAGGAAAATTATGTAAATTTCTATGCACATACATTACATAGATATATGTACTGTAACGGCACGGTCAAAATATGAATGTTTTTAAACTTATCTCTAAGATTCATGGGGACTCACGTAGTAGATCGCTTACTTCTGCGTAATTTCTGTTTCTATGATTATTATTAATGTTATTATTTATAAGAATTGTGATGTTGTTTTTCCGGATAAAATTAAATATTATAATAGTAATGATGTCGGCATCACTACCCCAAAGGAGGATTCCATAAGCTAACTAGCAATGAAAATTAGTAAAACATAACTAGTCTAGCTGTATTTATTAGTAGATATTTTTTTCAAGGCATATGCTAATCCCAGATCCTATTCGCCAATCGAGAAATATGAGGCCCCACTGAAGTTTTGCATCTGGAGTAATACCTTTAAATAGTACTATTTCTTCATTCTTCATTTTAATATCTCTATCTACTTCCGCACATTACTTAGACTTAATTTAAGACATTTAGTTTTGTTCTCTTTCAGGAGCAGATTATTTACAGTGAACCAGTACCTTGTAAAAAAGTGAATTATCATCAGCGAACCATACCTACTACAATTTTTGTTTTCTAGAACGTATAGCAGATCATTTATGTAAATAAAAAAAGGAAATGAAATGAAATGAAATATTTTATTCAAATAGGCCTTCACAGGCACTTATGAAAGGTCAGACTCTACCACCGGTTCGGAAGGTTGCTTTTACTGAGAAGAGCCGGCAATAAACTCAGCAATTACTCTTTTCAAAATAAGATTTTGTACATAAAGATGTGTCTTGCTGGAGCGAGCGCTACACCCAAGCATTGTCGTCATTAAAATAATCATTTGTGTTGTAGAAAGCCTTTTGTACTAAAACAGTCTTAATTCTTTCCTTAAATTTTTGTAAAGGCAAATTTAAAATTTCGGTGGGGTTTTTTTATAGATGCGTGCACTAAGTCCTAAAAATGAGCCTTGCACTTTTTGCAGTCTATATGCAGAAGTGACAAGTTTATCCTTATTTCTAGTATTGATGGAGTGCATATCACTCTTTTTGACATAAAGACTAATATTTTGATGTACAAATATTATGTTTGCATAAATATACTGCGATGCAACTGTGAGGATATCAATTTGTTTAAACTTTTCTCTGAGGGAAGCTCGAGAACTCAAATTATAAATGGCTCGAACAGCTCTTTTTTGCAATATAAAAATGGTTTCTATATCAGCAGCTTTACCCCAAAGCAAAATGCCGTAGGTCATAACACTATGAAAGTAGCTAAAATAAACTAATCTAGCCGTATCGACATCTGTAATCTGCCTGATTTTTCTAACTGCGTAAGCTGCTGAACTAAGTTTTCCCGCAAGACATGATATTTGTGTCCCCCATTGAAGTTTTGAGTCTAAAGTAATTCCTAAGAAAACTGTTGACTCAACAAGGCTAAGAGCTTCGTTGTCTAACATTATACTACAGCCTAGTTTTTTAACATTGGGTAATGCAAATTTAATACATTTAGTTTTTCTTGCATTTAAAACAAGATTATTAACAGTAAACCAATTTAATACCTGGGCTAATGCACCGTTTACATCGTCATAATTGTATTTCAGTCTATCAACACCAAAAATCAGTGAGGTATCGTCAGCAAACAGTACAATTCCACAGGTATTTCTTACGTAAAATGGTAGGTCATTGATGTATACTAAAAATAGAAAAGGCCCTAGAATAGAGCCTTGGGGTACACCCATATGCACAGGAGAACCAGATGATTTAACTCCATTCACATTAACACTTTGAGTTCTCTCACAAAGGTTATAGGATAGAGCGCTCTGGGACGCCCATGGTGACTGTAGATCCAGAAACGCCTTACCAATTACATCAACTCTGAATTCTATTACATATGTATGAATTAAGAAGGCCGAGCGCCTGATGTTGAGTAAATCTTATTTAATGAAATATACGGCGTTTTTGGTAATGTCCAGATTAACAGCTCATGCTGGACACAATCAAACGCCTTGGACAAATCACAAAACAACATCTCTACTGTTTATTATGAAAGAGTTCATTATTATTGAAATGTATAAATATTTCATTAAATAAGATTTTCTGAAAAGCATCATTTACATTAATCCTCAAAAGGTATTGGTAAATATGCAATATTTTTCATAATGTTTGCTCTCATTTTGAAGTGACTTTCACTCAGAGATATGCACAAGACAGAAAATAGTCCCAACTTGTAGATTAAAGCAAAACTATAGTCTAGAAATAACATGGTAAATAGTATAAAAAAATATCGTAAGGAACCCTGTCCACGCGAGATTAAACTGCACTTATCCGGTTTTTTATTCAAGTGAACAGTTTGAGACATGTGAAAGTATCTACTCTCAAACTTATTAACTATGTGGTGAAAAATAATGAAAAACATCAAGTTCGAAGAAATTAAAAAACACTTTCTACGGAAATTAGTTGCTTTTTGAAACGTCCGCAATTTTATTGGAGTTCAACTAAGTTCAAGTTTATGCCATAGTATCATTGTAAATTGTTATGTAATGCAAATTATTTTTTTGTAGTCGGTAACATTAACTTTGTTAACTTGCTACATAGAATATGGTCTGACACGCAATTGGCCGGTTATTTTATTTCTATCCCGCTCCCTATTCCTATTGATTAACTAATTGATGTCCTTTGTGTCTGCACTATTTTGAGTATGTAGGCCATTTTTTAACTATTAATTCAACCTGTGCAAGTACCTCCCATATTCAAAGACTGGGACATGTTAGTAGTACTTATATCGAAATAATGATTATGATATGTTAGTTATAATCATACGTGACTAATAGATTAAACTTTGGAAATATGAAGAAGTTGCTAACTAAGAGGTGGAAACGAATAAGCAGATGAAATTTTATTTATGTGTCATATATTTCCAAATCGAGTGGATTTCGTTGTATTACGTTATTGCACTACTGGTTCATATAGTGGCGCGAGCGGCGACCATGTTTTATTGCGCTAATTTAGACTGAAATCTTTTAATATTACTTCATTCTTTACATCCATTATTTAAAATACTAGACTACACTATACTATACAAGTGTCTTCATATTGATATAATTACCTACTTATTTCAGACAGAAGTAATAACTGGTGTGGTTCGTGTCCATCCATTTAAAAAATGGCATTAGTATAAAGATCATTTAAAAAAGAAAAACATTTATTCAGTTTAGGCCCGCGTAGGGCACTTATGAAGAGTGAAATTTAGTTACTGAAGCTACTACCGGTTCGGAAGTTAGCCTTCAACTGAGAAGAACCGGCAAGAAACTCAGCAAGGTTACAATCGCACGTGTTTTTTAAATATTTTTTTATAAAATTTCTGACTTTTTGGCTACTTTACTCTATATCTAAATTTTATGTTTTATATTTAACATTTACAAAATACATTATATAAGCAGGTAACATTCAAAAACAAAAAAATAAATAACAAGACTACAAAATAGTAAATTAGAGTTGTACTGAGCAGAGAGCTGCTATTTGCATACATTTTAATCTTCAATATAATGAACTATCTTGTAATACGCTCATTCTTTCAAAACATTCTTAATTTGATTTTTGAATTTATGATCAGACATTTTGGTTACCGAAAGCGGTATTGTATCGTTTTGGAAAACTACCACATCTAAATTTAGAAAATCAATGCAACATCAACTTATCACCAACTAGTTAATATAGTTATAATTATAACGGGTCTATTTATATTTAAATGCCAATAATAAAATGGCTGTTTAAATTGCGTGTGTAGGAAACATGACAATGTTGAGTCCCTTGAAAGGTCGTTAATCCTCCTGCAGCGAGGCGACGACATCGATGATGGTCAAAACAAATTTATAATTAACTTACAACACTCGACCACCTTCAAATAAAGCTTCCGGTATTCAGACGTTTATGTCAACTGGCTCAGTTTCCTGATTATATTAAAGTAATGACAAATATGAATAAGTAAACTGCCATAAGAATAAAAAAAAATGTTGAGGTATGTCTATGTTAAAACAATGTAAGCTAAGTAGTCATGAAAAAATAAATAATGATAGTATAAGAGTAAGTGTTATGTTAAACTTACATAATCTGATTTATTATCACAGCACAGTGACGGCCGTCAGATTTTGTCTGACGAGTTCCCATCCATCAAACGATTTCTGAAATAAAAAGGTGATGTTAAGAAAATGTGTAAAAAAATATGAATATCTGAATCCTATTTCATGGACGAAACAACAAAATAAACTATGACTAACACTTCTTAGTCTTACAATAATAATTTCTTATTTTTGACATGATTGTCCCTGGTTATAACAAGAACAACTTTATTTATTGCCATCTCGAGTAATATTATTTTAAGTCACGTTAGTCAAGTGACATAAAAATCAGGTTTTAGTAGAAAAAATTGGTGTTTCCACTGTTTTGGAAAAAAAAATATACCGCAAAAACATTATTTAAATCGGCGCATTCATTACTCCACTTCACTAGTGTACATGTACTGATTTTTATTGGATAAAAGTAACTGAAATTATATGAAATTGTTTGTGATTAACTTATTCCCAGTTAAGAGTTCTCTGTGCTCACCAAAATGTCCTCTTAGGATGTAAAAGCCATATTTGGCAAGTGCAAGTCAATTAAAAAGACCCGCTTATGTGCTGATGGACCTTGGTGAAATTTGGTAAGGAGATGATATTACTGTGGGGAAGGACATAAAGGAGATAAATGTACAACTTGTACATTAAAGTAAGACTAACAATCAGAACAACAAGAGTATTTAAGCGGCTGGCCATAGGATGATTAAGTTGTGAATTAGGTATTACATTCTTTGAAGGGTACCTCTTTTTTTATCACATACGTTAAGCACTTCATTGGCTGAATTATTTAAAAGAAAAAACATTCATAGTTTGACTATGACTAAAACTAATACTCACACATTACATTAATACTACCATTAAAATAATACAACACATCTTTCAGTGTTTCATATAATCAAACCTTAAGGTATCCGTGCCTAATGCTGTAAAAGGGGTATAAGGGCTTGTAGAAACATTTTATTCTTGTTGAATTTTAGCCGAGGCTTTGCATGCCTGGATATTTTAAAATATTGGATGGAAAAATTATAATTTATTTACTCGCTTAATAACAAACAGCTTGGTAGCTTATATGTCTCAATCCAATGCATTTTATTAATGTTGCTTTTTCAGCTGATTTTTAAGAACATTCCTCTAATCTTTTACATAGAATGGTTTGGAGTACCTACCACAGAGTAATAATATGGTTACTTTGGGTCATGGAATACAACATGAGAGTGTTTCCATATATGTATATTTTATATTTACATTCTTTAGTAACTTTCAGGATTGGCTGGATTGTCAAGAGCTAGAATATTGTTATTATTAATTATTTTTTAAATGTGATGCTTAAACTCATGTTCAACATTATAACAACTGTGTAACAATCACCAAACTTGCCCACATGATAGTGATTGTTTGTTTATGGTACATGTAAGCTAATTTCACTTAAAAAATGATTGATACAATTTCATAATTATACAAAACATATTATTGAACAATCTAAATTAAAGAGCGATAAATTGCCGGTTGACACCACCTTTTCAAAAGATCCGTCAAAATAAATATTGGAGAATTTTTGTTTGCGTTAGGTAGCAATCACTTAATTCATCAATATTAATGTAATAAACTAATACAACAATTACGCTTCTTTCAGCATAAATCGATCAGGAAACTGAATATATTTCGGTAGAAAGTTGAAAGTAGGCGTCTAAAATATACGTGAGTAATTGTACAAATACCAAAGCTCGTAAACTTACCTCACCATAAATAAAGACGATTTTTGTATCCCAATGAGTCTGCCGTGATATCTTGGGTCAGTCTTGTGACAAAATGTAGACTATCAGTTGCGAGAAAACCTCTAGACACGCCGCCGTCGTGTTACTTCATACGCTTCACTCTATATGAGTTTATCTATTCTCTAATCACTCTCAAATTCAAAGAATAAATTTAGGTTATAAAATAGCAGTCGTTAAAATAACCATTCATTATTTGTTAGCTTCATATTGAAATTAGTATTATTCATAGCAATTATAATAGCTACAGGTAGGATCTAATAACGATACCAAATTAAATTAATTTAGATATAAATAATATTATAAACCCAACCCACTCCATTCGGCACCACCCACGTATTAGTGATGTGACTACCTACTAACTAGTACCTACACTACTGAACTAGAGCTGTTACAAATCGTATGTATTCGTAACTGAAAATTCGTAAGCGAATAAATACATACGGATTGTTTGTTTACTTTTTCCATATTCTATTTTGATCGTAAAAAAAAAATTGATAATATTGGATATATATATGGATTGAAATAGTAGGTATCGCGAAAGGTGCCAACAGATTGCAAACCGTATGTAACCAAAAATTCGTTGGCGAGTAGATACAAGGATTGTTCGTTTACTATATTAAGAACACAATATATTTCATTTTGACAGTAATATAAAAAAAGCTTTAAGACTATGTTGAGCAACAATGGATGGATTATGGTAGGTACCGACTATTTTATCTTTCTGTGATTATACTCATATATAGTACTCAGCAAAGCACAGACACAGAACTTTTTCGCATTATAGGATAAATAATAAGTACTATGTTTTCCATGGACGAAAAGATTTACAGTTTGCTCTACTTAGGTAAAATATATTTATTTCTATCTTTTTATAATATTTTTGTGTTTGTGTAATGTATTATTATTTCTCCGTCATCTTTATAGATCATAAGAATATTATGGTATTAAAAATATAGCAAAGTCAAAAGTAGGCACGTAAACGACGATTAAGGATCGATAGATAATGAGTAACAGATTTGTAACTGATACAAGATGTTTAAATAATTTATTCGTACATACTTACAACTATGGCAGAGAAGACAGTTACAGCAGAAACTAAACAAACTACTTTATATGGCAACACTTCTATCATTGCCAAGCTTGTTAACTTTTGTGTGATTCAACTAGATAAGAGTAGCCACTAACTAGCCAGATTCAAGAAAATATTTATAGAAGATGTACCATATTAGTAGTATCATTGATGTTTCTTGTCTGTTGAAAACCTGCAAACAAAATGAAGACTAAAAATTCGTTCTACAGTAGTTTTTATCTTTTGATTCCTTGTTTGCGCAAAAGTTCAAGTGCCATCTATTGTCGAGTAGATAGCTGATGTATATTTCAATATCGAGAAGCTACTAGACAGTAGATGGCAGAACTGATAATGCAACATCCTACAAAGAAATGGTTGTCACGATTTTCCGCTAGATGGCCGGAGAACGATTGTTCTTGATTCGATTCCTACTGAGCAAAGCTGAGGGTGAGTAATGTGTGCCAGAATGTGCGACAATGTCATCATGGAATTTAACTAAAATCTCTACAGTGAAATGTGAATGTATGTATTTACTTTTTTACAATAAAGTAGGTGCACTAAGTACAGTCGTTTGCGTAGGTACCACTTATGTGATAATAGGCGTATCATGTATAGATTTTCTTAATGGATCTTACGCATATAAACTGGAAAGTGGTTCTAGGGGTAAGTACTTGTCGTACTTAGTAGGTAAGCATAATAAGGCAGTAATAAAAAGACAATCAGTTGAAAATTTAATAGGAACATCTGCTGTTCTATAGGTCATAACTGCTTTTTATTCTGCAATTTAAAATTTATAGAACTAGCCTGTATCTATTTAAAATTAGAAAAAATATAATGATTCTCTGAAATGGGTGATGCTATCAACAAACTTTTTGAAGAAAAACATACCTAACCACCTATCGTCGAAAAGCACGAACAAAGCATTAACACGTTCTGTGCTTCATGTTCCTGTGAATATGCTTTATACTGCTGCCAGTATCACCATCGCTCTGCAGGAGTAGATAAATCGATACATCGGAAATCGATTACATTTATAGGAAAGGGAGAGTTGTAGTCAAACAATTTACGTCTTAAATTGTCTTATATTACTAATTATTACTTTGACTTTAATAAGAAAGTCATCATGATACCTTTAACAACACTCGAATGAGCACAATGCAAATATAATATTTGCCAAAAGCCTCCGACTAAAATGGTCAGACGGACATGTCGAAATAAGCAAGTGTTTCGTTTTGTGGCTATTTTGGCTACGGAACTCAAGAACGATTCCGTGAGTAGGTATTACACAATCGCCTGCTGGCTGCGAATGGATTTTTCAGACCAGTTAGGTCAAAATTCCGAGCTCTGTTTTTGACCGCAGATAACCTTCAAAACCAAAGAGCATTAAAGGTAGTTTACGTGCCTATGATATATGACTTTCTAGTAAGACACCATGACCCAGACTACCTTGACGAGACTGATTATGGGGCTCTTGCCTTAATTATCTACCTATCAAAGCGAAGATGCAACGTTAGCGTTAGAGATACTTATTCGGTCTCGTATTCTATAACAGCTACCAGTAGTGGTTGCAGTGGATGTTGCTTCGAAGCCCTCATTTTAAATACTTTTTAAATCCAAACCTACTGACACAAATATTTGAATAAAATCTTATTGCCTTGATCACACAACTTTAAAAGCCTTGAGAAAGTTGAATTTTGCTCCAATAGCCCAATTAAATTGTATGATTATAAATTTAATTCAGGATGGATATTCTCGGACGGTTAATGAACTTCCATGTGTATTGAGGTGCAACATTACATTGATAAATTTTCGTTGCACTTAAAATCTTGGCGAATAACAGCTTGATAGATTTTATTTAAGCCCATATCTAGCATATAAAAAAATACTTTGTTTACATTCTAAAGAGGATGAAACTTCTTTTATTGTGGTATGATTAACAACAAATATTATGAAATAAAGCGCACTAAACTAATTTATTATTCTTTTATGGCTTATGTTTTACATAGATGTGAAATATTGAGTCTAAAATTATGATAAAATAGGCTCGAAATGTATAACGATTTTTTTTTGTTGGCTTTAGGTTACAGTAAAATCGCATCGGTACGGGATGTCCCAGGATATTTATTTATTATTTATTTATTATTATACATCGTTTATCATCTTGCCTCGTGTGAGAAACTAGCTACGTTTGTGTCTACGTCACGACAGGCGAGCTACACCATCGTTTGCCATACCAGTTCTCGCATCATGTATTTACATTTTTCATTACATCGAGTGGTTTATTTGAACATCATGTGACGTTCTTACTTGGCTCGTTGAATAGTGTCTTGAATTTACGAGTGGAAATAACGCACAACAAAATTTTGGACAAAAGTTAGCAACTTACCATATTTCGCACTTTGTACATATTTATTTACTTATATTCGCATAAACACACATTTTTCAGTGTAACATTTGTTTTGTGGGTTTTATGCGGAGTACGAGGTGCGGCTATTAAACCGAAAAATAGACTGAATTCTATATCACTCGGTCACTAAATCACTTAAGCATTTAGTCTATTTGATAACTGAATCATTTAATTGCTTGTTTACACGCATGATGTAACTTAAAATTAACTTAATCACTTAAGCACTTTAAACGTGTAAATGAGGCTTTAGATACGGGAAATCATGTTCGAGAACTAAACATTTCAAATGAAAAGAATTTGTACTTGCTGACCAAAACAGCCATGATCATACAGTATAAGATGGACGGACAGATGAACGCATATAGGTATAGATTTTCAGACATACAGATAGTTATTGACATTTTCCATGCGACTTCAGTTTTAAGGAATGTTCAGATTTGTTAAACTAGAATTTAGACTCTGTAATTTTCGTAATAATTTTAATAAAGCCGCTTTTTATGTCGTCTCAACTAGCCTGTTTTTGTGTGTTTTGATTATTTGGTATCACTCATAGTCTCCGAGTAAATGGTCATTTACAGACGAACATGACGGAGCTATAAGGTCGCTTGGTACCTACTGATGAGTTAAAACAATATTCCAACATTGTATGCAATTATGTTTTTATTTATATAACACCAAATTAAAATGAATTAAAAAAAACTCAATATGTAAATGGTTTTTTGTGAATGATATTAAGTATTGCTTTCCCCATGTCTTTGTTAAATAATAAATTGAAAAAAGAAATACATAATTTATTTATAATGCCTTTGCATAAATAAGTTTTCTTCAATGCGACGAAATATTCCTGCCAATATAATTTTCATAATAAATAATAAAGTTACTAAAAGTGCCTACGTATATCTTCTATGTCTATATATATATTCTATGTTTTCGTCCGTTTTTTATTGAAAAGGTTTCTAAAAGGGCCCCAAACGGGTGCCCGAAGGCCCCTGCATGGTCAAAGACGGTCCTGATTTAGTTATAAAGATATTATTATGAATTAATAAGATGATCGACACAAAAAGTGGTCAAGGTCTGAATACTTTATGCAAAACTACTACATGCTTGTTTCTAAATATATCGATTTAATTTTTATTTGATCATGATAATCGACTGTCGCCAAAATTACCGCGCCATCAATTTTTTTTTTAAATGGTAAACATTGTTTAAATGTATTAATCTATATTTTTTTAAACGTACATATCGTATATATTGGACCACAATCTCACTGTAGTTAGTTTTATGGACTCGAAGCTCTCTAGGGGCTATCAATATGTGGCGTGCACACCTCAGAATTTCTTGACGACTCTTTATTAATATTACTCTGAAATTCCGCGATGCTGAGAAATTTTAAAGACCGCCAGCCGCGAGTCTATTTTATAAGTTTAGTGCGAGCTGCCTAGGCATGATAATGGTGATACAACCAACGTTGTGTTATCCTATCTCCGCATATTTAAAAGGGCCATTAATCGGTTATTATGTACATTTTGTCCCATACCAGAACACCGGTTTAACTGGTTTAGTTTTGAGACCTACTATAAAAAAAATCGTTAAATAATCAATATTGAAAAATACATCAGTTAGTTGGCTTAAACTATAAATATACTTAAACAGAAAATATATCAACATACTTTAAAGCATTCAGTAGGATACCAACGCATTATTGATATTTAATTAATGGCGATTAAAACAAAGGTATACAACCTTTAAACTGTAGCATATTAATTGAGATAGTCGTATTAGGATGAGGAACAAAAAAGTACCAAGTTATTTTTTTTTTTTTTTTATTATTTAAAGTTAACTTGTTAATTTTAAATTACCAATGTAATTAAATTAATCTGTAATTGTGCTCTTAACACCTAAATACACATTGAGTATCAATATAAATTTTATTATAATGTATACAATGTTGTTTTAACAGTTATTATGTTATTAATTATCAACATATATAATTACCATAGTCTATGATAAATCCTTCCCATTAACCTTATTCTAATTAATTACAGACTCTCTTCTACATGTTTTTTACGGATTGTGTATTACTGAGATTATGTTGCGCGTAGAAGACCATCAGGTCTACGCAACCTTTATTACAAGTGGTGCGAGCAAATAAGGAAATGAGCGAATAAGAAATTTAGAAGTAGTAGAGCTCTTTGTGCAGAGTTCGTCCGGAGAGGTACAACCACTATACCCATACCCATTTCCGCCGTGAAGCAGTAGTGCACTTGTATAACTGAAGGCAATTAAAGGTATCTATCGGAAGGTATCTGGGCAAAATGTCAATAGTATCTACATCTGCATATCCCTAGGACGTCCACTGCTGAATATAGGCCTCACTGATGGATTTCTACAGCACTTCGGCTACCTGCATCCAGCGGTTTACAGCGAATGGAACTAGGTCCTCCGGTCCACCTGTAGGTCACTCTCTGGCTTACGGCGGCATCTGGCGACGGATCGGGGCCGAGCGTCGTCTTCCCGTTCCCGCTCCACCCCCTTATTCTGTGACAATACAACATTACAGAAGGACGAGGCTGCCTGCCACGCTCTTCGCTGCCGATCATGGGATTCAGCAATGCCGACAGCGACAAATCCTCCCTGACTGTCGCGGACAAGGCGGTGCGAGGGACCGCCCAGGCTGGGCACTCCTCGCGCGTGTTACGCCGTGTCCGCGACTGCCACCGAACAGTGGTGGCATGACTCTGCAAGTATTGAGAAACCCTGCCCCCTTGTCGTTTTTGAGCTGTTTCAAAACTGACACCCTGGATAACTTTTAATTCTGCGCTGCATAGAATTATTAAATATTACAATTTTGTTGGTACAATAACTGGAAATGAGTGGTTGCCAGCTGCCTACCTCACCTTCACATACCTTCATGCTGTGACAAAAAATATATACATATCGCTATGTACTTTTTGTAGCTAACAATTAATAAAAAATAAACGAGTTCAGGTCTAGAGCGTTGCCCTTCCATGAAAAACAAACACGTGAATATTCTGTTAAATCACGGAGCAATTGAATTATTCACATACATATTAATACATACGCATCAAATTAAAAACATCCGCATGTATTAAAATTCGAAAACATAAAAAAATAAAATAGAAATGATCTTTTCCGCATTGTATTACTTGGTAGCAGTTTTATTGTATGGCGTATCAGGAATTAACAATAGGTAGACTGTTGACTTAATATCGATGAGGGGGGTCTTATTGTCATGCTGTACACGATCATCTTGCATCTTAGACTTATTGGTGATCAATTTGTATTAAAGCAACCTATGTTCTTATTCTATAAGTTTAAACAAATGTTAGTGTACAGTAGTATGAGATCACACATCATTATTCATTCTGACAAAAAATTAAATAAATAAGCGGCCTAATGCGAATCAGAGTCGCACACGGTTTCGTACTATCGTACAATAATTACAAAACGCCGATAAAAACACGTTTCTGGTATGCACCTTTTAATTTTTTATGTTTTTTTTTATATTTTATTTATTTGTTGCTATAGCGGCCATAGTAGTAGGTACGCACTTTGTGAAAATTACAAGGGTCTAAAATATCGCCCCTTAGCAGTCGGACGGATGGACGGACGGACTGCGGACACTTGAAAATAGGGTTCCATTAGTAGTGGTGGTAGTTTCAGTAACTTTGACTTCCACAAGTGCCCTCCACGGCCACGTGCCTAAACTGAATTGGAACCCATTGGGTACGGAATCTTAAAAATGAATGCTCTGTGCGAAATTAGCACCTTTCAATCGAACCCTAAATCAGAACTGAAGAAATAATCATTAACTTTGTGCTATAACTAAATATAACTAGTTTAAGGTATTGTCAATTAATCCATTTTAATGACTGCCTGTTTATTCAACTTAAACTAGTTAAGTATTTTTTTGTAACTATTTGTTACATAATTTAATTATACACTAATAAAAGTTAAGTGACGAAGGTATTTTGTGACTAATAATATTATTTGATTCTTTCGGCCCGAAGATGGGACCTTTTGGAAGGCGAGCGTCGAGTACAAATCCAGTAGGCCCTAGTACTAATTCAGCCTGAACATAAAAATACAGAAAGAAGGAAACAAGGTTGAGTCTACAGGGAATAACTTGCCGGACAAGTTGCTAGGTAATTGTTGAGTCAAAGAGAAACCTGCCAAATCAAGATGTCAATCATGATTATTTCGGTAGATGGTGACTCGCCTCTGACTAAATATGCCCTCATGAACGGTCACCAAACGGACAATGGGCACAATATTTGTGTCATCAGGCAAAGGTGTCGAGATGTTCTACAGGTAGGCAGGCGTGCGAGAAGTGGAGGCAAGAGAGTGCAGATTTTTCGCAACTTCAAGCATTTATTATTATATTCACAACAACAGAATAATTCACAAATTTATATTTAATTTTTTATATTACATTTAATTTATTTATTTTAAATTGTATGTAGGTATATAATGTTAAATTCATAAATTTGCTTACCATAAGGAATTATGTAGAAACAAAATAGCCTTTGTTTCAACATTATTTGAACCAGTACTTTAGATTTTACATCGTTTTTTTGCGAAAACAAAATAAAATATGCGTATTTTATTTTGTTTTTGCAAAAAAGCATCTGCCTAAGTAGCTGCGTAGCAAGGCCGTGGCAGGCTTTGGACAAGATGTGTGATGAAAAGAAAAGGGAACGGGGCTTTTAATATAAACAACCAACTCTGCAACATTTATGTAGAATTCATGACAGGAGGAAATTATTGGAAGTATTAATATACTTTCATCTTAATTTTTTTTTTAAATTGATAGTCACAGATCGAAGTGATAACTTGGATCGACTTATTTGATGGGTCGAAGGAAGACTTATTACCCCTAACACGTGTATTCATAAAAGTAATATAAAAATTAAGCTGTCCAACATCGATATGAGGTTGTACTTTTTTACCTTGAATTTCTGCAAAATATTCTATACAATCGTGAAATAAATAGTTGAAGTGTATCCTGTCTGAAAATACCTTCTACTAAGTGACGTAGTAAAGTAAGTAAGTACTTAATGACCTTAACCATTTCTTTGGGCTTTAGTTTTGATTTAAATTACGAAACCATAGGATATTTTTAGTTTGTTATATTCTGACGAGGCTGTAACGTAGTAGGTACGTAGATATGTCTAGATCGTGTGCTTAGCTTCGAGAATTCCGGTCTTTACTGCGTTAACTACAGTGTCAGCGACGGATTCTTTGTCATTGAGAATAATGCTTAAGACATGATCATAATATGGATGACTATACCTATTCAAATAGATATATTGGAGAAAAAAAATCCTACAGAAAAATTTAAAGCCTCTAAGAAAATTTACGAACAGTAAATTAAGTATTTACCTATTTAGGAAACTAGCTTCTGCTAGGATTCCGTTTATTTATATTTACCTATTCAGGGAACAAACTTCTGCTCCGCGGATTTTCCCGTGTTCCCAAATGGTCTTATATGCTTCACTATATAATGTATCCTATGTGTAATTCGAGGCAAACTTTCAGATAGACAGATAGAAATTCTAAATGCGGCCTTTTATGATTAGGCCTCGTATAAATAGCAGTTTAAATGTCAGCATTTATTTTGAAATTGCAGACAGACACTTCAACTGTATTTATTGGTCTATAGATTAATGTTTGTAGTATATACGTCTCAAGTGAAAAAACATAGATTCAATTGGTGGCATGTGCCTCTTCTAGGATTAGGCAAAGTCTTATTTCTTTATTGAAAAGTTTGTAATGTAGTAAGAGTAATGTACCAAAGACAATTAAATATAAACAACACTTCTCTATCAGTTGTTTATTGGCATCTATGACTGTCAATCTTGTGGTCCATCAGTCTTGTCATCGTTGGATGTAAACCCTGGTTTGTTAGTTCTATATCAAGTATCGGTATAAAATCTCAAGATACAAGTAAATTAAACAAGAAAGCAATCCCTAAACGAATTACTATACGATCGAATTACTCGGCATGGAAAGCTCATTCGTATGACACCCCTGCATTGTATGATCGTTTCCCTTGAGGGGGAAAGGATAGTTTCGGTATATTGCTTCTCACCATGGCGGGTTATATTTCAGTTCTTTTTTCCCAATAAAACAAAGGTATCAGTCAGTGTCGTATCACTATCTAAGTTATTGTTGATCAAAGATATAACACGTTGTTTTGTAGATATTGATGGTGCAAAGCCCTTATCGTGGTGATGTGGTGACGTCAAACTCCGCTGTGATATATACTGGTGGATTGAGCGCGCGCGAACATTATTAGTGAACGAGTGACCCGCGCAATTTGCCCACGCGCCTGGCAGTTCGGGCCGCGCCGTAGATCTTACCTTGCGATCGTTGCTGGCTCCATTTTTTAACTCAAGTAATATTACATCGCACCAGTGCCTTTAGTGAATACTTGTGCGGGAGAAATTACTAGGCCGGTAAGTTTAATTTCAAAATAATCGCGTCCTGCACCTGTACGCACACACAACAGTGCAGCCGGTTGAAACTTTATTCAAGTTTTATATTTCGATTGTAGTAAGTAGCAAAATTTCTTGGAGGCCCAAAGGTTTGCAAATTATAACTGTCTCACAAAACCGATAAAAATCATAGTCGTATAAGTATACAAAACGTTACGAATTCTATAATTTATTTACCTTTATCTTCATAAAACTGATCAAATATTTTTTTCTTAAGTAATATAACCTCTTTAATAAAACCAGTGTTAAAAAATGTCAAGAAACCAAGCTTCATCAAATTTAGGAATAACATAAAACATAAATATAAAAGTGTATATCTAGATTAAGTGTAGCTATTTTGTAAAAAGGTAAGATCCTTTTTATAAACATGTTACTGTCGTAGAAGTTATAGCTTTACCGGTTTTACTGAGGTAAAAATAATTTGAGTGAGGAATAGTACTGGGTACTTCTTCTACTACATATTTATTCGTTCTAATAAAATCCAATTTCAAATTGGGATAATGTCCTTTGGAGTACCCAATCTTAGTAGATAGCACTCTCAATTCGATCATGTATTGGACAAATCAGAGCTAGATCTTTTCAAAGCGTCTTCGTTTCATAAGTATACACTTTTGTGGTTAAAAAGCAACCCTGTTGAATGTTCTTACTGGAAATTTTTTTATTATAAATTCCGACCTTCATATTAGATTCTCGTGCCTTTTGTTCAGAGTAATTTTGCTACGATCAACATTCTGCAACCAAATATGCATGAGCTTACGCACTTATGCACGCAAACGATAAAATAAATGGCCAACGATTTCTTCCACTCGCTTCTTTGTCTTACATATGTGATAGGAGGGACATGTATGTGTAGATGCAGATCATATTTCTGTATCGTGAAGGTTGAGGCTACCTAGAGAAGGGGATATCAATTATATTTGTTACCCTTGCGGATTTAACTATTAAACGCTTTTGAACTAAAACACTGTTTATACCATCATATATTTATAGACCACTTTTCTGTCATGTCCAATCATTTAACATTATTTACTAGACTATTTTAAGAGTAAGTGTTTTAGTGTAGATAGTGTTAATAAGATATCACTATAGATTCATGATATTTCTAAACGTATGTTTGTTGTACTCACTATTTAGTTTAATTAAAGCTATTTTCAAATAAGGTACAATCTGTTATTTTATGTAGGTATTACCTTGTATTCTTTACATATAGAGTTTTTTTTTATTTAGTTTTTTTTTTCTGTTTGTTTATTTATATTTATCTTAATGACGACGTTCACATTCTTCTGTCTACAACACTTTTAAAAACACCAGCCTTGATTGCAGAGTTGTACTTACATATTACCTGAAATTATTTGTTTTCCTTTATCACACGTATAAACTTTTTATAATCTAAACAAATCACATAGTTAACTTTATAGAACTATTGTCGGTTCTCATACCTGCGACAGAATGGGGTCACACTGACACCACATCTAATCCTTACATTAGATTTCTTGGTGAAAGCGCTTTCTCACACGATTTTCTCTCAACATTAGACATGGTGATGCCCTTTATGACAATGTAACTACAACTTACAATATCTTCACTGAAAGTCTCTATCAGTCAAGCGCACGATATTATACGATGGCTATTTTGTGGGAAGTTACAATGTTGCGTTGCATTTTCCTTTTATTTTTATATCATTGTGAAAAACTTAAGTTTAATTAATAAATTCAGTGGTGTTTTACTCATAAGATATCAATACAAGTAAATTAGTGAGGAGAAGTGAAGTATACTAAAGTAAATGTGCACATTGTGAGTGACTTCTCAAGTAGTCTCAAACGTAATACGGCCTCTGTTTTCCTAAAACCTTTTTTGCGGACACTTGTAACTTGACTTCATGATAGTGTTCGTTTAAGTGATTTAAACAAAAAATATAACTTGACATTGGCTGGAAATAAGTCCAAGATAATGTTGGGTTGCCATTCTTCCAAAGCAGATGTTTTATGATGTGATGACTAACACCAACAACAAATACATAATAAAATTCCACATAAGTTATCAGACTTGTATTTTAATAGCTTTATTGTTTGAGTACAGTTGCCTGACAGGCATGACTTATGTTAGAATTACATAATTATGACATAGGAATCGACACCAAGACACGAACTTGACTGTCGTTTGATCAAGTTTAATAATATAACCTTTATTGAAACGTCGTTGGTAATTTGTTTTGGTCCATTAGATCTACTATATATAATACTATAAGAAGTTCCTTTTGACGTTTAAAAACGTCTTTGGAAAATCAACTTAATTTGTTTAGAAATAAGGTTCATATATTTACCCCGCGGTTAAATGTATGATGACCTAAATGAACCTTTATGTCAAAGCAAAAGGGTACATTTCTCTATAACATTCTTATACGTCAAAGGGGACTTCTTATTTTGGACAGATAGCTTTCATCTCGCGGTTTCATACCTGTGATGGATTTAATATATCCTATGATAATAACATAGCCTATGTCTGTGTAAATATAGTATACATTAGTACAGATTTTGTTGTTCTATTTATTCCTTCCATATATTATGTATCTATAAATACCTTATATTTAACCAGTTCACACTAATATTTGTATTGATATAATATTAAACAAAAAAGGTTTAAATAAAAAAAACCAAATAAACCTTTGGTTTATAGTATTTAAAAAGTAAATAAAAAACGTGTTTGAACGTGTGACTATCGTTGTTAAAAGAGGTAATTCCAAAAATAGGCTTATAGGCCTTATAGCTCAAATATAATTGTGACTTGTGTGTCAAGTGATATAGTATGTTGTATTTGTAACTCAAACTGTACAAGATGTCCTAAATATTTATACCAAAATTCTTTTTCCATTTAAATATAAAATGAATCCTTTTTAATTTATGTTCTATTTCGAGATGCGTTCATGTTCATTATATAGAAAAAAAAGTGGTGTTTACAGACTTTAAGATTTAAAAATAGATTGTGACATTTTATAATACTTTATTTTTTTCTAGGCTTTATCTGCAAATTCGTCATTGAACTTTAAATATTCCATTACTTTATTATAATATTTCAATCTACCTAGTGGAATCCTTTGTTATTATTAAACAATATTTTGCACAATGTTATTATCATAAATTATACTGAATGGAAAAATGTTTTTTGCTAAAGTCAATGTTAGGACTACACAATAAATGTTTGTTGTTCGTTTCCGCGTCAATATATTTAAAAATTAATAATATTAATTCAGAAGCAATTTAAGTTAGTAAACTTTATATTAACTATATGATATAAAGGAAATAATGAAAATCCTTACACATTTGAGTACTAGAGGTCTTAGTACTACCACCTTACCCATTTCCGCCGTGAAGCAGTAGTGCCCTTGTACTGTGTTTTTCGTTTAGAAAGGTAAGGACACAGGTAAAATTATGGGCACATGAGACTTAACAACTTCACGTCTCAGGGTCGGCAACGCGTTAGCGATTCTCTGGTGTTGCTAATGTCCATAGGTGCCGGTGACCACTTACCATCAGGTGGGCCGTGTGCTTGTTTGTCGGATCATGTTAACACATGTTAAAACAAAAATTAACTTATAGTCATTTCAGTATTTTAAATATACATGTATGGATTCACTCGGGTTTCCAAAAGATCTAACCTATTCTGGAATTGTAACGTAGCCTATGTTACTTCGGGGTAAACTAGATTTCTAATAGTGAAAGAGAAAGAAGACCCAGAGATTATTCTAATTGGTCCAGTAGTTTATTAATCTGTTGTTTATCTAATTATAATATCAGTAGGTATAGATATCTTATATTAATCCTTAAGTACCTGGATGGCCGAGCATTGCTCGGGATACCTTTACTAACGTGACTTCTACTGTATTTTCATTTTTAAAGCACTGTCATATATACCTAGATACGAATAAGATGCGACATTAACGGGCTCCCAATAACAGTATTTCTCACAAAAGATGTAACTTGAACCTTACCTTATGACATTGTAGCAGTTTCGTTCAGCATCGTTGGAGCCGTTTCCGAGATTCTAATTATAAATATACAAGAATTGCTCGTTTAAAGGTATTAGATAGATAGATAGATAGATAGATAGATAGATATTAGTAGGTATATATATGTAATATTAATCCTTAATAGTTACAATGATTTGCGTGAATCAGTTTTGAACTTAAGGAAAATATTTTCCATCTTCGAAGGTTGATTGAAGAGTAGGTACTTAGAGAATATTATTACATTGAACCTTAGCGTGCTAGCAAAATATCAGCTCAGTTATTATGTCAGATGAAGCGAAATCCATATATTTATTATGATTAGTATACAAAATATTTTTAAATCTCCATCCGGATCATTAATCAAATATCAGTGTATTTGTCGGTAATAATGTATCTGTGATCCGGAAGTAAAGATTTATTACTTATTTGCTTCTATCTATAATATTTTTAGGAGAAGTAGTTTTTGAAGATATTTAGTCGATAGTTTAGTAATATTAATATTAAGAATAATAGTATGACATTAAACGGCCAATGGCAAAGTCCGATTGAGTGGGTGCTAAAGTTGTAAAGTAAATACGACAGTGAACTTGTAAGACTCTCAAAACATAGGCCTTCGGAATTCAGCTCGCGGCGGTTAATTAGATTTTAGTGTCGTAAGTATCACGACAAGCAAGCCCTAGTCTCGCAATCTTACCCATTAAGACGGTGTTGCAATTGAAATCTGCCGCTGTACACAGCCTGGCACATAAGAATATTCTGAAAAAAAAAAATCTATTTTCATTACCGCATGAGAAAACGTCATTAGCACTGCGACATTTTTATCATTGTCATGGGTATTTCCATTATAATGATGGTTGCGAGCGGAAGAATCTACGCCTGCAGCAATGTCGGCATTGTGGCACGCAGACTCGCGCGAGCCATTGTCCTCGTTGCGAGAACTTAACCTGTAATTTTTTTAATAAAGCATTCTGCTTAAATATGGAGATGGTACTCTATTCATAAAAATATATAGTATATGTGCCCTATGGACTCTTAAGCGTTTGGACGATTTTGACGGGTCTTTCACTGGTAGTAGATAGCTGATGTTATAAAGAGTAACTTAGTCTTTTTGTCCTGGGAAAATGTAACATTTGTCGGGAACGCAAGGGGACAGCTCGTACAATATCAAATAGAATGCATGTTCAATTAAATGGTATAGGGTGCTAAGAAAGCTATTCCATAAAATCGTAAGCAAAATATTTCAAGGGGAGCCTACCGTGGTACCTACGTGATAGATTTTTTGGGTGTGGACCAAAACTATCTCTTAATAATACGAATTGTTGTTCACTTTTTCTTAATGATTGGTTTAAAAATATTGACCTTTAAATTAATACCGTTTAGGTTGCATATTTCACACAGCAGTTTAACTTCTTTTTCTGTATATGAACGTGTGTGAATGAAGTGTATGAAGTAGTGGGATATAAGATAAGGTGTTAAAGGAAATTTATCACCACTGGACGCTGTTTCCAGAAAAATTTTAGTAGCTTCATAAAAATACGGACTGATCAAAGATAAACTCTAAAGCTATAAACCTATTTAGTTCTGAGTAACATCATTATTTTCAGTCATAGACTGCCAATTCGGAGTATTTTTTGCGGTCAACATCTATAAAGCTATTGTCATTTTATTTGTGCACGTTTAAAAATTAAAGATTTATGGAATATATAATCTACTTAAATAGTAGATAGTGTTCTATGTTAGTTTGAGAATAACGAACAGAGATATATTAACAAAAAATATTCTTTTTCGTATTTTAACTTTTTGTTTATAGATAAAAGATTTTTACGAATTTCTGATTCATTGCTATAATTTTAATTGGGTATAAGTAATAGCGTTAATAATAAACTTGGTTTATCTTGTGTTATTATAAACAAATATTTTTAAAATCGATTATGCGCGATTGTGGTCCTTGCCAATAATTTATTTTGGTAATGTACAATTGTTTCCAAAATATTATTTACATTAATTTTAATAAAGCAAGTCATTTTAAATAAAAGAAATATTTAAAAGTATTAAAATTTATTGAACTTTGGACTGTTAAATACCTACAAGTATAACTTTATCATTTATTATAATATGTTATATCGTTGTATCGAATGAATAATAGCAATATAGTAAGGCCGTTAATAAAACCGGATCGAGGCGATCATTAGGAATATCTATTTATTATCGTTTCCGTGGGACTCACATTTTGGACTTTTGGTGAAGGTGAGTTCATAAACACACCTTAAAAAGTTCGTTGGGCTAAAACTTGTCTAATGAATATATTGACAACAGAAAAATCAGAACTCTTCTATTTACGATGTAAGCGATTGCAAATCCCTAAGTAGCCATTATTCATTCTTTATTGTTTTAAGATCTTTGTCTTGCTATTATTACAGTAATTAATTAAACAGCGTAATAAAAATCTTGAGGAGTCATTGGCGGAAACGGTTATTAAACTATTCGCAGCGTGGATATTGCGCAAAAACTGATCAAGTGATAGCTTCTAAATGAGTAATGCCATGGTCAGTGTCATAATTAGTGTGCGGGGTGGCGAAGAGAGGCCTACTCTCAAGGTCAAGTGTAGGGTTGCCACTCCATGAATTGAATAAGTATTTGATATTAATTTCGCGATATTTTTGTGTCATAGAAACACTGTCTATAGAAACAAATCTTCTAGTAAAATAATAGTACCTATTAAGAGTTTTATAAATTCCTAGATTATATTCTGCAGTTTTCCACGTTCGAAAGAAATTGTATGGTTTCCAGAATAAATTGTATCATTGTATCCATGTTAATACAAGCTGTCCGTGTTCCCGAGGGAACACTTCTGGGATCGGAATTTTTTCTGGGAAGTCTATAAGTTATTCCAGGGGCTGATCTATCTATGTGCCAAGTCTCATTCAAATCCATTCGGCATTTGTTGCGTGAAAGAGTATCAAACAATCATCCATCTAAACGTTTTAACAAGCATTTAAAATATTCGTAGAACCTACGTGTGTTAGGTTACTAGTGTAACCATTGAATAGACTAGACATCAAAGCAAATCTAGTAACCATCCAACCATTTATGCGGCAATCCTAATTGAGCAGTGTTTGATCAACAAGTCGTGTGTATGCGGCGGGCGCCCGCGCCCATACCGACCGGTCTATGCGTAGTAAACTGCGCGCTTCGACCGTGACATGGCCGCGTCATCCGCACAAGATACAAGCACCTACAACACGCCTTAAAATATCGATAGACAACCGAGCTAAAGGTTAACATTGAACATGCTTTTTTCGGAATTAGTCCATGTTGAAAGAAAATCTATAATATATACATAAGCCTTGACGCCAAAAAGGCTTATTTATTAGGGTACGAAATACATTATAAGCGACCTCACGCTTTTGTATTCAATTTGTTCATATAATTATATGCTTGTCTGATTTAATTCTATAGTTTCTTTATACATATATCATTTTCAATTATCTTGTTTATCATTAAACCATTTTGCGTTTAAAATATATCTACGTAATGGTATACAGAGTGTTACAAAACTACCCATAAAGCCGTAAATGGGGCCTTATAACGAGTCCATTTACAATATTTAAGAACCGTAGTAACGCTGTATAACATACCCCAAAAAAATAAGAAAAACTGATTTTTATGAATGAAAAATATAGTAGGTAAAATAGGTACGTAGGCTTTTCTGTTAAATAATCTGGTTCCCAGACAGGACAGCTGACTAGGGTTGTTGGCTTTGATAGTTAATTATATTTTACGGGGTATTTTCTAACGAGTATAGCAACTAGTTGCGATTTAGTTACAACTACTTTCTATTTTTGTAAAACTACTGCAATGTTAATAATAATATGACTCTATTTAAAATGCAATAAATGACATGCCGTAATGTGTTCACAGTACTTGTGGTTCGTAGCTAATACAAATCGTAGCAAGTTGTAGCACAAATAGGAAATAGAAGGTACAATACTGACCCCATAGCTGGAACGTGGCATTCATTTTTAAATAGTTACATACCTCGATCGTTTATAAAATGATGTTAATAATTTTTCGATTGATATACAACTTGGAGTGACTCAGATTTGGAGTAGGAGTAATACTATATAGGTACATAAGTTTATGTGATATTGTGGTTTAATCTTTTTTGCATTTCCTGCCAGTAACAAAAGAAACAAATTAATTTATATGTATCTACATTCTACATTATGTAATTTCAATGAAATTAGCAATTCAGTAGTAACTTCAGTAACTTTAAATTTTACCTTCATAAGTGCCCTTCGCGGGCCTAAACTGAATAAATGGTTTTGAATTTAGATTTTTTTTAATGAATTAATTGTTGCTGATTTGACTATCGAATGTGTTCTTTCCATCAATTAGCTTCAGAGAAAAAAATCATTTTAGAACTTAAATTTGTATAAAAATCTTGATACCGATGATTTCGGGACGAAAACGATTTTGTCCATAATAGTACCTACCTAAAATAATGTTATACAAATTAAGATGCGAGAGATCAATGAACTATAGAAACCGACTTTAGACAGGTATATAAAACAGCTAACAACGGAATATATATATATTAAGCAGCTGGTATGGGGAACTTTATGGTCGATAAAAAAAGTTAAAAATATATTTTTATAAACAACGAACACAAATTTAGGACCATTAAGGCCGATCAAAGAATGGCTCAAAATTTATAACTAGCCTCTTATTGCCTTGGAGAAATAAAAAGTCGTCTGTTTAGTGAGATAAGAAGCCTGTTGTTATTTTTAGCCTGAACCATGTTGACTGCGATTAAATAAATATTTAACATTAGCAACTACAGCATACAAATTAGTTTTTTAAACTATTCATAGTTCAAAGGAACAATTGTTTAGTGTAAGGGTACCAACGGCACGATATTTATAGTTAATCCCCATGGTTTTACCCGCGTTCTCGTTAGTGGTAAAAGTAGTCTATTTATTCTCTAGTCCATGCAATACGTCTATGCAAAAGATCGTATCATAGCCTAGCGCTATAACTTAATTTATGACTTTTTTTTTCATTGTTCTCGGCTCCTAAGGGTGATGTTACCCTCACTATAACTTCCACAAGAATTTGGTTATTATTTACAAAAATATTTATGTGTCAGGGTAGATTCGGTTCTATGCTTAATGTGATGTATAAAAATCTAATAAAAGTGGCTTTTCCCGGGTTCAAAAGAATAGGACGCACAAAAGACAGCATGGTAGCTATTTTGCACAGACAATGATGACAATTATTTCAACGTTTTTGGTTGTCTGGATATATTCTGACAGCCGGTTATATGAGTATTTAAGTCGGTACCAGCTTTAACAAGTTTATGTTGAAACGTTATTATACATATATCCATCATTTTTTTTATGAAATTGATTAATAAAACGCATAAACGACTGTAGTGTTTTTAAATGCTAAGGCCGTTCAAAGCCTCTAAAATAAAAGTGTTATTATAGTACTATGCTACCGAGTTGCATTTCCCAATGTTGCATGTCGTGTTATAATGCATTTATTTACATGTAGATGCATTAAATATAGAAGATTAATAAAAAATATTTTGAAAACTTGGCAGACATTTTTGATCTCATTTATTAGCATACTAGTTGCGCCCTGTGGCTTTGCCCGCTTTCAAGACTGGTTATAAACCTTCCTCTTGAATTCCTCTATCAATTGCTGAAAACTGCTTTAAAATGCGTTGCATAGTTTACGATTCTATAAAGGACATAGAGACAAACATTCGTTTTTATATATTAGGTTGGGGAAAAAGTCATTTCGCTTTATAGTATGTATGAACTTGTAATAAAATCTCTTTGGCTATACTATTTGTATATGGCTGGTTTTGGTATCATTGAAAGTTTAAATTCTAAAGAACATAATTCCAAATTCAAATTAGGAAAATGTGTGATTTGCATTTGTTTTTCGTACCGCCAAGATGAGTGAATCTAATGAAGAAATTCGATTCATTTTAAAATTTTACTACAAAAAAGGTAAAAATGCAACGCAAGCCGCTAAAAAAATTTGCGATGTTTATGGACCTAGTGCAGTGTTTGTGAGAGTAGCACAAATTTGGTTTAAGCGTTTTCAATCCGGAAATTTTGATGTCAAAGATGCACGTCGCTCTGGTCGCTCCATTACGGATAAAATGGATGCCATTTTTGAAAAAGTGGAGCAAGATCGGCATATCAGTAGTTACGACGTAGTTGAAGAACTGGGAATTGACCACAAAAAAGTTTTGGCGCATTTGAAAAAAACTGGGTACACAAAAAAGCTAGATATTTGGGTACCTCACGAGCTCACTGAAAGAAACCTAATGAACCGTGTACTCATTTGTGATTATTTATTACGGCGTCATGAAACCGAACGATTTTTGAAGAAGCTGATAACTGGTGATGAAAAGTGGATCACGTACGACAAGAACGTGCGAAAAAGGTCGTGGTCAAAGGCCGGTCAGGCTTCACAGACTGTGGCGAAACCCGGGTTAACTCGCAACAAGGTGATGCTGTGTGTGTGGTGCGTTTGGAAGGGCATTATTCATTATGACCTGTTAGCACCAGGCAGGACCATCGATTCTGAACTCTACTGCGAACAACTGATGAGATTAAAGCAAGAAGTTGAGAGAAAGCGGCCGGAATTAATCAACAGAAGGGGTGTGGTTTTTCATCATGATAACGCTAGACCTCACACATCTTTAGCCACTCAGCAAAAATTAAGAGAGTTTGGCTGGGAGGTATTAATGCATCCGCCGTATAGTCCTGACCTTGCACCTTCAGATTTCCACCTGTTTCGGTCTCTTCAGAATTCTTTAGGCAGTGTCAGGTTAACATCACGAGAGGACTGTCAAAACCACTTGTCGCAATATTTTGATCAGAAGTCCCAAAATTTCTATAGCAATGGGATCATGTCCCTACATACAAGATGGCAAAAAGTTATTGAACAAAATGGTACCTACATACTTTAGTTAAATGTAAATAAACTATATTAAAAATGTTTAGAATTTTCTTAAAAAATGCGAAGGAACTTTTCCCGCAACCTATTATATAGATAACTATATAGTACCTGTGACATTAGAACTAAACAATAAGAAATGGTATTCCAAGTAAATAGTTAATTGACAAATATAAGAGAAAATTCAAAATTGCATTATATGCATAAGTTTATGGGAAATTTTTTCAATACCATATGGTCCTCATACAAACAACCAGACGGTCCACCTGATGGTAGGTAGTCAGCGCCGCCAATTGACATTTGCAACACCAGAGAGCATCGTTGTCGTCAATGCGTTGTCCCTGAGACGTGAAGTTGTTCAGTCTCATGTGTCTGTAATTTCACCGGCCCCTTTACCTAACCGAAACACAGTAATACAAGTGCCCTACTAGTTATGTGCAAGTATCATTTTCATGACATCAGGGATACAATCAGTTGACAAATAATAAAATGTCAATACATTTCACAATACTACAAGAGCCGTGTCATTTATTCTCATGAATATGAAGGATACTACTAAATCGCGTGGAGTAAAGTCGACTGACATTCCGTAACAAAATTATATTAATGGTTTAAAAAATTAATAGGCATGTGCTTTGACCTTAACATTAGCATAGGAAGTGGCCGAGGGTGTTGATACGCTAGGCAATTAGAATAGCACTGGCTTTCAAGTACAGAGCTGTCTCATTCGGTGAATGATTTTCAACCTAAAGGCATACAACCTGGTGGGTGGGTATAACAAAATTCCCTTGAACCTAAACGTGCTATGCTTTCATCCAAATGTTTAGTTTTCGCTGTAGGTATAGAGATCTTAAATCTGTATCTGATGTTACAAACTTTGCTCGTATCAATATAGTTATAGGGGAAAATCCGGCTAATAGAGATAAATACTTTAAAGTTATTGTTTTATTTTGAGGTAAAACTTTCATTCCTTAACAAGGGCCGTGAAGAAACTTATTATACGGTTTATAAACCCACCGATAGACTATTTAATTGTCAATTTAACACCTACCATATAACAAAAGGTACGTACATAAACATAATAAAAATGGCGTATTGAAACTAATAATCTAAGTTTAATCAAACAACATCTACTTTAAATAGGTACTATAAAATGAATTGCTTAAGAACTGAATTGTTTATTACTTCCTAAATACCTAACTGACTTAATAGCTACTAGATATACACATGTCTTTTATTACCTAATAAATTAGTTATAATTTAAATTTGACACGAATTCATTGAATAAATTGCCAAAGTTACAATTGAATGAACATAAAGCCTATGAGAGGTTTGGGGAATTGGCCAGCTGCGGGCAGTTTACCCTGACATTCGGTATTGACGCGCTGAGTACATACCTTCGCTACACTCGAAACCTCTCATTCTGCACTTGCAATAGTTTATGAAAACATTTTGATTTAAACCTCTTTAGTTATATTTGTAGGTGCGTTCTTAATGTTGCTAGTTAAATAAATAATATTTTTATTAACTAAACCTATTTAGTTATATTTCTAGGTACGTACTTAGTGTTGCTAGTTACATAACTAATATTTTAATTTAAACCTATTTAGTTATATTTGTAAGTAAATACATAATGTTGCTGGTTAAATAAGTTGTATTATTTAATTGTTCCAGCCAAAATGGAGGTGCTGAACAGGCTAGTGGAGGGTTATCATGACTTGATGGACAACAAAAGTGATCAAAGAGTCAGAGATTGGTTTCTGATGTCCTCACCCTTTCCCACATTGGCGATATGTCTTACATATGTTTTCACAGTTAAAGTAAGTTCATCAATAAACATGTATTAAATACCTACCTATATTCAACATGGAGCTCATTAATTATTTGTATCACGTCAAACAAATTAAACATCGTTAGGAATGTTTTCCATTGGAAATTGCCTTCATTATTATTACATTATTCCGCAGCCTACGTAAAAGACGCCAATTTAATGACACTTTGAATTGCTTAATTGGTTTACGTTATCTTAGTTATAAGTCCTATTATATTTTCTATTATATTTCAATTTTGCTACTTAGAAGTTTAATTTTTTGTTATTTTTTTAATAAACAGGTTCTCGGGCCAAAATATATGGAGAACAGAAAGCCGTTCGAGCTCAAGAATGTTCTCATATGGTACAATTTATTCCAAGTCATCTTCAGTATCTGGCTATTCCATGAGGTTGGTAACGATTTTTTCTCGAAGAAAATTGTGCATTTCCACTTTGTTATTGTATCTTTTCTTAATAACGACTTTATTATCTTGCAGAGCATAGCAAGTGGTTGGTTCACATCATACAGTTTTCGGTGTCAGCCTGTCGACTACTCAAGGTCCCCGACTGCCATACGGGTAAGAACTTTCACAATTTACTTTTTTAACCGAATTCTATCAGTTTTTTACAATTATACTTATTATTAAATTGATATTATTGCATTCTTTTTAAATTGGAAATTAATTAGGTTGTTTGTTTTGTGTTTAGTGACAACGTTTATAAACACAATAATGTGAACAACACTTACGTGTGAGAACGCATAGATCATTCATTTATTCCGCATGTAAGGTCAGTCCAAAGACCGGAGACTTATACAATATTATCGTATGTGTCATTAACTCATTAGATGAGGGCTTTGAGTAAATACTTTGATCATAGTGTAGAGTCTATACGTCTAGCATTGGTTAGTGGCAGCCTTTGTTCCGCAGCCTGGTAGAAGGCGATGATAAGTAAGGGATTTGGAATGGTGTGGAGGAGATCGCTGATACAAAGCTTGAACTAGGCTACCTTTTTGAGAGTACATAGAATCTCCTCTCCAGAAACTTACCGCTGTGTTCTGGCAGCAAAATTTTGATACTTTGTGTGCTGCCTCCATCAATTTTTATGCCATTTTTACAAAATTACAGTTACATAATAAGCAAATTGTAATCCAGTTTCGAACGCTTTGTAATCTTTTGTATGGATATCGGTATTTTTTAATCTGCCGGAGTCAATTAGGTATATACATGTGTTATTTTTTCCTCGTTTCAATTACAGTTTTGTTTATGATAACTAACGTCCGGTAAGATTATATCTTTAGACAAGTAGCTATAAAAAAACCCATGCTTTTAAAGTTAATTAGAAATTATTTTTAGTAATAATACTTAACTTCAGATATTGAAAGTTCGATCGAAGGAAACAGATAAGTCAGTCAAGTAGAGCGTGGCATGGCACATGGCATAGTGGGTACCCGGTGATATATAGTTGTTTGCCTTCAAATTCATTCGCATCTCGTACATAATTGTTTAATCCATAAATTACTTGTAACATTATAATCTTGTTGAGTAACAATGTAAACAAACAAAAAGCTCTATTCGTTTTGCTTCTTTATCTAGCTTAGTCTTTAGTTGAAGGGGATTCTATGTTTTATTAGCAGTTTTTTTTTCAGCATTACTACAAACCTTTGTGGTTTCCAAATGCTGTGTATAAATTAATTGATGTATATTCTTTTTTTAAATGAATAAAAATAAAAGAAATTAAATATTGTAAAAAATCACCAAACTTTTTTTAATAGCTTTGACCACATGGGCACTCGATAGTAAATATTGAACTATGCAGAAACTTCCAACTATTTGATTATAAAATTATCTATCTAACTGGTTTTGTGCACAAAATTATTTGCATAGCAATTTTAATCGTTATAGAGCAACTTTAATCAATTGATACTTACAATGTTTAATACTCTACATTGTAAGACTTGTGATACACACAAATAATGTAGATACATTTATCTACATTATTTGTGTGATTTTACATATTACTTTGCCTCAATTAAATGACTGTGTGTGGCTATACCGAGAACTACTCAACTTCTCTTAAATGTTACTTACCTTTCTAAGCTTCGAATCTACAGCTAATTACCTAAAGGTTATATTTTATGAAGGAAATTGTCGAGTGCTACATTTATTTTGTTGTTTGTTGACACTGAATTTTATTTCACTTTAGTTATTTGTGATTTTTTAAACGGAGAATTTTATATAGAAAATCAGAGCATATTTCGAGGAACAATCACGGAAATAAAAAACCTGGCACTCATTCGTACTATTCCTGTCTCTTTCTCAAAATCGATCGCCCACGATACTAGTTGATAGATTTCGAATACCAGTGCTCCTAATTCGTTGTTTGACCATCCCTGTTTAGCTCTCAATAGTTTGAATGGGACAGATACACACTTTGGTCTCTTGCCAACATGAAATGCGAGTAAAATGCTAATATCGATGCTGCAACATCAAGGTGATAAGCAATCTCAACAAATTTGTGATTATCGCCATGAATAAAGGTTTATTACCTCTGCGACTTGCGATCCATACAAATGTTAAGAGCCAATACCTTTAAGTAATATATTAATTTTATTTGTAACATTATTGGAATTCATTATAAATATATGTAAATATCTATCGTTTTTTTTAACTATGAAATACATACAATTATGTATTTTTCATTGTTATATAATACAGAGACAGCCATTAATTAAATTCCACTGTTTTCTTATAGACTACAAACATAATTTTATGAAATAAATGTTAATTATGAATAATTTATGAAAATAAATTATTGTTGTTAATGAGTATGTATAAAATTATTAATAACATTAAATTAGTTTCATGAATGAATGTTGAAATGTTGCATTGACCTAAAACCATGAAAATTAAACAATTAAAGTGTGCGACCGTCCTTATTATACCTTAATATGTAAATTGTAAAAAACATATACACAACTTGCTATCCCCCGCGGTTTGACCCACGTTTATCGATATCATATATAGCCTGTAATCATCTACGAAAAATTCCGCGTCGAATGGTAGCAGTCCCATGCGTCAAAGGATTTTTTTTTATATTGCTAGATAGAGGCCTAAAAATAATATTTGAAATTGCCCGTCAGTATTATGTTTAATGAAAAGCAGATAATAAAGGCGGTTATTATTTAATCGTGGAAAAATTCCATCTAAATCGACTTATTAACTGCCTTACCACAATATGTTTGAGGTAGCTAAATGGTTAACCCTCCAATATCTGATAGCCAGAGATAGTTAAGTGGTATGAGTTAGTTAGTGGTTAATGAAAAATTATTTGTTTCTGTTGCAGACAGTCAGTGGATGTTGGTGGTACTACTTTTCAAAATTCACAGAGTTTTTCGACACGGTAAGTAAATAAACATACTTCAAATGGTAAACATAATGGAGAGAGTTTTGTTCTAAAATTCGTAGAATTCGTTTCTGATGTCATGTCAAAATTGGTGATGGAAAATAATTAAAAATATTATAATTTTTTTCAATCGACCACAGAAAAGAGTAACATTAGTTTCAATATTTTATGTCACGGATATAACAGCGCTTAATGGATAGAAAAAAATGTTTCTTATAAGATTAAATTAGCGCACAATATTATAGCAATTATTATAAGTTTAATGAAAAAACTAATAACTCGTTAGTCTGCAATCATACAGTTATTCATCTTTATATAAAAAGATAGATTTTTTTTAACAATTAGGTAAAGGAATTTGCATTTCGATAATATGTGTAGGTATTGATGAAGCGGATATACCTTCAATACCTACAATATTTTTAGCCAGTCAGTAAAATATTTAATTGGTTAAAAAAAATGAAATGTGTCAAAATAAGTCAAATTCTTTTATTATAAACTTACGGACCATTTAGTGTGAAGGAAAATCCGGAAAGTTATAAGAAACATTATGTTTTTTTTTGTATAATTTTAAATGAATCACTTCGTACCATGACATTGTGGTCTGCCGTCATAGTCAAGGTACTTGAGTCTTGAATATAGTGCAAACTACGTTTTATAAATTTTCGCCCACTCGTTGATTCTCACTGTCAAGGCGATCGTCCAGCATAAGGGCTATGTTTGTTTCCTTATACCGACACGGTCAATCTACACCGCTTATTTGCATATACTTATCTGTAACTAGTTGATTATTAATATCATCTATTTACTTCCCTCTTACGACTATTTTTGTCAGATTTAAATTAAGCAAAATTTTCCATTTATTTGACTTGTGACTTAATAAATTAGAGAGATATTTTTAATGTATTATTCACAACAACATCTATTGATTAATGCAGGATATAGCAGTTTCCTTGATAGTTGTGTTCATTTCAGATCTTCTTCGTGATGCGTAAGAAGTTTGACCACGTGTCGAAGCTCCACGTCATCCACCATGGCATCATGCCGATGTCAGTCTGGTTTGGAGTCAAGTTTACACCGGGTGAGTTTCCTTATTTCTCTTATTGTTTGACAACTATACGAATATGCTGGTTTTTTTATACCACTTGGTCCGACAAACAAGTAGCGATCCACCTGATGGTAAGTGGTCACCGCCGCCTATGGACATATGCAACACCAGGGGCATCGCCAATGCGTTGTCGACCCTGAGGCGTGAAGTTGTTAAGTCTCATGTGCCTGTAATTTCACCGGCGCCCTTACCTTTCTAACTGAAACACAGTAATACCAGTGCACTACTGCTTCACGGCAGAAATAGTTAAGGTGGTAGTACTTCCCCGGACGAACTCTGCACTAAGAGCTCTACAACTCTAAAAATTATATTACGTTACAATTTATATTAAGACTATAAATGATTTAGTTCGATATGACTCATGTACAGTTATTATTGTAACTTTGTGTTCGTCTTGAAGTAATAGTTTATTATATCTGTTAATTATACTCATGATGTATATATTTTCTATCGCGTATGAATACTCAATATCAATGATAAATCTGATATTATATCTATTAATTTATACTCGTGATTTATATATTTTCTATCGCGTATGAATACTCAATGTAATGATAAATCTGATATATTATAATTATGACCTATAAAGTAGGACCATAAAATATTATAGAATTTCATGAGTCACTAAGAAAGGAAAACATGGGTAAGTATTATTCAATAGACATAGACAAGACAAGTAAATTTCGACGATTATAATAAATATTTATTTTGTCGAACGTCATACTGTATATGTCAACAATAATGGGCAGTTTGTATTTACTCTGACGTGTTCGTAGAATCCGGAAAACTAAAATAGAAAATCATTTTATTTTTATTTTGTTTAAACAACATGTAATTACTATTAGGTACTAGATGAACTAAAAACAGATTTAATTATCTTATTTTTCACTTAATAAGATATTTATGATATATTATGAGTTATTAAAGTGGCTTTGAATTAAATACACTCAAACAAAACCTGTAGTTGGAACTTTAGTTACCTTTACTTAACCCACACTTAGTTTTCGAACGCTTCGATTCTGTATGGAAAATGACACTAGCTTAATGATGTTTCGTTGCAGCCTCTATTCTCTGTCTCTTTCGCTAACTCCGCAATCATGTGAGAGGTAAGCTCTTGGAAGCCTTGTCGCGACGAAATTTGCAATAGCTTAATAGGGAGGCAGAGAACTAAGTCACTCAGTCAGGGTAGTGCCGCATTTTGTATCTTAATCACGTAGTTTGCACACGACAGTGATTAAGTTTGCATAATTAGTAAATACATTCTTTAAATATTTCCTTAACAAAGAAACTAAATAGGTACAAATAGAATATAGAAATATAAATAAAGCTATAAGTAAGTAATTACGTGACCTTGTGAAATGGAATCAAAGTAACTAAATGTACAATCGACGTGGTATATTTTTCTAAATAGTTCGTTTGATTACCTAATAACTAGCTGTATACAGAATACACACGAATAATGGTGAAATATGTCATTGGAAATACCGAAGCGCATCATTGATAATTGCACATAAGAAGTAATTCATGATATCTTTGAGTTGAGACATGAGTGTAACAATAAAGGTAATTAATACTACCTAGCCTATGTTTAGGTTTATAAAAACCTCGTATCAATGTAATAATTGCAGGTTGTAGCTTATAATGGTTGTATTATTTTTTAATACTACTTTAGTTGTATTTGTATTTCTTGGGAATTACGGGCTCATTAGTTCAACATATCGCAATCCAGAAAAATATCAGTAACAAATAAGTAGTAATACGCATAACAAGCTGATATCTGCACAGTAGCACAATACTATCAATTTGTACACTACGAATAAAGATTAATATTATACATACATTTTTAAAGTTTGATGTATAAGGTATACTAGCTATACTATACTACTCGCGGTTTCACCCGCGTATATCAGTATCATATATACAAAAAAATCCGCGTCGAATGGTAGCAGTCCCATATCGATATGGTCAGTAGTTTTGAGGTGATGGTGCGTCATAGGAGCCCCATTTGTCCCCCGTGGTTTCACCTGCGTTTATCGATAACATATATAGCCTATATCCATCTACGAAAAATTCCGCGTCGATTTGTGCAGTCCCTTCAGTTCAGTAGTTTTCAGGTGATGATGCCTGAAAGGCCCGATTTTGCTTATTTATATAAGTAGATAGAAGATATTTAAATTATATTATGTAAATATGGGGATAATGACCTTGATTTTTTTGTTTATTGATTTCACCTTGTGTTTTATGCATTTTGTTATGTTAATAATCAAGTATTAACATTACTTGCGAAATTTCGATTAACATCTTAGCATTTTATAATAGAAATGGTTGACCGAATTTACATTTATTCATATCGGCGTTGGTTACATCTATACTAATATTATAAGTAGGTAAAATTTGTAAGTTGAAGGTAATCTCCAAAACTACTCATCCGGGTCCATAAAATCTTGGTGTCACGGGATACTTTGATCTATGGAGGAGCGAGGTATGAGACTCCTCCATTTAAAAGGGAAGATCTTCTGCCAGGCTACCTTTTTTTTTTTTTTTTTTTTTTTTTTTTTTTTAGGAGGGGAAATGCTTTGCGGTGGTTATGTGGGACTCCCTCTCGCAAACTCCCCTTCTCAATAAAAATGAGAAGGGGCCCGAGAGGTATACCCACTAAAACCCCTCCGGTGTTCCTTCACACACCTAAGCGCCGAGGGTCGCGGGCACGAATTCAGCTTCCGCAACCCCCGGCTGGTGCTGGCCCGCCGCCGCGGGCCCCGTCTGGTCGAGGGGGGGGAGTGAGGTGTTAACTCCTCCCCCCCCGACTTCTCTGAGGGGCGCACGTGGAACACCACACGCGCCGCCACCTCGGGTCCTGATGTTGTAGGGGGGCGACGGACGTCCCCGAGTCAGTCGCCCCTGGACCCATTTAGGGGGGCTGGAAGAGGGCGTTGTCCGCCCTCCGCCGACGCCCGGTGCGTCTGCTGCGGATCGGGTGAGGGGTTGAGATCTCCCTCTCCCTTTCCGCAGCCTCCTTCTGCGCGATAACAGTATCGCAGAAGGTTACCACTGCGTCCCAGGCCTCCTCGCTGTCGACCATCGACTCGACCACGGCCGGCAGCGAGAGGTCCGGGCCTACTCCGGCGATGAGGGCACGACGCGGCTCCTCCCAAGCGGCACACTCTGCCAGCGTGTGCCGCGCCGTGTCCTCCCGGCAATGGACGCAGTGGTGACACCGGGCGTCCGGCTCCCTGTTTATGCGGCACAGGTACTTCCCGAAGCAACCGTGCCCCGAGAGTACCTGCGTCACCCGAAACGACAGGGAGCCGTGCCTCCTCCCGAGCCAGCGCTCGAGCACCGGCCGGACCGCCCCGACTATGTCGAGGCCGGCGGTAGGGCGTGAAAGCCTGTCCCGCCATTCCGCCACCAGGACCTCGCGGAGCTGAGACCGACGCAGCTCGACGTGACGCTGCATCGGTCGTTCGCCCCGCTCCGCCTCTTCCTCGCGCCACCGATACAGTGACGCGAGGACTTTCGCCTCTAGGTCCCAGGGCGGGGATCCGGCCAGTGCACAAGCCCCCTCGTAGGAGATCGTGCGATACCCCCGTATGACTCTGACGGCCATCGCTCTCTGCGGTTTTCGCAGAACAGCGATCGCGCCGGCCGTCAGGTCGAGGGCCCAGATCGGGGCCCCGTACAGGGCCATGGATCGCACGATCCCCATGTAGAGCCGCCTACAGGCGGAGCTCGGGCCCCCCAGATTGGGAAGCAGCGTTGCGAGCGCGCCAGCCGCGCCCAACAGCTTGGGCGCCAGCCGCCGAAAGTGGGGCCCGAAGTCCCACCGGCTGTCGAGCACCAATCCCAGATATTTCATGGTGGGCTCGACAGCGATTCAGACCCCCCCGACCACGATGTGTGAGCCGGGCGGCGGCGCCCGCCGGGGGCCATGAAACACCATGGCCTCCGACTTGCTGAGGGCCACCTCCAGGCCTAGGCGACGGATGCGGCTCACCACCTGTGACGCCGCAGCCGTCGCCAGCAACGCTGCCTCCCTGTGCGAGCTCCCCCGGGCGGTGACCAGCGTGTCGTCCGCGTAACATGTCAGGTCCACCCCCGGGCCGAGCTCGCCTCTCAGCACCCAGTCGTAGCCGATGTTCCACAGGAGCGGCCCAAGAACCGAACCCTGTGGAACACCGCACGACATCGGGCGCTGGTGAATGCCATCACGTCCCGTGTATGTGACACACCTCTCGGAGAGATAAGCCCCAACGATGCGGCGGAGGTAGGGAGGCACTCTATGATACCTCAGTGCCTCCCGAATGCAACTCCAGGGCAGGGTGTTAAACGCGTTGGCGATGTCTAGAGAGACCGCCAACATCACCCCGCCCCGGGACACCGCTTCCTCCGCCAGGGCCCTTACTCGCGACACAGCGTGCACGGTGGAGCGCCCTTGCCGAAACCCGAACTGACTCCCGTCCAGGTCCGGCCCTTCCTGGCACAAGTGGCTGACGAGGCGGGCAGCGAGGACTCGCTCGAACAACTTGCCCACCTCGTCCAGCAGCACTATGGGCCGGTACGCGGACGGTGAGTCCGCAGGGCGCCCCGCCTTTCCGAGCAGGACCAGTCGACCAGACTTCCACAATGTGGGAAACTGGCCTCGCTCGAGGCACGCTGTGAAGAGCCCTCTCAGTTGGGGCTCTAGCTCCTTCAGAGCGAGGGCTAACACGCAGCCGTGGATCCCATCGGGCCCCGGAGCCACATTCTTGGCCCGGAGCCGGATCACGGCAGCCCCCAACTCTGGGTGTGTCACCTCAGGGACGCTGATGGCGTTCTCCTCCGTGGACTCTGCGGCCGAGGGCAATGCCATCTGCGGCGGAGTATGCTCGCCTCGTGCCGGGAAGAGGGCTGCTACCACCTCCTCCAGCAGCTCGGGTTGGAGACTCTCGGTGAGCGGGGGCGCCGCGGCCCGAAGTTGATTTCGGACCGTGCGATAGGGCCGCCCCCACGGATCTCCGTCTAGAGTCTCCAACATCTCCTCCCTGGCACGCGTCTTCGACTCGCAGATGGCCAGCCACAGAGTCCCCTTCGCCGCGCTGTACACCTCATACAGCGCGGCCTCCTCCTCCGGGACCCGTCGACGTCTCCTTCGGTATCGGGTGTACTGGCGCCTGACCGCCACGCACAAGACGCGCAACTGCGCGATCTCGGCGGTCCACCAGTACACCTGGCGCTTTGCGGACTGAGCGTGGACGCGGGGCATGGACGCGTCGCTGATTTGCGTCATCGCCCCGCGAAACCACAGCGCCTCCCGCTCGACGTCGACGGGTCCGTTCGACCCCCGGACCCAGGCCTGGACAATGGCGGCCTCCTCGAGTAGTTCCTTGTCAATTTGCTTGCGCGACCAGCGCGGACCGCCCGATAACCGGGTCGGCGGACGGCGGCCGCCCGCGGTCTGGGCGGAGACGTCGAAGCGGATATATCTGTGATCCGACAACGTCTCCACCTCCACGGCGACACGCCAGCCCGAGACACGGCTCGCGACAGCGGGGCTAGCGAACGAAACGTCCACTATAGACCCGCCCCGCTGCCGCACGCATGTGTGTACCGAACCCCGGTTGAGGACGATCAAGCCTGTCGCGACCGCCCACTCCTCCAGCGCCTCACCCTTAGCATCGGTCACTGGGGATCCCCACGCCGAAGATTTGGCGTTGAGATCACCCAGCAACAGCACGGGGCGAGGGTGGAGTCGGCCCACGACGGCACCCAACTCGACAAGGAACACCTCGAAGTCGGCGAGGCTTATGTTGGGCGAGAAATACGCCCCAACTGTGCCGATCCCATCCACAAGGGCGGCCACCCAGCCGTGACCTCGGGACGGACCGACCAGAGCCCCACCGATGATGGCCACCAAACCGTCAAGGTCTCCCACCCAGTTGTCCCTGGGGGGGACAAAATACGGCTCGGCGACCACCGCCGCACGAATCGACCACTCTGCCATGCTCTGGAGCAAGAGATCCTGAGCTCTGGCAGAGTGGTTGATATTGCCCTGGAGGAAATGGTATTGCGCCGTTATGCGCAATCCATCCCCTCCGCACCATCCCTAGGCCGGGGGTCGGCCGGAGGGCCGCCAGACTGCAGGGGGGGTAAAGAGCCCCCGGCAGCTTTGGCAGCCTCTCTCCTCCTCTTCGGGGCGGGCGCAGCGCACGCCTTCCCCCCCGCCCTGTGCCCCGCGGGCTTCCCTGCAGCCGTACATAGGCTGCAGTTCGGCGCCGCCGAGCACTCCGCCGCCTTGTGGCCGGTCTGACCGCAGCGATAACATTGGTCGCTGCGGTCGACTTCGGCGGTGCACCGTGCCCGGACATGCCCCATGTCCAGGCAGCGGAAGCACCGCAAGGCCCTGGGCTGCAGCCGCTTCACTCGGGCTGCAGCCCATCCCACCAACAGGCGCCCGGCGTCGGCGACTTTGTTCGCCGCCGCCACCGGGCACCGCACCCATATCGCGCCGAGCCCTGACCGCCCGACGCGAACCTCCCCCGTCCGTACGTCCTCCGGCAGACAACCACCGGAGCGGGCGACAGCCGCCACGACCTCAGCCGGGGTCGTCGAGTCGTCCAGGCCATCGACACGCAGTTCTGCGGTCTTCATGGGCCTGGACACCCGAACGTCCTCCGGGCTGAGGACCTCCCTCAATTTGGCGGCCAATACGTCCGCCTTCTCCCCGCTCGCGTCTCCCGACACCTCGAAGAGCCGCGCTCCCGTAATCGCCGGCCTCACCTTGAGACCCGACGATATCCCCAGATCGGGGAGCGCGACTTTCTCCTTGGCCTCTTTTAGGACCGCACTATAAGTGATGCCCCTTTCGACGGCTCCGGGCTGCAGTGTGATTACTACAGCCGCGGAGCGTGGGGCCCTAGGCGGTCCTTTGGCCTTTGCCTTCTTTCTCTTCGGTGCCGGTGGCGCTTTGGTGGGTGCCGGTGGAGCCGTCTTCTTTTTTCGGCGGCCCCTCTTGACGACCGTCGTCCAGGTCTCTGCCGGAGACCCGGTTGAGGCCGCTGGGGGCGCGTTTGCCGGGGGTGCGGCGGCCGAGGGCGCGGCCGTCTGCGAAGCGGGCGAGGGCTTCTTGCCCTTTTTGCCCGCCTTCTTGGCTGGCGTGCCGGCTGCAGGGCCCGGCCTCGTAGCCTCCTCCATTCTCCTCCTGTCCGCAGCGAGCGGCGGACGGAGGGTCTGCGCGGGGAGGAGCCTCGACTCCAGGCCCTGCAGACGGGCATTCACCATGCCCCCACACTGCAACATGCAGACGCGGACGATCTTCTCGATCTCCGCGTCTGTCCGTGTGGGGGCAGGATGCGACGACGCGCCTGACGACGTGGCCGATGGTTTCGGGTCGGCGACAGGGGCGGAACCGGAGGCAGCAGGACGCCTCTGCTGCCATTCCGCCTTCAGAGCGCGCGTGAACGTGCCCTTCAGGCTGCCAGACTTAGTGGCAACCTTCAGGACGACGTCCACGCCGTCCAGAACCTGGCGGCTGAGCGCCACCGCCGACATGGCCTCTCCAGCAGCCGCCTGAGCAGTGCTTCGCTCACGGGCCAGCCGGGCCATCTCGCTGACCTCGTCAGCCGCCAGCGCCTTCCGCTGCGCACGTTTTGCGGCATTCGCCTCCGCCCTGTTGCTTTCAAGCAACAGTGGAGACGCGCACGCAGCGGACTCTTCACTCATGTCTCCTGAGTGACGGGAGCCGTCACCGGCACTTTCGACCGGCAACGGCGATGGCGTGGGGGGCCGCAAGAAGCGGCCCCGCAGGTCGCGGGTCACCCGACCTCGCCCCCTCTGCGCGGTCCCGACTTTCGGGGCCGACGAAAGGTCCTCCTCGCTGGAGGAAACCCCCACTGGCCCCAAAGCCCCGCTGCGCCGGCGCTTCCTCCAAAATTTGGAGGAGGTGCCCCCGTGCGTGTCCTGATCGGACCCTAAGTCCTTTTCAGGACCTGAGCCTCCTCGGCTCTTGTTGCCGTCGTTTTCAACGACGGCAAGCGGCTGGCGTGCATCGCACAGCCGCTCCAGGCTAACCCGGAGCTCCTTGTGCGACGCACGCGGTTGACGGGGGTCGGCGGTGTTCTGCCGACCCGCGAGACTAGTGTTGCCCCCCCCAGATACGGTGCGGCAGCCTTCCGAAGAAGGGCGGGATTCTCCCTCCTTTGAAAGGAGGGTACCCGCCTGGGGTAGTTTTACCATAGTCTGCTTTTCCATTTTGTTCCTTTTTAGGGGTGAGGTCCCCTCCGCTGCGCTAACGACCGGGTTCCCCCCCGGCCACTCATCCCCTCGGCACGCTAGACCTTGGGATTGGGGTTATTTATTATAGAGGTTTTCTTCCTCGCGGCCTTGCGGCCTCCGATCCCGATTGGGATTGCGGATTGTCCGACGTCGGCAAAAGCCGAGTGCACCTGGCACATCGTCGCACGAAAGGCTCTTGTTTTTTAGAGAGGTTTCCATCCTCTTGTCCGGCGTCGGCAAAAGCCGAGTGCACTTGGCAAACACACCGCACCTGCTGCATCCCCTGTCCCCTCTTATACCAAGAGGGGTACGAGGAGCAGCGTTGCCCCCTCACTGGGGCCCACCTCGCCTTTAAGCGGGTCTCGGCCCGACGGGGCCGGACGCACCGCTTGCCTCCCCCCCAATATAGCCCAGTTCCCTTCACCGACCATCAAAAGATGATCGGTGACTAGAACTGGGCCCTTCCCCGTGTGTTGAGATCAGCCGCCGGCCGCAAGTGTATTGTGGCACTTGAGACCGCCGTTGCCCAGGGTGCGCCACGTGGAGGCTCTCAACCTGCACCCCTCTGCCAGGCTACCTAGCCTAGCAGAAGATCATGCCTGGGGACCGCGGTCCAACTGTTGATGTTGGATGCTTGTATATATATGTCAAATCCTGAGAGAATCTTGATAGTGCGATGTAGGATTTTCGCGTGTTTCTACTCGTTCATAGATATCGCCACATCACTGTAGTGCGGGAGGTGAAGGATTTGTAGGCGTGTTCATAGATTCATCGAAAAACGGGTGAAACCACGGGTGGGCAGCTAGTCAAAAATTAAATAATATCGTTTTTGATGAGCCAATTGACTCGGTGGTTAGAAACCCTGAATACATAGTCAGAGGTTGTGGGTTCGAATCCCGAATCAGCACAAATATTTCTTGGTACATGAACATGTCTATTTTCTGTGTCTGGATATAAGTTAAGTATGTATTATAAAAGAAAAAAATATATATCTTTTTGGTGTATATTCTATCTATAAATAGGTGTTATTTTCCGACATTGATTTCCTCCGTGGCCCCGAGGGATCTCTTTGCATAGGCTAAAAAGTATCTACATGCGTGCCAAATTTGATTACAGAAGACTATTTTACAATAAGAATGAAATGAAAATATTTTATGAAATGAAATCAAAATTATAAGTACCTACATTTAATTGGCCAGTTGTGCGGCTCTAATAATTTGTTAGCAATACATATTTGCAATTACGGCTAGCATTAAAATATTGTTTCAGGGTGCCGTACTGAAATAGTAAAAAGGCATCGTAGTGGTAGGATGACAGTTATTCTCAGCTGACCAGGCTGGTCTCCACTACATAATACTTTACCACTGTGCTAGGTTTGTCCGTGTAAGGATGTAAAAGCTATCAGAGGCTAACACCTTCCAAAAAAAAAACTGTGCTAGGTTAACTTAGTTCTCAGTGGCGTAGTTACCGGAGGGCTAGACGGGGCAGTGCCCTGGGGCCCCCAAGCTCAAGGGGCCCTTCGAACTCTGACTTACAAACAGTGGCGTAGCTACCGGAGGGCTAGACGGGGCAGAACCCCGGGGCCCCCAAGCTTCGGCTGGAGGACAAAATATTTTAAATAGTTTAGTTGGGGGCGTACTTAATTTTTTGCCCCAGGGCCTACGGTTACCTAGCTACGCCACTGTTAGTTCTATTCTATTATTAATTTTAAGTCGTAGATAACCTAGCGAAACAAAATTGTACCCTCATGTTACTTCACGTCCCACATGTAACCAGGGAACAAATACCATTCAAGTTACATGCAGTGTTTTATATGTTCTAGGATTTATCACGTAAATTAAATGTATGTAAGCCCCATGTTTATAGAGTACAATTAGAGGCGAGGTTCACACTCGTGATTATTTGATTTAGGAAACGAACAGTTGCTGCGAATGTTTGACCACTAATAAACAAGTTCGCTCGTTTTCTTTGCAGATGATTTTCTCGGAGTCGTTTTAAATGAACATCGCAAAAAACTATGCCAATCATTATGATCCTATATGATTATGCCTTGTCATTATGATGTAGAATCATGTCTTGTACTTGTCAATAATTTTTTATCTCCAATTTGCTCAAGAATAAAAGGGAACTAGCAAAAAAAATGGTATTTACCAACATAGCTAAAACTCTGAATGTACCTACGTAACTACGTACTTATTTATATTTAATTTGGTTCTGATATTATGGCTAAATATTAGAATAGCGTCATGTCTGATCGTTAAACTTAAAAAAAGATTTATTTAAATATTTATATTGAATAAATTCATACATACATATTTACACCAAGACACCAAACAAACAGCATGTTCATTTAAACGAGTGTTTATCCAGCCAGTGCCAGACCCACGACATCATGGTTCATTAGGGTTTTTAACTGGTTCCTCAAATGTTTAAATTTCTATGAACTTAAATGTAATGAATTGTGCTAGACGTGATTCGTATAATGTGCTGCATTAGAAATTATGTACGCACGTAAGAAGTTATACCCGAAATTATAGGTGAGAAAAACTGCACTTAAAGCATTTTTTACTATTCAGTCGTGAAATTGTAGTGTCCAAACTCTTTGCACCTGTCTGTAGCAACTAATATTTTTTTTGACATTGTTAGGTTATTATTATCAATAACATCATTACTCACTCATTGACAGTGACAGTTGCAATTTGTGCGATGTTCCGGAGAGACCGTTATCAGCTAACTTCATCCGTGAGAATTTTGTGTTACGATGATGCGCGCGCATCTTAAAATTACACTCTGATCATTTTCTCATACCGCGCCTAAAGAAGTATAACTTCAATAAAAAAAATCATCGCTGATGTTAGCCCTCTATGCGAGCGTGGGTCAAGAGTGTTCCAGAATTTGTATTTTACTCAATATATCAACAAAATCTAAGGCACCAGCGATACACCAACAAGAATAAATTTAAAGATCCCTTCCGTGTAGACAGAGTTCGAACTCTATAATTCATTTGTAATCATTTAAATTATGCTCTACGTCAAAAAGACCGCCGATTCGTAAATGGTAGGCTTGTTGTTTTATTGATTAGGGAAACTGATTAAGACATGCATATAAGCACATAAATTACCTATTTCTGAAAGACAATGTCGATGTATTAATAAGGCAAACATGAGATACGATTGATATTCTCGCTTATCCAAGCTACCTACTGAATAACTATACAATAGTTATGGTATTATGAGATGCGCTAATGGTTTGTCTTGTTCCCAGGTGGCCACTCCACATTCTTCGGCATGCTTAACACATTCGTACACATCGTGATGTACTCATACTACTTGCTGGCGGCCCTCGGTCCTAGGATACAGAAGTACCTCTGGTGGAAGAAGTACCTCACTGCGCTGCAAATGGTGAGACATTGAAGTGTATTCTTATAGATCTAACGTTGTCTTCATGCGAATATCATAATGTATGTATGTAAATATGAGTTATGATCTTCGCTGGGGCCAGTTTGAGCTGAGCTAAAACTATTATTTCAAGGATTTTTGACGATTAATATTTGATTTCTTGTTTTATGAAAGCTACGTTTAAGGTGATGGTCAAATAAGCAAAAATTGCGTAACAAATAAATTTACTAGCCTCTAGATATTTTAAACATGTCAAGGTTCTGGTAACTCCATCCTGGGATCAATCCGAGGTTAAGACAAACACGCTTAATTACTGGCAATTCGTGTTTTGCATATAATTTGCTTCTTGGAACTAAGTGTTTGTTTGGTAATATTTTCATCTCTTCATCAATTAATTTGGCTATTTCTTATTTCAGGTCCAATTTGTTCTGGTGTTCCTTCACGCATTCCAGCTCTTGTTTATCGACTGTGACTATCCACGCGCCTTCGTCTGGTGGATCGGCATGCACGCTGTTCTATTTTATTATCTATTCTCTGATTTCTACAAACAAGCCTACATCAAGAAATCCCAAGTAAGTTTAATGATGTTTCTTTTGATTTTTCCTCAATGTCAGTCTTGGACTATGCCAAAGACCACAAGTTCCGGATAACATGACGCCATTGGCATATCAACATAGCTTTTTATACTTATTTATTCATGAGTATTTGCTTCACTCAAATTGATTTTCGCACATCCATGTACAGAGGCTGCGTATATTTGAAAGTGTTTTATTTTATGAAAAAATAGTATTATTTTAGTGTTATAATATGTTCGATATGATTTTCAGAAAAGCAAAACCAAAGAAAAAGTAGAGGTGGATGACATCAAACCAGAAACAAAAGAGATGATGCTTCCTTTACTGAATGGGTTCAGTAACGGATCGGCGCTTGGTGACGTGCGGCAGAGGATGGCGGGAGCCGTCGCCTCGCAGTGAGCGCCGCTCCATGTGTCTCCATGTGTCCTTCATGGTGACGTGAACTGAACATTACAGGACTTGTTGTGAACACGCGCATGTACAATTACAAACGTTAAGCCCTAGCTGTTAAAATAAAGTGCGTAGCGGAATTCCAGGACACACCAGCAGCAGCACCAGCAGTCGCCGACTGAACAAGGCTCAATTACTTTTAGTTACGTTAGATAGGTAGTTAATAGTGATAGTAGTTATAATTTATTGAATCCCAATAATTTTAATACTAAACGGTTGACTGCATACCTAATTATTTGATACGGTAGGGTTGTGGATGGCGAGCCAGTATTGTTTTTGTGTTATATAAACAACAAATGCATAACCTGTGCCACGACGCTTTTTTTGTTGGGTAAAATAGGATGTGGCAGGGCACAATCATGATAAAGTACGTGATAGTGCTTAATTTATCTATGTATGGTATACGCTTAGTATCACTTTCGTGTTATTTTCGAATAACAATTACATTTAGGTTAATAAATATGGCCCACATGCATATCTTGGCAATATGTTTTTGCTAGGTGGCTGGGATGATCACAGATAATAGTCTCACCATATATGTAATAATTAACAATATCCGACCCGTCAGTTGCGGACTGCGGATAAATAAGTGTGCAGAGTCCATTTGCGTACGCGCCGTGAAGGTTTGAGTCGCACAGGACGGCTGTTTGTAAATATTTAAAAAAAACCTATAAATCTGACATGAAAAGTTCAAAATACCTTCTTATTTTTAATGAATTATTCAGTCGGGCCTTTATTATAATAAAATAGATGGAAATGGTTGGTTTCATTATTTAATTCCTTGTATATAACCTAGCTAGGAAACGAGAGGTGATAAGAGCTATTCCTGTAAGCATCTGAACTATCCATTGATAGGATTCTAAAATCTGGAAATGGGGGGTTTCTGTGGCAAATCATGGGTCATAAGAAAAGCCTTGAAATGAAATGTAATTTATTTATTCACTCAAATAACCCTTGACAGGCACTCTTGAATTATCAGTTAGAAACTGAATGAATCTGAAGAGTGTCTGCATAACTGATAAATTCATAAGTGCAAGTAACAAGTTGCTTTATTTGTACATTTCAAAACAAATCCAAATTATTTACGTTATATGATTTTGACTTATATGAAATCAAATAATCGTCTCTTACCTCCGAGGTGTGCAATCCGAAAAATATGAAATAATTTAGACTGATCTTGTAACCTACAGGAAAGCTAAAATAAAGTTTGAAATCGTTTTTGATAATAAAAATGGCTTTTTGTATCAGTTTTGCTTGTATTTTACTGCATTTTTTTTGTTGGTTTATTATTTTACGGCTTTTTGGATACACTTGTAAGGTTGTAACTATAAGTATTGTATAAAGCGATTGAAAAGCGAGGGAAAAAACAAAGAAAATGGAAAACCCCCGACTTTTTGTACATAGCAATAAGAGTAATTTCCTATCAATAATTATGATTGATTAATCAATTGTAATTAATTTTGGATTTAACTAAAGAGTATTGTTAAAAAATGTATACATATTATAAAATATTCACGTGAATGTTAAATACCCAAAATAATTAAACATGGGTTTTAATTTTAAATTGTAAGTGTTCAATAAATCTGCATTTATAATGCAGTATACATTTGTAAATAAATAAAATAGCTAAATATTTTAAAGGTATCATTCTTCTGCATGATAATTTGTGATATTTCTCTATAATAAAATATTAAGTTAAACGTTATTTTGTTTTTTTATAGTAATACCTCAGTTTTCCTAATTATCGAATAAATACATGTGTTTTGATCTAATTAACACGATATGAACATTAGAGTCTCGTCAGAGGCGAGTAAATAGTTTCCGATGTTCGATTACCTATAGTGATTACCTTTTTAGGTTCAGACAAAAAAGTTTACAACTAAAAATTTAAAAGGTCTTGCCTACCAAATTAAACAGTAGCAGATACGAGATGTAGGTATGTGTTTGTATGTTTTTTATAACTATAGCTCCTTAACAGCTGCGCGTCTGCCGAACGAAGTACATTAAAGTTAATTTAATGATCACTATAACATTTTTACGTTTGTTCATTCAAGTATCAAAATCAAGCCCAGGAGTAAGATCCATATGTATGTGCCATACGCTTTTAAAAAGTGCGTTTAATAGTGACATCTGTCGCTGAGTAGCTGAACTAGTTCGTTGCATTACAATAGTAATGTTATGGCAGGTGCGACGGTTCGTTCCTTACAATACTTGTAGTGTAGCTACTCCACAATAGGTGGCGTTATGCATTATTTATTTTAAACAATAATATGATTTCTATCGCTACTTTATTTCACGAATATGATAACAATGTTTGAAATAAGAGCTTTATACTTAAAAAATAATACTTTCTGGGAGGCGCTAAAGACCAAAATGAGTGGCACTGCTTCTATATTAGATTTAAGGTCCAACCCTCGATTCAAGACCTATTTATTCTTACTTACTGGTCAAATAATATGAGGCCGTCAGCGCAAAAGTGGCATTAGCTTGAGATAGACAGTTTGACAATAATGGGGGGTGTGTATTCATGAATTTTAAAACAATGTACATCAATTTAACTACGAGTATAGTGGATTTTAATCCCGTTGCCTATTTTATTCAATTACTGTGATACGTTTTTTATTGAATTTTAGCATGTTTTAAATACTTTGCAGATGATTAGTCCGAATATAAAAAAATTGAGGGTTAGGCCGTTATTGCGCTGACAACATCATATTAAATATCTTGAGTTCTTTACATTCGGCCATTTTCGGTTGAGAGCCCTAAGCGCTCACCGATATTGTCCGCGTAAGGGTGTCAGAGCCATCTGAGGCTAACACCTTCGTCCATTCAAAAAAAAAAAAAAAAAAAAACACACGGCCACCTGACCCTAAATCGGGCTTGTATTTACTATAGAAACCAGATACCTGATTACTACTTTTTTTTAAATGCATACTTATAGTTGCTAATAGTTATTTGACAGAGTTGAGAGAACAAACAAACATTGGGTATCGAACCCACGACCTGTGGTGTGGCAGTCAGTCTCTAACCAACTGGTCAACTAGTTCGTTTCGTTTTAGCATTTATGAGACAATGGACAAACCTTGTGCAACTAATATTACATTTAATAATATTTGAATGAGTTTTGCACTGGAATTAAATATATATTATCTCAGAAAACAAAACATTTCAGTGCTCCGTCCGGAACGCAGGGTGCGATAGCGTTTTTTTAAATTTCATACCCTAATTTATTTTGTGACTTATTGATAAGTAAACTTAATTGGCTTAACCCAATTGGCTTCTCTTCCTTTTCTAAGTTCTTAGGGTCTTCTCAGATTGGTAAAAGTAAAACAGCGTCTCGGTATTTCAACATTTTTTTTCATTATGTTAGTCTTGATGGGAATACGGAATTCAGCCTGGTATTCTACATTAAATTGTTCTTAAAAAACGAAAATACTTATAGGCTTCTAAAAATAAAAAATAAAATAGTTGCTGTTTATAGAATGAGTCAAAGATAATACGAATACTGACGGATTTCATCGAGTTATAGTGAGCTCTAAGTTAGGATTAATCCCAAAATAAAATAAGCAGTAAGTGTAAACCATGTCAAATAAGAGCTATTAGGATTCCCTAGGCAATATTGCTGTCGATATTGTCTTTGTTACCTGCATACTTACCTACCTAAACAGGGTGTTACCAAACTACCCGTAAAGCCGAAAGAAGGTTAAATGGGACCTTATAACGAGTCCATTCATAATATTTAAGAACCGCAGTAACGCTGTATAAGTTACCCAAAAAAAAACTGATTTTTATGAATGAAAATTAGAAGAACTATTAAAGTAGACAATTATTAGGTAAAAAAGGTACGTAGGCCTTTCTGTTAAATATTCTGGTTCCCTGACATGACAGCTTACTAGGGTTGTTGGCTTTGATAATTAATTATATTTTTACGGGGTATTTTGTAATACGTTGTTTATTGGACCAAATCCCAATTTCCATAGGTATGTCCGCATGTATAAACCACGGCAGACCTCAGTTAAACGTTCAAGTTGTTAATCAGTTCTCTTCTCACGTAGTACACAAGTACTTTGCGAAGTGACACAAATTGCACAAGCCATTGTTTTAAAAGAAAACTTTATTTACAATGAAATATTTTACAATCTGTCGTCATAACTTACATTCTATTGTATTTAGATAGATCATTTCTATAAATATCCGTAAACACCAATGATGGCAAACCAATATCAAAATCTCCTTGCCATGAATTAATATTGATTGTTATGAATATTACATAGTAATAACTTAATCCAATAGAAACATCCATAATAATATCACAAATAATTTAGGGTAACTACGGATCAGCCTCTTTAGATTTAGATGTAACCCAGTGAACACAATACACTACATACAGAGCAATACTCCGAGACTGCATAAAGAACATTTAGTATGAATGAGAATTTAATAACATTTTTAATAATTTCTTTCTTGAAACCATTTGTTATTATTATGTTTTAAGTATACTTTTTTAATTAAGTAATATTTTTTTCCTATTCATAATTTGTAGTGTTTTAATATTATTCTACATAAAGTAAGCATTTAGTTCTATGAAAAATATGTTCAATTTGGCTCATACATAAATAGCGTATGTATATTTATTTAATCTAAAGAGGCAACTAATTTAATGGCAATTAATTATCCATACATTATAAATATTATGCTCTGGCTTTAGTTTTTCCAAATTCTTCTATATGGTCATATTCTGAGAAACCTGGATCCGAGTCGTAATATGCATAGTCGTAGCTTGAGTCCTCTTTATTTTTAGGGGGATTCGGAAAGTGCGCTGGGCGAGTCGTAGGTCGCGGCGCAGGCGTCGTCGGACGAGTTTCTGGGCTCTTTGGAGCTGCAGTAGTCGTCTGTCTCACAGGCTCATGCTTGATCGGTTCCGGAACATCACTGGGCCTCGACGTAGTTGTATATGTCTGGTAATGATCGAAGGTACGTTGCGTTTTCACAGCGGCTCGCACTGTCGTGGGATAGGTCTCAACCGGTCGTGTAGTTTGTGTCACCGGAGCGTTAGAGGTGGGAGCGGGCCTAAAAGGACGTGGAACGGCTGTATGAGAGTGTTTCTGCGGTGTTTGGGTTTTACCACGCGGCTTTTGATCTTCCGGTAATCTATTGCCACTTGCAGCGATGTTGAGCGAATGAGCTCCAGTAAGAAGTTCCCGGTCGTACAGCTCCGGTCTGTATTGCCCATCGTCTTCACCCTGCGGTGGACGATATTGACCGTCATCTTCTACGCTCTCCCCGAAGTTTGATTGTGTATGGAATGCATTGTTAGTATTGTATGCTACTGTGTTTAAGTTTGATGGAGGATCAGAACGTACAGTTGTATAAATAGTGGTAGTCGGGGACGTTGTGGTGGGACTATTGTAATAGTTCTGCTTTGAGAATGGAATGAAGTTATTTTTGTCTGACTCATAGGACACGCTGTTGTAGTTCTTGAAGGCCGGGGTACTGGTAATTGCGCCACGGGAGGATATGTTGTAATCGACAGTCGTTGTTTGAGTTGCTCTGACATTATTGTTAAAATTATTATTTAAACTCTTAGTACGTGCAAAGTCCGGCTCACGGGGTACATCCGCTACATTGAAACTGTTCCGCAATTTGAAGGGTCGGTTATCATTCTGTACGTCGAAACCTGGCGTCGACTGTGCCTCATAATTATATATTTCGACAAGGCCATCTTTCTTATTGAACTGAACAGCAGGTGTTGCTTGAGTAAATGTTGCAGGGGAAGGATTGCTGGGATACCTGCTTTGTTTCGGTGTGACTCTGCTCACTTCAACATATTCGTCTTTGTACTCTTTATACTGAGGCGGTACATTGGGCGGTGCTGTGGATGGATTTTGTCTATTTTGTGGCGGAGTTCGTCGAGAAAAATATTGTTGCTGCTGCTGTTGAGGTTGATGTTGCGGTTGCTGTTGCTGCTGTTGCTGATGGTGTTGTTGTTGCTGTGGTTGATGTTGTTGAGGTTGTTGTTGTTGCGGTTGATGGTGTTGAGGTTGATGTTGTTGAGGCTGATGTTGTTGTGGTTGATGTTGTTGCTGTTGATGTTGTTGCTGTTGCTGTTGATGTTGATGTTGCTGGGGTTCAGAGTATTGTTGCTGAGGTGGTGTATTTTGTACGAAAAGAGTTGTTGGAGCTGCCGTGGTTTTGTATAATGGACGCTTCCTAACTAGTTTGCGTTTAGAAACTTCGTACTGCGGTGGGCTCGAAGATTGAGGTGGAAATGTAGGAGCTGAGGAGTACTGTGTGGTGGGCGTCGTGGTTCGTGGGGTGGTAGCTCGTCTGAATGATTGCCGTGGGTATGGGGTCGACGAGGGGGCGGCAGGGGCGGGGGGTGCGGACTCGTCACGGCCACGGTCACGCTGACCACTGAAGAAATCTGAGGAGTGTGCGGCGCGAAGGTCAGATGCCGGTCCATTGGACGCGACGTTGTTCTGTGAGGGTCGACGGTCTCCAGTCTCGGCGCGCTGGAGACCAAATTCTGCTTCATCGTCGCGATTTCCGGAAGACGACAACTTCCTAGTGTCATAACCTGCGAACAAAGACGAAACTATTACCTAGTCGGTTTGAATTGCTATGTTTTATACAGCTCTCGGTGTAGGTCTCTGTTACATCATTGGCAATAAATCGATGCAGATTCATTGTTTTGTAGAAGCGGCGCAACGCAAGCGAACTATTTGGCTAAAGCTCAGTTATTCTGCAATCCGTTACCAAACGCGTCAGTTAACCTATCAAACGACATGTTACAACATTCAACCACTAGCTAGTGTTTTGCAATATCCGTTATAATTATAGTAAAATTGTCTAGCCTTTATTATATTACAGAGTCTTCTTGGGTTGAATCGAACTCTTTCAATTTGGTTGTTACATAATTAATTCAAAGTGATAGTAATACCTAGGTTTTAAGAATTTCATTCCATTAAGAAGGATGAAAAGTCAAGTGGAAATCGGTGCATATCGGCACTGGCCCGCATCAGACCATGGTTTTTTTTTTATAAAAACTTGAGCGCATTTCCCCCCGACTGTGTACAGTGTGCTGTATTATCCCACAGTAAGATTATATACATTTTTAAACGATATTTTATAGTATACCTATATCATTTTGCCATCAATTATCTTTGAATTAATTGGAACTAGTAGCAGTAACAGTAGTATTTGAGATTTGGGTATATAACAAATTAATGTATTGAAAAAAAATATACTAATCGTTGATTTTTGAAATATTCATTAGCCATTGCTAATTGTATGTCGTCGCTGCTGTACATAGACCTCCCCATGGGTTTCCTATATTATATGTAATATACATACATGTTTGAAGAATTTCTTACGCATTATATCTTCATAAGAAATGTTGCCAGTCAATCTGCAAGCTACTTAATTTACTCCACCAACCGACTTAAGAACTATGTTTTATTATTACTCTACATGGCTCTAGCACTAAAAATAGCGACTCCCACAAATATTGTAACTGTAAATCATAAAATAAATAATAATTGGACACGACTTTTTAATAACACTTTCATATTTGTGAGAGTTCTTGTTAGTTGCAAAGCGGCTCACCGGATCCGATCTTGTAGAGATCGAACTGACCGTCGTAGAGGTCCGCAGGGCAGGCCAAGGGGTCGTCGTCACCCCAGTCCGTGCATGTCTGGGCTTCAGTATGGAACAGGGTACCAGGAGGGCAGAAGAACCTGAAGTCTCGAATGCCACCGCCTGCCACTCTCACGCACACGTGGAACGCTTTGCATCCAGATTTGGCGTCAGCATAATACGCACCCAGAATTCGACCTTTACAGTTGAATCTTACTGCTCCTCCTATATATATAAAAATAAAATAAAAAATTGTAAATGTGGTGTTTTAAATCACAGAATAATTTTAGTTTACAATTTTGATTTCTACTGCAGAGTGTCATTTCGGTATTTGCCTAAAATTATTAGTGACTGGATAAAATGGATTATTTATACCAATCTCGTTTTTTGGCAAGATAAGTAGTAGCATGCAAATAATATATAATTATATGATATGTAGCTATATGATATGAGATAATTAGTCTAATAATTTCACTTTATGCATTTCTTTTTTCAAATGTAAATAAATATTTCATAATTAAATTAAACATATAAGCGGTATTAATAATTTTAATTAATATTTCATAGTTAAATTCAAGAACAAAATATCTAGTCAATTTTGTCACGATTCAAACGACTCAGAGTCACTTTGAAAACTCATAATTTTAGTTTGGATATATTACAAATCAAATGTTTGCTTTGTGTTTAAAGTTAATTAGGAAATAAGCATTGTTAAGTAGTCGTAGTTAGCCGTTGCTTAAGAATAATCTCGTAACAATGGTGTTCGTCAAACCTTTTGTGTGATTATATCATGAAATTCGTACCGAACTAATTTGGAGATTGTGTTAAACTCAAATTCGTGACCGGAGGATGCCTCATGTGTGAACACTACTTACATATAGGTATTTATGTTGGTCAACAAATGAAATATCTACCCTATAAAATTAATACAAATGTAACATCTAGTTCAGATATTTACTTAATATTAGTGTTAAAATAAAATGTCAATTTTATTTTTAAATTTCGCGCCTTCCTTTCCCTTGTGTATGGTCTATGGTGCGCTCTTTTGTTTTTGATCCATTGGCTCTATCTTCTTTCTAATACATTCAAAGTTGTACACGTATTTTAATATTCATTGCAAACTTTTATAACTAATAAGTTCATTATGTAAATTTGTGTTTTGTTCACATAAGTTAGCAATAAGTTTACTTGTATTTTTTGGAAAGTCCTACGACAAATAAAAAAACGTAATTATGTGTGTTTAAATTGTTTCACGCAACATTTTGTTATTATTGTAACTGTAACCTATTGTGGTAGAAATTGACGCAACTTTACTTTCGATAGAACGGCCTATGTGCGGTTTAAATATAGGCAAGTAGTAACCACAGATTACTGTGCTACTGGTGGGTAACTTAGTAAAGACCTAATAACCTACTTGATACATAAAAAAGGCGCTGTTCGTATGTATTTATATAAGGACTTAAAGCAGGTAATATTTTATTATTTATTTTAATGTTATAGCTATATTAAAACCCAATTAGTTAAAATAAAGATACAATAATCCCTACTTAATAAAACTAACAGTGTAAATGTGTAATCGGAAAGTCGAGAAGACGTGATTGCATCACAGAAATCGGGTGAACGTTGCCATCACGAACCTGCACGTAGTTGGTAAAGAGCGGTGACCTAGGGGCATAAGTAACATACACTAAAGGATGCATACAACTGCACTTTGCTAAAGTAAGGGGAATTTAAAGAGCAAAACATACAGAGGCGCTCTAAAATTCACCAAAGCCCTTTGAATGGACCTTCAAAAATAAAAGGCAATTTGTTTATATTGAGATTTTTAATAGAAATGATAGATGAGCAGGTTCCCATGACTAGGAAGGGTGGCAGAGGTCAGATAGCATCGCGGGCGTTGCGTAATCTCCGAGCGGTAAGGTGCCGCAATGAAAGGTCACCGATATAGCTTATATAACCATTATAGCTTTGACGCGTGATATATTTGGAATTGTTTGTTATGTTATGCTAAAATATATTAAGTTACCTGAATGTAGGCTAATGCGATTCTCGTGTGTGTAAATGAGAAGTATAAGATTATTGCACTGCAAACCAAGATTTATTATCGAAATTGCATTGCATTTAAAAATTAAATTTATTTATTATGTACTCTCATACCATTTATTGAAAGTAATTTGTAACTACGTACCATATTTATGGCGTAAAATTGCACAAGAATTTGCAATGCGTATGCATCTAGGTATCTTGTATTTACTAGGCATCTATATAATTTTACAAATTATATCTTGAATTGTATCGTATATGTGTATAATTTTGGAATTGCATCGTTTGAAGCACGTACTGTATTACAACCATAGACAATTATTTGTTCGGAACTTTACATTTTACTGAGCTCTGTGATTGTATAGAAAAATATGCAAATTTATTCAGTTACATAACGTTTGTTGTGATGAATCAGCTGATAAGTTGCTTATAAATGACTCTATCAAAAGATGTGCAATGTAGATATATAATAAAACGTAACTTTCGCTGTTTCATTCATTATAAAGTGAGGTATTTCTCACGTTTCGACTTCGCAATCTAGCTATCGATGTTTAGTTTTTATCAGCATCTATTATTATCTTGGCAAAAATCGAAACAAGTCATACATTTACATTGCAAGTGCCTGAGACTATTATAATTGTTATAGAAGCATATTCGTACATACTTCAATTAATTTTTAATGGATTGTAATGCAGATCTATTTGTAATTTAGATTTTTGTAATTAGATTTTGTGTTGTAGTATATTAAATATTAGTTATACAAAGACTACTCAGAATTTAAAATCCCAAATAAAATTAATGTTAGGACTGCAGACATTAAAAATATTTTGATAGTATTATTGTACTTTTGGTAGACGCAGCGACGAATCCCAACTCATCTCTAGGGTGTAGTGAAATGCGACATAATAAAATACAGACGACCACGTAAGATCTAACACCTTGCCAACATTAGTATTTTCAAAGAGTATTCAAGTCGGGGAGGCGGCCGGCCGTAAAATTCTCCAATATGTACTTGCTGAACTGAATGGTTGAAAGAAAACATGGTGCACTGATCACCAAGTTATAGAGAACCAAGTAGAGAGATAATGATTGCTATCGTATATCTCTATTTTTAAACTGTTAGAGATAATTTGCAAAGTAAACAAACATACTTTTTAATAAAACAACAATTCCAGAATAAAATCTCCTTTGTCAAATCAAAATAAATAAATTCAAATATAGAACCTTGAATGTACCCGTCCGTTCTCTGGCGGCCGTCACACCGCCCTAGTTCCTCCGGAGAGCGGATCGTGGGAAAATCACTTATGCAAATCCGGGGAATTGATTATCGTAGTGATGCGCGATTGTTGCGTGAAGTGCACCGAGAGCGCATGGGTAGGCGCATCGGGCGAATGGAAAGTGCATCAATTGCGCAACACATGCCGGGCGTCGCATTTACAGTATTGTACATTCACATATGTAGCACTTAAGCTTTATGTTTAAATGTTATGTAGCAAATATACTTAACGTTTGAGTTTAGAACTTATATTTTTTTACTACCATATAGGTGCTACATAAAAGGGCTTTATGTAGTACCTTAAGGTGATATCTCTAAATACGATAAATTTATAAAACATTTGACCTTATTTGGACTTCCCAGTAAAAAACGTTGTAATTATTACTCGTACGTATTACATATATTAGCATTTCCTATCAAATTTAATCAAATAGATCTGGCACGATTGAAAAGAAAATTCTAGGTTTTTAACCCAATTTACAATGACAAAAATTAATTACATTAAATTTTTCGTTAATATAAGAAAGTGCGACCAACGTAGATATTTACACGCACACGCTGTATAATTATTTAAAAACAATTTAATTCCCAAAAGAAATACTACTTTCCCAATTTTCACATCACCGGACGTCCTACATATTAATTACAGTTAAACACTCAATTATAATTTCAGAACAACACACGCGCGGTGCAATTAGTTGCACAACACTTCGTATTTTCTTCTATTTATTTGTACTGGTTTAATTTGATATACTCGTACATTTAAGTGCATTACCTCCTCTCATTGGAAAAAGCCGGTCAATCCTTGACCAGAATTAAATGTGTAGCGTTACCTTATTAGAAACACCATAGAAAAAACATTAGAAATATTCACGAATATCATATTCCGGTCACTTCCGAAAGCTAATCACTTGGCACCGTGGAACAGGTCACATGACGCGATAACAATCGACTTACCCAAAATGGGGAGCAATGTAAGCAAGATCCACATGGGGGACATGTTGTCGCAAGGTGCGTCGCGAAGGGACTGACGGCTGGATGCGCGCGCGCCGCCCGCCCGGACGCATTGGAGGGGAGATCTGAAAGCTCGCCGCCCGCCCGCTGCCGTCATTACAATACCACAGTACATAAAATACAGTGAAAAAACTGCCTCAAAATGAAGTATTTACTCAAATGTTTCATGCTACGCTGGAATCGAACAGTCTATACCTTATTTTAAAAAAACTGTTTAAAAATATACCCATAGCATAAATCTCTATTATTTAAAGCTAATTCAAAATATATGGTCAACTGAATGCAAGTTACAGTCATATATTGTATTTTCAGATACAGCTTACACATCTCAACCGCGTGTACTGCAGCGACCCCTTGTGTCGCGATGCACTGTGCCTATAAATAATATCTTAAGTCAGGATTAAAAATTGGAAAAAAGGCTAATCTGTAAAACCGTTCATGAGAAAAAATCTAACACATTTTATACAACTTCCGTAAATTTGCTTTTTTCCATTTTCAAAACATTTTCTCAATTTATGTATGTTCCCTATAGACTCCATAACGGTTATTAAGATTAGGACGTTGGTTACTTTTATCACTGGAAAATGGAACATCACTCTGGAACACGAGTAAAACCGCGGGAAAAGCTAATATGTTATATTTTATATTACATACATCAGTAAGTAGTCTAAGGTTCCATACACCACATCTTTTTATTTCCATTTTTGTATTGCGTTGTAAGAAATTAATTACAATTAGTTGCACCACTGAAATAGCAACTCATACTACGTATAAATGTAGTTATGACTTTATGAGTGAATACATGCGCGTGATTTATTAGACGCAAGTGATAGTTATCTATAGTAAAGCATTGTCTTTTTTCCTCATTAGTCACACGTTGGAGTTACATCACTCACTAGACATTATCGGATATTATTTGACCATCATTGAGCCTATTGGGAAACTAACTACGTGGGTGCTTTCCGGAAGGTAAAATATTTGATATAAGATTGGACGTGTTCGTACACGACCTTTCTGTATGAATGCGTTGTTTATTTTTTTTTATTTTTTTTTTTTAACAGCAGGTGACATCATGCTCCCCTGCACAGACTATATCGAGCTGTCAACCGGGAGGTATACATGTATTACATCTCTATAACTACCGGTTAAGAAATTGTTTATCATACGAACAAGTGCACTCACTCTCACGTAACGCGACATTATGCAGATAACTACAATAAAGATAGAACAGATTACGGTAATTATTCTTGGCAGTTCCTTATTATTTTTCTCCATTCTTATTCTGAGAAGAAAATAACCTAACGATTAAAACATTTTAATACATATTTTCAATATAATTACATTATTTAAACATGTTTATTAATGTACAGAAATGGTATTTCTTCTTAGGGTTCTGTACCCAATGGACATAATTACTAATTAAGCATACACACACGCACACGCACACGCACACACACACACACTCACTTAAAAACTTAATATATTTTATGATTCAGATAATGTATCTTTTAAAAGAATTTTAATAATGCCATCTAGTTTAAATATGTAATATTTGAGGGACAAAATTAATAAATATAATTTGTATTTTTAAACAAATAAAAATGTTTCGAAATAAAATTTTGAATAAATCAATGTTTAGAAAATAAACGCAAAGTTTTTTTTTTGTTGTGTATACACCCTAAGATTGTTCTTCGTTATTCTTATTTTATACAACCACACGCTAATAAAATAAAATTTTGATTTCTTTTATCAAAATTTTAATATTATTCAATATGTAATTTGATATTTTATACCGCCTTATAGATCATAGCATCCTCTATGTTCATATGAGTTGCATTTATTTAGGTTTTTACACCTTCATCTGCAGGGGCACAATTCCCTGCACTATTGTGATGGCGCTCGAACGAGGGGACTCGGATAGCACTAATATAATTTGGTGTACATAAATCTTTTCGGCGTACAAGTTAGCCAAAAAGTCAATAGTGAATTCGACGAGTGTTCGTAGACTCAAAGAACTTCTCGGATTAGCTCCATCAAGTAGGCAGGATGGCATTCGGTATTGTACCCACGATCAGAGCCGGGTACTTCTTTAGAACCCACACATTGCATTCCACACGACCCACCGTTCGGCATCTCTCAATTCGTCATTGACATGAAGGCAGTTCTATTGTTAATAACAATGACTCATTGAACTTATCGAAAATTATCTTTAATTTGTTAGTTTATTTAGGTAGTATTGCTTTATTATTTTATAATAATGATGAAATTTTATTATGATAAAATCACCCTTTTAGTGTGGTCATGAAATTAAAAAAAGCTCTGTATGAACCTAATTGCGAATTTAGAGTTGCAGGGCATTGCCTCAAATTTTTATCATACTTTTTCAATTTTCGTTTCATGACAAAATATACCTTATAATAACGCAATAAAAGGGTCATAGAATTAAAAAATCTGTTTGAAATAATTGTTTCCAAAGTTGTATGAAATAATTTTCAAAATTGTAGTCTTTATGGCCATAGGTAAGTTTTCATTAGCACGATTTGATGCTAAATCGTGAAAGATTCCCGTGAGTTTAGTAGTTGCTCAACTCTCCCCTTGTACCGCATTCACGTTTCAAAAGCTACTACCATTGGAACCAAAAACCAGGGTACAACTCGGTGGGAAATCTGGATATCGGCTTGTCTCTCGTTCAGGTTTTTTGTCAATAGGAGTGAAAGGTAGCCTTTTAGGTAGAATTTTTATAGACTACACAAATGTAGGTACGTTTTAACGAAATGCAGTTTTCAGTTTAGTTAAATAGTATTAATAAAACACGACAAAATATATAATAAATCATAGTACACTCTATAGTGATCTATAGTTTTACAGGAAATCAGTTTCTTATATCCTGGGACATCTTTCACAAACGATAATCTGTATCTTATAAAATACAGATATTTACTGGCATTGAACAAACGTAAATCCATGCACTCAAATGAGAGAGCTAACCTAACCTTTTTTTTTTTTTTTTTTTTTTTTTTTTTTTTCGGAGGGGAAATGCATTACGCATACCACCGCGCCCGGGGAGAGACGCGGTGGTTATGTGGGACTCCCACTCGCAAACTCCCCTTCTCATATCAAAAATGAGAAGGGGCCCGAGGGTATACCCACTAAAACCCCTCCGATGTTCCTTCGCACACTTGAGCGCCGAGGGTCGCGGGCACGAATTCAGCTTCCGCAACCCCCGGCTGGTGCCGGCCCGCCACCGCGGGCCCCGTCTGGTCGAGGGGGGGGAGCGAGGTGTTAACTCCTCCCCCCCCGACTTCTCTGAGGGGCGCGCGTGGAACATCACACGCGCGCCGCCACCTCGGGTCCTTATGATGTTGTGGGGCGACAGACGTATCCCCGTGTCTGACGCCCCTGGACCCATTTAGGGGGGCTGGAAGAGGGCGTTGTCAGCCCTCCGCCGACGCCCGGTGCGTCTGCTGCGGATCGGGTGAGGGGTTGAAATCTCCCTCTCCCTTTCCGCAGCCTCCTTCTGCGAGATAACCGTCTCGCAGAAGGTTACCACTGCGTCCCAGGCCTCTTCGCCGCCGACCATAGACTCGATCACGGCCGGCAGCGAGAGGTCCGGGCCTACTCCGGCGATGAGGGCACGGCGCGGCTCCTCCCAAGCGGCACACTCTGCCAGCGTGTGCCGCGCCGTGTCCTCCCGGCAATGGACGCAGTGGTGACACCGGGCGTCCGGCTCCCTGTTTATGCGACACAGGTACTTCCCGAAGCAACCGTGCCCCGAGAGCACCTGCGTCGCCCGAAACGACAGGGAGCCGTGCCTCCTCCCGAGCCAGCGCTCGAGCACCGGCCGGATCGCCCCGACTATGTCGAGGCCGGCGGTAGGGCGCGAAAGCCTGTCCCGCCATTCCGCCACTAGGACCTCGCGGAGCTGAGACCGACGCAGCTCGACTTGACGCTGCATTGGTCGTTCGCCCCGCTCCGCCTCTTCCTCGCGCCACTGATACAGCGACGCGAGTAGAGCTAACCTAACCTAACCCAACGCCTGAGGGATTGCATCTATTCTATTTGCATTGCTATAATAACCACTCTGACAATTATATGCTAAATATTTATAATTTTATCAACATCATTTTAATAGTATGACGCTAAAAAGTAAAAGTCAAGGTAAGCCCTTTATAATATACGATGAGTTAAGAACCTGGTTCTCGTGAGTTTGTAACTCATGGTAACACCATCGTGTCCACGACATGACACGTAAACACGACCCATGTTTGATAAACTGTCGCACGTTCTTTCTACAAATGTTTAATTATCTCACCTCACTCTTCCTTTTTAGAACTTTATTTTCATACTAAAATAAGAAATAACTTTCTAGAGTTGCATCATAATTGTTTCTACAGCTACAACCCCGCGCTTTCACCCACGATCCGTAACATATTCAGGGGTGTATTCTGTAAGGTAAAATGACATTAGCTCAAGGATGTTTCGTCGCGGCCTCCATGCTCTGTCTCTTTTGCTAACTACGCAAACACGTGAGAAGTACGCTCTCGGCCTCGTTGCGCTACGAGCCGACAATGTTTGTATTAAATGAATAAGGCGGCATATCCTATTAACGGCCAAAATGAATATTCGAATCCGATTCCAAACTGTGAGATTGATGTACTTTTTGATAGACATTTCTATGCATGTTATGTCAAATAAATAAATATCCTGGGACGTTCTTTACACACGGCCATCTGGTCCCAAACTAAGTAGAACTTGTACTATGGAAACCAGATATCTGATATACTACATATACATTTTTTTTTCTAAATACATACTTATATAGATATTAACATCCAGACACAGAACAAACGGACATGTTCATGCCCACAAATGATTGTCCTGGGTGGGAAACGAACCCGCGACCTTCGGTTTGGCAGTCAGAGCGCTAACCACCAAGCCAACTGGCCTGTCAAAAACCTTCATAAATCAACAAATTTGGATGGAGTGGAATATGATAATGGCTATTAGTCATATTGCCGATTTTTTAACTAAGAAACATTTTCATATAATATAATAGACAAGTCGAGGGTCCTGTCATTATTAATGGGTACAAATTAGTTAAATATTTTTATAAATAGTGTCTAGTTAAGTCTAGGACAAGCGAATGGTACCGTATAGGTCAACTTTCCTAAAACACTAGTGTCACCGTGGTAACCGCTCATTCATCATGTTTTCTTTTGTTACCTCGCAGACTTCGTTTGTGTGCAACTGACATATAAATCATTACGTATAATGAACTTTATGTCATCGCCATAAGAGATGCACACTAGTCATATTGTTACTCAAGAAGTCGTATTGTCTCGTGGTGACCGACGGCTGTCTGGCTAAACCAAGATTCAATTGTTACAGTACCGTGTGCACAAAAGCGTAAGGTTGCCTCAAATGTAATAAATTATATCCTTAGTTAAATATATGTTTTGTTTTAAACACAAAGTAAACACGTCTCTGGGTCATTTTTTATTCAGAGCCGGAGGTGGAAACCTTGGCTAACCTAATTATTTAAGGCTGGTATATTATTTGTGCTCATCAGGATAATTTGTAGGCGGGCATGCATTTCATTGGCACATATTTTACGTGAAGAATATTAATGGTTATATTAATTGCATAATCTTTCTAAGGAACCAAAACCCTAAGAATTGTAACACTAAGAAAATTAAAAAAAAAATTGTATTTTGAAAAATATTCGATTTTTAGAATAATGAAATGAAAATAAACAAACGAAACAATTAAAACCTTTTAAAATATGACTAGATTGATCGACTATGTGAGTCCACAGGAATGATTGTTTTTTATTTCATTATTTATGAGCAACTAGCTGTCCCCCGCGGTTTTACCCGCGTTCCCGTGGGATGTCACATGTATTATACATAAAAACCTTCCTCTTTAATCACTCTATCTATTAAAAAAAACCGCATCAAAATCCGTTGCGTAGTTTTAATGATTTAAGCATACATAGGGATATAGGGACAGAGAAAGCGACTTTGTTTTATACTATGTAGTGATAATATCGTCTGCCTAAAGAGTTGTTAAATTCAAATAATAATTACAATATTATAATTATAATTTTATATTTTAGTTCTCATTAGAGAATAGTTTATATGAAATTTTCATATCAAATGTTAGCTTAGCTGGTCTTCTTTGCAAACTTGTCTTGTCCGGTTGTTACCATAATTTATCTGCACTTCAAGGAAAACTATCTTCACAAAAACGTGAAAAACAACTCCTTCCCTTACATTGTATTTATTACCAGTTGGTAATAAAACTAGTTTAATATGCGACATCGTTTAAGGATGCAATCGCGTCTATCTTATGTCGCAAACGTCTGTTGCGCCGCATCTGACCCGTATTACATTTTCATAGTTTAGCCATCTACGTACCCACTCTTTATACGAACCGACAACTTTCATCTCGCCGACATCGACAGATGATGCTCTATCATCCGTATAATGATGCTCCACAGTGGTCTATGGAATTATAATACATGTTACATAAAAATTACATTCAAACCTGCTGTTAAAATTATGTAAGTAGACAATTGCAGATTTTAAGAATAATTCTACAAATATACGACAAAAAAAGTTTACGTTGACTTGGAGAACTTTTGGTTATGACAAAATGTATATAAAAAAAATTATTATGATATCTTGTACGCACCATTTTAGTTTCTTTTTTTTATGTATTGCATTTTTAAACAAACCACAAAATATTTTTTTTTAATTTTTTTTTGTTCTACCAAGTACGTGTAACATTTATTATACGTGTATCATAATCATGGTAGTAATCTTACTAATATTATTAATGCGTATGTTTGTATGTATGAATTATTAGACAGACTTGACACATAGATAGAGCATATCCTGGAATATCATATAGGCTACTTTTTATCCCGGGAAAATGTGAAAGTCCTTCGGGAACGCGGGTAAAACAGCGGTTTGAAATAAATATAAGTTAAATAATACACAAAGTTGCAATCCAATTAGACACAAGCTATCCCCCGCGGTTTCACCCGCGTTTCTGGGGGATGTTACATTTTCCCGGAATAAAAAGAAGGCTATGTGCTATTCCAGACTATAATCTCTATAAATATAATAACCGTTTACGTAGCGCACGCAACGGAAGTTCTGAAAAGGAATATTTTTTCCCGTTTTTGCCACATTTTTCATTGATGTGCCGCTCTTATTAGTTGTAGCGTGAGGTTATTTAACTTATAGCATTTCTCAATAAATCTTAATATATATATTTCTTGTGTGCGTGTGTATGTGACTGAACTCCTCCTAAACGACTGGACCGATTTTGATGAAATTTTTTGTGTGTGTTCGTGGAGATTCGAGAATGGTTTAGATTTACAATTGGACCCGGTAGGGGGCGCTGCGATCGAAACCCTGAATTTTTGTATGGACTTATTTTGGCAGGACAACGTCTGTCCGGACAGCTATATTATATAAAACACTGAAAGAATTTTTCTAATCGGACCAGTAGTACCTGAAATTAGCGCGTTCAAGCAAACAAACAAACTCTTCAGCTTTAATATTAGTATAGAAGTATAGATAATTGTACTCAGCAAACGCATCGAACGCGTTGAAGTCTTTTGAAAGGAAAACAACTCGTAGCCCATCGCACGTACTAAACACATTCCAATGAAGTTGTAACATGTGCATTTTGAAAGAAGTAATTAAAGACCTTTGACCAAAGTCTTATTATGCAACTAAATATTGATGTTGGTAACTGGTAATGATTTTAGATGTACTTTATCAACTTCCATACTTGTTCGACCTGCTCGGGTAATTGAAAGTTGCACAAAAGGTTTGAGAATATGATCATAGTGATACTGTTAGTACATACTGTGTTTAGTTAACTTACGGATTAGAGGGTCAACAATAATTGGAACCATTGTATTTAATTTATTTGGGGACCATTTTTTCATTTTCATTCATCACATTTTCATTCATTACATTTTCATTCATTACATTTTCATTCATTCATCACTACATAGTATAAAACAAAGTTGTTTTCTCTGTCCCTATATCCCTATGTATGCTTAAATCTTTAAAACTACGCAATGGATTTTGATGCGGATTTTATTAATAGATAGAGTGATTAAAGAGGAAGGTTTTTACATGTGACATCTCACGGGGACGCGGGTAAAACCGCGGGTGACAGCTAGTTTAGTATAAAACAAAGTCGCTCCCCGCTGTCTGTCCGTCCTTATGTGTGCTAAGATCTTTAAAACTACGCAACGGATTTTGATGCGATTTTCATTAATAGACAGAATGATTCAAGACGCATGTTTACATATATGCGAGAACGCGGATAAACCAAGGGGGATAGCTAGTTCAGTATAAATAAGGCATGGTTTCATTAGTCCCGACAGAATCCTGAGCATGATTGCTAGCAGACTAGACTGTGCTATCATAAATCACTGCAGCAGAGTTTCGGCTGGATATCACTGATACGGGGTTGTAATAATTAATTAAATAAATGTGCAGTTAACTAATATGGTTTTTTTTAAGTCTTTATGTCATTACTAACAAAATATGAGTGCAATACTTGAAATAAATTTATTATTGTTATATTAGTAACTAACTTCCGCCTCACAGTTTTCCTCCGCTTTCCTGAAGTGTCTAACGTATACCAGGATAATAAAATAGCCTTTGTTACTTCTCGATAATGTAGGTCTCTAATAGTGAAAGAATTATTCCAATTGGTCCAGTTTTTTTTACAAAAATATAAATCTTTTCTCATTATAATTATACTACGGGCACGCTATGATGGCCGTTTTGACGTTTCAGATTGTCATAGGAAAAGAAACTGTATTGCTTTGGAATAAGGTTGATTTCTATCATCATACAATTCGCTGTTGGATCAATAGATGCACCTTATGTCTGAAGGAATAAAGGTTATTTTTCTTTGTCATTGTTAAACGTCAAAACGGCCATCATAGCGTGTCGCAAGCTTGGTTTAGATTTCTTAGTTTAGCTTGCAAACTTTTTGTTTTTGGTACTTTTCATTAAAAAATATTTTTTAGTTTTTATGTACTTTCTTATCATTATTTTGGTGATGTAAAATGCAAATGACATTTAAAATACAAAATATATATTTATTTTGATAATTATTCTAGGTGTAAAGTACTATACATATTTTTGCTATATTATAGCCTAGTTATAACCTTTATATTTAATTCAATGCCTTCAAAACATTGTTGATCTTCATAGTATTTAAGTGTTGTTAATAAATATCATATCGTACTTAATAAACGAGGAGATAACCCTAAGCTCGTTGTTTCGAAACGTGCGTAGAATGCCGCTTTAGCAATTAATTCGCGTGAGATGAGTGACCTGCATTATAGCCTTTACTTAGACTCTGGCTATGGTCATGTGATTCGAACAATTTTAAACGTTATAATATGTCTATAAATCGAATCGTTGCATTCACTTCTTCCCGAGATTATATAGTAAAATACGTTTTGTTATTGCTTAAAGATCTTTTATATTTATTAAGAAAATTATAAAAAACAATAATTTCAAAAAATATTTCCTACTACTACACCGAAGTTTGGACAAAGTTTCTTTAGAGGTTATCTAAAAGACCGTTCAGGTATACTTTAGAATACAGTAGAATTCTTATTTGCTGTAAATATGGTTTTACATTAAGGTCTTACATGGTATTAAAAATACAGCCCAATGATAGCTCTTCATAAGCATGCGATTTTTATTTATATTAATTTTAAAAAATAAGGTTGTTACTAGCCAGGTTGTTTCAGTCCATCAGCTTTTCTCAAGCTGTAAGCGTGTTTACCTTACCGCGAGTGCTACAATGAAGATGCGGCATGGTATGTCGGTTGCATCACCAGCCGCGGGCACCGTCAAGGGTCACCGAGTGCCCATCTGCGGCATATAGTACCATCTATGGCAACCACTCTCTGGGCTCAACTTGACCGAGGTCACAACGATAATATCTTCCTAATGGTCAAAGTGATTTTGTTTGTTAATCCTATTACGACAGTTAAAAAAAGAAGTCGTTTTTGCCAAAGTGATCATTGTTGTCTATATGATTATATATTTGTTCATTAGGTTATTTTACTGAAGCTTTGTCAGCTAATAATTTTTTTTCCTGTTAACTCTATAGTCGCCCTCACTGCTGAGTATCGTGTATTACAAATGTTCCTATATCCGTGAAATATCATCCATTTTTTTATACCACTTTAGCCGACAAAGTAGCAGACAGTCCACCTGATGGTAAGTGGTCACCGCCACCTATGGACATTTGCATCACTAGGGACATCACTAGGGGCATCGCCAATGCATTGTCAACCCTGAGACGTGAAGTTGTTAAGTCTCAAGTGCCTGTAATTTCACCGGCCACCTTAACTTTCTAACTGAAACACAGTAATACAAGTGCACTACTGCTTCACGGTGGAAATAGGTAATGTGGTAGTAATACCCCGGACCAACTCTACTACTAAAACTAGATATATTATATGTAATGAAATATATATTTAATATCAATATCTATGAAACTTTTACAGATTGCCTCATAAGGAAGTTTATTCGGCAAGCTGCTGACACGAGAAAGGTTCCAATTAAAAAATTAATAACCAATAAATTATGATGAATTATTAAATCTTAACTGCTTATTAAATGCGTTATTTTTTTTAGAAATCTGTGCCTCTACGAGCGGTTCACTTCATCTAAAGTATATAATTTAACTGAGACTGAGGTCGGACAAAATAATAATTGATTTGAACGGTTTTAAAACATCCGTTTAAATTCCCATTAAGCTTTTAACGATTCACGAGAGGTACAGAACGTTCTTCGGTTTACCTTCCACTTAATTGGAACATTGCTATTGTATAAAGTATAAACTGCAGCTACCTTCGAGTATCTTCGTTACGTTCATAATAACCTCGCTGTGACCTTTCGAGCCAGGAGGATGCTCACATTCCGATCCGGCGAATATTTCAAAGAGTAAACTATATTTATGTAGTAACTCCATTGTTTCTTGCTAATTTTATAACTATTGATGCCGGGTTAGTGGATCAGAAGTAATTATAGTTTATACTTGATTTCATCACGGTTCTTTATAATAATTAAATGCACTCATAAATTTATCACCTCATAATCAAAGATTGATCGATACTATATGTTATTACAAACTATAAAAACTCGTACACACACGTAGCGCAATACTAGAGAATATTCTCACGCCCACCTCGTTTCAGTTCTAATTACAGTGGTCATTAATCACGCTCTTCGTAAAATTAATCGTAACATCAGCTGCACTTATGTGAGGAGCATGCGTCCGTGCAAGGTTCTTGAAACCATCTCGCCGTTCTCTACCATTGTTCCGACATCGACGTACTATTGAAACCGATTTATCACCGACAGCACCATCCTTAATGGTCATCGTTATACATAATTGTTATCGCTTGTAATAAAATTCACAAAATAGATAAAACAATTTTGACGCTTCAATTAATGCAGTACCACCATGAGCGCCCGCAGAAAAATTTGCAGGGATGTGCATTCAAATAATATGAGCTGCTATTTAAACTAAATAACTGATATTTTATTATATATTAATGCTTAAGTAGTAGAGCTTTTAGTGCAGAGTTCGTACCTTACCCATTTCCGCCGTGAAGCAGTAATGCTAGTATTACCGTGTTTCGGTTAGAAAGGTAAGGGAGCCGGTGAAATTACAGGTACATGAGACTTAACAACTTCACGTCTCAGGGTCGGCAACGCATTGGCGATGCCCCTAGTGTTGCAAATGTCTATAGGCGGTGTAAATTTGGCACGCATGTTTAAATTTATATGAAATCAGTCGGTCAACAACAGGAGACGCGAGACTAAACGGCATGGTCATCAAGTTCATTGAGTAAGGGTATAAAATAAATTATTTTCATAGGGATGAGTATGTGCACCTCTTTACACTCCCCTCTTCACATCCATAAATAATACTCACAGTAAGTTTAAATGTTTTCAAACAGTGATGATATTATCGTTAAAGACGTTCTCATGAGTTTCCACGTACATGTAGGTACCATATTTACATCTGAGTGGTGTAATAAAACGCAACACTGAGCTATTGTGATCCGGCGCCATGACAACAAAAAGAATTCTCAATATAGCATCTAGCCATTCTTTAATTGTTGTAACAATGCGCTTTGTTAGTATTCACGCCGGAACTTTGAACATATAATCGCGAGACAAATTGTACTGAGATAAATACTGGGAAAAGTATTTGAGTCGGAAGGTGAACCCATAACCTTCTTATTCTAGCTTGAGAAAATGTTAAGTAAAAAGTAGGTACTACATTTTTGTCATACGCAAGAAAAGCATAAGACTTGATACATTGTTACGCGCTGAAAAAGGTATTCAAGAAATTAAAAGGTTTTCAACGCTAACAGATCTAATTTTACAGAGTACCTGTAGACAAAAATGAACCCCAAATATAGAAATGTGATGGTGTAGGTTTTTTTTAAATACATATTTACATTACACCAGTTTATTTTAATTTTTTATAGATATTATAAAAAGTTTAAAAATATCTATAGGTGTTTTGTTTTGCATATATTTAGCTTAAGTTTCTGACTGTACCACTCTTGCCCTTTGGATGGCTCTAATCAATCGTTTTGTTTACCGTATAATAATCGTCTCATATGGGAACATAACATATTGAGCGTGTTATTCAAACCGCGAACAATCATTATATAATTTATCTTATAGATAACTATCACAGTTTTTATTTAACCTTTAAATTTGAATTATCGTCGATGGAGGAGCAAATTGTATGCAAATTCAAAGCGTGACATGTTCCGCCCATAGAATCAGCTAAGCAAACATAGGCGTTTCTCCTATTGGGCATATTGTTGTACTGTTTGATACCGAAACAGTCTATTTGTGGCTATTAATACTTACATACTAAGTACTTTGTACATAACTTAGTTTAGGTTCTAATAAAATATTTAAAACTAGCTGTCCCCCGCGGTTTCACTCGCGTTTCCGAAGGATGTTAATGAGTCCCGGGATAAAAAGAATCCATATATACGAGTATGTTTTACCTGGTCATGCTCTATCTATGTGCCAAATGTCATGCAAATCTGTTTGGTACTTTTTGCGAAATTTCGCATTTATAATATTAGTAGGACGCTATGCTATAGGATAATTATACTTATAACATAGCAATTACACGTATAATTATTAATTTTCCTCTTGAAATACTTTGTTCAATTCGTAAATACTATTCCCAATTAATTTACTCTAGCAGAACGTTGTATTCCTTCCGTTTGTTTAACATTTATACTTCCTATCTATAATTGTCGAATCAACGGAGCGTGTACTGTATGTAATGTATGTAAGTACATTAAACTTTATAACTTGCAATGATTACTTTTTATGGAACGACCTTGCATCCACAATAGAGGTCGATATTGCCGAGCCTGTTTTATATAACCAAGAGGGTAGTATAGTTATAATAAATATACTGGGACCTTTTAGAAGTGAAGAAGTTAGCGGCGTTGAGCACTTTTCTTAGGATGGGTATAAAATGTTAAACTCGCGTCAGGACACGTGACCTGTACCTCTACCATGAGTTCCTATCGAAACTTACTTTAGTCACTAGCGAGTAAACTAGGTACTATCGATACAGTATTTCTCGATAGCAACTGTCAAATTTGTGACTCATGGTACCGAATTTCTATAACAAAGGCTAAAAAACGTTACTCGCTAGTGTTTACGTATCGATAGGTTTTTTACCCATCGACTCGTAATATCGATTTTAGTTCTTTAGGTGACCGCTAGTGGCGCTGTACACATTTGCCTTAGAAATGTTTTACGCCGTCGCTAGCGAGTACGTACGTTAAACTCATGGTAAAGGCACTGATCGAAAATTCGTAAGACGGTAAAAATGCACTACGTTAATGTTCAAGTTTTTTTACACACGGCCATCTGGTCCCAAACTAAGCAGAGCGATAGAAACCAGATAACTGATATACCCACAACATCAACTACTTTTTAACCGACTTAAAACAAGGAGGAGGCTCTCAATTCGTCTGTATTTTTTTTATGTTGTTAAGTTAATACTTATATAGATAGTTAACACCCAGACAGAACTAACAGACATGGCCTGGGTGGGAAGCGAACCCGCGATATTGACACAAGCCAGCTGGCCTGTCAATATCCAGACTCCAGACTTGTTCAAAAAGCCCACCTTAAGTCTTGCGTCAAGTGACAAAAATCTTACCAAAAATTTCTTGCGGAATAACACAGTTGCAAAACTTTACTAAAAAACGCGATGTCGCGTGCAGAATTGAAATTGCAATATTAATTAAATACACTCTGTACAATATGCGAAGAGTCTTATTCGATAATTGTATTTTGACCTCCGAATATCAATTTTATTCGGACATACGTACATATAGATAGCATCACACATATTTGGGTGTGAATATCTATATATGTAGGTATGTATTTAGAAAAATAAAAAGTAATATATGTAGAATATCAGTTATCTGGTTTCTATAGTACAAGCTCTGCTTAGTTTGGGATCAGATGGCCGTGTGTAAAAGAATGTCCCAGGATATTTATTCATTTTGATTACATTACCATGGAGCTAGAAATACAAGAAAGATTGAAAGGATGATAATTATTGAATAATACGAACATAATAATTGGTTTCTTGGCTAAAATATCACGAAGGGACGGACATCAATACTCTACGTTTACGGGAAGTTCTGAGTACGCCAGCCGATTTATCTGTGGCCGTGAACCAAATGTTTTTCACGGTATATGACCGAGAACCGACGCAGACTCAATTCACAACCAACTGTATGCCAACAGAGCATATCGGGCGTATTGAAGCAACCTGTTGAGGAATCTTTGATGATCTATTGTTATTTTTCCATTAGTTACGAAACTCATATTCAGTTTTGTTCATTTGTCGCAATTCAAACATGCGGACATCCTACCGAGCACGCCACTGGAGTACAAACTCGAAATAAACTATGAATTTTATATTGATTTCTTTAAATAGATATTAATAAGAAAGATATATATTATCTTATTATTATTTACACATATTACTACACGTATGCTAATCATTTAAGTTACAGTTTAAATCTATGATTTCAAAATTATAATTTAGTTTTATAATTGTGGTAAAATTATTATTGTCTTTCAAAGTTTCCCATAACACGCATTGTTTTAAAATGAATATGTGCTGCACCTTGTGTAAAAACTCATTTGAAATTTTGCAACACCTATTTTCCGCTAAGATTGTGATTAGGACACAAGATGTGACAATTTTAGGAGGAACTGAGGAACCGGAAAAACGTCATAACTAAATGTACAATTTATGCACACTATTCCATGTATATTAGATAGATAAATCACCTATGGGATTGCTCGTTTTGTGATGTATATCCGACGTCTCAATTTTAGCATAAGAATTTTTTTTTATTGATTTATTTAAAATACTATACAAAGCACTCAAACGTTACATATAGCCACATAACGCAAACCTCAAGGGGTTTATCTGTAAGTGGTGAAGTCGTTCGTTCGCACGAAAAAAATAAAAAACGAAAAATTTAACTTTTAAACATTTTAACTTTTTAAATATGTACTACAATAGTTGATCTAAGTTAGTTATTTATTTTATTTAGATACTCGTATATACTCGTAAAACAGCACCGTTATCTTCAAGTATACTACAACGAAATTTTGAGGTTTACATAACTTTTTATACCGAACTAACCCATACTTATGTAGCCCAACATATCGCTCTGTTACGGTGTGTGAATGGTTAAAGTCGTGCGGCACTTACGCTACTTATAATTCTCCCGTAAATATGACTGGTTTCGAAATAGTAAGTTTTTATTGTTTCCTCTAAGACTACAGGGTGCAGACATGAACAAGAATCCCGCGATGTGTCAAACCACGACTGATAATGTGGCCGTGGGAACGTTTGTCGAGTGATTGCTTACAACTTTAACACCGTTTTAAATCACTCTAGCCCATGCATTCTATATTACAAACATCGTTAGCGAGCCAACGAGACAATGCCTTGGAGAGCGGATCTCTCGCGTGTTTGCATTGATATCGAAAGAGACACGACATATAAGCCGTGATAAGACGTCCTCGAGATGGAGTAATTTACCTTACAAAATCACAACCCAGTTCATTAATTAAAGATATATCTAGAACAGTGCGAGTGGCTCATAAACAAGACATGTTCATTGCTTTTCGTTTAAATAGGAACATGATTGAGTTCAGCTTATACAAATATTTGAACCTTCTGTTGAGTTGTAGCCTATTAATATGATATCTTTACGAAACTAAATGACTCATAACCAATTTTAAAATAGTTTAAGCGAATAAAGTGGCCATAATAATCCGGAAGTTAGTACGGAACCACTTAAAGGTCTCGTTATGGGCTTTAATTGGTATAAAATTTTCCAAACTACAATTTTACATTGAAGATTACAATTTTATTAAACAATCATAATTCGACTCAATGAGGTGGTAACAACTCTTGTTATATGCAAATACGTAATTGTAGGGTAATAGATAACTCTTTAACCATTCGAAGGCACACCGGAGCCGGAGGAGAGACAGCGATCTTACTTTCGTTCCGGGTCTCTATTCTTAAAGCTTTCCCACAATTAGCGTGTTTTGATCAGAAGAGATAAGTTATCAATTTTAGAACACACACATAACATCGCCTCATACGAACTGTGCTGCACAGTTGTACAGCAGCGGACTAAGGTTTCAATTAAGCTATTAAATTATTGTTCATTGTTTGGTGTTTGCCTTTGAATGAATAGATTACGGGATTTTGTTTTTTCACCTCTGAAAGTTTCTTAGAATCTGACATTATTTAGCTAATTTACAAGCTATTGACGGCGGACGCGCGGCTATCCTGAAATATGATTGTTTCGCATCGTGTTAGTTGCAACATGTTGTCGATTATTTAACGCTAGACAATGCGAAGTCACACGCGGTCCGCGCCGAATCTTCTCACGGCTGCCGAAGGTCGTGGATAACTCTGTTCTTACAACACGCTTTAAATAATTTGATTTCATAATTTAGCCGCCCCGAGGCGTCCTCTTTAACGAGTGGCCACGATGTTGTTAAGCCCATTACGGCAAATGCATGATACCTATCTAAACCTAAGTTTGAAGCTGGCGTACCTACTGATTCGGAAGCATGAGTAATTTATCAATGCTTGTGCTTTATGATGGAAAAATTAAAGTAATAATGACAGTATTGCACAATAGCAGTCATAAGGTACATTGAACATCCCACCTACACTTACCAACGTCCTACTACTTTTACGATTAGAAAATAATAGTGTGAACTGTTGTGTAGTCTCTCCGTAAACAGAAGATGTTAATAAAAACATTATACAGAATTCGAGATGAATTTAGACTTTCGTGTCGTTAATGAGAAGTGAGATTGCATGCGATAACGCGGCGCGATGACCCACCGACCCACGCACGTCACGCTCCGGCTGTAATGTACCCATTGCAACAATAATATGGTGTTCTATGCAAGTGTATTGTTACGTTACCCTCATCACCATAATTTAAAGATGAACATTATCATTAACTACTATTACATGGTTTTTGACCGCGACTTACTGCACTTGTATCTAATAAGTAGTTGATCTGTTAACTAAAGCATCGTTAATTATTATTTACCTACTATTAGTGGCTTTATCCACGACACCGGAATAATTACTTGTTTCGCTTCGTATTCCAAACTAAGTTAACGACAGAGCTGTTTTTAATAAACTTGGTTCTGTAGTTATGTAGTGGTAGTGTAACAGAGAGACTTCAATGGTAATTTTTTTATAAATGATGTTGTAACTAATCATTATATTAACCATTCCATTAAATCAGGATAATTTGTTTCCTGTCAACTGATTTCGATATTTGAATGTTGCTCCAAACTTAGCTATTTTATGTGAACACCCCATTTTCTATTCGACACTTTCAGAGGTTAGATTAGTTTTTATGTGAACACCCCATTTGCCATTCGACACTTTCAGAGATTAGATTAATTTTATGTAGACAGATAATAATTTAGATACTATTACGCTACCTGGATATGCACAATTTTTTTAAATTTTATTCATCGGGGTCCATAGAGTTATTGTATATGTTGATTATTTTATGTAAGCAAATCTTGTCATTAAATGTGAGGATTCCTTTACTTCTAAGATCCCTGAAGAAAGCACTTAATAGTAAAAATGAAATTAATCAAAAGATATAGTTCCGAACGACGTTTTCTGTCAACCAATGGCTTACTAAGGAACCGGGAAAATTTGCTCTACTTTAACAACTATTGCGTTATACTATTTTAATTTATTAGTGCAGATGATACATCAAACATAGCTCTTACACAAACATACAGACGTGTCAGTGGGTGTAACAGATACATGAATAATAAATTAACCATTTAGTTTATTAGTATTAATTAGCTGCGTTGATGAACTCCATTCAGTGATGAGTTTCAGATGGCCCTGGCTTATGTAATATTGTTTGATTGAATTTTGTAATCATGGTTCTCATGTATTAGTTATAGGTAGGTTGTTAATTATTTCAATTCAAAACCATAGAGTTCATGTACTCAGTAACAGAAATTTAAATGTAATTGCAATTTACAGCTGTCTATTCAATACAAAACCTGCAAGATAATATATCAATTCGGGTATTTTGGATTGGAAGTTATACTTCTTTAGGCGAAGTGAAAATTTACGATGCGCGCGCATCAGTGTAACACAAAATTCTCACGGATGAAGTTAGCTAATAACGGTTTCTCCGGAACATCGCACAAATCGCAACTGTCAGTGTCAATGAGTGAATTATGATGTATGTTATTATCAATAATAAGCTAACAACGTCAAAAATTATTATTCGTTGCTACAGACAGGTACAAAGAGTTTGGACACTACAATTTCACGACTGAATAGTAATAAATGCTTTTAGTGTAGTTTTTCTCACCTATAATTTCGGGTATAACTTCTTACGTGCGTACATAAGTACACACACACGTTTTTTTATTTATTATTTCAGATAAAGACTCTACTTTATTGCATTGTAGGTCTATATGAAAGTAGGATGATAATAAAACATGCAATAAGATCGTGACACCCAGCTATTCTCCCCACAGCCTATCTATTATGCCGTCTACGTGAAGACTTAGTACTCGAGACAGAAAGACCCTTTAATTGTCGCCTTGGGCCGGGTTAGATAACGTAGGGCTCACTGTGCGCTTTCACCCGCAGACCCCACGGTATATCACGAGTTGGCGACCCCCACCCGTAGCCTGAGGTTCCGGAAACCTATACAAATGCATAGCATTTAGGCGCATCGCGACCCGTTGCTGACCCCGTGGCTACTGTGTATTGAAATTTAAAGAAAAGCTAAATAAGTCAGAGATTATATTTATTTATCTGGTCTTTGTACCCTTGTACCGATTACGATGGACATTCCAACAATGAAATTCTATAGAAAACCGCATCTGAATCGGTCGACCGGTATCGATCAATCTTTTACCCTAAATCCTTAATCAGTTAAAATTGTCATCATCAACTGTCAGATTTCAAAATGCAAAAATAGGTACTAAAAATCTGAAAATAGGGTAGAAAAGTTATTTTAAAATAAATATGAAAGTCTTTGAAAATAATGTAGGCAAGTACAAAGATTCCCAAACTGTGCAAGGTTAAAATATAACCAAATTTGAATAAAAGATCATCTTTCCATCCATATTTATTGTTCGGGGTCAATAGGTTGAAGATAGGCATCTATCAAAATGTCAAATAAGTACAACGCGAAACTTAATGCAGGTAATGCGTTCAATTTAAATGGTGTCGTAATACTCACTGCTCGTTTGTGTACCAACCAATTGAGGTCGCACATTTTTATTGGTGCAACGCAATATTATGAAGCATTATGATAGTTCAACAAACAAAATGTCGTGGCGTGTGAAACGTTCACATATTTTCTGTCACCATTAGGGTCTTTGTGCAGTTACATTTATGTGGTATCAATAATTAAATAGTTAGAACATGCTCCAGTGTATTTTATTTACCTACTGGACAAATCGCACCCTCAGTACGATAAGGGCTTAACTCAAAATTTTGCGAAATGGAGTTACGACCATAGAGAGACTAAGCAAAGTGCGCTCTATCCGATGAATAGTAAAACATAGTCAATTTAATGATAGAATAAGCATACCGATACTTCAGCCTCTGTAACACCGGGACCCACCCTGCCCCCTCAGTGCAAAAGTGACCCAATCAGAGATGTACCAAAAGCGAAATGATCCACGGGAACCCAAGTGGTAGGTATATATTGATTGATCTTGACTTACAGTCATTTAGAAAGGATATCCTGCTTACTTACTAGGTACTTAGCTACGTTATAGATTTGAATGTAAGTAATATAATGTATGTTTGGACTTTTTATCTAATGTGCCTAATCAAACGGCCTGATAAAAAGAAAATTTTCCAAGCTGTCGTTTGTTTTTGCGATGAATTGTCGTAATGACACGCACGCCACATGTACATCACTTGTGCACGCGTTGCATTGCTTGGAAGCACGTAACTTCCTGTTTCCGGAGAATTAATGCATACAATATAAGAACACTAGGCCAATGGTTTAGGAATATATTTACTTAGGTACTTCAATTGAGCGATTAGTGGTATCTAAGTATATAGAAGATTAGAAATATGAATTGATGTAAGATATCTTGCTAGCAATGACTAAGCTATTCAGGCATGAATATCAAATTGCCCACCAAATATATTTATTTCACAAGTAATAAGCTGTAGAATCCAGATTTGCCCTAATTTATAATTATCTATATTTTACACATCGATCATTAACCTACTTAAATTACGAAATATCCAGCAAGCTTCGGCCATTAGGTTTGAAGCAACGACGAGCCTAACATAATTTCTGGTTTCCTTTACATCCATATTTGCATAGACCGCATCCATCCACATCTGTAGGAATCCGCTTTATAGGCGATCTCAGAAGCAGGTCGGTATCTGTGTTATTACACAAATGTACAAACTCGGCAATCACCCAATAACATTTGAATAAACCAATATGTTAGTTTAATAATAGGTTTGTGATGGCAATAGGCTAAACTGAACACGAATTGTAGATTCTCACACACGTAGATTGGTCCATTCGGTTATAAATGTTCCTTGCGTAACGATCACCGAAAGAATTTGCCAATGTAGATACCTATCATTGATTAAAATAACAAATTCATCTAAGCAATTAAAAGCATTTTTGCAACTTCCTTTGAATAAACTGATGAAAGATTTGAGAGGTTAAGTTACCTGCCTCTAAAATGTGTCATATTATATATATTATATTCGTGAGCATTTAATGAAGACCTCTTATTAATAACATATTGTAAATGTACGTACTGATTCTTTTTTTTGCCATTTCTGATTTGGAAGGGTCTATCAAGGGAATTATTTGCAAAACTTGATATTACTATAGGAACAGTTAGGTAATGTTTTGAGACGTATTTTTGATAAGACTGTTAATTAATCACGTATTGAATTTGTAAATAACAATATTTAGAAACTACACCATCGTCGTGCACACGATTTACACGTGACAAAGTACCTAAGGTGATGCAGGACCGCGGATTTCGTCATCCGCTTGCTCAACGCCCTCCCGTCGTCCCACTTCTTATAGCCTCATAGGTAAATAATCATCGATATTTACCTTAGTATGAAGAGTCCTAAGGCAGAGGTATATTGTCTTAAGTTGTTTAAGTAAGTTACTCCTTATTTGAACTTCACGATAGGTACAAAACAGAACATAAAAATAGCGTATTTTTCTCCATTAAAACGTGTTTCTACAATTTACGTACGTAACACCAGGATTATCTAGCTAGACAATCGAAAAGAAACGCAACCGTGACGAATAATAATAAAAATATCCGATTACTTACCATTATTTTCAATACTATAAAGTAAGTGATAGCATCAAAGATATAATTTTCTCATCTCTAATTGCCGAAGTCGGAAGAACAATGGCATGCCGACGATACGGTAACTTATCGTACATCTTGAGAATCAATCAGCGTCACAATAGCGTTACGCGAGCGCTTTCACTGCGTCCGCACCTCCCTCACCCATTGAACGCTATTAATTTGTCAGATTCTGACCCCATCAATGTAAGGCCATTGTGATGAAGTAATGAACTTTATTGTAACCGCTTTTGTTACAGGACAGTCACATATATAGTTACTTATGCTGAACTATAACTTTCTACCTGGTTAAAAGAAAAGGTCGCTAAGCTCTATGTAGGTACTGTCTATGTCAAAGGTTATATTTTGAAACGAAATTTACAAGATGTCACTTCAAAGTATTTCATAATATTGAACGTCTATAAACACAGAGTAAGTTCGTTCCCTTAGGGTATAAACAGATTCTTATCAATAGAATAAATTTCCCCATGCTGACGACAGGTTCCGCATACCATGTTTTGACATTTACCTGCCTGACCTCTGTAGTCAAAATGTCTGGGAAATAAATACCATTTGGAAGATGACACAATCCTTTAGATACAAATAGAACGTGCTACCCGATCGATACTTACCTACCTATAAAAATAAGTTTCACTAAATTTGTTAAACTTTTGCTCATTAAACCAATTTGAATAAAACAATTACTGAATTAAGGTCAAGGTTCGAATTGAGACTATGAGACTACTTTAAATTGTTTCGTGTAACAGACTGAATGCATCTAGGTACTCGCATTTTCCCGTGTTTAATTGCAGGTAAGGTCAACGTAGATGATAATACAGTTTTAAAATACAAAGTGAAATAATGTCAATGTTAAATATTGTATCGCAAAAGCTGTTCGCATTGACGTAAACATTACGTAAATATTTACTTATCTGTGCTTATATCTAACGCAGAAATTGTATGGGTATGATGAAAAATGAGTTAGTACATCGATGCTTTAGGAATATGTAAATAACCTAATATGGTGTATAGGTCCTATAGGTATGACTACGACTAGTTACAGCAATGGCTATAACAGTGTTTCAAGGACTAAAGCGCCTAGCTGGTATCCTCGGCACATCCTTTCACGTCTCACAAAGAACAGTACGTACCTGTATGAATGGGTGCTTAAATAAACGACTGTATTGGTAGATATACTCACGTATCTACAATATAAGCTGGCATCTATACATATATTGATAATATCCTTAAGTACCGCTATAAATAGATTAGGATTTCCGTTGGAATGCAGACCTCGTGGTGGACTGTTAATGCCCCAATTTTGCAAGAAGGAAGAAGTTGACCACAATAATGATAACAAAGCAAGAATTAAGAAGAAATACCTAAATGTTAGGTAACAAAATGACTAGCTACGTTAGCCGAAAATAAAGCGCCTTGAACTTTATACGCAACTTAACTATGACAATGAGAAAAACGATAATGAGCCTTTGGCAACCCTTCACTTTACTTGTAATGAAGCACCGATGACACCATTCCAGCACAGGTAGCGATTACCCGCAAACAACTTTAGAGCGAATACCTAACAGCAAATGCAAAATAAATAATCAAATAACTTAACTATGTGCGTGCAGGTGAGTCTACGTTAGGTAAGATACTTGGAATGGAAACTTTATGCTTGACGATTCACATACGTTCCGAGACAGCATGGTATCTTAATTTGAACAATTTTCAACATCAATATACGCCATCGACATTTAGCAAGAATAATTAAGCTGTCTGGCTATTAGGCAAACTCCTGTTTTCCGATCATTTAATTTCTAGGACAAAATATTTCTTAGATATAGCTACTAAATGATATTTTAGTTTAGAATCTAACCATTTAGATTCTTCATCTAGCTTAGGAGCTAGGGCAACTCTGTATGGATCATTTAACTATATTTTCAATCAATTATTATTATTATATAGCCGCCTAAGCCACTTCTAATAGGCTCATACCAAAACATTTTAATTAAATAGCCTATATAATCCCTTGATTCTCAAAGAGCCTTCAGAGGGCAGCGAGTGACACAGTGAGCTAGTTAGAACAAGCCGATATGGCGGAAGGTGTGTTGTACGGATTGTGGCAACGCATAGGCACTTCCGCGCATTGTGGCTGCGAACCGGGCCGCGTTCCAGGACACTTGCGTGTCTTACGAAAACACTATTTACACGGATCCACTCAAATAAATACCATGTTAGAGTTGATTATCTTTTTCCTTGTTCTATATGTATACTTATTTTAAAGACAAGCTGTTTTTGGTTATCAGTGCCCTGCCGCTCAAACCGCTGAACCGTTTCTAGTGAAATTTGGCATCTGTAATACACATATACAGGTTACATGTTACAAAACTACCCGTAAAGCCGAAATATATGGGGCCTTATAACGAGTCTATTCAAAATATTTAAGAACCGTAGTAACGCTGTATAACATACCCCAAAAAACAACAAAAACAGATTTTTAGGAATGAAAGATAGAAAAACTATTAAAGAAGACAATTATTAGGCAAAATAGGTACGTAGGCCTTTCTGTTAAATAATCTGGTTCCCTGACATGACAGCTTACTAGGGTTGTTGGCTTTGAAAATTAATTTTATTTTTACGGGGTATTTTGAAACACGTTGTATACGTTACGTAGATGCTCACTAAGACGGGATTTTTTGCAATTCTTATCCGCGACGAAAAAGAGCCGGAGCCTATACGGTATTTCTAGAAGCCTTATCTTCGGAACCATTTGGCCTACACATATGTACTTTGTAACACAAATATAGAGTATAAATTTGATCAGTAACTTATTAGTTGCTTGGACTGAATCGATCTTTTAAAGCGAGCGTTTCAAACTAAGTATCACAGCGCAATGGTAAATATGGTAAAAGTATGTAATGAAAAATACGTAGTACGAAGTCCGTAAATAAGTTGTACGTTTCAGTGTAGTAGAGCTCTTAGTGCAGAGTTCGTCCGGGAAAGTACTACCACCTTACCCATTTCTGCCGCGAAGCAGTAGTGCACTTGTAATACTGTGTTTCGACTAGAAAGGAAAGGGGGCCGGTGAAATTACAGGCACATGAGACTTAACAACTTCACGTCTCAGGGTCGACAACGCATTGGCGATGCCCCTAGTGTTGCGAATGCCCATAGGCGGCGGCGACCACTTACCATCAGGTGGACCGCCTGCTTGTTTGTCGGCCCAAGTGGTAAAAAAAAAGTTATATTATTAAAATACATACTAATTATCACTATTGGGTTCTGAAGTCCTTTGCAAAGGTCACATGCAACATAGCATACCATGCAAGTATAGGGAATGATTATGAGTTTGAAAGACGCATTTTGTTACATAAAAACGACTTCAAAACGTATTAAATTTGTACATGAATTACACTGAAAAGTGACAAAGAAATGTTGTGTACAAACATTCCATACTAATTTACTATTCCGTTTCTCGTAAAACAATACAAAATATAATATGCTTCACTGCGTTACTAATACAAAAAAAATACATAAAAATTCAACATACACTTCTCACAAAAATTAAGGGAGACAGAAAAAAAATCCAAATTTTTGAGGGATTTTCAACAGGCTGTAACTTATACAAAAATGGTCGTACAGCAAAAAAAAAAAAGCAAATTGTAGCTCTAAGTGTTTAGTTTTCGGATCTGAGTTTGAAAATTTTTTTTTTTAAATATTTTTTGAGTTATCATAAGAAAACCACCGAAAAAAAAATTTTCGAAATTTTTTTGTTTTTTTTTTTTAATCTACGGACGTGGAAAATTTTTTTCGACTCAACCTCCATATGGACCGGATAGCTTGTTTATTCAGCTTTAATTTCGTTTTTTTAAAATCTCGATACGAGCATTTCTCGCTGAGATATCGATGTTTGAATGGAAAAAGATCATTTTGTCTTTGATTACCAATATCTCAGCAACCAATGATCGCACAGAAATTTTGAGGTTTTTTTTTTCCTTTAATTTTTCAAGTCACTAATACAGAATTGAGAGAAAAATGAAAAAAAAAAATTTTTCATTTTTGATAAAAATTATGACATTTTCAGAGCGAAATTCTTGCTCCTTTAATTTTTTCAAAAATTCGATCAAGTGGGAAAAAAAAACGGTTGGCTGGATTGAATTGAAACTTTGTAGGGTTTTTGCGGGTATATTGAACAGTAAAAGGCACACTTAACGTTAGTGGTTTCCGCAATATTTTTGATTGGGCGCTTGATTTTCCAAAAAACGACAAAAAGCCCTTTTTTGGATGCTTTTTCAAATTCATGTAATGATTGAAAAAAAAATTTTTTTTTTAATTCAATTGCCAATCCTTGTAGAGAATTTTTTCAAGTTTTTAAAACCAACCTCAAAATTTCTGTGCGATCATTGGTTGCTGAGATATTGGTAATCAAAGACAAAATGATCTTTTTCCATTCAAACATCGATATCTCAGCGAGAAATGCTCGTATCGAGATTTTAAAAAAAACGAAATTAAAGCTGAATAAACAAGCTATCCGGTCCATATGGAGGTTGAGTCGAAAAAATTTTTCCACGTACGTAGATTAAAAAAAAAAACCAAAAAAAAATCGAAAATTTTTTTTTCGGTGGTTTTCTTATGATTACTCGAAAAATATTTTCAAAAAAAAAATTTCAATCTCAGATCCGAAAACTAAACACTTAGAGCTACAATTTGCTTTTTTTTTTTGCTGTACGACCATTTTTGTATAAGTTACAGCCTGTTGAAAATCCCCCAAAAATTTGGATTTTTTTTCTGCTCCCTTAATTTTTGTGAGAAGTATATATACCTACTATTACAACAATACAATAACAACAGGAACAATAAGTATGAAGTTGATGTACAAACTATTATTTTTTTACTTCTTAGTTAATTTATGGTACACAAATTATTATCAATATATATTTTTAAGCCAAGACCGAAGGTGTAAAAGGCAGCACATTTCCAGCAGTAGGCGAATAGGGCAGACATGTTGTTAATAATGATAGTACATAACGGAAATTACGCTTGTAGGTTTTTTTACGCAAGGTTGTTGTTTCTAAGAAAAATAATTAATTAACTTTTTTACCTTTACCCAATCACAATTAATTAGATAGTGATTAGATAGGAGTTAGAGCCAATTTTCCTCAATGTTTCTGCTTGTTGTTAAGAAAAAGCTATGTGTGAGTGCAGTTATCGGGACCAACTAAAGATACCGATGGGGAACAAATATGTAAAAACAATGTGGAACAAAAACAAAAACTCATTGTGTACATTACTTTTGACTCTTTATTTACAATATATTAATATTCTCTTTTTATTATTTTTTCAGGTTTTACGTTATTTTCAGTTCAGGCACTATACATAGATCCATTTTAAGCGTAAACACACATTTATTTAACAGTTATATAGTGAGACCTCACTTTTTAAAAATTACAGTGAAGTAAATGGACGAAAATACTACTACTACTAAATACATTCATTTTATGTTAAACACGCCTTTGGCGACACAGGAGATCATCTGCGCAATACGTAATCTCAGTACAATATGGCTTAATTCAACATTTAACCTAATTTATAAACTAGAATAGCATCCCATCAATACAATTATTGCACAACGAAACAACACACATGTGAACAACAAATTTAACGCATTGTAATTAAACGACAAGAGATTAATGTGACCTTTTATGTCCAGTCACGTTCTATATTCGAACATATTAAGTGGATGCTCTCGAACACTCGTATCAAAATATACTTACCGATAAACAATGAGAAATTCAAACACTAAGAACTATAACGCGGTCTCTCTCCCTTGGAATAATGAAAAAACGCTTTAATTGTGTTGTGTAACTCCCAAGTGGCCGTCTGTAGCGTACAAGGAGATACCGCCTCATAAGTACTTTGCAATTATTGAAACGATGTAGTAAAGTTAATTATTATGCCTAGGTATATATTCTACAATTTCCGTCATACGTTGATATTTTAAAAAGTGAGGTCTTTGCTCTGACTTGAGGCGGTCGAGATTATTAAGTTGCAAGTAACGAGACATGACGGTCCCGCCATTATGAATATGTTATATTATTTGGTGGCAGTTTTAGAATTACATCCATAAAATCATTTGTTCCATATTTTTGATCACATCAAAATTAATTTAGTTATTAATGAATATGTGGTATTTTAAAAGGCGATGCGTATATAAAATTATTGCATTATGATATGAACATTATTCAAGTTCATTTATTTAAAATCGCCACAGCAACTTGTACTTTATATCAGTCTAAAACTAAGATATACATACATTTTAAATTATGGTACTTAATACCATACTGTCACAATCGAATAGTCTGGGAGTGTTGGATTGTGACGGTTTGGTATTATACTTTCGAAATCATGAATTTTACAAATTGGAAGAAAATGTAGGCAGGTAACTATTAAAAACCCTATACGCATTCGATTGGACTTTAACAATCAATCCAAAAACAAACTTGCTGATATAACAGAGATTTTAACTTTGGCAAGAACTCTATTGCTTGGTTTCATATTTAACATTTTATAATTTTTTCCCAAAAATATAATTCGTTTCTATTAACTTTATAATTTTCAGATCAACTTACTTACACATTATGTACACGCAATTCTAGACTTAACGTATGGCGACATCGAGATTATATTAGCTTTTAACCATGTAGCATTTATATTACAAATTAAGTCACTTGAGTTAGGCTGTTGACTACCGATACCTTGTGAACTCACTTTACTATCGTTCTGTCTAAATATATTAATATCATTTCTCACTATCTGTGTTATAGTGTAGGGTAACAGCAATTAATAATGTGACTTATTCTATTTGTATTTATGGTCAATTTTCTAATATTTCATGACTGTGACCTCGATGTGGCCCTACTCTTAAACAGGTACTACTTTACACATGATATTTATACCTGAAATTGCATACTATTTTATTAATCGTTTCTAAATATAATTCCATCAATCAAAAATATATAACTTTGCTAATTGCACAATATGTTAGCCCTTTCTTTTCGAGTAGCAGAGATTTATTAATACCAAGTAGAGGCGACGTCTTTCAAATTGATAATTATAAATAAAATTTACTTAAATCAATTTGCAGATACCATGAACATAATAACCCCTTAATTGTCGGACGTTCATATGTATTCAATTCTGAAATAACATTATGTAATCTACAGCCAATTTATTCAAAGCGAATACTATTCGTTAATAGTAGTTTCAAATGGTCGGTTTGTAGTGGGAATAAGATATTTGAAAACGGCAACTGGAAGCGCGCCCAACGCTAGCTCTAGATTGTAGACTCTCAGTAGAGTCATGAGCATAAATATATAACCACAGATAATATTTGATTTCATAATTCATATAGTAATTTCTCGTATTTCATTAGTAGACGGCTCAACTATAATCTGTCGCTGTCAATAACATATCTATCTAAAGTATATCATATGTAATGTGCTGTTGAATTATGTGAAGGATATCAAATTTTATTTACTCTCCGTGTTTATGTATTTATACTGACTGTACCGTCAGCATCATATTCAAAATATCTCCATAAGATAAAAACTCCTATACTATTTAACTTCAGACATTAAAGTGCACTTTTAAAATTTTATATTAAAAGGATCTTCAAACTATAAACGGTTGAATCTACATAATGAAAAATAGAGTTGGCAATATACTGGCAACACTACAAAAGAAAACCAGCAATTATTTAAACTAGCAACACTGAGAATATTTCGTAGAGAACGTTGTAGTTTTTCACGCATCATCCACGCATTTACATAAGTCGCCGTTTGAGGTGTGTCTGTGTACGTGAAGTGTGGAGTAGTGTCGGGCTGTATGTGTAAGTGTGTGAGTGGGTGTGTGTGTGTGTGGTGACAAGCATCACGTGAGTCGGCAGGAAGGCAGGCGGCCGCAGGAAGAGTGCCAGCGTCGCTTGCGTCGGCTCGACTCCGCGTCGGACAACTCTGCCGTCGACAGCGTGCGGGAACCTCCCTCACCCATTTCTGTACTTAAACCATTCAGATTTGAGCAAGCATGAACGAAAAAATTCACGTCTATAATTGAATGTGCTTTCTAATGCAGGACACGTTTCCGATCTTACCTGTTTAAAAAAAATAGTATATTCAATAAAATTTTAATCAAAAATTCCAACCACTGTTAGGTACTGTGTATGTTTCCGTAAATGGAGTTAACACTTAATTTAGAATAACCAACCCACCCGCAAAAATTATCTAAAAGTTTGCACAGTTCAGCTAATTGCAGCCATGCAAAATGTTAAAATAATTAAAATTTTTAGTTTTATGTACTAAGCTTAGTATTTTCAGAAGTTATTATAGGCGGTTCGCAATGTTAGAAATGCGGTAAGGGACATGTAAATCGTTGTTATTTATGGTACATTATCAGATCACTCTCATGCAACGAACCTAACTCAATGAGCATATGCGATCGCGGACAGCCGCTACGCGCACTTCATCTGCAAAGTTAACAACTATATTTACCTACCTACTTGATATTAGTTGAAGTAGAGAAATGATGTTATAACATTTAAAGCCATTTTACATAGTTGCTGAACATCGACAACAGAAGGATTATAAATTTACAACAAGAACAGATATCATTTTATTAAAATTTAATCATATCATTTATTCATGTAACATTACTCAGATGATTATTTTGTTAAATTCTGATCATCAACAAGACATGGCACAAAATTGGACAAAAACAACATTGCGGTGCAGAGTATTGGCTAACAACTCCTTAAGTACCTATAGTATTTTTTAAAATAGCATGAGTTTGGTGACACATGGTGTTCTAGATTTCTCAATGTTCTATGTTTCGATTTAATAAGGGGATACCGTAACAGAGTAAGATTTCATGAAGTATTTAGTGTAGAATCTCAGAGTTATGAAGTGATATTTCACAATATAGACATCGGTAAAAAGCCTTCAAATTACACCTCAACCTTTGTTAAGCAGATTATAGAATGATAACTTATGAGTTATGATACTATAATCTGCTAACAATAGTATCATGTATATCTGGCAACAATCCCTTAACCTTTCGGGTACGGAATCCTAGTCAGTGACATTTCACAGAAAAATAATTAATTTTGGGTAATAAGAGGCCCTATACATAATATAATAACCGCTACATTAACATTTAATTACCATTATACACTTAAAAGTATAACCCTCAGACCGAAAAGAGCTTTTTTTTAACTGTTCGTGTAATATTGTAGGCATCTGTAACTCAGGTCTGAACCTGTTCAACAGATTAGATCTCATCTACTTGAACTGTCGAGCTGCGGCTCAAGAGCAAACTAAACAGCTCACGGCTCACTTATTATTTTAGAGTCTGTATACAATCTTTGATCTATTCTGTCATATTGTGTCGTTGTCGAACTGCGGCGTGGCAGCGGCGTAGACTCTGTGATCGGTCGGCAATATTTGAGCTGATCTGTGAACTGGTTCACAGCTCCCGCGCACAAACGTGAGTCGTGAGCTGAACCGCAGCTCACGCATTTTGGTTGAGTTACCTATGTCTATAATGTTGTATGTAATGACTGTAATGTATATACTGACCGTTTCTCAAGTCCCGCTCGGTGAAGTAGTCCTGTGCGGAGGCGTAGTGTCGCTCCACGAGGTAGGGGATGACGGTGGAGCTGTGCTGCTCGTCCGAGCGCCGCGACCGTACACCCACCAAGCGCTCGCCCGCCTCTAGGATCGGCACTCCGCGTACCCATCTAATTTATAAATAAATACATATATTTATTTTGACATACACCCAACATTCATGAAATATCCAAACATGTATAAGTAAGTAATAAAAAAAACCGGCAATAACGTGTGATGCCAAAAAAGGCGACTCAGTTTTACTCTTGATCTGATTCTTAGTCGAACCCTTGCAACCTTATCGTTTCAACATGTACCAATTACTAAAACTACCAAAATTACCAAAGCGTATTACCCTATTATTAAGGGGTGGTCCGCGAATCAAAAAAAAACCTCAAAGAAACAATAGTCCCGAAAAAAACTAATGTCTTTCCGAGATAAAAAGTATCTCAAGGTATATTTATTTATTATTTATATTTCCTAAATATATTTTTGTTTTTAAAGTTTTATAATGTTTCTTAAATTTATAATCACAAAAAAAACAAACAAACATAAAAGCTATGTAAAAAAAAGTTATCTCGCCGCGTTTCTAGGCGGTTGAAGGCTGACTACCAATCCGGTAGTAACATCACTACCTATTATTCATAAGGGCACTTACTTATGGGGCCTAAACTTTATAAAATACAGAATAAATGCGTTTGAATTTTGAATACAGACCAAACTCTAGCTTTATCTGAACACATACAGCCGTTTAGGCAAGACTGAGTCTTAACATCCAAACACATTAATAAATATTATGTAATAATAATTGGATGATTTATGTTCCATAATGGAACTACTATGGGCTCAACGTATAAGTTAATAGACAACATCGTACTTTAACCTTTACCTATCCATTGACTTATAAAAAAATCATGCTAGTCATTATTGTGAATTTATTTCCTGTTTTAGCACTTCTGCATTACTATTTGCAGTGTTTCTATTATGTGCTAATTGAAATTGATCACTGGACACCAATAGATAAAATAATAGTCAAACATTAACGACCAATGGGGAAAAATTCGCATTTTTCGTCCTTTTCTAACACTAACGTGACAAAATGGTTTTTCTTGTTAAACACCCCTATATAACTAATAAGAAATTGGAATAAACCTACCAACATCATGAATGCGTACCTAAGTTTGTGAGGATAGACGTATGAATGATTGTTACTCTTTCACTCAAAAACTACCGAACAAATTTGGATGAAACTTGGCCCATAAATAGAACATGTTATGGAATAATATACGATTATTTGTATCCGGGGAAAACGTTACTTCCCTCGGGAAGGCCATTGAAACCGCAGGGGGCAGCTAGTAAATAATAATATACTACTTGCGTTTTATTAATTTTTATTTCGACACAGTCAGAATCAGTCGTCAATTACAGTTAGATCTTACACTCAATCGTTTTAAAGCAGGCCTGAGTCCGATCCTTATAGGTTCTCTGAATTATTCACTTCATGTTATAATTACGTATAATTAGTTATAATTAATCTTCATGTTAGTATTTACTATTCCGCACATTATCCTTGAAGTTTAATAATCATCGTTTACAGCAACATCCAAGTTTTATTACATTGTGATAAAATATGACATGTTAATGCGAACGAGGTATTATACATAGATTACACAACAGTTAACATGTCCACTTTACACTTAGATTATTAAAAGATTTTGTCGTTACCAGTAATAAATACATTGATAAAGAAATCTGTATTTTTACTCTTAAAATTGTCACACAAAATTCACACAATTTTATACGTGTGCCATACGTTGACGTCCGGACAGCGGCGGCTTTACCAATTGCGAGGCTCCGGGCAACAGGTCATTGCGAGGCCCTTTGTCCTTTGTGAAAAGTACGTGATGCAAAAGTAAGTCTGGTTGTTTGGTTTAGGTATTTGTCATGTTTGACAAGAAATGCTAAAGTTATACAAATAAATAAAATTTGAAATCCATATTTTTTTTATTTGCTTGGGTTGCGCGAGGCCCCTGCAAGAGCGAGGCCCCGGGCGATTACCCCGTTCGGCACCCCCTAAGGCCGCCTTCGCGTCCGGACGAAAGGTCCTAATTTCGAATTCAATATCCGATAGTATTTAAGGTTTCTAATAAATTAGGTGTCAAACAACCATGATCAAAACAAACAGTAATTGATGTATGCCGGAAGCTGACCTTAAGATTCACTTCCCTTTAAGACTATAGTGTATATACCATTATAGCAGGACGATCAATTAATGCTTTGCGAAGATGAAACAGATTTTGCATTACATTGACGGCGCTACTAACGCTCTCTATCTACGCAATCAATCTAGTTTTGAATGGTTCAGTTTAGTATCGATAGTTACACAATTCGGTTGCCGGTCTCAACACATAAGGTACATATTGTCATATAGTGGTGCAAAACAAATGTAACTTACGCATGTCTTCGAATCTCCTGTACGTCAGGCCTCAGATCGGGGTCGCGCTTGAGCATATGCGTGAGGAGAGCGCCGAGCGCAGGCCCCAGCACGGTTGGCGGCGGGGCCGGCTCGCCGCGTCCGATCGCCTCCAGCAGCCGGTACACGTTGTCGCCTTCGAACGGGTACCGGCCAGTCGTCATGTTATATCTATTGAAAACACCTTCAGCGTTCAGATTTTCAGACCGTAGTAAAATTTTAAATGTAAGCAATAGCAGTAGGTATTTACGAATACTTGGAGACATTAAGTTAATAATTCCATACTAATATTATAAAGAGGAAAGATTTGTATTTTAGTATGTTTGTTACTCTTTCACGCAAATACTACTAAACGGATATATGGATATATATGGATGAAACTTGGCACATAGATAGACCATATTCTGGAATAACATATAGGCTACTTTTTATCCCGGAAAAATGTGATATCCCTCGGGAACGCAGGTAAAACCGCGGGCGACAGCTAGACTTGTATAAAAACGTAGCGTTTAAGCTTCCAAATAAATATTATTTAGTATTTTTGAACAAACAACAAACACAAAAATAATATTCCACTATTTTCAGTTTTTCCAAGTGAGTGAATACATAGATTGTTTTGCTGTGTGTATATAATATCATATAATCAAAATTACTGTGGTAACATACAAATCCTCAAAAACATGTAAAAATTTACAGGATGCAAAAAGCGACGTATGACAGCTGATTTATACAAGTATAGTACACGTCAAACAACTTGCAAAATACATAGTAGACGATATGTAGGTCTCTTAGTCAGATCTAGGGGTGCGCGGGGGGATTTCGAATGCGCACGCGATGGACCGATCAGTCGGTGTACGTCCACCCACTTTCCCCCACTACGTCGCCATTGCCTAAGATCATTGCCGGATACTGTAGATGTCACAACTATATAAAATGCGCAGAATCTTGGTACACTATGATAGATTGATATTTCAACATATATTATTGCCACATTTGATAACAAATGAATATCATCTTATTGTTTAAAGCCCCATAAATCTCAAAAGAGAATATTTTTCCGTTTCCAAAATATATTCAACTACTTAAGTTTATTCTTTAATTATAATATATGTATATCTCTATATATTTAATGGATTATTTGTTTACCTATTGTAATCAGTAATGCTTGGTGTAATATAATAAATAGTCTTCATCTATACTAATATTATAAAGAGGAAAGATTTGTTTGTTTGTAATGAATAGGCTCCGAAACTACTGGACCGATTTCAAAAATTCTTTCACCTTTGGAAAGCTACATTATCCCCGAGTAACATAGGCTATATTATATTTTTTTAAAAATTAGGGATCCTTACTAAAACTCCAATAATGTAACCCAAGGTGTGAAAAAATTACAAAACATTCTTGCGCTGCGAAAACTATTGATGATAGAATGAACAAAATAATGTAACATCCCTCGGCAACGCGGGTGAAACCGCGGGGGACAGCTATTTCATTATAATGTAACAACAACAATCTGTCTAATGATTAAGTCAAGAAATAGCCAAGTAGGCACACAATACATTATTTTGTAACTGAATAAGAATATTTTTTGATAAATTGTGATATGATGTAAAAAAAAGGTATCAATACTATATATTTTAAATAACCCTAGCCAAAAACATTGAACACATAGTTAGGACATCAACCAATGTTGCTCTTGTAATGGTTCATGCATTTTATATAATTAGCTGACCCCGCAGTTTCAACCGCGTTCCCGAGGGATGTAACATTTTCCCGCCACAAAAAGTATGTTATGTGTTATTCCAGGGCATTTTCTATATATGTGCCAAGTTTCATTCAAATCCATTTGGTAGTTTTTGCATGACAGAGTAAAAAACATCTATACATACAAACTTTCGCAATTATATTGGTAGGATTGGATAAAATTATTCATCTTTTCAACTAATTCAGAATATATACATATTTTCCTGTATTGATTTATGCAGTTATGTGTCAGTTATTAAGTTGTCAAGATCTAGAAGGCCTGGTTTACCAGCTAAGTTATTGAGATATCAACCCTATGGCATTATAATAAGGGCCATCAGTATCATAGACAATTAACCATTGTATCATATATGAACCTTATCTTCAAAACAATACAGCTGATTTTTTAATGACATTCTTAGCTATAGTAATGGACCTTTTAGATCTTGATGACTTTAATAATGAGTACACTCACCAGCAAGGAATGCCAATGAACTCAAAATCAACTGTTGTCACAACTATAGTATTTTTCAAATAACATGAGTTGGGTGACACATGTGTTTTATATGATTTCCCAATGGTTCATGTTTTTTTTTCAAAGTAATAAGGGGACACTGTAACAGAGCAACAAAGATAGGTATAAAACCTTCTACTGTCACAACCCATCCTAAGTGAAAAAGACTATAATGTTGTGTAATGTCAGAACAAGTTTACTCACAAAGTAACTCCGCTGCTCCATATATCAACCTTGACTCCAGAGAATTGTTCAGCTCCATTAGCTATCTCAGGGGGCTGGAATGCAGGGGAACCCTGCCCTATATAACATGTATCTTCAGGGGAAAACATATCTAAAGCCTGAAATAAACATAATAATTTCATTAAGATATTTTAAGCGAATCACTCGCATACATAGTTAATTTATCTGACAAAGTAAGTTAATGATTTTAACTTTTACTGGAGATTGTTTAGAGGAAAACTTTAAATGTAGAGGCAAGGCAACAAAAACTAAACAAGTATTCCTTGTTTTAGAAAAACCAAATAATCACTAATTCTGTGATTTTAGTTCCAAGTCTCTAATATGTTGCAATATATGTATAGTTTAATGTATTTTGGAAGTATATTATGTGGCAGACAATATTATATATGAAATCAGACTAATTGCTAAAATATTTGATGTGGGAAAGTACTTCATATATTTGCAATTAGATAAATTGTAAATATGGATTCTTACCTCAGCTACCCCAAAATCAGTAATTTTAAGAGTATGATCTAATGTTAGAAGAAGATTTCCAGGTTTTATGTCTTTGTGCACCACACCCTGACCGTGGAGGTACTCTAAGCCATCCAACAGTTGTGTAAAGTAGTCATGCGCTTGGCGTTGTGGAAACTTCTTGCCGGGACTTGACTCTAACATGTCCTAATGAAAAAAGGAACTATTAATAAGTTATTATTTAAAAAACATGGTTATTATAATTAACAACATAACTTAATATTATCTATCAATTACTGTGAAGAATTCTGCCAGTTGCCTTACATAAATAAACTACTTTATGATATGTAGACTATCTGACCTTGGATCACAACACATGCTGTGCTAATCTCTGTTAAGTATCTACTCCAGATAGGCATCATCAAATAAACAACAATGTAGAAATATGAATGTATTCATAATATTTAAATCTTCATGACAATAGTTGTTGAAATACATTATGTATATTTGCCTAATGAAATAAATAAGAAATGAAATACTAAAGCAACTATAGAAGACTACTGTTTGTTTTAATGATATGATGGAGGTATTCCAATTAATAAGCAACACATTTCAGTACTAAGCTCAACCAATTCTACAAATTTAATAACAAGGTCAATCTTCTCTATAAACAAAACTGTAAATAGCAGTTCCAAGGTTCAAGTTATAAATTACTTACTTGTAGCACACCAACACAAAACTCCATAACAAGGTACATTTTTTGTTTCTCATCATTATACATTACATCGACTAGTTCTATCACATTTTTATGTCTAAGTATTCGCAACAACTGTATCTCCCTCTGGACATTCTGTTCACCATTGGGTATTCTCCTCAGCTTTCTCTTCTTCAGTATTTTCACGGCTCGTCTGCACAATGACTCTGAGTCCAGCATTTCTTTGACTTTACCATAAGAACCCTCTCCCAAAACGTCGCCCATAACATACTTACCTACCATTTTACATTTTTTCTTCTTGCTCCTGTATATAATCTCTGCACTATCGACTCTATGAAAGCATAGGTTATTTTGGTCTAAATTAAGATCTAAATCGTCGTCGTTGAGCCAGGTAACAGAGTGCGGCTCAGGACTGCCCTCTAACATGAAATTTTCGTCGCTATCTTGCGGTGCAATGATGTTTGATACCTCAAATTCCTCATTTTCCGCGTCTGGAAGACTTTCACAACTACTGATTTTTCTACACATTCTTGGATCCATTATCTATAAAAACCACACATTTGTAAAATTTGTCCGTAAATCTATGCGTATTGCAAGGCCTTCTGTCATGAGATCATAAAGGTTTATCAAAATAAATTTACAAGTTATTGTTGCGCAAACTTCAAAATGTACACCATTTATTTATTTTATGGGCTATTGTATTGAAATCTTATAAAGTTATATTTTTTTTCTATTTTTTTATTTCGAAATGAAGGTAAATAAAATTATGAACAATCGCGCAAAATATCTCACAAGTCAAGAGCCACAGACAGACAGATAAAAAATGTTTGATTCTCACTCAGTTTTCTCATGGTTTGAATCAAAGAGCATAGTTTAGTCTGTATAGTTTATAATTAGTTGTTATATGGTTGTGTCACTGCACAGACCGACTGATTGTTTATATTTTATATTGGTAATGAGATATCGAATAATATATATAATATAATATTCAATTTATTTTAGTCGATTATCTTCAGACACAGGTTACCGATTTATTAGTAGATTTACTGATTATGATGTGTGTCTACTTTATGTCGTTGCAGTATATAGTTTTTGATGGATAATCACCAATATAGTACAAGTTGTCCACTACCAAAAATACAGCCTTTAAAAATATTCTAAAAATATAATCTATATATAATAACAATATATATATATCAATTAAAAAAAATCAAAGTTACATTCTCTGTTAAGATTGGAAAATTTCTTTGGGCATTGATCTAAAACAACATGCCCACTTACTTACTACTACTTATTGTACGCCGCGCCATCCTAATTGGACGCTTTTTACGATTTTGACGCTGACACAGAGAGGGTAATATGCTTCCATACTAAGATGTCACATCGAAATCTGCCAAATGATTGTAGATATTACATTGTCTAATGCAGTTATAAGTGCAGTGACATTTCCATATGCTATGATATGGTATTGAAAATTAAGATCGTTGAAAATCAAAACTCAACAATCATAATAGCCCCAGAAATTTTTATACACTATTTACTTGTGAATCATAGCGTGTAAATACAATTAATGCTATGATAAATATATTTCTAGATCAATTCAGTTCATTGGCTACAGTTCTTGCTCAAAAGTTTTTGATTCTTGATTTTCTAATAATCGATTAGTCCAATGAACAATAAATTGAATTGAAGGATTTATAAACATTTCATACAAACTTGTAAATAAATGCTACCTTAGTAATGTTGCCATTTACATCAATTGGCATATATTATTTATTAAGGCAATGCGATTTTTTTTAGAGCTGGACTGGGCATTTTCGGACCGACAACAACTCAGCGAGAACTTTTAGCGGGATGGAACATATTTTTAAAATAAAATCATGTTATTTTGAGTTTAAAGTAAAAATAAATAATACAATAGGTATGTACATTTGATTGCCATAATTACTTACAACTGAGAAGAAAGATTCATCCTGATCGCATGAATGTTGGGGGAGAGGCGTACAAAATGACATACTAGTTATATAATTAGTCAAAATCTTTATTTATTTATATTTTTGAACACTTTTGATAAATTTAGATCTTCTTTGGTTCATTACCTAATTAGAATTAATGGGATCAATCAACTTAAAACAAAAACAATTAAATTATTAATCATTTTCAAAAACTGGAACAAAAACCGTTTTGTCCACTCTAGGCGGGTAAAATAGCATCCGTGATGCGGACAAAATTACATCCATTTGCAGTAAATATCAGTTATCACACGTAAATCTCTTCGTCTTATTGGGAACATCTGCACATGATGTATGAGCCCATTTTTGATAGCTCAAGCATTTTAACTAAACCCCTCTTGGTCTGGCCAAGATAGGTTTGGTTGAAATGCTGGTCAAAACCTGGAGTAGGTCATTGCAATAAATGCAAGGGCAATCTTCATCATCATCTTTAGCTTCAGTGTAAACTTGTACCTACTGAAAATTATTACGAATATTATTTACGTCTGCAAAGTCTTAGGCTAATTCTAGAACTTCCCTCCATGTAAATCCAAACAACCTCATTACCAGTAGCTAATATGTTCAACCAGCTCTCGATCCATCTCATATGTAAAGACACTCTTGTACCTACCCATACTAGATGTAGTGACTCTTTTGTAGTTGGAGCTATCACTTTATTTTGTTCCAGTGCATGCCTTCTTGATTTTAACACATTCTCGGAGTAATTTAGTAAAATTGTAATCAACTAACGTCAATAAAAATAAATAAACGTGAGAAAATACTTTTACGAAGAAACAAAATCCATCTGTGTAAAACTGGGGACTGCTAAAATAAAACAATCAAGTGTCCACGTCACAGGACCAGACGGACTCCACTGGCTATGCGACAGGTTGCGATAGGTTACTAAACGACCATCTACACGTAATCATCAGAACTAATAAGTCTGTGATTTCGGAGAAAAGTAAATGTGTCATTAACCCGCTTATGTCATTTTGTACGCCTCTCCCCAGTAGGGACCACAAACAATCATAAAGAAATATGGAATAAAAAATTAACAAACATCTAGATTTATTTGTTAGATTGTTTTTTATATCTAATAGATCATTTCTATCCCTATCATTATAGTAGCTGTAGCATGATTTTTTATTTCTATACTTATGGCTTGCAAGTGAAGTTAGGCGTGCAGTTTTTGCGTGAAAGAGTACACCATCCAACCATTCTCACAAGCTTTCGAATTTAAATATTTGATGATCATTAGAAATGTCATAGGTAGGATCTAACACGGCTTCCCATGAGGTAGATATGACATTAGGACGACCCGTACCGGATGAAGCAAGCGCGGGGCCCGTAAATTCTATCGAGGAGCCTTTGAAGTGGTAAAAAAAGCAATCGTAGGTAGGATAGTCGCGCGGGGCCCGTAGCAATTGCTATTGTTGCTATGTGATTATCCGGCAGTGAGGACGACTTATTTAATACTTACAAAATAAACACCCATAAGTATGTAATCCATGTATTACAAATGCATTTGACCAGTAGGTGCTGCAGGACTGTGTGTGACTCCCACATTTCTAAAGTTAGAGGCGCAGACACCACTTTAACCACTTTAGAACCCCATAAAATAATTGACTTCATTTAATAACTAGGTCCAAGATAGGCAAGAACAAAAATTAAAACCAGAATTAGGGTTTTGTTCAGACTATGGTATGATTAACGATTTTTAAGAAAAATATATTATAGAGCCCCAAAGCATAGAAACATGGGTCTCTTGTTCCTTCGTTAGTTAGGGTTATTACATAATTATTGGATGATGTCATATTGTCCTTTTTTTTCAACACCATAAATAACAACTAAGACATTTAATACATTTATTGAAATAATATCAAAAATCAATAATTTAATTCTTTAACTTATTCATTTCTTTCTTGAGGATGGACAACCGTGTGAGGCAGGCGTCTCGCCAGGCTCGCCTTTCCTGCAGTTTGTCCAAAGGAACTAGCTGATTTAATTGTTGGCAGACTGTGTCTGCACTCTTACTCTGAGCCATTCGTGGAATTTCACCCATAGTTTTGCTAACACTGTATATTGTTTCACCGTATCTGAAAGTGTTTAAAGTTTTTATTAAGCATTTTCCAAAGGCTTGTTCACTATTGGAAACATTGATTGAAATAAAGGTTTAGGACAATCACTAGGAACCTACTCCGGTACTTACCTCTCAATATAACTTTTCATGCCTTCTGCATTCAAGTGAGCTGTCTCCAAAGATCCAAGGAAAGCGTATCTCATCCCCAGGCCCTCTGAAATGACTTTATCAATGTCTTCGACATTAACGATTCCTGCCTCTACTAAACGCCATACCTCGTTCAGGATCGCGTACCTAATGAAGAAAAAGAAATGTACTTGATATCTCATCAGATACTGTTCCAGATATAAGTTATAATAATATCTAAGTTGGGATGGTCATAGTTACATACTGAGTTTGAATTATGAGCTGGTTTGTATGTATGAAACAAACTCTGAAATAGCGAAGAAATTACTTTGACATCAAAATATATCCATTTAAGTTATACATAGATCTTATGGCAAAATGTTTGACTTCGACATTTTACTGATAATAGTACTAACTGAATACGATTGAGGACGAATCCATCAATTTCCTTGGTCAAAGAGACTGGCTCCTGTCCAATCTCAAGCATGATCTCCCTTGTCTTCTTGGCTACTTCGGGCCTGGTCCATGGCGCAGGTACGATCTCAACAAGAGGCACGTAGTAAGGAGGATTCACTGGATGCGAGACAATCACCTGTAATTTTGGGGACAATGGTATTAATTTAATTATCTCGTACTCCGTACTTGTTGGACTTAGAAAGTGAACATTTTTAGATATTATTACAACATAAATGTTCTAATAATTGGCCCCATTAACAGCACTAAGTAGGTATTACTCAGGGAAGGTATTGGGGAAAACAATAAATTATTGGGAGTTATCTATTCAAGTACAACTAACTGTTCAATATCATGATATTTTGGACATATTAAATCAGACATTAAATTGTAATAATAACTTAATAAATACCAAATTTTATTAAGATCAATTGAGTCTAAAACGCTAACTCACTAACAAACAGGCCGAGCTCCTTTCGCATTGTATGACTTGTGTGAATTACCTGAGCTTTGTGTTTCATGTTTTCAGAGAACAACGAAGGTAGGGTTGTACTGGTGGAACTTGACAGAATAGTAGTATCGTTTACTACTTTATCCAAGTCAAGGAACACTTTTTTCTTTAAATCCAAGTTCTCCGGGACACACTCTTGTACAAAAATAGCATCTTTGACGGATGCTGCTAAATCAGTGGAGCCTGAAACGAGACATATCTATTTTATATACAATTATACATAGTTACCTATCGACTAATGTATATTATTATCTGAAGTGACAATACGTATTTAGAGAAGGAGCCATAGCCAATTTGCAGTTTTTTTGGTCAGATTTTTTTTTTGTTTTTTATATAAAAACTTGAGCGCATTTGACTAGATCTCACCTGATGGAAAGTGACGATGTGGTCGAGGATGGTACACGCGAACTCAAGTAATGCCTATTCACTCTTGCCTTAAAGACTCCGAGATTGTATGAATCGGGAAAAATTGACGCCGGCATTTTGCATAACAAATTAACGGATGAAAATCTAGTTTGGCGGCATTTTGAGGATGTCTTTGCCAATTTGATCCGATTAAATATAAATAAGCTTAACCTGTAGGTTTATCTTTTTCCGCCAAAGTATGGAAGGTGCACTGTTAAATTGTCCCATTTTAAGCGTAGATTTGCCAAAGATCTTGTCAACTCGAGTAGGTATGTCTTAAAAGTGTTAACTAACTTTAGGTACAGACGGTAAAAAATAACTCATCAAAAAGGTTGAAATTTCTCATTTCTTTTAGGCTTGTTGTAAACGTACACGAAAGTGGTAACCTATGTAACCATGGAACTAGACCTTAGGACTGCTAGGCCCAACAGCTTTATTTTAACAACAAAATGGTATTCGTACTAATTTCCTAATAAAAACATTGTTAACACTTCATAAACCAGTAATAACAATGTTATCTAAAACGTTAGGCACACACATAGTCCTTATGTATGATATACATATATCTAACTAAGTGCATTATTGATTGATATTCTTATCAGTATCCATCTAATGTCATAGCATTTTACTAACATAGTGAGCAATTACGAGCATAGGTACTATATAGGTAGGTACTCAATGATACTATTCCGTAATGAAGTATTATTTTCGGTTCGGATAAATAAATTTTGTTAGGTACTTAATTGTATAAGTATACGAAAGTTACCCTATATGGAACTTTACACCATATATTGTGAGACATTACTTATATAAGTCAGCATCATCATCATTATCAACAGATCACATTATGTCCTCAATAAAAACCAGGGGAATACGACCTTCTTCACAACGCGGCCACCGTTAAATGATATAAGACTATTAATGAAATTGACTTCTCGGTAAATTTCAATCGATGTAACTTTATGAAAAAGCCATTAATATATTAGTAGGAAAGAAATTTAATAATGAGAATTCTATAGAATAAATCTAAGGAGTTCGAGCCATGATCTTTGGTTCACTACTGAGCAAGCACTAACTGTTTGTACAAACAAATTCAACTAGGTACTTTCCTTATTCTATTCGATTCCATATAGCCCTTTTCCTGAAGCATGGTTAAGCATGCATCGAGGGCTTTACCGGTATCATTAGGTAGGTAGGTAAACAGGTAAACTACATCTAAAGGTATTCTGCTGTGTGCATAAACAATTAATATGTTAGCTAATAGATTTCGAAGATCTGTGTGTCACTTGTGATGTCAATGAAATTGTCTATGTTGATGCTGTGTGAGTCCAAAATAAATGTATTCTTTCTTTCTTTTCTTTCTTAGAGTTAGATCGAGTTACCTACCTACATAATATTTTATTTTTATTTTTAGAATGATTATTGATGTGACAGTATGGCACATTTTAAGTACATTACAAATAGTTATCTTCTACTTATTCATATTCCCAATAATTGATGTAGGTTAAAGTAAAATTTAGCTTAAGTTTTTTAAAGATACTTAATAATATAATGTAATAGGTATCTATGTTATAAACCAAGGCGTTCACTCTCAATGATAACATTATCAGCTGAAACGTCTCATGTCACATTACATAACGTGTCATGTCGTGTCACAATTAAAATATTGCAAACAAAAGTTATCTCTAACGTAGTTTAATTATTATGTAAATAAAAATTATCTAAGAGTTGATCAGTGTTGTATGTACCTACTTATTTTATTTTCCTCTTGGAACCTAGTTTGATTGCTTATACGAACCTGGAGTGCTATTCTCTAAGGATACAGCCATGCGCGCAGCGCTGTCACAGCGTCAAAATATGGGTTTGGTATTCATTAAACTAAAAAACGACACTAGCGCTCAAGGCTGTGACGGGCGTGAGTTGGAACTACTTGATGGCGAGCAAATTGACACTTCTTCATACATTTTGGTATTCCGTTAGAAAAAACAGCGTCGAGCACAGCCACAGCCTCGCCCACAGCCACGCCATTTATCTGTCAAATCTAAAAGCTACAATTATTGCGCTGAATACAAACAGTGATTGTGTTATTTAACTTTAATAAAAAGTGTTTTATTGTGCGATATTTAAAAAGATGGCAGCTCCAATGATTATAAGGCTCTATTTATTGGAAGAGGCTAAGAAACGTGACGATATTAAGAAATCTCGACAGGCAAAACAATTAAGAAAGTTGAAAACTATGTCCCGGGACGTAGAGTTTATTAATATGTACAGGCTTTCTGAGGATTTAATAAATGTATTGGAAAATGATTTAGCTCCATACATACCACCACAAATTCGTGCCGGCGGTTTAACTACAAGGCTGAAGGTTTGTTTATAGCTTAGTGTCTTGGGTCAATGTGTTTACATAATATATGATACTTTCAAATTATTGTATGGATTTCATGATGTTTCAGGTATTATGCACTCTATCATTTTTTGCTAATGGAAGTTACCAAAAAATCATTGGCAAAAATGTAGACACGTATGTGTCTCAGCCATCTGCATCTAGAGCTATCCACCAGGTTGTTGATGCATTAAATAATATTAATATTGTTAACAAATATAAGAGATTTCCTCAAAATAATGATGAACGGCACATTCTTAAGGCAAGGTAATGTTAAGAACTTATAATTCCATGTTGTACTAGATAGTGTAGTTATGAATCATTACATTGTTTGTGTCCTGGTTTCAGATTTTATCAAAAATTCCAAATTCCTGGTGTATTGGGTTGCATAGATGGCACTCTGGTATCTATGACACGTCCAAAACAGAATGAGGAAAGATATTATTGTTGAAAAGGGTATCATGCCTGAAATGTCCTCATTGTAAGTAGGTATGAGGTCTTACTTTACTATCTTTATACAGATATCAAGATTTTATTATAAAAGAAAATATATTATTTCAGATTAATGATGCTGATCTAAACATTATATACATGTGGATGTTACATTTGGAGGTGCAACACATGACAGTTTTGTATTTTCTAATTCAAAAATAAAGGAGGTTTTAGAAAATCTAAACAATAATGGAGAAAAAATATACTTACTTGGTAAATTATTATATACTATAATAAGTAGGTACTTATGTAAATTAAATTCCAGTAATAAGCTGATTGATAAGTACATAAATAATTTCAGGTGACTCAGGATATGCTCAAAGGCCATTTTTAATGACTCCTTTCAACAATCCAGAGGTTGGTACTCCAGAGAGCCATTACAATAAAATACACTGCAGTGCTCGGAACAGTGTGGAAAGAACAATAGGAATATTAAAAGGCCGGTTCTGATGCCTATTAGTCCACAGGGTATAGCACTATGATCCCATAATGGTGGACAAAATAGTAATAGCCTGTTGTGTTTTACACAATATATGTAATTGAGCAGGGCTACCTGGGCATGGGAGCTCCCATGTTAAATCAAAGTGAAATAGATGAAGAGGCTAGGCTACTTGGGACGCTGACACAGCAGGCTACACAACATGATGATTTAGTTAGTGGGCAGATAAGTAGGAGAGATTTAATGAATCAGTTATGGAGAGGCTGTCATATCAAAATATTTTTTTTTATTGTAGAACCTATATTTTTTTTATTGTTATATTTTAGCTACTATTTTCATAGTTGTATCCTATTGTGTCCTATGTCTGGAAATAGCTGCTCTCCAGGGGCACCATTGACATGCTTGTTTAGGTTATTATTATTCATCTTGTTATTTATATATGTTTATTAAGTTATATTCAGTATTTAGTAATTGTGAAATACCTAAGTATATAAATTTGAAATAATAAAAAGGCAAAATGTCATATTTGATTAAATTAATATAAAAAAATTTAACCTTGCCTTTCCGGCTGACTTCCGAACCAGTAGCTTCAGTAACTTTGAGATTCATAAGTGCCCTCCGAGATCCTAACCTGAATAAATGGTTTTGAATATCGATTGTGTTTATTGCATTTTCCTTTAAGGCAAAGTTTATATAAAATTTAAATTATGACAATAGAATAGAGATATAATATAATAGCAATATTAATAAACAGATAAATATCCTGGGGCATTCTTTACACATCCCATCCCAAACTAAGCAGACTTGCTTCTTTTTTAGTAAATATATACTTATACAGATATTAACACCCAGGCACAGAACAAACTAGACATGTTCATGCACGCAAATATACCTGAGTGGGAATTTAACCCATAACCTGTGAGTTGGCAGTCAGGGTATCTAACCATCAAGTCAACTGGCCCTTCAATGCTGCTTAGATGCACATATGTTAAGCTTTTAAATGCTTACTTGAATAAAAATATTTTATATTATAATAATAGATTTGTATGTTGTGATTAAATAAATAAATATAATTTTCTTTAAAAAAATTTATTAACATACCTATAGAAAAATATAAAACATTCAATCAAAATAAAAGTAATATTTATTAACTTAACTAATTCCTATTCATATTTTCCACCAATGCCCTGGTGGATGCACATAGTTCTTGGAGTGCTTGGGTCTGCCTTGACCATGACCCACTTAATTCTATGAAAACGTCAAACGCTTTTTTTGATTCTCAATAAGGAGTCTTTGATTTTCCAAACGTTTCTCTTCAAACAACCTTTCATTTTCCAAACGCTTTTCTTCAATCGCGATAAATCAGAGTAGTTACTTTATAAAACAAATACAACAACTTCACACATGCACTTTAAACCCCAAGGTGTAAATGTTGTGTAACAGTAACAAATTTATTTAAGTAATAAATGGGGAAATTAATTGTAATGCTTTCACTTCGTTGACTCACAAACCAATGTTTATAACAATCCTAATACAAATTGAAACAAGTGCTTTAAAACTCACCAAACTTAGAAAAGTCAAGTGGTTTTGTTATTGTTTACACTATTTATGACTTTTACGAGTACCAGCTACGCTAGGCAAAGGAATCGTCATTCAGCCTTCAAATTCTGCCAGTAAAAACGTTAAAACACTTAAAATTATTATTTATTCTTTGCAATCTCACAACATTCATTGAAATACTTCAAAATATACCTTTGTTATATTTTATTAACCCATAAAACTCTTAGTCGAGATAAATCGATTATGTTTTCAAGAAATTTGTTTCAAGCCCTAACTCGTCTACGAAACAGCAACGAACGGACACAGCCTTCAGTTCGACGACGAGCTTAAACGCTTAAGTGAATACCGTTTAAAACAGCGCTGCGCTCTTGGTCGTTCGTTAGGCTGTCTCGACGACGAGCATGTCAAGGCGTACAGCCACGAAGTTGTTTCTTAGAGAATAGCATAGCAGGAAGATAAAAGAGATTCTATTTAAATTTATTTATCTTAAACAGGCTTTCGCTGTGCAGTTGCACATGCGTTTCTAGGATGAAATGTATCCTGTTATTTCTTAACTAAAGTAACATACCTCGATTGATAAATTAATTTAAAATATGTACTTTAGTCGTATTTTATCAATTTGTGAATTAACATAATTATTATGTCACCATGGACATTTTACAGGCATTTTATCCTCTACAACTTTTTTGTAGAAGAATTCTTATATTGCTTTTATGAAACGCATTCTTTTGACAGGTTTTTGTCTGACTCACATTGTAAAACTGGTCTCCACGAAAATATACAGTCTATATCCATACCTACATTCAATATATTTTTTTAATCGGATTATTAGTTGCAGAGATTTCCTACATGCAAACTTTACCTCTTTTTAGGGTTCCTTAGCCCTTGTTACTGATCGTAACTATATGAAATGAAAGAGGGCGCTGGATTGAAGCCACAGTTTGTATTTTAAATTAATTTACAAGACAAATAAGAAAACCAGCGAACTTCTCTAGTGTGACTAACTGTCAGTACTTTTTAACACTAATCATACCAACACTTACTAGGTACCTTTTTCTACCATAGCGGGTCAAATGTGACTTTATGTTTCCTGCTTGAATGTATGAAATATGGTTGTTAGGAAAGGAAATAAATAGTATAACTGTATATTAATTATTAAGAAAAAGTCATGAAGTCAAATGTGCAAAAGCAATAAGATGATACGTGCATTTTAAATGCAAAGTTTGAAATGGGTCATTTGACCCGGTTATGGTATGTTTAGTGTTAAATTAAGAAGACAAAATAAAATCCAAAAAGGTGATGTAAATGAGTTCGGTTCGTAACAGCCATATTAAGGATTATTAATATTAAAGTCGATGCCAATGTACTCGAACGAACATTACACGTAGATACTTACCCATTTATTTTTACTAGAACGTGTTACTCGCAGAGGCCTTTTACACGGACAATGTGATATTAATGTCTAATGTAGTTATGTAAAATATCGATTTACATTATAAAGGCACCTGCGTGGCAAAAAAATTGGGCGTGCTTAGATCGTAGAACCTAATATTTAAACTGTTAAGTGTGTACTTACTTCACTGGTTATTGTACACAAAAGAAAAGATAACTGTAGGTAGGTAACCTAAGAAGGTAACCTTGAGGTAGTTAATAAGTAGGTACCTAACTTAGATATAAATGTGCTCATGTTACAAAAAGAGAAAAGATATGAATGTGACCTGTATATAAAACCAATTATATTATACTGTAAAATTTTGCCATCTAAAAATGGAAATATGTGTCGAGCGTTATTTATGAATTATATAAACAAAGTACCTTTAATACACAGATATTGTTGATCTGCGTTTAGTTCACCACGTAGCAATCCATCTCTCTCCAAGGTCTTCAGTTGAACTTTGATGTCATCAAGAGCATCAGCGACCTGCTTCGGAACGATATCGAATATTGTCACTTGGTAGCCGACCGAGGCGAACAGCATCGCCCATGATCTTCCGATCAGGCCACTGGAAAAATTATGATAAATGTTCATATACCATGATATTTCCTTTTTTCCTTTCCCGTTGGCAATGGTATAGTTAAAGCACGTGATAATCGTTTTAATTAAATATATTTTGTATAAATTATTTTTCTTTGAAACAGTGTGAAGTTTGTCTACTTATCCATTAGAAAAACGATGTTTGAGAAAAGTTAAGATATGTGAGGTAAGTGATTAAATTTTAACTACGAGCTTCGTAATGGTACAAAGTCCTTATAATATACTAGCTGTGCCCCGCGGTTTCACCCGCGTTCCCGAGGGATGTAACATTTTCCCGGCACAAAAAGTATCCTATGTTACTTCTAATACCTCCAAGAATATGTGTACAATGTTTCATGATGATCGGTTGTGTAGTTTTCGCGTGAAAGCGTAACAAACAAACTTACATTCACATTTATAATATTAGTAGGGATAAACAATTATAAAATAAAAGTGTATTGACCAAATTAAAACAGAAAGATAACCGGTAAATTAGTTACAACTCTTAAAGTATGACATATGTATATTTAATACCTACTTATACTATCTCATTAGAGAAATAATGCTTAATTAAAGTTAAGATATCGATGGTCCTACGACAGTTATATTTTTACTACGGGCTTCGTAATATTTCGTAGTCCTTATATTATACAAACAATAATAAAATTTATATCATAAAATAAAAGTGTATTGAACAAATTAAGACAGAAAGGTAATCAAATTGTATCAGCAAATTAGTTACAACTTTAAAAGTATGGCTTAGGTATACTTATAGACTACTGTTATGTCAATATTTATAAATATTATCGCTCGTAAATTAACCCTTCGTGACTTTTAGCTATCTTATAGTGGAATAAGAGATCGAGCTTCGTGTCAATGATAAGGCCCTGACATTAAACTTTAAAAAAAATGTAATTGCTGTATATTGTTACCAAATATATGCTATATCTAATATTCTATAGTCATTAATAAGGCATTGCACCTGGTTTGCGCTGTTCTTCATTCTAAGTAACATAGATAATTAGAATGACAATTTGCTTTAACTTTCCAGCAAATGGAATGCGGTCTATCCTCAATTGATATATTATTATGGGTTAGTCAGTTGTATTACAACTATAAAAATCTGGGCTGCGGTTTACTTCTTTTAACTACAATATAAATCTGAACTATTAACTTTATTAAAGTAGGTTCTATTTATTCATAACAGAGTAACTCTAAACGTGTCGTAGGTATAACCATCATGGAGTACAAACTTCTTAGACATTAGTTTAAATTAAAAAGAATATTATTTCCTAAAGAAAACATTAAAATTCGAGAGATATTTTGAACGTCTCTCGTCTTTTTATAAAGCGAAACTATTAGTATGTCTCACCTTCCAACAATTCCAACTCGTTCAGTCTTGATTTTAGGCACCATTATTCAAACCGTTCTTGATGTTTACTACACAATACACGACGCCTGAATGACTCGGTCTCTCGCCGCTCGCGGTATAAAACCGCCACCAAAGTAGTTATCAGTACCAATACTATTACTGCTCCATTACAGTACACTAGATTGTTCTTCAAAATAAGATAAAATAGAAGCAATGGTGTCAGTCTTAAGGTTCATTCTTAGATTGCGATTCTATGATGATACTTGTCGTACGCAAATACTCATTCATTTCGATACATCTATGACATCAGAAAGAAGATAAGTAAGTATTTTTTGTCAGTAGATAGATTCGTCTATAATTACAGAGCGAACTGGCGCTCAATTTAAAACCTTGTTTGCTATTGTTATTATGAAATTAAGAAAATAGAATTGTATGGCTTCTGCATATATTTTTTTTTCTTAGAAAATAAATCTAATTCTGCAGTTCTATCCGAATTACCAATGACTGTTATCCCAGGCTAAAACTTTTACTCGTATATCCTACTAATATTATAAACGCGAAAGATTGTGCGTGTTCCTCTTTCAAGCAATAACTACCCAACGGATTTGGATGAAACTTCGCACATAGATAGCGCATATATTGGAATAAAATATAGGCTACTTTTTATTCCGGGAAAATGTTACATCCCTCAGGAACGCGGATGAAACCGCGGGAGACAGCTAGTATCATAAATTGGAAAGTTTATATAAAGTTTGTTACTCTTTCACGCAAAAACTATCAAGCGGGGTGGATGAAACTTGGGACGTATATAGGTTTTAGCCTGGATTTGCACATAAGATACTTTTTATCCCGGGAAGATTAATTCTCTCGGGAACGCGGATGAAATAACCTGTAAATAAATAAAAATAAACCACTAAATCAGTTTAGGCCGTGTAGGGCAGTCATGAAGCTCAAAGTTGTTCCGGGTGTATCAGTGTAACTAACTTCTAGCTATTAGCCATTACGGAGAGATTAAGTGATAAACAAACATCGGTACGTAGGTTCATACAAAGAAACAAATATTCACTATAACGGCAGGATTGAAATCCAAACAATAGTGGAATGTCCTTAAATTTGCGTTGACTGCAATTTGTTACGGAATCGCAATAGATCAAAATAAATGCTGGTGCAATTGTAGTTTCATTACGTTGAAACATTATACGAGAATGTCACACAGTTATGGAATCAACCGTTTTCAAAAGTTTTCAAACAGTCAATAAGGATTAATATCCTCAAATTGTTAATACATTTCATTATAGATATACATACGTTGATGCTTTTGGGACTACATTCGCCTAACAAATCACGATAGTTGTTTTTCTTAAAATTCTGTTTCATTTCCTTATTTATCGTAGTGTCATGCACAGGGGCTCGATTCTGTAAGGAAAATGACACTACCTCGAGGATGTTTCGTCGCGGCCTCTATACTCTTCGCTTACTAAGCTAATACTACTAATCACGTGAGAGGTAAGCTCGATGAAGTTTGTATGAGCTGAATAAGAGGGCTGGCCACACGATGGAGCCATTAACAACAAATTTGAATTACAATAGATTTATTTTGTTGTTTGTGCAGTCTATACCTACATATTTAATTTTTATTTCGGCATTATCTAAATGTTGTTTACAAAAATATATTCATAACTGGTTCGTAGAACTTCCTAGATGTTATAGTTTTGTAGTTAATTATAATAACGTATCTATATGAGAAAGTAGGTACTGAAATGATGTACCTAAGTGAAATTATTATTGAGTAATACTTCAATCCATTAATTAAGTTTAAGTATATATTGTTTTACTAGCTTCGGCGGTATCTGATATTTTATCTTAAACATATTCCATATGTAATCCAAGTTTCATCTAATTCTAAATTAATCCAGCGTCCGTCCGGTTCTGGTGATTAGGATATAACAAACATACCCACATATACTTTTTACATTTATAATTAATAGTTAAATAAGATAAGATACACAAGTTAGAAGTGAAGTGGATAAAACCAATTCAAAGTTGTTGACTATCGTTTGTAATATCACGTAATCGATAGAAAATGTACTCAACTATAGCGAATGGGCAGTTTAGATATAACTAGTGGTGGGGCAAAGTATGCTTTTGAATAAATACACTATACCTACGTGATTATATTACATTATCAGAAGAAATAACAGTCAATTAAACTTTAGTTTATACTTGAACCTTATCAGTCAACGTAAACTAATATTAGGAGTAGACTTTATAAATTTGGATATAGAAGGTAATAACTATTCATGTGATAAAAAAATCTTTTAACTGTCAAAAAGATACTTTATTTCCGAGTGGTAAAGACTATATGACCCCGACATACATTGGAATCCTGGGGAACGGTTAAAATTGATATTAAAAAGAGGTAAAGTTTAAAAGAAAAATGTTATGCGATTTCAAAATTGTTTCACTGATATAAAGATATACCTACTATTTCCAAATTACATGTTTTAATTCCAGGATACTCGGAACTATAGTATAAAATACGTACATAATATTTTTAAATTGTTAATGATTATTATTTATTTAACCATATTTGACCAAGGTCAAACCACACAAAGCCTAGAAGGAAACTTGCTCTCAAGTACAGCTGTTTCTCATTTCACACCCTGGCTGGTGCGTGGCGATAGATTTTCGGGCGGTACCCCGCTAGGCTGGTTCTCCTATGTGCCGTGTCCTAATAATTATGTAATAAAAATAAATATATGGTATATTCAACAGGGAAGATTGACATAAGTAAGGTAGATCCTAAGTATAAAAAGATCCACCTAATGTAAGATGGGTAAAATAAGTCCATTAATCAAAGTACGAATAATTAATTGCCAATTTAAACAAAACAGAATATTAGCGGGAAACGGGTAGATCTAGTTGTGTTGACGTGGTGTGGTGCGTAGCCAATAGGGATGCGACACGTTTGGCCATTCTGACTTTCCAGTGTCCTCGCAGGAGTCCACTGCAGTCTCGTCCCTTGACCCCATTTAAATCGAAGTACCTGGGTGCAATATTCACGGCGAGATCCATAGTCCAAATGCAAAAAATAAATTGTGAATGCTTCTTACAGCAGAAAATTTGGTTTAAATTTATCATTGAATTTGTGCAATACTGGTAGAAGTATTTTAATGAAGGATCCTCAGGATCGCTGCTCCTGTGGCAACATCGGCGTTTAAGTGTGCCCCGAGGCAATTGGTATAGAATGAGCCCCATAGGGGTTTTTGACATAGGCCCCTAAATCATTTGATGGAAACAAAAGGCCTCGAAGACATTGGTAACAACAGTTCTAAAGGCATTGGTAACATCAGCCCCAAAGGCATCGGTAACAACAGCCCCAAAAGCATTGGTAACAACAGTCAGAAAGGCATCGGTAACAATAGCCTTGCAGGCATTAAGATTTTAGCCCGGTAGGCTTTCATATTATAGCCCCCAGGCGTCAACATAGTGGCCCCAAAGGTGTTAGAATAGTAGCTCTGCAGGTGTCAATATAGTGGTCCATCTGGCATTAGTGTGGTAGGCCCGCAGGCATTAATATTATAGTAGCCTAGACTCTCTAGCTAGACTTATGCTAGTATTATGTGTCTTATTGTATAATCTATATTTTCCACATGAGATAAAGCAGTAGATGTCTTAACACTAGCCAAGTATTTTAATAAAGATGGGTCATGATAACCGGCAGACACTGCACCAACCTCTAGTAATTTATCACCTAATGTTTCAGTAATTATTTCAGTGGTCAGATCATCAGGCATTCCACATGACATCCCTATACCCAATTTTTTTTATTGGATTCTCTAATTTTGCTTTTACCCTCTTTACAAGTTCTCTAATTTGGCTTAATTTATGGATTGTAAATGATACACTTTTTAAAACCATTTTATAAGAAGTTTTTTAAGAACTAGTTATTCAACTCTCATAAAGAGATCTCTTTGCTTTACTTTAATATTTATACTATTCTTTTATTATATACCTGATGGTAAGTGGTCACCGCCGCCTATGGACATTTGCAACACCAGGGACATCACCAATGCGTTGTCATCCCTGAGGCGTGAAATTGTTATGTCTCATGTGCCTGTAATTTCACCGGCCCCCATACCTTTCTAACCCAATATTCAATTACAAAGTCAAATACAATTAAAGACCTTACCAAAAGAAAGCTGCATGTCTTAACATATACTGTACCCATGTGAATAATTATTTTATGTGTATTTTATCGCACCTAATTTTAACAAAAGATCGCGCTATTTTCGGGTCAAGAAAAGGTTGAAACAAATAACTTTACGATTTTTTGTTATCGAACGGTTTCTAGCGTGTACGTTATCTTACGTAGGACTACATAATTTATTATCCCAATTCTGAAGCCTTTTCCCAAAGTAGGTGCGGATAATAATTGTCAATTTAAACAAAACAAATTATTTGCGGGAAACGGGTAGTGTGTGTTGGTTGACTGACAGTTCACGTACCACTAGTGCGGTGCATGCATAGCCGGTAGGGATGCGCCACATGATCGGTTTATTACATAAATATAAAATGAATCGATTAATACTACCACATATTCTATATTATATATAATAAAATCAGTTATTTAATGTTAAGTAATCTTATTTATTTAATACATTCTTAAAACATTTAATGATCCAAATTGCGATAATTATAGATCCGAGGAAATCTTTAATTTCTATGGGTAATTTGCACCAAAATATAATACTAAATTAAAAATTAAAAAATATGACGCCTTCAGATGTATTATAGAGCCGAGTATAGTTTGTTAGTTTTAAGTTTTGGTACAAGTCGCCGTAAGGGAAATAAATAAATAGTCTTATTAGCTTTATTCGCATGTAGTCCCAGCAATGGCGTCAGCGACGCTGATGCTGAATATTCTGTAGTTCACCTCATTTTTGTCGAGGGCTTGGTACATGAACCGTGGCAATCTATCCGTGAGCAGCCACAAATTGCTCTCATTGTCAAGCTGCAAACATGGATAAAGTTTTTATTATATGGTAAGTATTTGAAGGCGTGATAGAACGATAGAGAAGGATGCCATTCAAACGGGGTCCATGCATTAAATAAGTAGTTAGTCAATAAATTAAAGCAATTAATAATTAAAATAAGTACAAAATAGAATTTATAATTGTAAGAACTGTATAGTGCAATAAATGTAAAATGTTTATTTATTTTAGGTTAAAAAGTTTCCAATTGCTATCGTTAAAAATGTACTGTGCATGGAAGTAAATAAAGCTTTTATTATTATTATTATTTGAAGGCGTGATACAGATTTGGTTTCCATTGACCAACTTTACTTTTAGAATAGGCACCAACTAATTTAAAAGGGCCTTCACAGATACTACTGTTCTGAGGAATCAGCAAAAACTTATAGTTGAATAGTTAGACCGCTATTATCAGCTTGTACCTACTCACTACTGATTAAATCCCTCCTTTTATAAATGCCACTTCTCATAACAATATTAAATATATATTTTTAAGAACTTACCTTCAAATCATTTGGAAAGTCATAGAGCACTCGATCGCTGAAAAGCAGTGGATTATTCGCAGGCGTGTAAGCTTTGTTTGAATTCCAGCAACCGATTCCATCACGATTCACCTGAACGTAAGTTTAAAGAGTTATATTGGTATTGATGTGATACAATGTAAATAACTGTCTCCGGATTATCAGAGGCGGAAGTGGTACATATATTATTTTAGTGGGATTCACAGACTAATAATCAACGTTCAAGGTCAGGAGGAGTAGAAGACATAATGAGAAAAATCTGTAAAGCTCATAATATAGAGCCAAATATAACAGTGAATGTTTGGCATTCGAAATCCATTTATAGCTTCACTGAGGTTAATGCAAAGTGCAATGTACCTACTTCCTACCTGAATGCAAATTATGAGTGACCTTTGTGAATAACGATAAATATTTAACTTAGATCGATTAATTATATTTACCTGTGTGTAAAATAGGACGTGAGTTTTCGCATCATAGTCACTGGCTGACGCTTGTGTTTTATCTCCTCGCTCGCCTAAAAACTGATAGAAACAAGTTTTAAATGAGATCATTCATTCATAGAATGGTGACAATTTATGCCAAAGTAAATAATCTCTTCTATGTCCAATATTTAAGACCATTATCCGTTATTATTAATGTTTTTTTAGGTCATCAACTTTTGTCAGTATTAACAGATAACCAGCCACATAATTGATTTTCTCGATCTTCAAAATACTTATCATGTGATTGTTTAGTTTACTGCACTGAGTGATACAATATTATATTAGTATGCAAACCTTGAAGTCTTGGAATGCCTCCTGCTTGTCAATGTGTTTGTAGTTGCGCAGCAACTCTGTAGACACACAAAACTCTTTGGTGCTGGAGAAAGCGTGGAAGAACAACGTACGATATCTGTGAAAATTACAATCGATACGCCATTATTGATCGTACATGCAATTTCGCAAGATCTACGCACAGTTCAAGATTTCAAATATTGCAGCGGCCATCGTCTGACCTCGTCTTTGAACAAGCTTTTATTATTTGTTTTGAGGTCAGTGCCGGACACCTATAAGCTGCTCGTATTAACATAAGGTCTCTGAACCTCTCACAATAGCAAATCAAATAAGAATCACACATTTCCTATAAAAAAATGTCATTCAACAATTTATAGACCGCAACAGTGGCACGTTCGATTTACTATAGCTAAGTACGCGAAACAATGCAAGGCCTGTCAAATGTTACATGTGAACCATTCTCCTGTTCTCGTTAATTGAACCAGTTTAAAATAAGTCATTAATCAAGATAACATAGAGAGTGTGAGAATATTAGTGCAATTATTTTATTAAACACGCTTCGAAATCATATAGAAACATTTCTTTCAAGAACACATAAATATGTTGTTTTCTTTTATTTAGGTACTCACCCATTTTCTCGCGGTTCTGATAATGCCAAGCCAAACACACCGTCTGACCAATGGAACTTCACTCCACCGACGTCGTACGAACCGGCTTGAGGATCAAAGTAGAAATAATGATGCGAAACACGCCAAGAATCATCTTCTTTCATGCTGTATACCACTACACCGTAGCCTCCCAAATCAGCTATGTATGCGTAGGCTTCGTCACATTTATCCTTATCTACATCGACTACCTGAAATTTCAAATTAATAATGGTAAAGCGGTCGTTTTTCGGGTATATATTTTATCTTAATCAACCTTTTATGCAAAGTATTAAGTATAATTGATGTGTAAAAATAATACGATAGACTGTATCCACCTAACATTTTAAACATTATAGTTACTTACGATATTACCATAGAATGAGTCTTCTTTCATATCTTCTACTTTAAAATTGTACCGTCGGAGAAGTTGGTCAGTTTTTAAATCAAAGATCAATAGTGACGGTCCAGATATTTGATTTGCTGATCCTGAAAGAAAGGTAAATGCAGTTTCAACATCACTGGATCAGGTTTTTCACGAACGAGGACCGAACTACAAATAATATGGAAGATCACATAGTAATAATAAGGGAGCAAAATAGAGGATACTTAGTCATCAACATAAATAACTTAGATAAAGTAAAAAATTTATTGTGGGACACAGGGGTAACAACGAGGGTGATCTAGTATGGTGGACTAGAATGGTTTGAAATAGACTTCCCCATCATCTCTGACGGCCCTTTTTCCTTTTTGGGCTCGGTGCCATATGAATGGTAAAAGACCAGCCAAAAGGCTTTTGATGCATTACATATTACCTTCTAGAGATTTGGCAGAGTGTTGCCCCTGGCCAGAGATCAGTCAGAGCAGTCTGACCCTCTTTGGGAACGCTCATTTAGTGCAAGTTGTCACCAGAATATTCTTTAATCGTCTCTAACTACTGGAGATGAGTTGGGGCAGCGCATTGTTGTATTTGAAGTCACGCCAGGCGCCCGTTAGCGCACGACATAATAGATTTGACTGTTATATTTGTCACGAAAACCATACAAAAAAGTGAACTACATGAAAGATTCTAACTCAGAGGTAAGGGGACGGGATTCAAGACTACATTCTAATAATGAAAGGTTAAGATCGCCTCGGAGCGTTAATTAGTGCGCTACAAACACTAGTTTACTCTACAGTGCTATTGGCTTTATATGGATACTTGTATCACTTCTGTTGCTGACTATACCTACGAACAAAATAGTAATGAGTTAAAGTTGATCAATCTACAAGTAAATCTAGATTCCTGTATCTAACGACATGACTTGTTATGATAATTTAATGCGCTTGAGATTGAATAACATATTTATTTATAGTACAAGGTAAATTTTGCAAGTGGGTTGTGGATGACCAAATACAAACTGCACACAGGGAGAAGTGTTGATAAAAACGAAAACTGCATTAGATTTTTTATAAATCGAAATTACTGGACAGAAATACGCTAAAGGAAAAAAATATTAATCACAATTTCGCACAAGGTACTGAAAGTGTCAAACAATGACATAACTTTATTAAAATTAAAAAAAATCCTTAATTTCCGTACTTATGTCATTACTTCCCAACGTTCGATTCTTATTAGCGACACTATCGAATAGTGTAATAATACAGTGTGTAATTTTTTTTAAAGTCTGTCTAAAATATTTTGATGCAGTCTTAGTTTTCATCATAATCGGCCCCGAGACTCCTTTGGGTATTTTTTGCTACTCCTTCATAGTTTCGGATTTGGCCATCCACACCCACTCAAAAATTCCTCTGTATAGGCTATGTGTAATTTAAATTTATATGTATTACAACTTTGTTTTACTTAATTCTAAAAATAGCATTAAATCACAATAAATTACTGAATAATTTAGAATGTAATTTTGAGCACTGACTTTAATTAAATTAATTATTTTCATTAATATGTAAATAACCTTCAAAATTGAGCAACTTTAGTGATTTGCACATGTCATAATACTTTCAGCTAACATAATTTGGTCATTCCTATGAAGGCAACAGAACAATAAGCGATAAACCGGTGCTCACCGGTTGCCCCTTCAGGAAAGGCTCACAAAGTCACCAAGTGGTCAACAACAAGTCAACAATGCTTGTCGTGACGTTTATGGAGGCTTATAACGCTAAGATAAAATTAGAGAATCTTATTCAACCTATAACCTAAAATTAACCATAATCATCACCTAACATATTATTACGAAACATAGATAAATGCCCGCCATTGTTGTGTCAAGTTGACGACGCTTTTCTCATCGTAACAACCATAAGGTGCAGTTTTGTCTTGTACTAAATAACCATGATATAATTTCCTGAAAGCTTTTTTATTTCAGTTTACTCGTAAAGATAGCTTACCTAGAATATCAGCTAATCCAGTGTCCACAACCCAGAGTCGGTCACATCCATCTACATATACTCGGAACACCGATACGACTGAGCTATTCGAATTTAACTCTTTTGCATCGTCAGCTATAAGGTTGTCTTTGAATGAAGGGTACGGTTTCAGTGGTTGGTTTTGAGCACCGTCTACATCTACGTAGTTTAATGAGGAAGCCACGCCACTCTTCCATCTCGGAACGGTTACAAACAACTTGTTCTTCCAACGCGCTAATCCTAAGGGCAGGTTGTTCTCAGGCGTGAATTTTCCATCTTTAATAGCGTTTTCACGATCGGCTGGAGACGCCCAGGTGTAGTCAACTTCATTCCACGCAAAACGTAGCTGAGGAGTAGCCGCTTTGCATACTGATGCCACTGCTAGTGCAATGACGAAACTATATGCCTTCATGGTTCAACTGGAAAATGGAATGTAGGTTAAAGTATAGAAAAAACTAAACGTATACATATTATTCTTCTAATGTATTAAATAGCAATACAGAAAATTTAAAAAATTCTAGATTGGAATGTTTTTATTGCTATACAAAATATAACAATAACTTTTGTTCAGATATATTTTCCCTGTATAAGAATTCAAGGAATTTTTCTATAGAGGCAACTAACAATTCATTGTTGCTCGATGTTGTAACTTGGTAATGACAGTATTGTGAAGCGGAGCATCTCTCAAACTCCATAATAATAGCTGGCTCACGTTTTTGCGGATGGCTTGTGATCTTATTATTGAGAAACGACAAGCCGGGTATATCTACAACTCTTCCTTATCTCAACAGATCAAGCTTGTTATGTATTCGGAACGCTTGGGAACTGTGACGACGTTACACAAGCCAGAATAGGGGTATTAAAAGCTGCAGGTGATAAAAACAACATAGTAGTTAGGTAAACACTCCTATAATCTGGGTTTAGTGTCCAAACTAAGAGCGATTGGTATCTACCGTAATTAAACATGCATGCACACGTTCAAGTTCCGAATCAATGGTAGTAGATAGAAATAAGTCGCAAGGGAAGAGAATGTAGCAAGTCACTAGTTTTTGCCTACTCAAGGTCTTCTGGTGCTTTGTTGTTAATGAATTTAAATGGTATCCGAGTCGTGTGTCTAAGGAAATCCTTTAATGAATACCTCTCAGCTGTACTTAATTGACTACGTGTGAGTCGTGTGATGTATCTAAAAGTAAATTACATGTTTTTTAATGATGTTATTATTATAATTGAGAGGCATTCAAATTGGAATTTGATTACAACATACAAACAATATCTAGATGCTTGATTACATGCTTAATAAAACTTAGCAGTTTTTTATGTGTTCGAAAAGCTTTAAGAACATTTAAGTTTAGGTCAAGTTCTGGACTCGTATTTGTAACCAAACCAAAGCATAATTTTGTAACGAAACTAAAATGAGCTGAAAATAAATGTATTTTCTTACTCAAACCTCTTGTCAGTAGAAACAATTTGATACGATTACATTATGCATGCATCATAATAATATAAGTGGATAAGTTTTATTATTTGTATTCGAAGCGTTTATTTTTAAAATGTTTTACGTCATCAAAAGCCCAACAAAAATCATGCGGTTTATTTACATTTTTCAATAATACTATGACATGCAGTTTTGCTTCCTTATAGTCTGAGTCAGAAATATAAAGTATATTTTAAGAACCCTCATATTTCATGAACCTGTACCTACCTTATAAAACTGGCAGGTCCAAATTGCATTATTGTAAACGCACCCAAGATAAATTTGCTTTGTAACTGAACTTTAAATCAACAACAGTTATGAGGTCCAATTACACAATTGCTATATGAATCTTTGACCGAAAATTATACAAAACAGCAGGTAAATAAAATCATAATAAGAACCTAAAAGGAATATTTTGTATGTCACTTCTTAAGTGTGTATTTTGTGATGTTTGACCACTTTTAAGCATAAAAAATGTTAATCATCATTTATTTATATTCCTTTCTAAGAATTAGAAATTTTAAGATGCTACTTACGTGAGAATATGAAGTGATGTATGTTAAGTTAAATTAGTAATATTTTTTTGGCATTAACAATTCAAAATAATATTTTCACTTTTATTCTTTTCAATATGTATAGTCGTCAACTCCATATACTGTACAAATTTTAGAAGGGATATGAATTAGTATGTAATGTAATGAATGGGTTGTCACTATCATAAACAGAACTAAGTGAATCATGTTGAATTCTGTGGGGATACTAAGTTATTATTTATAGGAACTAATAAAGCTTTATAAAGCAATTCTTAAATTTCTATGTGACTTACATTTTCAATGTGCGAATGTTCAATATAAACCGCTAAGTGATGGGGTCAGCCCGCGACCGGTTCAACGGGACCGCGAACTCAGACTAAACTGTTCGAGGTCTTTCAAGCCTTTATATATTCACTACAACTTCTCAATACAATGCACTTTGTTACTATATCATCTCTTCATAACTAACTTAAGAGCTTTATATTAGCTATAACAATTATTGAGTATATTATACAGAATATAGAAAAATTATATGATTTTGGCACCGAAATCGAAACTTTCCGTTGAACTAGATTTCATAAATCGGCTATTCACATCGGACATAGCACAAAGCCTGTCTTTTATCATGCCATGTTTAACACTTTAAGCGTGCCAACGCAACTACGTGAATTCAATTCGGACAGGTAATTCAAGGCCCATCCCCGTGACCGACGCATCCGTTGTCGCATTGGCACGGCCAATTTACCTGATGATTATGCAATTCTTTAATCACTGGCCGAGTAAAATGCCTAATAAATACGACAAAAAGTATATAAATTGACAACATGTTAAACAAGTAACTGGGTGTTATTGTACTATGTTAGGTACATGCTGGCAGCTCTACATTATAGGACGCAAACGTAGCTGGGACATTCGGGATCTAAAATTAGGGACCTAAATCGATGTAGATATGTGAGTCAGTAGTGTCTAGATACTAGATGAGAGACGACAATGTAACCCAAAGCTTTCAAAAAAAAAATTCAAAATTCAAAACCATTTATTCAGTTTAGGCCCTCAGAAGGCACTTATGAAGGTCAAATTTAAAGTTACTGAAGCTACTACTGCTTTCATATCAGAAGGCCTCCGCCCTCCATCAGAGGGCCAAATAAAGCCACAAACGTACGGAAATGTTATAGTTATATAAAATAAATGGGTAGTGGTTATTAAATTAAACTTAAAAAAAAACGTTTATCAAAATAGGTCCCTTTAAAGGCACATGATAGGTAAGATGAGTATACTTCTTAAGCCTAAAAATGAGGTTTTCAATTCTACGTAATTCATATATTGTTATGACCACGGAACAAAGAGCTTATTTGTTCTGTGGTTATAACTTCTGGCTTAATTCCACCAAATATGAACCAAGAAATTCCAATCAAGTATAAAAAAGGTACGTTTCACGGCCTTCAAGAAGATTCGGATCGAGAGTAACCCGTTTATCTCGTAGAATCTGGTTAATATTATTGTTCTCAATCCGTTTACACTTCTTTTATTTTTATTTTTTGATATATTTTACCAATAAGCTGATTTTAAAACTATACCTTCCTTCATTAAATAAAGAACGCCTACATTATATCGATAAAGGTTAATTTACTACGAGACTACTCTTTAACTTTTTTGCTTTAGCTTACTTCTAGGCATTTTTTTCAGTAAGCAAGAACAATATTGTTGGCATCTTTTTAGCAAAATTTTAGTAAGTTATAACAAAAATTATAATGACGAGTGAGACGATGAGTGATCACTCGACAAGTTTTGGTTTTTGAATAGCACACCTGGACACTGCAACTATCCAAGATTAAATTAACAGATGTATAGTAAATATCAGTCTACCTAAAACTTAACCATTAGTTCATCATCATCATGTCAGCCCAGGGAAGACCACTGCTAAATATAACTCTTCCCCAAGAATTTTCGCCTCACACGGTCCTGAGCCGACTGCATCCAGAAGCTCCCATCGACTCTGATCAGGTCATCGGTCCACCTGGTGGGCGCTTTCCTGTACCTACGTGTAATCTATAATCTTCACTGCAAGAGCCCGAGTCCCCAGTTCTCGTATGGGGTGGATTGTTTTTAGATTGATGTTTTCGTACGAAGTCTATTAATGGATAGAAACAGAAAAGCCTCAAATAAACTGGTATTTAAATCAGAATTTACTTGAAAATTATTTTAATCTAACAATAAAGTGATTTCTAACAGAATAATTATGAAATGAAATGAAATGAAAATGAAATGAAAATGAAATGAAATGAAATGAAATGAAAATGAAATGAAAATAACTATACAGAATAATTATAACTTAAAATGACGATATTTAATAGGCCCGTTTTAACAACTGAGAATGCTATAGAAAAACCAACCGTGTGCCGTTGTGATAAGGTTCATCGTCATCATTATATAATTAACCATCAATAGATAACCTTTATATCAAAAACATTAAGGATGATTTTTCTATAACGTAATCAAACAAGCCGTTTAAGATCTTGGCAACTTTAGCGAGTATAATTTCGTGATTGCAATAGAAGACATAAGTGAAGATAAAACTTATTGTCTCTCTGTTTACTCATAACACAAGCAATATATTAGTTTCCAAGCTACCCATTGTTGTAGATATCTTCTAAGCCATCTATGCTTTACCTACCTACATTGAGGTAGTTAGACTAGGCATTATCACGAATCTTACTTTAATATGATATCTATCTGCAATTGAATGAGATCAAAAAATGTTATATCACGACAACCTTGCATCTTGTGGGAAAGGTGTCATTCTAGCAGAAGTGCAAGAAGCAATTAAATAATATTAAATATTTTGCGACTAAAATATCTCGTCGTGACTAACAACCGTCGACCCTGAACTGTGCTGTAATTAAAGTAATTAAGTTGCTTCTTTGCTTATATAAACTACTTTTAAAACTTGAAAGCTTCACTACCAATAAGGCCTAAGCCATTGGCAAAAAATTATATCAAGAATTCCCAGGCCACCTACCTAGATAGTAGAAGTACCTACGCTTAAAGGTTTTCACTGATGTTCCCCAAAACTCCATGAATAGGTACTACCTATTGTTTGATATTGTAAAATACCGAATATTTCAAATAAAGAACATTTGTCTAACCAAAACATTATTCAAAATATTCAGTTACTAGCTTGTCCCTGGCACACGTTGCATACAAAGCTTCAGCTTTTCTAATTCAACGTTCCCTAAATTGTTTGGAATATTATGACCATTTAAACAATAATTATTAAAACGGGCCACCCCTTCTCAAGGGATGCACTTACCGGCTAATAGAACCTCGGAACATTAACGACCCTTTCCACTTCATCAGGGACATAGAAGCAACTTCACTTCTATCATTAAAACACAAATCAAGCGACGATAGGTACTGTGCTGTTTATATAAACCGTAATTTCTTCAAAGCGCATTGAGAGATTATTTTGAAAAAACCTTAATAGACTAGTTTTAATATGGTACCTACTTATGCATATTTACACTGGTGAAATAAATTAATGGAATGAGGCGCCCGGTTTGTTTATGTTACAGATACCTAATAAGTATACCTACATACCTGGCTATACGATTTTTATATGTTGGTATGTTCACATATCCGTACAATATCATCGCTTTAGGCTGCTGATCCATCTGCGTTGAAGTGAGGGCACAATTCGCGGGATCTTCAAGTTTCTGGCCACAGCAACAAGCTGTGTAGAAAACTAAAAATAGATACCTATAAAGGTTAAAAGGGCGCGTGGGAGAGGAAACTACGTCATCATTGCTTTGCCAAGTGGCTGTACGATGCGCTAAGTCAATCCGCAGCTTACTTCTGACACTAAAAGAACCATGGAGACTTGTGTGCATAATTTATGGCATAATTACCCGTTAAACGATTAACACGGTATTTATAGGTATTGAGGTTATTTAAAGGCTAAAACCCATTGATGTGGCGATAAAACTGCCACTGGAGTCATTGATTAATTTTAACTACCTTACCTACCTACTAGGGGCCGTTTGCAAGCACATTAAATTGTTAAATGTTAGCAATGTTAGGTAATATCTACGTAAATTTTTTATTATTATCGAGTAAAGATAATAGACGCAGAATTGAAGATAGAGCCGGGAAAAGAAGATCACCGCCAATTAAAATTCACTGTAACGCACCAGAAATACCTGCCAATATGATAAGTGGAATGGATATTAAGAAGAAAGGCATCTCACAAAAATAAATTAAATCCCACGAAAAACTTTCATGTAAAATAAGTTGACAAGGCTCTGAAACTTATAACGTTTTCAATTTCAAAAACCCAAAATCCCCTAACTTTACTAACCCTTGGTATCTTGGTGGTAAAGTCAGGCCGTTTTATAAATAAAAAGGAATTTATGACAATAACGAAGTCTAAAAAGTCGTCATAAATTAACAAATAAACAGTCGATAAATCGTTCAATTCCATAGCCGCCTGTTTCGATCACTCACAAACCATGCTTAAATGCGCGTACGCAGCTATAATTACATTGCTATAGCGTTATAGGTAGTGCGAATAGTTCTAACATATACGCGAATAAGTGGAAAGATGAACAATGTTTGGCTTGGCCGTTTAGCGGGAAAGAATAAACGCCGCAACAACTTTTTAAAAATAGCGACTCTTGCTACGATGCAATTAAGTGCACTTCAGATCGCACAGCGCTATTTACTTAATACAGTGTAAACTCTTTATAACGAAACTCAAGGGACTGAGCATTTTTTGTCGTTATAGAGAGTTATCGTTATATGGAGTGAACAAAAAAAAACAAAACAAAGTGAACAAACCAACCAACTTGGGCTCACTTCAACGTTATAGGGAGTTTATCGTTATAAAGGATAACGTTATAAAGAGTTAACACTGTATTTATATTCACCTACACCTCGTCTCCCTTTTTATCACATCATTCTGTATAGAAACTGAATGGGCCAACACGATGAGTCCATCGAGCCTCATAGCTAGAGTGCCTAATCACGTGAGAGGTAAGCTCTCGGAGGCCTCGATGCGACGATGTGGAGTTTGCATTTGCTGATAATTTCATAACTTTGATAAACGGGTGATAACTTTTTAACAGTCAAAACGTTATGTGCCTGTGAGTCTTGGCAACCTACTTTACCAAGTAAAACCTTTTTTATTTCTAACCCTTGAGAGTAACCTGCTGCCTTATTTCAAATTGGTGACTTAAGTGTCTTCGGCATGTCATTGGTGTTCTTCCTTGACAAACTAGTTTATTCATAATATAAAATTAGAAAATATACACAATATGGTTAACTTGGAACAAACTTACTTTACTAATCTTTATATCTGCAAGAATCCACAATGATGCTTGAGAGTTAGTAATAGTGTGGACCGTTCGTAAATATTCTTCAATACTGAGCAGGGCTAGAACTTTATTCAAAAACGTTATTTATTACAAACTTTCTATTAAATTCAAATGCTACAATGCTAGAAGTGCTAATTTGAGCTTAAAGTTAAACTTGATACTGCTATCTTTATCAGTAATCAGCAGGCTACCTAGATATGTACGTTCTCGATAAAATGACGCACTCTGCTTATTCGACCGTTGGTAAAAGCGTGCGTCCATGCGAAACTGAGTGATCTCAGCTCCTACTGCTAACCAACACAAATACTCGTACATCGGAATAATTACAAGTAATTACTTTCTCAATTTAATTAAATACCGTGAAACCATTTCTCCTTAAAATAAATTAATAAAAAATACAAAGCAATAATTAAAAGTAATTTACTCATTAATAAATTTACACAAGTTTTGAAAAACTAATATTAAAACAATTGTTATTTAAAGAAATAAGATAATTCATAAAAAGCATTGGCACATAAAAAGTCAGTTATAATCACCAATAGAAAATTAAAATAATAACAGCTATCTACGCCACAGTGAGTAGGTAGGTACCTATATTTAGCTTATGATTTATGAACACTAACTGACCTTACACATCTATTTAATCATAATAGATAATAATTATAATGCAACTCTAACATTCTATCATTGGTATTAGCTAGTGTAACTAATATTAGACAAGTCACAGTACAATTATTAAAGAAATGTATTTTAGGGAACTAAATTAAAATCCAATAGTCTTAATTTATCACTGTCCTTTCGGATACACCTATGATTAAAATCAACAGTTGCCAGTTGTTCTGCAGTAGGAGAAATAATCACTACGATCATCCTCATATCTCTCTGGTTCAAAACTGTGGTGTTTGTATGGCGAGGTGTATTGGTGTTCATGACCAGATGCTGGAGGTCTCACAAATCTTTGCTCTTTGTTGGAACCTGAGGGGCGATGTCGGTCTGGCCACCGTCTTCTGTTGCGCTCTTGGTATATTGTATTACGTGACGGTCTTCTAGTACGGTTACGTGAACTGAAACAGTAAAATATTTCAATATGTCTTTGAACTTCAGTCGCATGTTTCATGAGCTATGGACACGCATTGCTGCTCTATCATTTACATAACTAGTGAATAAACTATTTCAACACGCGTGCGAAAATTGACAGTTTTTGTTAAGTAAGTACTTGCAATTAGTTTCTTTTTATGAGAGACAAAAAATATATTCATTGGGCATAAACCTTAATAATAACTTTGGTTACACTTTTAATATATTACAGTTCCAATATATTTTTAGTTTATTAAAAATACGTGTTGTTTATTCATTGGCTTTAGTTGTTTGTATTCTTTAAAATTAGATTTTCATATTATTATTGTTTATTTAGTAATTCTTCACTTCTGCGATAACACACTGGTTTTGTCAGTGAGATTAAATAAATATTTTGTAATAAATCTATGATCGTAAATTAAATAGAGCAATTGCTGAGTTTATTGCCGGCTCTTCTCAGTAAAAAACAACCTTCCGAACCGCATTCGAGTTAGACTATTCATAAGTGCTTGTAAAGGCCTATTTGAATAAAAATATATTCATTATTTCATTTCCATTCATTCATCTTAGTTTGTAACTCACCCTGGTCTCTTCCTATACTGTGCTAATTTCTTACTGGAGTCCGGTCTGTACCTATAACCTTCATCGTCTCCGTGATCTGATTCATACTCATCATGCGAGTGCCTCGTGTGGTGGAACACTGGTCGTACGTAAGGTACGGGAACCGGATAAGGCTTTTCTATTGGAACTTGTACCTGGGTACAAAATTATTAATTGAAAGAAAATTTTAGTAGTAATCATTATGTGAAATACTGGCATTGTTAAATTTGTGAAGCATACACCATGCAACGTAGCGTGCAAACCATATGTGCTCAAATATGTCATTTCAAATAGTGCTGTAGTAACTACTTAGATATCGTCTATGAAATTATATACAAAATCAGTAATTGCCTAGATTTCCTGTAAAGTTTAGTATTTGTGTATTGGATCTAGAAAATGAAGCCAGAACCCCTATTAGGAACGAGCTGGAACATCTAGTGGCTGTTGATAAATAACAACGAGTACAAAGTTTTCCCGCGGGCCATTTTTTATTTCAATACCAAAATTAACGGCGGTCCCTAAATAAGCCGATTATACCCTACTTACACTAATGAGCCTACTACATACTACACAGTATAACAATATGTCTACTACTAAGATATATGGGAATGATTTTTATTTATTGTTATTCAAACGCCGTATCAAATTCACAAATTTAGATAACATTTTATATATCTACACAGATGAATCATAACCTGGAATCATTTTAAGGATACGTTGTGTCTTGCGTAAACATAGACACTCGGGAACACGGATAAAACCGTGGTACGGATGCTAATTATTTCTATAGTTTAGTATTTGGCTGAGAATGTAAAAGTACAGGTACATACAACCCAGCTAGACTATGGTTATCTTGATCTTTGATGCGAATATAAATTACGAAGCGTTTGACGTGTAAAAAACAACGTAGAAAGTTAATTAATAACTTTTCATTTTGTTGGCTTACAAAATTCTCGACTATCTCGACACCACCGCTAAAAACTAACCTCTTTTTCAACGCGTACAGGTATAAGCTTCTCTACAGGGTAAGGGACCTTTTTGATAACCGGGTAGGGCACCGGCTTCTCAATAGGCACTTTGAGCTCCGTGACAACCGGCACCGCAACCGGCCTGGCGACAGGGACTCGGACCGGATAAGGCTGCGGTACCGGTATTATCACCGGATGAGGGATTTCTATCTGGAAGATTATTTGGACCAAAAATCAGCTAGCTTTGTTATCCCCTTATTGTAGCAAAAGTACCTACTTATTTCAATATTCCTTTAAGATTTCTTAATATTTTTAATATAATGACATAAGTCTGTAAAACATTTTTTTTAAACTTTAAAATACTTGAAAATTGTAGGATTAGCTGTGATATTTACATTATATTAGGAAGAAAAGTTTTAGTTTTTCCGTACTCTCAACATCTCTGTAGGTAGTTCATCATATTCAAGAAATCAGACCATCATTTAATTCTTAATGACGTATCTAGTAGAAGTCTACTAAGAAAAATGTAAAATCCCGCAATATCCATAAGGTGCCATGCTAAATTCCTAAGCCCTACGGTGTTTGATCAGATACTATGATGTGATAAAGTTATAAGTTCGTTAGCATGCCCATCGCACCATGCAGTCAGAACGGCTTCACCTCACGCCACGCACATTTCTGTTTTGACGCCACGCATCGCATGCAATTACGATTTAAATCTATACGGAGATTGTGATACTGCCATCTAGGTAATCGACCTAGGTATTACTTTCCCTGAGACAATAGGATCTAATGTACCGTGACTGTAGGACCTAATACTTATTTATCAGTACTCAACTGGTCGTTCAACCATTGATTCGAACGTAATTCTTGTTGAATTACTTTCCATGGCTTCGCTTTCTATGGAAAAAAACAGGATGGGAGAAAGACAAATATTGTTTAAAATTGTAACTTTTGGTCTTCATACAAATATACCGTGTAACAGGATCATGTATACCAGATCAATATAAAGTTACCATGATTTCTCCCGAGCGTATGAACGCGCATCATCTTACTGACCAAGTCGCAGCGAGGAAATTAGTGCGCGACGTGAAATGTCTACTTTTCCGATCCGCATTCCTTCATATCATTTTTTGCTGTACAATTATACACTGAGATGAACACATAATTATTTCAAACTACTAATCAAACATTTCTTACACAGTTACATATCTAAATTATTATTTAGGTAAATGTATAATTTATTATATATCACTCACCGGGAATGGCTTCGGTATGGGCACATGATATGGTTTTGAATCTGATGCGTAACTTTCGTAATCACGCAATGCCAAATTTTTATACTTTGATTTCAAATAAGACTGTCTCCATTTATCAACAACTTTTTTAAAGTCATTATCCTCTGAGAATCCGTCGTTATTAAGCTTGTATGTTGGCAAGTAAGATGGATGTGATGTGTCGTGGTTTCTTAGATCTAATAAATCTTCTTCTGTTTTATATCTATTACCAGATATCTCTTGCGGCCAATCATTTTGTGGTTTGAACAATTTGTATGGTCTTTGATTAGGATTAAACCAAGAACTTGGTTGACTGTCGAATGGTTTTCCCAAATTAAATTTATTAGGCCTTTTTGGAATATTAACAACATCGTCGTTGATATCGTCATTATATTGAGGTTTCTTTGGGTGCTTTTTATGCGAAGTAAATTCGTTACTCTTAAAAGAATTTCCCCAGTATGACGTTGTTGTTGGAGCTGTACTGAATAGGCTTTTATAATCATTTGCGTAATCATTCACTTTAAATTTCTCTTTGTATGATGATAAACTATTGTAATCATCCTCATCGTGTACTTTATAATCGGGTGTATTTTTAAAGGAAGTGTATTCTGATTCAGGAAATTGGTAATGTGATAAATCCACAATATTGCTACTTGCTGGTACTATTTCATCGATGTTTTGATGAAATGGCTTTTTAGGCTCACTTGTGTCATATTTAAAGCTTGTGGTACTGTAATTTGTTGAATACTCATAACCTTTGGGGGTAAACGGATCTTTCCATTTTTTATTTTCATCAGTATAATTTCCTGATGTCCAAGGCTTGTTTTTTATCTTCTTTTTACGTTGTGGATTAGGTTTGCTGCTTGGTATGGTATTTTTTGAATGGGAAGAACTTCCAAAATTGTATGAAAAATCATGATTATTGGTCGCTTTTATTACATTCTTCTCAGGTACCTCTTGATCATTGTAAGTACTTTTAAAATCGTAATTATTTTTAAATGTTGGTGTAGGGTTGAGATTTTTTTTATTTAAATCATCAAATAAGTTATAGGCTGCGTCACTTTGAGCATTTGCAACAGAATTATAAGTACTTAACGGTTTTGGAGTTACCATTTCAAATTTGTTGTTGTCTGGCCCAGTAGGATAAAATGGTTTAGATTTGGTAAAATCTATGACTTTAGGAAATTTAAAACCACCAGGTATATTCCCCTGAGACGGTTTCATATAATCTTCAAATTCTATCGTTGGGTAAGTTGACATAAAAGTATTTTGGTAATTAAAGTTAGACTCACCAATCGACGGTCTTTTTTCATGCGTAGATTGCACATTGTGAAAATTTAAATATTTGTCTTCACTCGGATTTGTGTATTCTTTATTAAAAGTATTAAACTCTGTATTATTATATTCATTTCCAGGGTGACCTTTATTCCTTGAGTTTATTTTCGTGCCGTACACCGGTGCGTTTAGTTCGTCTGTTATTCTTCCATGTATATCATCAGGTGCAGTATTTTTATTTGGATCATCACTTGTTTCAAAATTGGGAGTGTTGAAAAAGTTGACGGAACTCTGTGAATACTGTAACATACTAGACTGAGGTGCACCATCATCATTAAAAAGTTGTCCATCTTGAGAATCCAACCCTTGTGTTAGGGAATCATAATTTGCATTAAATCCGACTGAATCCATGGCAGTCGGAAAGGCCGGTGCGTACAATCTTGTCGTTGCTTCCTGATTTCCATTGGTAAGGAAACTTGCGTAGTCCGGTGAACTAGGTACGAATCCGTCGTACGACCCGACATCATTAAATCCAAAAGTGGAGTATGAGATCACATTTGGCTGAGGTGTTGTGTCGTCGTTTTCAACTTTAGGCCTTTTGATTTTCTTTGATTTTTTTCCATCAACGAAGGCATTGAGAACTACAAATGCTAAGACAGCAACGAATAGTTTCTTTAAGTACATATTGATTGGCGGTATCCACTTATGCGAGTAACGTCGCGGTATTTACATTGTACGGGAGCGTAAGCTACAATTGGTGTCCGAGTAGCGACTGAGCGCCGACACGTCACGGTATGAAAACGCGGACTGGGGTGGTGCCGCTACCACCAGTAGACATCACTCCCTCGTCCTAAGAAAACGAAAGTATTTCACGCTTCACCAACCCTACGAATTTCCCCGATTTAATTATACGCTAATAATACTTAGTACGACGCATTGTTACAAATTGTAATATTAATGCGCGATAATTGCTGTAAGATTTTCGTGTCGTCAGAACATGTCTTCCGTCATAGCTATATTATTTTTTTAAGACTAAATGATTTCCTCAGTACGTTCGTAAATGCGAACACGATAAGTTATTAAAGTGTTGAATGTTTCTTGCCATTAACATAATTATTATGTTCAGGCATCTACTGAGTAAGCAGATGAATGTAGCAAAAACTTTGTAAGGATAATAATTTGCCTCCTTTCGAACAAAATACATATTTATTTTTGTGGGTATCATTTAGGCATATTTTTGATGCAATGATTATAAAATCTATTCCTTGGACATATTAAGGTTTAACCCCTCGCGCGTCTTTAGGCCGCACAACCGTCCATAAGAAAAGAGTGCGCTACGCGTCGTATGCCTTAGATTTTTGGGTTAATGCGTGAGGGGTTAAGGTTTCTACATTAAGTTGTGAAATCAATATATAAAAGGTATCATATGATTGGAGAGGAGGTACCTACAGAAACGATAAGAAAAATATAATTTATGAATAAATTAAAAAACAAACATATGCTAAAACATTTTTATTTATTTGACTATTCAAATGATTGAATTCTGATACAGTTTCAATGTCGAACTTTGATTTCAAAGAGTAAATAACTTAATTCTACCATCGTCATATAATATCAAACTTAAAATGGCCACAAAATTACAGCTTTGGAAGCCGATGCACTCCATCCTTCTGGTTCAGAAGGTGCCACTTTGTACTAAGTTACAATATAACTTAACAATAAATCTTAACAGAAAAAAGAGAAACATAAAGAAAACTCATGCATATAGTGAAAGTATAACAAGTGGAATGATAGGTACATTATTTTTTTGTGAATTTGGTATATTTGTGAGAATCGTCATCCTTTATAATCTACCTTATAACCATAAATAACTAACACTCTGAAAGTAAATAACAAGTTCATAAATAGGCACAATGGAGAACATATTTTGTTTAAAAATGATACCTACCTAATTCAAAATGTGACAAATTAAATTCATGATTCTTTTATTTACCTAATCTATAGCATGGTTCATTGATGCATTTGCATTCGTTTGCATTTTTTATTTTAATCAAGCTCTTCAATATACAGAAATATTCAAACACATTACAATAAAATGATGTCGCACATTATTCAGGCTAGCTAGTTGGTTAGATAAAGTTGCAAAATATGTTATGTTATAAATAAAATATACATAGCCATTAATCCAAAATTTAAAACTGATTTGGAAACAAAGCGGCAATAATTAGACGACGCTCTAAAACATTAATTAGCACCTAAAATGCTACACGCCCAAGGATTTCACTTTTCGATCTTAGAGTGATACTTAAATACAAGAAATCAAATCATTATAATCTAATCATATGAAACTTGCTTATATACAGCATCTTCAATTCAAATGACGATCCGTGAAAAATATTAAGTGAATACATTTAATATTAAGTGAATACATTTAATTAATTACTGAAATATGTAAATATTAACCCACTACAGAAGTAGAGTAAAATATATTTGGGGTTTTGCTAAACTATGTATTTACTTGAAAGGCTGTAGGTTTCTACATAAATATTCAAAAATACTTTTCGTCTATCACGTTTATGAACACTTCAAACATTCTGGTCATATATTCATTGGTGCGTTATTATATAAGGAGCAGGGGCTTTCTTCATAATACATTTTTAAGCTGAGATTTTAAATGCATATTTTTGATATAGTCTTATGAAAAAGGCCCCACAAACAGAATACTACCATGTATAGGTACAATGTATAAGGTATGGGAATATTTCTTTAGGATTCACTCTTTTCCACTAAACGTACATATTATACTTCTTCATAAGATTTCTACTCTGACAATAAAATATTAAATACAATATGTAATATTTCTAAATCATACATTCTATTATTTCCAACATCATTCTATTTTTCTATAATTATTGTTACAAAATAGTTATTACATGTATTTACTTAGGATATATCTAAACACGTACTCATAGCGACAGACAAGTGTTAAGGAGTCATAACAAGAACAATAAATACTTACAAAATGAACTCTACGACAAATTGTTAAGTATTGTGACATCAAAAAGTTTAGAAAAATATTTTTCCTTTGTTTGAAGTCGACATTTACCCTTATTAATATAACACACGCAGTCGATTCCTCAGTCAATGATTGTTCGATACAGTATTATTACGTAAGTGAATATTGAAATATATTTCCATCTGATATTCTAATGCCAGCGTTGGCAACTCAAATATTTAAGCCGAATTAATATAGCCCATATGGATAGAATAGGTACTTCAACATTTTGCACGATAAGCACAGTTTTCAGACAAAGATAGGTACAGCCAGTAACATACAGCTGAACAAATTCAAAATTATTAAACAACTGTACACTTTAACTGATTCATTGTAGAAATTTAAGTGACCAGGTTTTTGTAGGCGCTTACTTACAAAACACCTGTTGACTTAATCTTTCCGTATAACGTATAAGATTTAGTGTACAAGTGTTCATAAATTTAGAACTGTTAAGCTACTTAAGGTGCTGACCGAATTATAATTGTCAACTGATTATATATAAATTCTACATGTAAATTTTTGTGACACTCATAGTGACTTGTTTTCGTTGACAAAATAATATTAAACAATAGTCATTAACTTAGCTTTGGTAGTCAAAGCATATCACTCATAATCAGCAACGCTCTCATTCCTAATATATGAATATAAATTGCATCGTTACACCTCGCCCACTTACATTTAAAACCGAATATTCAGGGACCTTCCACAGCCTACTCAAATGTGCTGCCTACTACAAGCCAAGTTTACGGTGCTTACAAACAGATGGCGCTAGAGTATTCTATTTTATTTCAACTTCAACGGAAATTTTCGTATCGTATATAATCGCTTTTTGAAACACCCTATTAAATCTACGGCAGAATAATTAATTGAATATTTAGGTGTATACTACTAATGTTAGAATAATAAGGCCGAAAAGGATCTACAGGTAACTACATCAATGAGACGGTGTAGTTAGGCAAGTAGCATAGGGGTGATGATTGGGTTGAAAGGTTTGTGGAAGAAGGGGGAAATTATTTGGGAACTTGCCATAGGATAGTGGGGTTCAGTGTGCGGAGGCAGCGGGAGGGGTGGGGGCGGCGGCCGCGTGTCGCAGGCGCGCGCGCACCTCCTGCAGCGTGGGGTTGGTGCCGTCTGCCTCTTCGGTGCTCGCCTCCGCCTGCTCGAGTCGCCGGGCTCGCTCTGCTATCGCTCGTTCTAGCTCTGAAATAACATAATATTTAACATCAAATTGAGCCATAAGCTTAAATGTAGATATTACATCGTTATTGTTCCCATACGATCCTCTTAAATAAGCATGCAAGTGTGATTTAATTATTTTTATATGTATAAAGTAGTGGGCCGACGATAATTGTTTGCTTGATGTTTTTTTTTAAATGCCATCATTGATTGCTAAAAGAACTTGCCAAGTGCTGTGTAGGGATAATTTTAGTGAATTTAGGTACCTATAAACACAAGCTAGTAAAGATTTTTAAGAAATTATACTAATGTTCAAATGATGCTATCTTGAATATTTGTCTGTATTAATGTCAAAATTTTGAGACCATAAGACAAACTCCTGACTTAGAGAACGAAGTAAGGTCACCGACGCTGTGAAACGAGTGGCAAGTCTCAAATGGCAGTGGGCAGGACACATAGCCCGCAAACAAGGCTCGTGGGGTAAAGCGGTCCTAGAATGGAGACCGTGGGGTGAGAAGAGACCCAGAGGAAGACCACAAATGCGTTGGAAGGATGACCTCATAAGAACTGCAGGGGCGAACTGGACGGAGATAGCGCAGGACCGGTTACGATGGCGCAATCTAAAGGAGGCCTACACCAAAATGGTCGAAAACGGCTGAAAAGAAGAAAGAAGAAATGTCAAATTCTACTTCGATCTTTCGATTTTAGATCGGGATCGTATATAGTAACCCGGCATAAATCAATCAAATATGTCCCTACATCTACTTATTCAAAGGTTTAGTTTCGTTAGGTAATACAACTAATATGATAAATGCAAAAGTGGCTTATCTCGGGGAAAATATAACATGACTCGGGAACACGGAAAAAACCCAGGGTATCGCTAGTCGTTAATATTCTCCAAATAAAATTAACAATAGGTATATACCGACGTGACGCAATAATATGCTACAAGTTCTACAACGTAGCGCTTAAAAGGAGCTCTGTGCGAGAGCAATAAAACTAAAAACAGAGTAAGTATTATTTTTACAATACCACTGACCCGTAATATCTACATAATTAATGTTATCGAATAGACGGAAAGGCGGCCGGTTGAGATAATAAACAATGCTCATATTATATATTCAAGTAGCTTTATTTTATACATCTTATTTGCATCGTTATCATAATTCTCATGATAATAAAATGATACCATTGTTATCAAAAATTGGAAAGAGATTTAGATATTCAAATGTCAAATTCAAGAATTTATGATGGCGTTAAGAATTAATTTGTTTGAAACCTAAACTATCATCTGACGGTCGTTTAATAGTATTAATTAATAAATACAAGAGGAATAAACATATAGTAAAAGGAGTATCGAGTTTTATCGATATGGCAGTAATTTCTCCCACGCTCGGCTAATTGGTCAGGCGGGAAACGACTGATGCAATTTCACTTTCATCCATTCTTGGCAGCTACGTCCGCGTAGGTGAACAATTTATAGAAAATTGATTGCATTCATCAATGTGGCATATTGAATTAACGAGTATAAATTAAGCGGTATGCTAGTGAAAGAATGTGTCCACAATTATTATTCGCTGTAAGGTGAACGCCCCGTCGAGTGCACCTGTGGTCTCATAAAGTGCAGCGGATAAAGTGTTCGCGTCCAAATATGCGATACGAAAAAAACGAATAACGATACCAGTTCTGCAGAATTTTGATTTTTATCCATAACCAAACTGGATTTGGAAAATGAGAATATTTATTTAAACCAAGTGTGCGTGAATTTATTCTACCTACATTCCGTAATGTGTGCGCATACATTATAGGAACGTTATCTCTTTCATTGACATTATAAGATCTTGTACTAATACATACATTACATAAAACACTAATTAAGTGCGAATTAGACTTCCGTAGTGACTAGTATACTAACTTAATTAAATCAAATCTGTGGCCTACTCTTTTTTTTTTTTTTTATACTAACCTTAAATAAATCTGGGACATTATTTACGCACGGCCACCAAACTAAGCAAAGCTTGTACTTAGGTAACCAGATAACTAATATATTACATATACAACCTTTTTACTTTGGATTGGCCGATTGATGGCTGATTACAAGTATACCTTGAATGCGAATGAAACCGCAAGTAAAATTAAAAAATAATTTATAGCTTTGAAATAATGCCGCGTTAGACAAATATCTAAATAATCTATAAAATATCTTTGGGCATCATAAATTAGTTTCTATGATAAAAATAAATATTATCTTTCTACTTCATCTATAAGTAATTTACATCATAATCGTACAATCATTGATAAAACAAGGCTCAATTTCAATGAATACTGACCTAATTTGAAAACGTATAATAAGATTAATATAACGCAATGTTATTTATTTATTCTTGTTTATTGTAAATAGTATGTATACATAGCCGGATGCGGGCCAGCGTGCGCCGAGAGTAATCATTAGATTAATGAATCCAGTTCAAACGTAAATACATAATATCGAGCACATAATATCCGATACATCGACAACTATTATACAAATTTAATACTTACGTGCCTGTATAATGTTTTCAATACATACAAAAGCTAACAACGGTCAATAGATTTTACAAAATCACTGCTTAATATAAGGACATAATTAATTAACCTGATTGTATCTTTTGTCGTATTTATTTGTAACCCATTTTTAATCAGTCAGACGGTGATTATATAACAAAAAAGTTTGCATTGTCATGGCAAAGGTAAATAAAAAAAGAATTTATAATATTATTTAATAATATGATTTTTTTTTGTAACTCAAATAGAACGTTTTCGATACAAGACTAGCTGTCCCCCGCGTTCCCGAGAGATATAAGCTATGATCTGATGAAAAATATTTTACAACCCCTTTTTATCATTTTAGGTTTTTTGTTAGTCTGACCATTCATAAGTGCCTGTAAAGGCTTATTTGAATAAATATTTCATTTCATTTAGGGGTTGAATTAAACGAAATGATGAAGCACATGTTTAATTAAATCTTTTAAAGATATAACTTATAAATGCTATAAGTTTGAAGATGATCAGGCCAAGAAAACACGTTGTTCCATACTCACATTGCACCCCCGTTTTACCTCCTTACGAGTTACTTTAATTTTCAAGAATCCTTTCTTATTGCTCACCTACGTTATAAAAGAAACCTGTTTATAATCCTGTTATAGATAGCATTATTAAAACCAATTTTTATGTATTATATCATAACCATAAAAATATTTTAAGTTTTCAAGTGAACGCGAACTATTTTTGTTGTGTGTATAACAAATCTCGTGACGCATGACGCATGTAATTCACTTATTATCCTTCAAATGTTTTACAACAGATAATGTAATTATAACACAATTAGAGCGGAAACAGTCGGCCGTTTGAGTTTCAGGTTAAGTGTTTTATTTTTAACCCCCGACGCAAAAAGAGGTGTGTTATAAGTTTGTTTTATATATTAGACACAGCAACAGCAAACATATTAACATGTTCCTTGAATTTATAGACACAATTTAAATTCTAATATGCACACACATGTGTCAATTACGGAATATAAGTATGTTCTCAATTCACCAGATGTGAACCAACTTTGCTGTAATACGATAAATACGCAGTCCAAAAAAAATCTCATCAAATCTATAAACGAAATATTTGTGTCCTTGACTGTACGTAAACAGAGTTAATGTAATGCACATATATATAGGAAGGTAGTTACAATGCACATCATAAGATATCTACTTTCTCGTATTTAAATTACTATAAACGGTAAATTTAACCTCTTGATATTATAGCAGAGTCGTTATAAGTAACGCGGATGGATAGTAAATTGCAAACTTTAATGGCGAATCGATTACGAAAATATTGCATAAATAAATCAAAGTGGTAGAGGTTAGGTTTTGTCAGTCGATGACCTGTGATTACAACATTATCAATAGTCAGAAATTAATGGTGTCAACGTTTTTGTAATGCTTAGAATATAGCAAGTGTCAAAATCCCAAATGCTAATTATTATATTATGCTGTTTTTAATATATCTTTATTTTATTAATTAGAAGTGATAACTAATGTCTTTTTTTGTATAAATACATTAGTTATTGATATCGAGGCGATACATCCGCAAACACAAATTTTGACCATTTTAGGGATTGTCAATTCGACAAAATATGGTGTAATAAGGTGTAAATAAGTATTTACAAAAAAATAGCAGTATATGTAATATTTTATATCAGTTATCTGTTTTCTATAGTACAAGCTTCGCGTAGTTTGGGGTCAGGCGGCCGTGTCTAAGAATGTCCCAGGATATTTATTTATTAAATACGAACTTCCGGCTAAAGTAACGTTCAATGTGTAATTTACAAAACAACAACATGTATAGATAAGATTAGCTTTAGCCCGCGACTTCGTTGCATAGGTACTTCAGGATAATCCTGAAGTACCCAGAGATACCCTTACAGTCAGTTTATTTCTTATTTTATATTTATATAGCGTCGCATCGCCCGACCGTAATTACTTCGTTTTCGCTTTGCGTTTTTTTAGACTTTTATTTATTTTTGCTCGGCTCTTAAGGGTCGCATCGTCATTTTAAATAGCCTTACACATTTCTCAAGAGTAGGGCTATCAAATCTAAAAATAATTTTTCAAATCCGAAGAGTAATTTTTACGTGATGCTAGATGATTTATTGTCTGAATTCTGTTGGTTGTAGGTTAAACACCCCCATTACATTTTTCTCAAAATGTTCAATGTACTGAAACGTCACGCTTACAGATTTATTATTTATATATTATATATATACATATAATATAGATAAATGATTACCTGGTGTTTCTCTGTGCTCCTTTACTTGATTCAAGATCTGCTTCTCTTTGTGTTTAGAAAGAGCCTTTTCTAGTTCGCTCTTCTGATTGAGGACATTTTTGCCTCTGAAAAAGATAGTAAAACATTGAATATTATATGTTGATTTATCTATTGTATTACACGAAAACATGACTAGAATAATACATATCGTAGGCTACCATAAACATTGTAGTTATGAAACTGCCCTTAAATTGATAATGCTGATAAAAATTAAGCGTACTTAGTGTATAGAAGCACGCAATCTTATCAGCATACAACATTATTTTTCGTTACCTTATATGGTAATGCTTTGTCCGACATCAAATGTGACATTCGATTATTAAAAGCCATTATTATTCAGCAATTTATTCAATTACAGTCATAATTTATTATTCTGGTAGTTATAAAGTCTATTGTTCATAAACGCGGTAAAGTGATTGTGATAACAAAACTGTTTGGGCTTTAAAATTGAATTGTTTTTCAGTGAAATAGGTACGAAGTCAAATATTTATTACCACTATTGAATAAGACCAAAAGTACCTACAGGATATGAATAATAACTTATGTTAGACTCACAATAGTAACTTTTTGTTTACTGTAATAAGCAGTACCCTCGTAGCTTTCCCACGCACAATACCTGCATGTGTGGACTATTTTGTGGGAATGACGTCAGAAAAGTTACTGCATTGTTTTATTTGTTTAGCGCACAGCTGTGTCGTAACTCATCAGTTGCATTGTTTGTATCTGGTGTAAACTTCTGATCCATTTCCGTTCTTAATGATATTTATTCACTCAATCAACATTTTCTTCACATAAACATTGCACTCATATAACGCAACATAAATATATTTCACTACGAAATATATTTCGAAATGCGTTGCAAAATTAAATCAACGTGCATGTTGTAAAAATGTTGGCAATCAAAAAGTTTTCTAGTGCATTAAATTTTGGAATTGGTTCGCAGTCGGGTCGAGATGAGTACCTACAGGCATCAAGTTGCCGCGCCATTACCAGTCCGTCAGCACGATTTAATCCCAGCTAATTACTGCCGGCTTCACGGCACATCGCCGCGCCTGCATCTCGCCTCTCCCGACGATGAAACTCTATCTATTTACATATTGAATTCAGGCCATCCCCGACAAGCCGTAATACGTTCTAAATCAAGTTTCCGAAGCGAGCAATCAGCCAACTATTCGAACCAAGTTATTCAAGTTACTGCTAATATATCCCAAGCGAAATATACAGGAATTGCCAATGGCATTTTCAAACCTTACCTTTTCCATTTATCACTGATCATTGAGCGAATGAAATATTTATTGTGTATTTGTAATCGATATCTTCTCGGAATTTACGCGACGCTGATTACAAAATATGAGACGAAGAATGTCGGCAAAATGTGAAACAAATCGGTCTCTACTAAAATTATGACTGTTTACAAGTAGAACTTGAGAATAGCTGTTTGTTGTACAAGCAACCGTGTGAAGCAATTTATGTAGGTATATATACTGTTGCGACTCGATATTGAATTGCATTCCCGTTAGCGGACTGGGAATTACTTCCTTCCGTCAGCGACGCTCGCAGGCAGGCGCGGAAATAACAGGACGAAATGGCCCCGACAATCATATTGATGGGGAAATGGACTGAATCAACAGGTTACCACGCCTGTAAATGTATTGGCACTCAAGTTTTCTTATATACAGTGGCATATTCTTTATAGAATGTAGTGTACACAAATGAATGCCGAGTGCGATCGTGTGGTTCGGGCGACAGATGTTAAATAATTATAGCGGGTTCACGAGACTCCAGACAGGATGCGGCGCACCTGTGCACTAAGAATCCGAACCAAACTTAGTGTTAGCAAAAACTACATGTGGCTATTTCGGTCTCGCCTCCGTCTCTTTTGCAACAAACATTTCGTAAGCAGCGAATCATTTTCGAGCACTCCGTTACCTTTTATCGTATTCAAATTGATTTTGATGTTCCGTAGTTTGATAAAATCTTAAAAATTAATTATACTTGATATCGAGATTTGATTAGCACGTATATGAAGTACGTTATAGATATTTATCTTTATTTAATCTTTAATATATCGGTGCATCAGTATTGATAAGGAATATGAAAGTGAACCTTACAGACCAACTTAGTCGTAAGTTAGTAAATCCGAACAAACTGAATATAAAGCCTGGTCAGCTACAATGGAACATGTACTCGTTCATGAAATACCTGATATCACTATCATCTTGTCATAGACTACCTGATAATTTGATAACCATGTGTCGTAACAAAGTGTTTGCAAGATAACACCTGATTACAATGACAATAAATTATATTCTAATATTATTCGTAAACCATAGGTATGTTTTGTAAGAATGTAATCTAACTGTATTTGTAATGATTAACATACATTTATTCAGGGTACATCAAGTTTTAGTAAATGTAGCACCAGTTATAAAAAAGACAAAAGAAACTGTTCAGTTACTAGTAAAAACCCGAGGGTCAACATTTCCCTGTGGGGCGCATCAATGCTTATCGAGCGAAGCTTTTGAGAAAGGTACAAAGTGCTTTTAAGGAGGACTCTATTATAACAATGGACAAAGGCAAGGTGTCTGCTACAGATACGATAGCACTTGAATTTCTTAAGGATGCTGATAAAATATGGACCATGTTTAAGTACTCTTCTAAAAGCAACCTACCTAACATAGTTGTACCTGCAGTATACTACACTACTATTGGTGATAGTACACTGGAACATATAAACTCATATTCTTTTTGAATATACTGGATCAATCTCGGTTTTGAGAATGAAAAGTAGTAAGTTATAAAGCTACTTACATCCTCTGATTGAAGAGCAACTCCCGATGCAGGTCCATACGTTGAGGGCTCTCCATACAGGGATTTGGAAGCCGGCGCGGCGCGATGAGGCCGTCGCCCCCCGCGCCTTCGCCTTCCTGTACCATATCCACTTCAGCGCCCAGGGTTGACTCCACCAGCGTGGGGCCGCCCACGCCCCCAGCCGCGCTCAACGCGCTCACCGACAACACTAAACACAACGGAAACCGATATCAACACAGTTATTATCATTGAAGTATGTCAATGTGACATACAGTTTGCATCGATGGCATTTCACGGAAACTCCATTACATAAAAGGTAATTGACTTGTTCCGGCTAAGAACGTACTTATTTGATGTTAAAATTTATATTTTACTACTATTACAAATGCGAATGTTTGTATGGATAGATGTTTTTCACCTACTCAATCACGCCAGAACAGCTGAACTGATCTGAAATTGACACCGAGATAGAGTATGGAATGGGACATAGGGTACTTTTAATCCAGGAAATACGTGATATCCCTTGAGAACGCGGGGGAAACTGCAGGGGAGCTGACCCCTGCGCTAGTTGAGCATAAAACATAAAACTTACAAATAATTTTTAGATAGCTCAAGACAATGCCAGCTACTGCGACATACTTTTAAAAATATGACCACCTTACTCAGATATGTCGACGACGATAAACATTATTGGTAGGTACATATCTATCTTAATATAGTCATCGGTCAGTGTGAAACAACCAATAGCGCAGGTATAACAAGTATTTCGACTCTTATGAGTCAATGATGACATCATCAGTAGAAGCATCATTAGTTTAATAACGCACGAATATTAACTCAGTTTTAACCACGACGTTCAAAAGAGGTAATAAACAACCAGATTAGAAAAAACACAAGTGTTTTGTATTCATGCAGATCTGCACTACCTGTACATTATCTTTGCATCTTTGCTATAGTTTAATAAGCTCTAACGAACTATTTTCAAATTGAGTGTGCATCTGATAACGCCTAAACTTCGTGGCTCATTAAAATTCAATATTGTAACAGTACTTATTACACACATAGTAGTGTCACCCAGGAAGTCTGTAACAATATACAATGCTGCAGCCTCTACTAGAATACTGTCACGTCTAGTTTTAGCATGTTTTAGTTTACTAAAGTAAGTATGTAGGAGGGTAAGTATCGCTAGCTAGGTTAATGACCCGGTTCTAAACTACAAAGGAAAAATACGCATAGTCAATGTCATTTGTAGATTAGTTGGATGAGTAGGTTATATAAAAGTTATATTTAGTAATTTGTAAGTCGGATTATGATTTTTCGTTTCCTACGACAGTTTTAACGATGAATTTCACTATTTATATATAATATCGTTAATTCCAAGTCTTATTTTTAACGTTTGGTCCAGTGGCAAGTTACTGTGTCTTTAAATATGTGGTTAATCGAAATCTTCTCTGCCACCGCCATTACCTTTCTCTTGAAAAATCGTATGACTCTATTGGGAAACCAGCTATTAGCATTCGAAGTACTATTGTTTTATGTTTGTGACCAATTTCGCATTCAATATGCCTCTGTAGCGAGATTGCAAAACCCCTGATCTCAGGTTAATAAGAGCTCCGAGTGCCAAGGGCTTACTTCCTTCCCAGAATAATGAGACAAAAATACATGGTGAATTTTTCTATGGGAACGTAAATTCTACTTTTTGTAATGTTTCGCCAGTCGTTCCTGCTCGTTATCTCACTCCACGACCTCATTTCAGGCACTTTAGTTAAACGGAAGCAGTGGAGTTGTGAATTTTTAAAATTAATTACGTTTATATTAATGTTATAGTTGATTTTCAACAACTAATTTGATAATTCAATAAGTTAATTATACGTGCAATTAGGTGATGCAAAAGCAAACACGTTTTTTATCTGGTACAGTTTAAAGGAATAGTATTAATATATAAATTAAAATAAATGTTGCGATAATTGGTAAGGCAATGTAAAAAAATAACGCGGCAACGGTAACTTAGTACAGTAACAGTAATATAGGAAATACTGAGGTAAAAAACAACAGAATGTCACGTGCTTCATAGCAATATTTTATTTTACTATCAAGTCAACTGTCAAAATTACTGAAGGTAAGGAAACTGCAAATATCGACTTGATAACCGTTATTGAATTATCATTGCACCCACAAGTGTATTGGATTTTGAATACCGAAAAGTTTACGATTCGACACGAAACATTAAAATACCGAATAATAGAAACAGTTACATTCTTCATGGCAAGCTGAACGTTATTTTTCTTCCATATTTTATAGTAGTATAGAAGGCTGTCACGGTTATACCGCTGCCACTGACCGCAATATTTGCCGTAGTTCTGTCGATGAAATCAATAATTTTATAAGAACTCAAAACTCGTAACTACTTGAAAAACTAGCTATTAATATTACCCCACAAGTTATATTTCTACCAAACAGCTGCCGCAAAATACTTTTTGTATTCACAAACTGAAATAACTTTGTACCTGCACTTCTTATTACATATTGTCATCGGTTAAATGGAATTTAGTTCGTGTGATGTGAATATAATGCATACAATATTGAGTTCAAGCAGTGTGTTAAAGGATACGTAAAAACAGTACCGATTACGGAGAAATTTTAATACTGACTTTTTCATTATTTTTAAGTATTCATATAGCTATCGAAATTCGTAGGTGCAGTCCTACCATATTGTTATCGTTTAGAAAGGCAGAGAAGGCACATTTTGCTGGAGAGTTTGTTGCAGATAATTATTTTCTTTTTGTTTAAAACGCGCTATAAATTATTTTGGGATAGAGGAGAAAATTTACTTTTACCTCATAAAATACAAAAAGTTATATGAGTTACGTATGGTGTTTGTTCGGCATAACACTTTCACTGCTATTATCATGTTTTTAAGGACTCATTAGTGTGTAAAATGACTTTGTACACGTATTTAGGCAACCGTCGTCGGCACGAACCACGAACGAGCAAATCATATCACATCGCAAGCGCAACGCAACAATCCGGGAAATGTCATACTTTACTGACATGGATACGGAACACTAACGCAATAATTACCTATTAAACCGTCGTAGGGGTCATTGAAACTAAATATTTACAACAGTAAAACTATTTGAAACGTACAAGACTACCACAACTTATACGATGTTACCATAAATGGTGGCTCTAGGTCGGTTATTGGCTATTTGAATAGGGACGTAATAATTACAAGTAGGTAATGTAAAGTGTTGCGATCATAAAACTTCGGTAAGACGATAAAGGTCTGGTTTGTGAGAAGTATACAAACAGTAGGGAGGGCGTGCCCTTGGGAAGGATATCTTTCTGTAAACTTGGGGCGCGTATTGAACCAACCGTCTATGAAGGTCGAACCTGCCTTGCGTGTGCCAGGAACGAATTCACTTTCAAGGCCAATCGTATTACAAAAAAGGTAGAAATATTAAAAAGTACCTAAACCCTACCATACTCAAAGATGAAACCATTACAAAAACTTTTGATAACGTCATTATTTTTCTACGAAATTAATGATGTAATTTTTTTCTTTATCTTAATGGGATTAATGATTAACGCATAATTAAGCAATGTAATAAATTAAGATTACAACAAAATAAGACTGATAAAAGAGGCACCGTAGCTAACATTCTTCTACTGCACTATCTTAGATGAGAACTATATATATCAAAGGGACATTAAGGTATTCTTGGAATGTCGCTTCACCACCAAATGACCCCTGACCCCTGGATATTTTTAGCCCACCACCTAGCTGTATCCGACAAGGTCGTTTGCTCAAACAATTGACGTCATTCTACCTTTGAATACCTCGTGCCTTGTTAAATCAACACCGTTAATCTGATAAACGCGCGACCTTCACTAACTTTATTGTTTCAACGAATAATTAATTGCATACTATTTCATTACCATAACAAGAAGCTAATTGAAAAATAATTTGGTCGGGTAATTATCCGGTATTTATAAACTAAATGATAAAAATGTTGAAAAAAAGAGGTCGGCTCTCTTTAAGAGATGAAACTCCTTTGAATAATTTTCCAACAAGTTTTCCGCTGAGTTTTCTCGCGTAAGGCTCTCACTGAGCTCCACGTCACAAGGCATCGCATCGTAGGTACGTAAGAATTCCCTTTTCAGAACCTGTCTGGATTTTCCGGTAGCCTCTCTACAGAAAAACAACTCGACTAATTACGAACATAATTAGCATGTAGATGTTTGTGGATGTACCCAAAGTTTTTATAACAGTTTTTGTATCAGTATAATCTTAATTATTACATCTGTATACGCAGCGAGCCGTTAGTGACGTAATAGATGTTAAAAATAACCTGAAATAGATTAGTCTTGTAGTAAATTACACAACTGACAGCGTGTAAACCATTTTAAGGAGTAAATAAAATTGTTTAATTAGAAAAAAAAATTGATAGAATTATTAGACTGTACTGAACACTACATAGCCATATTTTTAACAATATAAAAAAGATCTCTTAAAACGATCGAACAGCATGCTCTATTCTCTACAAGAAAAACAATACAACCATTGTTCAGTCAGTTCTATGATATTTCCTGGAAAATAATAGTGTTTGCTTAACCTTACAAACAAAAGAATAATAGTGTATTGATCATATAAAAATACTATAGATAGGTGTTATTTAAACAAGAGATATTTGTGTCGGTATATACCTGTATGGTTTTTGAAAACAAATCCAAGAGATTCAAGAATATAACAACAGTACCGACAAAAGTGCTGGAGTCAAAACATCGGTATAGCAAATTTTCTAATAAATCCACTATTATAAATACCTACTTAAAAATCGATGTCATGGCTTATGTTGCACGAATTTTATACAAGCTAAATAGTATAATTTATGATTAATTAAAATATAAACTGTTATATATTGATGTCTTGATTTCAGCACCTAAATCAGAATTGTTTTTATTGAAACTCTTCTAAACTAATTCTCTTCTATCTAAACTTTACTTCAAGCCACATGGGGATGACCTGGGATTATTTCATGCCCCAAATGACGTTTCTTTATACTGAAATGTGGTCCAGAATAGGTTCAATCAAATACAGCAACTGTTTCACCACATTTCAAGTCAGGACTAACCTAAACAAAATATCTTCGGTGAAACATGCTTGTACTGCAGGTACTTAGTACCTACTTCCCAAAACTTCAGGGAATATATCAAACTTAGGTATGCTTCTTTGCAGAAAAATCATGTTTGGGCAAAATTACAAAATAATTACTTGCTATTCCAATACCAATCATTATGTAATTTATTTTACAGTCAAAGCTGGACAACGTCTGAATAAATTAGTTGAAGCTCAATAGAGCGAGCACTTATGATGATCAAAGCTGCCGAAGTTTCCCGGCTCGCAAGACAACCTCAATATCTTAAAGACACGAATGCAACAAATATTTCAAAAATGCGAAAATGTCCGAGACGACAGCTTTCTAAACGAAAATCATTTAGAAAATATGTGGTTGATATATTGAGTAAGTACCTACGTACTTCTCAGCAATTCTCTAAGGGATAAGATAAAAGAAATTAGAGCAAGCATCAATCTCGACATAAGACTTCGTAAGTGAAAAGAATTCTCCCACTCACTTTGAATTTCCATTATTATATGACCGAAGCTGCTTATGCCGAAAATCGGACATAAAAGAAGTCTCCACACGTATAAAAAGAAATAGATTTTCATTCAAGTCTCATTGGTAAATACTCGCGACTTTTGGAAGTAAAATACACATAGTCTTTACACAAAGACACTCAGAAACTTGGCAAACTTTCAATCGTTTATGTATGTTTTTAAGAACAAATGTTCTACGCAGAATAAGATAATTTTTTTCCTAGTTAATGTGGTTTATTACGGCCATTTATATTAAATTTGCCCCTAATAGGACAATATACAGAATACATAATTATGCTTTCTCCAGTATCAACTGTACGTGAATTGTATTATTCATTACCTAACATTTATTACCGCTATTATTATGTCGATGTGTATATTTATGGTATTATGTCCTAGAATGTATTTTTGATGTAGAGTAGGTTATCGAGGATATTTAATTAAGTTGTGCTGGATAGGGTTAGCTGATAGGCCAGTAAGCTAACAGTAATTTTTACTGTCCGACAGTTTACAAGCAAAGCATTCATACCTTAATAATAGTAGGTAGCAAATAACGTACTAAATATTTCACTTCAGTAACTTGTTAAAACGAGTATTTATAATAAACAGAACAGCGCTTAAGAGTAAAAAAAACTACATACCAACCATTTCGATTTAGCAAATATCGTATCTGTTTCTAATCGAGGTCAAACTTTAACCGCGCTGTGCAGGTCAGATTGCGTAAGTTAAATGGAAATTCCTATATCTGGTTTACGATTTGGTTAACGATTACGAAACAGGCGTGACTATTAGACAATAAAAAAACGGGTTTATGATCCGTCAGAGATAGATAGTGCAGGAGAATATATTGCTTCCGAAATACTATTCCCTAAAGATTAGCGTTAGAAGGGTCGGATGTTAATGGCGTGAACATTTAAATATACTATGAGTGAAGCTGGAGAGGGTGTGTTGACAACACTTACAATTGGAGCACCTATAGAATAAACTAACCAAAACGTTGCATTTTTTATTACAATAAAATAGTAGAATAGAATCCAAGAAGAGTGAGCAAAACCAGCAGGCATTTATTGTATTGCATAATTAATTAGGCTAGTAATAAGTCCATGTTTATGTTTGTGAATATTAAAAAAATATATATATCAGTCATTTTTTAAATTAAAATTATACTATAAATTATATACAAATGTCTTCATAAACAATAAATCATTAAGCTTGGATTTTTCGAAGCTTTCAAAAACTCCAATACATTATTTGGAATGGTATGGTTTATGTTGAAACTTGAACACAACCAAAATTCTTAAAATAGGTATATATAAATATATGTATTACGATTTCTGAGACATCTTCACTAATGGCTTACGGCCTGACATATACCGAACAAAGGAAAACAAAGTCATATGCCAGTAATGAATATCAATGATCTTAGTATTTAGTCTCACGCGGACATAGAAGCATTTTCTTTAATAAACTCATTCTAATTAATTTAAACACACTGAAAATGTATCTTGTAAGACACGGCTATTAAATGTCCTTCAATTTAATATAAATATATCGGTTGTATACTAAAAAAACAAACGTTGATCAACCTTCACACAGATTTTTTGTTAATATAAAAAAACACATTCTAAAAACACATGGTAAGCACACGGTCTGGCTCTCTCGTTCGCCTCACGCACTAAGTAATAAAGGTGATTTAAAATAAACAACACTGGCGTTGTTGATGTATACTGACCTTACACAAATAACTAGACCAACGCAGTAGGTACGGAATTTGGATACACATTAAGTATTAAATCTGGAAGCACGAGTATGACGCTCACTCGTTGATTACGTTTGAATGAATGATTCCTATGGATGCGTGGCTCAATCAATGAGCTACTTCCTCATGCGGGCGCTCACGAATCAGTTATTATACTTGATGACAGTTATGAGACCAATACAAATTTTCCCGTGTGCCTCATTGGATGAGGTCAACTAATTCGACCAAAGAAGATGCACAACGAGCTTGGACACGCTTTCTTAATGACACAAATAAGACTAATAGAACTCTATTGTTTTAATAGATGAACGCTCTAAATTTACTTGTGACTCTACCAGCCTTTATTAATTTAAAACTTAGGTACTCGTATGTTTCGGTCTTTTATACTATAGCAATTGGTCTTTTTGTCACTATCGTCATATCTAACGTTTTGGAATAACTAGGGTGTAACTATAGTAAAGGGTTGATAGGAAATTAGGGGACGACCCCAATGTTGGATTTTACTGTGTGTGGTATTAGTTTTAACGAATTATACCACTATTATGAGTAATACCAACGTCCATTATGTTAGTTCTTTACACAAAAAAAATTACTTACAAATTGAAGACTGGAATAAATATCGAGCAACATTAAACAAGCAAATGTTGTAAGATTTTAAGTACTTCAATTATTATTAACTAGCTAAGTAAACCATTAAATATTATGTATGATAAATATTAATAAAATAAATGTTCCAAAAGCCAGATAATAGTAAAAACACAAACTCTCAATTAGGAAATGTGTGTAAATAAATATCTTCACTTCAACGATTGAGATAAGTTTACTATCAGAACCAATATTTGTTCTCCAATATCGGCAGATATGCTGTTGTGGGCTTGCCTTGACCGCTCCCTGTTCCATTCTTGTATGAAAAGGTAGCCGGCACGAAACATCTTGAAGTTGATATGTTCCAGATAACATTTTCTATTTCGAAATCTAGATTCGACTACTGAACAGCAGATATCTTGATACTTGTAAAATATCGTGTGTATTAACTTTTAACTAAAAAATTAATATGAGATGTAATATATATACTCGTAATAGTGCACTAAAAGAAACGTCAAGAAGTTTCATACAAAAACTGTCACGAGTATTCTTACATTTACTTTGTACTTTGTAGGCATCGTTGGTACTGCCTAGGGAGGATTTTTACGTTGCGTGACCAACATAGGAAAAGGGCGTGTTAAACTATCGAATACCGAGGTAACGAAAAAAAAAAGATAGATCGCGGTATCTATATTTTTATCATAAGTCATAAGTAAGTATATCCTTACAAATATTTATTTTATCATTGCTATTATGACGTGTAATATAAGTTGAATAAGCTTCAGCTCCAAATTACGTAATTTAGGTCTACTTACTTTAATCAATCAGATAATTGTTTCAAAAATTTCATAGACTTTTAGCAAACAGTATCGATAACAAAAGGAGGGGCATCCCTTGGCAATGCGTTCACGGGCAGGGCTCACAGGGCGTTGACCCCCAGTGGCAGACGAAGCTTTTCGCGTCTCGCCCTACTTGCCGCCCGCCCGCCCAACTCGCAATCGTAAGCGTTGCGCGTCATATTAAACATAACATATGTAATAATAGAAAATTCTCTTGAAATATTCTGAAATACCGTATTACATTGCAATTCGAAGAGAATAAGAGTATTTCCAAATCTTGAATTTGAGATTAAAATTCGATGAAATTGACAATACAAGACAAATAAGTACGTTTGTATAGATAGACATTATTGTCGTTAGATAAAGATAGCGTTGGTAGTAGATATTCGTACCTATTGCGAAAAAATTTTCATATGACAAAAAGATAAGTAAAAATCTACTACCGGCTCGACCCAACCCCGAAAAATCGTGCTTAAGGACTTTATGTCGACCGAGTACATGCTTCAAATTACTAAGTGTAACTTCTGGCCGCACTTGACTGATCTTGAAAATACCTATTCGGGAAGATACCTACTTATTCTGAACTTGAAAATATACAGTACCTCATGAATTTATTTAAGAAGTGACGTAACACGAATCATTGACGTTTGATACTTACGTCATTGATTATAATTATAAACAGGAGCCATTGTAATTAAGAGAAAGATATTTTTTTTATAGTATACATATTATTATACAAAAAATAGGTACAAAGGTTGTTATTCATTCTTCGTAATACTAAATAAATATTGCGTTAACGTTTAAACTAATACAACTTGACCCACGAGATTATGAATCATACAAAACGTGTTGATTAAAATTTTGTTTGCATTAACCACCACAAACAAACCAAGTATAATATTTACAGTAGATACCACGTACTAGTATAAATCTAGAATCTCGGCTTCCAAATGACTGCGAAATTAATTTTACGAAACTATTTTTAATTCAGTAAAACTTATAATTGGCAGCATTGCATTATTTCTCCGACTCGCTCAGAAGAATTTGTGTCCTCTACAGTAGAAACGGATTGGCTTTTCCTTTGTCCTTTTTAAAGCCGATGCCGAGCTCGGTGGCTCGAGTGAAGCAGGTGCACCGTGCAGTTGTCGCGGCGGCTCACAATCGCACTCCATAGCACTTTCGCTTTCAACGCATCGGCCACAGCGTTCGCCAGCACACGTATTAACTACTTTTATGTTTCACTACCTTACCGTATAAGTGTGTAACACAGGAACACTGTTTTAACTGTGGTGCTATTATAAGCAATCATATTTTAGGTTACGTTTCCTGCTCGCGCTGAAATTGTTGCTCTATAGTTGTGAAAATAATTTATATTCGTTTTATGTTTTAGATTACGTACTGATAAATGTACCTAGATACAACAATTCTTTATTTTACATGAGGTTTTTATGAAATCAGTTAAGTAAGTTAAAGATTAAGGAGTTTCTATAAAGTTATGTAAATATTTGATGAAATGTAATGATGACATTAACAGATGAATAAAAAAAATGTCTTAATGGTATAAGCGAATACGGAATTATGAAAGAACAGGTTTGACAAACTAAAAGTTAGCAATGCGTTTATCTCCAACCGAGTAGCAGGTTCGCTCCGCTCTCGTAAGAAATTACGACAAATGCGTAATGGCCGTGTCGTAAGACGACAATCCACCACTTTCTTATGAAGACACTATTTGTGTATAGTCTCTAATGTTACTTAACTTTCAAACGAGCCGACTAACTGTTTGGAAAAGCGTCTGTCCGACATTGACTAACGATCAAGTAATCAAATATTTTTTCCTACACATATACGATTAGAATCTTTATTATAAAGGTATATCATAATAAATACCTAAAGTATAAGTAGGAGGAAAATATTTTACCTACTTTCTTTTATTCTTTGACATCATACTGAGGAAATACTTTCTCAATTTTTTACTAAGTAAGTATACTATACAGTTGGTAGACTGGGAAACCTAATACTTATAACAAGTAAAAATAAAACAAGCGTGACTATAACGACTAATGTAGGTACGTATCTGGAGAAATAATACAGGAATCATTATTACGTTACTCAGGCTTAGTGATTTGCATAAATCGATCCTTTATGCAGCTGTCATGCGAGCTAGATACGAGAGGTAGCCATATAAGTTCTAGTAAAACGAAATAAGCATTCTGCAGTAGCCACCCATGGCGTTGGCAGCTTATCCTTCGATCCCGATCCCCTTTGTCCGGCTCCCGTGCCAAAGGCCGCGCGCAGAATACATAATGCATTCATACTCAATCAATACCCACCTCTTTTACAATGCAATGCACAAAAATATAACTGTGACCGATTCTGTCCGCATTCCGCGCCTTGACACGTACCTACTGAGCTCTTATCTTGGGGGAAAAGTTATGCAAGACTAATAGCGTAAATATTGTCATTTACAACGTATAACAATAAATATATCAAGTATTTTTTTAAACTCAAATACGTTCATATAGGTCGGCCAGCATTATACAAATTGCGGAAATTGATCGAAACATAGTCGAGCGAAGCGGTAATGTGGGGGCTATTTCGCTTGATTACCTGACTTGGGGGAAAAAATCATGATCTAGGGAACTTCGTGCAACTACCACGTCTCAAAAAAAGGTATTATAAGGTGGTAACTGATGTAGTAGAAAGGTTCTTGAATCGAATAGAAAAGAAAAGCAAGTCTACCACTTGGCTACCTAAATAAAAAATTTACGAAGGCATAACCATAGATCCTGCTAACCATCGAGAACACCTGTTAAGTAGGTAATACAATCAATTTCAGTAATTGACTGATAAAGCCGTTTCAATGCATTCGTTTCTGTAACGTAATGGGCGGACATCCTAATTCTTACACATATATTCGGTGCGTCATCTCACACGGTTTTCGATGAGCTGTCTATGGAAACCCTTACGAGGTAGATACACATTACACATATTTAAGTACGTACACGTGCGTCCATTGAATGATAAACGTTTTACAAGATAAAGTAGTCGGTCACCTTCTAACGTGGACGGCACGTTACAAAGCGGGGCTAATCTCCTGGTTCACATTCATACGCGGACGTGAGAACAGCGTGTCATTGTATCTCCTGACAACTACTACATAGCTAACGAGGCTCTACCGGCAAGGTTTGACTGTTGATTCTCAAACAGCAGTTAAGTTTACATTATCATAAGGTAATTTGAGTACACAAATGTAAGGAATATTAATAAAAGTGATTGAATTCGTCAATGAAAGAAAGGTTTTTCATGACTTGAACAAAAAACGCCTTAATAGATATCCACCAAACAGAATTGGTAAAATGATATGTTGACAAATAAACCTCTATATCCAAATCAGTCAGTTTATTTGTAGAATACCCTTAATGGATTTCTAATCAAACATGAGACTTCAATGTCTACATCTAGCAAGTTGATTATTCGATTTGTCCATAGAAATTATTCTACGTTTTCCTTTAACACTGACGGAACCAGAAAAACCACTCAACATTGAATTGTGTAAATATAATAATTAGAATTTAGTGGGTAAATTGTTAAGAAACCTAGATTACGATGAGATACATGATAGGACAAACGTAACAAACAAAGGATATCATGTGACGACACAGGTACTGGTGCAGTATGTCATTGCGATCGGATATCACAATCACGCGGCGTGAAAGCGCTGGACATATGCTTTTGTTTAAACCGAACTACGCATTAGTAGATACGTGTGCCAAATGACAACTAGCCGTGGTGAAACACAACTCCATCCAAATGAACAGGCACAGCGACATAATGAGAAAATCGGGTTACAATGCTTTCGATCATAAATTGTGCGTATTTGTGAGCCGAGCCATAATCGGATCGAACCTAATTGAAAAGCAATATGGATATGGTGCTGGTGCTTGGATGATTTGAATACCGTTTTCATAGATGGCGAGCTTCTCTTGAATAGCAGGTGCAGTTTTACGTGTTCTCGTGTCGCACATCGCGAGGACGGATGCAGGCCGAGCGACGACGACTAAATGCCTCGATACAGAAGCCGGGCAACGTGTCACGGCCACCTAACAGGATTAGCTTACCTGTCCTACTGCGCAGGTAAAATGAACTACTCATATAGACCGCAAGATGTTTTAACCGGCTTATGAGTCCTGCCTGAGTAAATTTCAATTGGTATTGAGCATTATCGTAGTATTTGTTCGACCTTAAAACAAGCTTAATAACTATCACTATAAGGAAATTTTGCTTCCTCAAAACAAATGAAACCTTTTATGGTTTTACGGGACGATAATTTTAATGCAAGCATAATTGGATCAATGCATATATAAAAAAAACTTGGAAGTATCTCTTATTTAATTATATAAATAATTTTCTTTTTATATAAGATTAAAGTACAATGTACTGAAAGTAAATAATAAATACGCAGGAGCGCTCTTTACACGACTATCTGATCCCAAACAAAGCAAGGCATGTAATATGGAAACAAGTTGAATTATAGAGGTTCTATTGAAACTACTTGGTAAATATACTTATATTGAAATTAACACCCAGACTTAGAACATACAATCAAGTTCATTGTCAAAATAATAGTCCAAATGTAGTTGTACTTCGGCTGGGAAACGAACCCACGACCTATGTCAGTCAGGCTATCTAACCATCCAGCCCGTCTACAGTACCAAAACATAAACATTTAACTGTGAATACATTCATTATTCTGGGAAATGTTATCATGTGTGAAATTCATGAAGAAATAATTTATTTCACCTATCAAGTTTAATGATGTGTGTACATGCATTTGATACTATGTTATGATACATGCGGATGTGAATCAATATTTATGTATCTAGTAATCTAGGTGTTACATTCAATGAACAGCGTGGGTAAGAAAAGCAAAAGCTAGTCGCGGATGAAGTGAGGTCGTCTACAAGCAAAAAGGTAAAGTGCGCAGTAATGTTGAACCATTCAGAATAAGATGTTGAAAAGAAAATACCTTGCTGCTTCATAATTACTGACAAGTCACGTTTTTAAAACTGAGTAATAAAGTAATACAATAAGGTAGGTGTAATATAGAAATTGCTTAGGATAAAATAATCGACGATTTATTATCGCGATAGGTATTTGCGGTAAATTAATTAATATTGATTTAAATTTATATCCGTACATTAAAATGTCATATAATAAATTTTAACGTCGAGTTTATATACTGATGAAGAATTAAATGATCAGAAATTTCTAGTGGCAAATTTTATTTTATTTCTACATAGACGACGTTTCCCAGTCAGTACAATTTATGTTATGTCTATCTGCAATAGAGACACAAATTGTCATGCAGTTGAATCATATTAACTTATTTATAGAGACCGTTTATTAAGATCGACTAAGGCTTAAGCTGGCGGTTACAGTACGTACGTAACAGTATCATTTAAAAATATCAAGTGGGGCTAAGATCAAGTAAAACATTCTACATTCGCGAAGTGTTACCGTAAAGTAAGTAAGACGTATGACGTATTTACATGAGAATTAACAAAAAAAATTATGACAAATTTTGGATTCCAAAAATTCTACGATTTTTAATGACGCAAATCGTATCACCAATTTACGTCCTGCCAAGCAGAATTTTTCTACTCGTAAACCGCCAGACCTCTAAGTATTTATGACCACCGACATTATGAAAACCATATTGGATTATTAAACATTATTTAAACAGCATTTGATGCAAAACAAATATCATCTCTCTTTAATAAAAAAAAAGGTGATTGATCGTCGGTACTTTCCATGGAGCTGAATGAGAGATGTAGCTCGTGCCAATCATGTTATTGATGATAACAAATCTTAGGTAAGCTCTTGGTAAGGCTGTAAAGATAAAACTGAGCGGTATAAGAACTATAAATTATAGCAACATCATCTAGCCTAAAATTGGAGTTAAAAAGAGGTAAATTTTAAAAGCCTATGATACGATATACATCCGATGATATAATTATTTATCTAGATGTTTCAGCCGTACTGCTTCAATATACTTAATTTAAAGATTTTTAGTAGTCATGTCGAGAAAAAATTAAAGGTAAGCTAGGTAAGTCTTGACTATGTTTTTTTAGAAAATGAATAGCAATTATTCGTAGATATTTATTGAACAAAAAAAACAGAACTATACCCAATATAAGTCAAAATTAAATTTAATTAATTTATGCGTTATTATTGATATTCAGTAAATAAAGCACCTTCTAAGTAGATGAGCAGGGATACACATTTAATATTTGATGAAAGCAGTAATATCTACTATAACGTAGTATATATTTAAGTTATCGGTTTACTCAGTAAATTTTTTTGTTTGTTTGGGGATCATATGAATATCTGAAGAATATCCCAGAATAGAATATTATTAAGTTTATGCAAAACACGACACTTACCTTGAGCAAAAATTGCACTTCACCAGATTTACTCTAACGTATTGCAGGAGTCACTCAAGCCTTTAAAATTTAACTAACCAAGGAGCAGATTTTATAAAATAATAACCAAATAACGTATTTTTTTATCGATTTATGTAAGAAACACACGTTCGGTCAAAGACACCACCAGACACAGCACTTCGTTCGCTTGATTTGATTGATAAACAAAACTTCCGCTTGCGGCAGCGCGCGCAATTTGGAGTTGCAAGCACCAAAATATGTTTTAATATTTATTACGAATATAGTCATTATTTAAGTCAACTATCAAGTAAAGAAACTATTTCACTAAAGGTAAGACTGTTAAGAGTACTATAAATATAAGTATTTTATCTAATATATATCATCTTAATTTAGTACATTTAACTTTCAATAATATAAATGGAGTTGCCCCAAACAGCTTATGAAAAGAAAATTATATTGGGCCACCCCTTTACATAAATCAGATATCTTTGCAGTCATATATAGACTGATTTGAACATTAAATAACTCGACACTTGGTAAAAATAACTCCTAGGAACGGATTTGATTGCCATACTTACGAAGACAAGAAGTTTGACATTGACGGCGGACGTCTGACTTATATTGCGGCTGCCAAGGGCCCGATTCCTAATTTTCAGGACATCAACTCGATTTAATATAGCTGAACATACGTAGCAATAATGGGCTACACATTTCTAAAATTAGCCTCCTCCCCACTTAGGGTAAGCTAACATTTTGATATATATTTTGACCATTTGAATTCATTGATCTCAAAAACTGTCATACGTTATGCAATGTCTGAAGCATTAAAAACCTAATGATTTAATGTATGTAAAATACTTAGCCGTTTAAGTTATGACCTTGAAAGCTAGAGTACCTTATGTACTACACAAAGCCGATATTACTTGTGCACCATTAACATGACCTGACCTTCAACCATGTGACCACCTGTCAACTAACCCATATCAAAAATCCTGGTCGGAATTTTTTGTCATGTATTTGGATGCTAAAACTTACCTTGTCGAACTTTCTTTCGACACATACATTTTCAGCCCTTACTTCTAAGTTTTACTTCTGTACTTAACATCAATAAAGATAGTGTTGTAATATATTATCAAAAAATATTTTATAGATTGGTGGTGTAAGAATAGCAACCAGACAATACGCAACAACTCATGATGCTGATATAGTTGTGATTGGTTCGGGCCCTGGCGGGTATGTTGCTGCTATTAAAGCAGCCCAACTTGGTATGAAGGTAAGGTTCTTAATATTCACATATTTTACTATACGGAATACCAACCTTGCAATAAAAATATTACTTTATCCTTAACACATTTTTTCTATCTGCAATTGACTTGCAGAATTGTATGTACTAACCTTTTGTACATGGTTTTCTTATTACCCATTACTTGATGAAACTCAGTTGTTAGCAAAAACTGATGTAAAACTTTTTTATGTGATAATCAAATAGAGCGAAAATGCATTTTTTATCATTACAAAGATACTTATCCAGGTGTATGAAAAATATTTAAGTGTTATAATTTTACCACAGACCATCTCTGTAGAGAAAGACCCCACTCTGGGTGGGACCTGCTTGAATGTTGGCTGCATTCCATCCAAAGCACTGCTACACAACTCTCATCTATACCATATGGCCAAGCATGACTTCAAAAACCGAGGCATTGTTACTGGAGAAGTTACATTTGACTTCCAAAAGCTGATGGATTACAAAGCAAATGCTGTAAAGGCCCTCACAGGAGGTATTGCTATGCTCTTCCAAAAAAATAAGGTACAGTATTCAAACAGCTAAAGTAACTGACTACAGGGAAATCTTACATTTGTATATTCATACAATGTATGGTTTCCCTAAAATATCTAGTATATGCAATGAAATTTAATATGTATAGCATATTACTGATCCCCAAATTGGTAGTACATGTATATTTATTTTTGTTTTTAGCATTAATATGCTATGCAATGTTTATGAAAACCTAGACATGATCATCTATGACATCCTTACATTATATGAGCCCATTTCATTGACATTCAGATAACCTCAGTTTATCTTCTTGTGCCATTGAACCAGATATTTGTATTACTAATAAGTTATGAAAAAATTGCATAATTTTAGGTACAACTTGTTCGTGGAGTTGGCTCTATCACAGCCCCCAATAAGGTTGAAGTCAAAGGCGAAAAGGGTGTAGAAGTTATTAACACTAAGAATATTCTTATTGCCACTGGTTCTGAGGTTACACCGTTTCCAGGTGTTCAGGTTAGTAAATTATTTTTTTAATAATTTTGATGTTGGTTTCTCTGCTGCACTTCATTCAGCTGTGAGAGATTATAGGTATACAAATTTATGAGTTTTAACCAGTTTCATGTGGGATTTAATGTTTTAGGTATTTATAATAAAACTGTCACAGTGTATAAAAATATGCATATATATGAATGACTAAATAAAATTGTAGCTGATTCAGAATAAAGAAAACTTTTTCTTGTTTTTATGCCATGATATATTTGGTAGTTATTAAGCTAATTTTGTATTAATAATACATATAATTTTCTTCTTATCAGTGAAAGTTGCCAAATTTTTATGACTACAGCTAAACATATTGTGTGGTTTTGACTAGTTTGATGAGAAACAAATCATCACTTCAACGGGTGCTCTGTCACTGCCAGCAGTGCCAAAGAAGATGTTGGTGATTGGTGCAGGAGTAATTGGCTTGGAACTGGGCTCTGTATACCAGAGGTTAGGTGCTGATGTCACTGCTATTGAGTTCCTTGATTCAATTGGAGGTTTGACATTTTCCATTTCTTTTTTCCAAAATAATTTTAGTACAGAGCTACAAGAATTTTTTTTATCAGTTTCAAAATATGTCATACATGATGCATTGCCAGCAGTCACTGATTAGATACTGGTTTATTTTATTTCTAAGTACTACAAACCAAATCAGAGCTTAAAACAATAATATTTGAGTTCATTTAAACTTACATGTAAAAACAAAGCATTCTTTTAGGTATTGGTATTGATGGAGAAGTAGCAAAGACTTTACAAAAGATCCTTGCAAAGCAGGGAATGAAGTTCAAGCTTGGAACTAAAGTAATGGCCGTTAACAAGGAAGGAGGCGGGGTCAAAGTGCAGGTGGAGTCATCGAAGGGTGGCAACAAGGAAACGGTATTATTTAAAATCAGAAGATTTTTTTGAAGAGCATTTTAAAAAATGCCTAGATTAAGTAATAATAATATTTTCTGTTCAATTTGCCATAACATAAAAGGTAGAAAAGGGGAACTTAGGCATGAAATACTGAAGTTATCAATTCATTAGACATTCATGGAATTAAATATGAGAATTCTATACAGCTCATTTACTTCTTTCAGATGGACTGCGATGTGGTACTTATTTCTATCGGTCGTCGTCCATACACGAAAGATCTTGGTCTCGACAAGGTCGGCATCGCGCTCGACGACCGTGGCCGCGTACCAGTCAACAACAAGTTCCAGACTACGGTTCCTGGGTAAATCGCAATTATAATAGTTCCCACTTATATATTTTCAAATATATGCCTATGGCGTTCCACTTTACCAGTTATGCTACCTATAGCTATACTATATGCTAGCTATACATAACTAAAGAAAATTAATTAATTGTAGGTAGGAAATTTTATGAGTTCTAATATTAAATTATATGATGAGTTGTGTAGGTGCACATCTTCCACAAGGTGATTTCAACCACCTAAGAGGTTTCAAGATTAGAATGGAAATGTGACAATGTCCGCCGTAATGTCGTTTCATGAACATAATATAAAATATACCTCTATTTTTAATTCCAGCATTTATGCGATCGGTGATTGTATCCACGGCCCCATGTTAGCTCATAAGGCTGAAGACGAAGGCATTGTTTGCGTAGAAGGCATCAAGGTGTGTGTACATTTAATTCAAAACATATTTTTTGGTCTATCATGCCGCCACTGAGTAGCAATCACCGTTTAATTTTGTTTGTTTTAGGGCATGCCAGTACACTTTAACTACGACGCCATTCCATCCGTAATTTACACAACTCCTGAAGTCGGTTGGGTCGGCAAATCTGAAGAGGATCTCAAGAAAGAGGTTTGCATTATGTTATTATTGATACCAAATAATCGGCTTATCGTTACTATAATGATATTGTTAAAAACGTTATGTATTTATAGGGTAAGGCATACAAAGTAGGGAAATTCCCATTCCTTGCCAACTCGAGAGCAAAGACGAACGGCGAACCAGACGGCTTCGTCAAAGTATTATCTGACAAGGCAACCGACGTCATCTTGGGAACACACATTATTGGACCTGTGAGTACCAATCATAAATATTTTATTTCTGGAATGCTTCTACATTAATATGTAGAAGTATACATGTAATACGTATTAATATACGGTATTAATAACATATCATTCACAAATAATCAAACAATTTCAAAATGTATGTTACAGGGTGGCGGTGAACTGATCAACGAAGCTGTTCTGGCACAAGAATATGGAGCCGCCGCTGAAGACGTAGCAAGAGTGTGCCACGCACATCCCGTTAGTACCTCATTTCCTTCAATAACTCATTTTTTGCTATTAATTTGATTGTCCAGTGTTCAAATTTGCTTATTTATTTCGGATTGTTAATTTTATAGTTCTCGTGTTCCACTGTTATGACACCATTTTCGAAACTATCTTCTTTTTTTAAGCTACGTTACGTTATTTAACAATCGTACTTGTGATATTTTGTGCATTTATTATATTTGTACAATGATAATTACTTATTTGCAGACTTGCGCCGAGGCTCTCCGTGAGGCGAACATGGCTGCGTACATCGGTAAATCCATCAACTTCTAATCTTTAGTTTAGATGTATAAATAATTTATTTCCCACTCAAACATCAGGGTCGTAATTAAATAGGTTAATGTCTTCGATCCACACTTATGGAATCTTGTATGAATCTGATTTGAACGATTTGGGTATTCAAACTAATATTGTGTTACCATTATGCCATTCATCTTATAAAGCGCAATCTTAAAAAGTCAACATCTCATGAGTAAATATAAGTTATTTGTCGCAATTGTTAATTATATTGTTGATTTATGGATATTTACTTTGTGATATTTATTTGAGTTTTTTTTTATGGCGGTTATTTCATTCCGTTTTTTGATTTGTTGTCAAGGATAGACCCAAAGCTTGACCCTGCATTTACTTACAGTAAATGTTATGTACATTGGTGTATTATTTATTTTGATTTGTAAATAGTTTTGCCAAAATACAATTATGTATAAAATAAATTATATTTGTTTCGTTTTGTGATCAGCTCATGTGAAAATAAGATTAAAGTCTTTATCAAAATATTATTATTAATGATCGTTTTTAATTAAAATCATGCGTAACCTTTACCCTTAACAAGAAGAAAGAACATTATTTTCAATAAAATAATTTATTAAAATGTTCTAGTGACTAGACAGCATTATGAGAATCTTGCTACTATACATAAAGATTTGAAAATATTATGAATGACTGTTTCATATCATATTATCTATAATATTGAAATGATTACATATTTAAGAATGGTAGTTAATCGTTACATACAAATTTGAGTCAAATTTTAAGTTTAACAATACATAATATGATTCTTCTATATGACAAACATTAGTAGCGGTAAATTTGTAAGGACCGCGTCTGCAATAGTGCTGCGTTATCAAATATCAGTGCTTCGAATTTGTTAAAACAAGGACAGTTTTATTTTTTTTATATTATTTTATATATTTTGTTTAAGGACATTATTTATATAGCAAATGATTTATAATTATTTTATTGGACTTACATATTTGAAGCGCAAGACGACATTGGGATGTAGGACTTTATTTGACCCTTATCGAAATAAAACATGAGCAATTAATAAACGACTTGCCAACTCACTAACCTAATACGAATAACCATGATACATATGATACTAAAACGTTAATAGAGGTACAACTAATTAGAAAATCATAAGATTGATGATAGGTATAACAAATATATGCAGATACCAGATCTCAAGATGCAGATTCAGATGCCAGATCCAACTTTTATGCCGATTCAACATTACTAAGCTATTATTTTTTGACAACTATCATCTGATTGGACGCATGTTTCATTGATATAAAAATAATGAGACAGACAGTTGTGTTCGCAGTTGGTAATGCACCACCACAAACGTACCACCGACTAGTGGGTCGACTCAGTCACAGTGGGTCTAATACGTCGTACGTAAAGATGCTTCATGTCGAAGCGAAACACGTGTCGATTACAATGATTGGGACTTAATAGATCTTAAAATAGATTTCCGCAAGGTTACACCTGAGTCAATTAGAAACATGGCATTGAAACCTATATGCCCAAAAAGTCAAATTCAGTCATGTGTAGTTACTAACCTTAAATGGGCCTTATCATTAGGCCATAATCTTCTTCACATTGCTAAGGGAAGCTAGTAGTGCTGCAGCGGAGACCTATATGAACTGCTATTGGTGTTGATAACAAGGATTTATAAATACATAACAAACAAAAACAGATTACCACTAATGGACTATAAACATCGTCAAGAATCCTAAAATATTACTAGGTGGGTTCAACATAAGAGCTCTTAGAATTTAGAATAAACAAAGCTGCCAATAAATTCAATTCCTATATACATAATCTGCTGCAAAGTACATCGTGGTAGCAAATTGGAATATTTTGACGGAAGGATAGATAGCCTATCAAATCGCAAAACCTACAGATTACTTAGTTCTAATATGAAATAACATTGATAAATTTTCAAAGAAAGTGTAAGTAGAGTGCGACTATGATTCGCAAAATAAATTCTCTATACTTGTCGAGAAAATTCTATGCGATACTTGAAATGTATTAAAATACGTCATATATTTTACTATTGTTTGCTATAGGGCTTCATATTTTTCGCATATACGCCATAAAGACGAAGCCAACAAAATCCTTATTTTGCTTCAATACCTGATTACATATTTTAACCCCATGTATCTAATACTTGACTGCACATGTTCAAATAGAATTTTGGCGAGAGAATCTTACTGTATTGCGCACAATCATGCGAGTACATGATAGCTGCTGCCATCGTTGTAGCATTGGACTCCATGTATTTACGCAATACTGTTTCCAAATCAGAAATAGACAGATTATTCTCCAAGTAAAAGTTTTTAGACAAACGGAAGCATATCTCCCACAAAGTTGTATCGACAGGGAAAATGCTCACGCATTTATCAATAATATTTGCAGCGTTAACAGAAATATCGCTATCTGTTTTTTCTTTACCCAACTCAATCTTCTTTTTGAGATACTTTAGTTCATCACAAGAGCATGGCAATGCTTGATATACCGCCTGATCTATAAGTGGATATGTTTCTTCGTTGAGTATAGACAATGAAATATCCTTGATTCTTTTTGACATCGTATTTTTTATTACGATTTTTAGTTCATCACTTTTTCGTGAATGCTTGTCAGTCCTCACATCTTCTTTGTCTGGTAATTTAGTATGAGTTATATAAACTCGGTCATTTTCTGTTTCGCTCTTTAAGTTGTTTAACAATAATCGTAAGCATTCAGCATAATTTTCATTATGGTATGCCAATTTTGCTGCCATATTGGAATTTCCCGTTAAATTATCATTGTTGATCCAGGGCTTGAGGATAAGAATGATATCATCTGCCCATGACTTTTTCTTAAAGTCTTTCATTGACATTAGTGGATTTTGTCTCGGTTCGATGGGCCTTCTTTGCAGATCTTCCAGATCAAATGGAAACATGATATCTATTCTATCAATCGGCTGAAACTTGTACTTGTTATTGCTTCGGTTGGCTGGTATTTTGATGACACGCTTTGTAGTCTTCATCATAATCACTCTATTACCGCCTTTTTCTTTTTCACTATCCACCTAAAGGAGAAAACAAGAAACGGTAATTTATTGAATTAAAAAGAAATAAAGAAGTTATATCAGAATATAATATTACCTGAAGATGAGAATTTCCTGTGGCATAAACTCTGCCATCATCATCAACATATATGGTGAAGTCTCCTCCGCAAGCTATCAATGCTTTCGTTTGTAGTTCCTTGGCTTCAACTTCTGGCGTTTTCACCGTTCTATTTTTCCCTGCATCGGACTGAGGATCCGTGCGGAGTTTCACTTCAGTCGGGATCTGTATTTGTTTTCTATCACCGCTACCTATTACATATCAAAATATAAAACAAGAATATTAATATTAAAAACTCAATACTCACTCTGCTATTTAAGTAATATGTTATTTACTGACCCAACTGTCCATCAAAGTTAAGTCCCCAAGAATAGATAGTGCCAGCGTTGTTGATCAGACAAGAATGATGCCAGCCTGCCGATAACTGTAAAATTTAAAATAATCTCGTCTCTATAAAAATGAACGTTTGTAAGTTTTTTGTGTATTGTCAAATACAAGTTTGCAGTCAAATAAAACTTGCTGGGGTCCTTTAAAATAATCAAAAATACAAAACTAGTAAATATTAGAACGAACAAGGTATACCTGCATGATTTTACCTCGGACATGCCCAATGTCTACCAGCATCGGCACTAGATGTGGGTCGACAGCGGGGATGGGCGCGGGCGAGGACGGCGTGGTGGGCGAGGAGGGCGGCGGCGTGGCGGGCGTGGCGGGCGTGGGAGTGGGCGGCGAGGCGGAGCGCCGCGCGGCTGCTGCGCGAACTTGCTGCGGGCTGGCGCCCCACGACCATACTTCTCCCTTTGTGGTTAGCGCCAACTGTAACACAGGAATTATTATAGCATCAAATTATTAATAAAATACAATAAAAGCTTGTATGACTACCTCACCGTGGTAGGGGATCATTCTGTGGCTCTAGCTATACTATGTAGTATAGTCCGATATAGATTTCACACACTGTCATCGTATGATGACGTACGCTGAGCAGTTTAGACCATCAGAATGCACGAATGTTAAATAATATCACATTTCACAAGATCATGTGACACTGATTATAGGATAAAATAAATGACCCGTAGCCCACTATTGGTAACGATACCTTAATACACGGCTCTTTTTAATATCGATCGAATTTACGTCTTATTACTGAGAGCTCTTCCGGGATCATTGAAGTATTTCAACAAAAAGTTCGTACCATTATATGTAAAGTATTAAAAAAGAATATATTCATCCTCTTAAACTTACATTGTGAAAGTACCCGACTGCAAGCATGACAACAGGCTCGTTGAGCCGGACCCGTACAGGCAGCGTGCACTTGAGGCGGTCGCCTGCGCCGAGCTGGCCGAACACTCCGGCGCCGAACGCCCACACGTCGCCGCCCAGAGTCACTGCTACTGTGTGACACGCGCCACATCCAACGCTCACCACCTGGTCATGTAACAAACCCATATATATGTTTCTAATAATCAGAATTTTAAAGGAGTTAATCGGAATGGCTATCACTTATGGCGAATTGGTATAGTGATTACCCGATTGTCAAGTTTTATCCACATTTTTGAGGACACTTAGGTTTTTAATCCAATTATCTTAATGTTCTATCATAGGTTTAAGCAAAACGACTTACCTTTCTACCTTGGAACTTCGTAACTAATCGCGGTGTCCACTCATCATCAATGGTGCCGAGACCGAGTTGACCGTGAACACCCCACCTGCATTGCACGCTTGTACATGAATTACTTCTTAAATAGCTTAATGGAGAGTCAAATTCAAATATGCCAGAAATGGAAAGAGGATATAAAACAAGGTACACACACTTTTGATGGGGTAACTTCTATCATAATGTGCCTCTGGAATATGTAATATCCTTGTTACCCCTTTAATGGGTTATCCATATGGTAGGTAACCCATTAAACATCGACACAGTTTAATAAACCTAGAGTCGTGTTTATAAACCAAGCAGTTTATAACCAATTCGGTACAACTTAAATGAAGTCGTTCAACAGTGCAACACATACTGTATAGGCTTTTCATTAATTGTTTAAAAATGGCCTATTAAAAACTCGTTCAACGGCAGCTCAAGAGGGTATCTGCATTCAATGAGACGTGACAGCTATTCGGTAACGCGACTCACCCCCAAGTATAGAGCCGTCCCCCGGCGTCGATAGCCGCCGAGTGGTAATGTCCGGCGGCGAGCTGGCACAGCGGCGCGAGCGCGTGGGCGTGGGGCTGGGCGTGGGCGTGGGCGCGGCCGGGCGCCGGCACGTGCAGCGGCGCGCCGGCGCTGGCGGCCGCGTCCCCTGCGCCGCCCGCCCACGCCTCACCCACGCCCAGCTGCCCGAATGAGTTATCGCCACTCGCATATATCTAACGACCGAATATTTATTTTGCTTTATCGTACATATGAGGGTACAGGCTCTAGTACGCCAGACGGGTCGGGTGCAGATTCAAAATTCAAAACCATTTATTCAGAGGGAGGGCACTTATGAAGGTCAAATTTAAAGTTACTGAAGCTACAACCGGTTCGGAAGTCTGCCTTCAATGCACCACATGCTTGACAATGGTTTCATTCACCGAAAACCCAGAGATTCATCCTTATGGTTAAATGATTGATGAACCTGCGTTATTTCAGTGTTAGTCGAAAAAGCCTAGCCGACTTCTTCAAGCCAACGTATTATTTTCAGCAAACCATAACGTTACTTTTAGCGTTTTTTTTACGGGTAGCTGTTTCAACATGCTCGTTTAATTAATAAGCTCGAGATTTAATCGACGCCGTAAAAACTCATAAAGGAAGGACAATAAAACACTAATCTTGGCATTTATAATATCAGTAAAATATTTTGATTATAAAGATAACATACCCCATTCTCAGTTAATATCAGCGTGTGATGCCTTCCGCAGGCTATATCAATAACCCTTCCCATGACTTCCGTATTGATGGGAGTGTTTGTCATAATTATTTTAGCGTTTCCTTCGTCCACCACTCCCCAGTGCGCTAATCCACAACTCAACGTTCTCTTTGGAGTAAATTGATTCTTCCAAGTCTCTCGCTCTTGGGTCACTTCTAAATGTATATCAGGACATGGAATTCGGGTTTCGATTGTACTCACGAGGCGCATGAACGTTGCTATGAGGCTCACCATTCTTGTAGTCTGAAAAATGTATTATTAAGTACATAACTAGCTGTCCCACGCGGTATCGCGTTCTCGAGTAAAATTCTCCAGGGATAAATAGTATATGTACAGGGCATGCTCTATCTATTTGATAAGTCATCCAAATCCGTTAGGTAGTTTTTGAGTGAAAGTGTAACAAACATCTATGCATCCATACATCAATCCTCACAATCTTCCGCATTTATAATAGTGGTAGGATAGAATAAGATTTATTTATCTACTAGCTGTCCCCCGCAGTTTTACCCGCGTTCTCGAGGGATATCACATTTTCCCGGGATAAAAAGTAGCCTATATGTTATTTCAGGATATGCTCTATATATGTGCCAAGTTTCATCCATATCCTTTTAGTAGTTTTAGCGTGAAAGAGTAACAAACATACTTACATACAAATCTTTCCTCTTTATTATATTATAGTAAGGATCCCTATTTTTTTTAATATAATATAGCCAATAGCCTTTCTCCATAAATGCACTAACCAACACTGGACGATTTTTTCAAATCGGACCAGCGGTTCCTGAGATTAGCGCGTTCAAACAAACAAACAAACTCTTCAGCTTCATAATATTAGTATGGATTGAATTTTATCCTGTACTTATAAAAGGTGTGACCAATATTATACTCACATAAATAGACGTGATTCCTTGTTTTAAGTCCCGCATTATTGGTCGCAATTGATCTTGTAATGGATTCATCCATAAGCATAGACACTGAAAATATCAAATGCATAAAATCCACAACTAGAGTTGTTAAAATACAACAGAAACAAGCTTTTTATTTACCTTCAATATATACGTGTCAAACTCATAGCAATTTTCAATAAGGTAGTCAAAGAGCCACTGTCCATTCTCCTCCAACAGAAGTGGGACCAGACACCTCTGTCTCAACAGACAATTGATAGCGCCGCGACAAAAGTCGTTCCTTGATTTGATAGCAGATAGAAGTAGATTGGGGAATCCTCTATGTATGCTGAACACTGGCACTAGATCCCAGAGACCCAATGCCGCTGTAAATGATGATAGTTCCAGCAATTCTAGTGGTGTTAGTGCTGTTAATTTTACTTCACTGAAACAGTGTTAAAAAATATTTGAATAAATATATTATTATGAATGGTCACAATCATAATTTAGAAATACCTTATTTGTAAGTATTTAGAGTGATAGGCCCAACCGAAAATTTTCTACAAAAAAGACTTTTTATTAAGAAAACCACAAATTATTTTGTTCAATTTTGCGTGTGTGGACATATAAGTCATACACCGCGTTATGCACTTAGTGTTCAAAAATTCGATTCAAAACCATTTATTCCGTTTAGGGCCCGCAGAAGTCACTTATGAAGGTCAAAGTTATTGAAGCTACCATCGGTTCAAGAAGTCAGCCTTTAATTGAGAAGAACCAACCAAATTAGATAACTCCATTCTTACACAGAAATATATAAATGAAAGAATAACTTACTTATCAAATTTCTCTTCATCATTACTTCCCATTTTAAGCAGCACAGCTAACAATTTGATTGTGATAGCTGCGTTTCCGAGACCGGTAGTATTGCCAGTTTGTTTGTACATAGACAACTCATGGAGGCGGCCGAACACGCCTAGTCGCGCCACCCAACCGTCCGGTAGACTCTACGATAAAGAATAAAGGTTTTTAATAAACTTCTATAAAATTAAGTTGAAAAAACAGGAAGCTTGCGTTTTGCGAACAATATTTATTCACTGCAGATTCTATAGTCCTATTGTTCTAAGTAGGGAAATCCTTCTGGAAACGATTCCATTGTGGGGCCGGCCAAGAGCAACATTCGACACCTATTGAGTTAATACCTAAAACACTTCTTCGTGTGCCATATGCCACGACAACGGGTATGTTCTCAAACTCCTGTCTGACCGCAGTCGATCGGTAGGACAGAGCTGTTCGTGTGAATCAACAATTCTTTATGAAATGTCAAAACGATCGAATGTATGGAGTTGTACAGCATCAAATAACTTATATCCTTTGTGATTAGATTGGTACTTAAAATCACGTTAATGATTTAATTTTGATCATCTTTGATCTTTTCGTATATTTTTGGATGTTCAATACGCAATTAGTGTTTGATTATTTATCTTTATTACAGGATAGTTCCCTATTCAATAGTTTTAAATGTACAAAACAGCTGTACTATGGCGATCTATGTCGCCGAGTGTACCTAACCATATTTTTTTTTTCTTTTGGAAGGGACGAAGGTGTTAGTCTCAGATGGCTCATACACCCTTACGCGGACAATTCCGGCGAGCGCTAGGGGCTCTCAGCCGAATACCTAACCATATCTAGCGGTAATGTAGTAGTGTATACCTGCGACAGCGAGTAGAGATAGTGCGCGGGCGGCAGGTTCCCGCGCGACAGCAGCATGTCGGCGGCGGCGCGCAGCAGCGCCGGCACGGGCGCGCCCAGCGCCGCCGCCGCCTGCTCCGCGCCCGCGCCGCCGCGCATGATCACCGCCACCAGCCACTCGCACGCCTCCGACCTGCGCCGTGCCGCCACACAGATATACTACACACCACCTCCACTACGACGCGCACGACGCACACATCACAACAAAACGTAATTAGCTTAAAGCACTGCATTACTTGTACTACATATCATTTATTATACATATATCGTCGTATATTCAACGTAAAACACACTCATAAAAATAACAAGACAACAACAACACTAGCTAATGTAACAATAGTACAACATTACAATAACATAACAATAGTACAAATGTAATAATGTAGCATGTAACAATACTAGCTTTCCCTCGCGGGGATTTTACATTTTCCCATTGATGGTCTGGTAGTGTTTAAGTGAAATAGTAACAAACAGGGTTTTACATCGTCTCAGGGTCGACAACGCATTGGCGATGCCCCTAGTGTTGCAAATGTCCATAGGCGGCGGTGACCACTTACCATCAGGTGGACCGACCGCTTGTTTGTCGGCCCATGTGGTATATAAAAAAAAAAAAAAAAAAACAACCTTGCAAACTTTCGCATTTATAATACTGGTAGGATTATAAATCACGTTAATTAATAACGAATAAAATACGAAAAATAAAGTTTGTCAATTTTGTCATGCTTGTGTCCTTCAAAACAATGTTAACTTACACAGTGTTAAGTATATAAGCTCCACACGTAGTTACGATGAGGCAGGATTCGAGGTTAAACCGAGGTAGTTGCAAGTCACACAGGAAGGTTGGTTCTCGCCACCCACCCGCTGCCGCCGTGGGTTCTTTCGTCGATAGTAAGTGAGCACGGCGCACATCGCCTATCAACTCTGCAGACCATAATTCCGAAGTTTCCCTCTTATTACCTAATAGGCCATCTCCCTAGAGAATGTAAATGATGTTGTTGAAGTTAACTGTTTTAAATAATATCATTATCCTTGTACTCTAAAAGTTTAAATTGTACATATGTAGGTCTCCATTTTTCAAATTTAAAAAAAAATACTAAATATCACTCCTTAAAAATTGCTTCATAATTTATAAGTCATGCCCAAACATAAATACTACAAGTATTACTTTAATTTACAAATATAGAAACTTTTTTAATGTAAATTAATTAACTGTAATTTGGGTATAAATAATTATCAATATAATATATTATAATTAGTTTTAATTAGATATGTATAATTACCTGAATAACACAAAAGCTTGCACTATGAACTTCCAACTCATTTTTCCTTATCAAATAGACAAGCCTCTGTGACCATAGCCCTTGGATGTAAAGACCATCCTTTTTTATATGAGGTCTTAATGTTCTGGATGGGGTATCTTCTTCAGGGCTTTCCAACTAGAATACATTATAACAAGCTTTTAAAATGCTGATAGATGTAATAAATTCTATATAACTTCATAAAAGAATTAAATAAATCGAATAACACCCACTTATTATTGCTCTATCACTAAGATAAACATAGAAACACTATAATGGAACAACATATTCTATTTGTGTTAGAAATTGTACTCTCGTCATGAATGGTATGGACACAAACATACCCTGAAGGAACATCAGAACCTGGAGGTTATGATGATGAAACCATAGGGTTGCAACATGAACTCCATAAAGAAAGTATGTATCCAGTATGACAATGCCAGCAAGATGTATTGTGATATTACTTAACCGTGTCTTATATCAAAGCATTTCTACGAAGATTATGGAGCTACATACATAAAATGGATTGTGCTGCAACCTTTGTTTATTTCAGTCTAATCTTCAACCTATTTTACACTATGTGTTATTGGTTAATCCAAAAAACGTTGATGACTATTAAAGAAAAATGTGCAGCTTACTATTATAGTTCCTTCATTTAACTCAAATGCTGTCAAGAAATGTCTCCCATTCACATATTGCGCAGTCAGAGCCCAATTGTTGGAGCCCTTGCGAAACAATGGCAAGTATTCTGTTGGCTTCAATACATACTCCACCATTTGCGATTTGTTATCATCTACAAAGTAAAATGTAGTTGGCACTCATGGGATAGATATTAAACATTTTATTTGACAGGCCAGTTGGCATGGTGGTAGATGATGACTGTCATACCACAGGTGTGGGTACATTTTTGCATGCATGAACTATTTGTTCTATCTTGACGTAAATATCTAAATAAGTATGTATTCAGAAAAACATTCCTGGGTAATAGGTATATGTAGTATATCAGTCAGGTCATATTGTGTAATGACCCACAATATCTTTATATATATAATTCTACTGCTTGTGTGTTGACAGTGAACTCTTCCTAAACGGCTGGACCGATTTAAATGGATTTTTTGGTATGCGTTTGGGTGCTGCCCTGGATGGTTTAGATTCACAATTGGACCGGTAAGTGGCGCTACAAGCGAATTCCTGTATTTTTGTATGGACTTATTTCGACAGAACGACATCTGTCCGGGCAGCTAGTATATATGTGTATATATTATTATTTGTAGAAGAAAATTGATAAACTTGCTAGTCAAGTATTTCCAGTATAATACCTTTAGATCCACCTTGTATAAAAAATGTGATTTTATCTTTAGACAACTGCTTGATGTAGGACATAAAACCATCTCTCTTGTCTTTATCATTTTGTGCTCTGGTCTGTTGGAGCCAGTTGTAGCCAAATGATCTGTGTTCCAAAACTAATTTCCACTGATGAGATTTGTTCCTAGTAATCTAAAAGAAACGATAATGTATTTATTAATTAGTGAAAATTTTTGTTCAGTATCAAATTATTTTATCTGAATACAATGCTATTATTTGAAGTCTGAAAATTAACTCAACCTGCTGGGGTTGAGTTAATTTTCAGACTTACAGAACACGCAATAATTTGACTGAAAATGTCCATAAAATTGTTACAAATTTATTTATTTCAACATCAAAATCCACAGCTCTTACAAAAATTTTACATGTATGTATACCAATACTTACAGCCAATTATGGATTTAAATTTTAGATTTTTTAACCTAGTTTTATTTAAAGCAGTCACATCCATACTTAATTATATCATACAAAATTATATAAATACAAGAATATATGTGTGGTATATAGGGAACGGTACAATAATACAAATTATTATGATCCCATAAAATTTTTACATTCATCAAATTCTTTTATCCCTAGCTTGTTTAGAAAAATGACAGCTGTCAGTCAGTCAAGCAACATAGGCTCCGTAATTAAATTTAAGATAATATAATAAGTTATAGTATTTAGATAAATAAAACATTGTAATTTTATTGTGAATTACCTGGACATTACGTGTAAATGTTAGTTTTGTTAGCGTAAATCGTTAAGTGCATATATTTTTGAACTTATTCCCGGTGCCAGTGAGAAATCGTTTTGTATTCAGTGACTTATTAAAACGAAGAAATAATCTCGGTGTTACTTATATAAACGAGTGCTTTAAATGACTTCATGATAAAGTGCTATTACAAATAATTTTTAAATAAAAACATTTAAATGATTATAAAATAAAGTGAATAATAATTGTTACGGTTGGACTTACAAATAATATTTTCTCGCGTACCTCCTTTCTAATTAATAAAAGTCAGTATCGATATATGAACTATTATTTCGTCGCTTGGACATACAACTATTTGGCGCAGTAGAACAAGAGCCGGTACCACACACAAGGACGCCCAGCGTACGCCGGTTCAAGTCACAGCTATTGAGGGAATTATAGTTTTATTAATTTATTGTTTTTGTTAATTATATATTTTTCTTTTTCCGTGCTAAATATTTATTTTATTGACAATAACTAAGTAATTTCAAGTAGATATATATTCATAGTTTAATAATTACAACCATTAATTACACATTTCTTAGAACTTTATACTCTTATTACTTTACTTTACTATTTTCTACTTTAAACTTGTAACTATTTATTTCTAAAATTAATATTATTTTCTTTTTGTTTTTCTGGTTTTTAAAACATTATTAACCATAATTATTTTATCTTTTTCACGCTCGCTACGTCTTGACTCCAAGCTAAAATGATGACCCGCAAGGCAACAGCCAAGGACACGGAAAACAAGCTGAAGCTGGCCCTGCAGGAACTAAAAAAGTCTCAGGAGCTCTGCGCCCGGCTCATTAGGGAACGGGACGAAAGCGAGGAGGAAATTCTAGTCATTCTAAAAAAGAATACGGAACTTAAACAAGATCTCGCGAAATTAAATACGAAGTACGCAGATGTCGTCGATCGGTGTAACCAGCTCCAGGCCGAAGTGGACTCATTTAGCCAGTGTAGCGATACATATGTGAGGGCTCTGGGTCGCATCACCGAACTTGAGATCAGCTTAAATGACGCTCATAAGTCTATTGTCCAGCTTGAGACTGTAAAAGAATCTCGGGAAAGTGACGCTACTCAGAGCCTTTATGATGAGTTACTAGCCTGTAACTCAGATGTTAACTCTGATGAGCATCTTTCGACCATTGATTTGACTTCTGACGACGAATCTAGTCCGCGCGATACTATCTCAAATGTAACTCATTTCAATAGCCGGAATAAATTAAAAAAATACATCAGGTTTAACAAAATCATAAACAAATCACAAAAACTTTTAAAGAGATATAAGTCGACGCACAAAAATAATATATTATTAAAAAAAGAACGGTTTAATTTAGTCGAAAAATTAGAAACATGCAATATTAGCCTTCAGCAAAGTAGGGATTTGTACGAGAGTGATACGCAACATCTTCTCGAAGAAATAAATAATTTGAAGAGCTCCTTAGAAGCTATTAATAAACAGTATTATAATGCTCAATTACAAATTAACGAGCATATTTCAGCGGCAGATGAACTCATAAAATTAAGCGAATATAATAGTGAACGGCTTGACTCTCTTGTAAATAATCATTGTACCTGTTCCAACGCAAATTTTAGCTCTGCTTCACAGACAGAGTTGAACACTAAATCGACAAATCTAACATTACAAACACTGGACTTGGTAAAACAAACTATTGTCATTAGTGATAAAATTGGTCAAGGTTTCGGCCCTCTTATTAATAACGTATTAAAAGAAAAGGTTGTAAACAAATGTTATCCCGGTGCTTCTTATGAGCAATTAATTAAAAATGTTAATTCACAGGAACTTCATCATAATACAACTGTTATCATATTTTGTGGAGATAGTTTAAATGTCCGGAAAAAGAGCATTATTAATAGTTTCGACAAGTTGCTTGACTTACACAGCCAATATAATTGTCAATTTGTTTTATGTGCCTTTCCGTATTCTAACTTGTTGTCTCAGGAACAGAATAAGCACATATATGACATGAATATGACACTATATAATTTAATTCATCGTCATAGTGACGCCATGTTTTATTTTGACATTAATAGTTTTACATTTAATTTTAAATTGACAAAAGATACTATGTATCTGCCCATTAAGTATAAGAGACAGATCGCTACATTGCTAGCAGGAAATATACACATTTATGACCAAGCTACAAGTAGCTTAGTTGGTACTATTGACACTGGTGTTATTGATAATAATGCCAGTGGTGGGGGGGATTTTCTTATATTAGGACAAAAGCTAAGCTCAATAAATTAAATATAGTTCATCAGAATATTCAGGGCCTAGCTGGCAAAGAATTAGAAATACAATTATTTGTTGAATACCATAATGTTGATGTATTATGTGTCACCGAACATTGGTTGAAGAATTCTGAGTTGTTAATAAGTATTCCTAACTATAAATTGTTAAGTGCGTTCGTAAGAAAGACAGCGATACACGGTGGTAGCTTAATTTTAGTTTCAAATCACATTAAAGGTAAAAACCGCAAAGATATTGTAGACTTATCTATCGAGCGCACTGTTGAATTGTCCTGTGTGGAGCTTGAGCGCTTTGTTATAGTTTGCGTGTACCGTCCCCCCTTAGGTGACTATAACTTATTTGAAATGGTGGTAGAAGATGCTTTACAGAAAGCTCAAACTTGTAATAAGAAAGTTATAGTATGTGGCGATTTCAATGTCAATTTATTAGTAGCTTCTCCCACAACTATAAGACTTATTAATTTATTTAAATCATTTAATCTTAGTAATTTATTTTGTGAGCCTACCAGAATTACGGGAACTTCTGCCACTTGTCTCGATAATGTGTTTTGCAGCTGTGATGCACTTGAGAAATCAATTATTACAGAATTAACTTCTGATCATTGCGGCCAGAAGGTAGTTTTTGTAAATGAATCGAATGATATGCCGCTTAAAATAACTTGTAGGCCCATCACTTTGAATCGTATCGCTCGATTTAAAGATAACGTTAATAAAAATATAGTTTCTGTTAGCATGGCACAGGACGAGCCGGATGGTCTCTATACTGAACTCTTTGAATTTATAAAAATCGAATTTAATAAGGCTTTTAAACTTAAGACTTTCAACGAAAATTATAAAATTAAGTTTAACGACTGGGCAACAGTTGGTATTTATACAAGTAGAGCTATGTTGTATGAGTTGTATGGTATGAAGAAATACAATCAAAATGTCGATTTTATTGATTATGTAAGAAAATATTCCAAAGTGTTTAAAAAAGCTTGCACTTCGGCAAAATCTATATATCTAAGAAATAAGATAAGCCAATCAAATAATAAAGTAAAAACTACTTGGAACATAATTAATTCAGAAAGAGGTAAAACTCAAAACAATAATAAGCGCATTGAATTAAATATTAACGGAAATATTATCTGTGAAGATGACCAAATTGCACTTGCTTTTAATAATTTTTTTAGTGACATACCTATAGCCACAACCAGCTCCTTGGATTCTTCACCGGCAGATGCTGAGTCGTTGTTAAAAACTAACGTATCAGAGTGCAATGAATTGTTTAGGTTTAGGCATATCACACCTTTCGATGTCATCAAAACTTTCAAAAGTTTAAAAGTTAAACGGACTGGCGACTTATGGGGTATATCAGTAACAGTTTTGCAGGGTATAATTGATAATATTGCTCCCCATTTAGCTCTAATTTTTAACCGATGCGTAGATTTTGGTAAATTTCCGGATTTAATGAAACATAGCAAAGTTATACCTTTGTTCAAGGCCGGAGATCCTAGTGATCCAACCAATTATAGGCCCGTTTCTATCTTGCCAGCCCTAAGCAAAGTATTCGAAAAGATTATTTTAACGCAACTACTTGCTCACTTTAATTTAAATAAACTTTTACACAGTGAGCAGTACGGTTTTACTAAAGGTCGCTCCACTATTGATGCCGGGGTAGCACTCTTAAAACAAATTTTCAACGCTTGGGAAAAGTCGCAGAATGTTATTGGAGTGTTCTGTGATTTATCTAAAGCTTTTGATTGTGTTGACCATCAGACACTTACGCGTAAATTAGACCATTATGGAGTTAAGGGTGCAGCACTTAATTTGATGAAATCGTACCTTAGTGAGAGAACTCAAAGTGTTAATGTGAATGGAGTTAAATCATCTGGTTCTCCTGTGCATATGGGTGTACCCCAAGGCTCTATTCTAGGGCCTTTTCTATTTTTAGTATACATCAATGACCTACCATTTTACGTAAGAAATACCTGTGGAATTGTACTGTTTGCTGACGATACCTCACTGATTTTTGGTGTTGATAGACTGAAATACAATTATGACGATGTAAACGGTGCATTAGCCCAGGTATTAAATTGGTTTACTGTTAATAATCTTGTTTTAAATGCAAGAAAAACTAAATGTATTAAATTTGCATTACCCAATGTTAAAAAACTAGGCTGTAGTATAATGTTAGACAACGAAGCTCTTAGCCTTGTTGAGTCAACAGTTTTCTTAGGAATTACTTTAGACTCAAAACTTCAATGGGGGACACAAATATCATGTCTTGCGGGAAAACTTAGTTCAGCAGCTTACGCAGTTAGAAAAATCAGGCAGATTACAGATGTCGATACGGCTAGATTAGTTTATTTTAGCTACTTTCATAGTGTTATGACCTACGGCATTTTGCTTTGGGGTAAAGCTGCCGATATAGAAACCATTTTTATATTGCAAAAAAGAGCTGTTCGAGCCATTTATAATTTGAGTTCTCGAGCTTCCCTCAGAGAAAAGTTTAAACAAATTGATATCCTCACAGTTGCATCGCAGTATATTTATGCAAACATAATATTTGTACATCAAAATATTAGTCTTTATGTCAAAAAGAGTGATATGCACTCCATCAATACTAGAAATAAGGATAAACTTGTCACTTCTGCATATAGACTGCAAAAAGTGCAAGGCTCATTTTTAGGACTTAGTGCACGCATCTATAATAAAATCCCTACTGAAATTTTAAATTTGCCTTTACAAAAATTTAAGGAAAGAATTAAGACTGTTTTAGTACAAAAGGCTTTCTACAACACAAATGATTATTTTAATGACGACAATGCTTGGGTGTAGCGCTCGCTCCAGCAAGACACATCTTTATGTACAAAATCTTATTTTGAAAAGAGTAATTGCTGAGTTTATTGCCGGCTCTTCTCAGTAAAAGCAACCTTCCGAACCGGTGGTAGAGTCTGACCTTTCATAAGTGCCTGTGAAGGCCTATTTGAATAAAATATTTCATTTCATTTCATTTCATTTCATTTCATTTCAAATAAAATGTATGATCAATTTCCTTCTTTATCAAATCCTAGTTTTGTTCTATATCACCTTACTTATCAAATAAAGTAAATAATTTTGAATGCAATATACATTTTAACAAAATATAGTTTTGTAATCATACATTTAGGTGAACACCTGAATAGATAGAGTGAAACTATGCATATTGCTGATTGTTCTGCATCTGAGTAAAAACTTCATGACACTATCTAGGTATCAATGATTTCAGGAATGAACATTCAAGGCTGAATATGATGATAATGTCAATGTCATAAGACATTTGAAATAAATCATTCGAGTTACTATTTAGTATTTCAACAACATCAATTTGTAGGCTCAGAATCAATTTATTTGATACAAAGTTACTTACCAAAAGAGCTAATAAATCTAAGGAGTCATCAAAACATATTTGTAGGTCACTTATTTCACCAGATACTTTACATTCACCAACTACACTCTGTGATTCTAATGAATAAAATGTTATTGTTCCAGACTGAAAACAGACAGAAAAGGCATTTAATTAATAACATGACTAACAACCCAACAAATAAGTAGTACATACAAATAAGTAAATTATATTTAAATAATTTAAAAAATAGGGGTTGAATTCTGCAATTATGATTAATAAAAGAGCATTAGTAAAAGACATTCAGTTTTAACCAAAATCTATTCCATCTTTTAGGCAAGACTATGGGCTGGTAGTTATATACTTACCTTTGACCCAATGATCAGTATATTCTCCGATTCTTTTGTCAACCAACATACTACACATGTTGGTTTTGGTATAACAGCAAGTGGTAAGACAGTCACACTAGAAAGGGACCATCTGTGATCAAACGTATTTTGAGGTATGAACAGGGGCAGAAATGGCACCAGCAACACCTTCTGTTCACTAACTATCAGGACCCATGTACCACTGGGTTCAAAACACATACAATAAATAGGATTATCTATAAAATCCCAATCGTATGCCTTTTGCTTCCTCTCCAACTGAGCATTGATAAAAATAAATGCGAGTTCTTGGTTACTTGAAAACGCAAAAAACTTTTTCAGACCTACTTCGTAAAAACTATATGTTACTATATCAAGGTGAATTAACACGTCTAATTTAAATAAACCGGAAAAATCCAAATTTTCACTTTGTTGAGCCATTTTGCTTTATTTGTTTTTTTTTTGTTATACATACAATGCTTTTCTTTTTTTAGTGTTTTTTTTGACATCTGTGTTGTGCTGCCAGGTAATATTTTAAGTTTTCCCACAATCTATTAAGAAACTTTTTTACCCCGTGATTTTACGTACGCGGAGTCCCGTTCCCGCTCTAACAAACAAATATTTGTAAATCAGATCTTGCCTGCGCTACTATCACGGACACCTGTGATTTTGGTCGTTATTATGTATTATCTATGATCGTGGTACGGCTAAAAGGAAGTGCCGAATTATTTATTTACAATCTTATCATAACACAGCGTCTGCTCTGTCTGCTGTGCTGTGACGACCGAAATGTTGTGTTTTTGACATGTCTATGGGCGCTAATTTTAATTGTATTTTGTTAAAGACTACACTCAGCATTTATTTAAATACTAGGAACTTGATGAAAAGCTGGTTAGTATTATCTATTTAAGCAATAAGTACCTATATATGGTGATCCACAATTAAGATGATATTGATTCTTAACCTATTTTGTGACGACCTATATACATCAACTTATTTGCAGATTCTCTGAAATCACCATGTTTACTTTACGCTGCATGAAAAGATGCAAAACTATAAATGTGCAAGCTCTGGGACCCTATAAATACCAAAGCAGAAAGCAGTCCATATTCCACCGAGGGGTAAATTTTTTTTTCAAGAAAAATTTGCTTCTTACAAACAGTATTACATCAGGAGGATTTATGGCTATTGGTGACTTAATACAGCAAGAATTTGAATTTCAATCTAAATTATTATCAGTGAGATATGACTGGGGTCGCATAGGTATGCATTGAATTGACAATAGGCAATTTAAAGATTTATTATATTTTGTTACAAATATTTTCTACATAATTGACAAACCTTAAAGTTAATAAAATATAATAGAATTTGACAGGTCAGTTGATGTGGTAGTTAGATATCTTGATTATCTCGCCACAGGTTGTGGGTTCAATTCCAGAACAGTCATTTGAACATGTTTGTTTGGTCTGTCTGTAAGTAACATATGTGTTTAAAGAGCAGTACATCAGTTATTTACATGCCATAGTAAAAGCTCTGCTTAATTTGAGATCAGATAACAGTGTGTGAAGAACATCCCATGATATTTATTTATTACTTATCAGGTACCTATTTAGATTGATTGCTGGTACAGATTTCTTACCTCTAGGTCAGATAGAATTTTCTAATGAAGGTCACTTATGTTGTTTGTACTAATATTATTATTGGTTATAATTATTTGAATCTTAATAAATGCAAATTTTGTAAATTTACAGGCCGTATGTTCATAGTGGGTTCTCTGATGGGTCCAATGCACCATTACTATTATATTTATTTGGACAAAATATTACCCAAAGCTGACATCAAAACAGTTTTATCAAAAATACTCTGTGACCAGTTGTTTGCTTCTCCAGCTACAATTTTATGTTTTTTTTATGGAATGGGGTTTTTAGAAAATAAGTCTTTACAGAGATGCAATGAAGAAATCAAGGAGAAGTTTCAATATGTATATGTGGTCAGTATCACTAACAACTCACTTATTCTCAAACTCTAACACCTATCACAATTGTTTGAATTTAATGGTGACTTATATTAGGATCTGAAGTCCACTTTATATTCACATTCTATTCATTCAATAAAAACGAATCCTTCATCATTTAACAACAAGTCACTAGTGTAAATTTTGTGTGCCTATGCCTTATTTAAGCCCAGAAAGATATCAAGGTTATTTAAGCTAAAATTAATTGGTTGTGATGTCATTTATTACTTAAAAATCTTTATTTGGGTGGCTAAATTTACAAGAACCCACAAAGATGAATGGAGCTCAAATATTATATTATATGATAGAATTATTTGTTTCAGGGTGACTGCATGTTCTGGCCTCCAGTGCAATTTATAAATTTCTATTATTTGCCAACTCACTATAGAGTACTGTACATAAATGGGGCAACAATGATCTTTAACATATTCTTATCATACATGAAACATTATGATCAACATTAACCATATTATAAATATGTATATTGTTTCTTTAGCACAAGTTTTGCTTATTTAGGAATTGATGGCCCAGGATATTTAATTATTTATCACCCTGTCTGCCATTCAACATCATAATAAGAATAGTTACTTAATCAATATCTCTAGATTTTAATCCCTGCATTAAGAGATATAATATATATTTTGGAATATATGGGCTATAAAACAAAACAAGTGTCATAACATAACCTATGATTGTTTTTAGCCACAATGGTGCACAATATACCTCATCCACAAACTATTTTTAAATACATCATGAGTATAAGGAGATTGTGTATACAGTATTTAAGTTATTAAAATTAGCCCCAACACATAGTCCAATCATCCTTCCTTGTTTGTAGTTTGACTATAATACGATACAAAGCCAGTGCAGGTCCTAAGGGTAGTCCTAAGCCTCTTACGATGTCAGCTCGCCGTGCCATACTTAGAGCTTGCCCATCAAACTCCTACAACAAACAAACAATGGTTCTGCATATAATTAAACATAATATAACCTAGGCAAAGCCATTTAATAATGATGTTCATTTTACCTGTTCTTTTAAAATAGGGGCAGCCTCAGGAAAATGTTTTGTGAAATATTCAAAAACATCATTAGAAGTCCAGTTGGTTATATCTGGTATACTTGGATCAATAGGTACTTCTTCTATCAGTTTGGATGGTGCTCTATCCAGTTCATGTGGTTTTAGGAATGGGTCAACAGTAGGTGATCTGCTCCTTGGAATTATAGCTGGAGATCCAACAACAGTTGGGCGTGACTCCTGGCAATTATTACATTCCCATTGATCCCAGGCTTTAAGTCGTTCTGATATCCTTGGAGCATGACAAAGTGCATGATAAGCATCTGAACATATACTACATACTGTCAAAACACCCTGAAATAATAAAAAAATACATGTAGGCACTAAAAATAAAAGACAGATGCATTAAAATTGCATAAGCCTTAATGGTTTCAAAAAACTGATCTACTCACACTTTGCAATTTTAGGAAATTAAAGAGTGGCAAGCATGATGCACAACAGATTTTGGACTTAAACAGAATAGTTTTTAAGTAAAACTTAAAAATATTCAAATATGATCTTAATAAGCCAAAAGATATGATATACTTAAGAATATATGTAATTATTTATATTTTACAGGAAATATTATATTTATTTTAGACAAATAAGAAATAAATAATATTTGTATTAACTGTTGGCTAGTCATAATAGATCAATATATTACTTATGGACAAAATTTTAATTTGTTTTATTAACTTTATGCCCCAGTCAAATTAACTTGTCTAGTATTTTTTATTGTATTGTAATATATGTATAAAATTTTTACTTACAGCATCATTTGTTTCACAGCAGACTACACATGTCTTACAATGAGGACATTGCCATGTGTTGTCTGGTCGAGGTTTCAGGATACCAGATCCAGATTGAAGACAACTTAAGTGAGCTTTATTGTTACAGTCCCGACATTCTACCAGTCTTTCGTTGGACCCTCTCGGTTTTTGCACAAGGCATACAGAGCACACTCCTGATGTTTCATGTGGGAGAGGTTCTTCTTGTTCAATATCATCTCCATCTCCACTTCCATCCATTGACAGTTGGCTTTCAGACAATGGAGTTCCATCCATATCTGACTTTTGCAGCCCAGCAGTCATCAACCGTTTTTTTATTGTACTTTTATTTAAAGATCCTACTGGTCTACCTCTTTTACGTTTGCTAGGTACATTATTATCAGATGGATCAAATACTTTTTTTGCCATTTTGCGTCTTTCACCGACACGCACACCTGCATTACGAGTAGTAATACTATTACTAGATGCTCCACCCCCCCGTTTTTTAGGTCGCCCTCTCATCCTTTGAGGAGATGATCTACATGAAGAATTTGCTGATGAAGTCATCTGAAAGTATAACTTAGGTTAGGTAGTTTAAGTTTAAAAAGAAACATTTATTCATAGAAAAGTTAAACACTGTTTTAATACCTTTGTATTGGAGTCTACATTATAATCAAATTTGAAACTATCTGAACTGTCTCCATCATGATCAGCAGGCCCTAGGGCTAAATTGCCATTTGGTAATTTCACTAAACTGCCAGATGAAAGTTCTTTATTGACAATAGTTTCGAGTTGTTTCTTTGAATATTTTGATTCTTGTGAAGCGGCTGCTCTAACAAGGTCATCAAATGCAATCCCATTCTCCAAATAGCTTTGGTCTTGATAAATAAGAGTTGCTATTGCTGATGTAATAATTCTGCGTTCACTTGTTGCTATTGATGCCATTTCTGTATAACAAAATATATGTAGAATTTGATCTAATGCCAATATGAACTAATGATATTCAGCTATGGGGCTGCAGCATTAAGACCATCCAACACATATAGAATAAGGTGCTACTAATAAATAATTCAATAAGAAAATAAATAATAAGAAGTATTTAAGGGCATCTACACAATAATGGATTAGGTTGTTTCAGAATTTTAAATTACTTACTAAAATTAGTATTACCCTCATAAATAACGCCATATTAGTCATAAAGTAGTGTAATATTATTTGCCTGGAATAAAGATAAAAATAATTGTAGTGGACAGTCCAAAAATCTCTGAAATAAATTTACTTACTATTGTTTTGACTTGATTTCTTTCGCCACTTCGCAGCGTTTCGATAGCTCACATTATCTTTATAGTCAACTTTAAAAATACTTTTCTCTTTAAGACAACGTTTTAGATCGGCTTTTGTATCTTTAGGCGTTACTTTATAACACTTTATCATAAACTTGCAAATTCTATTAATGTCGGGTCTTGATTTTCGGGAACGCAAATGATCTATCGCTGCTAAAATTTGATTTTTATACTTTATCTCTGACATTTCTGTAAGATATATAAATATTAGACTATGAAAAGTAAATTGAACGCTGAAAGTAAATTATTAGTTTACAAACCTGAACACAATCATACCGCCGATTTTTAGATGATGCAGCGATAAAATTATATGACTCAAATAAGCCTCAGATCAATGAAAAACAAAGTTTTACACTGAGTTAGTGACTGTAAGTAAGTAAAATTTAAGTAAATAACAGGAAAGAAGAAAATACTCAGACAGACCGGAGGGGATGGAGGGAAAGAGACATAAGATTGAGGAGGGTGAAAAGTAGCTATAATTATTGTCTTTGGTTGAAGCAAAGTTTAGTTGGCTTGCGGAAGGTGATTGCTCCTAATTCATAAATCTTTATTTTTTACCATAGATACAAAACAAAGACGCCCTAATTAAGTTCCAAGAACTAAATTTAAAGAGTCGGGAAAGGCAAAAGTCTGGTAAAGTGATTCAAAAAGATATGAAAAACTTAATATGAAAAATATGAAAAACATAACATGAGAAATATGAAAAACATCATAAGAGAAATTATATTTTTTAATAGTTAATTACTTAGTTAAATCTGATGAAAAACTATACCTTAAGTCAGTTACATAGTCTAGCAGTGTTAAAACGTGACAGAATGTATAGCTTGATTCAAAATTCAAAACTATTAATTAAATTATTAGTTCCTAGATGTCTTGAAATAATTGGAACTTAATTGGCATGATAGTTAAAATTAAAACCCCTACGGTGGATAAAATGTCTATGGATAAAATAGCCGGCAGTGTGTTAAATGTGACTTACAGTTTGACCTTATAAAAGTGTTTAATCGCGTTAGCACATACCGATAAACAATTTTCAGAGCAATGCATTGGTTATTGTGGAAAAACAAGAATATGAAATGGAATCGGATTCAGAAAAAAATAAACAATTATAGGTATTTCACATCAAAATTCAAAACCATTTATTCAGTTTAGGCCCTCAGAAGGCACTTATGAAGGTCAAATTTAAAGTTACTGAAGCTACTACCTTCGTATTTAATATAATTATAATATTTTGCTAAAACACATTAATTTAAGTCGTACAAGTCATGTAAAATATACTGCAATTTTCAATATCCTCAAAATCGTCGTTGCAGTTACATTTGTATTACATTAACGACGCTACAACTGTACTTTAACCACGTGCGCCGAACAATCAATCTATTAAGAAATCTGCTTCAACATTTAAGCCGTAAGAGATATACATTTCATGTGCAGCTTTGGACTGTTAAGTAGCTGTTGCCACTAACATATACAATTCACTATATGAAGGACATTATTTACCGTATATCACAGTAAATTTGTCGGCTATTCGAAGTGGTATCCAATCGGTAATTCGGTCGACTATAAGAGTAGCCACCATAGATAATACACTGTGGCTATATCTTATATTGTACAGAGAGCTGCTACCCTATGATCTCTACAGAAAAGAAAAATGACAGTAATAGAAAAATACTGCGATTGTTCGTAGTAAAATTTTGCATTTATTGATTGACAAAGCAACAAGAGTTATTGATGAAAGTTATGAGCATTTTATTCAATTATTTAATGTTATAATAATAAACATGACTACTCTCTTTGTACGTCGTATGTGTTTAACGTACAGAAAATCGCTGTGTATACGAGCCGCGTTATATTCATCACAAGCGGAACATGCGAGTGAATCAGGAAAAGTAGTTAATGTAGCTATTATTGGTTCACCCAATTCTGGAAAAAGCACTCTCATTAATAATATTACAGAAAGAAAGGTGATAATCTAAGTGGTTAAATAAATAACCTTAAATCTTTATTATTAGTAAATATTTGATTTCAGAAATATTATTATTTTGTTTGTTTTTAGATATGTGCCGCATCTAATAAAGTTCATACAACAACAAAACTTATGAGAGCTATGTGTTATCAGGATGACACACAGATAATATTTTTAGATACACCTGGAGTTATAACTTCCAGAGAACAAAAGAAGTAAGATTGTTTTTACAACACTTATTTATATTATGGCTTGTTTGGCTGATGTAGGTGAATATCATATATATATATATATATAATTATACATAAGGGAATTATCACACTGGCAATTTGTACTCACCTTGCTTTCAACTTGCTTGCATTTAGCCAGTGTGATAAAGCTCTAAGGGGTCACTTGGATGGTTCCTAGCTATAGTTTTACAAGGTCAATGTTTAAAAATATATGATCACCCATTTTTGTATAAATCAACTTCACACTTTTATATAAACAATGTTCAGTTACTTTTAGTTTATAGCGCAATCTATTGGGGTATACAATGTTTGCAGAGTCAGGTAGTGTCTTTAAATACCTGTAAAACTGCATCATTATAAGTAGGCACTGTATTTATGTTATTCTTATCTCCATATATGCCTTCCAAAAGTTTAGAACCATCAAATACAAAATGAAATGGACAAATAATAATAAAAATGCATGAGTGTCATGGAACACTCCTTTGGAAGAAGTCCTTTCATTTTATTTTATTTATCATTATTGATATATGGTTATTTATTGAGTAATAGAGCTTTTAGTGCAGAGTTTGTCTGGGGATGTACCCTACCTAGGGACTAGGTCCCTTATAACTTACTCATATTCATCGTGAAGCAGTAGTGCATTTGTATTATTGTCTTTCAGTTAGAACGGTAAGGGGGCTAGTGAAATTACAGACACATAATTTTAATCATTTATTTGTTAAAAGAACATCGGATACAAATAAATTTATAACTAGAGTCTGAAAGCAATTACATGACACACAAAATTACTTATGAATTGAAGGAAATGGCCAATAGCATATGCGCTATCTACACTGTACACTTTAGGGGGGTTGTGACTGTTTTTTTTACACTTTTTTCGTTTAGCCCATACTGTCCCATAAGGAACTTTGTTCCAATTGTAACCTAATATTTTGTAATAATGTACTTAAATGTTTCTGTTTCATTTTCAGATACAATTTGCCAGAATCAATGATAGGAGCATGCCACAAAAGTTTAAGATGTGCAGATGTTATTGGTGTAGTACATGATGTTTCTAATAGCTACACTAAAGAAAGTATGCTCACTGATGTAGTCAATATGCTTAAAATGGTTCAAGAAATACCAAGCTTTCTAATTTTAAATAAGGCATGTACAAGTAGTATTTAAATTTACATAATTTAAATCAAATGTGAGTTATTGACTAGTCTCACTAAAAATAGACTTTGTTAGATAATTCTAGAGGAGCCCTACGCCATAAAACAAGACCAGGTGTGGTTACTACAACCTACATACTAATCAGACCTATTATTTGATTAATGCATCTACCCTGCAGTTTTACCCCCTTTTCCCAAGGGTTCTATTCAATGTTTTTATTCAAAATTCAAAGCAATGTAGGTACAAAGTTTAACCCTTAGAGGAAGATTCTTGGAGGTCAAAGCTGAAACTAAAGTTATAACTGAGTCAATATCTTTTTCCTTTTTTTTAATGACCCTCAGGTCACTCTTACATCCTTATGCGGTCAATCGAGTCAATATCTATATCTTCGATAAAGTATTTATATACTCCACCATGCCATAAACAATGTGCGTGCTTAGAATGCCTCATTTTACAACAGGTGTTGTGTCTTTGAGGTGTCCAGAGGTAACAAACAAACTCACATGTACCTTACAATATTTGGGTCAGGATTATTTATAACTTTTACAAATTTTATGTGTTGTTTGTTATCATCATTGTTTTTCTTATTCGCAGATTGATACATTAAAATCGAAAAGTCAATTATTAACAATTATAAGGACTCTAACAAATGGCTTAATTGCTGGTAATCCTATACCTGGTAAGGATAAAGAAGGAAATAAGAAGAAATTATTGCGAGGATATAGCCATTTTTCTGATGTATTTTTGGTTTCTGCTTTGAAAGGAGATGGAATTCAGGATATTAAGGTACCAATCAATGATTAAGAAATATAACTATTATTTGAAACTATAAATTGAATTTAAAAAATATCAACATTGATGTTTTGTCTCTGTCCACAGCAATATCTCATGAGCAATGCAAAGCCAGCGAATTTCCAATACTCTTCAAGTAAATGGACAGATCAGTCACCGGAGATATTAATAGAAGAAGCTGTAAGAGCTAAATTTCTAGACTTCCTATCACAAGAGATTCCATACAACTTGACTACCCTGTTGGAATACTATGAGGAGATAAAAGAGGAAAATAAAATTATCTGTTCTGTAGTTGTTGAATGCCCTTCAGAAAGACTTTTGAGGCTTGTGGCTGGTGCTGGAGGTGGTCGCTTACAGCAAATAAAGTCCCATGTAACAAATGATTTATTTGAACTATTTAAGAAAACAGTTGTAATTGATATTCAATTGAAAGTTAAAATGCAAAAATCCAAGCCTTAAATTCGAAGGACATTAAAATTGTATATGCATTATTTATACCTAAGATTATGCCAGAGAAATAAAATTGTACATAAATTATTACGGATAGTTGTTTTAATTACGTTTCCTATCCCCAAATTGTTTTGCTGTTACTAAAAAAACAGGCAAACTAGCAGGTCGAGCAGTGCCCAGTACCTCTACCATGAGTTGCTATCGAAACTTACTTTAGTCACTAGCAAGTAAACTACTAACGATAAAGTATTTCTCGATAGCAACTGTCAAATTTGTGACTCATGGTACCGAATTTCTATAGCAAAGGCTAAAAACGTTACTCGCTAGTGTTTACATTTCGATAGGTTTACCTATCGACTCGTACTATCGATTTTAGTTCTTTAGGTGACCGCTAGTGGCGCTGTACAGATTTGCCATAGAAATGTATTACGCCGTCGCTAGCGAGTACATACGTTAAAAACTCATGGTAAAGGCACTGAGCACTAACGTCTATCGAAAGCATTGCGTCATCGTATCGAGTGGGCAAAGAGCTGGTTTAAATGGAAAATTTTACACCGTGCATATCGCGACGTAATTATTTTTATACTCTGCGCACTTGACAGATATTCTTGTACAGGTCTCTCCATTGGCCACTTTGGTCATTTGTCCAGGGTACAGCAATCCATGGGACCCTCTAGTTCCAGATCCCCAACCGATAACCGATAAAACTGAAGGAATATAAGGTTTACGTGGAGGTTACAGAGAATGCGTGCGACAGATCGTATCGGATCGGGGTGCCGAGGCGCGTTCTGTGATGTCATAATATCATAGTGTTAGGCGCCCCATAAATAGTAGATAAGTGTCCAGAGCCTCCATTAGGCTAAAGACTGCTCTGGGTGCGAGTAATATTGCGCACGGAGAAAGCCGACTCAATGTTATATTAAAAATATCGTTATTGATTAGCTTACTAAACTTTAGAGCTTTTGATGGCTTTTTCCTTGGTTTCTAAAAAAAAAAAAAATCTTCAATTCTGTTTGAATTCTTTTCACTTGTAAAGTTTTTGTACCTGTAAAGATAATATTAGACTAAAGAAAAGTTGGTGATTTCTTTAAATCCAAATTACCGTAGAGCCTGAAAACCATGAACCAGTGGTATTTCTTATCTGTATTTTATATCACATCGGCCGACAAAATATCAGACGGTCCACGGTAAGTGGTGCCGCCTATGGATATTTGCAACACCAGGGGCATCGCCAATGCGTTGTCGACCCTACGTAAAGTTGTCAAGTTCCAGAGAGTCTCTTAGTGAATTTCTTTCGAATGGTATATGCGAGCCCTTACCTTTATAACCGAAACAGAGTAATAGAACTGCACTACTGCTTCACGGCGGAATTGCTAGTAAAAAAATTATAATGCCATAAATTAAGCGATTACTTTAAAAAAGTTAAAAGGGGTCAGAGACAAGGGGGTGCGGGAATTAAATCTTTTCGGTAAAGAAGATATACCTACATACTTAAGCCAGCATCACATAAAAAAAATTGATATAATATTAATGGAGATGAACTTGAGCGTGAAGTGAATTAAATACTCTTTGATTATCATATTCATTGGTGACATGTAGTTCTATGGTATTCTGTAAGCTTGTCATACAATTTTTTTTAGTAGATCATATTTATTTTATATGCGTTATTTATTAGAATTAACATGAGTGTTTTAGACGAGTGTGCCGAATTGTTGTTGGTTCATAAAATTGCGTCGAGGCTGCTACCTAATTGCATTTTCATCTATAATACCTCTTTTGGTGTTGTTGTTCCTGCTTTGCTTGATTACAGCAGGCTATAAGGACCTGGGTCTCGGCGAGGAGCTGTCGTCGTACACAGTTTACTTCTTTTTTATTCCTAGTCTCATGCTTTATGTTGCTAGTGTAGTCTTACTGTTTGGTTTGTGTTATGGAAATAATGATATGGTATCAGTATACGTGTGGCATCTTCTAGTACATGGTATTATAATAACCCCTTTCTTCATTTTATGTTTGATAATGGCCGTAAAGAATCACTCTTTAGTTTTAACGGTATCTGTTATTGTATTTTGCTTAATTTACTTAATATGTATCTACCACTTCTTTCTTGTTACAAATTCTTATCGAATGAGAATATAAACATAGTTTTATGGATTTGATTTATTAATTTAAGTACTAGCTGTCTCCCACGGTTTACCCGTGTTCCCGAGGGATGTTACATTATCCCGGGATAAAAAGTAGCCTATGTACTATTCCAGACTATAATCTATCTTTTTGCAGCGCCATATTTCATCCAGATCCGTTAAGCTATTCTAGCGTTATTAAGTAACAAACATACAGCGATGAAAACATTCGCAATTATAATAGAAGTAACTTGATAAATATTAGGTATATTAAGAAAGGAGATGAGGCGAAACAGTTCATGTTGTTTAAAGAATACAATTCCATTTCCGAGCCTCGATTATCGTCTGGCTTGCGCTTTAGGATACCGTTGGCTCAATACTGTTGTAATGTTATATTATCTACCTACCCCTTGTCTCTTATAACTACTTATTAGACGGACCAGTTGGCTTGTAGGCGTAGTGGCTAGACCCTGACTGCCACGCCGCAGGTCACGGGTTCGATTCCCACGCAGGACAAACATTTGTGTGCATGTCTGTTTGTTCTGTGTCGGAATGTAAATATTTATAAAACTATGTGTTTAAAAAATTGAAAATGTAGTGTATCAGTTGTCTGGTTTCCCTAGTACAAGCTCTGCTTAGTTGGGGATCAGGTGGTCAGGATTACATTTATTATTATAAACTTAATAATGGATAAACAGGTACCCAGGTGTGAGAAGTCGTCATTAATGAAATGCAACAGTGTTGCAATATTAAGACGCTATGTTCAATATTCTCCCTCAGGATATTCTCAGTTAAGAATAGAATAGTACAAAACACAAGACCACACAAGTTTGTTAAGACTTGTTTACGGACAGTTACAGTTTCAGTTTATGTGATGGTTGTCCCTAACTTGGTGTGTAGGTAGGTACTTACTTTACACATATACGATTTAAATGATCTTAGTTTTGGACAAACTATTTAGTCTAATTAGGATTACCCACATTACAATAAATTAAACCTTCATATTATCCTTAAAGTTTAGCAGTTAAAGTAACACTCATACATTAATAAAGTTGTATCAAAACAGATTTACCTACCTTTTTTAACATCGTATATATTATATCTACAAACTAGCCATCCCTTGCGGTTTCACCCGCATTCCCGAGGGATGCTACATTTTCCCGGGCTTAAAAGTAGCCTATATGTTATTCTAGGACATGTTCTATCCATGAATTTTGAATTTTTTAATTTTCATGTGCCAAGTTTCATCCAAATCCGTCCGGTAGTTTTTGTATGAATGAGTAACAAACATCCATACATACAAACTTTCGCATTATCAATATTAGTAGGATGTATAAATTAAGATTTGTATCTATATGAAGCTATTCACACACCCAATCCGAGTAGTAGCTACCTTAGATTTTTATAGAAATAGAGCTGCATTGAATTGTTTGAAGGCGCATTTGTAAAGGCACGTTTTAAAGTGAAAGTAGCTATGTAAATAGTTACAATTCATAGGTACAGGAAGCAATAAATAAGATTTTCAGTTCGCGAAGATCCTCTGCTCCCCTAGCGCTTTCTTTGTTCTCACTTCCTTATTCTTTATTGTCTCCTTAAAGCATTTAACAAAATCTCCATTCACAGAAGCAAGGTAAAATGTTCGCTTCAGTGGAATGTTACTTATATTGTTATAGGGTTTAGTTCTCCATTTTCAGTTAGTAGGTACCTACTTAACTAAGCTCTCGATGAAATCGTTCTTCACTATGGTAAAGTAAAATAAATACATTAGGTAATATGTAATTAAGAAAATTCTGCTAATTTTAGGTATATTTTCCAATCGAATAGACAACAAAGGTAAGTGTGAGAGTAATCAATACTTATAGTAATTTTTTTATAAGATAATCTACTAAGACTTTTATCCTAATATAAGGTGTAACGTATTTTTCTTTAATGTAACCTATAATAAGTATTTTGTAATTGTTAAATATAATATTATGTAAAATTGAAATTATAAAATAGCCAAAAAGTCAGAATAGATAAAATTTATATAAAAAATTATTTAATAAAAAATAAAAAAGAATGTAACCTTGCTGAGTTTCTTGCCGGTTCTTCTCAGTTGAAGGCTGACTTCCGAACCGGTTGTAGCTTCAGTAACTTTAAATTTGACCTTCATAAGTGCCCTCCGAGGGCCTAAACTGAATAAATGGTTTTGAATTTTGACGCAAAATTGCAAAATAGAGATAAACTTTTCTATATGTTTTTGTTATCCTTGTGCCCCATAAGAGTTGGTATAGGAAAACATTATCGGGAGGTGCGTCGACAACAATCCTTACACGAGTCGAAGGCTCTTATTCCGATTGTATTGTAAGCGGCAGTATCAATGAGGGGTCGTCAATACCCTCCGCGGGGCTCGGTGGATATTGAGGGGAGCCGCCTTAGAAATATCGGGATAAAAAAGCTCTTTCACGAGAAAATTCATGATTAGATATTGTGAATTGAAAGTGTCTGACATTAAAAGAAAGATAACGTTTGCAATAAGATTATAAAGAAAGTGTTTTGATTATCTTCTATCTATCTATCTATATTATATTGAGTACATTGGATTTATGTATTTACATTGGAATAGTTCGTAAAAACAAAAGCTTTTAGTGAACTAGCTGTAATATTATTAAAATGGCAGTGAAAATCTCACCTGAGTTGTTATAAGCTAAACCCTCACACCGGATATGTTGAAAACCTTCCAAAGTAAAGCTTTTAACCTCTCGAGTCACAATTACACTTGTGTGCTCCTAAAAATTCACACCAACCGCATTTCAGTAGATGGAGTCCAATCGAACAAAAGTTTCAACGATATATGTAGATGAGGCACCTTCCTGCAGTACCCACTCGATTCGGAAAATGGCCTTTGTATTCATTCCTACATGTTAGGCCAAAAGCGTAGACGTACCTTTCAGGAATTGAAAGAAATAAAACTGAAAATACCCATTTTTGGTCAAATCTTTTTATCTTGCAGCTTATGGTGCTTACACTACCGATTCTGTAACAGCACAATTCGGTAATAGCATGATCTAGTCTAATTAACTAATGCTATGTAGGTTCTCTATGATAATATGAATTCATTTTTTTATACGACATGGGCCGACAATCAAGCAGACGATCCACCTGATGGTAAGTGGTCACCGCCGCCTATGGACATTTGCAACACTAAGGGCATCGGCAATTCGTTGTCGACGCAGAGAAGTGATGATCTTAAGTCTCATGTGCCTGTAATTTAACCGCCCCCCTTACCTTTCCAATCGAAACACAGTAGTACAAGTACAAGTTGGTAGGTACTTCCCCGGACGAACTCTGCACTTAGAGCTCCATTACTAAAAAAAAATCTATTATTCAATAAAAAGTACCTCCTTTGTTTAGATAAAGACAGGTGCACACCGTATGGTTAACTTAGTTACATATGAAATAAGTAGGTCAGTTCAGGTCCGCACCTACTATGTATTTATTTATAGCTACTATTGATGTATCAATAGGTTCACTCTATTAATAATTGAGTAATTCATCACTCATCGTTTAATCATTCACAAAGTCTAATGATGATCATGAATGAATGATTATGTATTGTAATATAATGGTACTAAAGTCATATTTAGTGCAGTATATAAATATTAAATAAATAAATGAAATAAATTAAAATAGCTTTTATTGTTGTTTCTTTTCTTTCTTATTAAATACCTACTTACTAAAAAAATAACGAAATTGACTTAATAAATTATAATTTGAATTATCGGCAACTAGATGTTTGTGTGGAACAGCTTGTTTGTCGAGAAAGGCCCCTACAGATTTCCACGTATTCTATAGTATAAATAAACATATTATTCATCAAATACCTATTGCAGCTTTGAGTACCTACATTGCCATAACTTCTTGTTGCAAGACTTGGTTGCTAAGTTCATATACATAGTTTCTATGCTCTATACGTAGCTGAGCCAGTCGAAAATTCGGCCACATGTGCACCGGCACGTCTGGGAACTTAGGATGTGCTAGTAACGCGCTAAAACGCTCCTCAACTTTGTATCTCACTCAGGTGAGAATGAATTGTTCCTTCCCTGAAGAATTCACAAATTAATTTTAGAATTGTGTCACTTATTCATTCTGGCATTGAATTGTGGTTTCTTAAACTCAATAGAGCAGTTTTGTTTTATGATAGACGAGCTAATTTTGTTTATTAGATTTTGAAACCTAATAAAATAAAATCATTTGATGAAAAACTAAGGCAGGTACGGTCAGTATCATAAGTAGCATATCGCACCCTCAGTACGATAAGGGCTCAACTAAAAATTTTGCGAAATGGAGTTACGATCATAGAGAGACTAAACAAAGTACGCTCTATACGATGGATAGTAACACATAGTCAATTTAATGATAGAATGTTTTTTCTACCGACACTTCAGCATCTTTAACACCGGGACCCACCTTGCCCGCTCAGTGCGAAGTGACCCAATCAGAGATGTGCCAAAAGTGATTTTTTTAGTTAAGCCCCTATCGTTCTGAGGGTGCGATATGAGTACCACAATAATTCATCTCTCTAGCCAATGTTAGTCATTATAATGAGGTTAAGCTTGTAAGTTTGGCTTAAGGAGGTAATCCCCAAATCTACTCATCCGTTTTAATACAATCTTTCACTGATAAGCTACATATTCCCGAAATAACATAATCTATATTGTAAACGCGAGTCGGTAGGTACTAATGTATAAAGGTAAACCAGTATTTAATATGTTAACTAACTTTCATATGTATTAGTAAACTAGATTCTAGATTAGTTTAACGGCCAAAATTAATATTTGATCCCGATGCATCAATCTATCGATATGCAATTTAGTTTACAGGTGTTCATCATATTTGGATCTCTCTCTTCATTTAATTATGTTGCTGAGAATAGGTACTATAGTAACCAGCTTCTATAACACAAACTTTGTCGGTGAGTCGAGAGCGCACTTCTCGTGATTGCGTAGCTAACGAGAGAGACAGAGCATAGAGACCGCTGGGAAACATCGTGGAGCTTGTGTCATACTTTATAGAATCACACCCCAGATAACTAATTTTCATATGGGCCAGTCGGCGTGGTGGTTACCCTTACTATTAATTTCATTAGGTTTATTGTTATGAAACGAGCAGTATACTCATATACATGTCTATTGTACGTAAATTAATATAATCTTAGTTTATTTACAGAATACGTATGCATGGTCCTACAGGTCGGTTTTTATTTATACAAATAACACGTTAAAAAAATTTTAATACGCCACTATTCCTCTTTCCACGAAAACAATAAAAACTCTACATAACAATCGTAAAAATTGAAATAGACGTGAAGCGTGGCCAAAATAATAACCGCAGACTTTTTAAAGCTCTGAGAGTTAATAAAAACGAAACGAGTGTAATTGTATTTGAAACTTTTGGATTCCACAGAGACAGGATATGGTCTACCCGGAATCGGTCATCAAAATTATAATTCACGTCGAGCGTCACTCTACGGCAATTCCCGCTATGGTGATCTCGAATGTAAACGTATTTTACAGTAATAAGAATAGAAATTTGACAAATTTATTGATTACTATCTAACCCTCATAATTTTTAGTCTTTCGAAGTCAACAAGGAACTGTTTTGCCAAGTCCGTCTGTCCTTTTGTCCGCGGTTTAACGCAGATAATACCAAGATTATTATATTAAATCGTCCATACACAATAACCGAGAATGTTTTTCTTTTTCATCTATTCCATTGTGTATGGTGTCGTTGAATAAGTTTTTAATAAATATTGCGGATATATAAAGAACAATTTCGGTTCAGGGATCTGTTTGCGAAATATTAAGCTTTAAAGTAGTATTTTTTTCTATGGGATAAGTGTCGCGCCTACAAGCTAAGCCGTCGATTTTGTTTATGAGAAATATTCACGATAAGTAAGTTAACGAGTGATAATAATCATTCAACTAAAATAAGTTACTAGCTTTACCCCGCGGTTTTACCCGCGTTCCCGAGGGATATCACATTTTCCCGGGATAAAAAGTAGCCTATATATTATTCCTGGATATGTTCTATCTATGTGCCAAGTTTCATCCATATCCGTTTAGTAGTTTTTGCGTGAATGAGTAACAATCATACTTACATACAAATCTTTCCTCTTTATAATATTAGTATAGAAGTATAGATATAGACTACCAACACTGGGCGTAGCCCGATACACACTTAGTCGGTATAGCTTGGTATTTATATAAAGTTATAAATTCTTTCTGAAGTACATGACCTTAACGTATTTCAATTCTTAAAAGCTGAATGTATAGCCTACCCCGTATCACATTCGTAGCATTCCCGTAACCACTACGAGAATGTGCAGCAAAACGTCTACGAATGCACTTATTTCGTTCTACTTCAATAGATACTTAGGAACCATTATTTTCTATCTATATAGAATTTGACTATATAGGCTTATGATATTGATAAACGCGGGGGACAGCTATTAAATATAAAAATACTCATTTGTATATTTTTCAATAATTATGACCATCAGAAGTAACATCATAAATTGTATGTATTGTAACACCTATAAACATTTTCATTAAAATTGATGATTTTGATATTCACGTTACGTGGTTCAATTTAGAGAGATGACGATTGATATCTGGTGAGTAATAAATAACGTTCCCAGTTGAAACACATGAGTTCATTCGCGCCATCACCCGGCAATATTTCACGCAATGTGCTCCAGAGGACCGCTATCTCCAGGATTTATCTAGATAGCGAAAAAGACACGAAAAGGACTAATAATACATCAATTCTTGACATATAATGTTGCAGCGGAAGAAAGAAAACCTTTAATAGACGGTAAATTTTCAATTATTTGGGATCATTAATACAAATAAAAAAGATCGATTCTAGTGTTTGACAATAATAAGTTAATTATTATAACATAAAAAAAATTGAATAGTTTTCCGTTAAAAATTCAACCAAAAAGTCTAAACATTTTATCCAACCAAATAGGTTATTGTCTGCAATAAAGCCCCGCTATAGTAAGTACCAGGCTTAAGCTTTCTAGAGTTTGTGGTTAGATTTGGAGGTCTCTACATATTCATACAATCTCTGAAAGTTTCCCGTGGTGCGGTGCGGTGCAAGACAAGTTCGTTGTGTGGTGTTAGCGTGGTGTTCGTAGATACTATTAAATAGTGTAATAAGCACATAAGTTTCGCCGGAGCACCGGTAGGACGTGATTCACTCAGGTCGTTTAAACTATTTACGTTCGACTACCGAGCACTAACCAACAACATTATTTTATAAGTGTAAAATAAACTTTTGATTACTTTATTCATTCGAGCATTTAATGGCAAAGTGTGCGAAGTCCCCTAAACTAGAGAACGACTGGGTATGAGAAAGTTTAAGCATGAGTAAAGGGTATTCAATTCCTTTAACGACCATCATTTTTGTCGGGGCTTGCCATGAATCTTGAAGATAACCGTTTAATGGAAATAACAGCTCGGCGAAGAACATTATGGTCATACGCGAACTATCGCCTGCTATAACCTTAAAAGGGTAATATTTCTGCATAAATATAAACTTTTTGTTTCATAAAAGTAATATCATTCCTTTATTATACAAATTTATTCAGATCGTATTTTTCTCGGTCAAATTTAATTAAATGTTCTCTTTCATACGAGAGTAAGCGAATTAAACTGAAAAGGAAACAAATGTTTGATTAAAGTTTTTCTGACATGCACCGTTATTAACAATCATACAACAAGTAAAAGTATAGTATACATAGTATCATGCATTAAGCTAAGTCGCCAGCTACGTCTGCTTGTTTGTTAGCTTACTTCTATTTAACTACCTAATAAATTTGGATGCGGATTTTACTAAAATTTTAAGAGTTTTATCCAAAAGGAGTGTCAATTATTTTAAATACTAAATTACATATTAAATTAAAAGATAGCTGAGAAATCTTAATGTTTTATGCAAGTCGTAAAAAGACTGAAAGAGCACTTACGTGGCTTCCGCTGAATAAACCATAAGAAAATTTAATTTATGTGACAACAAAGTCTGTGATAGCAAATATCAATTTTTTTTAAATGACTTTACCTTTCAAAATTTGACTATAAAACCGAGCTTTTTGCGATGTTATTTTAGCTGACATGTATTTAATCCACATCCAATTAAACGTGTTAGTTACATTAGGCAATAAATTATGATCAAAGTAATCATTGAACCTAAAAACACCACGTTCAGTAGAACGCAACCGTGCGAAGCTGGGACGGGGCGCTAGTTCTAGCTCATTATAAAAACGAACATTGGGAGTTCAACAATTTTATATACTAGGTTTAACTTGTTATGATGTATATCTAAATATAAACAAAATAGGGTTCCTATGACGCACCATTACCTCCAAACTACTGAACATATCGGGATAGGACTGCTACCATTCCTAGATGGTTATAGGCGATAAACGCGGGTAAAACTGCGTGGGACAGTTAGTTTATAAATAAATTATAGAGACTTGTTCGGACTGTCTGACCTATCAACGCATAGCCTAAACAACTGGGGATACTTAAATTATAAACACATGTTCTTTTCAAAAGTCAGGCTTCCATTAAGAATGTTTTTAAAAATTTTACCCCTCTGGTGCAAAATAGGGGACGAAATTTGTGTTAAAAAATCTACAATTTTATAGCTTAGTCAGTAACAACTGGTACTTGGGTTCTTGCTTAGAAATTAAGGCTATTTATTCCAGTATTTTTCGAAATACCACACAGGGATTATCCATTAATCACGTGAGGCTCGAAAGGGGGGCAAGGGGAAGCTGTGAGGGAAAAAAATCACTAAATATCACATGGGGGATTATATCATGAGATATCTAGCTGTCCCCCGGGGTTTTCCCGCGTTCCCGTGGGATGTCACTTGTATTATACATATAAACCTTCCCCTTGATTCATTCTATCTATTAAAAAAAACCACATCAAAATCCATACCGTAGCTTTAAAGATCTAAGCATACATAGGGACATACAATCAGTGGGAATCGACTTTGTTTTATACTAAGTAGTGAAAAAATTTTGCTAGGGGGAGGGTAGTCTAGAAGCTCACGTGATTAATGGACAACCCCTAAGAAGGTAAAAAGGGGGTGGAGTTTATACTACGTGGTTATCAAATTGTATCAAGATCGGCCGCGTCGAGGCGATATTAAACAAGCAAACAAACTCATTTGCACATTTTTAATATGAATTTGGATTAGGATGACCTGTTATAACCCCTTCATTTATTTTTAAAAGAAAGGGTTTGAACCCTATTACGGCTGTTGTGTGCAGTATTTGCATACCGCACATTGTTGAAGTACCTACAACTTTTATTTAAAGAACTTTTGATCTTAACGACCGTTATGTTTCTTGAGAAAAAAAAATCACAAACAAAGTTCAAACACACGTAAAAGGATTCCAGTGTAAACAATGTCAAATCAACACGATGAATTTATCTAAAGGGAAATCTCTCTCGCGAAAAGCAAACACGTCTCGAGCAAAAGACTACTGAGGGATGAGTGATTCACTGGGTTAGAAAATGTTAGTTGATTTTTGAATTTCACTCTTCAATGCTCGCTTTAACGTGGGGTGAACCAACGCGCGCCCAATTGTGTTTACATGTTTTCCAGTGATCATCTCCAATCAACAATTTTCGGGGACGTATGTTCACGATTTTTTGATTTTCGACTTTAACGGTATTCTGATAGAAATATACAATTGATTTTATACCTATCCGTAAATTCACAATTACATACAAAGAATAAAAATAAATAAAATGCGGAAAATAACATATGTGTGTGCAAAATGAAAAATGAAAATGAAACACGTTGTGAAGTATAAAAAATAGAATACAGTGCGATGCAACTAAGAATAGCAAACAGCAGTGTGGAGTTATAACAAAAGCTAAATGCCTACATTGTTGTTACAGTTAACACTCGCTGTTAAAGTTGGTAAAAAAAGAGGAAAATTGAAGTGAAGCCAATTTCTGTAGATGACAGGAAACTTTGTTAAATCTTATAACAGTGGAATTTATGATTAGAGCCTGAGTAGTGCAGCGCAGCTCTAACTTTAGAATTCAATTAGGTAGCGGCGATTACGAATACTCATTTTTTAACTTTGACTTTGCTTTCATACTTTTTTTATATAGTTCTTTGTTACAGTCATCGTTGCCCGTAGTTTTTTTTTATATAATTTAAACTGCTAGCTGTGCCCCGCAGTTTCACCCGCTTTCCCGAGTATTATAGTATCTGTCCTCAGAGATAGCGCCGATAACCAACATTAAAAAAAAAAAAATCTTATTTTTTATTTTCAATTAGTTTATCTGCTATCTCTCTATACATCTTCAACCCGAAGATAAATCCAACAAATCAAAGATCATTGAAATCTGTGCACCCATTTTTGAGTGAACAAATGATGTAACTAACACGACTTTATTTTATATACATGCTAGCTGTCCCCCGCGGTTTCACCCGCGTTCCCGAGGGATGTAACATTTTCCCGGCATAAAAGTATCCTATGTTACTTCTAATACCTTCAAGAATGTGTGTGAAAAGTTTCATGACGATCGGTAAAGTAGTTTTCGCGTGAGAGCGTAACAAACTTACATTTTCATTTATATACTTATATATTATATAAGTAGGATGTATATACTCGCAGATATGAAAAAAAACGCAACAAAAATTGATAGTAAGGCCGCAGTAACAATAAACGCTTTTCGGGTTCCGAAAACAATAGGTTTTACATAACTTATTATGTAATTGTATCCACCGTTACCACAATGAATTACACATTTTCCATTTATTAAAAGGTGTTATTGTATTACGCCGTCAAAAGTGTTGCCTTCAGTAAATGATAACATTAACAATTACTAGTTGCCAAACAATCGAAATTCGACCGTAATTTCATATACATTTAAAGTTTGAACTTTACTGAAGTTTTATTGTCAGAGCATATATTAATAACCTCTTTGATCATTGCATATAACTTTTTTGAATTTTCTTCTTTTACGTCAGCTTGGAACGTGTTACAAATACGTCATTACGTGTTTGACATTGGCTGTTAGAACGTAAGCTATCAAGTATATTGTAAAATATGTGTGTGTTAAACGTATGGTAGTGTGTGTAATTTTTTATTTTATTTTATTTATTAAGGTAAACAAAACAGGTAATAGTTGAATCTTGGTTTATGACATATAACATTAACATTAAAAAACTAGACTATAATCCGAAATATGTTTACACAGCATGCACATGTAATGTTAATTTTAATTAATTTAGTGGTTACTTCTAATGCATTTTATATAAAAAATTGCTTTATGCACTTCTCCGCCATATAAACTTTAACCGTGTTAAATTTCACATTCATTCGTTTGCGTAATTTTCTTACAATGTGGTCTATATATTTTGCTTCACGTATTAATAGATAGGTAAAAAATAGCTTTAAGCACTTCTTCATATAAACTTTAACTGTGTCAAATTACACGACTATCATCATCAGCATATCCCGCCCACTGGGACGTAGGCCTCACCTATGGCACGCCACTGAACACGATTATACGTTTCAGCAATTTTCTTAAAAATGGGTTTCAAGTTCGCTTTACGTATTAATACATATATGGAACTATAAAAACTCTGGTATTCGGTACACAAGTTAATACTGTGATATTGAAACCTATAAGAGTCTGTAATAAATAAAACTTACAACCGTTATGATAGTTGCGCGTTACTAATCACACTTAGCCTAATGTTAGTCCTTATCGAAATGTTATCGGGCATTAATTAAACTAACGCAAGATCAAAGTCCTGTAACTATTTACGTATTTGTGCTACTTATACTGATAGTTTGTTATATCTGATCAAGTCTTGTACTCGATATGTTTTGTACTTAGGCACACCATTTACATGATTAGGTTTCGTTATTTCTTATGTTATTAGTCCGTTGTTTATTGACAGTTACAATCTTACGTCTAAGTAAATCCTTGTGAAGATATATTTTTTTAGCATGGTACATTCTTAACACACCCATCTGATCCCAAACTAAACAGAGCTTGTACTATGGAAACCAGATAACTGATTTACTACAAACGGTACTAGTTGTACGGTATTTGATCATATACTATTTTTTTAATATAAACTAATATAGATCCAGACTCAGAAGGAACAGACAAATGTTTGTCTTGGGTGGACGTCGAACCCATGATCTGCGACGTGGTAGTCAAGGTCCCTAACCACCAAGCCAACTGGCCCATCAAAATTGCCGTTCTTGTCTGTGTTTTGCATTGTCTCGGTTAACAATCTAACATTTCTATCACGCTTTTATAACTTGTAACTATGTCATAAATTTTGGAAGTCGATTTTAATCTACTTCTGATCGTTCTATCGATTTAAAACTTTGTAAGTATTCGGATAACGATAAAATTATTTGACGCCATTCAGCTGACCTGATGCTGGAGCCAGTAGATGGTTCGGGGATCTCTTTCAGTGGCTGCTAATGATGTTTTTGGCCTCATTTGTCGAGTTCTAGACATTACATTTGATATTTAGGCTTGATGATGGACCCAGGAAGGGGATAGTGGAACTCTTCAGTGTACTAGTTACCCCCTTGAGTTTGGGCTCATTTGTTTTATTTCGACAAGTCCTATACATTTAATTTGGTAAAAACATAAAATGGGCAAAGGGTAGCTCACGGTTCTGATATTTGTTTAGTTAACGATCTTATTTTTTTACTTCTCCCACCATCTGTCTCCTATATAAACCAATGTCTCAATAATATTAGGGTAGTCTAACCTCATCCTTCGTTCTGAACTCATCATCACTGTTATTATAATTCTATTTCTAAATAAATTATTTTTTAAAGCAAGTTTTGTTTACCATATAACAAAATAGATAAAGTTCCACGGCGTGAGTTTTTGCTTTTTTAACTATTTGGCTTATTATTTCTACTATGGATACATGGCGCTTTATGGTACATAGGTTACTTTTGACCTCAAACTCACTATGGAACGTGCTATACAAAGCCATTTGTTCAAAGCTGTCGCTATGTAGCGAGTCCGGTAGCATTTAATTCTTGTTTGTTTTATTAAAGCCATGCTCATTTAAATTTAATTAATTTATGAATAAAGCATATTGGTACTATAGAAATCAAACTGTTTAAAGGTATATGGTTTTAAAACATTTAAATGAGAGTCAACATGCCTATTTGGGCACTTGACCGCAAATATCCTAAAGATTGAGGTAGGAAGTCCTAAATTGAAGTGAAGTTTTCTCATTAATTTGATTACGTCGATCCCAGGGCCCGACCCGTGTCACAAGTTACTTCATTAGTTACGCAACTTGCTGAAAGTAATCCTAGGGAATTACGTTTTGTAAGACACGAATCACCAAAATTATGCTGACTTGCTTATTTTGGGTCCCCATATACCGACGTCACTACTTCCTGGACCGAAAGAGATTCCGTTTAAACTTTATTAATATTTGTATTATTATAATGTGAGAATGATTCACGAGGCAAGAGGCAAAGGCGGTTCAGAATACATTGTGATATGCAAACAAGGCGTTTCATAAAATTAGAATTTAAAATAAAAGCTCAGTTTCAGAGGTGTTTTTGTCTCCGAACTGCGGTACATGGCGCACATAAGTTACGCCGAATATTTATGTTGGCCGATGCCACCAACAGACTCGCGTTCATATTTACCACCAATGTCTCGTTTACTGCATTTTGTATTTGCATTTTACATGCTATTTTTGTTTTGTAATAGTTTACATTGTTTGTTTACAAGTAAATTATTACGCTGTGTTGCCAATGTATCTACATATATGATAGCAAAACTATACAATTTTACGAGATTAATTGCATTTTTTATATGTTAGGCTATCAGTGTTCTATTAACTTCATTTCGTTCTTTATCACACTATGAAGTCTTGGTAACTATATCCGATTAAATTAATTTCTATACATCAATTAATCAGCAGATGGTCAAAGTGATGTTTAGTCTGTTAGATATTAAATATCTTTTAAAAATAGTCTGTGGTAATTACAATGTTATTGTTATCATTGTTTTAGTGCAACTGTGTTATCGCTCTAGGCGTTATTTGCAGAGAGCAGCCGACCACGGCTAATGTTGGTAATAGCAACTATAATTTCCCTGCTAATGTATTCCATTTAATGCCTCTAGATAACAAAATGAATTAAAGAATTCTAATTAGTTATTTCCTTATTTATCCATAACTTATTTAATTTGTAACTAGAGTCACAATGCAAATATATGCCGTATACTACTGTATAAATCTGTAGGATCTGTCTGTACACACATTTTTTTATAAATTTTTGTGATAAATAGTCTGTCAGTATATCCTTTTATAACATAAGGACGATTTGACATCTTGATTTGGAAATATTTGGTTTTCATCTGTTTAGAAATAAAATAAAACCTTCATTTGTTTTATAAATATTGAAATAAGGGTTTTCTATAGTAAAATAAGCATTTAGATTGAAAAAAATAAACCGTAACTTATATTACAACTACACGAAATTAATTTGTTACGCTTTCACGGCTAAACGACAACCTATCTTGCTGAAAGGCACACTCATAATTTTTTTAATTTTTTTTTTATTTATTTATTAAAATATATCATATCCTATGGCAAAGCGGTGGACATAGTCCGTCAGCATAGCTTCAGCATAGCATAGCGTCCAATAACATAGCTAGTTAGATATATTATTATAAGCATGTAATATCTAGCATCCGCCCTACGAATTTACAAACTTTCCATGGGAATGTACACACAAATATTTGTATATTTTTCTGTTATTAGGGTTCCGCACCCAGAAGATTATTGATGGGATTATTTTACTAAGCCTGTACCGTCTGTCCATCTTTTTGCCTTACCTTTTGACGTATAAAATCTTTTGAACTGCAATTGCCGTTTTTCAGATCACAAAATATGTATTATTATGGCAACCAGTCATCCAAACAAAGAAAATTTCCTTTTAAGTTTTCTGTTCTAAGTCTATTTTTTTTATTTTTTTTTATGCTACTTGGGCCGACAAACAAGCAGACGGTCCACCTGATGGTAAGTGGTCACCGCCGCCTATGGACATTTGCAACACTAGGAGCATCGCCAATGCGTTGTCGACCCTGAGACGTGAAGTTGTTAAGTTTCATGTGCCTGTAATTTCACCGGCCCCCTTATCTTTCTAACCGAAACACAGTAATACAATAGCACTGCTTCACGGCGGAAATGGGTAAGGTGGTAGTACTTCCCCGGACGAACTCTGCACTAAGAGCTCTACTACTCTGAATAATGTCTATCTAAATAATGTCTCATTTCATAACTATCCTATAATTTTAACAGTTATATATTTATAACAGTACATGGTTACGACTATACAGGATGACTGGTGAGATACCGTCGATACTTATGGAGAGTACTCGGTACTCGATTCTCGTTAAAATGATATAATATAATTAGGTGCTTAATTTTTGACCAAAATTTCTCTAAAAGTAAGTGAAATGTGGATATTATACTCTCTAAACACGCCGCGGTGTTTGTTGTTTAAGTCGATCTAGTCACGTGCGGCACGCACTAGTCCCCCCCCTCTCACTCCCGCCCACAACCCCACTACCTGTTGCATCACCGCATCCACTCATTAGTGCAAGCGCAAACGCCGACAGGTTCACATGTCCGTGTTCCCACGTCCTGCCTCCGCACCCCGCGATCGTAGATATTTACGCGCCGTGTGAGTGTGTATGTGTGCGTGTGTGACCTGTGACCCGTGATAAGTATCTAGGCTAGGTAGTTAAGTATGGCTCATCAATACAAAAACGCAGAGTACCTGGAGATGGTTCGTGGGTATACGCGTGCTAATGATAGTTTGCAAGGTAATCCGTTCGTTTTAAATCACTGCATAAACGTGCCGAACTATGCATCACAGAGGCGGTACACATTTTGAACAACTTGAAGACTAGTCTAGACTAGACTACTTACGTAGGTAGGTAGGTAGTTTAATTAAATTCAATCGTTGTACATAGGTATGATTCCATTTTTTAAATACGCCGGAAATACCAAGGTTCTTGAACTTTTCAGTAGCTCTGGAGATTTAACCTTGTCTCAAATTCTATTGTCTACATTCTACACTTTCTTTAGTCAACAAATTAGTGATTACCTAGGTATTTTTTCCTGTCCTAAGCCAGGATTAAAGTATGAAGGGAAAACGGATCATGCTCATACGGATCATACATGGGGAGAGGTCTTGATGTAGGCAACTGCTGTACAGTGTACGTACCTATGTATTCTGTGTTGATAGCGCGCCGCGCGTATCCAAGTATTGCGCAGGTAAATACGGGACTCTCGGTGTACTGTTTACTTAGTTTACTAAGAAGTACTTTAATATTTATTTTTAATGTTATTTTTTTTCATCATATATGATCGCCAACTATCACATCCTCAAATATTGAAAGTATCTCACCAGTCACCCCGTTTATATAATAGTATTAATCATATAAGTATTTTTTATGTAATTGCATTTGCACAGTGATCAACTGGTCGCAATTTTACCGTAGTTACAGAGGCCCATAATTATGTTCGACCAACTACCTCCCTGCGTTTTCACCCGCCTTTGCAAGGATCGAATGTGTTCTGAGATTATAAGTAACTTTTTAAAATCTGATCTGTATATTCAGAGATTAACTCCTACATCTTAACTGACAAATTTTACCTTTTTACCTCATCATCTGCCTACCCTGGATCCAATCATTTGGGGTCGCCGCAATAGGTATATTCTCTGCCCATTCGGTGCATTACGTATTATACAAGAGATTTGTATACATTTAATATTATTGTGCAGAACCTTCGGGACGCCAATTCAACTCACTCTTGGCCAGTTTTATTTAATTAACGGAGTGTAGTCTAATTTCTTTGACAGCTGGGACTAATTACGTGATAACATTAAGAAAGATTCATTTGGACTTCATTTATTCGGACACCTCGCTTTTACGATAAATTCATCACTTACATAAAGGAAATAAAGTAATCGATGACAATGTAGTTACTGGCAGAAGATCGCATCACCATTTTAATTTAAAAAGCAAACATGGGTAACCAATAAGTGTCAATATTTGAATATTATTAGGTACGCGATGGAAATTGCATTAGATTGAATATTACGCGGCGGACGAAGCTCCGGTTTAATTGATCTGGCAGGATGATGGATTGTAGCGAGTAGATGCGATGCGATGCGGTGCGGTGCGGCAAGGGTGGTTTGCGGTGGATAAAGACGAATCTAAGTGCCGCTTCCGCAAGTTGCTTTCGGCTTTCTCCCGCTGCTTGCTGGCGCTCACCGTATCAATCTTGGTAATGGTTGATCCAATATTGAGTTCATCTCTGCCAAATTATATGTTACTTTTAAATTATAATTGCTAACTATTCCTACTTCTGTTTAAGTAAGTGTTATTAATATTTGTTGAAATTAATTCTGATTGGTTTAATTATAATTGTTTGGCTTAGATTTTTAGTGAATTGAGTGAAGATGAAATGAGTGAAATGAAGAAGTCTAAGTACATTACATAGTAACGTCGATACAGCATTTACTTTTTCATATAAATAGCTGGCTATGAGTAAGTCAGGTGTTTTATATTGAAACAAAATATATTATATTATACAAAGGCGGTTAGCGCAGGCCACTGTTTACTAAATGATTTATTAATTAAATTTAAAATAAGCCCTCAAAAAGAGCTCGTTAAGAGGATAGGTATAGTGTAGAAGTTTTAACAGCTTAAAGTATTAAGCGACGAGTGCTGCGATGTTGGTGACAAGCGACTTAATTAACTAAAGACATACATAATAAAATTGTGCCAAAATGTTTTAGTTCACCGCTTCCTTCCGCTATTTCGGCCTTCCGTGGTGATCATTAAAATTGTGTCTCAAGTCCTATATTCTTACCTAACCAAGGTGAGAATATGACTTGTTATTTAATGCATAGTTATACAAACTCATACGATTATCATATAAACTTTGTAGTTGGTAACTATAAACTAGGAGATAAATTCTCTATGTTTGAATGTAAGTATGGTACTGATAAAAATGGCAAGTATATAATAGATTACATGGATACATAATTTTATATACCTAACTAAATTAAAAGCAACATCTTTTAAATCGAGGAGTTAGTATATAATAAAAGGTTCTGCAATTTTGTTTCAGCCATTGGTTCGCTGCAACGTCTAAGGAATTTAAATTTTTCCCACGCGCTCCATCGAAGATAATCAAACAGCTGGCGACCGCCTATACGTTTTGAATATTAATGATCATAATCAGGCTTAGATCTTACCTTCTACTTATTCCAGTGGCGCCGTAAACATTACTTTAACATTTATATTTGACCTTTTAAGAGAACCTTTAGATATTAATATAATCAAAGTGTTGAGAGATTACGCATAAAAGGCAAATTAATATAAAACAGTAATAATATTAATACAGGCAACAGCAATAAACCAATACAAAAGGGTCTACAGAACTTAATAAAATATGATGGCTTTGTTTGATTTATTGCAAAAAACAAAATCAAGCTAGAGCTTACAAATAATATTTAAGTTAGTGGAACTTTTATTTGTCATCTTGTACTAATTGACTCCAAGATTTATTCTTTCCATTTGAATGAGCTATTACCATACTGTCATATCGATGGATATTGCCTACCTATTTTGTCAGTCTTTGTCGCTTTTTATGATTTATATTGTCTTTATTCTCCCATTTCCATTACAGCTTCGTGATTTATGTGTTTGTTATGATAAAAAACAGTAAACTGTTATTTCGTATAAACAATGCACGCATAGTTTTGGTATCGACCACGAAACTGCCCGGTTCAACCGCTAACACTCGACTACTCGTATAATAAATTAGTTGTTTTAGCGGAAATGGCATCGTCTTAGCTAAGGCCATAAAGACATTTAGGATTGAGTTCCACAGTGGCTGTGAGCCGGGCTGTTACGTAGGTACGTAAACCGTTATAATAATGCACATAAAATTCCCCGCCGAGAGCAGTGAGCGAACGAAGTTGTCGGTGTTACAGCTCGGAGTTATTCCACGTCACGTACACGGGACCGGTCGCAGTCGCACTCGTTCCGTTCCCGCATCGTTGTCGTCGCTTGCCTATCACACACTCTATGTAAACTTGGGTTTCACGTGCTGGAGACGTTGTTTTCACTCGAGGCTTCAGATCAATTAAGTAGTGTTTTAACCCTGGGACAAACTGTGTCAATAGGACGCGTATATCTTGTGGATTTTACTTCGTTTTTTTATTCTATAATATATCTTATTTGTGAGGATTACTGCTTGTGCTAGTAAGCTTTGCATAAACTTTAGAAACTTTATGGAAATCAATATTACATTACAAAAGTTTTGTGCATATAGCCATAATATTATTCGTGAGATTATCGTCAAACCTCCTACTTATTATCAGTTCGTCGATTACATCACTCGACCAAGTTTCAGTTTGGCACTATTCGGAACTTCTGTTGGAACCTACTTAGGATTCTAGTACTAGTTGAGACAGATTTGTATAATACAACCAGTTCGATACTTTGAATAGGTCCGACTGTTTTATTATCCGTCGATTACGAGGAAAGTTTCTTGGGTAACAGTGTTCGGAGTACATTTATCGGATAATTTCTGACCTGTTTCTGAAGATTAAGCTTGGTCTTGATATATGTTTCCAAGTCTATCCGACAGTGACACATGGTGTTCTTGGGACAGCCGCTTCTGTACCTACATAGTTATGTTTCACGTACCAAAATAATTATTGTGAGACTGCGAGTTGTCTAATTGATACAAAAATCAAAACGTTTACCAATTTTCGAAGGCGTACAGCAATCTATATAAAAGAACCACGTATCTATATGTATATAAGTCGGGATGTGGCTGGGTAGCGAGAGCGAAGTTGAAGAAGCCTCAAGTGCATTAAGTATAATGTGTTTGTTATTCTCATTATTCCGTCGGTTTACTTGTTGGAGTTCTGCAAGCAATGGTAACTGGGGATATATAACACAGTCCCAGATTTATGTGTTACTGCTAGGTATCTTTATACTATTTGTGCAGAGATATTGGATCATGATTTGTGGTTAACGAGCGGTCGATAACTTATGGTCTCTTAGTCATTTATGCCATATTAATGCGGACACACGTTTTAGTTTACCTATTATTTTATGCACTAATGTTTAAGGTATAAAACCTTCGTGATTTTTTTATTTTTTTATTTTCAACATACATTATAACATCTTCACAGATAATATACGATAATATAACGACTAAAAACAATTAAAGATTCAACAATACAAGAAATGTTATTCAAAATAATGTGACTCTATGCTCGATACATCTCTGTGCTGGTTCCGTAAACTTCGGCAAGGTACATTGGAAGATATTAATTTCTACAATGATGTTTGTATTATACAAGTAATAAGTACTTTATGATAATGCATCGGTAATTAATTGGAGTGGTACTGAAACAAAGCGCTGTAACAATAAAATCTTATAATATAGTGATGTGCAGCATCCTTGTCTGTTACCGGTCGTCGGGAACTATGGCTAACAGCTTCAAATTGAATCAAAGTGTAGCGAGAGGAATATTTAAATTCGATAGTGAAGTTATACTTGATGAAGCAGTCACGTCCACTAATTCTTCGAAATATTAATGTAGTTCACGTGGATGGAATCTGGAGTCGCGGCACGTTGCGGGCATTCCGCCTTTGAAATCACTTCCCGGCCCCACTCTCCACTCTTGACAGTGACGTATTGTTGCTCTTCTTTAACATTAATGTAATGGATTTCGTTTCATGTTGCGGAAGTTATCGCATATTTTACGATCTTCTTAATTATTACAATTTAAATATTCAACATTTGTGTTGCCCTTAAAATAATATTAGGTTTCGTTGTTAGTTTTAGTTGGAAGTTAATCCTTTAATAATCAGTTGCTTATTGTGAAGTTTGAACAATAAATATTTGTTTCAGAGTAATTGGAGAAATTGTGAAAATGAGAATTATAGAAGACTCCGACGCTTTTCGACATATATCTGGGTATCGTACATTAATAAGCTTATTGAATTTAAGAAAGAAATTTTATTCTTTCGTATGAATAAGCGAACAAACGAGCACTTTGAAGCGCATTATTCATCTTCTTCAGAATGACGTAGCGTCTCACGTAGAGCGTAGCGCTACGACTAGCTACGGCGTAGCAAACAAATCGTTGTGCAAAATGTACATTATTCTACGCACCAATGCAACGTGTCAGTGGCGATTATTACTATTTATTATTTTTGTGAATATTGTATACTAGCTGTTCCCCGCGGTTTTACCCGCGTTCCCGTGGGATGTCACATGTATTATACATAAACCTTCCTCTTCAATCACTCTATCTATTAAAAACCGCATCAAAATCCGTTGCGTAGTTTTAAAGATTTAAGCATACATAGGGATATAGAGACAGAGAAAGCGACTTTGTTTTATACTATGTAGTGATTTTTACGAGTGTCAAATAAAATAAAATAATTTATGAGAAATCAAAACAAAGTTGTCATCGTATGTATTCTGAAACCCGTTATTATTATGGACCTACCATAAACTTTTTAAACATAACTAATTGACTCAGGCGTGACCTTGCAGAAATCCATTATAAGATTATACAAAAACAAATATCTAGTAACCAATTCAGCTGGATCTCCTTCTCTGTCAAGCCCCAAAATTAGGACTTTCATTTTAAACTTATTGTGGGTTAAGAATTTTTTAAATCTATATGTAATACTGAAAAAAACTGTAATTAAAATAATACCATTATAAATATTCGGTAAATTTAATCAAATATTGTTGGTACATCTGAACACAATAGCGTCAGTGCTTGAAGCCTTGAACAGTAATTCCATTTTGTTGGTACAAGTACGTTGCATAGGTGGACGTCAGAATGCTAGCTTTGTGTAACACTGCACCTGAAAATCTTATACCAACTAACTTCACGTAAGAGGGCGCCCTTTGTATAATAGTACACACTTCATGCACATGGAAGTTTACATTCAAGCTACATTATTTGTGCAAACATAAATATTATTTTTAAACAGAGTTATATTATCAATTTGTCGTCACTTTTAGTTAGGTAATGAAAGGCCATACATTATAAAACAATAGAATAGAAATTTTAACGATACTAAAAATTATAAAAGAAATAATACACACAGAAGGCAAAGTGAAGACTTTTCGGTAACAATAGTAAAATTGTCTCTTTAAGACACCCTTCTTGCAATACAAACATTAAACTTCGATCATCTTATTCCAGGCCACTTTCCAATGACTGCGTAATGATGTATTTCTATTCTATTTCTAAGTTTCTTGAGAATAAAATTCAGAGGTTCTTTATTCGTTAAGAATGTCTCTATGTTGTCAGAAGAGACGACTAACACGATCATTTTACGAGTTGCACCAAGTGGATCGACAAAAGCATTCCTAAAGAGGGGTGTCGTTAGGAAGGTGACCGGCTTTAACAACGCTTGATTCTCTTTTAATAATGTAATGCATCGAACGGCGACGGCAGGTGGACCAAACACTTTACACAGCACAGTTATATTTATTATTTAATTTATTGAACAAAATAGATTACAGATATTTGCAACAGCTTATATGTAATGTTATTATCGACCACTGCCCTAAGTACAAACATCTATCGTAAGCGTATCGTCAGCGTATCGAGTGCGCTAAAAACCAATGCAATTAGAAATTTTACAACGCGGTATCAACGTCACGGTATGCGCGATGTTCAATTTTCTATACAAACCAGGAGCTCGATTCTGTATAAAAATTACACTAACTCGAAAGTTGTGTTTCGTCGATGTTTCGTCGCGGCCTCCATGCTCTGTCTCTTTCGCTAACTATGCATTAGCATAGTTTATATATTAAGTAATCACGTGAGAGATAACCTCTCCGAGGACTCCGTGAAGCGGCTCGCCGACGAAGTTTGTATTAGCTGAATAAGGGGGCTGCTTTTTAGCGCACTCGATACGATGACGCTACGCTTGCGATAAGTGTTCGTGCTTAGGCCCCAGGTCGTAATCCTTATCATGTAGACTTATATTGCACCGATTCCAAATAATTAGGAAGGCCAGCACATGATGATAAGATCATGGCATTTGATACTTTGGTAACAGCTGTAACATGACATTACAGAAAAAAAGGTGGCTAATTAAAACACATGTGTTGGTGAATAGGTGTACTAGCTACCCTCAAACACATTTTAGATGTGATGACCATGCAAATAGAAGCGAATTTATTTACAAACAGTATTGGTCGAATGTTTCGCAAATAAATGGCTTTTTGCCAGCATTATAACAGACACGAAGGAAAATTTATATTCAGCTATCATAAATGTTGTTTTGTTCTATACTGACAAATATGAAACGTATACAGAATCACATTTGCTTCAACTAACTGTAGTAACTTAAAACATTAATTAAATCGTTATATTCTGATAGGATAATTAAGTCTCATGAATCAATTAATACTAATCAATTGATATTATATTATTTACATTCTTGACAAGTACATTGACAACCAGACAGACGGACCACCTAATGTGGTCACTGCAGCCTATACATTTGCAACACTAAGGGCATTGCCAATGCGTTGTCGACCAGTAGATGTAGAGATGTTAAGAAAATTATAAAAGTGGCCAAAGTGGCGCCTTAACGATAAAATTGCGTATTAGGTTATAAAGTAAGTTACTATTGTGTATTGAAATTGAATTCCAATTAGTACCGAAATAAAATAGTATGTACTAGTATTTAAAAATTTATTTGACGGGGTTGTAGATTTTCTTCCAAGAAATATTAACATGAAATTAATGTTGTTTTTAAATGATAGGTTCATTTAAAAGTAAAGTTAAAACATTAATACTTTGTCAAATAATATTTATTCTACTACGTAAATTCATCTAGTCTCGAATGGCACTGCAAAAAATTACGAAATCGTTTCCCACAATTCACTTTAATGAGCGAGGGGGCGAAATTACACTTCTTGATCGTGTGTACAAATTGTGCGGAGGCGAAATGAGAGGTAAATCCGTTTTAAACCACAGTAGACGGGGCCCAGGACGCGTAGAGCTCTCGATCCGTCACGCGTCGCACAAACTTAATCCCTCATCAAATCCAGATTAATTAAACTGGAGCCGACCACGATCCCAGCCACGCCACTCACGCATATTGTAACACACGTGTAAACCGGCACTTACACCATCGCATCGCATCGTACTTGACACGTTGATTTACTCTACGTGCTATATTACGTCTCGAATGAATCTCCTTGCTCTTGAAAAGGTATAAATTGCAATTGTACAATTAGTCGTTTTGGCGTTTCGGCATTTCGGCCCACCTTTCCTTCAACGGGTCGCATGCAGGCCTGTAGAATTTGCAATATTTACAAAATTAATTCCTATTAAGGCATTTACCTACAGAATAATCTTTAACTGAGTTACACGTTATCATTTTCTAATCTTATCTAGTGATTTGCGTCTGTAAGATATAATTGTATTAAATCTGTAACTTACCATGGATGGTTTCCCATGAATTCCTATCATGCATCTATCTCTATCTATATATATCTAACCTCAATATTGGCAAAGCAAAGATTTAAGATGAAGTGTAAATTTAAAAATAAAGTTCGATTAGTCATTATCCATAACCCTGTCGCCAAACACCTGTTGGCTTGTGCGGTCAGGGGCCAGATTCCTTCTATGATTTGATACCATCTTCAAATTTTTATAGTTACTTTTACAAGAAAATCCTGAAATAATAAAATTGCAGCTAAACGCCGACATGACCTATGCCTTAAATATTCGCTACTATAATTGTGCGTGATCGTTCACTCTATTTAAACCATATTTTTATAGTTATAGTTTTTGATTGAATATAATATTGTTTCTACACCACAAACGAAGAGCACCTTAACTTTCACCCATATTTTTACAGTCCACAATAATCATAAAATACAAAAATATCTCCCTGCTCGGTATACAAAAAAATAATTAAGAAAAGCAATGAATCGCCGAAATTAATGTTAAGGGGCTGTTCAAGATAAACTAAACAACATAGGGCCATTAAAAAAAGTTAATGCAAGTAGGTAAGAAATTTGTGAAGCGACTTCAAAAGTTTTAAAAAAGAATACACCAAAAACGGCGGCGAAAGATTAACAAGCATTCGGGGCGGCGTGTACGTAATACAATCAAAACTTTTGATGAATTTCTACAAAACTGTCTTTGTTTCCCCTTTCTGTCCAAGTTAAATAATAAAATCTACTGCAGAACTCTATCTGAGACCTGTGAGAAGTTTCACTTGAAAAAGTAACAAGAAATAAAAATATTTTTTATAAACAATTCTTACATAGGTAGGTAGTCATTCAGTGAACGTCTCGAGGTAGTTAGAGACACAGGTTAGGGACTGCTACAGAACATCGAGTGTTACAATAATGCTAAGCCAACAGGTACGATTGTCTGTCTAGTCTAGACTGTCAAAGATCTCTAATAGTATTTCGCCCAGATAAATTTAATAAAATCTGTAGATATCAAATATATACGCTTTTATGAAATGTTTTTTGTATTTTATAAAGCTTACGTGTTAATTTTCATTGTAGATGGATAAACCATTATAATTGTCCATATCGGTTGATTTATGTCCTGGCAGTGAGCGCAGCAGCGGTGGGTGCCACCGATGGGTTAAAATAAAACGAATCACGGATCCTTCTCGGCGAAACGCCACGTACTATACCCTCCATTTTCATACGTCGCAAGGGTTCATCCACGGATCAACATGAAGAATTTATTGAGAGTGTTTACGCAAGATAGAAAATAACTGATGTTGTGCTCTTCTTATCTGAATATAACATTTTTGAGTTTTATTCGTGGTTCGCATACATCAGTCTGATAGATGTGATATTCGTGTTAATCTGCCTTTATATTCGACTTAATATCTTTTTCTATGACAGCAAATCGAATATAAAATCTGATTATAGTACTTTTCTGTCCCGGTCTGGGCATCTCCAGAATTGAAGTGGCTGTACTGGGGTTACTATTTTTACTGCGACGTGAATCGATAGGGTCATCATGGTTTATCTTACAGCGCAATGCAGGACGGCTATCGCACCACGTCGCCCTGATCGATGTCATGCGTCGGGCTCTTGCCGTCAATGTGCCGGCAGTTTAAAGGAGAACGATGTCGTATCATCTTACGGATATGTGAAGATGGGAATTGGCTTAACAGTACAACCTTTATTCCTTAGAATCGTTAGAGGCTGCTGATGTAGGACGTAATTTGCGCTGATAAGAATGTGACAACAGTTAGTGGAGGTGGACAAGTTTGTTGAAACGGTTAGAAATTTCTGTACTTTGAAGTCTAAAATATGGGATTATTGGGATCATATGGAAGGGCTTTAGAAAATATGATGCTGTATAAACGTCTTGTTGATGTAACAGGTGACTAAAGACCTGGCACTTACCTCACCCAACAAATTAGCCATCCTTTATTCAATGTGGTAACCTTACCAGCTTGTTGGCACCATGCCACAGGGTACTATATCTAAGACGCATTTTTATCAAGTTTATAGGTATATATGTATCATTAGCATTACTAGTTTTAATTATATTCATTTGGGATCATAACCGTGTGTTTAGAATGTCCCTGAATATTATTTTTTCTATTTCTACATACATATACATACGTGCTATATAAGCTTACCTTAAATCATCACCAAAATTCTTTAAAATTTGTTAAATCCTGTGAGTAATTATTTATTAAATTGATAGTATGTTATTGTAAATGAACAATTGTTCTTAAAAAGAAATAAAATCTATAAACGTTTGTAAAATAATTGAGCAATGTTGTGACTGCATAGTGTTTTGTATCATTTTATTGTCTTCTATTAGATATGTTATCTTTGTGTGACATAGACATTATTAGAACATCTAGGCTCGTAGCGCCAGCAACACATAGACATTCGACACGTAGTTGAGACCTTGTATTACCCAATATCAATCTACACAGGTACCTCGCCTCCTTGATCGTGCTATCAAAGCTTATGGAAGATTCGTCGTAAAATTTTACGACAAACATTATAGAAGCGGAATAAGCTGTACGACTTCCAATGTAACAAACCATAGCATCTGTAATTCTACTCCGTAATCTCATAACGTACTTAGATTTGAATAATAATGTAGTTTGCTACGTCTCGTCATAATAGTAACGGAATTAGTGCCGACGTATCTCCAATGGATAATTAAATCAATCATGGCTCTATTCATTGCTTTAGTGGCGTAAATAAAGATAATCGATGGAAGTTTTGATGGGAATCGGAAACAGGCTAACATAATCCGGGAACTAGTGTGGAACGTTCGCGAAATCTGTTCCATCAGCTGAATACTGCGGCCAGAGCGGGATCCTTCTACAGAACAAATTAAACCCCATTCAGGCGGGCGCCTTCTTAGCCAAAGATAGCGCACTACTGCCGAAATTGAACCAACCAATCAATAGTTCTTAATACCCACCTACACGTACAATATTATCTTATAAATTAATTTTATTCATTGTTGATTGTGAAGTATAAGAGTCTATTAATTATCATGCTTTTATATTTGCATTAAATAAATAAAATAAGCCAACCCACACGTCACGGAAAAGCTTTTACGCCGGTTTCTTTGAAGGTGAGAGTTGTGGTAAACAAAACAAAACATAAAATTAATTAAACGCAGGTTCAACATAAAGAAAACCTCGAGCCACATCAGATGTATTAGTGGCACGGTGAGAATTGAGTTAGCTTGTAGATTCCCACCACGTTCGTTCGCCTTCATTCACGCGACTCTAACGGCGTAGATAATAGAGACTTACTGCGCACTTTACTCCGCCATACCTAAAGCAATAACTCTCACCGAGTAGTTTTCACGCGAAAAGTATACGCCGACTTCGGGGATTGACCCATGGTCGATACCAGAAAAAGTTTTGACGGGGCATTTTATGAAGTTTCATAACGGAACATTTAACGAGGCCGCCCGTGATGAGGAGGAATTCCCTTGTTCCCTCGCCCTTCGACATAAAAACACAAAAAGTTCAGTTTGCCGATTATATATTTTTATTGAGGAGATTTGTATTCAGTCATTATGTAGGAAGCATTGATGCACGTTTATATTGAGGACAGTTTTGGTACAATTTATGACATCAGAAATATATGTACTTACCAAAAATTCTTGAAGAAAATCAATCAATATTATATAAAAATGACTAAAACTGACAAAACTTTACTGAATATTATCGTAAGAGGAATCAAAGTAGCTACTTAGAACTAAGCTGTACTTTGGAATAATCAATGGTTTTTAGTGATGATTTGATGATGACTGTTATAGTATATATTATTTATGATTTTATAATATCCGAGTAATAATTTAAAGCTGTTTGTGAGCATGTTTCAGTAAACCCTGTATTCAGATCCATCACTGAAACCACCACTGAGATTGGGTTGTCAATTACGTCACAGATTTCCCTCCCTTAATCTGTCATCTAGACACCAATTAAGGGAAATATGCCACATCGTAGAGATACTATAATTTGTCTTCTTTATCGTACAAAAATGCGTAACAGGAATATTATAAATAAATATGGCGAAAGACCGCAGCAAAAGTTCCTTTACTCGTTGACGTATTCATGCTTTTAAAACGAAAAAAATATATGTGAGCCTCTAACCCATTCCTTGAGTCCTGTAAATAAAATTAGTAAAACACTCAAAATGTTTTCTTTCTTAAACAAATTATATAAAATGTATAGTAGATACAACGTAGGCGACTGAAACATAAAATGATTGTCATTTGTTTTTATAGGTTATGACTAAATCATTGTTGAAATATGACCATTATTATTGTTGTCTTGCTTTTCATTGTAATACGAATGATGGGAATGATGATGCGTGTGTATGTATGGAACATTCGTTACTGTCGCAGCAAATATAACGTAAATAAAGAGATATGTTACCTTTTCCCAGTCGTTTGGGATTAAGCCAAGTCGAGGCGGTTGACAAAGACTCGCCTGTTGTGTAGGTATGTTGTCATGTCACCCGGCGCTATTCGCATTCGTTGGTAGGTAAGTTTATCTATTATTGGCAGGAATGGAAGCGTGAAATTTTTCAATCGAATTGTACCGAGCACGACTCTCTAAGTGGATGCAAAACTACGTCCTAGAATTGCTTGCGCATTCTCTTTATTCTTTCATAATGATTTGCGAAGCGATCTCTGTAATGTAAATGTAAGTGCATGAATTTAAGTGCGCTTAAGTGAAGCCTACTATTGAATAAATCTTCGTTGGTTTAACACTAGGGATGGCAAGTTGCCAATATTGTGTAAGTGGTTTTAACATGTTTTTAAACTTTCTTTCGTAACAATTAGGAGAAACTCCACTATTTATGTAGAAGTTTGATTTATTTAACCTTGCCTTTATTTCATTTGTATAACTAAACTTGCAGCACGCTACGATGGCCGTTTTGACGTTTAACAATGGCAAAGAAAAATAACCTTTATTCCTACAGGCATAAGGTGCATCTATTGATCTAACAGCTAATTGTATGATGATGGATATCAACCTTATTCCAAAGCAATACAGTTTCTTTTCCTATGACAATCTGAATAGACAAAATGGTCATCATAGCGGGCCTGTAGAATAAGTACAACAAATAAATAAAAGTAGTAAATAACCGACAAAATAGGATTTAGTACCGTTTTGTATTATGATTTAGGTATGTCACAAGATAATGTATGTTAGATTACAAAATAAATTGAATAAAATAATTACTTGGTCTAGGTGTAATCTTCCGTAGATACCTAACCTCATTAAACTTGGACTATAAATTAAAAAAACAAACAGTAAACATTAACAAACTAATTAATCTAAATAATATCTAGACCAACCTCAGAAGATGCTTGGGAAAATTCGTACTACATTAATAAACACTGCGAATTCCATTTTACCTCGGCATTAATTACGGTTGAAAAACAGGTTAAGACTACAAATATTTGTTATGCCACTAGAAACCATATTCCTTCAGCATTATAATACATCTGTTTTATTAATTCAGACATTATAATATTCCAACGTCAGTTGGTCATTTACAACGTCAGTTGTTCATTTAAACGCCAGTTCGCCATTTACAACTTCAGTTCTAAATATAAAAAAATAATAAATCCATAAATATCTTGGGACATTCTTTTCACACGGGCATCTGATCACAAGCTAAGCAGAGCTTGTACTATGGTGCCAGATAACTGATATACTACTTTTTTTCTAAATTCATACTTATATTTACACCCAGATACAGAACAAACAGAAATGTTCATGCACACAAATGTTTCTCCTGGGAGGGAATCGAACCCGCGACCTTCGGCTTGGCAGTCAGAGTCGCTAACCACCAAGTCAACTGGCCAGTAAATATGGTTTTAAGGTTTACAATATATCTACCTACTTCAATAATTAAAATGTAACCACATACACCCTTCCTATGTAATAAAATAAGATTATGAGCGAATGGTAATTTAATTGTAAAAAAAATGTGATACATGTATCGTTATATGCGTTATAGTAAAAATAACGATGTTTTAAGAAGTATTATTGTATCTAAAGGTACATTTGACGGGCCAATTGGCTTGGTGATTAGCGACCCTGACTGCCAAGTCGAAGGTCGCGGGTTCGATTTCCACCCAGGACAAACATTTGTATGCATGAAAATGTCTGTTTGTTCTGTGTCTGTGTGTAAATATCTATATATATATATATGTATTTAGAAAAATAAAAAGTAGTACGAGTATATGTACTATATCAGTTATCTGGTTTCCATAGTACAAGCTCTGCTTAGTTTGGGATCAGATGGACGTGTTTTAAAGAATGTCCCAGGATATTTATTACTATTTTTTTATTTACTACGTATACCTACTTGCGTGAAACCAAATGATAAAATAATAAAGCGAAATGAATACTTTTGGAACAGCGTGAAATTGTTTATAGTGCAGCGCTGCGGTGGATGATTGGACAGTATTCCAAACAAAGTTACCGGGCATTGTTTTTAAATTAATTGATTCGCTTATATTATCGAAAGCAACTTGACTGAAATGCTTTTATTATTATTTAATATATTATAATAACAAACGAATTCATTAGCATAATTCAATTAAGCCTTTATTGTGACGAAAATTGATTTTCATTGAATTACTATATGGAAAATTGATATTATAACTCCAATTTGTAATGTCAAATAAATTTTTTGAAGTTATACTTCTTAAGGCGCGTTATGAAAAAAATATAAGAGTGAGATTTTAAGATGCGCGCGCATCAGTGTATCACAAACTTCTCACGGATGAAGTTCAGCTAACTTCATCTTTTCACTCTCATAATATTTTCATAACGCGCCTAAAGAAGTATAACTTCAAGAAACGTATGACGGTCTCTCCGGAACATCGCACAAATCGCAGCTGTCAGTGTCAATGAGTGAGCAATAATATAATTGTCAATAATAACATAACAACGTCAAAAATTGTTATTGACAGTGACTGGTGCAAAGAGTTTGGACACTACAATTTTACGACTGAATAGTAAAAAATGCTTTTAGTGCAGTTTTTCTCGCCTATAATTTCGGGTATAACTTCTTACGTGCGTACATAAGTACACACGCACGTTTTTATTCATATAACGTGTATAGGTATAACGGACTTAATGATAATACAGTTTTGCTTTTTTTAGTGGATAATAAAACATGGACAGCATTTACGAAGACAATGCCATAAAATTTGGCATAAAATCTCGGCGCCGAAAATTTTATACCCAGATATAGGTATACTATGACGTTCATAAAGCGTTGAAGGAAAATGATTGGACGAAATATTTATATATCCATCTACAAGCATTATCAAAGGCTACCTAAGTATGTATATTTCCTTTGTCCTTACTATTCCTATATCATTATTTTTTGTAAAACACTACATGAGTCGACAAACAAGTCAACACGGTCCACCTGATGGTAAGTAACCACCAGAGCATCGCCAATGCGTTGTCGACCCAGAGACGTGAAGTTGTTAAGTCATGTACCTGTAATTTCACCGGCTCCCTTACCTTTCTAACCGAAACACAGTAATACAAGTGCACTACTGCTTCACGGTGGAAATGGGTAAGGTGGTAGTACTTCCCCAGATGAAATCTCCACTAAGGACTCTAAATATAACACAAAAGAATATCGTTTTATAATAACCGATTATATAATATGAAACAGACTTCGAAAGAATTTAGGACGAATGTAGAATATGTGTATATGGGTGTAATTCTGCAAAACATACTAGCTCGACTATGTCTCATGGCATCTATACTCTGTCTCTTTCGCTAACTATGCAATTACGTGAGAGTTCCGTTCCCCGAGGCCTCGTTCGCCAGCTCGTCGAGGAAGTTCATTTTAGAGCATCCATGGACTGGCTTAACAAGAGATATTTTTATTTTGGGAAAATACCGCGAGACGAATGCTAGTGTAGGTATAATGTGAAAGTGACTTGACGTTTTTTCGAATAATCGTTTACTTTCGATTAGAATTGTCAATCACACATAGGTTTTTTTTTTAGCTCAGTAGGACTCATCGCTGAGTCATTATTACTTCTCTGTTTGTAGGTCTCGATAAGGTAATTTTCAAATGAATTACTATGACTATCTTAATATCCTATTATTCCGTTAAATAAAAAATATAGTAATTGATATAGGAGCATGATGATCTTAGAGTCATCTAATGTTTTTTATCCCTAATGCGCGGGGAAGAGTCAAGCAAGTAACATATAAATTGAATTGTATATTACTACTTTCAAATAGGATCTGTAGAATCAGCCTAAATCGATACAGTGTAAACTCTTTATAACGTTATCCTTTATAACGATAAACTCCCTATAACGTTGAAGTGAGCCCAAGTTGGTTGGTTTGCGTTAAAACCCACATATGTATTAAAAATTCTTGTTAATTTGGTTTTTTTTGTTCACTCCATATAACGATAACTCTCTATAACGACAAAAAATGCTCAGTCCCTTGAGTTTCGTTATAAAGAGTTTACACTGTATGTTTTCAGGAATTCAAAATTAATTATTTTAATTTAATTAGATTTTATTTTACTTACAGAGATCCTGGGTTGTGTTAGCTAAGTTTTGAACCTATTTCATCAATTTAGATTTGCTCTACTCAATACGAACCAACTATAAATAAACTACGTACCTAAGTGGGTACCTACAGCCGTTATTCGCACATAAAATCATATAACAACGGCTGAAACTCGCATTTTCGTATGAAGCGGGAAAATATATCCGTAAATCATATGTTTATTTGTACGTGAAAGGCGGTACCTGGCGATACCGCAACCGGTTTGCTCTATTGAAATCTCCGGACAATTCTATGACACAAAGACCTTAATTTATTCTTGAAGCGGATTTATTCTTCACATGTGTTGGGAGCTGGTGACAGAGGGCCCTTAAGGTTAATGTAGGTCTTGTCATCGAAAATTGGAGCGGCCGAAACCGTGCGATTTGTCAGCTGTCATGCGGAATTGAATGCTGAAGGTGAGGATAGGGCGGTAATTCATTCGAACTGCAGAGCCTAATTCGAGAGATATTAATTTATAAAAAAATGATAAATCACACAAATTTAAGAAAATAAATATGTATGGTCAATGTCTTGAGTTCGACCTAATTTAAACAATATTCTTGACGATCATTGTCAATTGAATGCTATAACCTCAAAAGTATCAAATACGTTGCTAATTTTGGTTCTTAGACGAATGTAATGTTATAGTGACTCCATTCTAAATGATATAAATTAATAAAAAAAAAAATGAAAAATAACCATTATTTATTACCCCCATAAAATTTTATAATGTATGTTTATGTCCTGTCATTGATCAAATTTTAATAATATTGTTGACAACCATTGTCAATTAAATGTCACCTAAAAAATATCAAATATTTTGCCCATTTATTATTGTAAGCTGAATGAAATATTATACTTACCAGTGCACGCAATTTGCTTAGTTTGGGATCAGATAGCTATTGATCCAAACTTATAAGAAAACATTCTTAGGATATTGTTATGTGATTGTATATGGCCATAAAACATGCATATTGCACCGACCCTAATGATTATGGACAGGGTAGGTAAATGATGATGATGCGCTTTGATGAAGATGTTGTTGCTTATACTTCAACACTTCCATATTAAAAATGAAGCTCATAATATAACAATAAAACCCTGGTTAATTAAATTTCTACCTCGTTTATTCCGTGATCCCTCGGTATAATAATACCATACTTTTGATTCAACGAAATACTTCGGCAATATCAAAGATAGCAATGTGACACTTTGTCTTAAACGAGTCCTTTGATGGTAAGACTTCCTGAACAATTTTCATTTCCTCCCTGGAAATCCTCTCCCGAAGTAAAGTTCCCTGCATGCCAATTTTAACTCCAAATCCGACTCTAAGTATGTTTCAAGAGAAGTTTACATCACACCACTTACTCTCATTTCAACTTAAATTGCTAAAATAATATCCCTCAGTTTCAGTTACATTTAAAGGGTTAATAATATAAGTTATTTGAGTAACTTAGCTGTATTTAAGTACCAATTAAATACAGCTAAGTAAAAACTTTTAACGGTTAAGAACTCATTTGCCAACTAAGTCATAAGTGTGAAGTAAGAAAGTATCTTCTGAAACAATTCACAATGTCAACGCTTCCGGCACCCTTCGAAACATTCAGGATGGCCGAGTTCACTAGGAAAATAACAACGTCCATTTATAACAAAAAGTCCATTCATCAAACAAGATAACAATGTCACAGCGTTATCAAAACATGACCCGTGAAGCGATCACAATGTTTTGCTACGCGAATTCCATCCACCAGCAAAAAGTTAACACAATGGAAATATTCGTGTTTCCGAAATAAATCGTTTTATTTATTACAACCTCGGTATTAACCTATTTTAGGGTCCATTTGGAAAACAAAATAGTAACTGAATTCCATGAAATCATTTAAAACTTTTTAAATACCATACAATATCATATTGTGATCGCTTCCATTGTATGATTTATGAATATTATAAAGCTTTGAATTGTAGGTTTTTAAGCATAGAACTAGGAAACAAAAGAATAAAGCAGAGATTTTACCGTGATTATTCACCAACACAAACTGGAATTACCCAAAACAAGTTTCCAATAAAAAACAATCAATAAATAAAAAACCAAAACGTATAAATTCAGCCACAGCGGTATTACTGCAAATTACGTTCGAACGTTATTGAATTCTTTTGTGTCGTGTTAGTACATTATTACTGAAACGTAAAGAACAATCGAATGGAGCATTTGTCGTGGTACCACGAAGCAATAAGAGCGGAGCGTGGTGTAGGTACTCTATAAATCCGTCTGAAGTTTAGCAGCGCGGGCGTGCGTCGGGCCGGATGGGGTGATGTTGTAACAAGTGCAATACAAAACAATATCCCGCTGTAATTTCCTCTGAGGGGTAAGAGTCAGTGCATGGCGCGTGTCGGCCGCTGCCACCCGCCGCGCCCGCGCCGTGCTCTGTGTATATCTTTGTTTTATCATTTAAATTTCCCTTTTGGGTAATATTATATATTAAATACAATTTATAGGGAGTTTCAGATATTTTTAAGGGAAACTAATTTCCAACGGCCACTTTATTAATATTAGATAAAGAATTGTATTAGAAAATACTGAAACGAGAAAATATTGCTGCAAATAGATGATATGTGGCCTCTATTCATAATACTTATTTAAGTTTCTTAGATACCCGCACCATTACCACAGATTATTCATTAATTTTATTTAATGCTATTACTAATACATTTTTCGCAATATCGTAGTATAAATAATGTACGTTATTGGTTTCTATAACAATTTGTGCACAAACAATACATATCTAAGGAACCGAATAAAAACTCAACCTTTCTAAAAATTTATCAATTTTCTTATAACAGAAATTCGAATCAGTAAAATTAATAAATTAAAACTGAGCGAGAGCACAATTTTTTAAGTGTCCGAATTAAGGTGCCTTTTCGTTTGACTTGTAGTTGGCATCGCGCCGAGTGCACGACTGCAATTAGCCAAAATTATGCCCAAAAACAAGTTCAGAAGCAATTAGCAGATGTAGACCCAAGTTAAGGACCGAACTAAACCAGTTTACTGAAGTCCGACACCGGATGAGATTTGTTTGCGAATTTGTTTTTATAAAAATTGATTGCTTTTGCCGTCTTCCGTCTAATCGAAACACTGTCCAAAGTTTTGCAAAGCATTATTCCAATTTGGAAAAATCAATGTTTATGGTCGTTACAATTTTATATTTGATGGCACTGGAGAATTTTTATCGATTTAAGAACTTTTGCGGCTAGTTGGTAGTTGATGTCAAAGTATTATACAATGATACGTACTACATATTTCTTAAAGAATTAGGTATCTATTATAGACTTTAGTGTCTTTTTATATCGCTATAAAAAAAAGAAAAATCTGGTCAATTTTATGCACACCGCCGTTTATAACTACCGATATCTAAATGTAGAAGTAAACAGGGCAGTAAATATCTATTGTCTGCACCATTAGTGCGTGTAAATAAATGAAGCGAGCCGGTCGCATAGGCGGCGCGAGCTATGAGCTGGGATACACGAGGTGACACTACTATGTAAACAAAAACACAATTTCAAATACATTTTATTGACTGGGTCAGTAATATTTAACCATAGAATGTCGCTTCATTACTGTAAAGCTTACATGATTAGAATTAAATACTTTTTGAAGTAGTCTAGCTCTTTGTGCAGAGTTCGTCCGGGGAAATACTACCGCCATACCCAGTTCCGCCGTGAAGTAGTTGTGCACTGTGTTTCGGATAGAAAGTTAACGGAGCGAATACATTTCTTAAGGAATTTTCTGAGTGATGGTGAAAACCGCATTAAAGTGATTTTGTTTTATACTATGTATTTCGAGAAGAGATATGATTATAACCATTATCAATAACTTTACTAATTATACCCCCAATATATTATTGGGAACACGAGCTATTTACAACTATAGGAGATTAAGATGTTGGTGACGTTCAAATTGACAATCAGTGTAAAAGTCTTATAACTGGCTAGAAATATCCTAGCAGATCGTTCCTCACTGCTCTACTAATATTACTCCCCGGCACCACCGAAATATCTTTATATCGCAAAGGTTAACATTTTGAAGCCGTAAATACGGTCTGGTCGCACGGCCTGCTTATATGTCCTTTCCTTTTATTCTAATGTACATTTGTTGGTCACAAAGGCCACCGAAAGAGAACGCAAATTAAACTAGGCCATAGTAATTCAGAGTCCTATGTCCTTGTCCGACCTAGCTTACTAGATCATAATTCTGGATTTTAGCTTGAATAACATGTAAAGTCGATCATATTTATTTGCCTTTTCATTTCTAATTGTTCATGTTATTTAATATTTAAGGGGGAAGACACTATAGCCTGTAACACAGCTCTTGTATAGCTAGCACAGGATGCAGGGCCTCATTTCTATTGTAGAATCCTTTTTTTTTACAATAAAGTTAAATTTGACCTGATCCACTTTACTGAGAGCAATGCCATTTTTTATATCTGTCATAAAACAACAAAATAAAATAATTCCTTTCTACTAAGATTTGTATTCTCTTGTACGCGATATATAAGACACCAAACACCTCAATTTGTGGTACGTACCTAACAATAATTAGACCAAATATATGTCTACATTTGCCGTGACGTAGTACATAGTTACCTAAACTGCTTAATGGAACAGCGGAATTACGGGGCGGTACATTGGCCTTTAAGGTCTTAGTTGATATGTAAATACCATATAGTATGATAAATATATTATCATCATAATTCTATCTATAGAATGCACGCCACGTAAAACTTGCATGGATTTTTAACCGACTACAAAAAAGGAGGGTCTCAATTCCATTGTTTTTATTTATTGTTTGTTTCCTCAGAACTCCGTCATTTATAAACCAATTTGGAATTTTTCGTTTCTACGAACTACACCTATCAGATGATGGGTGTAGTTGTGCGGAAAGCTAGAAAAGTAACTGCTCTAATATAAGTATGTATTACTTAATGATACCCATCATGAATATAAAACTTCCATTTGATGCTATGATATCCAATTATTTCACTAATATTATATTAAGTTTGAAGAATAAGAGAAATGATTTATAAGAAATTAACTGATAATTCATGTAAATTTTTCTACCTCGTATTGAAACTAAGTCTATTTCATTTTTAAACATTCTAAGACTATTGAAAGTATTCAGTGGCCCAGATTTTTTGTCGCAAGTGTCAATTGGAGTCTGTTATTGAATTTAAAACACGGTGACGACATTTCAGGAACGTTATCGAGCACATCGGCATCATAATGTCATTCAAGGGCATTCGAGTGAAATAATTCTTTGAGAGCGTTTAGTAGATAAAACAAATTAATCACGGTTAGATAAGTATGTCTCGAAGAGGCATAATGTGAGGTCGGAGTGGCGTGCCCCCAGGGATACATCCTGTAGCTCGCAGCTGGCTATAAAATTTTACGAGCACACCGTATGAGCCATTACGGTTCTTGTCGATGTCACTTAAGTCTGGTTGACGTAGTTTGTAACTAGAATTTTGTTTGGGATTATAATAAAAGCGCATTGATTACATATATATTCAAATACTATAAAATATAGCTACCTATATGTAATTAGATAAAGTATATATGCGTATCTAATTAGGTGTAACAGTATTCTTTAATATTGAAAATATTTCGGGCGTGACGGTTATAGGTTACAGTATTTTCACAATTTTACAACAGAAACTTAATAAAAATAAAAAGGTGTGTGTATATAACATTGAGCGCAGACAGGAAATTGAATAGCATCTTTTACATGGCCTCTCTTCTCACCAATCGGAAAGAACTAGTGAGGTGAATCAAAATTAAGAGTTGTCTTTAATCGAACTATTAGTCGAATCTAACATAAGGTGTTGCCATGTTACAGTAGTAATTTAATAAGTGTGTAATAATAAAATATTGAATTATTTTGTTATAATTTTACTTTCAACACTGTGTGATATCAGCTACCAAGCTGCTCGTCTATAAATAAATAATTTGGATCAACAAAGATTTTATTGCTTTTCTATTTATTTGTTGTAGTGAAGTATTAATAAATATTCTGAGACATTCTTTACACACGGGCATCTGATCCCAAACTAAATAGAGCTTGTACTATGGAAACGAGATAACTGATATACTACAAATATTACTTTTTTAATTTTAAATACATACTTATATAGATATTGACTCCCAGACACAGAACAAACAGACATGTTCATGCAAATGTTTGTCCTGGGAATCGAACCCGCGACCTACGACTTGGGAGTCATATTTGCTAACCACCAAGCCAAATGGCCTGTCAAGTGATCGCTTTATACTGATAGGTCGCAACCACATTACCACACCTAAAAATATTCCAAAAAGTGTAAGACGCCGAGAATCATAATAATAACTAACGCTTGAAAGTGGCTAAATCCAGTGTAATAAGTCTGGACCGGGATTAAGTTCATCCCTAGATTATAATGCGCACTATGTAATAAGACCAATTCGGGGAAAATATAGTTACGATTTTTTGAGATATTTTTAAACATGTGTTTTGGTAGGTTTTACAAGTCCCTTATAATTGTTACTTTAATAAACGCAATAAATAAATAAATAAATATCCTGGGACATCCTCTTACACACGGCCATCTGGTCCCAAACTAAGCAGAGCTTGTACTATGGAAATCATATAACTGATATACTACATACATTACTTTATTTTTCTTAATACATGCATATATAGATATTTACACCCAGACACAGAACAAACAGACATATTCATGAACACAAATGTTTGTCCTGGACTTGGCAGTCAGGGTCGCTAACCACCAAGCCAATTGGCCTGTCTAATAAAAAATAATGGATTGATTCCTCTATGTGATTATTAAGTAAAGTATTGGTGAGGTTAATTAATTGCTCTTACGACAGATCAAAAGTGGATAAATGCAAGTCTGACTCCTGCACCGACGCGTTTTAGAAGCTCTACTTTCATCAAAAGCAATTATGGTTAGGTATACTTACTTATCTAACGAAAATATAAGTTGGATTGAAATTCAAATTTAAGTTTGTAGTTGAAGAAATCGGCATGTTTATACACTGCATAGTAAAGACAATGTAATATAAATAATTTATTACTAACATTGTGAATAATATTTTCTAATATATAAAAATCTTATGTCGCGGTGTTTGTGGTCGCACATCTCAGAAAAGGCTCGATAATCGGTCGATTGTTCAAATTAATTGAAATCGTCAACACACAATTTTTTTTTATACCAAATACAATATACATAATACAATATATATAATACAGTACACATATCATACCGATAATTCGGATTTTTAAGATAATTACGGTATGTTTGTTATCGCAAAAAAAACACGTGATATGGCTACTAAATTTACGCTTTTCATATTTATGTCTTTACTTGTGCTGCGAAGCCGTGCTTCTTGCCAAATTTCATGATTTTAGGTCAATGTACCTTGGTTTTGATTTCAGCGAGTGTCAAAATATATGAGATGTACTCGTATATATAAGACATAGATGGACGTTTTTTTTATTACATTTAGTGGCTTACAAGGCACTGCAGTCCTAAGTATTTAAAATTAATTTCAAGTTTATACCTCCTCGTATTTCTAGAAAAAGAACCTTGATAGACAGATGGACAGACAGACGGTTTTTTTTACCTTTTGAGATACGGTACCCTAATAATAATAAATATAATAACAGTACGGCAATTTTGAAATTCTGAATGATCTACAAATTAGCAGGTATTCATTTTCTGTACTTAGATTACTAAGTGAATATTGATGTTGATGAAGAATAATTCATGTAATAGTATTGAAGATACCTACTACATATTCAGTACAGTACAGATTCGCGTCCGCCTCAGGGTAATCATTGCGAGCAGAGTTAACGAACTCTGAATACAAATCGAATATAGGTGATGTATTATATTACGAAGATACCCGCGCATCACGTACTATATACGTATGTATATTCCAAAAGCAGTCTCTTGTTTTGAAGTCGCCTGCTTCAATGAAGACCGCCCATACATACCATTGAAGATAGGCATGGAATGATTCACAAGTAGCATGGGAAAAATCATATGAAATAGTTTTTCATATGTCACACCTGCTACCTACCTTGACGTCGTCTGTTAAAAATCACTCTCCTACTTTTCTGCTACCTTGCCTACATGATACATCGCACACCGCAAATCATTCGGATATCAGAGCGGATAAGAGCGTCATGCTAAACCTGTCGTGTTAGAAAGAGCAAAATATATACTGATCGTCGCTACGAACGGGTCGCACGGCCAAGAGTGACATTAGAGCATTGCGAAAGAAAATCATTGGCTGTGAATTGCAAATTTCACAGGTGAAATCACTGTGAAAAAAATAAATAATTTCATTAAAAGAAAATGAAATAAAAGTGGCAATCATTTCCATGCCCAATTGAAGAACCTAATAGATTAATATATCGTAATAGATGAATTCGATACATTTGCGACGCGGTCGTTCATTTTCCTTATTTTTGTTTAATAGTTCTCTACTATTAATAAACTAAAGAGGTTTTATGATATTTGATTTTGTCTTTGGTGTACACCGAATATCTATAAAAAAAACTTTATAAAAGTTTTTTTTTGTTTTACTACAATACAATACAGTTTTGTCGAATAAATTCATGCTTACGTTAATTTCGGTCATTAATTACTTTATCCCTTACTCACATAGGTCACAACATTTACATTAATTCGTAAGTTAATATTTATTGTGATAAATAAAATAGGTAAGTCCATACCATCGAAGGGGATGGCACAAGTTTTAGTACTAACGCCCACTATTCACTGTAGATATTTTAAACGCCAGCATGCTCTCGGGTACATTTTACCAGCATATTGCACCCTCAGAACGATAGGGGCTTAACTCAAAATATCACTTTTGGCACATCTCTGATTGGGTCACTTTCACACTGAGCGGGGAGGGTCCCGGTGTTAAAGAGGCTGAAGTGTCAGTATGTTTATTCTATCATTAAATTGACTATGTTTTACTATCCATCGGATAGAGCATACATTGTTTAGTCTCTCTATGATCGTAACTCCATTTCGCAAAAATATGAGTTAAGCCCTTATCGTACTGAGGGTGCGATATACTCGTATCTAAACATTAATTAAAGATTAACTTAATATTTATTAGAGCGCTAATATTATACATTCATATTACAAAATACGATACGGAGAAATACAAGCGCTATCAAGAAATGGCAGTTGGTTTAACAAAGTTACAAAACTTAGGGATTGTTCTGTTGGTAAACAAGATGTTTAGAATAATTTGTTTAAATATTCAGTTAATACTTAGAACCCTATAAATAGGTATTTTGAAATATTATACAAATATACTAAATAATCCTCAAACCATGAGACACAATCGTATACACGAGATGTCTCTATTCGACATCTATACTAATAATATTATAAAGAGGAAAGATTTGTATGTAAGTATGTTTGTTACTCTTTCACGCAAAAACTACTAAACGGATATTGATGAAACTTGGCCATAGATAGAGTATATCCTGGAATAACATACAGGTTAATTTTTATCCCGAGAAAATGTGAAATCCCTCGGGAACGCGGGTAAAAGCGCGGGGGACAGCTAGTTTATGGTAAACTATTGAAGGCTAACATTAACGAAGTAGGTACCTACATAAAGATGTGCCTATGCGTCACTAGACAGGCAGCGTACCAAAATACAATAATAAAACTGTTTTTTTTCGCACACTGTCCACCTGATGGTAAGTGACCGACATACAACCAGACATTATGGACATTTGCAACACCAGAGCATCGCAAATGCTTTATCAACTCTGAGACGTGAAGTTGTTAAGTCTCATGTGCCTGTAATTTCACCGGCTATTTTACCTTTCTAATCAAAACAATAATACAAGTGCACCTCTACTTTACAGGTGGTAGTACTTCCCCGGACGAACTTTGCACTAAGAGCTCTACTACTCAAAAATAATGACTACCATATATAATACTATAAATATAATATACTTGTTGTATTTTATACTAGCTGTCCCCCGCAGTTTTACCCGCGTTCCCGTGGGATGTCACATATATTATACATATAAACCTTCCTCTTCAATCACTCTATCTATTAAAAACCGCATCAAAATCCTTTGCGTAGTTTTAAAGATTTAAGCATACATAGGGATATAGGGACTGAGAAAGCGACTTTGTTTTATACTATGTAGTGATGTAAAAACAATAAATAATTAATACTAAATACTACTACTGATTAGAAAACAAATGATGCATAGGTTCATAGATATTTGCTTCCTGTGGATTTACATATGTAGTTTTATTGCAATTTATTTAAGATGCACGAATAAAATTCTTTGAAAATGAACTCCGTCCGGGCCCACTGGAAATGCCGTTCAGTAGGTAGCAATTAAAACTTTTCTACTGATCAAACTTCAACAGTCACATCTTCACGAGGACAACTTTTCCGTGAGACTCTTAAGAAGCGTAAATGTGACTACAGTTACCTAGCGGAATGGTTCCTATCACTAACTGAACTAACTTTCACGGATTTTTCCACCTGAATATTTCAAACGGGAAACATTTTAAGCCCGGCCGATTGGATTCGTGGTTAGGCGCCCTCGTGGGTTTGATTCCCAGTTATACCAATCATTCGTGTATTTGAACATGTATTTTGTTCTGTGTCTGGGAGTAATAAGAGGTTTGTTAGATTATATAATGACCTTTCTAAGTCAGTTGGATGTTTTTGGCGATTTTTAGAAGGCTTATCTTTGAAAATTTTCATTCGGGCATTCATTGAAGGTATTGTTGCCCTCGGTGAGTGTTTGAATGTCAATGATGATAATATTGGCCATCGAATTTTTGTTTTTTTGTTAAAATTTTAAAATTACATTTTATTTGGTTTGGTTCAAGTAGGCTATATTTTAATTGTGTTAATTTTTATCGTTACTCGGTCTCTGAATTTGATTTTGTTTTAATTTTATATTAATTTTGTTTAATTAGATTTTTATCTTGTTATTTTTCTATTCTTATTTTACCTTTGTCTACTTTTAATTTTGATTGAATTTTATTTAATTTGTAATTTTAATAGATAGGAAATAATTACTTGTGTATGTTGTGTTTGCCTGTAAGTGGATGTTCACCAAGACTACTCCTTTTTTTTGAAATATGTGTATGTGTATCATCTGTTGGCAACCCTGATAAATAAATAAATTTAAAATAAAAAACTTTAAGAATGATTTAAGAAATAGATAGCCAAGTGGGTGTCGGGCTACGCATAGTGTAGTCTATCTATGTATGTTTGATTGTATTTTCTTTCTTGAATTTTTTCACAAATTAAAAAACAGCTCAATATTGTGCAAACAAATTCCTGAATTGAAAAAGGACCGTCACATATCCCCGTATAGAAGAAAAAAAGAGCACGCCCGCTTTGTATGTTTGGGAAGGATTTTTTTTGTCGGCGTGATTAATTTGTATAACCAAGCTAAATTACAGCTTTTCAGGACCAAGTGTATGTTTTCAGTTAAACCGTGAACAGACCATGGCGAAACAATTTCTTAGTCCATGGGTTCCTATTTGCTTATGGGTTATATTAGTTATATTAGTTACCAATACGGTTTACATAGCTTCTTAGGTGAGGGTGTAAAAAATGACCCAGAACATTTAAAAAAAATCTACAATCACTAAAGTATGCAAATTAGTTTTATTAGTTTAAAGAATAGAAAAGATTCCCTGATTTTCCCGTCACTGTTCGTGTTAAACCCAAATTAACAATTTCGACAAGAACAAATATTTGAGTGCATGAACGAGTTTGTTTGTTCTTTCTTTGTTTAAATATCTACGTATTTAAATACATATAAAGTTACTGTAAAAGTTTATTTGCGATAGCTGATAATAATGTTGAAACTGTCGACGGGCAGTTGAGTTGGTGGTTTGATTCCCAGGGCAAACATTTGTGTGCATGAACATATCTGTTTGTTCTGTGTCTGGGTGTAAATATATGGTTAAGTATGTATTTAGTATTTTTAGAGTTACTTAGTACTAAAAAAAAATATTAAAATGTCAAATTAATTCATTCTAATTCTAACTAATTATTGTGGAATCAATTAAAGCTATTTTATTTATTTATATGTTTTTAGATTTAAAAAAAAGTATATCGGTTATTTGGTTTCATAAGTACAAGTTCTGCTTAATTTGGGGTGAGATGGGGAGATGGGTAATGAATATTATTATAGAATATTTACTTATTTCATCCAGTTACAATTTAAAAGTAATACTGAAGTGGTTTGTGGGTACAATTAAGGTTCAAAATTCAATGTTATTGAAAGTTATCAGTTACTACCAATGGACTTACAAGCGATCTCAAAATCCCAAACGCTCTATCTACCAAATCTTGAAACTTAACTATTTCCCAGTTCTGGATATTGCAAGAGAAACTATGGTTAAGATATTGAGTTTTCAGTGTTACAGTAAGTATATTATTTTAATCGGTATCTATTATAACTATAATATAATAAAATTGGTAGGTATGTTTTATATCATTTATCAGGTTTCCATAGCACAGGCTGACTCGGAATATTTAATAATTTATTTAATTCAAATAGATAGGCCTGTTGGTTTGGTGGTTAGTTACTCTGATTGCCAAGCCGAAGGTCGCTGGTTCGATTCCAACCCAGGACAAACATTTGCGTGCATGAACATGTGTATTTGTTCTGTGTCTGGGTGTTAATATCTGTATAAGTATGTATTTAGAACTAATAGTATATCAATTATCTGGTTGACATAGTACAAGCTCTGCTTAGTTTGGGATCAGATGGCCGTGTGTAAAGAATGTCCCAGGATATTTATTATTTATTATGTACGAGTATACTATATAAATTTTAATCAACAGCTTTTTTAGCTTAAGGATTTGAATAAATATATTCAGTCATCACATTGTATAATAAACGTCCACGAACAAACATATGCATACACTATCCCATTCATAATATTATTATGGAAAGTAAGAATAGTAGGATTTATACGTGTGGTCGTTAAAAGCTGCTGGGGTGTAAGTGGATCATATCTCGGAGACAATGTTGGAAACTGCTATGAATTTTTATACACTGCATAGACAAAACTGTCATGAGGAGTAGAGACAATGTAATAATGTGATATAAATGCGTTATTATTAACGTCTTGAATAATCTTCTTATATAAAAATCTCGTGTGACGGTGTTTGTGGTCGCACGTGTGCACGCGCGGTATGTTAGTATGTAACGTAATCTTTGAACATGATTTTGATATTTTCTATTTTTTTGTTGGATTTTTTTTGTATATTTGGTAGGTATGATAATAGGCCAGAAAATACATTTCACCATCCTACCCCCCGTCCCATTTCTTTTTTATCGCGATTTTAGTATTTTTGTATGAACAATATCCTAATAATTTGACCGTCGTTCATTGACATGAAGTGTTGCGTCACTTTCACATTTCATTCTGCATTTAAAACTATAGGTGATTTCTTACTATTTTCTGCGGCAGCAACGCGCTGGTTACCAGCTAGTAATAAGTAAATATAAAGAAGAAAACAAACACTTAGACGGCTTCATACATTAGCTGGTAGGTACAGGTACACTTGGTACCCATAATTTATAGCCAATTAAGGTAAAATAAGCATTTACTCCAGCAAAAAACAAGGTAACAATACATTTGGTACAAATCTAGATTAATAGAAGACGTTTATTTCGAAGTAATTTTGTTAAATCGTTGTATCTTTTGAATAATTGAGGAAAGATCTACAAGATCCATCCCCTGGATGATATTACCTTCGGTAATTGATCTAATTAAATAAGTAGCTTTCTTTACGCAATTAAGCTTATAATTATTCCTTTTATTAGGAGATTTATGTTGCCTGCCGTTCCTTTCGATGTGAGTTTGCTTATTCGTTAGCCCTTCCTTCTTCTTGATAAACATGGTTACGAAAAAACGCAGACTAGTTTTGTCTAGTTTGGTTTCTATTCATGAAGGACCATTTTCGATCGATCAGCTTCAAGTTTAATTATGAGACGACAAAGAAGCGTGGTCGAAACGAGACAATCAGTCAAGTCGGATGACGGTGGAGCACGGCGGAGATGGTTACTCCCTCAAATCCGTGTAAGCCCGACGTCGCTCGTAAGATGTGGTACCAACTGACAGATCACTTGTCAGTGTCGCTGGCTTCGCATTCTGTACAACAAGTCCTTTACTGGCCTTTTACTGTAGTTGTGTAATACTTATGTTTGGATGTTTTTTAAATTACTAAAACTTCGGGGTATTATTGTAAAGGAATCGAAGAGATAGGATAACAGGGACCATCCGTTACGTCTTGTCTTACTAATATTTCTTACTACTTTCCTATTTGCTACATTTCATACCAATATTATAAATATGAAAGTGACTTTGTTTATTTATCCTTCATTCACTTTGTGATGGATGAGCGTATCGACAATATGTTTACGGTAGATAATAGGTGACAAGGATCTATCCCGGGAATGTGGATGAAAATGCAGGGCGGAAGTTAGATACACAAACTAAATAATGTTTAGAATTGTTAGGATCCTCTCGGTGATACTGGATGCTGGTAGTGGTTCCAGGTTATATGTTTGATTATAGAGTTAAAGTGAAGGGTTATAAATGTTGAATATCTCGCAGGCTAATACGCTATTAACAATATAAAATTAGCATACAAGTTATTTATCGAGTCGGCTCGTGCAGTATCTAAGTTGTTAATTAAACAGTCTGCATGCAATTTGCATCTCGTCGGTTCGGAGTCACGAACTTCTGATTATTTGAATAAGATTTCGTAGAGCAATATTAAGGAAATTATTCGTGCCGCGGAGCAGACTGCGAGGAGAGGAGTAAGACAAGCTATGTGTTGTCGGCTAGCTGTGTGTGTAGATAAGATTTGGTTCAAGTACTAACTTCATTACGTGAATTTATTCACTTTATTGTACATTATTATTGACAATTTCTTTATTTCCATCCAGGAACATTGCTGTTATTAGGTTGTATTTAATTAAATCTTATAAAAGGCAAACAAAACCGTAAAAGTACAGTCATAAATATATATATAGCCGTCAAACAATTGGGGCCCTCATGATGTTATCAGGTGACCTAAAATAAACTCGTAATAAGACCTATTCGAAGTTGAACTTTGACCTTTGACTTTTGAGTAGAGGACATTATTATCCTAAGCGAGTTTTCATCTCGTATCCCTTTAGTTGACGTCGGAGGCACCCTGACCACCCACTCCTAGGATATAGCTCGTAATAAATATAATCTTACTCAGGGTGACATTGTGTGTTCTTTTTTCACTTAATATTTTTCCTGCTAAAGGTCCCCGGCGGCGATTACATAAACAGGATTCAACCACGACCTTAATGCGCCTAATAAAGTTTTACGAGGGACCCTTGGCAAAAACGTGAACGTTCCAAGGCGACAATGCTTTTATCTTTTCTGTTTTACTGATTGTTTTGTTCTTTTACAATTAGGCTTAAAAGATGTATATTACTTTATATAGTTAAGTATTTTTAAGTTATCTTCACTTAAACTCTGCATTGAAAGTCATGTAAAGTATTGATTAACGTTTATAAATTAGAGGAAAAACTTTAGAGAGAGGTGGCAGGCACTCCTGGTAATTAGCAATTAGTCTGCGCGTCTATGTGTCGTGTCGACGTAAAGGGACCGCACGAATTCGCTCCCGTCGCGGGGAATCGTTTAACATTCCTGAACGTCCAGGTTACTTTGTAAATCACTTCTTAGCTTCGTCGTTCTGACATTGATGTATGGCCTATTTTTCTACGAGAGTTTATATAATAAATTGATTTACACGTTGTTTTGAAGTTACCTTAGAAGCTTACTTTACGCTTTTTTATCTTAGTTATCCAATTGTGAATATGTTATATATATTTTCAGGATTATGTATCCGCAGTCTTATCAACTCTGTCCGTACAACTATTCACCCGTCAATTTGTCTCGAGCCTTTTGTACCCTTGGTATAGCTGATATACTATACTGCTATAGACGACGTGCCAGTGCCTTACAGGTGGACCGGTTGCCTTGTTGCCTGCTTTCTGACATATAAAATCAAAATATTGAGTCTAAAGGTCTACGTGCTTTATGAATTTTATAAATAAGGGCTCGTGTATCTTATATAAAAAGAAATCGTATATTATATATAAGAATAAACTAACGTGTGTCGTTTAATATCTTTTTAAAAATCTCTGTTTGATGTTGGTATATTTTTTTACTGAATAGCTAATTTTGTTTTTGGCTTGTTCGCAAATTGGTTATGATTAAAATATTTGATGCCTACTTACAACATGAGTTGATTTAATTACAAAATTGCAAAGAAGTTAGGCCCCGAAACTTAAAGGGGTATTTGCATTAACCGAATATTTAGCTCAGAAGAAAACCATAATCAAGTCGAGATACAGAGATCTACAAAATTAGGTCGGTTTTATTATTACTACGGATCCCTCCGTGCGCAAAACCAACTCCCACTTGACTGCTAAATTAAATAAATAAATATCCTGAGACATTCTTTACACACGGTCATCTGGTTCCAAACTAAGCAGAGCTTGTACTATGGAAACCAGATAACTGATATACTACATATAATACTTTTATTTGTTTCTAAATACATACTTATATAGATATTTACACCCAGACACAGAACAAACAGTCATGTTCATGCACACAAATGTTTGTCCTGGGTGGGAATCGAACCCGCGACCTTCGGTTTGGCAGTCAGAGCGGTAACCACCAAGCCAACTGGCCTGTCGTTAATTAATATTATTGTTCACACAAGGGAAATATTCTTTACATTTCTTGATTTTACTACCTTGCGTTTTAATTAAAAGTACATCGTATTCAACCAAGAGTTGATTCAGATGCAAAATAGATTTCCAGAAGTAAATATGGTTCATAATAAATATAACAATGAATGAATGAACATATTATATATATAATGAATAGAATGCACCTTCATACTGAAACATTATGTGAGTTGTTTATCCAACTTGGCAGTAAACAGTTTTATTTGCATAAAATGATTTGTGTAAACACTTGTTTCTAAATGATTATGGCCTGGAGTCGTGGAATTAATGCGATAAATCAATGTCAGGACATGTTTACGAGCTAACAGAGTTAATTCCTGTGTGACATGACGTTTATATTCGTGAATAATTGTTGATTGCGTATCCCGTTACATCGCCATGTCTAATGCAATAAACCTAACATAATTTGTCACAATTATATTTGTCTAGGACACCGCAGGTAATTCACTATGTATAGAACTTATATATATACAGTACCCGGCCATAAGTATTACTATAATATTAAAAATGTGAATATCCCCCAACCTTTTATGAATGGTGGCTTATTTGCCTAATAAAAAGAGAGATACTTTCAATATTATAAAATACAATTTATTGTTTCTGAATATACGCAGAACCCACAAAAAGTGTTTGATTTATTGTTTACATTGAATGTTAACGAAAACTTAGTTATGATTCGGTGCTCCTTTTAAAGTTAATTTATTCTGAGGTACAAAATAAAATTAGATTTCGGGGATACAAAGGTAGGCAACATTTTATTAAAGTAATAAACGTCGGTAACGACCAACGGCCCTGACAAGATTCTATTAAGTTTTAAACTTAAATAGTTAAATTAGAATTAATAAAATGTAATTATGGGACTAAAGGGCAGAATTACACTGGTCTTTTGAACGGTCATTGACTTTGGAGATGTTGTCGTTTCGTATCTTCAAAGTAACTTTGATGTGCGCTTCGTAGGAAAACATGGCTTTAACATTGTGATGTTGTTTCTGACATTTCTAAAAATATTTTGCTATTACTAAAAAACATTAAAAGCTACTTTTATAATATATTTGAGAAGTTCATTCTTATATTTTCTTATAACATAGTTTTGTTTAAAACCATTCATTAAATTTAAATTATTTTCCAGAGTCTGTTTTCTGACGCTTATAACCTGGATATTTTTAAGGCTAGACTGAATTTGCATTTCCTGGGTAATTGCTTCAGCCACGGTATTTACATGGCCCTCTATGGAAAGATCTGTGTTCAAACGCATACTAAATCGAGCATCTATGTGTTTTCCTTATATATTAAACACCACTTATTAATTGAACACAATTTTTTAATATATTAGAATTACGTTTTTTGTATATATGTATTAGAATTAAAATGTGACCCAACCCAAAGATACAAACAGTCCAATATACGACGTGAACCCATTTTCGCGGAAAAGCAGTAGTGGATAATCCGGTTTTCTAGATGCTCCGTCTAATTCGTTTGTAGAAGTTTACGGAGCAGCGCTCGAAGGCTTTGCAGGGATCAGGTGTTCCTTAAGGCCCAGACTTGATCCTCCGAAGACGGCCTCCGTCACGATTACCCAAGCTCCTTTTGCTACAGTTTTAAAACTATCTAAGTAATGAATAATGAATATTTATAAGAAGGAAAGAAACGTTTTACTTCAAAAAACGGCATTTAAAAGCAGCAGTAAGTAATCATTATTTTGTTAAATCCGTTTACCTGTTTAAAAGTGAAACTTCTTTTAGAAGGTCTTTGAAATTCCGATCCGCAGCCTTTTTCGGTGATGAAAAACATATAAATGATAAACACAAGCTATGGTATTCAAAAGTGATTGATGAACAATTATAACTTTCCCTGTAATACAAGAGTTTCACTCCTTTGGTGTGTCCACACACCACACCTTGTTTTTTTGTTAAATATAATAATGATGCACAAATAATATATTGTAAACGATTTTGAAAATATCTGTTATCGAAACACAAATGATCAATGTTCCAGGATGCAGTTTAAACCTACCCCATATGTTATAGCAGTAACATTAAAAAGGATTGTTATCTGTACATTTGATGTGTATTTGACTAGATACGTTTCGTACGACACGTTAACTTTACGATTCAAAACGTAAAACAAACAAGTTCCTAATGTTAGTACAGAAGTATTTTATTGGAATGTAAAAAGTATCCTTCTAGTTGAGTTTGATTGCTATTATTTTTACGAGAGCAAAGTTCGAGGATTTTATGATATTTTGAATGGATGCGAGTGATTCAGGTGATCCAAACAGATCAATGGTCATAATTATACGTTTATTTATAGGGGATAAAAAGTTATGGCACACAAAATGTGAGGTTTTCTATCATAATAAGTGCGACAAGTTTTTGAATTAGTCTGTAGGTACTAATTCATAAACTACGACTATGGCTTGACTACTAAAGAAAAGTACCTATGTATTTTTATTTTGTTTTGCAGATCAATTGAATGTTGTGGTAACTTTTGTTTATAATGTTTCGTAAAGTTAATATTCACTAAGTTGTATATATTTTTTATTTGTCACCTTAGCAGCTCAGTCGCAAAACTTTCGCGCTGATTTTATAATGTATTTTCCCCGCGGTTTCACCCGCGTTCCCGAGGGATGTAACATTTTCCCGGCACGAAAAGTCTCCTATGTTACTTCTAATACCTCCACAAAAATTTGTACAAAGTTTCATAATAATCGGTTAAGTAGTTTTCGCGTGAAAGCGTAACAAACAAACTTATATTCACATTTATAATATTACTAGGGATATAGCTGGCGATGTAAGGATTTTTTTCACACTTTGGGTTACTTTATTGGAGTTTTAGTAAGGATCACTAATTTCTTTGAAAATATATATTTTTTTAAATCGGTCCAGTACTTAAGTTTATTCGTTACATACAAACCATTCCTGTTTATAATATAAGTGTAGATTACATGACACAATGCGATAAAATCATAGTAACCAAATACTAATATAAATACCAAGTAATAATATTTAAATACCTAGTGAATGTAAAGCAAAATAGGTTGAGGAAATCAATTATAGCACAACATTAAGTACCAGGAAATAATACCGTCTTCGCATTATAATTCCATATCTTCAATCGACTAGCATCTTGCCTCGCGGCCATTAGACAATACAATTTCATATTTTTCTTTTATAAGTCCTCAAACAATCGTGATTGTTCCTCAAGTAGAATTGTTATACAAATAGGTACAACACTGTTAAAAAATGGGAATTTTACTTCCCCTGCGCCAGTTTCAGAAACTTCTGTGGCGCTGTGTACGAACATTTTCTCAATTTCAGTTTGCAACAAAATCAGTTTATTTTCCATCTGACAAATTGCATTGAAGTAACAAAGTACAATTTTCCTTTGAGAATAACCTGACAAAGTTTGGGTGCACACAATGAACAATGAATAATAATAAAGTGAGTACAATATTACACTGTGTCGTCGAGAGGGTTGGCCGAAAATTATTTGTGAAATAAGTATTTAAGTGAATTTCCGTAGCGCGCAATCGTTTTCCTGCCAGTAATTTAGTTGCGCTGGACCGGATCGGCCACGGTGTTTCAATTGCGGGGGTAGCTCGCCGGACGTCATTATTTCCTGCAAATGTTGAGAACCTGTGCGCTACCACGTGGAAACATGCAGCAATTTCTAGACACGAACTTCGAGGTACTGGTACCACATAAAGTTTATAAATAACCGTTATGTTAATGATTTCATTAGCTCTCCGTCCACGGAAATCCACGTTCCAGTAGGATCTATCGATATCACTCCTCAAAAAAGAATTTGTCTGATATGGTAATTCAGGGTATAATTATTTATTTATCCCAAAATTTCATCCCCTTAATGGTAAATAGAAAAAAAAAACTCTGGATTGATTTTTTCTTTATGGCCAAATACCACTTCTCATGAATGTATCTTCTAAGACTACAGATCTTTATACGAATTTACGTACCAATTTAACCCCATTATGGGCCTGCAATAAAAGAAGCCAACAACCTTTATTCCTATACCAGACCAGACATAACTAGATAGATAATATGTACCTTTTACATTCGACTAAGAGATTTATGAGAGCCGCATCTTATTAATTGTATCTACATAATATGTTAAAGAGATGCAGCAGTGTAAATTTATAGCTAAAAGTTGCAATGTTTATATGTACTTGATATTTAAAAAAAACAACAAATCAATCGTTCATTTAAAAGAAACGTTTAGTGAACCATTTTGACCAAAAAATACAATTAAAGAAGCGGATAAAATAGCTAGCAAGTCACTAGATAGTGTGCACCGACCCGTTCCAATTATAGAGCGGCAGTCATTATTTCCGCTGCCATGCGATGCCTCCTCTGCCGGCACTCCGCTGCTTCGCTGACCTGCCGAAATTCAACAACGAACTGCCCACTCCAACTTGACCTACCTCCCTCTTTTCTTTCCACAGTCTTACAGGCCAGATAAGGGCAGACACTTATCGACCTTAGTATCTTCAAAATGTTGTCGCATTACAACCTTACTATTGAATATTGTAATTCGTAGGATTTGACGGAAATTACTTGTTATTTATTAATTTTAAAAACTATTATTATTATTATAGCTGATGCTTGTCGATCACTGATATAATATTAATAATGTATATAATATACATTTATTCCGATTAATATTGGCGCGGATGCTCAAAGCTGTGCGATTAAATAAAGCCTGTAAATATTGAAGCCATAGTATTAATTAAAATTAATAAAGGTAAATTTATGGAAAATTACAATTGGGATTAAGCTGTACCTATTTTTGGCTCTATAAAGATTAATAATACGAATAGATATGATATGAACATAAGATACGAAGATAATAGAATAATTTTACTACATCGAAGTCACAACCTCGTTTATATACCTAAGTGTATATAATACAAGTACCTACTTCGAAATTATACAATGGAGGTAAATAAGCCTGTCGATTATGGTATTAGGTTGTTCATTCACCATTGATTTTATTACTCTATCCATACTCTGATGACTTTTAGCTATTTTAAAGATATTCAAATCACAAATTACTAGCTATTAGTCGCGGTTTCACCCGCCGGTTCCAACAGCCGTTACATCTACCGGGATAAAAAGTATTTTTTTATAAATTCAGGTTATCAACTATCTATTTACCAATTATTACCTAAATAAATTTAGTAGTCTTGTAGTTTTAGCTTGAAAGAGTAACAAACATGCATACACCCGTCCTCAAAAACAATCGTATTTATAATATTAGTAGGATTACAAAAAAAATATGTAAAAATTAGATCTACAGAGTAGACTTCATACGGATTTTAGATTAAAAATAGATAAAAAAAAATATCCTTTATTGCTGCTTTTTCCTTATAAATTTGTATGTACATGCCTACTTACTAAACACTTTATTGATTTAATCTATTCTATTATTTGAACTATCGGCTACTGGATGTTTGTGTAGGACACAGATGGCGTTTATTCAGAATCAAATATAATAAAAAAAGAAAAAAAGTTTTTAAAACCAGTTACTTTAAATTAGTACCAAAAGGCATTGCATGATTTGAGACCGTTTAACTCTCCGCAGGCTAAAAAGTTTTCATACATTTTTTTTTAACATACGATTTAGTACGTATATAACTCGTATAAGAAGTCTCGTTATAAATACATAGCTTTGACTCATTAGACAGCTGCGGTGAAAAATTCATAATGACGTTGCTCTACGTAAAACAAAAGAGTCACAATACGCGGCCACACACGGTATTGTTCTGCTTTTATTGAATTCGATGCTCATTAAAAACTTTATTTTCGAATATTATGAAATCATTTAAACGCTCATTTCAAATTAAATTTCGAAATAACTAAGTTATGTTTTAATGGATGGAATTTATTATGTTATTAATTACTGAAAATTATATTATAATACCACGTACAGAGTGTAGAAGGATTAATATTATACATTTTAAGCCACTGTACTTAGTGATTGATTGGAATCATCTATTTGAATTTACTTTGCTGGCAATTATTAACTTATAAAATTAATAATTATTGCATGAACAATGTAAATCATTGTTATAATAAATAAGTATTCGGGATTGTTTTTAATGCAGGAGTGATAAAAAATATTTATTTATCAACTTTGTATCGATGATTGTGAATAAAGATTTAATTTCAAAGAGAACCAAAGCATAATTTATATATAATATGTATTTATGAAAAAAATCAAACGTATTTCGATTTTTTTTATTATAATACAGAGTTTAAAGTAACAAATTAAGAAATATAAGTGTAGAGGTGACGGACACATTGGAGTTCTTGAAAAAATTTCGCTTTTATAATTTTTTATTATATAATAATAAGTATATATATTTATTTAAGGCTAAGTTAGATGGATTTTTTTACTCGACCCTAATATTTATTAAAAAAATTATAATGAAAAATAAATCGTTGTATTTATTATTTTATTGAATCATGTACCATGTCAACACGCTCAGAGGACGTTTTGCTAACAGGGCATTCTACTCATAGTCGTTATGCAAATTGGACATGTTACTTAGTGGGTCATTTTGATAATAGGTCTTATGGCTATAAAGTCAATTTGGTTTAAGAACCTTGTGATGCGGAGCGACTTTTACCATATTTAGCGGACAATTCTGTGAGCGCGGAGAGCTCTCAACCGAGGGTTAGTTAAGTAACTACGTTAGGGTGGCCCCTGTGAGGCTTAGACCTCTGCTTAAGGTAGTACTAGGGACGTGGGGCTCTCAAAAATTAATTCAACTTACCCATGCCTTTTGGTAGTTTTTTGTAAAGAACATATCGCCAATGAACAGTTTCTTAGTGCAAAGTGAAAGTTGTTCATACTTAACGCCTTGTTTGGCAAGTGCCCAGGGCCCCGAAATCCATGGGGCTCCCTAATTTGGAAGGAATGGATGCCAGGGGTTACAGGTGTGTCACGATCTAAGAGCACTTATAGCTTAGTCTTAAGGGCCTATTATCCTAGTGCAGGGCCTCCAATAGATTAAAGAGGGTCCTGTTTATACTGGTGAGTACTTTTATCTTGGCAGATGACAAATAACCTTATAAAAGTAAAGAGAAATGAAATCCTGAAATAGATAAACCGAAAATAAAAAAGATGTTGTTTGCGGGCAAATATTCACCCGTCGTCATCGACATATCGAACATACGGACACAACGCTTTGCATACCCAATTAATATGGGGACAATAAAGGGTGGAGCATGTAGCTTTTGGCGTCTATTTCCTGTCAACCTGAGAACATTTTAGTAAGGATGCTTTTTGCTGTCGTAGTCCAGTCTGTGTCCTTGACATTGCTTTGTATACCAGCACATATATTTATACTAAATAGTTGATTGAGACATCCCCGTTACATTTCATACTTATAAATATAAGGGGCGAAAAATTTGCGGCAGATGGACTGGGTCGTTTGAAATGCAAATAACGGTAAAATATGTAATCCTGTCATGTGGAAGGATAGTACTTTGAATTGTGGTGGCAGTGTGTGGTGGGGCCAAGGAGCACGGGGAACTGCTAGTGCCGGCTACCTTTGACTAATTTATTATGTTTTAATGTGAGACGTACAGGTTTTAAGATTTTAAACTATCACTATTTCATATCAATAATTATAAAGAGACCAGCATTTCATTAAGAAGCCAACAGTCTTTAACAGTTAACATGACCCTAATCAATCAAATCATCATACAATTTATGCTCAAATAAAACACGTATAAGTACGCATCTACATCACAATTTAAATTTGATACCAAGTCAATCCACAATGAGAGAGCAGATTGCCGTAGTATGAAACACGTATCCACCGCACATGTTTTTAATTAGCGTTGACGTAGGGTCGAAGTTTATAAGCATTGTTGCTAAGTAACGTTTAACGTAAGGATATGCGTTGTGCGTGTATGGTTTATCTTATTAAATTCATGTTAGTGGTTTATTATACATTTTTGATGACGAAACATATATTTAGCAAACGTGTGAGCAAGTCGTTAGTAGTAAGTGTGCCAGGCGGGCGGTGTAGATCGACACTCGTTCCGGGTGCTTGTCTTTACCCATGGCTCATTAGACAGACCACTAACCGAGATCTAAGAACGTTTGACGTAGGCACTAAAATGTTACAGTTTGTAGAAGTCTAATTTCAAACTTTATTCTAATGTCAGAGGTCACCGTCGGGCACATTCACTATGAATAATGCTACTTTTTCTTGATATGTGTATATATCAGATTTCTTATCTGTAACTTGCCATTGAAGGCATTGCCAGCTCGCAAGAACATTGTATAAATTTGAAATAAATTGTGGCATATATGAAAACTCAGATTGCTAACGGTGCACGAATGAGGACCTGTGTTGCGCTCAGGCAGGAATATACTCGACACATACAATAGCAACATACCATACACACCCACACACAACAACTCACACACATGCACACATGCACACACCCACACAACAACACACACATACACACATGATGCAACGTCGGTTGTTTTTGTGGTTTAATACAGAATATATTTTTTTCTTTTTCGAAATTTTTTTACAATATCTATTCATATAGTTAGCCATCAGCTGTACAAGTGACAATTAGGTTAGTTTTCAATAGATCGATATGTGCTGTGTTATATCCATGTGTTACGAAGTGGTTTACTAATATTATTTCTAGCCTATACTTTATTACTGCTGGGTACAGTCCCTCGCTACCCTTTTCATTAACCAGTCCTCTCGGTTGGTCGAAATAGTTCTTGTTAAAGTCGTTAGGAATATCGTATACATATACATTCACATTGAAACTTAAGTCACAGTATGTTTACCAAACAAGTGATGATGATGATGTAGCCTTCTGTTCCGAGCTAGTTATAAAATGTCTCTTAGCTCGGTGTGTCGCTTGACATAGGCCTCCTCTAACTGCTTCCATTGCTCTCTGTCTGCCGGGACTCTTGTCCAATACGGACCCAGGGTCTGGCGAAGATCGTCTTCCCATTCTTAGTGGACGTATCCGTTCTCTTGCACCATCCCTTGGATACCATAACGTGACCTGTTAGCAGTCACGTTACGGTATCCAAACAAGTAAAAACAGCAAAAAAATATGAGTTATCCATGAAATTTCTTTCTTAGATGATTGCAAAAGAGCTCGAGGTAGGTGAAGTGGCCGTGTGCAACGGATTATTAGGCGGTTGCTGGCAACTACCGTACAATGTCACCGCTTGATGCTGCACACCCTATTCAAATACTTTGACGTCGCGATATGCCTACGTAATTAAACCACCCTATTTCAAAGCTTCTTTCAAGCTGCGCAATAATTGCGTGTCTAACGACAATCGTTTTTCGATTTGTATTTTGCATGTAATTATGACTGAAAAAAACCTGCAATAATATGTATATTGAAATGCACATGTGTATATATAAATATAGTATGTATGGCTTTAAAAATACGTACGAGTATATGTACCCTGAATTTATTGTTATGTGTGCTTAATCCAATAGTGTTCTTTAAGAGTAATTGTTATATTAATGTTGTTGGAAATTAAATGTTCCCCTTATATAACTCTTGTAAATTGAAATATCTAGTGCTAAAAACAAGAAATATGAACCGACTATTAAAAAGTAATTTATCTGAGTACGCTTAAAAAGAATTTAAGCAAAAATTAAACAGGATGACTTCCATTTAAATAGCAGCACGGTGTTGGCCCATTTTTGTCACAGCCTCTTCCATAGCTAACGAAGTCAGAAACGCATAAAGGGGAGTTGAGTTTAATGACGGCAGGCTTTCGGGTGCAGTAGACATATGCAGCTAAACACAGGGAACGCTTTGTTCTTTGCACTGCGTTCGTTAAATATTTTAGCTTTAGAACATCAGAGCACGCTCGTTGTAACTAAAAACAAAACAGTTAATACAACAACGATAAAAATCTAATTAGTTATGTTCGGTTAATAGTTGTAAGTACTATAATAAAGCTACGTAAATAAAAAAATGTGGTTATGTGAGACATGTCATATTACGCAGCCAAAAAATCATTGGTATTAAATGTAATCTCCTATGGGAACCTCTAGAGAGGGTTGGAGATAATCCGAATGTCAGCTGCCTTGACTCATTGTGCCGAAATATGAAAGTTATTACGTCGTTTGTGAATGTTTCTTTTAACATTTATTTTTCTTTTATAGACTAAATAATTTTTATGACTGATAATATTATTTAAGTTATTTATCGAAACGAAATAGGAATGTAAATATTAAATATCAGTATTGAAAACTTAAGTGGAAGGGAGGTGGCATGATTATCATTTAGTTGAATGCAATTTTGTCAATGACAACTGAGTGGTATGTGTTTGTGGATGCGGCAACGTGTGCGGGAATGGACGGCGCGGCGCGGGTGCGGCGCGGGTGCGGCGCGGGTGCGGCGCGGGTGCGGCGCGGGCGGCTCGGTCTTACGCGCGCTCGCGGTTCGGCTCGCTCCAGATTATCTTTTTCATCTCCGTGGCATTTCGTTACCCTTAATGAAATCCAGTCAAAGGAAAGAAAGAATTTAATTTAAGACGAATCAGAAAATATTCAGCTGCCGCTCGCTAGTTATAAATCATTTGAATGCTAATAAATTCGACTAGCCCTCAGGGCCCAGGTGGGAACAGAATTTCTTCCTGCTCCATCTTTGTTTTCAGGAAAAATTGAATAATATTCTGCTCTTTATTATTAAATTCTTTCATAAAGCCACCGGCGGCTTTGGGGATTTTCTTTAATATCGTAATGGAATTTCATTTGTCTTGTGGTTCAACGTTACGATGAAGATGAACTTGGTCCAATATACAATTGTTTATAGTTACTTATTTATTGGCTTTATGTGTTATCATAATTTGTAATTAGCGTAATCATCAGAGTTATACAAATATTTAATGGAAATATAAATATAAATTATACAAAAAAAAACTCAAAATCATACTTATTACCTACATTAGCCTCTTGTAGTAAAATAAACTTAGAATAAAGCGATGCGGTGCAGTTACTTAAATCACTCCATCCTGCTCTAGTTTCCTCATTAAGCATTTTTCACTAAAAGTTCAAGATTCGAACTCAACCTTCTTTCTCTAACACTGAGTTAGCATCGTAACGATTATCAAATACTGTATAAACTCCAAATAAAAATTCTACCTGAACGTATACACAAACCAATTAAAAACATAAAAACCACTTTATTCCAAAGAGAGAGATAATATAATCAAATAAACTCATTTCGTGGACCTAAATAGAAAAGAGGTACAAATAAATTACGAGTTGTGTACCTCGCTCTCTCTAAATGTGATATAGCAATTAAAGTCGAGACATTTACAAAGAATCAAGGAGGATATCGCAGCGGGCATGCATCCGGGCGCTGTGCGGTGCAGCGGCCATCGCTCAGTTGTTCACGGGACCTCGCATCGCTCGCCGGTCCCGTAGCCTCGTAGCGAGCTACGAACCTGCCGTAGCACAGTGCTACGAATTCGGTAACCACAAAGTGCTTTTCGAACTCGAATTAATAGAATAAAGTGCTCATTGACTATTCGAATGTGTGATATGTGAATGTAAACATTAAAAAATATTATTGTTTTCGATTTTGTGAACTCGGATTGTGAATTGTGGAGAGATTTGAAAACTTCTATGAATTGGTAATATCTTATAGTTCATTTATAATCATTTTATGGGTTTTGATTAAATATTTGAAGAATAATATTATATAAAATAATTAATTAATTAATTTGATTCAAGGTCTTCTTCTTGCCTGTGTGCCATGTTCATCACGCTCTATTCAATTTCCTATTTATCATTTTCCCTAATTAATACTTCTTTGAACACAGAAGCTTTAGTTTTATTGAACAAGTATTTCGGAAGAATAAATAAGATTACTTTTTTAAGTGAAAGTAAATATTTTAGGAAGAGCCTTATAAATATTATAGTAGTTTTAATTAATGGTTATTTTACTACTCTTTTAGAAAAGATTAAGGCCTGGATTTTCAATGGATAAATACTGGCTGTTAATTTAAATAAAGAACAGATTTCTGTAGACTTATTAAAGGAATATCGTGGTTTATCTAGCGCTTAGATTTAACCTCAATCGTACATTACGGTATTAGTGTTTAAATAATAATGTTAATTTTATGATTAATTTGAAAATATTAATTATATAATATTTACGGGCCGTGGCATGGTAAAATAATCTGACTGCCACAGGTCGTTGGTTCGATTCCCAGACAAGATAATCATTTGTGTGCATAGATATATCTGTTTGTTCAGTGCCTGGTTGTCACAGAATATCTGAATATTTCATAGATTTGTATATATAATCAATATACAAATCAACCCATAGACAGCTCTAACAATTTAAATTCATTTTTTTTATTTATAGATTACTAGCTGTCCCCCGCGGTTTCACCCGCGCTCCCGAGGGATGTAACATTTTCCCGGCACAAAAAGTATCCTATATTACTTCCAATACCTCGAACAATATGTGTACAAAGTTTCATGATGATCGGTTAAGTAGTTTTTGCGTGAAAGGGTTAGAGAGCAACTTAAATTCACATTTATAATATTATTAGGGATTGCTTTATTTATTAGTTAATTTTAAGTTTCTTTTTTTATTGCTTTTTATGCATTATCCTATTAAACAAAAGGTATAATATAGTTGTATTAATACTTTGTGACTCAAAAAAAACATGTACTTATTACGTATCGTGCATTTAAAAAAATTAAAAGTTTTTTTTTACACCGCATGAGCCGACAAACAAGCACGCGGTCCTCCTGATGATAAGTGGTCACCGCCGCCTATGGACATTTGCAACACCAGAGCATCGCCAATGCGTTATCGACCCTTAGACATGAAGTTGTTAAGTCTCATAAATATTTTTATTTTTATGAGTTCTCTCCCAGTTTGTTGATTTTATTAAAAATTACTCAGTAATCCGTTTCAAATAGAAATTCGTGTATTTTTTGTGAATTGACGGAAACGGATATTTCATTCACGGTTTTTCCTATAGTCAATTTCGATATAAAAAAAAAATTATGTAATATTTGCAGTTCTATCTAAGGGTACCCACCCTTCCAACTGTGATCAGTAGTCGAGTGAAATGATTAAAAATGCATCGAATATTAAACCTACTAATATTATAAATGCGAAAGTTTGTATGTATTGATGTTTGTTACTCTTTCATGCAAAAACTATCGGACAGATTTGTATGAAACTTGGCACATAGATAGACCATATCCTGGAATAACATATGCTACTTTATATCCTCTTAAAAAACGCGGGGGCAGCTAGTAAATTAATATTTCTGAAACATCACCGAATTATAATCAACTAGCTGTCCCCCGCGGTCTGATTCCCGTTCCCGAGGGATATAACATTTTCCCGGCACAAAAAGTATTTCACGTGTTCTTCCAGTTGTAAATCTGTTGAGTAGTTTGCGTGAAAGAGTAACAAACATCCAGACATACAAACATTCGCATTTATAATATATATATATTTTTTTTATACCACTTGGGCCGACAAACAAGCAGACGGTCCACCTGATGGTAAGTGGTCACCGCCGCCTATGGACATTTGCAACACTATAAGCATCGCCAATGCGTTGTCGACCCTGAGACGTGAAGTTGTTAAGTCTCATGTGCCTGTAATTTCACCGGCCCCCTTACCTTTCTAACCGAAACACAGTAATACAATTGCACTACTGCTTCACGGCGGAAATGGGTAAGGTGGTAGTACTTCCCCGGACGAACTCTGCACTAAGAGCTCTACTACTCTAAAAAATATTAGTAAGATAAAACAATATATTATTATACAGAATGTAACAGAACTACCCGTAAAGCCGAAAGGAGATTAAATGGGGGCTTACAACGAGTCCATTGACAATATTTAAAAACCGTAGTAACGCTGTATAACATACCCCTAAAAAATAAAAATAAAACTGATTTTTATGAATGAAAAATAGAAAAACTATTAAAGTAGACAATTATTAGGTAAAAGAGTTTCGTAGGCCTTTCTGTTAAATAATCTGGTTCCCTGACATGACAGCTTACTAGGGTTGTTGGCTTTAATAATTAATTATATTTTTAGGGGGTATTTTGTAACACATATATTATTATGTTATATCTTAGTTAGAATAACAAAAGAATAAACTATAAGTTGTGACTTATCCGACAAATTTAAGGCATTTGTAAGTTATTATATTTATTTCACATTGACCGATCCGCCCTATATAACGATACTGTTAATATAGGGGGAAGTTGTGTATATGTTTGTTAACTTAATCGGTTGAATAGATTGGAAATAGACCCGCCTGGGATGGTAATAGTCTAGTCTAGATAGTCTTAAACTGGAAATTACTAGATTTATAATTGTTTCTAAGCTAGAACCGACGTGCCAGTTGGCTCGGTGGTGAGAGACCCTGACTGCCACGCCGCAGGCCGTGGGTTCGATTCCCAACCAGGATAAACATTTGTGAGCATGAACATATCTGTTTGTTCTGTGTCTGGATGTCAATATATATAAGTATGTATTTAAATAGTACTAAATTGACAGGCCAGTTGGTTTGGTGGTTAGCGACTCTGACAACCAAACCGAAGGTCGCGGGTTCGATTCTCATTCAGGACAAACATTTGTGTGCATGAACATGTCTGTTTGTTATGTCTGGGTGTAAATATCTATATAAGGTATGAATTTAGAAAAAAAAAACAAAAGTAGTATATGTGGTATATCAATTGTCTGGTTGCCATAGTTCAAGCTCTGCTTAGTTTGGGTTCAGATAGCCGTGTGTAAAAAATGTCCCAGGAATTTTATTTATTTATTTACATATCAGTTATCTGGTTTCCATAGTACAAACTCTGCTTAGTTTGGGATGAGATGGCTGTGAATCAAAAATAACCCTGAAAAGTCATGATTACATCCAGAAAAATGCCAGTCAAATTGTCCATTTAAATATTCAGGGTTTAGAATTTATATCGATTTTTCTTAATTTTAATTGATACTATAATTAAATACTAAAACGCAAATAGATTCATAATCATAAATTTTCTAAAAATTAATTCCGGCCACAAATTACCTGCTGAATAGATTTTAATTATTTATGAGTAATTAAACCATGACTTTCAACGAAAAGAAAAGAGGCCTTAAAAAACCTCCTACATGTTTCCTCTCTAATATAATTTAGGTGTGTAGCTGCTTCTATATCAATTATACTAATTATACACATATACAGTACAAATTATACTATAAGAAAATTTAAGAAAATTTAAGAAGCGTCGAGTTTGTACATTGACTATATTTTCCAAAATGAATTGCGGTTAGAATAGAATTAGAAAACAGTAAGATAATACCGAAATCTTTGCTTCTGTTTGTACACGCTAATCTCCGAAACTACTTGACGAATTATAGTGGTGGTTTCACCGTGTTATAGTGAACCGTATATATATATTTCGAGTAGCAGAGCTTAAGAGCTCTAGTGCAGAGTTCGTCCGGGGAAGTACTACCACCTTACCCATTTCTGCCGTGAAGCAATAGTGCACTTGTGTTACTGTGTTTCGGTTAGAAAGGTAAGGGGGCCGGTGAAATTACAGGCACATGAGACTTAACAACTTCACGTCTCAGGGTCGACAACGCATTGGCGATGCCCCTAGTGTTGCAAATGTCCATAGGCGGCGGTAACCACTTACCATCAGGTGGACCGTCCGCTTGTTTGTCGGCCCATGTGGTTAAAAAAAATATAAATAAATAATATATAAATATATAATATATCGCACCCTTAGAACGACAGGGACTTAACTCAAAAAATCACTTTTGTCACATATCGATTTTGGGTGACTTATGCACTGAGCAGGGAGGGTGGGTTCCGGTGTTAAAGAGGCTGAAGTATCGGTATGCTTATTCTATCATTCAATTGACTATGTTTTACTATTCATCGGATAGAGCGTACTTTGTTTAGTCTCGCTATGATCGTTACTCCATTTCGCAAAATTTTGCGTTAAGCCCTTATGGTACTGAGGGTGCGATATATAAAAAAAATACACACCTTGGTTAAAAGATATTAGGCGAATGAAGTCGTAGGCACTCTAGTCTTTAATATAGAACCATGTTTTAAAACACACAAAAGATGAAGACCAATATTATACTTCTGGTAATATTAATTAAATTTTAATAACGACTCCTTCATTTTTGGTCTCCACTGTAAATCGACTTTAACCCAGAACTATTACTGTGAGCCAAATTTTATCTTAACATTTTAACTTTATCTTTATTTATTAACACATTTATAATAGTGGTAGGATAGGAGTCAATTTAATTAAAAGGTTTATTTATTATACTAAAATCATTTTCAACTTGACAGGCCAGTTGGCTTGGTGGTTAGCACTCAGACTGCCAAACCGAAGGTCGCGGGTTCGATTCCCACCCAGGACAAATATTTGTGTGCATGAACATGTTTGTTCTGTGTCTGGGTGTAAATATCTATTTAAGTATGTGTTTAGAAGAAAAGAAAAACAGTACAACCGTTATCTGGTTTCCATAGTACAAGCTCTGCTTAGTTTGGGATCAGATGGCCGTGTGTAAAGAATGTCCCAGGATATTTATTTATTTATTTTTATTTTAACTAAAAAAAATAACGCAAGCTGGCTGCCAGCGGTTGGAAACAAAGAGCTGAAGATCGAGCTCAGTGGCGTGCCATAGGTGAGGCCTATGTCCAGCAGTGGACGGAGATAGGCTGATGATGATGATGAAAATAATTTGTAAATATCTTAAACAGTATGATTGTAGGTACTTGTACTTAAGAAAATAAATCATTTTATCATCTCAAAAAATTCATGGACATTAAACTAACTCAAAATTTATACTATTTTATTTAATCATTTACTAAGTTTAAGAGGGAGTGTTAAGTGATAATTATTACATAGTAATACATTTGCGATCGCGCGTCATCGACACGCGTCGCGGTCCCATGCGCCGCGTAGCGGAACCTGCCGTGGCGGAGCCATATTCCATTGCTTAGCAAATAGTAATATGTATAAATAATAACAAAGAACATATTATACTAGCTTCCAACCCCTGGTTTCATTCGCTTTGCCATGAGATCTTATATTGGGTTAAATAATAACAATCAAATTGATTTATTAAGGTAACACAGAAACCCAGTAGTGCTAGTAAAATCTTAAAGTAAGTTATTTGGAGCGGTAAATAAAACTAAAACTTAAAAGTAATATCAGCTCCAGCTCCTCTGTGTGAGTATTCATATAATTTTTAGGTAACATATGTATATATAATAGCTTATATAATTCGGGAATCGAGAAGCTTTCTATTTGTAAAAGAATTGAAATCGGTTGAGTAGTTTCGGAGTTTATCCAACATAGCTGTCCCCCGCGGTTTTACCCGCGTTCCCGAGCGATATCACATTTTACCGGGATAAAAGTAGCCTATATATTATTCCAGGTTTTGTTCTATCTATGTGCCAAGTTTCATCCAAATCCATTTAGTAGTTTATGCGTGAAAGAGTAACAAACATACTTACATACAAATCTTTCCTCTTTATAATATTAGTATAGATTACAAACTTTACCTTTTAATAATATTAGTGTAGACTACTAGAGCACGAAGATAACCTCCACTCCTCGTCAATTCAGCTCCGTAAACATTATTGGAGGCCCTTGGGTTGTAAGGTGTCTAGGCTAAGAACTTAAAGCACTTTAAGTAATAAATAAAGCTATATTTCGTCTAGTATAGGTACACAAAATGTAGTAGTAATGTGTAGTTTATGTGGTAAGTTACTTTACTTCAATTCTGATAGCGCAAATCGAAACAAGAAGGGAATCGCAAGAAACAGCCATTAATGTGTTGTTTTCCGTACTAAGAAACAGTTTTATTGGATTAAGTCCTTAACTACTGGACAATTTTTTTTTGGAATTTAGGTTTGCATAAATTTTATGTCCACCCTCTTGTATGGGGACGAACCACTGTGCGTCGAGGATTAGATATTGAGTCCCTTGAAGATATTTTAAGGCCCAACGTGACATGTGGTCAGCACTGATGCTCTCGCCCCTTAGCCACGTTACCAATGCACAGCAACAATAACAACTACCTAGAAATAATACTGTACTTAGAGTGACATAGAATCGAACCTATAACCTTCAAATTCCAAGCCGAGCTTTTACATTGGTTGACCAAGCGAGGCAATATAGGATTTTGGTAAAAATGTAGAAATTTTAAATTTTAATTATGTATAAAAATCTCAGGCACATTTACTTTTTTTTTTTTTTTTTTTCTTTTTATTATTGAACAAACATAAATACATGGAAAATAAAACTTAAAATCATTCACAAAAAATTAAGTATTTCTATAAAATGAACAAAAAAATTACAAAACGAAAAAAAAATCATATTCGATTAATATTTATTGAGAATTAAATAGAGTTTTCAAGAACCTTAATAATAAACGTACTTTACATAATAAATTAATATACAAAAACTACATAGGGGAAGCAAGATGTCTGACATAAGCTGTAACTTAGTCCCAATTACGGGATCAACTGATGAGACCGGCTTTCTGAAAAGGACTACCCAGTTTAGGTTACATGTCATGATCCCTAATTACCGTACTTATTTGCTCGGAGAAAATCAGTAAATTGAAGGTTTGTTAGTTGGCGGAAGCTTCTTATAAATAATTACTAGTATTGAATATACCTACTGGGATGTTCCACAATATCATATTTTAAAAACCGTATGTTCGTCATGCACAACCTAAATATCCGTTCCTCGGCCATCTGATCCCAGACTAAGCATACCTTGTACTATAGTAATAAATAAATAACTATCCTGGAACATTCTTCACACACGGCTATCTGATCTCAAATAAAGCAGAGATGGATACAGTGGCGTAGCTACCAGAGGGCTAGACGGCAATGCCCGAAGACTCCCAGCTCTTTTGGGGGTAAAACAAACGATTTTAAATAGTTTAGTTGGGGCTCTACATAATTTTTTGTCCTAGGGCCTTTGGTTACCTAGCTACGCCACTGGCTGGATATAGTTACCGGAAACCTACTTATTTATACTTCTTCATAAATATATACAATAATAAGAGTAGTAGAGCTTTTGGTGCAGAGTTCGTCCGGGGAAGTACCACCACCTTACCTATTTCCGCTGTGAAGCAGTAATAATAATAATAATAATAATAATAATAAATTTATTCACATAAATAATCATACACAATTTAAATTCAGTCTCTGACTTCTGCGCTAGGCATACATACCTGTGTTACAGAAGCCAGTGCCCTTTCTTATTAAAACATACTCAATCTAAAATTTATGTAAATAAAAGTAAACTTATTCTATATACAAATGATTATGTGTATAGTGGGGTGTGTTTGTACGTGTATGTGGAGTAGACGTGTGAGTGAATATATATGTGTAGTGTGTGTATGTGCTCTGTATGTATGTGTAGTGAGTGTTTACGTGTTTAAAGTGTAAAGCAGTGGCACTTGTATTGCTGTGTTTCGTTAGAAAGGTAAGGGGGCCGGTGAAATTACAGGCACATGAGACTTAACAACTTCACGTCTGAAGCTCGACAACGCATTTGCGATGCGCCTGGGGTTGCAAATGTCCATAGGCGGTGGTGACCACTTACCATCAGGTGGACCGTATGCTTGTTGGTCGGCCCAAATGGTGTAAATAAAAAAAAAGATTTTTCACCAAGACACTGATCGAACAGATATGCGACATGGGTGGGAATTCAACTCTTGAGGCTTAATTCAGTGTACCACCATACCAACCAGCCTTTTTTATGTGGGGAAATCCTCATGAATATACTGGGGCTCCGGGAACGGCCGGGCTAAGTCAGATTCAAACTAACTAAAACCTCACAGTAGTCGCCATCTGCACTATAGAAATGGGTCGGGTTCTTGTTCAGAACGCGCTTTACGACGACAAAATCAAGTGAAAATAAAAGAAGGTCAAATTTATAACGCTATAATTAAGTGGAAGTTATGCCTGATTTAGTAAAACCTAGCCATGTGCGATACGGACTCGCGCGCCAAAGGTTCCTTACTGCACAATATAAGTACATACTTATGTAGTATTACCAAAAGTCCCACTCATACTTGGCCGGCATTTATTACCAGTTTCTTGTTTTCATTTAGCATTCTATTATTGAACTAAGTGTGAGGCGTGTATTGATTCCTGTTTTTACTATAAATCCGAAGAAAATATTTATTTTATGAGAATATTCTTAGAGCACATATGTACTTTAAAAAAATTTACTTTTGCGTTTTTAATAAGCTCCAGCTGTCGTAACAAAGCATAATTTTTATAAACATTGTTGATTATATTATGAATTTCTACTGGCTTCGTATTACAATTTAAAGACAAATACATTTTAAAGGTACAAGGGACATACGGTGTATTAGCAATAGAGTCTCATTTGATCCTTTAAATACTGAACCCTAAAAACTCTTCCTTGTCGAGTCTAGGTAGTTGGTAAGCCAAAAGTTCACCCACAAAAATCTATCTAGACTTAATATGATTTCAAAACGTGCGTCCATATAGAGAAAATGCTTGTTATGTTTCCCAAAGGCGTCGATAATTTTCATACTTACCTTAAGTGCGGCGAATTTGATTAGAAAATAATTTATAGAAGTAATTGGGTTTGCGAGCGACAATGCCATCTTGAAAATGCTTTGGTATTTATTTCCCATTAAGCATTTTCAGTAGAGCGTACGGAATTGTCTTTGCAGTTGTCAGCTTTTTAAACAATGATTCGTGTTAAAAGTAATCTTTAACGAAACACGATGTCAGACACAGTGGTAGTTCACAATGAACATTTATTCATGTTATCTGACATTTGATGTATATGTGCTGAATTTTGTCACGATATTTTTTTTGTTGTACGTAAATAAATTTAATTAAATTCTTCATTTTCTGATAATGGTAAGATATAAGGTTGTAGTTACCAATTTTCTATCAAATATATGTTAAAAAATATGTTCCTATAGTATAAACTTGCCCGAAAATCTGTACTTACTTTTTATATTGACGAAAAGTAAAACGTTTTTTAAACGATGGATGTTATAAAAATACCATATGCAATTACGTTTTTATTATACAAGCTATCGTTTTCATATCACTAAAGTTGTGTACGGAAAATAGCGTAATGCAACTGCAATTTCCATAATAATATGAAACTGCATATAAGCGCTTGTAAATAAGTTGATGTTTACAATGTTCAAGTAATTTGCCGCTTGTTTAGCTAAACAGAGTAAATAACAATTGTGAAAGTGCATTATTCTACTTTTGCTATATTAGTGAAATAATTTCATGCAAAAGCACCGTATCGTTGTTATTAAAAACAAACCGGGGAAGAGCGAATTGGACTCTTGCGTGGAGGGATCCGTAGAATAAAAATAACAAAAAGTTCATTTTATATGCAATAAGATCTGGAGTAGACTGAATTTTAGTTGGAGTCCAACTTTAAGATTTTAACACTCCATTTCCAGAATCTTTAAAAATGTATTCATATTTTGATAGTATTTGTAACTACAAATGCCTGTGATATACAGACAGAAAAACCGTAGTCTTATTCAAAATTTATAAAAATCCAAATTGAAAACCATTAATTCAGTTTAGGCTCACGGAGGGCACTTATGAAGGTCAAATTTAAAGCTACTGTAGCTGCTACTATCATAATAGTTCCCATTATTTACCGTTTTAGTACGGCACATTTAGAAAAAACAAGTTAATCTGGAAAGATCAACTAATTTCTGAAATACAATGTGTAATTTAACTGTCGATTTTTTATTGACTACCCGAACACAAATCACAATCATTATATTCGTACGTTTTACTAAAAACAATTATTAGTTAATACATGAACATTATATTCACCACTACGTTATATATTATCATAATGTAATAAACTGTAGTTATTATTAAATAGAGTTTGTCTTGCGTTAGTTGGCAAGCACGCAATGTTTCTTTGGAAGATGTAATCATATTCTGTAAATAGAATTCCGTGTGGAAATCATAAAAATCGTTCTGTGTCCCTTGTCTGTTTATCTGCACGGTTCGGCGTATCCTAAGCTGGGGCTCGATTCTGTTAGTAAAATGACACTAACTCGAGGATGTTTCGTCGCGGCCTCCGTGTTCTGTCTCTTTCACTAACTACGCTAATACTACTAATCACGTGAGAGATAAGCTCTCCGAGACCTCCGTTCGCCGACGAAGTTTGTATAAGCCGAATGAGGGGGCTGCTCTGACGAAATATTAAGCAGTAAAACGTTTCATCTTAAAATAAAAAGGTCTGCTATAAAATAACTTGCTGGTCGGATCAAGTAACATACATCGCTTAACGAAGTTCATGCATACTTGAAAACAATACATAAAATGCATAAATTGAGTAACAAACTACTTGTCACTTAGTATTAAATAAAACTTCAGGACTTTGCCGTAGCACTTCGTCTGCATATTAATTTAATAATACCTACTAGTTCTGAAGACTTTCGCGTTCAAATATTTAAATCCATTTCTTATACTACTATAATAAAAAAAAACTTGTTACTGTATCAAAAATGGATTTTGATAAAAAGGAATAGTTGCCACATTAAAAAAATTATCATCTCTTGGCAACTCTGGTGAAAGCGCGGGGGGCAGCTAGTACAAACATATACCAACGATGCCGGCACAAACGTTCCAAAGCACTCTGCTTGTTTTTAAATATGAAATGTTACATATTTTAGCCGCCAAAACTATCCAACATGCCTTTGATGTATTTGTAAATATCGAAAGGGAACTTTTTCCAATCCTTTTTTCATACAGTAACATTTTCATTTTGTTGACAAGCTCGTCGAATTTACTCGGGGAAACATGTCCAACATGTCTGAAAGTTGCGCAGGAAACGTGTCAAGAAAGTCAAGATACGCCCAAGTTGCGTAAACTCGTAATAAAATAAAGTTCGCCGCTGACGTGGCTGCCGATGTGTGGTAAGGTTACAGTTAAGGTATTTACCTTGCTTAACACACAGGCGTAGTCTTTAATATTCATAAACAGATCAACTTAACCTACCCCAAAGGCAGGGTGTGTGTGACGGGTTGTCAGATATTTTTCACATAAAGATTGTTTTTAAATTGTTTTATTAGTTGCTCTCCCAGAGTTTATTAAACAGTGCCCTGTGCACGAACATCTATCGCTAGCGTAGCGTCATCGTATCGAGTGTGCCAATATGCTAGTTTGTATGGGAAATTGAACACCGCGCAGAGCGTGATGTTGCGCGATTTACAATTTTTCATTGGATTGGTTTTTGGCGCACTCGATATGATGACGATACGCTTACGATAAGTGTTCATGCTAATGCCTCAGAATAAAATGTCAGCTTCAGACAACTGTCAGTCTGCTATACAATATATAACTTTCTGAATATAAGAAACATTTATTGCACAATTTCCTATTATTCTGTCATAGCTTCAAAGTTCACTAAACATATAAAATTGAAATATCTCCGCGGAATGCACGTCCATTTTCAAGACTATCGTACTTTCGTTGAAGCGTGAATGGAGCAATAAAATGAAGTGTCAAGCGATTCGGTGCTATGTCGGCGCGTTGACGTATTGGCGCTGGTCGTGGGGTCGCGGTCGGCAGCTATTTCTCCGAAACCGACACCCAGAGAGTTGCAAGTGGGACAAATGAAATACGAAGTCAAAAATTCTAAGAAAAATTACTTTGAAATGTGCGCTAGAGAAAAATGGTTACACTTGTGGTGCTACTTTGTTGATAAAAGTTTTCATGTTTTTTTTTCAAGATTTTGCTCTTGATGCCACAAAATCCTTATTTACTCTCAAGTTTAATTTTCTAGTGCGCGAGCAATGTATTCTTAACAGGATTTTAACAGTTCCTTATACCAAATATCAAAAAACTTATATATATTTTCATTTTAACGTAACCTATAATGACGATTATTAACAGTCTTTAAGAAACTACTCGAAATAATTTTGTAGTCGATTTTTACATAATCTTCTCTAACTAAATGGGTTATAGAATACCTATGTATAATTTTTGGTAGGACTTTACTATTTGGCTTAGTTCCCAAACCCCTTCCTTGTTTGAGAGATCTATGTGCTTGGAGCGGGGAATATGGTTAGATAATCTGATATTATGTATGCTAGTGGAGGTGCTAGGGGTCAATTCTAGCCGTGTCTTGGCTTTGGTATTATTATCGGCAAGAATTTTGAGCGTATTAGATAATTATAAAATAATAGCTATAAATGTTTGTAAGCTATTGCAAATTGTGAAAGTTTTATTTATTATATTTAGCTGTTATGATATATAAGCTCGGTATGTGCTGCAATGCTTCTTTGAATCGTGAGTTATAGTGTTGAATGCATACAAAAATAAAAACCATTGAAAAAAGCCTATACAACTCATCTCCAGAATTTTTCAACTTTCACGAAAACTTTCCAATATTTCTTTCCCTAAAAACCTTATTCAGATAATTACGAACTTTTTTTGTAAAAAGGTAGTCATATCGCTCCAGCATTTTTTAGCGCTTACCAACGAACGCAATAAAATAAATATTTTTATTTTGATGAAGGTGAAAATCATGCATAGTGTTCCCTTTATATATCTACTTCGTATTGCATTATCTCTATGTTTATGGAGGTCAATGTATTACTTGAATGGAATAAATTATTTTTCATCGGATTTCCTTATTTATATTTGGAATAAATAAATTCTAGGCAATTTTTTATACCAACCAATAATTTTTTTAATGATTCATAAAACCTATTCTGGGAATTTATTAACCTCTTTAAATGCGGTAGCATGCAAAACGACACTGTACATAGCTTAAAAACACGAATATAAACTTAAGTACTAACGTTACTAGAGCACATTCAATCCTTGAATACGTTTAACTACAATTTGAACTTTACAATTTACATTTATTGTAAGTAGTACGTGCGCCCGCTTCGAGGCGTCGTCAATAGAAAAAGTTTTGCGAATATTAAACGTACAGGCATTATTAACCGCTGCAGAGTGTGTGAGCATTAAGTACTTCTTAGAGATATATTTAAGTACTTTACACAAGTTTCAAATGCTACCTACCTGGATCCCATAAACAACGGAGTGGAGCAGAGCGCCGGTAACGTGGCAATTAGTTAGACAGCTTGCCAAACAACCCCGAGCATCCAGCCTGGCGCTTGGATGTTTGCCTGCATCTCACGCGCTCTCCGCAACCTATGAATCTAGGTGACTCACATAATACCCATTTATAACTTCAACTCCATTTAATGGAAACTTTAAGTCGCCGTATTACCTATTCATGCTTTTGAATAGGTAGTTTTCAATTCGAGACTTGCTTGTTGAAAGCTAAGTATTGACTCTACTTATAAAGAGTAACGCTTATAGGCTTCTATGTTATAAGATAAAATAAAGATTAAATTAAAAGGCAATGTTTTCCTTCCATTTCAATTTAATAATACAACCATACTACTGAGATACTATTAAGATACATACTTCTAGTAATATATTGTCTCTTTACTCATTTAAAGTCTTTTCTGTAAAATATACTTTACGGAAACTTACTTTAAGGCATAAACCCGAGGTTAGTCGGGGTTACCCGAGTATGTATATAAGAGTAGTAGAGCTTTTGATGCAGAGTTCTTCCAGGGAACCTTACCCATTTCCGCCATTAAGCAGTAGTGCACTTGTATTACTGTGGTTCGGTTGGAAAGGTAAGGGGGCTGGTGAAATTACAGGCACATGAGACTTAAAAACATCACGTCTCGGGGTCGACAACGCATTGGCGATGCCCCGGTGTTGCAAATGTCCATAGGCGCCACCACTTACTGAGTATCACTTTACTCAATTCGGGTGTTTATTTATTTTTTGTAATGTATGTTTGGGCATAACTCTTTACAAATTGTTTTTTTATTCGAAAGAGGTTTATTCTGAAATTATTTTATTTACATTTCGTAAAGAACTGCTGATGAGTTTCGGAGACAGACAACGGAACTCTTCAGTTTGTTTACGCAACCATACAACATAACATCACGCCTGTACCCTTTAAAGAGGTACGCAGATGTGTTCGGTATACCACGGTACGTCCTAATTTCTATCTAAGTTGTTATTGGTGTACTCTCTCTTACCTTGCTAGTAAATTTGGTCATAACTTTTTTGTTGAAATTCTTAAATGGATTTATGATATTGTTTTCCGAAATTAACGTTAAGGAACCATTAAAATTTCGTAAAAATCTGTTGATTTTTCTAACTTAATTTTATTTAACCGTTTTCCTTTTTCGTTCTCGGTTTTAGTTTGACGCCGTTTTCTTATGCAAACAGCGTCTGTACTAGGTCTACCCATTTTATAATATTAATAGATGGTACTGGAAATAAATTAAAAAAAGTCTTAAATAATAACTTATATAACTTTGCTTGACACTGACTGCAATTTTTTTTTATTTGATTATAGGTTAACGTTAGATAAGTTATAAAAGTTAATTACGCTAGATTTCATTTAATAGATTTTGTATTATTTTAACGTTTTAGTGCTATTTGATGTCGGTTTTTTGTTAATTATGCAATAGTATAGTAATATTGAATTTATATTTACCGATGATAGCAATTATCACTTAGCACTGGGATTAGCAGTGGGATTAACGCACTTTTTTTTAAATATTAAATCTTCCCTGCCTATTTAGAACAACTCAAATTAATAACCGATATTTAGTACCCCACGTGACATTATAACTTAAATTTAGATATCTAGAACATTCACGAAATTAATAATAAAGTGTATAAGCATTCGTTCGAGCGGTTCGAGCGGACGGAGTGTCGACGTGCGTCAGTCGGGTGTAGTCGGCAACCATTTATTGGAAGTCCGAGGGCAGCGCGTGAAGCCATTAGTCCTCCAGTCGCCTGAAAAAGTGTCGCTTTCGTTGAAACATTGCGCCAAGCGCGCTATTCAATTGTCGAATGTATTTTATTCGAAACCAATCGATCTCAAGACAACAAAACGCACGCCGCCGTGAATGGAGTGTCTCGCGAGGCGATAAATCACCGACGTCTACGATACGTTTAATGAAAAGATCTTTCTGCTCGCACCCTGTTTTATTACTATTGAAGACGGCATTTGTTCGATTCTCAAAGAAATATCTTATAAACGTACCCGTACGGACGTACGTATAACAGTTTATGTGGATATACATCTATCTCTGAGTGTTCCGAGAACGAAGTGCCGTAAAAGTTCCCACTGTATAAACAGTTTGATTGGTAGCTCCCATCTTCTACGGTCCAACTTTTAATCAAAATAAACGGAGTTTTTAAGATAATTAGTAAAAATTTGCAAAGTTTGTTTCTATCTCCGATTTCTCTCAGGACTAAATACAATAATTGTTTGTTTCAGATTAGTTCAGTAGACATTTGAAGACAGCGGGAAAAAAATGCGTAGATACGACGCGGTTTCGTTCTGTAGATAACTCAATTTCGCTATGACGAGGAAGAATCCAATATTTGGACAGACGGTTTAAAATGAAGGAGAATACAAGGAAGGCGCGCAAGAGCCGTCACGGGGCGGTCGTGACATGACGTGTGGGCGCGACGTATCTCCTCACGAATACAACATGGCTTCGCAACTTGCTGCCATATTATTGTGGCTCGGTGGAAGTGAGTATCTATTATACTGGCTAATTATTTTGTTTAAAAATCTGACATCGAAATGTCATCGCATTTTACTTAAATTTGGGACAAAGCACTATAACGAAGTCGGATTCTAGGTATCATATTTTATCATAATCATAAATATATTTCGATAAGAAAATATACGTTGAATATTTCATATTCAGGTCCAACCGTTACTTTGAAAATAATACCTACAGCATGTAGGTACTACAATATCAAGATTTCTTTTTGCATCAAAGCGTAACTGTGCCTTTTCAATCCGATCTTTCATTTCATAATATTGAATAACTGTACAGAAGTGATGAATTATTAAAATCACTCCGGATACAATCGAGTTTTCGAATCCAATCCCTTAAGTAAAGCTGATTATCGGAATCCTCCGAAGACTGAGGAAATTCTCGAAAAATTCTGTAAAGTGCCAATCTCTCTCGGCATGGACGATCGGTAAAATTATTGCTTCAGAACACGCAAGACCATTCATTTATTATACATAGGGCATGGTTTGGTTCCGACGCACGCGGGCGAGCCGCGCGCCGCACGCAGGCCGCACCACGCCGCCGCCGCCGCGTCACCGCCGCCACGTCGCCGCGTCGTCGTCCCACGATGTTCGTCCGTCTAGTCCTGCGTCACTCTCTTACCTAACTTCGCAAAACTTTTAGTGAATTATTTGACTCCTTGACATTTATGGCCAACTAAGAGAAATATATTTGGAAATTAAGTAACCAGATTACGACGGCGGTTTTGTTGATGAGACGGGAAGTTGTGTCCCATAAACCTATTTTTTGGAATGAATTTATTGCAGGAAGGGTTGAATGGACGTGAACATGAGCCAATTGAATGAAAAAGCTTAGATATTAAGTTTGGTAATATTGAATTATTTCGAATGTCTGACTGGAACTTTTTCGGAACATTTTACGACCCGGGCATTTAATGACTTTGATGTTATACAAGTTGGATAGTGTACGATTTATAAAATTAAAACATTTTGGCCCTGAGCGCTTACATTCACTCGTAATATCAGAATATAAGTGAGATCCGCGCGTTGATGGAGGTCGGTAACATAAATACTAAACCTTAGTTAGGTTTGTACTAAAGAATAACAATGAATCGAGAATTTAAAAAAACAATAATTAAATATATAACATTTACAAAACACCTAAAACCCTGGGCATCATTCAATGGAGGCTCATGATATTCAAAAGTACAACCAAATACTACAATTTAGAAACAAAAGATCAAACGTATCCTTCATTATGACGTTACGGAGTCCATATGACAAAATTCATTGTCATGATAGTTGTGAGAATCACTACATAGTATAAAACAAAGTCGCTTTCTGTGTCCCTATATCCCTATGTCCCTATGTATGCTTAAATCATTAAAACTACGCAACGGATTTGATGCGGTTTTTTTTAATAGATAGTGATTGAAGAGGAAGGTTTTTATGTATAATACTAGCTGCCCGGACAGACGTCGTTCTGTCGAAATAAGTCCATACAAAAATGCAGGAATTCGCTCGCAGCGCCACCTACCGGGTCCAATTGTGAATCTAAACCATCCAGGGCACCACCCAAACGCAAACAAAAAAAAACATTCCAATCGGTCCAGCCGTATTAAAAAAGAAGAAATAATTGAATTTCACGGTATTTCGTTTACTACAAAATAAATTTAATTTATACATTAGCCTCAATAACACGTGGTAATCATGATATTGAATTGTAGCTTATATGACACGTTCGTAGATTTACCATAGCAGCGCCATCTATTGATGACTTACTCAACCCAGTCGAAAGGTATCGACATCTCTTAGAATCATTTGGAGTTAACAGATAATTGTGACTGTCAAATAATAACAGACAAATAATTAGCAATAAATTAAAATTGCGACTATAATTTGAGATTTAAACTATCCTATCTCTCAAGTTGGATCGAACTGCACATGGTGTGCGAATTTTATTATAATCGGTTAAGTGGTTTAGGAGTCCATTGAGGACAAACATTGTGACACGAGATTTATATATATTAAGATATGTGACATTCCACAGGAGCGCGGGTAAAACCGCGGGGGATAGCCAGTTATTTTATAAAATTCAATATATTAAAATTAAATGTCAGTCCTAAATAATTCGCACTCTTTTTCGTTCTTGAGTTAATCAAACCCCTTAATTACAACAAAGTATAAGGGAACTTAACACTCAATGTACATATTTATTCCTTATTTAAACAGAGGGCAGAGAAGAAGCAAATTCATTACATATAAATATTAAACTCACACCGAGATGAAATATTATGATGTGGCTGAATCGTAAATTGAATTTGGTTACATTGTAATGAGTTCATGTCGACGGGAATTGTGTACGGGGTTGATCTTGAATTCGATCACGTACCTACCGTTCATTTGATTTATGTATTCCAACCACCTTTAGAAGGTATAGCTAGAGGCCAAGATTTGATTACTCGACGGACTAGGCTTCTGTTCATCGAACTGTTATACGATTGACCTCCAATATTCATCTTATTTAAAAGGATCGCAAATATGCTACAGTTAATTATGATATTAAAGAAGATTTACATAGCAACTTGTATACTAACCATATTTATGCAAATAAAGTGTGAATGTATTCTGCATTTAAAATATTGCACTTTATGATATATTATGTGTCATGTAGTAAAATTACTAACATTCGAGCACATTTAGAGATCCCAAGCTAGGCAGACCTTGGGGTAAAGAAACTTGAAAACTGTAATTATGAATATAACATCTAAATGTCATATAAGGGCAATGATGTCGAACCCTATTATAAACTACTAGCTGTCCCCTGCGGCTTCACCCGCATTCCCGAGGGATGTAACATTTTCCCGTTCCATTTACAAAAAGTATCCTGTTACTTCTAACACCTCATAGAATATGTGTACAAAGTTTCATGATAATCGTTCAAGTAGTTTTCGCATGAAAGCGTAACAAACAAATTTACATTCACATTTATAATATTAGTAGGGATTTAGTAAAAATAGAAGTTATAGTTCACTTTCTAATATGCAAAATTTTCAACCCGATTTCCATTTTTTTTTATTACTGAAGAAAAGAGACATGGCTCCTATTTAAATGGCTTATTTTTCGTAGAACACTTTGCTGGAAAAGCGGAGTTTGTCAGCACTAAAACAGTTGGTCGACGGTAGCTCGTGAACTGGAAGACTCAAAAGTCGTGATACTTTACTTTTTCTTGTTAATAAAGTTTTTAATCTAGCGCTGCATATATATTCAGATTATACTGAACTATAGTTTTAGAAGTACGTACCTACGGATGTAGTTTAATAAAAAATACCATGTCAAAAAAGAAGGCTTCTTTTCATTATTAATTACTAGCTGTCCCCCGCGGTTTTGTCCGCGGTCCCGAGTGATATTACATTTTCAGGAAGCTTATGTGTTATTCCATACTATTATCTATTTCTGTGCAAAATTTCATCCAAATCAATTCATCCGTTCTAGCGTGATTGAGTATCAAACATCCTTCCTGCCAAATTAAAATTAAACTAACATTTAAATAGTAGTAAGATGTATCTGTATTAATCTATATTAATATTATAAAGAGAGAGTGCAATTGTAAGTTTGTATTCAGGCGGAGTGTTAATTTAAAAAATCTAGGCACGTATTTAAAAAAAATCACTGCAAAGTCGAAGGTCGCGGGTTCGATTCCCACCCAGGACAAACATTTGTGTGCATGAACATGTCTGTTTGTTCTGTGTGTGGGTGTAAATATCTATATAAGTATGTATTTAGAAAAATAAAAAAGTAGTATATGTAAGTTTATCAGTTATCTGGTTTCCATAGTACAAGCTCTGCTTAGTTTGGGATCAGATGGCCGTGTGTAAAAAAATGTCCCAGGATATTTACTATATTTATTTATTACCTATTAAAAGGTACATTATTCCGGATGGACATAGGCTATGTAATAATCGCAGGATACATCAGATCCCTCGAGAAAACGGGTAAAACCGCGGTATAGATAGCTAGTTAGATAAAAGCTTTCTAAAACAAAATTTAAGACTTATTTATGTTGAGATTGTTTGAAACCGAACTCTCGAAAAACAATACTTGTTTTTTAAGCTTGATTTAATTTTCATTACCCTAAATTAAATTCTACTCAGGTTTTTAGGGTTCTAAAGCAAAACGAGGAAACCTTTTTAGTTTAGTTATTTCTTTCTGCCTGTGCCCTGACCATGACGAGTCGTGATCTTTACTCTTAGATTATTATTAATAAAAAGTAGACCTATTACATAGTAAGGATGTAAGTACAACATTGTAATTAGGATATCTAAATTCTGTCAATAAAATTCTTAAAATATTTTCTTCCGTACCATCACAATTTACATGGAGATTGTACCTACTAAAATAGGAGTTTTTTTTTTAACGAACATGTAGTTTATTTTTTCTTTTACTACTCTCTTCATTTCATCAAATATTTTTTTCTTTAATGTTTGCATCGTTTTAGGTGTTCTTGGTCTTCGCGATATCCACCTCAGCGTGCCAGAGGCCGTTGGCGTGGGTTCCAGTGCCACGCTGGGCTGCCGATGGGCACTAGACGCAGGCGAGGCCCTTTACACCGTAAAGTGGTACCATGGCGCACAAGAGTTCTTCAGATTCGTGCCCAAGGAACTACCGAATACCAGGGTCTTTTCACAAACTGGCATCAGTGTTGACGTAAGCTATATCTCTTCTCCAATTTTGTTATCCTCTTTTAATTTTTCCTGCATTCTATAGCTAAAGGGTTGACAGTAACTCCAAGAGATCGGAACACTGGAAGAAGGCAATCTAAACTGACCACTTAGTGAGACATTAATGAATTGAAATGGTTCCGCTTAAGTCGTCGTTCCTTCTAAGTAAACAGCTTATATTTTCATAAGAAATATGAAAAAATAATCTTCCAACAAAAGAAACATTAAAAGCATAACAACACAAAGCTAAGAGACTGTAAAGAAACTGCTTTTACCTTAGTCATTAACTTGTTCATGAACGTAAACGCAAGAATAAATAAAAGAAACAGTATTTCTTACGCAAATGGCTTACTAACGGCGCGACTATAAACAACGTCATAACTGTGATTATATATGGGTCAATGGCTTTGCGACATCTTGCTAGTTCGTTAAACTGCCATCGGAGGGGCCGCTGAAAAAATCACTTAAGAATCTCGTCGGGCGGCCGCCACGTTAAACCTTTAGCTGTTGGCACCAAGCCACAGGCGCCTATAACATTGTGCCAAAATAATACATTAAAAACCCTTTTTAGGAATAATGAATGTTCAAAGTTTGCATCGAGACGGCATCAAGAGTGAGTCGCTCTCGAATGTGACGCAGCATAGCCCTTGAAAATCGGGTCAGACCTCTCTCGACGCGGGACGGGTATGATTTAGTTCGGCGGTTTCTCAAAGTGGACCGACTTTCCGTAAGATGGATCGAAGCTTTTAGCTCAATTTGACTCGCTACCAACTACCAGCTGCGTACGGTAAAGTGCACACGGCTTCTTGTAATGGGATTACACGTCGGCTCACATATAAATTACGCATAAGCGCGACTCACTACCGCCACCTTATATCCATAATGATACTTTAGAGTGGCGTTATGTTTTTATAGAAAGATGAAAATAAGAAAAGTGGTTATTACCTTAAAGATCTTTGACGACTGTAACAGACTGGAAGTGTAGGAAATTGTTTCAATTCTTCAGTCATAATTTTCGATATGTACTGTATACATAATTGGTTTGTCTGTTGTATACGATCCAGGTATCACGATCAGGAGCTCAGCAGGTGGTACTCCGGGGTGCTTCTCGGACCCTCAGCGGCCGATACCGCTGCGAGGTATCAGCCGACGCGCCATTCTTCCACACCGTATACAAAAGCGCTTACATGCGAGTAGTCGGTCAGTACTTCTCACTACTTCATACATACATTCAATACGCTTTTCCTTTGATCAAAAGTATTGTTGGTACATTTCAGATGTCTTTCGCTTTGTGTTCCTTTGTCGGCTATAGCAAATAAGAGTTGTTTGTTTAATTTACGACATTTCTCACATTATTTACCTTTATGTTTTTTGGCTCATAAGATGTTATGTTTTCAGTTTCAGTAAGAGTCTGTAATACATGTATTTAATATAGATCTTCAGATTTCACATGTTTTAGATTGTATGTTAATAACGTTTCTTGGAACAAACATGCGATATTCTAGTCTCGATTATTTAGTTTTATACCTGAACATAATATTACAGTAATCAGAATACATTAAATATAATAATTAGTCAGAGTAATCCAAAAAAGTGTAAATAGTTTTACTCGTAGATGGAACAGAGACGGTGTAAGTATTAGGAGTAAAAAGTCTATTGCCAATTTTCTCAAAAATTACATTAAATATAATCTAATCAGCTAATCGCCACGGTTTAGGTGACTTTTTCGAAGCACCAAATAATAACAAAATTTATTTATCAAGGTAATACAGAAACCCAATAGTATTAGTCAGATCTTAAACTAAGTTAGTTGGAGCGGTTCATAAAACTAAAACTAAAAAGTAATATTTGTTTTCGTCCACTGTGTGAGTTTCCACATCAGAGGACAATCCACCTTATTGCTATCATATTAAGAATACTATTGCTACTCTCACTGACTCTTCCTAGCAGAGGCTGTTTTCTTACCCCAGACAGCATCAAATACGGTACATACCTACATAACATAGGTAAAACAACACATCTATAGATTATTGCTTTATTCATTAGTTAATTTTAAGTAGTTTAGTATGCACAGTTTTAAGTTTATTTTTTCTATTTCCATATATGCATTATCATATTATTATATATTTTAAAATATATAGTATATATACATATACTAGCTAAAGAGATAGATTTTTCCGGAATTAGACTTTTGCCTAGTTGATGAGTATTTTTTCAAATACCCAGTAGTTATTTCTGACTTAGCTAAAAGAAATAAAAATAAAATCTAAATTTGAAAAACGTATTTTGCTGTGGTAAGTACTTAAACCAATATTGTGTAAAAGGTTTTTGTTGCTCTTATAATTGAATTTGTACATGCCAAATACATACGTATGTACAGTACGAACAAGTTGAATATTTTAATTGCTTTAACCATTTTACATATCGTTCTGCATTCGAAAACTATTTATTTTGTAGTCACTCAACAAAGTTTCTTTTTTTTGGAAAACTTTCACGGCATGTTGGCATTTATAAACCAATACAGAAAATAATCATTTTTAGTTAAAGATTTTGATTTTGTTTACAATTATAACATACCTATCAAAACATTCATTAAGGCACAATTCTGAAGACCTTTTTTAGTGTGGCTACTTATTATTGACAGGCCAGTTGGCTTGGTAGTTAACGCTCTGACTATCAAACCGAAGGTCGCGGGTTCGATTCCCACCCAGGACAAACATTTGTGTGCATGAACATGTTTGTTCTGTGTCTGGGTGTAAATATCTATTTAAGTATGTGTTTAGAAGAAAAGAAAAACAGTACAACCGTTATCTGGTTTCCATAGTACAAGCTCTGCTTAGTTTGGGATCAGATGGCCGTGTGTAATAGAATGTCCCTGGATATTTATATATAAATTTCAAAATCAATATTCATTTTAGTCCCGCGGAGGTTACATAGGAAGGTCAAATTTAATGTTTCTCAACCTACCACCGTACTTATATGAGAGTTTTTTAATACCTCTTGCATATTATGTTATTCTTATCCCTTACTTACTACGATCAATATTTATTAAATTCAAGTATCTACTTTTACTGTTCCGTGCTACATAATTGGGTTTGGTTCTATCACAATTTGGTTTATCGGATACTAGCCTTCAGGCGGTGATTTGTCGGTTTGGCAGAAATTGAGAAGAATTGTCTATTAGTTTACGAGATATGCGTGTGATATACTCGCTGCATTTTGTCGACAGATCCTAAATAAAGCAGCTTATTTGATAGCAAATAACTTATTTGATTATTTTATTCGATTCAACATGAATGTACCGATAACACGTCTGTGAATATCACACAATGAAATTTGCATTCAAAATATGTTTATTCCATAGTTTCAAATAAGCATTAAACGCTTTATTTGATCTAAGTTTGTCCAACTAACGATCATCATATAAATAACTTGAACAATCCCATCGCGCTTTCGTGAAATCGTAAATCAGAACTATTGTTAGGCAATAAATGTGGAGAATCGAACACAAGGGATGTTTGATTAAAGGTTTATCTTGGTTAATTTACGGTTATTGTGGCAGTCAATACTTCGCAAATATAGAGTCCTATATTGTTAGGTGCATGTGATACTTTTCTAAGATCCAATATTTGAACCACAGATTTCTAAAAAAAGGATGAATTGAACGCACGCAGGTAGTCCATCAATGTACAAACATGATAGAATTTATTACATTGGTACCTCTTCAAAACACAAGCATGCAATGTTACGATGGGTTTATGGTCTTTGAAATTCAGTAAATGCCTATTCACTTATTTTATCATAGAACAGGACACAAGGTTGTTAGGTACACTCTAAGATAATGATGATATGTATCTACCGGGTTACCGAAATTCATGCAAGTGCAATAATTTTGATAATAACTCTTAAGATTTGTAACTAACCAAGGATAGGCTAAGTAGGTACAAATAAAAAATGTTACTGTAAATTATAAGAACAGAAAATAAAAAAAAATTACGTAACAACTTTAAAACGCCTCATTACCAAGCCAATGAAGTTTATGCAAAACCAAATCGAGCATAAAATATCACATAAACCGACCACAAATATTGAAAGAAATAAGTGTAGGATGTGCATAAATATAGGTAGCTCCTTTTTAAGAAATCGGTTTGAAAGAGATGAATACGATTTATTTTTATCCCATTGTCACCAACATTTTGCTAAAACTGCTGACATGAGCGAGAGCCACGGCATCGATAAACGGTACAATAGTGCTTCTAAGGTATCATGCCGTGTGTGAAAGCCCTCTGTGCAACGAGTAGTAAACGGGCTTGTGGGATAAAATCTGCTAGTATACAGCCACGTACACAGCTCATCGTACCGTATGTTATATAATTTGGTTTCAGTGAGCCTCCGTTCAGAGTATTCCAGTCGGTCGGTTCCAGTAACTTAATATGTTACGTATATATTACAATATCCCGTTTATAAATACAACTGAAAGTGGCATAAATATACAGTTGCAGTATAACTAAAAGCGGTTATAATGAACTAATAATATGTAAGTTTTTTTTGTTTGTAGTCCGAAAAAAGGAAGACGGTCCACTTGATGGTAAGTGGCTACTGTCGCCCGTGGACTTTTGCGATTTCAGGGGCATTGGCAATACGTTGTCGACCCTAAACCTAACTCCATGTCTTAACATGGAGTTAGGTTTACATGTAGCTATAACGCACCGGCCTCCTTAACTGTCTTGACCGAAAATAGAAATTCAACTGTATCGCGGCTAAAATAGATTGTGTTGTTATCTATTTAAATTTCAGCCTTATACGAACTTTGTTCTAAGGCCTATATAACTTCTTTAGTTTATAATGTTCTAAAAATATTGTTGTTAACATATTGATCACTTATATTAATAATTATTAAAAAAAAATTAATTACTTTATGCTTACTTGGCATAGTTACAAAGGATTAAATTCTACAGTTTGCTTCAGGTTCGACATAAAGTGATGACTGAATACAAATTTAGTAGCATTGAAAACCGTTGAAACAGACAGATTCTTGGATAAAAGCCATGCTTAGAGCGTAAGTCGGTAGAATTTCAAGATAAGCCGATAATCTGCCAACTTAAGTCTTAGACCTGACATGATCTGATCGTATATGTACCTAAAGTTCCAACGTTTTGAGACATAAATAAGACACAATAACACATCACAAACAGGCCAGCTGGCTTGGTGGTTAACGCTCTGACTGCCAAACCGAAGGTCGCGGGTTCGATTCCCACCCAGGACAAACATTTGTGTGCATGAACATGTCTGTTTGTTCTGTGGCTGGGTGTAAATATCTATATAAGTATGTATTTAGAAAAAAAAAGTTATCTGGTTTTCATAGTACAAGCTCTGCTTAGTTTGGGACCAGATGGCCGTGTGTAAAGAATGTCCCAGGATATTTATTATTATTATTATTTATTATACCCACTCAATAATTCTTCTATTTATTTAGTAAGAAAAAGAGCTTTCACTACAAAAATAAATAATAAGCTACAGAGAACTTGTTATAACGGCCGACCTAGGAGTGGTTATTAAATTCATCGATGCGCAACGTCCGAACATCTTTTAAAATAAAAACAATGTTGTTTGTTCAATAAAGTCCCAAAGGCTGCTTTTGGGCAAATCTTGACGTATTAAATAAACAGTAAAATAAACCCACGACAGCCAAATTAAACGAGGTGCTGGAAAACTCCCTGCGTTCCCATTAAGTAGAATTGGCAAAAAGCGACAGAACAGGAATGTAAACACTTAAAACTTTGCTCGGTGCGGAGTTCCACCGCCGCTTCGCCGTAATAGAGGGCGCTGCTGGCAAACAAAAGCACGCCGAGTTTTAGTTTGGGCCGCCATTTTGTCTGTTCGGCGTTTCAAGCGCTTTCTATGAAATTCGTGGGTAAAATGGAATAGGCGCATATGAAAGATGAATATGCAACGTGGACGTCCGTATCCGAAGCGCATACACGTCCGATGAAAATGATTGCCATCTATTCACTATTCCTTTAAATGTTGTGTACGCACTAACTCTGTTTACGAGGTGCGGTTCGCCGAACAAACAACAATCATTCTATACGTTTGGGTCATGTTTATGACCAAAGTAGTCAATGGTCATAATTCTGCTATATAAATCACTGTTCTGATGTCTGTTATAGGTATAGTCAGCAACATAAGTAGCTTGACTGATTGATTTTTTACACAACAAGTAACTATCGTAAGTAGGTACTAAGTACTATCCATAATGTGGAAAGATTAAGTAAAAAACGTATGTACGCACGCAAGAAGTTATACTCGAAATTATTGGTGAGAAAAACTGCACTAAAAGCATTAGTTTTTACTATTCAGTCGTGAAATTGATTTTGTAGTGTCCAAAGTCTTTGCACCTATCTGTAGCAACGAATAACAATTGTTGACGTTGTGAGGTTATTATCGACAATAATACCATTACTCACTCATTGACACCGACAGTTGCGATGTTCCGGAGAGACCGTTATCAGCTTACTTCAGGGTGTCGGTTTTTCGTGTCGATGTAAGCGCGCATCGTAAAAATTTACTCTCATCATTTTTTCCTACCGCGCCAAAAGAAGTACAACTTCAAAAAGTGTTTTGTTAATATGTGTCTACAAAAGCTTATGCTATTACATTTCAACATTTTGCCTTAGTTTGAGTGTAATTATATGATAATGAGATGATAATCAATATGACATGTCAACATTAAATGTAAATTTATCTCAGAAAAAAAAGTTTTACTTTAAAATAAGGTATATGAGTTTCTCTCATATTTTTCGTTCGATGGCTTTAAACGTATTGCTCGCTTCATATAATGTAGAAAATTTAATATCGCTCGATTTATTTCACATCAATGATTTTATTATTTTTAACTAGCTTCCATCCACTGTGTTTACTCACACTTCCAGGTTATATTTGACATATACATTCACTGCCCTATCCTCATGTAAAAATAATAGTCTTCCGATTCTCTAATACGAAGTGTTCGTAGGACAGACGAACAAAGAAGAATTTCTTTCGTATTTGTAATATAGGAAGTAGGATAAACAATCTGTTAATTCAATTAAATTGGTATATAACATTTATTTATTAATTTATTATAAATATTATTTCTTGTAAAACTATATAAACTTACTAATTATGCTACACCAGCCAAGTTATATATTACTTATTTTAAACATTTATAATTTGACTGGATTTCATGAAATAAAAGTAAACAAGAGCTTAACCTGATTATAATTATTATAAATAGAAAACCTCCCCTAATTGGTATATTATAATGGATATACTATATAATTTAATACCCTGCAAATAATGAAATTATAATCCTTATGAAGTTAATTCATTGCCTCGAGTTCTACACTGACTTTACTTTTGTAAATGTGGTGTTTTGCAAAAATGTTTGTGTTGAGAACTGCGTTTCTATTTATGGCAATTTATGAAGATCTCAAAAATAGAACAGCCTTTATGAAAACTAAATATGAATTTCATGTATTTTTAAACATTACATTAAATCTGAAATATTTGTTTTAAATAGGTAATTCAATTTTTTTCTACAACTAAGACACGTGTTTAGTCTCGAAGAAAATATGTAGTTTAGAATGTAGGTTGTCCCATTTTCAGTAACAGTTAAACAGTGTAGTTAATAGGAACAGTGATTTCAGCCAATTGCAGTTATTGCGGTTGGCTTTTATGTTTTATTAGACAAAGTAAAGCGGTGTTTTGGTTGTTGTCGTAATAGTATGTATGACTTTTATGTGGCAGAGCTTCCTGAATCCGGGCCTAAAGTGCAGGCACAGAAGAGCTGGTACTCTGTGGGCGATATGCTTCGAGCAAACTGTACCTCACCCCCCGCTGAACCATCTGCGAACCTCACGTGGCTTCTAAATGGGCAAGAGGTAATATTTTTAATCGAATTTCCTTCTTCAGTTTAATGGCGTATTAAATTACTGTGAACGACTTGCCAGGTAATAAAAGAAGCATGAATGTAGGTGTGAGTTAATTCTGTTATAAGATGGTTGAAAGAAACGTAGTATGGTTTATTAGGGATTAAAAAGAGGCAATATATATTTACATTGTTACATAATGATGTTGATTCTAAAACATTAATTCAACACTAAATCTTTGACATACCTCTGAAGGTATATAGATCAGTAGATTTTTCGATAGAACCTTTTGTGATAAAAAAAAAAGTAGCAATCGACCCGCGGTCCTACCAGTATCTCCAGGATCTCGTGTTTTCTGAGTATCAAAGGATATCCTAAGTAATACAAAACATATTCATTCTATGTGCCATATTTAATTCAAATCCATTCCACCGCATAAAAGTCAAAAACATTGAAATATCAAACAATCACTTTATACAATTAGTCTGGCCATGTTATTTTACAACGTTAAAATAATTCCTGTATAACCATTTTTTGCTCTAGCTTCGATACCCATATCATATTTTCACCACAACACGATAGATAGTTTCGCTAACAAAAGTGACAAGATTTATAGTTCTCATGTCTATGTCAAATACAATATGCAAACAGTTTTAATAAACAGGGTTCATATAAAGTTTTATTCCTTATGATTGTACTTATAGGTGAAGGGTCTCGACATCCCGCCCCACGACACGCCATATGCGCGAAGAAAACCTGTGATAACCGACACGTCGCTCGAAGATGCAAATAGAATTATATTCAGTCCGTGGGACGCAATCTCGGGATTCGAGGAGACCGTGACCGACAATGTAATAGACATTCCAGGCAATATCGGCGGCATGGTGGGTATTTCCGAGGTTGATAACAATCGGAAAAACAAAGAAGAGAGCACCACCCGCCTGGCTCCCAGACTAGAGCAAATAGCAAATAAATTGAACATTAGTATTGAAGAAGAGAAATCTAATAAATCATCTTCGTTCAGCCAGCTTGTTATAAGAGTACAGTCCGTACATTTTCACAAAGTGAGTCTATATTTTGAGATTTTGTTTATTTTATTTGTTACTTGAATTTTTTGTCAGATATTTTAACAAAAATAATGCTGAAACTAAAATAATTTAGCAAACTTTCTGTTTTTTATATAAGTACTAGATATATAATATCGCTATTTGAGCTCATTGTACCAACCCCACTTTAGCGACAATCAAAATAAAATTAATCAGTTAGTCACTGCTAAGATATTTTAGCATAAATATGACAATATGTCTACAAATGAACACTGATAACCCTTTGACAAATTAGCCAACGAGAATTGAAGTTGAATTAGGCGTAAACAATTGCTGAATCACAGGGTAACATTTAGTTGAATAAAATATTAGCTTTGCGTTTATGATGAAATAAATTTAATTGTCATGTACTTATATAAAAAGAGCCGAGCGAGGATAGCATACAGTAACTTTATAGCACGCTTAATCAACTTTTGTCAGTGAGCGCGCGAACACAACACAATTAGTGGCTTTTGACGCAGGGTCGGTTGAACGTGACCTGCGTGGCACACGTCCTGTCCGTGTGGTCGGCCAGTGGGGTGCTACTTCTGGACGAGGAGAGGCCTCAGATAGCGCCGGTTATGGGCAGCCGGGATTCTAATTCAGGTTTTATATTAAAAGGCTTCTTTTAAATAGGTTGCCTATATTAATCTGAAATTATTAATATTTATATTGTACATATAAAAATACCCCTTTCAGATCAAATCATTTATTAATTAATTAATGTGTATAGCATTTGTTTTATAACCTTTTGTTTTCAGGATTGCGGCGTTCGGCATCATTCAACTGCGCAATAATAATACTTAATTATGTATTATACACACATTGGTAAATATCTACTTATATAACTAAACTAACATAAAACCTATATTTCCATGGAATTCACAATTGTGACACAAAACCGCAATTGTATCAAAATATATTTTTGTATTTTAAATGAAATTGTAAAGCATTCAACTTTAGTGCTGCATCGTGGAATATCAATTTTAACAAACCAGTTGGTGCCCAGCTCTGCAAATAAACTTGAAATAACTTAGCGCTCTTGTTCTTATTACAGGTCAAGCCGATGATCAGAAGACTAAAATGAAGTATGATAAGAACTCATTTTTCTCATTTAAAATCAGTGTTAGACTAAAGTTTTAGTGATTGAATGAATAAATGAAAACAATGCAGGTAAAGATATTTTATCAGTAACGTGAGTTGGATGTAGTGAATTTTATACTGTACATAATTAGATTTATGATAGAAATTTTAAGGAAAATAGTGATGTTTTGCTTGACGAACTTCATGTACCTACGTAACTGTTACTTCAACATAAGAACTTTTAAAAATAAAGGAGATCCCTGTTTTTAAATCTAATTACTATTTATTTCCCTTACTAAATACATGTATGTTGTGTTAGGAGAGCAATGCATAGGAATTTTAGTATTTTACTTAAATAAGTACCTTTGTTACAAATAATACTAGCCAGAGAGAGTTGGTTCATACCATAGCAAAAATATAATAAAATAAGACAAGGATATTTTTAACAGATTGATCTTCACATAAATATCCCCACTGGTAGGATAGTTGTTTTTTGGGTTCCGTTAACAACCCTTGCGTGGATATCTATACAGGGTGTTACAAAACTACCCGTAAAGCCGAAAGAAGGTTAAATAGGAATACATATATACGAATACATTCACAATATTTAAGAACCGTAGTAACGCTGTATAAGATACCCCAAAAAAAATTAAAAAAACTGATATTTATGAATGAAAAATAGAAAAACTATTAATGTAGACAATTATGAGGTAAAATAGGTACGTAGGCCTTTCTGTTAAATTATCTGGTTCCCTGACATCACAGCTTACTACAGTTGTTGGCTTTGATAAGTAATTATATTTTCACGGGGTATTTTGTAACACGTTGTATTAATATCGCCTTTTATTTACGTATAATATATTATCCGTATTTATTATTTCTGCTATAATAAAAAAAAAATTATGTTATTTATTGTAAACTAGCTGTTCCCCGCGGTTTTACCCGCGTTCCCGTGGGATGTCACATGTGTTATACATAAAATCGTCCTCTTCAATCACTCTATCTATTAAAAAATACCGCATCAAAATCCGTTGCGTAGCTTTAAAGATTTAAGCATACATAGGGATATAGGGACAGAGAAAGCGACTTTGTTTTATACTATGTAGTGATATATATTTATTGCTTCGTATGGGAGGATTGTTAAATTCTGATCCATAACCTTGTGACGAAAAATAAATGAATGATAAACACACTCTGTGCTATTCAAAAGTGAAGGAAACATTGTAATTTTTCACTTCCCTGTAATACAAAAGTTTCTCTTCTATCATGTCTTCATGTCACACCCTGTTCTTTTTAAACAGTTGTTAACAAACATTGACATTTAAAACAAACAATATTGTGTGTACGAAGCATCTCTTGGAGTAAAACTATGTTTTAGGGCTTAGTTCTTAGGACTTAATTCAATAGACCTTAATTTGCGGCCTGACTATTGGACAATACTTTGACTTGCGGTTGTTGTAATTGGTTGATTAGACAAAGGGTGTATTAACCCGTCAGGAGACTAGAGAGGTTCCTAGGGTTTTTATGCACGTCAGAGTTAGCTACATCACTATTACGGTTAAATTGTTATTCTACAGAATGTAACAAAATATCCGAATTATATAATATATATGCGTAATAATTTAAGTACAGACAATAGGAATGTGTCCTGTCATGTCAAATCAGCAATTTTTAATGAAATGTCAAATCAATCGAATGTATGGAGTTTTGTATGAAATAGCAAGTTGTGACGTCATAATTGTACAACATCAAATAACGTACTCTTTGTCATTAGGTACTTAAAAATATATATTTTTTTAATTTTGATCATATTTGACGTTTTCGTGTATTTTTGGATGTTTAATACACTGGTTAGTGTTTTATCATTTATCTTTAATACAGGACAGTACCCTATTCTTTGACATTTAGTAAATTCAGCGTATTGTGAAGCACTGTAAAGGGTAATGAAATTCCATTATAGAATCCCTAAATGCAATATTGCAATTGCGCGTCTTTCGAAGTGGTTAGAGGTCGAAACTCAATAATAGGTTATTTCGACGACGGGCGCAATCAAAATGCACATGCTCGACATTGTGGTCGGGTACTCTACTTGTAAGTGTTTATTGGAATTGTTGTCAACGTTGTGAATTTGCGTGATATTCATTCGGCAGTGCAAGGAGTAAGGATTTGATTAAAAATAGCCAGATTAATGAGTTATATTATTCTTGAAACCTATTTGAGACTCATCTATAGTAATATTATATGGGGTAAAGTTTTTAAGCTTGGATGAATGAGGTAATCTCCAAAACAACCTAATCATTCTATCTCAAAATATCTTTGAGCAATATTTTGAAAGAACTTTCAAGGAAAGAAGAAACATATTGTGGCAATTTTTTGCACGGTGAAAGAGTACTTGAAAGAGCCAAACTGGCAGGTTATCACTGTCAAGTTGTACCAAGCATGTACCAGTGTGTTCTGACTTCTGCACTTGACCGCGTGACTGACTCGAACCGATGACGTCATCTGTTATTAGGCTTGGGATCTGTTGTAAGCCAATCCACTAAGCTGGCAACATTTTATCAATATTTCTGGCTTTGCATATAAGCTGTTTTTCATTAGGTGAAACTGTTAGGAAGATGGTCTGCTGCCTTGTCAACTTTCAAACAAAATTAAGCTTTTATTGTCATGAATCATTCAAAAAAGGTCAGTATTCAAATAAGCAATCCTAATTTAAGTTAAAATCGTTATCTTAAAGACGACTGTGGTGTTTTATACAAACTTAAAAAGAAGTAAAAGTTTCAAAAACCTACGTACAACATAACAAATCAATTGTATCGCAATTCACAACCACTTTATTGAGACCTCTAATATGAAAGAACAATTTATTTAATGATTTTAAAAAGTAAGTTTAATGAACCTCTGGAGTTCAAAATAAATTGGACGTTACGTAAAGCTGTGCTGGCTATGTACAGTGTAGGGGATTACAAAGTTTCCTACAGCTTGAACTGCCCTCTGTACTTTTGTTGGTATTGGCTTTACATTTGGGGCTTAACGAGTTTGCTAAGTACTTCATCGATAAACAACAAATCGAGAAAGTAGGTAATTGGAGGTTAAATGATAACAGATTTGCACTGTATTTTGTAATCGGTAAAATTTTATAAATTATGTAAATTGCCTACATTGTTATGCGAAGGAACCTTTCATTTATTGATTTACGTTTTAAAGAAGCACTTTATGTGGTGGGTCTTGGCTTGAAAGGAAAGTGTCGTATAGTGTAAGCAAGTGAAGAGAGAACACATTAAAAAAGTTTGCGTTCACTTGGAAAACTTAAGATATTGTATGGTTATAATAAGGCTTTTAAATAATGGTATAGTGAAGTTTTACATTCTTTTTGTATAATAACATACTCGTACCTATTTAAAAACAACATCAAGATAAAAAAAAATCAAAAGTATTTGGAATTTAAAATATAATCTCAACCGAATGCAAATCTTTTTATAATGAATATATGTATGTCTAAGTAAAGTATTTTCAATGTACAAATGCTTGGGTTAATCAACAATACCATCTGCCTCATTGTCATTGTAAATATTCTGAGCGATAATGCTTTACAGCTCTACCAGAGGTTTCCCATTCCGAAAGATATTTATAGATGCATAACAACGTAACGAGATAGAAATAGCTTAAACTCATCTTCAAGGCTTTTACTTCATGTTATACAGAGTGGACAGAAAGAGCTTGCGATCAATAAAGTATTGGTACTTACTTTCGCATTTATATTTATAATTACTTAGGATACAATAAACCGTAATAAATAGTTGAACTTTGAACATAGAGAAGACCTAAAACTTCAGCTGCCTTGTTAAATATTCTAGGAAATGGTATATTTACCTTCTCTATACGGACTTGAAGTCGGGCTTTGAGCATGCTCCGGTTCTGACACTATTTTACTTAGTACCTCAAGTCAACATTTTTTATTTATTTTATTTAATGAATACTATTAATAAATATAATATAAATATCTGATATATGTTTCAATTTGATAGTGACTAGAAAGTACCTATATATTTTATGAAAATTTTCATTTCAGTTGATATTGTATTTAGATTTGGGAATAGAGTATTGCAATCAACCAATTATCAATAGAAAATAATTATATTTACTAAGAGCTTGCTATAAGCGGGAATTCTTTCAATTCCCGAGGGATATAAAATTTTCCCGGGATAAAAAGTATCCTATGTGTTATTCAGATTAAAACAATCTATGAGCCAAATCCGTTAAGTAGTTTTAACGTGAGAATAATAAACGTCTATCCATTCTCACAAAACTTTCGCCTTTATAATATTAGTAGTATAGAAGTAGGATTAGTAGGAAGAAATAGGATAGAACTAACTGACCTGAGATACGTTATGCTATCGATATTAGCACTGTAAATTTGTCGCGAAATTTTCAATTCTCCTGACAATTTTTTAAATTATTCTACCCCAAAATTCCTTTTTTTCAACTATGAACATTATACCAAATGCCAACCTGCTCAGCCGTTCTCCCTTACCAACGAAAAGCATTTAATTTTAATGAAACCTACAGCTTAAAAAAAAAGTCTTAGTAAGATCAAATAAACAAGACATAGAAACAAGAATTTGGTAGGTTCCTTTTTTACGGACGTACACGGATTCCACCCCCGAAAAATTTTAAATGTACGTATATTGTTTTACTCATTGTCAACTGATCCCAAAATCACGGACTTAGTATTACTGCAACAATTAGGTACTAACTAGTTTTTTAAGTATATATATACTCATATTATATGTAAATATAACATAATATGCGTACCAAGCGTGTAGTCAAATTATCGACCTGATAATTTGACTAGCATGTACGTAAATTTGTTAACATCATAGGATTGCATATTTTTTATTATTAAATCAGTATTTCTGAAAATTCCAATCAAATAAATCACATTCAGGTAAAATAAGTGATTAACTAACATAAAAATAGAATTTACAGGTAAAAACGTAAACCTAAACGCCGCACTAAAAAAGTGTGCCTTTTCGACATACCAATCTACACGCCTGGTAAGGATATAATATATATATTGTACATTAATCCCAAGGAAGTGGGCAGAGCTATCAATACTTATCACACCCACAGTTAGCTTAAGATATCAAGTGCCAAATCAAGCAAACGTGATCTCAATAAACAAACACATCAATAAATAAAAGGTTTCTGGTTAAATCTTTTGCAAGTATCTGAATAGATTCTAAGTATTTGATTAGTAGAGCTCTTAGTGCAGAGTTCGTCCGGGGAAGTACTACCTTACCCATTTCCGCCGTGACACAGTAGTGCACATGTATTGCTGTGTCTCTATTAGAAAGGTATGGGAGCCGGCGAAATTACAGGCACATGAGACTTAACAACTTCATGTTGCAGGGTCGATAACGCATTGGTGATGCTCTGGTGTAACAAATGTTCACAGGCGGCGGTGACCATTTATCATCAGGTGGACCGTGTGCTTGTTTGTCTATCACGTGGCATAAAAAAACAATAATCACTAGTTTATAAACCTCATTTAACATTATTAAGCTAGCCTATCAATACTGATTGTCCATTCAATATACTCGTATATGATTTAATTAATAAGTCACAAGGTAGTACCATATAGGTACAATGGTATAATTGATTGTTTTCTTCCCGCTTCGATCCTAATTTGAACTAGGCTTTATCGGCACTCAGCAGGCGGGGATGTTTTTGGCTGAAGATTTAGTCTTCAAAATACTACAACAATAAATAAATAAGTATCCTAGGACATTCTTTCCGAAACTAATCAAATCCTCATGTTTTTCCCTACGCTTTCTTTATATTTTTTTTTGTCTTCCCAAGCCGTGGTCAGGCTTGATGTAAGTCAGCCGAAACGTCGGGTTAAAAAGGTATTTATACCTCAAATTATTACACGATTTAGAGCCATTGTCTATAATAATCAAATATAGTCTTATGGTAACCAGATTACCGATATACCACATACTTATATATTCTTTTTTTTCCTTATATATGTAGATATGTCCTGTGTCGGAATCAAATCCACAGTCAGTAAGTAAAAGTAGTGGCACCAAACCAACTGCCTCATTAATCTCATATTTCTCGACACCCATACCATTGATCAGGTACCATCGTATCAACGCCCATCATCCAGTGCCAATTTTGATAAAACAATCCCTACTAATGTTATAAATGTGAATGTAAGATTGTTTGTTACGCTTGCACGCGAAAACTGATTAAACGATCATCATGAAACTTTGTACACATATTCTTGGAGGTATTAGAAGTAACATAGGATACTTTGTATCCTAGACCTACCAATTGTAAAACTTTTCTCAATTTTTGTATCCTTAATGTTGTAATTTGTGGAGATTGGACGCATTTTATTTTATTTATTTATTATTATTTTTGTGCCGAAAAAGTTACATCCCTCGGGAACGCAGGTATAACCGCGGGGACAGCCAGTTAAAAATAAATATAATTAATAATAAAGATAATTAAACCAGCAGACATTATTTCTTGATACCGACTTCTGGATTAATGTCTTCTGTGTAAAATAGAACATGTCCCCAATGTAAGGTAAGGTTGTGCGTAATCGAGAACGCAGCCCAATTTAGGGTTTAGGCATTAAGTTATTACCTTTATTACCACGTATCTAATAAAACTTGGAGTTTATTACCGTTATGAGTTACTTTGTAGCTTGTACTAAGTAGTTAACTACAAGATATTGATCCACAACTGTACATTTAAAAGCAATATTATGGATGGAATAAATTACGTTTTATGAATACATTATTTAAATATGTCTTACTCTAATCATCCTACTTGGTATATGTTTCTTCTATATATACAGGAATATTTTTTATTCAGTGCGCAAACTTTGACAAATTAAACTTAAATGAGTTTTATTAAACACCTAATTTTTATTTTGATAAGTTTTAGTACAAAAAATTATAGTTATCGTTAACGAAAGATATAGACTTTAAAATTGATATTATGGCTACTCTATCGCTCGGGTCGGGTGCCCACCCCGGCCGTGGCCTTGGCAACAGCTGGCTCTACCGCCGCGTGCGGCGCACGGTGCGCGCGCCCTTTGATATTATTATGAATAGATAGTGCCTATTGTTTGTTTTAAAGTCGAAAAAAAAATACATTTTTTTTTTTAACAAATAATGGAAATATGTTCTGTTACTGATACTGAACCACCGATTTTTTTTTGCGCATTGCTTAAAAAATATTCCTGTGTATGTAATATGTAATACAGTGTAAACTCTTTATAACGTTATCCTTTATAACGATAAACTCCCTATAACGTTGAAGTGAGCCCAAGTTGGTTGGTTTGTTCACTTTGTTTTGTTTTTTTTTTGTTCACTCCATATAACGATAACTCTCTATAACGACAAAAAATGCTCAGTCCCTTGAGTTTCGTTATAAAGAGTTTACACTGTATATAATTAGATTAATTTTAAAATTAATAACATTAGGCTTCCTTTGACGCACCATCACCTCAAAATTACTGAACATATCGAGATGGGACTGCTACCATTCATCGCGGAATTTTTCGTAGATAGGCTATATATGATATCGATGAAACCGCGGTGGACAGCTAGTATTATTATAAATGCCAATGTTTGTATTGATGTTTGTGACTCAGATCACATTGGTTTTAATTTTAATAAAACTTTGATAGATATGTGCAAAGTACTATTATTAGGCTTATTATTGGCTTGCGTTCGACCACAAACTTACCGCAAGCAGACAAAGCCTAAAAGGGCACTGTCTCTCAAGTGCAGCTATCGAAATATACAGAGATGGTACTTGGAGGTAGATTTTCTACATAAGGGTATTTTACAAAAAGTTTTAAAGCTAGGCAGGTTGTACTAGAAGAGAAAGTAGCCTTCCACATTGCTATGGTTTCCTCACGATGTTTTCCTTTACCGAAAGGTAAAATCATTGACGGGCCAGTCGGCTTGGTGGTTAGAGACCCTGACTGCCAAACCGATGGTCGCTGGTTCGATTTCCACCCAGGAAAAACATTTGTGTGCATGAACATGTCTGTTTGTTCTGTGTCTGGGCGTAAATATCTATATAAGCATGTATTTAAAATGTAGTATATGTAGTATATCAGTTACCTGGTAGCCATACTACAAGCAGTACACTCTGCTTAACTTGGGATCAGGTAACCAGGTGTAAAGAATGTCTTAGGATATTGTAGGATTCGAACCCACGACTCGCTAGTAAAGTAACTGTGATGCTCACTGCTTTAATGTTTTTACTGACTACACATGATCGAACACACCGAACACACGATTCAGAGAAGACACATACAGTATTTTAACTTTTCAGGCATAATTATAGTCTGGGTGTAAAATGGCTGAGATACAGACGGGTGTGACAGACATAGCAAAGATAAGCTTTTATAAATTATAGTTCCTAAAGTTTTTTACACATAAACCTCTATGTTTACCAACGTGGTTCTTTATTTACATATCTGAGGGTAATGGTACAGTTTTACAATCCATACAGACATAATTAGATTGAACATCATATACTTGCGTAGTGCAACGACGGGGATCTATGCGGTGTGGACCGTAGCCCCTGGACGCGCTAAGTTTGCGCACTCGACCATTGAGACGCGAGCTTGACTTTTTACCCACTTTAGACAGTCTTAGATAGAGTAGTAGAGCTTTTATGGCAGAGTTCGTCCGGGGAAGTACTACCACCTTACCCATTTCTGCCGTGAAGCAGTAGTGCACTTGTATTACTGTTTCGGTTAGAAAGGTAAGGGGGCTGGTGAAATTACAGGCACATGAGACTTAACATCTTCATGTCTCATCATTCATTGGCGATGCCCCTGGTGTTGCAAGTGTCCATAGGCGGCGGTGACCATCGGGTGCTTGTTTGTCGGCCCAAGTGGTATATAAAAAAAAATCCTTTCCAATGTCAGAAAAATTATTTTGGGGTAATTATTTCACGTACTGAGTAAAGTAGATATCAAATCATGGCCATGCTCATGTTTCCCTTAAACTTTGATGACCTTTCAGTTAAACACGAATAAATTACATTGTTAAATATGAATAGAAAACTGAAAACATGTAAAAAAAATGCAAATATCTGACAGTGAAGCATATGTAAATGTGAAGATACTTACTTGAAAATTAATAAATACAAAATTTTGATAACATTTATTTTATTTTCCATTGTGTAACCCTTGCACATCTGCTTGTGACAGCGTAGGTACACCTACACGGGCGGCATGGTCGCCCGATATCAAAGGCGTTTTGTCATTGGCATTTTTAATACTCTTATAATTTGACAGGCCATTTGGTTTGCTGGTTTAAGGTCCGTGAGTTCGAATGCCAGAACAAACATTTGAGTATATGATAATGTGCGTTTGTTCTCTGTGTGGGTGTCAATCTATTATCTTCCTTATCTAATCTAATACCTTTAATCTGAATCTCGGAAACGGCTCCAACGATTTTCATGAAAGTTAGTATGCAGGGGGTTTTGGGGGTGATAAATCAATCTAGCTAGATTTAATTTTTAGAAAACGTTGTTTTATCCGTGTTTTCAGGCACTGAAAACTGCTACTATATCATTAGAATAAGAAGCTAAAAGATTTTCAAGTTCCTTCCTTTGTGAGAAAACTGTAGTTACATTAGTAAATAAACCTCGGTCATCCAGGTACTATACTCGTATATATATGTATGCAATTTAGGGTTCCTTTGACATACCATCACCTCAAAACCAATGAACATATCGGGAGGGGACTACTACCATTCGACAATTATTTTTTCCTAGATGATTATAGGCTAAATATGATATTGATAAACGCGGGTGAAACCGCGGGTGCAGCTAGTATCTATAGAAGTAGGTATGTATTTAAACAGTATATGTGGTAAATAAGTTATCTGGTTGCCATGGTCATAGGCTTACCCAAGATGGGGTAAGGCATCTGCCCAACCCTGGAGCCTGACTTAAAGGTAAAACTTTAGGGTTATCAAGTAACAAAATTAATTCATAAATATTAATTTTAAAACAAAATTTTTGCTTGGTTATGATAGAACGCCAGCAGGTTATTATTGAAATAAGGTTAGAAAAGCATTTTTAAATTTCTACCACTAATCGAGTTTCTACCCCACCGCAAAAAAATACTGTAACCTTATATTATTAACCGTGTCTGAAGAACATTCGTAAGAACGTTTTCATTTATTATAGCTGTCCTCCGCGGTTTTACCCGCGTTCCCGGGGGATATCATATTTTCCCGAGATAAAAAGTAGCCTATATGTTATTCCAGGATATGCTCTATCTATGTGCCAAGTTTCATCTATATCCGTTTAGTAGTTTTTGCGTGAAAGACATACTTACATACAAATCTTTCCTCTGTATAATATTATTAGTAAGTATAGATTATTTGTATTTTGTTTGGAAAGTCAGGAGTGCAGCTTACACGGTTACACTAACGCCCGGTTAAGTAATTTATCTCTAGCTTCCGTCTAGCGGTTACATCCGTATTCCCAAGGGATCTTCTGTTTCTCCGGAATGAAAAAGTATTCTATGTGTTAATTCAGAATATATATTTTATCTGTGTACAATTTAATTCAAATCCATTACGGTTGAGTAACAAACGCATACATACATTCGCAATTATAATATTAACTAGCTGTCCCCCGCGGTTTCACACGCATTATATTTTGAAAAATATTCTATGTGTTAATCCATGTTAAATAGTTACTATATGTGCCGTTATTGCGTGAAAGAGTAACAAACATCCATACATACTCTCAAAGTTTCGCATTTATAATATTAGTCGGATAAGATATAATTTTGGTGGCCATTTTTAGTGGGGGGGTTGCCATAATCACCACGCTTGGCAGGCGGGCTGGTGATGGCAGTGGGGTGGTATTACTCAGGTAGACGCGCTGCCCGTCCCCCGGTGTATTCCTTTAGTCGCTTTTTACGACACTTATGGAATTTAGGTTTAAGTTCCTATTCTGAGCCAAGAGGGAAGCCTATGTTCAGCTATGGCTGCCACATGCGTTATACTTGTGAACAGGTGCTGCTTGTGGGGTGGTGCTGGTCAGCTTTAGTCTTTTTGTATTTTTTTTACTAGATATTCATAATATTATATTATTATTCAACTATTTTCACTTTTGCGATAACACACAGGAATTGTCAGTGAGACAAAATAATTTATTTGTAATAAATCTAAGTTCGTTTTTTAAATAGAGTAATTGCTGAGTTTATTAACGGCTCTTCTCAGTAAAAAAAACAATCTTCTGAACCGGTGTTAGAGTCAGGCTATTTAAAAGTGCTTGTAAAGGCCTATTCGAATAAAAAATATTTTCATTTGTTCATTTTATTTTATCCTGGGCTGATATGATGATGATATATTTTTATGTTCAAAACTATTTATTGTTCACACGTTATATTATACACAAGAAACTACGATATCCAATACCTCCAACAGGCATATTTTCAATTTTCACAGAATATTGAGAACATGTCGTGTCAAAATTCGTACGTCAGATAAGATCTATTATAAGGTAAGTAAGTTTATATCCGTAGACGATAAAGTATGCAGGGAAGTAAATTGAAAATGCTGATATTTCCCCTTAAAGACGTGAGAGAGTTACTTTCTCAACGCTTACGCTTGTTAAATAACAATGCTTGACGCTATTTTTACCTGATGAGTGAAGTGATTTTACAACATATGAAGGACGCCTTATTTTTATTATACCACATGGTCCGACAAACAAGTATGCCGGCCACCTGATGGTGAGTTGTCACCGCCGCCTATGACCATTTGCAACACCAGGGGCATCGCCAATGCGTTGTCAACCCAGAGACGTGAAGTTGTCAAGTCTCATGTGCCCGTAATTTCACCGGCCTCCTGGTCTTTCTAACCAGGGGCTTGATTCTGTAAGAAAAATGATACTAATTCGAGGATGTTTCGTCGCGGCCTCCATGCTCTCTCTCTGTCGCTTACTATGCTAATACTACTAATCACGTGAGAGGTAAGCTCTCCGAGGCCTCCGTGAAGCGGCTCGCCGACGAAGTTTGTATTAGCTGCATAAGAGGGCAAAACACAGTAATACACATGTGTACCACTTCTTCACGGCGGAAACGGATAAGGTTGTAGTACTTCCCCGGACGAACTCTTGGCTAGGAGCTCTACTACTTTCAATACACCATATTACATCATTAATAAAGTAACCAATACTGTTCCTTATTAATTTAAAAACATATTTGAATACATTTAACATCAAACAATAACTACATAATATTACATACAATATGTACCACAAAAATGCACATTTACAAATGGGCATTGTAATTTAAAAAATGCACGGTACATTCTAATTACAAAAATGCACAGCACATTCTAATTTCCAAAAATGCACAGCACATTCTAATTTCAAAAATGCACAGCGCATTCTAATTTCAAAATCAGCTCCACATGAATAATGTAATGAGCGGGATCATAAAATCTAAAATCGATTGCGATAATCGTCGCTACAGAGTGCAATGTGGTGGAAATATAAAGGATTTGAATTTAATTCAAATGAATGGAAGTTATCTTCGACGCGCATAGTACTGATTTAGTAAATAAAGGGTTTTTGCGCTATTACTTACTCTGTGGTTTTAGTCACTTATTAGTGTTTGTTTGGAGAGAAAATTTAAATATTCGATCCAAGTTATTTGCTCCTAAGACAATAATAAGACAAAACTTTATATCCCAGGAACGGCAACCCATTGGTGATACCTCAGGTGTTACATACACATACAGGTGGATCGTCTGCTAGCTTGTCAGCCGTCAGTGATTAAAAAAAGAATAAATTTTCGTGCCCATTAGTCCCCAAGAGGGCAACAGAGACGCGGAGATTTCAGTACTAAGGCCCACATTACACGGTAGCTTTTTAGCCCAACATGACATTATGATCAGCATTAATATATTTCAAATTATTTATTAGCACAAATATTATGAATAAAAATAGATCTCGAAACGATAAATGAGTACGAGGCTCAAATATAGTCATTCAGAAGGAAAATTGGCATGATACTACTTTAGTTTTGTGGCAGTTATCTGCAGCTCTCATTCCTGCAAGTGTTAGGATGGCAAACACGATAACATTAATGAATTTGGGTTTGGTTGGCTTTCATTTCCTAAGTCTGCCGGTGAGTTGTGTCGGCGAGGATTACGTCCAGGCTTTTATCTACATCGCACATAGACAAGTTTATGTCCTGTCTCTTTTACTCTCACATATTAGTATTCTTAGATACTAGATGTCCTATTTCGGATTGTTTTGGTATTTCGTTTATTATTACCTACCTCCCTAAATGAGGAGAATTATGTTAATTGTAGACAAAAACATTGTGTAGGTATCTAGATTTCTAATTACTGTAAGTACAACTATGAACATTACAAAATACATGTACAACTCACTTCAACTAATGGTGATATAAAAAGGTAAATAAAAAAATTCTCAAAAATTCAAGGAAAGAATGAAGACTGTTTTAGCACAGAAGGCTTTCCACAACATAAACGATTATTATAATGACTTGGATGTAGCACTCGCTTTCCAGGACACACATCTTAATGAACAAAATCTTGTTTGATGAGTTTTTACTGAGTTTATTGCCGCTTTTCAATAGCAACCTTCTGCACTAGCGTTAGAGTCCGATATGTGAAGGCCTGTTTCAATAAAAATATTCGATTTAAGTAATTTGTTTCATTAAACAGATTTTTTTTAGTATCTATAATACCATACAATTTTAGGATTAATTTGACTTACAGGTGTTTTGTAATTTTGGATCTATTATAAGTACTTATGTTGCTGACCTTACTGAGTACTCGACTTCTCAAATATTGATAACGATATTAATTGTAAATCTTTTATGTATAAAAGTATTATTCAAGTCATATGTACGCGTAAAAGCACAACAAAATTTAATTGTTTAAAATTCATTCTAAAACTGGCTTGAGTCCATGAAATATTTTAAATTCATGATACCGTCCGCTCCTTTCCTCTCGCGAATAAAAAAACAATCCATTTTTCTATGTAAATGAAATATTTGTTTGCGGCGGAGACCACGACAAAAATCTTATAATAAATGACCGTCGCTGTATGAAACGCTTCAGCATTTTTATACCGGGAACAAGACCTTTTTCAGCGTTCCAGATGCGCTTTCAGGAAACAAATAAACAACTATTTGTTCACGAAGTGGGACAGGTAATTACGAAGCAAATAAATTATTCGGGCCCCATCGAGCTATTCAACGCACACGTTGATACTCCACAAACCTATCTGTGAGTGAAACGAGACCCCTGAACATAATTGCCTTGGAAATAATAGATACTTGTGCCGAAGCGTATATACGCCTTCGGTGCCTTAGTGAAGATGCTCTCAACATAGTCGTTCAATATTCATCAACAGCTGCCAATATCAAATCTGGCTTTATAAAGTTGGGTTATTACCAGCGGATATTAAAATTAATCTACTTATGGGATATTCCAACGATGAAAGGAAAACATTGGCTGTACACGATAGTTAACTTTTGTATATAGCTTCCGCGGTTAATTAATGCTTTCCAACATCAGTTTTATGCATAGAAAGGTTTCAGCCTCGAATAAGGCAGTGAATAAAAACAAAAACTTTTATGTACTTGTAGTATTTTACAATTTTTTTTTATTCTGTAGTTTAAAAATAAACAAAGTAGAGTTCCCGTTAGTTTTCTTGTCGTAAATACTTATTAACATTTTTCAAATAGGTTACACTTTAAAACTTTTAATGAGGAAACTCCATTATTCCACCTCAAAGGTGGACGGATTTTTTAAATGTAACTTCCAAGTTTTGCACTATGGTCGCTTGAGTTAAACCCATAAAATTTTCAATAAGAAAACTATGTTGGGAGAACTATGAAGCTTTTTACGTCTAGTTGACTATATATTCTTCTAGTTATCGCCCAGCGGTTTCTTCCAGTCTTTCTAAGGGTACTAAAGTTTCTAAAAAAATTCTATCCAACGTGTTCATTCAAAGGATATTCTATCTGTGCGTAAATTTTTTAACTAACTTACTTACATGAACGTACAAAAAAACATATAATTATATCCGATTACTGCGATCTGCATTCCAATCTGTCTTCGGAACGCAACGTAAGCATGACTGAAGGGCAAAGTAAACGCAGACCTCAATGATGAATGAACAGGGCCAGTTGGTTTGGTGGTGACTCTGACTGCCAAGCCGAAGGTCGCGGGTTCGATTCCCACCCAGGACAAACATTTGTGTGCATGAACATGTCTGTTTGTTGTGTCTGCGTGGATATCTATATAAGTATGTATTACGAAAAAAAAAACTAAAAAAGAATATGTAGAATATCAGCTATCTGGTTTCCATAGTACAAGCTCTGCTTCGCTTGGATCAGATGGCCGTGATTCTTTACAAATAATGTCCCGGGATATTTATTATTTATTTATTATTATGAAACTTAGGACTACTCTTCTATTTGGTAAATATCTTCATTGGAACGTCTGCTAATCAATAACGTTACATGCACGTTCCGGCACTGAATTGTAATTAATTGTAACATATGAAGAGTAACCACTTTTAATCGATCTAGTCTAATACCCATCTATCAAATTGTTTCTTCAGTAATATTCAGGAGTAATATTAAATCTCTCTATCTACGTAATGATAACATATTCACATATATTACAATTTGACGTAACATACTTACAAAGACATGATTAACTTGTCTACCTACTAATTAGTTTGTCAAAGGTCCGACGTATTCGAAACAGCCGGCGTAAAACAGGTGCTCTTTAGTTATATAAACAATACTTACAATTTTTTTATTTTTGGAACATGTAATCTAAAATAATTGTACCCAATTAGGTACTCTTTACTAGAAATGTTTTCCAAAATAATAGGGACGAATTTTGGTAAGCCGATCCACTTTGGTTTACATATACAAATAGTCTCGGATTTTATACAATTTTCATTTATATGGATATGAAGGTAGTTTCACGAGTTTAAAAAAAATATAAAATTACCATCATTTTCTGCTCAGCTATGATATTCTGCAAACAAACTCGACGATGAATACACAGTGTGACTATTCTCTGTCTCGCTCGTGACCCCGTCATTAGACGAGAGGTCCTGAGTGATCACTGCATCGTCACTTTCCATCAGGTGAGATCCAGTCAAAGGCGCTCAAGTTTTTACAAGGCGAGTTTTGACTTTTGGATAGCACGGCAGATTTTTGTTCCTTAAAACATCCTGTTTAATTATGATTTAATTTATTTCATTATGACACACTTGGATATTAAAATGTATTAATAATTAAATATATCTGACTTTTCGCTGCCAACGAGCAAAAGCTGTAAGATATTTTTACGACTAATTGGCAGGCATACATTTACTATGGTGCGCTTTTTGTATGTTATTAATTTTACCTTCCGTAGGAAATATGAACTACGCACTCCCTGATAAGCGTAAGATATATTATAATCTATCAGATCTAGCATCATAGTGTATCTAAGGCTATACTGCCTCAGAGGTTGATAAGGAAGCATTTGTTTATCAGTCCATGAATTTAGGGGTCCTTAGGTCGGACGGCCCGTTTTTGAGATCCTGCGGGCCCTCAGCTTAATGAATTAAAAAAGAATTGAATGGGACGTATCCTAGGATACGCTGTAAAACGAAAAAAAACGATAGTGTTTTTTTACAGTTTTGGTACTGATGGCTAGAAAAGTTGAGGCTAAAGATTGTGAATATTTATTAAATATATGTACTGAATACAGCATTGGTAACATAAATATGTTTATTTAATAAAAATATGTATTCCTACTCATATTATAAATGTGAATGTAAGTTTGTTTGTTACGCTTTCACGCAAAAACTACTTAATCGATCATCATGAAACTTTGTACACATATACTTGGAGGTATTAGAAGTAACGTAGGATACTTTTTGATCCGGGAAAATGTTACATCCCCCGGGAACGCGGGTGAAAACGCGGGGGACAGCTAGTAGTTATATAATATTGGGTTTCATCGAGCTATTGAACAATACGTAGAATACATAAAATTAGAATGTCGGTTGTTAAGTCCACTGTAACTGTAGCTTCAAGCCAACTATTGCTAAATAGAGATGAAGAACAATAAAGGCTTTCGAATGTAGTACCTGAGAGTAGTGGGCGGCTGCCCTTTGTGCGGGGCTTTGAAGTGGAGCCGCTAACGAGGGTGCGGACTGAGGTACAAAGGGTCAACCTACTGATACTGCGATTGTCATTCATTCAAATGAATTGTATATTCCATACAGATAAATGCTCAAACATTTGATAATCAATATATATTGAATACAATAATCATAACCGTTACTATATTATTAATTAATTCATGGTATTGGTAAATGGATATTGATAAGCTTACATTATAATTATTATTTGTCTTTTCCGTTTGGATTTTACACCCCGAAGAGCGGTCTTTTTGCCTAGTTCGCAGGGAACCTATTTTATTATTAACTTTAAATGTGAAAAAAAATATTAACTTATTTTGATTAGTTACCTACCTAGTGGATATACCATACTGTTTTGACTAAACACTTGTCAAGACAGACAGAACCACCCCCCAAATGCTATTATGGATTTTTTAGGTCTACAATAATACCCTTAAAAATCAACCAGATAGAGCTCTATATTCAATTTAAGAATAAATTATTTCATGGGTATAATATACCTTACCAAAAAGTATATAAGAGCTAACATTGGATATATGTAGTTGTATCTTTAAAACATAGTGCACAAGACAGACACAACAAGAACCAAATGCTATTATGGAATTTTTAGGTCTTCAATAATACCCTAAGAAATCAAGCAGATAGAGCTCTATTTTCCATTTAAATATGAATTCTCTCATGGGTATACAATACCTTACCATAAAACATATAAGAGCTTATATTGAATATAGTTGTATCTTTAAAACATAGTGCTCAAGACAGACAGAACAACCCCCCAAATTCCATAAGAAATTAAGTAGATAGAGCTCTATATTCCATTTTAAAAATAAATTATCTCATGAGTATAATATACCTTAACATAAAGCATAATAAGAGCTTATTTTGAATATAGTTGTATCTTTAAATGGTGCACAAATATGTTTAAATCAACCATAGGTAACGGCAACTGACACTAAGAGAGATCCCTGGCACCCATATCACAAGTTTAATCTTAGTTTGGATACTTATAGGTTTAAGCTGACGTGAGGTTGAAAAGAAGTCCAGATATATAGTCCATGTTAAATGTAGTATATATTATACTAGTAATAATAATAATAATAATTTATTTAATCCGCCAGATACAAATATAAAATGTATAATATGTGACAATTACAGTGAGACAGGCTATAAAATTATATGTTCAAAATCGATTTGCCTCTGACTCTCAAACAAGGTGGATACCTGTATTTTGAGTCACCAGTGGTTCCTCGCTTGGACTACAATATATAGCGTAATGATATAATAAACATAAACCATCAACATATTAAGGCTAATTAAAACTATAGCTAGTATAAAATAGTGAGCAAAAGGAAAAAGGTATTATTATTATTCAAAATTTAATTTTAGTCATTGCTTTTTTAATAGGTAAATTTGAGATCCATCCCGCAGTTTCACCCACGTTCCCGCGGGATATCATGTTTCCTCAGTATAAAAAGCATTCTATGTGTCAAAACACATCAGCTGTTATGGATCTGCGTGATAACAAACAGTACAAAAACTTTCACATTTATAAAAATAGTATGATAAGATTTAATATTTGGAAAAAAAAGCCGCATAACAAACAGAGATGAATCAAATAAGTATTTACATCGACCACTGATATTTCCTTAAGGGTTGGATGGACTCAATTTTATATCTGCTATATTTTACGACAAAAGTATGTTGGTATAGGTAGCTATAGCATCAAATACAAATTGCTAATTCTGGAGAGTCTGGAGATCGGTTTAGTTTCATCGCTAAAAAAGGAAATCATCGATCCACTGGACAGTTTGAATACCAACAAAATTGCGCTCTGAAATAAAAAAACAGTAAATAGTTAAATTTAATCTTCAATTAGGGTATATGGAAAACGGATTTATAGTATTAAAAAAAAAACATTTTTATCCTGGACTCAGGGAAAATCACAGTTAACAAATTACAGACAATAATACAATTAATAACAGTGTGAGTCCAAAAAGCGGTGATTTTCTGATAATAGTGAAGCCACGTTCAATAAACAATTACTTAATTACATAAGCAACTATATATATTTGAAGCTGCCCTCCATGTCATCATCTAGGGCTATAAACTGAAATTAATTGTTTGAATTAGTTTTTTTATTATATTTATTAAACACACCGCCAAATATAAAGAGCAAGAGAAAACTTGGCGTACGTGAACTACTTGCACGAAAACGCTTAAGCCACACGCTCCTTCGAGAAATGTTAGAAATAACAAGGAGAGGTCCTACAAACTCCAAATTCCCTAAAGAAACTTTGCCAATTATACTGTACGCCAATGTGCGCTTTAATTTGTACGTTTCCGAGGAAAAATTTGTGAGTGCATATAATTCAAGGAGGGCTGGGATAGTCGGTAAGCGTTTCTCGAGGAGCAGGCGAGGGGCAGCGAGTTCTCGAGTCGGAGTTGCGAGCCCTCGCATCTCCCAGCTGTTATCTTGCAGACTGTTCCAAACTACACTGCTCCAGAGCGAACGTGCTCGCCGGTCGAGTACTGCATCTACAACGGACAAATTGTTCAAACATTTTTAAGTACGGATATCTAACTTATTGTTTGTAGTAAAATGATACATATTGATAGCTTTTATTTGCTGTGAAATGTACGAGTATATTTCTTTATTTGTTTATCAACAAAGGTAAGGTTTTACTGCTAATTATATAGTGGTCATACCATGCGTAGCAATAGTTATGTAGCATGTACTGGTAACATTTTCGGCTTTAAGTCTTTTTCACTGTTACTTACAGTTTCAGATTCAGCCAACCACACCCACTTGAAAAATTCAACTGAATACCTACTGATATCTATAAACCAAAATGTCCGAAGTATGCAAAATTAATTATATATTTTTTGGATTTCATTCAATTTCTCAATCTCAAAAAAAACATCTCAAATCTCAAATAGTATGATGAATAATGAATATTCAATTCACCCACTTAACAGTTATCACAGACAGTTAACGCAGACGCACTATCGTTACGAAACTTCAGCACTAAATCTTCTGATCAACTTTTACTTTTAAAAGTTTCAGCATGCTAAGTTACACAAGTCCTAACTGCGATGTTACGATTGCTCTCTTCACCTAAGACAACACTCGCTAAGGTGCATTTGTGGGAAAAGTTGTGAGCATCGAGCACAAGTTGCGAGGGCCCTTGTCGCCCGCGCAGTTGTTATCTCAAACACTTGGCGAACTGCGCTGCGCTTTCTTGCTTGGCGCAAACTGTTATAGCATTGACAAGCGACTAGCAACAGCTAAACGAAGCTTTAAAAGCTTAAATATTCTATTGTATTATGATACGTTTTTAGTAGCAAAAGATTTACTTAAACCACCATTACATACGTAATATTTACTTTTTTATTTATGACGGGATTGCAATTGACCTCAATATTACCTGATGGTAAGGGAAGATGAGGCCGAAGATGGAGTTCGCTTTCTCGTTAGTAGCCTATTCACTCTTCACTTTGTTGGAGTAACAGTAACCTAAATAGTTTTGCTCGTTACTTTTAATACTGAACTTTTTTGATTAGTTTTAGCACCGAAATATTGCAGTGATATCGCTAGAGCTCGTAACTTGTGTACACAGCGAGTTAGTGCAGAGGCTGTCTCCTCCCTTACCTTTAACGTCGAACTGCCTCCAGTTGCTGTCACTACGGCTACTTACCTAACTTATACACATAGTTTCGATAGCTATTGCCAACTACGGCAATGGTTCCGCTTAATGTACTCTGCTGTAACTCAATTAACGCCTCTGTAAGTATATATGAAAATATCAAATATCCAATGTTTGGACGAAGATGTCGGTTTGTAGGTTTATTTTCTTGGTTTGTTACAGTATATACGTATATACCTACATAGGTAATGGACAATTTATTTACATGCACGGAGATATTATCAAATTTAAGTAATGTCTTTACCTTTAGCGGAAATGGCGTCTCTAGTAGACTATATATAATCTTTATAAGTATGTATTTAAAAATGTAGTATATATCAGTTACCTGGTAGCAATACTACAAGCAGTACATTCTGCTTAACTTGGGATCAGGTAACCATGTCTGAAGAATGTCTTGGGATTTTTATTTATTTTAATTACTTCATAACATTTTTTTTCTACATGCATTTCATTTTCTTAATCTTCTTTTTCTAAGGTTTTGCTGGAGCGTGATATTTTTTGAAGTCATTAATCATTCATATTTATGGTAAAATATTTAGGCAACCAATCACGATTACGCAAGACCTCGTGTTTTAAAGTAGAGGCCCCCATAAAGAATTTAAGAGGGCACTACTAACAAGCGCCGAAAGTTCCGTGTTCATGTCAGTCTTCAGGAAGATTAGGGAATCATTAATTATAAAGTTTTGGGGAACATTTAATCCATTAACTTTTTGCTTCCAGGTCACGAGGATTTTTTACTGATGGCGTCTTATAATCTTCAAATAAATAAGTATAAAAATTAAAACTCTTTTAATTAAACTTTCAAAATAATCAACATTAATATCGTAGGTAGGTTTATCCAATTTTATATCCTTAATTCCAACCGTGTACCTAAGTGCTTTTGAACACGACCGTGGCAAACTCGAACGAGTTACTCATAGAGTGTATATGGAAGTTAGTAAGTAAGATCTAAATATATGGTCTGCGGCCTGGCCTTATTTATATACTAGCTATTCCCCGCGGCTTCACCTGCGTTCCCGAGAAATCTTATATATTCCGAGGATAAAAAGGCCATGTGCTATTCCAGGCTATAAATATATCTCTATATCAAATTTTATCCAGATCCATTAAGCAGTTCTAGCGTGATTAGTTTAAAGTTAAAGTCTAAAATATATAAAGGTTTTTATTTAGAAGAATAAAAGTAGGATATGTTAAGTGAAGTAAAGACAAGCATATCAGTTGTCTGGTTTCCATAGTGCAAGCTCTCCTTAGTCAGGAATCATAGACGGACACGTGTCAAGAATAAAATAAAAAATAAATAAAAAAAGCCTTTTATTTCCAGTAAATTTACATTAATTAATTGTGTTAGTTTTATTTAGTTTAATCTATGTTTTTTTAGTTTAATCCCTGTTTTATTAAATCTACCGGAACCCCAGATTGGGTGAAGGCCTCCTCTAGTGATGCCCATTTGATTCTGTTTTCAGCTACTTTTTTCAGTTTGGACCAGCTATTGCTTTAATATTGTCTTCAAGAATATCACATGAAATATTAGAATTATTTAGATGGATTTATGAGTGAAGAATGCTTCAAGATATTTATTATTACGTGTTAATAGGCTTATACATGTATAGCTGACGGAATTAAGTAGCAGGTGCAACTTTTCAATTAGAGGGTACAACGAAGTCCCCCGTCAGTAAGCGGTAGTTCTCTTCTACCACAGTTTTCCCCACGAAAATCGATGTCATCACAGCTGAGCTACCATCACTCCACGACCATTTCTTCCTACTTCGGAATGCCTAATCTATTTGATGTGATAAGAAATATACATTTTAATGTGAATAGCATACGAAAAAAAGGAAAATGTACAATATTATCATAACAGGAAAGGTTTAATGTAAATGCATAATTTAGGACTTATATTATTACCATTAGCTGAAGACACGAAAAAACATATTGATACTTTTTGCAACAATTTCTTTAGTACCTATACCGATAACCTCTGAGTGTTGAAAGATCGACTGACTATTTTTTGTTTTATTATAATACAAGCTGTCCCCCGCGGATACCCGCATTCCTGAGGGATATCACATTTTCCCGGGATAAAAAGCCTATATGTTGTTCCAGGATATGCTCTATCTATATGCCAAGTTTCATCCATATCCGTTTAGTAGTTTTTGCGTGAAAGAGTAACAAAAATACAAATCTTTCCTCTTTATAATTTAGTATGGAAGAAATAAGACCGATGTAGTTATATGTAGCGGTTATACAATTCAATTAAATTTATCACAAATTAAACCTAGTCCGAAATAGTAATTCAATAAAAATTATCAGAATAATTATCCTGTTACTGTTTTGAAGACATTTTTGCTCTAAAGCTATATTTATTGCAAGAGAGTTTAATATACTCGTATATATAATAAATATTGAGTTTAAACGAGTCTAATCAACAACGTGAGTAATCAACGAACAGAAGTGAGTAAAAATTTAAATTACATCAGTACCTTCAATACTATAAATTACTTGACCTTATTTTACTTATATACTTACCTGTGAATAAATACAATCAGCGGCATTATTAAAAAGATAAATTTATTTACACATAATTATATGAATTAGTACAAACCCAACATAGTCTTACGGCGAAAATTTATATGCAATCCCGATCGAAAATCCATGGATAGATGAACCTTTTGACAGTAATTTTAATACACGTAATGTCAAAATTCTACTTCAATCTTGTGATTTTAGATTGGGTTCGTATATTAATTTTGGCCGTTAGACGATCGGAACGGATAAGACGAAAGTTATCTTACAAGACTCACCAATTAAGAAATAAACTACAAGGCATATTGGTCTTAAAGCTATGGTATTGTAGTGTTTTAAGCCAAACAATGTGGTCCATAATTTAATTCCTTCAATAAAGGCTACATTAGCGTCATTGAACAATGACGTCATCCATATCTTATATATAAAATTGTCGTGTCACAATTTTAGTTACCATACTTCTCCGAAACGGCCTGTCCGACATTTATGAAATTTTAAATGCATATCCAATAGATCTGAGAATCGGCTATTATCTATTTTTCATACCCTTAATATAAGTGATAATGGTTGTCTACCATAACATTTTATTATAATTATTTGGACAACATTTTTATTTTTTCATAACGTGGCATCAAACATATTAATTCGGTTCCATCCACAGATCCGCAATAGGGTAATAATGATAGTACGATAAATTTTCATGTATAGTTTATTATAAAGTAAATATGGCAAAACAACGTTTGCAAGGTCAGCTAGCATGTATATATAAAACTGTATGTTTGTAAACACCGGTCACGCAACGGAAGAAGGCATAGGCCTTCTTAAACTTATACTCCGAGAGAATTGAAAGTTTGAGATGTTCTACGTACGTAAAAAAGTCGTATACCAACGCATGCCAAGAATAGCTATTATAAGTTTCACTTGCGCAAATTCAATTTTAAAACATTCACCTTTGAAAACTGTGCCTCTTTGTACCTCTAACTCTTGATATCAAAATTAAGCAGCGTGAGTAAACCAAAAATATTTTGACATAGTCGGTAAGTAATACTGCAGCTCATGTTTTAACTACATTCGTACTTAACAATTAAAAAGCAATTTGGCATTGGCTGTTTAATTATTACCAAATTTGGAAAGCGCGTTATAATGTTTTAAACCTTCTTTATCGTAAAATTCAATTATTTCCCATGAAACGTACAAGTTCGTAAGTATCAGAGTATTCCCCAAACCCCCTTTTCTTAAGGGGGGCTTGTACTCCAACGGTGGAGACGTCAAAGACTGACTATAATAACCAGCGTTTGGGAAATTACACATCCAGAACTTTCACGACTCCTTTAGCTCGAATTACATAACAATGCATATTCCGTCGCTAGCTTTCATCGCAGTTCTAAAGCTTATCTACTTGACTTCACAAAATTTTATTTCGCTAGAGCACTAACCATGTTCATTTAAATTCATGAAAACATAACATGCTAAAAAGAATGGCGGAGATAACGAATGGGCATTCTTCGGTTCGAATTTCAACTTTATAATAATACATGGAGCCATAGTTCTTATGTGTCGAGAAAAATGAGTCACTACTATTGGCACTGTTGAATAATTTTAACACGATCGCCGTCGCCGCGCTTCGCTCCATAACGAGTCGTATCCACGATATGAATTTCATACAAACCGCGAATATTACGTACAATGGGCTCTGAGGCGGTACGATTGTCGGTAACATTTCTTATCTCTCCCCACGTATTGGCGCACTTACCACTGAATGTAAAACGTTATTGAGCCTTCACGACGCTGATATTGGACTTCAAACGTTGATATTCCATGTGGGGCGAAAGGTATCCGGGTTTACGTCAGTAATTTAATATTCATATCAAGATCGCAATATCGATGTAGTCGATAATGTTCGAACGAAACCCTCATCCCTACAGTCCTTAACTGTCTTGACAACGTTCGTATGTAGCCTTTGTTTGTAGACTTTTGCAATAACACAGTTCCAATTTGCATTTTAAAATGTAAATACGGAACTCAAATGCTACTTAACTCGAAATTCAATTATCGTGAGCTATCTTGAAATTACAATATTTTCGCTATAACATTAAATCCACTCAACAAAATAAATAAAAGTGCCACGCATGGATACGCTCAGCGCGAAGGTTGTTTCGTAACCAGTAACATTTTCAAATTACATTTGAAGTCGTGTGAAAATCGCCGTAGTATACACGGACGAGTTTATCTAAACGAGGTGCCTTGCTCGTCGAACCGCCCGCCGCCGCCGTCTCGCCCGCCGCCCTGAGCTAGTTACCTCGCTACCCTCACACACACCATACTAACCTAACCGGTATCTAAGCATCGTAAAGAATGAACTCTTTTTCACTATCATTAAATAATATGTTTAAAATGAAACTCACCTTAAGCTTTTAAAGAGTTTAAATTATTAACACGGGTTCATATCTTTGAAATTACATGTTTTACGATGTGATTTAATGGGACCTATAAAAAAGTTTTGGTTAGACAAGCGAGGATTGTGGTTTTTAAAATGTATGCATGTGCGTAATATAATAGGTTGGGGAAAAAGTTCCTTCGCATTTTTTAAGAAAATTCAAAACATTTTTAATATAGTTTATTTACATTTAACTAAAGTATGCAGGTACCATTTTGTTCGATAACTTTTTGCCATCTTGTGGGTAGGGACATGATCCCATTGCTATAGAATTTTTGGGACTTCTGATCAAAATACTGCGACAAGTGGTTTTGACAGTCCTCTCGTGATGTTAACCTGACACTGCCTAAAGAATTCTGAAGAGACCGAAACAGGTGGAAATCTGAAGGTGCAAGGTCAGGACTATACGGCGGATGCATTAATACCTCCCAGCCAAACTCTCTTAATTTTTGCTGAGTGGCTAAAGATGTGTGAGGTCTAGCGTTATCATGATGAAAAACCACACCCCTTCTGTTGATTAATTCCGGTCGCTTTCTCTCAACTTATTGCTTTAATATCATCAGTTGTTCGCAGTAGAGTTCAGAATCGATGGTCCTGCCTGGTGGCTCAGCTCATAATGAATAATGCCCTTCCAAATCCACCACACACACAGCATCACCTTGTTGCGAGTTAACCCGGGTTTCGCCACAGTCTGTGAAGCCTGACCGGCCTTTGACCACGGCCTTTTTCGCACGTTCTTGACGTACGTGATCCACTTTTCATCACCAGTTATCAGCTTCTTCAAAAATGGTTCGGTTTTATGACGTCGTAATAAAGAATCACAAATGAGTACACGGTTCATTAGGTTTCTTTCAGTGAGCTCGTGAGGTACCCAAATATCTAGCTTTTTTGTGTACCCAGTTTGTTTCAAATGCGCCAAAACTGTTTTGTGGTCAATTCCCAGTTCTTCAGCTACGTCGTAATTACTGATATGCCGATCTTGCTCCACTTTTTCAAAAATGGCATCCATTGTATCCGTAATGGGGCGACCAGAGCGACGTGAATCTTTGACATTAAAATTTCCGGATTGAAAACGCTTAAAACAAATTTGTGCTACTCTCACATCAACTCAACATCGCAAATTTTTTTCGCGGCTTGCGTTGCATTGTTACCTTTTTTGTAGGAAAATTTTAAAATGAATCGAATTTCTTCATTAGATTCACTCATCTTGGCGGTACAATAAACAAATGCAAATCACACATTTTCCTAATTTGAATTTGGAATTATGTTCTTTAAAATTTAAACCTTCAATGATACCAAAACCAGCCCGATACAAATAGTATCATCATCATCATCATCATCAGCCTATCTCCGTCCACTGCTGGACATAGGCCTCACCTAGGGCACGCCACTGAGCTCGATCTTCAGCTCTTTGTTTCCAACCGCTGCCAGCCAGCTTGCGTATATCATCGCTCCATCTAGCGGGATGTAAGGGAGCACAATGTCATCTTAGTGCTCCCAGCCAACCTCACCTGCCCGTGGTGCATCCTGCCGACCAGCGAACGAGGCTCTGGCGACCGACTAATGGCGGTATAACCATTCTAAACAACGTAGTGAAATGGCACAGGCCGGTGACGGGCAGCAGCGTCACCGGTGCGAGAGCTACGTTCTGCGATCACCCAACCCGCCTGCCCAGCGTGTGGTGATTACGGGCATAAACCATCATGGGTAGCACACCACAACAACGGCCCCCAGTTCCCGGTCGCCCCGCTATTCCTGGCCAAGGCGGCGGTCATGGTCACGGCGGGGTAGGGGGTGCTAAGAATCCCCGGGCTACGGTAGGCCGCCAACACCGACTGACTCTGGCTACGTACAACGGACGCACGCTACGGCTCGACGAACATCTGGCGCAACTCGAAGAGGAGCTGAGGAACATAAGATGGCACATTTTGGGGCTATGTGAAGTCCGAAGAGAGGGGGAGGATACTGTAACCCTAAAATCAGGCCATCTTATGTACTTCAGAGAGGGAGACCAACCATCCCAAGGCGGCGTCGGGTTCTTGGTACACAAGGCCCTCTCTGACAACGTCATAGTAATCTCCAGTGTGTCGACTAGGGTAGCGTATCTTGTGATCAAACTCACCGAGAGGTATAGCCTCAAGGTTATCCAAGTATACGCGCCGACTTCGGCACACTCGGATGATGAAGTGGAGGAAATGTACGAGGACATTTCCAAGGCCTTATACACCACCCAAAAGGCCCACTTCAACGTTGTCATGGGGGATCTCAACGCTAAAGTGGGAGTACAAACAAGCGGCGAATCGGTAGTAGGACCACACGGATTTGGAAGCAGGAACCATAGGGGGCAAATGCTCGTCAACTTCCTGGAGAAAGAAGGGTTTTTTCTGATGAATTCTTTCTTTCAGAAGAAACCCCGGCGGAAGTGGACGTGGCAAAGCCCCGACGCTGCGACCAAAAATGAGATTGATTTCATTATGACGGACAAAAAGCGTATATTTAGAGATGTCTCAGTGATCACTAGGTTCAAAACCGGAAGTGATCACCGACTGGTCCGAGGCACTCTAGATATAAACTGTAAGCTTGAACGAGTCCGTCTAATGAAATCTACGCTCCGGCCTAATATGCTCCAACCCGTGGTTGGGTCTGAAACGTTCCAGTTGAAACTGGAGAACCGATTCGCTGCCTTGGAAACCACAATCGACGTTGATGTCGACCAGGATCTCGACCGAGTGGTAGGAATCCTCGGGGAGGAGGGGAAGAAATTCTGCGAGACGCGAGGTGCCGGTAAGAGGTCTAAGCTTTCAAAAGAATCTCTGCAGCTAATGCAGAAGCGACGAGAAAATCCCGCAGTCACTACGTCAGATCAACGAGCTTTGAACAAAAAAATCTCTCAGCTGGTAAGACGTGACCTCCGGAGCTCCAACACACGCTCTATTCAAGAAGCGATTGAGCGAAACCGGGGGTCTAGAGTCTTTGTTCAACAGCTCGGTCGAAGCCATCTGACGAAGTTGACCACATCGAGCGGGAATCTCGTCGCTTCTAAGCCGGAGATACTTAGGGAGGTGGAAGACTTCTACGGCCAACTATATACCTCGCAAGCGTCTCGTCCTCAACCCCATCCCGAGGATCCCAGGGCCACTCTGACCCGCCATTACACCGAGGATCTGCCAGAGGTCAGCCTGGACGAGGTCATGATGGCTCTCAGACAGCTTAAAAACGGAAAAGCCCCCGGGGAGGATGGAATTACAACGGAGCTCCTAAAAGCTGGTGGAACTCCAACGCTACTTCAGCTTCAGCGTATATTTAATTCCGTCCTCTTTTCGGGGAGAACTCCGAAGGCGTGGAGTAAGAGTGTGGTCGTTATGTTCTTCAAAAAAGGTGACAAAACCCTTTTGAAGAACTATCGACCCATTTCACTCTTGAGCCACGTCTATAAGCTGTTTTCGAGAGTCATCACAAATCGTCTCGCGCGTAGACTCGACGAGTTTCAGCCTCCGGAGCAGGCTGGGTTTCGAGGAGGATACGGCACCATAGACCACATTCACACAGTGCGGCAGGTTATACAGAAGACCGAAGAGTATAACCAGCCCCTGTGCCTTGCGTTTGTGGACTATGAGAAAGCCTTTGACTCCGTTGAAACCTGGTCTGTTCTGGAGTCTTTGCAACGGTGCCAAGTTGATTGGCGATACGTCCAAGTGCTGAGAGGACTGTATGACACCGCGACTATGACCGTCCAAGTACAAAATCAGCAGACTGAACATATCCCCTTACATAGAGGAGTGAGACAAGGGGACGTTATTTCCCCCAAATTGTTCACTAACACTCTGGAGGATATGTTCAAGTCCCTAAATTGGAAAGGACGGGGCATAAATATTAACGGCGAGTACCTCTCACACCTTAGATTTGCGGATGATATCGTCATCATGGCTGAAACCGTGCAAGATCTCCAATTCATGCTGACTACCCTGGCTGATTCTTCTGCACGCATCGGTCTCCGGATGAACTTGGATAAAACCAAGATCATGTTCAACGAGCATGTTATTCCGGAACCGGTTGCCCTTGACGGGGTTCCTCTCGAAGTTGTTCACGAATACGTCTACCTTGGGCAAATCTTGCAATTGGGTAGACACAACTTCGAGAAGGAAGCTCGCAGAAGAGTACAGCTAGGGTGGGCAGCATTTGGAAAACTTCGTCGAGTCTTTTCATCGCCCATACCCCAATGTCTAAAGACGAAAGTCTTTAACGAGTGCGTCCTACCTGTTATGACTTACGGAGCCGAGACGTGGACACTGACGGTGCGACTGGTTCACCAACTCAAAGTCGCTCAGCGTGCTATGGAGAGAGCTATCCGCGGAGTCTCTCTGAAGGATCGAATTCGAAATGAAGTCATCCGTCAGAGAACCAAAGTTATCGACATAGCTCAAAGGATTAGCAAGCTGAAGTGGCAGTGGGCTGGTCACATCTGTCGCAGAACCGATAACCGTTGGGGTAGACGTGTTCTAGAGTGGAGACCTCGGCTCGGTAAACGTAGTGTAGGGCGCCCTCCAGCTAGATACAAATAGTATAGCCAAAGAGATTTTATTACAAGTTCATACATACTATAATGCGAAAATACTTTTTCCCCAACCTAATATTATTTAATCTAATAGAGTTTTAAGTAAATAACTTAAAGGAATCACTAACATTTTAAAATATTCCAGGCACCAACAACAAGGCTCTTTCACGAAGTCTTTAAGTCAAAAATTCGTTGCTAGATTTCAGTAAAATTTAACATTATGTGACATCGTTTTATTAGCTTTTGAACCTCGAGAGCCTTTGGGAGCTCAGAGGAAGTCATAAATATCTTGCGCGTCCCCGATTCCTACCAAAGTTTGCTTGCACTATACACTCTACAATTTCACTGTGCTTGTATTTTTATTGTTATAACTGAATACAATAGACTTACAAATACAAACACCTACTTGCGTTCAACAGTTCAGAACACAGAACACAGTTTATTTATTCGTAGTGTTTAGGGTCTGTGAAATGCGAAGGAAAGAGAACATGAATATTTTTCATTGAAAGTCTAAAATTGAAATTATTCCCTGCAAGGGGAAGGAAGTTAGAACGACAATGAAGTCACTTAGAGTGGGGTGAGCGAAAGAATAATGAGTCCCGGCCCACGAGCGCGACCTGTGTATTTACCTACCCTCGCGGAGATTATTTCAACTTATTTGTCTCCGAATGAACATTCTAAAAGCACATTAGGCTAAATTCAGAATTTTTATATTTTCATCTCTCGAATTAATGTTAAAAATAAACGCTGTTAAATCCCTCAAGCATCTTTGTGGGATGACAGTCGCACTTGGGAATCTTTGTCATAGCTTAAGAATATTATGGATATTAAGCATGGGCTTAAATATTAATACAACGGAGCCCCCGTTCACATATTTTATACTACTATGTACGTTAAATTAATAATATATATATATATTTTTTTATAGAACAGTACTTGTAACATCTTTTTTTATTTCAATGATTACAATCGTAGGGATTAACGATCTCTTTTAAACAGAAGGCAATTTTAGTTTAATCTAGCAACAAAGTTGAGTACGACGTTTCCATGAAACTTGAAGTGTAAGTTACAAAAAACACGTTCATTTTGCGAATAGTCGGTTACTTGTTATGTCGTGCACTTACGTGGAACATATTTTACCGCACCACAGCTATTAGTCACCGCACGCCCGACCCGGGCTCGAACCCCGACTGCTCGAGGACCTAAGTAACGACCGAACCTAATGCGCGCACATTCCTCTCGTATTTTTCAAGTCAAGCCACTGAGAGAAATAAGATGTTTCTACTGGCTTTGGACTGTTGAAATGGCGCGATTATTTAGTTTCACCACTAGGTAAGGTTATTTTAATGTATTCGAGGAAAGTGCAACTCTCAGCCAACGAAACTGTATTCGAGCCAGCGCAGTTACATCATTAAATACATGGTACACTAAAATTACTCACACATCTTTGTTCTCTAAGAATTCTATAATTATTTATATTGTAACTAAATAAAAGTCTAAACGTACTGTAAATTATAAATAAAAAAACAAGAGCTTGTAAAACTTTTGTATTACAGGGAAACATTTTAAATGTTCATCAATCACTGTTTAATAGCACAGATTGTGTTTATTATTCATTTATTTATACCCACCAGTTTTCGTCACACAAAAAGGTTGCGGATCAGAATTTCAAAGCCCACCCACAAGAAGTTTCACTTCAAAAATACTGAGTTGAAGTGTGCCAAAAGGTAAAATAATTCACCTTCATATTTTTATGCTCCATCTAGTTATAAGAAAAATAAACAATTTTCGTAGCTTCGTCCAGAGGGGCATTAGGAGGAAAAATGTTGCCGCAATATAGTAATTGAGGTGCATTTATCCGCCAATTGGCCGCGTCCCCTGCGTTTCCGTTCGTTAGCCCGCTCGGAAATGTTCCGGAAAATTGTTGCGATTCTCACAGAGAGTTGCTCCGCGCTCGTCTATGTAAAGCGTCCGAGAGACAAGGCGGACCTTCTATTGCTGTCTGCTTGCCTGGTACACTCGGGAAGCTTTAATTAATGTTGAAATATTTACATTATTGAAATTTCGCTTGGAATATCGTATTTAACAGCTTTAAATTGCAACGCCATTAAAATGAAAATTAAATAAAGCTTTAACTTAATTACATTTTATGTTTCTCATTAATAAAAATGTCTTTTTATTTACCGAGGAACTTCGTCCGGTGACAGAAATACATTTCAAGAAATAAATAATAGTACATGGATACAGCCAATAACAAGCGGATGCCATCGGTTTCCCAATATGTGTTTTGTGTGTGCTCGTAACAATAATTGTCGTATCAGTAACGAGCCCCACAGATGTTGCTCTTTAATTAAAACTTTGAGCCATCGTTATCCAACCCTTCGACATTATTGGTCCTTCCCATGGCTCTCCAGTCGTAAGCTGTCTATAAACTTTTAGAATTGTTCTAAATTTTCTGATAAAATTGCCGCTTTGTTCAATAATGTGTATCGCAATCCACCTGAATGTAAGAGGTCATTGCGTTTAATAAACAAATATCAGTAAACATCGGTACAAATCCGCTTTAAAGTTTAGTTTTAGAGCCCACCTTAAATTCATTAGTGTTTGCTGGTGAATAGTTGCGTCAGAAACAGACGTCTGAGTAGAGACTGACGAACCCAACTATTATGAATAACAATTAGGTAAGGTTTTCGTAGCATCATATAACGACCCACATGGAAACCACCCCTATGCTTTAGATAGTACGGACTACTATTGTTCGTTCTTTTAATACGAATAAAATGTATATTAGTATTAGAAGTAACTGCTTATGGCTTAACTTCGTAATTTGTTAATTTGAAAATTTGTTAGATATTCTTTTTCGGCAAATATGTCATTCAAAGGAAATAAAAGAGAAGCCAGTGAGCGTAACTTTGTGTTTTACGTCAACTCTTGCTGAACCGTAACTACGGTCTACGGCATGCAACGTTGCAGTGGTACGAATATAAAAAGCGACGCTTGGTATTTCATTCATTAGTAGGAACATACTCAAAGTATTTAAAAAAATATCTATTGACAACTTCTAGATTATTGTAATTGAAATATTGCTTAATCTATACATTTTGTTACCTAGGATACATTCCCACTAGTAAATGGTTATTTGGCTATTGATAAATCCTACTAAATAATATAAACGCGAAAGCTTGTATGTATGGATGTTTGTTACTCTTTCACGCAAAAACCACCGAACGGAATTGGATGAAACTTGGCACTTATATAGGAAATACCCTGTAATAACACTTAGGATACTTTTTGTGCCGGGAAAATGTTATATCCCTCGGGAACGCGGGTGGAACCAAGGGGGACAGCTAGTAAAAAGTAATTCTAAAAATTAAGGACACAAAACATGCAAGGAAAGGCGATTTAGTACAGCTGTCAAAACATAGGTAAGTACGAAGTACTCTACCATCGTATTTGTTTTTTGTATTTTTTAAATTCTGTGTATATAACTCGTGCAACAGTATTATGAATGGAGTGGGGAACCCGAACTTCAGTAAGGATAACTGAAATTGGGGTTACAGAAATTCACAAACCAATGCACACGCCCGCAAGTGAAAGCCTTTGTATATCCAAATAATTTGACAATTTGTTGTTGTTTATGAAAATTAAATTCAGCAGTGCAACGGTAACCATATCTATCAAGACAGGAGTAGCGTTACCCAGAACCTATTATGTAAATTGCGGTATTCATCTGTTTCCCCAAATTAAGAGAAGCGGGATTATAAATTGAAGGATTTAGATGCCGAGGGCTCTCATTAAAAAGTTTCTTGGACTTCCTTGCGTATTCCAAACAGATTGACGTCCGAATTTTAATGACTTATTGCAAACCTTACCGGATCTCTGCCGATATCATCGGGATAAATTTAACTCCATTGTCTTCAGATCAGTAATCATGATGCACTTGATAACTATCTTAACGGACCGAAATTAACCCAGAACTGGACAATGTTTTAATTTATTTAGCTTTGTGTTTTAAAGTTTTGGATAAAAAATATGTTTCTTGATGGTAAGATGCGGTTAATAAATGTACTACATAGTATAAAACAAAGTCGTTTTCTCTGTCCCTATATCCCTATGTATGCTTAAATCTTTAAAACTACGCAATGGATTTTGATGTTGTTTTTTTAATAGATAGAGTGATTCAAAAGGAAAGTTTATATGTATAACACATGCATAATATAGCGGAGAAAAGGCGAGAATTTAAATGAATTACAATTATTTTAACTGAGCGCGTTAGTCAGTTTGTCCGACAGAGAGTAGATTACAGTCCTCCGGAACGCGGGTGAAACCGTGGGTGGCAGCTAGTGTCTAATAAAAATTTAATGTCTTTACACTAAACATTTTCGTATTTTTTATAAGAATATGTCATACTCGACTCCACCCCGTGGTTTTACCAGCATTAAAAAATGTTGTGTTAAGAAAGAACATATTTAAATTATTACCAAATTTCTTCTAAAATTATAGAGCCGTTTATGCTTGATTAAATCACAACCATTCAGACGTATAAACATCCAAATAAATTTTAAATTCATTCGGAATTATTTCCATTATTCATTATTGACACAGTGTAAACCACGTGTTTTGCAAGGTGCCAGGTTATATTGTGTATTGTAGGTTTTAAAAGTAATAACTTTAAACTCACTTCTGCTGCTATAAATAAATGAATTACCCACGCAATTAAAATATATTTTTTTTACCACATAGGTCGAAAAACAGACAGACGATCCACCTGGTGGAAAGTGGTCACCGTCGCCTATGGACATTTACAACTCCAGAGGCATCGCCAACGCGTTTTTGTCACTGTTAAGTCTCATGTGCCTTAAATTCACCGCCCCTATTACATTTCTAAACGAAACACAGTAATACAAGTGCACGACTGCTTCACGGTAGAAATGGGTAAGATAGTAGCAGTTCCGCAGGCGAACTCAGCACTATGAGCTCTAACACTAGTCAATCACGATTGGCCACGATTATTTGTTTTATCCAGGCTCAAGTAATAAATGAAAATAAATCACAAACAATTCCATAGGATGCTAAGCTTGTTAATCTGCAACTTATCATTTTGTTTGTTATTCATAACCCGTTGGCAGTGCGGTCGACACCAAAAGCATCGGTATATTTTATTGGTAGCCCGGTAGCGAATTAAGAGCAATTCACATCGGCCGATTTTCTGTCGTTGGACTCGCTACGTGGCACGACAATCCAATTAATAAGCAAACCTTTCGCATTCACAGTGAATATCAAATGTTTGCACGACAGCCAATTGGTCGTTCAAATAAAATATTCATATTATAACATTGTGGGCATGATTGCGCCGTGTAGCAAGTCACTTACTTTATAAAATCATTTTCGATCGCCACAATCTACGGTCATCGTAGCGCATCTCTAATGAAAAGAAGTAAATTAAAAATACAGCGGCGCTAATGATGTACAGTTTATATGTTAATCGTAAAGGAATCATGAGAAATATGTAAATATCCAAGAACAATTGTATACACACTTTCCTTCTAATTCCAAACCATATTACCTTTTGCCAAAACAGAACAGGGGTTTTATTATGTAAGGTAGCTCGACCATGTTTCGTTGTGGCATCTATACTCTGTCCCTTTCGCTAACAAAGCATTAACTCGAGAGGTCCACTCTCCGAGGCGCCGCCCGGGTCTCCAACGAGGTTTGTATTAGCTAAATAAAGTGGTTGAGTTTCTACGACTGTAACCAGATAAATACTATTTTTTAATTATATTTCATACTAGCTAAAATGATAGACGTTGTTCTGCCCTTTAATTCGCGCTATGAGCTAACATTAACATAATTGCATTAACATAAATGAAAAATTAATGATGATCAAACGTACTCGAACGCAACGCTACCTTCCGGTTCCATTTGTTACCTACTCACACTGCTACACACAATAAAAATCAACTAAATCGGCCCAGACGATTTGGAAAACTTCAGTGACATACACAGGCACAAAATAATTATATACTTATATAAGGATATAGTTACTGGGTCAATCAAACCGACGTGGTAGTCTAGGTATCAAACCAACAGGCCTTAAGAAATAAATTTATTGATAGATCGTTTGAAGTTTTAACAGAACAAACTAAGTAAAATAATGATAAATAGTGGTTTTACTGTTTCACCTAATTCTGTTATATAAAGTCTCATAAATTATACAGAAATTGGATACCTTTCTAGCTGTGGTTTTTATTAAAATCTGACCATTTAGTACTGAATCCTCATCTAGATCTACAGCCGTAATATATAGCGTACATCAATATTCTGTCCATATTTTTGAGGTCTCCTCAATGTGATAAGATCTGTTCAAGATGACGACGACTGAAGGGGTCTCTTTACAATGGTGTTGTCAGAGGAATAACAGATTGCTCAGTCGCGGTTGCCTTGATTTCCCACAAGATTAGGTACCTCAATGAGGGTAAGAAGTCAACCGCACATCTATATCTACATTTCTACCTCAGTTGTTATGATTATAATTTTGTTTCCTTAGTATTTTTATGCAGAGCATTTTATTCTCGATACATCATACGACTTAAATAGTCTATGACTATGCGTAGCAAAACTCATATTTATAAAATAGCTCGTTTAAGTCCGTTGTAAAACATAGACATTTATATTTTATTGGAGTATATAACAACCCGATCTTTATGCTTATTTTGCGCAGTTTCTTTTTGTTTTGAACTGAGTAGCAAGGACTCGACCATTTTGTGTTGAAGTAGGCTTTATATTTGCTAGTAGAAAGCGGCTTCAGAGACCATTAGTTAGAAAGGCCAGAAGCTAAAAGTTTGAAAGCCCATTTTAACAGGAGCAACCTGCGAGCCAGCAAAACTAATAAATATTGTTATTTTAGCAGAATATAAGCTATTAGTCTCACGTGCCTAGACGTAATTGTCAAGTGTTTTAGTCGAGGGTTTACAGAGATCCTCGTTAATGTTTTACGACAAAACATTCTCTCATCGCATCGTTACAATAATAAATTTGTCAGTTGAACATTGTGAAATGAAAACATCTAGATAACAAAGTTGGAATGACATTTTCGTATCACTCCCGGCTAGCTTTTAATGTTATGTCAATTATATTGTTGATGCCATTGTTTGTTATTGACTTGTTTATACAATAGTCGGAAATAATTCACAAAATCATCCATGTTGTTTTTGAGAAAATATTTTTTTAAATTAAGTCCCTTTTATGGTTTTATGGACTTTGAAATAATTATCCGTTTATTGCGTTTTCAAGTCACCAGAAAAGTGTTAATTCTTGCTGATAGGATAAATTATATAGGTAGTTAAATTGTTGCTTAGGTATTTTTTCGTATAACCTACCCTAGTTTATTGATTACCTAAAATAAAAGGAGGTATCTGTTCCAATGTTCCATAATATAATTTTTCAATGAAACTTTATCTGGAGGAAGCTGGTATAGCACTGTGAAGATGCGAATATGTCTTCATTTGTTAATCCGGGACAGAATGCTTACGCAATAGAAATTCCATGTCAGCGCGCCGTCCTACTAAATTACTTTTATTAACGTCTAGGCGCTTTAATTTTATACTGTTTTGATGTCGTAATATGTCACTATTTACTAAGGATCACTTTTTAATTTTATTTAATTCATTGACCAAATTTCCGTAAAAAATCTATACTAATATTATAAAGAGGAAAGATTTGTATGTAAGTATGTTTGTTACTCTTTCACGCAAAAACTACTAAACGGATATGGATTAAACTTGGCACATAGAGCATATCCTGAAATAATATAATCCGGTTGTAGCTGCAGTAACTTTAAATTTGACCTTCATAAGTGCCCTCCGAAGGCCTAAACTGAATAAATGGTTTTTTTTTTTTTTTTTTTTTTTTTTTTTTTTTTTTTTTTTTTTTTTGTAAGGTAAACAAAACAGGTAATCGTTAAATCTTGGCTTGATACATATAACATTAAGATTTAAAACTAGACAATAACCCTAAATATGTTTACACAGCATGCACACACATTATTGTTCGTATTAAAGTTATTTTGAATGTTTTTTTAATATATAGGCTACTTTTTATCGCGGGAAAATGTGATATCCCTCGGGAAAGCGGGTAAAACCGCGAGGGACAGCAATAAAATAAAATAACAATTTTATTTTATTTTATAAACATATGTACATAAGGTTAATATAATAAGGTTTGTCTTGGTTGTTACATTCCTTATAAACTGCAACTTATATCAACGAAATATTAAAAATATGTATGTTAAAGTCAGTTTATGTTTTAATATGAGCGTATTCAAACCTAACTAAGTACAACTATATGATATTAATATTACATTAGACAGAAAGTCCGTGCAAATCCCTATTGAATAATATCTGAATTATTACATTAAAACCACTTAACTAAGCAGGTTAATGAATAATGATTATAATGAATAATGTAAGATGTTATTATAATTGTCTGATTTTATATGATTAACTACGAAACATTCCATTCGACGCAAACAACTCAATTTATAAACTAACTAGCTATCCCCCGCGGATTCACCCGCGTTCCGGAGGTCTGTAATACGCTGTCAAACACGCAAAGTTAAAATGGTCGTAAAGTTTTCTGAAATTGTCCAATTTTGTGCGCAATTTTCTTAATTTGGCGATCCATAAAAAAATCTACAAAGAGTTCGAAAATATTTAAAAAAAAAGGTGAAAATGAAATCGGCTAAGTCTTTCTCAAGTTATGGCGTGACCAAGGGAAATAAGGATTCATTTTTATATATATAGATAGATTAACCTTGAAAAATACTATTGTAGGTGTACATTTTTGCTATTTACAATGGTGACACTTCAAATCATAAAAACCATCATTAGGCAAAATTGGCACTTGTCAAAGCTCTTCATAATCAGAGTATTTTATTATTACAATATAGCCATTATACACGGTCCTTTTTACCATGTTACTCCTCTCATCTCAAGTTTACATAAGCGGCGAGGCTGCCCTTGTAGCACTCTCATTCGGTTCATGCGGTTTTACTACAAACTTTGAACACATGTGGTGTAACAATACATTATTAGTTCACCTTACAAGGTAAGGCTTTATAATCTTCTACCTGATTTTTTTTCTAAAAATTCTAAATTATTTATTCAGTTTAGGCCCGGGAGGGCACTTATAAAGGTCAAAAGTTTATGGGTCGAAGGTCGCGGGTTCGATTCCCACTCAGGACAAACATTTGTGTGCATGAACTTGTCTGTTTGTTCTGTGTGTGGGTGTAAATATCTGTATATGTATGTATTTATAAAAATAAACAGTAGTATATCAGTTATCTGGATTCCATAGTACAAGCTCTACTTAGTTTGGGATCAGATGGCCGTGTGTAAAGAATGTCCCAGGATATTTATTTATTATTATTATTTATTATTATTATTTATGCTACGAGGAAATATTGGCAAATGGAGATCCAGTCAACCAGCACTTCTAGTACCCATTTTATTCCTTCACAGAACATCCCTTCTAGGGCTTACAACATAAACCGAGCACGTTCTTAATAGCATACAAATAGGATTCATCTTTCCACCTCCTATCTATTTACCTTAATTACGGTACCATCACAAGCGATTAGCAAACCAACAATCGAATACCAATGGCCGTTAATAGCAGATGATCCCAAGCAAATGCCCACTCGTGTTAATATACGATGACCCTGACCGCGTATTGGTGTAATGTCTACATTACAAAGTTCACACTTAAGTAACGCATTCGAACGGTAAAGCAAACATAAATTTCCATATTGTACTTTTGTATTGTAATTTTATTTCTATGATATCATAGTCTTAGGTTTCAAAGGAGTTCTCTAAAACTGATATATATCTCAAATAATTCTCAACTCTATGTTAAAAAAATAGAAATAGTATGTGTGTAAATCACTTCTCTATACATTAGGCATCGCATGATTCACAAGTAGCTTGTGAAAAATCACATGAAATACTTTTTCATATGTCACACCTGCTATCTGCCTTGACGTCGTCTGTTAAAAATCACTCTGCTACTTTTCTGCTACCTTGCCTACATGATACATCGCACACCGCAGATTATTTGGAAATCATCGTATTTCACCGATGACTTAGGACGACGTCAGAAAGAAAGAGCGTCTTTCTAACTCAGTCGTGTGAGAAAGAGCAAAATATATACTCATCGTCGCTACGAACGGGTCACACGGCCAAGTGTGAAATCTCTGTGAAAAAAATAAATAATTTCATTAAATGAAATAAAAGTAGCAATCATGTCCATGCCTACTATACATTATATCAATTTTTGTCTGCCTTTTTTCTTCTAAACAACGACACAGATTTCAATGCTGCTTATACTGTAATTTATAGAATTTCTTCCGGAAGATTGATGTGAATAATAAATTGATATTATCCAACTCAGACGAAGCCGAGGCATGTCGTTAGTATCTATATAATTGACAAACCACTAACAATGGGACATGAAACAAAGACAAACACGAGTTTCACTAGTAAATACATTACCAACGCGAGTGTATGTAGGTAAGGAGAGTCACTTGACAAGTCATAGTTTAAACCTGTTTATATTGGCTGTAAACTTGTGTGGGTAGGGCCCTAGGGAACACTGCACTTAACTATGTTTGTGGTGTAATATTGAATTGAACAAAGAATTATTCAGTGTGCCTCACTACATAGTATAAAACAAAGTCGCTTTCTCTGTCCCTATATCCCTATATATGCTTAAATCTTTAAACTATACAACGGATTTTGATGCGGTTTTTTTAAATAGATAGAGTGATTGAAGAGGAAAGTTTTTATGTATATTACATGTGACATCCTACGCGAACGCGGGTAAAACCGTGGGGGACAGCTAGTCTACTAATATATTGAAGCTTGTCCGATTCATATTAACTTAATTATTAATTTACGAAACGGAAAAATAATTAAACCAAGTGATTAGTGGAACAGATAGAAATATCCAAGTTCAGTTTAGCTGCAATAAATATCATCCCTTAATCACATGGGTTGTACTGAACAAACATTTCATTAATATTCAATCAGATAAAGTCTGAGGTTAAGAGTCATATATGTGACTCATCCATTTTCCGTATATCCGCGTGGTTACCGCTCTTTTCCGCTCTCTGGTAACGGCACACATAAATTAACGGTTCCTCGATTAAGCGCCTTCAGATGCCGCAATGATATAAATCCACCCTTCTGCCATCCACTCTGGATGGAAAATATTGATTTCGAACCTTCTACTCTTCGATTTATTTGTCTCTTTATTTGTAAGGTAAGTATCTAGTAGTTTTTATATATTCAACCTTTTTACAATTTTGATTCAACGAGCTTGTTTATTTACAATTAGGTACTAGAGATTTTCCACTATGTTAAACTTATGAAATGTTATGCCAATTTTATTCACGGTACCCAGTGAAGTACGTACCAAGGTACTTACCTTTTTAAATATTATACGCCTGCCAATAATTTTTGTAGTTAGATATAAATATTCTAGATATTATAAATATAAAAATGTAATAGAATTGTGCTTTCAAATGACGTATATATTTTATTGCAGAAAGTATTTAACTTAAATATATTTATTAATCTTTTTTTTTTCTCAACCATCTTTCAGCAAACGTCATTTGTCCGAATCCTGCAAGAATCTTCAATCGTCGGTAAAAAAACATTGTATGAACACCATAGCACGGTTGTAGAGTAAATATTTTGTAATAGGTACTCGCACAGCTGTCGAGAGTGGTACCCTTAAGTTTTAAATCTGTCGCCAAGGACCAAGTACCTATCTGTGTGTTTTAAACCTGCACTAAATATCTTTACTCTGAGTCTTTTTCCCAAGCTACAGAAAAACATGGGAAAGAGCATACATTTTATTCGTTTATTTAAACAATTATTTTTGAAGTGAAACTTCTTATGGGAGGGCTTTAAAATATTGATCCGCAACCTTTTTGTGTGACGAAAAGAGGTGGGTGTAATAAATGAATTATAAACAATATCTATGCTATTCAATAAAGGTTGATGAATAACTAAAATGTTCCCCTGTAATACAAAAGTATCACTTCTATCGTGTGGTCTTTACTACACACCCTTTTTTTCTTAAATAACGTTTAAAAAAAAATTCCAGAATTAATTTGGGGTTATAAATACTGGTAACATTATTAATTCGATTACGATGTCAAACATTGTATTTAAAAAGCTCCAAATGTAGGTTCCCTTTATATAGAATCTATCTCCAATATCACTTTGGCGGAAAATGTCCAAGTACGAAATGTTCAACTGTAAAAACACCTTTAATTAAGCTAGATGCGCTTTTCCTCTAGTGCCCGTATGTTTAGTACAGTGTGTGTGTGTGTTCTACACATAGATCTTGTATTTATGTATGTTCCTACGCATAGATACAAATATATATGTGAACAGGTGCTGCTTGTGGGGCTGGTCAGCTTTACTTTGTCTTCATTAGATATTCATAATATTATATTATTGTTCAATAATTCTTCACTTTTCATAACACACAGGTATTGTCAGAGAGACTAAATAAAAAAGACTATTCATAAGTGCTTGTATGTTCATAAGGCCTATTTGAATAAAAATATTTTAATTCATTAACTTTTAGTCAACTTTTTTTTATTGTTTACTGTTTACACACACAGTTTCCACAGTTTAGTGTATCTATTAGTAATATAATAAACATAGATAGATATTCGCTGAGTTAAGCTGAGTAGACATAACACAATACTGTCACATGGCTGATTCATAACAATTAAGATTATGTGCTATCACAGATCTAAGCTGGAGACACACTTGACCACACTTATGTATTTGAATACGTTGTACCACTGTTGTACGAGAACAATTACTTGATGTAACTTGATGTAATCATTATTTTATGCGTGTTTGTTTGTTTGGCACAGACTAAAAATTATTTAGGTATTTAAATAAAATACTTTTTTTTAATATATTTCGCTTTTCAGTTCCTTTGTTTTTTCAACGGATTTTTTTTGTTAGAAGTTAGAAGGAATGCACTGTAGATACCTTTTTTTCAAAATTTTAAGGTAGAACTTTTAAGACCTATAAAAACCAACGAACGTCAAATTAAGTAAAAAACTCTTTCGATTCCAATTGTGCTTTACGGCTCCATCGGGTTATCGATGAATACAATGTCGTAATTAGAAAAAACAGTAAAAATTTCTGACAATCCGAGGATGGTCGAATAATAAAAATCAACATTTTTGTACTTATAGCATTTATGAGTGAACCTGTATGTGTTGATGTCCAATTCCGAGCCATTTATTCAGAAAAGACACTTAAGAAGGTCAAAGGAAGGTACTAGAGTTATCTCCGGTTCGGAAGTCAGCCTTCAATTGAGAAGAACGGGCAAGAAACTACAACACTAAGTCCAAGATTTCCGAACAAAAGCTTAACGTTTGTGGAAGCGGTTCTATAAATATTTAAAAATCCCTTCCTTGGTTGCGGCTCCCGTAAGACGATTTGGCGTCGACCCTATCTATTCTACCCGCTGTTTGAATGTAGTATCTACTTTTTTAACATGCCTTAATGATATCACCGAACGATTATTGCTAAGCTGGCCTTTTCTAAGAATGAACTAATGTTCAATCGAGAGCATGATAACCATGGACTTTTCGGAAATACAACATATCTGTCACGCTCCACATAATAGGAACCTATCCTGTATTCAAGATAAATGATCAAACACTAACCAGTGTAATGAACGTCCAAAAATACATGAATACATCAAAAATTATCAAAATTTTATAATTAAGATTTTTAAAAACCGATCTAATCACAAAGAGTATATCATTTGATGTTGTACAATTATGACGACACAACTTTCTATTTCATACAAAACTCCATACATGCGGACGTTTTGACATTTCATAAAGAGTTGCTGTTTTGACATGTCAGTACAACAGGGTCGTTGTAAATGTTGAGTCGTTTACAAATGAGAGACGAGATATGAATGCATTATATAATCAGTAACAATCTACAGGAAATCTGACCTTCTTTAGAAATCATTTTGTGCATTGGGGCTCTAAAAAGGTAACATGTGATCATGGTTATTTTAGTCGCCTTTTACACCCTAGGGATGAGTTAGGGTGATAGTGAGCATTCATCGCCGCTCTATGATCATTAAAACTTGAACGGACCAGGAGCTCGATTCTGTAAGGAAAATGACACTAACCCGAGGATGTTTCGTCGCCTCCGTGCTCTGTCTCTTTCGCTAACTATGCTAATACTACTAATCACGTGAGAGGTAAGCCCCCCGAGGCCTCCGTGAAGCGGCTCGACGACGAAGTTTGTATTAGCTGAATAAGAGGGCAGGAATAGCCAGCCGTGTAGTGTCACCAATCGTAAATATATTTGAAAGATTTGAGTATGACTTCCTACTATAGAGCCAAATAATAGTTTAATCAAAGATATTTAATATGACAACGGGAAGAGCTTGAAGTCCTTAAAGGATTTAACGCGTTTGACATTTAGGTGATAAAAAGTGTGACCTCAGTCGTAGGTTCCAATCATACAACTCGTGCTTTTTGAAAATATCAGGGATCTTTTAAGAACCTTATGTTTAATTATCGAGTATCCTTAATTACCAATTTTTGTCTAGAATAAGTTCGCGACTACTTAGATTTTATATAGTAATATATCACTTGTATTAAACTAATACAGACATTATAAAGTGTGGTTATCCAGTTGCAAAGAGTACAGAATAACATTTCATTTATTTAACATCGGTTGTAGTTTGTAACTACTGCTAATGTTACTCTAGAGTTGCACTTGCACTGAGTAATTCCAAGTACTCTTCAACGGTTGTCGCTATCCGTAGGTACCTACAATTCTCGGTAACTTTTTAATTGGCCGGCCTTACAGACTGAAAAAAGTGAAGAGCCCTTTGAACTTAATTAAATTTACTTTTGGCCCGACAAAATAAATCCCTTTTTCAATTTAGTGTTGCTTTTGTCTAAAATTGGACATAGAGTAAATAGAATAAAGTAAATATTCCTATGGCCTCGTTTTCCTTCTCTTGTTACTGTAGTGAAGACAAACATACCAAGACTACTAACATTATAAAACGTTGAGTTTATACGTTTGTCCTTTATTCATGTCATAAGGGAACAATAGAGCAAAGGATTGGCATAAGCTGCTTCCACCCGAAGCTACTACCTATAATATATAATGATACTATAGATTCCGCCTGTGGTTTTACCCATATTCCTAAGGTTGAAAGTAGCTCTAACTTTTCAAGTAAACAGCTCCGTGCAGAAGATCAAGTCGGCCCACTAAAACGTGAAGAAAGGACCAACATAGATAGATGACATGGCGATAATGGAAATTGGTTATCCAAGGAACGCGGGTTATGTTATTAACCGATTTAATTTTATTACTCAAATAGACTAACTATAGGTACTCATGACTATTAAACTAGTGACTACTAAAACCTACTAATATTATAAATGCGAAAGTTTGTATGTATGAATGTTTGTTAGTCTTTCACGCAACTACCAAACGGATTTATATGTAACTCGGCACATAGATAGAGCATATCCTGGAATAACATATAGGCTACTTTTTATCCCGGGAAAACGTGATATCCCTCGGGATCGCGGGTAAAACCGCGGAGACAGCTAGTAATTTATAAAAATAAAATATTCAGCTATTAATAATTTGGTGGGATTAACTGCGTTAACTATTACTAATTCTCTGCGAGCTTCGGAATAAATATAGTTATTCCATAATTAAGAGTGGAGTTAACATAACGAATATCTATTTGAATTATTCATAATGTAATAGCCAGGCTTCCATTCAATCCAATTCCAAGTAAAATTTTGTTAAATTAGATATTGCGAATTTAATTCACCCCTCCCAGGGGTTCATAAAACGCGAAAATGAAAAGCTCATTTGAATTAAATCCTTTTGATACAAGCTTCCGATTCAACAGTGTAATGAACTTTGATGAGAATTGTGGCTCAAACAGATTACAAAATCTTATTGGTCGTTAAATCATAACGTCTTGTAATATTGATGGAAAGCGAAGATTATGTGTAATGGGATTTTAAATTGCTGATACTTATCGTATTAACTTTTAAACCCCAAACTTGTGGTAGGTATAGAGAAGGTATAACACTGAAAGTTGCTGGTGCTTATAGCACAGAGCTTTTAATTTTAAGTAACAGCTGTGCAAACATTTTCGACATGATTATAATTTTAATTATTTACTTTGTAATGATGCGACCCATCTATCGTTACTTCTTTCCTCTATTGTTCTTGGCTGAAGATAATATTTCCTTCCTATATTAGAAACTACATTAGATTACTATATGCTTAGTGGTGGTGGTGGTGTGTTATGGTAGTAATAGGCTTGGTGGTTAGAGACCCTGACTGCCAAACCGAAGGTCGCGGGTTCTATTCCCACCCAGGGCAAACATTTGTGTGCATGAACATGTCTGTTTGTTCTGTGTCTGGGTGTAAATATCTATATAAGTATGTATTTTCAAAGTAGTATATCAGTTACCTGGTAGCAATACTACAAGCAGTACACTCTGCTTGACTTGGGATCAGGTAGCCATGTGTGAAGAATGTCTTGGGATTTATTTATTTATTTATTATTTATATATTAACCTTCAAAGAATAGAAGAAATCAAATTTTCAAATTCAACTCGCCCTTAGATTTCATTACATTGAAAGACAGCGTCACAGAAACATCTATGATTTATTATTAAAATCCAATATTGGGAACAGTTTATTTTATCAGCTTCGCGCTCTCAAGTGAACAAATAGTCCAGTCCTTGAAATTACATTTGATGCAATTACAAATGTAAACACTATACATATATTACAGTTTGCCGTAATTTGCTTTATCGGAACCCGATCGCGGTATGTTTTGTTTTATTTACCAAAATGATTACCTTCCCTTTGAATGTAATCCAAATTAATATTATAAATCAGTGTACTTCTAGATTTACATCGAGGTTAATATATCATTGTTTCAGTTCCTTATGTTTATAATAAATGTCTTGGAAGACAAGTCCATATTATTAATCCCTTCTATGCCACAACAGAGAGACTAAAGCCCTACGCTGTGTCATGTTTTCTTAGCTGTACTTACCAAGTGCGGTTAAAAAGTCTGTGGAAGTAAAGCAACGGGAGAAGACCTAAAGCAATTTTGTATACTTAACCATTTACTGTTATTGGTGTTTTTTATTATTTTTAATTAAGTGAAAAAAATAATATTATAGAGTCTAAACTATATAAATACAATTAAATTTAATTATGTTTGTCCTCTATGCACTCCTAAAATATTCATCCGATTATGATGAAACTTCGGTGACATGTTTTGTGAAGGATCCTGACACCAAAAAAGAAGTCGCATACCAACAAATTCCGGGAACAGCTAATCAATAAAATATATAAATATGTGAAATATAAGAAAGTATGACAGTAGTAGAGCTCGTAGTGCAGAGTTCGTCGGGGGTACTACCACCTTACCCATTTCCGCCGTGAATCATATAAGTCGTAAGGCGCCAGGACCACCGGTCTGCCAAGTGGTATACAAAATTAAAGTGGCAATCAGTTTTTTTTATTTTGCCTTCTATAAGTAAGAAGCATTGTCAAATAAAGATAGTTGATAGTGTACCTACATATATTTTATCTATCTATAATAAATACCTTTTACCAATGCGGAATGTATAATTAAACGATTTTTTATTCGTGATAGTTATTTAAATAGCAATTTTAGCAAACTTCGTTTTTGCAATTTTGCTTTATCATAACGACCTAGTCTTTTCAAGCCTGCTGATTTTTGCTGATTCTCCTACATCACATTTTCACTGGGTGATCAACGCATTGTTTTTACTCTTTAAAAGGGAACGGATAGATAGCTATGACGTTCCAAAGTCAAACAAAAGCTTAAACCCTATATTAAAATAATACTACACGAGTATTTGAAAAGATATCCAGCTCCTTTATATTATCTACCTACTACATATATAATAGCTATTTGTATAATAAAATATTCCTTTACTATTATAATGAGAAGCAAAAACCAACAAAAAAAAATACAAAACAATAAAAACGTCAAATTTCAGATTTTTTTAATTTAAATTAAATTTTAGTAATTTTCGACATTTGAAACAGGAATAGTTTCAGGAGTAGTTAGTTAATTTCGGTTAAATGATGAACATATTTTATCCAGCCGTATTCCTATATATAATCCTGCAAAAATTCTACGGAACTTCTGAGTGGAAGTCAGAAGATGTCATTTGAGTCGAGAAGAAATGAACGGAGCAGTGCGAATGTTGGAGGTTTCGAGCTGGTTTGCGGCAAAGTATTCCAAACCATAAGAATCACTTGTATAAAATCAATCTCCGTTCCCGAAGGCCGGTACGTGTACTACCTATTGAGCTCCGCAAAAGCAGATCCCGTTTACAATGGGCTCGTGAACACAGAAATTGCGCAGAAGAGTGGCGTTTTGCGTATTTTTACAATACCCTATACAATATATATGCTAGTCGTACCTATACGGTATTGGAAAAGCCCTGGACACCTATAACATTCAAAATCCATGAATACAGTGGTGGAAAAATCATGATATGGGCCGAGATTTGAATCCGGCGCTGAAACTTTTGTATCAGATATTATCATACCTATGCGGACCCAATTTGGTGCCTTATTTCTGTTTAATGCATGATATTGCACTCCCAACACACTGCCAGAGTCGTTGCAAACATACTTGCCCCAGCTAATATTAACATCCTACCATGACCTGCCCAATCGACAGACTTAATTCCATTGAACACGCATGGGATATGCTTCAAAGAAGAGCAGCGAAAGGCTCTGCCAAATATGGATGCCGTACACCAGAAAATCTGTAACGTCTGTTACAACGTCCGTGGGCCCCCATTCCGCAACGTGATTTGGATGAACTCATATTAAATACGCCGAATCGCTGCGAACGTTTTATACGCATTAAAAGCGGAAAAACAGTAGTCTGTTTTTCCGCTTATTATATATTTTATTTATATATTATATATTTATTAATTGCTTATTTAAAGCAATAAAAACCTTTAAAACTTTGAAAAATCCAAAATAGGCAAAAATCGTGAAAACGTTATTTATGCAAGAGAAAAAACTATTGAATCACATACGAAAACATGTTATTTTAGCTATCTAAATAGACATTTTTATTTCATTTCAAGCAGCCAATAAAATATATTTTTTAATCCCTGATCCCTCGTGATGTGTGTATGACGACGCAACGCCGAGGCTAATCTTTTATCGTACGTATTTCAGAGCGATTCCTATGACATTTTTAGGTGTATAAAAGAGCGAGCCACCCTCGCAGCGAACGATCTAAGTGAAAGAATATGAAAATTATATTCTTTATGAATTATTTATACAACGTGACATAATATTATAAGGGCATAAAGAGCAGATTTCATTCATTGTATATTTAGCTTTATAGTTCTCGCTCGAAGATACTAAAACTGAAAATATTAGGTGCGGTTTAATATTCCAAACAAAATCCGGGTTTATATCTCGGTGATAATACAGGCAGCGTTATAAATGGCTATCGTTATAATCGATACTTTAAAAAGTAACTCGGTATATTTTAATAACAAAAGATAGATTGCGGGAACTCGATATTCTGTTTTAATCATTATGGGATGGTTTATGGGTTTATGGGAGCTGAGCGGAGCGGGCTAAGCCTCAATATCCGGTGGCCGCAGGGTGTTTTCATTCGGACACCTTTATATGCGAATGCTATTCATAAGGAGATTGTATCCCTACGTTCGTAACATTTTCATCAAAGCCCAAGCCCGGAACTAAAACATTCCCAATATATTGCGCTGTAAGTACTTTTTCCGAGACAAATCATCTCATAATAGCCAAATTACAAACCAATATTTAACTGGTGGAGATTTAAGTCATTATGTCTTCTATATTTATACATAAATGGCTGTCCCCTGTGAATATGTTATTCCAGGATATGCTCTATCTATGTGCCAAGTTTCATCCATATCCGTTTAGTCGTTTTTGCGTGAAAGAGTAACAAACATACTTACATACAAATCTTTCTTCTTTATAATAAGTATAGATAAACTGAAGACGAGATAGTACTTATTTCCTAAATAACGATGATACATACCAAGTAAGAACAAGACTGTGAACTATCTTAATTGTTGGCAAATAAATAAAGTGAAACCCTTAGAACAGGTCATAAATAGTCCGTTATAAAAGCTATAAAGTCTAAAACACTTGCCTCATAAGTTATAAAGAAATGGCGAGTAACAAGGGTACCACAATAGGGTGATTATGCGATAGAAATGTACGTGCACCGCTCGAGCGGTTGCATAAAATGTATTCCTCTTGCTACCAACAAAGACAACCCTTTTATTCTTTTCTGTCGTCAGTGGCGGCGGTTGTAATTCTCGTCTTTTAACAAATGGAAGACATTATCGCTGTGTCTGGCTTTTGTATAAATTCATGTAGAATAAAAGTTAGTAAAAAAGTTAAAGCGCTTACGTGGCTCTAACAATTCAAACCTAACGGATATTTTAAAAACGGACAAAAACTTCACGCCTGCTTGCCGCGCCCCGACGCCCTGTCCGCGTCGGTCGTCGGGATGATATGTACGCAGAAACTTTTTATATTCGGATCTTTCGGTCATTCCTTGTAATATAATACTTTGTAATAATACCTACCAAGCCTTTAAATGGATACTTAGCAAGCTAAATAGTTGACATTATCTTACTATAAACGGAATGTTTTTTTTAATATAATAATGTTATATTATAATATCTCATATTTTATCTGTCTGTAGAATGATTTTAGAATTGCTGCCACAGAATAGGAACATGATTTTTGGGTACCAAAATGTTCAAATATGTAACTTATGGTTAAGAGCTATTTTTTGTCTATTTTTTTCGACAACTACAACGCTATCGACTTGAGTACTAGTGATTAAGTACAGTTAACGAAAATTGTTTAAAATTCAAATATGGTCTACTACCATATCTAATAAAAATCTAAAGTAATGATTTTTAACATATGGCCAAAAATATATCATCCACCACTTGTTTTTGATGTTCATACACCAAAATGTTGGTAATAATCCAAACAGAATGTTGATCAAGAAAATTAAATAAATAATTTCTTAGTTTTGGAGAAAATTACGCTTTAGTTGTTTATCACAACATCATTGAAAATCATCATAAAAATACTTCTCATAGTTCCCATGTTCATTCGGCGTCAATATGTCAGGTATAGTCAACGATTTCATAAGATCTACAATTTGCAGCGTAGTTTAAAGGGAAGGTAGGTAAGGCTTTCTGTCTCGAGTGCAGGCCTGATCTATCGACATCTCGGGGGCCGGCGTTCAATCACGGCCCCTTCGGTAGTCATCGGCCCCACTTTAAGAACCCTTCGGAAACAGCTAATAGTTCCTTCGCTTCTCATTAAAATTACACCAGCTTCTTGGATACCCGACTATTGTGTTAGCAAGTGTTAATGGATAGTTACATAGGATGTTGTTTGAGTAACAATATTAATGAATTTTCACCACAATACATATCCCTAACTAGGTAAACGAATAGTTATATTAAGTCATGAATAACCCAATGGTCATTTACATGTTTCTTTTGTTTCAACAATAAATTATTCTAAAAATATTTACATTTGAGTACCCAATTAATTTTTCGGGAGTGAAAATTACTTCAGTATTTAAAGGAGGATAAAAGCTTTCTCCGGATGTAGATAAGAATTTATTTTCATTTCTTACTTACCTTTATTCTCTAACATAAAATACGCATAGCCTTTTATACCATGAGATATGAAGAAGGAAACAATGATAGAGAAATAGAAAATAACTCTATCAGCAAAAGTTCCATACAAGTTATGTCGCGGCAACCATCGGATAACACAACCTCGGTGCGTAGTTATCCGGCATAACGTTCAATTATAACAAAGCATAAAAGTTGCTAACAAAGAGAATGAGCCTGCAAGTTTTGACGGCCCTGAATACGGGCCTTATTTATGGCTTCCCGAGAGATTACCATACCTAACACATAAACAAGGACAGGTTAGATATTATAATAACCTCTAAATGCATATAATATAACACTGTATCGGAAACTCAGAGCTGTCGGTTTGAAACAGTATTTTGAGTGAGTTATTTTGTTTATTAATAAATACAAAAGATATTCATCATTTTTTGTATGGTTATCGTACTTTGTAGATAAATATACTTTAGTTATATAAGTTGAATTAATCTCTACACCCCTACTAATTTTATAAATGTGAATGAAAGTTTGTTTATTAGGCTTTCACGCGAAAACTACTTAACCGATCATCATGAAACTTTGTATACATATTCTTGGAGGTATTGTTAGTAACATAGGATACGTTTTGTGCCGAAATTGTTACATCCCTCAGGAACGCGGGTGACACCGCGGGGGACAGCTAGCATCGTTATATTTTAATAATAATTGTAGGTATGCGTAAAAAACTGTTCAGCGTTAAAACACCTACGTTTAAACCACTATTACGCAATAAATTTAATTAAATTTTGTTCTTAATAAATAGGTGATAGCATCCTCATTAAATTTTAAACTACCGGAACTTATAAATAGGAACATTAACTAAGTATTTCCTTAAGCAATTTCCAAACACCGCAACTTTAAATACAGCAGATATTAACGATACGTTAAAAAGTATCGCGTCACTTCAAAATTTGCCCGCACCAGCCCACGTAGAGCTATCACATCTATACCACCAAATTGAAAATTGAGACATGAAAACTTATTTATATCTAATAGTAATGGCAAATTATGCAATTCATAAAGTGTTTTTTATTCTGCGGTTAAACAGCCATGCGTATAAAACGCGAAAAAAAAATATAGTTGCCGGCTGGGGTTCCATCCTTTTGTTGTTGATATTCCGTTTATCCGCACGAAGCGTTTTGCTTCTTCTTTCATTATGCGGACAGCAAAGGAGTGGAACTCATTGCCGGCGTAAATTTTTCCCGATTCATACAATCTCGGAGTCTTTAAGGCAAGAGTGAATAGGCATTACTTGAGTTCGCGTGTACCATCCTCGACCACATCGTCACTTTCCATCAGGTGAGATCTAGTCAAATGCGCTCAAGTTTTTATATAAAAAAAAAAAAAATATATATATATATATAATTATAATATTGAATCATGAATGTTTCTGTGTCAGGCTAAAAGGAAATGAACCACTAAATGTGGAAAATTCTCCTCGCTTAAGCATTAAAACTATAAGCCGGGATTTTTATCCAGTTTCACGAGCTTTTATTATCCAAGTCTATACTATCATACTTACTTCTTATGTAGGTATGTAACTACCAGTATTTATCTTTTCATTAAAAAAACATTCATTAGGTATATTGGGTGTAGGTATTACAATTAAAGTTATTCTTACAATGCAATACGTCGTTTGGCCACGTAGGTTAAGGATTTTATATTATTGTATTTAAAAAATACGGAGAATTAATATAAAATATTTTTTAGAATCTGTTTGTCACTCTGGGCACTAACTAACATCCAGGACAAGATTATATACAAATAATAGAATATATATATAAAAAAAAAGCATATTATTCCATCTTAATTAAGCAAAGACAAATAGATCACATCTTTTTTAATGTTTATAATTATGATAACTGATTGATAGCAAAAACATATTTTTTAGGAAATCTGTTCTTAAAAAGAACATTAACTGGAAGTAATAAATTGTGTCATAACATTTGTATTTTGTTGCAGTTTGTGCTTGTTTAAATGTATGACATTTGTCATGCTAGAGCGTGGTTGTGATTTAATCGTAGCGGTCTGATGTCGGCTATAAACATGTCCCCTGTTACAATGACTCTTTAAACTTTTAAACGGGCCCTAACTTCCGTATTACGCACCAATTGTACCCTTTCATTACATACTATTACGTTACATTGTCGTAATTAAATTTAATTAAAAATATCACTAACTTTAAACGTAATCGTGGTTTTAGAGTGGTTTGAAGTTTAGCCGTACCATTAACAATTTACCCTTTTATACAAACCTAGAGGAGTCAAATTATGTTACCATTACGAGAATTATTAAAGTGATTAAGTCCACACTGATATTTCCAAACAGAAAATGACAATATTTCTATTTAATGGTAAGAAAGCGAATGCTAAGTAGATATCTACTGAGTTGGCAACACTAATGGTGCGGCATGCTCTTACGACTTTCAAACGATTTATAACAAGAAATTTTGTTTGTTCTGGAGAATTCTACTCATTAAGAGAAACAACTTTTGCTCAACGGTTTAGAAATTGTGAAAAATATCGTGGAAAATAAGACAAGATACAACTATTTATTACTGATCTTTATACATTAATGGTTTTTATTTTAAGAGGTACAGTAGGTACTATAAATGCGGTAATGTACGTTTAAACTCACTCCAAGGACTACATATTTATGAACTTGTGTTTACTATTCTTTGCATACAATGTTAAATCTAATATGAAACAATCTCACGTCGTTACGGATGTGTTACAGCTTGTTTATGGACCCTAAAACGCATCTCGAAGTTCCCCGCAAACGCTTTGTCTTTCGCACCAACTAAACTTGTTACGTTGTGTGGAGGTGTCTTTCTTGTGGTTAAACATCATCTTCGTCGTACGGCGTACCACTTACTCCATTTGCAATTAACATAATGATGAAACACTGCTTCAAAGTTTTAACACTCCAGTTGAGAATTATTTGGGTGACGCCACTTCAATTATTTGAGTTATCTGTATTTTATTCGCGATTCTAATAATTAGTTTATTAATAATTAATTTCAATATAACTTACAGGCCTACGGATATTTTCAGATTTTCAGAAACACAAATTGGATTCTTTATTCTTAACTATTACTAACTAGCATTGAAATTAAAGGTAGATAATTATCTAGGAAGGAAATATTTAGATGTTCATAATTACCAACACTTAAGAAAATCAGTTTTGATTGAGAAAAGGATCCTACGCATTTTCCTTTAGTTTCAAGTATCAATTAACTTATTATTTTCCTGCTATAAATAATTTCGGAGTAGGTACTAGATTACATTTAACAAAATTATCGCTTTTAGGTCAACCTGTATTATCTAACTAATTATGTAGGTAGGATTCTAAGGAACTGAATTTCACGCACCTGTAAATGTTAGCAAGAAACTTGGCAATTAAGTTTATGACAATACAGTTAGCCACAGGGAACTCCATGACGGAACAATGTATCCTAGCCATATTGGCTTGTTGGAATTGCCAAGAGATATTCTCTAGCCATTAATAATAATAATTATTTATAATATTCCTAAATATATTTCTTAATTATTTAATTAAATATAGCTATTATACAATATGTCTAGTCTTAACTGTAGGTAGAAAGGTGTAATTTGTGGGAGATCTGGAGCCTAAACTAAGCCGTAGCCTGTGTTTTAGTACACCAGGTACACCCTGTTAAACAAATGTACTAGCTGTTCCCCGCGTTTTCACCCGCGTTTATCGATATGAGATATAGTCTACAAACATTTACGAAAAATTCCGCGTCAAATGGTAGCAGTCCCATCACGATAAGTTACGTTAAGAAGATTTAAGGTGGATGATGCGTCAAAGAAGCCCTATTTTCCCTACATATATTAAGATAGTATTTTGATAGTTTACAAGGTATAATGGAACCAAAAGGTGAGAATAGGAACTCTGTATATTAATAACGTTTCTTACCCCTGTTTAGGCTTGTTGGAAGTATCTAGAGACAACTCAAGTTATAGTACATACTTTAACCATAAATGGGCGGATAGCTATTAAAAAATTTTTTTTTTTCAATTCAAAACCATTTATTCAGTTTAGGCCCTCGGAGGGCACTTATGAAGGTCAATTTTAAAGTTACTGAAGCTACAACGGAACAAGTAACCCATAAGGCGTTGTGTGGTTACCACATTCGGCCACATACCATGGTGAGATTGTGGTTAAATACAAATTGTAAAAAAATATCATATCTTGGTTGTACTTTGGCTAGTTTTTGGAATTCCATAGTCGACAAGGAACCCTAATATTATCGCCGTAATATGTCAGTCTGTCCGCGATAACTTTGCGGTTTTGGTACAAAAATGCACTCGGCCGGTTTTTATTATTTTGAATAGGATAACGGACAAACTTTGTATAAATTGCATAACACAAAGGATCGAATAGTTATCGGCCCGATTATCTTAACTAACCTAAATATAACTTATATTAAAATTACATGTTACATACACATGACTGCATTAAAAAGCAAAATTTTAACCTCTCTGTCCACCCTAAAAGCCCTTATAAGTCGTGGTTGTAATATATTATAGTATTCTACTTTTATTTGGTAAATTATAATACATTCTCACCCGATAAAGATTTAAGTACCTTATACTAGTTTTTATTTTTATATCGACCCCTTAGTGATTGAAATGGGAATTTATTGATTTTAAGGATTAATAATTTATAGAAATATTCCGTATGCTTCCCAATTGTCTCAAAATTTGGTGTAAATAGAGCATGTGGGATATTGCGTGATTAGTGCAAATCTCTTTCGTGGAAAGTAATAATTGGGAAACGAAATTTGGACTGAATATAATTTCAGTGGGTTATTGAAATGTGAATTAACACTAAACATACCATAACCGGGTCAAATGACCAATTTTGAACTTTGCATTGAAAATGCACGTAACATCTTATTGCTTTTGCACATTTGACTTCATGACTTTTTCTTACTAATTAATATACGTATAACTGTATTTATTTTATTTATTTCCCTTCCTAACAACCATATATCATACATACAAGCAGGAAATATAAAGTCACATTTGACCCGCTATGGTAGAAATAGGTACCTAGCAAGTGTTGGTATGATTAGTGTTAATGAAGACAATTAAATTTAATAAAATTTTGCACTCGCCAATTACCCCGAAACTTAACAGATTTCCCTTGCACGCGAGCAAAGCCAAGAGCAGAAAGGTAGTCTAGAAATAAAGTTTTATTATTGCGTTAGAAACCTTCTGCTGTTGACTTGTATGTAATTTCAAGGCGTGTCGACAAAGGCTATGTCAAAATAAACCCCGGGCGTAACGGATATTGATGAGGGAGGACCACCCGACTAGAAAGTTTCATATCTCTGACCACATTGTGTGGATGCGGATATACCTACCTACTTTATAGAAATTAAATTATATTACTTTAATAAATGATGCAGAGATATCCACGAAAAAGTACTACGATTTGCCTTCGAAAAGTTTCCAATAATTTGGGGTCGAAATATGTATGTCGACCCCGTGAATCACATCTTGGAAGTTATGCCACTTGGACAATTTAAGAATTGGATATATATTTGTGACATCGACATTTTTGGCCTGAACGCATTATAGGTAATTTAGTCATATTACGATGATCGATTAATCGTAGCACAGAAGTAGGCCACTATAGATAATTAGACCACCTGAATAATTAATTTATGTCTGTGACGTCATTGGTGTGAATTAAAGCCTGAATAAAAGTGTGGATCATTGAAGGGCAAAATACCTTAATACAAAAATACGAATTCTTATTAATAATTTAAGCAGGTGCAGGTAAAACCTTTAATTGCTAAATTAGTTTATATCTAATGTACTTTATACAATCTATAGTTTCATGTGATTAGTTCCTTCTTGTATTTTAAAGCGACGACGATTCAATGGTATTAGTATTGGACCATAATAGTAGGGTACCCTATAGTTACCTCCCTGGCTAGCTACCATCTTTAAATTGTAAATATACAAACACCTTGCGCGTGTGTTCTGGAAGTTGCACGTGAGAATGTTTACCTTGTAGGCTTAAAATGGGTAAGCAACGCATTGGCAAAGGCTATGATGAATCCTACTTACCTACTATATTTAGGAAGAATGTATGCAAACAGCTTCCCAGACTAGAGAATAAAATGTTTTTAATAAAGTATCATTTAGCTCCTTCATTAACTTTTTACGGTGCTTCCGTGTATATTTACTGGAGTTCGCCATTACACCAACGCTTTCTGAATGGGCACTAACACCAACAATAACAGGGAGCAACACCACTATTATATTTATTAATAAGACAAAGAGCTTCATAGATACCTTATAAACAAATGTTCATACTTTAAACTTTCACACTAAATATAAAATTTTATCTTATCTGCTGTGGCTTCTTTATTCTTCGCGATTATATTCTTGTGAAAACTAAAATAAGTTTCAGGAGTGAGTTGGTACCAAGGTACAACGTGCATTTTTCATTTTGTCTCCAATATGCTAAGACTAGAGACGCCAAAGCTTTTAGTGGCTGTCTCTTAATCCGCATTTGATAGCGACTACAGAGCGACTGTAAATTTTAAATCCGCACTCTACGCTTAGTAAGGGATCATGATCGGATCACACGTTGTGTAGGAGCTAGCTGATGGGGCGTCATGTTCCGACTCGTTCCATGCATCTGTCGGAGTGACACGACAAATTGCCAGCCAGTAATTGGCGGCGGCCTGTCGCGATGTAAAATCCCGAATTGGGTTATATAACTTTTATAGTGAAAAATTGTATGCAATTTAAACCATAGATTTTTTTTAGAATACAACAGAAGTTTCGCGAATACTTCAAAATTTTAATTGCTCCAAACAAATGAAGTGCAATTCAGTAGGCACTTGTCGCTTCACCTGAAAATTGTATTGTGACCGTATTTATACTTTGATAAAAAATTACACATGAGTATATATTTTAAGATCATTGGCAATTATTGTAAGGCGATGCGTAATAAAAATAAATAAAAGCATAGGTACTTGATTATATGGAACCCCAGACTCGACACCTACCTACTTACGTTTCACTAATATGGCCTCAACTTGAGTAATCCTTCGCTTTTGTTTCGAATTAAAACATCACAAGATTGATCCGTAAATGCCGATTTTCGTAAGCAATAAACACTTACTGGGGGGTCATACCACAGAATATCTAATAGTTGTAGCGCATTATTATATAATTTTAATAAAGTTTTACATCAATGACTAGACGTGATGTCTCAGAAATAAATGTGAATTTTTAAATGATTTGAATCTAAATTAATAAAAAATATTAATTTTTTGCAACTATATCAACTTCTTGCTAATTGTATAATATTTTTATTTTTAGTTTGTTTTAGTAGGAGTAATAGTTGCGAGTACTATTTACTTTTAATAGCGGCAAACTGCATTTAAGGACATTTAGTAGAAAAAAAACCGATTCGTCAATATATTTTATCACTAAGTAGTATTATTGTTGTTTAATAAATTCCCTATATTTAGTGCCTATTCATTTTGTAAGTTGTTCATTACGCCTCTAATCATATGAAGGAATCACCTCTACCATATGTAGTCCATACATTTCTGAGTACAGATTTCCGTTATTCGCAATATAAACGCCTCTACTATAAGTACATCTACTTATATCCTAATAGTATACTTACCTACCTACTGGCTTTTTTAAATTGCCTTTTTTAATTACTCTCCTACATTATAAGTTAGCTAAAGCCCTACATAACTATTATGAACATAGGAAACAATCTACGCAACTTGAACACGCAGTAAGTTTTAATGAAACGTACACGTTTACCCTACTTCTAATAAGTATTGTTTATCCCACACAACTTGGAGAAAATGTGACGCTAAGAAATTGAAACCACATTGAAAATCTGCAGCGAGCATCTGCGCACCAAGTGTTTTGGCCATATTATGTAGAAGTGAGCGGAATAAGCCGTACTTTGTTACAAATCCGGGACTTGGGTTGGATTTGCCGGTGTCCGTTTTGTGCTTGTTATTCCAACGCTACCAGACCGGCGCAGCTTAAGTGTAGCTCACACGCCGAGATTGAAACCTCTCCTTACTAAATCAACTAAATCGGAATCCTATAGAAACGATTAATTGGAGAGTTCGAAGAAATTCACCTGTAAAAAAGCTTTTATGATATAATATTTGGACACAATATTTCCAGAGTAAACCAGCGTTATACAAAAGAATCAGAACAATCTTATTTCGCAAAACCATAGTTTCTACGAGACGAGTACCTAGACGATATCTGCGGACCTACACAAATTAACAAAACTGTAATTAATTTAGTTGATTTTTCTCATGCTTTAGCAAGGGATCAATCAACAATACCACTTCGAAGCATAGTAGGTAATATTACCCTCAATCCATGGAGCATTGTGATAGTAATAAGTACCTACGTGCAATGATCCGATGTTTCTGTTTCAATGGATTCAGCTGTCATTACATTCATATATACATTAAAATTGTCCTCAGTGCTGAATAATGAGGTCGTTAAATATTTATAGTTGAATACAAAAGTAATTATTGCCTCTTTTACGTATCTTCACTAAATATGATAGGAATGAGCATGCCAGGCTGCAAAAATCATGTTATCAAAAATACACACATAAGCATAATAGTATCACATCAAAACTACTGAACATATCGGGATGGGATTGCTAGCATTCTACGCGGAATTTTTCCTAGATGGTTATTGGCTATACCTATATGATATCAATAAACACGGGTGTAACCGCGAGGGACAGCTAGTAAGTACACATATATATACAATACTGTACTCCGGTACTGTAATGTAGGTAGGACCTTAATAAAAAACAAAGCAGTAAAACTATGATCGTAAGACAAGATATTTTTAGAAGTACTTACCTTGTGGAGTTCTTAGTGCAATTTGACAAAGGAAGTGACTACTACCACCATACCCATTTCCGCTGTGAAGCACTGGTGCACTTGTATTACTGTGTTTCGTTTAGAAAGGTACCTTTACCTTTTTGGCCCTTGCCAGTGAACATTTTGCCAAGGGAGAATTAACAGCTTCTGCTCTCAGGTTTGACAACGCAATGGCGATGCCCTGGTTTTGCAAATGCTGGGTCTGTCGGTCTAATTCTTCAAATTTACCACCATTATCAATATTTTAACAATGACTATTGTTTTTCATTATATTACCTAGTTTACCTACTTGGCATTTGTCCATCTAAAGTTGGATTTTTTATTCACTCCGTAAAAACGTAACTGCTGAAAAAGGAAACTCGCTGACTAAGTCACTCAAGGGAAAAAATAAAACGAGGAGCCGGCCTTAACGACTGTCAAGGGATGTCATTAGCTGATGTCCTGCTGCATGACTCGAATTAGATTCAACTTCCATGTTATTGGACACCACACTTAATTATGTCGACGTACCTGAGAATACTACCTACGATAAATTATAGAAATTTATATTTACCAGCAATTTTCTCAAACACTTACTTAAAGACTTCATGAGAAATTTCACGATTTTTCAATAAGTAAGCTACATGTATTTGCTAAGAAGATAACATGAATGTAGGTACATCGTTTTAGTAGCGTCGGATACTATTCTGTTGTCTGTAATCAAAACTATTTTGCTGGCATTGCACTAAGAAAGTAGAAATTATGTAAGTAGTGGATTCGTATCACGAAGAGCAATTTATTATATTGGCGTAATTCCAACATTGATGCCCTTGGAAACTTTTAATTGGCTACTCCGACTATAACTTTTAGGTAGGACAACAATTTTTTTCTTATTTTCTTATAAAAACTTACCACCGAAACAAGATTTAGGGTTTTAAAAACAACTCTAGTATTTTTTTAATACTAACACTTTCCCTAATAATATTGTAAGGCAAATATGAATATGACCTTAAAATTGGCAGGTATAGGGTAAATCCAATAGGTACCCACCTACTTACTAAGTACAGTTCACTCGTAGTTAGAAATCCGGAGACAATCACTACATACTATTTAACTATAATTGTTTACGTCTAAACAACTATAGTTAAAAGGGATCAAAGGATATCAAAACGAGAATAAAATTACTAGGATTACATTGTACGACAAACAATCAGACGGACCTGACGTGGTCACCGCTGCCTATAGGCATTTGCAGCACCAAGGGCATCGCCAATGCGTTGTCGACCCTGAGCAGTAAAGTTTTTAAGTCACATGTGCCTGTAATTGCTTGTTTGCTGTTAAGTTAAATTTGTATGAAAGTATTTATAGGTATTATTATATTATAGGTTTTTGTATAATTATTCAATTTCATCCATCACGCCATCTGTGTATGGTACATCAAAAAGGCAGGTTAACATTGCTCGTATCCTGCATTGAGAACCCAACAAGCCTGGAAAGATTGTTTAGTTTTAGCTTGCTTCAACAGATGGCGTTTAAAAGCTTTGATCAGCGCTACCTAGTGCATTTTTATTAGGTTAGGGACCTATAGAACAAGTTGACCTACTTTTCTCGACTTTACAAAATATACAATTGATTAAACAAATCCTAAATTCCAGTGACAGGTCACATATAACTACTCATCAAAAGGAAAAATAAGAATATCATGTAAATAACAGGGCGCGGTCTTTTTATTTGTCGAGTCAACTACATTGCTACCTAGCCCCAATAACCTTCACGGCAATCACGGATAGGCGGCGCTCGTTACGCAATGCTTCCATTACAGTATTACTTGATGGACTATATATTACATAAGCTTGCTTATGTAACCATCACATAATTAATAATAATGTACATTACATAACTAAAGGATAAGTTTGTATACTGGAATGGGTGGACTAGGTAATAAGATTATGTCTACAAGAAATAAAACTTGTGTTATTACATCATGTGTATATTTAATGTGGATTTATAATAAATTAATGAAAAAACATTAGGTATAGACAAATTTTGGTGTAAGAGTTGGTATCAGAAGTTGGGCTGCAGCAGCCTAGAAATATGATTACAAATAGATTATAATGTAGAGAAAAATACAAGGTAAAATTACTTTTGGGTATCATTTAGATCCTCAACTTGTTTATTGTTTAGATCCTCAACTTGTTTATTGTTTAGATCCTCAACTTGTGTTTTGTTTACATCCTCAACTTGTGTGACTACATTACTCTTAAATTTCTTAGCCTGAGTTTCTTCAGTATCATTGGTCGACTCTTCCTTACACAACTCATTAATATTATACTTTTTATATGTGTAGTAATTGTCCACAATGCTTAAAAGACAAATGCCTTTGATTATTTCAACTACAATACAGAGTCCTGGGTTCTTGAGATCTGCTTTATTATCAGCATTCTTTAGAACAACCATTTCTGCAAGTTCTTTGATTACCAAATCCCGTGAAACGCTACTGTTGAAACGTTTATTGAAGATTACAGCAAATGTAGAAGACTTCTTTAAGAGGTACTTGTCAAACAGTTTTCCAGCACATTCCATAATATCTGGCAGGTTAGCTTTGCATGTTGCCATTATCGGAAGCAGACGTAATACATGACGAGTCTTCTGGAGCCTTGTCTCAACAAGGTCCTTTATAATAGCTGAAGTGAGCTCTTCTGGACTAGGCAAATTTGTCTTAACAAAGATACAGTTTGATGCACCTGTTTCAACCACTTGGAATCGCTTATGTCTGAGAGATTTTTGAGAATCTTTTTTCATGGAGTCTACTTCACGCCTAAGCAAGTCACCGATATCAGTCTCGTCTTCAGATTCACTCTCAGACCTATCTTCAGGGGCGGAACCCTCTGCCGCGTTGGTAGCAGGTACTGTTGGCTTTGACTCGTCAAGATCTGGATACAGCTTTTGAGCATACTCATTAAGAAGATTGTAGACTTCTTTCACACAATCTTTTTCTCTGAAGTTACACGTGCAGAAAAAGCCTCTAAAGCCGGGTTCCAAGAAATATTTGTTTCTCCGTTTTCTAAAGTAGAAGTTCTTCTTTTTCCTCGCATCTCCCATAATTCTAAACTTAAATTGCTTTTAACTTACAATATACTTTTAATGTCAGCGATGATATAACAATAATTATGTGTTACGTATTGAAATGAATTATCAATTCAACAACACACAGCAACAACAGCCGATGAGAGGGTGACTTATGTCATAATTGACAATGACAAGTTTTCTCTCATGCTTTGTTTTTTAAATCTATATATTAAGACCATAGATCTATATCTATGGTCACATACAAAAGAAAAAAATACTTTAATAAATATGTATAGCGTTAGTACTAAATGCCTAGGGCTGCCAGAATAATTTCTCTTAAAAGTATAACAATCTCACTTAAATTAATGTAGAAAATGAGTTGATAGAATCGCAGAATGTACGTTACAATCAATGATATCTTAACTATAGACTCGGAAATAAAATCATGGTAATTGACCTTATTCCATTTTTTCGCGGACCTCTTTTTTTGGTATTGTCGAGGTGAACAATAGTTTTGATATAAAGGCATGTTTAGTCACAGATTTGTCATCATTTATGTCAGATATCTTAACTTAGGGTGTTCTATTAAATGATGGATAGCAGTATGACTGCTATATATGGACTGAGTCCAATGCTGGCCTATTTTCACCGAGCCGGTGTTTGGAATAGATAAAATAAATCTAATACTATTAAACGAGCAGTTCTTGTATCATTGGTATCTTGGAAATGGCTTTGACGATTTGGATGAATATTTATATTTAGGCCAAGTTTTTCTTTTTAGTGTAAGTATTTAATATAATTAGTGTAAAAAGAGGCCCAGGTACCTACTAGTTACCTATTTGGTAATAAATTTTCATAATGATTTTACTATGTTCAATCCTACAATATTAGCCTTTCCTATTCTAGTAATAAAGATATACTTTATAAAATAACTAAATAAATTACTTTAAAAAAAATACTGTCAAATATTTTACATTTTGTTTCACTCCTACTATTGAGTTACATTTATTTTTGGAATCCTAAAAAGAACTAACAGTGCTATCGACATTTTATGATAAATAATCACCTTTAGAACTCAAGATCGTATTGGATATCGGAACCACTGTGTTGACGCTGTGGCATCTGCGGTACATGCAGCACACAATCTTAACGTAACTCATTTATATACATATATCTAACAACAGGTACATCGTACGGTGGCTTTCCTTTCATTCCAAGCCCGTTCCATAGGTCGCTTATTTATAGGCCGGCAGTAAAATACCACTTCATTTTTTTTCCATTACTCATCACTGGCAACTGAGGTGCAACATGCTTGAGGTATTTTAGATGCGAAGATATGCCATCCCAAACGCTACCCAACCGAATTGGATTCTTCAATTGACCTCCTTGTCGAAGTTAGCCCTACCTAGTCGTACAATATGTTCTAGGGAAACATATCTACACGTCAACAACATCCAGAACAATGACCGATATTGGCGCGATATGAACGTTGGACATAACTTTCGTCTTCTCCATATTCATTTTAAGGCCTACCTGGGAAACCCTGTTGAGGCGGAATTGATGATACTAAGGCTTCCGGCGACTCCGCCAATAATAAAACTATGTCGTCAGCAAATCGGACTTGCATGATGTGTTCATGCCATATCCCTTCCAGTCCAGGAGCTTGTAGACATTCTTCATTTAAAATTAATTACGCTATTTTTCGCGTTAGTGTAAAAGAAAAAAAAGAAAAACGTATAGAGTAAGTATGTATATTTATTATTTAAAATTACGATTATAAACAATAACCTTGAAATAATTCCATAACAAATTATATACTTAAGTAACTATTATACATTATATTATTACTGAAGAAGATCATTCTTATGCTTAAATAACTAGCGATCTAGCCATGCAGGCGATGAATATTTGACAAAGAAATATAAAGATAAATATGTTCAATAACATTCCAACACAGATAAACTTTATAAACCTAGTCTTAATTAGATAAAATACTAAAGAATACTTTTTGTGACATTTTGCATTGACTTAAGTGCATTGTCCGAATAAAAGAAATTAAAAAAAAAAGAATTTACTTGTTACTTCTTAAATCTACAATATTTGGTTTTCATAATCGTTGGAAGATTAGCGACGACAGGCTTATTATTCTTGGTACATACGGTGATACTGAAACAATAAAAAATATTTATTTACTTTATCGGCCTATACCCACCGCTGAGATATATACGGAGGTATATACATTTTATGTACGTCCGTATATACATTCTCTCTCAATCACCACACTTTCCGGTTTTCTTTCAGTCTTATCCTAAGCCTATCTGTCCTCTTGTCTGACTACTGTTAATGACAACAAAGCTCTGCTGCATTTTTAAAATTTCGACGGTCGAAGAATTTCAAAGGTTGTTCATCGACCTAAATGGGCCGCTGCGATTTGGATGGTCTCGCTCATATAATAATATCCACAACGGACGAATACAATGAATCGCGGTGTACGAATTATGTGGGTGCAGGGCAACACTGGATTTATTTTTCTAAATTCCAGGCGCACAAATCTCCAAGTATGGTTTCCTGGCGCCATATTAACAAAGGCTGATTAAGAACACGAATCAATGAAAATATCTATGTACTTTACAATATACTTTAGTTTTTAAAACGTGTAAAAAACTTTGTATCATAAAATAACATACACAGACGATATAGAAGATCCTGTGAAGGCCTACATGGATAAAGACTATTTCTATTACCCCTATAGAAGCTCATAATGTTATTATTTAACATACCTAGAATTGACTCAAATAAAAATAGTTAGAAAACCACTATTAAAAGATATCCCACATGCTTATATGCATAAGATTTCTGCCATCCCATAATAAGAAGTGGTAAAACACTCTTCACCCAAATTTCATAAGTTATTAATTAATAAGAAAATTATTAATAATAAACTTCATAACAAAATTTAAAGTACAATATAGCTTCTGAGTAAAAATTACTTTGCAAATATAAGGGTTATTTTTAGCATTTGGCTACAGGACCTAAATACCAGCTTAATGCGAGCAAGACCGTATTTATTATTTTTATTACTATTTATTATTATATGATTACCAAATAAATAAGTAGTCTTTGTAAACTTACTCAGAGTTGTATTCAATAGAAGACAGCTTCATGTAATCCACATAAATGCTAGGTGATTTAAGGAGTCGCCACGTCATAGGATTGAATAAGTTAGCTTCATACTTCCACTCGACTATGACAAACATTGGAGGGTGACCCGTGTCTTTTACCGCCACCATTTTGGTCTCTAAATATCCTGGCTTGTAGAATTTCCTATAAAACAAAAAATATATTATGTCGACAATTTTCAATTACAAATATATTTTAAAAATAGGCCTTCACAATCAGGCCTATTTTTTAAAAATATTTTATTTAATTAGTTTTGCAATTGAAAATTATGCATACATGCAATGGTCATACGCTGCAAATGATATTATGAAGGTCTTGATGGCAGCAAAAAAATATTGGAAGTTATAAAGTAAAGAATATAAACACATTGGGCATGGTTTGTAATTCTAAGATAAGTAGAAAATTAAGTAATTCTGAAAGTGGATCTTTAGAATATTATGTAATATTTAACATTGCACACCAATAGTTGTTGTCTTTTAGTTGTTCAATATTCTATTGAACAAATTACTTAGCACCTCACAAAGTAGAGACTCCATGTTCGACTACGTACTTTATCTTATTAAATTAATACAAATAAACCCAAAAAAACAGTATGTCACGCATTATCATCACAGAATTTTTTAATCTTATTTTTCATATCTTATTTTTGACCTAAGTATCCTTGCTATGTTATTCTAATAAAAGCTTGCATAACTTATTATTTAAGTTTCCGTTATCTGCAGCATCACTGTTTTATTGTAACAATTGATTACAATGAAACAAAAAAAAACTCATGCGTCAGAACAAAATAATCATTATATTTATAAATATTGATAACAAAGTTCCGTGTTTAAATATTGATTGTCCTCTTATTTGTATCACTGATTATTTAAGAGTCAACCAAATTCCCCACCATGAAAGCAATCAAACGCTACGTGCCAAAATCATGATTCTAATTACACTTGACACCACCTTGTGTATTCATTGAGAAGAATAAACAATTTCTTATATTTACTTACTGTTCCTCATCCAAAAAGTTGTGATTGCTCTTGTTATTGTTTCTATCGACTAGAGTTATAGACAGCTTTCCAGATTCAGGCCCGTGAGTTCTGCTTTCCGTTGAGTTTGCGACTTGAAGAATTACTTCATAATGTACTCCTGAAAAAAATATGTTACTTATTAGCATTTGCAAAGCGCGGTGATAAATGTTTTAATTAATTGTCATCACTCATTCTTAAGGATGGTGATGAATGATCAGTAAACTATGTGGACAGAAGACGTTTTCTAGCAGTAATAATATTATTTATTAGGTACTCAAAACATTGGGGATCAGATACGGATTACGCTTTTAAATCACACATCATATTAATTGACAAAACAGTGACATTTCTTTGAGGAAAACTTCCACGATTGGTAGTTTCTACTAACTGTAGTAAATATTCACAAGCACTTTTGTTTTTGCAACACCAGGAGCATTGCCAATGCGTTGTAGACCCTGAGACGTCAAGATGTTAAGTCTCAAGTGCCTGTAATTGCACTGGCCCTTCTTAACCGAAATACAGTAATACAAGTGCATTACGGTTTCACGGTGGAAATGGGTACGGTGGTAGTACTTCCCCGGACGAACTCAATCTCTGCACTATGGGAGGGCTATTTAAAAACACTTTATCACTACTGTCTACATCATTATTAATATTTACTTACTGCAGTAAGGTGTCGAGCTGCCCGTCATTGCGAACAGCGCAATGTTGGAGTTAGTGTCAACGAGTCCGCTCATTTGCAGACGTCTGTAGATATTATACGAATGGTAGCCCATCGGGATACAGTAGTGTTTGTTGTCGCAACTTGTACAGTTTCCTGCCAGGAAAGCCTGGAAGTTATACAATATCACCGTTAAAAACAAAAGAAAGATGAAGATGAATTAATATACATGTGTAATTTCTTCTTAAACGACACGGACCGGCCAACTAGACGGTCCATCTGATAGTAAGTGGTCTCCGTCGCCTATAGACATTTGCAGCACTATGGTATCGCCAATGCGTTGACGGACTTGAGACGTGAAGTTGATAAGTCTCATGTGCCTGTAATTTACCGGCCCCCTTACCTTTCTAACCGAAACACAGTATTACAAGAGCAATGCTGCTATATGGCAAAAATGGGTAAGGTGGTAGTACTTCCCTGGACGAACTCATTTAAATTGAAATCAGTGTACACACCTCATAAGACTCGCACTGTACACCAATAAATGGACAAGAAGGCGCAATGCTCTCAGTGAAATACTCGTAGCTCCGTTCGTGGTTACATCCAACGTACTTCACAACTTGCTGGTACATGTCAGCGGTTACGATTTGTCTTGGTGAGTTAGTCTGCTTGCAGCCAGGCTGTGTAGACCCACCGTTTGGGAAGAAATCTACGTGGCCAATAGGTTCTGATATACCGAAACCTAGAAAAAAAGCATCGTTTATATAAACCCTGTGTAATAATAACTCATATGCATCTACTGGGACTGGGTTTTCCTTTACTGTATTAAGACTAGAGTTAATAACCAATAGGAAATACATTGACTTTTCCTTTACTATAAATAATTATAGGTATGGGTGAAATCATTGGAATGAATAAGTCGAAATTCGATATCCGAAATCCATTCTACTATTAATAAAGAGGGAAAAATAAGGTATTCTATTCCAAATAAGCGTAAGCCACGCACGATCTGCATTAGACCATAGTTCCCTCGGAATCGAGAGAGAAGACCACGAGGCGATTCCTAATATGTAATATTCAGTGCAATTGTTAAGTACCTGAGAAATATAACGGCATAGCATTACTGTGAATAATATCCACATATTTAGCATCGGATCGGTCAAGGCGTACCAACGTAACAGTCTGACTAAAATATGGCGCTGCAGGGTCCAATCCAGTTATCCTGCCAAGCTTCAAGTTGAATTTCTGGAAAAAAAAACATACATGAGAACACAAAGTTTAAATATTAATTATTCGGAATTGATCAAATATTTGATAAAAAAAATACAAACCTTTTGCAAAGCATGACCACAGTACCCTCCTAAATGTGCGCCCAAAGAATGTCCAATGAAATGAAAATTGTCTATGTTTGATAGTCCAAGTATATCCTGAAATAATATAAATAAAAAGTTTAAGATCTAATTATACACACAAATGACTAAATTAACAGTCAGGTACTCCTTATTAGGCCGTTAGAAAAAACTGAAAGAAACAGCTGAAACGGTTTTATTTATTAGTCACTAAATCCGGAGAGTACACGTCGGATCAAAACCGTAAGTAGGGTCAAATCTCATAATGCTTATGTAGACCAAATTTATTCGTCATAAATCTACTGGTGCTCCCAGGTATGTGGCCCAACTGCCATGGATTAATGTAACCTATTTAATATTTAAAAGACGCAATCCACTACAGCATTAGCTTTTTACCGAAAAGCTGATTTTTCGGACCGTTTCCAACATTAATTTTAATACGGGCCTATAGTTAAAAGTGTAGTTAATCTTTTGTAAACAGATACTTACATAAACATTGTGTATAAGATGAGCTGTCATGACACCGATGAGTCTGATATTCGCCACCGCCAGTCCGTAGGGAGGCTGGGATCCACCTCGCCAGTCTACCACAAAAACAGTTGCTGCGTCATTGCCTTCCAAGTTCAAGAGTGCATCCGCCATTTTTTGAATCTGTAACAATATACAAAGCAGTTAATATTAAGTCATATTGTAAGTGATACTTAAAACTACTTGCTACGAATCATAATACATATTACAAGAAAAGCATAAATAAAAAAAAACAGGTAATTCGGATTAATAAAACACTCAAGACTTATCATCAACATTGATAAAAACTAAAGAGGGAATTGTTCCTCGTTCAATGATAACATTTCAAAATTCCCGCATAATACAACTCAGATAAACAATCATTAATTTCGTCGAAACTCACCCTTCACCTTAGATCACATTCCCAGTATTGCCAGACTCAATAAATATACTGTAGGTATACATTTATTCAAAAACAAAAACAAGTACAAACCCAAGGTTTATGACCGCCTTCCAAGAATCCATGAGATATGAAGTAAAATGGTCCTCGCGGGTCAAAGTTCGCATTCTGTATGTTTTCCGTACTATCGGCGTGTAATAAAACAGGTGATTTCCTGTTTCTTCTAGTAAATGCTGCATATCTGTAATTAATTATAATGATTATCTAATAGTGATAACAAAAATCTTGTTCCACTAGTATAGCAACTCAGTAGATAACTACATGTAATGTTAATTATAAATAAATAAATATCCTGGGACATTCTTTTACACACGGCCATCTGATCCCAAACTAGAGCTTGTACTATGGAAACCAGATAACTGATATACTACATATATACATTTTTTTTTATTTTTCTAAATGCGTACATATATAGATATTTACACCCAGACAAAAAAGCAAAATTACCGACGAGAACGTTCAGTATTTCTTTTGTATTACAACTTATAGTAAAAAAGAGGTGGTATTGTATCAAAATATATGTAGTAGGTAGTTGTATCAAAAGCAATTTTGACTATGAATTAAAGTTTGGATGTTAATTGACTCGTAGACAGATCCTTGATTGAACTCTTATCTATCGCCATTTCGAAACCTTAGTAGTTAGTAACACTAATCAACTACTCGAAGATTCTCGAACAATCAAAGGTCAATATACCCCAAATAAGCTTTGTCTATCAGACAAAGCGAACATTGCAACTATATATAAACAGTTTGTTTATCATAGGCCCGATAGGGACGTCACTATGCAATTATGGGACGTAAACATTGTTTTGTCTCCGTTCATGATTGATTGATGTCACGGACGAGCCCCCGAGCGTTATCTTACTGAGACATGACATATCGTAACATTAATAAAATAGGTACGCGAAGCGGATCTTGTAATTAAGTCCTCAAGTACTTGTTGATAAACCGAGACCTCAAGCAGGCCATATTAATTCATAAACATGTTACGTTTAATTATTACACGAGGATAAACATCTTTATCACAAAAATATTTAACGAAATAATAATGAAAATCAGTTTCGGCATGAGCTTATGTCAATCACAAAAATTTGCATATACAAGAACCCTGATCAAAAAGTGGTGTGGAGTCAATTATATGATTCTGTAAGAGTTACCGACTCATTAAAAAGACTTCATCGATACTAATTGGTAAAATTATTTGTTAGTTAATGGAAAATAATTAAGTACATGGAAATCTACACTATTCCAAGGTGATAGGCTATGTTCGTATCCCGGTAAAATATTAGATTGAAATCTCGGTGAATCTGCGAGATGCAAATAAGTGATAAAATACGAATAAAAATAGTAAGATCTTACAGGGGTTCAGCCTTTGTAGGTTATTACAGAACCCTTTAACAATAATACTTCGTCACTCGGCGATTCAGTCATGCATCTCCATATTTTTTGACTTTTCCACTTTATTCAAAGTTCTACATATATACAAAAGCCCAAGGTTTTAGAACTGCTAGAAGAACCTTTTGTAAATTGATGACTTTGAGTATATCTATATCTTTAAAACTGAATATTATATTAAACTAGCGACCCGCCCCGGCTTCAGGTGCAATGTAGATACTAATACATATAAACCTTCCTCTTCAATCACTCTATCTATTAAAAATACCGCATCAAAATCCGTTGCGTAGTTTTAAAGATTTAAGCATACATAGGGATATAGGGACAGAGAAATCGACTTTGTTTTATACTATGTAGTGATACAACGCCTCGGGCTTAGAATTTGCATCGACTACATTTTTAATTACAGGAGTCTGCGATTAAAATCTTCTAGCTTTACATTTTCAGGATTCCAATTCCATAAGTTATAATAAAATAGTTTCGAAAATACCCCTTGAGGTAACAGTTTTTCACATAGACTACATCGATAGCCGCTGAATCAATCTTGTTGGCACAGTTTTTGAACATCCCTACTAATATTATAAATGTGAATGTAAGTTTGTTTGTTACGCTTTCGAGCGAAAACTACTTATCCGATCATCATGAAACTTTGTACACATATTCTTGGAGGTATTAGAAGTGACAGAGGATACTTTTTGTGCCGCAAAAATGTTTACTAGATTTGCTTTGATGTCTAGTCTATTCAATGGTTACACTAGTCACCTAACACACTGTACTAACCCGTATGCTTCTACTAATATTTTAAATGCTTGTTTAAAAGTTTGGATGGATGATTGTTTGATACTCTTTCACGCAAATGCCGAATGGATTTGAATGAAACTTGGCACATAGATAGAGCACCCCCTGGAATAACGTATAGACTATTTATCCTAGGAAAGTGTTACATTCTCGGGAACACGGGTGAAACCGCGGGGAACAGCTAGTATACTAATAAATATGGAGTATAAAAACAATACTTATACTTGGAGCGGTCGCAATTAAACAGCGGGTTATTATTTAAAGAATGGAGGGCAAATTGCATATTAGCTACCGTATCGCGGTTCCACCCGCATTCCAAAGGTATCTAAGTTGGAGGTATATAACATGGAACAGTGGAGCTTTCTATCAGTCAAAGTATTTCTGAAATCGACTCAGAAGTATATTTATTTATTCTAGATTCGGAGATTACCTCCAACATCCAAACTCACAAACATACAAGCTTACAAACTATACCTTTACCTACATAGTATTTGTTAAATTTAGTTTTCGGCACTGATAAAACAGGAAAATTCTAGGTAATTTGTACTGGTACATACAATAGCACCCATCTATAAATTATTTGCAATAGGTATTAGAATATTTTCCCGAAATAAAATAAATGACGCCATAATTGCTTTTTAATAACATCCGAGTAAACAATCGTTCTTACGATATTAGTATTAAATTATAATAGAAAAGTAAGAATAATTATGCGGTATTTTCGCTTTTTTTTTTACGGCACTAAAAACTGACCCCTCGGCGCAGGCAGACGCGCTTCTTTGATATTTTTAGAATAGGTGATAGTTGGAAAGTATTCAGTGCCATGAATCATGTCTAAAATATTCAATGTCAGTAAGCAAGATATTTCGACTCACCTCACAGCCATTGCTTCTGGAGGCGCAGGGAAATAGTTGTCTGGACGGTGTTCCGTCCAAGGGTACGCCTTTGAGAAGCAACCGTATATACCATAACAGCGCTCCAACTCTACATCGTCTAAAAATCAAAAGCAATTATTATAGTAGTAGTTATGTTAAAATCATTTACAAATTTTAATAACGTTAAAACAAAACTAGACATAATCTTATCAGTGAAACATTAGGATTTGGCATGCGGTTTGATGCCGGATGTAGTTTTTTTTAATATATTGAATTAGCAAGAAATAGACTAACCACCAAAGCTTCCTGGAAAATTGGTAACATCCGTAGAATTCTGCTTATCCATCAAAACCATAATGGTTTGCAGCATGAGTGTGGCACTTGTTTTATTATACATTTTTAACTTCGTCACAATACAGTCCCGGTAAAAAAGTACAATTGTTTAAAGAGACAAAGCTATATTAGCCGCAGCGCACGTGCTTACGTCACTGCGTACGTTATCAATTCCGTTTCAACTTTCAGCGTAGTGTAATATGATCAGTGATTGACCCGAGTGCTCTAGTATCAACAACGATGTTGTTGCTAATTGTCCGGTTGACAGTGTAATGAAACGTGTAAACGTCGCCTATCCTTTATATATGGGGTTGTGGATGCACCGCACACAACCTACACAAGTACTCGTTATTACCTAACAGATCCTCATTGCTTGTAGTTCGCAGACGTTCCGGGATACGACGATAACAGGGGTTACAACGTTATCAGCTTCGGCTATTTGTTAAAAACGATTGACGCACGAACAGTCTGGTCGATTGTGAATACGTTGCCGTTTGCAATAGGTAGGATCAAAATTTAAAATGGGCTAGTGAGGGCAGTAACCTTGAACTGCAAGTATTAATTATTTTAAATGTTTTTATTTATCCTATATACCGGTGATGAATTGAATTGGCAGCTGATTCATTTCTCTAGAAAAGGAATGAAATTAGTTTTGGCTATTTCTGAGATTTCTTGATCTGAATCTTCAGGAGTGCGCAACTGAAGTATCAGTTAGTCTGATTGAGTCAATTCAGACTCAATTTTACTGTTGTAGGCGTATATGTAGAATTGTAGATATTTAAGTAGCAATACGTAATTATTTGATTAATATTCAGAAAACCCCAAAAATCATAATTATACCCGCTGCACTTGATAGTGAAGTTGAATAAATATAAATTCGTCAATAGATAAATAATATCATTTTTATTCACAACAATACCTTTAGAAAGAACACAAACATTCTCACTTTTCTTTTTGATTGGGATCTCCACAATCAAGTGATTAGAATAAGCCAAGTAAACATTCCATTATACATTAATTTACAGCATTTAGTTTAATTGATTATATCAGTCACATGTTTTCATGATATATAATGAACACTACATTTGTCTATCTAATAATAAGCCACCTTCTACAGCTAAGTGTCTACCTCTCTGATGACAGCCTCTCCGGTTCTAGTTTCCAAAATAAATGTCTAGAAATTGATAATTATAAAATTGGTATACTTACTAGTCTATAACATATTAAAAAAATAAGATATACATTTTAAACAATAATAAAAATCATTGTCAACAAACCACGGACTTTGAATTTGAAATCATTGTACCGATAATACCCTCTTTATCGTCAAATTAATTTATTTTGTAAACATTAACGTTAATCAACGTTATAAAAGTAGATACATAAAAGATCCGGGAATATGACAATTGGCTAAAATTAACTAGATACGCATATTATTACAAATATTAAAAGGGACAATTTATCTTGATAGATGTAGTTGCCTTTTAATTAAAGAGGTCATATAACAAATAGAATTGCAGTGTTGTGTGACAGAGTTATGATCTATTGTTGTCAAAGTAATATTATACTCGTATATACATCAAAGTTAGGCCCTTAGCTGACTACGTCTGTATAAAATAGGTTTGGCATTTTTTGCACGGTACCGAAACTAAGTAGGTACCGAAGTGTTCGTACTTACACAGGTAACTAACTACGCAGACTACTAATTACTAGATTTCTAAGTAATACTATATTTATATATATTTCAATACTATAAAATGGACTCGATTACGTTGAACATTGGTGAAGTTAATTCAATATTTTTGCAGGTTTAAATTTTAATAACATGAAGGGGAAAGAGAAAATTGCCGTGTGATGACGGTGACGTTTGCAAAAATGAATGGTTTGGTGCAAACCGACTCAGGAATCAAAATCTACCTCACTCTTTTCAATTTTAGGAAGAGTAAGACAAGTTCGCATGTATTAGTTGTCTTAATTTAGATGCGCAACAGAATCAAGACCAATGTAAAGGTGTATGATGTTATGTATAGGTATAGTTTAAAATCAGTTCCTAGTAAACAAATATACTAACGGCCTTGATTAATATTCAATCTCGATCTGCCCCCTTATTCAGCTAATACAAACTTCGTCGGCGAGCCGCTTCACGGAGCCCTCGCCGAGCTTATCTCTCACGTGATAAGTAGTATTAGCGTAGTAAGCGACAGAGACAGCAAAGCGGCCGCGACGAAACATTCTCGAGTTAGTGTCATTTTCCTATTCATTTATTACAGAATCGAGCCCCTGATTGATGTAGGTAGATTTTTGACACTCAAATTGCTGTCATCATCAATCCAATGATTATGGATCGAGATCCAATATTAATAATCAATAATTTTCGGCATTAACCAGCTGTAAGTATCAACACACTGACTCTCGTGGTTTGACAAATTTTTTGTGTCAGTTAGAGAAATCTGTTGTGGAAAATTAAATTTTGTGTAGTTGTTAAGTACATATTCGGAGTTCCACCCATGGGTTCCATTCCCACCCAGAACAAACATTTTTATGCTTGATGAACATGTGTTCTTATTCTATGTCTGAGTGTGAGTATCCTGTAGAAGTATACATTTATAAGGCATACAATTAATTTGCTTTGTATGGAATAAGATAGCCAAGAAGTGTGAAGATTATGAGTACGTAGTTAATAGCCTCGTATAAATAAGAACTACTCTTGGTTGTTCCTTAATCACTTGTCAGTATACGGTACGGTATACTTTCCGAAAAAAATCAGAAAGGGTCTATAACTAAGAAGTCTCGTAGGTATCAAATAACTAAAATATTTTTTTGTATTCTACTCGGACATATAGACATTTTTTTACTTCTATTATTCAACTCGACACAACAAAAAATATGATTCATCCAAATTTATTCCTATGACCCATAAGTTTTAACATGTATTTCAATAAAATTATCTAAAAAAAATAGCATAATTTCTAAAACTGTAAATGAGAATAAATAATTATAAAATTAACATTAGCGTACCAAGTTTACGAATTTACTTTTCGGGATTTATTTTTTGAAGGGGTCGATGAAAAGTTACAATTGAAAGTCATATCATCAGTAAAGATGTCGGACATTGATAATGCCTCATTTTTATTAGAAGCTTGTACGATAAACTTGTCAAAATCTTCTGTCACTAAATTCTCTTTATTGTCCAACTTCGCCTCCGAAAAGCGGAAACTAGTCATTTTCTTCACAGAATTCTGGGTCACAGGATAAAACTGAACGCTATCTGTCGAATTTTCATCTTTAAACCCACTATCAACTCTCATCCAATTAACATTCGATATTTCTCTCAATGCAGTCTTATTATTAGAATTTGATAAGTTAGTAACTGTCAGTTCTGAAGGTTTTATGGCACTCTCATAGTAACTAGAGGCGTTTGCATAGAACGTGTTCTCATTAAAGCCACTGTCGACTCTCTTAAAGCTAGTAGAACTATCACCTCCCAGTTTGGTGACATTATTAGTATTAGCAAATTCAAAATGAGATGAGTTTTCAGTCAAAAATTTGAGATCAACATTGTTAAAGTCTATCTTCTTATTCTCCAAACTGAGGGGGTTATTTGAATGATCTAAACTATTATCTAAAGACATGCGCACCGGACTTAGAAATACAGGCTCACGAATTTTACTTATTTCATGAGATAGTATGTTATTTTTACACTTTCCTTTCGTAGGAGTAACCTCAAGAATATTCACAACACTGTGGATTTTAGTAGACGACTGTATTTCACGTGAATGTTTCTTGATAGATTCCGCTTTTACCAAGCTTTGTATACTAGCCTCATCAACGATGGACCATGTCGCTTGGCTGTCTTGTGCTGTGCTGGATTCTGAGTCAGCTAAAAATAAAAAAAAGTTATTAATAATTGCATAAGAAAATAAATTAATAGATTCATTTACTGTATTCTTTAAATAGAAACACATACCTTGAGAATGATCATGAAATGATCCGTCAATACTCATGTCCATACTAAAGTCAAGTTTTTGAACGGATCTACTACGATTCAAACTCGACATGCTAACGCTGCGTTTTTCCGAAAAAGATAGGGACCCTTTCCTGCTTCTCGGCGGAGATTCTTTCAGAGATGCGCTTCTCTTTAGAACAATTTTATTTGTAGTAATTTTGCAGAAACATGGTCCCTTTTTCTTGTTTTCTGGTTCTGGCAATAAGCAATCTAGGCACTTTGCCATTGATTCGGCATCAGATTCAGGTGTCGCAAAATTATTTTTCTAAAACATAATTAATTATCTTGAGGCATTTAAGACGTGTGGATAGTAAACTTAATTGCTGTTTTTGTTGAGTTTTGGGCATTATTGAATTAGCTATTGGAGAGAAGATTATAGCAAATATTTGTGGAACTATTTATTTATTATAATATATCCTGGTTGATAAGACATGATTTAAAACAATTTTGGCGCATTAAGATACGGCATCTTCTTTTTTACTGTATAGGTGATGCTTCCAATTTGTGTGTGCCTATTGAATTTAGTTTGGCAATTTCGTTTATTATAATAGACAAAGTAGGTACCTAATATTTGTCTAGTATTGGGTTCTTGCAATGAGACCATTTCTTACTAATCTTACACTTATTGTAACTTTCTTACAAATTTTTAGTTTAATTTTATATATTTTTTAATTTCTAAGTTACAAATAATGTAAATGCTAATTAATTTTATGTTTATGTCGGTAGTTTAATTTTTAATGTGACTGTAAAATTGTATGTGTTGGTTTCATTTAATCATTGGATCACATTATTCAAATGGGAGATAGATATAATCTCATCTATGAGTTAATAAAAAAACTAATAAACTAGAATACTACACTTGGTTGAGAGTAGCTAATAAACAATAATCATTTACCTCATCGTCAGTGGAGGGTGATGCTTTATGAGTAACTGGCGATATAGAAGCGAGTGATGATGACGTAGCAGACTCCTGATCTTTGCACTTAGGTGTACGGAACTCAATGGGACTGAAACACTGTTCACCAAAGTCCATGATATCCAATATTTTGTTTCGGTAACATGGCTTAGTACTCGGCATTTGCTCCTTTTTCAGTGGCGTGCCAAATGTACGCTTCATTCCTTTTGTCACTAAGTCACGACTCTAGAAATTTAAAATAAAGATATATAATTTAATCCCATTCAGTTTAGGCCCACAGAACTTTTATGAAAATCAAAGTTACTGAAGCCACACCTATTTGGAAGTCAACTTCCAACTGAGAAGAACAAGCAAGAAACTCAGCTTGATTAATATAATGAAATCATTATTTAATAATTAGAAATAAATTTTATTAAAATCATATCTTGACCTCTTTTGTTGTTTAATCTAGTCAATAAATTTAGACAAATATCAAACAGTTTTTAATGATGCTTATTATAATGCAAACATAATTTAAGAGATGATTAAATTAAGTGAGAAAAGGCATATTGACATTTAATTTTACTAGCTTTTATTTAACTTACTGTTTTTGCTAGTTAGTTAGTTTAGGTGAAGTCATTCAAGCTGAATTATAGACACTTCCTCTTATCCTACGGACTTGAAATTTATCAGGTTGATTCAGTACCAATAACAATTCATTTATATGGTAAGCCTGACCTGATTCTATATCCAGAAGTGTCTACAAATGAAGGACCTCTTCAACGATCAACATCATAGACACATAATTTTATACATTTCATTTTGATTGCACATATTAACTATTTATACTCTTATAGATATTTAAACCCAAACATAGAACAAACAGACATGTTCATGCACACAAATGTTTATCCTGGGTGGGAATCGAACCCACCACCAGCAGCTTGGCAGTCAGGGTCTCTAACCATCAAGCCAACTGGCCCCTCGTGGGACAATTTTTCAGAATATAACAACTTTACTGGTCTTGCCATGACCAATTAAGAGAGTAGAGATCATGTAGGAATATTTCTACTAACCAGCACTTCATCAGGGTTGAAAACTACAGGTGTATGAGCTTCGTAGCTCGATGGTGGTCTCTGTTCTATATGTATTTCGTCGTCAGTCTGTTCAGAGTCATAATGTTCCATGTCACTGTGTTCCTCGAAGAATAGCTTTCGTCTAAGAGACCCATTGGCCGTGATCTCATAATCACCAGATATGTTCTGGTCCTGAAAATATTTATTTTATCTCTATTTATGAGGTTCATGAGGACTATGTCTTAGCCGTAACGAATACCACCAACCCGTCGTATCTCTTAAAGTGTAAGAGTAAGAGACGATAAAGAGCAAGATCACAATGTGCACCCACAACTTATAGTTCACAACTGTATTGCATCAAGGATAGTGACCAGGCTAGGGAGTACCGAGCGAAGAGCAGGGGCAGCACCCCGCCCCTGCAAGGACTTGATGAGTTTTGAGGGAGTGAAAAGGGAGTGAATGCTACGATGGCAAGTATAGGATCTGAATGCAATAAATTATCAACCCAATCTTAAGGTACGAGGACTGCAGTTGATGATAATGAGGTATATTTAAAAAGATTAGCTGGAAGTTAAAAAAACTACAGATCAAAAGGGATGGCGAATTATAATAGAAATCTTTGATATTTCAATACCAGGGTCATCATCATGGTAATGGTATCCAGGTCCTGGTATAGTTTAATGATTAACCAGATAATATTTGTCATATTCAAGCATCATGTATATTCATCTTAAGCGTGGTTTTGAAATGAACATAAAAATGTTATAATACTTAATCAACCATTACAATTGCTTGGAATCTATGCAATAAAATAAAACATAAATTTTGAATACACTTTAGTTCACTGTTTTCAATACAAACAATAAAAGAAGTGGAGTATTTCCAGCGTTCATTATTTGTACAATTTTTTCTAGACAAGATTGTTACACCTTATCCTCACTATAACTACAATCCATGTATTTAATTAAACCAAAAAATAAGTAGCTTTCCAGTTACCTGCGTGTATGTGCAGAATGGTTGCAGTAGCTTTTCAATTTCCGGCGGCAGTTCCGGGGGCAATGTAAGGACCGTTTGTACTGAAACTATCATAAAATATCCTCTTAAAGTAGAGAAAAAAGTGTCATGATAAACTGCATCCTGCAATCCCTCAGTGGTTAAAAGTTCCATTAGTTAACTTGCATGGCTGACTTAATAAAAATATTAGCTTCTTTAATAGCTGTAGGACTCAAGCCTTGGCATTTTACTAATCCTATTGTTATAAAAGCGAAAGTTTGTTACTCTTTCACATAAAACCTACCAACGGATTTGGAGGAAACTTGGCACATATATAGAAAATGCCCTGGAATAACACAAGGGGTACTTTTTGTGCTGGGAAAAAGTTACATCCCACAGGAATGTGGGTGAAACTGTGGGCGACAGCTAGTAATACATGTACAAAACAGTTAGGCAAACTCAATCAATTGCTTCAGTATATTAACTATATCATGAAAGGACTCTTATCACATATACATAGCCTATTTTTATTCCTACATAGACCCCTAAAGAGTTCCTATACCAAAGGTTGAGGTACTTGCGGAACCAAACCTTAGTTGTAATGTGTTATAGTTATGTGAATATAATGATTATACTTACCATCTTTTGTAATAATAATTTGCTCTTTTGAAAAGCTGTTTAATTGAATACTGGCATCAATAGAGGCCTGCAGTAAAGGTTTTACTTTCTTGGAAGTTTCCAATGGACTAGGCATTACCATTTCTTGAGAAAAAAATCTGGAATGAGTAGAATACAGGACTGCTTAAAAGAAACATATTCACTTAATTTATTAAGCATATTCTATGGTTTTTTTTTTTTTTTGAAAGGACGAATGTGTTAGCCTCAGATGGCTCTGACACCCTTACACGGACAATATTGGTGAGCGCTTAGGGCTCTCAACCGAAATACAAATTTTAAGCAACAGCGCACTGAGGGTGCCCCCTGTGGGGCTCGAACCTCGGGCTCAGGGCGTTGCGTGGGGGGCCTTTTTAAATCAAAGACTTTATTTTATCTGATTATTAGTGGTTCTTTATTTCATAACAATAATAAAACAAAAAACTCTACAATGAACATATTAAGGAGAGCGCGGTTTCTTACGTCCACGCCGGCGAGGACGGTAGCGAGGCTGATGGCCTTGTGTGTGTGATGGATGAACTCTATCGCGAGCTGCAGATTCGGCTGCAGCTGTCTGAGCTTTGGTTATGTCATCGTCAGACTCGGCGAGGGCGTGCCTCGGTCTGCGAATGCGACTAATGCGGGACGGAGTGTAGGACGCGGCCTGCTCTATAAGGGGATTTTTGTGGTTTAGTGCCCGATCGAAATGGGCATATTCTATGGAACCATGATCTGATATTTATAATTCATAGCTGTCCCAACAGACGTTGTCCTGTCGAAATGAGTCCATATAAAAGTTCCTTAAAAAATGAAACGTTGGTACTTTCAACACAGCGCCATCTGTTAGAATATTTTGGAGTTAACAGATAATTGTGACTGTCAATTAATTATAGACCAATAATTTGCAATAAAATAAAATTGCGACTATAATTAAAGATCTAAGCTATCCTATCTCTTAAGTTGGACCAGACTGCTCACGGTGTGTCAATTTAATTTAAAATCGGTTTAGTAGTTTAGGAGTCCATTGCGGACAAACATCGTGACAGGAGATTTATATATATTAAGATAATAATCTCCATAAACCAATTGTGGTGAGAAATGTTTCTATTTTTTGTTTTTCATTATTACAGGAAACTTTCATTTCAGCAGTGGGAGTGAACTAAAGCATGATAAATGAATGGCATTCTTAGCACTCCAAATTGTTCATTTTAAGTGTTGGAGATAAATGACAAAAATATTAAACATCATAATCATGATCCATTTATTTTTCATCTATCCTCGAGAAATGTATCATTACTACATACCTTGTATAATAAGCACTTTCATTAAATCTTTTTTGATACTATATTCATTATTACATTTATTTTCTTTAATTATTCACAAGAACCCAAACCATCACTTCCACGACATATATTTTAGTAGCAAGTATAGTAAGGCTTTATATATATGCTGCTACACCCCATGGTAAAATACCACAGGACAACAGACATGAAAAGATGAAATAACTAGTTTACCCAGTCAACATTTATTCCTGTGAATTTTTATACAGCATAACTTAATTTGCTAGTAAATGAATCTTCATTACAGTTATACATTCATTACATTACAGTTACATAAAAACTTAATTTTAACTTGTTGTCTGTTGTTAGACCCAAAAATACAAATATATTTTATATTATAAAGCTTTTATAACAAGAACAAAATTTCTCTCATCCATTATCATGTAGAATACATACCTATAGAATTCTTAGATTTTTGTGTAGTAGTAATGGAATAGATGCAGTATATAATTTCCATATATAAGATCCATACAAAAATAAAATCTGAAGCAGATGTAAAGCCCTTTGATGAAGAGCAATTTCAATCCAATGCATCCAGTAGCTATGTCTCTTAAAGACTAATTTGTGGTGCAAATTTACTTAACAGCAGTTATTTGGTTGAATAAAGTAAGCCTAAATGAATTTAATTGGTTTAAAGGGAAAATTCTTTAACATTACCTTAACTCAAAGTAATTTAGACTTCGTAAATTTCGCACTTACTTCTCAGTGGCTTCCTCTGCTATTCTTTCCAATGCAGGGTCAGGAGAAGGCTCAAACTGACTGTTACATGCGACGATATCCGCAGGCACCAACGTACAGGCCTGGTCAATATCCCATCGAAAAGAACCTTTGCCTTCCTTCTTATATATCTTACACATACCAGGACTGCAAAATTGAAATGAAATATACAAATAAAAAAACTAAAAGGAAACAACAATATATTTAATACAATTTATTGATTTCTTACCTGCATATAGGATTGTGTAGCTTGTCGATTAAGACTTTGTCGAATGGATTACGAACTTTTCTATTAGTTGGAGGAGGCGTAGATTTATGTATAAAATTATGACAATCATTTTTGTCGTTCATTTCGAAAATAACGTTAAAATAATTCTATCTCTTATGTGGACGTCTGTCGATGCTGTCAGTTTTAATACATAAGTGTTGCCAGTGGCGGGCTAGATGGGAAATCTATGAATAGTATTTTTATTAAATTATATTTTTAAAATACTGTGTCGTGGCCTAACAATGATGGTCCGAGTCAGGCATTTTGGTATATGTTAACAAAATAATAGAGTCAGAACTTGAGTCAGAGGACTCGAATAGTATATAATATAATTTAAAATATTCGATTACGTTATTGAACTCGATTATATTTTGAATTGAGCTCTGAATTTGTTTTTGGTGTATAAAATTATGTAAATAATAAAATTACTTATGATGCTATTGAATTGAAATTGATCCAAATACTGTAAGTATTCGAAACCTGTATTCGAGTAGGTACATTGTGTATCCGAATTCAGAATTTCTAATACTCGAGTATCTGAGTACTACCTAGGTATTCGAGTCAGTACTCAAGTCAGCCTGACTGGGCACACCTTTACTCAAAATAACTATGTTTGGAACTAAGATTATAGTAGGTAAAAAACGAATTAAGTTCGCAAGGCTGACAAACCTGCGGACGAGGCAGCCAATTAGTCCACAATGACTGTGTTCATTAATGTAAGCGCTTACTGTGTTCACAGCTATCTTAACAGTTGAAAACTGACAATAATTCGTAATGCTCAATCAGTGCTTAACTATAAAAACAACTAACTAACCAATGTTTAAAAAATAACATAAACCATATTTGAAATTTCTTAATAAATTTTACTAAAAAAGAGTCAAGACTATTGTTATTCGTATTTGTATCTATAAATTAAGACCACAAATGAAATGGTGTAGAGAAACAAGATAACATATTAATATCGAAATAATATATTTTTATAGTTATAGGCAGGTGAACTTTTTCCCGCTGTAGAAATTTTTTAACTTCTAGAAAGCCACTTTTATCACTAGTATTCACAATAAATATCATTCATCATCGTATATAATTTAAAGTACATGTACACACCCGCATATAGATTTATATAGGTTATTCGTACTGATACGCGAAACGTTACAGACATTTACTAACCAATTTCGTGGTGTCGATTTAGATGATGCTATGCGCACGCATCGTAAAAATTCATAATTTTTCCCCAACGCGCCAAAAGACTTGGGCTTCAAAAATATAAAATAAGTTAGAATTTGTGGAAAATTTCATTATTTTATAGGGATTTTCGTTAATCCTTTTTATACAGCAGGTACATTATAAAGACATATTTTTATTGAAATCTCATGTTTAGTTAGGTGCTCTATTAGGCAAAACCTGGGGGCTACGCTCAGCTATACAATATGTAACAAAAACCCTGTTGTTCCTTCTACCTACGTTTTAAGAATCGGTATACATACGTAATAAAGGAAGTCATTTATAATAAACTGTAAACACAAATAATTAAAATAAATATTTAATTATTAATATTTGTAATGTTATTCTGATATCTTACCTCTGCATGAAGCGATGACCCGAAATCACAAATAATAGGAAGTTCTACCCGACCCGACAAAGAGAGTGGCCTCTCTTTGTCGGTGCCGCCGCGCCGCGCCGCGCCGGTTATCTACCTATTTTTTCTACCCAAGTTCACGACTTTGTCAGCTGTTGTTTATCACTTTAACGAATGAATCTTTGAAAATGTTGGTTTACACGATATTTTTATGCACAATTGATAATTGTTATCAGTACATTTACATAAACAAAATAAAGTCCCCGCGTCTGTCACACAAAACCTTAAGTACCTACTTGCATTTTAATGTATTAATTTATTATAACGTCTACTAGACGGCCACGGAGATGCTGTTCAATATGACCACCTTGTACCTCGACACATTGTTGCAACGCCTAATAATATTTTCACGTACGCTTTGTAAAATGGAGCTATCGAACTTGATGTGGTCAAATGCTGCTACTATGCGTGAACGCATTTTGACCTCCGTATCACACGGTTTTTTGAACACCTGTTGCTTAACAGTACCCCAGAGGCAAACAATCGAAGGGCGTCAGATCAGGTGATCTTACGTAAAAAACACAAGTCACTCACTAGGTCAACAATAACAACCGTTCGAAAGTAAGTTGCGCGGGAGACTAAGGAATTCGCTTATGATTCGCAGGGCGGCGGGTGGTGGGGTAAAGGGGTAGGAAGGCACGTGGCAGGGATACGAGGCACGCGCCTACGTTTTAGCGGCATCTTCTGTCGCATCAAAGAAAGCCGCCGAGCTCGTAGGCTATTTAGCGAAATAAAGATGTATTTGTAAAATCAGATAATCTAAACATTTTTTTGAATGTGTCGATTTTAATAGTTATTTGATTTTGACCTTTGTACTAGCCAATGTTTATAATTGTTAAATTCTAATATCATTAATGGTGTGCTTGTAGGTAATGTATAACGTTCCTAAAAGGAATAACAGGGTTTTTGTTACATACTGTATAGCGAGCATAGATTGGGCTGCAGGGAATACTGCACTTAATGCGTTTTGTTTGAAAGGTTGTTTCAATTTGTTCACTACAACTAAGCTTTATTCATTGCACCGGCCTACAGCCATTTAGTACTTATGAGTTCACACTCAAACTTTTTATCAGACTATTTATGTTAATTGGGTTCCGTGGCCAAATAAAAAAAAAATCATCACGTAATATTTACCTATACATATAAATACTTATGTACTAAATATAAAATTGTCAGGTACCACTAGAAAAAATGCATATAAACAATATTGCTTTTCGGTTTATTGGAAAGCACATGGCAGCATTGGCAGTCAAGTAAATTTAATTATTGACAAGGTCATAAAAACAAAAAAATAAAATATTGACAAGTGTCAGTCAGTAAGTAAACAAAAGTTAGTTAGATTTGAAATTACTTAAATTTTATTTAAAATTACGATATCTTACACAATTTTTTATCAATTCAATAAAAAATATGAATTGCTAGTTTATTTGGCTAGAACACAATTCATGGTCGCGCAAATGGCACAGTGTTAAAATTTATAACGAGAATCGTCGTGGGAGAGTAGTTCAGCTCACTGCTTCGAGTGTTCTGTGTTCTGCTGAAGTTATAAATCAAGTCGTGAGCTTTAGCGATCAACAGTTTTAAGATGGAAAGTCCTGACAAAAGCTGTGAGCCAATGGACATAGATTTAAGTTCTAATTCCGGTCATGAAATGGATATTTCATATAACGAATCTGTGAATGAGATAAAGTATTTTGAGAAGCGAGAAAATATTTGTGCAACTCCAGTGCCTAACGAGTTTGATAGAGAGTGTGAAGATATTACACCTAAACACAAGTTTAAAAACCTTAAGAAGTATCATATAAACAAACATGAAGTAATGAGAACTGATTTAGGCCCCAAAACCATAACTATACTTTCCATTATACTTGCGGTTAGTATTTCAATTGTGATATATTATATTTTTGATGTCAAATGTGGTGATTTGAGTTTGGAACATTTGAGAGACACACTTTCAAGGAAAGTTTATGGTCAAACTGAGGCAATGATTGACATAGCAGAAATTCTGGAAGCCAAAGTTGAAAGTAGGATTTTACTTTTCACTGGCAGCACAGGTGTCGGTAAGACTTACGCAGCCTCATTAATCTTAGAGAACACTGGATTTTCATCAAATGTTTACCACTATACAATGCCTAGTTTTGAAAATACATTTACAACTGACCTAATGCTTGGTTTAACTTTTTGTAAGACATCAGTGGTTGTTGTTGATGACCTAAGTATAGAAGATATTCAGGCTAAATCACATATACATGATATTGTTTTAAAAGCAAAAGCACTGGAAAAAAATATTACAATAATATTAATCTACAATTGTGATAATACTGCTGGCAGTTTTGTCAAAAAGTGTGGTGATAATTTTCACACACAACTTTTAGATAAATATAAAGATGTTGGAGCTTTAAAGAAAATCATACAATTTAAACCATTGACTGAAGACTGTCTCATTAAGTGTATCGAAAACGAGTTGGGAAGCCGAAGAATTCACGAACAGGACAAAAATAGACTATTAAAAAACTTCAATGTTTCGCTGGATGGCTGCAAAGGAGTACACACAAAAATTAAGTTTTTGAACATTATCTAGATATAAGGTATTGTAGTGATTATATATATGATAGCATTTAGTGTGATTATAAATTTGTTATAACAGATAAGTATTAAGTTTATACTTTTTGAGAATAATGTAGATAATATGTTGTTAGTACAATTTTGTAGAATTAAATGGGTACATTAGTGAGTAATTAGTCAAAATATTATATAATTAGATGAAACCTGGAAATGAAGATTATTAAAAGTTATCATAGATCAAAAGAACTTTATTTTAGAGAATTTTACATGATAATCGGCAATGCAGAGGTTCAAGAAATTATGTTGAATACAAATATACTGATAATTCTTTATTACACCTACACTTCCACATAGGAATTTATTCTACAACAAACTTAGCCACCTCCTAATAAAGAGCACATTTAAAATGAAATTTGTGGTGCATTTAAGTACCAAATAATTTTGTAATAGTAGTAATCTAACTACAGAAATACAAATAAATTTCAAATACATGTATAGGCAAAGGTGCAATATTGATTGTAATTTTGACAAAACATATTGTTTTATTTTTTTCAATATTTGATAGAGTACATGTCATGCACGCTTACAATAATTTCAATACTAAGTGGAAACACTCATACAATTTAAAATAAACATCAATAGCATTATTTTATATGTTACTAGAATGAAACTCAGCACAAATAATGCTATTTAATAGTTAATAAATATAAAAAATCAGGAATTTTCAATACATTGTACTGCTGTCTTATTACAGTAATATCATGGTGTCATAGTTGGTTGTAATATAGGACCAATCTAAGGTTTGCTACTATACTTATAATGCATTGGCCTACTTGTAGATATTAATCTTAACACCATGAAACCATTTGTGAATTGTGATGTTTGTGTCACAGTTGGTATAAGTACAGTATTTTTACTGATTATTAAGAAATACATTTTTATCAGTAAAAAAGAAATGTGTGTGCAAATGGCCACATCAAATATTATAATGAGTAAGTACATCTTCCAATTTAAAAGTAATGTATTATAGTAATATTATTCTTTGTTAATTGTTAAGATATTAGATAATAAAAAAGCAGCCAATAGAAAAAGTTGAAATATTATTTAAACACTCCCCTAAATACAAAAGCCAGTGAGATAAATGCATATAAACAGGTAAATGTGCATTATTAACAATTTGCGGAGAGCTGCGAAATTTCAAAATAGATGTTGATTTATAGATGATTGAGTAGGTATCGCTTTAAGGATTCTCTTTATTTGGAACACTGGTGACATGAGGGAAAACAATATAAATTTTACACAAATACATAAACATATTTCTGCCTATGAAAACATTGTTATCTTTTATAAAAATCAGAAAGACAGATGATACATTTGTGCATCTTGCATAGATTGCAGGCTAGTTTCATCTGATAACATAAAAACCTAAAAAAACATAATACTTAAAATATACGTACCTATGTGTTAAAAGTTGAAAAATTAAGTAAAATAAATACCATAAATATAATAAAATAATAATCTGACTTCAGTACCTATGTATACTTAAGCTTCGGATCTTTTATAGGTACCTACTTCGATATAGCACAGTACTTACGGAAAAAATGGAATATGTCCCTTTCAATAAGTAATTATGAAATATTTTCAAAGTGACCATCAAATGTTCATTCAGGCTGAGGTGCTATCGTATGTCGTTAGATGTGACCATTCCATTAAATTGGGTAAGTAGGTAGTAGACATCAAAGGTGATTGCTTACAAAAAAATCTTTGCGTGCTCATTTTCTTTCGATGTAGGAAAACATCCAGTAGTGCGCCACACTAAAGGATAGGTATAGTGTATATATTTTGTCAGAACCCTTCCCGGGCGCGTGGTATATGTATTAGGTACCCTCAGAAGATGAACAGACAAAAATTTAGTTTATATATTAGTTAAACAGAATCACAGTACTTTGATGTCTTTACCTACCTACGTGCATGGCATTTAGCAGCTCTGATAGGTACCAATACATTAGTTATAAGATCTTATCGGAGAGCTTAAATAAAAACAAAGCTTTAGGTACCTTTGTTCTAACTAGATATCAAACATCAATTGAAAATATTTTAAATACCTATGTATTAGCTAGGTAATGTTGAAGACGACACTTTTAACATGCAATGTGCAAATCAATATCTATGCTATGTACACAATTTAAATTACTATTTATGTATACTTTCAAAATTAATTTAAAACATTGATTAAATACTAAATATGCGTAACAATAAAGACTAGAATACATTGTTTTAGTTTTTACAGTTATTGGCACTAAATTCAATGACAATGGCACAACTATGTACTTTGGATATCATGAAAACACCACCATCATTAGGGATAATACGTAAGCAAATTTAGAATATATTATGCATTTGTAGGTAATTTATTATTACAATTACAACACCCATGATGTTTATAGGTAAATTAATATTTGCTAACTATGCTAAAATATGTTACAAAATGTAAAAAACATGGTTAAATGTAATTTAAATCTAAATATTTCTAGGAAATACTGAATTTACTGTAGACTTACAGTTAAAGATCCAATAGGTAAGATTTAAGCACTTTTCAAAAGTGGAACTGTGCAAAAAACACTTTACATTACATACATTAATATCACTGTTGACGAAGCTCATCTTTGTGAATTTAAAAACCCAACAACCTGACCATTCTCTTGCACAGTTAACACTTTAAAATTCTAAGCTTTTCACAATTAAAGTTGATTTATTCGACAATCATGTATCTACATACAAACCTAAGATCGCAAATAAAATATAAAATCAGTCTAAATACGAATCGCGGTGAATAAATAAGAATGTCTAATAGATAAATAATTCTGTGTATGAAAGCAAAAAGCTGAGTTAACAACATTAAAATCTAAAATTGACAAAATTGATATAATTCACTTAAAATGTAATAAGTTACAATGAATCCACACTAGCAAATATTTCTTCATAAGTAGCTCAAAAGTTAATAATATATTAATAAACTACAAATTCATCTCACTGAAACATATAAGTATCTAAATGCATAGTGCCAATAACTGCATAGTTAAAGTTTATTAGTTACTTAAGTCTTACTAACTAGGTATTTGATAACAAATAGAACACCATTTTTAAGCACGACAAAACATTCATAGTTTAAAATGTAGAGAGACTTACTGAGAAATGTGCTAATAATTCTAAACTTTTTTTTTGCTGATTTAGGTACTTATAATGTAAATAGATTCATTTAGTATCAGATCTGATGATGTTGAGATTTCTTTAATTAGGTAGAGCAGCAACAATTCGCCTCGATATTCGTTGACAATTTTCGATTGTGGCCGAGATCAGTGAATTTTGGACCTTCTATTTAACTAGGGCAAAGCATTGAATATTAAACGAGATCACATTTCAGCCACATTGTGATGTTTTCGGTAGGTACTTATTTCTGAGATTTCGACGGACATGAATTTCTTTTGAATTGCTTTGATTGGTGTAGGTAGATAAAATTTACCTATATATAATTAAATTAATTTTGGGATTACAAAGAATTCTAATAAAATTCGTGTAATTTTGAAATAGCAGAATTAGATTTTTTGAAGACGCCATGGATTATATTAAGTGGTCTGCAAGATCATTAAATGCTTTGAAAAGTTAAAACTGCAGCTACAGTATCACCGTTGCAAATAATTTGCTTTGTTTGACCATTATCCTCTGGCGCCGGGGACTGGTTTGGTAACGAGACTAGTTAGGAGCGATGGAAATGTATTGCCGTCCACTTGTTGTGGCGTTTGTGCCATATACGAGTTTCCTGTGATTGATGTGTAGCTCGTCGGCCTTCGGCATCTACACTTTGTGTAACACAGACATATGCTATGACGGCTACATCGTCTCCGAGAAGATGCACTCTAGGGTTGAGAACCATCGTATTAGTTTTTACGTGGGTTGGTGTGTTGTCAATAAAGAACTTGTGGAATTCTACACCTTCCACTAGATTGCCTAGTGCATCAGGGTCGAATGCAGTTACGTTGGGATCACATAGTTTGGAATAAGTTTCGTAATCGCCGTTGTTGATAGAATCAATGAGAACTTCTGTGACTTTAATCACTTCTGCGCGGCGTAAAGAAGCATTGCTGTCGCCACGAGCCTTGCTGAATGAATCTGCTTTTGTCAGTGCCTCTTCATCATGTTCTTTAGAGATAACAGTACAAGCTCTATCAACGCCTTTCTTATCTTTATCTAAATCATCGTCTTCCAAAGTTGTACTGCTGTCAGTTGATTCTTTGACTTGCGATCCATCGCCTTTCTTATTCACCATTGACTTTCCGGAAAAGTTTCGAGTAGCAAGCATAGTAGTCAAGATTGCGCCTTTCAATTTGCGGCGAGCATTGAATTTCTTCAAGCAATCCACCGTTTCTTGCCTATGCATAACTGAGGCAACGCGTTCTCGGTGGCAAATCCATGGATGCTTCAGAGCTTCAGAAGCAGTGATCCTCTTGCTGGGGTTAACAGTAAGCATCTGATTTATGAGGCTTTTTGCTTCAGGTGTTACAGTATCCCACTCAGGTGATGGATAGTCGTAAGCGCCAGCTTTAATCTGCCCATAGAGGCGATGCTGATCTTCATCCCAAAATGGAGGATATCCTACGAGCAATATGTACAAAATCACTCCACATGCCCAGATATCTACCGGCTTGCCGTAAGGTTCCTTTTTGAGAACCTCTGGTGACAAATATCCAGGAGTTCCAGCAAATCCAAACCATGCTTGTTGTTCACCTTGTACTTCTATTGCCAAACCAAAGTCTGCCAACTTTACAGCTGCCCCTTTAGCTTTACTAGCTAGTAAAAGATTCTCAGGCTTTAAATCTCTATGCACAACTCCATTGTGATGGCAGTGATGAACAGATTCCAGAATTTGTTGTATACAGTGAGAAGCATCAGCTTCTGAATAAAATTCACGTGCCACAATATCTTCAAATAGTTCACCTCCGGTTACCAAATCAAACACCAGATAGTGAAAATGTTCTTCTTGAATGGAATCGTGCAGTCTGACAATGTTAGGATGTTGAAGTTTTCGACAAATCCGGGCCTCCCTTTCTAATTTTTGGAAGTCTCTAGCAGAAAGCTTTTTCGTGTTGATGATTTTGGCAGCAAACTCATAACCGGTTGATTTTTGAACAGCCCGTCTCACAATGGAAAACGCTCCTTTGCCTAATTCTTCTTTTAAATCATAATTATCAGAAAATCGAGTGCTAACACTTTCACGATTTGGATTGGCCATCTTAAAAATATACTTACGTCGCTGGCTCCAAAAAGGTAACTTACTGAGTTAACTTTGAGCACGTATCTTTAATATTATAGATGGTAACTGAAACAATAAGATAAAGCAATTGATATAATGAGTTTGTATAAATATCTAAACAATTTAAGGCAGTCAGGAGAGGTTTCAGAATGTTATAAACGTTGAGAGTTTATTGGTTACTGGTAAATTTACGATACGTATACTATACAAGGGGAAATTTACTAAAAGCGAATGAGGCAGTGAAAATAATGATATATTCAATCAATAATTGCTTTTTTACCAATACAGTTACTAAGAAAATTGCCCTTACACCGACGTACAAGTACAAATAGAAAACGGATAAGCTCCTTTAGAAATCTATGCCCTTCGAGATGATCATAATTATATTGGAATAGATAAAACATCATGAAATTAATTGTTTGAAAAGATTACTTATAATGGATGATGCACAATCTATTAGTAAGGGTGTATTAAACATTATTAATTAATACTATCTATTATACCTTAGTCAGTCCTACTGACAATCCAACTAATTTAAAATTTTGGGTCATAAGAGTTATTTTTGTATTTTGAAATAACTGATTATTTCTACTCCACTCACAAAATGGTCAGAAAATAGATTTTGTCAAGGAGCCGACGAAATTTATCCGAATGAAAATCGTCGGCACTATTTTGGTCACTCATTCTAAATTGAAGTTCTACATGCTCAATATAAAACGCGTAGATGCCGAGACAATTGTAACCGTTGTCACAAACATAGACTTCTAATATTAACACTACGGCACCGGGATGACATTTAGTTAGCGCAAAATAATCGATACACCATTGTCTCAACACATTCACCAAAATTCCGAGGACGTTTTATTCCACTTAAAGATTAAAAAATATATAAATACCACGAACGTGCTTAATTACGATAAATATTCACATTCAAATTTAAAAATAACACTCGATATTAATTATATGCAATAAAATGATCATTGCGCGACTTTCGACGATATTCTTAGCATTAAGCAGCTAGTACAGACGACAGGCAATATGTTTAAAATGCTATCAATTAAGTTCACTACACCAAATACACGAGAATCACTATATTTATTTCGTTAGAAAATGCTGAATTACCTGTTATGTGCCCATTTTACACAAAATTCACTAAGATGATCAAAAAACGAAGGGCCCGGCCCTACACCACACTCGCCTTCTGCTCCGGACACGAGCTTCGGGGTCAAATTCATAGACATTTGTGTGTTGCCAGTGGTATAGACTGTTAAAAATTTGTTTTCGTAGTTTCTAAATAGGCATTATTTCGTAGTAACAAATATATAGTTGGTGGGAATAGTTAAAAGAAGCGTCTTGGTTTACACAAATTCAGGATTCTATCATTAATATCAGTGCTACGACAAATTTTCAATCCGTTATTTTTACTTATGTAAATACTGAATGGGCTTCGTAAAATCGATATACTAGCGCAGCGCTAAACCAAAGAGAATTGAAAGTCCTGCGCGCTACGCCATCTATCGTAGGTAAGGTGAGTTCAAAAAGTTGACGTTCGGAAATGGAATGTAAAAAAATAATGTAAGCACATGTAAGGATATTAGAAGAGTTGAACGATATATACCTAAGTTAAAAGTTGATAATTAATATTTTGAGGCATATTTGATGTGTCTGAGAAGATAATATGATGATTTTATAAAGGATCTATGGTTATATGAGATGGTATGGTTGTATAAGTATTACATTAAACACCAAAGGCTTTACGGGCTCTAATTTTTTTATCAAATTGTTCACAAAGCATGGCATTTCTCTTACTACCTGATAAATAATTATTCCCTCGATTTATTTCAGAAAAGGTTGACATTCTTATTGTTTAACTAACTGTCCTCCGCGGTTTCACCTGCGTTCCTGAAGGTCATAATATTTACTCGGGATAAAAACAGACCGATAAAATAAAAAACATTGTTCTTTTGTTTTAAGAGAAACTGTTAATTTAACATTACGAACATACCATAAATTCTTTTTTATTTGTATAGATACCATTATGTTACATACGTAATAATTATAAAATTTATGAAATTAGCCAGTCCTTTATTAGTTTTACTATCTAAATCTGGAAACATATTGTTTGACGACATGTAGGTTACTGTTATTTTAGGTCTTCCCTAATGACAACTATAGCTTGTTCCAGTATTTGTCAAAGCAAATAAAAGTAAACTAAAACCCTTTCTATTAGTAATTTATTTCTACCGCTCAATGTGCGATAAATACATTTTTTATAGGGTTATATAATTAAGGAAATAGAGAAAATCACATATTTTAAAGCAAGTTTTACAATAGGCCATGGATTTTTCATTATTCCTAGAGAATATTAGACCTACCATCCCAACCTTAATAACAATTTTTTTGGGTTAATAATATAAAAAAAACTAGCTATTCCCCGCGGTTTTCGTCCGGGTTACCGCGGGATTTAAGCGCACGAGCGTTTTGTAAATTTTTAACTGTCTCAAAAACCATAATTTCAATATGATGTAAACGTCAAATATTTTGTGTGTTTGGTGATAGAATAATTTATTTTTGTAAGGAATACTATATATATCATAGTTGTAATCCCCTTACTTTGCCTTGTATAGGGATGTTTTTGCAAAAAAGTTGAAACACGTATTTCTTTCCAAATGCCTAATTATGTGTTTTCAGTTCCCTTACTTAAGGAGCAATGCCCCTAGAAACATTCAACCCCTATTTCACCCCTTTAAAGTTTATTTTTTGAGAGAAATGACCCTGTCTTTCCGCGGAATATATTCTATCTCCTTACCGAATTTTCTTACGATCAAATCAGCCGTTTATAAATACATATTCACACAGTGATTTATTGGTAAGTAAGTACTTAAGAATTAAAGCAGAATAAAATATAATTTGCGTGATAAGGTTTATGACATTATATGTATATTTAAAAACTTAACCTTATTCATTTAAAGTTTTTGTTTTTAATTAAATATTGAGTTTTTTAGATAGTAGCATTCTGGATAACGTCACGTATTCCGTTTGGAAAACTCTATAAATTATTTTGATACGCATGTCAAGGAGGTACGAGGAAGTGTAGTCCGCCATCTTGAGGATATCCGCCATATTAGAAATGGCATATAAATTAGCTTATCGCATGCTGCTTGTCTAATACCTTTTATTTGAAACCCATTTATTTAGGGAAATTTTATCGCTCATATTTGATCATACGTCAAATATGATTTCGACTCACATCATTAAGCTTACGTATACAACTCGTCAAACCATTTCCTTTGATACATTGTTCACGGAGGGTTGGTTATGAAATAATAAATTACTATCTTGTTGTATCTGCCAGATTTGGGATGACGTCACTTAGCAAATCATGAGCCTGTGTGCAAATCATTGTCACCACAACCAAACGTGTGTGCAAAATTTCAGCTCAATTGATTGGGGGAAACTGGTTTCAAATTCATTTGGAATATATGACCCAAATATACCAAGTAATTTATAGGCAATGTTAGGTTGTGTTAATTAAATGCTTTAATGTTAAATACGTTCTGTTTTATTCTATTTGTGTCATTTATATTTATTAGCAGCTTAACAATGAGTCCTAAAAGTCAGATCAGATCAATATAAAAATAGCTAAAAAATGCAATATTTTTGCCAGTTCTTTTCGGTTGAGTGCTGACTTCTAATTAGTGGAAACTTCGGTTACTTTGACTTTCGTATGCCCTAAGTGAGCCTAAACTGACACTGAAAAAAATATTTTGAATATGGAATGCCTCACTCTACAGGTCCGATGGCTTCCTGTTCATTATGTAAAACTGAAAATATTAGACATATAATAAAAACATAAATCCATATTGCTTATTATAAGTAAGTAGTATTAAAATAGCTATACTTAAACAAAATTTCATAAAACCAGTGGTCAAATAGGTCTTAATATGCGATCCTATAATATTGGCATTTTAAAAATATCTTTTTTTATTTTCTTTAAAGATTTTACGATAAATTGCTGTAGATTCCTATATTGTATTGCTTTTTTTATAAAATTAGGTCTATCCGCGCTTGCTCAGCTCGATGTTTTGAGCTGAGCCTTGTGATTCCTTATTAGTATAGTAGTTTTTTTTGTAAAACTGCATATATTATAGATATATGTAGTTTTCAATTAGCATAATTTTTGAATAAAAAAATACTTCAATTTAGTAGCACTTTCGTAAACATTTATCATAATTAAAATTATACTGTATTAAAATATTTCGGCCTCGAATGGTTCTTCTTCCAAAATATCTACATATATGTCCCATGACAACTGCATCTCGATGCAAATACACATAATATTGGCAAGGCTATAGGTAATACTTAAGTCAAACTCGATTAATATTTCCAAAATATAAAATATTAACGATCATAAAAAATACGAATTTATCACTTTCTATGTCAAATACTCATGTAACGCATTGTGAATTAACCTTAACATTGAATGTTGTCGTAGCGGACCTTTTTATGCTCTACAACTTTTTTATTCATAATTATATCTCTTACGGATTAGGGAATCTTCATAAGAAACTTATAAGCTCGACTGTTTTTTCGTCGACTTATGTTGCATAACTCCACAAAAAGCCCCTTTATTGTAACGGGATACTATAAACCACGCTGAACGTTCATTTAAATATTGGTGAAAGATTTTTTGAAATCGGGTGAGTAAATTCGGACATTCCTACATTCTTAGAATTTTTACCTTCTTACAATATTAATGTTGATTATTGTTCAAGTTAAATAGAGAGTAAGGCTACCGTTTAAATGTACAGTCTACGTCAAAAATGGCTGATGTAGTTCGAAAATAATATATTTGTAGCGTCGTTGGTTATATCGCCTTTATGCGATTTTAATTACATTATCCTACTAATATTATAAATGAAATATAACGATACGATGATAAATGCGAACGTGTGTGAGTGTTTGATACTCTTTCAAGCAAAAACTCCCGAACGGTATTGGTTGAAACTCGGCTCATACAATACAATATACTTTATTTGTACAACACATAACAGGAGAAGAGGTAATATAAACAAATGGATTACAGAATAAGTGTTTACAAAATAGGCGGTCTTATCGCTAAAGCGATTTCTTCCAGACAACCTAGGGGTAGCAGGATACAGAAGAGGATAGCAGGTGTTGCACGTTCAGACATTTGACATAAATAACGAAAACCTACATCTATGTTAATAAATACTTATAAATTAATAATAATAATAAGGTAAATATACTAATATATATACTAACTATAGTAATATGTATATAATATATATTATTTATATTAAAATAAATAGATAGAGCCTACCATAGAACATCATAAAGGCATTATACCGGGAATATTTAACATCCCTCGGGAATGCGGGTGAAACTGCGGAGGACAGCTAGTAATAAAATAAATAGAAATAATTGATAATAACCATATTAAATATACACCTCAAAACCAAATATATGAGAAGGAGTGTATTAACTAATATACTATAGGATTCAAATTGTATGTTCGCATTTAGTTTTGGTTTTGTTGCTAACTACGAGACGTGACAATATCATAGTTACCGCTCGGTAACGGGCGCGGTGGCATGAAAGACCCCTTGTGAACGGGCCAACTCCACAGTTGATTCACAAAAATCAAAACTGGTTCGCATCTTGCGCAAGTGCAAGGGGGATCAAACAAGGGCTTTTAGAACGGGCCCTTCCAAAATTCGCCGGTGCACAATGCACCCTCCGAACCATCCCCACGCGAGCACTCTTATTATTACGCGACTCCGGTTCCTGTCCCCATATTGTTCATATTATTTTGGTATTCGCTTGACGCGTTGCAAAGTTTTCGTAGCTCTGTGCCATAACTTTTTAAAATAAAATTCAAAATAAATAGACATTGGTATCGTAATGGAAGATTGTGAAGTGAGATCAGATTGAGAAAATTTTGTTGAATCAGTAACAAATATTTGCAAATTATTCGCTCGATGGTACTCGATCGGCTAAGACTTCGTTTCTGTCACCTTATATTTGTAGCGAAGGGAAGTATTAAGGTTTCGAACGCTGCGGTCGTCTCAAGTTCCTTTTCTCATGACTGAACGTGCGTGTAAAATAATAACTTGAGAATAATATGTGTGGTAGAAGCGTCGGATGCACGGCGTGCCGCGTGCAGCGCCCGCACGGCTTTGTAGTGAACGAGTAGTATCGATCGTGGACTATTACGCTATCCGTGAGATCCGTTCTGTGAATTCGGTGATCGCTTCAATTTGGCGGGAGTAGAGCCGAAAGAGACGCGACGCTCTACTGTATGAAGAGTACATGGTAAGTTAACGAACTTGTTGACCTCATCAAACTTTTTTGTCTTATTGTACCGAATTAAGTTCATTGGCTGGCTTTGTCAGCTAGGTATTACATTTTTGATCGTGCGGTTTGAAACTATAACTGTAATTTTAGACCATTAAAAATTCAATATAAAAATTGTTACCTAAATAACGTAAAGTCCAGTCTTTAAAGGATCTCATATACATGATTTTAATGCCTTATATACCTAAATATGTACCTACAAAATGTATAAACGTATTGTCTATCTAAAATAACTTTTCTATTATAACATTTTTACTGTTTAAATGTCGAATACTTAAATGAAAAATAAAATGGAAAAAATTCACGAATAACCTGCTTAGGTATGCTTTGAAGGGGGACGCGGACGGCATGTTTTGTGAGGGTTACGTACGCGGCTACGAGTGATTTCACCCTGTGAGGGATATTTTGTGGGGACTAGACGTCTATACGAAAAAAGCAGCATCCTCTGAGCAACATAATATTGAATTACTTTCTCAACATGAATTTCCATTATAGACCTTATTTGAAACAGAAGATAATCTACTTTATTGTAACAGCGAAGGTATATTGTGTATATTACATGATTGTCTACATTTCTACAGTGATAAGTAGTAGAAACTCCCATAGCTTTCTATAATCAAATGCTGTAGGTCTTACCATCGAATAAACAGGACTGCACCGTGAAGTGAACGACAAAAGGTCTAAATTGACCTGTTGATTGAGCATTAAATCATTGGCAATCCCCACATAAAATGAACCAATGTAGATTATTATTGTATCAATTCATAATATAAATTTATCAACTTCTTTATATTGAGATTTGAAATGAATCTTTATTTGTTGTTCTATATTCAACCCTCAGTATAATATATACCTATTGATTATGATCCTTATCATATCCCAGAAAGATCTTAATAAGTAATGTAGAGGTTTAACCTAATCCTCCTAAATCTATCACTTTTATTAGAAAAGGGAATGTGGATGTGTATTATATGAGTCCCTTAAGAGAACGAACCAGATAGTTAAAGGCAAGTACTTAAAGATCATAAATATATCATGTTCCGTATATTAATTAGGGATAATGTGACATATCTGATGTACCTTATATGTGGAAACCCTTACATGTTATACAGTTAGATTATTTAGGCACCTGTTTCGAAAAGCGTAGTTTAATAAATTTTGGACGGATACTATGTATCATCGGAGACGTAAGTATGATTGGAAAATAACGCAAAACTGTCAAGTATTTTTTTTTAGGAGTATAAGTAATCTTGGAGTGCACTACCACGCGTACCAGTGCCAATGGTGCAAATGTCCAATGGTGCAAATGTCCAATGGTGCAAATGTCCAATGGTGCAAATGTCCAATGGTAAAAATTTCCACCGAAAGTATATATTGATTAGCATGTTGAACAAAAACGACCCCCCTGAGCATAAACGACTATCGCAAGCGTGGCATCATCGCATCGAGTGCGCCAAAAAGCTGGATTGTATGGAGAATAGAACTCCGCGCACACCGTGACGTTGCGCGATGTTAAATTTCCCATTGCATTGTTTATGGCGCACTCTATACGCTTACGATAGATGTTCGTGGTTAGGCCTCTGTATACATTTTTTTGGCTGGTAACACTAAAGCTCGCGCTAATAGTTACTCTACAAAAATGCCTACTTCACTATTGAGTCTTTGTCTGTTAATACTTATAGATATTTAATGGGTAGGTATCTTTTTTATTTAGTATGCATGGGCTTGTTTAACCATAATCTCACTACAGCGATGGCTCTCATGTGCAGTCGCCGAAACGCCGGTAGGTGCTTGGCGACAGAATTCGACTTGAGGGTGATAGGGAGCCAGTCAGGGGTAGTACAAAGTAGGATACTTAAAACCGTCCTATTGGTTCCTATGCGATTGTTTTCTTAAATTTAATGCTAATGCTCAACTGGAGACTAGGACTTGACCTTACAATGTGTTCAACGTCACTACCTATCCAAAACATTACATGCTTGATTATCTTTTTTTATATTATACTAGCTTTTCCGACAGACGGTGTCCTGTATGTAATTTGTAATGTTCCATAAAAAAACAATGCAGCAATCCAATTGTGAATCTAAACCATTCTCAAATCCATTGTTACACACAAAAAAAAATCATCAAAATCTTTCCAGCCGTTTAAGTGGAGTTCATTCATACACACGGCCAGAAGAATTATATATGTGTACTAGCTCTCCGGACAGACGTTGTCCTGTCGAAATAAGTCCATACAATAATGCAGGAATTTGGTCGCAGCGCTACCTACCGGGTCCAATTGTGAATCTAAACCATCCAGGGCGCCACCCAAACGCAAACAATTTTTTTATTCAAATCCGTCCAGCCGTTTAGGAGGAATTCACTTTCAACACGTACAGTAGAATTATTTATATAAAGATTAAGGCTACACTTGTTACTAGGATATATTGAAGATTTAGAGAATACAGATAAATGGCTGTATGTAGTGTAGGAACAGATGTTCGTGTGGTACCTACATGTAAAGCCATGAAACTATTTAATTATGTTTGGGATGAAAGTATATTTTTCCTTATAAGCAGGTATTAGCGTAATACCTGAAACCCTACATTTAAGTAAATCCTGGTATAAGTCAATATATGTTTTAATTTACTTTACGAACTTGGTATTGAGTGATTCTGACTATGTTTAGACAGCCTACAATCGTGTTTTTCCACGCGATCTAGGAGTTCTATTCTCCGCTATAATCAAGATAACAATTTTTGATGAGCGTGTGCTCACAAGCGTAACTTCATACAATCTTTCACATTTATATGTTGGAAGGAAAAATACGAAAAAGAGGTTCGTATTTTTGCTTTTGTCTTTGGAACCCCAAAAAATGAAGGAACGGGCGATCTAATGTTACAATAATATTACCTCATAAGTGAATTGGTAGTATATGCTTTACTAACAGTGGAACTAGCCATCCATCATTCGTAACAAAATACCACATACTTTATGTGGTGGTGTTTGTCATAATCTTTTATACCATACATAATTTTTAAGACAGTAGCGGGTCTCACGGATAGATAACGAAAACCAGTGATTTAAATTGTCTCTGCCCTAGAGATGCCTTAAAGTGGGATATTTTTATAGCTGATTAAAATTTTGTGGTGAAACGATGCTCAATTTTGTAAGAAGAAACACTTTTTTTAAGTTCAGATGATGCCACTTTGTTCCTTAATTAGTGGATTTAGTGCACCCCTACTACCTATAGAAGTGGACTAACACTGGAGAATTCATATTCATTGTCAAAATGTGGGCACCCCTTGGGGACAACTCAGGCGCTGTGCGGCAAATTCGACTTTCATGTATTCCATAAACAAAAGCAAACCCCATTTTGACAGACTTCGGGGGCTGAATGCTGACTGCCCGAATTTCATCAACCAAATTTATAAGCTAGGGGATTGTAGCTTAAAAATTGCGTGTCAAATCTGTTATTATTATTTGTGGGATAAAATTATTGTTATTTGCATCGGAATGGAAGTAGAAAGTGATTAAAATTTATAATTCAATCTAATTTTAGATTAACAGATGATAGGTACATCGATGCTAAAGAAAAACGAGGTTTGGTGCTTTTGCTAAATCATCCCTGAAATTACTTTGTCTCCGTTTGTTTGTTAGGTACCTTTTCACATCCACGGTTGATCCAATATTCATGAAATTTGTTACATAGCTACTTTAGGTCATAGATAAGGTTAAAGGGAACTTTTTTCTCAGATTATTTATTAGATTCCCGGGACGTGGGTGAATTAAAACAAAGTATACAATTTGTTAGCAAGAATTTTTATCTGACTACTACGTTATTGAGTGCCCCATAAGAGGCTTTGTACATACGTAGTCGTAGGTAACTAAAACGTATCTGCGTACCAAAAGCTGATCTCTGAAACCGCATGGAAAACGGAATCATTGAGGTGACGTATACCTACATACAAACATAATAAATGCCTCGTGCCTACGTACATACAGTGAATAGCGTGCGGAAGCCACGTGATCGAGGGTCTCATAGGCCGTGTCCGCGTGGCATGACGTCATATCCGTCGCTACGCTACCTTACATTTCAGGTTTTCTTCGACGGTTGTACAATGGTACCTTGTTGCTATTCAACGATATTTATTTTTGATTTTAGTGAGAGTTGGGTATAACTCATACGTAATTTTCATTTGAATCATAAAGTTAAATATAATTTTTTTACTTGTTTATGCTGTAATAGTTGTTTTTTTTAATCAACTAATAACTTGCATGCAAAGAAATGCTATTGCAAAATTTGATAAATTAGGAAGCTTGTCATTTCTTTTCTCGGAGCTCGTGATTATTTCGCGCCCAATGTAACAGTCCTTACATTTTACATCGTGTTATGACGAAAGGTATAACGACAAATACACGGATGAAATATTAATTTGCATGTGTACTAACGTACGTGTCTTTAACTTTAGTTTTTAATACTCCTTTTGCTCTGACAGCTTCGTTGCCTTATTAAATACTTAATTAATCACCAAAAAAACAATTTACCTAGTTTTGTACCTACCTAATTGCTGAACTATACTTTTACAACTAGAACATCTAGTCTTGCAAAAGACAGCTGATATGGGATGACATACGGCTGCAGGACGCGGCCGGTCCAATATAAATGCTAATTCCTCGATAAGATGGTACCCAAGATTAAAGCAATCACATGTGTGCCTATGTATAAATCAATATAAGTAGGTAGTTGTTTTCCACAAGTAGTAACTAGGCAGACCATGTAGTTTAGACATAGGGTAATATGGTACATTAATAACTTTTTAAATTTGTTTTAAGTATCTATAAGATTAATAAATAAATATCGTGAAATATTTTCCACACATTGTCCACTGATTCCAAATAAGTAGTGCTGTAAGGTTAAGCATCGTAAGAAGTTGAACAGATCCAAATTTACAATAAACTATTACGCTAAAACTATTTCATATAAAAAATGGTTGTCTATAAAGTCGGTTTACGGACGGTAGTTTAAAGTGACAACATCATATCAAAACTGAATTGAATCATTTCGATTGAATTATCATTATTTTGTATGGGTATAAATAAGGAGTGCAATGAAATCTATAATTTACAATTGTACTTTTAATCATTTAAAACTCGATTTTATATTTTATTATTTTTTATTAATAAAAGAATAAATATTTGAAATTATACTAGTAATCAGATTTTTAAAATGCAAGAATAATTAATCTTGTACAATGAGCGTAACGGGACATTTTTTCGTGCATGCACCCAGCGTTCATCGATTTATAAGACGTTGTCACGTCAAAATCTTGAACGATATTTACGCCCATTCACCAGAAAGACATATTTACACATACAAATCAATTTACAATAAACTATTACGCTAAAAGTAATTATTATTGAAGACATTTTATTGAAAGATATTTACGCCCCGTCACCAGACATATGTTTACACATACAAATCGTCATGTTTACCCTGGGTGGGAAACAAACCTACGACGTATAGCTTAGCAGACTGTCTCACACCCACTACATGAACGGACCTACTGATATTTTCTATTCTATTACCTTTAGCCATACGGCTCATATTCCCAGGATAAAAGTAGCTGATATTTTCTATTCCACGTCATTGTCAGCTATCAAGGTGTGAAAGATCATACCGAAAATACCATATCTCCGCAATCTATAATATACCCAAATAAGGTAAACCCAGTTAAAATTTGAATTTAGAAAGACGAATGTCAGATATCAACTGTATTTACGCCAAATTTCAAGGTAATCGGCCAGTCCAATATTGTTTTTGAATTTTAAACTGCTGATTTTATTTACGTAGTGGTCAATTTACCTTCACCTTAAAGCGAAAATTTATTATCTGCTGAAAGAAATATTGACAAATTAAAAAAAAAAAGATTTTTTTCCAAAGTTTCATATGAACTGTGTTTATTCCTCTTTCCCCCCAAGGGATCAGTTCAACACATGTGAAACATGTATCTATCTATCCTAAATATATATTTCTTTATTCTGTTTTAGAAATGTATTATTTTATCAATATCTATTAGAATATATACACTAAGATTTTCTGAGCTTTTTCCAAATTTTTGCCCCAGAAAGTGATTAAATTTAAAACAAAAATAAATTTCAAGAAAGACATTTTTTTTTTCGAAAAAAGTTCAAAGAAAATGTTCGAGAAAATTCAAGAAACCATCGCCTAGTAATTTTTAACGCGTTTCCGGAGCTGTATTTCTTGATTCTACTGATCTCCTTTTAATTAAATAAAAAAAAAAAAGTTAATACCCCCAATCGAATTTCGATCTTTTTCACACGCATTTCGCAGATTGTTTTTCTTTACTTTTTATGAATCCTTAACAAATCGCTTAATTCAACAGTTTTTTTCAAAACTAATCCCTTTGCACTAAAAACACTAATGTTTTTGGTCAAAATAAAAAATTTCTTACTTTTTAATTTTCAATCATGGTTAGACGATAAACAATCTGCGAAAAGCGTGTGAAAAAGATCGAAATTCGATTGGAGGTATTAACTTTTTTTTAAATTTAATTAAAAGGAGATCAGTAGAATCAAGAAATACAGCTCCGGGAACTCGTTAAAAATGATTAGGTGATGGTTTCTTGAATTTTCTTAACTTTTTTCGAAATCATTGCGATCATTGGTTGCTGAGATATCGATAATCAAGGACAAAACGATCCGTTTCCATTTGAAGACCGATATCTCGGCAGGAAGTGGACGTATCAAGGTGTATAAAAAAGAAATTAAAGCAAAATGAACGAAGCTAAAAACAATTTTTTCCTCGCCCGTAGACAAAAAAAAAAAACCTAATTTCCTTTTTTTTGATTTCCTGTACGACCATTTCTCTCGAAGTTACGGCCTGTTGAAATTTTCCCAAAAATGGATTTTTTTTTTGATCCCTTAATTTTTTCCCTTAGTGTATTAGAAAACAAACGTCATGCAATTTTTTTTTCTATGTACTTAGATTACCTCCGACTGCCTATTATATATTGACATATGAGGAACTTAGTCAATTCATAAACCTTACCGTCGCCTTTTGTAAATTTGTAATCAATCAACTTCTCATTTGCCGTGAATCGATAAAATTTCCACATGTATTGGGTTTATTTTACAATGTTTTGCGATACCATGTATTTCTAGATTACTTACCTAGTAGCAACCTCTACACATGTTACTTGATATTGTGCAGTTAATGGTATTTGAAATACAGCTCAGACGTATGCGTTGGGAGGTTGGTCGACATCGGACACCGATGTATCTCCGGTTACACACAATTCCTTGCTGATAATTGTGCTTTACGCAACAGCTGATTCTATATATTTGATTAATTTTATTATAGACCTAAAGGTAGAGAATGTAGTTTATCATAGGCCGGTCCCGTGGGAAATTTGTGAATTCTCGCTCTAGTCAGAAACTTACGATCTGCTTCACTGCTTGTCTCTGGGTACAACTGGGAGCTTCAATATTTCTGCAGTCTGAACATTTAAGGTTTCTCGACAATTAGTCAAAGGTGCATTTCATAAATTTTCGATGCATTGTTTCAGTTATATGATAATTTACACCATATTCATATCACTTATTGGAAACACTATGTTGGTAAGCTGCATACCTAACACAATTGTAATTTAAAAAAAAAATGGAGTGTTATAATATTAATTACTAATGAGATCGGTATTACTTGTGTAGTTATTACTTTTACGTTGGTAAGTATGTAATAATACAGTTGTTATAATATGGCATCTTTAATTATACGTTAGTAATACTATACAATAAGGTATCCCCCAATGTATCTAATTTACCCAAATTCGTATATTAAAAGATTATCGATGATACACAAAAGCTTCGAGAATGAGGCATGGAATGAATTGAAAGTTGTCCTATACGTGATCAAAATTCGAATATTTTATCGGATAAATAAGCGGGAAAAATGCCGGCGCGTATCCACGTTTCACCAAAGCTCCGGCGGACCGTAGTAGGTACCAACAGATTTATATTTGAATTATTCATCCCTTGTTTCGATGCTATGCTTCAAAAGCGTATTTTTACTTTTTTCGTGATCAATGTAAAATTCCCTATGCTCTTCCATTCCAAATATCTTATCAATGAGAAAATTGAAAAATGAAGGTAGTATTTCTAAATAGTCCGCATAAGGCCGTGAAGGCATCAGAGACCTTCAAGTTAAAGTTGTTTATCTAGAATTATATTCTTACTAGGCAGGTACGGCTTTCGCCCTTCTCCGGGATAGAATGTTGAATATATTCTATCCGTGTGACATATTTCAATAAAATCCGATCGTGGTAACAAATACACACGGACATACAAACATGGATTTTTAATATTAGTAAGATAAGTATGAGTAAGTGGTACCTACTTAGGTAAGGAGAATTACTTATATAAATTCCGATACTTTCCAAAATTTGATCGATAAGATGCCTGACACAGAATGGAATTTTCCGTTTTTGTTTCTTCGCTAAATCTATTCCGAAACGCGAGAACCTACAGCCGGAACCTTTTTTATTGAGGCATTTATCGCTCACGTTATTGTCCTATATACAAATCGCTCAGAACATTCAAGCTGATTTTGTTATATAGAGCGTATGTATAGTGCTATATTCCAATATCTGATTTGACGACTTACACTGGGTGGCGGCTTACTTTTATCTTAACTACCAAGAAACCTTATATCTAATATTGTATCAAGTAGCTGTTCTACGCAAAATCTTCAGCATTTCTGGGTCAAGCGTAATCCAATGTGCTGCTATCAAAATCAATTCGTTAATTAAGTGTATTTAAAAAATATATTATTTATTATTTCAACAGTATTCATAAATTCCTTAAATAAAATAGCTGTAAAACCATTATGGTTTGCCCGTCTATAATGACTTAACAATTTCACGTCTCAGGCTCGACAACGCATTGGCAAAGCCCCTAGTGTTGCAAATGTTTATTGGCGGCGGTGACCACTTATCATCAGTTGAACGGATTGCCCCTTTGTTGGCCTTCTTAGCATAAAAAAATAAATAAAAGAAAATAGGTGTCGTATATATGCCATATATATATTATGCCTATATATATGCTATGCCATGTTATCTTATTACTTTCTTTACATACAGCCTTGTCTACTTCGGAACATTAGGTACATTGTATTCAAGCATAAAGATAAGCTTAATTACTCCAATGGCTCTGGTCGCATGTACAATTAAATAGTTACAAATGTGAACAAAAGTCGATGTAGTAAAGTTCCAAGAATATATTCTCTTTAATTAAGTAATACAATCCGTACAAAACTTTGCGAGTATTAATAATTAACAATGTGAGGGTATGTTAAGCTTCTTATATATCTGCCTTTAACGATCCTCTTTGATACCGTAGGTACTTAATCCGAGTTCTGTAAGAGTTTCCAGATACGCAACACATTAAAGTTGGTTAATCTTTTGAGTAACGCTACACAGTTTGATCTTTGATCAATACTTACATGTCGCTCAGGTCACATATGTACGTAAAACTTAATAACGTCAATGCTTCTCTATTCAAAAGCCAAATTAATGCCAATCCCAGCTCAGTGAGAGTAAATCCCTGCGACGATGATAGACGTCAAATACGCAAGGAAAATCTGAGTAAATTTCGCTGAATATTTTCATAAAATAATTTTATGCAAATTGAGGACACTTACAGTCAGCGAGCAAGTTAACAAACGTCCTTTATTTAGAACCCAATTATATATTTTGATATAGCTAATAATGCAAATCGTTTAGGTGGGATTTTGAGGTCAACATTTTTGTTAATTACTCTTAAAGTTAATAAAAAAATCGTTTTTAATCCTATTTCCTAGAAGAATTTACCTACGAAAAATAAAAAAAAACTTAAATAAAATGGCTATCTTAAATACGACAAATTCTTGTTCATTAGTTGCTAAACGTGTACAGTAGAAAATTTAATGGATAAGTTCTCACAAAGTAGAGGGTGAAAGAAAAACTGTCGACTGAAACAGTCTATTGCTTTTGTTAAATTTTGAAGCGCTTCTCGGTGCCTCTAGTTGGTACGTGTCTTAACAACGCTTTTATTTTTTCCCGTAAAGTAAATAAAGACGCTAAACAGCGAGGGTCGTGATGAAATTCGCAGTGGCGGCCGTGCGTGCCTTATCTTCCTATGTGGAAGCTTTTACCTCCATACCCCAGTACAGTCAACCCCTTCTAGATACCTACTTGAAGTTTAGATGTGCATGCTACATATAGTGCCTATTCGTTTTTTTGATATTTTTAACATTCTGATAATCGACCTTCGTAGTTGTTTAGTATTATTATTTATGTGGCCAAATAAATACTTTTTGTCTTGAAAAAGATACCTACTTAGTCATTTACGTACTTAGCTATGTTGTATTATTCAGAATGCTTAACTTATCAATGAAAGTAAATTATGATAAAAGCGCGAGCAAAATTGTATAAAAATTTATAAAAGGATTTCTCGTGCTTAGCGTAAAATGATTTTCGACGGTGCCGGTGTCTACATAGATTATTTTTTGTTGTTCGGTATTTCATTTCCTTATCGCCCTCATTTTATCAAGTTGTTGATTTTGCAGGATAACATTTAATTTTGTTTTTAATTAAATGTTGTGTAATGTCAATAATGGCTTTAGGTTAAAATACAATCCATCAATGTATGTTGATAATGAAATAAGTAATTTTCATTTTTAAATTAGGTATACGTTTAGTTACTGATTTTTGAACATTCCCTTTGGCTTAGGGTTTTCCTTTTCCTTGTCGGCACGAGCCCAACTACAGTACCTTTGGATAGGCCAGCTGGCTTGGTGGTTAGCGCTCTGACTGCCAAACCGAATGTCGCGGGTTCGATTCCCACCCAGAACAAACATTTGTGTGCATGAACATGTCTGTTTGTTCTGTGTCTGGTTGTAAATATCTTTTTATGTATGTATTAAAAAAAAAAGTAGTATACGTAGTATATCAGTTATCTGGTTTCCATAGTACAAACTCTGCTCAGTTTGGGATCAGATGGCCGTATGTTAAGAATGTCCCGGGATTTTATTATTTATATGTGATATATGCAGATTTCATACATTTCTAGACTTGCACTTGTATGAGCTTTCTGAATGACGCAGCATGCGTGACAGCAGGGTGAAATCAATTCGGTATCCTGAGTATTGGCACGCACTTCCAGTAACTTATCGGTAAAACACCCACGTGTCGTGTGATATCATTGAAATTTTGCAACGTAACAAATTGTACTTTATGACAAACTGTCCCTAGTGGGTAACATTATTCTCCCATAGAATATGTCGATGCAAAAAATCACGTGGATCCGTTTCATTGTTGCTGCGTGAAAGAAGGACAAACCAGCAAACCAAAAATCACACTTTTAAATACCTATAGTATTAGTTAAATATAGTTTCGATATTGTTTTGGTTGTTGTTGACCATCAAACATGATCAAATATTAAACTCCTAGGTATCTAGGTCTAACTCTTAGGTACCTACGCTCTATTAGCCCCTTCACTTATTCTTTCCTAATAATTTTGCAAATAAAGACACGCTTTTTCTCCGGAAATATTAAAGGTATATATAGGTACCATCCCGAATATACTGATAAGTGAGTATGTTACTGCAACGCGGTATTGTTTCGGTTGGTAAAAAAGTGATCGTTGCTAAGCCGTCAAGACAAGAACGGCCTAAAGTAAAAGAACCAACCTGCCTACCCATCCTCAAGAAATTTTAAATATCGAACTGCCCTCCATTTGTGGATAAGAACCCATCAAAGGGATTTCTTAAAAGGACAAGGAATTGCGTTTAATACCGGAGATTCCGACCTTTTTTAGGAGCTCTTTTAGTTTCAGCAGAAATCAAAAGTTCATATTATTTTGTTTCAAGCTTTCATCTCACGAGATCCGTATTATCTGGCGCTTTGTTGTATATTTATAAATAGATCACAGACAGTATATGTTTTGTATATCTATGACTGTGCAAAAATGCCAAAAATGAAAACTTTTAGTAGGTCGGTATTTATATATTCATGACTTTAGTGCGAACGTGATTGATTCACCACATGACGAAATACAGATTTGATTTAGTTCTAAGCAACATAATAAGATTTTTGTCATCATAAGAGAACATCAATATCCCTAAAAACATTGATGTACCTAAATTGTAAACGGTAAAACTTTGTGAATTATACATTCATTGGTAAACGGGTGTGATCGGGGTTCGCAGACCGCATGACGCCTAGCTGTCGTCCCCTCGTGCGACCCTGTTCTCATATTGACGTCTACTAAAACTAATGATATTGTTTAAAAGGACTCATGGAAATTAATCCACAAATATTTCTTTATCGACAATGAATGGTCTAATAACTATCTAATGGTCTAGATACTCTTCACGGTTTTTTTACCAAAACTAAATCCAAGTAGATATGTAGACGTTCCGTATAATTGCAGAACAACATATAATTATAGAACAGGGAGGATTTTTGCTACAATTGACCTATATTAGATTCATACGAATATTGTTCGATATAAAGATGGCGTTTACAGAACGGCTTTCATGGAGTAGACGTTTATGTAAATATCTAACAATACGGTCGTGTGTGTGCTATAATACCCCACGCTACGTCATACCTCCCCTTTTCTGCAATCGAACTAAAGCTCATAAATATACTTACTGTGATTTGTAACAGACGTACCTTCGTATTGACTGCCTGTCCTATGATGTTGGATTAAGGTATATTGAAATATTAAATTAAATCAAAAAACATTAATCCTTAAGTATAATGGATAATATTCCTAACATATTAATACTGTATTTCTGCGACCACTTATAACTTTAAATAGAGTTTTGAGGATTATATATGCAAGGAGTGGGCAACACTAGGCCGTTTTTTTTATTTTCTCTAATGGCATTACCTAATATTGTTAAGATCAAAAATACATTTTACAAAATCATTCAAAATTGAATTCTTGCTTGGAATAGCAGTACGTACCTACGTTGTAACATCAAAAGCAAAAGAACCTTTTTGTAATTAACAATCACCCTCTAATAAAAAAAAAGTTCTTTTAATTAACTTGATTATTCAAGTTTGTAATTTAATTTTCGAAGCAACTGTAGTTGTAAATGTGAACGTTTCATCTGTGAAAATTGCGTTGCTTTCATTGCTTCTTTTATTTAGACTCGGCTCGTACTTGTAGCTCTTTTCTTGTAATAAGTTCCTCGGTCGGGGGTTGGTAGAGACGACGCAAAGCGGCGGGGCGTAGGTCGATAAAAGTTATTTAATAACGAGAAATACCCAGCCTTCGCGATGTTGTGGTGTGATCAGCTTAGCTATAACCACCTCTATTCATTTACAAATTGGTGTCATTTACAATTGTCTTACATCTAGTCTTGTCTTAGTCTAGGGACTCCGTGAGTGTATATTATAGGATTGATCGACTGACCGATTCTAGATATTGTGCTGTATTATTTTAGCGTTCTCATTGTACGATGCGGTGCAGATTCAACTTTAACATTTGCAGCGCAGTTCATATCGATTTTAGCTCCGTTTAGAATCTGTTGTAGGAGCTTATAATAATTTCATACAAACTCTACATTTGTTGTTAGTGCAATACTGTAGATTTTTATTTGATTGCGATGAATAATAGATTGCTAGATACTAGTAGCATTCCACATAAGAGGTTGGTGTGTTTAGGAAATCATTAATTTATTTTTAAAATTGCATAATTTAATTTTTTTATGCCACATCAACTTCACATTAAGGGAACGATGGCAAGGAATAATCTATATGTGTCTCTTTATATTATTGAACTCAAAACCTAAGCATCGTAACTATCTTAATATCTAACATAAAAACAACGAGAAAGAAACCATTTCTTTTTTAAATAATTTACTCCAGTGAGTTCGTCATTCGTTTAACTGGTTCTCAATTCAGGTTTTACTACTGAATTCTGAAACCCAAGCGTCTTTTACCCTCGACTTGATAAAACGTTTGTAAGCCATTATTACTTTCTCCTTTTACTTTAAATCAAATAGAAAATACTTTTTTGTCGGTGCGATTTTCTCGTAACTGTAACTAAAGGTGATATTTGTTTGATGTTGAAGATATTGTTCAAGTAAACAAGTCCTGATTCGAATACCTACTATGGGTGTTCGATCTTCTTGTATAAGTATGAAAGGTCACGTTTCTATGTGTAAGTACCACCCATAGTTACCATGTTGCTGATGTCCCCTAGATTACTTTTATTCCACTTTTGTCCAGTAGTAAAGAAGTAAAAAATATCCCGGTTCAACAAGATGGCGGTTGTTAGAGCGTTGGCATTAATGTACCTACTGTGATATCGTAACAAAAACAAAATGTACTTTTTGATATAGCTCTAAGGATAATGGGATATCTTTGACACCTGTTGTAAGAGACAAAATCCTTTTATCCTAATTAATTTAATATTATAAAGGCATAAGTTTGTGATGGATTTTTTTACCCTTTCACGCAAAAACTATCAAACGGATTTGGCACATAGATAGAACATGCCCTGGAATAACATATAGGCTACTTTTTATGCCGGGAAATTGTAAACTTCCTCTGAAATGCGGATGAAACCGCGGGGGCAAGCTAGTCTGAAATAAATTATAGATCCCTATGATTGTAAGTTCAAGTACGGTTCAGAAGAATAACAATAAAACACTTAAAATGATGATAGAAAAACAAGCGAACTCTATTTATTAGAATTTTATGAAGCAAGTACTTATCTAAAAATTCAGAGATTTCTATAAGGAATTATTGTTATGACTTTTGTAAGATGAGCGAGATAGATCGCAATTAGATATGCAAACTAGATATTACTTCGATATATTTTATTTGAATTAGATCAAATAGCTACCTAAATAATTAGATCTAAAAATGTGAATACCAATATTCTCACGACAACCAGATCTCGATCGATCTTTAAGGAAATAGAAATCCTTTCAAACAGGAGTACCTACAACCTCAATTGAACTCATTTTTATATTCCGTTGGTATTGTGGGACCAGTTATCAACACAAAGAATATGTAAATATGAAATTGGAGTGAGGATTATATATGCTAGTTAAACTAGGTTTTTCGTGAGTAAGTACCTAGTAAAATGCTAATGTTATTCAGTGCTGAAAATGAATCACTTAGTGTAACTATACCACGCCTTTGTTTCTAGGACAGAATTGTGCTTGATTTTATTTAGTAAGTGCTAGTGTAGTAATGGTGTTTAGGGATATTTGCATAATATCCTGATGAACTAAAAATAACATATTAGCTTAATATAATTATTTTATTCAGAATTCCTTATTTGGTACCAATTATATAACAAAAATATACATTATATTTTTTCATCATAATGCTACGTAGAATAACTATTAAAACATAGTACTTAATCACACCCCCAGGTGTGTTGCTTTGCTATTACAATAAAATAAAAATTGACCGACCAATGGCGGTATAACCATTCTGTACAGCGTAGCCAAATGGCACAGGCCGGTGATGGGCAGCAGCGTCACCGGTGCGAGAGCTACGTTCTGCGATCACCCAACCCGCCTGCCCAGCGTGTGGTGATTACGGGCATAAACCCCCTAATGAATAGCACGCTACAGCAACGGCCCCCAGTTCCCGGTCGCCCCGCTATTCCTGGCCAAGGCGGCGGTCATGGTCACGGCGGGGTAGGGGGTGCTAAGAATCCCCGGGCTACGGTAGGCCGCCAACACCGACTGACTCTGGCAACGTATAACGGACGCACGCTGCGGCTCGATGAACATCTGGCGCAACTCGAAGAGGAGCTGAGGAACATAAGGTGGCACGTTCTGGGGTTATGTGAAGTCCGAAGGGAGGGGGAGGATACCGTAACCCTAGAATCCGGCCATCTTATGTACTTCAGAGAGGGAGACCAACCATCCCAAGGCGGCGTCGGGTTCTTGGTACACAAGGCCCTCTCTGGCAACGTCATAGAAATCTCCAGTGTGTCGACAAGGGTAGCGTACCTTGTGATCAAACTCACCGAGAGGTATAGCCTCAAGGTTATCCAAGTGTACGCACCGACTTCGGCACACTCGGATGATGAAGTGGAGGAAATGTACGAGGACATTTCCAAGGCCTTATACACCACCCAAAAGGCCCACTTCAACGTTGTCATGGGGGATCTCAACGCTAAAGTAGGAGTACAAACAAGCGGCGAATCGGTAGTAGGACCACACGGATTTGGAAGCAGGAACCATAGGGGGCAAATGCTCGTCAACTTCCTGGAGAAAGAAGGGCTTTTTCTAATGAATTCTTTCTTTCAGAAGAAGCCCCGGCGGAAGTGGACGTGGCAAAGCCCCGACGCTATGACCAGAAATGAGATTGATTTCATTATGACGGACAAGAAGCGTATATTTAGAGATGTCTCAGTGATCACTAGGTTCAAAACCGGAAGTGATCACCGACTTGTCCGAGGCACTCTAGATATAGACTGTAAGCTTGAACGAGTCCGTCTAATGAAATCTACGCTCCGGCCTAATATGCTCCAATCCGTGGTTGGGTCTGAAACGTTTCAGTTGAAACTGGAGAACCGATTTGCTGCCTTGGAAACTACAATCAACGTTGATGTCGACCAGGATCTCGACCAAGTGGTGGGAATCCTCGGGGAGGAGGGGAAGAAATTCTGTGAGACGCGAGGTGCCAGTAAGAGATCCAAGCTTTCAGGGGAATCTCTGCAGCTAATGCAGAAGCGACGTGAAAATCCCGCAGTCACTACGTCAGATCAACGGGCTTTAAACAAAAAAATCTCAAAGCTGGTAAGACGGGACCTCCGGAGCTCCAACACACGCTCTATTACAGAAGCGATTGAGCGAAACCGGGGGTCTAAAGTCTTTGCCCAACAGCTAGGTCGAAGCCATCTGACGAAGTTGACCACATCTAGCGGGAATGTCGTCGCTTCTAAGCCGGAGATACTCAGGGAGGTGCAAGACTTTTACGGCCAATTATATACCTCGCAAGCGTCCCGTCCCCAACCTCATTCCAAGGATCCCAGGGCCACTCTTACCCGCCATTATACCGAGGATCTGCCAGAGGTCAGCCTGGACGAGGTCGTGATGGCTCTCAGACAGCTTAAAAACGGAAAAGCCCCCGGAGAGGATGGAATTACAACGGAGCTCCTAAAAGCTGGTGGAACTCCAACGCTGCTACAGCTTCAGCGTATATTTAATTCCGTCCTCTTTTCGGGGAGAACTCCGAAGGCGTGGAGCAAGAGTGTGGTCATAATGTTCTTCAAAAAAGGTGATAAAACCCTTTTGAAGAACTATAGACCCATCTCACTCTTGAGCCACGTCTATAAGCTCTTTTCGAGAGTCATCACGAACCGTCTCGCGCGTAGGCTCGACGAGTTTCAGCCCCCGGAGCAGGCTGGGTTTCGAGGAGGATATGGCACCATAGACCACATCCACACAGTGCGGCAGGTTATACAGAAGACCGAAGAGTATAACCAGCCCCTGTGCCTTGCGTTTGTGGACTATGAGAAAGCTTTTGACTCCATTGAGACCTGGTCTGTTCTGGAGTCCTTACAACGGTGCCAAGTCGATTGGCGATACATCCAAGTGCTGAGAGGACTGTATAACTCCGCAACTATGACCGTCCAAGTACAAAATCAGCAGACTGAACATATCCCCTTACATAGAGGAGTGAGACAAGGGGACGTTATTTCCCCCAAATTGTTCACTAACACTCTGGAGGATATGTTCAAGACGCTAAATTGGAAAGGACGGGGCATAAATATTAACGGCGAGTACCTCTCACACCTGAGATTTGCGGATGATATCGTCATCATGGCTGAAACCGTGCAAGATCTCCAATACATGCTGAATACCCTGGCTGATTCTTCTGCACGCATCGGTCTCCGGATGAACTTGGATAAAACCAAGATCATGTTCAACGAGCATGTTATTCCGGAACCGGTTGCCCTTGACGGGGTTCCTCTCGAAGTTGTTCACGAATACGTCTATCTAGGGCAGATCTTGCAATTGGGTAGACACAACTTCGAGAAGGAGGCTCGCAGAAGAGTACAGCTAGGGTGGGCAGCATTTGGAAAACTTCGTCGAGTCTTTTCATCGCCCATACCCCAATGTCTGAAGACGAAAGTCTTTAACGAGTGCGTCCTACCTGTTATGACTTACGGAGCCGAGACGTGGACACTGACGGTGCGACTAGTTCACCAACTCAAAGTCGCTCAGCGAGCTATGGAGAGAGCTATGCTCGGAGTCTCTCTGAAGGATCGAATTCGAAATGAAGTCATCCGTCAGAGAACCAAAGTTATCGACATAGCTCATAGGATTAGCAAGCTGAAGTGGCAGTGGGCTGGTCACATCTGCCGTAGAACCGATAACCGTTGGGGTAGACGTGTTCTAGAGTGGAGACCACGGCTCGGTAAACGTAGTGTAGGGCGCCCTCCAGCTAGATGGAGCGATGATATACGCAAGCTGGCTGGCAGCGGTTGGAAACAAAGAGCTGAAGATCGAGCTCAGTGGCGTGCCATAGGTGAGGCCTATGTCCAGCAGTGGACGGAGATAGGCTGATGATGATGATGATGATGAAAAATTTTATAAATGAACACTCTACTTACTTGAATAATTTTATTTTTAAATTTGGAACATTGCTGAATAAAATGGGTCACCAGACAGGCTGTGAAACCCTTTTGTGAACAGCCTAGGCTTTTTATAAGCAGTGAAATATCGATAAAAAATCAAACGGCAGTAAAATCTAAATATGGGCCTAGTAAGAACATTATTTTGTATTCCCAGCAACAATCGACGGAAAGAAAGTAGGTACCCTAATAAAGTACAATGTCACTGAAAGATGGCGCAAATGGATTTAGCCAAATCCCTATTGATTGGCTAGATAACGGAAAATTGCGATTGGGGTTTGCTTAAACGTGTTCGGCACAAGTATAGGTGTCTATCTACTAATAAATCATACATGATATAATATTAAATGTCGCATTGTCACCTTTTCAAAATCGTTATGAATGCTTGAAACGCGAATTGTAAGATATCATTATCATGAATTTTATCAATATTTTTAATTAAGTCAAGCTGTCCTAAAAATATATCATGTCTTCAGCTAAAATGCCTAAGTATCGGTGTATTGTAGTATTGGTGTAGTATTAATAATTATGTATATTGAAAATTCATACTGTGTGATATCATAGGATACCCACATCAAGTATCATATCTTTAAAAATATTTTCAACTCTACTTGTTGGTAGCATAACAAAGCATTAATAACACTACACCTACACTGGTTAATTATATCTACCTTTAGTCTGGAATTCCTGCTTTACTTAGGGTCCGCAAATCAATATTAACCTAGTTTCAGAAACTATAAAGTTACCGCACAAGGTCTGTTTTATAATATCTGTAGTAAACGAGATAAAGTGCTCGGTAAACGGAATTGTGCAGCAGGCTCGATGCGGCGGGCGGCGGCGCGCGGCGTCGCGCCGGCTGGTACCGCGGTGTTTGCATTAAGCCATTTACCTTTATTAGTATTAATTTAGCAGAATAGAAGCGAGCTGCAGCTCGGCGCCCGTCTGCCCCATAGAACTGGGTCAATGACAGGCCCGCCGAGAATAGCAACGCCTCTTTAGGGGTGGATGAGCTCTATTGTTGCCTCCGTATAACTAACTGGTGAGAATTGGAGATGAAGCTATAATTTACTCTTCTTCAACTCACCATTTGGTAATTCAAATACCCTTATAAAAGAGCTGATTGTTTTTTCCATCACAAAAATAATTATATAGGTACGCATTTTCCGTCGTTAAGCAAAGGGGTGTGGCGGAATGGAGGTGGTCAAATTAAAACGAGGCGTGAGGGTGCAGCGATCCTAAATTCCTTTTGGGACGAAACCCAGTTGTATATATTATCTTGACACAAGTAACTTTATTTATACCGAGAGCTCTCGGTTAAACTGTACAATTCAAATTAAAACATTATTAAATGATGCGAAAGTCTTTTGTGGCTTTGTGGATAAGGAAATTAAATAACTGAGGACAGAAAAAATAAACAACGAAATGAATGTTTACGCTCTCCGCGTAATGAATAAAGTCGTTGTGCTGCTCATAAATAGTAAATGTATTTTTCCATTGCGTACCTACATCGAAATAAAAATAACCAATTTTGTAGCGTAATGCACAAATAAATAAGTAAACATTATTTGAATAAAGGGGATGAGAACTATTTCTAAGAAGCCCACATTAAATAATTTATGCCTTATGTATATTACAGCCCTACAAAGAAATAAAAACAAACGGGAAACAGCCACCATTTTGTCTTATTATCTTCAATTTGCCCGTCCTTCCCATTCGTACCTAATTCCTTGTGGAATATTTCCTCAAACAAACAAAAAGAGCTAAATTTCTTGTGTATTCAGACTTAGACATTTCAAGATTAACTGGGTGTAGAAATGAACTAGCTTTTGGTGAAATTAAAACCAAATTTAAAACCTAATTATTACAAGAACGAGTTGCTTTATCTTTATTAACAGAAGAAGTCTTATGTTGTTACCTGATAGTTTTTTTATTAGATCTTCGACCGACCCCGGCTTTGCCTAACTGTTATAATATAAATGATTTATACATAGAAACCTCCTTGAAAATTTCTCTATGACATGGTGAAACCGCATCAAAATCTACCAACCAACATAGTACCTACTTCAATCCCTACTAATATTATAAATGTGAATGTAAGTTTGTTTGTTACGCTTTCACGCGAAAACTACTTAACCGATCATCATGAAACTTTGTACACATATTCCTGGAGGTATTAGAAGTAACATAGTATACTTTTTGTGCCTGGAAAATATTACATCCCTCGGGAACGCGGGTGAAATCGCGGGGGACAGCTAGTGTAATATAAGCGGTCTAACAGCCAGACAGAAATAGTGACTTTGTTATATATTACTTAGAGAAATTGGTCGTCAATAGTACTTATCTAGTATGCCATTCTACTGCCAATGTGTACCCATAAACAAATATTATCAACTAGTATCCTCCCCGCAGTTTTACTCACGTAAATGTTACGTGTGCGCCAATTATCAGCAAGATAGGATTTTTTTCGAGTAGTAGAGCTCTTAGTGCAGAGTTCGTCCGGGGAAGTAACCTTACCCATTTCGGCCGTGAAGCAGTAGTGCACTTGTGTTACTGTGTTTCGGTTAGAAAGGTAAGGGGGCCGGTGAAATTACAGGCACATGAGACTTAACAACTTCACGTCTCAGGGTCGTCAACGCATTGGCGATGCCCCTAGTGTTGCAAATGTCCATAGGCGGCGGTGACCACTTACCATCAGGTGGACCGTCCGCTTGTTTGTCGGCCCATGTGGTATAAAAAAAAGAAGATAGGTTTAGTCTTTTAGCTGTGCAAAGCGTAAAACAAACATACTCTTTTGGATTTATAATACATATTAATTTATGTTTAGGTATATATAATATTAGTAGCCAACAACCCTAGTAAGCTATACCTAATAAAAACAGTATTTCTATTTTTTTGAGGAACGTTATACAGCGTTACTACGGTTCTTAAATATTGTGAATGGACTCGTTATAAGGCCCCTTTTAATCTAACGGCTTTACGGGTAGTTTTGTAACACTCTGTATAGGTTGGCACATAAGCTAATGATAACGCGAACATAAATAGATTCCTACTATCTACCTAATAAATGTCATTCTAGTCATGTTATATTTTCATATTCAGTAGGAATGACCGCTTTATCGAGGACGCCATTCAAGGATAAACATACTTTTACGATCTTTCCCAGCTTAGATCGAAGAAAAACATTCTGAAACATTATTTCACCAAAACTGAAACATTGTGTGCTATTAACACAATATTGACATTCAAAACAAGTGTTGTTGAAGTAAAAACAAAGCTGCATTGTAACTGTGAACAAAACACGCGCGTGACACGCAAATGAACAGGTTACGCAAACATTATTACCTTTGCTATTACGTAACAGGTGCCTAACAGTATAAATTTCAGTATGAACGTGTAATGTAGCCCTTTGATGGATAATTGTTTTATTAAGTTGCAATGTTTTTTTATTAAGTACCAATTTTTTTTTGGATGTCAGTTTGGCTAACGAAGCCCCTTATTCAGCTAATACAAACTTCGTCGGCGAGCCGCCTCACGGAGGCCTCGCAGAGCTTATCTCTCACGTGATTACTAGTATTAGCGTAGTTATCGAAAGAGACAGAGCACGGATGCCGCAAAGAAACATCCTCGAGTTAGAGTCAGTTTCCTTACAGAATTGAGCCCCTGATTTGCATTAAACGTAAATAAAAAATAATTGTTTCTGTTTTGAAGCTGCAACGACTTTTAACTTTTTTTTCAATATAATGATAGATGAAATCAATCAGATTTTCTAAATTCAAATAGCTGAGTAAGTAACATATCATATTCGCACCCTCAGAACGATAGGGGCTTAACTCAAAAAATCACTTTTGGCACATCTCTGATTGGGTCACTTTTGCACTGAGCGGAGAGGGTGGGTCCCGGTGTTAAAGAGGCTGAAGTATCGGTATGCTTATTCTATCATTAAATTGACTATGTTCTACTATTCATCGGATAGAGCGTACTTAAACAAAGTTTCTCTATGATCGTGACTCCAAGCCCTTATCGTACTGAGGGTGCGAATATCTTCATGTCTATTTCCCCAAAGAGGCAAAGTTCTTAGTAATGAGACCCACTAAGTTGGTAGTTACTTAGAAATTTAATAGGTAACTAGAATTTTGTCTTTTTATGATGTATTTTAAAAGCCTGGAGAGAAATGATACCACGAGAATTATCTTCGTACCTATCGTTTGCAACTTCTATACAACTCTATACCTGAGAATAAAGCAATATATTATTAGGTACTTATTACCCATTAGTCAAAACCAAATATTATTGTCAGGTATTTTATTTAAGTCTTTCAGATTATTTTTTGTGATCATTTACCTTGTCAACTCCTGCCTGTTTCACAAAATCGTTAAAATATCGCATTCAGTATTTCCTTATACATATTAGGTAGTTACCAACCTTTTATTAAAAGTTAGTTCAAGAATCACTCAGTTTTATATTAAATCTCCAATGTATGGAGCGGCGACCACAAATAGACTCCATTCACTGAAGAAGTAGGTGAAGTAGTTCGTAGGTAGCGAGCGTCTCTGGGAATTATTCATAACGTACTGTCGCCCGCGGTTTCGCCCGCCTTCCTGCGATGTAAATTCTATACCTCTCTACTAAATTTCGTTTCATTGAGTCGTTTAGCCGTGAAAGCTAATAAACAAACACTTTCGCATTTACAATATTATATTAGTTTAGATTAAGGTAATAACAAAAATATTGTAAGAGACCGGTCCAATTGTAATTGCAGGAATATGTAATTTATTTAGTAACTTTTCTTTAATAATAACTACCTATATACATTATTACATACAATAATAGTACATATCATAATGTTGTCGTAAATTACATAATTTATAGTGAATATGACCCGTTGACACCATTCATTTATACTAATCTATACTAGGATTATAAAGAGGAAAGATTTATATGTAAGTATGTTTGTTACTCTTTGACGCAAAAACTACTAAAAGCATATGGATGAAACTTGGCATATAGATAGAGCATATCCTGGAATAATATATAGGCTACTTTTTCATCCCGTGAAAACGTGAATCCCTCAGGAACGCGGGTAAAACCGCGGGGAACAACTATTTGCTATAATAATGTTGTTTCCGAAATTAGAGATTTTAAATAATTTACCTTGTACAATTCATAAATTGTATGTCGGTCCTACATAATTAAACTACAAAAAGTAATTAAAATACAAACATTACCTACATCATGTATGCCACATGCGTAACATAGAACTTATCGCCGCAGGACAATTTTGGTACAATTATTAACTGAAATTCAACGTTTGTTATTGTACTTGCAAAAACCCGCTCCGATGCAATGTTATTTGTGAGCGGCAAGCCAATTTATTGTATACTAGCCGCCCCCCGCGGTTTTACCCGCGTTCCCGTGGGATGTCACATGTATTATACATAAAAACCTTCCTCTTCAATCACTCTATCTATTAAAAAAACCGCATCAAAATCCGTTGCGTAGTTTTAAAGATTTAAGCATACATAGGGACAGAGAAAGCGACTTTGTTTTATACTATGTAGTGAAGAAGCCCTATTTTATGTGTTAGTTTTGGTTACGACTCAGCCTCCTCGGCCAATATTGACTGAGTTCGTTCTTAATCTAACAAGGCTCGTCCGTCGGCCGTTTGTTCAGTTTATGTTAACTTGTATCAAAACCATTGATCATTTAAGATGTTACCTATATCGAGATAAAGTTGTTTATTGTCTTGTCATCTTGGGTTTACAGATAATACGAACAGGCAGAATGGTATGTCATTGAGAGAAGATACGTTACTCCTTTGTTTCGATCTCGAATTTAGTTATAGATATTGTTACTGAAATGTTTCAGACATGCTCGTCTTATGTTCAAAACACAATACATCACTCGATTATTTGATATCGTTATCAAACCAACTGGAAATAACTAGCCTTGTTATAAATTTGTAATGATATACCTAACGGTAAAAATGGATAACCTGACTACCAACTTCTAATCAAGATAATAAAAAATACTTGATTTGCATGTCTTCCGATATTAACGCAGTCATTTGTCCGAGAACATGAAAATGACGGTTATTTTTCATAATGTCAAGTTTGTTATTTTTTTAAATCTAACTTTTGCTTGAGTCCATTGTTATTCGTCTTCTTTAGAAGTTGGTTCGAAATGTTTGAAGTAGGCCAAATTGCGAAGGAGGACACCAAGGAACGCGGTCGAGGTGTGAAAGTTTAACGACATTAAATATTTACAATTTCCAGTTCGGGAGCGAGGCTTCAGAAGCGTTCGCCCTGTTCTCATTTGATTTATACTTTGCAATTCAAAATATGTACATAATGTAGAGACTATAGACTATAGTATATAGATGTCGAATATATACTGTAGTATAGGAGAGAGATAACAAGAAGGTAGAAGGTATACTTTGTCTTAATTATTTATTAAAAGCCGCGGTTACTTTTCACATCCGAAACATAATACATCAAGTAGCGATCAGCATTTATATATATGTGCTGTATATTACACACAATATGTTTAATAGTTTAAACTGTAGCGTCTAATAACGCTTGTTATATTTCTATGTGAAATTTTCAATACTTTTGCGAATTTTAATTGCATCACGAGATAGAAAAGAAAAGCAATTTAGCTCTTGAAATCGATCGCTCTAGCTTTGAGATAGGATATTTCTTTGAGAGTCTAAAGTGTTAGCGGGCCGAACTGAGCAAACCGATAGGTCGTATGAATATACATCATTATAACCGTTTCTATCACATCTGGCGTGTAAGGTAATCGATATCTCATTACTCCATGTATCAACATCTCCAAAAGGTTGTTTATCAAATAACAAGAAACTAATGATTGATTGAAAGGAGTATGGATGGAAGGACCATAAAGATCTGTTTTTAATTACGGGCCAGTTGGCTCGGTGGATAGAGCCCTTGACTGCCATGCCGCAGTCGTGGGTTCGATTTCCACCTAGGACAAAAATTTTAGTGCATGGACATATATCTGTTTGTTCTGTGTGTGGTTGTAAATATTTATAGAAGTTTGTAAGAAAAATAAGTATATGTTGTATATCAGTTAACTGGTTTCCATAGTACAAGATCAGATGGCCGACTGTAAAGAATGTCCTAAGATTTTTATTAGTTTATAATATCTTATATATATTTATATTATAATCTATATATCAATACTGATATCGGTATTAGGTACTGGCTAGTCTAGTAAATATTCTGTCATAAAATATATACCTAACTAGCTGTCCCCCGCGGTTTCACCCGCGTTCCCTAGGGAAGTTACATCATTTTGTTCTTTCTATCATCAATAGCTTATGTCACTTGCGAATCTGGAAAGTGTAGCTTTCTATCAATGAAAGTAATGATGCGTAGGTTACTTTTAATTTACCAACTTTACCTCTTTATAATATTAATATTATAAATCATTCCTGCCCCCTTATTCAGCTAATACAAACTTAGTCGGCGAGCCGCTTCACGGAGGCCTCGGAAAGCTTATCTCTCACGTAATTAGTAGTATTAGCGTAGTTAGCGAGACAGAGCACGGAGGCCGCGACAAAACATCCTCGAGTTAGTGTCATTTTCCTTACAGAATCGAACCCCTGCTTACTTGTCGATAAACAAAGAATAAAGAAGAAAAAACATTATGTAATTTCGACGAACGAAGATTTATATGATACATCCTATATATTACTTCGGAGCAAAGTTGTTAAGAAGCTTGTATTTCAGTACAAGTTTGAACGCGTCATGCGAATTCTGTAACCCGACGGAGACAGACTAGCTCTGCAATAAGCTGCTATTGGATTTCGCCTGTAATTTACCTAATTGGCAACCTAATTGCTGCCTTTTATCCCAGATTTGGATCAAATGGAGATACCTAAAGCTCATTAGAGATTATCGAGAGAAGAGAAGTAATGATAATCATTAATATTTCGTTTAAGTTAGGATTCTATTATCAAAATGTCTGGTTACAAACACAAATTGTATACCTACCAAATTCATTGTGCAAATAACAGCCTCTAAAACAGATCAAGTCTCAAGGGTAGGGTCTATTGGATTTTGAAATAATGATCTGAAATTCCAGTTTCTCATTGAAATACGAACATAAAGTTATATCGAATATTGTATCGGATATAGGCTATTATTATTGTTAAGTTCTGACCTATGGTTTACTTGCCTAGCTTCATTTAACGCCAAAACAATTTCTAAAGTAATTACTTCGGGTTGGTTTTCGGAGAGAATATTGTTATCGAATATTTAATACTACGCTTGGAAATATGAAACTCGAGTATAAAACAAATGTTTGGTATCTAATAACGTCTTGTACTCCATTAGGAAAGTTGTACCTACATGTACGCAGACATGTACTTCGACGAAATGAGCTGGGACGGTTTACGACTTTTATTCTTACTCCTGTGTGCAAAGTTTTGTTAATTAAAAATATTCTATAAGGGGTTGGCAAGTTAAGTTATCCCTGAACTTTCAGGCGATATGAAGTTGAAGACGAACAATTCCTTTCAGCAATTTAAATATAATTTCTTAATATAAAGTGGAAGAACTGTGATCATCGATGTATGTACATCCATAAACATACCATCTAAAGCCAACGAGTACAAACTCTGAGAGAGTTCGAACTGAGCTACATATATTTCACTTAAACACTACAGTTGGTACCTAAGTTTGTAGCTAGTTACTTACCCCATCGAACAAACAACTTTGTTAGGAGGAAGAGCGTCGAGGATGTAGGTAAGTGTACCTGCGTTTGCGGTCTGTCAAAGGCAAACTTCATGAGCCTTTGCGTAACTCAACAACGCTAGGTAACTCTACCGAGCATGTATTTAAAATCAAATCTAATAAGGCTTGTCAACGCATAATTACCACGAAAGGGGTGCAAATTCATCATTCAAACTAAGTTAACATAGAAGCTATTCCTGCTTGTATTAAATTTTATCCAATAGATATCTACCCTTTGTATTGATAAATTTATTAGAAATGGCAACCACTAATAAAGAATTGATGGCGTAAGGTCGTTAAAGTCATGATGCACAGCGGCTACCATGGCTGTGTATTGATGTTTCCAGTTAAAATCGTCGTGCGACGACTACGTGCCAAGTATCCATACGATGCTCCATAATTCCCATATAGAAACTATTTTACTCTGTGCACTACAAATATTATGAGGTTGGTACTCTATTTTATGCATCTAAGAGCTCATACAGTACGAATACTCTGCGCGAGCCAGGCTATAAAAAACTTGAACGTCGTTTTAATGAGGTTTTTAATAACTTGTCACATACAGAAAATATGTGTCCGGGGCAAGAATACAGTTTTTGTATAGAAATTTAAACGTACCTAAGGTATAGATAAAGTTTAGGCTACCATAAATTACATGTTGGTCCATTCTAAAAAAGAAAATGTTATATATATAAAGCATATGAGGTTTGTGTTTCGCAGTATTCCTTTATTGTATAATACGAAACAGGAAAACTGCGACTTCAGGCCGACAAGCGGACAGTCGGCATCGGCACCTGCCATCGGAGCCTTATCGAAAGAGATAGCTTTATATAAGTAGTGTTAGTGACAGAGTGAGATGCAAAACTCGGTCACTGCCCATAAGGGTGTTGTAGCTAGACCGAAGATTGTCAGAGGTTTGATAGACATAAGTATGGCGGAATTTCTATAAGCAGTCGGTTTCAATTTGCTATTGCCAGCTTTCCATTAACTTTTACATAATTGGGTTGGGGTATTATTATTCAAATTAATTGGCTTTACCTTAATGTTAATATTGTAATCATTTATCCAGTTGCTAACCAAACTTTATCCGAGCTTCGAAGTAAATAAGTTGTAGACGCTGTACTGGTAAAGTAAATAGGCTGTTATATTCCTGTGTTATTATCTACTTTTACTCATGATTTACCTACCATTCAATTCAAGCAGAACAATCATTTATCATTACATATTTTCGGAAGATTTCATGAAACATGTATCATGAAATATTTCCTTATGTTATTTGATACTCGAAGCGTCCTCATTCTATAATTTGGCGATATTGAGACGTCAATACTTCTGATTACTTGATATTGTATTTACTAAAGGCCTTATAGAATAGAATTAGAAATTATTGATTATTTCCAGATGGTACTTATATATAAATTTGTTTATTCATAATTCCTAAACAATTTATTTACTTAGCAGTAGAATTTAATTTATTTATGTACTTTGAATAAATTGCGTGAAAAAGTAAATGATTTTATGTTTTTTATTAATGTAATTTCAAAATTCTTGCCCGTAATATTTCCACGATGTTTTGCCGACATACCTATTTAATGTAACCGGATTTTCTGTGGTGAATGAATAAATCGTTTACCAATTTCATAAGTATATGAGTATTTATGCTTTGGCAACAACGATTTACGACCCGCTGTGAGCCACTACCGAGATCGATCCTAAATAAATAACGTTTCCACTGAATTCAGACCACTGCGCAGTGGACCGAGCGAAACGTACCTAGGGTACGGTGGCTGTTTGACTTTCTATTTCGCCCACGAAAAAAAAATGTTAACTATGAAGTGCTCAAGACTCTGAAATCACAAAGGTTTCCAGTTAAATCTAACAAAAGTTCTTTCTTGAATCTACAACTGCGTCTTTTCCTACCTAAAGATTTATAATTTTATCTATGTTGATGTAACTAGTTCGTCCACTGGTCGAAATTCGATCGAAAGCAAATATGAATGCTTGTTAAAAAAAATATAGATGAAGAAAATGAAAAATAAGTGATTCATAAACAGAAGAGATTTTCTTTTATACCACGTGGGCTAACAAACAAGCGGACGGTCCACCTGTAACCAGTAAGTGGTCACCGCCGCCTATAGACATTTGCAACACTAGAGACGTGAAGTTGTTAAGTGTCATGTGCCTGTAATTTCACCGGCTCCTTACCTTTCTAACCGAAACAGAGTAATACCAGTGCACTACTATTTCAAGGCAGAAATGGGTAAGGGGGTTGTACTTTCCCGGACGAACTCTGTACTAAGAGCTCTACTACTCGAAAAACTATACTTTACTATTGATGCAATAGTAGTGCTACTGGCGAAAGCCGTTCTTATTGGTAATAAATATTGTATGCAAATAACAATGATTAACGATAAAAGATAAATGTCCTAAAATAAAATAATCTTATACTTATTCAGAATAAATGTAGGTACAAAACATTGTTTACTACATTAGGAAATTTTGAATTTCAAATCAGCGAAAACTGAATAAGTAACCTTCTTATGATCTTATATACAATCCTGTAATAATAATTTGTGTTCAGCTTTTCTGGCGAACATTCTGAATATTCATGGGCTCGTATAATTGGTCGTCGATCGTGACACGCTTATCAAAGGGTAATGGATATTGTATACTGAGCTATTGCGTAGATTAGAGAATAATAATTTGGCAATGCATGCATTGTTGATAAGTACATGATATTATATTCCATATTAATGGCGATAGTTCGAGAGATTACTAGTGTATCTTATTTGAATAATTAATGTGACATAATCACTATGAGACATTTATAGTTTTTTCTCCACGTTGTTGATATTATTAGGATGATTTTAGTTTGATGACAGGCCAGTTGGCTTGGTGGTTAACGCTCTGACTGCCAAACCGAAGGCCGCGGGTTCGATTCCCACCCAGGTCAGACATTTGTGTGCATGAACATGTCTGTTTGTTCTGTGTCTGGGTGTAAATATCTATATAAGTATGTATTTAGAAAAAATAAGTAGTATATGTAGTATATCAGTTATCTGGTTTCCATAGTACAAACTCTGCTTAGTTTGGGATCAGATGGCCGTGTGTAAAGAATGTCCCGGGATATTTATTTTATTATTTATTTATTTATTTTAGTTTGGTTATTCAATGATTATTGTTGAAAAAAATATCTTAATTGCTACGAACCTGCTACGAAAGAAAGGTTTCGTAGTACTTATATATCTTACTTGCAAGTTTCGTTGACGTAATGTATTTTAACAAAAATGTTAGTAAAATACATTGTGTAGGTATGCTATTAAAAAAGGAAGGTTGAATTTAGCTCTCATTTATTCAAGAAAATTTTAGATGGAATATCTCTGTTTACATTTTCTACTCTGAAATGTGAGGAATTACTATATATTTACTCTTCAGGGTTCAGTGTTTCCTTTCAAAATGAGCTCGCAACATCTACTATAAAAGCTAAATTGCACTAGAGTTGCGAACTGTACAGCGGAGTTGCAGACAAATAAAATACAATTTTCTTTCTATTTTCCAGTTTGTTAGTCTTAGAAAAAGACATTTCTACGAATATGATGATTACTGTGACGTGTATTAAAATTGTTTTTTCCAGCGCATGAAATGGGTGAATTAGTTATTCCTTTATTTATTTCAGTCGATTACTTTATTAGGTCACATACTGACCGATGCCGGTGGCGTGCGTACACGAGTCGATAAGGGGTAGGCGTACTTCACACGTTTGTGCCGGCTATTATACCACCCATGTTATGTTTATTTTGTTTATATTGTCCCATTAATCGAGATTACGTTCCGCTGGCTGTTTTGAGTCTTCCGTGACGAAAATAGCTTTTAATGTATATCGTATGTGTGTATTTATATCGTTTGCGTTAATTTACTTTTCAATATTTGCTTTTACTTTATTTGTGCTTCTTGTTTTCATTACCCTTTCGTAATCAGTAGACTGAACATCAAAATCATTAATGAGATGATGATGATAATGACTGGAAGGTCCAAAGTGTCTGGACATAGGCATCTTCCAAAGCGAGTCAATAAAACCCCATTTCTTTTTCCGTTTTCTTCCCATCAGCATCCAATGTGCCGGCAACGTTTTTGAGGTCGCCGGTTCATCAGGCCGTAGAGTTAACCTAATCCATCGATCGACGTTACGTAGCACCTTTGACACTTTAGCTTGCTAATTCTTTGATGTACGTCGAATACTTGCTTTGTCAGTTTTCTGTCGGATGACCTCATTGTGAATTAATTCCTTCAAAGAGCCCCGAGCATCGCTCTTTCCATAGCTCGCGTTAAAGCGATTGATTTTAAATTTGTAGAACAGTCCGTGCGTCAGTGTCCGCGGCTCTGTAGGTCAGGCAGGCGGGACCTTTGTCTTTAGACTCTTACAATATTGAGGACTTGTAACTTCGCTGAATAGTGTCAAATTCTGCCCATTCCCACATAATGTCACGTTTCCGTCCACCTGGATGGTTTTTACTAGTATTTATTCCAACTTCTAGCTACTTTTAGTGAAAATGGGAATAAGTATCAAGAAAAGAAATTACCTCCCATACTTAAGTATAATTACTTAAATATGACCTTACCAAGTCTTATAAAAGGTTGTGATAAATGTTACTGTAAAACATAAGCAAAATAAATATACGTAAGAGCCGAAGCCAAAGAAAATAATTCATAGACGTTAGGTAGTAACTTAGCTATTGTGAGCACATAATCCTTTAGTAAGGAGAGGTCATCGTATGATTTAGGTTGATAATAAATAAGTAAAGATACGACTAAAGTATATATCATTTTCTTTGGAGGCTTTCGGTAACTTGTTTATTGAATCTATTATTCAATTTACTACGAAGGCTAAGGATTTGTTGTTGTTAGGTATACTCGTAACTAAATTGTTACAAACCAAATTGTCTTCAGACTACAATATACGAGAGACGAGATTCAAATAATGTTGTCTCTACCGCTATACATAGTAATTTAATTAAAGTGGTTTATTTTATCAACGTGCGTGTTTTATCGTACACAATGTAGGTATGGGTATGCGAAATGAGGAAAACATAAGCCTATTAACATACCTATTAAAAAATACTCTTATGATTATGTTCCATTAGTTTCAATTATTTTATAAATTGCTATGAATATTAAGGAGTCTGGTACAATGTAGGTAAATACTTTGAATAATATTTTCATTCTCTAAAGCTCATATCATATATCATATTAGTAAAAGTTGAATATAAAATCTTACCCGAAATCATGAGAATATAATGTCGACAATAATTAAATATCGTTATGGAAATCAATTTATTTGAAAAATATGATTGACAAACATAAAGGGTTCGATTTCCATTACGGCACGCGAACGTTCAACTATATCACCAATTCTGATTGAAAGCGTAATTAAGGGATTGATTGGCAAAAGGGTTATTTGTGAAATAGAATAAATGCTTAAGCATGCAAACAACTTCTATTTGGTAGACAACATATTCAGATTTTCCAAATCGAATGTCAACGTTTTATTAATTATTGTGGAACGGTTTGAGTAGTTTTGATTACGTATTTAAGCAGTGTTTGGATTTTCCTATTTACCTTTGTTATGCAACACAGAGATCACAGAGTGGAAACAAAAACTGACGGACAGGTGTAAATGAATTTGAAATCCTTCGATTAATTTTCAAATGGATTAAAGAGTGACTTATCGTTTTATGTTTACAGGTCTATTTGCTGTGTATCGGGCTATTGCTTTTATCAGAGATAAGCATGGTTATTAAGACCTGCTCAGTCCTCTTTTGTAATTTATTCTTTCCAGTTGAATTGAGGCAATCGATCGGTAGACAACGGGGATAAAAAGTATTAGGATTTGCGATCGGAATGACAACCGATTAGGTCTGAAAAAAGTGTCTAAGAATCGTTAGTTAGCTAACCCTATGACCAAAAATTTGCTATTCATGTGAAATGTGATACTTAAACTATTCAACATAATGATCAAAGTCCCAGTTTTTGCCAAAAAAAACGACATAACTGCTTCAACATCTTTTTATTCAGAACGCCTTTTGGCTCGTTTCTGTCGTAAACATCCCAAAATGAGTATTCCTTGAATTATATAGGTCTAGTACGTACCTAAAGGACAAATAGCATATGTTCATTACAAAGTTTGGGATAAGCACGCTGTCCTTCCATTAGGAAGTTGTCCAAGTAATTTTGTGATCTTTGCAAGGGTAAATTCCTACATAGAGAACGTTACATTATATTTGGTAAGTTATATATATAGGCATATTCTTATGGTGATTAACATTCGTTTGCGTAGTCTCCATTATAAAAGACGTCTATTGAGCCAATGTAAAGAGCGGTAAAGCCAGTAAACATTGTTAACAAGTTACCTACAGCAGAAGGCGAGAGAGGATGCGGTAGCGCTATAGATAATAAAGGATATTTACGAAGGGTTCCATTGTTCCCTCTCTTTGTGCCCACTCAAGATCTATTTACTCATCGAGATTTTACAAAGACTTCATCGGAACTTATGTGGACCGACATCAGGCGGTTTCAACTTCACAAAGTATTTGAGTTTAAACTGAACCAAGAGAAATAGAAATAAGGAATAACAAAGCTTTATTGACAATTGTTTATCGAGTTTCACTCTTGTCAATTCTCGGGAAGTTTATTTTATTGTGCTTCAGTCGAATATTCAGTAAATTAATACAAAAACAATATTTAGAATGGTTTGTGTACCTACCCGTCGAGCAAGTTTTGTTACGGAACTACTTATGGAACTAATATTTGCATTGGGACGGGATTTTGTTTGTATTGATATTGTTAGAATATTTTATCGCTTTGAAGGATATTAATTCATCTCCCTAACCTGAATATGATATTAGAGTAATAAGCTTACTCGTATTTTACTCTAAATACAGCCCCTGGACTAATTCTGCACTGTCGAGTCTGAACATAAATGTCTAATAAATTGGTCACTCTGAACAAGCAATCAGGTCACTCTTTGATTATTTTTAGAATATTCAGAGTAGCAAGATAAAAATACCGAATATATTTTAATAGCTTAGTTTGGAATTCAAATATGCTACCTTTACAATAATACAAATTTTAGAACAAAGATATTCCAGAGTCTTTACCCACTATTTATTATTCGCTTAGATATTAGATATAAAGACAGTTTTGTTATCCTTACATTGCGGTTGGTAGCTCTTGAGAGATACTTTGTAGAATATTAAAGATTACAGAGAGAAAGGTACAATAATCTTTGTATAAGATATTCTAGACGCAACGTGCCACCAGGTAATGTAATTCGCTGTATAATGTATAAAATTTAAAGAGAAGCGAGGTTTTCTCATATAAACTTGTAGAAAAGCGTAAAAGTATGAGTTCTAATAAAGTTATAATGTATAGATAGGTATGATAAAGATAGTGAACACACAAAAATAAACCTTCTATTATTGAAGGTAGTAAATCTGAGCTTGCAATCAGATTTACAAAACAAATACATTACGGCCAAATTAAATTATTCCATCCCGAACCAAAATCTATGGATTTTGTAATTTGAAAGAGACATTTTTAACAAACGTATGTGAAGGTTTGTCATCGGGAACCTAGATTGAGTTCAAATGTACAAATTGTACAAGGGTATAATTAGTGCTGTCTAACTCGGAACCCAGCACGCACCATTTGTTAATTAAAAATAACCAATCTAGCATATAAAGCGGAAATAATACATTTTGGACCCGAATCACACTCGCTTTCCAAAACCGACACTTGGGCGGAGAAATTCCGAGGAAGAGATAAACCAAATAAAAAATGTGTAACTTAACGAAGTTCCGTTAAATTGTAGGATTTTCAGGACATTTAAATGCTAAGCAGTAAGGTTTCATGAACTCGCAAAACGACTTTGCTATGAACCCAGTCAATGAAACTGCGACCGTTTATGTCCCGTTTCGCGAAACTGACTTCGGTTCTCGTAAACAGAAGACCCACTTTCGCCGACTTGGACGTATACTTACTTTATTAAATAGTCACTGTGCTATTTGTTGAAGCTTCAGATGGCTTCAGCGACCTATATACGACGAGTACTTAAAACTATGAATATAGCTATTTCTTATTTTCTCCAACAATAAAGTTTCAGGTGACTTGGCATTTTATTTCCTCCGATTCAAGAGATAAAGTACATATTTGTTTAGGTACACCTGCTATTGGATCTCGACACCTGTTTACTCGTTCCACTTTATTGTTTGCGACCACTTCTGCCTAGTATAAAGGTACCTCCTCGCTTTCTTCGGAGGAACGACCTATTTATTTAACTAAACGAAGGCATTTAAAGGTTTTCTGATAATTATTGCCCCCTTAAAATTATTGGGTTGCCGTATTCGAATTGCTTTTTAAAATCTGTGTACATTCTGTAATTGAAAACTTGATTCAATTAATAATCGAGTTTCGCGATTTTTTTTTGTGAATATTTAAATGACATTCGACCGAAGCTATCAAACACTTCTACTATAAAATTGTTTATGTTTATCGAGAGATGTTTATTTAGGTTCTAAATAAAATTACTCCTTAAAATTGAAAGGAATAATTTTAGTTTTAGGTGGGGTTTTTGGAAGGAAATTTTTTTTCGTTACCATTGTGATTCTTATGAGATACATTGGTTAACCAAGATGTACCTATGTAAATCGAACTACCTAATATAGTTTTAATAAATGAGTTGCATGTCAGGGATAAGTAGTTTGTTGGAAGCCTAGTTTATATCAATGTTTCATTTTGTAAAATTATTGTTTACATGCAAAAATCTAACCAATTCAATGTTCCAATTTATAAAAATATTAAACAAATGAAGTAGTAACCTACCCAAATAAAGCAATCAATTATCTAACTCACATGTCTTACATAACTAATTGGATGTTATTATTTCCTTTTTTACCATGTAACATTCTGCTACATGAAATAACAATCTAGTATTGGTTCTATATTATTAAGTCAACAAAAGAAAATGAGATTCTGTAAGATTTTTCTATTCATAACGGTACTAGTACATCCGTCGCAACGAGATTCCCCGCATCAAATGACAAAGCTTGGCGCCTCCATGGGCCATTCACAGTGGCATAATTGAATGCGACATGCACTTCTTCTTTATTAAATGTACACTTGTTATTTCAAGAAAATGGTTTCATCTTGCACTAGCATCCGTTGGGTGTAAAGTGTACCCGACACTTTAGCTTCAACAACAAGAATCCTTTTATCTATATATATTAAGCAAAATAGGATTCCTTTGACGCACCATCACCTCAAAACTACTGAACATATCGGGATGGGACTGCTACCGTTCGACGCTGAATTTTTCCTAGATGGTTATAGGTTATATATGATATCGATAAACGCGGATGAATCCACGGGGGACAGCTAGTTTAATTATATAGGTAGGTACATCAATATTCGTACAGTCAATAATATGGCGTGAGGCTTGACTGTTAGTGTATGTGTAGTTAGTTTATGAAATAGTTTACTGTTGTACTATACAAACTTTTATATATAATAACTGTATTACATAAGTATTGCAATGGTTATTTGAATTCCTTGGATAGGTAAGTTGTTACCTAATTTTCTTGACCTTAATAGCTGTTTTATATGTTAGGAGCATTACTAATGAGAAAACCTATCAAGTGTAATGATTAAGAGCGAACATATTCAATTAATATTCTATTGGTTTAAGAAAGGATTTTTTTTATAGGTTTCATGATTAAGATAGATTACAATTAGCAAAAGGTTAATGTGGAAAATTCTTTAATTTAATCATCAACGCTTATATGAAAGAGCGCTTCTGTAAGTGTCTATCTATATAGCACGGTGCTTATTGAACTGTGAAATACGCTTGTATTGGTTAGTTTGGTACAATCCTGGGCTTACATAAAGTTAATTTGTTGTCGAAAATAATACTTCATAAGGCTTATGACGTGATAAGACTGTTATCAACAAATTTCTTAAAAACAATGAATGTATATTTCGGTACTACAGCCAAAGCCATAGAAAAGGATGATATATTTACTGTTACGAAACGTAAGTTGCTCTAAATTTGTTATTGTTTCATTAACAGGGCAATGTGCTAACGTTTTTTTAATGGAAATAAAAAATAAATGTTGGAATATGTGACCACTGTAGAAAGTGGCTCTATTCATAGTAGCGTCGGACTAGAACGTCGCTAGAACCGAGTCAAACCTTTGTTAGAGGAAGTATCCCCTTACATGCTTTGTCTGCAGGCCGGCAGCTTAGACGGGATGCGCCCAGCTAATTGTCCTGGACCCTTCGCGCGGAACAACTGTATGCTTTAAATATCTAACCCTCAACTACCAGCATCAGTGCAACGAGCGCAGTGGACATAGTAACCAAAGGAACTTTACCGCGAGTGATTTCTAACAGTGAAAAATCCAAGAAGTTTCCAACAATTCGGGTTTTATAAAATATTTAACTTACCGCAAATATTATCTGTAGTAGTAATGAAGTTTCACTTGATTAAACTACAAGAATAGTAGATACAATTGGTAATATTGAATAATAACGTGTTTACCGCCGCGACGAACGTTTCATACAGTATCTAAGTACGCAACACACGGAGTTCGAATATTGAAGTTAAATACGTTTTCTAGAACAAGATATGTAGGTAGCTTACATTAAATATTCCAAAGAGAGTGAGCATGTGAAGCATTCAGACGTCATACCCTGTTTATATTATTTTTTACCAGGCACGTAAGGGTAGGTATGTAAAAAAAATATCTCACAAAGCGAAGGGGTCTTATTTATTAAATGGATAATGTTCTTCCGTTCGTGATGCGAAGGAATAACATGACCCCGAATACATTAAGAATGAAGAATATTTTCTAGCCATAGGGTAACAGATTACGTTTACGTTTTGTAAGGGTAGATTTATTGATCCGTAGTCAATGTGACCAAAGGTTGAAATGGAATATTTTAACTAAGTAACTATAAATGATGAATTAAAGACATAAACCTTCTGGGAAAAACTTTAAATAATGGCGCTGCATCAATATCAATTGCGTGATTTGAAATAGACATATAGAAATTGGGACATTGTTTAATATTATTTAGAAAAGATAGTTTGCAGAGGGTTTTGGAAATGTAATATACTGGAATGAATTTACTTTTGGTCACCTTGATTGACTACGGATCCCTAAATCTACTAGTAAGTCATTTAGCTATTCTAGACCGCCCATCTGAGTTAGTTAGTACGTAGATACCCATAAAGTTCAAAATTATTCGTACTTCTTTTACATTTACAATGTTCATGAATAATCATTTTCTGCTCCGTTGTAGTTAATCTACAACTTACCTACTTTAGAAATTCAAAACAGACAGGGGCTGAAAGTAATTATATTATCAGAGTTGAGTAAATGGAACAGTTTTACATCTGACTATTTCATGAGTAAAAGTGATAAGGATACAAAAAAGGGATTAGATTTTTTTTAAATGAATGTATTGTTATTTATCCTGTTTGTGGGATTTTAGGTGAGGTTTCAAATGGAAACTCTTTCAATAAAATCATCTATTCAAAATTCATGGGTTTCACCGGGATTAAAAATTAATGGTAGGTTTTTTGTGGTCCCCAACGAATCGAACCCAAACATAATTTCAAGTTTTTGGCTTAATATGCCAATTTGTTTGCACAGAAAAATAATTAGCACAAGGTAACATGTCTCATCACCATATTAGGTACACGTGAACCAATTATTTTCATATTTAGTGAGTTGTGAGGGGATTGTAGAAGGCGGGGCGCTGCGGGCGGGCGTGTTGGCGGGGCAAGATCGATACGGTGCCGGACAGGTAGACTAGACGTAAATAATGGAAGCGTTCAACGTGGCCCTCTGAGGATGGCTCGTGTCAAATGTCAATAGCAATCAGATGCGATGGAGGCACGTGGTCGACTACCCTCTTTTATAGACGTAAGTTGACATAAAAGGATGTTTTTTCATAAAACTAATTTCATAGGTTGTCGTTCTTATATGAAAGATCCTTCGAAGAAGACAATATCAGCATCGGTCGCTTCTTGAGAATGGAAACGCGATATACTTTCCTATTTTCTCTTAGCTATTTAAAAACCAAATAAGCAAAATTTTTCGAATTTTTGGGATATTTAAACTACGATAGTTTTATGAAACCATTTACTTTATACTTGGTACAAATAACTTGTCCTACCTTAGATCACATTTTACTCTGGCGCAATACCAATCGAAATATGAATATCTCTGTCCAGCGTTTTGTACTCTTCATTCGGTAATTCGGGGGCGCCTCATACTTCTACTATTCCCCTCTCGAGAACTCATTTACCCCACCGGATATTAGTTTAGCGTCGGACTCTAAAATATACCTACGTTCTACAAAAGTAATAAAACTATGTTCACTTCAGGTTAATTAATATTTTAATGATATGTATTTGCTTTTCCAGGAAATTATAAAGACGATGAGGATACAACCTCGTGGAAGAATATCAAACAAGAAAAACGGGAAGATTAAGAATGAAGAAAAGTGAAAATTACAAGACTAAAGAATTGGCTTAGTATCTAAAGATGGACACAATCATCGAGGTCCATAATTTGAAAACTGCATTCGAGTGTGTGGATAGAGTAATTAATATCTCTAGCACCATTCGAATTCAGTGCTTGAATGTGGACGATCTGCATAGGAACCCCTTCTTTAGATATGTCTATAAATAAAAAAATCGTTACCTAATATATTGGCTATCGATTAATACAGGTAGCTATTCCATTTAAACCTTTGTCTTTTACTGTGTCAAGTCTAGAATTGGCGCTCAAGTGCAACTATCGGAACACATCAACAGGTGCTTGGAGACATATATTCAACTTAAGAAGTGGTACCCAGTCAGGCGGGTACTACAATATACCCTACTACCGGGCTATGGCTTTTTTACCTTTACTGTAAGCTCAAGTTCCTTGAAAGATTCAAACCCATAACATTCGTCATCACAATCCCTTCTAACAGAGCTATCATCGTTTTAAAATATTTTTAGTACCTACACACAACAAAAAAAATACGTTTACTTGGAAAAACTGAAATTGATGATTTTTACTTTTAAGCATTTATTCGTTGTTTAAAGAAAGTTATTTGCTACATTGAAACAAGATAGCATTAAAAGCTTTTTTACATATTTTATCATAACCTCATAACATCTTAAGTTTCCAAGTGAACGCAGACATTTTTGTTGTGTATATGTAAGTGATAGCTCGTACATGTACAACTAATTCCTAAATCCAATTTGTTTCATGAAGCTAAAAATAGTAACCGTTGTGTTGTCCTATAATTCAAGTCAAGAATTTAAACCTACATGTGTATATAGAGATGTTCCAACATTTCTATATTTACTTTTACTTGAGTTACAGTGATATTGTGTCCACACACTTGTTATATTACCATGCTATCACAAGCTATCACTTAAAGTGTCACTTAAAGTGATTGCTTGTATAACTCATTCCTAAATCGATTTTGTTTCGTGAAGCAAAAAATAGTAAACCATTGCTATCAATAAATTGAGCCTACGTTTTTAAATTGTGTATTATTATTTTCTGTGGCAAATAAATGTGAAAATATGGACAAAATACATGAAGTTTTTTATTTACCTAACAGTTTGTTTTGTATGTGGACTTTCTAGAATATTCTAAATATCCTGATAAATACATACCACCACCGTAATAAAAAACTTGTTGTAAAGTATGTTGTTTTGTCGTTGTTTTTAACAATTGGTTTTCCACATTAAATACGTGTTTCAAACTGTTAATTACCACATATTTAGAAGCTGGTTAATTCGTACCTATATGAAAGTTTTTGATTGATGGACTGTGTAGAAGTAGGGTAATGCCAGTGCAAAAATAATTCTAATTTATGTACGCACTGTATACCAACCATGATTTATGTGTTTAATAAGTAATTAATACAGGGTTATATAATAGAACCCTAACGTTTACATCATCAAGTGGTAAGTCAATAAATTATTAACATACGGCCATTAATTAGAAGGTGGACACGTTAGGGGTTGCGGAATTCTGAATATTAAACTGCGAAAAAGTGCCCCCTTTTGTTACACCGGTTGACAGTTAATTCGACCTACCTTAAAGTCGTCGAGGTCTAAAAGGCCCGTTTTGATAGCTGTCCATGTGATAGGAATGTCATCTTTATGGCTTTTAAAATAAGCATAAGCAAAATGCATCTGTTAATAATTATAATCTTTGTTTTCATCACATACAGTTTTCAGAAAATACTTATACAAGTATTAATTACTCTGTCCAACAATGTTTGCTACTTTTATTATCCTCTGATCCAATGCTTAATCCTTATTACAATACCATAGGGTTTATTTTTCCGTAACACTCTTATACGCAAAACGGGCGTTGTTTCGACAACTATAAAAGGGATTATATTACAGGTTATATTAAAACATAGTCTATATTTCTCCCAACTTGGGCTAGAAAATTTATTCATAATTGTCATATTAATACAAATCAGCAGGTTCTTAAGGCAAGAAAAGAACATAAATTGTACTTGTTATCTTACGTTTCTGTAATTTGTGTGGTCCTTCATCTTCAAAGCATTCGTATATTCACACCACTTACGCCATCTAGTGATGAAAAATAGGAAGAACGAATGTCTGCTGGAACAGGGAGCAGGAGTAGAATACACTAGTTCTATACGATTTACTTTTTATTTAATTCAAGCAAATGAAATACGCTATTATAATTATGATTTACACGTACACGTAAAAAATATAGTTAAAACTCTTAGGTATTGGTGAGGACTCGTGGTGACATTATAAATATTCTAATTATAAAACCAATCAACCTGCTGCTATTCAGTTTGTTGTAAAGGACTCAGTTTTTTAATTACCCGTATAAGTAGATAATTTTCAGTGCACCTAGTTTTTTAGAAATAAATGAAAGCGCAGTAGCAATCGTCAATACAAGATGTGATTATTATCATTATATGTACATAATTGAAAAGAAGTGAAATTACAGGCACATGAGACTTAACAACTTCACGTCTCAGGGTCGACAACGCATTGACGATGCTCCTAGTATTGCAAATGTTCATAGGCGGCAGTGACCACTTACCATCAGGTGGACCGTTTGCTTGTTTGTCGGCCCAAGTGGCATAAAAATAAAAAAAATAAAAAAATATCGGAAGGGTGAAATTAGTATTTCAGTATATTTGACATGAAAATAAAACACTTATCAGGATGAGTCGCTCAAGTACAAACTTTGTGTGATGTGCCACCAAAAACATGGCCTAAGAATTAGTTTTATTAACATTTGTTATAAAACTCGATGGACCTTAAGTAGCAATCTTTAGAGTTTGAAATAAAATATATTACCTATTATTTTGATAACTACGCCTACACTACTTCATAGTAGGTAGCTTCGATGTATCAATATCCTTTGATATTCAAGCAATTTTAGAAATCTTAGCAAACAAATCCGCTGATCGAAGCTGGTTTATCAGCATCAGCATACGAGTAGCCAATGAGAATGGATATATGTATCTAATCATCAGAAGTTAACATGTCCAGACCCAAGCTAAACTGATAAATTAACAATTGTTATAATATAGTTACTTACATTTTTCACTAGGCCTGGTATGCATCAAGTACCTATGTACTTATGATTTTTGCTAGCTTTTGTGCAAACAAATATATTTTTTTTTATGCCACTTGGACCGACAAACAAGCAGACGGTCCACCTGATGGTAAGTGGTCACCGCCGCCTATGGACATTTGCAACACTAGGAGCATCGCCAATGCGTTGTCGACCCTGAGACGTGAAGTTGTTAAGTCTCATGTGCCTGTAATTTCACCGGCCCCCTTACCTTTCTAACCGAAACACAGTAATAACACAATAATTGCACTACTGCTTCACGGCGGAAATGGGTAAGTTGGTAGTACTTCCTCGGACGAACTCTGCACTAAGAGCTCTACTACTCTAAAAATGTTTAGTGTCAAAGGGCTATTGGTAACCAACTATCCTTTTTATGCCATGAATTAATGTGACAAACAAGCCTTATCTGGTGATGAACAGGAAACACCATTTTAATTTTCTCTTAAATTATTGCACAGTCCTTCTAGGAATTAAATTTAACGAACAGTCATTTAATTTCAACTAGGGCCGGGTTCCCCGGATTTGTCCTAGTTTAGAGGGTCTCCAGGGAGAGTCCTTCTTTTTGCGTCAGGGGAATCCCTAGTAGATAAAGCAGTTAAAAATTGAATGAATCATGTGTAAAAATATTTTTTTGGTGTGTCCGGGAAAAACCCAATTTCACCTAAACGTCCGGGGCTTTTTAAGTTCTTGTCCGGCGTTGACAATTTAGATAATGGCAGCCCTAATTTCAACTAAGCAGAGTTTGAACTATAGAAACCAAATAACTGATATTAATCTTACCATTAAAAGAGACACAAATAAAACGAATAATTTCAAGGCTATGTGTATTTGCTCCTTCTTATCGACATGTTCCTTAATTAAAGTGCATAAATAGGAAATCGTTATTTACATACATTGAAAAACCGATAAAATTTATACAATACATAGGAAATTGGTGGACAGCCAGCTGCCAAGTTATTGTTACACTATCAAAACTGTAACAGATGTGAGAACTTTATTCCCTATTAAAAAATAATGACATTATATAGAACTAAAGTTTGCTTTGAAGAGCTTTATAAAAAAATTGGACATTTCGAGGGATCAAACAGTAGCAACACGACACCATTACAATAATAATTAACATCAATATCTCACATTTACTTAGACACAATTTGTATTCTTAAATTTCGATGGGCTTTATCATTGTAGTGTATTCAAAGAATCAACACTTAACATTTACAAATAGAGCGTTCATTTTAAACACGAGGAACATTAAATATTGAAAAACAAAATAAAGTTATTCATACAAACACATCTCATAGAACTATCGTTTCAAACTATCTATGCATTCATTTCAAATCTTATAGCTAATGATTATTATTTACAAACTTAAATCTACTAGTGAATTGTGCAAAAGCGCTCATATTGAGGTAATAACTTACAATGTGTAACTGGTGACTACTAATTGACTATATACCATTTAGTTAAATAACATCTCAAAATATATTACCCAAAACCTAACAAGGTAACGTAACTGTCATGGATTCTGATCGTCTCATAGTTTCAAACGCTACAATACAACAGAGACTCGCTTCGCTCTACACATTAAAATAATAGCTCTTTTTATGTTAAACAAGTGGGAATTTATTGATACTATTAGTATCATGAAAATGCCTCGTAAATTTTACAAGACCGTAAACCGAACCACCCGTAGGCTTAACTACCGTCATTATATAACAACTCCACTCCTTGAAATAATTTTCGTCGTTTGATCTTTAGTTTTCTCATTTTCTGCATCTAAATTCATTTTGGAAGATTGTATTTTCTTCCAAGTATCACCTAAGGCTTTACTGAAGTGATCATCGACGCCGCCTTTACTCGACGTCTGTGTCTTATCGTGGTCTTTAATTCTAGATGTTTGGATTTGCCTCCAGGTGTCTCCGAGCGCTTTTGCAAAGTGATCGTCTACTGATAAGCTGGCGTCATCGACTTCCATAGCGATGATCTTAGCAGGTTTTGGGGGTTCGTCAGTTTTAAATAGTATGGGGCTGCTAGCTCTGTCCTTGGTATTTGGTTTGGGTCCAGGCTGAGCGTTTTCTGCGTTTTTCTTGAATAGACTCATGTAGTCATCGCCGAGTGATCGCCGGAAATGTTCATCTATCACTGGATCGCACATCGACATTGAACCTGCGAGAGTAAAAAACATAAAAGTGAGATAAAATGTTGGTGCAAACTATATTGTTATCATCTATATCCTGGAATTATCTAATGGTAGTAAGGTTATATTTACACAAACAAACAATTTGAAACATACAACAGATACATTAAGGTAAGATCTTAAAAGCTTTATAAGAGTCATATATAGCTTTCATCGTAAATGTTAATGTTTTTTTTATTATGGATTACCATAATTGATATTACGCAAACCCGGATATATACTTCATGTACAACTTTTGTGTATTTCGCAACAAATACACATGTACCTACATTTCAACCAACATGGACTGCGACTACAAATAAGCACCGGCTTTGTAATCAAATCTCTATCAGGTATTGACATAATTGATTACAGACATACAAACAAACCACCATATGCTTATACAGCCATCCCAAAAGCGTATACCTAATACAGTCTTGTTTCCGTGGCCGCGTAATATAGTTTACAATGGTATGTTTGCGTAATAAAGGAAAAAGTAGAAAATTCTGAATTGAATTGTTTGATAAGCTTATTGATTATGCACGTTGATTGTTTTAAAAGTTTAAAAAAAGGTACGTTAAGATTGTTGTGGTTGATTTTAGATAAGTTTGCTAACAGGGGCTCGATACTATGCGGAAAATGACACTAACTCGAGGATGTTTCGTCGCGGCCTCTATGCTATGTCTCTGTCGCTTACTACGCTCTATTACTAATAACGTGAGAGATAAGCTCTCCGACGAAATTTGTATTAGCTGAATAAGGGGGCTGATTCACAACCGAAAATATCGAAGCTTTGTCTATCGAATTGCTATCCATGAAGCTTTGTTATGCTTTAAAAGGCACGCACGATACAGAACTTTTTCATTTCGATTGACTTACATTAAAGCTTAGAACGTACTTTATTATAAAAGATATAGCTTTTAAGATTGATAAGTTTCTTAGTATACTGCCTCTCAGGATCATTGGTTGAACGAGATTCAAGATATCTTACCAGGTGGTGTGTCATTGCTCTTAGTGATGACTGAAGGCCTGTTGTACGGCGGCGGGGCAGGGCGCGACCGTAGTCGCATGTCTATTGGTGCTTCATGCTTACTGACCGGGTATTCAGGAGGCGCTCCTAGAACAAGATAGACGTCGGTTTTTAGAACGTATATATCAGATGGGATGGCTCTGACTTATATTGGATTCAGAGATATCGTAAAAGAAACACAATATAACACAGGTTTGACAGCCATATATAAATATTTTGAGTCTTTTATTCACACATCACTCTCTGATCTTTGGTCACTAGATAACTAATATACTACAAATTATATTACTTTTTATATACATATATCTATTGAGTACAAAAATCATTTAAGTGCCAGGCATAAAACAAAAAATGCAGTTTACAAAATGGCCAAAGTATTAAAACAACTATTGACTATGAATCATATTTCCAAGACGACTCAGGTTAATCCCCGATCAATATTTTTGGCGAAATGAAGTTTGGTATAATAAATATTTACAGAACTTTTCATATAGGTAACTAGATAAATGATATAGTATATATTATATCTAACATTTTTATGATTTTATTGTTTGAGTACCTACAGAAATGTAATAAGAGCAAAGAATAATACAAAAAAATTTGCTTACAAAATGACCAAAACATTAAAACAAAAGCGGGTGAGTTTTACAGATACTTTTGGTACACTTCTTTGAATCATATTCCAAACGAAACGTTGAAACACGGGTGGATCTCCCGAATTCACTCAGGTAATCCCCGATCAATATTTTAGACGAAATGAAGTTTGGCTTAAAAATATATTTACAGTGCTATACGCGGCCATCTCATCCTAAACTAAGCAGCCAACTAACAGACATGTTCATGCACACAAATATTTGTCCTGACCGGGAATCGAACCCGCGAACTTCGGCTTGGCAGTCAGAGTCGCTAACCTCCAACCCAACTGGCCTGTCTAATGATACATATAGCATGACCCTTATGTTTATTGACAGTGATCGCATCAGCACAATGCAAACTACTGTTTTCAAATTCATTTATTTCAAGGAAAAAAAATACAAAACAATTCAGTTTAGGCCTTCGGAAGGCACTTGTGAAGGTCAAATTGAAAGTTACTGAAGCTACTAATATTTAAGATAATTTAGGTTGCTTACTTTTTCCATTAACGGTTAGATTAGCAGGCGAGTCGTCTGTTTCGTCAGATAGGTCGCCGTCACTGTGGGGCTGCGCACGCGCCATCGACGGCACGCTGCGCCTCTCGTTAAATGACTGTGAGCGAAGCGCCATCTTACCGTTCTCCCTGGAAATTGATAAAATTTACATTAGACCATGTTGCAAGGTGTAAATATGATACTTAAAATATGATGATATTTATAGATAAAAATATTTTTTACTTGCTAATAGGAACTATTTATATAACCAAAAAAAAAATGGAAACAAAAAAAAATCTAACTGTCTCACGCGGTTTTTACCCGGAATCCCTAAATAAATTTTTATTCTAGATATAAATTGCCTATGTGCAGACTATATTCCAGACTGTAATCCATCTCTGTGCTGAATTTCATCAAGATCCGTTCCGCCGTTCTGGCGTGATTGAGTAACAAACATCCATGCATCCAAACTTACGCATTCATACTAAACTTGCGTTTAACAATGACAAAGAAAAATAACCCTTATCTCTGACATAAGGTGCATCTATTGATCCAACAGTTAATTGGATGATGATATAAATCAACCTTATTCCAAAGCATTACAGTTTCTTTTCCTATGACAATCTGAAACGTCAAAACGGCCATCATAGCGTGCCGGTAGTATTCGTAGAAGTCTTATGCTTAACTATATTTTTTTCTTAAATAATTTATAACATTTTACATAATATTGTAATAAGAGATCATACACTGGTCAGTAAATATTATTGAAATTATGTGTACTTAACTAATCGAATGATAACAAGTATGATTCTATTTAAAATAGAGTTGTACCTAGGTCTGTAATCAGGTAATCGGGTCCGCCGTTCCCGACGCCACTTGCCAGTCATCTCCTTTGGTTGGGTCCGCGGTGCTTCAGGGGACAGGGTGCGGTCCCCTTCAGACTCGCCGCTCGATGCCGTGCTTGGGGTCTCTGTTATAAAGAATAATAATTAAAAAAAAATATTCCATAGTTATGTTGCTCTGATTAAAATCGGGGTGTTTGGAAATTTATTTAATGTGAGTGGGCTCAAGCCAAATTAAATAATTCAAATTTATTGCTATTAGTTCAAATAAAAACTTAGGTTTGACGGAATGTTTTAGTCCCTTTTTGTATTTTTTCATTTTATAACCTCCTTTGACCTATCAACTTGTTTGTCAATCCGCATCAGATGTTAAAAACAAGACATAAACCACTTTATTTCATTCAATTTATAAAATACGCATCTCCCTAAAATTTTAGGATTTGAATCATGCTATTAAAATAAAATGATTTTGCCTCAATTTTTACTTATTAATAATAGTCAGTTTTTAATTTCCGAAGTATAATTACATACAAATACAATAGATAAGACTTAATATGACGTCACTTCTACGGTGTAACACAGAGCACGCATTGTAGCGCGTCTTGTTGCACATATACAGAGCTAAGCCAATTTTACATTTATAATAGAATATTGCCGCTTAGAGATGTTCAAAATGCAAAGAAAAAAATATGGGTTTCGCATAATTAAAACAATTTTAGTTTAAGATACTTAAAATTGCAATATATGCCAAAGAAAATGTATGTGAAAAATAAATATTCTCAATTGTTTCAGTATCTACCTGCCTTATGCCATTTACACTTCAAGACCACAATAATGCACAGTTGATTAGTATCTACCTTTTTCTGGAGACGGAATCCATGGTTGCCATAATGGTAAATTGAATTTGGGTGATTGTGGAGGTTCCATCGAAAGAAGTTGCAGACTATTCAACGTAGTCCGAGCCAAGAGTAACAAGCAGTCAGGTAGTTCCATCATCACAGTACACACACAATGCACAAGACACTTAACAGAACAATGTGACTTTCTTACATTTCTATTCTTCTAATTAATAGAAACTAGTTATTGATGATCACAAAAACACTGAAGAAAGAAACGATTTTAGCAATTGAATCAAATGCCCCTATAGACAAGGTATTGGCGTCCAGACACAGGTAACACTGAAGGCCGACTGAATAAAAAATGAACTGGAAGAGATTACATTGGAATAAATAAATGAGATGAACAAAAAACAAAACCGAAAAGGAAAAAGAGCATCACGCTACATCCACGCGGCCGGACGTTGCGGCGCTTCCTTCGAACCTTTCATGCACAGGATGTTACTGGAACAACCAGTTTGACCACATAGCTACCTGCTATTCACATCGTTGAATCCAATTACGAAATGAAATGCTAAAACAAAGCTAAAAATGAAAATAAAACAATCCGTAAGTATAGTATTTGGGAATCACTGTAAGTCTTCTTGAAATGTACCGACACATTGATGTCACAAAGGTGAATGATAATGTAAATTCAGTCATCTCTGCCCTCCATCCATCTGCACGAAACAAAGGAAATGATGATATCACAAAATTTCGAAGTCAGACTGCCCATATCAGACAATAACATTGTTTTGCAATTTTGATCGGTGACCTTATTATCTCAAGTAAGTTGGGAGTCATACATGAACGAACGATCAGGCACGTTTTCCCCATAAAAAATGATGTGTGTAGGTCGTTCCATATTGGTACAGTTAGAAAAAATCAATTGTTTGATACTCGAATTGAATGTAAGTTTTTTATATTTTTAAACATCAATATATTTAATATAATACTTGTTTGTGGTGTATTAGTTACTAGCCCTGATTTACAGCCTTACGCAGATAATAGCTTGCGCATGTGTACATTTTATTATGACATTTATAATAGCATCATGCTGTAGTAGGAACACATCAACCTGTTCGGTCCATTCATGAAAGTGCGTGCGCGCAGGGCGCGGGGATTAATGAACCCCCTCCGGTCTTCTCCCTCCCTTCACCTCTACAACCTTTAAGTTCCAATAGACCTTACTATATTGTGCTATGTTTCAAGAACGTTAAGGATTAAATTTGTTTGTGATTGGCTAAAATTGTTTGTTGCGATAATGACGTAGAAACTTGAGTGCTATAACGAAGCCCGTAGTGTTTAATTTTCGTTGCAAATGAAGATGGAATTGAAAATTAAATTTACGGTGGTTGTATCCTTGGAAGGTTGTGTTTTATTTTGGTACGAGCCGGTAGAGTGAGGTGCGGGGGTGGGGAAGTCGAACTGTGAGAAGTTGCCGCATCTCTGTAGGGCCGAATAGGCATTAACTTTTTTATTGTCTAATAGAACGGAGGCAAAGGTTTACCGACAGGTAGAGTTTGGCGCCGTTGTTTTAATTAAGTCTGGCGGATTCTCTTAAATACAAATGTGAAAATAATATGATAATTGTTATCAGGCATTTATTATTTGCTGACGGTTGACAGTAAGGTTTGTTTACCTTGTAATATCTGGTACTCATACATAAAATCGGTGAAAATTTTAATTCGCATAGAGTTCTTAAGCATCGAATATAAGAAAACTATTTAGAAAGTTCTAATATTTCAATCACACTACTCTAAGAAAATGTTTTATACAGCATTCGGTAAAGTATAATTAAACAGGCGTTCATTGGTTTTTTCTCGGTTCTTTGATTTTATTTGTGTTCTGCGGCGGCTTCGTTCAACCGTTACGATACGCCTCTAGTAGTGAAGGGACTACGTATTATCCTACGGACAGCTCTGACGGTTTTCTATTGTATACGATAATGAATCTAGGAGAAGGAAGGTGCTATATAAGGTACCATGAGTAATGTAGGCAAGATAACTATGTAAACGTTTTAAAAAAACATACCTACTTGAATCGTTTAATTTTAAGTTGTTTAGTAATGTCCGTATAAGTACCTAATTCTTTTGTGGTAATTAAGTGTGTAACAGCCATCACACGTTTACAAATACTAGTCCTTCCAGTTAAAAAGGATTAGGTTAAAAAGGTTAGCACCAAACATGAACGTACATTTTAATTGTTAAAATCTAGTCAGAAATCAAATAAGTATAGCTGTTGATAACGTTATGGTTTGTTTTCGGTTGTATGGGTTTTCTATAATTGAAAGACTAGGTATTGGCTCGATGACAATTTATTTGCAACTGACACAGGATTTAAAAAAAGTAGAGGACTGTATATGTTTACGTAGATGTATCAATATATCATAGACCCGTTTATCTAACTCGGACCGGACAGTAGCAATATAAAATAAAAATATTCAATCCATATACTAAAGACAAAACAAAAACGAACCCTAAACGGAAATCAACTTTTAGCTTAATTCTTCCACTTCCTTATTTTATAACATATCAATTTTAATATATTGTTTGGCAGAAAGGAAGGATGTGTGTAATTCGGGGAGCGCATGCGCATATGAAACGCCCTAGGCAGCCATTCAAGTCGGATGCCCTTATTAGCTTAGGGGGCTGTTATTTGCACGCATATCGATCGTTTCTGTAGCGACCAATCTACACTACATCTGTTTGTGGCTCATTGTTAGCTACAGCGAAAACAATTTGAAGCCTTTGTATTCTTCCTTTGGATACGAAGGTTTGAGAGGATGTTTAGATGTTTGTTACTCTTTCACGCAAATCTATCGAATGGATTTAGATGAAACTTGGCACATAGATAGAGCATACCCTGGATTTTTTAGCCCGGTATAATATATATAGAATCACCTTCGGGAACGCGGGTAAAACCGCGGAGGATAACTAGTAAATAATAAATATATTCTAATTATAGTTTGGTGCTATGGTGCAATATTGTATGACTCCATAACTACATTATCAATTTGTGTGGTTATTGGCAAGATAAGAAATGAAAAGTTACTGGTCAAACGATATGCCTGTGGCTAGCCACTTACATTCCACGTTCCATTGCAAAATATGCATAAACTAGGCATAAACAGATACGTAACACGTAAACATGATTTCCGCATGTCGCAGTGGTGCTTCCTTAAGTTTAAAATATGCCGTAAATGATTCCGCATGCCTCCCTAAATACATATGATGGTTTCCGATAGTTCAATCTTGCAACTCGTTATATAAACACATTGCGGCTAATGAATATTAGAAGTATGAATTAGTTTGTTATTAACTTTAGTATAGGTATAAGCTTTTCGTGAATATGGGGTCTGAATGACGATGGTCAAAATAAGATGTTGATAATAATTTGTACGCCTATGAGCTGAGATAAGATTATTGCTCTTGCTATGGGCAGGTAGGCTTGTCATAATCGATCCACGCAATGTGATCAAAGGAATTAGAATTTAATGTAGTCAACAATTAGGAATTTTCAATGTATCTAATAATTTAAATAACTGATATACCTTTTGCACAGATTTATATATAAAAAAATGTTCATATAAATCTGTGCAAACAAAAAAATCATATGTTCAGAATATACTGAAAAGGCAATATTTAAAACCAAATTGAATTTTACTCTTAAAGCTTATGAAAAACCGTGAAGTCGCAACCCAATATTCAAAATGATTCTCCTAAGCGTTGATTATTATTCAAATTCGAAGGTTCAAAATAAATTACATAATTTATGTATATTTAAATTGGCCATTTGCGTGAAGCCAGTAGCCGCGTCCGTGTCTGGAGGCTGCACGAACGGCATACGCACAAGTAGGTAGCGATGTAGCGAGGTAGCGTGCATACACCTTGTATATTATGTTGAGGAGCGCGCAATGCCCAAAGGCACAACAGAACAAGAATTTGGAAGCCAATATCCAGTAGCCGATGCCCGTATACTTATATTTGCATACTCACTATATGTAATGGCTACAATTTGAATAACTACAGAATGAGAGCGTGCTAACACGAAATGCTTCTGGACGCATTGGCTATCGATTTTATCTATAATACAATGTACCTTATTATAGTTTAGAATATTATGATTTTGTGCGTAAGTACATGATCGATCAGTATCATCATCGATTACATTCTCTCGTTAGAAAGATGAATGAATCGCAGTGTTAGTCAAAACAAATTTAGGAGACGGAACAGTTGATTGTTACAAGAATGTTTATATAACAACGTTATTGTCCCTTGAAATAAGCAATAAAGATGTGTCGAATGATCTGTTTACATAACAAACAAAGGTAAAGTAACGCCAGTTGCGGAAGGCGGATGTTTGCAGCGAAAGTGCGGGAAGCGCCACCTAAACATTCCGCATTCCATTACATACGAGCATAGACTTAAGTGTTACATTATTGCTACTAAATGACTTTAAGAATCGTTGTTTGATAATCTAGAACTCCTACGCTCGGATTTTTGGAATTACAGCTAGCCGGTTTTATTTACCGTGTCTGCTATTAAGCTTAGGTATAAGAGGTCAGACGATAAATTAAACAGTCTAGTAGGTATTATTTTTTTTAATTATTTCACGACGTCGTTTCATTCACACAATTTGATTGTTTTAAAATAAAATTGTTTTATTTAATTAATTCTATTTTTAAACATATCGTGCTAATAGCAAGTGGCGTCATCTAGTGGATCTTATAGAACTTACATTACACTAGTCCAGCGCCATCTGCCGCTAATTTCAGAACTGAACTATGGAAGAAGGAATGAATGCCCGAGTGGCGATAGTGCTGACAATTTTGTTAGATGGAGACCAAATTGCTCATTGCAGTTCTAATTTATTTTTATGTACTTAAAATATTTATTTAGATTTCCGGCCTAGATTTTAACACTGTTCTAGAAGAGTCTTACGACACCAATTGAGTTTCCTATGATAGAATGAATCCAGTTATATCTACTTAGATAATAATCGAGGATCATCATCATCATCAGCCTATCTCCGTCCACTGCTGGACATAGGCCTCACCTATGGCACGCCACTGAGCTCGATCTTCAGCTCTTTGTTTCCAACCGCTGCCAGCCAGCTTGCGTATATCATCGCTCCATCTAGCTGGAGGGCGCCCTACACTACGTTTACCGAGCCGTGGTCTCCACTCTAGAACACGTCTACCCCAACGGTTATCGGTTCTGCGACAGATGTGACCAGCCCACTGCCACTTCAGCTTGCTAATCCTTTGAGCTATGTCGATAACTTTGGTTCTCGGATGATTTCATTTCGAATTCGATCCTTCAGAGAGACTCCGAGCATAGCTCTCTCCGATCCATCGATAAACCATCGAGGATACAAATTATTATCTATCAGGCCAACTATATTTTAAAATTTTTAATTCAGTCATAAATGCAGTGATTGAGAAACAGACATCCATAAAAACTAATTTATTTATAATATGAAATCTACATTAATTGCTAAGTATGTAGGACAAAATACCAATTCGAATGTTTAAATCTTAATAAATCATCCTAAAGTCGTTTTTCTTTAAACCATATCTAATCATTATTTGATTCAAAATTCAAATTCCTATGAAAGCCCTCAGTGATAGAAGCTATATTTATCGGACATTTATCAATGTGCCAACAGGACTATCACCTTTATTTACATACGTAACCCAGGTAGGTACCTATCCAATGTAAATAATAAGCTACAATTTTGATACTGGAATAGGTAAATAAACGAAAGATTAAGTTGTACATTTGAACTAAAACTAAAAAAATAGACGTACCTACTTGGTAATATAAGTTAGTACAGTCCATAACATAAAAAACCCTGCATTATAAAATATATAATAATTGAGTGCTATGTTCCTCATCATATTTTTTTTCGATTCTCGACTCTATGACTCTTTAATTAAGTACAAGTATTGTAAGTTTACGCTCCCACCCCTTACTTAGCTGGGTTAGAGCATGACGGATGCGTACCACTGACTTCACCTGCTTATTGTTTTGCTCATGACCTTAACGTCTTTTGGTTAATTATGCTGGAGGTATTAAAAACCTATTTTACTTAATAATTTCATTGTAGAACTTGAGCTGTTTCCCCTTCTAGACAATGAGAACTTCGAAAAAAAAAGAACAACAAACACAAAGAATAGTCCACAATTATTAAATATATTATGATGATCATTATAAAAACAAAAAAAAAATACGACAATTAAAAGATTTTAATAACCAGACGTTTATGTCAGATTTCTTTTCAGTCATTCTCATGGAATATTATCATTCAAGTAAAATATGGTTATATGTGGTTAGGACATTGTTGCAGGAAGTAGGTACGTTAGTTAAGTCGGTAGTTACTAGCACCGTATTATGTATGTGGTAATTCGTTGTAACTGGAGAGTTCCGGAGGAAGACAACTAAGTGAAAATTAGTTTAGAGGCGAAGGGTAGAGTTTCTATAAGTAATCTTTTAAATAGCTGTTTACAAAGTAGCAGATAATTACTTACTGCTATCAGAAAAACTAACTGATACTGTTTCATTAGGTCTTTAGTCAATAATAAAAGGTATTAGTGAATACGTATAAAAATTTACAAGAGCCTGTGACGGCCTATTAGAATAAAACAATTTTGATACAAAAAAATAGGGAAATGTTATAAATACTTTTGACATTTTTATTATTAATCAATCACTTTTGAATAGCACAGATTGAGTTTATCATTAATTTATTATTCGTCACACAAAAAGGTTGCGGATCTGAATTTCAAAGCCCTTCCATAAAGTTTGTCTTTTTTTTTTTTCTTTTTTTTTTATGGCACTTGGGCCGACAAACAAGCAGACGGTCCACCTGATGGTAAGTGGTCTCCGCCGCCTATGGACATTTGCAACACTAGGAGCATCGCCAATGCGTTGTCGACCCTGAGACGTGAAGTTGTTAAGTCTCATGTGCCTGTAATTTCACCGGCCCCCTTACCTTTCTAACCGAAACACAGTAATACAATTGCACTACTGCTTCACGGCGGAAATGGGTAAGGTGGTAGTACTTCCCCGGTCGAACTCTGCACTAAGAGCTCTACTACTCGAAATGTCTGCTAAAATAGTAGTATAGTCCGAGAACAATAATATTTAAGTTATAATTTATATACCGAGACAGATAAAGTTAACTCGTGAGTTTTATAAAGTCATTCTTACTTTATCATTCATTTCTTTTTCGTCACACAAAAAGGTTGCGTATAAGAATTTCAAAACTCTTCCATAAGAAGTTTCTCTGCAAAAATACTATAATATTTTAATAGTCTAGGAACAATGATATTCAAGTTATAATTTATGTACCGAGACAGATAGTGTTAGCTCGTGAGTTTTAAAGTCATTCCTAAAGGTTGCGTATTAGAATTTCAAAGCCCTTCCATAAAAAGTTTATCTGCAAATATATTATTTTTATATTCTAGAAACAATGATATTTGGGTTATAATTTAAATCAATGGCAATACCGTTATAAATAAAAAATAATACCGAGTTAAACAGATAAAGTTAACTCGTAAGTTCTATAAAGTCATTCCTACTTTATAGGTATAGGTCCTGCAGCGATAAAAAAAATACTATTAATAGGTGTATATCGCAATTGCAGCTAGAATGAATGTTGGAGGCAACGTTAGGTTTCATTAATTAGCAATGTCATCGTCCAAGGTAGATAATAATCATTTTTATATGGCCATGTAGGCATCGATCTATAAACCTATACAAATATTAAGAGCTGCGCCTACTTAACAAAATATATATCCTGGGACATCCTGGGACATTATTTTTTACACACGGCCATCTGATCCCAAACTAAGCAGAGCATGTACTATGGAAACCAGATAATTGATATACTACATATACTACTTTTTCTATATAATATATAGATATTTTCACCCAGACACAGAACAAACAGACATGTTAATGCACACAAATGTTTGTCCTAGGTGGGAATCGAACCCGCGATCTTCGACTTGGCAGTCGGGGTCGATAACCACCAAGCCAACTGGCCTGTCAATACATTACTAATTGGCAAGTTAATTAACACATGTATCAACTGAATAATGTAATAGTTAAATTATTACTATTTTTACTGTTACTAACAATCAATAATTAATATGAAAGTGACGTATAAAATATAGATAGTAGGTGTGTAGACATGTTTGTTTTTGAAAATAAATAACAGGTATGAGGTAGGTATAGGACATGGTTCATTTGACAGCTTCTGTCAAATTGCAGTTAATCAAACTCGTTTGCTTCCCTGGTTAAGGTCAAGTGACAAGTGATCTGCCAGTGTTTAAATGCCCTCGTCATACCGAAATTGCACTTGTTATGACGCTGTTAAATTGCTGGAAATTAGAACTCATAACGCCTTAGAATATCACATTTATCGCTCAACTTCATGTTGTTAATGAGAATAAATAAAATGCTATCGAACGACCTGTTAGATAAGTAGATATTCGACTAATTTGATTTACTCTAGTTGCCTAACAGTTTCATAATATATACTTAGTTTGTGTAGGTTCTGCATTTACTATGAGCGTTACATAGCCCGCTAGCTATGCGGCGATCTTTATTGTTACATAACATTAAATAGCACCACGTACATTTGTATGTTTGTACGTGGTAGCCCTGACATGCTTCGCTGAATTGAATCGCGACTTAGCTATAAGGAGATCCCTTATGTGGTCTGTCAGCCCAATGTTTCGTACCTACATCGTCTACGACGCATGTAAATGGAATTTTAATATGAAAAATTATATTACGTTGAATCAAAAATGTTCTAAATAGCAGCTTTCCTATATACTCTATTGGAAAAATGCTATTTAGAACATTTTTCAAATTACGATGGTGCCTTAAAATGACAAAAAAGTGATGTTTGTACAAGTTTAAACACGAGAATAACGTAACGCAACGCGTAGCGTCTAGATTTCGTAACATGTATGCTTGTAGTACACACCTACTTAAAGTTTATTGAGAATTTTATTATCTTCAATGCTAAGTACCTACCGACATTCCGATCATTCCTAATGGCGTAAACATTCAAGTATTCGAAGATACGATAACATGTCTGCATGTGAGGTTAAGTGAAAAATCAAACGCCTTTGAAGGCTATTAACATTCCATACTTATTAATAAATGCCCGTGGCGTGACTGAATAATATGACTGAAGTCATGTCTGAGGAATCACGGAACGAATTGCGACTATTACTTGAGATACAGCTCGGAAAAATGTAGGTATGCTAATTAAAAACGAAGTTAGACTTGGCTGATGTACCTACGGGTTCTATGGTAGCGATGATTTTATAAATGCAAGATTTTAAAAATATTGAAAATGCAAATATATTGAGGCAATTGTTCTGATATTTTATATTGACAATGGATTGGAACGCCACCACTCTATATTCATGACTTAATACTTTAGTTATTTGTTTCCAAAGTCGCTTGTGAAAATGTTTTTTTTATCTCGTCTTAACATTTAGCACCCACCTTATTTGAATTTGTAGTCATAATATTATAAAGTATCTCATGGCGAATTTTACGGTTAATTTTTTTTTTATTTCTCAAAGAAATATCTATATATGTATATAAATCACTTAAACGAGAAACAAACGTTACAAATTTAATATAAGTACAGTAAACAGCCCAGAGTTGCAAAAGTACAATTAAAATTAAATGTTATAAATCTATATTATTTTGTGAACGGTAATCTACGGAAACGCGTCAGCTATTTGGAAAAAATCTTTCACAATTTGAATAGTACAATAATCCGATATGGTTATGAGTTTTTTTTGATCCCAAGTTAAGCAGAGTGTACTGCTGGTAGTATGGCTACCAGGTAACTGATAAACGACATATACTGCCTTTTAAAAACATACTTATATATATATTTACACCCAGACACAGAACAAACAGACATGTTCATGCACACAAATGTTTGTCCTGGGTGGGCATCGAACCCACGACCTTCAGTTTGGCAGTTAGGGTCTCTAACCACCAAGCCAACTGGCCCGTCCAACAGTCTCGGGATAAATTAGTTCCCTCGGGAACGCGGATGAAACCGCAGAATGGAATATGGTAAGTGATAGAGAGAGTACTTAACAAGACACGTCAATCGAGTAGAATTCTATGTATTTGCTCTATTTGCCGACAAATCTGTGTATTCTACTTAGTTATGGTGATAAAAACTATCTAAGAACCTGCCCCGTAGTCATACTAAGAGTGAAAAAATCCATATTGGAATCTGTCAAGACATTAACAGGAAAATGGTAGATAATAATAAAGATCTATAAATTCTATGGTAATATGTAATGCACAGAATAGGCATAAGGCATACAATATTGCACCAACCCCATAAAATTGGGGACAGGCTTGATAGTGATGATGCACTCAAGCATACCGACTCACACATAAACACATTTAACGTCTGCGTTCCTTAGTGGGTAAAAAAATAACTAAACAATTAATCCACAGCAAACGAAAAAACCCGATAGGTACTCATAAATATTACACATTAGCGAGTTTGTTGATTGGAGAATGTAATTGATCGACAAAATATCGTTGGTAGTTAGCAAACTCTTATTAGATCATTGAAACAATACGCGAGACGGCCCGAATAGCTGGAATAGCTGCACTCTCGCTTCGCTGCCAACGAAATGGAATCCGTTGCCATTAGAAATTATACTCTACGTGATGACTTCATTGGTGTCGGGATTCCTTAGGCGCGTGCCATGTCTCGTGCTGTCCAACCGTTCGGTGTCACTGTAACACGCACATCTAACATTTTTCTTGCAATCACCTAACCGCTGGAATTTATTAACTGTTTTAGATAAGCTTTCATATTTTATATTCCCGGAGCACAAACGGAGCGGTGCATTTATTTTGCACGACAAAACAGATGTTCGTCACTTGGACGCGAGTTGACGTACGTAAACAATTGACCTAAATTTATAATTTACGATGCTGAAAATAATATGTGTATGTACTGACAACAATAGTGATCATCGATTGCATACCGTCCTAAGAATGCTCATAACTGTAGTCCGCAACGCAACCTACATTCAGCATTCTTTTCGAAACCGTAACACGCCGCCTCTGCGTTCCGGATAGTCTCGCGCACGCTATATTCACCCCAATATCTTTCACAATAAAACCCATTTCGATTCGATACATACGATAGAATGCCAAGTATTGCATTTCTAGAGAGCTGTAAAACGGTCTTGTACACAAAGTAGCGTATGATTGATATGAAATTGATAACCACACTACGACAGACCAGATTGCCTTACGCATCTTTGTTTCCCATAACATATGTTGTTAAACTCACGACAAGTCATTAAATGTTAATCCGTTATTGATTGAGCGTCCTTGCTACGAATGGTTTTGAAGTTAATTAATAGTTCTAATAGCTCAATAAGAATAAAATTACTATAATTTGCAGGTATAACTAAATTCACATAAAATCTGCAACCAAGCAAAAGATTGCGTGACACGAAAATTGTGATATGTTCAAAAAACCTCATAGAATAGCTACGAATTAAAAAACACGGCTCACAGAAATTTTGCAGTCAAATGTAAAACCAAATTGGTAAATTTCTCAGTAGGTGTAGCGAACATGGTTCGACCAAATTCCTGAACGCTTTCTCTGGTGGCTGTGTCGATGTCGCGGTTGGCCCTCGGTCGTGGTCGCGTCGCGTAAGTAGGGTTACCATAATAATATTAAAAAGTTCAAACAATATACAAGTAAATATATATTACCGATAGATTCAAACATATTTTTATGACAAATCGATGATCCACCTGATAACAATTTTCGATGACTTACTCTTTGCAGCAAAATGGATATTCAGATAGTAAGACAGGATTTATTTTTAGAACAATAGATGATTGTATGCTACAAGTATTATAAATGCGAATGTTTTGACGTTTCTGACTTAATTATGCATATAACAGCAGAGCGAATTTAGATAATTCCTGGCAATTCCTACAATATTTGTGTTTTTGATTAAGACAATATTCTTTCTGTTCCGGGGATAATATTAGATGCCTCTGGAACGAGGAAAGCTACAGTAAAAGCTAGTATTTCCATACTAATAGAAGTATAAAGAAAACTTTCTTCACTAGTGCAATGATGTTGCATAAAAATAATTGTCACAATATGACAGAGTCACTTCTGCTGATCATATTATGAAAGAATGTAGGTATAAAGTAAGTGAATTCATGACAATGTGACTAATAGAAACATTTTAAACCCGCCCATTATCCGGGTGGATTACTCACTACTTAGCAAGCACTTTTGATATCTAAATATGATCATTCCACTTGAGTCCCACGACTCCCGCAACGCCCTGAACCTAAGTCCTAACTCGGAAGAGGCACCCTCAGTGCTGTCGTTTCAGTTACTCGGAGAGAAGTTACCCTTGAGAGTCTTCGAGTGAGAGTGTAAGGGTGTAAAAACTATGAAAGGCCAACAACTTCAAGTCTTTCAAAAAGTACTATCCCCTTTGTTGAGCAAGCGCGACTGGATAGCGCAGGCACGCGCTCGTGCACGCATGGTCCCTCGCATTCACCATCGCTAGCCACCTCGCACGCGCTGCAATGAAAGTGAGCGCCCGCCTGATGCGGGCTTGCGCCCGCGCCGCCGCCACCGCAGCGCTGCCGCTGTCATCAAGTTGCATAATTATCCGCGATCCAACCATTGTTTGTAAACACTCAATAAACAAGAACACATCATTTAACAAATTGCGTGACCGTATTTTGATTAGGTAGGTACGCATACCGAACACCAGCGATTGGCATCGCTAAGTAGAATTAAATTATGCTGGTATTTTTGCTTATCGTGCCATTTTTACACGAATAGTTAAATTTATAAGTTACTAATAAATTGACAAAACAAGAAAATGTTATTAAAAGCTTTGCATTATTTTGAGTAGCTACTACTAGAACCTTTTTGTATTTGAAGATATTTGAGGAATTATTAATACCGAATTTGTTAAATTTAATAATTACGATACAATGACACGTGACGTCTATATTGGTATGCGGATATTTGAGTTGGACGTCGTTGGTTTGGAAGGATGTAAGCCGGACGGGCCGGATTGTGGGTCGGCGAAATTCGCGCGGGACGCGTTTCACGTCGCGCGCGTCTCGCCTAGGTAGGTATGTTCTCGCGGTTGCTCTCCGAAAGCTGTGCTTTCCCGTCGAGATATAATTCCATTGTCAAGTTATTCTCTCAAGAGAAAGGCTTTATAAATGTGTATTAATCTAACAACTCATTCGCTTAATTGCAATGGTCGCGGGTTCTGTTAGCGTTTTGCAGAATCCATGTTCGACCCGGATGTAGCGGTCGAATGCGCGTTGGAACAAAAAGGAAAAAAAAAAATGGTATGACGATGTCAATAGCGGCTGTCGTGCGAGGAAACTCGGTTTAATCGTCAATGAAGCCTTTTATCGCGAAACCAGTCCAACTCGATAGACAATGGCATCCTTTGTCACACAATTCAGGCCGAGTAGTTTTTGTGGGCATTCCTTCCAATATCTTCTATACCTATGGAGGCAGTCAAGTACGGCTCTTACTATTAACCAGGTAATAAAACTCACATTTTAAACATTATTTCTGCAATAGACACAAAACAAAAAAAGGTTTACCCAATTTCAAATATGGCCAAACAAAGGCAGCTCTTTACCGTAGGTATATTTGCAGACAAGGAAACTAAATATCCTGGTATAATCAATTGCATGTATCAACAGACAAGTTCCAAATAATCCCAAATGCAAATATTGAGTATGAATATGTGTGAGTATTATTCTTTAGCTAATCGCTACTCAGATATGGAATCCAAGTTTTTCTCTCCATATAGTAGAAGAACAAATGGAAACAAATGCATGTCAGGCCAAGTACAGGTGTAGGGTGTCCGTACCATGTTTTAAGTAGGAAGTTATAGTTTACGTTAATTTTACTGACTGCAAAAATTGGTTTGTAGTTATTACATAACAGAACTAAATCATCACAAAATTGCGTATAATCACAAAATGTATATATAGTTCTTGATCAAATCCAATTTTTTTTCAGAATTTTTTATAAAAAATCTATTATTAATCTTGCTCTCATTTTTAAGACCTACTATATGGAATAGAAACACGCTTAGGTGCACTGTTTCTCAGTTACATGTTCCTACCCTATACATGCAAGATAAAATTTGGTATTTTTTTCGTTAATTCACTACATCATCGTATGGTGACACAAAGAAACCACCTAAAATGTTAGGAAATGTTAACCCAAGAAATGAAGAGAGATTTAAATATGCCGGTAAGCAGTGTTTTGAAAACTAAACCCAATAAAACCTTTATTCCTATCGTATCGAAGTAGGTACTTAGATTCCACTGAAGAATCTAGAAAATCTAAATGAAAGTATAAAAGACCTAACTATACAAACAAAAGTTAATTTAAACGTGTCTTCGTCAATGGATTTCTAAATATAGTATGTACTATACTATACCTTTTCTTATAAAGAAACAAGCACGCGACATTCTCGTTGTGGATGTCTATTAAACAATGTCAGCTGGAATCTGGAATGCGACCCGCCTACAAGGCCGCGTAACATCTCGCCTGTATCTATACGTACTACATAGTCGATATTATTCGGTGGCAATGGCGACTTTATAACATTCTACAGCCGATTGATCGACTTACCGGATATAATATCGTCGAACATCTGCCTTAATTATATAGATACGTTATTACTTGGAATTTTGCACGCAATTTCCATATTATAAATTCAACATGGATTTGTTGTTACTATTTGGTTTTTACAGTAGAGCGTTATTTTATTCCTGACACACATTTTGGCCTAGTTTAGGATAAGAGGCTTTATTGTTTATTTTTTACATTTGACCATACAATATTTGTTTTTTATTTTAGTTATATTTGTCACAAATTGGTTAACCTTTATTGAGAACCTTTTCTATAGGTAAATTATACTTAATGAAAAAAAAACATATTTACCAAAGCTGTCTGAATCGCTGGCAGGGTACGCAGGGCAAGGTTGTACCATTGTCGCAGCACGAGACAGCACGTCCAATGCGCTCTCCACCTTCTCCATTATTCACCTAAAAAAAAAACAAATAACATCCATAAACATAAAGTTACAAAAAAAACATAATACTAATAGACAAGCGTTCTTTATGAGTAATTATAAATTGAACAGCGACTATCTTATTAGAACAGAATTCGAACGTGTTTGTACCGGAGGTTTTAAAATTAAAATATGTCATTATTTATCATACAAATTTGGCAACGCGACGCTGAAGGAATCCATGTCTGGCCGTGTAAAAATATTTGGCATGGTAAATAAATATCGCAGACTAAAATCATACAGGCATGCGAATACCAAAGCGGCGGAAATTCCACACGGAACGTAAACGGCTAGACGGTGGACAGACGTGCGCCAAGTCGTACGAACACCACGTAAATAAGAGAGAGGAATCAGATAATCAAACAAAGAGTTGTGAAACGTGGCGATCAGCCGCATACCGCAGCGGCCAGCCCGGGAACACAGCCAATGGACGACTGTATGACAGATCAGACTACGCAATAGTATGCGAAAATATTGCCTTTGATTTGACTAAATGATATTGTACCCGTCGACTTGCTCGTGGTCTTTGCAATAATGCGATGTTACAGTAGATTGTTAGGCCTTTTTCTGATTTGTCGTTACAGTAGGGGTGCACCATCGGTGAGGTCTGTACAGAAAACTTACAAGAACCTACATTTGTATGGGTTCTTTGTCATGATTGACGGGGCACGCGTGGCAGAGGTAAAAGTACGCGCGAAATTGTTGCATAAAATGGCGACAGAAAAATATCTATGTAATCCCCATTCCTAAAGAGGATTGGCGTTAGGCAGGCGGCCAGTCGAAAAGTTGCCAAATCTTTTGTGATGCGATGGAACAGAAATTTGTGCAGACCTCGATCATTGGTAACAGTACAGGTAGATAACGATGATGATTGGCTTGTGCCTGGAATTATACTGACAAGTGAATAAGTGGCTCCGGCGTAGTATTGTTACGGACAGAGCGAGGAACTGCCGCGCCTATGTCATACCGACAAGTCTGGAAAGAGCCTAAGTTATAAAAAACTATGGCATCATACCAACAAAATGTAAAGCCAAACGTCTTGTCGTATCCCAACCATAATTTTTGTTGCTTTTAAAGCTCAAATTTCGTGTAGAATTTGATTGAATTCACGATATCCAGAGTAATTCCCACTGAGCTATTATTACTTGAGATAGGCTCTGTTTATCATGATGTAAGAAACTTTAGATTTTGCGTTTGCCAAAATATTAATGATTGCAGAGCGAGCTATATTATTATACTCTTATTGTTACCAACGCTTTATGTATTATTGTATAATGCCGACCAAAATTTTGTGATAATAATAAACGAGATTCGCATAGTTAAATCTGCATACCAGGCAAAATATTTTTGTGAGGGCCACGCCAACCAAAACAAATAGAATAGATTGTCATTGCCCAATTAACTAAATATCTTCGACGATAACAACAAAATTGTGAATTCTTAAAGATAATAACGCATTAATTAATGATTCCGATGTAAATAATGACTTAGAACATTCCACGCATAGTCAACAAATACATAAATAACAAATTCCTTTGATGTATCTAAATGAGAGTAATCGACGTGAAATTCCTGGAATGTGAAGAAGTATGACATTACTTTCAAAAGTCAGACAAGATTTTCGTGTTATTCTCACGAAAGGTACGGAGGTGTGTAAGAAGGGAAGGGCAAACAAAACATCTCTGTATGACGAGTGGTGCGATGACGTTGTTAATGATGAGGAATTTGGTACATTAACCACAATAGAATTTTTCTGGCCGGAGGCGGAGTCACGAGTACGGGTGTAGATGGTATGTCAGACATATACACATCGAATAGATAGTTTTACTCATAGTCAGATAGTCATGGAACCGTTCACCGAAACATTTGACTCGTAATGGATTTTGACACGTAAGGTCTATTACAAAACAAATGTGAGGAAATGCTAACGCATATTTGACTATTGGTCGCACAATACAATGTCAAAATTCGACAACTAAGGTATTTAGGTTTTAAGGACACAGCAAAGGAATAAAGAGTATCGTATCCGAAATCCTAATTAGCCCGCACACTGGTATGCGCTCTGTTTATGTATAAAACAAACAATCAGAGAAAGTTATTTACGCTTTAAATGTCTGAAACGGACTTTGGATGCTAAGCAGTTCGCTCGCATGGTAAATTAATCAGAATATACATCGAAGTAATAAAGAAATATGTGACGATTGAATTTACAATAGCAGCTGCACGACATCTGCTTCACATAACATCGATCATGACCACATTTTTTTAATCATCCGATATCATAGCGTTTAGCTTTGATAAAGCGACCAAAGTTAATTTTCGTAATTATTGTCTTCATGCCGTGAAGTTTAAAAATATTGACTCTGTTCAATTACCTATAGCTACTATTATCTGTGCAATGTTGAATGATAATTTTTTTTTTCTTTCAGATGTTGTACTTAACAATCAATCTACGTACCTACATTAGGTAGGTACCAGAAGACTTCAAGTTAAAAACCTTTTTCCTAATTGTTTTAATATAACAATTACACAGTAGAGTCGTGATACAAGTTTAATCTGTTCCGGTAATGGATAAAGCCTGTCCCTTCGCAAGGTTGGCAACGCATCAGCAACCAAGTCGAGGTCGTGCCTATGTCAACTGCAATTCACGGTCTTAACCACAGATAACATTTAATGGTGGAGATTAATTCACTTAGGCTACCAACTCCTCTAGTGATGCAGTTAATTCCTCTTTCAAGGGCAAATTTAGTTTCGAAATTAGTTGACGCTGTAACTACATTTGTTGATTTCTGTAAGTTTCATGTCTCGGTAAATAAATCTAAATATAAAATAAATAATAAAATATTAATTAGGTATACTTTGCATCACTATTACTATGTAAACTTTGTTCTTTGATATTATTTTTTTTTACATTTACTACCGACTCTTAGTCCGTACACTTAGATTTTGATATATTTTGTAAGATCATATTGTATTGCATTTCTATAGGTTAATGTCTTTGTAGTGCTTACTTTACACAGTGTACTTTACAGTGTACCTACTACCAAAAGCCTAAATAGTCATCACCTGCATGCTAGTCTCCAAACGAAAGCCACATGGTGGTCGAACCTTGACATTCCGAAAGTTAAAAATAATTCTCTATTTCAGTTACCTAAGAATGCAACTTTTCGAAAATAACTCTTAATGCTTGGTGTTAAGGTAATTATTAGGGGTTTTTGTTGTTTTGTCGGCAGTGAGCCCTCATTTGGGGTGCGGTGCCTGTGTATTATTTTACGACGAGACGGTCGCAGCGCTACCCCTGCTGTGCGCAGCCGCACGTGGCCCTTCCCTGCGAGGGGACCCGCCCGGCAGATGTTCGCTTGAACATTTGTAGGGTTGCCCAAATTCTATTCATTGTAAGTACGTATGTGTGTAGTTTACTGTATTGTACTTAAAAGCAACGAGACGGCGTCGTTTTGAATTTTAATAATAATAATTAATAGTAATGTTTAAAAGTATCTTAACAATGCCTGATTTTATATTTTTTTAAGTGCATCAGATAAAACGGAAATTGTACAATTATTTAAATAGCTTTGTCTGAAAAAAGAAAATTTCCTATTTGTATGTACATAACTTCCCACGCTTAAAATACCTAAGTACCTATCAAATTTACCGCTTTAAAGTTTTCTTAGAACAATTAAATTCACCTATGAATCTAGTAAGTGCATGGTTGGTTACGCCACTCTAAGACATCCTGTAATGTAATGATGATAAGAGCTATTATTTATTATTTTACAGTTCAATTTAAATAGCATTGATTAGGATAGACCTAGATAGAACCAGTTTCATCGTAAACCTTCAGTTGTAGGTACCTACCTACTTACTCATGATTACTAATTGGAGTGTTATGGTTTATTAGTAACTTAGCTCTTATTCATTGCTTAAAAATGGAGGAAAAGTCCAATTTATACAGTAACCATTGTTCATTCAGTAAAATGAGTTATTTCTTTTTGGATTTAGTACCTAATACTTGCCAGTCTGATTAAACTATGACTTTTATTTTTCATCCGCCAAAAGTACGCCTGTTTAAAATACATAGGAATGAATATGTATAGGGTCACCGTCAACATTGGCTAATCGGACGCTTTATCGAGTTCTTATCACCGCATACAGGCGGACTCGTGCGTCTGTGTGGGAATAAAACGTTCATACGTCGTCGCTTATGGTCGCATTCCACGCTATTATGTTCGCAAGATTCCAAGCCTTGTAGCTTCGTCGAATGCCTTGTTGTGCTGCCTTCGCTTCGGTTCGCGGCGAAATTTTTTGCGAAGCGCGTTCGTAAATCAAACCGGTAGGTAACTACTCATTACGTTATGTTTAGTAACGTTAGTTATTTGATGTTGGTTGGAGTCGTTCACTTGCGATAATGTTAATAATGAAAATTATCAGAATTATTTATTAGGTGTGGTATGTATGTATGGTTATTGAAGATAACTTGAGCACCGAACTAATTAAATTACAAAGGCCCAAATTTAGGCTAAGAACTTTATTACTTACATTATTATTATTGATTATATTCAAATGTTGTTTAAAATATATAATGTCTAAAGTACAGTACAAAACAAAACAAAAGAATGATCAAAAACAATAAAAATAGGAAAATACTCACGAAATTTGTTTTTCTCACGCTGTTTCACAATGTGACTTAAGGAAGTATTTTTTTCTCACAGTTTTAATAAATATGAGTCTAATAGCACGACGGTTCAAAAAGCCAGTCAAATATTACAACAGTCTATGTTACTGAAACCTTCATAACAACGTAACTAAGCCGGCAAAGTACGAAAATCAATATATAAGTATCGGAATCGCAATAACTCCGTTTACATCTGCCTGAATAACACGACACGGTACTTAGTTCTACGACGCAAAAAATATACTGACTTCTACTGTTTATTATCCATTGTCTGTCCGTCAAACACACTGATGCAGTCAGTATTTGTTGTTATTTCATAAAATCCAACTATCGCGCCACGACTCTGTTGACGAAATAGTCGCGTTTGACATTTGAGCCGAGCCCACTGCGATTGGAATCCACGGAATGTCAAATATTTTCAGTGCTGCCATCTATGTACAAGAATTCCAATATTATGAAAGGCGGCACACTGGAGCGTTGGATACTTCGTTTCCTATCGGTAGCCGTAAATGCAAATTCAATAATAACCTTACAAAATACAGAATAAATACAAATTTGGATGAAATTAATCTTTTATAACACTTTCAAGTCAACAGTAAACATGATTGATAAAATATGAAAGTGTGAGCTCACGTTTGCGAATCCAATGGAATGCAGCTAAGTTAAGGCCGCCTCTGGGAGACGTCACTGGGGCGCAGGCGTGATGGTAGGCCGCGTCTGCTGCAGGGTTATCGACACATGGCGTGGAGGCGAGGAGTAGGGTCGGCACTCGGTGGTTGCCACCCGGCATGCGCATGTAGCGTAGCATAACTGACTGTTTCGGTTCGATACTTTCATTAGAATTTTTAATTTAATAGGAAAAATTCTCTCTTTCTTTATTGCCACGGATAGGCGTTTAAGTTTTTAAACTCCCTTACTTATAGTTTACTAAGCTAAGCAGTTTCAGGCAATTGGTAAATAATAATCAAAGTCTTGAGAATATTGTGTATATTTTTAAATATATTAGATCAAAAAAATGTTTAAACACACTAAGAAAGTAATGCAGATTGAACATTATCGCACAGCATTAACCATCGAACGATTCACCTAGCTCCATCTATGAGTACATATTCACACTAAGTAGTTTGAAGGAATTTAACTAGATGGCAGCTTTTTAATACGTAAAGATGTAATGGGGCATGTAAATTCAAAACAACATGTTTGTGACACAATCTTTATTTAATTCTAACACAACATTCTTAATAATCTTCGGAAATAATTCAACGCATTATTAACACAAATTAAGCAAAAGCTACTAACTAAACGATCATTTATTATTCTAAATGCGAATTGTCATAACTGCATCTCTCTGCTAAACCTAAGGTCGGTGTAACTTACAATAATAGCTCATTGGATAATTCGTGTTCACAATCAACATTAAGGAATAAGCTTTATCTAAAATGAGTATAACGATTTGCTTGGTAATGGTCAGAGGTAAATGATTTTCAAATCTGAATTGGTAAACCCAAGGAATTCCCGCTTAGAAGTCAAGTCGCAGTATTTTTTTTTACCAAAGTCGTGCCTACTCTTTGACTCACTCCGACTCAATGGGCTTGACACACGAAATGGGTGCGCTGCTGGGCATCTTTGAAAACTCCGATTATAATATGGTCCACTTTCTTTGACCATTGTAACTTTTAGAGAAAGCACACCGAGATAGTAGGTAATACAAGTTTTATGTAGTATGTTGGACATGACCTTCATTAACATTACTTTCCTAGTTTCAATTCAGAATGCTGTCATCCAAACCCCCAAACCCCAAAACCATGGTGTTGTAAGAGATGACCATATGCACTTTGAACTAAGTGGTTAACAAATGTATTCCGAAAGAGGGCTGGCGTCAGATTGGCTATTGGCCGTAAAAATACAGTTTAGGCATTCTAACCTCATCCTTTTTTTGTAGCCGGTAAATAAAGAGTCCTATGTAAGTAGCTATAGAGATCCAAATTTACATAATATTTGACTAAAACAACATCTACAACTAAAACTAATCCCTAATTTAGGAATGTAATAGAGTAAGTTTTGTAGACACACATTTAGTAAACACTTGTTTACTCTATCTTTCCATTTTATAGAGTGGTTCCTATTGTACCAGTGTTATTAAATTTGGATCTGTTTGGCTACTTAGGGTAATGATTGTACTTGGGCATGTACCAACTCTTTACTTCTAATGACCTGTAAAAACGGTTCGATGCGTTATACTCAATTAGAAAAAGGCTCAAAACAGTTATAATAATTAAATATTCATTTCATCATTCTTATACGAGTATAACACTAATATAGGTATACATTATTTATTTATAATTAATAGACATCTCACTTGGGAATCGATTAGTAGGTAGGTAGTCCTAGGGTCTGTTATACTAAAATTTGGTTCCAATTTCGTGGTTTAGCCTTAATTCAAATATTCACTTTAAGAAAGTGTACATATACATAAATAACTTTTTGTTATTAAATTATGTACATTATTTCTAAAATGTGCCGTTATTCAAAGAAATCATTCAGCACATTAAGACCAGTGGATTCTAAGATTTTACCGTGGTTCTTATACCTACCATCTATTTTATTTTGTCCCACACCTAATCCAAATAAATATGTGCACGCTTTGTAAGATAAGTAAATATTAAAAACATTTAGGTAGGTACCTACTGATATTATTTCCGGAATATTAATATACAGTCCTAATCAAAATTATCTGTGCCTTGCCTTAGAATCACAATGGTGAAAACGCCAATAAATTACGCTTATAACGTGCAATACTCTATTACTCTATCTATTGCTGAAAACTGCATTAAAATCTGTTGCATAGTTTACGATTCTATTATATAAAGGAGATACAGGCAAACATTCATTTTTATATATATAGATTATGGTAATCAGGTCCAACTGTTGTGAAGATAGCGAAAAATATCCTGCTGTACCGTACATGTTGGTCGAATTTGAAATGTTCTGTTTCTCCAACTTCAAGAAGCCTATTTTGAACAGTAATTTTTATTAAACGTATGAAATTATGAGAACCAATAAATACATTTATTAACATACTGTACCTATATGTATACATAATGTAACTTTTTGTTTGTCATATTGTATTATTATATTAATAATAGCATATAAACAGTGTGTCGTGTTAATAAAATATGAATATAAATGAAATCCTAATAGATAGGTAATTAAAACAATACATATTTAATATGTATTGTTATTGTATATATAATATTTTAATATATATATCTATATTTATATATATAATTATAGAACATAGATACATAGAACGTAAGTACTTTTTAAGTATAGATAATTATTTCTTGTGTTGATGTAAGCGTAAGTATTACAAGTTCATTCAGTAGGTACCTATCTAAAGTTTTGGAGATTTTTTTTCAATAGCCTACTTTTTAATATAATTTTATTTCTGGAATTTCCAAAATGTATACATAAACTGTAATGTACTTCAGACCTTTCTTTAAATGTTCATTAGGGGAGGCCTACATTCAGCAGTTGGTACAGAGATGCGACATAGAAATTGTTGTATTAAAAAGGCAAATACAAAATACTTATTTTCTTTTTAAATCCTTTTTTGAAAAAGTGTATTGTATTTTATTTGAAATACTTTTTGTGACGTATTTTCTCTGTGCAAAATACAAAATACTGTACTGTTCAGTTTTACCAGCATTACCAGTAAAGTTTAATATACAAATAAGTAAAGGTTAAAAGATGAGGGTACAAGTCTGGCAATATTAAACAGTTACCCAACTATAAAAAAACTTACCAACCTGTAGAATTTAGATTAAAATTAAATTCAACAAAAAGTATTTATTTTTATAAAGTATTTTGAAAATACCAATTTTGCATTTAGTATTTAAAGTACAAAAACCGAAACTGTTTAATACTTTGCATTTAAAATAGCAAATCAAAAAGTATTTGGTATTTAAAAATATATCGCAAACCATTTTTCCATCCCTGAGTAGACCCCTGGGCTGAACATTGTTTTGATGAACTCCATATACGCGAGGAAAATGTATGAATAATATTTTATTTGGGGAGGCTAGTATGGTGTTAAAATGTATATTATCCCTACTTTATCTTCATAAACTATCTTATCATTATTTGGTAGCTAGACCATATTTAAATATTCATAAATATTCTTAAAACTTCAGGGGACGGTTTATAAAAACGTGACAATTAAAAACGGTATTTTAATAAAGATTTAACATTTTTTCAATTAATAATTTTCATTATGTAAATAAGTTTAGGTTTAATAAATATTTTTTCTGTTTATATATTTTATTCTTAGAGACAATGACAAAATATTATTGAGGAATGATGTAGGTAAAGTAGGTAGTATTTTAATAATGTATTGACAGTTTAGGTATAAATAATCTATTGGATTGTAAATACGTCTATATGAAATGAGTTTATTAAAAAAAAAACTATTTAATTATCAATTATTATCATGAGATTTGAATTGGGTACTTAATATATGCGTGATCATTTTTGATTCTACGCCTATTTCATAGGATTACTACAAGGTTGTAGATACAAAGAATCATTTATTGTGTAACAAAATGTAACTAAAGCGTATTAGATAATTGTTAAGGGAATATGAGAAAGTCATCAATGCTAGACAAATTAAATTTTAAATCGCTATCTAACCGTAGTGATTATTTGGTTTTGATATTTTTGCCATACCTACTCTTAATCACAAAAAAAACGAATAAACATTACTCTAGTATATCTGTCAAGAGTTTTTAATATACTATGTATGTTTTTATATATTTTATAGCATATATCATTTCGTGGAATTGAAGTTATATTTTTTTATTATAGTAGAATTCGAAATGATGCCTCTCATAGAATAGCTGTTGTGTATGTATGTTATTGTGATAAATAATGCTGTAAAACAATATAACTTGTTGCAATTGTACGTTTTGCGATTGAATATGAGGATAAAGTCATAACATTTTTATGTTTGTTATTTTATGATTTTTTTTGTTCAAAGGCCAAATTATATGACTGTGCTTTGTTTTTACTAACTAATTATATAAATATCTTAATAATTATACAATTTATAAATCATTTTATATATATTCATAATATAGCAAAACCGCAACATAAATTCTTTTTCTCTTAAAAAGTAATTAATTTATATATTTTTATAATATCACATTGAAATTAATTTAGGTAGTTATATAATATTCGAAAATGATATGTAGCCAAGTAATTCTTCATATTACGGACCTTATCATAATTATTCATGTAGGTATATGAAACACCAATATACATATAAAATTAATTTTGTAAATATGGAAGGAAGGTAAGTTGCTCGAAATAAATTTATTAATATAGGCCGCCTCATAATTGATGATGGCTTAATTGTAAAAAATAATTAAGTTATAATAGCGCTTGGAAAAATTGCCCATAAATGGTCAGTCCTGCACTCTCAATCGATAGTTCTATTAAATAAATCTCAAGCTCCAAAAACGGCCAAACGACATTAATTTTATCGTACATAACTGCGTACAATGTTTACGAGTTAGATAAATATAATTAAAAATAATTAGAAAATATAATTCAAAGTTTACATAAAATGCCACCACCACTTTTAGAAAATTGTGGATTTCCACCATTTTGGACTTTGCAGGGAATTCACGTTCAAATTAATAAAAAAAATAAAAAGACAATTTTCCGACATACCTAAGTAGGAGCAGTCTGTGCTTTAACCACAAAATACCTGTATAAATTCCTATTCATACATATAGGGTACGTAACGTTCATACTTTGGGTAAATATAGCTCTGAAATTTCCCCATCATTAAATACCGCGGAAGTTTCAGGTAGTAACATTGTTCTTTATACAATTTTATTGTATTACAGAAACAATTGTCTGACAAAAAGTAGTGGTCGATCACGTGACATTAAAGGACGTCGATCGCCGACATCAGAATCGTCCTGCATCGTTCCCGTAGTGATCGGAGTCATCCGTAGAGGTCTCGTAGAAGATGACTCGCCGCAACTGCGACAGTGCGAACGACGAACGCCTAGAGGCCTCCGCCACCACCAAACTCCTTCTACAGATGCTTCATAACTAGCTTTATTATAACCCGAACTTCCTGAAGCTACCTCGTTGTCGTATTCCGTGGAGTCGTCATAGCTTTCCTTATCAAATTCCGTAGCCCCTTTGTCGTAGCCCGTAGCAACATTACTTTTGTCGTACGATGTAGATGGCGCGTACAATGATTTATCGTAGCCCACATCATATTCTGTAGGTGCATCGTCTATCTTATTGTATCTCGTCAAATCGTAAATGCCACGGTCGTAACTGGTTGATCCTTTGTAGCTGGTTTTTTCGTACATTGAAGAAACGTCGTAATCTTGTTTTGGCCATGCCCTGTCTGACCATGTGGATGTTTCGCTGTCGCAGGGTGTCACCGGAGCGCTTCGAATTGATTTTGGTGCGTAATAAGTTATCGTGTCGTCGGTCGGTGATCCACGTTTCTGAAAAATATGTTAACATTGGATGTATCATAGTGAAGCTATATTCTTGAGCTCATATCGAGCTGGTGGATTATAACAGTGCTTTTATGAACTTATATATACCTTCATTATAGTAAAGCTAGGTAGCTTGAAGCGTCACACTTCCTGTAGAAATTTTATTGGACAAACTCCTTGTCGGTTATCTCCGGAGCGAATCATCACCATGCCGTCAACTTCGTCACCTACTTGAATCACTATTTGATCTCGGAGCAACATCAAACCGTTGTCACCATCAGATACCTGAAAAGTTACATCAGTCAATTAATATCAATTGCTTTTGAATTACCACTTGGTGGAAGGTTAAAGTGAAGGTCCTTGATATATATTCAATACTCTTGAAATAAATCGGTCTGGTAGTAATCGATACCACTATCACTTAGCTTTAAAAATACCTACATAACAACCAATTCATATATTCAAATTTCAAGAAAGTAATAAAAATATGTTGAAGAGAAACTTCTAATGACAGGGCTTTGGAATTCTTATCCGCAATCTTTTTGTGTGACGAAAAATAAATGAACGATAAACACAATCTATCTAAAATGTTTCCCTATAGTACAAAAGTTTATCTTCTATGACGTGTCTTTACGACACATTATTACTATATATACTATATACTTTATTGTGTTTGACCCTAAATCTCACAGTGGTAAATGATGATGTGATCGAAGTCACACAAAGTCTAGAAGAGCTGGACGGAACTGGCTATCAGAACACACCGAAAGGTGCTTAGAGACAAATATGACTAGAGGATGGTAGCCAGCCTGGTAGGCCTGCAGTCTCCTATGGTTTCTTCACGATGATTTTCTTCACCGAAACCTCATTGTAGAATTCGAACTCACGGCATTCAACCCCAATACCAACTGAGCTATAAAACAATTGACATTCGTATATTGACACTACAGCAAATAATATCCTTACCTGAAGATTATGTGTAACCTGCAGTGGTCTCTCACCAGCTTGCAATTTAGTGCAATACTTCGAAGGGAAGTATCCGATCTTGCCCAAACATTTTCCCTTCCACCAATCAGGGTCCGAGGTGTCAATCACTGTCACTTTATATCCCGCTTTCAGATCCAATTCGTCAGCATGACGCGACTTGAAGTTGTATAGAATCACGTATAGATTTGTTGGCAACAGACGCTGATGTTTCTGAAAAGTCAATATAAGAACTTTGATAAAAATATTGGGAAAAATATTTGAACAGCTGATTGCAAGAGTTTTATCGTTCCACGAGACAGTAAACTTATTTAAATAAGTGCGTAAATAAAGCTTGGCTTAACTAGGTCAAGATTGTGCCTGAGAAGAGCGTTTGCGCTTCGGATGTTGTCAGTAAGTATTGGAAAATCATGTTAATTATTAAGGAAATTCAGTTAACCTAAATAGCATTTTTTTCGATCTTTAAGCTGAAATATTAAGGGTTTGTCACGAAATTCAAAGTTTAATGAAATTCCATTTACAAAAACAGTTATTACTTCGTTTTTTTTTTTTTGCATGACAATTCCTAGCCACATAGTGCACTAAAAAGATTGCAAGAGTAGAAGCTCTTTCTTCTGCATCACATTCCACAGACCATGTTCCAAGAACTTTTACATTATACGGAGCCAGATAACAATTTAAAATGAAAAACTTAAATTCTGAAGACTTCGTAGAGGCACGTGCTGAAGACATTGAGAGAAGGCCTTAAGAATTTGCGTTTAAAACGGTAAACAATTGGTTTTAGTAGTAGTAGAGCTCTTAGTGCAGAGTTCGTCCGGGGAAGTACTACCACCTTACCCATTTCCTCCGTGAAGCAGTAATGCAATTGTATTACTGTGTTTCGGTTAGAAAGGTAAGGGGGCCGGTGAAATTACAGGCACATGAGACTTAACAACTTCACGTCTCAGGGTCGACAACGCATTGGCGATGCTCCTAGTGTTGCAAATGTTCATAGGCGGCGGTGACCACTTACCATCAGGTGGACCGTCTGCTTGTTTGTCGGCCTAAGTGGCATAAAAAAAAAAAAAAAAAAAAAAATGTATTTCAATGCAATCGAACTGCGATTAGAATCTTAAGGTATGACATTGCAAACGCAAGTTCACAAGTTTCTGTGAACGTGTGTTTTATCGTAAGGTAATTTGGTGTAAATAGACAAGCTATATATATTCATTTGGTCTGTTCTTAAAATAACACATTAATTAAAGTATTTTAATACAAATAATAGATTCACAAATAGGTTCAAAAAATATCATACACATAAAATCACTATCTAGACTATGCTGTAATTACATATTGATCATATGTTATTGGGACAACGTAGTTGAACTAAAACCTTATAAATGGTCACGTAATTAAAGTCACACTTTAGACAATGACTGGAAAGTGGTCGTTAATTACGTAATTACATAAGCAGTGTTTTAGTTAAAGACGGATTTAAGAGTAAGGGCGTAACGTCTACAAAGTTAAGGTCATGGCCATTGTCACTCGATATTGTATCGGAGTCATCTCCTTAGAAAACGGAGATACTTAATTTCGATAGTTTTCAAAATATTATTCAAATATTGTTGTTAAAAGCTTGTATCGCAACATGCAATACGATTTTTGTATTTTTTTTTATACTACATGAGCCGACAAACAAGCAGACGGTCCACCTGATGGTAAGTGGTCAACGCAGCCTATGGACATTCGCAATACCACGGGCATCGTCAATACGTTGCCGAACCTGAGACGTGAAGTTATTAAGTCTCATGTGCCCGTAATATCACCGCCACCCTAACCTTTCTAAACGAAATCCAATAATACAAGTGCCCTACTGCTTCACGGTGGAAATGGGTAAGGTGGTAGTACTTCCCCGAACGAACGTACAGTAACATGAAAAAAATGGTAACAATCTTATTTAACTTACGTTTTGCTCTTAAGGTTTATAGTATATGCATATATTTATAAATACTACGACTATGAACAGTATGCGCATACAAGCTTAATGGTACTTACACTGGTCTGCTTGACTGGCGAAGGACATGGACTAGCGCTGTTCGAAGACAGGCTCTTATCTGGCTCATCAGGCAGTTCCACGCTGCTCATACGCCCTCCTCTAGCACTAAGCAGTCTCCTGCTATGCACCGGCGACGATGGTGCTGTACAATGTATTTATAAATGTTCTGATAACCGATCGATATGGAAGAATTCTGCTGTTCAGCGTTATTTGGAAGATGAATACATACTTGCTATGGTTTTTTAACCTCATGTTGTCTAAAAAGGCCACTTAAGCAACATCGCTGAATGTTATTCATAGTCTACTGAATCCCAATATATTCCAATATGTCTGTCCTCATTTTCTGTAATTCAATTCATCAACAGATTCGGATTTGATGAATTGCATACGATCTACTGGAAATACGTGAATGTTGCTTTAGTAACCTTTTTAGTACAGAAATTGAAATGAAAACTGTTATGCTTTCTCTTGATTTAGACCTTTAAATGAAATAAACCTATAATACCTCTACCAAATCTAAGGATTGTGGTCTGTTGTTCCGACAATAATTTTGATGTTACAGGCAATAAGTACAAAAATAAATTCAAAAAAATACACAAAGTACCTTATAACGTTCACGAAATCTCCCAAAACAATATTTAAGTGTGAAATCAATATAATATATCGCAATTGCGTAGAAATTGTATATAATAATGAAAGTAAACACAGAACTGTGAATAACATTAAACTATCCGAGTTAATCTTGCATAAATAAAACTTACCATTTTGATTGATTGATTTAATAAATGAGACATTTGATACAATTTTGGCCAGTCGAAAATAATATTTTTTTTTCATTTAATAAACATTATTTCTATAGATAGCAATAAATGTGTATAACTGGCTGAAATATAATTTATGACGAAAATTGGGATTCGTTTGCTTCGCTCACTTGCTGATCCTGATTTTTACATTCAATTTGACTGCTATTTTTACTTTATCTAATCCCCTAATGGCATTGTATAAAATGCTTGTACACATTGGCCTGTAACATATTTAATTTTATCGGCATTTTTAATAACACGCAAAATAAGGCACGCATTTCTGACAGTTTCCGTTCCAGTTTCTAGTTGAGAGATAAGCTACTTAACAACTTTTGCATGAGAAATCATTTCTGTAATAATCCGTAATTTTCCCTCGCATAAATGGTAAATAAGTGCTGATTAAATAAACTTTAATGTGCTGTATACAATCAATCGTTTTCTTGTTGCGTTGTTCTTTTTGAAATTGTAAGAATGTTCTTTTGTGATATATATTATAACAATCAAACATCAGCTTATCTAATAAAATAATAAGGTAGGAAACAATGCAGTATCTGTAAATCGATAAAGCTCTAATGAATAATGTGATCCTTCTAATAGGCATCGTTATCTTTGTAAGCAATATGTTAGATGATAATATTGAATTAGTTTGTTATTAAAGTAACTACTTAGTTGAATACTACCCGGTAATTTTGTATGTAGTTTTAGAAACAAAGGGTTTGAATTAATAAAAAAAAAGAGTATTTTTCTTAAACTGTTACATAATTCCTTAGCAGCTTTATTGAGATAAAATAGAAAAACAAATTAACATACATGAATGTGTATAACCATGAGTCATGTAGTTATTCGTTTTATTAAAGCCATGCCTCATGCAAACTGCTCTGTAGTCTGAAAATAAAAAATAATAATAAATGCATGCATGATACTACTTCAAAGGATGAGTTTACAGGTAATGTTGAAATAAATCCACCATTTTCGTAAAGGAATTGTTACGAAGACCAAATAGAATGCATTCAGGAAACGGATACTGAAACTGTTCTTTTTCAAAGGGAGTAATAGAAAAACGACACATATCGAAAGCATTAAAACGATAACAAACACCACGAATTGTTTAATCAGCTTCGGCAGACGTCGAATTCGCACCACACAAGGAGATTTTCTAGAGAACAACGAGAAGTGTCCTATTCATTCTATAACACACAAGCTAAGCCAAAGGAAGTCATTGAGGTAAACATCGCTTGTGCCCACAAAACACTGCTCGACATAAATTCTTAACCAGAGTCCAAATAACGTATCACCTTCAATATTAAAAGTCCAGCGAAAGGGCAAAAAGTGAGAAAGTAGGAACTTGGTTTGTAGGCGGATCAATGGATCAATTTTGTCCTTACAGGATTTAGAGAACAAACCAGGACTGTTTGTTTTCCAATGACTGAAGTTCGAAATGACATAATATCAAGTTCATACTTAATAGATCACGAAAAAACTGCAAAATGTAAAGCCGTAGTGGAAGCAACAGTTAATAATTTTAAAGTGTCTAGTTATTTGGACTCAGGCGTGGTTATTAGGTACTGCGATGTTCGTACATAATACTCGGCTGCCCTGCGAGGGCTGTTGATCACGCTGTGGGCGTCTCCTCAGCTCCCCGCATTCCGGTGAGTCCAGGGACAGGCTCTTCATTCTAAGGTTCAACTTTTGACGTCTCGGCGAGTGCGGCGCTATAACATTGACGCAGTATGAGCATTGGGCAATAACTTACCACTTCTCTTTCAAACCTACTTGATTCTGTTGGAATTATAAATAATGATTATTGCTTCTAATGTTATTTGAAAAATTACTTTGTGTTTGGAAAAACGTTAATGATTCTAATGGCACTAGAAATGTGTATGTGAATACAATATTATCAAAGTTTCAATTGTTTCTGATGGGTCACACTAAAGTTATTATTGATTTAATTTAGATATCTTTCTCACTTCAGCCTGATCGATATATATTCAAAGTATATAATATTAAGTGTTGTGAAAGATATCTATGTTTCAAATTGATTAAGTGAACAATTACTAAGTACAAGCCACTAGATAATATATAATAACATATTACGTAAAATAAATTAATTTGTATACAGTAACAAGTGCATAAGCGGTGCAAATAATATTAATAAGAAAGTAGATAAAGGTACAAAGATGCAAAAGGACTACAATTCACGAAGAGATCCTAACAAACTACTAGTTGTAATCGAACTCTATGTTAGTAAAAATGGGTAATCTAAAGTGAAAGCTTCTCATTAAACAGTATTGCGACGTTATTCAAGTGGCTATGATACTGAATAATATCTATGAGACGCAGCTTGTCATCAGCAGCTCTTGGTGGATAGTAGGTACAGTAGGTAACATAAAAGTGGCATGTTAAAAATGATTTTTATTAACAAAATGCTCGTCGATGCAACGAATCTCTCAGTTGAAATGAAAGTTATCTACGGGGCTTCGTTTTATATACGATGTTATAATTGGTACCAGGTAAGGGACTGGTGCGGTCTGCCTGTCTCAACATTTGGGCACTCTTGGAGTTCTTCATCGAACCTGTGTGGACAAGTAAACAGGAACGAGTCTATAATTATTTCAATACTGTTTTACTGAGCCCTGTCACTAAGGGAAATGCCCTGTAAATTAATGGAACGCTAACATAAAGGTGGGTGGTCGTAAACAAAGCAAAAACAAACTAAACCGTTACCTAGTCAATGTTGTTAGTAAGTACATTCTCGTATGTTACGTTAGTGTTCAGGTTAACTTACTTTACGTGTTCTTTTACGTTACTCTGCTTGGCGTGAGTTACGGGATAAGTGAAGTGAATATTATTAGTCGTAATGCGATAGAAGCGATAGTTTTGAGTAATGAAGGATCATAAGTGCAGGTACAGCGATTTTGTGTTAAATGTTGTACTGCCGTAAAAAAACGCATGCATTCGCTGGCACGCCGTGATAAGCCATGCTCCACTTACATTCGAACCCGATCGGTCGTTGTAAAATATCTCCGAATAAAAAGTAATATATAGTGCTTGAGGATAATTAGAAAAAAAATGGTTCGAATTGACTTTTATTGTAACAATAACAATATACATATCACAGTACGCGGGGCGCTTCGGGGTTATTATAAGAAAGGCATCCGAGAAGCGGCTATCGGGGACAGGCCAATTTGCCGCGCTGAGTCAGTGCTCTTGCCTACGAGGCGATATGATTAAAGGTTTCATTGCCGTGGGGTAGAGTAGTTGCTAATCATTTTTTCTTGCGGACGCTCGCCGTGGACTTGAGTATCGAAGGCGGGGGATCACCGTTCTCATTAATGAAACATAGAGGTTGGCCGAAAGGTCGCGTCGTTGTCTCCTCCGACTCTGCAAAGATAACGCGCGAACGAAACAAAATAAATAAAACAAAATTAGGTATATTGTATGTACACAAGTAACACACCAACATATAAATAACATAATATAATAAATTATAAACAATAAAAGGAAATGTTTGGGTTTGGAATGTTATTTTAACATTTAATCGACATTGCCTATTTATGAAATGGTGAACCCTGTGAAAGGACATGTTCAAGCATCTAGGGTGTTGGTCGAGCTTCGTCTATTTAGTCCTATGTCTAAACTAACACTGCTATCGCGAAAAAAACATAAATAGACATAAAATACTGAACACACAACGAAAACGAGGCACCGTAACCCAGTAAAAAGACGGGACAAACAAAGCTGTGTCTTAGAGAGCGATGCGCTACGGCAGCCGAGGGCGCGTACTTTCCGGCAGAGAAATGGACCGGTGCTGCGGCGAGCCGCGGCGAGAGCGCGAGCCCCACATCGACAAACTCTTGACGCCCGCAAACAGCCGCCGCCGCACGCCGCCGTCGGGCCGCGTCGCCCCGCCTACCGACAAGCACCGCTCAGTATCGACCGCACCCTGCCCCCGCCCTGCCCAGCCTGCCCAGCCCTGCGCCCGCGACTATACAATACGTGCAAAAAACAACTCGACACTACTGAAAACGAGTGATCTGAGTGAAGCTGCCGGTCGGCCGTCGCGCGACGCCACCGGGGTCGACGAGACGCGACGGCCGGCGGCCTACGGCGCGACTCGAGCGGAGAAGCGAGCGAGCTCGGGGGCGGCGCCAGACCTGAGCTGGAGGAGACGGGCTGCGGCGCCACGGCCAGCCCGGCGGAGGGCCGCGCCGGCGCCGGCGAGCGCGCGGCCGGCGCGGGCGACTGTTCCGGCACCGGCGCCGACACGCGCACTACCGGGCCCCCGCGTGAATCCCCGCCCGCACCACCCGGCTTCGCTATTTCGTTGGCCCGCTTCAGAACTTGGTAGGTCTGATCCACTTCCTCCTCTGAGCATCGAGCGAAATGCGGTTAGAGTCAACATCTTTATACCCAGAATGATGAGGGTTACATGAAACTCGGGATTGTTAATATGTGGGCGAATCGGTCGAATGGTGTATGGTATGGTATTTGCGTGTTAGTGAAAATTTCCCTGTACAGTCCGATCTGACTGGGTCTGTCGAGAGGTGTTAGTACAACGGAACGCTCGGCATCGGGAAGGTGCAGAGGGGTCACTCCGGACAGACTAATACTGTACCCTCATCATAGTAGCTATCGAAATCATCATCGAACGCGACCGATCCCTTGAACGAGATCTTGGTTAGTCTCTGCCCTGGCAGCCAGCCGTCTTCCACCCCTGGACAACGTGAAGTTAGCTTCTGACTATGTAATAGCTGATGTGTGTTTATGAGTTATTGTGTATGTTCATTTCAAGCTTAATACCTAAGAGCTGTGTCACTAGGTAGGTAAGTAGTGTTGAAGTCAAGAATTAAAGTAGCTTGCACGACAGCGATCTCTAAATGTACATAAACCGTTAAATGCATATAACTGTTGCAATTTCATACAGAAACGTTAAGTTTTATCCATTTTATGGCTTCAATACGATTAGAGATTGTATAATGCAAGTCGTGTATATCAAAACGCCCTTTCCAGTACATTCTAGACATGTCGATACGACATCGGCGCGTTTCTTTTTTGCTGGGCACCGAAACAAAAACGCGTCGTCGTCGCCGATATCATGTTTTTTCCCAAAAGTAAACCAACAAGTGAGTGTCGGTTTCGCGATTCACTTTAACCTATTAGCCACTGAAAGTACTCTGACGCAGCGTACCAAAATGGCGCCGATGTTGACCGACAAATCAAGTCATCAGTGTTATGTATTTGAGTACCTATTATAAATTTACTTAAACGAAAAACTTACCACAACCTCAGGTGGCATGTTCTAATACGTGGGCAAATTAAAATTGCAATAATATTTTACATCTATGCATTTTAGACTATTTAATTTTTTGTTGATTAATTATTATAACAAATCGTTATTTGTTAAATATACCCAGATACTACTAAGCGAATGTATTTAAAAACTTACTTTCATCTTCAAAGGCAGTCTCCTGTACTCTATGGGACTCTATTTCCGAAGTGCTCTTCTGTCTGCGCAGGAGTCGAGATTTGGTCTGGCACTTGCCGACCTGTGTTAAGCAGTCCATGTGGACATTCATTTTGCACAACCGACATCGGAGTCCCTGACGAGTGTGTCCTGAATCATAAAAGCAACAATTTAATAAGTTTCCCTTTTCCTATCATAAATTATTTATACTGTAGTGACACGAATATTCAATTTGTGCACATTGCAGAGTAAATAAAACGTAGTTATAGCAGTATATACAACCAAATTTTAGCTGGGTTTCCAAATTTCTTTATTTTTAAATAATCTACTGTTGCACTAGTTAGGTACATGTAATAAAAGGTTTCACAGGCCTCGAAAAGATCTATATGGATCTATCGATATGACAATTGATAAACTTATTATTGTTAGCATGAGTTAAATTGTTCATAGAATTTAAATATAATTTGACTTTGTGATTAACTTCTTTGATTTTGATCTTGAATGTTGAAATTAGGTTACGGAATTTCAGTAAGAATTTTAATAAAAGCAAACGTACTATACGCGTTAGCTACATTGTAACTCGAGTCACCAAGAAGGAATTTATTACAATCCCTGAATTCTCGGCCTTGATTTGTGACAGGTGATATGGAACTATGAAGTGCTAATGCCACACCAATACCAACGCAGGTCATCTACCTCTTTGTCACGTCTACATTGATATTTAGTGGGCTTCTAAATTGTGCAGAAAATAATTCGTCGGTTCAACGAACTCCAACAGCGCTTTTCGTATATGGTACAAAAAGGTGGAGAATTTTATGACTACTTACAACGGGTGGCTATATTACCATTCAACCCTGCCAACAGTTCGTTCAGGTGCCAGGCACAGGCGGTAACAGACATTGTAATCTAGGTGGTTATTGGCTTATTCTATTCCCAACACATCATTGTCTGGTAAATAATTTAACCTCAGCATGCGAATGTCAATGGTAATGAAAAAATACAAACGAAAGTATTTCTATGTCATGACCTAGAAAGTTGAAGTTTATGTGACATACTACACCATATTACACAACGAAAACCTTTGTATGTTTTTAGAAACGAGTAAATCTTTATAAGTCATACTTTAATCATGAACATCTTGGGTTATTGAGTTGGCATGCGTTATTATATTTATTAAAACCCTTTCATTTTAATGAACTTATGATTCCATTTGATACCCAAGTCTAGGAGGCAGTGACACAACTAATAAGTAGCAAACTTTTTGTGTCCGCTGTATTGGATTTTGCAGACAAGTTTATTATTGACAAGCTTTTATTAACTTCACCTGTTAGAATGTTTGGGACAAATCTTGTATCTGAATTTATTGTCTTCCATCTGATCGAGCTGAAATGCACACTCAATTGGTTTTGTTGACATTGCACGACTAGCTAAGTCACGTCATTGTAGATCCAATATGGCGGACATGATAAAATGGTCTTTTATTAATTCATCAAAAGCCACCTCCATCTAATGAAAGGGATTGTCAAACAGCATACGTGACGTGTTATTAAATTCATTTTACATAAATACCTACTATATAAAACCAGCAAACTATTTATATGAAACACTTATTCATAAACTATCTACGCCTCAATGATGAAACAGCAAAAAAACCATTCCTATGTCTTTACCTCTCAGTACTTGTGAGCAAACGTCGCAAGGGGTGATTTTCTTATACGTATATTCTTGAAAGTTATGAGCGTCAGAATCACCGCCAGCGCGCATCGCCTCTCGAGCAGCTCCATTCCTCCTATAAATCGTACATATTTGTCAGAAAAAATATTCAAGAAGATGGGTAACAATTCAGTCAAAAAGTAAGGTTACTTTATAACTTTAATAAACTAGCTCTAGACTCAATTGGAACTCAACTTCTGAGCATTGTATGTTTATTGATCGACGTTAAACACAATAATGTGTGTGCTATGTCAAAATAAAACATCTACACAACCTGTAGCAAACGCGTAGTCGGACTGTAAATAGCAGTGTGGTGTAGACTTTAGAGGATCATTTATCACGATGACACCATGCTCTCTACAGACTATCATAGACAGTTGTTAATATACATCACAGATATCGATCGCTGTAGTTCAAGGTGAAGGGTACTGGCAGAATACAGGCGTATCTAACTGTGAGGTGATCGGGAATCATTCCTGTCGACTGCCGCCAGCATTGTTACAGCACCTAATGATCCGCCCCGTAATTACCTCAATTTCCTTGAACGCTGACGTTCATCGGTTTATATCACGAACTGTCTACTACAGAAATTAGACTATAAAAAGGATTATTCAACTATAAAAGTGGAATTAAACAACAAGACTGAGCTCATATATTTACCGCGAAATAAATTAAAAGCTACGAGCTGAATAAATATAGGTAATTAAAGAAACCAAGCAAATATATTCGCAGAAGCTGTGCTGTTGTAGTTAAACTAATAAGCTGGTGAACAATAAAGTCTAAAGTTGTATGGTAGGTAAGTACACACTTAATTTATATACCTAAGCATGCTAAATGTTGGTATGTTCTACGTGTGAAGGGATGAGCGTTAAGTTCAAGTAGTAATAGTCTGGGGGTAAAAGGAACACATTTATTAACATAGGCTCACACCTACAGAGCTGTTACCTCATTGCCATAACCGACGACACCGCGTGGTACATTTGATTTTTTCTTTATCGATGCAAAAAGAGAGAAACATCAAGATGAACATAACACACGAGATAAATGTGATTACATATAAATTATTAAGTGAAGTGCAAAGATCTGTGATTTGGCAATGCATAATATAAATCACTTCAATTGATATTTAAAAACTTTAAAGAGTTCTTGGATGGATTCTATACTATTAACATTGCGGCCATCACAGATTACAGTTTATAAAGTTGTAAGTGATCCAATTATCCATGATGGTAACTTTCCATATATGTATTTTATATATGTCGGAATAACAGATTATTATAATTAGATATCTTACAAGATACATATAACCAACATCATTTGTTAACTTTTTGTATGTATGACGGTCACTTTTTGTGAGCATTAATTAAATGTATTTCATGAATAAATTGTATAATCATAAATATTGTGAAAAGGTATATTTATAAATTTACACTGTGTTTTGCTTTGCTGTAGCAAACTAACTTGAAGTAGTTGAGGTTTCAATTGGTTCAGTCGAAATAAACAGAGAATTATATCTTTTGTGTGCATCTCGTTATCTGAAGTTTCATTATTTACACAAAAGCTCTTGCTCTCGTATCTACTGTGTATTCTTAAAGTACTTAAATACAACAAAGTCTAGAGTTTCTTTCGTAATTTCCGAACTGCGACCGAGTATTTAAGGAAAAACATATTGCCTCTCTAATTAATGACAATTTTTATTTTAAATGAAGAGGTTTAGAGGAATTAGCCTTGTTAAGCATGTTAAAGAAGCCTTATAAATTATGCGGACACTCAACCTTTTAATCTTATTTGTATATATACCTACCTACGCTTACTTAATGCGCTTATATAATTATGTCTGATTAATTGTGATATGAGATTTTCGTTGTGAAACTAAAGCAAAAGAATATTTCAATTGTTATACAACAGCTGTTATGGATATTGGTCAGCTCAGATCATGTTTGCTCGATTAAAATCAATCTTGCTCGTTCAATTACGGCCTACACGACGTTGTTTCAGTGAAATATTGACAGCGGAATATATCCCGAGATACCTTCACTGAACACAAATGACATAAATTGAGTTTGATAGAATATAAGCAAAGCTGGTAAACATTGGAGCCAGATTATCAATTTGTATAAAACGTTTTTTTAGGTGATTCAGTGTTTGAGCAACATACCTATATCAACGCAAAGACTAATCCACTCAACCAAAAATATGAAATTTCGTGTGGAGCTTTATTTTCTAACAAAGTACATATTTCTTTGAACTAAATATACCTAAATCAACCAATTTTGACCAAAGTCAATCCTACGTTTAGGTTACAATATCATTAAAAAAAATTGATAATCAAAAAAGGTACAGCAAAAAAATATACTTGGTAAAAAGTATTTATTAAATTGACGAGTATAGTACGTATAATGTTCTGTAAAAACTTAATGTTAGCTAAACCGATTTAAATTAATATTATTTACAAATATCTTATGTAACTTTCTTAATAATTCTTAATATTAGAACACGGCTAATGTAGAAAACATCATCTCTAAAATGTCAAAGTAAGTGATGTTTATTCAATAAAATGATTCATTTAACAAATAGGCACAAACATTAATTAAAACTATCATTCGACCTCGCACCAACCTGTGCCACTAATTGAAATTGTTATGCTCCAGAGATTACATAAACGATGACTGGACTTTATTATTATGAACATCCACTCAGTAAATATATCTACCTACCTAATAGAACGTACCTACTTACTAGTTACTAGCACATATGTTTATCTACCTATATACCCATAACAATGTTGCCCTTAGTATGTTCCCCTAACCAAAGATTACATAAGTGCATAAACAACGTGAAACTGCGGAAGAGCTTTTAAAACATTTTAGTTTCCTTAGTGCTTGCTTATCGGGTAGAAAATTTACCTTTTTTGGGTACCTTGAAGTCGCATAAAGTATATGAAATAATTATTCAAATAGGCTTGACTATAGAAATCAAAATTGCATAAATTTCATAGCGACATATTAAAAAAATATATATAAAGTTTTGTATTTGCATAATATTTCCATTTTTCAGTTACCTACCTAACCTGTGTATTTTCATCTGTAAAGCCTGGACCAATGATTCATAGCAAAATAAGGTGTGTGTAAAATGTTTTGTATCGTAGGTACGACATAGTGGTTTTACTTACTTATCTGGTGGGGCGGCATGAGGTGGTGGTGCACTGGGCGGTTTCAAGCTGCGGAAAGCTTTCAACCACTTGTTCTTCATACTGCCAGCTGACGAGGACGAAAGCTTGCGGTCTACTGCCGTGGCGCCGCTATCTGCTTTAGCCGCAAACAGCTCTCTCTATGAAGAAATCGGTTTTTTCATTAGACAATTTTTTTTACAGGGATTGGATTTTAGGTCCGCCTGTATGTTTATAATAATGTTCGCCTATACATATATGTAATATTCTTAAAATTCTTAACTTTAAACACTTTTTGCGCCGGCAACATATAATTGGGAACAAGGAAGGCAAGGGAAAATACAATTTGATTCAGTCACAGGTGTTATAAGGCGTCTGCACATCGACCATACGACAGGTCATGAATCAATCATTCATGAGCCTTGATAACCTTATTAGACGACGATCTAATAAAATATTGAATTGACGGTAACATTCAAATATACTTTTACCCTAGTTACGACAAACGTGAGAAATAATTTCATTATTCTTATGTTACCTGTTCTAAATATAATTTAGGACTATAGTTATGGTTGTTTCAATTCGCTTTGTAGGTAATATGTTTAGCCAGCCAATAGGTACTTATCTCAAAATTATCTCTGTTGCAAAAATAACCTTTTATTAAACACTTAGTAAATCCTCAATAACGTTACACGCAGTGTGCAGATTATTAATTAAGTATTCTATTTTGTGCAACTATGTTGGCCTCACTCCAGCATAGACCATCTGCTATTTATGCTGGTAAGCAATTCATTTAGCTTCAACCCTGATCAGGCTAATAATGGTGATTTTGGACTACGAGCTGTTAATAGAATGCCGACCGTATATAGCTTAAATGAATATCTTGAACCTCCGCCAAAAAAATTACGATAAATGTGAAATGTTGGTAAGCAACAATTCTGACAGCTTTTATTCAATATAACGCTGACCTAAATAGTCAGTTGAGACAGTGATCAAACTTATATAACAATTCACGGTATTATAAACATGTTTTATCTTCATTGTTTACTAAGTTGGTTAAACTAGGTTCAAAAGAGATTAGGTAATGGTTATTATGTACAATATTTTGTTCATTCTGATATTTAGAAATATGCCGAAATAATTTTTGTTCATCCCAATTAAGGACATTTTGTAGCCATACAAAAGTATTAGATTTAATTACTTCTTCAATTACAAAACTAATCTATTTTACGACCTTGAGTAATGAGAACATGTTTTAAATCATATTCGCAAGTTTTGTTTCATGATACATATCTACCTATATTTGACGGGCTAGTTGGCTTCGTGTTTAGAGACCCTGACTGCCAAACTGAAGGTCGCGGGTTCGATTCCTACCCAGGACAAACATTTACGTGCATAAACATGTCTGTTTGTTCTGTGTCTGGGTGTAAATATCTAAATAAATACGTATTTAAAAAGTAGTAGGTATATCAGTTACCTGGTAGCCATACTACAAGCAGTACACTCTGCTTAGGTAACCATGTGTGAAGAATGTCTTGGGATTTATTTATTTTATTTCTACAAGAAATGAATTAAATCACAATCATGTCAAAATTGCTATAGAATATATTTACCTGTCTGTCTGTCATTTACACGGTTAATATAACATTCCAAGAACAAAGAATAATCATCGAAATAAAACACGATATACCTTTATTTGCCTGCCTACATTAATTTTGGCCTAGGTTAACGGAAGTAATTGTACCGTAAAAGGCAATTGGTCTTCACACGCACGTGGTAGTTATACAATTTCACCAAATATATACATTCTGTATTAACATAATTTTTGGCTTTTATTAATATTACATTAAACTTTTTCAGCAATTTAGTAGTTGCTGAAAACAAACTACGCGGCGCCTCGTTTGATTTCGGAAAAAAACATGTGTTAAATGTGTGGTGGCGCATACGCAGCATAGGGTTCCGGACTCTGTATTAAATAATTACTAGGTTCCAATATCACAAGGCCGTCGCGTGTTTTTAGCAAAACTTGTAACGAGCTCTATATATAATCATATGATTGTGTTCCTTATGAAATACCAAGTTATTTTTGGGGTTGCCATTCAGCCGTCAACTTGCTTGTCACCTTACCAGTATCATGAAAAAAAAAGCCTTTGATGTTTATTCATTTAAGAAACTTCATATGACATGAGAGTAGAGCTCTTAGTGCAGAGTTCGTCCGGGGAAGTACTACCACCTTACCCATTTCTGCCGTGAAGCAGGAGTGCACTTGTATTACTGTGTTTCGGTTAGAAACGTAAGGGGGCCGGTGAAATTACAGGCACATGAGACTTAACAACTTCACGTCTCAGGGTCGTCAACGCATTGGCGATGTCCCTAGTGTTGCCAATGTCCATAGGCGGCGGTGACCACTTACCATCAGGTGGACCGTCCGCTAGTTTGTCGGCGTATGTGGTATAAAAAAAAACATGACACACACCATGTTGAGTTTGTAGTTAATTACCTACAAGCATACACAAAAAAACCAAAAAATATTTTTGCCTTACACCTACTAATGGGAAGCGTCATAAATACATATGTATAACTAAGAACATGTTTATTTTTATAACTAGCAGTCTTCGAGTACGTACAAAGGTCCTGACAGACAGCTGGGCATGAAAGAACTTAAGGGTTCTGAGTTTGACTACAAAACCCTAAAAACGAGCAGAATAATAATTTGTTCTTACGGTTGAAGTTTCTCCGACGTGATAATATTGCTATTACGAAGAGGGATTTCAAAAAACATGAATTATTCTACGGGCAAGAGGTGTCGGTAGGTATTAATGGTCATGAAACGAGTTATGGAAATAAAAATAAGAACCTCTATCATTGTAACAATGTGGAAAATCTAAATCTCATACATAAGTAGCTAAATAGATCGAAATTACACGAAATCTATCAACGATGGAGATAGAGATAGAACGAAATCAAATGTATTCTTACTTTTGAAATCTGACAATGTGTAACTTCACAATAGATAATCACGAAATGTTAGGAATCTTATTGGGTGTCAAGTTGAGTATGACGTTGAATCACTACCAAATTATGGTGAACGTTGATAGGTCAAAAGGACGTTAACATGTAACATTCACCTTTGAACATAATTTAAAAATGTCCTTGGTACCTATGTAAAAATAACAAAGCACAGACTTAATTGTAAAAGGCCCGAGTAATAAAACAAAATCACACTGTCATTAACGTGATCTAGGTATGTGATAAGCAACACAAGTCTAAGAGCTTTGAATAACATTTGGGTTTGATTATAATTGATTGATACAATATAGTTTCAACAGAAGTTCAGAAGGCACGTTTTCACACGTAGCGGAAAACCTCTTATAGAAACCAGCCGAGGTAGGGTACTTTGCAGACCCGTCTGGCTATCTCACACCTTTTCTGTCTCCTTCTTTCTCGTGCCATTGACATAATAAGTAATAAGAATATTTACATGAGCTAGCTTAGAAACTCCCGTCCCACGTTCAGTTCTGGTTAATGAAGATTGAACGGCCTCAGAATACAGATTTTATACGATATAGGTAGGTAATTTTTAATCCTAAGTTCAAATCTGATTCAGTGGTTACTAAATAACTTGGTCGATATTGAAATTTACTACGGTACAGCTGATTTTTCCTCATGAACTAACTCCAGTCTGATTATTTATACACGTGCATGGTGATTACATTACGTATTCAACAGTGAGTTTTGTTCATGTTCTAATTATAAGTATTTTTTGTGTGTACAATATCTCACAAGATTTTGTCATATGCCAATATCGATTATATTCAATAAAATAATTTAAAATACTTAGATCATGTACCATCATATATTTTGGTATTTCTCGGAGAAATGTATGCTCTTCGAAAAAAGGATCATTAAAATTTTATAGTATTTGCCGGCACTAAAAATGCCACTCTCTATTAAAATCATTTGGAATTAAATCGGCAAACAAATAAAATTTGGTTGTCATCAGGACACCAAATCACAACACATGTGTATTTCTTTTTCTGTGATCAAAATCATATCTTGCAAAAAGTAACATACAACACAAACAACCAATGAAATAAAAAGTTGGCCTTAACTTTTTAAGCAGTTGCGATGTAGATATTGTAGCATTTCCAAAGTTGTTCTAACGAGTTTATAATATCTACAAGTTTACTACAAAGATCAGTTATAATTTGTTAAACCGACATAGGACGTTTTTATGGCTATGTTTATCTAGAGGTCATACATACATATACCAACATTTGAAAGAGTCGATTTGCTTCTTGCAGTCGAGGGAAACCGTCGTTGTTTTCAGATTCTAACGATTAATGTAATATTGTACGATGTAGTATTGTAATAAATAAAAACTAATAAGTATGATTAACGCCAAACAAAATATATCCACGAAAACATTCAATAAACAAAAGATAAGAAAATAGAGGCTTCGTTATTAAAAAAAAACAACAACACATAAAACATTGATGAGTAGTAAATTTTCTTTTTTGGGTTCCGTAGTCAACAAGGAATCCTTAGTTTCCCCATGTCCGTCTGCCCGCGGTTGAACTCAGACCTTTTGTACTTAAAAGCTGTAATTTAGCTTGGTTATACATATTAATCACGCCGCGCCGCTGACAAAGTTATGAATTAAACTCTTGAAACTAAATTTTTACCCATTACACGTAAAGTGAGGATGTTTCTTTTACTCGTCTGTTCCATTGGGAATTGTCGTAGGATAGGTATTTTAAAATATTAGGGGTATGTGAAGAACATTTCAATAGTGGGAAAACTACCACAGTTAAGTACCAAGGCTTTACAAGTTAACGAGTATTAGTCGACCAACTTCTTTAATATAGGTACCTACTACGGTGATTACTATGGAACCCTACACTCCGGGTACCTCGCCACTTGGTCGGTTTTTACAAATAGGTACAGTTAGTCGTGCTGTGATCGATGTAATGCAAATCAAGTAATTTGCATACCTTTCAGACTAACGGCTTTCAGGTTTAACAGATTTCATTTTTTGGTTCATCGGCTGATATTTAATATTTAAATTATTATTGGCCTCACGAAGAAGCAACACAAAAACCTAATGTTATTTTGTTTCGAAACATCGTCGAGCTATTGTCGTTTACTTTACCGAATAACAAGGCAGTAGGTAGAATGATTTCAGGAAATTTAACGAGACATAGCGTAACAAAAATTTGTTAAGCCAAAAGGTTATCCCAAGAAAACGTTGAATCGGCGGATTTATTGTCAACGGCTTTTATATATGCATAGCAGTTGTTGGAGATGAAGCAGCTAAGAATCAAAAGAGAAATTGGTATCAAGACAGATTTACTCAAATTAATAAGAGAACGTGGAGGATTTATAACACAGGCACCTGTCTACGTGATCAGCTGAGCGGGTTAGTGAATATTCTCTGCTAGTACAATGTTAGCACCTACGCAAATAATGTTTTTTGTCCCATTCTATTACTGATGACAACCATTCATTTATTCAATCGATAAACAACATGCTTATGAATTAACGGTCGTTCTCTACGTATAACAAACTTATATGAAATGGTAAACAGCAACGATTTCCATTAGCGATTATCGATTTGAATAACCTTCACCTTAATAGCATGCGACTCAAGATCAAAGGCACTGTTAACGAACTTGCTACTCGCATTGAAAACACGTGAAAATGGTCACTCGACCATATCTATATGCAAATAAGAGCGTACTTATGAACGTACGTACTACCTATATCTATGTTTTGGTTGCTTATAAAAAATATTTATTCTGAAAGGTAGATACTTGAAGGTTAGTCTCAGATGGCTTTTACACCCTTACGCGGAGCAGTAATGAAGTGATGAATATTTACAACAAATATAGGAACCTTATAGTAAAATATATTTAATAAGGTAGGTTTTAGAGGTTGTAAAGCTCAAAGTGGGTGCATTTTTCGGGATATATATTTTACGTATTTAAAAATCCCACTCTAAATCATTATCTACAGCTGCTTTACATTAATCGAGCACTGTCCAGCGACAATGCTTTTGTTGACGTTGACAAAACGGCTTTTTCGAACACATCATCGGCTTACAGAAATCATTTAAGTATAACAACGAAACGTTAATTAGGATACATTTGCCGCAATTAAATGGGAATCAAACCCTGGACCTTGGCTCTACGCGAACTTTATACACCTGGAACACCACGCAGATTAATATAACAATATTTATAGGTAATAGAAATAGCAGATATGTGAAGTGTACGGATATCAATTTATTACAAGAGAAATAACAGAACGTTATAGAAGTAGAGCTCTTAGTGCTGAGTTGGTCCGCAAAAGTACCTACTACCACCATCGCTGCGAAGCAGTAGTGCACATGTCGTAGGTACTGCTTCGGTTAGAAAGGTAACTGGGCCGGTGAAATTACAGCCACAGGAGAGTTAACAACTTCAGGTCTCTGAGTCGACAACGCATTGCAATGCCTCTAGTGTTGTAGCAGACCATAGGCGGGGGTGGCCGCTTACCATAAAGTAGAACGTCTATGATACTAGTCAGTGCTCGGAATCAAAGTTCGATAAAATTCGATTCGTATATTTACAATAGGTAGGTAATATTAAAGTAAACATCCTTATTTCCAATCACTTTAAAAAACTCACTGAAGATACCATTGAACAAGTGCAAAAAGAAAAAGTTTCTACTTTTACAATATTAATTCTGTGATTGAATAGCGTAGATGTTATCAATAATTTTACTTCAGTTAGGTAGTTACCATCCTCCAACTTGTCGTAGTTAGTTAGGTAGTTTAGTAATTTATTTTAAACTCGCTGTCCCCCGCGGTTTTACCAGCGTTCCCGAGGGATATCACATTTTACTGGGATAAAAAGTATCTTATAAGTTATTCCAGGATATGCTCTATCTATGTGCCAAGTTTCATCCATATGCGTTTAGTAGCTTTTGCGTGAAAGAGTAACAAACATACTTACATACAAATTTTTCCTCTTTATTATATTAGTATAGAGATATAAGAATAATTATATAAGAATCACAGAAGGGTACAGTAAGATCCGGAGGAATCGACACGATTCGATGAAAAGGAATCAGAAGGTAATTTTGTTAATTTGTTTTTGGTTATAGACGTAGCTCTACAAAAAGTGCGAAGACATTTCAGGCAGCCACGTGCGGCCTGAAAGCAATTGCGTGAGCATCGCTGATCAACCGGATTTTTGTGATAAGGTCCTTACATAGTTATTGTTAGATTTACAACTTTAATGCCTTAGCATACTTAAGTGCATCAAGATATAAGGGTAGCGGTTCGTGTCAAGCACAAATAAAAGCTGCGGCCATAAAGCTGCTTATCTCAGTGACGACGAAATGGGTTATCTACTTATTATGTTTTTATTCAAACCGTCTCAGGAACTATTCTTAAACCTCGCGCCCTTTGTGATAAGCTTTGGGGTTAAAAAATAAAATATTTGCTCAACTTGAATACTAAAGGTACCTGCGGTAGGCACGGCTCGGACACTAGAATTAAAGTCTAAAACAATGTCTACTAAACTGGATAGATATCAGCCTTTTGGGGGAAATACATGGCAGTTTCAATGCACAGGCAACGATAGGTTTATCTTCCTATATTAAGTAGATGATTCCTGAAGTGATATATAAGTACTTAAATATCATTTCCCCACAAAATTTATAAGGAGGTACAATTCCTAGGATTATTAGATATTATTTTTAAGTAACTCACGTCATTGAAATAAGCTTGTTCCAGTCGTTGTCGAGTCTTGTTTGCTTTGCTGTAGTCAGGAAGACTTGACTGTCGTCGCACACGCATTCTTTGCTCTCTTTCCATAGTCATCAGATCAGATTTCTGGGACAGCACTAAATAGTGCAGCCTATGAACTATATCCATATTGCGATACAAGTAGTTACTACATGAGTCAATGAAGAGAAACGTATAACTATCTTGATTTCACGTGTTAAAAAATTTTACCTAACGTTTCAAAATAATTTGGTTTGTATAAATCATATATACTTTTTTTACACATAAAAATTATTTCACTATAAAAAAAGAAAACCGTACATTTAAAGGTGGATACTTAGGAAAGTTAGGAAAGAAATTTAAGAAAATAAAATGAAATGTTTGTGTAAGCGAGAAACTTTCATCCGCTAGTGAAGGCGGGCGCGGAGTGACTGGGCTACGGGCGGGCGGGCGCCGGATGTAGCGTGGCGCCGCGCTCCGAGGTTTCCCGGCAACCGTTTGCAAACAACACTAATTTAATACAGTAAGATGCAGTGCTATTCCGTTGGTGCTTTATTGAAAAGCCCGCAATACTGGACTAGACTGAAGTACTTAGGTTGAACTTTGCGCATCTGTCCCCACGATATTTTTTCTCTGACGATATCTTCAGTTTACCTACCATAATTTTACTAAGATACCTATGCGCCAAAATTACATGTATATGCATTGGCTTCCTCTCTAGAGGCACATTTAACGTGCCATTACTTGTGGTATTGCTATTGGTAACTGGGCTATTGATGACTATTTTTAAAAAAAGTAATAGGGTGATCTGAACTAATCATAAAGAAATAAAGTTGCCGTATAGGTTTTCATCCTATTTTTTTCCATTGGGATGTGATCCTATATATATCAGGCTTGAGTGGAGTCGCTATCTTTCGCTTTTGCCCTTAAATGATCACTTTGAACTTAACATCTAGATATTATTTTATGAGCGCGTTAAATAGTTAGTTACATAGGAAAGGCATTGAATCGGAATAAGAATGAAGAGAAATCGATCAAGTACGATTTTTTGTGTACCCTTTGGGGCAAAAATTAAAACTATTTTACTAGTTATTTTTTTATTAGTTTGGCAGAAAAATCCACCACTGTAAAATCTCACAAATATTTTAATAAATCTGTGTCAACATTGATCGAAGCTATACCACAAACATGAGCACATAACAATTGTGTTTAAATATACTTTATCCTTTATTTTAACAGTAGGTAATAATTTTGCACCTTTACTTAGTACTTATAAGTGTTCCCAAAATTTTAATCCTAATTGGGAAAGTGGAATCACAGACACACAATTGGCAAAAATAAATAGAACATTAATAGTAACAGCAATTACAAACACATTCATATAGAAATTTATGAATAAATATTAACTGGAAAGTAGTTTATAGCTATGTATAAAAGTAATATATTATAGAAAGTGTATACTACTAGAAAGTGTATAATATAGTAGTTTTTAAAACACATAACTTTTTAACTTAGTTTTGTTATATATGTCTTATTTAATAGTTAATCTAATCTACATCTGAGTAAAGAAGAGCACTGAAAACAGTTAGTTCCTACCATATTTGGTTTGTTAAACTTATTCTTAGCTTAATTATTTTTGTAGCGTTTGAATATTTGTGCAGTATGCAGAACATTGATTTTATTAAACCTCATCAATAAATATATATCATAACATAAATGTTAGTGCATTTATTAACATTTCAAACCTATTCTACCAGAATGTTTTAGTAGGCACATAATTTATCAACACACTCAGTAATATTGATTGTTTGCTTAAAAAATCTATAGCCCCTATTTTACTTATTTAAAATAATTTGATTGATATATTTAACTATGTAATATGCTTCTAACACCATTGAAAACTTGTCAAATTATTTTAAACTGTCTCTCAATTGGATACAAAACTTGTCAAATTATTTTAAACTGTCTCTCAATTGGATAAAAAACTTGTCAAATTATTTTAAACTGTCTCTCAATTGGATACAAAACTTGTCAAATTATTTTAAACTGTCTCTCAATTGGATAAAAAACTTGTCAAATTATTTTAAACTGTCTCTCAATTGGATACAAAACTTGTCAAATTATTTTAAACTGTCTCTCAATTGGATACAAAACTTGTCAAATTATTTTAAACTGTCTCTCAATTGGATACAAAACTTGATATATTATTTTGGTTTAATATAATCTTGATAAATCAATGTTTTTTTTAAATAGAATTGATTAATGGTAGAAAATATATGATAAAAGTATAATGATATTAGTAAATATCTAGTAGTAACTAAATAGTTACCTAAGAATTAATATAAAATATTTGGAGCACTTTCAACATACACTTAAGAATTGATTCGCATAGCAATATTAAATAAAGTAGGAACCTAACATTAAATTACCTTTACATTAACAATTAATTAACTTATTACAACATGTACTTCCACCCGATTATAGCAATTCAACTGATGCATATTATTTACAAACATAATTGTAATATAACTTATCGACATATACTTCATTGTACTAACATTGAACAACTTGGTTATATATTATGCTTCACCTAATTTGGATTTTCCATTTAATTTGCCCAGTTGACCGAACATAAGGACAGTATTTATTAGATTTTCAGAATAGATTCGCTGGTTGGTCTCCATTCGCCTTAATTTTTGAACAATATATTTTGAAAAAAACTCAAGCTCATTTTCATTGCCATGATTTCTAGGTTCGCAATCATTCATGTTGCTATTTTTACGTTTGTTGGCCTTAGGACTGGTTTGAATTGCTGAACTTCTGGAAGTTTTAGATTCTTTACATGACTTATTCACACTTTTACTGTTGACATATGCTTCATTTAGGTCCTCACTTAGGTCATTTGCTTCTTCTTCATTAAGTTGGATGGTTAAATCATCAGGCACTGTAACCATTGGTACATGGTTTTCAGAAAACAATGGAGATGGTAAAAATGACACTTGCTTCCGCACTTTTACTACTTTACTTTTAGGCTTGAGTGCAGAAGTTATTGTAGATGCAGGAGCACTATGCCTTTGTTTAAGCTTTTCCTTGTATGAATCTGTGTTTTGAAGGCGACTCATTGGTTTATTACTCCAAAAATTGACTTTAATTTTGGGTTTTGATTTAGGTTTTTGCTCGGGTTGCTTAGATTTAGTTAATACAGAAGCAAACTTATAGCGTACACCATCATCTTCACTCATAATTTTCTTTTTGGTAGGTGATGTTGAAAAGTTAACATACTTTGTATTTATCTTATACCTTATATTTTCATCATCAGATTGATAGCCATTTTTCTTTAAATTTGATTTTGATTGTGTGTTAGGTTTCATTGTGGATAGTAATTATCAGTTTTATAATAAATTATCTTCATTGAATATTCTGAACCTGGAAAATTAAATTAAAGAAAAATTTAACAATTTTTAGCACTTAAAAAAGGTAAAATAAAAGAATATCTTATTTCCTCTATCTATTTCATATACTGTGAGCTTGGTAGTAACATAGAGTCACCACTTGTTTTGTTTAAGGTAAACTTCATGCTTGAGAAGTCAAGTACAGTGACACGTGAAGACTTCCTATTCATTACGTTAGTATTCGTGATTGTACTGTAGGATGACAATTTCAGAGCCGTGATAGTGATAGCATATTTTCCCGCCTAATCTACTTTAGACAATATAGTAGATTTTGTTGATGTAATTACATTAAATATTATTTCGTATCTACATTTATAAGTAATTTTCAAATATTATAATTATTTAAACATCTCAGTTCACAATTAAAATGTCAGCAAGAAATGATAAAATTATTTTGAGGTTAGAATAGAAATGTCATCGTCTAAAAATATGTAAGAATTTTTTTATGTGAAAGCATTCTTTCAATGAGTTCATAAATCAATATATACGCCTTTATCTAACCTAGTTGAGCATTGCAATTGAATATATATTTCGTCATCATTTATCTTTACGCGGTGATTATTTTCCGTTACATAACCATACAATTGTTATCAGAAAACTTACCTTCTAAGTGTTCATTTTGATTCGTATTTGAACATTCACTCACAATGTTGACGACTGAACTTATTTAAAAAATAATCCAAATTCACGCGCACAACAAACCAACAAGTCCAACACAACAACAAAACAGGTCAGTGTTGCCAGATGAGTCGAATCGTATCCTACCATATGAACAATTTTCGTACACGTACGTAGCGCGACAAGCGTATCTGTATTACTTGTTGTACCGTTTTTGGCCAAGACATCTATTGATTCTCTTATTATGACGTCACACTTACTCATACCAATAGGTCTAGCTATACGCAAAGTTCAACACCGGAGATTATGAGGTTATACGTTTTTAGGGGTCAATACCAAAATGGTAAGAAATTAGGTAGGTAAGACTTATGGTGTGGCTTCGCCTGCCGGCAGACAGGCGTCTGTCACTGTCACAGTTGCCAGCAATTATTGTGTACCCATTTAATGCAATAAGTTACATAGATTTTAAAACGGGAGGTCAAAATTTCAAACTGTGTAAAACTGAAAAATAAATCGGTATTGTTGGCACATTCCATATTATATTAAACAACAAAAAATATAGTTACTAAAAGATGACCGTCACCGACTATTAATAACGCCGAGGGTTTCGAGTCAAAACTCTTAAATAATTCAGTCATAAATACATATCCCTTAATTAAAATATAGTTCGATTTTTAAATTTTACATTTTTGAAGAGGAAATATATATAAAATATTGGTTAGAAGTCTTAAGTTTAGCAAATCGCACGAGCCGGGTTCATTTAATATTATAATCAATGATTACTGCGACTTTGATGTCTTACAACTCTTGATTAAAAAATGATACCTACTTATTAAATTTATTATTAATCATAATATTTATTCGTTCAACGTCAAACGTTAATATCATTCTTACAGTAGGTATACAAATGTTCCTTGTAGAAACAACCTTTGTTGTAGTTCGAAACAATTAGACTAATTCTAATTAGGTTCCATGCAAACTTTAAATAGGTAAATCAGTTTTGGGTTTTCCTTAGTTGCATCCTATTGACTGCTAAAAAAATTATTTCCCAAATATGGTACGTATGTAGGTATGTAGCACTTACTTACTATTACACCCGGTCCTTTTAAGATAATAAATACCTATTGAGTTAAAATAACAAGCAAATTAGAAAGCTGCTGATATTTAGTACTGTGTATTATTAATAATTTAAATTGGCATACTTAACTGTTACTGCGTGTGTGATATTATGCAAGTATTTTACGCATACTGAATCATACATAGCTCACACATTGGTTGGACTTGCAAGAGAAAACGAACGATGAAAGCTTTTCCTCTCCTTTTCATTTTCAATGTGGCATGAATAGAATACCTAATGCTTTGCAATGAAGCTAAGGCTTTCATCTAAGCACAAATATAAAACGAAGGCGAAAACAGATTAAATACGCCTCAGGGTAAACCAAAAACAAAACTTCGATTACCATAATCTTTTTCAGAAACCTTTCAATCACTTGAAAAAGAAATATAAAATCCATACATGCTTATGTTTACTGCAGCAACTCACCATATGATTTTTCATAGAAATCCAGCCCATTTTGGCACGATACTTGATTTTGCGTTTATTTTCCGTGATTACAGTTTTTAATACACACACTAGTCGAAAATTTGGACGGAATAACGCGAAAATTTGAATATAATCGAATATGTTGTTATCGCAGTCGACGCAGGTGACGCGAATCTGTAGGTTATGTCGGTCCGGCCCGCGAGATACACTCTCAGACTAAAGTGGGAGGCTGTGCGCAATGCGGTATACCTACCTACCGTTCTATTCAGAACACAGACTACAGACTATTTATACTGGAAAAATGTACAATATTTCTTCTCTACTAATATAATACAGACTCTATTCAATAATGTAAAAATTTTGCATTCAATGCGTATCAGAAAAGCTTTAGTAGGTAGATACAATAAATAGTAGATCGGTACACAAGCACCGAATAAACATTGATAATACCATTTTAATAGGTTCTTAAGTAGTTGGTTAATTTATTTAGTATTTGCGATATTTAAATAAAATATTAATTTTATTTTTTTATTGATAATTTTTAATAGTTACGTACAATTACGTAATACTTACTAAAGTACTGAAAATGAAACTACGTCAAGACTTTTATTTATTTGTGTGGGTGTATAGTTCAGTTTGAAAATCGGGCGGGAATTCTTTTAAATGGACGAACTATTGATCGCACCGCACCGCGAAGTTTATTCCGCATGTGCCATCCTAGACCTAGACGACGAACGAACATGCGCATTCGTCAGCAGACTACCAAACTGAACGCACGGGTGGGTAATTTGTTTGTAGGTAGGTACTTACCTCAGCGATGGTATTTTTGGATGTCTTTTCGCCTTAATATTTAAATACATTTCTCTTTTGATAATTACAAATATATTTGAAGGAACTAGCAGCATATCTATACTATGGCTTTTTATTTATGGGGAAACCGTAGATCTTATGCCTTTTGTGTAACTTATTTGGGTGCAACACATAGCAGATACAAAAGCTATTGTAGAGGGCGTTCAAGTTTTAGTTGGTTTTGGGGCATGGAAATTAAAAAAATAATAAATATTGCATAATATATGAAATCTATACTAATATTATAGATTTCATATATTATGTTTATTGTATGTAAAAAAGTATGTTTGTTACTCTTTCACGCAAAAACTACTAAACGGATATGGATGAAACTTGGCACATAGATAGAGCATATCCTGGAGTAATATAGTACTTTAATTTTAATATACTCCCGGGAAAATGACATATCACTCGGGAACGCGGGTAAAACCGCGGGGGACAGCTATATAACAATAAATTTAGTTCTTAAAGTGCACTGCTTTTCTTTTGTTGAGGGATCAATAACGTGTATTTGCAACTTGTACCTAATTGTAAGAGAAGTTTAAGTTATCACCACCTATTTTAAACTTTTTTTTTTTAGAAACAGTGACTTAATTAATAACATGACCAAATTATGGAATAGACAGGTAAAACACCTACATCATCGTATTGGGCATCACATTAAAAATAAACCAGCATAACCACGGTAATTAGGTATCAGTTTCAGTATCAGGATCTTTCGTATGTTTGTTTGATTGATTTTGTGAAAGGATGTTTGCTATTTTTTTGAAAATCAAAAGTGTTTATTACTTTGGGTAAGTATTTATATTATTATTTATTAGTATATTATTATTATATTTATTTATTAGTAAGTGTTTAGAGCACTCACTTATCTAATAAGTTGTGCCAAAGCTCAATAGAGGGCGATGGGCAAGGGTCGGTAGGAAACTAAAGAAATACAAAATGTAGGTGCCTAAATTAAACTTTTTTATGTACTTACCAACCTTACTATGAATAAAAAAAACAAATGAAAAAAAAAAAAGATCACAATCACAAACGGCGGAAAAGTTTTAATTCGTTAGTTTTAAGACTAGATCAGCTTAGTTGGTAGTAGCCGATTAGGTGATTTCATTAACAAAAGAATTATTTTTGTCGGTGCTGTTGAAAGATTATTTCATTTTAATTATCTACTATAGGTTCCTCCTGTAATTAATAATATCTCAATGATTTCATAAAACAGAGGATTAAAGTAAGTTCTAGAAGACTTCTATAACTAGTATCTGCCACCTTTCACCACTATATAGTTTCTTCTTCTTTAACTATGGCAAAGAGAGTCTGTACACTAATTTATAAGTACCTAGTTTACCATCTCAGAAACATGGTAAATAATATCAATAGGTTACTTACTTGAGCTCTAACGGCGGCTAGATGTAATTGTGTGGCCCTGTAGTCGTATTTCTTCACGGAGATCTCTTCCTGCCGAAAAAAAACAGTTTATTCCAAAATTCATGGAATATAAAGTTTACAAACATTACTTGTTACAGAGCCCTCTCTGGACACGGCTTAAAACTCTTATAAAATTTTGGTCGGCATCCAGATATTCCAGAGTGTGTAAGTACATCTGTATGGCGCATAGATGTCGTTAGTTGCTTCAATTATTTCGTTTTGCGAGCTTTCATCAACGCAGAAAATTAACTAGGTAATTGAAATTAAATAAAGTAACGGAAAGCAGGCTTCATAAATTTTAAGTTTAATAATATTTTTAAATTTGTTTGTGGTGTAGGTATCTATGTAGGATTTACTTGACCAAAGATTTCTTTAAGTAAATAATAATATTATTTATCAAAGGTAAGTAATTCTACGCCTAGATAATGCCATAAGCGTAAGAAGTAGGTAACACCAACCAGAATAATATATATCTTTTAAAAAGTTGAGAACTTTTATCTACTTGAGTTGTACGATCAAAAATATCTCTGCTGGCCCTAAACATTTACAACAACCAAAAGATATACAAGGTAAGAGCATCAAAATGCCATTCCAAGTAGGAGGTTTTAATCGCCATACATAAAGCTTACCTTAGTTGGTTAACCCCAAAGGTCAACCAACTGCAGCTGACCACAACGTGTAGTCGGCTAAATCTAAGTGTAACCGTACACAGCTTTGTAGCCGCAACTTACATAGTACATAGCTACCTACTTTAAAATACTAGATACTTACGTTAGATGCAATTTAGTTCCCACCAAAATAATTTCTATTTTAATCGCGTGTCTCGTGTGGATATTAGTTGCCCGGTTTTAATACTATTATTTATTTTGTTTGCTACCGACGATTTCAATACAATAATCAATTTAAAACCTATTAAGTTCTTGTAGGATAGTCCGTATGTAGGTCACCAATATTATTTAGGCATCAGGTAAGTTCTTTAACGAACTTTTTTTAGTAGTAAGTACGCCCTACAAAAATATTTGAAGTACTTAGCGGGGGCTCATGCGGTCGGTCACTACTGAGCAAAAATTGTGTAATGTTTTATTCTTCAATATCAGGCCGTGCGTCAATTTTTAATGATGTTGAAGGCAGCATGGTTTTGTTTTCGCTATAAGTAATTGCTTAAAAAGCGTAGGTTCGCCCTTATATTTGGGGTGAATTGTTTCGTCAGTTAGAACAAGTAAATGTTGAAATTTATTGTGTGTAACACTAGGTATGTTGTGCGGAAAGGTATCCTACTGTACTACTACATACTTCACCCAAGTTTCGGTTCGGGTTTTAATCCACTGCAATAAAATAAAAAGACCGAATAATTTTTGACGATAGTTTACATACCTAATGATTTTTACATAATATATGTATTTATTATACTGGATCTTATAACTTTTACTCATGAATACTGCTTAGATCGTAGATACTTACATGTTTTAAAGAATATTCTATGATTCAAATTACAAATTGGTAGCTACTAAAACCAGCACCTTATCGTATAATATTTTAATACTTACACAAGTTGTTTTTTTTTATGACCTTGCACTATAGGCTTTACCTAATCTCGTTCCGTAAGGACTGATTGGACTTACTTGTATCTCGTTGACTTTACTGTAGATATTACTTTCTAGGCCCCGACTCTGATGGCGGGCTAGCAACTCGAGCCCATCCTGTAAACATAACCAATAATTAGGGTGTTGATCAATGGAAATAGACAGGAAATCTTGGTACTGCTACTTATTTCAAATTCTGCATCAATCTTTCCGCAGCCTTACCTTTAACCGTGATTTCTCTTTGATAATGAATCGCACTTAACGTATAAAGTATAGGTTACTTTATACGTTAAGTTAATCTGAAAATGAGAATTCCTATCTTCCACTCAGCTGGTAATTTTAATAAAGGAAGAATGAAGGTAAGTATCCCTTTATTTAGGTACCAATGATTAATCCATCCAAGAAAATTTGCAGGCAAGGTTAAAAAAAATCTTTTTCTAATAGAAATATTGTTTTCACTATGGGTATAGTTAGCTCAGTGCGGCAAATTTTCTGAGGGGAGAAATTTAGAGTGAAAAAAATTCCATAATCGAAATTGCTTTAAAGAGGTAATATTTTGATAAGGCTATGGAAATTGAAAATTTTGTGAAAGTCGGAAATTTATTGTTGTTCATCAAATTTTCGGGAATGAGGTTTCCATGAAAACGCGAAGTTATGTGCATTATTTGGAATATTAAAATTTCTCGAATCTAAATTTTGGCATTCATAATGGAGATAATTTAATTAAATTATATGAAAATATTAACGTAAAATTTCGGTGATAGGGCGTCATTTGCCTAGGGGCGGCGTTAAGGCTAAATCTGGCTCTGAATATACCTAAGGCATGGCTTTCGAGTTACATAAACATATTATCGGACGACGACATAGTTTGAAACGAACATAACTGTAATAGTTTCAGCACATTGATCGCTAACGTTATGTCCGCAACATATTTAATAGTATACCTACACACAGCCGGCAATTAATTCTACAGTGCCGATGTAGCAAAGGCATTCAGTTACCTATTGCGTCATGATAATAATATATGCCAAGCTTTGAATTGAGTGCTCCTCCGCATCTGAGATTGATGGAGGTAAAAGAAATTCCAAGCAAATAAAACAACAAACCGCCTGTTCAAATACAAAGCGTTCGCGAAAAATGCAAAGTAGATGATGTTCCACTCCAATTAAGCGATACAACAAAATACTTTTTCATTTGGCGATAAAGTGGAGAGACAAATATTTTTCAAGAGATTTATTAAGTTGAATGTAGTATGTAAATGATAAAGAGAAGTAATGCACAAGATGCCTAGTCATCATTAGATAAATACTAAGTTTAACTAACAAAATTATCGACTTTGATGGAATTGACAATTTCACTTGGTAAAAATAAGTACCTAATAGGTACCTGGTGGTCTATACTAATAATATTATAAAGAGGAAAGATTTGTATGTATGTGTTTGTTACTATTTCACGCAAAATCTACTAAACGGATATGGATGAAACTTCGCACATAGATAGAGCATATCCTGAAATAACATATAGGCTACTTTTTATCTCGGGAAAATGTGATATCCCGGGAACGCGGGTAAAACCGTGGGGACAGCTAGTATTTTTATAAAGTGAACGAAAAGTTATCGTAGTATAGGAGTATTACGAACCTGCAGTTGCTTGATCTGAACTTCTAAGTCTTGTGAATCCTTCCGCAGCTGCTCGTAGCTGAGGCGGGCCTGGCCACCGCCCATTCTGTCTAGCAGCATTTCACCACGAAGTACGGGTGGCATACTCTCCTATATAAGATAAGATATTTGTTTAAAGGGTATACATAAATATATGTAACAAACTCTTTGTGTAGTACATAACGTTTATCAATAATAGAACAATAGAGCTTAGTTTAATATTACACTAGAGCAGTGCCGTATTAACCACGAAGCAAGAGTAGCAATTGCTACGGGCCCCGCGCAAAAGGGGGCTCCGCGTGTCTAAGGCCGCCCACCACCGATTGTTTTTTTTACCACTTTATACTTAAGAACCCATAGCAGACCAAAGGCCCTCCGACAATTTGCTACGGGCCCCGCGCTTGCTTAATCCGGCACTGCATTAGAGGCAGAATTGAAACCCAAGCCGAAGTCCAGTGTTATTGGAGCCGATAATGACCATCACACGCGTTTTATACCATTTATACGACGATTTTCAACTCACTCGAATGGAAAACAAAATTAATTATTTTTGATCGTAAGTATTTCTAAGTTCGTTGAATTTAATATGGTTCTTCATTACTTGAACAGTGAACTCATAATTTGACATGTAAAAAGTAACACCAAACTAAAATTATAAAATATTTGCGAATAATGGTGCGCGGATTTTATTTTTCGCGCCTCTTGTCTATGGTTGAGTAAGCTATTGGGACATTTTAGCGGGTAAGTAAAGTGACGTTGCGTTTTTTTTTAAATTTTTATAAAATTGCAATAATTCTCTATCAGCATCTTATTTTAACTCATAATCAATTTTAGTTTCTAGTACATCACAGAAGTGAACAGAGAAATGCAATAAATACGCGTATCGCGACTTTTCCAGTTGTGCGAAATGCCTGTGAAATGTTTTTGTATAACGGTCACCATTTTACTAAAATCTGGCTTGACTATTATGTTAGTATTCATTTACCTGTCAAACTCATCAGGTGACTAAAAATGGCAAAAATAAAGACGAGAAACGTATTTTTTTACCCTTATTTAGAACTAAAAAGATAAAGAGTTATTATAACTATAAACAAGACGCGCAGCTGAAGGAAGGGGCGCTGGCGAAGCTGCCAAACAGTGAAATAAGAATATTTAAAATGTTAAACTTAATATTTTTGTATTTACAACGCAAATTAATGTAAATTTGTTAACAAAAATAAATAACTTAATGTAATGCAAAACTTATTAATATTTTAATTAACACAGGTAAATTTATTCACAGAAACGTTGAGTACAACGTGTTACAGTAAAAACTCTTTGCTTTTACAAAAATAAATGTAATGTAAAAAAATACGTTTTTAGGCTTAATTATTTAACCTTAACGTGGTGCCAATAACAGCTAGTTACGGGTAATTAGAACTAGAATTAGTATCAATATTTGAACACCCTACGGTGCGAAGATCTTCTAAATTTCTTCTTATAAAATTTTACCGCAAAAAACGGGGAATTTTTTTTCGCAGATTTCTATGCTCTAATGGTCCTTTCTCGTCATACTTTGAACTCGCAGTTTTCGTACCTAAATCTAACAAATAAGTGTTTGCTGATTTGACAGTTTTCTGTTCCCTTTGATTATTTATGGGTTCAGTTTAGATTTTGATTCAAAAACGTTCAACGAAATTATTTGACAATTTAAATTCTTTAACTAGAAATATTTTAAAAGTATCTTCTTAAAATTCCAGTTTTGTACAAAAACCATTATACCTATTCATAAAATATAATTATTAAAATGCCGACGCAGGAATAGTAAAAACATAAATGTGTGCTTTGGTACTTTTAAATGTACTTTATTACCACATCGAGAATTCAGAACTCAACGTTGTAAATGTACAACGGTAATTAAGTTGAACGATTTCCAGTATCGGCTGATAGACATATGAATAAGTCATAGTTACTAATGCTAATATCTAACAGAATACAGTCTTAATCAATTACCAGAATTCCTGAAGGGATTAGCTGTAGTCTTGCACAGATATCTATTACTTAATCTTAGTATTAGTTAATGTATGTAGTTTCTCATTGGACTGTTGTAACCTACTATTCGTACTCTAATTACTTTAACTAAGAAAGAGGGAATTAACTGAGGATTAACCGAATGACAGTTTAATTCTCATTGTGAACATTAATATTGTGTCTTAATTAATAATTTATTGTTGAAATGATTGCGCTTGGAGTTCGTTGTATGAAGAACAAATGATTAACACAAAGCTCAGAGTTTATTTTGGTGAACTGTAAAAGTGTGCCTTTGTCGATAAATTATTTATTTAGGGAATTGTTTCAACGTCACGTATCTATATGATACCAGTAGGTAGATATTTATTATTGTTTGTGTTCTACCATACCTTTACGATTTATTTCAATGGTGTTTATTTAAAAATGTAATGCACAGTGAATTTTTGGAATGTTCGGTGAACATTTGGTACTCTGTTTGAAATTCACACGTAAAGCACATGTGATCGGAAAGGTTAGGGTAAAATTGAAATTTGCGATGCGAATGATTGGATTCTACATTGAGTAAAAGGGGATTACCTACATGTGAAGCATCTGGGCTGGAGTATAGAAGGTAATCATTAAGTCAGGTAAATGTAAACGTTATCTATTATATCTTCTGCGAAATACAATAGGTATTCATAAATTTGACGTATTTCTTAAAGTCAACTAAAATTACATTGTTGTTTATTTATATATTTTTTAGCTCATTTGATGTCACATCTTGCCAAGTTTATTATGAGCAATGTAAAATCTCTTGACCTTTCACTGTTCATGAAAAATGAAATAAATATTGATAAAGGCACTTTCAATGGTAACGTAAGAATAAATACCGCCGGGACATCTAAGGGTGGGTCATCGGGTTCCGGAGGGTACGGTGGCAGGAATGCTCGCTTCGGTGGTCTCATAGGAGGCTGTGCAGTGAGCAGTGCGCGTGCAAGGTGCGCCAGATCAGCTGTGCTGGACACGGCCCGCGCCTGTGCACACAGCGACTCGTAGCGACGTAGCTGGGTGTTGCACTGCCGAAGAAAACGTTCTCAATAACACACATATTTCATTATATTTGTAAACTGGCTCTTCTAAAGATACGAGCTCCAATATTCTTTTGTTGATGCACCAGAAAGCTTGTTTGAGCCTTGTAGTAAAGTTATGAAATTACTTTATTTAGGGGTGTCATGTTATTAATGAAATTGAGCAATATATATTTTTTCACGTACACGAGGATTATTTGTATATCTGTAAATAATACGAAGGTTTAGAAGTGTTTTATATTATGTTAAAGTGAATATTTGTTGTCATACGAATCGAAACTATGTAACATAATACGAGTTCTGTTTATTAATACTGTTCCCTTAATACATAATAACGGCGTACCTGGGTTACAATTTCTAATAAGCCATCAAACGCAGACACAACTTTGTTATATTAGAACTCTTCTCACCCTATATAACTCTAACTATTGCCGGGGTCTATAACTGAGACATCTTAAGATCGATGGCTGTTATCCGACCATCCGTATATTGACAAGCTATCAGAATTTGTACTTACCTATCTATAACATTATTATGGGATGGTATTACTTGATGATATATTGCATACTAGCTGTCCCCCGCAGTTTCGCCTGCCTTACCGAGGACTGCTACATTTTCAATCCTAAGTCCTAATCCAGGCTATAAACTATCTATGTGCCAAGTTTCATCAAAATCGGTTTTGTAGTTTTTGCGTGAAAGATTAACAAACATCCATAAATATATACAAACTTTCGCATAATACTATTAGTAGAACTATTAAGTTTATTCATAAGCTAAAATATTGTTGAAATAAAACCGGTTACTCTTTAAAAATATTATTTAATTTTGTTTGAGATATGAATAATAACAGAATAAGTATGGAAGAAATACAATTTCACAGAAGGATCTTCCTACTTTAGAATAAGAAGACGGAATTGAAAATTGAAATATCTTAGTACCATGCACTATCGTGGTCCCGCCAAGTCGCGCCAAAAAGCAGGGGTTTCAATTTATCCTAATTGATTGACTAATTGGCAATTAAATAATTAAAATCTGTCTTCCTTTGAGCACCTTTGAGTACTTATTTAATAGCAATTAATATCGTTTATGCTCGGACCTTGAGAAGCTTCTTAAAATGAAATCATGAAAATGATTGAGGAATTATTTAAATTCATACTTTATTGGTTGTGTCCTCAAATATATTGATTCATTATTAATTTGATTCCTGTGTGCTCAATAAAACTGTGATCCTTAAAGATTCGGAGCTCTGTAGGTACTTTTTTTTTTTCATTTATTACAGGCTCAAAAATAACAATAAAATAATGATTACATAGTAGCATTTAAAAACCACAAAGGTTTGTGACAATACTACACATATTGAGTTTACATTGACAAAAACACACAATACACTGTTAACAAAACATTATACAACATGTAAATCTTAAAGTTAAGTAAAAGATATACTTCGAAGAAACAATACTTTGGATAATACCATTATATATATAATATACTATTTACGAGATCAATATCAATAAATTTTCGGGGAAACAATACAGGGAACATACGAGTACGTGTGTACATACATTACTCAGTCTGTAACTTATTGAGGAAATAAGATTTAAGTTTGCGTTTGATATTTGTTGGTGTTAAATTCTCACGTAAATCGGAGGGTAGGCTATTGATTAGCCGAGGAATAAGATAGGCACTAGTTCGTTCGCCATACATATTATTCGCTCGGGTTGTACAAAGCCGGTTTTGAACGACAGCCCTCGTGTGTACAGGATGTTCAATTACCTTTTTTAATGCACTTTTAAAAAAATATTTTTTAAGCAACATATACTTATAGCTATTTATAGTTTGATTTTTGAGAAAAAGCCAGTAAGTCTATAAATTTTGTTTCTTGACGAGGTTCTAATCTAGTGAATACTATCTCACATTGGTAACGATGGAAATCAAAGCGTATATAAAGCCTGGCAATGCAACAGATTTTTCGTTGGTGTCAAATTTTCAACCACACTGGTAATAAAATTAAAATCAAGCGTTGTTTCTAAAACTGCACCGGATATCGAGAAAGAAATATAATAACATACGTCCTAAAAAGTTAATTATATCTAAAAAGTTATAAATTTTATTAGCGAGGAAGTGTTTGCCTACCTTGTCAGAAACAATTTCTCCTTCTTGACAGATGGCATCACTGACGGCTGAGGTCACATCCGTCAATATTTCCTCCAATTCCTGAAAACAAAAAGAAAAGCAGTTGGTTAATTAAAAGTGAAGATTTTTATAAACTCAATTTATTTTAGATTGTGATTGAGTGAATGCTAATGTAATAAATTATTATTCTAACAATAAAATCGGTTTCTGACAGCTGCAGCTACGTCAGTATGTCGGTTTAATTAAAACCGTAGTTAGTCTGAGTCTGCATTCAGAGCCAGCTCCTTGAACTGCGGAATTCATTATAGGGCTGTCAAACGAAGTAAATAACCCCGTCAGTTTAGTCGCTCATTCAGTCTATTATCAGCAATTATCCACCTTACGTCAAGATCAATCGTCTAGGGAGACATTCAATTTCGTTCTGTTTTCCTTTCACTGAAAGTTAGCTAAATAAGTTTTCTTTGTATCGTATCAAGAAATACCAGCCCTGATTATGTTTCGCAGATAGATTCCCAGTCTATGTCAAAGTTAAGATGAGCGCTGTAGTGTATAAATATATTCCCCATACTATATGCTGTTTAATGAAATTTAAAGTTAGCTATTGCTGTGTTTATAGTTAGAATACATGTCTTTGTCTTATAATAAGTTTTGTACCCGCATGAAGCTCTCTAACATTAAACTATATTATGTCACATCGCATGACATACATTTTAGTACATATGATTTTTTTTATGTCATATATCTATATTGATTTTGAAGAGTATATATTGTTGGTTAGGAATAAGGCTTGTCCTAATACCGTGCCTAAGTGTTACATAATTATGTGTCAAGTCGAAATGTAAATGTATTTCGAACGAAAAAAATAATATATCTATTATATTCTATCTATAGTGATGATGACTGATGACAAAGGGACCTAGTGCTTCAAATACACAAAATATGCTAGATTACAGTAAACATAAATAATGACAATAAGATACCTGCAGTATGGTGGGGAGAGTATGCTTATGGTACTGATCCAGCATGGCATTTGTCGCAGTCAGCTGCTGAACGTAGGTGTTATGTGAATCGTAGTAAGTTGCTAAAGCGGCTGGACTGGAGTTGTTGCAGTAGTGCAGAAATGCTGCCCTGTAGTCTTGCCGGCTCTGAAAATAATAGCGAAGTCCATAAGTAAGATAGTGTGAATTATACATAGTGTCCATTCATCTTTTTCGACTTACATATACTTAAACGAGAAATTATAAAACATGTAATATACAGATTGTTCTGAAATACCTTTATTCAAAGTTTCATTTCATTTACAAACAGCAAAACTAACCTAGGTCTGATTTCACCCAGGTAAATCAAACAAAGAAAAAGGTTTTGTTAGAAAGCTCAACTGAATATTTTATTCCAACAGCTATCTTTTATCGGTTTACAAATTGAAAGCGGTTTAGGGTTGTTTTATGATATTGATACCAATCTTTTTACAAATTATTATCCTTTAGGGTAATATTGATTGAATATTTTTTTAATTTGAATGAGCGATTGAAATAATAGTCGGTTTTATTCTATTATTTTTGTGTTGTAATAAAATATGAGTAAAAATAATGTAAAACCAATAACGTGGGTTTTGTTTGAACTATAACAATGGATATCTGGTTCAGTATTTTATTTAAAATTTGAAACTGACATGTGACGTGTGCATAGTAGATATATGTACTAGTTTTCGCTCTGCCGTTTCATGTACGTTCCCGAGATATTAAGTAGACTATGTCCTTCTATTTTGTCAGCTATACTCATGAAAATTCTGTTCATTGCTCTATTGCGACGTGAAAAAAGGAGAAACGAAAAAGCTAATAACCTCACAATTGGATTACTTAATATTATTTATCGCAGAAATTTGTACAAGAAAGTGAAAAAATATTAAGACCATTTCATTATATGAAATCATAATAAAGTCTATATCTACTATTTCCACGCTGGCTTCGAAATTTTGTGAAAAACTTGAAGATCTTTACATTGACAAACGGGATTAAAATAACCAGAACCAATATCAACTTTTGATAATATAAAACAAGTTTTATTAACTTTTTAGTTTACATCTTCAAAAAGGTTTTAATGGACCATATATTAAATATAAAAATAAATAATCAGATCTCAATTAAGCGTTAACTCTCCATCCTTTAATGTGCGGAACGTGAAATACGCTAGCAACGTCGTGTTCGCTTTCAGTAAAATGCCAGTCAATATTACAGATATTAGAGAAGCTTCCAACCGCACGGTTGATTGCCTGCCAGTGTGCTTCAAGCCAACCGTACAACGATCACACACGATCTCAATTAATTCGTTGACGTTGATTTTTTCATCGCTGACGAGTTGAACTGAATTTTTATTCCGAAACTTTTATCGGTAGGATATAAATAAGCCCCTGCGTAACTTGTCCAATTTTAGCGCAGGCCAAAATTGATGCATATTTAAGTGTGGAAATCAAATTCATGATTATTTATTGTCTTTATCTTTTTTAACCCAAAAAACCCTGTTTCCCATTCATATTACCAACACTGCCATCGAGAGGTAGTGTTGTAAATGTTTCATGTTCTTCCAACTTATAATCATCTTAACTATATTGTTGGGGATTAAAAGGCTTTTCTGATCTTGCCTCTGTTGGTACGTCACTTAGCGTTCAGCTTGAGAGATGTTCGAGGCGCAGGTCCCTAGTGGCGACATTAATCAACGTATGATCGATAGTTCTTTAATAATTGTGAGAAGTATATGCTGCGCCTTGAAATCTTAGTTCGTTAGAAAATGGAGGAAGTCTCTTTCTCCAGATTGTATATTGATACATAATGTGATATAATCTACCAAAGTAAAGATTATTTTAAAAGCTTTTATTATTTGCAGCATATTCTCTATATTATATTAATTAAAAAAATTACTGTAGCTTTGAAAATATATAAATGTTCGATCTTTCCAAATATCTATACAAAAGGTAGATCGATCAAAATAAATCCTAAATGTATCACAGTTTTATTGCAATAGAAACAAAATAATGTTCTACCATATTTATGATAACCACGTATCAAACATTAATAACGCCGCGACTTGATCTTAGCGATATCGTAATGCATTATTTAACAGGCGGCTGCATTAAAAATACAGTATGGAATAATGTTGGTAATTTTTATTAAAGTGGCTACACAGACTCTAATGTTAAGTATAAAGTAATTCACGACATAAATCCAGTCTCACTTTCAGTAAGAGAATCCTCCAAAAAAATGTTTAAAGATACGAGATACTGGGAAATGAAAATGTTATCTTGTTTTTTTTTACAAAGCCTCTCGAGTATGTCCTTTCTTAGAAGTACCCGAAAAGATACGACAATCTCTTACAGTTATTTCTGTGATAAAATGGACGTTTAAATCCAATTTTTTTTTGCTATTTCCTGGCGATATCCCAATACAATTGTTCTCTGTATCCGGTCTCCAGAGAGAAATGGACGTAAAATTGGTCCATCACAAAGCCATATCAATTTATCTAAATTGATAAAGTAGGTAATATTCTGTGTTGAAATCTCATTGACTACATACATTGACCATTTGGATTATTTTTTGGTTTTACGATAATAATACAATCTAGTTCAGCAATAGAATTATAAACTTCACCAACCCACCAGTGCCTATTCCTATTGGGTATATTTTAAATTAATTTAAACCCATCAGGTATGCTATTGCAGAGCAAGCCCTACTAATAAAAGTCCGTGGACTTTTCTTCCATTCTTGCAGTCGATCTTAAAGATTCTTGTGTAAATAAGTAACTTACCTATGTATCTTTACAAAAATTATAAAGCAAAATGAATAACCACATACCTTATTCAACTGATCGTCAGCCTTTCCAAGGATAATCTCACAGCCTTCTCGATGAGCGAAGAGTTTTCGTGCTTGGACCTTCATGTGGAAAGTTTTCTCTATGAGTGGTGTGGCCACCAATCGATCTAAAGATGACGCTGCATTAGTGTACCCCACTACATCTGCTTCCACCTCTTGAAGGAACGTCTCCCAGGTGTGGAAGAGGGAAGATGGACATGATGCCCTATAAAAAAGGAATACATAGTATAACAATTTAATCGTTATCATCGTCTAGTTATATTACCTATTAATGAGATCGAATTATAAAAACTAATAAATGAGGGATATTAAATTTCCCCTCGCCAGATGTCACTGGTTGGGACCGAGTTCATAATATTTTTTTTAATATCTTCTTTTCTTATCTGTACACTATAAGCCATAAAATACTAATATTACAAAGGTATCGTCGTCATCGAAGTAATGTTAGTGAGTAAGCAATGTCTTATAAGACCTGTTATTCTACGACATCTAATGAATTTATGATTGTGTTCGGCCATGCCCTGTGTTCAAAAATTTTTTGTCGAAAGTGGTTTATGGTTTATACTACCTTCACTTTTCATAAATTTTCAGGTCCCTCAAACAAATTAAAGTGAAAGTTACCCTTTTTCGAATTTAGAAGCCCATGTCCCCAAGCCATTGGATAAATCAAAATGTCTCTGAAAGACCCTATTTGAAAATCCTATCAAATTAACCCAAAAAAGGTATTTTTATATTCTGTTACTCTTACCCCTTCATCTACTTTACCTCCAATATGTTTCTGGCACATCAATTCAATGTATAGACACGCTGGTTGAACCCAACACAACCAACTGGTTGTACTATGTTTTCAGAGTAAATAAATACTTTAACATGTAAGTTCAAAACGTAGTGAATTATTGTCTTTACATACAAAACTGAACTCTTATAGATTTGGTGTAAAATTCTGTCTAAAAGGAGTAACCGTACATTACCACGATAAGTGTACCATTACCTACCTAATTTTGAATGCTTGCCACATTTTGGATTCGTAACTACTGCTACATGTATTAGGACTAAGGGTAAAATGAAAAATAGGCAAATTCTGTAGCGTTTGTAATTTGTATGTTAAATAACTTTATGAAATAGGCAGGAGACGCTTCAATTTTCAGTTTTTCTAAAACATATAAATGTTTACCCTATCTAAGTTAATGGTAACATCATGTTATGAAGAAAATCACCACTCTATGTACCGATAATTCTTATTTACTCGATTCACAGCTCTAAAACGCATTAATTCTGTCATAAAATAAACATTTTGCGTAATATGATGTTCCGGTCGGATTGTTAAAGTAAAAGCTTTCAACTTTATTGATATTTAATTTATCGGACGTGGCGCAGCGGAAAATAGCACTTGATTTATTTAGGCTTTAGCTTATAAACCTCCATAAAGTTCAGTACCGCGTAGGCACTTAGTACGATTTACATTATTTTAGTTTGTACATAATGAAAGAAGACCTCTTTTAAAAGCGCTTGAGCTCGTTTTTTTAACTGATAAACATTGAAGTAGCTAAATAGCAGACCACTGAGTATTTATTTTAACAATTTCTTTCGCCAGTCCGTCCTGTGCCTCTGCCACAGATATTTAACTTGGTAATGTAAGTAATGTTGTCATTATAACAAATAAGTATTATACACAAGCTCCCACGCCGCGGCTTTACATGCGGTTTATGTCTCGGATAAAAAGTCTTATATGTAATCCAAAATATATTCTATCTGTGGTTAAAATTTGATTCTTATCTGATCTGCCATTATGGAGCTGAGCGGTAACAAATATAAACGGGCATGTGTTTATATACTTACATAAGATATCCAATTATAATTTGTATTTGTTTATAAAATATGGAGAGATTTTCGATTATATAATAATTAAGGTATTCTATAATTCAAGGTATTAGGATAACAAGTTTGAAATGAGCTTTAATAGAACATTGTATTGAATCTAAATGCGTACAAGACAACCGCACGTCGAGAGAAACGTTTTGATCGTATCGTGAGCTCAGATTTTCTTTTGAAGTATCTTGAAGCGCGAGAAGATCTATGTACATAAGTAATTTATCTAAATATATTTTATTATTATATAATTATTCCCATAGACCATGTTGGGATTGTAATCAGATACAAGCTTAACCATGGTAAAAATAATACTGCTTGTGGTCATTACTCTCTGAGACAGGACGTTTTGCTTCTACTCTCTTCGTAAAGACTTCCAACAGTCATAAGCGGAACTAAGAAGAAACACAGTGATATATTGACCCACTGACATATTCCATTTATATCATTCACTAGTGAGCCACACTCCAGTCTAAAGTGGAGAGGCACTACTGAGATTGCCACCGAGAAACGAGGTCACAAGCTTTTGATATCGCCAATTTAGGCCACATCCTCGATACTATAGTTACAGTATCACAATTTTATTGAAAAATAATCCCTTTGGGATTTACTTCAGATAGAAAATGCTCAACGCTTGTCAATTAAGGACGATGTAAACTTTTATGATAGGATTATTTAAATCAGTTCAGGTTTTAGGCGCCTAAACGTATTCTGTGCACATTGGATATAGCCAGCGACTAGTTATTAAAATTACAATAATTTGAATTTCAAATCGACACAATTAAGGCCAAACTCTACAGCTTGAGGAGAATTCATCCTCTTTGGATGTACCTAATGACAGGTAAAATTACTGTATAGACTGAAGTCTTGTCAAGTTTACATCTTACTTTAGAGTCCTAATATACTAATCTTCTAAACGCAAAGTTGGGTGTGTATGATTTTTACCACTCAGCTATGACACACATTATTATACCTACTCTATGTGTTTCAGTGTGTGCTTGGTTTGACCCGTAGGTTATATTTTATCCCAGGGAGTACAATATATTCCGGAAAGGTACGTGAAACTGCAAGACGGAAATAGTGAAATATGTCTTTAACACAAACATTATATATTTTACCCACATTTGATTTGACTCTACCGCAGAAAAACTAATTTTTAGGGTTCCAAAATTGAACAGAGACCTTATTGTATCATCATTTCTAACTGTCATAGTCACTTTACATATTTATGACGCTTAAAAAGTGATCACAAATATAATAGAGACAGTTATTTTGTGGGTATTATGCCTTCACAGTAAGTGGGTACGTCTTTTTTTTAGGGGAACCTCTTTTTATAACCGACTTCAAAAAAGGAGGAGGTTCTCAATTCGCCTGTATATATTTTTTTTTATGTTTGTTACCTCATAACTTTCGACTGGGCGAAGCGATTTTAATGATTCTTTTTTTATTTGAAAGCCGGTGCTTCCCCATTTTAATTTGATCCAGTTCTGACAATGGCATCCATGAGAAAACCATATAAGTCTAAAACTTGCATTAAGTATGTGTGCGACAAATGAACGAGTAACTCAATATCATGCCAACCGATTTCGATTTATTATCGCAACTTTATACAGATTCTATAAAAAAACCAATCAAAATTTGATCTAAATACAAAAACAATTACATCAAACATTACAATTTCCGAAATTCACAAAACGTCGCACCCCAAACAGATACAGTACTGAAAATCTCTTCCAAGTTATATTTTACGTCGATAACATTTAAAGGTTGGTATACATGACAGCAGATAACGAGACGATGGTAAGTGCTCTCGGTCCGCTGACAGACGTGCTGGAGTGGACATCAGCTTGTGGCGACCCGTCTAAAAGCAGTCCACTCAGAATCGTTTGCATGCTAGATGGTGTGTTTACATTAATTTTAAATGTCATTAACAAGCACAACTTACTTATATAAGTGCCAAAGTTTGACGATCATTTATTCAGTTTAGGCCCACGGAAGGCGCTTATGAAGGTCAAATTTAAAGTTACTGAAGCTACTACCGGTTCGAAAGTCAGCCTTAAACTGAGCAGAACTGCCAAGTAACTCAGCAAGGTTACATTGTTTTTTTTTTAAACAATTATCGATATTAATTTTGATCTATTCTGACTTTTTGGCTATTTTAAAATATCAAGTTTATATATTTTGAAGAATTACAACATTCATATATAAACGGCTGAATGGATTTAAATGAAATATGCCTCACAGAATGTCTTGGATTACCACATTTTATAGTAGATATTCATTGGGAAAATACTCGTGAATCCGGGTACAACATCGGAAAGTAGTACTTCACATGTTATATCTTACAATGTGTCCAATGCATTCAGAGTTCTAAAGTCACGGTGTTTTTTCTTTGTAAGTACTCTGTAAATACAAAATTGATTAGGTAGATATGTACGATAATTTGACAAGATTATGGTGTTTTGTAAATTTATGATAACTCCCACAATTTTGTTGTCTACCATATTTTCCTCTCTTTTTCAATTAGATATGAGATTAAGATTATTTAAATTAGTACTTATCATTCAATTTCTTTTCTTTACAAACATTTTTAGTTCTTGGAGGTCAAGTGAAATTTCGTTATTTTTCTTATGTAAGCACGTCATTTAAATAGCTATTTGTCTTCACAAGTAACCCTTGTTTAGACAGAGGTTTACTTTTTACGCTTGCGACTTTTTGACTGACGGTTTTCATTTACGAGAAACCAACCTTTGTTATATTAAAGTTTAGCATTTAGGTAAGTATTTTAGGATTTTTTTATACCATGTGGGCGGACAAACAAGCGGACGGTCCACCTGATAGTAAGAGGTCACCGCCGCCTATGGATATTTGCAACACTAGGGGCATCGCCAATGCGTTGTCGACCCTGAGACGTGAAGTTGTTAAGTCTCATGTGCCTGTAATTTCACCGGTTCCCTTACCTTTCTAACCGAAATACAGTAGCACAAGTGCACTACTGCTTCACGGCAGAAATGGGTAAGGTGGTAGTACTTCCCCGGACGAATTCTGCACTAAGAGCTCTTCTATTTGAAATTTAGTAACATGATAAATAAAAATGGCTTAGTCACTGTTCGTGTGATTTCAATTTTATTACATATTCTTCTCTAGTTTGCGGGGCACCTATCCGTATTTAATTATAAATTGATTTGGGTTGGTTCATATTATGAAAGAAGATATTATAAAAAGGAGAAGTTTTAATTTTGACAGGCCAGTTGGCTTGGTGGTTAGCGACTCTGACTGCCAAACCTAAGGTCGCGGGTTCGATTCCCACCCAGGACAAACATTTGTGTGCATGAACATGTCTGTTTGTTCTGTGTCTGGGTGTAAATATCTATATAAGTATGTATTTAGAAAAAAAGAAGTAGTTTATGTACTATATCAGTTATCTGGTTTCCATAGTACAAGCTCTGCTTAGTTTAGGACCAGATGGCCGCGTGTTAAGAATGTCCTAGGAATAAAGAAAAGTAAAAAGTTTACGCTCTTCTGACTTGTCAAAGTAAACCTTGAGAAAATTTCTGAGCTCATAATAGCATTAGAATATATTTATAGGAAACGGCCCACGTAAAGCTGTGATCGGGTCAATGAGTTCATAATTTACAAACTTAGTGAAAACATACCTCTGTTTTCCCGAATACCGACAAAGTATTTAAGTACTAAGTATCTAAAAATATAACATTGGAATTTTAATAATTCAGAATTAATTAGATTTCATTAATACCAAATTCTTTTCATACTTTACTCAGACAATCTGAAGATAGTAAAATTAGGCCTAATTTGCCAATATTGGGATATTTGATAAACTGGTTTGACCCAAGAGGAGGAAGAATATAACAAAAATTTCGAACCATCGACACGGCTGAAAGTCGTCGATCAACTGTTGGCAGGTAGTTACAAGCTCCGAGGCGACATTCCGATTAAGGGCCTGTGAAACTTATCACTGACATGGTTCGCCAAAGGGCAGCTCGGGTATTTAACTGACGGAACCAAATTACCTAGTTGGTAAATTGCCTACCGACCGGATGTTGCTAAACCTCCAATAGACCGAAGATTTTCCCTTTAATTACTTATTTGCAATAGTTTTTTTTGTAAAACCACATAGGTAGTCTGCGTCAAAGAAACTGACTTGGGTAGAAATATTTATACTGTCTCATTATTTTTAAGATTACGGCTTCATTAACGCCATTTTAATTATAAAATTAGTGGCATCAATCACTCTATTTGTCTTGTTCTATCAACTATAAGCAAATAACCTTCTATATATCCGTATATATATATATATATATATATGTAAGACTACGTTTGATACTATTTCTTGAATATTTTTTTGTAAATTTAAAAAGTCAAGTGAATGACAAATAATTTTATGAATTTCTATACGACTTTTTGTATGTATACTGAATACATACAAAAAGTCGCGGTTCGTTAATTTCTCGTAAAGTGCACTTACTCTGGGTTTGGATGTTATTCACTGGAAACCAGAATATTATTAATCTTCGCTTGGGTATTACTATGTATTAGAAATGAAAGCCGCTGAGTTTGTTTGTTCAGGCTAATCTCAGTAGTTTCTGTACGGATTTTCATACGATATTCAAGAATAGAAAGTGGAACTATTTAGGAATGTAAATGTTATTTATGAACATTTTACTACCGTGTGATGTTTGAATATTTAATTGATACTTGAAACATTTGTGAATAAACTCAGAAAAATCGCACCTTATAGAGCTTTCGTGGCGTGTGCTCCGTAAATGGATAAATAGGGTCTAAAAAATAGATTTTTCGGAAAAGTGATAAGAAATAACTAAATAAACATGTTAATCATCTTATTCATGTTTTACCTTACACTTTTGAATTTTGATGATTATCTTAGGTAACCTGAATAATGTATATTTAGCAACAAAATAACGCCAACAAACTTAATACTCCCACTTGGAGGCTTTATTATACTCGTTGTATATAAGGGGTACAAGTTATTACCTCGATAGGATAGTGCCATGTTAAAAATATATAATTACTATCGTTTACCCGCGTTCTTAAGATAAATCGTGGCCTCTGTCTTCTCCGCCCTGACAGCTATCCCTGTGCAAAAGGTCAAATCGATCCTTTACACCGATGACGTGAATGAAGGACCAACCAACTTTACTTTCGCATTTATAAATTATATGGCTCAATACATAAACCGATAAAATATATTTCAACAATCAACATTAATCCATCATGCCCAAAGTTACGAGAACATCAAATTTTATTATTTTGTGAATGTGTTCATGCCACGAGCTGTATATGCAGTTGATCCTAAATTAATTAAAATTGCCAAAGGGAGCCATTTCAATAACGAAATTGTATGCACAGTTATTTAAAAAGCATCCGATCGCTTTTTGTTAATTAAAGAGATACATTAAAAAACCGGCCAAGTGCGATACGGACTCGGATTTATTAAAACGAGCAATAAAACCACGTTTGGTTTATGGGAGCCCCATTAAATATTTATTTTATTATTATTTTTTGTATTTGTTGTTATGGTGGCAACAGAAATACATCATCTGTGAAAATTTCAACTGTAACTATGACGGCTCATGAGATACAGCCTGGTGACAGACGGATAGACAGACAGTCGAACGGACAGACAGATGGACCTCGAATTCTAAGTAATAGGTTCTCACCCGTTTGGGTTCGGAACCCTAAAAAGGAAATATCAGGGTTAACGTACCTATATAAGTTAGATGGGTCCGTATCTTATAATGGGGTTTTACCACAACTGACAAAATGTCGCGGGACGCTGAAACTGTGATTTGGTTGCGGTTAGCGCGGCTTGGAACCAAATTATATCTCGGTATATGCATATTGTATGTGTTGTACGTTTATTCTAAATAAGAGCACATTTACTGCTTTACAGTTTTGTAGTTGGATGTTCAGTTATGAACTTTCCCATTCTGCTTGTGTTACCATGACAACGGTGTCCTGACCAAAATCTAGCAATCCGGGCTATACGGAATTGTGGTTAGTCACTTTTTGATATTAGTTTTTAGAAAAATATTTAATTATCAATAAAATATCAATTAACTAAAGATTAAACTAGACCTAACTAAAATTAAGTAATTATTGTTATTTTCGATTTTGTAGTCTTGTTATTAATTTTTTGTTTTCGAATGTTACCTATATTAAGTATTTTGTAAATGTTAAATATTTAAACATATAAAATTGAAATAATGAAATAGTCAAAAAGTCTTATAAAATATATACAAAAAATATAAAAAAAAATGTTACATTGTTGAGTTTCTTCCCGGTTCTTCTCAGTTGAAAGCTGACTTCCGAGCAGGTTGTAGCTTCAGTAACTTTGAATTTGATCATCATAAGTGCCCTCTGCAGGTTAAACTGATTAAATGGTTTTGAATTTTTAATCTTTGATTTTTATTCAAAATTCAAAACCATTTATTCAGTTTAGGCCCTCAGAAGGCACTTATGAAGGTCAAATTTAAAGTTACTGAAGCTACTACCGGTTCGGAAGTCAGCTTTCAACTGAGAAGAACCGGCAAGAAACTCAGCAAGGTTACATTCTTTTTTATTTTATTAAATTCTTTTTTATCTATTCTGACTTTTTGGCTATTTTATAATATCAATTTTACATATTTTTATATTTAACAATTACGAAAAACTTAAAATAACAAGACTACAAAATAGAAAATGACAATAATTACTTACAACTCAAACAAGAAAATTAGAGGTGCACTGTGCAGAGAGCAGCTATTTCCATACATTTTTATCTTCAATATAATGAACCACCTTGTAATACGCTTTTTCTTTCAAAACTTTCCTAATATAATTTTTAAATTTATGATCAGACAGTTTTGGTTACTGAAAGCGGTATCTTATTATAAAATCGAACACAATTACCAAGAAATGACTTGTTTACTTTAGTTAGTCTAAAATATGGAACAACTAACTTCTCCCTTTGTCTTGTATTAATATTATGGATATCCAATTTTGACTCAAACATTCCTATGTTTCTACGTATAAACATTATATTTTCATAAATATATAATGAAGGCAATGTCATTATATTTATTTCCCTAAATAAATCTCTTAATGATTCACGGGGACCCATACCGTAAATTGCACGAATTGCTCTTTTTTGTATAATATATATTGATTCTATATCCGCTGCTGCTCCCCAAAATAAAATACCATAGGACAAGAGGCTATGAAAATATGCAAAATAAACTAATTTGGCTGTCTCAACATTCGTCAACTGTATAATTTTCCTAACAGCAAATGCAGCCGAACTTAACTTAGCAGCTAGAGTATCAACCTGAGGTCCCCACTGCAATTTATTGTCTAATGTAAGACCCAAAAATACCGTTTTATTAACAAGATCAATATGGCTCCCATCTATTATTATTTGGCTATCTACTTGTGCTACATTCGGTAAAGAAAACCTTAAGCATTGAGTTTTCTTTGAATTTAGTAATAGATTATTTGTAGCAAACCACCCACAGACAATTGACATAGTATGATTAACTTTAGTTAGATCTTTATCTTTTCTATCAACTTTAAAAATTAATGATGTATCATCAGCAAACAAGACAATATCTGTGAGATCATTTACAACATATGGCAAGTCATTTATATAGACTAAAAACAAAAATGGACCTAAAATTGAACCCTGGGGTACCCCCATTTCGACTAAAGAGCCCTTGGATGTTGTGCCAGTAATCCCTACCTTTTGTTGACGATTTGATAAATAAGATAAAACAAGATCATGAGCAGTTCCACGAATTCCGTAGTAGTCAAGTTTTAGAAGTAGTGTACGGTGGTCAACGCAATCGAAAGCCTTGGATAGATCACAAAAAATGCCAATCGCATCCTGAGAATCCTCCCATGCGCCATAAATGTGTCTCAGCAATGTTGCTGCCGCATCGGATGTAGATCTTCCCTTCGTGAAACCGAACTGATGACCATGCAATACCTTATGCTTAGATATGCTAACATGAGTGGATTTGTATTTGACGTAAATATGAACGGATGAAGAGAATAAGCAATATAATGATGATTCAAATATATTTTGTAGCTAAATAATTCATTGAATTTCATTCGCAATCCATTAAAATTCCATTTATTAAAGCGCTTCCACAGTTTATTCAATCGTATGTTTTTATTTCATTTTGATGAATGGTTTCTATTTGGTGATCTTGCTCGCTGCAATTGATAAATTGGCTGACGTTTTGTTAAATTTTATTGTTATCGAAACATTCAGTGAAAATATCAAAACAATTTTCCTCACATTAGATTTCGAATATAACTGCTAGTTAAATAACTTTTTGAACATTATTACAACGCTATCACTTGTCACAGTCGTCTCTGTAAATCTTGGATTTTTCATTTACCGTAACTCCATCTTTTGTGTGATAGCTCTCTTAAGCTCATTACACAATATCGTGCTACATTACACAATAGCTATTATGAATTTTCATTTCATATTAATTAAATTTTCCATATGTTAAAGATTGACCTAATTCACACAGTTACTAACTTCATAATTTACTTATGAAGTGGTTAACTGTGTCGTAGCTGATTGACGTGTACTGATGTTAGCACCGTAATAGGATTATGCTGCCTATAATGCCTAGTTACTGCATCTAAATGTGTGCCGAATATGTAGAAATAAATGTAGGTACTTACACAATTTAATTAAATGAATTAAAAAGAAATTATAAGAAAGTACTTATATTCAATTTTTCCTTTGTATTTCTTTTTTCGTGCGAACGAACGACCTCGCCACATACAGATAAACCCCTTGAGGTTTGCGTTATGTGGCTATATGTACGTTTTAGTGCTTTGTACAGTATATTAAATAAAGCAATAAAAAAAAACCATCAATATTTTTTCTAATTTCTATTATAAATGCGAAATTTGGAATGGATGTTTGTTACTCAATCACGGTAGAACTGCGGAACGGATCTGGATGACATTTGACACAGAGTATATTACAGTCTCTAATAGCACATAAGATACTTTTTATCATAGGAATATGTAACATTCCTTCGGGAACGCGCGTGAATGCACGGGGGAGCACGTCGTATATAAACAACACTTTTCTTCAATGACTATACAGGTTGTTACGAAACTACCGAACTTACGTAAAGCCGAAAGGAGGTTAAATGGGGCCTTATAACGAGTCACAATATTTAAGAACCGTAGTAACGCTGTATAACATATCCCAAAAAAATAAAAAAACGGATTTTTATGAATGAAAAATAGATAAACTATTAAAGTAGACAATTATTAGGTAAAATAGGTACATAGGCCTTTCTGTTAAATAATCTGGTTCTCTGACATGACAGCTTACTAGGGTTGTTGGCTTTGTTAATTAATTATATTTTTACGGGGTATTTTGTAACACATTGTATAGATTCATAAAAAAAAAGATTGAGCAAAATATGTGTTGAGGTCATAATTTAAACATCGAACCAAAATGCCATCAAGCCAGCATGGAAGGTAGACTTCTAATGCGATATGCAAATATTATTACATATTGGGGATGCAGTTACGTACACCTACATAGCCGGGATGTATATACTTCGACCTGTAATCAATTTCAATTAGTAATGACTACACTTTTCGTATGTACGGATGTCTGAATCCCTACTAATATTAAAAATGTGAATGTAAGTTTCTTTGTTACCCTTTCACGCGAAAACTACTTAACCGATCATCATGAAGCTTTGTAAACATATTCTTGGAGCAGTGGCGTAGCTAGATAACCAAAGGCCCGGGGGCAAAAAATGTTGTAGGGCCCAACTGAACTATTTAAAATCGTTTGTGCCTCAGTCGAAGCTTGGGGGCCCCGGGGCACTGCCCCGTCTAGCCCTCCGGTAGCTACGCCACTGTTTGTAAGTCAGAGTTCAAGGCCCCCCTGAGTTTGAGGGCCCTGGGGCACTGCCCCGTCTAGCCCTCCGGTAGCTACGCCACTGTCTTGGAGATTAGAAGTAACATAGGATACTTTTTGTGCCGAAAAAATGTTACATCCCTCGGGAACGCGGGTGAAACTGCAGGGGACAGCTAGTAATTATATAAGTATTTAAAAAGTAGTACCTCTATGTAGTATATCAGTTGTCTGGTTTCCATATTACAAGCTCAGCTTGATTTGGAATCAGAAGGCAGTGTGAAGAAGAATGTCCCAGAATATTTATTATTATTATTTATTAATGTAAACATCGATTTCATTTGGTGATTTTATAAAATGTCCAGTAAAAATCATTCATAGGTTCAATGGGCACTTCAACCACTTTGAAGCACTTTAGTGAATAACCAATAGTTTGTATATTGAATCCAGCCTCTATTTGTTGAATTGTGAGCGAGAGTTGTTGAATTAACTATGAATTGATTGAAGTCTGGTATTTCAGATTATGAACACTTATTCTATTTTAAATTTACGTTTCTCTTATATTCCTTCCATTATTAGTAAAATCCAATTTATTTTACTTACGTGGTTGAAATTCAGGCTTAAACAAATGAATCATCGTCATCAAAAAAGTTTATTCAGGCGAAAATCGATTTCCGGATTATGAAAGCAATTAGTCGTTGGTAAAAATACTTCTTTTGTAGGTAAGAAAGGTTCTCGAGTGGTGACCACGTACAGGAAAACGCCGAGTTGGACGACCTCCTACCAGGTGGACCGACGACTTGGTCAGAGTCGCTCGATGCAAGCGGCTCTAGAGCGTTCGACGTGGAAATCCAGGGGGGAATCCTATGTTCAGCAGTGGACATTCCTGGGCTGATAAGATGATGAGGTAGAACGTAATTTATTCTGTTAAGTATCCACTTTTAATTTTTAGTCCAAATTGTATGTCTCTTTCATCAGAAAACAACGTCAAGAACTATTCATTTAAGAAAAAAAGTAACCATGACGTAGGCAAGTGTCAAAGAAGGTTTTATAATTATTATTACTAGCAACCCGCCCCAGCATCGACTAGCGGCCAAAATTAATATACAATCCCGATCTAAAATCGCAAGATTGAAGTAGAATATTGACATTACGTGTATTAAACTGTTACTGTCAAAAGGTTCATCAATCCATGAATTTTCGATCGGGATTGCATATTAATTTTCGCCGTAAGACATAAATATACCTACGTACACAAACGTGCCGGTATTTTTAATGATAGTAAAATCCACATCAAAATCAATAACGAAGTATAAAAAATGTAAGCGGAGAAACAAATATACAGAACTTATTTTATCCTATATAGATATTTGGTAACTACTGCTTCTATTTAGGTACTATCAAATATTTTAAACCAACATAACATTGCATCTGTTAAATTTCCACTAGATATGTAAAAACCACTAATGCCTTTTCTCTACTGGTTTAATAGCAGCTTTTAAATAAACCATATGAGATTCTGCACAAAGTAAACAAGTTTAAATTTGCAATAAATACTTGTACAGCGGGCATCTTTTACAGGCAAGTCTTATGCAGCCCTGCAGGCAAGAATTGTTAAGTGGGTAAGCTCGCCGCATGTAATTATGCGAAAGATGTACATGTAGTTTCACTTGAGGGTGGTGCCAAGACCCACCTCCTTGGGCTTTAAACTACGTCGTCCCAGACATCACTTATGCACAAGTCATCCAATTAACCAAGCGACGAAATGTGCCTGCCGGATAGAGATTTAGCCGCGATCTGCTTATAATTTTAAAGTTTAAATAAGTCTAAATCTTAACTGGAACATACTAACCATCCTCAAATCTCATTCAATGTGAGAGGTAACAGCATTTCTGAACCAGTACCAGTTAAGGAGAAAAATAATATTCCTAACACTTAGAAGTACTTAAAATATGATGGGGAATTATTTACCATTAGTAATTTTCTTTCATCATACATGAAATACGAGCATGTTGTTACAATATACGTCGCATTGCGGTAAGTGTAGGCTAAATGGATTAAATGTGTTAAACGTACACCTACCTTTCTAATTTCTTTACCGAGCCTGCCTTTATGTGTGGTATTATCAAATTAGACGTCAAAGCTTTAACATAAGCTGCGGCAAAAATCACGTGTCTAGAATGCCCATGTGAATTTATAAAATTTAATCATTCTCAAAGGGTCTTACTTAATCTACTTACTAAATATTTGGACTCGGTCAGGTATTACGTAGAGATTTTTAGAAAATAAAATATTAATGTAGGTGATCCAATGATTTAGAAGGGAAAGGGCCTAACAACCTTCTTAAAATTAGAGATGAGATGAGAAAATGTGGCGTGAATGAGGATTTGATTGGAGATCGGAAGAAATTAAGGAATCCTAAAAACGAATAAAGCAATGATGTAGATGACAATATATGAGTGATGTAATATCTGTAACACGGTATAATACGGTAAAATAAGGTACATGATATAATTAATGCATTAGGTATTTTTCATGTTTACCTAAGCGACAAGGTGGTCCAAAACGTAAAAAGCTTGTAAATATTCAACGAAAAGTCCCAGTATAATGCTCGAATGTCGTGACGAGCAATTTAAAAAGGAAAAAGACGCTAGTCATAGTTCTAAAAAGCGTGAGATTGCGCACGCTGTCCCATTTCCGCGAGCGGACGAAGCGCGGTAGCTTCAGGCGATACTGCATGCGACAAAGCGATTCTTGATAAAACAGATTCTGCCTGCGATTTACTCAGTTATTACGATTGACTTGGTAACTTTTTTTTAAATACACACATTTATTCTTCCTTACAGAAAATACGTTATGCACACAGTGGTGCCATATATTTCAAAGACTTTAAGCAATCAACCTATAGGTAAATAGGGGAAAAAATATTGGTACAGAAACATTTTTTCATTTAATGTGACCGAATGAAAAAGTGCTTGTATGTAAGTTTATGTAGTCTATCTCGCAGTACAATAAAAGCTCTATTGATGGATTAGAAATATTTTCATATTAGCCAAAGAATTTCTTCTTTTTTATTTATTAATTACCAATTTGATAACTGTTACAAGTAGGTACAAACGATTAATTCGATGTTGTTTAAATAAAGATCATGATAAAATGGTACAATGGCCGTCAGTTTATTACAGGCGAACAATGAATGGTTAAAATAATGTCATCGGTCATTCAACCCGGTTGTCAATATATACACAGTCGGCAGTGGCACTGTAAAATATTCATGTCAGCATGGAATCGGTTCAAGCATTCGATATTGATCTTTTCACTACCTATGGTCACATTTTTAATAGGTCTTTGTTGTAAAACTATGTTATGTTTTATGGTTTGCTTTTGAGTGAGCGTGAATGTATATTTAAATAAATAAAAAAAAATACTAATTTTATTATTTTAAATATTGAAACAAATTTAAAACAAATGTGTACTTACAGAAAATATGTTTATCATAGGTTATTAAGATAATTAGAAAATACTTGTTACGCCACAATATAGTTTGAAGGTAGAACAAAATATACGAAATACAAAATATCCTTTTAAATAAGCATTTTGGCACGTGCACTGCATTTTATAATAAAAGTTTTAAGAAAATGAAGTAACGAAAGGTAGATATGAACCAGTCCTCCAACTTCACCGTAAAGAAAATGTTGCCTTTCCCTAGAACCCATTGAGTTAAAAAGAGCATCTGAAATAAAATATAAAAAAAATCTATTAAGAGCTGGCTATGAGGTAAAAGTAAATCTTTACAATTTCGTTTTCAATATTACCGCTACAGTTATACAAGTGGGTAGAGTTGGTAAAACTAATAATATGTATTAATTAATAGTTTACTTTCTAAATTAATCTTGTTTCTTGTAAATTTCAGGGCTATCACCTTGTCTAAGATCGAAATTCCAAGCAACAGCTTTAGAACTAACTAATTTGATAAATGATTTTCTTCGGCTGAAGGTTAATTGATAATATAATATGTAAAAGAGAAGCAGTACATATTGAAAGAGCTACATCAAACTTTAAATATAATTTCTTCCACTGTATTTGTTTTTTTTCTAATTTATTCTCATAAAGCGTGTGGTTCTATTGAACTTTGAGTCCGAGTCACGTGAAATACGCTTTCAACGATGCCATGTTTGTATTTCAAAGGTCCATTAATCAACGGGAATTGAGGTAACTAAGCAATAAAGAGTCAAAGGTTGCTCTAGAAAATGAAGGGCCGCAGCATGTGATAGGCTCAATAAATTGGGTTCGGGAGTCATCTACAAATTACATCTCTTTGGCCTATTCAGTATTTATGCGTTAACTTATAGTGTTTTGAGCAATTTGCGGGTTTATTCAGTCACTTTTAACCTGGGTAAATGTTTACTACAACCAAACGTAAATAATAATAGTGCTCTGGAATACATTTTATCGATTATACATTATTTGGAGTATTTATTTCCAAGTATTTGCTTTACTTCAAAACAGGTGTCCGACGAGAAAACATGAAAGGAAATAAAACTTCAAGTTGTTGCCTGCACGACTTGCACGGCTGACCTCGCAGCATTTCATAAAAGGTAGCTGTTTCAAAACTCCTTTGAGATTTAATTCAATGAATATCTATGAATATCTTTGAATTTAGCCCTCTCTCGTTAACTCTTATGCCTTTCGAGTTCGAATAATGGATTATACCTTTTGTTTTTATTACTAGCGAGTCCATGTTTTGCAAGAGTATCACTAATTACTTGGTGCGCGAGTTATATTAATTCTGTGATATTTTCCAAGATTCTACGATTTAATTTTAAATGGATTAAAGGGCAATTTTGCCCTAGATTAAGGTGACTAAGATATTTATTTAATGTCTCAGCAGTAATTTAGACCGAATTTGAAAATCATTAAATGTTTTTGTGAATTACCTTTAAAAGATAGACTATTGCAGACTTTTCCTTAGAACTTTTCAAGAGTAAGTATTCCATCAAACGTTATTTTTGTTTAACTTTTACAATTTACTAAGCGTACGCCGCACGTCTATCAAAAATACGGTTTTTGTGACTTCATTCATAAATAACATCATACCAAAACCTTTATAAATTATAGCTTCCCAGGTAATCCCTCTTTCTATTGATGATTCCTGTATAAAAACCCTTTCAGTAGTTTCTGAGACTAGCCCAAACAAACATAAATTCAACGTGGGGTAAATAAACTCCCTCGAGTTTAATTTAAAATATATAGTGATTGACTTTGGTGGCTTTTACAAGATGTTGATAATCACGAGAAAGACAAAATTGTTTGAAGTTGACATTTCTCATCTTTCCCCTATGGTGGAGTTGGCGTTTTTGTTTAATATGATAAATAAATGATAAGTAAATAAATGTGTGTTTTAAGATGAAAATCTCAACATGTAAAGTGGGCATATAAAACCTAGAACTGGCTCCAAATTGCTAGCTACTGGGAAACACCGCTAAGTGCTGAGATACTCAGCCAGACGAATACGTAGATAACTTTTCACTTTCATGAGTAATGTAAGTTTATATGTCACCGAAAATATTCTCAGAAATAGTTTGTTTCATTCAATAATATCTATACGCTCTAACTTTGATAAAAAGAATTCCATGGGAGATAAAAATCACAATCCAAGTTGACATGTTCAACATATTTACCTAGTAACTTGATTCCCGTGACGCCAGTTTGTTTGCTCTTTATTATTCACCCAGAACAATTTTCTAATGTACGGTCGTGTCTTTGTGAGCTTTGAGTTTTCCTTCATACCATGTTGTATAAAAATGCCAGAATAATTTTATGTGGGCGAAAATGTTAAGGGTGTCAGTTTTTTACCGTCACTTTAGTGTCTGTGTTTGATGAACGACTCGAAACACTAAACAGTATGAATGTACCAGGTTTTTGTGTTCTTATTTTATATTGCGAAGGGATTACTAAAAGTTTTTATTATCTTTATAATTAATATAATGAGGTAGACTGTAATGGGTGACTTAGCGACGTCATACTTGGTGAACATTCTGGCGATACCTTTCCTACTGCAACATCTGCTTTTTGATAGACTTAAAATTTCCTAATTACTTAAGTCATAGGAGAGTGTGAACCTCCATTGCCTACCCTATAACTTTATTTTAAACTTTTTAGCTTTTCTAACTCTCTGTGTTAAAATAGGAATCATCTGAAGATTCAGATGATTCCTATTCATCGTCATCGTTCAAGTCAACAAAAAAGGAGGAGGTTCTCAATTCGTCTGTATTTTTTTTTTATGTTTGTTACCTCATAATTTGCAAGACTTATGCCCGAACCAAGTGGGTTAATCGCAATACTTTTGTCTAGAATATTTTTATATTACGTTTAAGGGTCTTAGAATAATATATAGGACTCGTATATACTCACCGAGCATACCTAGATATTCAAGATAAGACAAAGGACACATTTTTCCGGGTAGCCCATTACAATATCTGAAGTGCCTTCTCAAGTGGGATCTCCTCGAATTCTTGATCCAACTTTTACTATTTTTATTAGACTACATTTCAGAACGAATTTTTTAAGTATTAGTTACTTATTTAGCTATGAATAAATTATGATCATACCTTCTTATTTTTAAGCATGTTTTAAAAATATCATATCTTAAATATTAAAGTAGATATAAAAACATAAAAACCTGTTAATAGACTCTATTACACAGGAGTATTAACGGAAGGAGGTTTTATTTATTTTTTTATTTTAGGATACACAATGCAAGTATTACATCGTCTAATTATACCTATATACCTATAGCCTAGGTAGGCTAATAATTAACGAAACCGCTGTTGGGAGCAAAACCTAAAAAGTTTGGCTTGAAATTAGGATACGATTTTTTTTATTGGTTTATTTCAAATACTATATAAAGCACTAAAACGTACATGTAGCCACATAACGCAAATCTCAAGGGAATTGTCTTCTAAAGAACTGCTATGATCGGGCAATATTTATTCTATTATTTAAATGAATGCAATATGGAAAGGATACATAAACATACAATTGAAATGGTGTTAACAGCGTATCTAAAGTTATTTAAATTAGAAATAAGATATCCTATAGAATAAATGCCTATCCGTTCTGGGACTTTTGGCCGGAAGTTCATTAAGAGCCTTGCGATTTCTCTAATTATTCCGAGTTGGTTCAGCTAACCGTTATAATGAGGAGAGCCCGGGCGCGGTATGTCCGGTAATATCGTTGCCCGGTTTACCTTCCGAACCTAACCAAACTTGACTAAGCGAAATGTAATTATTCTTCAGTTGCTTGGGACAATGTCACTATTTTCAATAGCTACTACAAAGTTACTATGTAGGAACGATTTTTAGCGGATTTTAATATTTTGATTCTTTACACTCTGAGCCTAACCAGACTTGTCTAAGCGAAATGTAATAATTGATTTATCTGGGACAATATCACTATTTTCAATGGCTACTACTGCTACTACATGGGCACGATTTTTATCGGAATTTAATATTTTGTATTACTAACTAGCAATTTCCCGCAGTTTCACCCACGTTCCCGATGTTTATAGTTTCTGTCCTCTGAGATAGCGATAACGGAAAATGTTTCAGAAAACCAATTTTCGTTTTTGTATTTTTAATTAGGTACCTACTTATTTTCCTATTCGGCAAGAAGATCCAACAAATCAAAGATCGTTGAAATCTGTGCAGCCGTTCTTAAGTTATAAATGGTGTAACTAATATCACTTTGTTTTACATAATTAGATTTAAAAATCTGACACCACTTCACCAGCCTGTTAAAAAACACATTTAGATTGAGATATTCTGAACGCATGTGAAAGTAACAGTTTTTCATACCATAAATTTGATATATGTTAGGTAGGAGTGAAGATGGGCAATATATGGGTATTCATTCTATAGGAATAGGTAAATTACTTATGGTAATAAATAAGATTTATGACATATAAAAATAGAAAATGTTAACCGAACGAACGTGAAAGAAGGGTTATCCCTGCCTGTAATATCAGAATCAATTTTAAAGTTATTAGTTTTATGATCCCACTGGGTCTTTACAAATATTGTACGGATTCTAGCGTTGCTCAAATAATACGTCGCGGATTATTATTTGTATAGAGTACCTACATCGCAGATCAGCTACTGAAGGACTATATGGTATCTATACTCATCCATCTAGCTATTATTTTTTACAGCATTTGTCGTCAGGTACTAAATAAAGAGTAAAACCCAAGAACATATCATAAAACGTTTAAACTAATGTCATTATTTAATTGATATTGTGGCGAGTATTTCGTGTATATTATTTTTATTGGTTTTTTAGACAGAATGTTGACAGTAGGTAGTAGGTACCATATGCAGGTCAACAGGGGTATCCAAAACGGTGACAGAGTTCGTAGCCTACATATTTCATTCCATCAGAGGTTTATTGAGAAATTATATCAATATTTACCAACGCTTAGTAGATTTTTAATATTATTCGTGTGTGTGATACATTATTCCAGACACTATTTCGATTTTGGTACCCATTTAATGTAAGCTTAATAGATTTTTATATTTAACGTTGATCTACACTGAATATGTTCAGCAATATGAAATAAATAAGTCAAAAATACCTTTTTGATTTTGGTAACCCAACTCAAAAATTAACCACAGTACAAGGTCAAGGTAGGTGCTAACACAGAGTGTTTTATGTCACTTACCAATATACAATGCAGAGATATGCGTCGGTCTGTCATATGGTACCAATCTGGGCGCGTGCCAACCAGTTGGTCCCCGTGATCGTAGTAGTGAAGCCAATCTCTGATTATAACCGTGTCACATGAGAAACGTAGAACTAGTAGCTACTAGAATGTATGATTTAGTTTTTAATTCTTCCAGTAGTGTGTTTGGGGATGCCATGAGAAACGCTGATACTTTCAAAAAGTTCAGATGCAAATTTAATCGTTCACTTGATAAATTTACTGGTGATAATAACTTTAATGTACTAAGAGTACGAAATATAGGTCCTTAATTCCATATAAATCTGGGCTTCGATTCTGTAAGGTAAATTACACTAGCTCAACGATGTCTCGTCGCGGCCTCTATGCTCTGTCTCTATCCGTAACTAACTAAACATATGAGAGGTAAGCTCCCCGAGGCCTCGTTACGACGAAGTTAGTATTAGCTGAATAGGGGGCCTGACCGTGGCATTGTTAAGTATACGTTGAATGAAAAAAACGTTTCAAAATAATCCTCCTAGCAGAACTAAACGATAATTCTTAATTTTTTAATTAAAATGACTCAGGTTCTTAAAATTGTATAATAGTTTAGTAGGTGTTTCTAGTACATAATATTATATTTGTTAAAAATATCTACTGTCAAGATCACGACCAAGCTTCGCAGACAAGGTTAATTATGACAGGCGTATACTACCGGCACTGGCACCCGGGCGGCTGAAACGACTTCACGTTTTTCCTCACTAATCGCTTGGGCCTGTGATTTATTACACCATCTAATTTTTTTCAGGGCTACATCTAAATGTGTCATACATCTTCAAAGGTAACCTTATTTATAAATAAATACTCGACAACTCAAGTATTTAGTAAAAGTACGTCGTACTTTATTGCGCTACTATTATTTACACTATCCATATTTTATCTTTCAAAGTTTCTCTCTCTCTCTTTTTCGGTAAATTCCTGACTGATTTATTAATTTCAGTGACTCGTCATCATACAACCTAAACCGCTAATAAAATGTGTGAATACATATCGCTTAAGGGATTTCTCGAAATTAAATTCTTAAGGGGAGAGTAAATTGATAGAGGAAAGTGAAAAAGTTTGTATGGGGAGGTATAATATAATTTTATGTTATTTTTTAAAATTGTTTTTATACTTTTTTGACACAATTCATTATAGTACACGGATTTCGCCGTTATGGAACTTTAAGCCCCTAGGGAGAGAAAAGGGGTGGCTATGTTCGTATAGAATATAAATAAAATCTGATCATATTTGCCTAAAAGTTGGTATCCTTGCTTCATGACACAATTTATGGATATATTTTAGCGTGTTTCAAATTTTATCCCATAATTGGAAAAGGGGGTGGAAATGTTTTTATCGAAATATAACAATAACCTTGTCACATTTTTTTTATCTTGATGTCAATGTTCTAATATTACCAACAACATATTAGTTACTAAGAACATAATAAATATATACTTTATTACTCAGATTTCTAACTGATTTGATGTTCCAACTTTTGTAATATAATGTTATGTATGCTTCTTCTTATTTTTTAATAAATAAAGTAATTTCACGTCAATTATCTTTGAATCCCCGTATTAATCCGTTCAATTAATAACTTCAATGTGAATTCGAATATTTTTTATTTGATAATTGTAGGGATCGAAAGTCTGTTTAAACCAGAAGTTTTATACAAACCTGAGTAAAATCAGCCACTGTTGAACCATGAGTTTTAGTTGCCACGGTCAGGGATAACCCGACGTCCAATTTTAATTTATGGATTCAGAACGTGTTTTATCAGAATTTTGTTACGCTAGTTCGGAAACTGTGAACAAACTATTTCATGCTGTAAGTAGGTCAGCCATTTATCAATGTTAAACATAGGTTACTTTACCAGTAGGTAGATTAGTTTACAGCGGTCATTATATAACTTTGTTTATATAAATGTACATATATGGTGTGGCTAAAGTTAGCCGTGAACATAGAATTCAGTGTAGTCAGAAGAACAATGGTACATTTTTGAAGTAAAACTTCTTTAGGCGCGACTAGGGAGTAACTCAGATTTTTTTTCTGACGGAAGTAACGTTCTGAAAAATAATGTATAGTTTATTTATGGGAGTAGTCTTACTATGGCTTTGTGCATGTATAATATGTATATAATTTTCAGTCTTATATTATAATAATAGTTATTGCATTAGTTTATTTTAGTTTATATTCTGTTACTTAAAAGTAATTATATTGACATTTTAATTGTTTTCTTCTGACGTCCGTTTTTTCTCATCAAATACTCTAATGGCTATAGAAGGCAAACTTATAATAAGGATCTAATCCACGTGTAGCTAGCTATATACATATATGTATGGGTAACACTGCGAATATACAACTGCTGTATAGTTACATTATGCATTGTTTACATGAATAACGTGCAGTTGGCCGAAAATATCAAAACCTCACATTTTGTAATAAATAATTTATTAATAAATTTTCTGACGATTGCGAGATTCTATAATATTCAAATAACAAGGTTATATTGACATGTACTGATCTAACCTTAAATGAAATGGCGGAGTCCCAGGAACCTTTTACTCTTTCTTCAATAAATAAAAATTTGATCTATCCATGAATATTTTTCGACTTCAATCAACAACGCGTTTTGGTACAACGATAGATGCTGTATTTTCAAGAAAAGTAGCAAATTTAGAAAGTAAAATTTACGTTTCACATTATAGTTACTACAAACCTATAATTTCATACATAAAAAAATATTATGACATTCAAGTATCGATTTCGAGTGAATAATATTAATATTAGGTTGGGGAAAAAGTCTTTTCGCATTATAGTATGTAAGAACATGTAATAAAATCCCTATACTATTTGTATCTGGCTGGTTTTGGTATCATTGAAAGTTTAAATTTTAAAGAACATAATTCCAAATTCAAATTAGGAAAATATGTGATTTGCATTTGTTTTTCGTACCGCTAAGAGAGTGAATCTAAGGAAGAAATTCGATTCATTTTAAAAATTTACTACAAAAAAGGTAAAAATACAACGCAAGCCGCGAAACAAATTTCCGATGTTTATGGACCTAGTGCAGTGTCTGTGAGAGTAGCACAAATTTGGTTTAAGCGTTTTCAATCCGGAAATTTTGATGTCAAAGATGCACGTCGCTCTGGTCGCCCCATTAAGGATAAAATGGATGCCATTTTTGAAAAAGTGGAGCAAGATCGGCATATCAGTAGTTACGACGAAGCTGAAGAACTGGGAATTAACCACAAAACAGTTTTGGCGCATTTGAAAAAAACTGGGTACACAAAAAAGTTAGATATTTGGGTACCTCACGAGCTCAATGAAAGAAACCTAGTGAACCGTGTACTCATTTGTGATTCTTTATTACGACGTCATGAAACCGAACCATTTTTGAAGAAGCTGATAACTGGTGATGAAAAGTGGATCACGTACGACAAGAACGTGCGAAAAAGGTCGTGGTCAAAGGCCGGTCAGGCTTCACAGACTGTAGCGAAACCCGGGTTAACCCGCAACAAGGTGATGCTGTGTGTGTGGTGGGATTAGAAGGGCATTATTCATTATGAATTGTTACCACCAGGCAGGACCATCGATTCTGAACTCTACTGTAAACAACTGATGAGATTAAAGCAAGAAGTTGAGAGAAAGCGTCCGGAATTAATCAACAGAAGGGGTGTGGTTTTTCATCATAATAACGCTAGACCTCACACATCTTTAGCCACTCAGCAAAAATTAAGAGAGTTTGGCTGGGAGGTATTAATGCATCCGCCGTATAGTCCCGACCTTGCACCTTCAGATTTCCACCTGTTTCGGTCTCTTCAAAATTCTTTAGGCAGTGTCAGGTTAACATTACGAGAGGACTGTCAAAACCACTTGTCGCAGTATTTTGATCAGAAGTCCCGAAATTTCTATAGCAATGGGATCATGTCCCTACCTACAAGATGGCAAAAAGTTATCGAACAAAATGGTACCTACATACTTTAGTTAAATGTAAATAAACTATATTAAAAATGTTTTGAATTTTCTTAAAAAATGCGAAGGAACTTTTTCCCCAACCTATTATAACATTTGAATAGTATTTGTAAAGCACATGAATAATAAAAATAATTAAATTATAATATGATTAATCTTTTAATTTTATTAAGTTTTACTTCAATCGCGCGTAAAGGTTACACGCACACACTTTTTTTTTGTATATCGTATATAAATTAAGGCATTTTTTGAAAGTTGTTTAGCATATTAATGTTAAAGAAGGTAAAGTTAATACCAAAATACATCGAATTAAATTCAATACCCTTATAACAAATCATTGATGTATTCAAATAGTAATCAATTAGTGTTACATTTTTCGTGAAAGTTGTCTTATGTAAACTGAACCGACAGACGGGTGCCCCTCTTGAGGGCTTTGTTGAAATGCTTTTAGTGTTTCACTGTCAGTGCCACTGGCAACTGTCGCTTTGAAATGACTACGAGTACAATATCTAATCAACTTAATTGGACGGCTTGCAACATTATCATAATTAGCATATTGCATGAATTACTTTGTGATAGGTACAAATTAACTTGAAACCATTCATCACGTTTATGAATTAACCATTTTTTATTCTCTTCAAGTTTTAATTAATTTAATAGACTTTGATCCAAACTGTAAGCTGTTGTAAGCTTCTATTTTATTCGTGCGATATGTTTTTGCTCTATATCTACGTTAAGCCCGAAGCCGGAGATTATATCTCCAACAACATAAACAAGGTAGGCTCTATTCAAAGTTACTACTGAAAAAAATATGAAATTCAATACATAGATATTGGAAATGGGGTTTAAAATGGAGCGTCAAAAAAAAATTTGGATACTACGGCAAAGGGTGTCATATGAGCCGACTTTGTTATAACATTTTTATACTGACATTTGGAAAAAAAAAATACAAAAATAAAAGAACTTCACACACTCACGTAGGTAGTAACACTGAAAAGCTTTTTATCATTCCGTAAGCACGTATGGCCCTAATTTTTTTACTTTTCGTAAATTATTTCACGATAGCTACGGCTAATGGAATACCTACAATTAAAATGTCATCTGTCTAATACCAATAGACTCTAGGTGAAATGGCTATGACATACAAACAGGGCAAAATTATTACGGTTTCGTTATTTACCTGACTGCGGCAAAAGGAAGGCGTTTAGCAGTCTAAAACATATATGTACGTATGTTTGAGCTGATCGCTATTTTACTTTTGATAATGATTTTTCGATGTATTATTTTCCGATTACCGTCACCATAACTTTGACATATTTGGTAAACAGAATTAGTTATGAGTATTTAAATCAGAACTTATTTTGTTTTGGATTCCGTACATACAAAGGAAAATGGAATCCTCAATTGGAATCCATAGGATAGACCTCTTTCGATTTGTTCGAACGTTAATCGCGTAGCCTTTCAGAAGGCTTTTAAAGGTTTCCTATATTTAGTTTGAATAATAAATAACAACAAAATTGGCACGATAATATTAATGTATATAATTACGTACTTAGTTCAATTTTAAATATAAAACTGCAAATTATATGATCCTCATAAAGGAGTTTCAGGAGTAGAGGCAGGTCGCACTGCGACTATTCTCGAATATAGGCTTTGACCTCATCCATAATGCAAGGCGAGTCGGCGGCCCTACATATGTGTGAATACCCTTATGTTCAAAACAACAATAAGGAACCTATTCAGCTGTTTCGTGCGACTTTTTGCATTAGCTGACGAGGCTGAAAAAGCCTTTGAGAAAATGTAGGTTAACGTAACGAGGGAACTTGTTTATAATTCATGTATCCTTTCTACATTACAATTGTTTGGGGGATATGTCTGGAAGAGGTTAAATAATTTATCTGTTTTGTCACGGCAGGCAAGTATCTTTATGTGTAGGTTGTGACTGTTTTATTTTTATAAATAAACAGTCAAGTGCGAGTTTAAATTGTCCGCACAGAATTTCAGATCCTTCTAAAGCTAGTGAGGATGTATTAGAAAGAAACTACTTAATGGATTTGGATGAAAGATAAAGCCATAAATAAGGTATGGCATACTTCTTTTTCCGAGAAAATATAAGATCCCTTAGGAACGCCAGTGAATCCGCGGGGCGAAATATTAATTTATTGATAATAACCCGCTTCATTTATACGCAATATAATATATCATCGAAAATTGTGATATTATTTTAATAGTAATTTTAAAAACCTTTTTAAAAATTCTCAAATCCAGATCCAATTTTTTATTAAATATTTTTTTACTTGCAAACTTCAGAGATATGGGAGAGGAATTGTACACGGCATATGTCAAAGAATGTCACAAAAAGTAATGTGCAAACAATGTTTGGTCATATGATCCCTTGCTGTATTAACCCACTTTCAAATTTTTACCCATCATTTCGAGCGATTTATGGGTATTAATATAAATTTATCAGAATAATTAAAAAAATAAAGGCCGTTTTTGTACTTATTATATAATTGGTATATATAATATATACATATAATTAAAGTTTAGCATATGAATCTTTATATATATCTTTTAGTACTTCTTTTTAAATATTGCAGCAAGTATAGCCAGTAATACAAAATTCAATTCCAACAAGAGACTCTGACACGTATGTTGGCTTCATTATTATTTAGTTGGGTGTTTTATTTTATGGCGGAAATAGTGTGGGTTGTTTAGTCTAGCGTGTCGTCCACTGTCGACGGCCCTAAGGCTTTTATTGCCCGACACTCAGCATTCAGTAGTACTCTGCAGTGAAATTATTTTTTCAACATGTGCATAGAATCCGTGGACTCTATTTGTATATAATATTCTATTTAATTCTATTATACCTTTTACAACAATGGTCTCAGAAGACAAACCTTTGTAAAGTGCTGAGTGTGGGTTCTATTAGTTTTTTTCTTCACTAATTCATGCATCGCACTTTTCCTGAGATATAGAAAGCCTCAGAAATAGGTAGACCGGTAAGTGACCTTATTTGTCCACCTGACGAAGAAGACCACTTCTTCCTTCCACTTTTCTCCCCAGCTTAAGACTTTTAAGTTTCCTCCGAGTAATGTAACCGGTATACTTCAATTCAAAATTGTAGGTCAGCAGATTTTTACTTAAGTAGACTGAGGATGGGCCAACAAACAAGCGGACGGTCCACCTGATGGTAAGTGGTCACCGCCGCCTATAGACATTTGCAACACTAGGGGCATCGCCAATGCGTTGTAGACCCTGAGACGTGAAGTTGTTAAGTCTCATGTGCCTGTAATTTCACTGGCCCCCTTACCTTTCTAACCGAAACACAGTAATACAAGTGCATTACTGCTTCACGGCAGAAATGGGTAAGGTGGTAGTACTTTCCCGGACGAACTCAGCACTAAGAGTTCTATAACTCGAAATAGTTCTGTTTATATCCATGGAATAGCTAACATGCGCTTACAACACTGCACCTAAATGGCATCAACTTTCTTTCAATAACTAGTTTTTCACGGTTTAAGTACAAATCAAAATAATAAGTTAAATCTACTTTAATGCATTTGTAATTGAACTAATATACATAGATGGGGAACTTATGCATTTTACTAAGTAGGTAAGCTTTAGTTGGCGTTTTATAGAATTCAACAAGTAAGTTTTAAAATAAAGGTAGTAGAAGTACAAGTACGTATATAAAATAAGTTCCTACGTCAAAATTTAGCTAGCTAACTCCTACGTACATAAAACGTTTTGCAGAAGTTCATTAAGGCTCCGAAACTAAACCTGCTTAAACCAAATCTTAATTCAGTTCAGTCTCGCAGCCATAATCTTAAATCTAAAGTCTTCGAGTACTTTCTTGAAAATTTACTTTGACTACCTCCCATTTGTTTACAAAATGTGGAAGAGAAGAGAGATACTGAATCACGTATTTTCACGAAGCATTGCTACTGAAAATGAAAACGGTTCGGAAGATGGTTTTTTTACTGAGGAAAGCCGTAAGTAAACTCGGCAATTACTCATTTTAAAAACGAACTTATAAACGATTTATTACATAACATATATTTATCCACCTACTGTATTATATTATCTTAAATTTAAACAAAAATAATAAAAATTGCGCTCTGATTCTAAAAGAAACATGCACTTTGTGTTATTAAATAATGTTAAGTTATTCTAATTTTACTATTAAAGACAATACAGGGAGCTGTTTGAAACTACGTCCATTCACAATACATTTAATGTAAATACCAAAATACGTACCTACATGTCGACATGTTAGTCGCATAATCTAATAAAACTTCTCATATAGTTATATAGGTTCTCTTTCCGTTCACCACACATTCAGGTAAAAGCTGTGCGAAATTGAAAACGTTGTGTTGATGGTATTTGATTGACAGAATCGTTTTCAGAATATGAGATTATTTTGGTGTAAAATGCCACTTTATCGCCACAAGTGTCATATGCAGTGGTAGTTTCCAACAAATTGTGCTCCTATTCAATTTGTAGAAATATATTTCAATGCAACATATAAAATTTTATAAGTTTTATAACAAATATCTGCCTAAAATAAATAGGACGTCTGATCCCAAACTAAGCAGAGCTTGTACTATGGAAACCAGATAACTAATATACTACTTTTTATTTTTCTAACTACATACATATACAAAGTATGTGTAGATATGTTATTTACACTCAGACACAAAACATACATGTTCATGCACACAAATGTTTGTCCTGGGTGGGAATCGAAGCCGCGACCTTCGACTTGGCAGCCAGGGTCACTACCACTAAACCAATTGGCCTGTCATATTTCAATGCAACATATAAAATTTTATTAATTACACACTAGAATTTTATAAGTGCTATAAAATATTGCTTTTAAGCTTTACAGAGTTGTTTCTACTTCGTAGGACTATTTCATAACAACCAGTACTTTTCACCTATTGAAGTTAAAGTCGCTTTGTGTCGCCACACGTTAGACTATTCAAGCTACTTATATAACCAACCGAAAATACTATATATTCTCTTCGTTATCTATATTCTGTATTGCTGTTGTAGTAATATTACATGAAATAAATTTCACGTAAATGAAATTATCAGTAATTGCTCGTTGTATTTTCATTATTATTATTTGCGTGTCGATCGTTTTGGCTAAATTTGTTTAGACCAGAATTCTGCCAGACGTACTGTGTCGTCTATAGCATTATACAGGTCTTCTGGCGTGCAAGAGAAGGGGCACGCAGGGCACGCCAATAGATGTGCCATTGTCTGAGGGGAGGCGCCGCAAGAGGCCGCCCATCGGCACAGATTGTCCCTGCAACAGCCGACTTGGGTTCGGAGTCTGTTGAGGGACTTCCACGTCAGCCACGAGAGCTTATGGCCTGGGAAAAACTTCTCATATTTTTTCAAAAATAAAAATATATGATCCCTCAAGGGAGCTTAACCCGGCAACGTTTCATTACATTGAATAATACATATTTTGCAAGTGCTTACATAGCTTCAAGCTTACTAGTTATTCTAAATACAGATACATAGTGTAATTAATTTGAAAATTAATTGCGATAGTCTTTATTATTATGTTATTCGAATCAACATGTAATGTTCTATTTTGTTAACTAACTTAATTGTTCATCTGATTGGATACTGCTTGCCGCTTTCTGGAAGTGGGAAATAGGTGGGTACATGTATCTATATATACTAGTGGTCCCCTAGCGATCGAAATTCGACCGTAATTTCATATTTTAAGGTTCTTTTTGTCAAAGTAAACCCTCTATAATCATTGCATATTGTATTTTTGAATTTTGTTCTATTATGTCAGCTGCGAGCGTGTACAAATACATCAGTCATTATGTGTTTCACATTAGCAGTTTGAATGTGATATATGTATGTCAAAAGAATTGTAGTTACACACATTACCAGTGTATTTTTATTAATTTATTTAAGTTTTAATTTAATATGTAGATAATAGATATATTCAAATCACATTATCTTTGCGTACAAAATTTCATGTTTCTATGACGTATTACTTTATTCCTTTTTGGGTCTCTTGGTTTATGTATTTTATCAATTATAAGAAAGTTATAATTAACTTTACTCCGAGTTACAGAATTAATAATTGCAAATTTTGATTATTTACTGTCAAGCCTTATAAATATTAATTTCTTTTGTGGGTAAATCAAAGGTTCCTAATGTAAAGGGGTCATAGATAACTAGGTATGACTTATGCTTATAATTACATTTATATACGTTATAGAATAGCAATGTTAAAAATTATCTTTTAATTTTAAATAAAAGTTCAAAATAAAAATCCTACATTTTTGATGGTCCAGACTACATATACGAATATGCTATGACACCTACAGCGAAAAAATCTCATGGACTATGTCATTTTAACTATTTATTTGAACCCCAAAAGCATGATCAAAAGCCCTCATTCCCGGCGTCAGTTTTTCCCGATTCATACAATCTCGGAGTCTTTAAGGCAAGAGTGAATAGAATTACTTGAGTCCGCGTGTACCATCCTCGACTGCATAGTCACTTTTCATCAGCTGAGATCCAGTCAATCTTATATAAATAAAAAAATAAATTAAAAAAAAAATCTAAGTTCCATCATAGGTAAAAAGAAGCAAAATGTGTCCATCCATATAATAACACCAACAGCAACAGTAGTTTATGAAACAAAATAGTTTGTGGAAGGCGAAATATAGCCGCGAGCGAACCCAATAGTTATCGATGAAGTAAAATCTAGGTTAACAAGGGTATCGGATATAGATAATGGCCACACATTAAATTGATCACACTAATGTATTTACTTTAGTAAACTGGCTATTATTATGTCATTTTATTACTATCAATAATCTGACACTAACATAACGGTATTTGGACAATGGGAGGTACCTATATATGAGACTGTTATAAGGTATCTACTAAAATTATAAACTACATAATAATTATAGTTGATATTCATGTTTTAAAGTTTAAATTTCCAATTATTTTGTAAAATTTTAATATTAATTGTCAGTTCATTAGCACTTCACTTAATTTGAGGAGTTTTGTAAAGTTTGCCGTTTAGATAAGACTATAAAGGGGTTGGTATACTTTCATGATTTATTTTATTGCCCGCAAAACTTACACCTCGAAGTTTACCGAAGGAATAAAAAATGAAGACATAATTCCTTACAGTTGGAGCGAGGCTCACGGGACGAGGTAAGTAAATTTTATTGGGACTTTTTGACAGTCTGGACAATTTTATGTAGGTTACTTTAGTAACAAAAGAACGATGAGCATATTTATTTTTGGTTAAATATTTATACTGTTTTTGTATCACCCACCCGACATTCCAAACTGAGTGAAGCAAATGAGAAAAAAATCATATAAAAGATAAAAACAATAATGTACTTAGTGCACTTAAGAGTATAAAGGAAACTCAAAATGGATTCCGCCTGCTAAATTCAAACAATAAGTGGCAATCTCCAAAGGAATTAGGCTAAGGGCAGCGAAATTGAAAAACCATTTTATTTCAAATCCGGAGGTAAAACGGCACAAATTGAATGTAACAAAGCTAATTATACTTTCTCAGTCTAACATAGCTAGATATGCCACAGATCCTCGAGGCTAACGCGTAATTAACCTCAACTGTCTTCAAACTCCCTCCGAGAGAACCGAGTCTTCTTTTTATTAGTTTGTAATGGTACGGAAAAGTGTTTTGGATTTGATTTGTCGGAAATTGGATTGCCTTGTTTCAATAAACGGGCGTATCTACTGCCGAGCAACCTTTGTTAGGTGACATTTAACGATTTACCTGGAGTTTGACAAGTGGATATCTTAGTTTGAAATTGAAATATCATTTATTTATGTCGGGTTAACAAGCTCAATAAATCGTCTTTTCATTCGATAAATTCTTGTAGCTCTCCCACAGGGACTAATATTTATTTATTTACTAGCTACTATCTCGCGGGTTCACCTGCGTTACCGAGGGATTTATGTATCTCGGGATTACGCTTGTCTATGTTACTTTGGAATAGTTTAATCTCAGATAAAGAATGACTAAAATCGGATGAGTTCTTTTCGAAATGACCTTCTATTAGGTTGGGGAAAAAGTCTTTTCGCATTATAGTATGTATGAACTTGTAATAAAATTTCTTTTGCTATACTATTTGTATCTGGCTGGTTTTGGTATCATTGAAAGTTAAAATTTTAAAGAACATAATTCCAAATTCAAATTAGGAAAATGTGTGATTTGCATTTGTTTTTCGTACCGCCAAGATGAGTGAATCTAATGAAGAAATTCGATTCATTTTAAAATTTTACTACAAAAAAGGTAAAACAGCAACGCAAGCCGCGAAAAAAATTTGCGATGTTTATGGACCTAGTGCAGTGTCTGTGAGAGTAGCACAAAGTTTTCAATCCGGAAATTTTGATGTCAAAGATGCACGTCGCTCTGGTCGCCCTATTACGGATAAAATGGATGACATTTTTGAAAAAGTGGAGCAAGATATGGCATATCAGTAGTTACGACGTAGCTGAAGAACTGGGAATTGACCACAAAACAGTTTTGGAGCATTTGAAAAAAACTGGGTACACAAAAAGCTAGATATTTGGGTACCTCACGAGCTCACTGAAAGAAACCTAATGAACCGTGTACTCATTTGTAATTCTTTATTACGACGTCATGAAACCGAACCATTTTTGAAGAAGCTGATAACTGGTGATGAAAAGTGGATCACGTACGACAAGAACGTGCGAAAAAGGTCGTGGTCAAAGGCCGGTCAGGCTTCACAGACTGTGGCGAAACCCGGGTTAACTCACAACAAGGTGATGCTGTGTGTGTGGTGGGATTAGAAGGGCATTATTCATTATGAGTTGTTACCACCAGGCAGGACCATCGATTCTGAACTCTACTGCGAACAACTGATGAGATTAAAGCAAGAAGTTGAGAGAAAGCGGCCGGAATAAATCAACAAAACGGGTGTGGTTTTTCATCATGATAACGCTAGACCTCACACATCTTTAGCCACTCAGCAAAAATTAAGAGAGTTTGGCTGGGAGGTATTAATGCATCCGCCGTATAATCTTGCACCTTCAGATTTCCACCTGTTTCGGCCTCTTCAGAATTCTTTAGGCAGTGTCAGGTTAACATCACGAGAGGACTCATTCAAAACCACTTGTCGCAGTATTTTGATCAGAAGTCCCAAAATTTCTATAGCAATGGGATCATGTCCCTACCTACAAGATGGCAAAAAGTTATCGAACAAAATGCCAAAATGGTACCTACATACTTTAGTTAAATGTAAATACTAATTAAACCCTTATACCCTTAAGTAAAAACTATATTAAAAATGTTTTGAATTTTCTTTAAAAATGCGAAGGAACTTTTTCCCCAACCTATTATTATATCCACACTTACAAACTTTACCTCCCTATAATATTAGCATATACTAAAAAATAAAAGAAAATGTATAAAAATAGATGTATACGGCACATAGCTAACTATCTATTAAATCTTTATAATTTTTATCAAGTTATGTTATTAATAGTATGTAACCCCAACTCACCTTAACTTTCTGAACAGGGGCTCGATTCTGTAAGGAAAATGACACAAACTCAACGATGTTTCGTTGCGGCCTCCGTGCTCTGTCTCTTTCGCTAACTACGCTAATACTACTAATCACGTGAGAGATAAGCTCTCCGATGCCTCCGTGAAGCGACTCCCCGACAAAGTTTGTATTAGCAGAATAAGGGGGCAGGAATTTGTAGGTACCTATCTAATTATCTCTTTAACACGGAATAGCAGCTAGCTATGGAATTATGCCATGTCTGTTAGTTCATAAAGACACAAATGAAAATAGCTAACGTATGAAAAAAAAATTAACAATGGATGATTTTAAGTCTCATAAACCTATTAAGATGAAGATAATGGAATAGAGCACTCTATCAAACCAAAGTCCCTCAAAAGAAGAATATCGTGGAATTTTATTATTAGCTACGGTAGTACACCTTAGCTTTCAGCTTATAGCCTGTAGTATCTACCTAGTCTACGAAGATAATATAATCAACCTAGCCGCATATTAAAGCCCCACGACTTTACGACTATCTCGGCAACGTGTAATGCTTGTAATTTATTAAAGGCTGTTGTTGCATTTTGGACTATTCATAATCCCCATATCATTAATCTAATATATGAAATTCTCGTGACGCGGTGTTTGTTACCGAACTCCTCCGAAACGGCCGAACCGATTTGTATGAAATTTGCTGTGCATATCGAACATCTATTTTTCAACACCTAAATGATAAGGGTGAACCTCCCCAAAATGTTTATTTTTTTTACAACATTTTTTATTATGATTTAGCATTGAAAAATACATAGGTACAACTTAAAATGTTCACCCTTCTACGTTGTTCTTGTTTTTAAACGCGTATTTATATTATTCTGTTCCATCCACAGATTTGCAATAGGGTTGCAAGATGGCCATCGAATATAATAATTGTAGTCCGATATATTTTCATTTATACATAGTTAATAATAAAGTAAACTATTATAATATACTATTAATTTTAGCGTAACTAGTCTATGATCTTCGGATCAATTATTGGGCTAAATGAAATGTAAGTCAATCTTGTTTATTCACTTCAGGCCTATTGACCCGTCAAGCTAATTAAGTTACCAATTGGCGCGGAAATTAGCTATCGATTGAAGAAAACCCCATGAAACCAATCACAATTTTATTTGAAATATCTAATTATTTTGAAGATATTGAAAATGAGGTGCCAGAATCTGAAAGCAACGTGAAGATTTTTTTTAATATAACTTTGAATTTCCCTACGAATTATTCGTAATATTTCGAGTTTGCCATTTGTTTACGCTTATATTATACATTTATCATAATTAATATACATATTACATCACAAATAAACCATTTAACTACACAACTGATAATCTTGTCATTAATCCAATATTTATCTTTAATAAAATTAACATAATAAAGTTGACTTGATTTATTAATTTTTAAATAAAGGAGGCCGTAAATAGTGAACAATACCTAGCATCAACATGTACACACAAACATTACTGCAAACTTACTACATAAATAGATCTTCCAAGAATATACAATATAATTTTCAGTGTTGAGTAAATTTCTCTCTTTGTTATATCTTTACCACCAAAGCAGGTACAGCATAAATTAACTTCTCAGTGTAGAACGTAATCTCACTAAATTACCTTTTCTGAATTGAAAAAATATCCTAACAGAGAACCGGGACCTAACGAAAGTGGCTTTTATGCATTAACCTTTGTTTAAACTAAATGAAAGGTTAGTGTATGTTATGAATAATTTATTTAACTACGCTATGAAAGAACATGACAAATAATAAAACCATATATTTTTGGGTTTCGTACAGAGCACGAGTAACAAACTGGAGATTTTCCTAAGTTAAATAGACAATATGATTTAGTTAACGCGGTGTTTTATAATAATATTTCTTGTAAAACATAGATAAACATAACTAATAAATATCTTTTACATTTTCATAACAAAAAGATATGGCTGAAGTAGGAAAAGTTAACAAATACATATTTAGTCAAGCCAAGTGTTGCGAAGGCAATCGGATCGCAGATGCGCTGACACGGTAAGGGATAATCTTATTTCTACAACTTATTGAAGCGAAATATCTCAGGAAATATGCTTGCATACCTATACAAGATATTCAAATCAACAGATTCCATATTCTTCTTTATATGGAAAGAAAAATAAATGCTTGGTTTAGTTTAAGCTAACTTTAGGATATATGTTTACAGTTTTATTATCTGCCTACCCAGATATGTACGTACATATATACACTAAACACGTGTCTCTGCCCAGAATGTCACATTTGATGATACTCTTTGTTGCCAAACCCATTTATACTAACAAAAAGCGTCTGATAATGTATCCAATTAACTTAATAACCATTAGCACATCGCTAGAAGTGAACTCTAAAGATGTCTATATAAATCTTCATATAAACTGGAACCTGTGAATTCAAAAATTGCTTTCATATAAACCAGTCAATGAAGGCTATAATAGTGTACCGTAACAATAAAACTCCAACGAAGAACGATTTAAAGGTATACTCAAATCACGTTCTTGTTGTACGTATAATGCTATAAATAAGTACCAAAGGTACTACGTTTTATGACAAAAAAAGTAAATTATGGATTGTAAAAATACCATTATTGTAAGGTAGTATTGTAAACTGATGTAATCAGGCCAAATCAGATCAAAAAGGCCGTCATAAATCGTTTTAAAAACGTCAATAAGTAATTTCGCATTCCGAAATAACCTTTACCTATTGCGATCTATAGAACGTAAGTTTTTCACAAGGCAAACAATTATGTAAATGACGGAGCCGTTCATATTGATATTGTCGAGACATGCAAAAATACGATTTTATGCCGAGAAATAAAAATTTAAATGAGCTTTCTAGACCTTTGTCTACAAAGGTTTCATGTAAATACGGCAGGATCAAAATGATTTTTTTTTGTTCACACATCAGTTTTTATACCTTTTCGGAGAAGGGTGAAATTTTAATGTACGACGTTACCGTTAATGTAAGCTACGGCAAACTTTTCACATGTCTGCTCACATGAACAAAGACATCATGTATTCGATTGGAGATATTGTCGATATTGTGAGATGTTCACTTGTTCAGTGGTGAATATTTGCCGGTTTTCAGCTATCAGCGTAGCAAGTTTAGCTTCAAAATCAATTAATTCAGTTGATAGTTTCTAGTTGCTAACTTTAATGTTTGCTATGGATAATGTGTATTCGTATATACCTTACTAATTCAATAACGACTGGTCGAGATTAGGTATAATATGAAAATTGAATTGGAATTCCAATAAATTAGTAGAAGGAACCTAATAGCGATTTCTTTTAAATAAATTTCTCTAGCTTGTAATGTAGGCCCTCGTAATACATTGTTTATAGAACGAGAATAGTCAAGTTAACGAAAGGAGTACCTACAAAAGCGAAGTAGACAAGTTCTGTAATGGAGACGGAGTGCAACGCTTCGTTTCCCTCTTCTTTATTGGCACAGTAGGAATATACATCTTTACACGAATGAGATGTGATAGATATATTACATTTTATGCATATATATTTTTTTATATTTGTTTTGTTTGTATTTAATATACATGATGTTACAAAACTACCCGTAAAACCGAAATGATGTTAAATGGGGCCTTATAACGAGTCCATTCACAATATTTAAGAACGCTGTACAACATACCCCAAAAAAAAAAACGAGTTTTATGAATGAAAAATAGAAAAATTATTAAAGTAGACAATCATTATATAATATAGGTATGTAAGGCTTTCTGTTAAATAATCTGGTTCTAGCTTACTAGGGTTGTTGGCTTTCATAATTAATTATGTTTTACGGGGTATTTTGTAACACGTTGTATATCTATACTTCTATACTAATCTAAGGAACCACTGGTTCAAATTGAAAAAATGTTTTTATGTTGAATATTCAGTCCATTTATCGAGGTAGGTTGTATAGGCTATAGCATCATGCTACGACCAATATGAGCAGAGAACCAGCAAAAACGGGAAAAATATTTCATTTTAGAGCTTTTCTCTAACATTTGTCGTTTTTAACGCTATTTCTGAACCGCGGGTGAAATATATGTATAACTTCCGTCCCGCGGTTTTTCCCGCATTTTTGAAGGATTTCATATATCCTATTTATTAATTTAGAAACTGTTTTATATGTGTGCCATTATATATATTCAAATCTGCCGATTATGAGCCTATTCGAGGCAAACAAAAATTCTAAAAACGGTAACTTATAGGCATTACTTATATCAAATAGCTGTTTCCATTTAAATGTTGGTATTTCTGTTGAGACCGCATATAGTAAACATACATTTATTTATTGACACAGATTTAAACTTAATCTCTTTATTCATATTATTTAAATAAAACCTGATGACGCGCTGACACGTCCTGGAAAATCCAATGTAAATTTTGAACTAAACATCAATACGTTTGTATTCAACCATTTAATCGAATACAAATATGTAAGAGTCGTTGACAGTATTTATGTTATAATAAAAATCAATTTTTTTTATTAAAGATGTAATTTAATATACGTTTAATATTTTTATTTAAGGACTTTATATGGGCACAGTAAATTTCATTTTTCCGAAGAAATGAATATGAAGGGCAAACTTTGAAAGGGAACTTTATCCGATGAACCCGCCTCTCCTGCCTCGTCCGTTACCTATGAGACTTGTCATCATGGTCGTAAAGAAGATGTGTACCTATTATGTAAGGCTTTTGAGTTTAGAATCTTTTAACAAGAGCTTGTGACATTTTCCTATTTAAATTCCCGGGTCATAATTTTAATTAGCGAAGATTCTTGTATTTTTTTATTATCAAACGATTGACAAGATTTCTGGCGGTCAACCTGATGGTAAGTAAAAGGTTACCGTCACATTAGAAACAGGAATTCCCAATATGTCTCCGATATTTACAAGGAAAATGGGCGGAACACACCCAACCCGGGTCTAATGCCTGGTACTTAATAGTAAATTTTCAACTTGAGGGTAAACAGCCCGGAATAACTACAAAGTACCCTGTACCCTACTACTGTGCTAAGCATCCCCTACGATGTTATCCACCGGAAACTCAAGATCATTGTAGAGTTCAAACCAACGACATTTAGCATAGAATTTATATCCCTTATTTATTACTTAAGTGTCTGGAACAAATATATGAAATCAAAAAATATTCACGAATTCATATGCGGAATGTTTTGAATTACATATCGACGTTTTTAGGACTACGTACATCAGGCATCTAATACTATTAATTATATAACCAGCTTAAACTGGTTACTATACTCATAAACTGGTCTTTAAATTTACTTGCAAGTTTATAACTAACGACTTACCTCTCTTTCCGAAGTTCACTGTTTCGCTTCCGAAAGTTGGCGACGAGAATCTGTAGCTCGGACGAGTGCCGCTCGTACAACTGCGACAATTGCGTCGTGAAGTCGGACACTGGAACAATTATTGTATTGTAGTATTTCTAGATGGTTGAGAACGGAAAACTTGGCTCTACGGTCGCAAGCAATTGCAACTTGTTGCACGTCTTTTCAATTTGTAAATAATTAAACAATTGCTTTGAATTATATTGTTATTGAAACGATTGTGGATTTAATTACAACTTGTGATGAATAATATGAGAAAAAGCTTGCTAATGATTTTAAATACAAAAATATACGGATGATGATTACTTTTGAGTATGGGAAATCTCGTTGAGGATGAAACTATAGCGCCTACGATTGTTTTTTAATTATGTCAATAGAAAATGTGGTTTGATTACTCTTCCTTAAATTTGGTATTTCAGATTTAATTCAGGTCAAGTGGACTTATTGATGTTCTACTAGGTGAGAGAAATTTCAATTCGAAATACTACATAGTCTTTACCAATTTAACCAATAGATAATACGTTAGGTGGGTAGGGGAATTTCATGAATATTGGAATGACAGTTTCTTATACGAGTTTGACGCCAAGCCCACGATAAATCAATTTCCTTGAGTTTAACCACTCGGAACACAATTCAGAAGGATTTCTCAATTCAATTTATTTTTATACAGTCATTTATGTAAACAGACCAATTTTATATCAGAAACCAAAAATGTATAACATTATGTTATTGTTACGAACCGAATCTACCGGTTCGTTTTTAAATTTAAAATGTTACTGTTCGTAACTATCCGAAATGAAAGAGAGGGCGCTGGATTGAACCACAGTTTATAATTTAAATTAAATTAACAACAAAAAAGAGAAAACCAATGAACTTTTCTAATGTAACTAACTGTTATTAATTTTTAAATTTAGAAGACAAAATAAAATCCAAAAAGTTGATATTTATAAATGAGTTCGGTTCGCAGCAGTTATTTTTATTGTAAAATGAATAAATGTTAATTTAGCTCTCAGTAAAAGTATATACACATTTTCTTTTTTTCATCAACAACATATTTAATATAACCAACATAGCGAACTTTAACGTAATAGCATGCAGAACATAGAAAACACAGCCATTACTTATAAGTTCTTCACAACAATACCTGCGAGTTCATTAAGACCCGTAACCGTGTTCGCAAGGGCTTAATTATACACTTTTAACATTTCCCAGTACGCGAGAGCAACGTTAAAGTTTCCACGTGAATATTTCTTTACTGCGTATCCTAGGTTACGAACAGAACCTCTCATTATGAAACTTCACTTACATCGATACTTAGCCAACTAACTCACATGTTAAAAGCGCGCATATAGTGGATCACTTGGAGTGTATAATAAATTTGCTACCGTTATCAAAATGCATTTTATAACTATAGTACCGTGTTTTGTCAAGAATTTAATTTTCCTTCTTACTTATGAAAAAGAGCTTGATTTTCAGCATATTAAAGCCTTTTAATTTAATATATACCAGTAGTTACGTACTGGTTCTCGAGGAGGTGGAAAATAAAACAACCGTGTAGAATCGAGGCGATTATGAAATTTTATTACTACAGAAAATTATGACATATAAGAATGGACACAATATAGCAGAATGCAAATATGTAAAAAATTGCCTCTAAAATATAAAACAACCACGTAGCATATACTAAATAGAGGCGATTGTAAAATTTTATTACTGTATTCAAATAAATATGAAATATTTTGAGTCAGAGAATTAGGTATCACTAATTAGAATGCACACAATAACCAATTAAATAAGTTAAAACACCTTGCTAATAAAAAACAAAATCGCGGACGGACTTTTAAGACAAAATAAGAAAATAGTATTGAAAGTTCTTGCGCTTTAAGTTTCGAGGCGATAGTACGCCCGAAGTCCCTGAATAGTTTATGAAGTCAAGACCGGTTATATTGCCTTCGAAAAAGTTTTACGAGAGGTGAATGTAAGGTTACGTAATTGGCATCCCTCTAACATTCAATAGCAATTGTCCCTTAGTGATGCCGTGTCAAATATCTGCCCAAGCTCGGTCGCAGCCTGAAATTTTGGAGGGGGCACTAGTAATAATGCAATATGCATTTTTTTATTTTGTTATTTTGAAGATTTTTCAAGTTGACATGTAATATGGGGGGGAGCTGTGAGGAGCCTCCCATACGGTACGCGCCTGTATCTACCGACTTATCTATACGCTGGGTTGTAGATTTGACATCGAAAAGGTCAGAGCTCTCTGAGGTTGTAGGTACGCCCGGGTAAGACCGCCTGTGCATGATTACAGCTAACCCTTATTCTTAGTTATGTGATACGGGTTTCAATGATGTCACGTTACAAATGTAATTTCATACGTATTTCGATATTATTTCAAAATGCATGTAGCACTAGCTGTCCCCCGTGGTTTCACTCGCGTTTCTAAGAGATGTTACATTTTCCCGGTATAAAAAGTAGCCTATATGTTATTCCAATATCTGCTCTCATGAGTCAAGTTTCATCCAAATCCGTTGGGAAGTTTTTTAGAGGAACAAATTAGTAGGATTTTATTTATGAAGTAATATGAGCTACATAAACACCTATATCGGTTTTAGAGTTGGATATGAAATAAATTAAATTAGAGTTATCTATAAAATGAATTAAATTAAAAACTAAGACACTATTGGGTTACTGTGCCAGCGGATTAAGTAAGTACCTAGGTAATAAAATTGATAATGATTGATTGTATAACATAATGATAATCCCGTTCTACGCTGTATAATTGTATAATACTAGCCTCTGTCACGCGGATTCACCCACGTACCCAAGGACTTAATCTTTTCTCAAAATAAAACCATAGCTTATATTTATAGCCACAATAGTGTCGCTATTTATCCACGGAATAGTATATATCAACAAAGAAAATCAATCCAGGGATTGCAACCTTCAACAAACAAATTTAACCTCCTTATAGTGTAGATACTTTGTCTATGCCACGGTACACCTTCATAAAACTAATGAAATTAAAATATTCACAAAAGAGGTCTTGGTAAAAGGCAGTAATTTCCGAAATAATGTAAACCGCATAACAAATGGGGGTAAGACATGAATAATAGAGTTCTGAGTTGTTGTAGTCAGTAGGTTCAATCACTCCTCTCCAGCTCCATCTTCGTCTCTACAGTACCCACATGCTTGGTTCAAATTAATTTAGCCCAACGTGATCTGAATATATAATTACACAATTCAATTAAGATTATGAGCGTGGTGTATGTTTTGCAAATTAAAAATCTTGGATTTATTACAAACATTGTAATGGAATTTCAATGTTATGTTACACTTATGGCATTGTAGATAGTCATCATAAGTACCTACATAAGCTAACGTAAAAGTAGGTAACTATAGTACCTACCAATTTGAGATTTACAAAGGCTATTAGATTAATTCTTTCCTCAAGATAATAAGTGTACTCTTTTAACCTTTACTTTGTTTTTTGAATTTTATTATTGTAAATTACCAGCTAGTAGAATTCGTAATTTCATGATAATCTTCTGAAAAATTATTAGTAAATTACAAAACCACCCGTAATCTCATCAAATTAAATTAATTCGCTTAACCGTTTATACGGACTGAAGTGATTTCGTTTTGTAAACTGACAAATTGAGCTGAGTAGGCACCTATTCTTAATGAATTGAAATAAAAAAAACAGTTATGATAATGGATGAATATAATCGGGTAGAAAAAAATAAATGAAATAGATCTAATCTTAATCAACATCTTTGCCATTCAAATAAATTGAAGCAAAGTGGATTTTATCCTATAACAAAAATATACTATTACTATCATAAATGCGAAATTTGGCTGGATGGATATTTGTGACACAATCACGCTAGAACGACTGCATGGATTTGGATGAAATTTGGTACAGAGATAGATAATAGTCTGGAATAACACATGGGCTAGTTTTATCCCGGGAAAATATCTTTGAGAACGCGGGTGATACCACGGGAGTCAGTTATGAGTATTCAAAAATGAATGAAGTCCCATTATTCTCTCCCATATAATATATAAAATGTCTATGACTACATTATAATTATAATGTAGAATAGTTTGTTAGGCGACCGAACTTCAGCAAGAGTTAATCGGTTTTACCCCGTTGTTATACCTGCGGAAAAGTTTTAATTTACGTGTAATCCCTAGGGAGAGCTTTCCTTACCACGGAAACCACTGTTGTGCAGCACAGTTGAATTTAGGGTCATGTCGCAGTCTTTGTATTTCAGCTAACTAAGCTTGTGGCAAAGTGATGTCTGATCGAGAACGTTTGCAGCAGTATCGTGAACAGGGGGGCAATTCCACTAACATATTATTCACCAAATCATTACTATATCACAACTAAACGTCAAATTTGACGTTTAATTGTATTGTAATAAATATACCAACGACCGAACTGCGGTTGTGTTTCGGGAATGGTTCACATTCGTTCCAACGATTACGTCAAAATGTGTGTTTGTCTCGGTTGTAGTGCGTAGGAATGCCATATTTATATTAATTTATTATAAATTGACATTAATCGTAACCATACCATTGCCGAACCAAACGTGCTACTCGAACATTGCATTTAGTGGAATTGGGCCCCAGCAAAGTCGTAAGCGATGTAGTAGTCATTATATTACTTACAGTTGGCCGTTAAACCGTTGGCTATACGGAGTAGCTTTAAAGGTAATGCAGCTTAATAAAATATATACATATAATTTACCCGCGTTCCCGAGGGATATCACATTTTCTCGGGATACAAGTAGCCTATATTTTATTCCAGGATATGCTCTATCAATGTGCCAAGTTTCATCCATATTACAAACATACTTACATAGAAATCTTCCCTCTTTATAATTTTATTAGTATTTTAGTATTTGTATAGATATAAATATCCTTGGACATTATTTATAGACTGATCCCAAGCTAAGCAGAGCTTGTACTATGGAAACCAGATAACTGGTTCATTGATAAATAAAAATGTAGTATATGTATTCTACATGTATACGACATTTTTATTTTTCTAAATACATACATACTTATAAAAGATATTTAATTTAACATTTAATAATATGTTGTTTATTTAACTGTTTCAGTCTTAACGGTTAGTGTCACTAAGCTTTTCCAGATGTTTTTAATTAAAAACAGCGCTCCTTTCGGTTGTTGATTGCATTTACACGATAATAAACATCTTCTTTGATAAAGAGTACTACATTTCGGACATCAAGTAATTACTTAAATATTGGTAAGAATTAAGAAGAATTAATACATGGTATTTATTGTCTAACATATTTATTATGCATATATATGACTAAAATTTGGAAGCCTATGGAAATATTGTATCGGTTGTATGCGGATGTGGTTAGACTATATCTACAATAAACTTTCCCATTTGCACGTTACGATAAACAATACAAAACATGTAAATTATATAAGTCACGTGTAATTCTTAGCTCTAATATGAAGCGAAACTAAAACAGAAACAAGGATGAAAATAAATCTGTTAACAACCAACGCGTAGGGTGTGGGATTAAGGTAGTGCAGACTGGGCATTACAGAAGCACGTGTGAACCTTGTTTTATTAAAGACACAAAAGTACGGACGACACGTTAATAAAACAATATTAGGATAAAATTCTACGTAAAAGAAGTGAAGTGAAACATTTACTGAAATATGAATTATTTATCTAATGTAGTGAATATACAGTAATAACGAATAGGTCAGGCTGACCATGAGGTAATTGATAATAGTGATAAATACCAGATGCAGCGTATAAAGAGGTCACAATTTTGAATTACCTTTTTTACCATGAGTTTTTTTGCAAATAAACAGGTCTTTATGTCAATCGATTTTTAACATTTTTTATTCAGTCTAGCAACTGGCTTAAGACTTACTTAATAAATAAGGTAAATCCTATTCTACATTTTTAGGGTACCGTCGTCAACATAAAACCCCTATAGTTTCGCCATGTCCGTATGTCCGTGGTGTCACTTAGAGACTGTAATTTAACATGTTTATTAATAACGCAAGTATGTATAACGATAGTAGTAGATATAATACGAATACGATTATGAATCTTAGCTAAGCCAGCTTTACTAAGCCTACTTAGGCTTTACAAGATAATGAGTAATATTTGGAATGTACAACGGAATCTTGAACAAAAAGAGAGCATAACTACAGGGCAGAACTATTTATCTTAAGAATGCAGCTGATCCACGAAGTGGAAACTCGTGAAAAAATAAGAAAAACATAACGTCTTCTACATTCTTCACGTAACTCATTTTAATATAACGTTTTGTTATTTTTGTTTCTTGTCGTACACCATGAATTGTAGTGTACCCATTACGAATGCCATAACGCAAATCGTCTATCTGGTTAAAAAAAAAAAGGTAAGTAAGTACTGCTTTTACTTGAATACTTCTTCCTAATGTACACAAACAAACGCTTCAAATTAAATTTTGATCTTAATATGAAGATATGAAACAAATGAAATATATTTATTCTCATAGGAATTCATATATGAATAGTCAGATAGACTCTAACGCCGGTTCGGAAGGTTGCTTTTAGTAAGAAGAGTCGGCAATAAACTCAGCAATTACTTTTTTCACAATAAAATTTTGTACATAAAGATGTGTCCTGCTGGAGCGAGGTCTACACCCAGCCATTGTCGTCATTAAAATAATCGTTTATATTGTAGAAAACCTTTTTTTTACTAAAACAGTCATAATTCTTTCCTTACATTTTTGTAAAGGCAAATTCAAAATTTCAGATATATTTAGAAGCAAATAATTTGATGTACACACTCAGTTGGGCTGTCACTGCTATTACTTACCTATTGATACTATAGCACAGAGAGACCTTGCATTAGCTCTGATTGAAAATTTCTCTGTGGAAAGACAAATTTTTGTGCATCTCTTTTCCTATCATGCTGAATTTCATTTACAAATGTATATTTTAGTAACATCACGTTAAGTAAAGACAGAAACTATCTCACTTCTATTAGTCATCACATTTAGAAATGTTCGCGCTTTAAGAAACTTGTTTGCCGACTTTGTGTGCAAGTGAATTTCCACCGAATGGACTTAGCTAACAGAAGAGATGTGTTCGTTGGCAGCTGCGCCCGATATATAGCGAATTCAATTGTGAACGGGGTCTTATTTAGATTTTGTTGAGCAAATGTTGTTTAGTGTTCTACATTGTTCGAATATGTAGTTGCAATTTTTTTTATATATGCTCTTCTATCTAAATTCTGATGTTAAAGTAATATAAACAAACACGTATTACATTGTTCTAATTAATACCCTTTCGAATACTTCCACCTCTTAAAGCATAAATAGTAGACAACTTCAGTTATTGAAAGTAAAGATCCACCAAAGCATAGACCGAAGCAGTTTCCCATTGCCACAACTAGATCCAGGGTAGTGCGAGCAACTTGTCTCGTGACTCGTTGATACGGCGTATTGCCTAATATAAATTGTGCTGGCTTGGGTTTCACTTTTTTCTCAGGTTCAACAAGTTTTTTTGCCACTACGTCGTAATCTGGTTCTATACAAGATGGCAAACAGTCGCAGTCTAGTCCAGTTTCATTCGTACCCGGAACTCGGAGTTTCCTTAGAATGTAAAAGTTCTTCGTTAAGCACATCAATCCGTTCAGGTCACAATATCGGTCTTTATACTGAATAGGTGATAAATGATGAGTACAGTTGCAGAGTTTCAGCTGCGCGTCGATGCGACATTGAATGATGCAGACCGAGTAGCTGTAGTACTTGAATGAAATGTAATTCTCAGGTACTTCATTAGGAAACCTGCATTGACGGACTTCGGGTGTGGTCATAGAAACTTGTGGCTCGTTCACAACATCCATTATGGAGAATATAACCGTTGATTGTGACCCGTATCTGATTATTATTCTCCGATCATACTCCAGGTTCCAAAACGGCACATCTTCGGCAGCATGTAGAAATGCTTCGTAGTCTTGAGATAAGGTAAGCTCGAGGGTTCCCAGTTGTCGTCTGTTTTTTGAAGTGACGTAAAATATTTGCTGGCCCTCTGCGTGTTTATTGTTTAGCGAGTAACATGTACCGTATTCGGTTTGTAGCGGCATGAAATTCTTGCAACAATTTATAGGTTGACCATTCCATTTGCAGTTAATAAAAAGGTCTTTGCATGGTGTTCGAAACACGGAGGTAATAGTTTTGAAGTCTTCAGAGCATACTGGTTCATTTAAACATGTGGATAAGCAGCTGTAGCACGTTCCGCCGAAGAATGCTATATCTCCAATGAATCTATCGAGTTTACCTTGATCCCGTGTATTTTTGTTATTCATCCAAATTTTCTCAACATTTGCGACTTCGCAGACCGTGATCGAAGCGAAAGTTGTATTCCAATCGAGGTAATCTGTGCGGGTGGTGAAACGTATTGTATTCTCTTGGTAGTGGTTGAAGTACTTGCGAATTGTAGCAACTGCTGCGATCCACACTTGTACATAAATAATGATGTAAATTAATCGATAGATAAAATGAACATCTTTTCGGAAAATGAAACTAGGCCCGTGAACTGTTAGATTACGACAGGTGTATTTTACCCTTCGCCAAAGTAAAAATGCGTGTTCTTTGATTTTTAAACAGAAAGCCGACATTTTATCGAAGCAAGCGTTTAAATCTGTGTTAGAATGCTGATAACCGCGGTAACAATGAATGAAAGGTAACCAAACCGCTATTTAAATAATGTATGGCTTTTAGGATAGCACGAAATGGATCCATTTATGTTTTAGTGCCGTATTTTACACACAAGAATTAATAAAGTTATATAATAGCAGTAAAATAAGATTAAAAAGCTTGATAAAAAGCTTTGTGTAGGTACGACACGCATTTGTAAGTTATATAGTTAAGTATATAAGTAAGTTTACATCTATTCGGGTTCGTAATATAATCGTTACCAAAAGATATATTATATTTCCCTAGTTTTCCTGCTTTTATACATTTATTTTATTTTTCAATCAAAGCTAGTAAGCATTAAGATATGAACAACGTAAACGATAATAGCCTTTAAACAAGATACTCAACTTATAACAGTCTATAGAATCTTATGCACTCAAAAGTAGGAAAATTTGGTATCTTCAAAGAATCAAAGATCTAAACCATTAAGTCCCAATTTGATGTCAAATCGTTCAAATAAAATAAACGATTGAAATCGGTTTAGAATTTACGGAGGAATTGTGAAACGTTTTCAAAGAAAAACAAAAGTCCAATTAATAACTGCTTTTTTAGATTGGTTAAAAATTCAAATCCTATTACGATACTAGACCAGAGAAAACGGAGATAAAACTGGAAATGACAGGATTAAAAGAGTCAGCATTAAATAGTTTCATTCAGCGAACTGGCCGTAAACCCGTAATTACATTGCCTTCCTAAAGCCGACGACGGATTCTGTTAAGCTGTGCCTGTGTTATTAATAGCCCTGAGTGCTGTTTGAACTATTCACTAATATAACAAAATATGCTGTATTTTTATATCTATATATATAAAAATGAATCCCTATTTCCCTTGGTCATGGCATCACGCGTGAACGGCTAGACCGATTTCGCTAATTATTTTTTTGTTGTGTTTGTTATTGTCAGGAATTGTTCTTATGAAAGAAAAAATTAAGAAAATTTCGTGGAAAATTAAAAAATATAAGAAAACATAACGATCATATTAACTACTCTAATGTAACCTTACCGCTTTTGCCAATATAAACTCTTATAATTTAATCTGGCAAAACAACGTTTGCCGGGTCAGCTAGTTTTTATTAAAAAGTTAAGTTCCGTCCACAATTGTTTTTATACCTCTTGGGCCGACAAACAGACGGTCCACCTGGTAAGTGACCATGCCTATGGACTTTTGCGATATCAGGGCGTTATCGACCAAATGTTGTTGTTAAGTTACATATGCCTGTCATTTCACCGGCCGCCTTACCCTTTCAACTGTAACATAATAAAACAAGTGCACTCCGTTTTACGGCGGATATAGGTATGGCGGTAGTACATTCCCGGACGAACTCTGCACTAAGAGCTCTATTACTGGATTATTTTACTAAAAGGTGCTTAAAATATTAGTAGGGTATGGACTAATAATAAAATGATAAAGTTAATAGATACCTGGTGCGAAACAATCTGCTATGATATAATTACTTTATCCAAGGCTGGATGAGTTCAAATTCGATTAAAAGATTCAATTATTTTGGGCTGAGTTGGGATTAGTGCCGGCAATTGGTATTGTAGTAAAAAAATAATTTAAAAATTGATTGCAGAATTGGAAAAACCTACCATTGTAATAATATTTTCGGACATTTACATTGTTAATTTTGAATTAAAAAAAAGGAATAATTTTAGAAATAATAATTATTCTCTTTTATGAGACAGACCTTTTATGGCTTTTTCTTTTATGGCCCAAAGAAATATCTATTTCAGTTGATAAATTGATTCATTTTCAGATTTTGTTTTCAAATTTATTAGCATCAGTCATCAGCCGAGCTTAAACTGATCGAGCAGAGACAAGAATTGCTCGCGAGGCATGCCCGAGCTTCTGCTTGTGCCTCGTGATCTGTATCTGCCGAGGCAAGTCTCGCTAAGAAAAACCAGCCATAAAAATAAGTCCGCGATGTAAGCATTATAACTCAACCATCCACACCGAGCGAGCAGCTCAGTCAGCTCAGTCTAAGGCAGCATTGACCACGGCTCCCGTACCGACTCCGCATGACTCGGAGTCAAGGCATACTCGGGCAAGAAGCAACGAGCGCCCGAGGCAAACTTACACCTCGTCCACCCTGGCTACGCCGAGCTCAGGCGGTGCTATTTACTAGGATTATGGTCTTCATTATCATCTTCACATCATTAAAGACTGCTCATTAATCTCCCAATTACTTTTAAAATATAATATGTCCCATTTTAATTCAAGGAAATTGACAGGATTTAAGGAAATTCTCATCCCTATTGTTAATCATAATGGACTGAATAATACATCACATACAACCCATCAATTCAACGAGGGGTAAAAGCTGTAGGTTAGAGTAAACAAATCGACATGGTTTATTTTTATATGTTTGCTCGTACGAGCCCGTGCGTGTATTAAATTCTTTCGACCATACATATTTTGTATTGTTATGTTATGTTATGTATGCCCCTTCTTTACCGTCTCCTCGCAAATAGAAAATAAATCAGAAGCGTAGTGGGACGATCTCGAATATCCGTTCAGTCTATTGAATGTTAGTACAGTACAATATTCTAATCAGCTGCCATCAATGACGTGGTAGAATATCACAGAAATGCATGAAATGTTTTGAGAATTATATTGTTTGAGATGTAGTATTTATTTATGGTGAAGAATAGGCCTAGTGAACAAATTGAGCGATATCTAAGGCATTTTTTTGTCTATTTATGTGTGAGACTGTTTATATAGATACTCAAGATCTCCAGGAAGGATTTCTATGATAATCGATTATGATAGTATGATAGTAGATTATGGCCCTGTTCAACTATATATAAAAAGAAAGAAAAGTATATGACTTATCGTCAGGCTAAGACAGCAGAAACAAGAAGAGTTCTGTCTTTTATACAATGTTAATACTGAGTGTTTACAGGTTACATCAGGTCCGATCGTCAAGAACAATTACACGCAGGAGACAAAACTTTAACTTATTCATTTATTAGAAATTGTATGTGTTTCGGTTTATTTGGTCGTCCTTCTTTCACATAGCAATTACAGCAACCGAGGTTTTTTGGATTGAAATATTTTTAGAAGTGATTTTAGAAGGGCTTTGAAATTCTGATCCACAACCATTTGTGTGACGAAAATTATAAATCTACGCTATTCAAAAGTGATTGATGAATATGATATGCAATATTTATTCAAATAGGCCTTCACAGGCACTTGCCCATAATTACTCTTTTCAAAATAAGACAAAGATAATTTTGTGCATAAAGATGTGTCCTGCTGGAGCGAGCGCTACACCCAAGCATTATTGCCTTTAAAATAATCGTTTGTGTTGTAGAAAGCATTTTGTACTAAAACAGTCTTAATTCTTTCCTTAAATTTTTGTTATTAAAATGTGTTCCAGTAATACAAATGTTACACTTCAATCGCGTGTCTTTGCGAGGCACCCTGTTTTAATTTTTTGGTAGAATAAAATAGAGGTTGTGGCCCCTAACGGGAACTGGGATGACTAAAGATACCTTTATAAAATAATAAATACTTCTCAAACGACACTCACAAAAATTTCAACTGATAAATAAAACTGTAACGATGCTCACAAAATTGGGATGTGTCCTGTATTAAAGAAAAATAATCAAACACCAACCAGTGTATGGATGTTCAATCCAAAAATATACGAAAACATTAAATATGATCAAATTTAAAATGTGATTTTTCAGTACCGATCTAATCATAAAGAGTATGTTATTTGATGCTGTACAATTATGACAACTTGCTATTTCATACAAAACTCCATACATTCGATCGTTTTGACATTTCATAAAGAATTGCTGATTTGACATGTCAGGGCACATCCCTATTATATAATATTATGAAGTAAGTAGGTCAAAGCTTTTCGCATCGACGATGCATGCTTATCTCGTTTATTTGCTTAATTTAGAGCACTAAGGTGTAGTAAAGACAAATAAGCGACGAGTAGCAACCCCGAGGAGGGTGTTAAGCCGTTAACCACAACACGGTAGTCAACCGAAATGTTGGTTACAAATGTACGTGAATAAATAAAGACGCAATGTTGTTGGAACCTATCGTCATTGGTAAGTCGTACGTTGATTGTATGGTTAATGTCAGATGTAGGGACGCCTTTAAATAAATCCAAATATCTTGTAAAGCACCGAATAAACAGAAAGCATACGTAATGAGTCGACCCCCAAATGAGCATGAATGGGAAAAAGGCAGGCAAACATTGATTGATAGGTATTGAAAACTGTCAATTATTGACATGTTAATTAAAATAGGTTAATTATTTTAAACACTCTTCATATAACATGTGGTTGTTCAATATTTTTTATCTCACTAATCTCTCTCTTTCTGTCACAGGTTTACATGCGTAATAATATCAATATTTTAGTAATAGCTTAATGATATGACCGATGTGCTGAGAAATGTAGTACTCAATCTTTGTCAAAGAAGATAATGTATTATCGTGTAAGTGCAACCAACGACCGAAAGAAAGCGCTGTTTTGGATTAAACACATCGGAAAGGGTAGCTAGTAATACTAACCACTAAGACTGGAAGAGTTAAGAAACGCAATATGAACAAGGTTTGCAACTCAAAGTTCTAACATTAAAACTAACTAATAAATAAATAAAAGAGATTTGACAGACCAGTTGGCTTGGTGGTTAACACTCTGACTGCTTAACCGAAGGTCGTAGGTTCGATTCCCACTCAGGACAAATATTTGTGTGCATGAACATGTCTGTTTGTTCTGTGTCTGGATGTAAATCTATTTATGTAAGTATTTAGAAAAAAAAAGTAGTATATCAGTTATCTGGTTTCCATAGTACAAGCTCTGCTTAGTTTGGGACCAGATGGCCGGGTGTAAAGAATGTCCCAGGATATTTATTTATGATTCAATTTCGTAAATCAAAACCAGTTGATTCCAATGTAAGGTTATGCATAATTTATTGGAGAGAATACTAACTTCAGTTCAAGTAAGTCGAGCGGTGTATTATTAAGTGGTATCCAAGTCCGTTTACCTTTGTCACTTACTATGGGTATAGTTCATTTGTGTTTGTTTAATAGTGAGGGATCTCTTATTCATTCTGTTAGTTTCAAAGCGACCTATACAATTCAATTTATTTTAAGTTTTAGGAATTAATTTTAAAGCTAATTTCTTAACTACTTTTTTACACTATGTACTTATCTATAGGCTTGTGTTTGACGGCAATTTCATCACGGTAAGTAGTGATATGGGCGTTCGTAGAGAAAATATAATAATAAAACTGGAAAAAACTATAATAGTCAAATGGAAAAAAAATAGGAACAAGTGGGAAAACAGTTAAAATAATTTTGTCATCAATTTTCACTTGCTAACTATAATCTCATATTTTTTACATGTATATCTAATAAATATCTATAATTTTAATATTATTCTCAATATTTATTGTAAAAGAATCCAAAGCAATATCGTCTTACAACTGATTAGTTATTGAAATGATTCCCTTAGTCTTTCATTACATAATTAATTTTCGATTCAAGCTAGTAGGTTATTGTTCTTTGCCGTAATTTATATTCGTGAACCTAACTTTAACTACACTAGCTGTCCCCCGCGGTTTCGCCCGCCTTTATCGATATCATATATAGACTATAACCATCTTGGAAAAGTTTCCCGTCGAATGTTAGCAGTCCCATCCCGATATGTTCAGTAGTTTTGAGGTGATGGTGCGTCAAAGGAACCCTATTTCCCTTATATATAAAGTACCTATATAAAATATATATCATTGATTCTATTATATAGTACTATAGTTACGTTCATATATTATATATATACCGTAATGGTTTTGTAAGTTTAACTTAAAATCCAAAGCTCTTTGTGTTTTTACATAACGTACCTATCTACAGAAACGGTCCCTAAAAATAAAATAAGATTATTCGTTATTTTAAACTATCATTATCTCGACTTTGAGTTTATGTCGTAAATGTATTTTGCTTAATTAAGTCAAAACTAAGTCTGCAAAGCGGCTAACTGTGGCTTCTGTGTTAGACAGTGTAAAAAGAAAACAAGGCTTCGCTTGATTGTTAATGTGAATTGCAAACAGTCGGCGGCGATGAAATTTCGCGTGGAAGAAATGTGTTTATTTTAAATCACTGGCTTCTACATTACAATGAGTTACTAAAATTGTCATTCGGACTTTTAAATATTTTTTTAATCGCCTTAATTTATATAATAACACGTGTTACGTTATTCAAAGTGACTTTCTTAAAATCATTAAACGCTTTTAAAGATATATTTTGTGTTCTTAACTCAATGTGCATTTATGAATGAAACACGTTTCATCATCACAGTTTATTTTAAGTCAGAGCTAGGGAAAGTATTTAAATATATTCATAGATTTTAAGCGCCGCGTGAAAAACTTTGTAAGGAAAACGAAAATTTTTCTTCATCAAAAACTGCCCGTGGACGTCATATATATCATAGTTTATCGTTGATAAAGGTCATTGTCAATTGACAATTTAATTTACTATAAATAAATAAATAAAAATAAAAAAGCCTTTTATTTCTTATAGCTAATAAAACAAGAAGTTCGGTTAATTTACTTATAGATACAATTATTAGTTTTAAGGTAATTAAGTTTAGTTCCTAAATTTACTCCTTAATTCTATATTATTATACAACATATTATTCTTCATTCTATAAGAACTCCTAAATTTATTATAAATACCATAGTTTTATGCGGATCGTATTATAAATCGAATACCTAATAGATATTGAGCGTAAGAGGAGCCCAAAACAGTTACACGAGTAAATGTATGTAGTGAGTGAGTAAGTCAATTTAATAAAACTGACTCCACAACCCACAGCACTCAACTGAACTTCAATTGGGTGATATAAAATAGGAAACACTCACCAAAAGCCGTTGTAGAACAAAACGATTTGCTTTTTACACAAACATGGGCATGTAGGTAATCCCATGCGAATGCCGCGTACTGCAACGAGTCTCTAAATTGCATTGCTGAAACGAGATTTGACCCAAAAATGAAGTTGTTTGCTTTTAGTGGATATAACACACTCTCATACTAACCACTCAATGTCTGGTTCCGAATTAAATGTTTTCAAACGCTTAGAATTTAGTAATAAACTACGTTTTGTTCGTCAATCATAGAAGAAATGATAGAAAATCGCACAATTTACTTTGAAAGGATTAAGTTACTACTGTTTTTAATCTGTTATGCCATTTGGTTTCATCTTGTGCTTTTAATAATACTACTGGTCGCCTAGCGATCAAAACTCGACCCTAATTCTATTTATATTTTAAGTTTGAACTTTACTAAAGTTTTTTTTTTCAAAGTAGATACATAGCATATAACCTCTATGATCATTGCATAGTACTTTTTAATTTTCTTCTTTTACGTACGGATCATGTCACAATACGTCATTATGTGTTTGACTATGGATGTATGAACATAAGTTATGTATATTGTATGTACTGATTATTTTAATTAGTTGAATGTATTTCTCATGTAAAATATAGCTCTTAAAGCATATTCATATTGTACGGAAACCTCTAGGAGCGAGTACAATTGGCACTGGCGGGGTTTAAAATAAAACGTGTTTTCACTTTAAGGTGTGTGTGATAAAATAATGTGTACTTATTTTTATATAAATAGAGGTTAAGGATGGTAAGAACTCAATATTGCATGGTTTTTTTTATCGCTGGATTACCGTAAAACACAAAGGACAGAAATGATAACTAGTGACATTGAAACCTGGCTTGACCATTTTACACTATATAGAGGTAACAGCATTTATATGAAACTTCCTTTGTGTCAGAGACGTGGCTCGTGAAACAGTCACATTGTTTCGCTTTGAAGTGCGAAATAAAACAGAAACCGTTTGGAACATTACATTCATACTATATTGTGTAGCTACCTTGCCTTGTTATATTCGAACAATGAACTTTTTGTAAGCCTTATTTATTCAGGAAACTCTTTGGTTAAGAACCTTCCCTGAAACTATTGTATTATTTAGTTTTAATTAGAATTTGAAACGGAACCCTCTGGAGTGCATCAAACTAATTTAATTGCTGTGTTTCGTATCCAATATCTTACCAGCTTTTAGCCACTTATGGTTAATTGTTTTTTTTTCTATTAGGGACACATGCAAACAAGCATTGCATGTGTCTAACATGGTCAGACCATGGTAGTTTAACAAGATTCCTTTATAATCTAAATAGTCAGTTGAGCGAATGCGACGAGATATCAAGAGCAAAAGAGAGATTTGGATAAGAATAGAGGTGAGTAAATAAAAATGATGATAAATAAAGTTTATAGGTGACATAACAAAATAAATTATTAAGTCTTAGCTTTACATTTTACGGATCGGTAAACTTGGGCCTCGGGCACTGGCTGCGACATCACAGTTTGTGAACATTAAGATGCCTGTTTGTTCTGTGTCTGGGTGTCTGGCTGTTTTATAAAGTAAACATGTTATCTGGTTACGTTGGGGGTACAAGCTCAGCTAGATTTGGGATGTAGGAAGTCGTGTATTATGAATGACCTAAGCCAAAAAAATATTATTTGGTAAAATTATATTGAATTTTTACCTGTTTTCACTAATTTGAATGTTACTTGTTGTTGATTTTTGAGTTGATCATTATGTGTAGGATGTGTAAGCTCGCGAAGAGCCATCTCGATGGACGGCTGCTGCATGATGTTGGAGTGTCGAGGCTGAGCCTCTCTTGATCGGCTCAGCTTGCGGAAGAAACTGACTTTCTTCGGTTTTGAATTGGAACCTGTCAAAATAGAAAATAATTAGGTTATTAAAATATTATATGTTATTTATAATGGTACCAGTAAGTCAAACCAATTTATTAATCAAAACAGCAAAAAGAAACAAATCCAACAACCGGTTATGTTTAAACCTTATGAGAATGATATGATGGTTAAGAGGCATATTGTTATCATTAAGAAGTACCATGCTAAATGGATGTGAATCGCGGTATCGGTTAATCGATGATCAGGCGCACTCAATTCCAAAACCACATTCTCGTTTAAAACCTTCGAAAGATGAGCGTTGAGGCGTTGGCGTCGAAGGCGTAGAGGTGCGGGCGGAGGTTGCAGGTGAAGGAGTGGGCTCCGAATATGGCCGGGGTGGAAGCAGACTGAGGGAAGACGCTGTGGGAGAGGGGAAATGCGCCGCCGATACATCCGATCTACGGTCTGGCTCTGGAGTGGTTACGCGTATGTTGGCCCCGAATTGGGGGGTACTAGCCACTTCGAACAGTGCATCGAAGTCACGATCGAATATATTCTTCCGCGAAAACGCCGGAGTAGGAAGGGGAGCGGGAAGTTCAAATTCATCGGGAGCAGGGGTTCTAACAATTTTCCCGAATTCATTGTCCTCGTGTCGCCCGAGCTTCTTGAGGAGCTTGGCTTTGGTGCGCTCGCGCAGTTTAGCCGGGCGCTCGAGCGACGGCGTCGGCGAGGCCGTCGCGCGCTCCGCGGGCTCCGGGGGCGCCGTTTTGAGGGGAGTGGAAGCGCTGAGTAGGGTGGGGGTCGGGGGCGGGGTTTGCGCGCTAGACGGCGCGGGCGGCAGCGGCCCAAAGAGGACGTCGAGCGTAGGCCGCTGCCGTGGCCGGGGCAGCGATTGCGATCTGTATGTCAGGGAAACTACTTCATCCGCAGGATATATTACGTACATCCCTGGCGAGACCGCATCGCGCAGGCCCCTCGCACCCTCCGAAGAGGATTACGCGCGTCAATCGAGCTTACTTCTGCATCGGCTGACGAATATAACTCTTAACAACTTTTCTTTCGAAATATCGTTTTCACAAGTATAACAAATTGGAAAGCTTAAGTTGATCTAAATAGTGGAATGTTTTCGATAGTAACTTTGCCTTTTGCGTATTAAAATGTTGAAGAACGATTAAGGAATGTTTTATGGGAGGGATTTTGAGCCGTGACTAAAAAGTAGGGAGGATGTTTCTTCGCACATTGTCAGCCGTAATTCCAAACAACGCATCTTCAACCTAGACAAAAAGAAAAATAATATAAAATTAATACTTGTATTGAATATGATTTGAAAATGAATTAAATGAAAGTTGCAGAAAGATTTTTGTGTATTCTTCTTAAAACAAACAACGAAAGTAAACAGGCTTCACGCTCGCAGAAACGAGTGTTGACATTGGAAACACCTGAATAATATATGCAGGAACCAGCTTTGTTCCACCGTTCCACCGTCTTTTTTGTTTATTGTTGAAAAAAAAATGTTTTCGGTTCCCAAATTAAATAAAAAAAAAACTTCTCCGTTAAAACCAAGTACTTCAGCAATATCTACATTTCTGTGGTTGGCTTTTGTACACTTTAAATTTGTAGGTACATTAATGCTTAATATCGAAGACACTATTAATTTGAAACCTAGGTTTAATTAAACAACATCAAAAGCATTAAATATTTTGTTGAATTACTTGCAAAGCAAATGGTTAATAAATTATGTAATTTCAGTCAGACTCATAATACTAAATTGAATAGAAAGTGTCCTAGTAAAATTTTGACCAGAACCCACTTTAGTTATTAAGTTTTTAAAGGGTAATTTTGATTGGAACACTAACAAAGGAACCAAGCAAAATGTATGTAGATGTAGACATCGACCAGCTAAAAAGTAAACTAGCGGCAACTGAGACAAGCGGGTCAAGTATCACCACAATAGCCGAGGGCAGGCTCCGACAGGAGTAGCTCTCGAAATTTTCCCAGCGTAGCGATTCTGGCGTAGATTCATTTAAATTTCACTTCACTCACGCTAATTAGAGTGGTGGTTTACAACAAAGGCTCAAAACAAAGATCTATTTAAAATGATGTGACAATACTTTCTCACAATGATAGCATATAAAAGTACTAAGAGCTTAAAATACGCTGACGCGGGAATAGTGTAGAAGTGCGCGGGTGATGCGTCGAGTCTTAGACGCGTGACTTCTATATCTAAAGCTTAAAATACATTAATAAATTTGTATGACTTTGACGTGCCGGCTGGTGCTGTGGTTTAATATCCGATCTAGCCACGGATTCGATTATCACCCAGGATAAACAATTTTGTGCAACTACAGGTTTATTCTGTATCTTAAACTAGTTTAGTAGTTATTTTGTGATTTCCTTTCCATAGGTAGGACCTGTGAGAGAGAGATAGCTGTGTGTGAAGAATCTCCCGGGATATTTATTGATTTATGAGTGGCCAGTATGGTTTTATAAAATAAACATATATTTTCATTGGCTTTATCTGTACGTGGTAATTTTATGTTTAATATAAAAGCCAACATGTAACTTTCGGTAATTTTAACACACATTAAGTAATTACGCTGTAGCAGCGTATTTTTGGCTGCGGATTAAGGAAGCCCTCATTAAAACCACGTTTTTGGTAAAGCATAAAATATTTCATTTCAGCGTATATTTTAATGGTAGTAAATCATTAAAGGTAGGTCATTATAGGTACAATTAACATCCTAATGTGTCGCCTTACGGTCTAAATTATTATACGATCCCGATTTAAAATCGCAAGATTGATGTAGAATTTTGACATTACGTGTATTAAAATTACTCTCATAAAGGTTCATCAATCAATGGATTTCCGATCGGGATTGCATATTAATTTTCGCAGTTAATGATGATATTACAATGTTCGATTGTTAACTGAGTATGTATTCGAATTTAAATATTCATCATCTGAAAAGTGCGTAAGTATAAGTCGTAGGCTCATTTTTATATCTCAATGTTTATTATATTTGGGATCTGAGTTTAAGAAGAAGAATATACATATATAATTTATGCTAAGCGCCGGAGATTTAATTAAGTGTTTCCTAAAGAAAAGTCGTATAATCTATATCTACATGTAGTTCAAATATTTGATTAATATTATGAATTTCATTGTTTTATTTGCATAGGCATTTGAATGTATGCATATCTGTTATACGTCTTAATCACGTATAAACGAATTCAGAGGAAGTTGGCACACAGAAAGAATTTGTACTAAATCAACACATAGTATCATTTTTATTTCGAGAATAAATTAGATCGCTCGGGAACAAGATTTTGATAAGACATTTAATACCCTACCCTACTTACTCAGATATGCGAGTACAGAGATGAGATTGTATGAGCTACAATGCATCCGCTTTGGCGACTCGCCTACAAATCTTGTGAACAGTGGAGAGCGGGAAATGATTTATAGCTATTTATAACCTTTTAAACGACATACTTTGCATTTTTCACCACTTCAGTGACAGTTACTTTTTTTTCAACACGACTTTTTTTTTCATTACAATTTTTTGACGTTTGCCTACATATTTTTAATACATTGTAAAACGTGATATTAAAGAAAAAATATTTATTAAAATTAATTGTAGTATCGTTCCTACTCGATACTAAAAGAAAATCAAAAAAAATTTAGTTCTAAAATATCTTTGACTTTAAAATGAAAGTCAAAGTAACGATGAAGACTTATATATATACGGTCGTTTGAACTTACTTGCCATTAACTCTTAAAATAAATCTACGTTCATAAATGATTTAAAAGATGTATCAAACGTGAGTCTGGAAAATATAGGTTTTATGAAAAGTGCTTAATGAAGATATTCATCATAATAACTTTTACTAATATTTAGAGTCAATGAATATGATTATTAGTTCAAATTTATACTTTGCATAATTATCTGGGTATTTAACTAATCAACTATGTTATCTAAGTAACCGAATTTTCACCCCCCATCTTATTATTAATTGTTGTAAAAAACATTGATCTTGGCGATTCTGTGCTGTTCCAATTGAATAACAATAAATAATAATATCCAATTGATTGATTTTTATCTTTTACGAGTATACCTAGGTTTTCCAGTATCCGGTGGCTCAGAATAATAGGGCATCAATTCAGTATCCGGCCGGATACTAAGATAGTAGCCAGATAGGCCGGATACCGGAAAGTAACCGGAAATTCTGTACATCTCTAGTCACGACTAGTTGGGATAACCTATTTGAAATCAAGCCATCGTGTTGAAACAAAGGTAGCTACGTCCCCAGTGTGTAAACATTATCTGGTTTCATTTAAAGTGGATGACAAAGCAAATACATACCTACCTACAGTCTACACCTACTCGTGATACAATGTTTGAGTACCGCTGATCATTTCACGGCTTTGCAACGAGATCCTATTGTTGATAAAGGACTTGTCTCCGGGGACACAGAATCTACTTTGTAGTACTTTGAGAATTATTTTGATATTAGACAAAAAGGGGTGGATTAATAGTTATTTTATTTTCATTCAATTTGTTCATGTCAAAAACATTGCAGGTAATATAAATTAAAATTCATTAATAAATTATTTACTTAAACAAAGGGAAACGTTTAAACGAAAATAAAAGTAATGGGAACATTTCTTCCCAATGTTTGCTCTCGTAATTGATTTTATTAGGCTCGAACTTCGTAACGAGTAAAGTTTGAATTCTGTCTACGAACGAATTCGTAAATAAATAATGAATCATTACAAAACTTCAGAAGTGAATGCATCGATTAAAGTGAAATGATTCCTCGTTTTAAATAAAATTGAACAGAAACATAGAATTTAAAACGGTTGAAGACCCCAAAATATATTTATATTATGTTAATGTAGTAGTATGTTATGTTTTAAGGGGGCCGGTAAAATTACAGGCACATGAGACTTAACAACTTCACGTCTCAGGGTCGACAATGCATTGGCGATGCTCCTAGTGTTGCAAATGTCCATAGGCGGCGGTGACCACTTACCATCAGGTGGACCGTCTGCTTGTTTCTCGGCCAAAGTGGCATACAAAAAAATATATATATATTTATTTTTGTAGTCTAAACATAAACAGTTAATTATCTAATCAAATTCTTCACACGACTTCTTAAAATCATAACCTTTTGTCGAATCTAAGAATGAAAAATCTTATAAACATTAACAAAATATTATTTTCAAAGCGTAATATGAAGACCATTGGAGATGAATAGGCATTTTTCAAATTGAAAAGTGATCTTAGATGATAATGCAAATATTGAATGTTTTTGCCATGCTTTTTACTTTATCCCATTATACTTAAAGATTTTTTTTTATAAATAATCAGGTAGAATAGAAATTTCAACCCTCCTTGGGATCGGAAATGAATAAAAAGGTTGAGTACGACTTCACAATAGAGAGTCGTTGGACCACTTTTTTCTCATTAAGTGAATAACATTCTAGAGGTAACAAAAGTGTCACGTTGCATAGCTATTTGTTGCTTATTGAATTATTTTCCACGTTGGGTGATATAAAACTTTTGTAAAGGTTTTTCACTTTTCGCAACAATTGTATTGTGCCTGCTTTTTTGAAATAAAAACTGGGCAAGTGCGGGTTGGAGCCACACACAGAAGGTTGCATGCAATTATAATAAAACCGGCATGATCTTGTATGAGATTAGATTTGAGATCAGGTAGACTAGCCAATATTCTAATAAGAGACACAAAAGATTTTGGATACCTCACTAATATTGCTTTTTTGTTACTATCCATGGGTTTTTGTTTTTTCACCAATTTGCCATGGTAAGAGATGATGCGGCCAAAACACTTAGACAGGAACCAGTTTTCAATTGAAGCTGCTGGAAATCTTACAGATGTTTGGATTTTAGATTTTCAACTTGAAGGTGAAATAGATTCCTTGGAAAATGTACCAAGATTTCATTCGATAGCAATTATGCTCAGTTACTGAGAAAATTGGCCTTTTCATCTCTTAGAAGTAGAGTAAAACACTTGGGTTTGTACCCAAGTGTTTTACTCTACTTCTAAGAGATCCGTAACATGAAAATTACGGTACGAAACCCTAAAAGTAATTCTTGAGTAAATTTCACGACAAACTTTCGAACGAAAATCACGTGGCCAGGCTACATACTTTATTGATATTAAATTTAGTTAAGTTATACAACGAATACCAGTCGTATCTTCGTTCTATTTCTTGGCAAGGGGAATAGTGAATGCTAGCACGAACTTACCATCGTGGCATTTCGCTATTAGAACTTTTGTCGTGAGAAAATCTTCTACCCCTATTTCTTTGTTATATTCTACTGAACAGCTTTGTTTGAAACTACTGCCAAAATTCTTACAAAAATATGTGTGTTAAAATTTATTAAAAAAAATAATTAAAAGGTTAAATGTCTGAAAAGATTTAGTGGTCACTTTTTATGATCTCAATTCGAGTTGTCAAATGAAATTGGCATATTATATAAATTCGTAAGCTATATAATCGACTCGATAGTCTTAGTATTGGCAACAATTTCCATCTGGATGTATTCTTGTGTAAGTTCCACCTACACGCCGCGTCTGCTAATCAATTTATTTGTGGTTAACGTCAGCGGCCTTTTTTCTTTTCAGCTTGAAAATAAATAACAAATGAGTATTATTATTATCTGTATCCCTTGACTCGCATATTAGCGCTTTGCAGCGGATGTTGTTATTCGGAACTAAGCGAGGTCGCGACTTTGCAATATTTGTACGATTCAGTGCAGAAGGTCGTTAATACTCGTAGTTTCAAAAGCTTTCATACATTAGAGATGATAAATTCCTGTACAGTGTCATCTGTCTTGTTTTTAATTCTTAAGGCATCTTGAAGTTTAAGAAATATTAAAATAAACAACTTTAATAGTTGGGTACAATAATAAACACATTATAGGAATAAATAGGTCTGTAACAAAAGAAAAACTATTACTTAGTTAGACGAATGATACAATTGCTAGAAAAGGATGTAAATATCTATATAAGTATTAAATAAGTAGCATATGTAATATGTCAGTTATCTGGTATCCATAGTACAAGCTCTGCTTAGTATGAGACCAGAGGCCGTGTGTAAAGAATGTCCCTGGATATTTATAAAAAAAATAATTAAATCTTTAAATAAGTATGCAAAAAGATAAGTATGACTTTTGCCCTTTTCGTGCATACCCCTCAAATATTAACAAGGATACATCCCCAAGTACATATATGCTCTCACCAAAGTACTACTTAGAGAACGTCTTAGAGATATCAAATGTCGATCCCTTAAGTACACAAGCAATTTCGCAACGTTAGAAGTCAACTTTAATATAGAAATTTCTTGCGAATACTTGATAATATTAGGGTCTAAATTAAATAGTGTAGAAAAGGTGTATTTTTATTTCCGAATGTATTTTTAAAATGAAATGCGCATTGATGACTAAACTTGCGGCACGCTATGATGGCCGTTTTGACGTTTAACAATGATAATGAAAAATAACCTTTATACCTACAGACATAAGGACAACATCTATTGATCAAACAGCTAATTGTATGATGATGCAAATCAACCTTATTCCAAATCAATACAGTTTCTTTTCCTATGACAATCTGAAACGTCAAAACGGTCATCATAGCGTGCCGGTAGTATAGTTTTCTTTTTCTGCACGCGGGGTCACCCACGTTTTCGAGCGATCTAATGTATCCCAGGATAGCAATATAATGTCTATTAGGAATAACGTACTTTTAACAGTAAAAAAATAATCTGAAAGGTGTCGTGTTGTGGTTCTGGAGATTACTCTCCACATTCATACAAACTCTAAATAGCTTTATTCATACATTCGTGTTATTTCGAGTTTTTTTCATTGGATTTTGCTTTCCTGTAGTTTTATAAAATTTAAGAGTTCACGAGTGAAGTGAAAAAAAATTGCGCGTATTTTGACTTACATTTTCTGTCAAAAAGTCTGGATTTTTTAGGTAACGGCATTGGTTCTACTAAAGCTTAACATACTTAACTCAATATACGAGTAGTTTAATTCTGTCTGTGATAGACCTTGTACTTTTTTTAAAATTTATTATTGATCACTTAGTGGGTGCTGTCTTTGGCTTTCTCTCTTTAATTGTGTAGCCACAGATAGTATCCACTGGCAGAAGGACCGTATCTGTTTCCATACAATCGCCTTCCAAATGTGAACGCGACATCCAAATGGAAATATACAAATAGTACCCATATAAATATTGAATGAAGCAGAATCATCGGGCAAACATTAGATACCTACAGGAACGCTAGAGTAGTTTCTAGATAGAAATTCAAAGCATAACAATATTTGTTCCCTAAAAACGAATCCTAATATGTTTTTGTAAAAAATCCTCTACAAATAGAAGAATAGCATTTTCGAAGCTAACAAAAAAAAGGATGATTTCGTAAAATAATTGTGATTGATATAAGTCAGATGTCGTAAAAATAAAAATCGTCGTAGTCGGAACAACACTGTATGTAACCTTTTATAATTCACATAAAAAATTTAAGCGATCAAAGTCTCGAGCATGAAATTAGCAGCCTCTGGAAAATAATCAACTTCACTTGAAAAAGGAATACTGCTGACGTAATGGAAAATGCAGAGATGCTTGGAGTTTTCCGCATAAAATTAACCCAGAAACGCGTGAACATCGCATAGTAAACGAAGTAAGTGTCGACTATCATTAGTAGAGGAAACAGGCTATTGCGGGGTACAACTCATTTCCCTCGTGACATCGGTTTCCGATATGAGAGAACGTTCGATTGCATTTGTAATGTGTTTGTCTATTTGTGTACAGGAACAATCATTTTGCACAATGTGAACTATTTCCTACATTTTCAACAAGAACTGAATAGAAGATCTATCATTGATACCATCTAGCATAAGGCCACTGGTTGAATGAGATGGTTGTCTTTGACTTTTCAGTAGATTATATTATTAGTAAACATGTAACAACAAGTATGGTAGGAAACATATAAAACATTAAGTTATAAGTGGGTTTCTTTACTTTGGCACACATTCCTAAAAAAATAGAAATTTATTTAATAACAGCTATTCATAAAAAAAAACAACAGAGTTTCTGCATTGTCAAACTAAAGCAATTGTAAGACCAAGTAATTACTTATTATTAATATTTAATGGGTGTATGAAAACAAAACATTGAAGTATATATTTAAGTTTTATTTTACAATCTATATATTATGTCGTAATAAATTCTAACAAAATAAAAAAAAAATCGCCTCCTATGCGTTCCCATTCACTCGATTGCGGTCTGCTACAGCGGGACTGGTAGCTTATTTTTAAAACCTTCCCAGGTGTGTGAACTACGCAAGGCAAGGCTTCATAAAATAAAATCGCATTGCAACACATGCTGGAAACAGCTACACTGGTAATACAGAAATAATTACATATTACCCAAAAGTTGCCGAACAGAACGCTTTAACGATACGGTTTTACGGAAATATAGAGTAAGTTGGATATAATGATAGGCAACATATGGAATATAAATGAAATAAGAGAACTGTCGTTTTTTAATTTTGTCAAAAATACATGAAAATTTCACTCAAGAAATGCACTTATAATGTTTGTAAAATACTTTTTATTTAATTTTCTTTGTATGTGGTGTGAACAATAAAGCATATTTGTATTGTATTGTATTGTATTGTATTGTATTGTATTGTTTATAATACTAGCTGTCCCCCGTGATTTTACCTGCGTGTCCGAGGGATGTCACGTTTTCCCGGGAAAAAATATACTTATAATATTCCAGGATATGCTCTATCTATATGCCAAGTTACATCTAAATTGGTTTGGTAGTTTTTGCGTGAAAGATTAACAAACATCCATACTCACAAACTTTAGCATTTATAATTAGTCAGATTTGTACTGAGATATCAGTTTTGAATGTTACTTCATTTTAATACTTAGACAATGACATTGTACCCTAGCTCAGTTGGTACTGTTGGTAGTAACGTCAAATACGACGACAGTAAGAGTTTTTAATCCTACAGCTTGCGCTTTCAGTAAAACATCGTGTGGAAACCGGTGGCAGGGTACTTTGTGTTACGCGCTTGGCTGGCTACCACCGTCCATTAGAAAATCAGTCGCTAAGCACTTGCAGGTGTGTTCCGGCAGCTACACTTGAGAGACAGTTCCCTTCAAGGCTTTATGTGCTAAGAGCTAGAATTCTCTCTGAAAACTCTTGAATTTTTCATGTTAATGACCATTTAAACATTTGGCATGATATTTATTGGTATGCCAGAATGTCGGACAATTCTTACAGTTTTATAGGCAGTTTACTTCGCTTTTTGATGGTTATAGTAAAACCTACCTTGTTATTTGTATAATATGTATTATTTAATAATATTAAGTAATTGTTTTACTTTGTTTGTCCATTTCCCACCTGACCGAAAATGCCATTAAGTATATTAAAAAAAAACAGTAAAAATAATGTAATAATATCGTAGTTACGTCATTCTGTGCCTAGAGATAACACTGCATAAGTAATTTCGCTGATTAAACAATCGAACTGATGACAATTTGAAACTGGAAACCCATTTATTTTGCAGCTGCTGAGTTAATTTGTGATATAGCACTGTTTGAAGGGTCAAAGCTTAAGCTCATTATAATTTCAACGAAAATAGGATAACGTGATTAAATTTGTTTAGTCAGCCTTCATAGAAGCCTTACATGGCTTCGGCCAGTTATATAATATAACTAAATATTATTCGAAATCATATAAAAATACATATTTAAATAATCTTTCACCGGTACTTAGTACCCAGTTTCAACGTCGATGGTTGCTAATGCTGGCCTGGAATTAAACTCAGCAATTACAATTTTCAACACAATATGTAATAATATTAAGTGTGTTCTGCAAGAGCAAGCGCTACGACTTAGCATTGCCGCCCTTAAAATTTGAGCTTATATTGTAATATGTCTTCTGTAAAGGGGAATTTAATAAATAATTTGAATAAAGATAGATGTCATAAGTTAATTCCGATTTATTTACCCTTTGACTATTTTTACATATACCCACACAATTATTTTGATTTAAAATGTTTGCATAAATAAACTGCGAGTTCATTTGTGTTGCATGAAAGGGTAGAGGCACTCTTCTATATATATAAAACACAAAAAACAATCTACTTATTGCTTTTTAGACCAGGGTCGATAATTTTTGAAACCAAAAAAAATTACAGTAGGATGTAACCCATTAGAAAAGGAGGGGAATATGATAAAAATAAAAGGAAAAATAAATTACGGTCGATCCGAGTTCGGGAAGTGCCACCCACTTCCCGAACTGGGATCGACCGTAATTTGGTGAGTTTTTAAGGGTAAAAAATGGTTTATCTTCATTTCCGGCAAAACTACAAGTCCTATGAAAAAAAGTTAAATAGCAAAGTTGTAGGTAATAAAAAGATCTATAACTTTTGTATTTACAATTTTTTCACATAACCTCAAAATTTAGGTGAAAATTTCAAATAACCAAGTTTTTGGTTTTTTATTTATATCTTTTTCAAAAAAATTATTTTTTCTACGAAATTTGGTGAAAACTTACCTTTTTATGTCCCAAATACACTGTAATTTATTTGATTTTAAATATTTATTTTTTCGCCTTATTTTAACTTAATATCGAAAAAGCACCCTTGTTTTCAATCGAAAATTCTGACGTCAAAATATCAGCTTTTTCCAAAAAGTCTGTGGGCTTTTTGTTCGTTGAAATATCTACTTTCTGATGGTGTAAAAAAAATATACATTACTATTGGAAATGTTCTCAAAAAATGCAAAAAATTGAAACTCAAATTCGACATTTTTTTTTAATCATTATGTACAATTTTGAGGTATATATTAAAATTTATTTACCTGAGTGACCTTCGGTAAATTTTAGCCCTTTTCATGAAATCTTACTAGTTTTTTGAGTAATTAAAGTGTAAATTTTAATACATACCTCAAAATTGTATATAATGAAAAAAAAATTTCGAATTTGAGTTTCAATTTTTTGCATTTTTTGAGAACATTTCCTATAGTAATGTATATATTTTTTTACACCATCAGAAAGTAGATATTTCAACGAACAAAAAGCCCACAGACTTTTTGGAAAAAACTGATATTTTGACGTCAGAATTTTCGATTGAAAACACGGGTGCTTTTTCGATATTAAGTTAAAATAAGGCGAAAAAATAAATATTTAAAATCAAATAAATTACAGTGTATTTGGGACATAAAAAGGTAAGTTTTCATCAAATTTCGTAGAATACAATAAATTTTTTGAAAAAGATATAAATAAAAAACCAAAAACTTGGTTATTTGAAATTTTCACCTAAATTTTGAGGTTATATGAAAAAATTGCAAATACAAAAGTTGTAGATCTTTTTATTACCTACAACTTTGCTGTTTAACTTTTTTCCATAGGACGTGTAGTTTTGCCGGAAATCAAGATAAACCATTTTTTACCCTTAAAAACTCACCCCCACCCACTTCCCGAACTCGAATCGACCGTAATTTATTTTTCCTTTCATTTTTATCATATTCCACTCCTTTTCTAATGGGTTTCATCCTACTATAATTTTTTTTCATTTTTTACCATTTTTGAAGGCTTTGGCCCTGGTCTATTTAGAGACTTTGAAACTATCCAACCGATGTGCCCCAAAACGCGAGATGGTTATAGAAAAAAAAGACAAAAAATAAATATACTTGCCATACTACAAAAAAAAATTAACACGTTATTATTTGACATTTCATTGCGTATAGTAATAATCTTTGTGAACCATTTTAAAATACATTTGAAATGCAAAAGAAATATATCATTCGAAGTATGTCCCAGGTCCCTGGATATAAAGTAAGTAAGTACATATGAAAAAGCAGTACGACGTCAAAAATTGGCAATATTGTGAAGAGCAACGTACCTTATGACGTATAATCTCCTTACTAACTGGCTGATAGTACTTCATAATGTAATACCAGTTGTCATCTTTGATTACTGTTGTCAATCTATTGTAATATATATTATTTCTATGGCTTTTGAAAATAGCTAATTAAAGCCAAGTTTCTATTGGTTTATCTTTCATTACGTATGTATCAATTTAATTAGCTATTTTAATTTAATATGTCGAAGAAAAATGCAGAAGGTGAAGAAGAGCTAGAAAAAAAAAGCTATCTAGCCAGATACCTTCGCCCGGAAAAATTTGACGTCGAGACTAATGCTTCCGGAGCTGGTGAAAAATGGCGACACTGGTTTCATACCTTTACTAATTTTCTAACAGAAGAAATTCCGCACGGAACTAACAATGTAATAAAGCTTAAGTTACTAGCAAACCACCTCACTGCTAATATCTTTACTCATATACGAGACTGCGAGTCTTACGATGATGCCGTATCTATTTTAAACAAAACCTACATTACGCCACAAAATGAGATTTTAGCCCGTCACATTCTTGCTACACGAAAACAGAAAAGTGATGAGACGATTTCGGAGTACTGCCGTACTTTAAAACTACTAGCACAAGACTGCAACTTCCAATTGGTCTCGGCACTAGAACATAGAAATCAAGCGATACGTTGCGCCTTTATAGCAGGTATTCTATCACCTAAAATTAAAGAACGTTTATTAGAAAATACCTCTATACCCTTGGATGAAGTTCTTAAGCAGGCCGTAACCATTGAAACAGCTGAGAAAGATTCCGCCACAATGAGCGTTAGTATCCCTAATACATTAAACGCTCTGTCGACGCCTGCTTTACTTAAAGAAATCTCACAACCGCAAGTCACACCAAGTTCTAGTGCTGCAGTATCAGTTCCTCTGACAAGACATCAATCAACAAAGCGCTGTTTCTTTTGTGGTGGGAATCTTCATCAGAGGTTTAAGTGTCCTGCTTTCCATGTTTCTTGTCAGATATGTTCCAAAAAAGGACACTTTGCGTCAGTTTGTCGGTCACAGAGCTCCACCACTAGCAATGCCATATCCACTCCTATAAACCCTACTGTACCACAACCAAAGTCTATCAGCACTGTATTTTCAGCTGCATCGCCGTCTACTTTAAAACAAGCAACAGTTGCCATTACAGTAAATGATATCATCGTAGACGCTCTCATAGATACAGGAAGTTCTGTGAGTTTCATCGAGAAAAATATAGCTCATATGATGAAATTGAAAGAAAGACCATATAAACAAACCATTAATCTGGCATCGCTTAGCCACACATCATATGTCGATGGAATATGTTTTGCTACTCTTATTATTAGCAAACATAAATATGTAAACCGTCCCCTTTTAATAGTGGACAACTTATGCGCAGATGTTATAATTGGACATGATATTTTGAAAGATCATTCTAAGCTTGAATTCCAATTTGGAGGTACTAGAGAGGCTCTCCAAATCTGTGTAATGGAAGCTTCTGTACCACCAGCCACCATTTTTACACACCTGTCTGAAGACTTAGCTCCTGTCGCTATTAAATCTAGACGCCATAGCGAAGAAGATCAAGAATTTATTAAGATAGAAATAGCAAAACTCTTAAAAGATGGTATAATAGAACCAAGTATATCTCCATGGCGCGCTCAGGTCCTGGTTACTGGTGGTGGAGGACATCGCAAGCGCATGGTCGTCGATTACTCCAGAACTATCAATAGGTTTACATGCCTGGACGCGTACCCACTTCCTAACATAGAATTGATTGTTTCAAAGGTAGCTAAGTTTAATTACTTTAGCCAGATCGACTTGAAGAGCGCATATCATCAGGTACCGATATTAGAAAGAGAAAGAAATTTTACTGCGTTCGAGGCTTGTGGAAAACTTTATCAATTCACGAGAATACCATTTGGAGTTACCAATGGTGTAGCCGCCTTTCAACGAACTCTTGAATATATTATCGATAAGGAAAAGCTACAAGGAATCTTCGCTTATCTCGATGACGTTACTGTTTGTGGCAAAAACAAGGAGGAACACGATAGAAATTTGCGACAATTTATAGCCGTAGTGAAGAAATACAGACTAACGTTAAATGAGCAAAAATGTAACTTTAGCAAAAGCACGATAAGCCTTTTGGGTTACACGATTACAAATAATACGATTGAGCCTGATAAAGATCGACTTGTTCCTCTTATAAATTTGCCGCTACCATCTAATGCCGCTGAACTCAAAAGAGCACAAGGGCTGTTTGCTCACTACGCCAAATGGGTCAACAAATTTTCCGAGAAGATCCAACCGTTAATTAATGCAACCCACTTTCCTCTTAATGAGACTGTGCAGAACAGCTTTCAGCAACTAAAAGCAGACATACAGAAGGCAGCATTGGTTGCTATTGATGAAATGGAAATATTAACAGTTGAAACAGATGCTTCCGAGTTTGCTTTAGCCGCGACGCTTTCCCAAAAAGGTCGCCCCGTTGCATTCTTTTCAAGAACGCTATCAGACAGTGAACGCAAGCATGCTTCTGTAGAAAAAGAAGCTTGTGCCATCGTTGAAAGTCTCAGAAAATGGCGGCATTATCTACTGAATAGACATTTTATTCTTATCACAGATCAGAAATCCGTGAGCCACATCTTTAGCCAAAGTCATACAAGCAAAATAAAGAACGACAAATTTGAAAGATGGAGGCTAGAACTATCATGCTACAAGTATGACATCATTTATAGACCAGGTAACGAAAATGTTGCAGCTGATGCCCTCTCGAGAGTTTGCGCATCCATAAGTAACAACAAGTTATATGAACTACATGATGCCCTTTCTCATCCAGGAATAACTAGAATGTACCACTGGATTAGGCAGAAAAATATGCCCTACTCTATCAATGATATTAAGCAAATGACTGCCTCATGTCCAATATGCGCAGAAATTAAGCCACGATTCGCAAAATCCAAAGGAATACTTATTAAAGCTACATCAGCTTTTGAGCGACTGAATATTGATTTTAAGGGTCCTTTGCCATCAAATACTAAGAACAAGTATATACTCACGATAATAGATGAATTTTCACGGTATCCGTTTGCCTATCCTTGCGCGGACATGACCTCTGTGACTGTCATAAACTGTCTCAGAAATATATTTTTTGAATTTGGTCAACCCCTATATATACATAGTGACCGAGGTGCTTCCTTCATGTCAGAAGATCTGCAGACCTTCTTACGAAATTGTAACATCGCATCTTCTCGCACAACGCCGTATAATCCGCAAGGAAACGGCCAGGTAGAAAGATTGAATGGAACTCTTTGGAGAACAATACAACTTTACTTACGTTCAAAAAATCTACCCATTGAAAATTGGGAGCAAGCTTTAAAACCGTCACTACACTGCGTACGCTCACTTTTGTGCACATCGATAAATGCCACTCCACACGAGAGACTATTTAACTTTCCTCGAAGAACACCTGTTGGAGAATCCCTTCCATCGTGGCTCGTTCCAGGTCCAGTATTGTTAAAAAAATATGTACGAGGTTCAAAGACTGATCCCTATGTGGAGGAAGTTGAGCTCCTGCATAGTAACCCAAGTTACTCGTACGTGAGACGCAGCAATGGCCAGGAATCGACGGTGTCTAACAGGCATTTGGCGCCGCTTCCTGTTACGTTGGTGGATGAAGCTGAGATAAGATGTCGAAATACGGAAAACAGAAACGATCATTCAAACGATGATGAAAATAATGAAGAAGAAATTATTAGAACTCCTGAAGCCGATAACAACGGTGCCGAACTACCTCAGGCCGTTCGTAGATCAGCAAGGTTAAGGAGACTCCCAATTCGTCTAAATGATTACCTCCTCGATCAAGAAAACATAGAGGGGGTGAATGACGTATAATCTCCTTACTAACTGGCTGATAGTACTTCATAATGTAATACCAGTTGTCATCTTTGATTACTGTTGTCAATCTATTGTAATATATATTATTTCTATGGCTTTTGAAAATAGCTAATTAAAGCCAAGTTTCTATTGGTTTATCTTTCATTACGTATGTATCACCTTACACACGCGTCGCGGTTAAGTTTATGTGGGTTGTAAAACGTAAACGAACCATCACATACGCTAGTTTATTATCGTTGTAAATGACAGTGGAGTAACATGAAGTCATATTTTGATATCTAATACTTTATATACTTCTGCACCTACGTAAAATGCATTAAAAACTGTTTGATCAATTGTATATATTAGGTACGTTATAATAATTTACTTACAGTTTTTATAAGAAGGAACTTACATAAAGTTTGTCGTATATTTATTGGAATTCAACCAATATGGATATATTAGAAAAGCCGTTTCTTTTACAACCGTATTGTATTATTATAAAGCCTGATTTGTCTATGGCCAGATTTAGACGCAGTATCTGGCTGTTAGTTTGATTTCTAGAAAAGTTTTTGCAAAGTCTATGAATAGCGTATGAGCGTATCCAGGATTTATCTATTTATTGAGAAATCGACCTTAACACATCGGCTTATGATCGTATTTTTAAAGAAAATCTGTTTTTGTTTTACTTATCCCTTTTATCATATTTTTTCCAGTACATCGTGATTAATAAAACAAGCGTCTACAAATGCTTTTGAACTCTTCATAAATATTATCACATCAGATTTTGCTACTTAAACAGCCATTTTCATTTAGCTTTATGAAAATGGAAAGGTAATCACTTGTCTCGTATCGTGACGAACACTTTTACATGTACCTTTATAAAGTTCGTTAAACTCGTTGCTTAACAAATAATATATTAAACTAGTCTCCCCCGCGGATTCGTCCACTTTTCCAAGGGATGTAACATTTTCTCGGCACAAAAAGTATCCTATGTGTTATTCCAAGGTATTTTCTATATATATGCAAAGTTTCGTCCAAATCCGTTTGGTAGCTTTTGCGTGAAAGAGTAACAAACATCCATACATACAAACTTTAGCATTTATAATATTAGTAGGAAGTATTTTAACACTCACTTCACTAAAACGAACGATGTTGTTGCCATTGACACCAATAATCAACAATGTTATGACATTTTTATGACGACATAGACTGAAACCTCTCATAAGTCATTATTTATCGTAAACTTTTAACGCATCGCTAAAAATAACAATAACAACGGTTGCTTCAATCTTACTTCACCGATATAAATAAAATTTACTGTGACGTAAGCCTCGTTGGACATACCAACATGAAAATTTTACGTTGCTGATATTTTCTATAGAATTTTCGGAAGTTGGTTATTATTTGTGGCAAAAATTTACGTGCTTTTGTGATGTTTCACTCCATATTTCGATCTGTTTCAAATCTTAAATCCAGTGATCTACATAAAAGAAGTTTTCGGCGTAAAACAACGTAATTATAGGTTGGTAAATACGTTATAACATAACACCTCAGCATTCCTTCACCCAGACATTAACCGTGTTTATTACTGTCATAAAATACATGAAAAGTTAACTTTTCTTAACATTTTATGAAATCATTTACGTTTAAGTTGTATTCTAATATGTATATCATTTTATTGCTATTTTTCACATTGATACTTGTAGAACTGAAGGAATTACAAAGTAATTAATTTGCGACAAGTAATATTTCTGTTCGGAACTTTTTGGCTTCAAAAATACGTAAAAATATTGCCATTTAAAAACCTTTGAATATTTTTATTCTATTAAAGTTTTTTAATTTAAAAAAAGGATTTTTTGAAGACTTGGTAATTGAACATGGTGTATAAAAGAATCTCAATTTGGTTAAAAAATATTAGAACTCTCATCGTTTGGCTGAGACATTTCTTTTCTTGTAAATGACACTTGGATTTCGTTCTTATTAAACGAGTCTTTAAAAGTTATGTTTATCTTCAATTTACGAGTCTTTGGGTAAAAATTGCTGTTTCATGTTTAAACGTTTTGTGTTTGAACTTTCTTTTTTGCATATTATGAATGAAAATTTGGATTTGTTAGACAATTTGAAGTGTTTTATCATACTTACTACGGGGTGAATTTTCAAGTGGGCGTGGATGGATTTTAAACTATGAGAAATAAAATAATGGGAAATATATTGAAAGGAGAACTCTTCTGAGAGCCTAAACTACATCTATGGATTTTCCCTTTTGATTTTGTAAAAAGCACTGTATTACACCATTTAATAGAGTCGTTAGTAAAGATCTAATTCTGGCATAAAATTACAATGTAGATATCAGTTTATTCAAATCCTACCTTTCTTTGAGTTTGCCATTAATCATTACTTAATCGATACACATACATATATGAGTAAGTTTAAAAGAAAAAAACCCTTTACAGCACCGCACTAAGGAGTTTAGGAAAAAATAAGTAAGTGTATTAAATATGTAATAATAATGATTGAATCTTTATTGATTGATCTCATCCAATTTATCAATTTCTCTAAGTAATAACTTGAATAGCTTTGACCTTTCACGAGCCTTTCTAAGCCCTAAAATGAATAAATGGTAGCGTTTTTTCTTTGTTATAAAGGTTAGGATCGCGAATGTTATAGTAAGTACAAGTTAAAAAACACCAACGGACATTTATGTCAAAGTTACCGCTATTAGTCTCAAGAGGTGCGCTTCTAAGAGTGGAAAAATATGCCCACGTAGCGTGTGTTTATTACGAAAGAATTCCCACCGAGCTCAACTAATGAAAATTTATATGACGGTCAGTAATGCCGATGGGGCTTGCCGTCTGGTGCCACCGCGGCACCCCTCGTGTTGATGAAGGTTTGAGCCTATTCGAAAAATTACTGTTATTTGTTAATGTCACCCGAAAAAAGAGTTAATATCCCCCTATCCTCCTGATTTAACGTTGAGTAATAAAACAAAAAATAAACGGTTTGCCTTGAATAACTAAACGCATAATTTCTTTACGCCTTTTTAGAACATGGTTTTCAAAGCTCTTTGAATAAATTTATTTCCTTCCTTTAAATGTAGTGACTGTATTGTTCACATGGTGCTGTAAATATTTTTGTTTTAAAATAAACTAATTAAATATAGTATTAACATTTATATAACATGATTGATTGGCGTCAGATTTGTTGGGTTAATACTATAATAGTAGGTAGAAGTAGGTTCCAGGATATCCCTTCTAGGAAACCCTAGAACTTATGGACCAAAGGCCACAATAACACTTATCATGCTGAGATTCTGATCAAACATAACCCTACGATACATAATAAAATAACTGAACCAACATCAAAATTTTATTAAGATCAAGCGATGTAATAATGACTAACCATTGCATCGGTGTGCGGCACATGAAACGATATCAAGACATAAACAAACAAAAGCCAGACACGCTCATAACTTCCCTCAATTCATTATTACCTGATTGCCAACAATTCATACGAACAGCGCTGCAATCAACAAGTGTTTATAGCGAAACGATTAAACAACATTTCAAACTTGACCGACATTTACCGCAGCACTTGGCCGTGTAACAAATCTGTGTCATACGCAGCGATCCTCCCGTCTATTTTGGCAACTCATTACCTATCTATCCGTGCCAGAAACTAGGAGACTGTGCGAACTATGAGCATATTAGTATCTCCCTGATACACTATCTGATTGCGTGTAATAATACTAAGATGAAAGCATAGGTTTATAATGCTTCTTTCATTTTCATTATCCAAAGGATCATAACTAAATTAATGGCTACAACTACATAGTGAGTATTTGTTTCGACTGTAATCTGAACTCATTTTATAACAAGTTACTACCTGACCCGGCACGTGTTGTGTTACCATATTTACTTTATTATAAACTATAACTGAAAATGTATCGTTACAACAATTATTATATTCGATTGGCATCTTGTAATCCTATTGCGGATATGGAGATGGAACAGAATAATATAAAAATCGCGATTAAAAAACAGGGACTAATCGTAAAAGAGTGAATTTTTTATGGCATGTATTTGTTTAATGCTAAATTATAATAAAATATTATGTCGTACACAAAATGTCATACAAATCGGTTCAGCCGTTTCAGGGGAGTTTGGTAACAAACACCGTGACACGAGAATTTAATATATTAGATTACTCATCGCTTCTGAATATTTTGCAGAAAAGAAAACTAAAACGATTCTCAAAAAATATTATTATTATTGCAAAAACAAAATTGCCATAATCTAATCTCGATGAAATAGGTGAACAACGAATTTAAACATTAGTATTTACCTAAGAATAGAACTGATTGTTTTAAATATAATTTATGATAAATACATTATAAATAATAATAATTAATTGAACTTTATTTCACAGACATCGACTACTATTTTCAAACTGTGCCATTTATTTATTAATCAGTTATGATTTATCACAAATGAACCAACGACGTACATGGAGTAAACACTGCAAATGATCGCACGGCACGTTATTGGTTTCAATTCTTCAGTTCCGGAAATTTCGATATATGGTCGACAACGATACATTCAAGGCGATTGTAGATGCTGATAAAACTCAACCTGCGGCTGAGTTACAGGCAGCTTTTGACATTAGTATCAAACGGTATTGGACCATTTGCATCAAAATGACAAGGCTATAAAGCTAGACAAGTCGTGTGGCACCCCCACACGACTTAAATGATTGCCAGTGCAACATACGTATCGAGACCTTCCTTTGATGCTCAACAGGCACTGCAACTAAGGGAATTTTAAGCGCATTGTCACTTTATACGAAAAAATTATTCTTTATGACAATCATACGCGAACATCCTGTTGGCTACACCCTGGTTCAGCATCTAGGTAATGCCCTATATGGAAACATACACCTAGAAAAGTGATGGTCAATGTTTGTTAGTCAAATACCCGTGTGGTTCATCACAGTTTCTTACCATACGGTACCATTCTTACTGTGGAAAAGCACTGAACACAATGACGGAGAACACGCAAGTCATCTTTGGTCAATTTGTTGTCCCGACCTGAAAACACCGTATGACCCCACACCGCATAATAGGCGGTCTCCAAGCTACAAGAGCTCGGATTGAATGCTCTCTATCATTCAACGTTTACACCAAATCTTGCAGAAATTGGGGAACTTCTTGATAGGAAATAAATTAGATAACTGTATAAAATGTCTCTTGAAATGTTTGTTGCCTCCCAATCTAGTTGACTTTTTCAAGAGGGGCATTGGTAAAATATACGAGTATAATTTAATAAATAAAACTCGAAACTATTTTGTAGAAAAAAGTATTCCAGACATCAGACCAATGTTGGAATGTATTAATAATGCATCATATAATTATCACATTAAGTACCTATACTAATCTCGTAATAAGATTTTTCATACACCATCAATCATAACGATTGGAGTCATCTATCATCATATAACGAGTAAACCTGTCGGCTCAATTTTTATTACTATCGATTTATTGATGGAAAGGTACTAAGTAAAAAGTATTAACCCTTGAAATATGCTTATACTTGCGTTTTAGTTCGAGGGAAAGGAGATAAGAGTACTAAATTCTGAGTAAAAGGTCAGTTTTTTGCTTTTCACGCTTTACTCAAGAAAACCTTTTCTCTGATCTTAATATATTATTTGAAAATGACAACTATGCAATATATTAGGCGTATGTATGTAGAGGCTTCTAAATGTGTATTTTCTATCTGACGATAGTTTGAGCAAGTTTAAAGTTGTAAGAACCGTCTGCCCACATTAAGTTTTCAACCATTAAAGTTGGTTTGAAAAGTATATTAGACAGTATCAAGCTTATGAGATATGGACATACATATTTTGGATCCACACTTTATGATTTGTGTAACGCGATTTTTTATTTTAGTGTAAAGTCACTAAAAGACTATTTCCTAATGAACATTGTGCAGTTAATTTTAATTTGTGCAAGAAAGATCTATGTAAGTGTGTATGTATTTAAAAAAAATGTATGTTCACCAATATCTTCGTCAATAATAGACCTATGTTAAAAATCCATTCTTTTTTAAATATAAAGCATAACCGTCAACGTTCATCCCGTCTATGGAATCGTATCGTTTTACTTTTTGCAACAGTTAATTTATCAATGAATGTTTTAATTAATTCATTCATCTTAATATTTATCCTCGATTAAAACATGTAAATCTCGTTTGTCTGACTATAAGTGTGCGCGCTGCGTCCATGGTGCGCAGAGTACGGGCCAGGTCCAACACCGTGTTGACGATGATTGGGGAAAAACAGTCTTTTTATGCAGAATTATTCGGCAGAAAACATATTGTACAAGTGTTGGAGATAAGACTTATATATTGTTGTACCATATATATGTCATACCATAATAAATGTTCTTTTTTTATCATAAACTATTTTATGTTGTTCAATAAAATGATCTGAGCTTGTAATTTTTATGCAATATGCATATAATGCAATATTAAACATACATATGGTATATATAATATAACTATTTTGACACATACATGTATACTATAATTCCAAGTAATTATGTTGTAAATAAATTATAGTGTATTTCCCTACAGTAATTCCCGTTAAAACAGGGGCCTCGTTGAAACTACCGGGAAGTGTAGGGTACTATTATACAATCTAGCTTCCGGAGAGTTTAATTTATAAATTACATAATGTTTGTGTTTTACAGCGAAAAGTGAAAAATACAGTCTCAATCACATGACTAGCTCAATAGAAAACGATAATGTCAGAAAAATATATTTTAACCTCATTTACAGTGCGATTTATATTATTTATATTTTACCATTCAAAAAAATATTTGATGAAAGTTTCATTTAAATTTCCTTCTTCATTTAATTGAACAAATGAAAAATAAACAGAAGTAAAATAAATTATATAAAAACACATAATTAACATTAAATTGGGTGAATAAAAAAGCGCTATTCAACACGTCAAGGGCGAGTAATTCCGCCTAGGGTGCTAGGCGGGCGGACGGACGGCCGTCCGCTGCGAAAGTCAGCTTTAAAGTCGCAGTTTTTGTTATTGTCAAATGTTCTCTATCTCTTTACTAATCTAAACCGCTATTTTTCAGATTAACGCAAAAATTCACAGTAGTTGTATATATGACGAAGTCAAAGGGAAAATTATCATAAATAAGTAGGCTTTACAAGTTAACCTCATAATAGTCGACCGACTTATAAAACTACGGAACTCCACACTGTGCGTGGCCCATCACGCACCTTGTAGGTGCGGTAGGTGCGGTGTACATTATATTTATGATGAATCAAAATTTTAAGTAAGTACATAAGTTTGTAAACGCATCCCAACTAATAGTTTCCCAATAGTATGTTACATGGAAATACTTTTGTAAAACTCATAAAATTTTTTAGAGATTTTTTTATCAGAGTTATTTAGGTACAGTCAGTAACATCCAAATTACAAAACACCTATTTCCCTTGGTCAACCCGTCAATGCGCGATGACGCATGAACGGCTGGACCGATTTCGCTAATTCTTTTATTGTTGTGTTTGTTATTGTCAGGAGAAGGTTCTTATGACAGAAAAAATGATTAAGTTTCGTGGAAAATTAGAAATTTTAAGAAAACATAACGACCATATTAACTTTTATAATGTAACCTTAACGCTTTTGACAATATAAACTTTTTTAATGTAACCTTATGGTGTTTGACATAAATGTCAGTCGTTTGACAATATCGTTTAAAACAGAGGCATGGGTCGGAATCATATTGATAAAATAATAAATTTATCATTACTTAGTGCACATTTCCCAGTAGATTTAATTGGTATATTTATGAAAAATTTTACACTTAGTTTTTGAGAAGTGTGTGTTCATCACAGTTACTTCAGACGCCTCATATTAAAAGTTCAATTGTTATGTATCTTAAAGCATATGTTTTTGGATTTTTTTTTTATTAATCACACAGTTCGGATTCAATATTCATATTTAAAACAAGACAACGACTGTCGGGTCATCTAACGAATATAATAATTGTAATACGATAAATTTTCGTGTAAAGTTTATAATAAAGTAAATAAGGCAAAACAACGATTGCCGGGTCTGCTAGTTTATAATATAAACAGGTGTGTGTTTCATTAAACATTTATTTAATTTATAAAAACACATTACTTAAGATAATGATAAAACTATAAAATCTAACCGTTTATTACAAACACTTACTCAATTCCATGATTCTAATTTCACCGGTCAATTTGATCCGTGTGAAATGACATAAACATCCATTAAATCGTCCAGTAATGCACGGGTCGTAAATCGTACTAAAGACAATAAAACGTTTAGCGCCGACTGTAAGATCGCTTCCGACAGACGGAACAGTATTTAGCAACTTTTTAATATTCAGCCAGTGATGGTTACTTACCACACATAATCCTCCTTTGACATAATTAATAAGTTTGAAATCCAAATGTTTATTTCCATCGTGCTGTATAAGAGAAAATGATATAAGAATTGGGCAAACTGTATTGCTTTGGAATAAGGTTGATTTCCATCATCATACAATTAGCTTTTGGATCAATAGATGCACCTTATGTCTGAAGGAATAAAGGTTATTTTTCTTTGTCATTGTTAAACGTCAAAACGGCCATCATAGCGTGCCGCAAGTTTAAATATAGTTACAATTCTTAGTCCTAAAAATATTTGTCCGGGTTCCTTACAAAATCAAACCTGTTATTGTAGAAGATTCATTTACTTTATAACACGTGAGATTGACTGTTTTGATTTATAAATTGAAATATTATTATTAGGAAACTGTGACAACTTTTAGTAAAACAGATCAAATAACAAATGAGTAAATATTCTTTATAATTATTACTCAATTTAATTTAAGAATTATGAAATGTTGTCCATTATACTAAAAGCTTTCTATATTGCTGACATAATATTTCCGCCCCGCATGACTCCTTTAACGTTTTTTTATAGTCGAGGTGGAAATCTCTAGAGGATACCCGGTTTCAGATTATGGGTGTAACCGGGTTACGTGGGATTCTTACCCACTAAAACCACCTTGGCTTCATGTGTATATCAGTAGACCCAGGGTTCTCCATTGAATTAGTGCCGATGCGTCCCTCTGACGTGTCTGAAGCTCCATCTTTGAGTAACATTGCACTTTTGTCCACCCAGCTTACGACAAAACCAGCCACGTTGTGCTCTCGCCTCCCCAGGAACCATTTTACAGAATGGCTGAAGTGCCGCTCAAGGTACCTACCGCCTATGGACATTTGCAACACTAAGGGCATCGCCAATGCGTTATCGACCCTGAGACGTGAAGTTGTTAAGTCTCGTGTGCCTGTAATAACCGGAATCTAACCGAAATGCAGTAATACAAGTGTACTACTGCTTCACGGCAGAAATGGGTAAAGTGGTACTACCCTGGACAAACTCTGCACTAAGAGCTCTACTACTCCACTACTAAAGCACTATCAAGGGGTAGACGAATAGGAAGTGTTCTAGACACTATCCCAACGCCGTGTTCTCCGAGCGGGATCAAACTTCTCCTCTCCGCTGCCTCTTACTGCTTCATGATAGTTGCAGAAGGAGACTACTGCCATCCACGGCATCCATCTCATTCACAGCCTGTTCATGCATCTTAAAGTAGTTGTAATCTGGGTGCTGAGTTATTCGTAGCAATAAGTAGGTAGTATTTTCAACCAATCAACGTAACAGATGTTTTGGCATAAACAATCTGCAGGGAAAATCTTCATAATGAAAGCATATTACCTAAAGAGGTAAATATTTGAAAGATGCATAGTTTGTCTGATTGTGAGAATATCATGTTAAGTATAAAATCATTTCTGATAATTTATTATCCGATCTTATCTCCAAAGTTTGGAAATCAAAGGTCTGATAACATATTATGTATCAGAAATAAGGCAAAACCTTGATAAATTAAAATATACATTAGATTAAACCAAATATACACAAAACAGTTTACAAATGAATCGTTTTTAAGAATTTTTTATTGAACTGTTTTTCAGGAAATAACTTTTTAAGCTCCATACAATTTTTTTGTTAATCAATATTGATATTTATCCACAACAAAAAAATGCGTGTGTTTAGTATACGGGGATTGAAATCTATAAGAGCTTATATGCTTTGTATCACTTTCAACTATATAACAATATCAAATCAATCCAACGAAATTAGAAAAAATATTCAATTTATTAACCTTCCTAACCTTAGCGTTATTCCCAAAAACGTTATTCATTTGTCTGCAAAATATGTATTCACTATGATAAATGTAGGCATGGTTGTATAACTGCTAGTAAATACGTAGGTACTTTAGTTGACTAAGTTATATGTGTGCGCTATACCTTTATTTAAAAATGCATACCTATTCAGATTGTTATTTGGCTTAAGTATCTAAATGTGTTTAATATGTATTATGTCAAAATATTTTACCGCGATAATTGCGCCATTTATCTTTCAGGAAATTCCGCCATACTTTAAACTTTCTATATTCTGATAGATCATCACTAAACTATTTCAGGAGAACTCTCTCCCTCTTAATTAAAACGTTATGCCCGAACTGTGCCGATTATGATAATCGTGTTCTAACTTAACTAACCAGGAGCTGATTTTTTTTTGTTTCACGAAAAACGAACAAACTACATGGGAATACGGTGTAAATCATTCAAATCAGTTATTTCGTGTCCGAGAAAGCGGTAAGCATAAGAAACCTCATTTTAATAAAGGTCAAATATTTTTTCAGATGGAAGCTTTTTCTGATGGTTCATAATATGATTCATTTTACAAACAGGGTTTATGTACCAAAGAGCATTAAAAGTAAGCTCAGCTCATGCATACAGGAAATATTTATTGTTATGCTAAAATTAACTTTATATCCAAAGTGAAATGAGAACGTCGCGATTTATATTTGGTTCAATATACCTTTAAATTTTAATATATGTTGGAAAACGAGGGCGTCTGAAGGCGAAACGAAATCGCAATATACGGCGGGATAACATTAATATTTGACTGGTGTTAAAATATCCGAAATATCTGGTCAAAATGAAGTTATGAATTTTTGTTATCATGAATAGAAAATCAAATTCTAGCTAATATGAACCTTACAAATAGTAGTTTTAACAACACAGTAAGAACTGCTAAACAGAGAAATAAACAAGTCTATCTATGAATTCTTTAAGTAAATAAAAATACAAATTGACTTTTTATCCTCATTCCATCATAATAGTCAAATGTTTCGTAATGGGAAACGCCTACGACCCCAAAATAATCAGGACCTATCAACAAGATTGATAAACACCAAAATGGATTAAGGAATATTTTTGCTTACCATTTATTTTAAATAATGTTGATAAGTAAATATTATTAGTAGGTATTGGGTAATAAGAACAAAATGTATTGTTTAAAATGTAAGACACTGAACCAATTATAGAAAAACATTGATTTAGACCTAGAAGAACAATATAACACTGATTTATAAAATTAAATAATATATCACTTTAAAGGAAAGGTAGACTCATTTAGGTAAAATTAATAATATAAAAGATATCCCAATCGAGCTTCGGTATAATAAATAAGATCAGTCTTTGCGACACTATCTTTAAGCTTTATGGTTTAATCGTGTTTACCTTTGTAGCTATACATACATATATAAACAGTGACTTTTCATAAGAATGATTTTATTGTTCACTCGAGAGCATGAAATTTGTCTTAGGTTATTAAAGTAACTGTTTACAATCTTGGATTATAATAAAAAAAAATATGTTTCTGTAACGCTATCATTTAATTGAATGAAAATTTTAAAACTTTAATAACAAAACTTTTAATAAAATATTATCTTTGGCGAGGAAAGATCAATCCTTACCTCAAGGTAAAGAGTAACAATAGATGCCTTTTTAGCCGACTTCAAAAAAGGTGGAGGTTCTCAATTCGTCTGTATTTTTATACTATTCATCCGATAGCGATGACATTTCTGTGAGATGTTCTACGTACGACAGCGAAGGTTCCTGACATAGAAAAGACGCATAACATCGCATACCGGGAACAGCTAGAATGAAATAAAAACCAGTATAAAAGAGTTAAAAAACATATTTGAATCATACATTTATCGATCAATTCATCGAGCGCAGTTGCGACAATTTACGAGGCATCCGAAATAACGTCGACACCTCGTTATTGTTTCCCGCGGACTTAATTAAAGGCGCCGTAATGCCGACACGTCCCGTTAACTATCCTTTTGTTGTGCTTGTTTTCGTATTATTGAATACAAAATAACAATGAAAGAAATACAAGGTCTAAATATTTCCTATAACATTGCCGTTCAGTAAAAAAAAAAATCTAATTCTCGAATTGACCCGTGCTAGCGATGCGTCTTTGCAAGCGCAATCATCATACACCCATTTGTTAAGCTTTTAACCATGCCAATTTGACGAAAATGAATCAATATCGTTATAATTCTAACCTAACAATCTGCTGAAAATACAGCCGATGATCCAGTATCATCAGCTTCCACAATCGCCTTTAATTCGTCGTTACCGACAGCAGTTTTCGGCGACCACGGGGTTCATTCTTCAGATCAAAATTTCCAGAACAGAAGCTTTGAAACCAATAACGTGCCGTGCGTTGATTTGTTGTGTTTGTCGTTGATATTATGTGCACAACGGAACTGGTATTGAATACATTACTCGTATTTTTGATGTGTTTTTGTGCTGTCAAAAACAGTTCTAATGTGATGAAAACACAATACTTATCTATCAAAAAATGGTAGTATTTAAATATAGTAATCCCTGTTTTTAAAATAAAATGAGTTTTTGAATTAGTATTCACCGCCTTACCAAAATTAATATAAATTACATTTGAAACGGTCAGTAGGTACGGAGCTCCATAGGTAAAAACCTTATATATATATTATAGGTCCAAATAATCAGAAATACTGGTCTTCAGTATAGACCCATGAAAAAAGTACGGTGAACTTTATGAAATACAGTGATTTATATACAGTACATCAAATTGTGTTTAGTTATTTACCTGCACAGGCTATTAATAATACCGGATGTTTTGTTCTGTACCCTTCGTACGTACTTCTACACCTACACAATATTTAAATAGTCGCCAATAACTTTCTGAGGAAAATATATTGTTTGCTTTATTTACGTCAAGTGAAACCCTTAGGAATTATTTTATCGTCGTTTGATATTTTTTAAAGTAAACACTCTATTAAAATATAAATGTAGTTCGTATTTTATTTACATTTATTTTGCTCCACATAGTAATTTAGCTTCATCAAAAAAAAATATCAATAGAAGAAATTAATGAAACAAATAATAAAAATAACGAATTATTAGCTTTCAAAAGTTTTGAAATAGTTGAAGTGGTTACAGTATTGACCACAGTCATACTACTCCTACAAATTATTTCCAACTTCTTGCCATGGATCATAAAAATACACGAGGGACTGCCACGTAGTTTTCCCACAGAATAATCAATAGTCCCACGTCTCAGAGTAATAGCTATGCATCGTAGCATACTTAAAATGGTTTAAACGTTTTATAAGTGTAATATATCACACGGATCAACCCTGTCAAGTGTAGATATGTACAGAACGATAAGCACTTAATTAACTTTTGAATAACGCAAACTTTGATGATATTACTTTCAAAGTTCTGTTCGTAATTATAATTTCTTATCCATCAATTTGGGGATTAAGCTTATTATAGTATTAAAATCCTATTTCTATGTTTACGCTTTCAGACATCGACTAATTAAACCGCGTCGAAATGGCTACCTCTTCAATATTATTAATATACATATTTTGTCAAAGATTGGCAAGTATGCAGATGGACCACCATAAAGTAAGTGGTCGTCGGTATCTGTATTTGTATATACAGAAAGGGATTGTCATTATCATAGCCATAACATTTAGCTAATTCATAGGATTTGTACGATTTATCGATGAGCGAAAATTTTTACTTCATACTTTATTATGTCTGTGACAACATACGTAGCAATTTAATAAACATCTTAATTGAATGTAAATTTAACAAGCCTTAAAGTACATTTGTCTTTTGACACTAATGACGATCAATTAGTCAGTAAGACTAATTAATAATTCAATCAGTCAGTCGAAATGCTTTTGTATTTTAGGAACATTCGGAACTTGTTTATTTTAATTGCAAACGAGGACAGGGAACTGTAATTATCATCGAAGTATTACACGCTAAAATTGTGTAATGCTAATTTAGTGTTTGCTTCGTCGCGGATGGGCCAACAATTTGAAGTTGGGCCTTGGCGGGTGTTGGTGACAATGAACGGACTACGACTCAAGAGCTAAATTTACATGAAGCGACCCACCTGCGGCCGGGACTCAGCGCTCAGCTGTTCATCTGACGTACTACCGGCTCGAGCGATTTCCTCAAGCCACGACCTTTCAATTTTTTTAGCGTCATATGGGATTGACTTCTTTTGTTCGACATTCGATTATTTTTTGCTTTTATATTATAAATCACGTGTCATATTTCTTGATATCTTTTTTTTATTTCTTTTGTTTACTTATATTTTTATTTTCAATTCAGTGTACCAGGGGTTTGATTCTGTTAGGTAAATGATACTACTTCTACGATGTTTCATCGTCTCTATGCTCTGTCTCTCACTATCTAAGCAATCACGTGAGAGGTATGCTCTTCGAGGCCACGCCAACGAACTTTGAATTGAATAAAGGGGCGAGTTTTATTCCACAAGAAGATGATAAAAAAATCGAAACATAAAACATTCCTGTCTAATTAACTAAATGTAGAAACCTACCTTTGAAAGTATAAAAACTACAAATAAAAAATAGCTTTCAGAAAAGATGCCATTGCTAATGAATGAATCCAGAGGGAAAATGTTTTTTCAGTGCAATAAAGGTGAACATGTTTCGATGGAAAGATACGTACTTGTATTAACTGGAAATGGACTGGAATTTAATATTGGTGACAGAAATTGAGTTGATACGGGTGATATTCTAGTCAATGAACTGAACTGTAATAGGATTACTATATAATCCAGCAACTAGGTATTGGAAATGAAGTTCTATGTACAATAAGAGGTTTCTATCATACTGTGACATCCAACATTCGTAATTACTGCGTTAGTATTCATGTATCGATATGCAAATATTAGATTGCCCTCGGTCGTTCGATCATTAACGTTGATGACATGTATGACTGTAGGCATCCATTTGTCCTAAATGTCGTTATCGTGGTAATTTAATATAAAGACTTTATTTACGTTTTATATTTTTGACAACATAAATATATTAGCTGGTCGTATATGTTGTATACATCAAAGAGTTTTCGCAGCCTCAGAAGAACATTTATGTAGACTTGTTTTTCATAGATTTAATTAATCACAGTTTGTGGCATTTGTGTGGCTATTTACAAATTCATGAATTTAATTGTGATTCGAATTTTAAAATTTACTAGTACATACATTACAGTTTGCTAGTCCTAAGTATGTTTATCATCATCAGCTTATCTCCGTCCACTGCTGGACATAGGCCTCACCTATGGCACGCCACTGAGCTCGATCTTCATCTCTTTGTTTCTAACCGCTGCCAGCCAGCTTGATAGATGGAGCGATGATATAGGCAAGTATATTATTTAACGTGAAAAACTATCTCAAGACCGAAGTTATTGATTTAGGTACTTAATCACCAAAGTGTGGTCCCTTAAACGAAAACGAGATAAAAGTTTTACCTTCGTCTGTCATTGCTCATTTAGAGTGGGAAAAGTTAGGAACTTACTAAGAAACTTGTAGCAACAGATTTTGGTTACAGAGGTCAATCTCATGGGACTACGAATAAAATCTATTTATCTAAGTTATTCTTCATATGGGTTTAACATCATAATAAAATAGTTTTTTGAGTCATTTTATTTAGAGTGTTTTCTACTATTACTATATTGTTCTATTTTCATTATGTATTTAAATAAAACCCAATCTGTATCAATTTCCAGGACACAAAATTCAATAGAATTAGATAATACAAATTATTTGTTGAATGTTACACATGTTTATTTGTTAATATTCTTTGGTTCTTACTACCTTTTCTACCTTACGTTTTTATCATGTGTATTAGAAATCAAAATATCTTGTAATGAGTACAAAACAATAAAGAGTTAACAATTTCATACTTCGTACAATCTCCTCCAATGACTTATAAACAACTTTACAAGTATCGATGGCAGAACGTTGCAGAAAAGATTGTGATTCATAGCGGTGATCACGGAATAGAACAGTGAGGAAACGACTCAAGGAAGTAGATAGATTACTCTAATAAGCATCATCGATCCCATATCTAATCAAATTAGACTCTCTGAACTTTCCAGTGAATATAGGACACAGCCTAACGTTCCCAATTTTAAACTCAGCGACAAATACAGCTACCGGATTAGTTCGAACATATCGATCGGGCTTTCGACAATAGTAAGATTAGATAGATAGATACGTATCACTGACACATTCGTTGTTATTTGCTATGCTATCGACACTCTAGCACAAAATAAAGCACTTAAACCGTTTATCAGCACATAACATAAAGATACAACGGCTTTTTGGAAAAAAGGATACCATTATGCAAATAGTCTTCAAGACACTTAAAATAGAAACTGCTTCTCAAGGAAAATATGAAAGGTTATTTTGTGACTATAAGATAGTCTATCGAAAAGGTTTGTGTAGTAGTTAGGTATCCGCACTGAAAATGTCTGTTTGATCCGTGCCAGGGTGTAAATATCTAGATTAAATATAATTTTATTTAAACTGTGATATGTTTTTTTATACCACATGGGCCGACAAACAAGCGGGCGGTGGACCCACCTGATGGTAACTGGTCACCGCCGCCTATGGACATTTGCAATACCAGGGGCTTCGCCAATGCGTTGTCGACCCTGAGACGTGAAGTTGTTAAGACTCATGTGCCTGTAATTTCATCGGCCTCCCCCGGTACACAGTAAAACAAGTGCAGTACTGCTTCACGGCAAAAATGGGTAAGGTGGTAGTACTTTCCCGGACGAACTCTGCACTAAGAGATCTACCACTCAAAGATGTACCTATATATTCTTTTTTTATACTACTTTGGTAGCAAACAAGCTGACGGCCCGTCTGATGGTCAACTGTCACCGCAGCCAATTGACACTTGCAACACCATGGGTATCACTCGCGCGATGCCGACGTTATACCGTAGGTAAATCGCCTATCTGGTTTCCACACTATAAGCTGTCAAGAATATCCCAGGATATTAATAACAATTCCTTTTTCAGCTTTGCTTAAAAAATATTGTGAGAAGAATCTCCCCTTTTCACAAATTTATTTACAAGTATACGTCTTGCGGCTTCCCCCGTGTTCCCAAGGGATTTACGTTACCTCGGGATAACAATCTATCTATAACATATTATATCTGTGTGCAAAATTTTATTCAAATCCGTTTAGCCATTACCTTTACGACGCACACAAAGATTCCCATTTCTCGAATTTACTAATGTGTATGTAGTTGATGTTATTGAAACAAGATCGTAAACTTCTTTAAAACGAATATTATTCCAGTTTTATTAAGAAATGCTTATCTATTAGTTATTGCTAGTATCTTTAGAATAAATAGTAGAAAATAAAGAAAATTTAGGACAAAATTATGTCAATCAATTGTTCCTCTTCAATTTCGTTAAAAAAATAATACAGACTACAATATGTAAATATTAAATCTATCGGCAGTAAATATCGAAATTATATAAATGTTTAATCATACAGAAAACGCTCCGCAGTGTGGCAGCAGTCATACCAATGATATGCCTTTGAGGCACAAAATAATGCATGAAGCGCTTCCAACAATGGAACTGCCAGAAATATTTTTCCTGGAATGAAAATAAAACCTATAAAAAAATAGTATAAGAATCATTTTGGTAAAAGCGGCTCATTATTTATGTATAGTGTAAATATTAACACATACATAAACGTAACAATACATTTAGGTACAGTTAGGATACAGCTAGGTAATAAATAGAGATTCTGGTAGCTGTTCTTACGTAGAATGGAATAAGCCTTCCGAAACGGTCCAGCCCTATGAACTCTTATGATAGGTATTGACGGATTATAATGAGGCTCTTCAAGAAAAGAGTGAATAGGCTACTAACGGGAAAGAGAGCTCAATCTTCGGCCTCTTATTCAATTACCTGGTGAGACAGAGGCAATTCGCAATCCAGTCCCAAAAAGAATTAACCACACACCCACACGGGTATGTATATATAACGAGGTATATATACAACCATCTGCCTGTTTGACATAAAGTTTTAATATTACAATGCTAAAGTTAATTTAATTAAATAATATTAACTCTACTTAACCATGTCTGTATACTCTCATTCAGCTTATTTATCCACAAATGAGTAAAGTTCAGACATGTCACGTTTATTCGCTAAGTATGTGTTTTATTAATTTCAAGACTACATTGGTTATTGTTTATTTTAATTAAACATGTTTGCGCGCACATAACATATTATGTTACATTGTTGTTTAGTATTTGGAACTAAGCAATTTTTCGTTGTGCCAATCTTACCTACTTGGTTGCAATTTCAATCGGTCCAGGCTTTTTGCTGTGTAATTTGTGCTCTCGCTGTGTTAGTTGCAGTATTTTTTTTGAGAAATGAAAAGAAATATTTAATCAAATAGGCCTTCACAGGCTCGTATGAATGGTCAGACTAACACTGGTTCGGAAGGTTGCTTTTACTAAGAAGAGCCGGCAACAAACTCAGCAATTACTCTTTTCAAAATAAGATTGTGTACATAAAGATGTGTCCTGCTGGAGCGAGCGCTACACCCAAGCATTGTCGTCATTAAAATAATCATTTGTGTTGTAGAAAGCCTTTTGTACTAAAACAGTCTTAATTCTTTCCTTAAATTTTTGTAAAGGCAAATTGTGTACTGGTACAGCCCTATTTTAATGTTTCAAATTATAGGCACATGATACAACAGCTTCACGTCTCAGGGAAGACAACGCATTGATGATGCCCCTAGTGTTGCAAATGTCTATAGGCGGCGGTAGCCACTTACCATCAGATGGAACTTCTGCCTGTTTGACGGTCCAAGTGTTATAATTTTTTTTATTGGAGTTTGGAAATCAAAGAATAAATGCCATTTGATTCTGAATTTAATCGAATCGTTTGGTCACCCGAATTGGGTGCACATCCGAGGAGCTCTGAGAAATACCGTCTGAACGAGCCAGACTAGAAGGCACCATGCCGCGTGGGTATTTAAAGGACAAACGTCTAAGATATAATAAAATAATTATATTTAGAAAGTATACCATGGCTTATCTATTATATGCTTCGCTTATTAAATTTATTGTTCGCTAATAGATTGAGCGAATATAGATTATTATATGAATATATATATTATATGATTATAGATTATTATATTATTATATGCTTCGCTTATTAAATTTATTGTTCGCTAATAGATTGAGCGAATATAGATTATTATATGAATATATATATTATTATATGAATATAGATTATTATATTATTATATGCTTCGCTTATTAAATTTATTGTTCGCTAATAGATTGAGCGAATATAGATTTATATAATTTTGATTCTTTGTAAATATTTGATATAAAAAAGTGCATGAATGTAAACTATGTTTTTTCAGGAATTAAAAGGTAATAAATATGAAATATTTAAATTGTTTAAAATGAAGTATTATGTTTAGATTCTCTGTAGCTATTATCCACACACTGCTGAGTTTGGGACCCACCCGAGGGGATACCCTAATCATAATAGGGTCACTCAATCATATTAATTTTATTTATGAAATATTTGCAGTTATCCGCTTTGAACTCTCAGTCAGTTGATGGACTGAAAGTCAGTCAGTTAGTATTTGCATTTTTAAATATACTTATATTGTAAACATATGTTCCTACTAAATATACTTATGAAAGTATACGAAAGAATAATTTAACTTGATGTAATATATGATAGCCTGGTTATGAAAATTTTGAAAATAGGCTTCGTACTAACTCATTATTTAAATTTATGTATTTTAAGTACATTATGAAAATCTGAATTGGAAAGTAGTTTCTAAGAACTACTCAAACGTTTATTAGATCCAGTGAAATCTTAGTTTAATATATACTAGCTGTACCCTGCGGTATCACCCGCGTCCCCGAGGGACGCAACATTTTCCCGGGACAAAAAGTAGCCTATATGTTATTCCAATATATGCTCTATCTATGTGCCAAGTTTCATCCAAATCCGTTGTGTAGTTTTTGCATGAAAGAGGAACAAACATCCATACATCTATATATACATACAAACTTTTATAATATTAGTGGGATATCCAGTGAAGCATATTTTTTCAGTTTGTTTCCTCATCCAAGTCATTGCATACAGACACAACAATATTTTAACCCTAGAACGGATTTTGGCATTGTAAAAATATTTTATAAATATCTCACGATGTCATTGGACTTGGCACAGAGCGGACAGATATTATGATACTTACGTATATAAATTACTTGCATATTACGTAGGTAGGTACTGCTACGTATATCACTATATAATAACCTGGTTATAATACTATGAAGTGCAAAATCTTTGTATCACATATTAATAAATAGATCTCTGACCGGGTTTAGTTTTCAGCAAAAAAGTGTCCTCATTATTAGCTGAATAAAAGTAGAAAACTGGCACTCACTCGAAAACATGTTTATTTTAAGATACAATTGTAAAAAGCTCTACTTCCGTAGATCTATTATGTGGTACCTATTAATAAATATTACTCAAACGATTTTTTTACTATGTTACCATTTTAAACGGTCAGTTCCTAGTTTTTTTCATTTTCACTTATTTTGTACAAAAGAGTGATAAAATCAAAATATCTTACCAATTCAATGATGTCAATGACAGCAATATAATTAAACGTATACAATATAACACTAAAACACCCACTAATAGTTTGTTAACAGTTAACTACTGTACTTTTTTCACACTTAATTATTTTGTCCAACGAACACTTTAACTACTTATATATAAGCACAATCTATTTAAAAAAAACACACTGATTATATTTTTAATTCAAATGTCTTTGGTCATTTGCTTAAGGTTCTAGGGGTTGCTCTATATATAAGGAGGATTAAATAATGTCCAAAACTATTTGTAGAACAGTGTAAACAGTTCATAAACCATGTAGTGTAAACTTTTAAAGGTTGCAATCCGAAAGTTTCAGTCGTTTCTTGTGTATAAATAGGTTTTGGTAAAATTTTACTCTATGATGCATGATAAATTTAAAGAAAAAGTATTTTGAAGCGGGTTACACTAATTCTAGTGGGCTTAGTTAATCACTATGAGTCTTTGAAAGTCGACAAAAGTTCTGACTGGCGACTTTGAATGTCATTTTATGCTCGTTCGTAAATTTTAATCGAAGGATTTGTTTTATTGAGGATTTGATATAAGAGTGAAGCGTTGTTTTCGTTTGGTCGATCGTAGTCCATCGAGGTTTTGAGGAGTATCGCGTGGTATGACGCGGGCGGGCGCGGCGCGGCGGGCGGCGGGCGCGCTGGTCGACGTTGGACTGCCGTGATGCCGTGATCCCTGCCCTGCCGTGCGGTGCCACCGAGCGACAACCCTCGCTGACATGCACTCTTCGCTCAAACGACATGCAAACTCTGTGCAATTCTGAAAAGCCGCCGAGCATTTGCCATTTTTGTGCACTCCTGGATATAGTATTGCTCACATTTTAATAAAAGAAATGTAATGTACAATATTAGTAACGACATTAAACCAAGGACAAACAATTATGTGCATAAACTGTTTGTTATATGATATGTTTTTATTTACACTTAGTAAATACAATATATAGGTAAATATGACTTTAGAAAAAAGTTGTAGGTTTATGCATTAGTTATATGGTTTCCATAGTACAAACTCTACTTAGTTTGGGAGCCAATGGGCTAGAGTAAAAAGGTCCCAGGATATTTATTTACAATAACACAATTGACATTAAAAATAACACATTATAATTATAAGTAAATTGGCTTGGAAATAAACAATGTAGATGAGCTAGTTCTACACAGAATAAGAAGTCTTGTAGCCCTCTAAATTAACCAAAAAAGCAAAGTAATTTTCTTATTGGATATCATAAACAAATTAAAAACGAATTATTATATTCGCAAAGATATGGCTAAAGAATCTGTGCATGCGCAACGGTTGACGTGTCGCGTGTGACGTCACACATACGCCAGTCGACGTACCGGCTATTCTTGTCCGCGCGACATTTCCGCGGAACGCGTAGTCCGACGCGACCATCGAAAGGCGCGACATACCGCTGAAAATATTTGACGACATTCAACGGTCGATTGCACAAACAACCATAATTCTCGCTGTCTTCTCTGTCGCTATGCAAAACGCTTTCTTACGTATGTGTAACGTGAAGCTGTATAAATTTTACTATTAAGCTTGCATTGCTTATATTTAATTTGACCGGCTTGTCATATTTAGTTCTCGGGTGTCATTCTCTAAGGTAAAATGACACTAGCTCGAGGGTGTTTCGTCGCGGTCTCCATGCTCCGTCTGTTGCGCTAGCTACACTATCATTTGAGAGCTCCACTCTTGGAGGCCTCGTTGCTCCGGCTCGCTGACGAAGTTTGTATAAGCTTAATAAGGGGGCTGATTAAATAAATTGAAAAGATTTCAACAAATATTCCGGACATTTCCGGAGACAGATCCATTTTAAATTACTGACTCTTATGATGAGTTATCAGATTTTGTGATATTAGAGACAAAACTGTTATGGAATCCAAAAAATATAATTTATAGATGGTTAACGTCGTTGGTTAGATTTTCATCTGATTGTCCAATGTTGAGGCACAAATCAAACTTTTTAAGCTAATTATGAATGAAAAAAGGTAACGTACGTAAAGGTAAAGGTACCTTTTACACCTCTTTTTTTTACCTCGATACAGACTTGCCTAGTTAAGAATCCATAAGATATTAGCAGCTCTAGACACATAGTTGTCTGCGAAATAATGTCTTTTATATTATGATCTATTCCTATGCAATGTAAACTTTGTGTGGATCATGTTCTTTTACGTTAGTTTTGCACTAATAAAGTATTTTTAATTTTATTTAACACTCGTTTTTCATACCTAATATAAATATTAAATTTGTCCGTCAAGTAAAAACCGAAGAGCCGACTATATTATAGAAAAACCTGGCACTAAAGACGTCAAAATATGAAAAGCTCATTTTGTCAATAAAGAAGGTCATATAAAAATCATATTTAATGCAATATCTCGTCAACTGAATGGAATCACGTTTACTACGTATTCCTAACTAATATAATAAATGGGAAAGTGTGTTGGCTTGTTAAGCATTCACGGCTAAACCACTGAATCAATCTTGCTGACATTTGACACACACGTAGTCTAGGGTTCAGAGAGAGACAAGAGCTCTGTATTCCTTTTCACCTAGGTGTAAACGCGGGTCGGCTCCTAGTTTTTAAATAAACAGAAACTAGGTATCATATGATAGATTAATAAGAATAAGCTCAATATCAGTAGGATAATCTAACAAAATGATGTACCTACCTACTTTTAGAACAGCCGACTGGGGTGTTCTTCCTACAAAGGCAAGTACTAAAGTTTCGTGATTTTGCATGATTGTCCTTCTGTTATGAGATTTGTTTCATAATTTTAACACTCTTTCCCGAGATGTTTATTTTTCCAACGAGTGGGGTCACACTGTACTTATCATGAAGGCTTTGATACACTACAGTGTAAATAATATTACGATATACAAATTAAATGTTATCTTAGAACAACAATAACAAATTCAGTACTTCAGTACCCTTTCTTTGTTATTTTTATGATTCTTTTCTCGTGAAAATCCCGACAGACATAAAATTGGAATTGAAAGTGAAATAGACTGTCAAAGGGTTAGAGTGTATTAAAGTCACAGGATAAAAGTTATGTTACCGAGTAATAAATGTTGAGTGAAATTCTCTATTCTGCTATTGGTAAGTATGTATAAACCTTCTTCGTGAGTATTTGTAAGTAAGTTAGGGCTTCGAATATCCATATAAGTCACATTGTTATATTTTTTTAATGCTATTCTCAGGTTTTTGGTACTGGCCGAATTTTCTGAGTCGAGTTGGATTAAGACGAAAAAAATAATTTTTTAAATTGTTCTTTCATCCGGCCTGACATTGAAATTTAAAAAAAAATGTTGGCCTTTTTTGTATTTGTACTCATAATACCTATGATGAATATCATGTAGTATGCGAATTCTTTATAAAATACAGTAAAGCTATTTTAGTTATTTTTCTCCTTTGATTTGTGTTAAATAATTATACTTTACCGTTTATTTGTTTTTCCTGTTATTTTTGCAAGCAGTGATTTCCTGTAATTGAAGGAGCACTTAGTAGAGTAATTTGTAATTAGCCTTCAGTTTTCTTACAGCGTATTTATTTGTTGTTGGAAATCTTTCCAAACAAAAAAAATATATTTCAAATGAGAACATTAGGATTTTATTTTGTTGATATTCTTCCCATCACAATATGTACCTACTGTTAAACCTGTCCGTTAATTGTGCTATGGAAAATTAAAAAAAGCTCGAGTCTAACAATTACAGCGGAAATTAGTTCCCTATAATCCCCGCACCGCGGTTTCTAAGTTTTTCCTGGCACTTTCTTGAGACAAAAGCAATGCTATGTTAGTGTTTAATTCAAACATATGCTCTATTTATGAGCAATGTTTCATCCATTTTTTTTTAGTTTATAAGCTTTTAGATAACCCTATGAAAAATACGTAACCTAACCAAATAAAAAACTCTATGTGTTGAGAATAGAACCCTTAATCTCAAGTTATATGGATACGTATGTATTTAGTAATTTTTTATAAATTAAACTCAGTTTTATTTATGCCTTGCCGTTCGCGCCATGCGTTGTTGCTACCTCTTATTTGGTAATATTTCTGTGTCCGATTTGTTCTCATGCGTACGTAGAACAACTCATTAAAGTATCATCTCTATCAGATAAATAGTATAAGAAAGTAGGGTACAAACATTATTTATTATAAAGATGAAAAGTAATATAAGCATAATAGCGCCACCTCTTCCATGAATCAGGAACTAAATGATCAGCTAGAAGCGTAATCTCAAAGCAACAAAAACAGAACCATTCCACCCTAAACAACATGTTCATCGTTTTAGTACTCTCAGATATACCTAGATGGCAGGGAAATACAAAACTACGACATCGATGATACTTTTACTAAAAAAGTGCTTGAGATGAAAATCACAAGGTGAACATTTATATCTGACATTTGAATTTAATAAAGTAAATATTAAACTTTAAACAAATAATATTGATAGGTATTTTGTAAGTAATTTTTTTTTACATACATGAAAAGCAAATAATCAAAGTAACATTTATCATAAATGTAATTGTACATCTATCATACTAATAAAAATTAAAAACAATAACTATTGAATAAAAATGTCTTAGGATATTAATACATAATTATATATTAATGATGCAATCTCATTAAATATTTACGAATACAGATTTATTACTCCATGAGATAATGCAAAAGGAACTCCTGATATTGTATTATGTATGAGAGAGCAAGGCGGGTACAGCAATAATTGGGTCAAATAAGGGTCATGGCTTACATGAAAGATACCCCACAATGTGCCCTGCCCCTAACCCTTGAAAATACCTTTATAATAGGAAGGTACGAAAAGGAAACAATAAATCAATAAATATAATTTTTCTTACACAAAATTAAATAGAATACCTACAGGCCAATTCCTGAAAATTAGGTACCTACTAAATGAAATTTCATGACGTAAAAGGCCTTCATTCCGCCATGAATCCACCCTCAAAGAGATAAGTGAGCGGATAAATCTAATAGCTGCCGAGCTTGAAGACGCCTGCTTCTAAAAATAACCACTCGACCTCCTGTGGATTTTATGTACGCTTATGTAAATGGGTCTGCTACTTTTTCACGTATGTATAGGTGAGACTATACAATATTTGGTATGTGACGAAACAATGCCTTGGCAACCTGTGACGACTATGTGAAACTACTGTTACCAGATAAAGGACATTTAGTATAAATGCATATTACCCTAAAGGAGGATGGTTATAATTTTTATGGAATTACTGATTTTCATATGAAGTCCTATGACGAGAGTACCTAATGAATATTTTTGTTTGTGTGTAATTTTGACAGGCTGCGCGGTCATCGTGCGTGCGCACCTATCCGCCATCTTGGCTTTTCATCCCATTTCCATTTCAACAGAAGTGGGAGTTCGTACGACGTAACAGCTGTGAGCGCGAAACATCCCTTAACTGGGGTTTATTTTTTTAAACAATTGTATATTATAACATTCATACGCACACCATTGATTATAGAAGATTTGAAATCGCAGCGATAAGCGTTTAGCTTATAAAAGTTACGACAAGTGCAAATTGTGAGTTACGAAATAACATTACCGAATTATCGATTTTGTATGTTTCGATTCGACAAGCCTGGTGGCATTGTGCTTGAAGTTTGTTAATAGCACTGTTTTAGTGAGGATAATAAAAATTGTGTGGCTCTTTTAAGGTCTGAACAATAGCTGAAGGGAAATCGATAAACGAGTATAAGTTGCCCTCGCTCTCATTGCTTTGGCGTGAGTAGAATAGAGTCAGTTAACGCGTCGTGCCTCGCGATTGAAGAGCCCAAAATCATTACTGCGATAAATAATTATAGTGACACGTTCCCCTAGTGTCCTTTAACTACTTGATACAGGAAAACTGATAAAAGGTTCGTATTGACATCTGATTCAAAATCAATTGACATACTTTTCGTTTGTAGATTACATACAATATAGAGCAAATTTGCAGGTTTGTATATTTGTGCCTTTGTGTTGTTATGGTGATATATGGTGTACTAATAGGATATTCATTCTGATAGTGTATTATTTCAGTTAATATAAAGCTGCATTCGTTAGTACATAGGTCATCCTGTCACTTTTATCGGCCATTATCCCCGGACCGCTGAGCTGAGGTCAGATACCCCTCCCCCCACTTTTCCGAAGATATTTGATGTCACAACGAGACATGTGAGAGGATATCTCGTATATTATCTATTCCCGAGCTACTGAGCATAATAGCTAGATGGGAAAACCTCAACTGTAGCTTACCCTGGAATTCAACCATGGATTCAATTTATACCATGGTTTATATATTGTACAGGATTTATTCCGAGCCCATGCGTAAAAATAATAGGGTTGGGCTCGATTGACGTATCTAAAAATATGTACAGATTATACGACAATAGCAGAAATGTACACTTTGATAAGGGTAGCAGCTGTCGATATAAAATAAAGGATAGGGAACGCACACTCCAACAAATTCGAGCCGTTTAATATTAATGCATTTGTTTCTGTTGCCAGACATATTCTTTGCCTAATAGGTACTAATAAATACAGCTAATTTAAATAATGTTTTAACGGTAGGTATGATAGGTACCTATAAAATCCAACATATATATTTTACGATCAAAAATCGAAGCTTGTAAATTAATCGAAGCTTCTCAGCTCTGAAAATGTTTTATAGCAGTTTTTATATTTCTATAAATTTTTGAAATGTATTATTTTAGTTCGAATTAAAAAACGACTAGCATAGATAAGATAAGCATGAAGAAATAAGCTGAGTAAAAAGAATATAAAGAGTACCAAAAGGTTAAAAGAGGACAAGTCACGCAACTATTAATATTATAAGCCACAGAATTGACATGTTAAGTTCGTCGGGATAGCACGACCTACTCACATTTTCTTATTTGTTTCGCACCAGGGAGCCCGCATTGAACACTACGACATATTAACTACATGACAAGGGTTACGTGCCACCTTACTTTTCTTATTACATACATATTTAATAGTTTCACGTACAAGTAATTGTGTTCACTGGATAAAGAACTCTCACAAAATAAATTAAGTAAATTACAATTTTAGTAATGACAGCATATTTGTTATTGAAAAGTAAACCTAATGCTAAATATTATTAATTCAAATTTTATTTGGATCCTTCAATGTGCACTGCAAATTTATTGTTGTATTTTTTGCTGAAGAAGTGTAATAATTTCACGTATTCCAATAAGGCTCTTAGCTTTAGGTAGGTATATAGATTGATATTAAGCCAGAAAAATGATAATAGCAAGAATTTCAATGAGAGAAACGTAATGCATATTTCGTGATGAATCATATTTATTGGGTACTGAAACTAGGTCATGTCTGCTCCTGAATAGCGTTTTCTTAAGAAAAGCCTAGAAAAGCTCATTCATATTCATGACAAGATGAAGGTATTGTTTATTAAACATTTCTTCAATTATTTTTGCTTACTTCGACATTTTAGAACACAAATAAATGTTCGACATTCATTAAGATCAGAAGTTTTTCTAGAAAATATCCACCGTTATTATCAACTAATTTACCTATAGCATTTATCATTCATGCATGTCAAAAAAAATATCCTATCTCATAGGATATGACGACATGCCGCTATCAGTCATTTCCATTTCAGTTCGCTACACGTATGTATATATCTAATACCATTTCAAAGTGCACTATATCACATGTGAAATAAGTCCTATTTTAGAATTTAAAACATAATAGTCGATTAGACTTTACAATAAAGCTGACTACAAGCTAATGTGGGCTAATGTAAGTTAATACAAAGCGCCATAAAGTCGAGTTTCACTAATCAATATTGGGGAAACGTTTATGTTTTGCAGAGCGATATGCGATGTTCAGTATCATGAAACCATGCAATAGCAATGGTAGTAGGAATAGTGGTAGATAAGTCAATAATTACTTAGATAATTATGGAAGCTTTAAACAATGGAATAGAAAATAATTTTGATAAAAATGAAGAGGTGATATAATACACTAAAGTCTATTATGATAAATTTCCTACTTTATTCATATCGGTATTGTTTTCGCAGATGACAGGCGACGCAAAATGGCAGAAGGATGCGGCCGATCAGAACTTCGATTACATGTTCAAACTTCTAATCATAGGAAACAGCTCGGTGGGAAAGACAAGGTGAGAGTAATTTTATCATAATTTATTTATCTATCATCAGCATGAAGCCTGGACCACCATACCCATACGATAGGCACCATTTAGAAATTGCACAGAAACAAGTTTAACATTTACAAATCAAAATAAATTATATCAAAATTTTGTGGGCACTGATATAATTTAACCATATCTAGAACTCTGCAAACTAATTCAGTTGTAATACACGATATCGTAGCATCAGGAACGTCCTTCTAATGGGTAGTTCGATAAATGTAACTTATAGTAAATAGTTGTCCCCCACGGTTTTACCCGCGTTCCCGACGGATATCACATTTTCCCGGAATAAAAAGTAGCCTATATGTTATTCCAGGATATGTTCTATCTATGTGCCAAGTTTCATTCATATTCGTTTAGTACTTTTTGCGTAAAACAGTAACAAACATACAAATCTTTCCTCTTTATAACATTAGTATAGATAGATGAAGCTTGAAGAGAACTTTCAGAAATTATATCTTGCTATAAATTATATAATTTAGTTTCGTGACAAACCAACCTAGAAGGAGACAAAAATGTAAAGCTTTTAGTGCTGGGATCGTCCGGAGAAGTACTACCATCTTACTCATTTCCGATGTGAAACAGTAGTGCACTTGTGGTACTGTGTTTCGGTTAGAAAGGTACGGGGGCCGGTGAAATTATAGGCACATGAGACTTAACAACTTCACGTCTCAGGATCGACAACGCATTGGCGATGCCCATAGTGTCGCAAATGTCTATAGGCGGCGGTGACCAACTACTATCAGTGGACAGTCTGCTTGATTATCGGCCCATGTGGTTAAAAAAAATTCCACACCGTATTTTGTTACTAATCAGCATTACTTTAATGCTAATGAGGATTCAGGAATGTTTGAGAGAAGCGCACATATTGCGCTCACTTCAATTCATTAAGGAAATGTGACACTGATGATAACGATTTCAAATATTACATCATTATATTACAATTACAATGACGGACTTTCTGCATCAAACCAAACATACATAATACTCATAAACCTACTTAATTTTCAGCTTCCTGTTCCGTTACGCTGACGATTCTTTCACTTCAGCCTTTGTGTCGACCGTGGGTATAGACTTCAAGGTCAAGACAGTCTTCCGTCATGACAAGCGTGTTAAGTTACAGATATGGGTGCGTATAAATTTCATTTTAAAGGTCGAAGGCATACTTCGAATTGGACTACCTATTTCCTAGAAATCTTTAACACTTATCTAGTTTTGGAAACTAGGTCAGTCAGATGTAGTGCAATTAGCCTGTACCTACGTACAAAGTTGGAATTAAAGAAGTTTAACGAGCAGACATTGCAGTTAACTGTGCCATAGGATTGTACCTATTCGATTATCTGTCTTTATTTAGAGTAGAAGAGCTCATGTGCAGAGTTCGTCCGGTGAAATACTACAACCTTACCCATTTCCGCCGTGATGCAGTAGTGCACTTGTATTACTGTGTTTCAGTTAGAATGGTAAGAGGACCAGTGAAATTACAGGTACATAAGAGTTAACAACTTCACTCAAGGACGACAATGCATTGGTGATGCACCTGTTGTTGCAATGTCCATAGGCGGTGGTGACCAAATATCCAATACCAAGTAATTGTAGCATAATCTCTATGTCATTAATCTAATATATACATTTTTATTAAACTTTCAGGATACTGCTGGCCAAGAACGCTACCGCACCATCACGACCGCTTACTATAGGGGCGCAATGGGCTTTATCCTAATGTATGACATCACCAATGAAGAGAGCTTCAACAGCGTTCAAGATTGGTGTGTATTTTATTGGCAAAGTTATTTTATCTTCTTCAGATATCTTTTCTCTTCTTCATTTTAGATTCCAAACTACCAAACGGATTTGATTGAAACTTGTCACATAGATAGTCTATAACTTGGAATAATACATATTAGTACACTTATTATCCCGGGACAATGTAACAACCCTTAAGATCGCGGGTGAAATCAAAGGGTTGTCATAAATATTGGCAAAAACCAACTACCTTCATGGAAATCTTAACGAATGTAATGACTCTTTCCAGGGTGACGCAAATAAAAACATATTCATGGGACAATGCGCAAGTGATCCTGGTGGGCAACAAGTGCGATATGGAAGAAGAGCGTGTCGTGAGCTCGGAGCGCGGTCGACAGCTTGCTGAACAACTGGGTGTCGAGTTCTATGAAACTAGTGCTAAAGAAAACATCAATGTTAAAGTAACTACCAATTCAACATTTTTATTGTCTAACGTTTTATTAAATGTTTCTGAAGGGAAGCAGCATTCTCTGAAAATCGGAAACTTGTGTGGTATGGCATCTGTTGGTAATAACAATGGTATTATGTGTGTGGCTGCCCATAGCTTTTGCAGGTTTTTGGTTTCTAGATACTTTTATTTTTATATTATCATGATTACGGATGGTCCGTTAAACATAGACCCTCTTCTTGATAGCTTTTGGAATTGATACAAAAACAGCATTATGTTACAAGTTGGTTATTTTATTGTTTTATGCATTTAAAGGGATAAAGTTATCAGGAATTATAAAAATAGTAACGTAGTTCTAATTAAGATATTAAGTTGTGTTCTGATGTTTAATTTTCATAAGGACAGTTTTAACGAGCTAAGTATCATTATTCTCAGCGACGAGCCATACTTATGGAAATGTTCCAAGAATCGATTTTCATTTGAGCTTAGAACAGATTCTGCAGTATAAAAATTATAATGATATGTCTTCTGGCACAAAGGCTCACATTTAATAATAATGGAGTCTGGCTCCTTAACTGGGTCAACAGAATCTCAAACGAGAGATTTTCCTTCACATCAAAGATTTTGTATTGCATAGATCCAAGTGTAGTTGGTGATATGTATTATTTTATTATTCTCAAGCTCAATTATGATATCTTTTTCATATTGTAGCTGATTTTTTACTATTCTACCTGCTGTAACATATCTTGCGTTCTTTTTTCTCTTATCCTTCATTTTTGTGTTCTAAATAGCCATTAGTATCTTTAAAATCCGTTTAGATTAACGCTGTTAAATCTATTATAAGCAAACCGACAAGTTGTTTTTGAATTCGAATGGCTCTATTGGTGTAACCTGGTAGTTTTGTAATAATCTTGAACTTATTACCTATTTCGCGGACCATATCCCTTACGATAGAATTTGAATATGAAAGTGTACCTGGCTTGGTGTAATATACTTTGGTACACGGTGCTATAACATCAGAAAGAATAATATTAATATACCATTCTATGTTTTAATTTACGGAAAGCTGATGTTCTTTATAAGATTTCAACGCACGTCTACAATTGAGTTGTCATTCTCTTACAATAATGAATTAAATAATTTTCTAGGCTGTTTTTGAGCGACTGGTGGACATCATCTGCGACAAGATGTCCGAAAGCTTGGATTCGGAGCCGGCTATGTTAGCGGGCGGCGCACGTGGTCAGCGTCTCACAGAACAGCCTCAAGGCAATAGCAGCCCAAATTGCAACTGTTAATGATACTCACACTACAATAAAAAAAAATGAGTATTGTCTCCACTATCATTGTCATGTCCATGACATTCATCGTTGGATTTGTAAGTAATTATTATTTAGCAATGTTGTGTCATTCTACTGCTGCCTAAAACATCATTAATAAAATCACATTGCGATCACAATGAGTTATCTAATAAAAAGCAGGTCCTTTGTCTCTTTTCTTCTCTGTACTTTAATGCAGGAGGATATCTTTTATTTAATTAATAATTCAATTGAAATGGGGATGTCATTTGAATGACATGTCTCCTCACTTTAAAATGTCAAACAAAACCCCATTGATGACCCAATTCGGAAATGGTTAGGTTTCCCATAATTTCATTCCTTTCCCACTTCGTCACATAATTAAATTGTTACGATTTCATGCATAAATATTTAATGGAGATTTAAAAAAAGAATAATTGTTAAACTTGTGTAACAATAAAATTACATTATGTATTAGTATTATTAATTTAATAGGTGTTAGGTAGCTACTATCTATGTATATTGTGAGCTGGAGTAGGGATCTGATTCTTGTAATAGTTGTTAATATTTTTGTCTTAAATGGATTTATGGTACACATATTTTTATTATTTTTATATGATTTATGCAATTATTTAGGTAAAATAATTTGAAATTAAAACTTTTATTATTATTGTATTAGAATGTATTTAAAATTTACAACGAGATGTTTATGTATTAAGATCCAGGTTATGTCAGATAATAATATATTTTGCGCGTTATTATTTTTAATTAAAACAAAATCAGAAATAAGCTCGGACCAAGACAAACTTTGATAAATTTATTTATAATTGTCAAGAAACAAAAGCGCATAAATCTTTAGTTTATAATGGAGATCACAATGTCATAGGAATTTATTGTTATTCCAAAATAAGTTTCGTTAAATTTTCATTGAATATTTTGCTAATACAAATTATGAAAATATTTAGACCTAATGTTATACGTGCGAATATAGCTTCATTTAGAGTAGATCTTATTGATAAATGTTTCTTGTTATACTTTGGCGTGATATTATCAACGTTAAATTAATGTTACAGTGAATATTTAAAAGCTGCATTAATAATATTTGCTTCAAAGTCCCTTGGCCTCATAAATTAAACGTATTAACTATGATTCAGATTACCTAAAGTGTTTGTAAATACGTTTACCAATGTATAAATAATTGTATAGTATTATATCTACCTACATAATAAAATCTGTTTGTATTCTTGTTACCTATGCTACGTTAATATATAATAAATAGGTATTTATTTCATGACTATCGTTAGGGTAAGGAAGTAAGATACGGTGACTAGTTTTTTTTATTCATTGCGTAGTTTCATTTTGCGTACTCACACGGTCCTGTCACATAAATTTCTGGTCGTATTATTCTTCTTAAACAATACTTTGAATGTCTGGATGTTTATCAGTTTTGTACATGAAAATCAGCTGTTCAGTACTTCAATAATATGGGCAACTATCCCTCTAAATAATGATATCGTTTATTTAATAAAATCAGCTGCCGTATGTTCTTATTCTTAAGTAGTAAAAGGTAGATAAATATTTTTCCTGTAAAACATCCAACTTTTCATTTTACATCATGACTTTATAAGATCAGTACTTCAATAATATGGACAACTATCCCTCTAAATAATGATATCGTTTATTTAATAAATCGTACTGGGAACGATAATCCTTTTTCTAAAAAGTTTTTTTTTTCTATACTATTTTTTACCAGTTATATTTAATATCTGTATGCATGTAAAGTTACGTTTTTATACCTCTGTTGTGACTTGACCTTTAAACTGTTACTTTATTAAGTATTCGACGTGTATCAACTATTATAGATGATCACTGTCTATTATCTAGACGACATAGACAATACAATTTATATCAAGTTCTGTTTAAACATGAGCACATTATTTTTTTAGTATTATTATTAGGTAAATTAGTTAAGAAAATGTGTCAGCATCTAATCGATGATATAAACATATACGTACACAAGTTGATCTAAGGAAATAATAATAACTTCTCATCTGCTCATTGCTCCTATGTTATAAAAGACCTTTGGAATATATAAAATTTGTTATGATTGTAAATAAGTACCTAACTTATTTATGACGCCAAATTACAAGTAAATACAAATTAATTAAACTTCTGTAATTTAAACATTGGCCTAGTTTTACATGCTTCCTTCGCTTTTGGTCAAGTTGAGATGATATATGTACAAGTTAATAATTTCGAACTATCCAAAGTCAATTTGACAAAATCAATTAAATTCTGTGGAACCAAGTTTGATTATTTTTTACAACAAGAAAGTTATACTATTTATGACAACTATCTGAGAAATATGGAAATATAAATGTAGAAGTATTTAGCGGTGTGAGTGGGCCTCGTAGTGAGGCATGAAATGGCATATCGTAGTGACAGGCTTAGGTAGAATAATATGTTAGCAGAATTTCGTAGCTGGCACAGTTTTTCAATATATTTTACAATCTTATATTTTTTTTATTTATGAGCACCATGATGAAACAAAGTTTCCTTGCTAATATATTAATATTGCGACGTGTTTTTTAATTTATTTGGGTTGAGTAACATTCATTCAAGTGTTGTCGGTTCATCGATAAATAAAAATGTTAATCAATTAGCTGTATTGGTAAAATGTATGTTATAATATTTGTTGTGTGTTAATAAAGGAATTATTTAAAATTACACCCATGTAAAAGATTCACGAATATAATATATAAATATATTGAATATTTGTTTTTATTTACATAATTCGTTACACTTTATCATGTTTAAGCAAGATTATACAAAAAAAATAAATCTAGTATCTTATTCAGCTGGATCTCCTTGACTGTTGAGTTCCTAACAGGAACATCAAAAGAAAATCGACAATTCGCTTCTACACGAAGGATCTTCAGGACGTATTCACTATTGCACTAGCACCACAGACGTGTTTCCTCGCCGACCGCCGAACAGAAATATTTCTTTCTTTTTGTTTTTGTTTAATCTTACAATGGATTTCCGTAAGGACGCCTTAGTCAATTAGTTACCTTCATGCAATTTATGTAATTAATGGACAAAGTTATGCAATATAAATTGGTAACAAATAACCGATGCTCATATTATTATCCTTTTGTATCTGCACAAGTAAACACAAAGTGTGCACTTTTCGCATGTGAATATTTTATATACTAACAAATTGCACCTTATTTTACACACACATTTATATAATACGCACATAATCAAGTGTTTTTTTTTTTTTTTTTTTGCGTGTCGATCGTTTTGGCTAAATTTGTTTAGACCAGAATTCTGCCAGGCGTACTGTGTCGTCTGTAGCATTATACAGGTCTTCTGGCGTGCAAGATGAGGGGCACGCAGGGCACGACAATAGATGTGCCATTGTCAAGTGTTTATACACTCTAATCCACATAATTAATTTCATATGCGGCATATATATTACCTACTATATATAACCTCCTAATTACTAGACACATTGATTATACTTTACTGTCACTAAAATTATTTAAATTTTACAATCGGTTCGGTTCGAATTTCATATCTAAAAGAAGATATAGTATGTATAGAATATACAGTTTCCACTAACGCGGAACTAGACGGAGAGTTCCGCGTTAGTGGAAACGCACCCCAAGTCGGGATAAACGTTACATTTGCTTTAAAAAATCCTTTTAACCACCCCCCACCTCTACGAACACAGTGTAATTGTATTGTATATTTTATTAATACTACAATAATTAAATGTCGGCAAAAATAAGTTAACCTAAAAAATTTGACAAAAAATATTTGCTTTCAACTATATCTCGCATTAGGTCACAAATCAAAGCTAAATAGGCCGTGACCAAGTTATAAGCGTAATATAAGTATAATACATACAGTTAGTCCTTAGAAACAGGTTACTAGAGGTAAAGTTCGTGACTATATACGTTCTCGAAGTGACAGTTTCTATTAATAGGTACATAATATAGATTTTGTAAATGTTGAGTGTACTTGTGCCGGATAAGGAAGTTTAAACTTGTCTTAGATTCTTAAATGCTGTAGCAAGAACCGAATAATGTTCTAAAAGCACTGCCACTCTATTATTCCCTAGGTTGTGCGATTTTTTGCCATATTTCGGTTATCAGCAGACCGGAGCTGTCCGTACGCACCCGGATGATTATGAAATGGTCTCGGAATCGTCATAGCATTCAATTTTGTATTACATTGATGGCACTACAAGTGTTGTCTTACTCTGCTCGTGCGGCGAACCATAAATCTATTACGAAATAGGCTTCTACATTGAATCGAAGAGAGTTACACAATTCAGGCGCTGGTTTGGATGGCAAAAAGAACTATCCACAGAATCGAATAACTTCTTATATTTTTTTTCTTGTATTTACTTTAAACGACTAGGATTAAAAATCCCTACGACTCTAGCAACATCAGGAAAAAATTCATCACTACATAGTATAAAACAAAGTCGTTTTCTCTGTCCCTATATCCCTATGTATGCTTAAATCTTTAAAACTACGCAACGGATTTTGATCCGGTTTTTTTAGTAGATAGAGTGATTCAAGAGGAAAGTTTATATGTATAATATAGTAGAGAAAAGGCTTAAATGAATTGTAATTATTTTAACTGAGCGCGTTAGTCAGTTTGTCCGACAGATAGTAGAGTAGACATTACAGTCTTCCGCAACGCGGGTGAAGCCGCGGGGGGCAGCTATCTTACAATAAAATGCCGTCCGAGTCTGAAGGATAAAGATATAGTCGTTAAATGAAATAAAAAATAAAAATATAGGATTTTATTTACACTCAGGAAACCCTAGGGAACTGTGTCAACTAGAATTCTTTACTTCTTCGCTCGATGTGTTTGAACTTTATAAACAATTTCAAGCTTACAACTCAAGTAACTTTAACCGATAGTAACAGATGCCGTTTACATGAATCACCGATCTGGTATACTAAAGCGTGGAAAGTTTTAATTAAGAGAATGATTTTTGTTCGTGCTGATTTTATTTATCAATTTGGTTTTTGTGCACGCAAGTTTATGTGTAATAAATAGGTTTCTACGTCTACGCTATTTATGAAGGTATTTTATTTTAGACTAGTTATATGTACTTATTTATTTAATCAAAATAAAAATACTTATAGTTTTCCCTCGCGGTTTTACTCGCGTTCTCAAGGAGTTTTCCTTCCATTGTCTCGGGATAAAAAGTATCCTATATATTATTCCAGGGCATGCTCTATTTATGTACCAAGTTTCATCTAAACCCAATCTTTAGTTTTTGCTTGAAAGAATAACAAACATTCATACCTTCTTTACAAACTTTTGTATTTATAACTTTAAGTAGGATAATAAATGATAAAAAATGGAAGTCAATCTGTCTGAATTGATCGTTTTCATTGAATATAATGCCAAATAAATTTAAATCAAAATTTAACACCTAAAGAAAAAAAATGTGCCTAAAGTTTTGGTAAAACGGCCTCCATTTTACAAAACCGGACTTCTGCTGACGGAATTGGATGAACAATACGTGACATGCACTAAATATTTAAATCATGTCACGTATTATAATATACTATCACAAAGTATCTAGGTACAACTCGACCTTGTCCTAAATAAATCCTAACAAGGATTTCGTTGCTTATTTTACTTCCAAATTACTGCCAAATTATGTTCAATAGACGATAAATGCCTACCTTAATTATTTCCAATATGTGAATGTAGGTAAAGATCATGGTAGATGTTGGAGCTGCAGGACTTATGGGAACTTTGGACGGTGTTATTCCAGGGTGTCCTATATTTTGATTATATATATATTTGGGTGTAGTCTATATTCTTTCTATATATATCGACGGGTAAAAGGCGACTTGACTCAACCGCCATTAATGACGAAAGTAACATTTTTCTCAATGAATTATACTACTATGATGACGGTCCATGCACAAATTCTTTGAAGCTTGCATTTAGTTTTAATATTCAACAGCTTCGATGTGGAATGTTAAGAAGTGTAGATGCAGTATCTGTTATTGGGTTTCTAAAATTTTCAAATAGCTCTCCTGTGAAGTTTTCAAAATGGCGCTTGAATCAGTCACCTTTTAACCGTCGAAATACTTATTTACGAAATTAATTTTAATTGAACTATAACCAGGGTTCTACTCAATAAGACTTTCAAGACATTTCCCAATAACACTGGACTCTTAAATTATGTCGCAATATTTACAGTTTAATTGGACAGCCATTATCAACAGAACTGTTAGTAGATACTCTAGACTACGATGGTATTCTTAATAATTGCACCGGCATTCCCGAGCGATCTAATTTATCCGGGGATTACAGCAGAGCCCGTAGTGATATCACTTGGGGATACTGCAGGCATTTATTAATGAATGAATTATTGAAATTGAATGACTAGTTTCGGATTACTTACCTTATACATCCAAACAGACAAACATACAAATAAACAAACATGCAAAGATGACCTCTGTATTATATTTGTATAAGCAGATAAATAATTCATCTAGATAACCGTGCGGAAAGAAAAGTTTTCGTATATTTTCTCTTTCCTGTTTTTTGTCAGTCTTCAGCCATCGCTTGACAAGGGAATCAGCTAATCAGTGAAATGTCACTCAACGGTTTGTGAAAGAGTTGTATAGGTTTTTCTACAACTATAGATTTTATTCATAAATTTTTGTAGATAAATAGTTTGTAACGAAATTTTCTTCTACTTATCGTTACTAACATTTTTAATGCAAATGTGATTTTGATTGTTAGTTACACTTTTGGGCCCAAATGACTGAGCCGATTATGCTGAAATTTGGCACACACATAGCCTATGGTATGGAGACGTATGGTAATTTAAATTCCAGGAACGTGGGTGAAGCCTCGGGTGACAGCAAATAGGTACCTACTACAGTAAAACTCTAGAAGTCGTCTGTACTTTGAAAATATTTGCCAACAACAGCCCCCTTATTCAGCTAATACAAACTTCGTCAGCGAGCCGCTTCACGGAGGCCTCGGAGAGCTTACATCTCACGTGATTAGTAGTATTAGCGTAGTAAGCGACAGAGACAGAGCATAGAGGCCGCGACGAAACATCCTCCAGCTAGTGTCATTTTCCTTACATAATCGAACCCCTGATTGCCGATGATGTAGAGTGCAATAAGACTAAGAGATAAGAAGAGATTCAATAAGATTAAAACTTCAGAAGCCACAAGAAGATTTTTACGGTATTTTAACAGGAAACTATTACTGTACCTTAGGGCTGAATATTGGATGAAAATCGGCTCAAAAAGAAATAATACCTTCATTTAAAGTTAATCACGCGTACGAAATCGAGGAAACAGCTGGATTCGAATAAAGTTACTGAAAGTAGAATGTTGAACAAACATTTTTTTTTCAGTTCAATTAATTAGTTTAGCTAAGTAAGCAATTTAATAATAATACCTACGTAAGATTCTTTTTGTATTGATTGATCACAGCTAAGTTAGTAATGTAAGCAGTGATATTAATTTTAAAAATAAACTTATGTTAATTTTAGTAAATAAATGTTATTATAGTATAAAAGAATTCAAAGATGATAAAATTCAATCACCACAGTTCCCACACTAAATGCTATTAATATTATTTTTTTATTGTAAAACTTAGTTCTAGGAAGTGTTCCTGTTGCCATACCCTACCAGGGTCCTTGTATTGATGATTGTAAGTTAGGTTAAGTATAGCTGTACGAAGAATTATTATGTACATACATTGTGCAATAAATAAATAAATAAAATAAGCAAACTAATAAAAATACCTACGTAAGACTACCTTTTTGTAAACAATTATATAACGTTGCAATTCAGTAACGTGTTTAATGATCATCAATAACCATGTCTTTATCCTGTCGCCAGCCATCCCAACTCACAATTATAGCAGTCCATTATTTTATTGAGGCAATAAAATTATGCAGAGTTTACATTTAGAATACCCACATCTTCTTTTTATCTTCGAAGTTGGATAAAAAACAAGAGGTTACTAATCAACCTTGTTTATTGATCACGTGTCATTCAACTCGACAAAAAATATATGTTCTAAGGTCAGCGAGGAGCGACCTTATGTCGAAAGATATCAAATTGATGACATGGCGAAACATATAATATATCAACTGCGTTTTTCTTTTTGTATCATAAAAATATATTTTTGTAATGAAGTTATTTTATATCATACTAGCTATCCCCCGCCGTTTTAACCGAGTTCCCGTGGAATGTCTCGTTTTCACGAGATAAAATGTATTCTTAGTTATACAAGGATATGCTCTATCTATGTGCCTAATTGCATCTAAATCTGTTTGGTAGTTTTTGCGAGAAAGAGTAACAAACATCCATACATAAAAACATTGGCATTTATTATATTATAATAGTAGGAAATTTGAATATCATCAGTGATAAATCGATCAATAAGCTATTTATTTACTACTAGCTGTCCCCCGCGGTTTTATTCGCGTTCTCGAGGGATATCACATTTTCCCGGGATAAAAAGTAGCCTATGGGTTATTCCAGGATATGCTCTATCTATGTGCTAAGTTTCATCCATATTCGTTTAGTAGTTTTTGCGTCAAAGAGTAACAAACATACTTACATACAAATCTTTCCTTTTTATAATATTAGTTTTAAGATTACTTATATATCGAATTAATAGCTTAAAAAATAAGTTTCATACAGCTTTTCATCCCCCTTTTAACCCCTTACAACCCTTTTTTCTAAAAAGTTATTTTTTTAAAGTAGCCAATGTTCTTCCTCAGGCTCTAGACTATCGGTATACTAAATTTCATTTAAATCGGTTCAGTAGTTTTGGCGTGAAAGCGAGACAGACAGACAGAGCTACTTTCGCATTTTTAATATTAGTTAGGATTCAAGGGAAATAAAAGAATAACTTTACGGTCTATTCGTACATGGATTTTAAATAAATTTAATTAATTAAAAGTAATAAATCACTATTTATAACTGTCTACACGTATAGTGGAGCTACAAACAAAAATAAATGTGTTTACAAAATTTTGTGCCTTTTGTGCTCTTGACGTTGATCGTCTAGAACCAATCATAGAGTCAGGCCATGCTTACCATAAAAATGCATTGTCATTGGAAATGAACTAAGGCGTTAGATATCTACTCCGTAGGATAAGAGGAAGTGGTTCCAATTCCACTTACAAGATTTGACCCAAACAAATAAACTACCATACCGACTAGCGTTTTCGCGTACCCGATAATACCCGGGTAAAGTTTTTTCATATACCCGGGTATGAGGCCGCTGAAATAGTACCCGGGCACTTGAGGGCATTAAAATACCCGGGTATACCCGGATTCGGTTACCTGGTTATAAACCGTAATACCTACAATATAGTTTAAATAAAGGCTTGTTCAAATGAGTACAGTAATAAGTAGCAACAACTTTATTTAAAGTTGAATGAGGAGCATAAAACTAAGAGACAATAAGACGAAAGCGCATAGTGAAATCTAAGTAAGTGATAGAGAAACCTAAGTTTTGTCTGAGCACTTACCGTAGATGTAATGTAATGTAATTAAGACATAGTTTTAAAGTCCGATGCTGTTGGAAAATGTTAGGTGCTGTTTAACTTAGCTAAGTAAGTATAGAGTTAGACATAATTCCGTTCAGACTTGACTGAACTGTCAAAGGTTCTTGAACTAATATACAACAGTATTAGTTCAAGTGGAGAGATCCTGGTTATCTGTAATACAGGTATTCTTAATACAGACACCACTCACAAAGAAATGTATCATCGAAACTGCATTGCTATTTTTAACCAGTTATCCAAATCCTTACATTTGTGGAAGATAAATAAATATTTTTTTATTATTGACAGGCCAATTGGCTTGGTGGTTAGCGACCCTGATTGCCAAGTCGAAGGTCGCGGGTTCGATTCCCACCCAGGACAAACATTAGGGTGCATAAACATGTCTATTTGTTCTGTGTTTGAGTGTAAATACCTATATATGTATTTATTTTGAAAAAAAAAAAAAACTAGTATAATATGTAATATATCAGTTATCTGGTTTCCATAGTATGTACAAGCTCTGCTTATTTTGAAATCAGATGATGCCGTGTGTAAAGAATATCCCAGGATATTTATTTATTCATTATTATTTGTATTATTAACTTCTACATACAATTCATTAATCCATTAATTAAGTAAGGAGATTTTGGCGATTTTTCGACCCCCCCACTTCCCTTGGTGAGATGTCATGAGATTTTGCTCGACTTCCACCCCCCGCCTAATCTCACGTGAGATTTGCTACTGCTACTGTATGGTGTTCGCATACCGTGATGAATATTGTCATATGATTTAGCCACATTTATTTGGATTTTTTTTTACTAAATATAACCCTTTTCTCGCAAATGTATAAATTAAAATTCGATATAAATTAATATGGTATTAAGTTTTAGGGGTCCATAGTCTTACAAATAAAGAATCGAGAGGAAATAGAGCTCGTAGTGGCGCTGGCGAGGTCATCCGCAGAAGTTCTGCCAAATACCATATTCTACAGTGTTGTAGTAGTGCCCTAGATATTTTGGTTAAGAAGTCGGCGTACATGAAAAAGTACCCATTATTTTTCGATATGATTCTTTGTGTAATGATCCCTATTTGGATGGAGTTTAATATTGTAAAAAAATACAATTCAAATATTAAACTAAAAATTACAGCGAAAGTTCTATACAAGAACCAAAAATGAGCTACAAAAACGGCTGTATTATGTTTAAGGTAAGAAATAAAACACTTTTTTTTACTTTTGTGAATTATTGTTTTCATATACCACAATATGTTCGGTCTTAGATCTTAAGACTGTAGGCATTCATTATAATGACACAGACTGGTTCACTTGGTATCACTTGGCTGGTTTTTTCATTACAAGATGTGTTGAGTGCTTATTTAAAAAGTCTAGACAAAATACCAAGAGCTCGTATCTTAAGTGTGTTGTAAGTTTCTTGAACCTAATTTGAAGGATATGTATAATATCTATAAATATTCATTTTTCATTTAATCGATTTTTTATTACTTATATACAAACTATATTACTTATATACTATAGCTATACCCTCCCACGCTTCGCTGTGGCACATTGTAATTTAATGTTTGAGAAATAAGAAACAAAACAAAGACGGTCGCGGATATGTGACTGATGCAAAAATTATATAAAAACAATCTTTGATGCGGATTATACGAGTTTATCATTAAAACTTCAGCTCGATCGGTGCAGAACTTTTTGAGTTTTTGAAGCGTACACAAACCAACATAACATTTTTATATATATAGATTAGATGTATTTCTCATTGGTAATATATTGGCGATATATAAAGCTCGGCATAGAAACTGGAGGTCCTGGATTCAATACCCAGATAAGGACAGGTATACTTGATGAGTGTACTACTAGTAGATGAGTGCGCTACTAGAGTAGAAAAATATCTTAGGTGCAATCTGGGTATTAGGAATGAAATCTTTGGCCAATTAACTGGCCCCTTATTCAGCTAATACAAACTTCGTCGGCGAGCCGCTTCACGGAGGCCACGGAGAGCTTATCTCTCACGTGATTAGTAGTATTAGTTAGCGAAAGAGACAGAGTACGGAGGCCGCTACGAAACATCCTCGAGTTAGTGTCATTTTCCTGACAGAATCGAGCCCCAGCACTGTTACTACTTACAGCGACAGAGTAATTTAATTTAAGCCGTCTACGAATAATTGAGAGAAATTAAAGAATGAATCATGAAACAAGATAATATTGCAGAACGTTCACTGGTAACATATTTAAGCTCATAACTGTACAGTCCTAGTGAGGCTCTACGATAAATTCACAAAAATCATGAGTAGTGTTAATAAAAGGTTTTAGTCTATATTCAAACTCTTGCCATGAACAAACACGTTCACTGCATACTTGCAACGGCTCTTCATTCAAATAGAAAAGTACATTGTACTCATCTTCTTCATTTGTACTGCACCTGCAAAATAGGTATTTATATAGATATTTGCCTATATTACCTCGTAATAATCTGTACTGAGGCCTAAACACGAACATCTATCGTAAGCGTATCGTCATCGTATCGAGTGTGCCAAAAAGCTGGTTTGATGATTAAACACCGCGCATACCGTGACGTTGCGCGATAATCAATTTCCCATTTTATATGTGCACTTAATCCGATGACGATACGCTTATGACAGATATTCGTGCTTAGCCCTCTGCACAATAAGAATACGAAATCATAGTGTTTTTATTTTCTTAAATTAAAATCACAGGAACAAACCTATTTAAGACTGCAATTAGATTAGCTGAGAATATTGACAATTTGCTAGTTCTCCATTTTCTTCTGGGATCCCTTAGTGCACCAGTTAGTGGAGATTCGTCTTTGAAAACATTTAATGATGTTAAAGCCATATTCAACATGGTCGCATGTGTGAAATATGCAGTTATCTTCTTTCCATTCCCTTCTTTAACTTGTTGGAAGGTGGTCAACATGTCTGCTAATGAAATCTGTCCAAACTTTTTATTAATTTCTGTTCCATAGCCGTTTCGGTAGTAATGTCTCAAATCTCCTATATATTCTAAGACTTTTAAATCTTCTGTGGTAAAAAGTGCACACCATGGGCTGAATTTATTTTCTATGCCAGACCAAGAGAATTGGCACAATTCATATATAGACTTTATTTGTTTATCACTCAAAGTCTCATTGAGACCTAGTCGTCTGGAAATTCTATCTTTCATCTGTAATTAGAATTGATAGGTATTATTTATTCGCCACCAATACATATATTATAAGATCTGCTTAGTTGTAGTCAAACTTACAGCCAGAAAGTCTTTATTCGTCATATATTTGTCAGCTTCATAATATGTGCTTGGATTATTTAATACATCTCTTTGGAATTTTCCACAAGTTGCATACGGCTGTAATAAAAACCAATGTGCTTACTAATATTAAACTAGAAAATAATAACAGCATATTTTTACGCAGTTTAACTGATATACTAGGAACCTTATAATACATATATCTATTACTTTTAAAATAATTGTATGTATATATGTATGTATTTTTTAAAGCCACCATGCATATATAAAATCATAAAAATCGGTCAAGTCGTTTCGGAGGAGTATGGTAAGTAACATTGTGATACGAGAATTTTATCTATTAGATGGAACTGACACTTCCCTGACTAACTGACAGACAAATCACAGTCTTATGACAGCGTATAATCGAAGTAAAGCTGAGTGTAAATATTGTTCGAAGCCGAAATAAATATTAACATTAAACCAAATTTACATCATTTGATTTGAACATCTAAAAATTTTACAAGTTTTTGTCTATTTCAGTTAATGTAATAACTTTTTGGTTTGTAAGCTCGCGCCGTAATGCTGCAAAGGATCAGATAAAACGTTTATTTGGTTGTTAAGTCGAATATCGGCACTTTCTGAAGTTTTTAAATATATTTACCAACATACACACTTAGGTACAACTAGCATATACCGTCTTCGATTCCACGTAGTTCAAAACAACTAACAAAAAAACTTACTGCTATAACATCAAAACCATCTTTGGGTCGCTCTATTACTAATTCTATATCTTCAAGTCCTTTAACAAATCCTTTCGCACTTTTTTCCATTCTGCTTCCATAAGCTGGTCGAAACAAATAACTTCCTTCTTGAACGTTATCTAAAAGCTTCGGGAATGCCTCTTTTAATCTATTCCCAATTCCTACCATTTCTTCGTACCCTTCATTAGTTAGGCCATTTGGATCTTCAATCATTTTAGGATCAATCACCCATTTTTTCAAATTTTGTATATCTTGGGCACATAATGAACTATGTCCATTTAAATAACTTGTTACAACACTATCTCTAATTTTAAGAGCTTTATTGACAGAAATGTCAAATTTTGTGCCTGGATGCCTTTTTCCATGTCTTACTAGGCTCCAGATACTGATTGGCTCACAACCTGTAAATAAAACGTGTTCGAAATAGCGGTTCCTGGTAATATTATAAATGAAAACGTTTACGAGGATGGATGTATAAATGTACGCATAAATTACTATAGGGATTCGGATGAAACTTGGCACATAGATAGGTAATGCCCTAGAACTCTCTGTTGCCATACCAGTCAGTAGAAATAACTGTGGCAGGTTGCTTATTGGTTAGATACCGTGTCTGCCATGCCACAGGTTCAGCATTTGATAACTACCTAGAACAAAAATTTGTGTGCAATGTGCATGAACAGGTCTTTTTGTTCTGTGTCTGGGTGTAAATATCTATTTAAGTATGTACATATTTAGAAGAAAAAGTAATATATATATTATAGTATCAGTTATCTGGTTTCCGTAGTTAGCTTGCGATCTGATGGTCGTGTGTCAAAATTACCCAGAATATTTATTTATTTCATATTTATGTGAAATATAAGCTGATACTGTGGTAACTGCAGCTTTTTAAACGCAGTCTTTACTGACTTTGACTACCTCATTCCATGTAGAAAATTGTGCCATTACAAAGTATTTATTTGATTCTGTAGACGACATGACGTCACCCGAATCGCGTGCGGACCTGAGCTATGGAGCTAACTCAGAGAATATGTTTTGGAATTACACTTTGTACACAATTCATTAAGCTAAGATTCCACAAGAATGTTGGTAACGGGCGGAACTAGTTCATACCCTCATAAACGGTTTATACATACTAAGCATGTGGTGAATGAAAATTATTATGATTTATCTACGTACAAAGGTTATTTTCTATTATAATATTTAAAGCAGATTCACGATAACTTAGGTCCATAACAATTAAATTATATATTACCCTGCACCTTCTGTCGTCTTTTAAAAAATATCCACATAATTTCCTCACTTTCCAGACCAACACTGTCATAATAAATTATATCCACTCACTTACCTTTTACTTTTATTAATGAGTCCCTTATGTCACCTCTTAATGACTCATACGGAGTTTTACTTGCAAAATATTTATATGGGCATCCACTATTCCAATAGCAGAATGATGAACTCACGTATGTTGTATAAAAACTGATAAAAACCGTTAAAATTTTTATTTTATTCATTTTATTTGGCATCATATTTCACTCACATTCAAGACACGCAAGCTTTACAACAAGCGCATCACGATTAACTTAATAATCACGAATGCGAGTGATAACAGTTGCGTAAATAAATTAAAGTTTGATTTAAATTAAATCACAAAAGTAGACGCATTTTGGGGGTTTTATTAAAATACAACCTTGTGTCGTTTGATAGAATCACAATGAGTGTGGTAAGGAAAGATGTAGACGAAAGTTGTTAGCAAATAAAGCCGATTAAAGAACTGACTATCAAGAGAGGCCATTGGAATCAAGTACCCCTGGTGACTCATCACAGCTTAAGTCTCTTGGATAACATATAGCGTACAACTGTGGAGGTAATCTTAATTTTATAGTGGAGTAATAAATAAAGTTGTGTTATTCATTTCTGCCAATTCCAAATTATGTTCAGGACATTAACTTCAAGGCAGTAAGTGCAAAAAATCAAATAGGTTACCTATAGTGAATTAAAATCTCGCTATATGCATCGCTATTATTAAGTTTTTTATATTTAAATTTTTCCTTCACCTTCAATCGACAACTAAATGTTATTGTTAGCTCTCGAACATTAAGCAAATTTCATAATCCATGAACCTCCACATGGGCCGACAAACAAGCAGACGGTCCATCTGATGATAAGTGGTCACCGCCGCCTATGGACATTTGCAACACTAGGGGCCACCAATGCGTTGTCGATCCTGATACGTGAAGTTGTTAAGTCTCATGTGCCTGTAATTTCACCGGCCCCCTTACCTTTCTAACCGAAACACAGTAATACAAGTGCACTACTGTTTCACGGCAGAAATGAGTAAGGTGGTAGTACCTACTTCCCCGGACGAACTCTGCACTACTGCTACAACCGTTGTACCGCCGTCAATGTAATACAAAATTGACTGCAACTACGATTCCAAAAACATTATAAAATCGCCCTGGTCATCGGGATGGATTAAGCTGCAGCTAGGTATTCTATTAAGGTAGAGCTTGATAGTCCTATATTTAAAGTAAAAAATATCATTCAATTTAGACGATCTATACATTTAGTGTTGATGTGAACTTGAACTTTGAATTTGCAGATATGACAGAATTTGTAAATGATAAGAGCCACGAGCGTCGCGTATGGAATATTGCATTGAATAATATTAACAATCATTAATAATATGCCTTTCTTCTTATCCTTGATCAGTATAGAACAGACTCTTAAGATATATTAAATGCCTTGGTAATAAAACAGCAAAAGCAATTCAGTTTTTATTCACTTTTTGGAAGTTTATGAGTTAAAGTCAATGTAGGTTACGGATTAAAGGAATTACTATTATAACACTAGCGTGTGGGGCCTTTACGATACCTAATAACTTTTATAGGACCACACATTTAGAAATACGAATTTAAAATGTAATATGACTGTAATATTAAAATTCATATTAAAATCTGATTACACGGCTAGTATTGACACGTACATAGCATTTACCAGGGTCCTTACTCCTGATACTTACTGTCATAGGTATTTACACTCAGATACAGAATAAATAGTCATCCATGCAAATGTTTTGTACCGGGATGGAAATCGGAACCTCGACTACTAGAGTGGAAGTCAGGGTAGAACATCAGCCGTCATGCCAACTAATAAAATACATTAAGGTTATAATATATAACCTTAAAGATCATATAAAAAAAGTATCAGAAAATAAGTACTGATTTTGTGACTAAAAGTATTGCAATTTTAAAACAGTACATATTACACAAGGTCAGTTTTTTATAGCGATTTTGAGCCAGAAAGAGATTCTTTTACGATTGCACCAGCTTTAATCATATTTTTTTCTACTTATTTAATAAAATAATTATTAATACATCACAACCAAAAATAATAACACTAAATTCTAATAATAACAATCTCTAATCTTTTTAAATTTGTCACCGCGGCATATGGAAATTTGCAATACAAGGCGCATCGTTAATGCGTCGTTGACCCTGAGACGTGAAATTACTAAGGTATTTGTTGCGAAATAGTTAATAAGAATTATCAGCCTAATGTCGGTATATGCCACAGTTGTTACTTAATAATTAAGCAATAAAAACTTAATTGGTTACTTATTAAGTAATTATCTTGTGATAATTTCTATAATTAGGTATTTATTGTAAGTACAATCTTTTAAATTTGGAATTGTATATTCTGTTAGGAACCTAAAACTATATATACGGCACTGTTTTAAATTCACAAAAATCTGTTGTTGTATTTAAAAATGGTTTTAGTTTGTCTTCAAATTCTTGCCAAGAGCACACTCCTTCTTCACATATTGGAATTAAAGGTTCTTCGTTCAAGTAGAAAACAACATTATATTCTTCTCCACCATTTTTATTGCACCTGAAATGAAAACATTAATTCAAGTTATTATTTTTTTTTATACCACTTGGCCCGACAAACAAGCGGACGGTCAACCTGATGGTAAGTGGTCACCGTCGTCTATGGACATTTACAACTCCAGAGTCATCACTAACGCGTTTCTGTGCCTCCTCTATAACCTCCCCGTATTACCTTTCTAAACCAAACATAGTAATACATATGCACTACCGCTTCAAGTTAGAAATGGGTATGATAGTAGCATTTCCGCGGGCGAACTCTGCACTAAGAGCATCTCCTGCTCCAAAAAAATATTTTCTTTTTCGTTAATCGGTAGGTACATGTGAAAAACTTTTTAATATTTAAAAAGAATATTAAAACTGTTAGTTTGTTATGATGAAAAAAAATATAGGTTTTGACCAGACCTCCTAGGGTTATTTTCTAAGTACCTATAATAGCGATTCCGAGAGAATAGGGTATCTGCGAGCCAAATTATTATCAAGTGTTATTCAGGGCTTATTAAAATTATTATTGGAAATTCTGTTTGTTTATACACCTAAGTTATGGACCTGGGAATGTTTTAAATACTTACTTATTTAAAACAGCAATAAGATTAGCAGCAAAAATAGAAAATTTACTACTCCTCCATTTTCTTTCAGGGCTTCTTTGTGCGCCAGTTATAGGACTTGCATCTTTAAAAAGACCTAAGGCTGTGTACACCATGTCCATCATGGTTGCATGACTGAAGTACGTTGTTATTTTCTTTCCATTCCCATTCTTAGCATCTTGGAAATTTGTTAATAAATCGGCCATTGGAATCTGCCCAAACTTATTATTGATATCTGTTCCGTAACCATTTCTATAGAAGTGCCTTAGGTCTCCTACATATTCCAAAGCTTTAAGGTCATCGATTGTGAAAAGGGCGCACCACGGGCTTAACTTGTTTTCAATCCCCGACCATGTGTAGCGACACAAATCATATAGTGCAGTTACATTTTCATCTGTCAGAGAGTAGCTGATACCCATACGTCTTTGCATTCTGTCTCTGGCCTGTAAATAAATACATATATGTCAATTACATGGGCGCCAGCAGGACTATTTTCAGGACCTCATATGCACCTCGCATTTGCATAAAGAAATTACATATATATATTTTAATACATATATACATATAGCTGCTATTTAAATTAAATAATTGATAGTTTTTTTAAATATTTTGGGCCAGCGCGCCTATATTAATATGAAATCAGTCAGTCAACGAGAGGATATCCCCAGCGCCCATGGTTAATTAGCGTTAACAATATGGGGGACTTTATTTAAACAATAAAGTGATAAATTAAAAAGTTGAATGTCAGGTGTCTGGATTACATATTAAAAGGTCTTCTTAGTTTAAAGTCAGCCTCCTGATTGTATAAATAAAAATGCCAGGATAAAAACAAATACTATTACTTAGGAATGAATTAATACTTGAAGAGAAGACGGCCATATATTATATTACGAACGATTATAGTTGTTTAGTGGGATGACATATGATTGAATTCATTACACTCTATTAGAAGATCAAGGTTAGAAGAATGCATGTTTGGAATGTTAAACTATTTCGAGAGACTATCTACGGCAGTTCGCTCGAATAAGTGGGGGCAATGCCGTGACCCCTGCTTGTGACCGTGTGATACTGCACACAATAGTGTATAAAATTTTGTATTTTTACGGGCATTTTTGAAATTAAAAAAAAATCCTTACTGTCATGAAGTAAATAAATAAATATCCCAAGACATTCTTCACACATGGTTACCTGATCCCAAGTTTAGCACAGTGTGCTTGTAGTATGGCTATCAGGTAACTGATATACTACATATACTACTTTTTAAATTTGTAGATACTTATACAAATTCTACACCCGGACACAGAACAAACAGACATGTTCATGCACACAAATGTTTGTCCTGGGTGGGAATCGAACCCGCGAGCTTCGGTTTGGCAGTCAGGGTCTCTAACCACCAAGCGAACTGGCTTGTTTTTTGATAATATGACAGTTATTTATGGCATCATGCTTCTTAAAGCGAGTTGCTATTTAACTTTATTATGTCCATCGAATTACTTACTGCAAGGTACTCCGATGATTGCTTGTATTTCGTTGCTTCAGCATAAGCGTCAGGATTTCTCTTGACATCCCTTTGATACTTTCCGCATGTTGTATAGGGCTGAAATATAAAATAATGGCGTACAATTTATCAGACCATTATTATGTGTTCAATTTATATTAGTTGAATCGACCAACTTACATCCATAATGTCATAATCTGTCCTGGACTTTTCTATAATTAAGTTTGAGTTTTGTAGTCCTTGAACGAAACCTTTAGCGCTATCTTCCATCCATTTGCCAAAAGCTGGTCGAAATTGATAATCTCCCTGTTGGAGGCTGTTTAATAATTTAGGGAAAGCTTGCTTTAATCTGCTAGCAATTCCAACAGTTTCCTGATACCCCTCATCGGAAAGTTGGTGAATTTTTGTAAACATATCGGTATCAACTTTCCAGTTTCTTAAATTTTCAACGTCTTGAGCACAGAGTGAACTATTTCCATTTTCATAACTTGATATGACATGGTCTCTAATAACAATAGCATTTTGCATGTTTCGTCCAAAGTCAACGCCGGGATTTCTTTTGCCATGTCTTACCAATCCCCAAATACTGACTGGCTCACAATCTGTTGAGTAATTTTAAACAATACAAACTGAGACATATTAACATTAAATCTATCTACTTATAACTTCGTGCATATTCTAAGGATAAATCTATTGTTATTGTTCAAACTGAAACATCGAAAGTGAAAGGAAACTTTTATATGTTCTGTGGTAGTCATTGTGTACAGAGAAAGTTACGAAAACTCTAATAGATTGAAGCCTTCTGCCTATTCTTTAAGAATTTAAATGACCTTCTCTATTTTACCTTACAGATCAAGTGACATACCTTGAATTCGCAACGATTTTATTATCAAGGTTATTATTTTATTTTTTAAGTAATTTCAATACATTATTCATAATATAAAAGATTAATAAAGATGACTCGAATTGAAAGTAGTTTTATCGTACTCTCAGTACCAAAATACAGTGAAATAAAGATATATATTACCTGTTAGTTTTACGACCGAGTCCCTTATGTCACCCCTTGCAGCATTATATGGAGTTTTACTTGAAAAATATTTATACGGGCACCCAGTATTCCAGTAACAATACAACGATGTCACAGAGTTTATATAAAGGCAAATTAAAATTGTAAGTGTAAACTTCATGTTCATTTTGAAATGGCACGATTGCTCACTGCACGTGAATGTCATTTAAAATTTGAATGTCACATGCACAGACATCGGTCCACAGTCGTGGACGAAGTACGACTAAGCTTCAACGCAAGTTCAGAACATAACTCGCAATACCGGTCGCGACATTTACAATAATACTAGCATCCGCCCTGCGGCTTTGTCTGTGTTCCCGTGGGATCTAATGTTTATTTAAAACCTGAGAAGTGTATGTTACGCTAGAACAATTGAACTAGAACTATTTAAGTGCCAAGTTTATCCTATGAGCTGTTCGTGATTGAATCACATACTTACAAACAAACATTTCAATTTATTATATTGTATAATAAATGATTAATATGTCTTTTTTATGCCTTTGGTGGCTTTAGTAACTTTGACCTTCATTAGGGCCCTCCGTTGGTCTAAACTTAATAAATGGTTTTGGTTTTTTTTATATTTTACGAATAATTTACAATAATTATATCGATTTAAAAATAATGTTCATCCAGTCAATACATTGAAATGAAAACTGTTCTATGTACAGATTGAGATGAGAATATTGTTGTTTATTATTTCTTTACTTACACCTCTTCTTTTAATTAGCCCACCAAGGAGACTTACGATACTATAAGGGTAGCTCAGACCCGGGATTCAAGTAGTTCAGATTGTTCGTTTGGATAGGTTTGTTTTCAATGTTTAAATGTTGACTAAACTGAATATGATGATATTTTGTACTTTCTTTAAGGTATAAATTTATTGCGGCTTTTGATGGATTTATAAATTAAGAAAAACCATTAAATTGGCACAAATATTTTATTTTTTCAACTATTATCAATATTTTCAATAATAGGACAACAAATATATGGGTCTGTTGCCAATTTTCGAGTAAAATACACACAATAAATAAAAACAATCGTTTTAATGTCATGTTTAGGATAAAACAACATGTTTTGCTATATCAATAATACATTTTAGGAATTAACATTTGATCGTCGTCACTGATGAGGGTTATTATGAAAATTCCAATAATATTTTTTTTTGCTTAACCTCTGCTATTATATTGGAAATAATGAACAATATTGATGTCCTATTAATGAAATAAACACAAAATACGTATATTTTAATGCTATCAATTCATTCCTTTTACTATTTACATTAATATACAGATAAAATCTTGAGACTATCTAAATATTCTAGGTAGATAAAGATCAATTAAAATTTCACTAATTTTAAAATTGGCGTCACATTTATTTCATTACCAAATCAATAAAAACTTATTATCTAATTTTCCAAATAAACATACCTACTTACCATACTCTGAGACATAATAATTCCAAAAAAAAACGTTTACATGAAGGCGGTTTATAATTCAGTTTTTTTATTCATAGAGTAAATAATCAGGCCAAACATATATCAAAATACTCGTATATATACTAATGTATCTATTGAGTCAAAACCCATATAGAATAACATTTTGACATTGACATTTAAATTATAAATAAAAATGTCCTGTATTTTATTGTTCGACATTATTAGTCAGAACACCAAAAGATGAATGAGTTATATTCATTACCTCTAAAAAATAAAGACAAAATGCTAATGGAGACCAATTTAAAAAAAAATAAGTTACCTATACATAGAATATTGGACACTAGGTTATTGCATTCTATATAAGGGACCTTTTAAAGGTGATTTCAAGTTGAATAACAAATGACTTAACGAATCTCCAAACGAATTTGATCACATCTATAATGCTTTGTTATTGCACGTCGTGTTGTGTAGGTAATATTTTGGAAACAACTTAAATTCATTAAAATAATACAATATACACATGTAATATACATATTTTGAATATATATATTTAATTTAATTTATCAGACTAACTTACCTATAATATTTCTTTCATTAGGTAATTATTTGCTAAATAAATTAAAAACTCTTCGACATGAGTCGACTTCGACTTTAAATCCATTACAATTCTTAGTCGAGTACTATAACTTTAATATTTAAATGTAAATTTTATTGTTTGACTACTTACAATCAATTTTTATAAAATGATTACCTTAATTATTATAAATATCTACTAATACATTATAGAGAGGAATGCATAAGACTTTAAATATCACTAGATGACTCACATCCAATAGATTTTACATGTATTTACGATTTTATTACCAAAGAAAGTTCTTACGTTTGGTCCGAAATTGGATAATAATAATAAGAACTTAATTTCATTGTGGCAATAATAAATAAATGTAGTGATTAATATAAAAGGTACCTATGCATTCATTATGGTATGACCATTCAATAAAAGTTTTAATACAGGAAGATAAGAAAGGATCGGAAAAGCTAAATATGGAATAAATTTTTTAAAAAATTTAAATACTCGAGTTCACTAAAATATCATACATTTAAAACATATAAGGAGTATCGCGTCAAGATATATAATATAGAAATAACATATGGTATTGTATTTAAATTTAAATAATTTAATCAATTCTTTAATGGTCATGTTTCAATAGGAACTCAGTTGTTTCATTCTACGCAAACAATCGTCCCAGTGCGTAATATGTTACACTGGTGATTTTTTTTTAATAAGTGTTTTTTTTTTTGCGCTTGATCGCTTGGACACCTTTCTGGTACACGTATTATCAATTTTATTTAAATGAAGCATTTGACCCTAAAACATCAAGCGCTATGACATAAGTTAAAATATATTATATTGTTGGAACGAAGACTTACGTTAAAGATATCATTGTCGGTGCCAATTGGTCAATGAATTCATGACCATTTAACAAATCATGGTGAAAAGTGACGATTATCCCTAATAGTTTGTAATAAAAAATAATACACAATAAAAATACTTTTAGGAAAATATTGCTCATTAATTTCATTATGCTCGATTAAGTTTTCTTATTATTACGAAAAATGACATGTGTTAGAATCTAGAGTAAAGTATTGAAATTATTATTTTTAATATAAATAGATAGTATAGGCAAATGTATGCGTAGAAGAGAGAAAAGTCTAAACTAAAGTCTACAAGGGTGCAAATCTAGGAAGTAGTGCGTAAACTCCAACTACCTACAATATTCTGCTTGGCAGTTTTTTATATATACGTCAGTTTACCCATAGTACCTTAAATTTATTAACAAAGGTAATAAGGGCTAATTTATTTAATTATTTCCTGGATACGGCCATCCATGGCAATGGCCAATCAGTATGAGAATTAACAAATAGGTATTATATTTTCCTCAACAAAAGATATTTATGAGATCAAAATTTGTTGGAGCGTGTTCGTGGATGAATGATACAAATTTTAAACACACGTAATATAAATGAGAATTGAGTTTTAAAAGTAATTTAAGTAAAATTAAGATGGAACATTTTAATCAACTGACAGTTACGGCTTTTAACTATACGGCTGTCAACAGCATTTTGAGCTTCACTACGCTATATAAGATCGACTAGACGGAAAATAACGTAGTATTGTACCTACGCTTTGAAGGCACATTCGAGTTGAGAAAAAAAGATTTCCCATTATTCATTTATTTCATCCTGTGAGCGATCGTCAAGCGACATAATAAATATAAATTGAAATTTTCAACATCTTGTTTAAATATGTGTTAAAGGTTACTTAAACAGGACATCAAATGATGCATCAGTATAAAAAAAGATGGAACGGAAACACTGAACATAATACATAACTTTTGAGCAAACAGAGAAAATCCTAGTATAACATCGTCATTCTAATATCAAAGACCAAGATCCCAGAGCCATCAGACATCTGATGGACAAAATGTGTAGCATGAAGTAATATTAATCGTGCTTTGATCGTATGCGGCCTACCTGTTAGTAGTCCAAGAGCTGGCGACGAATTTTGGGAAGGTCCTTTTGGCAAGTTGAAATTGTGAAAAAATATAATTTCATTGCATTTTATATTCTAATGAAATCTAATGTACGGAGCCCAGTCTCTGACTTTTTAAGAGTAGATGGTAATTTAAAAAGTTACGATGAAACTTTAGTTTAAAAAAAAACATTATTTCATCGGCAAGCTAAGAATATTCTAAATAAAATCTTATCAATTAACCAGTTCTTATTAATTGCTATTAAAACTGAATAAATGAGATACTAGACCATGATTAATATTTTTTTTTACTTGATTGAAACATTAATTTGCAGGATTTTTATTTCCAATTTTTATTAAATTTGTTTAAATTATAATATTAAAAGAAATTTATCATTTTATTAATTTTCTTCCTCTTTTTCACTGCTCTTTAAAGATTCACTGTCTGATTAATCCTCTTCACTGCCGAAGCGACCATCGTCATCGTCAAACAGATCATCTCCAATATACACCTCTGTAGTATTTTCATCGATATACTCTGAAATCGCTAAAAATAATATTTGATTAGTATTTATTAAATAATACAATAGAATCAATGAAATAAAATAAAATGACATATATATACTTGTATATTTTTGTTTTCTTTCGCTTGCTGCTTTTAAAGTACCCATAACAGAAGATGACCAGCAATCTCCATCAAACCAGTTAAATTTAAACTTTCCATCTTGAAGTTCCCAACCATTTAAACGTAAATGCGCACTTCGCCACATACTGGTAATGTATTGAGTAAGCCGGAGTTGTTGTTGTAATTCTGCTTCACATGGTGGCAGATTTGATGCGTTGTAGTATTCGATAAGCTATTTCGCACCTACGGCTGCGCGTAAGACTTTTTTGTCGGACTCATTTGTTAACTTTATTCATGTCAGGGAATTGCTTAGAACCACAAAATCTGCCTCGTGATTTGCAGATATTATTGAAATTACTCAATAAATATCTACCTGATTTAATTTTCAGGTTGCCAAAAGTATATTTTTTATACTTTAAACCCGACAAAAACGTCTAGATTTTTTTTCAAATTATCTAAAAACAAAATGTAAATAAAAAAAAATATTCCTTCGGATATTATTTTTCAAATATTATATGCCTTGGGGGACATAACATTGACTTGCGGGGCTGGATTCGCCAATTGACGAAATTATATTATTTTCACAATTTCAACTTGCCAATAGGACCTCCCAAAATTAATCGCTCTTGGACTATAACTTGACCGGACTGCCAATTTACATATCAGATAATGAAGGTTCGTAAAAACACTACTCACCTATTTTCAATTTTGATGATTGATTTTTATTTACCTATATGACAACGCGCTAATGCTCCAGTTAATGTAATGTCGCAATAGTTCATTCCTATTTCTTTTGTGGCTAATACGCACCAGTAATGGAATAAGTTAATTTTAACTTAAATCAGAAGGCATTAACTTAATGAGATAGCAAAATTTCGAAAATTTTGGATAATATTTATTTCCTGGGACATCAAAAGCTTGAGTATTTATACACGCCCTTGTATCTGTTTTCATGTTGGAAAAAGTATGTGTTATTTTATGTTTCCTACTATTATACGTTATAGAAAAGATGCCTACTTACTCAAAATAATTTACTATTCATTAAGTCACAAAGCTACCAATCTCATTTCTAAGCTTCTTTCTCTTCTGTCTTTAAGGAGGTATCTATGGATGAAGAATCTACAGAGGCGAAAATGGCAAGATTAATACACATCATGCATGGTGCTTCATAAATTCAGGCCCACCTAGAATTTAGTTCTATGATATTACTTGTAGAAAGTTTTATAAAAAGAAAAATAAAGCACATTCTCAAATCATGAAATCGACAACATACAATAAAACCTACGAGCATAAATACTTATTTCATATTTGATGAAACAAATTCTCAAGGTTCAAGTGTGAAAGTTTGAAGTTAGTGTTCAGTTTAATTGAGTAACAAAATGTACACGACTTTACATTGCGGCTCTAGATAATAGCTGTGAAGCAATACTTTTCGCAAAGAACAATGATCTGACACATTTTTTTACAGCTGTATTAGGTGCATGTATGTGCAAAAACCACTCCAGACAATTCTTATTAAATAAAAAAGAAACTTATTTTTCAGATTCTGGTAGGTCATTTATTAGCGAGTTATTTTCTTTTTTGGCTTCTTGCAAATTATTTATAATAAAATTTTAAACGTACCACACCAATATTTTTAAAATGTTAAACAATGGTTAGCTCACATGCGAGTTGCTCATTTGGCAAATAAAAATAATAAAGACATCTAGCCCCAAAACTTGAAACTATAGTAATTATGACCTACGCATTCAGATGAATAGTAAAAACCAACACAAGTTACACACAATTTACCTCATGTGCGAGTTGTGTAAACAAGAATGTAGAAGCCTATTAGTGCGGAAGAGGTAAAACTTACACAATAACGTAGACACATCCAGAAGAAAAACTTTTGTAAATTTAAAATCTATGTTTTAATTTAACAGTTGTCAAGTCTTTTAGCAAGAGTGCAGTAGAATATCAAAGTTTTTGACGAATGAAATAAAGGTTACTATAATTACATGCTACTTTCAGTGGTTGCACATTTATATTTACGACTATTTAATTGAATTTTGTCAATTCATTCGCTACTATTTATAACACTTAACAGCCTGAACGATCAAGAGCTGTTTCAATTACTATAATTTTATCTAATTTTGATAATAATATTCATTGTTAAAATGAAAGTATATATTACCAACTAGACTATTCAGGTTAAAGCACTTTAAATCTCATGGTCATAGCTATATAATTCTCATGTACATGCATACTTATACATTCAATCATTTCAATTCTACTGTTTTCCCTAAGTACCTACTCCTAATAAAAGCTTATATCGATTAACTGGACGTAAACATCTCCAATTTCTCTCAACATGTACCATTATTTAGATTGTTTGATGCAGATACAATATTGAAGAAGCAATTAAATGTAAGGCAGTCCTTCAAATACAATAATAATACCAAGACACTAAAATGAACACCGATTGACTATCTAACGTCTGTAGACGTGTCCGCATCAAACAAAGTAAAAAAGGCACTAGCTCAACCACTACGGGTATACACTTGTCGATACATCTTATCGCCGTCGCGCCGTATGCGAAGAAATATGCAAAGTGAATCTCTACAGACCGTTTCCTTTCCAGATGTAAACTGAAACAGGTCCTTCATCCTGGATCTTGTTTAGGATCTAAATTTGCCCGTCTTTCCTGCAGGGCTGCTAATAACGATTCTCGTACTTCTCTTTCTGAACTTCGCCACAGTCTTATGAGTTCCTCTTCTGACAATAGTGATAGCTCTGACTTCGCTCCCATCGGGGGTACTCTAGGGTAAGGTGGCGCCGGTGGTACCTCTAGTTCTTCAGAAACTAATATCTCCACGCTGGCTCGTGATGTCGGACAATCAGTACTTGTGTAATTTTCAGACCTCTCTGAAACATCTTGATATGATCTTGTAGATGATCCTTCGGCACGTCGTATCATGGGTGATGGGGTTCGAAGACGAGTATTAATATCTGGTGGTGAACTAGTCAAACAACTCACATCACGACTTAATCTTCGTCCAATGTTATGACTAGTACGCTCATAAATATTAGATACAGAGTCTGATTCGAGAACAGAGTCAGTACTGAATCGTCTTACGTTGAGTCCGGAAAGGCTGCATCGTTTTCTGCGACCTCTCGGTGAACGGATTTGTCGAGGTGAACGACCTTGCCGTGGAGAACGGCTAGAAGTATCTGGTGAAGGTGACAGGAATTTAGACTCTGTAATTTCTTCGGACACCATTTCAGAAGTTTCAACTACCTCCTGTTCTTTTATAGAACCCAATGAATGGTCACGTTGTTGCACCCTGATGAAATAGAACATGTTTAATATACTTTTTAAACATTAAATTTATTTTAATAAATTTTTTTATCATGAAAACTAAATTTTTGAATAAGGTTGTTTCAATGACGTGATCGAAATATTATTCCGGTTTTACCTTCTAATTGCTTGTATCATTTCGTATAATTGAGCTTTGCTTTTTCGTCGTCTGCGCTGTTCGTGTTCCTTCTGAAACAAACGTTCTCTCCTATCATAACCTGTCAGTGCTTTTAGATCTTTAGTTTATAATTTAGATGTAAAGGACAATTACCCTTTTGACACTTTTTTGAAAGAGTGAAGTGAAATGTCCTTGTCGAATGGTGTTCACTAATTCTCGTGCCGCATGGTGAGGTGAGACTAATTCCACAGAGTTAATAAATCTGAATAATTTCTGAAACAAAAAACTATTGTGAGTTGAAATTGTGTTATGTAAAAACCCTTTGCCCTTGAGTATGAAGCGTACAAAAGTGGATAGCAACGAATGTTAGAAACGCAATTCAAGAAGATTATACCATAATACAAGTACCCGTTTAGTGTTAAAAGCCGCTCCGAACTGTGGCTCGCTCGACATAATCCCACCAGGAGCCATCTTGGCTTCACGCTTGAGTAGGGCAAACAAAGTGCCCTCAAAGTGTGGGAGGACGCCGAAGGCAAAGTTACGGCGGGCGGGACGATAACCTTTGACTTCAGTAGACATGTACTCTACTAGAGGGCAAGTATTACAATTTAGCTAAGCGGATTAAATTCTGTTTATACCATATACAGAAATATATTTCAATGTAAGAAAGCCTTTGCGGCTTACATGTACATTCTTACGTATATCTCTACTATTCAGATAAAATTTGCTAGTTTTGCAATTCTAACATTGGTTTTGTTGTAGTAGGAAAGAGGCTAAGAACATATTTGATTAGGCTACAGGTTTAAATACGAGGGTTGAACCAGCCTGCGGGTGCTATGATTTCCACAACAAATTTATATTTACCTTCAACAAGGACGCTCACAGACTTCGTTTTCACTGAGTTTTTAGGAACAACACTTATTTCGATATTATATTCTTACCTGACTAAAAAACATAATATTCCTACTCCTCCATACAGATCCCTTCGGTTTGTGTCGCAGCACAGGCAGTGTGTATTTATAAAACAAGTGCTCCAAAATCAATATTAGGCAGCCAACAATCATTCCGACGCCGAGAAGTATAAACACGCCCGCCACAGCAGCTACACCTAAAATATTTTTTTGGGAAATTATTGATAAGCCACTCTTAAAAAGTACACGTTAAAGTAACATATTTAGACGGTTTTCTTTTTAATAGGTTTATAATATCTATTCTTCCTATATTTTACTGAATTTATATGTTTTACGTTAAACTCACGTTACGTATTTTTGAAAAACTATTTTCTTAACCCTACAAGATTCACCCAAGGGTAAAATTTTTGTTTTAATGCCTAGATTTTTATTGAAAGCCTTGGAGCTTATCGTGACTAACTTTTAGGCACACAAAATTGTAACAACATCGCATAAATGGCAGTCTACAAATACATACTATTCTATATCCTAGCTTTATATATTTGGTATATCAAGTGGGCGCCAATAGCTTACCGACTGCTGGCTCGTTACATAATAAAACCAACGGAAAGTTGGACGGTAGAGAAGATTCAGCCGAAAAACGAATCTGAATTACTAACAACTGGGTCAAACGCTAAGTGAAGAACAATAAACAAAGATCATAGTTGGAAGTATAATAAAATATAACTTCATATTCCGTGAAGTTATATGTGCAAACAAAAGATACCTATATTTCAATTATCTTTCCCTATGTAGGCTGCTAGTTGCTTGCAATTTATGGGTACATTACACAATCCATCAGATAGGTAATTTAATTTGTTCATGTCCAAGGTAACGCTTGTTCCATTGATTGATAGTGGATTTATAATGAAAAGACAGGGCAGGGTTATTTTTTGGTACAACAGTGCATACTATTGGAACCTTAATTGTTACCAAAATAAAAGGCTGTCGCATCGGTTAAGTGACCGAACTAAAAGTATATGAATGATCTTCAAATAACTACAATCTCACTACCGTGGTCTTCCTTTTGACAGACATATTAAATTTATCCTGTTATTTTTTTAGCTTGCTTTCATATTATTACTAAAGCTTAGCTGTCCGCCCGTCCATATGTCAGAGGGCGGCATCTTTTGAACCGTAATAGGTAAGTATGATATAAAAAAAAATGCATTATTGCTTTAAGGTATACTGCCTCATCATCAATTAACTATTAGATCAATAGATTTCAATGACAAAAAGTAAATATTTCATTGACATTAATAAACATCAAAATTTTCAGGGCAGTCTTCGCTGTTTTCGCCAAATAACTAGACTATTCTAAGGTTGAACCACAAAGCGAACTCAGAAAATATTATTAATATTTATTTAGGTAGGTTAGGGATTTGAATATAATTAAATAATTTTAACATTAAAACTAAAAAAGCCTCTTTCAGTAGGTATGGGGAACACCTACTGCTTACAACCCTTAAAAGGTATGAATAGAATTTAATGAAAGGAATTAAAAATCCAAGAAGAGCGTAGTTTACGTAATTATTATGTTTAAATTGCTCAAAGATACAATGGCATTTACATAATTAAATATCGGATGAGGTACTTAATTATATTATTATCATTAAGAATCTGAAAGTTTTTTTATATCGGAAATAGGTAAATTAGATACTGCATTTACATTTACATTTGCAAAATTTGAATCACGACTTGTACTTTTGCTATCAGTTTGAAATTTGGCAGAATTGGGGAAAAGAACGTGCATATCCGTATTTATTTAAATTGGAAAAATATGAAAACAATTTTATAGATATCGGAACCTGGAATGGGAGGTTGAAATCTGAAAGTTGGACAAACGGCAAATGGGGTGTCATACGAGCGAGCATTGTTTTCAGAAGTCAAATAAATGTGATATTGTATTTGTTCCAGAATGTACAAAAAATAAACGTTCCTCTCTCATTAAATACAAACAACCCCCAAATTTTGCGACTTGACAAGTCTGAATTAATTCGGACAGTTTGATAGCGTGTCCCTACAGATGGAGTGCATTAGTCATCTATATTTTGCAAGAAAAACTAAATGATCATAACAATAATAGATTTGGAGAAATACATTATTATTTATTTTTCCTATTTACCTCGTCATTTTTGGAGAATATTCAGGTGGTTTTATTATTATTTTAAGGAATCCGTCCGCAACTTCAATTCGTATTAACCAGAGTTGTAACGGAGGTAATTTTATCGGAACCGAAGTCGGAGTCGGAGTTTTTAAATTCGATTTATCGGAGTCGGAACCGGAGTCGGAGGCGGAGGCAGGGTCGACAGTGGTGGGTCCTGCCACCCTCTCCTTTTTTATTAAAGGACAATAAAAACAAAAAATCAACTTTTTTTCGTTTCATTTATAAAATAATAAATTTACACAGACAATGAAAGTAAAATTCTAAATACAACTGGATTTGTGATTTGATACACTTACTTTTGATTTCATTGTCCAACACAAAAACAGATTGCTTTTATGGATATTAAGCCGCAAAATACAAAACAAATGACTTTAACATATAAACACGTCATGTGGGTAACAAACTAACAACAAGTAAAAAAACAATCGACGATAGAGCGCACGTAGCGGGGGCGGGATTCTTCCCGCGACATGTATGAACCTGTGCGTAGCGGTCGGTCGACACAGGCCGCCGCTGCTATTTGTTATGCTTCGACCTCCGATTAAAACTTCCGATTTAAATGTTTTGGAGCCGAAGTCTGAACCGAAGGTGTAATAATAATCGGAAGTTCCGACTTAACGGAGTCGGAATCGAAGCTCCGTCACTTCCCTGGTATTAACCATTTGTAAATTAAATATCTATTCAAAATACTATCAAAAGATCTTTCATACAGTGTAAAAACTTTCCTAATATTGAATATAATAAAATATAAAAAGTTGAACAAAGCGATAGCTACATTCTGAACAACGTCTGAACACCGCGAAGTTTTATCACACTTTCTGTGTTTTACCCCGTGATATCTTACAATTTGACCCGCACAATAGGATTCGATGCTTACATTTTTATAGCCATCGTCAAAAAAAGGAAAATCGCGCTTCCGAGTTATGATATCGTCAATATTTTTGAACTAGAAACGATACATTGGAAATAAAATACAGTTCATATTAAATCAAATCACATATTAAATCGCACACAGCACAATATTATGTTTGCCGTTAGATGACAAGATTTTTATAAAATTTATACCATCTTCATTTGTGCCACACTAAACCTCATCCAAAATAACCGCGTATTAATAATGTTGATTAATTGTTGTACCTAGTAATAAGCATCTATTTAATTTTAAACGATTTTTGTCGTATTTTTTAAACATAACCTGGGACATTGTTTACACACGGCCACCTGATCCCAACCAAACTGATGTTGTAGGTACAACAAGGACCACTGAATTGATTTAATACATATATTTACACACAGAACAATCTGACAGTCAGGGTCTGTAACCACTAAACCATCTTGCCAACCATTCAAAACGCAATTCCCTTTACATTGTATATTTACACAAATAGCCTTTTCCTTACGCTTATTTGAAATAAAGAACAAATACAGTGTCTGTATCAGCTCATTTTTTCAAACGATAAATCCCATGTTTAATCTTTTAGGTCGACTGGTGGTAATACCTCTCTCTTCACGCTACTGAGCGGTCGGATTAATGCGGGGGTGGCGATAAATTCTAATGAAATTTCCGCCAGAGACGAGCCAGCTGACTACATAGATGTAACGAATATACATTAAAATAAGTAATGTACAATTGTGTTATGAGAAATAACATTTACGGACCTACATTAATTGAACGATAATATGATGTACATAAGTACCTACTTGAATTAATCGATATCTAGTTTCTGTCCGCGGTTTACTCGTGTTTCTGTAATGCCCGGAATGAAAGAAAATCTTAATAAGATTATATTTCTTAAGACATTAATTAAGTCGAGTCTAAATTTCATTCAAACCCGGTCAGCCATTTATGTTAAGTCACAAAATTTCTAATTTATATCCTTATAGGGATAATCAAGTACCTACTAAAACCTATAAGTTTAACAAAATATAAATAGGTACAAAGAATTTAAATACATAAATCGGTAGCTACTTTCAGGTTCTGGAACTTGTAATTCTCTTCAATAGAAAAATGTTGTGAGAAATTTAATAAGAAAGTTCTTACCTAAAGGTTTTGGCTGAATACCATAATCCGGACTAAGCTTGAAACAAGGCAATCCACCGTACCATTTTTCAGTCAAAATATCCATATAACCATTAGAGGAATATTTTGCAATCACTGCTGATATGCTGTCCTGTAACAAAAAGAGCATTGTTTGTGAATACGTATGATATTACATAGATACGTAGATAAAAAAAGAGAGCGAACACCGGCTTGTTGTTTCACGTACATAAGTGGACACGTTTGTAAATGTCAAAGCTTTGAACGATCACACGAAAAAACAATAGCGTCACATGTGCTCCGATTTGCTCTTATTCAACAAAACTTCGGGGAAAAAAAGCTGAAAGCACAGTGTCATGGCTCGAAACAAAAACTCTCTTTCTGATCAGTTGATTTATGTCATTGATCCGTGCAAACCTCAGGGGTATATTGAACAACGTCAAGATAAAATGACGTATAATCGGCTGAGCTGGAGTTACATGACACTCGACTATCGATCACACCATTAGAAGGTTCGCGTACGTCATCCATCAATCTTTCCGTGCAAAGATCCGGCGCCCCCAAATACTCAAGCCTCCTAAAAGTCCTCGTTCTCATGTAAATCTACGCTACATTTCTTCACAGACGTTGCTTAGTCACAGCTTGCCTAATTTCGGGTATGTTACATATGAATAATGGGTAAATAGGTACTTTCTTAAACTGTTGAAGTATGATGCCGGAAAGGTTTTTTTTAAGTTCCGCTTTTTCATATTTACAACATTATCCTTACATTGTGATAGAGACCATTATTAGCGACATTTTACTATGTTCATGTAGAAACATGAACATAGTAAAATGTAATTAAAGGTGTCAAAATGTTACCTAAGGTAAGCACATAAAGCATAAAATAAATAGTGCTTTTTTACCCTTAGAGGAAATCCTTTCGCCATACCAATAGCATATGTATCTTCAGCAAGTGCATGGTCTCCAACCCGCTGCAGTTTACATCCGTGATCAGTTGCACGATAATAATCTAAGATTGGAGTATCAGCTATCAATAGATCCAAAGTACCATTTCTGTAACAACACATTTTTATAACACAAATTTTCATTTGAAATAAACTCTATCTCAGGTGTATAAATAAGACTGTTAAGGGTAAATATTTTCACATTATAAGATAGACGAATTATTTATCATGTAAACAGATACGCACCCCGTCTCGTAAACGAGAAGCGTTAACCCGCGAGCAGACGGATACCTAAAGCCCGGAGTGGAATAATAAATGTACTCTGTCACCACAATAAAAAGTACAATAAAAACAGACATTTTTCAGTGCGTTATTAACCTAATCCCCTGAGAATAAGGTACAAACTTTACCTCACATGATAATGGAATGCAATCGTCTTGCTCTTACTAGGGAAGAGTCTGAGAAACAACCCTTGTGGCTTTTAACAGTTGAAATATTATTATCGTTACTTTGTTTTGGCTTATGGTTTATAGCTTAATTGGCAGAATATAAAAGCTGGTACTAAATTTAACTATAAAATAAATGTACTGGAGGGAATAAAATAGCCATTGAAATGCTGAGGACTTGAAAATTTTATCGGTCAATAAAATTCAGTAGGTCTTTCAATAGAATAGCTACTGTATTTATAGTAGCGCAAATTTGAATAATGTTTTTAATTGAATTGTAAGTGTTAAATGGACACTTAGTTAATCATGTAAAAGGGTGTCATTACATGGATATCAATAAAATAAACGACGTTATCAATGGAACCCCACGTTTATGTGAACAAAAAGTTTATTGAGTCAACTGGGATAAAAGCTTTCCAATTTGCGAATTTTGTATATTATTTCTATCTAACATTTTAAAGCCATCAGTACCAAAACGTTTTTTGTTCGATTTGACAGCGGGTCATAGTTTAGTGCCGCAAAATAATAAATATATTAAATTCACTAGGATCTTGAAAAACAGGTCTTCCAACCTGGAGCCAGAAATAAACACATTTTTTTAGAAAGGGTTATATGTATTCGTCATTTTACAAACTGAATGCCTATTGTAATAGTGGTAATGTATTTTCTCAAAGCTTCCTACATACACTTAAACAAATAGCAGCATAGCTGGTGGATCTAAAGTAGAATTTCATGACACGAATAAAAATACGTTAGGAAAAATCAATATTACCTGAGCCGTTGAATTCCTTCTTCTATATCTTGAAGGGCATAGCGTCGCATCTGTTGTGCTAACTGTGGATTATTTCGTTGAACATAATATTCTGAGACCGATGATCTAGCCGTCCCAACGCGCAGAGAGAGCCACTTAAATGAAAGTAATTTAATTAGTATTCTCTAAAAGTATCTGAACAATAAATTCAAGTTAATTATTGTACTAACATTGCTTCGTCCTTGGTAGTCATCCACAGCGTTATGAAAAAACAGTCCCGCTATAAGAGCGGCAATATTGGCAGTGTAACTGGCGACGAATATCACAGAAAATCCTCCCCAGACGTTTATAAGGAATTTGTTAGGCCAACTCTTAGGTGCTTTAAAGGCAACTAAATGACCACATAATAGTCCCCACATTACCCATAAAGCACTCGATATGCTGAAATTCTTTGAACGTTGACGTCCCCAAGGGTTTAGTCCAAAGGGCGATAACCATTCGTATATTGCTACGGCTAGAGCGGTAACATTCAGCGATGTAAATATAGCGATCCACAGCTCAGGTGAAAATGGTAATAAAAAGGCTAATAGTGGTATATCAGGTCTTTGGTTTGGGGCAGCTAATATCGAAATTCCACTAAAAAAATATGGTTGGCTGTAGTCTACTACTTCTGCTCTAGCTGCCGATACGCTCAGACCCGCAAAGGACATGTGTGCGGCTCCAGACACTAAGTCTCCAATAATACCATTCCATTTAACATTATCTTCACCTGCATGATCAGCATTCGGGAATTGTAAATCATCTTCTGTTTCATCTAAGATTTTATAACCGTTGCGATATTGAGAGCGGTAGCTTTGTTGATCCAAAACAAAATCGCTAGCCATGCTTTTGTATTCATTTATCCTGCGAAAGGGTTTGATAAGTTTCCTCGATCCATACAAACCATCATCTACCAAATATAAATGAAAATCAAATTCAAGTTCCTGTGCTATATTCTCTAATAGGTCCATCGCAAGACCGTAGCAACAATGTGTAGCCATTTTGGAATAAACTGGTTTAGATGTAGGAAAGAAAAAATCTTCTGTATCTTGATCGCCATCTCTATCGAGTTCATTGAAAGCAAGTGTAAGATTGTCTCTGTCCGAAGTCTGCGGACGGTGGCATGGCAGGCCCCGAAGGCATTGGCCGTCTTCATCAAGCTCACCCTCCATGACGAATGGTGGTGCTAGCGCTGTAACAATCCGGAATATGGTTCGTGCACCGTCAGATTGTCCATGTGCAACGAGTCGACCACCAGGCCACACAATCGTGTGCAGTCTCACGCTGCGGCCGTTTATTCGCCCCACCTGTCTCCATAAATTGCTACCATCAGCCGCTACTAAATTGAGAAGCGCAAAGGAAGCCGTAAGAGCATGTTCCGGTTGGTCTGTACCTCCAGCTAAAGCAGTTGCGGCTGCCATCCTAGTTTCTCTGTAAATAAAATGAATAAGTTCCAAATATCAATATCTATAAAACATAACAGTCTAAGTAAAAACACCAAATTACCATTTATTTTGTAGTATTGCCATTTTAAATAGCATAGCAAACATTACTACATTACTAACGAATTAAAAAAAAAAAAAATTGTCTACATCACGGGTGGTATCTGACTGGATACCTCGTATATTTTTTTTTAATGAATCTCAATACTATTTTATTTATTAAATGTCATAGATTAGGCTTTCTCTATTGTTAAAGTCTATGTTTGCTGTAACAATATACATTCATTTTTTTTAATCGAAATAATATTGATATCATTCGGAAAATATAATATCATCGTAGATAAATAGTGTAATTCTGCACCCTCGGAAGAGGAAACGGGTGGGTACATGCAATATCCGTACCGGCCCGGCGAAACCCACCAACGGGTCGGATGAGCGCGTCCATTAAAATTGATAATAATAAAAATATGACATCGCATGCCTTCGATGTGTTTAATTATTATTTTTATAGAAAATATCAGTTTATTTACTTTATTTTATTTTACAGTTAGTTATGGACAGTAACTTATTTTAAAACCTGTTTTACTTAATTCATATATTGTGTAAAATAATTGATAACTGATCAATATTTTTTTATTACTGTCTTGGTAATGTTAATCATTGATGTATAGATATTTATTAAGTGCTAAATATAAAATGTTAAATAAAAATAAATTTTACTTCACTAATTATCGATCAAGATATCTCAATTTGTAGACACTTCCCAAAATGTAAAAAAATTAGAGTTACAATGCAACATTTAGAAAAATAATGAGGATACTATTGTTAAAATTGTATGGGATACTATAGCTGCCCATCCCTTTTAAAACTATGTAATGTGTGAGAATGCAACTGGTTAGCTCTTACCACTATTATCTATGGGGACGGACAAATATCTTAAACTCTTGGTTGTAAGGTCACGTTACCAATACATGAATGAATTGAAGATGTTAGAGTAGTAGAGCTCTTAGTGCAGAGTTCGTCCGGGGAAGTACTATCACCTTACCCATTTCTGCCGAGAAGCAGTAGTGCACTTGTATTACTGCGTTTCGGTTAGAATGATAAGGGGGCCGGTGAAATTACAAGCACATGAGACTTAACAACTTCACGCATCATGGTCGACAACGCATTGGTGATGCCCCTAGTGTTGCAAATGTCCATAGGCGGCGGTGACCACTTACCATCAGGTGGACCGTCTGCTTGTTTGTCGGACCAAGTGGTAAAAAAAAAGTCCATACAAAAAGCTGCATAAACCACACACCACATAGCACCAATACAACACCTATTACAATGTAGTTTTAATTTTTTCTAAATAGAGACAGCTCACTTTTCACAACAAAGAATCCAATTAAACGCTAGGGTTTACCAAGTTAGAACAAATAGACATGCAAGTATTGATTGTGCTCGTAGAAGCGCATTGCGGTGTGTGAAAAACGTCTATTGTAGTTATACATGATCATTTGAACCATGAGATTATATGATAGAGATACCAACGCGCATCGCCCTCGTGTAAAAAGCAAGATTAGGTTATCTGTATGAGTTACTGCTATCATTGTTCACCAGACTGGTTCCACGTTAAGCTATGTTAACCACTACCCTGACCTATTTAGCCGCCCTAATTTCAGCGTAAAGTAAAAAAGGAAACTATCTGCGTAGAGTCATGTCAATAGATAGCGATCATTTCGTTGAGTCGGCCCGCGCAGCCTGGCCGTCTGCCAATTTTGCTTCCAATTCCGACCGATTTATGATAATGTGATCGAGTTGGATTTAACCCAATTTTATTAATATAAATATTGGTATCTAAATCAATTTACCTTATTTTGGTGGTTTCTATGCTAAATTAAATAGCTGTGCCCCGCGGTTTTATCCGCGTTCCCGAGAGATGTCACGTTTTCCCGGGATAAAAAGTAGCCCATATGTTATTCCAGTATATGTTCTATCTATGTACCAATTTGCATCTAAATCCGTTTGGTAGTTATTGTGTGAAAGAGTAACAAACATCCATACATACGAACTTCCGCATTTATAACATTAGCAGGATTGAAAGGCTTGATAAAAGTTATTTGCTTTTACAAAACATTATCCTTATCCTATGCCTTTAAAGTCATCCTATATGATGCAGTAATGCAAAAGTGCATTCAAGTTATCTCATGAAAGCCCCTCTTCAGACCATAAGAAAGTTTAGGTTCCGAACTGAATATAAGCAACTTAGTTATTCATGAAAGTCGTGCCGTGCTTAATGTTTCGAGTTATATTTGTTTTAAATAAAATATGGACACCTAAGTATATCTAAATATTTAAATATATTTTTAAACTTTATCTTGTTTTATTAACAATATAATAGCTATTATTATGAAGTATATAAAACAATGTGCGTGCGAATCTGAGTACACAATACTAAAGTAAACAAGCTATATTTGTTTTAAATAAAATATGGCCACATAAGTATACCCGTATATACAACGTGTTACAAAATACCCCGTAAAAATATAATTAATTATCAAAGCCAACAACCCTGGTAAGCTGTCATGACATGGAACCAGGTTATTTAACAGAAAGGCCTACGTTCCTATTTTACCTAATAATTGTCTACTTTAATAGTTTTTCTATCTTTCATTCGTAAAAACCAGTTTTTAAATTTTTTTGGGGTATATTATACAGCGTTACTACGGTTCTTAAATATTGTGAATGGACTCGTTATAAGGCCCCATTTAACCTCCTTTCGGCTTTACGGGTAGTTTTGTAACACCTGTATAAATATTTTTTCTGAGTACACAATACTAAATTCTAAAGGAACCCCTATATTCAGTATGCAAAAACCACAATCCCTTCTAATATCATAAATGAGAATGTAAGTTTGTTTGTTACGTTTTCACGCGAAAACTACTTAACCGATCATCATGAAAGTTTGTACAGGTACATTTGTGATCTCGGAGGTATTAGAAGTAACATAGGATACTTTTTGTTCCGGGACAATGTTACATTCCTCGGGAACGCGGGTGAAACTGCGGGGGTCAGCTAGTCTATAATATAATTGTATTAGGTATGATGTAAAACATTAAATTTCTAAAAATACACAAGAATGCACAAACGTTCTGTATTTGAATTTCTTGTTATCTTGTTTATTGTACAGTGGCTCGATTCTGTGAGGAAAATGACACTAACTCGAGGATGTTTCATCGCGGCCTCTTTGCTCTGTCTCTTTCGCTTACCACGCTAATACTACTAATCACGTGAGAGGTACACTCCGAGGCCTCCGTGAAGCGGCTCGCTGACGAAGTTTGTAGCTGAATAAGGCTGCAGGAAATAATAACTCAACTTTGACATGGTGACGAAATACCTAATTATGAAAATTAAACTAAATAATTTACTCGTAAGAACAAAACCGATATAAATAAACTATTGCAAGGTAATTAGTACAAATTCGAACAGCATAAACAACCCAGTTTATTAATTACAATAAATATCCATTAACATACGAAAACAACATCCGTATTTGGTTGATTAGACACGTTTATCGATACTAATATTATAAAGAGTGCAAGCTTGTATGTTTAGATGTGAGGGAAAACCCTGAAACTATACACCCGATAAAATTGTTTCACTGATAGACAGCTACACTATTCCCGCAAGACATAGCTAATGTCATAATCCCGACATATACAGGCCGTTACAAAACTACCCGTAAAGCCGGAGGTTAAATGGGGCCTTAAAACGAGTCCATTCACAATATTTAAGAACCGTAGTTTACGCAGTAAAACATACCCAAAAAAAGAACTGATTTTTATGAATGAAAAACTATTGAAGTAGACAATTATTAGGTAAAATAGTTACATAGGCCTTTCTGTTAAATAATCTGGTTCCCTGACATTACAGCTTACTGGCTGGGCAGGGTTATTGGCTTTGATAACTAATTATATTTTTACGGGGTATTTTGTAACACGTTGTATAAGAACCCTCGGGAATGCCGGTGATACCGCGGAACGGTGGTTAGTATCAAATAAATTGACTAATTGCCGCCTCGTTCATGATAAGTGCCTCATAAATTTATTTATGGTGGTATGCTTCATAAAGACTACTTATATATGATTAGTTTTACGTGTAGCAAAAGAAAACGCCTAATAGCGAAAATATATTGGTTCGTAACCAAAGTACCTAACCACCAAGCGAACACTTAAATCTTAACCTTGCAAATATTAAGGGGCACTTTACCTATCTATAACAGACGAGTTGGAAGTTCAAAGTGATCTCCAACTAATTCAAGCTTCAGTATACTAGATAGCTACAATTAGTCACATGTCTTAGTAAAAGGGGCCAAGAATCCTGATTAGATTCTTCGATGTTAGGAAGCGGGATTTGGGGATTTACATTTATCGCTACTTCCTAATAGAAAAGATAAGTATCGAGCTCTTACTCAAAACTGATTTAATTAAATTACACACAGTTAAGGCACTTACAATCGTCTTTCCCGATACCTTCAACCTGGATATATTCAAGGCCAGAGTGAATAGGCATTTTCTGGGTAAGCGTGCTACATCCTACTCGTCATAACTTCTTCTGGGTCAGTCGAAGGCCAGACTAATAAAAAGCCTAAATAAAAAAAAATGTGATGGTATTAGTATCGTCCTAAGCCGTGAGTACAGACGTTGTTGGTTTAAATCCCGCAAAGAACATTAAAGCATCGTGAGGAAACAAAAGCAAAACGTTAGGTACTGTATAACCCGTCTGTCTGGCTGCCACCATCAAGTTTAAATCTGTCCCGTATACCGACGAGTTCTGACAGTTTCATTTGAGAGTCCGTTTCTAGTATCATTATTTGATTACAAACAGTTGGTAACACATTAATATACTACCTCGTATAGCAATACGAGTACAATATACATAGACAGCTTGCTTGTCAGTTTATGACATAAATAACAATCAGATTATAAAATAAATATACATATCCACGAATATTTGAAATTGGTTATTTAAATTCACAAATTTACTTTACCGGTTCGTAATATACTAAGGGACACGTCAGGGGCTTAGGGACAATCAGTGGCTTGTCATTTTGTCGGAGTGAATGAAACACTCGTGTCTCACACTCACTCGACACAAAAAGCCGGTTCTGTGTAATAGCTATACACAAGATCTTGAATCTAACAAAAAGATGATAAGTAATTAGCAACCCTAAGCTGAGAAGTCCTGAAGGTTATGTATGTTCTACGGTATCATATTAGGTTGGGGAAAAAGTCTTTTCGCATTATAGTATGTATGAACTTGTAATAAAATCTCTTTGGCTATACTATTTGTATCTGGCTGGTTTTGGTATCATTGAAAGTTTAAATTTTAAAGAACATAATTCCAAATTCAAATTAGGAAAATGTGTGATTTGCATTTGTTTTTCGTACCGTCAAGATGAGTGAATCTAATGAAGAAATTCGATTCATTTTAAAATTTTACTACAAAAAAGGTAAAAATGCAACGCAAGCCGCGAAAAAAATTTGCGATATTTATGGACCTAGTGCAGTGTCTGTGAGAGTAGCACAAATTTGGTTTAAGCGTTTTCAATCCGAAAATTTCGACGTCAAAGATGCATGTCGCTCTGGTCGCCCCATTATGGATAAAATGGATGCCATTTTTGAAAAAGTGGAGCAAGATCGGCATGTCAGTAGTTACGACGTAGCTGAAGAACTGGGAATTGACCACAAAACAGTTTTGGCGCATTTGAAAAAAACTGGGTACACAAAAAGCTAGATATTTGGGTACCTCACGAGCTCACTGAAAGAAACCTAATGAACCGTGTACTCATTTGTGATTCTTTATTACGACGTCATGATACCGAACCATTTTTGAAGAAGCTAATAACTGGTGATGAAAAGTGGATCACGTACGACAAGAACGTGCGAAAAAGGTCGTGGTCAAAGGCCGGTCAGGCTTCACAGACTGGCGAAACCCGGGTTAACTCGCAACAAGGTGATGCTGTGTGTGTGGTGGGATTGGAAGGGCATTATTCATTATGAGCTGTTACCACCAGGCAGGACCATCGATTCTGATTCTCTACTGCGAACAACTGATGAGGATTAAAGCAAGAAGTTGAGAGAAAGCGGCCGGAATTAATGAACAGAAGGGGTGTGGTTTTTCATCATGATAACGCTAGACCTCACACATCTTTAGCCACTCAGCAAAAATTAAGAGAGTTTGGCTGGGAGGTATTAATGCATCCGCCGTATAGTCCTGACCTTGCACCTTCAGATTTCCACCTGTTTCGGTCTCTTCAGAATTCTTTAGGCAGTGTCAGGTTAACATCACGAGAGGACTGTCAAAACCACTTGTCGCAGTATTTTGATCAGAAGTCCCAAAATTTCTATAGCAATGGGATCATGTCCCTACTTACAAGATGGCAAAAAGTTATCGAACAAAATGGTACCTACATACTTTAGTTAAATGTAAATAAACTATATTAAAAATGTTTTGAATTTTCTTAAAAAATGCGAAGGAACTTTTTCCCCAACCTATTATATATTTATGTTACAGAACAAGTCCCAACTAAAGTAAAGATGAACGTGGACCTTAACCCCTGTTCATATGAACTTGAAATTTGTGAGATTTGCAACTTTTTAATAGCCTAGCTAGGGCAAAGTTACACACTTAGGGGTTGGAATTAGAGATGGGTGTTGGTTGTTCAAATTGTAACAGAATTAATGGATTTGTATAGAACTGAAGATATCCTTGTATTATGATTAAAATACCACGATAAATAAAATTAGTTATTCTGGAAGAAATTGTTTTTTTTTTTAAGTTATTAGTTTAGTCTTCGAATACGGGTAACTTACAGGTAAATATTATGAATATAAGAAACTTAATTGCTATATAATCTATTTTAGATAGTTACATTATGGTATTTCTTCTGTCTCTATTTAAAATTGATAAAAAGTATGATATAAAGGGTAAAGTGTTGGAATAAAAGTAATTAAAACTGTACAAATAAATCCCCAGGCATTATTTTACTAACCGGAGAAAAATACTTTACAACGCAGAAATTTTCATATAACTTTATTGTGAAAAGAAATGGTAGTTTCTTTTTCTGTATTCATGAAGCCGGAAACCGGATTGCTTGCTCTATTTTTCATTAGCACAGTTTTATTACTGGAGCGTCGAATTAGCACTTTGGAATATCAACATCATTCAAAGAAAGATTAGAGCCAGTCTTCTATTGTAAAACCCACTGAAATAAGTGTCAGAAAAATAAAAGTAAATAGGTTCAGACGCCTAAACGATGTAATTAGATACTTTATCGAGTTCGGTTAAAACCACAATGTTCTAACTAAAGTAATCATGGAACAGCGTATGATAGGCAGGATATTGAATTACATGGAAATCACATTATTACTAGTTACTATCTATAATATATATTACAAAAACTACCCCCATGAATTCACTCTCGGTATTAGAAGTTTAATTTACAGTCTGGCCATAAATCGGGCTGTATATCTGTAAGTTGCAGTAGTTACGAATACCTACATTTAAACGCAACTAGCAAACAAACATACAGATAAGCAATGGCAATTCTGTTGTGTGTTTTGAAAAGTGTTTCAGTTCTTACATTAATAAATTCAAAAATCTCATGACATTTCGATTTTGTCGGCAAATACTTTAATAGAAATAAGAAGAAATTAGAAAGTTATATTTGTTCAGATTGGTTAGTTACATGCCAATCGAATCGGCATTCGGAAATCATTTTATAAAGAAACTTAACATTTGTTTTAGAAGTACTTAAGGAGAACGATTGGCTGCTAATTAAGTTTCTATAGGTTTAAGTAGAAATTGAGAATATAAAAACCTTTTGAACTGGGTATAGCACGTAAAAGAATAGTGCGAAGAATTGGGCATTTGTTTCTATGATTATTATTCTTTTTATAAGATTTGTGGCGTTTATTTTGTAATGAAATCATATGCTGATGATACATGCATTATTTACTCAAAATATATAATGGTGCAAAACCTTATTTGAAGATAACATACAAGATCCTTAAGTTTATATACCTGCCTACATTAGCTAAAATTAGAAAGTTCCCCAAAAAAGTTAAACATTTACACTGTTTTTTGTTGATACATTACAACAACTTCTGAATAGGGTTCCAGGATGCATGCCGATCACGTATTTTATTGAATAACGCTTCGAAGAACGTGTGGCTTCCGATACCACTTTTAAGAGAGGTCAAGAGCGATATAAGCTCTTGAATCTTTCGCCCTAAGAACCAGAATACATGGTGAGCTGGGTACTAGGTATTTTTAAAATATATACTACAGTTATTTTATACTCGATTATATAGGTAGGTACTGTAAGGAAGGTCTATGCCAGCGCACTGGCCGTTATTGCTGTTACTGGCTGACGAATTTGAATTAATAAGTTAATATTCGTTTTAAAAAAAAAGAAAGATATAATGACAGTGCGCGGACACGGAAAAAGATGTCTTTTATAAGAATTTGATGGACTAAAAATATTTAAATAAATAATTAATATTTGATAAGTTTTTTTGTAATTACGCCCCCGTTCACTACAGTACATTATTCAAAAAACAAATATCTATTAACTAATTCCGCTTGATCTCCTTCTCTAAGATTTCCTGTTGAGTTTTCTTGGTTGGGAATTCACAGAGAAGGAGATCCAGCTGAGTTAGTTACTAGATATTTGTTTTTATTATAATCTTACAATGGATTTCCACAATACGCCTGAGTCAATTAGTTAGTTAGGTACATATTTCATGCAATATTGTAAATTAATCGTAACTAAACCAACAAGTCTGCAAGTAAATGTATGAACAGCAAACAGTTTATGGAGGCAAAAAGCAAACTTCTCTTGCGAACGTGCGTATTGTTTTCTGATTATTCAAACCACCACTATGTTATAACATTTTCTGATTGCACGAATTCATGTCAAAGTAACAGTGTTGTTAGAGAAACAGTCGACCCTTTTGAATATTTTATTTTCAACGAAGCAACGGAACGTGCTTCTAATGTTTGGTAAGAGGAGTTAGCTAAAATCCTACTTGGACACTATAACACGGCGCACAATTCGCCGGGGACAAAGTAAACCTACTTAGTGAAGGATAAGGTCCCGTAAAGTTGATTGTAGGGAAATTGAAAAGTTTTAAATGGTGTTCCGCAATCCAATCTTCTTACAACCTTTTTCCTGGAACATTATATACAGACGGCTTTCTGATTCTTAATTAAGGAGAACTAGCTAGTACTATGAAAAATAGATAACTAATATATCTGCCACATTTTTATCTAAATCCATGTATAAATAGATATTAACACCAAAATTCAATCAAACATTTTTACATGTTCATGCACACTGATGTTTGTACCGGATGGGAACCGAACCCACGACCTGTGGCGTGGCAGTCATGGTATATAACCACCAAGCTAACTAGTCCACCAATAATTACTTTATTATTACATCACAACTGGGTATAAATCAGTGTACGATTGAATAAATTTCTTGTCTATTTCGGTCTCAAATTTCCATCCTATATTATATGTATAGAATAGTTATATGGAAATGTTTAATTTGCAATACAGTCAAAAATATTCCGCCTGTCCCCAACACTGACATATTAGCGGAGCTGTTACTCACTAGGCTCTCGACATATTGGATTTTCGCTACAGGCCATATTGCTCCCTACGTTACGCAGTTTCCCATTTTTATAACCAATATTTTTTCGGTGGGTCATGTAATGGTCTATGTAATGTTTTGTTAAGCTATACAGGAAAACATGTATACCTAATTCTAAAAAACAAACATATTTGTTATTTCTTATAATAGTAAAACTCGTATAGGTTTACCACGAACATTATTTTGACACGATGGAAAGATAAAATATATCAGATAAATAACGCCATATTATTACAGTGGGCACCGACTTTGAAGCTAGATTTAACCACTTCTAGATAAAACAAAGATTTTTTATATTTTCTATATTAGAAGTAAAACCTTTCTATATTGATTAAAATATAGAAAAATAACTCCCACCCAGTCATGACCCAGTGCAAAACCATCGCAAATCGCTGTAACATATCTCTACGTAATTCGTTGGCCACCCTCGTCACTGTCAGGTCACGGCGGGATGCGACGGATCGCAGGCTATGGCAATAAATAAACTAAAACCGCTCTACAATTAATTTTCATACTTTTGTTTCGTATTCTAACATTTAAATAACGAAGCCATTCAGAACAATGGTATTACACCTTCTTTTAAAGTTAAACAAAAACTAACCTAAACAAAGACTGCTACATTGCGTGTAAACAAAGGTGGCTAGACAAATTGAGTTTTAATTTCGAAAGTGTTAAAGGTTATTGGATTCTGTGTATTATTCTATGGGTAATATTATTAATTCCGTTATTTCATACAATATCTACTCACATATTTCATAATTCTGTCGATCATCCCCTTGAGTCGGAAACATAAACGTGGTTTTAATTATTACTATTCCTAATTAACAGTTGCAAGTAATTACAATAATATCCCCACAGGCTAGAGTGGTTCTTGAAATAAGTCAAAAGAACGATGTGGTCTGGTTGACCAACGATGTCTCCAAGATAACGCGTATTGCAGCCACAGTATAAACTCACCAAGCTTTGCCTTTTAGATAGAGGGACATAAAAGTAATCTCGAGTCGTTCTCGGACCCGCTAGTCAATTTGCTTTTATGATGATGCTCTACGCTTGTTACCATTCTATTATCGTATCTATTCTGAATGCTGTGGTACTTTAAAAACCAAAAGTGTTTTATAGACTCAATTCGTATCTAAGCAAGCATTGCTGTTCTAAAGCATATTCCTTTTTAAAACAAATTTATCACTTTGGTGAGCCACTTTTCATGACTGAAGCATTATATTTCGTTTCCTACTTTTTTTAAATATTTAATTAATGATACGATTGATGAACGATACAAAGTTATTTTCAGAACTAGGTAGGTACTATAAAAAAAACGTTAGGTAGGTAGGTCGTAACTTTTATTCGATGAATGTCGTCAAATTTAATATTTTAATAAGAAGCCGCTACGATGAGAGAGATCCATCATGGTGAAGGTCGCAATCACTCACGTCGCCGTCTCACCCCCAATATCTACTAGGTTTTCTTCTTAACTCAAAACGAGGTCATTAGCCGTTTTATCAAAGAGCGTAAAAAGTTTAGCAGTTGACAAAGGAATTTTTGCTGCGTAATTTGCGCACCATTATTTTTGCTAGGCTGTCGATGAAATTTAATTTCGTTTTATAATAGTAAGTACTAATAATGGCCCGTATCTTTTTATTAATGTGTGCGGTTCAGCTTTATGCTGAGGCATGGGACCTTTTGATCACCGTACTTATTAATTTGGATTTATTGTTCGCTGATATGTAGGTAAATTACGTGCGTGGGTCAATGACTGTTTTTTCTTACATTCAATCTACGTACTTAATTGAAAATATGATATGCATGACACCTAAGTACATATCACTTTAAAAATACCTATTAACCAGCCAAAATAAAAATTGGTATAACAAAATTATGGAGTGTAGAAGTAAAGGAGGACCATCTTGTATGGGGGATAAGTCGAAAAAGGGTCCACTTCTAAACAGCAAATTAGGTTTCGAATTCTCACCGAAATAGTGCTATTGTAGCAAGTGAAAATGATATGAACAGATATGTGCTGGGTTGGTTTCCGGTAAATCTTTAAAACTATTTTTTTTTCCTATTTACAATTATTTGGGATACTTAAAATCACTGTATAATTTTATTCTATACTCATGTTTGTCTATATATTATAATTATTATAAAAAATGCGATGTACCAAAACGAAAATGTTTCTTTCCTTTTTTTATTAATTTTCTGTCCTACAATAATTTGTGGCGCTCTATTTAAAATTCTTCCACTTGCTACAGCAGCGCCACCTTAATTTGTTCCCTTTCAAGGAACACTTTTTAGTACACTGAGATGGTCCTCCTTTACTTCTACACTCCATAAACAAAATAAATACCAAAAGAAATCTTAAGTTAATGGCTTAAATACGTGATAGTGCCATTTTGCTATCAAATAACAGAAGGAGCAATAAAGTTTTCATATGTTATGCATGTAGTACTTAATGATCAAGAAAATAAAATATACAATCTCGGTCAAACCAGAACATAAAGGAATATGCATTTATATATTTAATAAGTTTTGTAGCAAAGCTTGTTTTTGATCAAGTCCTTGGTAAATTTGGCAAAAGATGACAAAATAATTAGAACGCAGACTTAAATGATTCACAATAACACTTACCTAACGAATTCTGTTGAGAAATCGGCAGCTGCATCACTTGGTTCATCCCAGCAAGAGGCAGTAGCGTCACTAAAGAACTGCGCTTGCGCCGACCATGCATCGCATGCTCGCAGCACACGTCGAAGCGCACCTATCGCCATGCGCACGGCTGCGCGCACAAACATGCGATCTACAAATACAATATTAAGCATATTAAAACAAAGAAAAATATATTTAGTTCAATATAATGTACAAAAACTTACCAATTATCATTGGCTGCGGGTGTAAGGCCAATAGTCCTACAGGAAGACTTTTAAAGATTATAGTAACATTATCCATGAGGTCATTTTCCTCCTCCTTCATAATTTGAATTGTGTCTTTCATGTAATGTTTGTCACTTCTCTTTTTGATTGTGTCTCTTATATAATGCAGTGTAGACGTATGCACCGTGGGATTCATTACGAAATCACTAATATCACTTGATAATTTTAACCTATCATTTACTTCTCTATTTTCATCATTAATATCTACAGTTTTTTCTAAGAATGGATTTTGAACCACACTCGTAATATCTACATTTATGCTATTTACATATTTATTAAACGATTCATTTTTCATTCTCTTATAGCTAGAATGTCTACCATAATTTTTATTAATGAAGGACATTTTATCCTTCCCAATTGAATTGTTTTCGATTTTAGAAGTTTCAACGCCTTTTTTATTTACATTTAAATTTCTTACAATTTCCATACTAATATTGCGACTATCATATTTTTCACTAATTTTTTTATATAATAATTTGTTTTTGACAACACTATTCGCTTCTCTTTTACTTATATCCCTACTAGAATGATGTAAGCTTGTATTTATCTTTACATCTACTACATCGCCTACGGACTGCATATGGCCTCTATCATTATTAGTGACCGGTGTAAGGGGGGTTTTTAATTCCTTTATTGTATTATTGTCTGCTTCATCTCGTTTACTGCGTCTAAAGCTATCTAAATTTGATGCTTCGTCTTTATCTCTCATGCTTCCAAAGTCTGGATCGTTATCTTCTGCAAATTGAGTCCTGTTGCCGATGTTGTGAAAGACATCAATATCTCTGGATGCGTCTATCCATAGCCAGAAAAAATGACCATCGAGCATATTAAGTCGCTTTGCCTCATCCATTACAAGTTTTACGTAATGGATGTCACATATTAGGACAACGACACCTCGGGTCAGCCTTGATACTTCAGCTAGGCGCCTGTGAAAAAGAACAGCAATGAAAATATCTATACAAAACCTGATTATATTTTCATAACATGTCAAAATAATTAGCTCAACTTATTCGTTCTTACTTTTCATTAATACTAAATAGATATACATACATACCTGAATAGAGCATGCCGGGAGAATTTTTTTGGAAGCGATAGCCATTTTGGATTAAGCGGTTGTGTTGTAAGAATTGATGAGAGGTCTTTCCTTAAAGATAATGTCGAATATATATCTTCTTCAGCAAGCAAAGTAAAAGAATGCCAGTGGGTATGTAGTAAAGTAGCTCTGAAACAAAAGTGAAGCGTGAATAATTATCGGATTAGTTTTACCTAAAAAGGGGATATTATTGCAAATATTTTCCATTTTACAAACCTTAGAGCATGTAATGTTTCTCTAGCTGTAATCTCAAGTCTAATTTCCAGGGGAAGCATTTCCTGAGGGCAAAAATATAACTGTTATTTGTAACCTTTGAATATTCCATTGTGGTATAACAGCAAAGTTAGTTTGTTTGTAGGTTTGTTACATGAGTCTGAAGACTGATTGATGCATGTTTTTTATGATGTTAGACCATCATACAATTATTATAATCTCATTTTTCCTGGAATCGAAATGCCCCAATCATGTCGTGCTTTTAAGGACGTTATTAGTTCACGTCTCGTCCTAATCGACGCTAAAGTGGGTTATAAATGACCATCATTTTGTGCGACACCCGAGACCGCGTTCACATCTCCAGCAAAAATAAATTCTAGCGTTACGCGAGATATCTTACCTAAAAAGTTTTCTTGCAAAACGTGAATAGAAATTTCCTTGGATTTTACAACGTTATACACGTCATGAAACCTGATTCGTCTCACGTGTTGCAGAGTCTGTTATTTTCTCTGTCGTGTTCTTTTAGTGTACCTAGACATCTCTATTATCTCTGTAATCCAATTCTTTACTGAGTATTTTGTTCAATCTTCATTGGTTATTTATTTTATATATTAATAGCGATTGAATCAACTGATTGAGGTTATATCAATGCATTATAATACATTTCCTGAGTTTATATATCTCCCGGAAGAATTTCTTAAATAATGATTTCATCCAAATCAGTTAGAAATAGCGACTTTGTTTTAAACCATTTAGAGATTACGAGAGTTACGTTTCATTGAAGTTACATAGTAGAAGGTTTCGTTATGTGAAGTTATTAACGCTGATAATTGATGCTGATTATATCTATTACATTCGAGGCAATGTTGGAATCAGTTGTGCACGGAATTGTAATACTTAAAATTTTGCTACAACTTATGTTGTTATAGATACTGTTATTATTTATTCAATGCTAGCTGCGCCCTGCGGCTTTGCCCGCTTTCAATCGTGGTTATAAACCTTCCTCTTGAATTACTCTATCTACTTCTGAAAACTGCATTAAAATTCGTTGCATAGTTTACGATTATATCAAAGACAGAGACAAACATTAATTTTTATATATATAGATGTAATTTAATGGAACAGTAATCAGCTTATAGCATAAGTTTTTACTGATAACCGTTTAACCGGTGGTATATCCAGCGTTACCGAGGTATTTAGTATTTTCGTGGAGAAAAATCTACCATTATTTAAAATTTTAGAAAAATGCTTAATCAGTCACTCGAGTAATAATATCATCAGCATATTATCTAAACGATGTTTAAACGTGTCGCCCCTTTGCGTACCATCATTTGGCAAGACTGTCACGTAGAGACATTATTTCACGGCCTGGTTGGCGATTCCTGACTTTATCATACCAGACGATTAATAGCTCTGCATGAATGGAATTGTCGGCAGTCCACTAGCCAACGACTCTGACGACAACCAGTTTTTTGTGATACAAAGGTAGGATTTTGGGGCCTATTCCCATTTGCTGTATTTTATTGCACGAACAATATTCATTCTTGTTTGTTATAATTTTGGGACTCTTTATTTTAAAAATTATTATATTTTCAAGTAAGTACTGACAGTTGTGGCACAAATAATTCATATCAGAAGGTCAGTCTACCAATAGAACCATGAATTCAGGATAATTCCTTTTATAAGTAGTCCTAATGTAGGAACATGGAAAGTGCTCTTTTAAAAAAAATCATGATTTATATCTAAACTTATCAACAAAGATTTTTCTTGCAAACGATTTATTCGTAGATTATGCGAATCATTATTGTGTATTGTGCATAAATTGTATTGTATGTAATCATTGTTGTAACGAACTTGTGTCCTAATTTGTATGTAATCTGTATTATATATTGTAATATCATAATTGAAATTTAATGATCATTAATAATCCTTCGATGTGACGCTTACGTTGGCAATGGTATGTGAGAGATGCAGGTGTGACGGCGATGTTCTTAGAACTGGGACTCCGGCGCGCGTTGCTGCTGTGACCACGGCGGCTGCAGCAGACCCGCCTCCGCAGACCAGAAGTGTTGCCACGCGACGACTGCCGAGCGCCGAGCAAGTCCGCTCCAGGACTCGGGCACTGAACCTGTAATAGTGCATTGTTAACATATTTGTGGCAAAGCGAGCTTCTGATCTAGATAGATGAGATAGTATGTACAATTTATGATTATTTGATTTAGCAGAATGGTCTCCAATTTGGGGCACTGTAAATAAATTCGTAACGATATCATGGAAGATAATAATAGGTTGGGGAAAAAGTTCCTTCGCATTTTTTAAGAAAATTCAAAACATTTTTAATATGGTTTATTTACATTTAAGTAAAGTATGTAGGTACCATTTTGTTCGATAACTTTTTGCCATCTTGTAGGTAGGGACATGATCCCATTGCTATAGAAATTTTGGGACTTCTGATCAAAATACTGCGACAAGTGGTTTTGACAGTCCTCTCGTGATGTTAACCTGACACTGCCTAAAGAATTCTGAAGAGACCGAAACAGGTGGAAATCTGAAGGTGCAAGGTCAGGACTATACGGCGGATGCATTAATACCTCCCAGCCAAACTCTCATAATTTTTGCTGAGTGGCTAAAGATGTGTGAGGTCTAGCGTTATCATGATGGAAAACCACACCCCTTCTGTTGATTAACTCCGGCCGCTTTCTCTCAACTTCTTGCTTTAATCTCATTAGTTGTTCGCAGTAGAGTTCAGAATCGATGGTCCTGCCTGGTGGTAACAGCTCATAATGAATAATGCCCTTCCAATCCCACCACACACACAGCATCACCTTGTCGCGAGTTAACCCGGGTTTCGCCACAGTCTGTGAAGCCTGACCGGCCTTTGACCACGACCTTTTCGCACGTTCTTGTCGTACGTGATCCACTTTTCATCACCAGTTATCAGCTTCTTCAAAAATGGTTCGGTTTCATGACGTCGTAATAAAGAATCACAAATGAGTACACGGTTCATTAGGTTTCTTTCAGTGAGCTCGTGAGGTACCCAAATATCTAGCTTTTTTGTGTACCCAGTTTTTTTCAAATGCGCCAAAACTGTTTTGTGGTCAATTCCCAGTTCTTCAGCTACGTCGTAACTACTGATATGCCGATCTTGCTCCACTTTTTCAAAAATGGCATCCATTTTATCCGTAATGAGGCGACCAGAGCGACGTGCATCTTTGACATCAAAATCTCCGGATTGAAAACGCTTAAACCAAATTTGTGCTACTCTCACAAACACTGCACTAGGTCCATAAACATCGCAAATATTTTTCGCGGGTTTGCGTTGCATTTTTACCTTTTTTGTAATAAAATTTTAAAATTAATCGAATTTCTTCATTAGATTCACTCATCTTGGCGGTACGAAAAACAAATGCAAATCACACATTTTCCTAATTTGGAATTATGTTCTTTAAAATTTAAACTTTCAATGTTACTAATGTTACTACTATTGTTAATAGTATAGCCAAAGAGATTTTATTATAAGTTCATACATACTATAATGCGAAAAGACTTTTTCCCCAACCTAATATGAACAAATGATTTCCATGAAATTTATATTACATTATTAGCCTTTTATTTACTTACAGCTAACCAACGAAGATTTGTTATTCATAATAATAACGGCCAGGATAAGACTTCTCTTATGACTTTCTGTATTGACTTTACTTTTGAAGTCAACACAGGAAGTGTGGAACGCCTTATCTAACTCATCGCAATACAAGCTTTAGCTAATTTTCAAACATTTGTACGGTAACAGGTACCAACTTTACACAACCAACACGTTTGGCGCACAAAGAAATATGCAAAGGGCTTGCTACCGCCAAAATAACAACTTCATAACAATGTAGTAGGTACCTACTACCGCCAAATTTTGTAGCCAAGTATTTCGTTACTTGCTACCGTGTTTTTCCGTCTATCTCCGAGGCCCATCCTTTCACTTGAATATGCAGCAATCCTTGAATTTTAGTATTTGTACAAATGTCAGTGTATACGTACATCTTAATTATAACCACAATTAGATCTTTAAGTATCGTTTACTCGGATCAGACTGCGCCACATTGACCTTTAATATTTAATATCATTGATATATACAGGCGGCTGTAAGCTGACATTGTGTGTTGGTTTAAAGCTTTTGTTTCATCAAACGATTGCCTACGTAAAAAATTGCCTACACTTTAATACTACACATTGTCAGTCAGGCTATCACTTTTTATTTAACCCGAAAATTATAAAAGATGCATTGTATCCATATACGTAAGCACTGTGACGTTTGGGACAATGGTGCCCCTTTTGAAAATGTATTGTATTTTTTGCTGAAATTGTGACATGCACTGTATTGTTACTTGACGTTTTTACTTTTTAATCTATAGCATATCATTATTAATGTGAAACAATTATATAGGTACAGAGAAATAAAATCACCCTGTCTCTATTCTTATTCAATCAACTTCACTGTCAACTGGCTACATTATAACGTAATATAGTAAAGTGCTAACCAAAAGAACCGCACTGCAAGTACACTGCAGTCTTGATTCAGACTTCCAATGCCTCAGAAGTTATTTTATATTTAAAGCCTTAAAAGCATCCTTTGCCGCGACTCTGTGTACTCGTGACATAAAGCAATGTCTGCCCGAGAGTACCCTAAAGTGTGGAGTCGTTTTGAACGAATTGTTGAAGATGGCAGAATGTTGAAGTTTGAAACCGAAGACATTCCGGAGTCTATGTGGAGCACAGCAGTGGAGTTTATGTTAGGAAACTACATAAGGGAGGATGTTTGGTGGATTGCAGCCGGTTAGTTAGTATGAAACTTACATTATTACATATTAAATCGAAAATATAGTGTAATTTTTGTTTCGTAACGGAATGGAACAAATGGATCTAATTCAAAAGTAACACAAAAGCTCTGATATTTTATCAATCATGAACAAACAATAGAAAGTTCAATCAACGCATCTCGACTCAAATACGATTGCGAATCCATTAAGCACAAATGGCGTCGAAAATAAATGGAACCCGTAACAGTGAACAGCAATTATTCGAACATTAATCAACAAAATGTTAATCTGCTTTTGGCATGTGCATTTTTTGCAATTAGCAAGATCTCGCCTTACATCGGCGAAGGCAGCCTCACGCAAGAAAATATGTTAGTCATTAGCAGGACTGTGACCCGCCGTCCAATTATCTCGGTGCCAGATAAAACACCTTAAATGTGGTGTCATTAGACACCCTTTTCGTTTAGCCCAACCACGTCTGACTGCCGATATTAAAAACTTTGCTTTGTATTAACCGGCGGAAACCTACTTAACCCAGTATTATACTCTCTACCTTTAACCGAAAGTAACAGGCCAGAACGGTTATCCATTTTCATAGAAGTTATTAATTAAATAACGAATGGGATTTGCTGAATCGCAAATGTGTGTTTCAATAATGAAGTTATTAAACCACTCTGTATTGTATAAGCTTGCGAACATTAACTTGAATTAACAGTTATAAATTTATATCCCTTTGTATTGAAACGCAACTTCATAACACAGTAATGTCTTTTGTAAAACGGAGAAGGTAAAGTCTGTTTGGCTTCATAAATGAAGCTGATAAAAGTTACAACGATTGTAGGATACCTACATATTATATTAAACCAATTTTTGAAATTAATATAACCAAGTAAAAACGAAGACTCTCTTGAACTCATGTTAAATTAATGATAGTAGATACGCAAGCATTAATCTCGTCGAATATCGACAGGTACGGCGCAGAACTTGGAAGCTGTACAAGAGTACCGTGTGCTTCTGACATCGATCATTAGGCAGAAAATGAGCGTGGCTTGCTTCCTTGCCGAAGGAGACGGTTCCGGTCGTACACTCGTCGCAGTTAACATGTGCTTGCCGCAGGAAAAAGGACGCTTCGTTGAACACCACCAGGTAAAAATGATTGTCTTACCTCCGTCTAACCCAGTAATTTTATTTGTAAACTCCGATTGCCGTCGTGTTTATCGGCGTGGAAATGAAAAATGTTAACTTATTTTTGCAAATTATTGATGCATCGCCATATTACGGTTTAAACAACGTGTAAGGCATTTATATGTTTTAGGAGATTCTATTGTAGCTCATAATTTACGATAATGGTATATAAGCTTCTTACTCGGTTCAGTTTGATCATTACCATGTAATATGAAGACGGCTCATAATAAATCCTATGAGCTCCTGAGACTACCAGCTAGTTGTTGCAAACAGAGTACCAAATAAGCAGAGAAAACAGTTATTGATTAATAAAAGTAAATTCCCCAGCCTCCGAAAATTGGCTTTCCTTTGTTACGCAGTTTTCAGAAGCCCTCCTTCGCTTTATTCTGTAATAAATTAATTACATTATGATTTTGTCTTACGGTCTGATTTTTTAAATTTAGGGTGAACGGTCTTTGTTCTTAAAACGAATTTAAGGTACTGCTGTGTGTCTAAATGTATGAATGTATATGGAAGCTTTTATCTAAAAAGTATCCTTCAATTAAGTTGTATAATACTTTCATGGAATATAGACAGCGTAAAAGCTTCGAAAAGAATCTCTTTATTCTAGATTTCATTCTGTTGCCTTCCCCATTACTCCCTATCCATTCCCATTTATTCTCGCGATTCTACCTACGTATTCGAGTCGACCTAGTTTTCACTCATCAGGCCATCACATTATTCCGCTGGCCTGTCTTGTACTGACCTAATAGGTGTAATTTTTAATATAGAAAATTATGTTCAGAATAAATGTATTTACTTTATTTAATATAACCAATTTCGCCATTCGACCGTAGTGAAATTTACAACTTTGGTTGACATGATTTAGAGATAAAATAAAATAAAAACGGATCAATAAATATTTTATTGTTTAGCCTACATTTATCTAAGCAAAGTATTCAAAATCAATATGTTTATGAAAATGGTATAAAACATTTTACAAGATTGTGTGTCGTTAAATGAAATATTCAAAATACAAAATCTGTTGTAAAATTCTCCGATGTGATGGAATTTCTATTTTATTTCTGCGATTCGCAATATAAACTTACAAAGGATTCTTTGACATAAAATTTAAGCAGGTATTAAAAAGGGGAAAATTCTTATTTATTTCATTTTTCCTCAACAGCCTAAGACAAAAGCCGGGCTGTTATCCCTACGCATGTTCATTGAAGCTATGAAAGTGACAGCGATTTATGATAAATACAACGTGAATGAATTCCTTCTGGGGGCTGGGCTCTCTGTCTCACCAGAATTCAGAGGCTTGGGTATCGCCGTCGAGCTCCTGAAGGCAAGGTACGAGTAATTTTAAATATTATCACTACATAGTATAAAACAAAGTCGCTTTCTCTGTCCCTATATCCCTATGTATGCTTAAATCTTTAAAACTACGCAACGGATTTTGATGCGGTTTTTTTTTAATAGATAGAGTGATTGAAGAGGAATGTTTTTATGTATAATACATGTGACATCCCACGGGAACGCGGGTAAAACCGCGGGGGACAGCTATTTATATTATAAATAATTAGTAATTATAATATTGAAACTTCTGTAGGTCGGATGGATGTTTTATTTAACCCTAAGCCTCACAATTAAGGGAAGGGACAAATATTAGTAATAAAGATGTTAAACAACGGCATTAAAGATTGTACCGTTAGGATGAGGTTAAATGTCAACAATTAATCTCACTTACACGTGGTCGTTACCAGGCTATACGTTTCGTAATAAAAGTTTTGTAATATTTATTCATAAGGTATATAATGTTCAGGTATAACTTTAAATTATTATAACTGTGAGGTATAATGTTCAAATAATATCATCATTTCATATCGTAATTTTACTTTATGTAACACTAGCTGTCCCCCGCGGTTTCACTCCCGTTTATTGATATCTTATAATAGCCAAAAATCCGCGTCGAATGGTAATCGGTAGTCCCATCCCGATACGTTCAGTAGTTTTGAGGTGATGGTGCGTCAAAGGAACCCTATTTTCCTTATAAAGGTTGGGGAAAAAGTTCCTTCGCATTTTTTAGGAAAATTCTAAACATTTTTAATATAGTTTATTTACATTTAACTAAAGTATGTAGGTACCATTTTGTTCGATAACTTTTTGCCATCTTGTAGGTAGGGACATGATCCCATTGCTATAGAAATTTTGGGACTTCTGATCAAAATACCGCGACAAGTGGTTTTGACAGTCCTCTCGTGATGTTAACCTGACACTGCCTAAAGAATTCTGAAGAGACCAAAACAGGTGGAAATCTAAAGGTGTAAGGTCAGGACTATACGGCGGATGCATTAATACCTCCCAGCCAAACTCTCTTAATTTTTGCTGAGTGGCTAAAGATGTGTGAGGTCTAGCGTTATCATGATGAAAAACTATACACGTTCTGTTGATTAATTCCGGCCGCTTTCTCTCAACTTCTTGCTTTAATCTCATCAGTTGTTCGCAGTAGAGTTCAGAATCGATGGTCCTACCTGGTGGTAACAGCTCATAATGAACAATGCCACCACCACCACACACACAGCATCACCTTGTTGCGAGTTAACCCGGGTTTCGCCACAGTCTGTGAAGCCTGACCGCTCGTCTTTTTCGCACGTTCTTGTCGTACGTGATCCATCATTTTCATCACCAGTTATCAGCTTCTTCAAAGATGGTTCGGTTTCATGACGTCGTAATAAAGAATCACAAATGAGTACACGGTTCATTATAGGCACTACATCTTCAAAATGCCTGCATACTCCATTTTAAATATTATGGTTGTTTTTTTGTAATTTATGAAACAAAATATAACAAATGATATACATCCAGCAAACAATAATGGAGTCAATTAAAATTAAATGTTCTTTGAATATCATACAAAATTTTGTAATTTGATACTCATAACATTTTGTGTTAAACAAAATAACGATTAAATATATTAAAATACAAAACGTTAAATATATGAACTGGATAACTGGCATGAAAATTATATGAAGTGTTTTGCGGCCATGTGTAAATTACGTAATTAAGTGTTGTGTACTACACACCAATTGAGTTTTTTATCGTGAATTTTTAAATTCACATCTCCAATAAAATTATTTATAAGAGGGAAAGAGGTACTTATAAACTGTTACTCTCGTACCCTAAGTTTGTTTTCATAAACTTTATTATGAATACTCGGTGTTAATATTCAAAACATAATATACTAATAAATTTTCGCGGGATAAATGCTATGTGTTTACCAATGTGTCAAGTTTCATCTTAATCCGTTAAGTAGGTTTTCCATTACAGGGAAATAAACATCCATATCATCCTAACAATCTTTGGCATTTATATTAGTAGGAAATGATCTGCGTACTAGTAAGAACAGTGTTTAAGAAATTATGATAGTAACAGTTCCTTCACTAAAAAAAAATGCATAATCAGTGACATCCCCATAAATTCTTCACTTTGTTTTTCAGAATCAATCTTTCAAAAACCCTCGGCTATCGTGCAACAGGTGGAATATTTACAAGTAGACCGGTACAACAATCTGCCTATAAAGTCGGCATGGAGTGCTTATATGAAGTCCCATACAAGAAGTTCGGAAAACAATGCAATATTAAATTCGAAACGGATACAGAATACTTGAAAATATTCGGTACTCGCACAGACTGACATATGAAATGTGTTATTTGATTCTTAATTTATTTCATTTTATAGACAGGTATAAATGTATATTTATTTCCTATAGTCATTTTTTGGATAGACATATTTTATGGAAGAGGTTTATCAGTATTACAATATTACGCGGGTAAAACCGCGTGGGACAGCGTAGCGACAGTCATGAGTATTTTTACCATTGCTGGTAATTTAATTTTAGCTGGAAATCTAGTAACCATGTAAAAGAAATGAGATGCTTACTTCCGCCGCGTAACTAAGTGGCGTAGGTCATCGTCATCAGCCTATCTCCTAGCGCAGGGGCTGGTTATACTTTTCGGTCTTCTGTTTATACTGTATTATCTTTATCTCCATTAAAACTTACCGCCCTATTATTAAAACTTAGCTTATTTAATATAATTTTACAATCTATATATCAATATACTATCTACCAATAAGGAGTCAAATTTCAAAACTCATCGTGGTTTTATTGTAAAAGTCGCAGGGCACTTTCTTTAGTAGAAAAGTTTCACTATTTTTTTACAAATCAATTCAGTTTATAGTAAAATTAACAATTAAATACATTTTAAATGCACAATAAAGATCTCATTAAATGAAATCCCCTTTTTACTTACTGATGGTTTAGAAATAATTCCTTTCTAATGATACAGGAATTGGGTACTCTTATTGAACAATGACCTCATAAGAGGTAAATTCAATGAAGTAGCTCTGTCATTAATTACTCGGAGTGGCTTTTAGGTTTATTACCCGAGAGTGATGCGGTTATGATAAATTGTATAGCATTACCACAGTAACAATAAACATTCATACCCTTTCGTTGAACATTCATGGAGGTAATGGTTTAAACTACGCGTGTAATAAATAAATAGGTACTAGATTGATTTCATTAATTATATGATTTTTTTTATTATAGCATAGGCGATTTATTGCATAGTGAAGTAGTCAATGGTTATAACAAATATAAGAGTTTCTTTGTTGCAAGATAACTTAAATACGTATTATTAACTACCCATTACAATCATATTTCTCTTTCTGTATGCTTTAAACAATATTATCTTCAATCTAAGCTGGTTTGTAATAGCCCTTTTGATTACCAAATAACAGCAGTATCGCAGTTTTGTGCTACTGACAAACTTGATTGATAAATTGAATAACTCTTCATGTAGTACTACAGTACATAAGTATGATATTATCCCCGCACTTTTTCCTTGATACCGAACATTACCGCGTCCTCGCCATCTACTAATTTATAGGAATACTTTCGAGTAATAGCTATCGTAAAATGGGAATAGCTCTAACGCCATTTTGTTTCACGTGAGACCTGAAAGTGCGTACAGAGACGTAACATACTGAAACGGTATCCGCTGCCGAGCGTGCTGTACTATTTATAAAGAATTTACAGAATTGTAGGTGTCACCAAGCAATCTATAACGTGCATGTCGAACATACCATTGCTGCCATGAAATGGTAATAACGAATTAGGAAAACTTATCATCAACTCGCTTTTATTTTGTTTGGCTTAGTTTAATGTTTTTATAGATTGACATAAAAATTCAATAGGCTACCCTGACTATGCTTTCGCTTAAAAGCCTGCTCCGAGAGCGCAAAACTTTAGAGCTCTAAATTATTATTTTGATTAAGATATTTGAATATATATCCTACTACCATTTATACCATAATTTGTATCCTGTACTTTGGATCGTATATTTATAATTTTTTAAACATCTGACCAGATCAAATACACTAAACAGTAAAATTTAAGATTTCTTGTTGGTAGGTACTTATAGTCTATGGTTAACTCCCGAACCGGTGGTAACTCTAGTAGCTTAGACCTACATATAAAGTGCTCTTCGAGACCCTAATTTCATCTGTTGATATATTATATTATATGGAGAAAAACCTATTGGCACCTAGTTCAGATGTATCATTATAATTGAAAGTGATAAATATAATACCGAAACCTTACCTAAGCATATATTCATAAGCATTTGGATACCGTTGTATTCAATGCTGATTCAACTTATTGTTGCAATCCCACTCGTGTCACTTCACTGAACAAAATTGGTCAAATAATTGCGGCAGACACAGAAGTGCGGTAATAAATTGAAAACTGAAGTGAAATTAAATTAAGTTAGCTACTCTCTTAGATTAATTTTATGCACATTGAATGAACGAGTTCTCGGACGAATATCACATAGAGATAAACGGTGTGTGGGATTCATTCGTATACATTTTATAGTGCCTTGAAAACTGACCTGGAATAAATTTCTTGCTTGTTACAATAGTTTTGGTTATGCGCAATCTTGATTCTATCCGAGAGAAAAGGCAGCTAAATAAATTTGCCTTAAATAGTGCATACCTACTTGGGAATAAATCAATGTGCATGTAATAGAACAATATTCTTTACTGGCGCCTACGGTTACAGGAGATGCTGCTATTTCATATTCTGTCAAAAAGTATGGGGCCGTACTTAGGCTCTATTTCATAAACACCAGACATAACATATACACAGAGGTTTCATAAGAATTTACAAGTAAGTATATTTCTTTTTTTTATTTTCGTTGCAAAATTTTGAATTGTTCCATAGTGCAAAGTTCGGGTTTTGAAAAAAAAGATCATCATTTAGTTAACATAGATTTAAAAATTGTAAACACACCTCCAAAGTCATTGTTGTCAAACAGCAAAACTTATATGGCACCTATGAAATTCGAACGTTGCGAACAAATGAAAACTTCAACAATATCTATAAATTGTTTCACTCCATACAAGACTCTGAGTGTTCTTTTTTAGAAATCGAAACTAGAGGATGGTTATGTTTCATGTCGCTTTATATATATTGCTACAATTGCTACGAAGACAGATTGACATCTGTTTCGAAGACACGCTATTCCAATTTATATTTTATGGCTCGAAACAGATAGTACAGTCGTAAATTGACATTTTTCTTTGTCGTTAGCACATTCCAAACCACACTTTTACGTATTATTTGAACCTTTCAGTCTGTAAGTTTATCAGTTTAGAGGGAATCCAATTATGTAAATCCGTATAACCCTCGTAGCACTTTATTTAAAATGGATCCCTTGTAGTTTCCGTCCGTCTGTTCATCTATTCGTCTGGCTCATAATAATATGACCACTTTACTATGGTGTAGGTAGAGAAATTTCGAAAATTATTTTACTGAGGGTGGCACTCTATACATGTCACTAAGGGATGTAAATAATTCCAGTGTACGTAAGCGTGTATATGTCTTTTGATAGTAATTCAAAAGTTTGATGGAGATTTCTTAATTACGAATTCAGATAAATAGAGGTAGCGGAAGGTAAATGTAAAGAAGTAGTAGATTTCCATATCCGCCGTGAATACAAGTGGACTTAAACTACTGTGTTTCGGTTATAAAAGTAAGGGGGTCGGTAAAATTAAAGGCACATGAGACTAAACAACTTCTCGTCACAGGGTCAACAATGCGTTGGCAACGCGCCAGGTGTTGTAAATGTCCATATGCGGCGTGACCACTTACCGTCAGGGGGACCGTCTGGTTGTCTGTGGGCCTACTTCACATAACAAGAAATTAAACAAAATGAAAATTTAAGCATGATTGCAAATGAAGGACTACTTCTGTTCTTGTTCACGCAATTATTAAGACATGGAATGAACCCAACTGGCCAGGTATTAATGTGCACCTTATACATGCATGAGTTTAAAAAGCCACGTTTACCATCATAGCTATATACGAAATCTATTCATGTACAAAAACTAGAAAACATAGCGAGACTATAGTACACTCTTGTCAAATGTGGAATTTAAAACTCCAGTTTACCTTCCATCTTCCGGTAGCTCGATGTAAAGCGGCAGCAGCGTAATGTTGCGTATATGAAGCGGGTTGTCGCCGGAAAGATACGTGCGCGAGATCTCCTCGAGCGAGTGGTTGAACGCGTGCACGACGGCGGCGGCCGAGGGCGGCGCGGCGATGCCTATGTAGAAAGCCGTACGGGCATCGGCCTGTAGCACGCGAAGCTCGCGACCCGCAGCCGTCGCCGCGGTCACTGCGTACGCGCACAACGCCGCGCACGCGTACCACGCCACGCACAGCGTCCACGTGCGTCCGCGCATCACGGCCCCGCGCACCGACCTCACCGCCGCCCGCGCCCCGCCCACCGCCCGCACCGCGCCGCCATCCCCAGCACCTAACTAACACCATCCACGCTCAACGTCTCACCCACAGAATCAACATACACTCACAAATTATTGTATCTAAGTGTTTAACTACTTATTTTAAACTTGTACTATTTTCAAATCAACTGACACTGATATCCTAAACTGAATTAATGGACGGCTACTATTATGTATGAAACATGACTCTTCATTTCGTTATTCCCGGAACTCCACCCACAGGCACGTATCTGTAACAAAAAATGTATGCTCTGCAAAAGTTCTGTACAAGCAAAAGAGTTTTTCATAATATATAATCATATTTATTGTTTTTCTTAAATGTCTTTATATTTCTGAAATCGTTCAACCACAGGAAACTTATATTTAGTCTTATTTATTTAATATTTGCTAATTGTTTAAGTGTAAGTAAAATAGAATTATCAAATTAAAATTATCATACAAAGGTTTTCATTTTCCAAATCGCCTACATAATTTACTTAACACATACATCTTAATAAATCTTATTTTCTAAGAGAAAATCTATCGTATTTTTCGGTGGATTCCGTTTTGTGCCTGACCCAAAAAAGCCTACGAGCACTTGTCGCGACATAACCTATTTATTTCCACGAAAAAGCGTGTTCAGTTAGCACAGCTCATTAATTATGTTGGATATACTTATCCGGGCAAGCCTTCAAGATACTTGAGTTCACAATTAGATACCTTGAGCTTGGTACCAGCATCCGCTTATCTTGACGAGGCTTATATATGTTGATGTTATAATTTACTGCGTCACCTTAATATTATGGCAAATAATACATGTTCCTCGTGCACTTTATTATAAAGGTACAACTTAGGTACATAGCGAAATTAACCCGTTGCATAATTTCTAATAAGTAGCTATGTAAATAGTTTTCGTATCTTCAGCTCTTAATTTCCATTAGCACCAACAACTGCAAGTTAAGCTATTGCTGTAAGCTCTAATCCGAACTTCGTCGTTAGCTAGCAAACTAACTAGCCTAAATAGCTTCAAATAGCATTACAAACTGTTCACTACGTAGGAAATACAGACATAATACCATAGGAAGTTTGAGATTGGGTCATTGGCGATGAATAATAAATTTTCCCCCGTCATATACATAGGCCATGCAGAGACAGAAGGTGTTATCACGAAAAAACATACAATCGAAAGTGGATTGTATTTTGAGTTTTAATTATATGTAGGTATGGTTCAAACCCAAGTGTGCAAAGTTAAAATTATTTTAAGCTTGAAACCCTCGTCACGGTGTGACGCCTTGACGTCGCTAACTGAAACATACTTAGGGACCGTCACCGATTTACTTTACTAAGCTTGAAATCTATTCCATGTCTTTGAAGCACATATCTAGGTAATTATTTAGTATTTATCTGTAAGTTTATTATACAAAGAATGAGTCCCTGAGTCACACTGATTGACAGACCAGTTGGTTTGGTTGTTAGAGTCTCCGACTGCCACGCTACGGGTCGTGAGTTCGATTCCCATCAAGGAACATCACCTATATGCTGATTGTTTTGTCTCTGGGCGTAAATATCTGTACAAGTATGTACGCAATGGAAAAATAAATGATATATTATGTATGTATAAAATCAGCTCGTTTAAATAGCTCTGTTATTTGGGATTAGATGTTTGTAAAGAATTATTTTTTATTGATTTAATTATTAGATTAACGCAGCCTTAGCCATTGGCCATAGGAACACAAAAGGAAGGTAGCTTTTTAAATAAAAACTGGAGAGGCAGAATAACTCATTTATATCTATCTTCCTTCACTTTCAGTTAATTTGTAGAAAAGCAGTAGGTATGTGAAGTGTTCGGAACATTTGATATTCATTCAAACATATAAACGAGTATTCCGTTATATTTAGGTATTATAATAATCATATTACAACGGTTTTATAGCTAGTTAGTCAAAGTACACACAGCTTCACCACTACAAACTAACAGCCACCAACTAACGACCATTTCCAAACTAATAACTTTGTGTGGAGCGTTAGATTTTAACAGTTAATTCCGGTCGAATCGGGATACCGCACTAAACATTAAAATGTATAATATCAAATCGCTTTTTGGGGTAACAATATGAAATGGAACATGTTTTAAGTAGGTACATTTAGATAATTTAAAATACCTACATTTACATACTTACAAACTAAAATCAGCTTATCGTGTCCTAAAATCATATAATACTATAAACGGAATTCAAAAGAGAATACAGTACGTAAAACGTATTTTCGTTCTTTTTTCCAAAAGTACTACTTATTTATTTAATCTCATATCAATTTGAGTTTCCCCTTCGAAATAGCTGCCGGTGCGCGTCATGTATGAATATTCAATACTATATATAAAAGAACAAGGCCTGACTGATTCACTATTAAGGGGGTAAAAAATCCATAAATATTGGCCTATAAATATTAGGAGGAGGTTCCATAAGCCCCTACTTTAGGACCGAAAGCTGGACAGAATTTGAATCGGTGTGCGAGAGCCCGCCATTTCATTTCTTGTGTCGCGGTTAGAATGCTCCTGCCGAGTGATGTGCGGGAAAGTATACTCGCAAGCCAGTGCTGCCACGTTCGCCTATAAAACATTCGTGTTATGTACAACACAAAATTCTTTAGGGACCCATTTAACTTCATATTTGGTCGTACAAAGAGTTATGCAAATATGCGATCTTTGCTCTTATGAAGATATCTGTTAAAGTCTTCCGAAAAAGATGGATTAAGTAGGTACCTAGGATCACATTATTTTATAGCTTTAAAGAGTTTAGCTCAAAGAGTTTCTTTGAGCGCCCAATGGATTTTATTGACAGAAAACAATTTAAAATAAAGTAACTTAAGGATATTATTAATTAACAGCAAATTTAATCAATTTGTTAGCGTATATATCTGGAATAGAAAAACCTGAAACCATTACTGTAGTCGATTGTATTATATTTCTTACCTTCTACCTTGGTCGAGCATCATGCGAGACGGTACCTTTACTTATAAGAAAGAACATAGTTCACCATTAAGAGGGCAACAACCTCAATTGGGTAAGCTTCACAAAACAAAGCCATTAAATTAGTTAGAATGTCAGGCACCCTTGTGCCACGTAATCTACTTACTCTGATAACAAAATAACAGTTCAATTACCGAAGTGTATTTATTTTCACATGAATTACTTATCTCAATTAGGTAGTGCTTTTATTTATTGTGAATGGGCTTACGTTTCTGCTGTCTCGCCTTGAAAAATGTCAATAATGGAACACACTTGCAGAACCAGGAAACCTTTCATATAAGGCTCCTTTTAAAGCTCTCCAGATTGCAGCAGGAAATACAGGTATACCTTACATACCTTAGCTGTCTGCATTATAAAAGAGGTGGGGTAAAAACGCCTTTCCAAGTAAATCCAAGTAGGTCTTCAGTTCTTAATTCGTAGCAAAAGTTTCATTTCTATCAAAACAAAAGGGTATGACTAGGTTATTATTGTTCTCTACTAACAGTAGACGTACATAATAAAAAGTACAGGCCAATGCTCAACAAAGAACAAATTAAGAAGCCGACCCAATTTATTTCAGGCTTAAGCTTTTTTATTTTATTTCTTGTTCATTATTTTAATAAAGTACTCCATCGTTATATTTCGCGTTTATACATAATATTAATTGTTGTACAAAATCAATGTTCGTTTTATTTATTTTAGAAACCTTTATCTCATGATGTTTCTTTTGGCGGCCGCTAACGAGATTCGCATTCCCTGTCTTTGGACACTGTTCTAACCTAACGGACTGACCGTTAGGTTAGAATTAGGTTTAATTCAATGTAAATTATATAAAAATATCCCTACTAATATTATAAATGTGAATGTAAGTTTGTTTGTTACGCCTTCATGCGAAAACTACTTAATCGACCATCATGAAACTTTGTATACATATTCATGGAGGTATTAGAAGTAACATAGAATACTTTTTGTGCCGGGCAAATGTTACACCCCTCGGGAACGCGGGTGAAACCGCGGGGGACAGCTAGGAAATAACAAATATGAAATGATTCACAGGTGGCAATTTTCTTACTGGCCAGCATTCATCTTGTCTTGTAAAAACTAACGGTTACTTCAATATTAAATTAAATTTCACTTAGACAGCTGTGGAATAGTGGTAACTGGAACTTACTTCACTTCTTTCCTGAAAGTTATGAAGGTGAAACTGTTTATTTTTAATTTGCTATTATTTAGCTAAGGCTTAAAGTCCATCTGTTCGCATGACAGCCTTTTTAATCCAATACTTAACGATGATGTGGTCGAATAACATAAAAACATTTTTAACCGTAAATGGATAAAAAATAGTGGATTATTACACTTGGGTGGTTATTCTTTTGATAACTTTAACGATGGCACTAATTGTAAACAAATTTACGTAATACATTCTAATACGAAATAAATTTGTTGTAGTCACAAGCAACCAGCAAAAAGTACATAAAAACTGCTATTTAAAATAGTGGAGATACAAACTACTACAAAAAGCTCTACCGATCACTTCGTTGTGGAAACATTCTTTTTCTCGCTCGATTTATTCAGACTCGCATAGCGTTTTATAACTTCACACCAGAGATTTCCTAGTCCAACTTACCTTGCACAAACCGACTAGCAACATCCACATTTTTGGATATTTACCGAACTGGAAGAATATTTTTCGTATTAGTTGCGTGTATGAAACTTTTACTGTAGTACTGTCGTACAAGTTTTAAAAATGAATGCCAAATATGCTATAGCATTTATTATTTTGACTCTTAGCGTTTTTGTTTACATACTATGATACTCTTCATATTGGAGTATATCACTACATAGTATAAAACAAAGTCGCTTTCTCTGTCCCTATGTCCCTATATCCCTATGTATATTTAAAACTACGCAACGGATTTTGAAGCGGTTTTTTTAATAGATAGAGTGATTGAAGAGGAAGGTTTTTATGTATAATACATGTGACATCCCACGGGAACGCGGGTAAAACCGCTGGGGCAGCTAGTTTATAATATAATAAATGTAAAATTCCATTTAATTATCAATCTATTAAAAGTTTCTCGTTTTTAATAACTGTTCAAGTCATTTTCTAGAAAAAAAAATCACGATTTGACAGAAACAGAAAACATAACATCATATATTTCGAGTAAACACGATGTTAGTGGTGCTCTTAGTTTGCAGAAACTTAGATAAATTATGAACGTTCCCGCTGCCTCTTAGCGTCGAAACTTTCGCTTTAAATTGCGTTAATTTACTTACAGATGGAGATAACGTTTAAGCTTGTGATATGCATATATTCTAGACCGTGCAACAAAACAATCTCGAATGAAAATGTACTGTCAACAAATTGTAAGTTAATTAATTTCATTGTTTCCGTTAATTCTGTACCAAGAAATACGTATTCTTAACTACTGCATAAAATGTACATTTTAAGTTCCTACGTAACGTGCAATTTCTTGAATATCTTGCCAGCTGGTACATGCAGCTGTACTTAAAACATTGTACACGTACGTAGACTGCGATGATTTTTGAGGGAAAATACAAAACGTTCAGAGCAATCGTTATGCTAAGAACCTATAGTGTGTTCTACTCACTTTTCTCTATTTTTGTATTGCCGTAATTTTTTTTATTGAAAATTGATATAACTTCACATACGATCTATTTTATTCTACACTAGCTAACCCGACAGACGTTGTCCTGTCTTAACAATGAATATTGAATTCGAATTTTCCGATTGAATCGACTGTGAAATGTGCACTAAGTGATTTATTTATTTATTAGTGATGATAAATTTGTTATTTTATCAATATAATTCCGACCCATGCCTCTATTTAAACGATATTGTCAAACGACTGACAATTATGTCAAACACCATAACATTAGAAAAGTTAATATGGTCGTAATGTTTTCTTAAATTTTCTGCGCAACTTTAATAATTTTTTCTTTCATAAGAATTTTCTCCTGACAAAAACGAACACATCAAGAAATGAATTAGAGAAATCGGTCCAGCCCTTCACGCGGGATACCGTGACCGTGGGAAATAGGGATTCATTTTTATATATATAGATAGCTTATTTAGTTTCTGAGTCTTATTGATTGTAGCTATAGTCTTACAAAAACATAGTGTTTATTAAACGTATTAAAATAGTAGTTGCCATCGTCTATTGAATTATGTGAAAAAATCTTGCAATTTCGCGTTCAATTAAAAATCTCTTGATACCAATACATACTACAATGATCCGGTAATGTTATTCTTCTGTTCTGGTATAATGACTTCATATCTACAAAACTTATTACATTAAGGGGGTCCAAAGGAAACGACCATTCCTCGCAAGTTGAGAACTATATTGTAAAGACCACTGACCCAAAAACCAATAAATATTGTTCGCAAACTTAAAGCTTAGGTACTCAATATTCACTCAACTTTTTTTGTGGTTATCTCTTGCTTTTTTTTCTGTCAGGTATCTAATATTAGCGTGTGTGTCATGAAAACGTAACATTACAATTTAAAATTTCTACGTTACATATTTTCTTGAGAAAAACCTCCGTGACAGATATGACGGGCACGAGAGTGATCTTTTATGTATATCTTTTCTTTTTTCATTTGAGGTTCGAAACCCTATAGGGACCGGCAAAAAGTAAAAAGATTAACTCGGTTAAACTAGCAAGCGAGGCGTGAGATCCGCTCGTTCAACCGCGGCACCTTGACTATCCGCAAATATTTATTTTTTACCCGAATGGCTATTGAAACTATAGGTATTACTTTGATACTATATACCTACTCCACTACTATAGGGCTTCGCAATATATAAAACAAATAAAATACATATATTTTTACATAACACGCCTTTACAATTTATTTATTGTCTTGGAACTTCAACAATGAGTACACCATTACAAAGATAAACAATAACAAAGCCAAACTTAAATCTATAAGTGTTACATTATTTAAAGAAGAACACAGTATGCACTTAAAGTCGCGCAGGTGAATAACATTTTTAAATATTTAATTATTAGCCAACTATATAATAACAAAAACATTAAAACTAAGGATTGACTACTACTAATTGAGTTTAACAATATTACTGTTAAAATCAACCAATAAGCTATGTTTGTATTTCATAAAAATTAACCGGAGCATACCAAGAACCTAGAACTTAAATCGATTTTTCTCCGATAATGCAAATATAAAGCGTTAGTAGTAATTGAAGCTTGGAATCTCTATGTACAGTCGGCAACATAAGAAGCTTAACAGTTCCAAACTTATAAACCACCTGTACTCTAAACAAATCCATAATGTAGATACGTAATATTGTAGGTTTTGAAGACGCATATTTACTAATAAAATGTTACTTTTATTTTTCCATATCTTGGATAGATGCAGTGAACACATTTTTCGAAAACTTTGAACTTTAGTTACTTATGTTGCGGACTGTACCACTAAAGGACACACGTGTGTGGATTTACAACCATTTAAGCAGACGTAACTGAATCATCCTGTAGGAATTAGTGTCAAAAGCATTGTTTGATGTGCATTTCTCAAAGTGAATGGATTTTTTAGATCAGTGTTGTTATCATTAAAATACGTACCTAGTTCACGGGAAGAGATAACCAGGTCCCATAAATTATTATAGGTATTTATATTTATGTCTATACAACTAGCGTTCCCCTCGGTTCCACTCGCATTACCGTCAGAAGTAAAAAGTCAATGTTATTCTGCGGTAAAGAAGTAAGTCTATGCAAAAAATCACGTCGATCCGTTGCTCTGTTGCTGCATGAATAAAGAACCCACGATCAAACACACTTGCCAATTTAAAATTATTAAAACATTTTTTCAAATTTCACCTGCGTCATGGATTCTATATAAAGCTTGGGGATTTGGCTGTTGAAATTAAATTCTCCACGCCCACTTCTCCTCACTACACATTTTGTGCAGCGCCTGCCATGGCCGTGCTACGCAACACAACTGAGTTTACTCAGATGCGTAATTTATTTAGGTTTTGCAAAAACAGGATCGTAAAACCTAAAGCACTCGTCCAAACCATTTTGTGTTAAAGCAAATTTTTATCTACATAAACTTTCTCTGACGATAAGCAAATTTATTTTGACAATAATTTAATGTTACCAACATAAATAAATCCCGACAGATAAAGTTTAAATATATTACTTAGACTTGATTTTCAATTTGTGAATTTACCCTAACTTTTAGGTATAAGTTATCACGCTCTTCAACTTTTCTATAAAAGCATTCATCTCTTACTGTCAAGGCAGCGTTCGTAAGAAACTTATTCCCTCGACCGTTTCGTTGACTTACGTTGCAAGATTGGTCTCACGAAAAGCCCTTTTATTTTAATGGGATAATATATAGTCGGTTACCACCCTGAAAGGCCATTCAAAATATTGGTTAAAGAATTATTGAGATCGGATAATTTTTTTGGAGTTTAACTCGGAAATTTATATCATCATGTAATCAAGTATACTAAAGAAAAATCCTACTTTAAATCTTGCCAGTCATGCAAGAAAATACATGAAACAGTTCTATTGCACGAATAAAATGCTTAATAGTATCATGGATACACCATTTGCTTCAGAAACGATGACGACATGGGCATCTCTTGGGATTTTTCTCGAGAAAAATTTAAGAAGCGACTTCGATTTCCTCTGAGACGTTCTCAGCTTCATTGCTCGTTTCAAATATGGTCTGTAAGCTGTAAATATTGTGGAATAACAAATAAAGTTACTAAAATAAATTCAACTATGTGAAATGAACGAGATATTGAGTTTATTTATTTATATTAAATTTATTATTTAGCATTTGAACAAATTAAAATGACCGAAAGAGATTATTAACAAAATATAAAAAAAGTCACCTTGTCGAGTTTTTTGCCAGTTCCTCTCAGATACATTCTGACTTCTGAACCGGTGGAAGCTTTAATAGGTTTGACCTTCATAAATGCCTACCGTGGACATTCGTATTTATCCTAAAAGTTTATATATCTTGGGTTCAAAGTAAATATGAAAACATGCGCCAAAATTAATTTATTGATGTTCAACACAAGTAACGTTAATTACCTAGTATTTAATAATGTCAAGATTTACCAGTATACTAACTTAGACATTCTCTTTTTACTAAAAATATGTGTCGAGAAAAGAAAATACCCAACTATTTAAATTCGATTCGGCTCGTCACTCTGGAATAGTGTACCTTTTATAAGTGATATAATATTAGGATTTGGATGAGTTGTTTCGGAGATTACTTCCTACTCCAAACATTTAAACTTACAAACTTAATTGAAATATTAGTACAGAAACGTATGACACGTCAAGTCACAGCAAAACATTCATGTTTAAATTCCAAGAAAATTTGTAACTGCCTTACTACCATGTCTATAAAATAGTTAGTTATAATGAAACGGGTTCGACTCTGAATGCGAGACTTTGTATCTCAAGGGGCTTAACACTACAAAAACAGGGTACATCAAATAAATCGGAGTCGTTAGTGAGAACTTCACGAGGACGGGTACAGTCAGCAGCATAAGATCCAAATTAACAAACACCTACGCTGAAACAAATCCTATAATAAGAATAAATGAAGTGTAGGTTTATGAAAACGTGTAAAGCGTTTGTTTCTTTGTCTTTTATTTATATAAATAGTTGTAGTGTATATTAAATTTGGATCTAAGCAAGATACTAATGTTGCTGACTGTTCCAACATCACTCTTGTCGACAAGCATCGCCGAGGGAAAATGGACGGGATAAACGCATGAGGGGCCTACATGATAACAACAGCTGTAAAAATGTGCTTTGTATGTAAAATAGTATCTTTACGGCTGGCTTTGATAGGAGAGATTAAATTGACTCAGTTGCTATTCGCTTGGAGTTAAAAACTTGCAAATTGGCTTGCGGAAGTAAAGGTCAGTGTTGAAATCACCTACTTGACGTGAACGTGGTTTCTGACAAAAAATATATTGAAGTGAAAACTTCTTTAGGTGCGTTGGGCTTTTTTGAGATGGGAAAAACAATTGAACTCGCGACACCGTTACCGACACCTCTGTATATAAGGATACATATATTGGCCCCGTTTACACGAGTTGAGTTTGGGTTTAAATGCATTAATAATACATAATGTAATCATATATTGTGTATAAACGTACAATATACTCGTATATTCATGTCTGTTTTCGCTTCTCCGTCGGCACTCCAGGATTGTCACTTTTAAAAAAAATATTTGTATGTGCATGTTTAATATGGGTGAACATAAAATTCAAATATTTAAATTCATGAAAATAACACAGAGCAGGCCGATATCGAGTAGTATAATTTTTTTTTTAAATATTTGTGTGCAAATGTAATATAATGTAATGTATAAATGGTATACTATATAATGAATATCACCGTACACAGCCATAATATTTCCAAATAATTATGAAGTATCTAACTATTACTTTTATTTAGGTTCCTATTAATTTATTTGTATGTAATTATATATAATATAAGTATCGATTTAAAAAAGTAGTATATCGGTTGTTTGGTTTCCATATTACAAGCTCTGCTTAGTTTGGGATTAGACGGCTGTATGTAAAGAATGTCCCAGTTCTTGTATTTTTTTATTTCTTATCTGTGCCAGTAATTCAGTCTGTTTAATTTTCTTTTAATAAATAATTATTATAACACAGTAAAGTACACAGTACAGTACACAGTACAGTACACAGTACAGTACACAGTACAGTACACAGTACAGTACACAGTACAGTACACAGTACAGTACACAGTACAGTACACAGTACAGTACACAGTACAGTACACAGTACAGTACACAGTACAGTACACAGTACAGTACACAGTACAGTATACAGTTACACCGTAGAACTTGTACTCCAACCAAATAACCGATAAACCTACACTTATTATTGACGCTCGATTTCGTTCAATTAATTAACACCGACTGAAACGTTTTACAAACTTATCTAACCGGATACTAACGGAGATTAGCGATGTAAATTAAACCCAGAGGTGAATTCATCGCTTTTAAACAGTATTTGCATTGGTGTTAGGTCGAGCGCACACCACCCTTTGTTGTGACAACCGTGTGTGTTCATTGAAATCACTCGGCCCAACCGCAAGTACTGGGTTCACATACATACGTACACTCTACCTGAATTGTGGTGTCATTGTTTCCCCTACCACTCCATAGTTTATTCACAAAGCGTGTACAAGGGATTATGAACCTAATAGCTAATATTTAATTGTACTATGTGGATGACAGACATGTTTAGGTTTCAGCTTGTAACCTAAGGTATATTTTCTGACGGCGGAATGTGAGCTTAGTTAGAATAGAGCCATCTTATTACACACATAAGTTAGAATAAAGCTATCTTATTACATACATTCTTTAGTGGAAATAATAGTCTTTGAGGCAATAAGGACGGGTTTGGTGGCTAGGAACACTGCCACGCACAGATCGTAGGTTCGATTGCCGCCCAAGACATACATTTGTGTACATAAAAGTGATGAGAAAAAAACGTATAATAGTATTCGTAGTAGGTTATGATAGAATGATGATGTTGTTGTTGTGTTTAATTAATTACTGTTTAATGTGTTGGTGTTGATGATGATGTTAGGATAGATACGATAGTTTTGTCAATTAACTATTGTAAGGGAGTTTCTGTTGATTCTTTGTGTTTTTTTTATTGGTAGGTATATAGCAAAATTTATCCTGTAAAACTATTTTTAGATACGCTTCTTAATTAAGCCAAGCTAGTGCATAGATTGTCATCGGCATCGATGCCATTTTTGTCTAACAAAAGCTAACTAACATTCTTCTTCACATTCACTTTCGTAGCAAAAGATCTTCAATTAATTGGTAACACTCGACTTATGCTGCCCCTTTCAGTTGGCCACTCAAAACACATGCAGGATTATTCCATTATTATCATCCCTATAAAATACGACTACTACACTGAGTAACATTGTGTAATATGATATTAAAAATTTCCAGTACTCATAATAATTACTCATTCCTCTGAGAAATAAAAAAAAACAAACAAGTACAAGACAAAACTCTGGGAGCGCCGGAGTGGCGCCAATTCCCATTCAATACAAAGTAAACTTGGTCGGAGATTGCGGAATATACGTACAAGTTACAACATACCCATAATATGGATCCTATTTAAATTTTAAATCTCTTGAGCCTTCTTCAAACTATGTTATAACTTAAACTGTGAGGCGAAGTTATTCAGAAGGCGAATGTTATAACTGAAATGAAATTTTACTTGACACCGTTTCTTAAATCTTTGTCTTTTACTTTTTAATATCCGAGTACATGAATTACCTAACTATTTTATGATAAGATAGTTTAATTAGATGATTAAAATAGCATTTATTTTGTCTAGTATCTAAGTATGACCATATTTCATTGAAAAGTTTTAAGTAATTCAAAACTCTTCTTCTTCTTTGTCCTCGCCTTTTCCCGCTACCCGGGATCGGCTTTTCCAATCATGCCACAAACATATCACGCGGTCCGTCTCTGTGCGTCCTCTTCCCTCCGACCCAATTCCTTCATGTCCCTCTGGACATTCGTCAACCAGGTGGTCTGAGGTCTTCCTCTTCCCCTCTTTGCAGCAGCCATAGAAAGGTACTTCCTCACGACATGATCCTCCGTTCTACGCATTACGTGACCGTAACATCGCAGCCTGGACTCGCTCAGTTGGTCCGATATCTTTGCAACTTTGAAGCTCCCCCTTATGTACTCATGCGAACCTTGTCTTTGAGTGTGACTCCTTCTGCCCATCGTAGCATACGCATTTCTGTTGTGTGGAGCTTTTGTTCATGCGTCTTTTTCGATGCCCAGGCTTCGCTACCATATAGTAGCGCAGGTATAACAGGTATATAGAACTATCTTACTAATTCAAAACTGATGATAAAATATACCAAAATTTTGACTAGTAAGAGTTGTTATTGAACGATCATATACGAACCAGAAACAGTGTGTAAACTTGTGAATATATGATAACCAAGATGCGTGTGCCTGCATATTATATTATACTTGACCTACGCACAAGAGGCTTAAAGAAGATTGAGTAAAACATAGGAAGTCTGTGGCGGAACGTCAATTTACGACAACAGACTATCTCGTTTCGAGTGTCGTTCCATTAAGACCCTCCCCTAATGGCTTGTGTAACTCGACAACCGTACCTACACGATATATCCTGCCAAAGCTTTCTTTTCATAGAAAAAAAAGAATGATTCTCTCCAAAAACGATTTGTTTCATAGATGTTCACCAATCTCAATCTTTAAATATTTTTGCAATCAGACAGATGAAGCGGCTTATTCTAACTGGAAATCAGTCATTAAACTTTATGATTCACTAGTAAAAGCGATAAGATATTAAAGCCTTTTCAACCCATAAACGTTTATTTAAGTAGGTACTTCACTATATCCTTTTAATCTTCAGAGTTTACGAAGATTAGCTAAAATATTTACTCCAAGACTGATAACGGATTAAGTAAAGTAGATAGTACTCGAGACAAATTCATATAAAGGGCGAAATTCGACAATAATTGAACTATAACTACAAAACTAGGAAGTGTTTCAAATATTAAACGTTCGGTTATCAAATGGAAACAACAATTATTAAATAGGTAGTTTACATACCGAAATGAAAAACAATTTGTTCCAACAAAATGATAGCTTCGGAAGCTAGTTATATTTTAGAAGATTCCATTCATATAATTCATTCCACTCACATTCCAAGTGCAATGGCATTAGATTCCCCATCTTGCAAAGACGATTATTTGTCATTTACCTCCAGTGTAAGTTTATGTACTTCCAATTTTATATTTACAGAGCAAGTCCATCCGGCCGAAATGCTAGAATTGTTAAAAAACTGTAGGCGAGAGGATTTTCCACTGTATCAACATGGTTATAGGTGCTATATTTTTCTGTCTACACCTACATGTTAGATACTTATATTTTAGTTAATTTTCCTTTTTATTTTAAGTAATAGCAGCTACTCGTGTCAACTATTGCAAACTCAATTTTTTTAATATTATTATTAAAGATAAAATTTTATTTACAAAAAACAGAAGCCACTAAATAAATGGAATCACTTAAATAACAATTCATTCATACATGTGAAAACCAGCTTGCATTTAACTTTATTTTCATGGTACCTTTTTTTAACAATCACACCGGGATAAAGTATACCAAACCAAACCAAAACGCCGGTGATTCTATTTCACCTGTCGTGAAAATTTTAAAATACCTTTCTAAAAACACAATGCAGCAAATTTATCATACAAGGGTAACACCTGCGGCTATGTTTTCACAAAAATATTCCAATTACAACCGTGTTGTATTTACGGCATGCGAGGAGTCGAATTTCATACAATACGAATCATATGACACTGCTGACATATTTCATTACTTATTCTGGGAAATTTTATAGCAGCTTTTCTAAAATGTTTTTTTATTTTATACTACTAAGGTAGCAAACAAGCTGACGGCCCGTCTGATGGTAAACGGTCACCACAGCCTATGGACGCTTGCAGCACCGTGGGAATCACTCACGCGTTGCCGACCCTGCAAAAATCTCTTCACACCCTTCTTGAAGGACCCCATGCTGTACTCCCTTGGGAAAACCACGGCGGGGAGCTCATTCCACAGCTTAAGCGTGCGCGGACCAGTTTGGTTCCAATGTGTGAGGATGAACTCCCCGTCGATGGCGAGAGGTGCGATGGTAAAAAGTAGCCGTGGGCATCAAATCAAACAATTCCTCAGAACACAGTCCGTTGTACAAGCGGTAAAAAACACATAAGGAGGAAATGTCTCTCCTTATAGTTAGGGGCTCTAAACCGCTTGTAAGCTCGGGATCGTTGACAATTCTGACGGCACGTTTCTGAACCGAGTCAAAAGGCCCAAGCTGGTATCCAGGTGCCCCCGCCCACAGATGGCAGCAGTACTCCTTATGGGGCCGGACTTGCGACTTATATAGTTGCAGTCTTTGCCCCAAGGTGAAGTACCGCCTAGCTCTGTTGAGCACACCTAGCTTTTTAGATGCCAGCTTAACCTTTTCTTATAAGTGACTACGGAACTGAACGCCGTCAGAAATATCAACGCCAAGGATTCCGATGCTCTTCGTGTATTTTCTATATACTGAAAGTTAATTTAGGCAAGTCGCTTTCATAAGCTAGCGGAACAGATTGCATGCAGCGCCCAATTAAATGTTTTGCTGATACGGTGTTGTAGGTATACGGTCAAAGTTCTTAGTAAGCTCCCCTTCCTTTGATGTCATTCATAACTGTGACAGGCGGTTCCACACAGTTAAGTTAACCATTGTGAAACCACAAAAGCCTCTAATAAGTTCACTTACGAAAATCATAAATACATATCTCTATGTACGTTCTAGGTACACGATATATCGATGTCATATGGGTGTAAAAAAAAAAAACTTGAGAGGTGTCAAGGGACACCCGGATGGAACGAAGATACGCATTGGAATTGACCAAAACGCTGAGTTTAGGTCCAGTGTTGAGAAAAACTTGCAATCTCTCGTCTTTAGTATTAGGTCTTCAATAAAAGGTCAAGACTGTGCTAATAATTACTAATTATACTAATTTATAAATGGAACAGAATTTTAAACATGTTGGATGTAGCCTTTAAATAAATTATGAAAAAAACAAACCCAATAATAAACCATATCATTTGAATTTCGAAAAAAGTGTCGTTACAACATTTCGTATGAATTTTTTCCGTCTAGCCCCCTTTCACAACGCGTGATAAGGAACTTCGTTCCAATAAGTGAGTGTAAGTGACCATATTTTCGTTTACTTTATTATGGATTGACTACCATATACGTTGCGTTATCAACTTACTCACAGATTGTACATAAAGCCAAACTAAAAGAATACTGGCTCTCAATTTAAACGTCACTACCAGCTCTGAGGTATTAATCACCTAAATGGATGGAAACGAAGATTATTCAAAACATTTACAAATAAACAACTTGGATAACTTTACTTTTACTTCGAGACAGAGGTAATTGACAAGTTTTATTGAAACCCGCTTTCCGCGATCGCATCTTAAAGGGAAGTTCAAATCAGATAGTAAATTAAAGGCCAAAAGGTTTACAAACTGACAGGGCAGTTGGCTTGATGATTAGAGACACTGTCTGCCACGCCACAGGTGGTGGTTTGGATTCCCATCGAGAACAAACATTTGCGTGCATATATCTATTTATAAGTGGGTACCTGGGTGTAAATATCAATGTTACTATTTATATAAAAAAACAAAGACTAGCAAATGTACAATAGTATGACAGTTATTTGGTGTCCATAGTACAAGCTCTGTTTGATTTGGAATAAACCCCCTTATTCAGCTAATACAAACTTCGCCAGCGAGCCGTTTCACGGAGGCCTCGGAGAGCTTATCTCTCACGTGATTAGTAGTATTAGCGTAGTAAGCGAAAGAGACAGAGCACGGAGTCTCGAGAGTATCCTCGAGTTAGTGTCATTTTGCTTACAGAATTGAGCCCCAGATGGCCGTTTAAATAAAGTCTCAGGATATTTATTAAACTTTCTAAAACATTTAACTCATCGACAGTAAATGATACCCCTAGTGTTTCAAGTGTCAATAGGCTACGGTGGCCGTTTACCATCCGGCGAGAATGTTGCCACCTTAATGGTTTACAAAAAAGGAAGTACAGCAGAATATACGTAACTTTGTTTATCTAATAAACTATTTCGAAACCTATTTGCGTAGCTGGACCCATGTAAATAAATAAGGTAGTAATTTATACGCAAAACGTATAAAACGCGTCAGCGGAACCGCTGTCAAATGTTTAATCAAACATTAAATCAATGGAAAATATTTATATATTGGTACATAATAGTAAGTCCCACGAGCTCGGAGCAACGCACTATCCCTGAGATTAGGGGTATTAAGTTAGCAGATTATTTGTTGGGTAAGTAGAACGAAACAGCCCGGCGTGATTATGGAAATCAGGAGTCGACGATTATCCGGCTCGCTGAATACTGATGATTATTTCGAGTAAATATTTTATTCGCATTTATGGGCACGGCTCATTTAAATTTATGGCTACAAAAAGCTTTTAATAGTTCTTATTTGTACTACCTATTATTTAAATGCTTTTATTAAGTTTGAACTAAACTGTTGTTTTCTCATATAAATAACTAAACAGAGAAGGTGGAAACTCGCGAGACCGCACGTAACTCAACTAGAGTTACGATAAAACTCAGTTGGTCAAGAAAGGTTAGCCGTAACCGTTAGTTGGATGACCGTCAGAGTACCAACTTATTTGGGAGGGTTCCAAGGCAAGATGGCGATTGCACTGGGAACTCGCACAAAATAAAGTGTAAACTTTGGGGATAACGACTTTAGGGGCAACTATCGGCTCGTCGGAATTAAACTGACGCATTGTCGAATTTAACGTATATGGGTTTGTGTGTTAGTTGTTCCATACTTCCAGACTAACTAAAGTAAACAAGTCATTTCTTGGTAATTGTGTTGGATTTTATAATAAGATACCGCTTTCAGTAACCAAAATGTCTGATCATAAATTTAAAAATTATATTAGGAAAGTTTTGAAAGAAAAAGCGTATTACAAGGTAGTTCATTATATTGAAGATAGAAATGTATGAAAATAGCTACTCTCTGCACAGTGCACCTCTAATTTTCTTGTTTTTGTTGTAAGTAATTATTGTTATTTATTCTTATTATTTGTTGTTTTTTTTTTATGTTTTTGAATGTTACCAATATTAAGTATTTTGTAATTGCTAAAAATAAAAATATATAAAATTGATATTATAAAATAGCCAAATAATCAGAATATATTGAATTTATATAAAAGAATGTAACCTTGCGTAGTTTCTTGCTGGTTCTTCTCAGTTAAAGGGTGACTTCCGAACCGGTTGTAGCTTCAGTAACTTTAAATTTGACCATCATAAGTGCCTTCCGAGGGCCTAAACTGAATAAATTGTTTTGAATTTTGTTATAGAATAGGCATTATTCAGATAAATTAAATTCCTACTAATATTATAAATGGCATTGTAAGTTTGTTTGTTACGCTTTCACGCTTAAACAACTTAATCGATCATCATGTAACTTTGTACACATATTCTTGGAGATATTAGAAGTAACATAGGATAGTTTTTGTGCCGGGAAAATTTATATCCCTCGGGAACGCGGGCGAAACCGCGGGGGACAGCTAGTAAATAATAAAGGAATAAATATTTGAGCCTAAACTTAGCTGAGCTCATGCACACATTTTTATAAATACATATTTAAATAGATATTTATACCCAGAGCAGAAACAAACAGGCATGTCCGTGCACAATTTTTTTTGTCCTGGTTGGGAATCGTAATCACTACCCCAGGCGTGGCAGAATGGGTATCTAGCCACCAATCCAACCCGCCCACCATTTACGTCAGTAATAATAATTTACTTTTGCCGACAGTCCGTTAAAAATACACAGAATGTTATAAACCCACATATAAATCAAATACGTGCGTACCCATATCTGATTAATTGATAAAATGGAATTGGAAAAACAATCCGAGCCAACATAGTAACGGATATTGAAGAGACCGCAAGTAATAACTAATGCCTGGTTACACAGAATAGAAATGGAATATTTCTGGGATCTTTCACAGTTTAGTTAGTTCAGTTTTGCTGGGCTTCCTCCGCACTTAGCCTCTTCAATGGGCCATTGTGCCTCTTACTCCAGCCATCCCAGATTGTCTCAGAAAGCTAGCAACCTTTCAAGTTGCTGCAGGCTCCCACGAGCGATTCTGGGAATTGGAGTATCTGTGCCGGGTGATCTGCCACGCTGGAGCACTATAAGCACGTGTTGTGGCGTTTCTTCTGCCTCCATGTAATCTTTCACAGTAAAATCTTTAATAAGTATTCTTAAAAATTGTTTATATATTTTGTAATCAATATCAGCTACTCTAAAGTAGTGATTTACTTCTTTGAAAAATTGGCAGAAATGCAGATTTGTTCTTAAAAAAAACAATATTAATTTTTATCCGTAGGCGACACAGGGATCAGCTAAGGATATAAATCCGAATATAACAACAAAATAGTCGAAAAATGTAAACGTATATTTCATTTTTTGGTTCTCTAATCAAAATTCTATTAATAATAAATGGAAACCGCACTTTGGACAAACAATGGAATGTAAACTTTAGTCAGTTGCGAAAAAGTTATCTAGAAAGAACAGATCACATTGTACTTAACACATGTGTTTATTCTCGGGTTGCGAGCTTTTGTTCTATTTTATATTTTTTACTGAAATCTGGTTGAAACAAGAGCTCAGTATTGTTACTGGATGCTTTGTCTGGGACAGTTGCAAGGGATATTTTGCAATACGACATGCGCATCTTTGTTGTAACAGCAAACGTCTTACTATTCGATCGGAAAATCTCATTTCGAAAGAAATTTATTACTTACAACCATATTCTATTCTCGTACCGAGAAATTGAATATTCATATTTATAAAATACTCTGTTAGGTGAAGGAACACTTGGGATGATAATAGAATAAAATAAAATTTGATTAATTGACTTATTCGTAATAAAATGATACAATCAATATGTACGAGTACGTACGTATACTTACTTAGATGTCGCGCATCAACATAATTATATTTACATCCTATGAGGGAAAGAACGTATTATGAAACATCAAGAAAGGAAATCTGAATTTCTCATTTAACATCAGACAGTCAATGAGTGTTTAAGCAAATAAATAAAGAGAAGCTCAACATGCTGCGGTTGCAAGCTCCGAAATAGCCCCTTAACGAAAATTGCTTTGTCCCTGTGAGCACAAACCACCAGACATTCCAACGCAAACGGATATAGAGATGCTTACATAACAATGATTTCAACTGAATTGAGTTTAGCTCGTCAACGAATCAAGGTTGGTTCCTCTTGAACTGGTACAGAAACTGTGAGATGTGATTTAAAATTTTACGGCTCGCTAAATTTGGAGATTAGGGGTAAACATTTTTACACTGGGGCCGACGCCCAGCCTAGGTATGTCTGTGGCTTTTGTAATTTCCGAATAGATAGACTCTTTAGAGGCTTCAACATACTTTTTTTTCGATGAACTGCTAGGTTTATCGCGACCATTTAGGTTGTTTGATAAAAATCGGTCTAGATTTTTCAGTTATGAGCTCTTTTTTTGAAATTATGTGATCATTTCATAGACCGTATCCTTCATATCCGTTGGCTTTGCAATGTGATGGTAACCTGGACCTTATGCTTCTACCTGGTGATCCTGCAGACTACCTTCCATCTGGATTGTTTTTATTACTTATCGTGTTGAGGCTAATTCAATAAAACTTGAAAAGTCGGCGATGATGATCAACTTCTGATTATAAAGCTGGAAGATGATCATAGCTTTATTAAAGTTAAAATGAGCCTGAAAAACCTCTGAGAATTTTATCCTCTCGCTGTATAGCTCATCAAGAATACTTAGTTGTTGCTGCAGACTCCAGTGTACATCTAGTTGCGCCTGGAGACGCAAGCTTGAAGGCTTACTGTTGCATCCTTTATTTACATTCAGCCTTGTGACAGACAGACAGAGCGACGGAGAATTCTAATTGGGAACCTATCTTCATCTTCTTTTATTATACTTTTGGCTTATCTAATCGTATAAAGATTAATGTTGAAGAATTCCAGCCTAAGACTACGACTAAGGCCATAATTAATAAATTATTTATTAAATGTTCTTCCGCATCATTACTCACAGACAGAATGTGTAGCAAATATGGAGCTAGCAAAAGTTACGAGTAAAGCTTTCCACTCAAGTAGATCTATATAGGTATCCGCCTTAGGCTCAAGCCTCGTCATGCATATTCAAAAGTGGCGGGCTCGAGCCAAGTGGTTCAATGTTACTTTGCGACGCTAAACTGCCGAGTCGAGGTCGGCAAACTAATGCTGGAGTATAAATGGCTCAATTTATCGGATGTTAATTATGAAATTCGACCCTAAACATGATATTAATTGCACTGATTTTCTATTGAAGTGCAACCTCGTAGACACATTCATTTGCTTTCATGTTACATGTTCAGATCGAAAGTTGTATTACAAAGCTCCGTAAGGAAGCTTTACAATCCGTCGTATCGATTCGATAAGTACGGAACTTAATGCCTTGTAATACTCCGGCAAGTAACGTACCTACTGAATATTATATGAATGCAATTGTACCTATGAATTCTATCAGATGACAGTGGGAAGTTTCGAAGGCTAGTAGCTAGTGGATAGTAATTGCCCATCACTTAGTTACTGGCCCTGTTAGAACAGGAAAGAACCAGCTACAGTCAGCAGTCTGGCCTGGTATTTCCTGACCTTGTAGGGGTCGGTGCTGGGACCGATATCGAACAGTGAAGGACGGTAACTATCCAACAGACCTAACAGCAGATGACCCAGTGAAAATCAGCCTACTTAATATTAACAAAGAATTATGATGTGACGTCATTAAGAGTATATTATAATCTTCATAAAAATATATAAACACCATAAGTTATTGGCCAAAATAATAGGCAGGTGGATATCATGTAGGACCCATAACTCAATCGCTCATCGCAATAAAATACATTTTTGGCATACGTGTCTCGCACATAAAGTGTCCGTAAAATTGGTAGCAATAAAAACATGCCCGGATAGGGATAAAGATTTTTTTCATGAGTTGAAGACAACACAGACTTTTATAATCAAAATTATACATACTGTAGGTACATACACTAGATTGAATCTACTGTAGACTGTTAAGCGTAAAACCTTTGCTTTAGTGAGCACAAATGCTTATTTCTATTTATTATTGTGTCAGTTCTAACCTAAATAGGTCAGACCTCCAGACCAACAAGCTATTTATATTATTAGGTTAGAGTCAGTAGACGTTATTGTTTTTTTTCTCATATGTTTTGAATGATTACAGTTTCCCATTGCTGGCATTTTGTTGGAGGCAAAGCCATATCTGTAAAAGCTGAAATTTTAAGTCACTGAAATTGAAACTATGACGGGAGTAGCTTCAGAAACTTTAAATTTGACCTTCATAAGTACCTTCTGCGGGCCTAAACTGAATAAATGGTTTACATTTTTTTTTTTATTGATGCATATGGCCTTTTTGTAATGGTATTGGTAATGTTTGAACCATAAATCTAATTAATATTTTTACATAAATTAATATACTACTAACTAGATGTTCCCCGATGTCCTCCTCGCGTTCCCGATTGGTGTTACATTTTGTCTGGATAAAAACTCTAGGTTATAAACTGTCTTCGTTTTAAGTTTCATCCAAATTTATTTGGGAGCTTTTGCGGAAAAGTGTAAGTAAATTTTCATCATAGTAACGCGGAGTATAAGGTTGTATACACTACATATATGGCGTCACACTGCACTCTGTGTAATATCATAGTACTTTTCTATGCGTGAAGTTGCTCGAAGCTACGCCATAAATGGACGCATTTTAGCGTTCCAATAAGGAAAATGTTCCGCGGTATTGTCTCTAAAAAACACCCAGATGGGAGCGCCACATATTGGGTAACATTTGCCAGTTTAGCCCAATAAAAACTCTGCCTTAATTGAATTAGATATCTCTTTTACGAACACAAATCGTAACCTAAATGATACTATCCATGTAACCTTAACTAATTAGAAGGGTCGTCACAAAATCAAATAACTCAAATCAAAGAGTACAAATACGTGACTTTAAGTCTTGGTGCTTTGCTGATTCAAGAGGGTATTTAGTGACACTGTGTCCCAAAACACTGCTATTTACATGAAAAGTTGGCAAACACTCCTGTTTCGGACGCGCGAACCCTTAATCCTGAGTTATCGGTTAAAACTTTGAATCCTCTGTTACGACAGTTGGCAATATCATTATTAGAGTTAGGATCAAACTTTCTAGGAGTCAAAAGTCAAATATACTTACTACCAACACGTATTACGGTCTCATTTTGTTTGAACAATCGGATTAACATATACCATTTAGCACTTATAGATGTACCTTCCGAAATGCATCCAATCTATAAGAAAAATACGAGGAAATAGCTAGAGCAAGAGAAAATTTATTGAAGATTGTCCAATCTAATTTCAATATAAATGATGAATGCGTGCAGTGAAATGGAATTAAAATGCTAATGCTCTGTGAACTTAATTTGAAACGTTTATATTAGAAAAGATTTTCAAATAATAAGATCAAACTGCATCATAAAAATATTTTTAAATCGAGACTGAAGATTATTCTAGTGGAATGCAATTTGGTTCTTAAATAATGCTGATTACATCTCATATTGTTGGTATTTATTAGGTGCAAAGTTAGAATAGATAAGTACCTCAATCAAAATAGATTCCCTTAATACAGTTCGTACCTATAGAGGATACTCGGTTCTGATAAAATTTTTATTGTGATTGAATATGTACATCTAGCAGACATTATCTCTGCCTGTACCTATTATAATATTGTCAGTCGGTCCCTGCTAAGGGCAAAGAATATTGCTGAAAAGTGAAGTGAACAATATTGGGGCTATGGAAGGGGGTTTAGCTGCACTGGCTTATTGCTATTAAATACGACTATGGGATGCCTGCCAAATCAAATACCTTCATCTTGATTATTTTGGTTGACCGTCAGCCAAAATCAAGTCACCGCATATTGTTGTAATTATTGTTTTCATGATTTATTTCGAAATAAATTATTCAACAACAAAAATGCAACCATGCACGTGCTCTAGATTCTTGAACTCTTTATGTAGATAAATATAGACTTAAGCAAGATTACAAGAGGCATTAAACAATGTCGTGTGGGACGATTTATTCACTGCGAATTTACGAGGAAGCTCGTACTTAATTTCGCTACTGCCTCCGTGTTTATAATGACTCTGATAATAACACGCCCCAAATATTAATTATTGCTGAAATTTCGTTAATGGTTAGTTAGTGAATAAGCAGTTATTTTTTGCACACAGGCTGTATACATTAACTTTTAGATGGAATACGGTGGGTATAAAATGTAAAGTCAGAATGAAATGTTTTGTTTGAGGTGCCAGCTCCATTCTACCTGGAGTTGGCAGAATTTTACTCTATATTATTTCACTGCTAACTAACCTTTACATTTTCCTATGTAATTCTTTCCATCCAATGGTTGTCTGGAAGAAATTGCTTTTTAGCGATAAGACCGCCAATTGTACCTTTATTTAAGAATCAACTTCTGTACCATACTTCTTTCAGTGTACAATAAATTATATTTATTTTTATTATTATACCGATAAGACTTTACAGGGTAGATAATTATCTACTAAAATAAAGGTTTATTAAAAGTGATGCCGAAACATTGATCTTATATCATAGAATAATAAACCATACAGAACATGTCCAAAACATGGTTATATAAAATTAACTTGCAAGGCTTAGCAATAATTTCTAAATTAATTTGTCTCTGTCATATTTCAAGAGACTCAAAAATAAAAAATACGCTTCGCCTCTATTTGCTAGTCACGCTGTTTATTATCAATATATTTGAAACATCATTTTACATTTCAAACGCGTGATTTGTTCACTTTTTAATCAAAAAAGAGTTTTATTGCTCTGAGACAGGCATCTTTATCCAAGATAATATATTATATTTTCTTCAAACGAATTCTGCTGTAACAGCTGTCATTCAGATATTACACACATATTATTCGAAGCAGACACGTAAATTTCGTCGGAATAAATGATGACAGTTTATTGTCCGTTGAATCTGAAAATTAGTCTGTATATATAACCTACATAGAGGTGTAAATCCTGGATATATTTCAACTGCCTATTGTCATTGGGCTTTGTAAATATGATATGGTTTGAATTCCTTCCAAATATGCAAATTTTGTGGTTGAAACTAGTACAAATTAAATATCTAATTATGAATATGATAAACCACTACGAATAACGCATTACGACTCAAATTGAAGCCTACTGTGGATTAAATCTAGTTATTATATAGTTAAATCCATTCCTGAAGTTACGGCGAACATCGCCTTAATGCAAAACCAACTTTTTAATACAAACAGAAAGTATAAACACCGTTTCAAAACTTATTTCAAATCCGATTTAGCAAGCTCTGTCTCCCTTCAGAATGTTAATTTAAAAAGATCACAATGAACAAATTGCAGTAGACAAAGCGAAATGATGGATTCAAATGAGGGAATCTAAATTCAGTGATTGTTCACATTTCGTGCCTGAAAATTTAAAACCAACTCCTGGGCATGTTCTATGGTAATTAGATGCCTATTTTACATGTTGGAATTGAAAGAATTGTGCACAAAGTGTAACCTTAAATATTGCGGAGTCTATTGATCTATAACCGTTTCTGATTATGCCTCATTTGCAAAAATAATTTGTAAAATTGTAGCAATAACTTTAGTTATATTTGTAAAAAATACAAAGCACCTTAAAAAAAATTGAAACAACAACTACGTAAACGTTTTTATAGAAATATGTTCTTTAAAATCCATAAGCATACATGTTATTGTATAAATCCGGATTCGAAGAGTTTAGATAGCTTCCAACACAAAAAAACGACCGCAGTATTTTACTGCCCCATAAAAATTACACCGCTGAATCGTTTGATTCGCTTGATAAGATTTTTATTGCGTATATATGGCGATTACTTTTCACGTAGAAAATAAAATATCTTCCATTCGTGAGAGTATCAATAAACTTTGTAGATATAGACTGGTTGCTGCCATAAATGCTGAAGGAATACTAAAATCATTACTGCGCTATTTTGCATATTATCTGGTCGGTGAGTATACCTATTCAAGAACGTGACGTTGTAAATTTAATGAGAACAAGCGGCAAGCTTCTGTTGGCCTTAGCTTTAAGAATGTTCGCGACCTATAAACTCTTTTAGCTACATTCAAGTATCGGCAGTTCTCGAACTTATCTTCATTAATCAAACAACTTCACTAGAGGCTTTTAACACAAACATATCTCATCAGAATTCTGTTGTTTACCTTTTAGTTACTTCAATAGTAACTGTTTCTCCATTATTTATTACCCTATCACTATTATCTGTAGACATCTTAAAAATAAGTCATTTCTTTGACTTATGTTTATTAGTCTTATCTCAGGATTTATGAACGCGTAAAAGTACCAAAATGGTAAAGTAATATATTTTTTTATAAAAATAGACAATGATATGCTTCATTAAAAAATATTCTAAGGCGCCAGTCCTTTAGTTTGTATTTATACCATCTATAATCGAATTGTCATTTGGTTAATAATAATTAATTCAATTTATATTATAAGATAACTAATTAAAACCGTCATTGGCACGAAAGAATTTCTCTGTCTATTTTAAAATTATATTGCCTCGACATCAAAATCAGCCAAGCTAATCTCGGTGAAATCCCTAAAGGACAACGACTGTAGAGATTTTGATACCCAACAACTGACAGAAGATAACAAAAACTCATTAACAGAATCTGTCTTTAACAACTTTGAGATAACGGTTGCTGATATTACAAGCCTATCCTCTGCTCTGATAATCAGTTTTTGTCCCTCTATAGAATCATCGGGTTCGCTCTGTTATCGATTTTATCCTGCCCAAACTCTGTCTTGATTTATGATAGCATTTACTTCTCTTTCAGTATGTTACTCGTTTCGAATTCGCGATAAAGTTATCCATAGAAATATAATAACTTCATATAATGCTAGTAGCATTTGTTAGCATTATATTATTTGCAAAACTGTTATTTAACTGACTGACGAAAACCTCTAATATTTTCATCAATATATACTTATATACCTATAAAGTATCGATAGTAAAAGATATTGAGTTTTCTTGTCGAACCATAATAATATCATCATAAATCTAGAACTAGAACAAAAACTGGACATATGCGGCTTGGTCCCGTGCACGCGGATAACGAAAAATCTAGTAAAGAATTCCTTTATTTACTCATTTCAGTATTACAGTTTTAAGTATTGCAATTCTTAGTAAATTAATTTATATTAATAACGCACAACCGAACCCTAGAAACACTTGTGGAATTTCCAGTAACCAGGATAAATAAAAATGCGGATTTTTATTGAAACGGCTTATTTAATCAAGAAAAACACAGTCTAGACTACACCGCTGTAGTCGATTTAAATTGTGCAGTTGAGTAAAATTTTCATGATCTATAATGTGTGCAATGTTTCAGAGCATACTTACTTAACGTATATACCTATATACCATATATATAATACTACCCTAATTCGTTTCTTCAAATTCCTACAAAAAATTAAAAGCCTGAATCATTTGTAGAGAATAAACAAAATTACGATCTCATCCATAGAACTATACATATAACGATCAGGTAAATAAAAAAAGCACACCTCAAGTATGTTCCACAAAGAAACTTGTGTCTACATTCTTTTCCATTTCACAAAAGAAAACTCCGGCATTAAAAAATCACTTTCCTTTCTGTGACAACTATGATAGTTTATATTTTTGCGATAGAAGAAGTTTTAGCGACAACTATTTCATGTCTCCGTGGAGGATTCAAGTAGACATGAAAACCAATGAAAAACTTGAAGATGTATTTGTATTGAGGACGGAAGTAGGTGGAGTTAAGAAGGATTACTAGAACACACCAACACTAACAAGAGCAATCTGTTTTATTTTCCAGAAAGGCGTTTCATTCGTTTATTCGATAAATTAATGGTGGATATTGCAACTGACAATAAGTAATATCCAGTATTGTGTTTCTAAATCAATAGTGTCGCGAACTACGTCGCGAAATGTACCATAAATTGTAAATAACTAAAACATCAAACCTTGTTAATATTAAAGACTGGTATAAACCCTCAACACAGTTTGCTCTCAGACAATCACCACTCAGATCAGCTACATGCATATTATTTATCAGTTGAGATATGATGCATCAATTCCTGTATAAAATAAGGAATTGATGTCTACTGCATCTGCGTTGTTAGATATATAGATTCTTTGGAAACTAGGCTGGAATTATTTACTATCTATAGGTACATTTACTTACCTTCAAATATCATTAATAATTCCTATATTTATCAGCTATTCGCTAGACCTATTTTACTTATTAGTACAAGTTTGGCGACATGGTGGAGATGCTGGGATTTGAGGAAGTAGTCCTGTTTGTCCAAATCCAGAGGCTGATTCATAATATCATAAGAGAATATTGATAAGTTAAATATGAGGTGTGTCCTTGGTCATGAGTGATTGTAAGACTATTAAGATATACTATTAAGTCTTTCTTATCTAGTATATTAAGGTAATAAATGAATAATAATTAAAACTGTGAATGTGAGGATTATGAGTATAACAATTGAATAAATCATCTGAAATAAAAAGATAGCATTATAGTTAAGTTACTATGGTGAGATAGTTTTAAACAAGCACACAAATTCATTAAGTTTGGAATGCAGAATATTACAGGATAATAGTTGTATGTGAAATGAAAATAAAGAAATACCTACTGTTTAAAAGGTTATGTGTAATACTACAAGGTATTACTAATGGTACAACAATGATATAGAATACTCATGATGCTATAAACAACAACAATAATAAGCAATTATCTACAAAAAAAAAATGCAATGATAAACACTAATTAAAAAAGAAAAAAAAAGAGAAAATCAGAATGCTTGTGGCATAATATAGAGGTTACAAAACTCAGTGGTAAACCTTATTTATGTACTTTTTATAGAAATACCTAATATGAGATTATTAATAATGTAATAATGAATAGGTATGTCCTCTTTTATGTTAACATATAGAGATCTACAGTTAACAGGTTAACATGATGGATTATTATGAAAGCTTTGTAGTTATAAAAAAAAGGTATTTATATGGGTTATAAAATAAACCAGATTACATAACTAATTACAATGAAGTAAGATAGATTGCTGATTGTGCTTGCAGTGGTCAAGCATATAGGAGATGTCTGGTGTATTTGTCCTCTGTAGGTACAATAGGTACATATTGTTGAGCAACAGTTCTTGCAATGGTCATGCATACTGGAGATGTTTGGTTTGTTTCTCTTTTGTAGGGACAACATTAAGTAATGTTGTTTAACAATGCTTATCTAATAAATTGGTCGGTATAATCAAGTTTAAATAAGGATGTTTGAGATTTACTAACAAAATATTGTATAAGAGAATAAAGGCAAAAAAAAAAAACAAAAGTTGAATAAATAATAATGAATATGAATAAATATAAGTTACATGGTTTCTATGAATAAATGCATATAGGATGCATTACATGCTTATTGTAGTAAATTAATATATACAAAGCTTTAAAAGGATAATGAGAAGTAATATCTTTAAATGGTTAAATAATTTATTATTGATGTCATGCAATGGGGAGTTTTATAAATATAATTATAAATATTGATTTATTGTGCATGAATCTTTATACAATGAAAATAAATTATGACATAGAATTCTAATTAATAGAATACCTAAGTAATAATATTGAAATGCTTTCACCTATACACAAAGGTTACTAATGAAATTTACTAGGTTGAGATGGTAAAAACATATATAACAAAGGTGCAAAAATTTACAATATACAATAATAAGAAATACAGCAAATTATATTAAGCTTTCCTTACATTGGTGAATCATCAAAGGTAATGATTGATAAATAAGTATAAGGGCCTATTGTGCTTATTTCCTGGCATGGTTGGGACAAACATGCTTTCTTAAGTTTGTTGTGGAAAGTAATAGGAAACGTGTACACTTGATGGTATTTGCTGTTTATTCAAAATGCAATTGATTGTCAGTGTTGACTCCTTGTGGGGATTACAATATGCAAGCCTAATTAATGCCTGAATTTTCAATGTCCAGATAAACAGTATCTGAGAATTGATTTCAAATTATAACTGCTTTGTGTGGCTTAGTGGTCAAATAGCTTACCTCAGGTTTTTAAAGTCATTGATGAGTCAATGCCTTGATTCAATTATTAAAGTTATCATGCATGTAAAATTATGAATTTAATAGCTACTTGTTGGAAGTTGTAATGAACATCAGAGGAAAAAGGAAACAAGAACTATCTATCAAAATGGACAGTGTTTTGATAAGACGATTGCAATAGATTATTATTATTATTATTATTATTTAATTATCAGACAGGCAGTTGATTCAACTGTCGAGTGCCTGTATCCTGTTGTTCTTTTTGAGATGGTTGTCAAGTCGGTTTTTGAATTGATTAACATCTTGAGCTGTCAGAAGACAACGTCTTCTGAGAGCTTGTTCCATGCTTTGACCACTCTGTTGTTTAGGGAATATTTGTGAGGGTTGTTGTTTGAGAAACTAGTGCTCAATTTAATACAGTGGCCCCTTAGACGGTCATTATTGTCTCGTTTAAATAGACTTTGGAACTCCTGCACGTCGCAATGATAATAGAAAGCTGGTGTTAAATTGAAATCAATATGTAATTTCAATGATGATGAAACAAAGGACGCTAAAATGGTCTGTAAAAGGCTAGAGATATTTATCACGAAATTTACTTCAGGTTGAGTTCGGAGCCATCAGCTGATGATGTTTCCCACTTCACCATGGTACAACTACAGGCTAAAGAAATTCATATTGAATTAGCGTTAAAAGTCAAACAAACGAAAGGGTGCGAATTGAAACATGTCAATGTTCTTTCCAGGAAATTACCTAAACTAACATTGCCAGAATAAGATGGAAATATTTTACAATGGAAAGTATTTTGGGATCAGTTTGCATCAAATATAACTGAACGTGATTAAGCCGACGTAGACAAATTGCTTTTCGAGACGTATTGGAGAATACCTTATCAGCCAAAGAAGAAGCAAGTCATTTGGTACAAGAAATGGATTCCCATTTAATTTAAAGGACAATACGGTAGCAAATCTCCATTTATTTGACCGGCCAGTTGGCTTGGTGGTTAGCGACTCTGACTGCCATGCCGAGGGTCGCGGGTTCGATTCCCACTCGGGACCAACGTTTTTGTGCGTGAGCGTGTCTGTTTTTTCTGTGTCTGGGTGTAAATATCTATAAGCATATATAAGGATGTATCAAGAAACAAAACATAGCGACAACGGTCAAAACAACGGAACTACAAATTACAGAAGAAGTAGGGAAATTTAAGATTCAAGAGGAAATTTGGTCGACTCGATCATAGAACAACAGAAAATACAGAAATACCGTTAAGATCAGAAGCATCAGAAATGAAGAAGTGAGAAGAGATGCCGTGTCAGGAGAGAAGTTACGAGTCGGAGGAGAAAAAGATAAAGTAATGTATGGTTTGTAGAGATTCCCATTTTAATGACGAGTGCGCTGAATTCGAGTCAATTGTAGAAGGAAAGGCTGGACTGATCGTTGCTGCGGTTGATTTCGCCTGGGACACAGTAGTCGGAGTTACTGCCGGGAGAGACTTTGTGTGCACTGTAAAAGGAATCCGATAGTCATAGTGGAGCTCTATGTCTCGGAATTTTTTCCAGTCAAGAGTGAAGCATCAGGTGCGTTTCAGCCAACGCAAGGAATACATCGACTGTGGTGCGGCGATTGTGTACGTGCAAAGGCACTCAAAACTTTACTCTTGCTTGAATTTTACAATGTCGTAGTCTCATAGATTCTTGTAGTCAGTGTGGCTATATAGCGCAAAAAATTGCCAAGGAACTTGATCATTTAATAGCAGAAGAGATCCATGGGGGCTCAATGGTAGAGGTGAAGTTCCAAACACGAAGAGTTGGGACTCGAACTATATCTGCAAGTGTTACGTCGGTGATCTTTATTGTTCTAGTAATAAACATAATGGTTTAGTATAGATATTAGGTGTGTATCAAGTGTTAGTGCAAGAGGTGTCCACCTATAATGGTTGTGCATTTAGTGTTTATGTTTAAGTTTTAGTTTAAGATTTGTATGTAATAGTGTAGCAACTGCTGGTGAACCATAATAAATAAATAAATTTCTCAGTGTTCCATATGCTAAGCAGAGGTTCTGCAATGAGGGAGATCCCTATATTCTTGCAGATGGTTCTTTCTCTGATAGAGTTAACATATTGATTGGTAACCGTGCCGTGATGTATGTAAAAGTACTGCTTCAAGAGATTTTATTTCGGTCTATTCTAAACTAGGCTATCTATTAGGAACTGTTGTGGTTACTGAGTACTGCGATTACCTATTCTCAATTCGGTACGGGTTTGGTCGGCTGGACCTACCATTAGATGAGGGGAACTGGAATCTATAAGTGTCATAGATTCAGCTAAGGCGGATCAGTAAGAGGAGGCAATGAAGAATTTGAGTTAGACTGCAGTATTGGTGAATAATAGTTGCTGTGTTTGTTGGGCCTGGACTGAATATTCCCCAGACTTGCCCACTAATTGCGGCCTGGCATTTTAGTCGTTTAGTCAATTTGATAAGAAAACTAGATTCGAAAGCATTGCTATCCTATTGTTGGGTTTTTAAACAGACCTTAACAAAAAGGGCTACGAACATTCATAATCTGTGGAATAAAAAGATATTTCGACGCCAATCCGCATCATCGTTTTGGCGCCACCGGATACAGTACACAGCAAGCAGAACTCTCACGCCAGCCGGCAGCGAAAACCCCATTAAGAAGAAAACATCTCAAATGTGTGTGATGTGAAATTATTGGTGTATGAACGTGCCTCAGGACATTCAGTAAATGCATAGTCAATAATATCAAGCCCGAATTTCATTACATTTCATTCAAACGCTAGGCGCGTACAACTATAAGAACAACTAGGAAAGGTAATAATTGTAATAGTACTACGGATAATCTTCAAGAGTATCCTCTACATTACCTACCACATCATAGTGTGACACAATTGGAAAAACCTATTAGAATTATAAGATTTAAATCTCACTGGATTGGAATATCAGCAGATATTGTGAAGGCGTTTCTACAGATTGGTTTGATAGAAGGATAGAAATTTTACGAAATTTCTATGGGTGAAGGATACAAATCAACCGATGACAGAAAATAATTTATTACTTGTAAGGTTCAGTAGAGTACCATTTGGCATCATATCAAGTGCATTTGTACTGAAAGCTACAATCATGTATCACCTTTGTAAAACTGAAACCATATAATAAACTCTCATTTCTCGCTGGGGAGGATCTATCGAAAACTGATGAGCTTATAAATACAAAGATATAGAAGATGATAGTGTTAGTAATACACATGAGAATTGAAGATGAAAATGAAGTTAATGTTGTGGATGAAAATTATTCCTTACAAGAACTTGGAAGAAATATACAACGGGAATATTACCCGGAGGAAACTTGTGGCATGGGGGCAAAATTTTGTCGAAATTTGAAACTCCGTTGATGTGGATGGACTTTCACGCTGCAAAGACATTAACAGATAAGATTACTGTTAGAAGAGAACCCTTCAGTCACAATTAATAAGAAACTACGAACTGCTCACAACAATAGAGGAAGTTGAAGCGGTTCTTAACACCTGACCACTTACCTACGTCGACTCTGAAGTGGGTCATATATTGAAACCGTTAGATTTTTATCAATGGGTAAAACCTTACCTTGCAACAAACGATTAAATTATGTAAAGATATATTCACTAATCGGTGTCCACTAGACTTGGGAGAACGGTATGGGAATGCAAACAAATAGCCAAGAGTGATATATGTGAGCCTTACTAGTGAATGCAAGACTGTATAAATTAAAGGAGACTCGAAATATCGAGAGAACTGGAGCGTCGGGAAAATAGTGGAACATTTTAAAAGCAAAGATGGTCTTTGCATAGTATCCCTGGGCATATCCGGAAATACGGTATACACAAAATCCATCGCTCATATGTATCCCCTCGAATTTGAGGATACTAATAAAGATCTTATAGAGTAAATTGTCGAAGCAACAATATTTGAAACAATACCGCAGTTTGCACCACAAATAGGAAGCACACCTTTTCATGATACTATCGATGTGCCTATGCCTGAGACCCTACTAAGCGACGTCCCTGTAGTAGAATCAATATATGATAATACGAGAGATATGGACTCACGTAAAGTAAGATTGGATAAAGTTTAAAATTTTACTGAGAACGATGTACAGACATCAGAGCGTATTGAAAAACCTGAAGTAGCTCGACAAAAAAGACTGCGGCCACCCGTGCCCTTGAAAAGATAAGGGAGTGGACACATAATAGAAACTTGTAGCTTTGCTCCAACATTTCCCCGGTGGGAGTGTCGCGAACTACGTCGCGAAATGTACAATAAATTGTAAATAACTAAAACATCAAACCTTGTTAATATTAAAGACTGGCAACCCAAAAAGTCCTGTCACCGGCATTGACACATTTTCTCGCGACTGCTACCCACATAATTAAAAAATCAATTATAAAGTGTGAACAAAGAAAATAATTAACTATTCAGGCAGAGATTCAGAGATGTAAGTGTAGCAACCGGGAGGCCTAGGTGAGTGCTTTAGATATAGTTGATTGTAATACCAATTACCTAGTTGACATTCGAGCGTGCGGTTCAGAAACATTGTACTTACGGTTGTTGTTACTTGCTATAGTGGGATGTGCCTGCTTGCCTCGGATGGTTATTGGTAGGGACGTGATCGTTGGATGATGCTCAGAGACTCAGCTATTCGTATTGCTAGGACTTAGACATACATTGGTATGGAGAAGGAGATGATCGTTGGATTATGCTCCGATGCTTAGACATACGTTGGTATGGAGAAGGAGATGATCGTTGGATCATGCTCGAGGCTCAGACATACGTTGGTATGGAGAAGGAGATGATCGTTGGATCATGCTCGAGGCTCAGACATACGTTGGTATGGAGAAGGAGATGATCGTTGGATCATGCTCGAGGCTCAGACATACGTTGGTATGGAGAAGGAGATGATCGTTGGATCATGCTCGAGGCTCAGACATACGTTGGTATGGAGAAGGAGATGATCGTTGGATCATGCTCGAGGCTCAGACATACGTTGGTATGGAGAAAGAGATGATCGTTGGATCATGCTCGATGCTGAGACATACGTTGGTATGGAGAAGGAGATGATCGTTGGATCATGCTCGATACTTAGCCAGTCATATTACTCAGGTAAACTGAGATGGACATGAGTGGAAAGGGGTCACTATAAGGGGTGGCGGAGGCGACTTAAAAATAGTCCATAAACTATTGACTCAGGCTATTGCTCAGAAGTGTCTCAGTATAGTAAAATGAAGAGTATAAACCCTCAACACAGTTTGCTCTCAGACAATCACCACTCAGATCAGCTACATGCATATTATTTATCAGTTGAGATATGATGCATCAATTCCTGTATAAAATAAGGAATTGATGTCTACTGCATCTGCGTTGTTAGATATATAGATTCTTTGGAAACTAGGCTGGAATTATTTACTATCTATAGGTACATTTACTTACCTTCAAATATCATTAATAATTCCTATATTTATCAGCTATTCGCTAGACCTATTTTACTTATTAGTACAAGTTTGGCGACAAATAGCCTGATACCGTAACTGGTAGAAAGTACCTAATTCTAAATACACTATATTTTATTTTTATAAATAATTAATTGCATAAGTTATGGCTCTTAATGTGTAATTACTTCATTTCATAGCTCCTAATGTGATTGCAGTTAGGTACAAATATGATTTTCAAAGTCCAGATGTCATTTCACACTTATAAAGTTTTTCTACCTCAATTAAATTTAATTAAAATAAGTAATTGAAGCTGCGTATTTATTTTTGGTGACCCGTTTGAGAGTGTATTCCTATATAATTGCTTCGAATTAATAAGTTGGAAATCAGTTACAAAAAATACAGTAATTTATGTTTCTGATAGAATCCCTACTAATATTATAAATGTGAATGTAAATTTGTTTGTTACGCTTTCACGCGAAAACTACTTAACTGATCATCACGAAACTTGTACACATATTCTTGGAGGTATTAGAAGTAACATAGGATACTTTTTGTGTCGGGAAAATGTTACATCCCTCGGGAACGCGGTGGAAACCGCGGGGGACAGCTAGTATGACTATATATCAAAGACCAGTGTTAACACTAAACATACCATTACCGGTCAAATGACCCATTTTGAACTTTGTATTGAAAATGCACGTATCATTTTATTGCTTTTGCACATTTGCCTTCATGACTTTTTCTTACTAATTAATATACAGTTATACTATATTTATTTCCCTTCCTAACGACCATATTTCACACATTCCAGCAGGAAACGTAAAGTCACATTTGACCAGCTATGGTAGAAATAGGTACCTAGTAAGTGTTGGTATGATTAGTGTTATAACTCCTGTGATCCAATAATATTTTTAGATAAATAAATCGATCGGGTAGTAACTTAATAATAAATCAATTGGTCCATTCTACACTATCAATAGCTGTTGAATAAATTAATAATATGTTATACTGTAATTTGATATAATTTTGGAATGTTTTCATATTGACGTCCATCAACGGCCATTTGTAAAATTAGTTAAACATAACTGTATTTAAACCATTACAGTTTTAAATGACATGAGTACATAATGTTAGTGCATAATATATCTACTTAAATAAATCTATACTAATATATAAAGCCGAAGAGTTTGTTTGTTTGGTTGAACGCGCTAATCTCAGGTACTACTGGTTCGAATAGAAAAATACTTTTGTGTTGAGTAGTTAATTTATCGAGGAAACCTATAGGCTATATCACATCATGCTACGACACAGTAATCATAAACGCAGGTGAAACCGCGGGCACAGCTAGTTATAAATTAATATGATTGTGATTCGTGTCAATAACTGACAAATATAGATAGAGCTAAATAGAGACATGCCTACGAACCAGTTCACGTGTCTCTTGTATTATATTTAGTTGAGTAGGTAGCTGTAGTGGTTACAGTTACAACTTGCTAATGAGTACAGTCGGCAACGTAAGTAGCTGATCAGGTTAAATTTTACAAAACACATATACTATATAATTAACTATAAAAGGGGAAGGTAAAGTAAACAAGAGTTGTATAACAATACTAGAGTTTTGTTTTGTGTATTTGGATATGTTATGCTACTTATGTCGCTGACCGTACCCGGCTTAGTATACAAAAATGTCAAAAACATTAAAATATAAAACCGGGCACGTTCAAGTTGGACTCAAAATTCAAAACCATTTATTCAGTTTAGGCCCTCGGAAGGCACTTATGAAGGTCAAATTTAAAGTTACTGAAGTTTTCCATAAAATAATAATAAAACTGACAGTTTTTTATCCAATAAAATCTATTAGAATATAGTTTGTGAGATATCGGCCGCTAAAGTTGGAAAAAATGTGTCACTTTAAACGAGGTGAAAAAGTTAAGGTTATTTGAAATCAACATAAATTTTCAAAGATGTTTGAACAAGGTACGTTCTCACTTTGATATTCTTAAAACTTTTCTTATTTCATGGTGTCTTTGAATGTTAAACTAATGTATTGAATAATCACTTTATGTGATTAGCCAGTTGTTATGTCTTAGATAGATCCGTGTGCAAACATAAAATTGCCGTGTAGGACCACAAAAAGTAACGAGTTCTATCAATCGAAGTACCCATGCTATCAATGCAAGTTTTGCCATCGCAGTGGCAATTTATCAATGCCCCCCCCAACTCTGACGTTATACAAATTTTGGAAAAAGTATAGGTCTGTAGATTACGGTGGATGACGGAGAGCTTCCATCCCTAGCTTTTGTACCTTGGAGACCGTCTGTTGTGAGGCTTAGGCTCGCGCTTTGTCATGGAGAAGCAGCGGGGACGAGCGATTGACTAAGGCTGGCTGGAGATTTGCGAGTTTCTCCATCATTGTATTCAGTTTAAATTGAAAACAATATTCATAATAATGACACTCCGGGAGTCCCAATACAAATGTAAAACGCAACTCCAACACAGTACCTTTTTTACCATTTTGTAGGAAACGCTAATAACCTAATGTAGTTTAAACATTAGCATAAACAAGCTCCATATACGTATTTCATATTTGAAATACCGATGAACCCGATTTTAATTAAATTAAAAAAATGAACAACAAAAAATATGCAATAAAGTAGACTACATTACATTTCAATGGATCTGGGCAACATACCATTACTCGATACAATGGATTAAATTAAAGCCATATATCGGAAAATTACAGCGCCGGGCTTCAAACAGCGATTTTTATTTTTCCAACCTGTAGCGGTCGAATGATGGTAATAATTGTAAACTCCATAATTCAAGATTGAAAGTGTGTTGTGTTCGAAATTTAATATGGCTTCTTTACTGATTCCAATAATAAAAATGTTCAAGGTAACTTTTTTTTTGTTCATGACGGTTTTGCCAATTTTAAAAATTAACTAAACACAATAACCAATTTTTCTATGAAATACTGTATTAGATACTTACGTTTTTTGATACAATTTAAAGTGGACTTAAGAGGTTTATTATTTTCTTATTCCAACCCTTCTTCAAATTAATTATGCTAAATACACCACAAAGTGAAATTTAAAATTAATATCAACCCTAGAATTTTCCTGGCCTTTCGCTTTACATTTAATTATTTTGAATAATTAACTTCAGCATTATGTGCTTAAGATAATAAAATGCATGAGCGAGATTTCATGAATTAAAAATGAATCAGAAAGATTGGTACATACTGATTCAGAGTGAAGGCGTGATATATGACTAAGCTTGCGAAATTCGTAGAATTGGTAATACCGGCAAAATGTACTTACCACGAAAGCTGTAATATACAGCCATTGTCTCTAAATCTGGAATGTGTGACAAAGTTCTGAGAACGTATAGTTCCTTGTACCTATTGCAAATTTTGTTAAATTGGATTCAATGTAACAAAGCTCCTATGTAAACCGACATCCATTTATAATTAGGTGATTGTTAAATAGAAACCGATGAATAATGTTTCGGATTATATTATTTATAGGATCCCCTTGGATGTTATACATTCCAATACGCTTTTGTTTTGTTTGTATAGGTAGTTTGAAAGCCAGCATACCCAATTAATAGTTCGCTAAAGTAGAACAACTGGCAAAATGCCTTAAACTGTTATTTTTACCTCTTTTGTACCTGCAAAACCGTTTACAGTGCACCAGTAACCAAACAAAAACGGACTAATCTCATCCCACACGACGCTCTAACCACGCCAGAACAATAAATTAACAGGGACACTAAGCTTTAGTACTGCTCTTCAAAATTGGCACATAGAAAGGTTTACTAAACTTGATTAAAAATAACGTTCTTGCTAACAAACTACAGAGATCAGTGTATAGGAAACACCAGCTTAAAATAACGAATTTACCTACCTATGGAGAAATGTGCGCTCAGGCGAATAAATTGCGTCCCTCTTTTATACAGTGAAGGTTTTAAAGACTTCTAATCCAGTTTCGAACAAATGCGACATTTATCTAGTTTGTTATCTAACATTTTCATCAACATAAATTAACTACTATATATAACCATTTCAGAAGAACAGTATAACCATATTTTATCATAATTTTATGTAGGTCTACAAATGAAATCATCGAATCATACATACTGGTACAAATATCCTCCACTTCTAAGGATTTTTTATATACGCAGCTTTGATTGTTTGACGTTTATTTCTTTTTATTAGTTTCAGTCTAGCTTCCTGAGAGATAACAGAGAATTTAATAGTTTTTATATACACCAAACCTCCATGTTTTGTCTTCGAATAGTCGGTTTTATCATAAATACTGTATTGTTTAGATCACCATTTTAAGATGCAGTTTTACATCTAAGTGTCACAGTCAACAAAACAGTCCCAAAGTGCTATGGATTATAGAAAATATTTCGTCACAATCAACAATCCTTCGTAGCTTAAATCTTCTGGCGAATAATCGTGCCTGAATCTTCTTCTGTAACCCACCAATCAATATCGCAATCGTCATTTAATTTTTCTTAATTCCTGTAAAAGATTGCAACCAAATCAAAGTGGATCCACTCATTTCTCGTTATAAGGTCAAATGATTTTATTAAAAACCAACACAATTTCTCTAGTAGGTACTAACAGGAATGGAGTAATTCATTATATATTTTCCTCGAAATATTTTGAGAATCAAATAGTGTCCATTGTTTATATTTAAAAAAACGTCACAGAATTTAATATCGTTAAATAGTTTCTGTAAACCTGTCTCAAGTTTCCTTGCAAAGATTTTGATATAAATTACCATTTACTAACTGGAATAGAGTAACTCATTATAATTTTAACCTCGAAATGATTTGAGAATCAATTATTGTCAATTGTTTCAGATAACAAAAAGCTTAAAAAATTGTACAGTTAAATAGTTCCCGAAAATTCTGTGTGGATTGAATTTCCTTTGAAAGATTTCTATATAAATTACCATTTACGAAGCAAAGGTTAAATTGCTTCTTTTTATTACAGTGGCACACTGATATTACAAGAAAAACGATCTCGGTTTAAATCTCCTAGTTCACAAACTAATTCTACCCCTCAAAGATTAACATTAAAATTTAAACAGCAACAACAAAAATGAATCGCCTCCCAATTTTATTATTTTTTCGGAACATTATTAACAAAAACAATTATTTCAAAACAAGTTTTAAAAATAGTGTTTTAAATTGGATCTACACCAATTAAAACACCTTCGGAATCATTGACTAATCATATATATATAATACATTTAACCAGCTTTCATAAGCAATTTTGTTGCAGCTTAGAACAGTTATTGTGTTGCAGCTAGCACTATTCAAATTACCTACACCTAAGTGCAATTTTGCAGAGCGAATAAATCTGTATAACTAAGTATGCCCATTCGTAAGGTTATCATGTTTTTATAGACAGAGGCCTTAGCACGAACCTCAATCGCAAGCGTAACGCCTAAAAGCTGGGGCTCGATTCTGTAAGGAAAATGACATTATTAAGTCGAGGATGTTTCGTCGCGGCCTCCGTGCTCTGTCGCTTCGCTAACTACGCTAATACTACTAATCACGTGAGAGATAAGCTCTCCGAGACCTCAGTGAAGCGGCTCGCCGATGAAGTTTGTATTAGCTGAATAAGGGGGCTCGTTTGTATAGAAAATTGAACACCCCGCATACCGTGACGTTGCGCGATATTCAATTTCCCACTGCATTGGTTTTTGGCGCATTCGTTACGATGACGATGCGCTTACGATAGATATTCGTGCTCAGGGTACAGTTGTTCAATTGTCATGCAATGGCACCTCTTTATTCATTATCTCATGATTGCATACATAATGATTAAATTATAATTCACTTTTCTTAAAAATAAACATATGATATCGGAAATTATAGTAGTAAGCAAGCAAACAAGTTACGACTAATTTGTTTAGCCATTGTCTTACATAGAACCACTTAAGGAATATTATGTAGACAAACGTTAAGTGAAAGCTGATGGGTGTATTGACACTAGGACTTCTTGATAATAAATCTTGTCAAGCTTGAAAAGCTAAAGTCAATTTTTCTGTCATTATATTCGTATTTTCCTCAACGAAACTATTATATATTAGTTATTCTATATCCTACGCCAGATAACGAAATCCTAATGACCTGATAAATTTTAATGAGATAATGTTTATGTATCTAGTGCCTTAGTAATAATAAAATAAAATTTCATTCTCATTTTTTTATATTTCTTAAGCAAACATTATATTTGTTAACAAAAAATACGCAAGCAAAACGTAACATTAAGACATGAAGAGAAATGTAGAATAAATGATATGAAATGTGCCACATTTATGAAGATATATGCTCATATAATATTAACACAAAAGAAAACCCGAAAATTCTCCTTGAGGGTCTTGAACCCATTCTCTTAACTACAAATACAAACACCACTAAAAGTTTTTGTTGAAATTACATTTTCATAAAAAAGCTTACTATGATTTAAGGGCCTCGCCGTTAGTGTAGTGAAGGTAGGAGGAGCTAGTTTAACGACTGCGAGGATTTATGTCGCCACATCGTCCTCGACCGACCTAATAACTACGAGTGTATGTATGAACTGTCAGGGTCTTAAGTCGGCCTTAGGGCGGGCGGCGCCACGGATTCTTTTACAGGACAAACGAAGCTGAAAAGATTAAATAGTACATAGACATCTCCATGAATGTACCTAATATACACATTCTAAAATTCTACGAAGCTAGACATATCTAATAGATATATATATTATGATCATATAGATGATACACACACACATACACACGCACACACACATACCGTTCCCTATATACCACACATACTTGTTTTTATAATTCATGAATTTTCTGCTCAAAATAAAATACGAATTTATCAAAGCTGCTCTGCGTTTCAAACAGTAGGTACGAGGCTTCCACCGCCCACAAATCTTCTCGTTCAACTATTCTGCGAAAACCGATTGGCCCAGCCAATGTAGACGACTGAGACGTGGGCATGCGGACTAGCAGCTTTGGCTTATCTCAAATGCTCATCCACACATATTAGATTTACCCTTTCTTTGTAAGCCATTTTACCAAGTTCTTTTGCGTTTCGTCGCCTGAATAGACTTTGATATAAATTATGAAAATCCTGCGATTATTTACGAAAAAAATTTTGCTTAAATTCCTTCATATTACGTTATGAATGTATGAATTTTAAATACAGTTCAAGTTGTATTTGATATCTCGGCACATTTCGTTAACAAATACTACCTACAGTAATTTTGTCATAACGTTGAAAGGCTGTGACAACTCACCTTACAATGCCGACAGAGAGTTGACACTTTACTAATTGAGGTTGTACCGGGCTTGTATAAATTTGCTTTAAATAAGTAAATAAATGGTTCTTAAACTCATATTTCTTCAATCATCTACTGCGATTTATTACCACAACGTAAAATGAATTACCAATTGTCTCGTAGTGGTGTTGTACTCAGTATTGATTTATTGGAACATGTTAATAAAGCAGAGCTAGTCGTATAGTGCTTCAGGCTGCGGTTGTAATACCTCGGGACCGCATTGATTATCTATTGAACATTGACAGACAAATGTATAGAACAGTGTATTCAAATCTAATATATTTTCAATCAAATGTACGAAGGACGTTTGTTCCTATTCAAAACGTGGTAAACTCATTCCAACGTTGCAGTTTTTTAATGTCGAAAGTAACAAAACCGTTTATTTTACACTCTCCATTGAAATACGTAGCAGTAAAGCTTTTACTTACTTCCACATCAAAGCAAATACAGTTTTGTTGAATAAGCGCCAGTTTACTGAAATATGAAACACTGAAGTAGATATCCAGGCTCGGTACTTAAAAACATTCACCAATCTACTTGCCGTTTCATACAAAACTACGGTATTATGCCGAGTCGCTTTATTGCGGTTTTTCATTGTTCGGGTCATTGGCGTTTTGCGGTGAGGATTAATTTATAGAGTAGAAAATGGTCAGTAATTCAGAATAAGAAAAAAATCCCATTTTAATACGATTCATAATAATGGTTTAATATTTGATTTTTAACTAGCTGTCCACCGCGGTTTTACTTGCGTTCCCGAGGGATATCACATTTCCCGGGATAGAAAGTAGCCTAAATGTTATTCCAGGATATGTTCTATCTATGTGCCAAGTTTCATCCATATCTGTTTAGTAGTTTTTGCGTGAAAGAGTAACAAACATACTTACATAAAAATCTTTTCTCTTTATATATTAGCATAGATATAGATTTAAATGGATATAGGTACGTTTGCTTTATTTTACAGATTTGGTATGTTTTCGGCTTAACGTTAGGGAAACGACATCAGGATATGACAGCTAAGTATCCGGCGGTGTAAGTACTCTAAGTACGTGGATAAAACTTGCACTGGTTGTCACTAGTTATACTTATAGTCTTAATAAATGTTATACTTACACATAAGTATATGCAGAGTATAAACTCTAATTATAAGTAAGAGACTAATACATCGATACTACCGATTCTGAATACATTTTTAATAAGCTAATGATCTTAAATACCTTAAATACTTATCCTTACGTAAGTGCCTTCTCAATTTAATCCTCTTTCTGCTGATTTTCGTTGAAAATATGCTTTTGAAAATTTCATAAGGCCCTTTTTTTCCGAAATAGATGTAATATTGTCTATGAGCATTTACTGATTTAATTTTTATTCATAAAGTTATACTATTTTACTCCTATGACCACTAATAATGATAAAGACAATGAAATACTTTCATTTATCAAAAAGCCTTCATATTCCGAATAATAACCACGTCAGATCTCAAATGTGATAAAAAGCAGCAAGTGTAGGTGAAACAAACAAATCTTTTGTTGGCACAAAATTTTAGGCTTGTCACTCAAGTCCCAATAAAGATATTTTGAAAATACGTCCCTAAATTGACTTTTGAATTGTATTAACACTGTACGACGGCCTCTTATCGATCGTATTGTAATATTGTAATATTTACATCCACCCACAACGTCGTTACTGTCGGCGAGAATATAAGTGTCTTCATGGAGTTCAATACTTTTTCCCCATGTATCGTCACGGTAGTAGTAGTATCTTCATATGTAGCGATAAATAATAAAAGTAGCTAATATGTTACACATAAAACTCAACTTAGAGGAATCACGCCTCATGAATCAATGCACTAAAATATATGAAATGAATACGAAATTTGCGGAGAAAAAGAGTTTGCTGTCGTGTCGGCAACTTCAGACATTTATAGGCATGAGTCACACGATGAGTAGAGCTCATTAATCACAATTTACATCAGAAGCATGATATTTTCTAGCTTCAGTTTGATACGAATCCGTTGTTACTAAGCGTTTAGTCTTAGCTTAGCCGATGTATAAATCGTGTCACGTTTCTACTGAAGTAATCTAGATTTTATCATGGTTGTACCAGCCATTTTATGGCCCCACGGGTGGCATCACAGGCATCACGGGCTCTGCATCCTACTCAGATATACAAAAAATCCAAGTTTCTTTTAAACGCGTAATTGTTTGCTATACTTACGTAAACATTTCTTAAATTAATGTGATTTTTATTCGAACTGTTTATTTTTTTACGGTGTTCTATGCCGTCTTCAAACTGAAACTCAACGCCTTGGTTTGACTCAAATAAATACTAGGAAAATATATTTTTTATCTAAATATTTGAAGAATAATTAGAAAAAAAGGTCTAATCGATATATCTACTCCCTATAAATCTACACTATTATTATAAAGAGGAAAGATTTGTATTTTTGTATGTAACGAATAAACTTAAAAACTACTGGACCAATTTCAAGAATTCTTTCACAATTGGAAAGCTACACTATCCCCGGGTGACATAGGCTATACTATATTTTCAAAAAAATTAGGGATCCTTACTAAAACTCTAATAATGTAACCCAAGGTGTAAAAAAATGACGCGGATGAAACCGCGGGGGATAGCTATATGTCATATAAAACGAGCACATTTGGATCCTTAGAAAGATGTTGGAATGTTTGCACCGAACGGATTTACGTGTGATTTGATACAGAGATAGAATATGTTCTGGATTAACACATAATGTATTGAAATCAATGGATCCTGCGAAACATAATGCACCTTGATATAATGTTTTTCCATAACTCAATCAAAGATTTTTCATTAAAACATACCGGGCGTAATCAAAATCCTTAGATGTTTATTTTTTATTCAAATTAATACAAGATGGTCCGTCGAAAGGATGTATTCGGATCAAATGGACCATCCATCAAAATAAATCTCTATTGTCGGAAGATTCCATCTATTCCACATCTCATTGAGGATTTCCACTCTACCCAGTACCCTAGGGACAGAACCAACCAACACCAGTGAACTTGGGTACACGCACAACAACGGTTTATGTATGCCACTTTCACTTTATGGAAATTACGCCCGATCCCTTGTGTCTAGTATAAATTGGAATACCCTCTCAGAAAAAACAATAATTCCGCAAGAAGCAGATGTTAATTATGTAGATAAAGCAAGAACACATAGGTATTCTAACCGTACAACATTTTTAGTAATTCTTAAAAGAATCTTGCTAATTTTTATTGCAAATTTCAGAAATGCTAGAAACAAACCACGAATTTTTATTCTTTTTACAAAGTTTGAAGGTAAAAGTTGATTTACGGCCGAAGTTTTATTACTTTTGTTTTTGGAAATGTCCTTAATCTTGCGATATATCAATGGGTCACTTCGCTTGGAATGTAAAGCTGTAGCAGAATCTCTGAAGAGTTCACTTTCGGGTAAAAAGATTTATTCAATAAAACGGTACGACTAAAAAATAATTTTCAAAGAGTAAAAAAAACACTTAGTTATAATAAGTGTTAATACTATAATATTGCCGCAATTGTAACTGGAATTTACTAGAATAAGTCTTATCTAAAACATTGAGCTTAAAGATATAAATCATCCAAATTATATACGCCTCGTCGACAAAGAGGGGACGGGTGAAAAATATGGGTCAAAAACTGTTCTTTGCCCGTTGCTTCCGTGGCGTATTCATTTCTAACCTTTTTATGATTTTCCTATTTCTCTGGGCACTATGTCAGTAGGAACTGACCGACCTTATATCCTCCTCCAATTCAATTTTGATTGTTAACCTCCTGCTTGGTTATTTATGGCTATTGTTAAAGGAAAATATCGTTATTTAGTGTAATTCGAAGGAAAATACAAAACAAACTTTTTTTATCCATTCCAAAAAATTATAATCAAAAATAAAGATTACACGCCGTTTCTGCGAAATGACTAACAAGCACAAGCAACAGTAGGTAGGTAGGTACGTCGGACAAGTACTTTGTTAGCTGGAACGCCGGTATTATCATAACATAATAAGCTAATTTCACTTCAAAGTAAATATCAACAACAAATTAAGCATTTGAGTGTTCGCAACGTTTAGCGGTAAGCCAAAATTTTATTTTATAAAATGAAAAGGTCTGTAGACATAAGCAATAGATAGGTAAACAAGGTTTCAGATGTTCGCGTCTGTTGGCTTCGTAAATATTTTGACGAATAGGAAGGTATTTCCTTTGGGGCACTCCTCAAAGTTTATCCGTCTCCAGTCAGGCGAGTTGACATAGTACCGTAAAATAACACTGCTTTTTCGCGAATTTTTTCTTATAGCGATAAGTGACTCACTAAAAGTAGACAAAAACGACTTTACATTTAGAATATTCTTATTTTCAGGGTTTATTAAAAGGGTATGCATCTTTTTATCTGCTTTTTATGTAGCCAAATGAATTTCAATACCAACGGAAAGCTATTCATAATTATAACACAAAAATAACAATTCACATAATAATATAACAATTTAATGATGTAAAAACAGCTAATCCGCATATGGTTGAAAAAACATCGAAAGCCTTATATACAAATATTGCATTTTAAATAATAGCTTGTAATAAAAAGCGTTGCAGCTAACACTTAACTTGTCAATTTATCAAATAGATGTGTGAGAAAAGTGTTGAGCGAACGGGGCCTCGAGTAAAATACAGAAATTTACAATCAGACTCAAAAGCTTAATAGCAGTGCCTGAAACTGGCTGGCGAATTGATTTTAGTCGAGATTGGCTTATTTTAATCGGTATCGCTGCTGCTCGAAGTTAGTCTGTAGCATTTTAGTTAGCTCAATCCAAACAGTTAGCCTTTAGTCAATCGACACGTGTTAATCAACGAGAGTTACTAAGTACATACAGGTGAGTTGAGTTGGCTCATAAAGTAACGTAGGTGTTGATTTACTTCCATCAATCTCTCAACTATTCCTCAAATATACCTACTAACTGTTGCCCGCGGTTTCACTCGTGTTTCCGGGATTAAAAGTCTTAGTAGGTCTGCTGGAGCGAGCGCTACACCCAAGCATTGTCGTCATTAAAATAATCATTTGTGTTGAAGTCAGTGGCGTAGCTAGATAACCAAAGGCCCGGGGGAAAAAATTAAGTAGGGCCCCAACTAGACTATCTAAAATCGTTTGTCGCCCAGCCGAAGCTTGGGGGGGGGGGGGGGACATCACATCTAGCCCTCCGGTAGCTACGCCACTAGTTGAAGAAAGTCTTTTGTACTAAAACAGTTAATTCTTTCCTTAAATTCATGTAAAGGTAAATTTTAAATTTTGGAAGAGATAAATATATTAGACACAACATATCAAACATCTAACTATCAAAACTTTCGCATTTAAAATTGTAGTAAGATTTTAGAATGAACTTATAATTATACTAGCTGTCCCCCGCAATTAAACCCGCGTTCCCGGGGGATGTCACATATTCCCGGCACAAAAAGTATCCTATGTTACTTCTAATACCTCCAAGAATATGTGTACAAAGTTTCATGATGATCGGTTAAGTAGTTTTCGCGTGAAAGCGTAACAAACAAACTTACATTGTCATTTATAAGATTTTTTTATACCACTTGGGCCGACAAACAAGCAGACGGTCCACCTGGTGGTAAGTGGTCACCGCCGCCTATGCGTTGTTGACCCGGAGACGTGAAGTTGTTAAGTCTCATGTGCCTGTAATTTCACCGGCCCCCTTACCTTTCTAATATTATAAATAGTAGGGATTAGTTAGGGATTAAGAAAACAAAAGGTAACATATCACAAATTATGTTGAATGGAAATAAACATCAGCAGGGAGACAAATACAGACTCAACACCCCATTCAAACGTTATTTTTGTCAAGTATGGCGCCTCTGCCGTTCATGGTATTTTATTTGATGCTGTCACATAAATCACCAATTAAGCGCCATTCATTAATGGAGGAATAAATATTTACTTTTCTTTTCAGTTTTCAATTACAGTTTACAATGTGAGCTAGATTCAAACCTTTATAAATTGGCGTTGTTCAGAAATTTCCAGAACATAATACGCAGAAAGAATTCCATTACCATTAACAAATATTTCTTTTAGGTTTTAGTTTTAAGTACCGTTCCAACTAACTTAGTTTAAGATCTTACTAACACTAACGGGTTTGTGTGTTGCCTTATTAAATAAATGTTATGATTATTTCAAGCGAGGAACCACTGGTGACTGAAAATACAGGTATCCTACAGAGAACATAGTTTGAGAGTCGATATTTTTTTTATTACTCTATACGAGAACAATTTAATTGGGTTTTTTATGAATTTCTATCATTATTTTGTAGTCTGTTTTTATGTGTTTAAAAGAATATTTACAAATTAAAACTAAGTCGGTAGTCGCCCTAAGGACATTAAATTTTCCAAGAGAAATATGGTGACACGACTACGCCATGATGCTTCTATTCTAATTACGTTTTGCCCCGCGTTATCTAAATTAACTTTGGGAACTGTTTCTCTAATTTTTCCTCGAATTATTTTAACATTTATCGTACGAGTGAGTCATTAATTTGAAGTAAATTTTTCGTATCGCGTCTTCTTTCATGCTTTTCAATTAGTAAATGAACCAGTATAATTGTTTTAGTCTTATAATGTGTTAGCTTTGCAAAGTATTTGTGAGGGTATGCAACGATGTAACAACTACAACATAGTATGTTTAAATCAGATAAACCATCCTGGTATATACACGTTTTCCCCTCATGTTTAACAACACCAAAAAGGTAACAGTGGATTTTGTCATGAAATTACTTTTCACTCAGCACAGCGCAGACTTCGAAGCGCCTAACACAAGCAGACCGGCGCGTTGGAATTAATTCCATGTTTGTTTTTCTCACCGCGACTAGGTAAACATTTTTCTCTCTAGTTGGTCTATGTACTGTCAAACATACGCTGATTGTGACCATAAAGCAAATACACATTTTTTCTTGTAAAAGTCGAAGAATAAATTTGCATTTATTAAGAAGGCCTAACATTCCAAACCCTTAAGTGTTACTGTACTTCTGTACCTGTGAGACTTTTTATATTTAGTAGACATTAGATTAAAATATGTCTTTAAATCATATGGATTGCCACTAATATTTCATTCGTCCATTAGTTTAGACATTTCAGGCATTGAGGGATGCTTCTACGATTATAGGACAGATCATAAATCAAACCACATGAAAAGACCACTATCGTAGCCAAACTCGTCGATAAGGATTATTTAAAAAAACGCAAGGACAGATAAGAAATCTTACATCCCTAATTTATCATTTTTAATGAAACTGCAATTTGGATACTGTTCATACGATTCAAACAGAATAATGAAGTCAACTAAAATAATTATACATACACACTTAATGGTCCGAAGCAACGGAAAACACATAAAGGCAGCAGTAAAAAATTAAAAGATTGTACTTAACTGTAATTTTTAATAGCTCTAAACACCTATCACAGTTTATTAAATTGATAAAGAAATATGTATGTGGCCAACTGATGATATAGGGGTAGGTATTATGCTAAAACTTTGCGCTATAGATAAAGAAGATCTAACGATGTTCTGGCTGTGAGCGTAAGCCCGTGGTTACTCTAGCCCTCCGGGATACAGGCGCCGGCAAAGTTTCAAAGTAATGTATGTAGTCCCTATTAACTGGTAGTTGCTCTTTAATTTATTAGTTTTTTATTATCTTTTCTATAAAATATGATGAAAAATATTTCCTGTCAGTATTTTCTTTTTATGCACCAAATAAACAGGGTGTGTCGTAAAGTCCACGATGGAAGTGAATTTTTCGCATTACAGGGAAACGTTTTAATTATTCATTAATCACTTTTGAATGGCATAGATTGGAATCAATTAATTTTTCGTTATACAAAAAGGTCCGGATTAGAATTTCATAGCCAACACATGAGAAATTTCACTTCCAAAAATATGTATCGCAAGTAACATCTGTATAATAGTGTAGGTAGGAACAGCTTATTTAAAAGTTATTTTGTTAATCAAACGGTGAACCCTATAAAATGAACCGAGGGCCTGAATGATATGAAGAAATCAATAACGTCGGGCGTGTGGCAAACTCCACGATAAAGGTTGGATATCTTGCTAAAGCCAGATTACGCCACCAAAGCAAACTCTTGCCTAGCAGATTTATTAGTTTACCTTTCTCCATGTCTTTTAATACGTATATGACCTTAGCAAGGCCAACATGTTTATAAAAGCAAATTGGACTATACAATACGAATAACTGAATTACTTACTGAAATTATTATTGCTAGCTCCATAATATAGTACTGTGGGAAGCATTAAGCAAGACAAACATTAGCGCCATGTCTGTCATGTTATCTTTGAATGACAATAGTATAGATATCGAAGATATTTATGAGTTTGAGAGTACTTACTGTGCGGATATGAGAGAGAGAGTTTAACGTACCTTCTAACCAAGTTGGTAATAACCTTTGTGACTGTTTATACCTTCCTCAATGCCAAAGGTTTTAATAGTGCTTCAGGGGAGAATCAGAATTTAATTGGAGCAATGTTTAACTATAGTTGGCAGTATAATTTTAACATTCACTTGCCAAATTGAACTGGCATTGTATCCGGCCGTGTAACAGTAAGGTAGATACGGACAAGTATCTTAATATTTAAATTTAATTTTGTGTGGGTGGTTAAATGTATGGACTTGTCTGATTAAAATGACGTAATCGTTAACGATACGTTTGATTCACTAGCAGTATAAACCGGAATTTATTTGTTCGTCAGAAACTTCACAAGCCGGTAGTAACTAGGTAACGGTAGATGTTTTGATTCTAAGAAAGATCTATAATTACGCAGAGATTAAAGTATCCTAAATATGTCCAAAGAATATTAGTGGGTGTGCGTTGCTTCATCTAAAGCAATCCGTCAGTCAATTTATATTTGATTGAGTCACGAGCATCCAAATAAATATACAAACCAGCAAAAAGTATTAAAACAGAAGAAAGCTGTTGTACAAATATCAATATTACTTGGAATTCGGTTGTTCACAACGTGACAAGCATCACCAGTCCCTTTTGTTTTGCAACGAATCCTCCGACTTCGTCGATGAGATTTCCTGATATAAATCTTGTGTAAAGAGACAGATTTGTTTCACCAATCGACAGTGGATTTATTGTTGCGAGATAGTATATATAATAAATATATATTTTTCTAAAACATCATGAAGTTAATATAACTTTACATGATGATAACATATATATGTTATTCACAGAAAAATTCAATATAAAGATATCAGATCGAGCAAAAACGCATTATCAGGGAAAGGTCAGAATATGAGTGTATCGTAGAAAATATCGGGTGTCGTCCATTACCGACTGCCTTGATGGAGGTTCTGAGAAAATTTATCATTTATATTGACAGGTATTATGTTTTACTTGTTCTGTTGTAATTTATTGAATTACACGAGTGTTCTGGAAACGTTCAAAGTGTAATTTTGTTGTATCATTTGAATTCTTATATTAGAGTGTTTATAAGTTCATATTCAAGTAAAGCATTATCTATAATATGATTTAAGGGTTTTAACATTATTGTCACTCATGATGAAATTTTTTATAACTAGTATTATATTAGAATACCTTAATTGAATTAGATACTCACTTTTAATGTGAAATGTTAATGTTGAACTTGTAGTTTTATTTTTTAATTCAAATATTGCGTGAACAGAAAGCATAAAAAGCCCGACAAATGCATCTCAGGCCCCGCACATTGTAGGGTTCCGTAATTGCCCTTCACAATATGCTTTTGTAAGTAAGTCGACTATTACTCGTTAACTTGAAAAGCCTACTTAGCCGTGATAGTTTTCCTATTAACGTTAAATATACTACTAGGATCTTTTACTCATCCGAAAACAACAGTTTTGCTTTTGATTGTAACAAAAAATGAAACCTTAATATTTAGTAAATGGATCCCTGAGTCGAAACATGTTCTGCTGAAACCCCAATATTATATATCACACACAATGAAATAGACGAGAAAAAAACAGATGACAGAGAAAGCCACGGTTTAGATTTAAATATTTTCTAGAATATTTTTTTTCAACTTTGTCTACGTGATTAATACGAGTGAAACCGCGGACAAACACACCTGGCAAATTTATAAGGATTCCTTGTTCACTACCGATCCATAAAAACACATTTTTATATCACATATCCCGACAACCAAGCAGACGGTCCACTATTTGCAACACGAGGAGCATTGCCAATGCGTTGTCAACCCTAAGAAGTGAAGTTGTTAAGTTGCATGTGCATGTAATTTCACCGGCCCCCTTACCTTTCTAACCGAAACACAGTGTTACAAGTGCACTACTGTTTCACGGCGCAAATGGGTAAGGTGGTAGTAATTCCCTGGAAGAACTCTGCTAAAACCTCTACTACTCAAAAATATTTAAACAACAAATATTTAATGTATAATAATTTAAATGCCTCACAGTAAATAAATTGATATCCCGTTACATTTATCGTAACAAAATCTTAAATTCTTCTGCTTCACCACAACTTCAAAGCGGCCAAATATTAAGAAAAGGTTAGAACCAATCAGTTGATTAAACAACTCTTATTCCAACGAATTTATATGTCAACTTTGTTTTATAGTTCAAGCTTAAGTCTTTCCCCTTATTGGGAATTGATTTAACAATCTGTATAAGGAATCTCCACTTAATTTGCTGACCCACTATTAATATATCTGTTCATACCCTATAGTGTATTTGTAATTAATAAAATACCCAGAGAGATTTCCTGATTATTTAAAATTCATCCCTATCTATTACCGTAATATAATCATATAGGTTTTCATACCTATTTCCATACAGATAATCATGACATACTGGCATGTACTTGTAAATCGTATCTTCACCGTGAGTGAAGTGGGGCCGGTAATATTATTATCTTTACATTTCCCTCAATTTTATAGGGCGGAGGGCATACTGCATGGGCCCGACATAATGGAAAGCTCTTGAAGCTTTAGGAAGGGAAATTGCGGTCTCCTCAAAGGAGACACCACACTGGATCAAATATTGAACGTTATTGTGAAAAGCTTTAGTCGATTTTGTGAAGTTTTCGTATATATTGTAATATTTTGCGACAAATTCAAGCTATTTCGTAAATTTACCCCCTAAAATTCATACTTACATTTTAGGTATGTTTTTGGTATTAATAAATAGATTCCCACAAAGCTCCAGAGAGCCGAAAAACTATAGCAATATATCCAATACTTGACGATTGTCAATAGAATGAGAAATTGGATTGATCCATTAATGCATTAACCATACAAGCAAAAAAGAAGACGTATTAACTATTAAATACAAACAATATATAGAAATGGTCTTCGCAAGAAGGTTTTCTAAGGATTAGAAGGAAAATAAATCGTGCAGACGGGGAAATTTATCGCTCTTCTAAGCCCTGTTGACATACACTTAACGCACCTCAATTTGATCAGAACAAAGCAAAAGATCTATACGTATATTTACATAACACTTTCTTTCTTTAATTAACACTAAATCCGATAGTGAAATTGTATAATTTTTTTTTTTTATATACCATTAACATTGTTTATGTTATAAACCGACTAGTTTTAATACAGCCCTCAAAATGTTTTTCAGTAGCTAAATACCTTTTCCTTTTGCTGATAATGATCTTCTAGATTTAGGTGACATTATATTTCTGAACTTAGTTATCCTACAAAAAATTATTACATAAAATAAATAAATAATAAAAATATTACAATCAATCCCCTATTTTTCATATACGTCCTAATGTAAGACTAAATAGGGGAAATATTTTTTTTATCTCAAGTTTTTTGACCACTTCTGTATCCGTATTGATTTTTCAAATTTAATATTTAAATTCATTTCAAAAGCGCTGATAACTAATTGGGTGTGCTCTAAGACGCCTTTCGAATTTATATCTGCTAGCAGACAGTATAAAAGAGAATTCTGAAATTAGAATACGCCACATGGAAGTACCTACGAAGAACGAAGTGAAAACTTGGTTCGATGCATTTGAAATCGACCAATCAAATTCAGCTTATAGAAGCGCGCTGAATACGAGTAGCAATGCCTTGGCGTATACTTATGCATTCTCACGCCACTAAAAAGTCTTTTATTGCTCGAAGATAACCATTATCAGACTTTTCTATGGATGAAGTTAGCACATACTACGAATCCAGCATTATTAGCAATTTTATAACGAATGACTATATAAAGTGTTATAAAATAATAAGCGAAAAATTTCCATGTGACGAAATGATGAGTAAAATATCCCGGGACAAATAAATATCCCGGGACATTCTCTACACACGGCCGTCTGATCCCAAACTAAGCGGAGCTTGTGCTATGGAAACCAGATAACTGATATACTACATATACTACTTTTTTCATTTTCTAAATACATACTTATATAGATATTTACACCCAGACACAGAACATACAGACATGTTCATATACACAAATGTTTGTCCTGGGTGGTAATCGAACCCGCGACCTTCGGTTTGGCAGTCAGAGCGTTAACCACCAAGCCAACTGGCCTGAAAGTTATGTTCAATATATAAAACAAATGTCTACATTTTTTTAACACAGCTACATAAAGTTATAAATTATATTCCCATACCTTCTCATCCATTATTGTAACATCGAGATAACTTTCTCCTCAGCATTAAATATATAGTGGATAAACAAAAGTCCGCAAGAAGTAGGCAAAAATATTTTCATTTATTCCTTTACGTTCTTATGAACGTGTAATCAAATTAGTTTTCTAGAATTTATGCCTGTCTTGAGATACTACAAAGGTTTTTGTAAATTATATTATATTTTTTTACATTTCAGTACATTTTATAATATAAATTAAAGATGTCTTCATTCGTTACAGTAATCAGATTATGTATTGGCCGTACGCAAAGCATCAAGTTATGGAAATTATTAAAACATCCCGTTTATTTTTATCATCTGGTAACCCAGTTGCTTTATTTTGTTCCGGTTGATTTTTTCCCCTTCTAAGGAATTATCCTCAACATTTCTTAGATATGAAAAAAGCCATTTGTAGAGTATTTGGGTGGAATATAAAGGTTTTCACATCTCCAAGATAGAAATATAAGCGTTGAATTACAGTTCGCTTTTTGGTCCCAATTTGCTTTCGTAGGGGTCTTGTTATCCTGTCCACTTGACAGTATTTTTGTTTTACCAGTTGCTTGGATTATTTTTATAATAGAAACACTATATTTACTTTTGAAATATATTAGAGACATATATATTAGTTATAGCTGTCCCCCACGGTTTTACCCGCGTTCCCGAGGATCATACTTACTTTATCATACTTTCCCGGGAAGTAGCCTATATGCTATTCTAGGATATGCTCTATCTATGTGCCATGTTCCATCCATATCCGTTTAGTAGTTTTTGCGTGAAAGAGTAACAAACATACTTACATACAAATCTTTCCTCTTTATAACATTAGTATAGATATGAATAAAGATATAGGTAGCAGTAATATATTAGATCAAGTCTAATAAACGAATCAAAGATACTCGCAGGAAGTATCTCTCGCAATATTAATTTGTTTGGATACGGAAAGGGGCTTAAATACGGCTTCGGTGAAAATTTATATCCGTAAATTGTTTCCATAATTTGTGTATCAAAATTGCGAGCTCGGTGTTTGGAAGCAAATTTTCGTTGACCTCAAATTGCGGTCAGAGGTATCTCATCCCAAGTTTTCCAGGACTTATTCACGGCCAACTTAATTTGTAACGAACCTTTAATTAAGTGCTAAGTTACAGTCCATTCAAACAATTAACAATATTGTCAGTAAACTACGCAGATCTACAGTACGAACGTGGGCGTAATTATATCGCACGAATTGAGCCTTTTTATCTATTATTAAACAAACTAATGAAATTGACTCTCGTCTATTATAAGATAAAGCGATTGATTACGCCCTAAGCGCATTGACGTTTACATCATAAGACTGCAATAAAAACTAAATCAATCATGAGTCCTTATATAGAAACTCACGCCTTTACGTTTAGATCTTAAGGTGTGATAATAAAAATAAAACGTAAGTTTGAATGTAAAAATTTTATGACGTCTGTATTTAGCCGTTTTCGGCTGAACGGAATTTGTCCTCGATTCATACATTTACCAAGAAAACAAGTGTCTTGAGGAACATGGAAACCCAATAGGCAAATGCTAGTTTATAATATAAATGGGATTCTCTTAAAGACTCGTTTATGACATTAGTTTCAAAGCAAAATCACCGCAGAGAGAGAAAACTCAGACCGTTATTATTTAATCTAACTTCTTTCATTTATATTTTAAATCCTACTAATATTATAAATGCGGAAGTTTGTATGTTTGGATTGTAACTCTTTCACGCAAAAACTACGAAACCGATTTAGATGAAACGTGGCACATATTATAGATAGAGCATATCATAATAACATATATGTTACATTTTATCCCGGGAAAACGTGACATCCCTCGGGAACGCGGGTAAAACCGCGGGGGACAGCTATTAATAAATAGCGCGCTCTCACCAGATTCGTGATACTACGTCCATATGACAATAGTCACTACAGGGATTTGTCTTCACGCAAAAGTTTACCTTGTCTAACAAAGTTACGGAAAGATGAGATTTATAAATTCTGCTTTACCCCCTCAAAAGTTGTTTTTACTACATATGGTGTAGGTATACTCGTACGTTAACATGCTCTAACTTTGCCAGTGAAAAGTTATTCTTGATATTATTATCGATAAATTATATTCTCATGAAATAACAAATATGTAACTAAAATTACTCTCATTAACCATTGTAATTGCTAATTATCTACCTATTTTCAATGGGCACTATCAAAGTAATTACGTCGTTTGGCATAATATGAATTAAAATGTCAAAAGGGAAAGGTTTCTTTTCATTCTTCGTCATAATTCGAAAATTATACATCATTAAAAGCCTTTGGAAGTTTGATTTTTTCACAGCTTCAAGAGACGGTAGATTTGAGTGTATCGTGTTAATATCATATCGATCCGTTCGATCATACCGTTTCCGAGATAGGGTTTTTACAAACAGACAGACGAATGGACGGACAACAAAGTGATCCTATAAGGGTTTCGTTTTTTTCCTTTTGAGGTACCGGAACCCTATAAATACTATAGATATGTGTAAGTAAAATTCGTGAAAGTAATCCCGTTGAATACTGCTTTTTCAATACAAAATTATAATGTAAGTTCACTTCTATAAAAAACTCATTATCAAATAATTCCACAGGTTTTATTATTGCGTTATATTGATGGTGTTGTTTTCATGTCTCTCAGAAGCGACACCATAAAATATGAGGGCTCTTTTATAACGATAATTTTTTTGTTCTTTGCACCTGCTTTTATGTTTTACTCACACCGATATGACACATAAATCGTGTTGAGTGAAGCTGAACATTTTGTGCAGGAAGAATTGTGAACTACCTAATGTAGACAATTGGATTGTTAAATATGGTCACATGCAACCCTAAAAAGTGGTAGTAAGGAGTGGGGATGGCCAATTGGTAATCGTTCTAATCTTATTCACACTTATTAAACTCTTTGTGTATACAAGCTTATAGCTTTGGGAGTTACTATGACAGACGAATGGATATTATTACCCAAACTAGCTTGTTTCTTTTCTTGTTTCTTTACATGTGTTTTCCACTTAGTATTATTCTTTCATTCAATTTATTTTACGTGGAAAGCATTGATATATCATTTTCCATCAATTACATGTCCTGAACGCATTATTTTCTAATTCAAAGCACGCACGCGTCTTTCAAAGGAGAAAACACAATTTGTGGCGTAAACTTACAGAATATTACGTATATAATACACCATTTAGACGCCTCTGCCTACGAAAGGGAGTCATTATTTTTTTTTTTTTTTTTTTATTTATTTATTTATTTATAGTTTACAATAAAATTTTAGTTTGCCTTAGTGCCTAAAAACCTAAGGGGTTTGTCCAGGCACTGCACAATCGTCTCCGTCACTAATTTAATAGATACTTGTATTTAGTTAATTCTATGCTTGTTAAAACACGACTTACAAATAATTCATATATCATGTACCTGCAGAAAGCTAAATAATTATTAGGATTGTGTTTATTTGAATGTTGCTTAATAAGCGGTAAACCTTCCGCCAACGACGTCCCATGAGAAGACTAATCTCTGTGAGGTTACAGATAAGTACGGTCGTAAGTCAATGTCTAAAGATCGCTGTCTGGTCATTTAGCAATTAATTCAATTGAGATAACATTGAATTTATTGTACGTAATAAATGTCTTTGACTCAAAATATTACTGAAAGATAGTGTAGAAGTAAAATATCATGTTTTAGTACAGTTTCAAACCAATGATAAATATATGGTTATGTTCTCATTTAGTTAAAAATTAAGATTGTTTACATTTAGAATAATTTCCCCTGATCTAACCTTGCTGAAAATCTAAAATTAATATTATTTCTACCAAATTATGTATATAAAAGACCTCTTTCCTTATATTGCACAATTAAAAAACAACACAGAGCAGAAGAAATGGAGTAATACATTTTGAGATTTTATTATCATACCGATTCATATAGTCCAAAAGTTCATGTAGGTATTTTTGTAATATTTTATTACATTATCTAATACCTTTAAACGAGCAATTCTTGTATATATATATAATTAGGATCTCGGAAACGGCTCCAACGATTTTCATGAAATTTTGCATGCAGGGGGTTTCGGGGGCGTTAAATCGATCTAGCTAGGATTCATTTTCAGAAAATGTCGTTTTATCCGTATTTTTAGGCAATAAAAACTGCTACAATGTCATTAGAAGGTAAGGTTTTCAAGCTACAACTTTTGTGTGGAAGCCTTTTATTATCGCATCTAATTTGTATCTTGGTATATATGACAGTGCTTTAAAAAAGAGAATACGGTAGAAGTCACGTTAGTAAAGAAATCCCGAGAAATGCCGAGCATTTCTCGGGATTTCGTGTGGCCGACCACACAGGTACTTTAAATAAAACAAGGTCGATTTAGAAAATCTACTGAAATATCTAAGCATGTTTGAATGTGAAAAAATCAATAACTATAAATATTCGTGAATCTATAGACAACGAACTGTAGGTTATCCCGAAGATAATCACGAAGCTGAAGTTTCCTCATCATTAATCTCAATGGGGTCTGACGCTTTTCTTTTTCGTTACTCAGTCTTATTTCATTGTTATGCTTATTACACCATTCCTCCTTAAACATAACTTTGTGACTATGCGCGTTGTCCTCATTTGTTCAGCAATATCTTTGAATTTAGCTTTACCCAGTTCTCTACCACAAATGATACAATTTATCAAGAATTATGTATCAAGCATATTTTGATTTGCAAATTAATTCTACACAACTACTTTTAGCTTTATAATATTTCATGAATAGAAATGTCACATAAATAATCGTAAAACCGCTCAATACAGTCCAAAAGAGCAAGGACTACCTACATATTTGACACAAGTTATATTAAAGTTAAAACATATTTTGTTCGCTCAGTGGTAAAACTTAAAAGTCACTGTAGGTATGTACGGAGACCGTGACGTAACTAAGCAAGACCGGGGGAGTGAAAATACGAAAACTTTCGGAGGCCTTGTGTCTAAGCGCCTGAAGCTTTTAACTTATATCGAGTAGCGTCACGACAGCTTTCAAGTGTTTGTTAACAATGTAGATAGGCTGGTTTGTTTCAAAATTTACCTACAATATCATATAAACGTTATTTAGGTTCATTTCATGCAAACAATTTCATATATTATTTGCTAACAATATATTACGAATCCCACCCTTTACGATGTAGTAAATTATATTTTATGGACCGCGAACGCAGAATACGTGTTTTCACCTTATTAAATAAAATAGAGGCAATTTAACTTATCGAGGGTCGAGATAGGTTAGTCAGGAAGTCGAAGGTGAGGCTACTAATTTCGAAGCCAAATTGAAGGCACACAGGCGTAATGTGCGGGTGCAACACGGTAGGTGCTACCGAACAGTCTGTAGTAACAGCTAACTACCCTTCAGCCGTGTGGTAATCCTAACAGAAGCACTTGACAAGGCGACGTCTCGCTTTCACAGTTCCAGCTAAACGGCCTATTTATACACAAAGGCGCTTAGATGTGCTTACACATAAATTGTCATACTTTGGTCTTGGTCAACGTGACTTCTTACGACTAAGAACGCGTAGGTAGATATTTTGTAACTACGCAGTTTTGAATGTTCTCTTACCTAATGTTTTTTTTTAATTACGTACCTAACATCACCTTTACAATTGAAAATAATATAAGAAAATAGTAAAAAAAACATAATCCAGTTTATTATTTTATAAGAGCGGTTTTCATAAATGATATCAACTTCTTTTTTTCGGTCAACTCAACATTATAGTGCCTGTTAGGGCAATTTGAAGGCGGAAGGTAATAATTAGTAACATGAACTTTCACACCATCACAAAATTCATTAATATTAATTTCCACAACAGCGTATTTCAGACTACTAGAGCATTGTTCATAGAGTATAAATGAAATGAGATAATGCCCGCGAACTGGGCGCTACAAACGATCCCTTCTGCGCCGGGTGTCACGGACTTTGACTAAATTATGACCCTGCGGGCACACTCGTCCAATAAATACCCTAGTATTAAGGGCTCTAAAAATGTTGGAGGGAAATAACTCGATTTGTTCACGGTCTACTCGTATTACATACCTACTGTTTACTTAACACTTCGGTGTGCTCTGTCTGATTTTCAATTAATATTCAAGCCAAATTTTATTATTGAGTTTATTATTTTTGCACTGAGTTGTGTAGATTTAAAACATTCTATTAATCTACTGTCAGACGAAAGCTTTAACTACATAGACGCTCATTATGATTTAAGGGAAGTATATAAAGTCAAAATTAAAATTTACCTTATTATTAAATTAACATAGAAGCTAAAGAGTGTCGAGCACAAAGGCATCATTTTAATAAATAATACCAACGTAACATAGGTTTGGGAGCTACTTTCGCTTTCATCTCGAAACATCTTCTATCTCAGAGTTATGATAATAAGATACGAGTAAAATAAAGAAGGCGTTTTAGAAGTTGAAACATCAGATTAAATCAGGGAGCATTGTGGAAATAGCTCCTTAGTGGAAATTGCTTTGTTTCGACCTAGCTCGCCCGGGGACATACTAAAGGACAAGGCGACCGCTAAAATGTTGCTGGCAGTTGAACCGTAGTTCTTAAAGTAAAGCGACACAGTCCCAGACTATATGTTTTACTATTATAAAATTATTATCTTTTAAAAATTGTTTGTTTTGAATGTGAGGATGAAATGTCCATTAATAGTATTCATGAATACAGTTTACTCGTTGGAATTTGCATAACACATTCCAAGGCATCGAAATAAGTACTGGTTTACCCATTTTCATGAAAAAAATTAAAAGCCAGTGCTATTTCGCAGATAAAATATTATTGGTATAGCTCTATAAATATTTAAATTGAATCCGCACTTCTCTCAGGGCTAAAATGGATATAGTATTGGTACATAAATTTGAAAAAATATTCACTACTGAAATAACATTTTGGAACACACGGAAATTTAATCAAATAAATGAAAAATGCACTACATTCAAAGAAATGAACTTTTATAGTGAAAAGCTATTATTCTACGAAATGGTTTTGAATTTCAATACTTTTGTACAGTTTCAAATAAAACGAATGTGATACTTCGTACATAAATGAATTCCAATGAAAATAAAAACGAACATCAGGTCGATAAATACAAAGATGACTTTTAAGTTCACAGGTTTACTAATGATTAACAAACAGTAAAATATAGTTAATAACGTTTTAGTCAGAATAGCTAAAACATTTTCGATATGCAAGCTTCGGGGAAATACCATTTATTCTCGGAAACTATATTGGTGTATTTATACTGACAAACGTCATTTTGACTATAAATTTCAAACGAATATCGATTTTACCGACTGCACTAATAATTATTTTGTAAAATTGATCCAAGCCTTAGATATATTTTCCCTTTGAGTGCCATTAGCTTTATCCGTGGACACTATAACGACTCTCGCAGGCATTCCAGTTTTGTTTTCCTGCCGTTATAACTATGAGCTTGTTTAAATGTGGTCTGCCCTCGAATTTACTAAAGACTTTACTGGATTGGAATGTGGAATGAATATATGTTCGCGTAAAAGACACTCTATGTACTCTAAGTATCTGTCTGTATTAATAACAAAATTTCAATGTGGTTACGTTTAGGTAGGGATTAAAAATTTCTAATAAATTATGGACGCACGTAAAAAGTTATACCCGAAATCATAGGTGAGAAAAACTGCACTAAAAGCATGTTTTACTATTCAGTAGTGAAATTATAGGTCCAAACTCTTTGCACCGGTCTGTAGCAACAAATAAAAATGGTTGACGTTGTTAGGTTATTATTGACAATAACATCATTTCTTCAATGAGTGCATTGACACTGACAGTTGCGATTTGTGCGAAGTTCCGGAGAGATCGTTATCGTTTATGATGCGCGCGCATCTTAAAATTTCACTGTCATCAGTTTTTCATAACGCACCTACAGAAGTATAACTTCAAAAAAAATATTGATTTATCAGATTTTTGATTTATCAGGTACCGGTAAAATGATCTTTTGAATGATTGAACAAACCTCGCTCGTGCCTGATATCAACATTAATACTAAAAGCGAAAAGATTATATCGATTTAATATTAAATTACATTCGTTATTTTAGTAAAATAAGTTTTATTACGTTTTCCATGCAGCACCTAGTATTTAGTTATAACATAATCTAAATATTAGATTAGTTCTAGAATAAGATCTAGTATTTTATTTCTTGTATGGTAACTAAACCCAGAACTTTCAAACGGCATTCTCGCAGGAGTGTAAAACTAAGTAAAGTTCTTTTTTATTTCATATTAAACTATCTGTAACCACGATTTATATGTGCATGCGTGATAACTTATTGTATATTGCCTTCTATGTTTTAGTTAAAACGACATTAAAATTCGTTAAAAAATTTCGGAGATCAGCTTGTTCAAATAGACAGACAGTTCACTATGAGATCTGTTATATTACACCCTATACTAACTTATCCGCCATCAGTTTTTGGTAAATATTTCCAATACACGATGGTTCTACAGTTTTATTATAGTAGAAGATAAAAAGAAGAAAATAGAGTTAATAGAAGGTAAATTAAAGCGTTATTTAACTTTTTTAATGTACTTAGTTTTCCATGAGATAATTAAAATTCCTCAATATAAAGGTAAAAGTCAAATCTAGTCCATTGTAATTCCAATATACCGTGAAAAACGAACCACTTAAAAATATCCATTCGTCCAATTTCCATTGAAACAACATAAAGCATAGCGGGTACTAGCATATACTATAAAAACAGAGGTGAAATGGACTCATATAATACATAAATCAATCGTTCACTTTAGAAGCAATGCCAAAATCATTTTTCTTTGATGTAACCATGGTGTATATTTATAATATTAAATTTCTGAATTTATTAACTAGGATTTTTCATGGAATCGCATTAACAAACAGAGAGAATATAATTTTTGTAATTAAGTTAGTATTTTGTGTCACAATTAAAATAATAGTCGTGTGCTTTAGAAGATAGACACTTTTAAAAACTGTTTTCTTATTTAAATTAATATAACAATGAAGACTTAATTCCATTAAGACACCTCGGCGTAATTTTCTTCGCTCAAAGCACTTTAAAATTAGTAAGATTGCTTCTTTTTGGGTCGGAGTTAGGCAACACACATAGCACACAGATAGTTAAAAACCGTCATCTCACAAGATGCACAATGATACCGAAACCGCTTTTTAATTGAAAATATTATTTGTATTATGTTTTTCTCTTTATTGTTAAAAAATCCTGGCAAATGAGCTATAATATAAATTTATTTTTGTTTATTACCTTTTTCATCACAATATTTCTTTATGTGCCTTCAAAAATAAAATTTCAGCAGTAAATTTGGGGTATTCAATAAAAAAATCGTTTGACGTATTTCTTGGAATAGCTTTTTTCAATTTATCATCGGAAGATGAAATACCTTTATGTAATACCTGCCTAACGAGCCTTCTTTTCATAAAATGACGTTAAAAGGCTGTTTTTCTTGTAAATAATAATGAGTAGGTTTCCACAAAGAAGATTAAAATCGTCTTTGTATATTATTAAAAAAGCTGTTTCTCATACAATTAAATGAACGAACTAATAGGAACGTCATAAACATTCCGCTCTCGCCGCGTTTGAAATTAGCAGTGCTATAAATTACCTACACGTTCATAAAGTAACGAGAGGGCTGCGGCCGCGGTTTGCTAACAATACGACCTTACAGAAATACCTAACTGGGCATGTTCTAGGTTATCTTACGTAAGATAAAAGGTATAATCTTATGAATTTAGAAAAGGTCGCGCTGATTCCTTTTGGTATAAGTTAGATCAGTCGCTCGGTGGCGCCGGGTCGCGGATTTGATCTCAGCGCAGCCAGTTACGCAACCGAATCGCCGCCACCGCACTCGATGCACTTGACACCAGACGACATTCAATTGTTTATATATTTAGTTTATTATGCACGCATCCATCGAAATTATTGTTTTTCAGCAACGCTTATAAAAAAATCTAAAATTTTCTTATATAAATATATTATAATATATATAAATATATGTGTGTAAATACGTAAAGGTGCATACATATATATTAATACATAGGATTGGTACATATAAGTGCACGTAGGAACAAAACTATAGTGTGTATTTCAAACAAAAATAATATTTAACTTTACAACATTAATAATAACTAAAAAATAAAGACAGTTCGAACTAAACTAAAACATTTATCTTACCTGACCATTAAACATCCGAACTTTTAAGTAACACCGGAGATATAACATAAATGTTGGTGACACTGAAAATTATTTTCAGTCCATGTCCATAGTTATGGGAGTACACGCACTGTTGTTCGTGAAAGTTTATTGCGTAGCGTCGGCGCGGGTAGGCAAAAGTTGCGGGCGGGCGGGTGAACGAGTGGATGTATCGCAAGCCGCCCGAGAAGTGGCGGGCTAAGGTATCGGAGGGGGGCGAGGGGATCCGAGGCCATATCGAAGGACGCATGCGTGCTCGGACGTCCGCGCCCGGACGCTGACGTCACGCGGGAACGAGATCCGCCATAGTGCCGCCCGATTCGTATATATCCCCATACACCCCATTTTGCAAACTCCAGTCTTTCTAAATTCTAACTCACTGTAGACAGTCATGTAGTCCAAAAAAAATGGGTATTTCTGCGACTTCCACCGTTATTGATACAATACTTGTGTGATATAAAAGGTGATGGTTCAATAAAAAAATCTTTCTTTAATGATTTCCCCCTGTTGAATTTTATAAAAAATATCTATTTGATTAATGGCTTATAAAGTGGTTGTTTTATTACCAAATAAAATCCTTCTTATATTTTATATTTGAAATTTCGATGATAAAATTTGAACTTTTAATTTTAAAACCTGTGCAGTATTTGATAAGTTGAAAATCTCATTGTCGGACAAACTTTTTTATTACTTTCATTTTTCACTTGAGAATTGCGAAAGAACAAAGCTGTAAAACAATTTGTGGTAGTAGATACCGAAATTAAATATGAATAATCTTAAGGCTTTGTAACAAAAAATAGCTGAGAATGGAACCCTTTCGGAAAGTTCACGTTTTTCTCTTTGATGTGAATATTTTCAGTGGGAGAGAACAAATTCAACTGATACAATTTACATCTCTAAAACAAAAAGATTCTTTGTTAACTTTCTGTTAGCCCTTTTAGTGGCAGTTTTATATATGATGTGATTGTTTTTTTTCTAAACACCAGTAATTTGTATATTTGATCCTATGCTGTACTCCTATCTTCCTATTTATAGCCTGTGAACCGATGTGTTCTTCTTATACAATTTTAAGCTGTATTATAATTTATTCTTTATAATAATGTTTCAATAGAACGTCAAAGTCTTACAAACTCTAGTAACATGTACTCGTATGTTGAATAATTTGAGGCAAAGTTTTGCGCAGATAGAGAAACGTAAGTAAACATTCTTAAATTTAGGTCAATTGTAAAATGTTTTGTTTCGGAGCAAGAACTTTAAAAGCAGTATGGTTTTAAAAAAATAATTGCATACTCAAGTTTATTAATTATAATAGCGCCGTACTTTTGCTATTTATAATTTTTAGTTTATAATAATGTTTCAATAAACCTTAAAAAGTATTAAAAGTCTTACAAATCCTAGTAATATACATATATGTCGAACAATTTGAGGCAAAGTTTGAAGCAGATAGAGAAACGAAAGTAAACATTCTTAAATTCAGGTCAAGAACTTTAAAAGCAGTATGGTTTTAAAGTATTACCTACTTTTTTACATAGTAAAGCTATTCACATTCTAACAGCACCGTACATTTATAATAACATCGTAATCCAGTAGAAACTCAAAATGATTATGTAGTTTTTTTATTTTTTTTTTTTATTTTTTTTTTATACCACATGGGCCGACAATCAAGCGAACGGTCCACCTGACGGTAAGTGATTACCGCCGCCTATGGACATTTGCAACACTAAGGGCATCGCCAATGCGTTGTCGACCTTGAGACGTGAAGCTGTTAAGTCTCATGTGCCTGTAATTTCACCGGCCCCCTTACCTTTCTAACCGAAACACAGTAACACAAGTGCACTACTGCTTCACGGCAGAAATGGGCAAGGTGGTAGTACCTCCCCGGACGAACTCTGCACTAAGAGCTCTACTACTCGAAAAAATTTGTATTTAAATTTCAAATTTTCTAAATCCTCTGGGACGTAGGGTATTTGTCGTATGGATTTAATGGATTGGAAGCGGCCATTAAAACTACCCCATGCATAATTGCATTCTTTAGTGTGCTGTTTTCATATCAATAGGTGTAAATATATATATGAGTATGTATTAAGAAAGAGGAAATCGTTTATCAGTTATCTGGTTTCTATACAGTAAAAGCTCCTTATTCGCGGGGTATACGTTCCGTTAATATGCCGCGAATACAGAAACCGTGTATATGGAATGGTAATTTATATGGGATTGTAGGGGATACGTTCCTAGGTGACAAAATAAAAAAACAAATATATAAAAAAACTACAATTAGTAGTTTATGACCATATTGAACGTCTAATATGTTGCTTTACTTAAACATTCTGTTTGTGTACATTCTCAAAAACCGACCGTGGCGAAGGCGGCTTATGTCAATGGAAAAGTGGAACCAATACAGCGACGATATCAATTACAACATACTTTAGGCGTAGTTGTAATAAGGTATATTTTACCTTTTTATTAGTCCATTTGACGTCGCGTTTACAAAGGATACCGAATCCTTTTTAAATACATACGTATACATGTACCTATGTACAGGTTAGATCCGCGAATAAAGAAATCTTTATACGCGAATATAGGAATTGGGTCGCATTTTTTTTATCCGCGAATAGTGAAACCGCGAATGAAGGAAGCGCGAATACGGAGCTTTTACTGTACTACAAACTCTACTTTGTTTTGGATCAGATGGCGTGTGAGGAATGTTCTAGGATAATTATTTATACTCCAATAAATATAAAAAATGCCAAAGCGAGTTTGTTTGCTTGTTAGTAAGGCTTCACGGCTAAACGATTAAACTGATCTTGCAGAAAATTGGCATACACGTAGCCTATGGCGCGGAGAGAGACATGGGTTACTTTATATAAATGAACGTTTTATATTTTATTGCTAGTATCGGCCCCGGGGTTTCACTCCTTTTTTGGCCACAATATTTTAGGTAGGTAGGAATTATTTAAATTTAGAAACTACACAACGGACATATGGGCATTGTATTAATCCCTTGATGTTCTAACGCAATTTTTAACACTCCCCCTTGGTGATATATTGTGAGGTTTTAGACCACCCCCTACCGAAAATCACGTGATTTTTTTTGGCACAAAGAATATTGAAATTTTCTGATTGTTATCATTAGAAATACATACACACTGATAAAAATTTTGGAAAATTAAGCAATTAATCGTGCGTTTAACAAAAAAATAAATACACGTGATATATAATATATATACATTTTTTATCCCTCCCCTCCTTGTAATATTTTTCCGAACCCCTCCCCTCACCCCTTTCGAGTCTCACGTGATTAAAGGACAATTTCTTACGTGGTGAATTCACTGAGAGCACATTCTTTAGCTCCGGATATGCATGATACCTATCTTCTATGTTTATAATAATCAACATGGCTTTGGAACTATTTGCAATTGAACGATAGTAAGCTCCTGCCTGATAGAAACTACCCAAACTTTAACAAAATGTAAGAAATATGACCTTTACTGTACACATTGCAATTTTTCTTTTATAATTACAAACATTCTGAAAGAATAGATTGACGAGAGCGTGATCAAATTTAAACCCCGAAATGAAACACATCATGTGGAAACAAAGTATGGATAAAATGTGCTGAGTTTGGATACTGTCTAGATTTTGACATTTATACGGGTAAGTTAGAGGATGAGGGGGTTGAAACTGATCTTGGTGGAAAAGTTGAAGAACTTCTGCGGTACTACAAAAGCTTTTATTTTTTTTAAATGTTATTTTGAATTCAAGGTCTTTTAGCTTCGTCATACAAAAATAAACGCAGACCTGGATCGATTTGCAGTGACCCCAGCTGTGGAATACCATATTTTGACCTGTTGTTATAAAGAGGTAGAAACCAACTGTTGCAACTATTCCACGCGTAGAAAGTCGCCTTAAAAGTTGTTGCCATCAGCCGCAGCGAAACCCTTTAAAATGGTGCTGCTAGTGCAGTTCCAAAAAGATTTCAGTACGCCCAATTTGGTAGTGCAATGTGCCTGTAAATAATCATTTTGTCTCTTAATAAAATGACATAAACATTTGCACAAAAAGTTTATTCATCATGGTTTTCGATGTAAAAAATTGTATAATGAATATTTTGATAAGACTGAAATTTACAATTTGTGTGATTTTTATTTAGTACTACAGCCTCACTGGTCATCGTACCTACCATCATATTTGTCAAAACCATTAAACAGATTTTTCTTTTTCACAACTATTTAACTATAAAAAAAAAAAGAAGTAGTACATGTAGTATATCAGTTATCTGGTTTCCATAGTACAAGCTTTGCTTAGTTTGGGACCAGATGGCCGTGTGTATAGAATGTCCCAGATATTTATTTATTTTTATTTTATTATCAAAATTAAATAATAATAGGTAAAGGTATTATTATCATTTTAAATTGTTACTAAAAGAGTAACAGATTATATGGAATCTGTAACGTTAGAGTTTATTTCTAGAAATATTACAAAGAATCATGATTGCGAGAATTTTGTTGTGGAAAATTTTATGATATCTTCCTTGAATGCTATTTTTACATCCTGTGTCACTTTCAATGGAAATCATAAATATGAGCTTGTCAATATATATCAATTTACCAGTTTGTGTATGTGTGTGTGTGTGTGTGCATTTCCAAGCAATTTCTTATTTTTAGAAGCTTTTATTTAACTTTGTGTCTGCAATATTTATTATTTAGGTCTTACAAGCAGAATAAGACAACCACTTCCTCTTATCCTATGGAGTTAACATTTGACATGTTGATTCTGTTCCAATGTCAATGTATTTTATGGCAAACATAACCATAATTTTATTATTATATTAGGTATGTAAATAATTATATATATCATTACTTATTACACGTGGACATTTTTTCCGTATCTTTCAGATGGAAATTAACACATTTCTTGAAAAGGCATTTCCTTACATATGTCTAGTCTGGCTTTAATGAAAAAATTATATTTTGTCATTAAATTTATAAGTATTATTCTTTGAGTTATATTGCACTATTGGTTATAAAACGAGTTTAAATGAAAAAAAATATTTAATTCGTTTTAAGCTTGGTCAACAGGCGGAGGATTCGTGGAAATTTAATATAATATTTGCGTAATTTTATGTCAAAAGATCAAAGCTAACTTTCCGCTCGCTCTTTCCGCATGCAGTTAATAAAATAACTAAATTTAAAAAATATTACATTTAGCTTACAAAAAATCACATTTCATGAATACCTCAACGAATTTCCCCAAATCAAGCATATTATATAGTTCGCTTACCTTGTTTGTATCTAGGTAAGGATCAGGGATTGATTTAAAATGTATAGTCTCCATTTTTTTTATTTTACTTTATATTTATTATTAAATCAAATATAATTTATTAGCTTTTCATTAATCACTGATACGATTAATACAAATAAAAGGATTTTAATTTTAATTATTTAATATCATTACGTCGCCTTATGACTTGTAAAATCCAATTCTACTAATATTATAAACACGAATGTTTCTATATATAGATGAAACGATGTTTTGTTCTTCTTTCACACAAAAACTACCGAACGGATTTGGATGAAACTTGGCACATAGATAGAGCATATATTGGAATAATATATATACTTTTTATCCCGGGAAAATGTTACATCCTTCGGGAACACGGGTGAAGCCGCAGCTAGTAATAATAGCAATAAATTAACTACATTATACAAATGCATATACGAGTACATATATCAACACTACAATTGGTACAACTATAGACTGTACAAACGTTTTGCGGCTTCGTTTGATTATGGCTGATGGACGCCTGTACATGAATTAATTTACGCAGGGGATTGGTTTGCTAAACGCGCCTACAATTCCTGTTAAGGCACTATTGCATACCTACATTCATCAGTATCGGCACTGTTGGTTCTGAGAATAATTAGCTAAATTATAGAGAAAGTATCGGCTTTAATCGTAGTTCTTTGTTAAACTTTAATTCTTGTTATTTAGGGAGTTATTACTTTTACCGTCAAGATATTCAGCAAAATCTCCTGATGGTGACATATCAAAGTAAGTTTGTAAAACTTGTCATTTTTGTCAGCTTGGATTTATTTTCAAATAATTATGGTACAATCCAATATTTAACAAAGCGTCCAATAAATTAAATATTCCTTCCGCCTTACTTTGTCGTTTAATTAAGCCTGGCTTCGGAAACTCCAATTTATTTTGTTTGTAATTAACTGCGTTTTTATGTATCATTTTAAACTTTAGCTTGACGTGAATGATAAATATTTTTATCTTCTGTCAAACATGTAGGAGGTAAAATTACATGAAATTCTAACCTTAAAGAAAATAATCTCTGTAGAAGCATCCTAAGCCCTTTTCTCCTGACTTACAGGTTTATTTTTATATTAGGTAAACCTACGTAAAATACCTTAATGTAATCTATATATTAAGCCCTCTGATGCCGCATATATGTAACACGTGCCCCTATCTCGCCCACTTTGTATGAATGAATGTAACCACAAGTCCTAAAGAGATTGCGTTGGTAGTCCAACATAGTCATTGCGCCGCAAAAATGAGCCCTTTGACCTGTGACTTTTACCACACATCGATTTTTGAGTGTCTGCACAACATCCTTCGTTGTGCTTAGGTCAGAAATATGATAAGCTTCATAAATACAACAACTATATGAATAACTGTGTCACTTGTATATTACAAATTAAAATACCTAGGTATTTGATTAAATCTTGAAGACGATATCTGCTGTAATTCATCGCTCGGCTGGACTCGTATTGGATTGTCTGAAGATACTTGGGTGCTTTTTATGTGTATAAATAATTTAAAATTTTCTGATTGTTTTCTACCTTGCAGAAAGTTGTATGCAAGTGCATACAATGTTAACGAGTAGCGATGCTTTTTCTTGCAAAATATAATACTTATATGAAACTAATGTAACTAGGTGAATAAAGTAAGTACAAAAGCCTTAAAGTAATTATGAATCTTCTAAAATTGTCATTCGCATTTTATTATACATATTTCATTTCGTAGAAACTATTGTCCCTTTCGTTGAACAAACTGACGTCGCTTGTATAAAATACACATCATACGTAACCAAGTCCTGATTAAAATTTCATGAAATGGAACGTATCCGAGGAATGTAATGAAATCCTCGACAATTTTGTTTTGGATACCTGTAGGGACGGAGGAAGAAAATCATTTAGCACCTACTCACAGTTTATGTCATAAGCAGTTTATATTTTTGTGTTGCTGTGAACAAACGTGTAACCTGTGTACTTTCAATATAATCTGAGTGGTGAGGGCACCGGCATTTGACCATTTGAGGGTTCAGATTGAATTCACTAGCCTTTTTCTATGAGTTTTAGCTTTTGTACCAATTTTTCTCTGGCTTCTCGGCTCATAATGAAGACACCGGCATGAAGCCTGAAATGTCTTACTCAAACGCCTGTGCAACGGCGGATCCAGGGGGGGGGTCATGGGGGTCGTGACCCCCCCCCCCCTGAGCTGGTTCCAGGACTTAGGTCGACCACTAATTTAACATAATGATTTTATTTATATATTTTGTCTCATTCCTCATTCCGTGCGTGATAGTGCTTCTCTGGATGACTTCAACAAAAGATGGCAATATGTACGTACGTATATGTACAAGTTATTGTGTGTTAAGTTTTTCAAGTGTACAAGAATAAAGAATAATAATCTAATCAACATGTGCTTTTTAGGTCGAAACTTATTCTAATTCTCCGAAAATTATGATTTTGGTGTCATTCGATTCGGAATAGCTTGTAGAAAATTGAAGGGCCGCTCAAAAAAAATTGCAAAAGTTATAAAAAATTAAGTGAAAGAAAAAGGGGGTTTGGTTTTTTGCAAATATCTCGAACACTATTTGAGATTTTCAAAATTTAAAAAAGTTTTAAGAGAACAGGAAATTTCCCAAAGAAAAGTCTATACTCCCGGAACTGTAAGACAAATATTTATAATTTTCCCAGAAGGTTGAAAATACGCCCTAAAACGGGTACTGCGGCTTGCGCAAGCCACGCACACTTTGGACATTTAATGAATAAATATTATTTTAACTTATAAAATATGAAAATTAACTAGCGAAAAAATTCAGGCACCTACAGGATAGCTCAATGAACAATAATCCGCGGTCCAAAAAATGTTATCGCGTTTTTTTAATTAGTTATTTTTTATAACACAATATTAACATTGCAAGACTATAAATCTGAGATTTTCTCCTATCGTGGAGCTATTTGTCAAAGACTTTAGAATAGATTCTCGTTGGAAAAATTTAAAAATTGATAATTTTCGCTTTGTTATTAACAATTACCTAGGTTAAAAATTATAAAGCTCCATTAAACATTAAAAAAGACTTTTTTTCATAATGTAACTTTTGCTCCGCTTTCTCATGATCAAAAGCTATTCTGTTTAAAAAATTGTTATAAACAAATGCATTGTTTATAAGATAATTCCATTTTTTTTCATAATGTAACTTTTGCTCCGCTTTGTCATGATCAAAAGCTACAAAAATGATTTTTAATCATTTTTATTTCCTATTGTTTAAAAAAATGTTATAAACAAATGCATTGTTTATAAGATAATTCCATTTTTTTTCGGAAATATAAATTATGATGAAAGTTGTTATTATTATAAAAAAAAACCATTCCTAAAAAAAAAAAATTATTGCTTAAAACGGATTTGTTATTTTTTTTTTTTTCTATCACTTGTAATTCATTTGTTTATAATAAAAATATTTTTTATTATAAACAAATGAATTGTCTCTCTGTATTGTTTTTTCTTTTTCTGCTTAAAAACAAAAACAATAATGTATTTTTTATATTTTTTATTAGACTTTTAATTTTCTGTTCTCTTTCATTTCATCATTCTCACCTGGTTTCTTATGTTTAATATATACCTATATTTAAATACCTTATAAACAATTATAAATATGATCATACAACTTATGTAACTTTTTCTCTGAGGGATATTTATTAACAATTTTAACGAAAAAAAAATGGAATTATTTTATAAACAATGCATCTTTTTATAACATTTTTTTAAAGAATAGGAAATAAAAATGATTAAAAATATTTTTTTTGCAGCTTTTGACCATGAGAAAACGGAGCAAAAGTTACATTATGAAAAAAAGGTTTTTTTAATGTTTAATGGAGCTTTATAATTTTTAACCTAAGTAATTGATAATAACAAAGCGAAATTTAATATTTTTTTAATTTTTCCAACGAGAATCTATTCTAAAGTCTTTGACAAATAGCTCCACGAAAGGAAAAAAATCTCAGATTTATAGTCTTGCAATGTTAATATTGTGTTATAAAAAATTATAAATTAACTAATGGATAACTAATAAAAAAACCCGATAAAATTTTTTGGACCGCGGATTATTGTTCATTGATCTATTCTGTAGGTGCCTGAATTTTTTCGCTTCTTAATTTTCATATTTTATAAGTTAAAATAATATTTATTCATTAAATGTCCAAAATTGGCGTGGCTTGCGCAAGCCGGAGCACCCGTTTTCGGGCGTATTTTCAACCCTCTGGGAAAATTATAAATATTGGTCCTACAGGTTCCGGGAGTACGAAAAAGAAAGAGAAAAAGTTTCTACAAGCCATTCCGAATCGAATGACAACAAAATCATAATTTTCGGAGAATTAGAAAAAAAATCGACCTAAAAAGCACTTGTTCACTAGTCTATAAATATTTTTAAGTACAGTACTTACGTACATTAATAAAATACCTACTTTTTAATTGTATCTATTGTTATAAAAATGGAATTATAAGTTCTTGACTTGACCACGACTATGTGACCCCCTCCTGGCGCCAAAGCTGGATCCGCCCTTGCGCCTGTGACATCAAACAAAATCCGTATTTGCGTCACATGGTGGACTGATGTAGTATGACTCAACCCTTCATGTTATTAGAAAAGACACTTGACATGGGGGTATCGAGTATAATCTATTGTTTGATTTCCAAAGAAGGTATATACTATATTTAATGCGTATTTCTTTTCATTGCCACCATTGTGTGAAGAATGCTTAACCAGACTGAAATTGAAATTTTAGCACCCAAAAATACTAAAATTTTAGAAGAGCCAAGCATATTCAAGTAATAAAACAGCAGGTAAGTAAATAAATAAGTTGTATCGTTAATGTTGCCCTAGCAAATGCTGCGTACACAAGTCCACGCCCGCATTATAAAGAGTTAACGCTGCAAAAAAAATGTTAAATCTGACCTTTTCGATTCTATACCCAAGCAGCACAAAAGACTGTACGCAAGCTGCAATTAAGCTCTTATTTGTACTAAAAGCTGTATAATTTGTATGTATAAATGTTGTAGAAGCATTTATAAGAAGACCTCTTAATAAAAATAGGGTCAAAATCAAGTATACAGCCTTTTAGATATTATGTATATTGTAAGACTTTATGTATTTATATTGTAGCTGTATATACATAAAATAAGGAGTGTGAACATCTCTGGGTCTGTAAAGCCTTAATATGTACAAACTACAGATATTCGTATTAGTTTAGAAAAATAATGAGTTTTATTAATTTTAACAAGGATATTCATAATAGTAACAATATCTAGTAAATGCGAACAAGATATCAATAATGTTATTAACAAATGTTTTTAACCTTGAATTAAATAAACTAACATTAATTTTGATACCTATATTTAATACAAAGTTATGAATTGGCTGCAATACTGATGATTATAAGGTGTGCTAAATGAGACCATCTGTGGAAAGCATTATTTTATAGTAAAGTTCTGAACGACCTCGATAAGGCGAATGTTGAGCATTTATTTAATAAACGGAACGACCAGAAGAAGTTTAACGGAAGTAACGTTGACGATACAACCAATAAAGGCTCGTTGTAACTACAAGATGAAGACATAGGGCGGCGGCCACAGACCTTGTTAGGAGGTTTACTGTGCACCTACCACGACGCAATGGACAAAAGGATAAATTATCGTAATACCGATCTTTCGATTTGTTAGTCCACAGAAGGTCGCGAGTGCCTGGCGACTTGAACGGTGATACTGAAGACAATCGGTGACTAATGTTTGGAGCCAGGAGTGCGAAGAATCCCTGAGCGAAATTCTCTAACTGGCAAATGACAAAAGCTACTCATATGGATATGCTCAATATTGCATAAGCTCAACATCGTACAGGAATACCCACTCACATCACGACATCTAAACGACGAAGATGAAGAATTGTATGACCTGTTGAATAACGCATGTGATGAACATAGAAGAATTTGGACTTTATCGTTAGGAGACTTTAATGCAAAAGCACCAACAATCTTAGAATTTTGAAAACAGTTTTGAATTACTTAATTATAAAACCTCCAATGGTGTATAAAGACATTGTAAAATGTATAAGCTAGTCCAAAAATAAACCAAATTAGAAATGAAGACAAGAAGCTAAGTGAAAGCACCAGAAATTGCAAAGGCCACAAGGCATTACCAGTCAATCTCCTGAATACAAGATATTAGAATAAAACAATAAAATGAAATTTTTAAAAGATATGAGACAGTATAACATTAAACTCATTCATACAGCCGTTGCAAATAATAAATCTGTAAAGGCAGCATAAGAAAATAGCAAATTTTAAAAATCATTTCATAAAGGCAGTAACGGTGTAAAACAGTGTATCAAGGATACTGAATATTTGTACAAAAGTGTACGATACTTTATATTCTGATGACTAACATCCCCAAATATCACATGTATTTAATCATGCTCCTAGAACATCTCCCCAAATACAGGAAGCATAGGCGAAGATGCTATCACTACTGAAGTTTTAATAACTGGCGTTCCCGTACTCATACCTCACATGACCTGTCCACTTTTATTATTCTTGTTTAATCCCCTTATAGTATTGTGTTGCGTCTCTACAAAACCTTCATATCAATGATTGCAAATAGAATATGAGGACAGGTGGATCAGCATCAACCAACTGAACAGGCAGGATTTTGCTGTGGCCTCACTACTACCGATCATTTATACTCAATCAATCAAATCATAGAACGATACAGCGAGTACAAACAATCACTTTACTTAGCCTTAATCGATTTGAAAATACATTGGACAGTATTAAACACAGCTCAACCATTTAATCACTATAAGACAAAATATTGAGCAAACATAACCTTTCACATATAATTTACTGAATGGTACTGTCTCAATAAAAATACACAACGGCTCCATATTAAATGGGAATATTTTATCACCTACACTTATTACACCCAAACTAGAGTTCAAGAAGCTAGATTGATAAATCTCCATTTTGCTGATGATTTTGTCCTATTTTCTTTGTCAGCTCTCGAGTTAAACCAGGCAAGTCTCGATTTGAGACTTTAGATGAACATGGCAAAGACCAGACTCATGACAAACAGCACATAACGTAGTTTCAAGGTGAGGGGCGTCGGGATAAAATCTATTTGGATTAAAATGAGTGTTGATCCGGAAGTGGTGATGGAACGCCAAATTAATATAATATTCATGAAAATACATGACCATTCACCCTCCGAAGTTTGATTGAATAGATCATTAATTATTTAATTCAACAAAAACAAATGTTTCAGTAATAACAGTTAAAGTGATAAAAACCTTGGGAATATATATTATTATCAAATATGTAAAATTTTGGCTTGTAAAAATTATTCTACTATTTCTAAGCGTTTTAAAATGATCATCATCCGTGTATTCCTAAGACCTTTTAACATTTCGTTATAGACAGACTAAAATCTTTGAGAAACCATTTCATAAACCAATTGAACAACAAAGCGTACTTTAGTATACCGAATCGTTGTTAATAAACTTGTCGGCATCATTTTATTTATTGGGATGAAAGAGAAGAATTCTTTGATAGTAAGAATACGTTTTGCACGACTTTAATATAGAATTCCTCCGTCGAACTCGATACCGATAGATGATCGATCACGAACTTCCTCTCGCTTTATTTTGCACGAGATTCCGACCTACCGACCGAAGTAGCTACTGTAATAATGTATCGAAACATATTGTGTGTTGCCCGAACTTTACGTGTGTTGCGGTTTTACCTGACGCTGATTAATAAATGATGTATTCTAACATACCTAAGACGTGAACACCACATGTGCCAAGAAATGTTGTTAATACAAATAGTTTTCACATAACTACGGGAACGAATTACTGCCTGAATATACCTACTACAGTCACGTGGATCATGTGTGTGATAGTTTTGACGTTCGTTAGGCCTTAACTGTATAATTATAACTTAGAAGTTGTGGCTTCTACAAGGAACATTTTATCTACAATAGATCTCCAGATCTATGCTAAATTTACTAAAACTCTCTTCAATTTTACGTCAGTATTATGCAATAATCTGGTATTGTTTACCTCTAAATGAGTCCCTTATAATTAACATTATCAATACAACATAGAAAAGAACAGTACTGCATATATGCTTAGAATTCTAGCTATCTTGAATCTGACGATTCAAGTATCAAAATACCTTGATTAAGATTGCTTAATACTCTTACTTAGAAAATTGTTTGTTTTCTAATAAATCCCCTGTTTTATTAAAATATTAAAAGCATTCGTATGCATTATTATCATACAATCAGCTACGGCAATGATCTTAATCTACTGTCGTATCACACACATACCTACATCTTAATCTATATCATAATTGTCTGCGCTATTGTAGATTGGAAAAACTGCTTAAGAGCTTGAAGCTTTCGCTTCGCACAATTAAGCAATCAGTACAGTTTAATTCAGTGCTCTTAATTACCAACCGTACACGCTGGCCTGCCTTAATATCTGCTCTATTTCGATTACTGCCAATATTTTTTTTTTGTGGAGCAGTTTTCATTATTCCCTGTAGTTTAAATTTATCCATCCATTTCCAATGGAAAATTCACCTGATATGTAGTATGGTTTAGGTATCCTACTTATTAAGTTTAGTTTTTAGTAACATTAATTCTGCTTATGTCAAAAGTTATTTGTATAAAGCACTAACTTGTCAGCAACTACACTTTCGCAAAACCCGAGAGTTTTCTAGTAATCTATGACTCAATCGGGGTTATTCAGAGCTGCTCGGGTGCGCACTCGATTCGGGTGGCAAACCAATTGGGTCATAAAATATGTAGAGACTACCACAGCATCAGCATAAATTTCATACAATAAAACAGTTCTCACCTATCGGAAGGAACCGAAGTTTATCTGAATAAGCGGGATATCTATTATACTAACCGTATTATCGAATTTGTGGGCGTACCTTTGTACGAAACCCTGCGAAATATAAGTACTGTATAAAAAATAATATGTTTATGCTATTTCTTTTGGAAACATTTTCTACGTAGTTTGAAAGCTAGATAGGTAAGTCCGTGAAGCTAATATAAACATATATTTTTTATGCATATTTATTTATTTGATTTAATATTAATTACTGCATAAATAAAATTATCCCAACTACAGGTATAACGAGTATATCCTTTAAATAGTGTTGCACCTCTAACTAAATACTTAAATACGTTTATCGTTGGTATGACCAAATATGATAATGTATTTCTTACAATCTATTTTCCAAAGATTCTGAAAATTAGAGAAACGCTATTCCCGTATGCCATAGTCTATATTTATTCCAGGAAAACGCTTATGACTCGTTCGGGATAGAAGCTAGTTAGTAATCATAAATTATCCTCCATTTTTTACTCCATTATCCATTATTTACATTTTCCTATGTAATTCTTTCCAATAAATGGTTGTCTGGAAGAAATTGCTTTTTAGCGATAAGACCGCCAATTGTACCTTTATTTAAGTATCAATTCTGTACCATACTTCTTTCAGTGTACAATAAAGTATATTTATTATTATTAGTATTATTATCCCACCATAGAAAAAGGAAAAAGAGTGTATAAAAGCCTTCCAATTCAAACATTGAAATAACGATAGATGCGTCCTCTGTGTCATTTACACCAAAATGATTTGCAACGTGAGATTCTGACTTATCTTGTACCCAAGATATAAGTGAAAGGGTGTTATTTTCAAGTGCGTGATAGAGATGGCGCTGTTGTTGTTGGCTTCATTTCCAAGTGACGAAGTTCGTAGTTGGAAACTACTTGATATTTAGTGACCCCTACTCAATCCTAACCTTGTCTTTACTTTCAGTTAGGGATTTTTTATTATTTTTAATCTGAAGAAGAATTTAATATGGACGAGGTTTCGTAACCTATCGTTATTTCCATCTTATAGCGGATTTAATGGAAGCCTGCACACAGTCCCGAAGTATGGAATTCTAGACGCAGATTTCAAAGAAAATAATCTACTACCTTTAGGAGCGTAAAATACCCCATGTGTCAAAGAATCAAGGTCTATAATTACTCATCTTAATGTTTATACGGTTATCGTGGTACGTAATGTGCTAGTGCATATCGACTGGTTAAATTTCATATGTATGCATTATTTTCAATCTTGGACTACCTCACCCCTCTTTTTTTATCGATTTTATTGTAAGGTTTTATATGCAATATATCTTAACTCCTTGATAAAAACTTAAGTTTAATAGCCATATGTCTAACTTAAAATTAAATGTATAATGTAAATTTATTTAAATAACCTCCAAAATTTAAAGAATATATCGAAATAAAAATCAGCACAGGAATTTAAAACCATAATATTATTATTTATGTTAATTGTTATAAAAGCTTTCGAGCACCTTGGCGAATGTCGCGTCCATGAGGACATATCCCGACATAACCAAAGTCGATAATAATACCTCGATACCAGTTTCTCTCGTGTATATTATATCACTATACATAACATAATACATATTAAATTGAAAAGAAACGTAAACCCCCGCGACCTTGACGTTCACTATATGTTACTAGTAGGTATTCGGCGGATCTCGTGTTCGATTTGGCTCCGGTTACAGCCAAATGCCAATATCACACACAATATAATTATTATTATAATTATATTATTTATTACAATTAACAACGGTCCACGTAACTACTAAAACAGTGTAGTTACAAATCGCAACAAAAGGGTTCCCTTATTATCTTGTTCATCATATCAGCCCAGGAATGTTCACTGCTGAACATAGGCCTCCCCCTTGGATTTCCACCTCGAACGGTCTTAAGGCGCCTGCATCTAGCGGCTTTCAGCGACTCTAACTAGGTCTTAGGACCATCATCTTGTTACGGATCCCTAAAAATGTCGCTCTAAGCAATTCCATTTTATCAATGGATTAAAAATACCTAATATAATATAATATGTAAATAGTTGTAATTAAATATAAATTAAATAATTATTTAATGTAAAGTAAATTGATAATGCAATTTGTGCTAACATAGCATAAGCATCGCTTGGTCAAAAGTAAATATATTAAGCCGATTATTTGTTATAATGTGAGCTCCTTACAATTTTTTTTATTACAAAAAAATATCTTACAATATATAATAACATTACTCGTTATAAAAAGTCTCGATTGGAACTAGCAACATTCTGGATACTGGCAATGTTGAAAAAAAAACAACAATATTCAATTAATTTAAATCCAGCAGTATTCTGAAAACAAACAGACATAGATTTAAATATCCTTCATATATTGTCTTTAAATATAATATCGATTCGGCTTGGCGCATTATGCAACAGCAGGCGCAGAATGATATGTTGCATTTGCTGACGAGAGCGCCTACGAAATTCCCTACTATAGTTACCATGAATATGAGTTTTCTATAACCGGAGCCATAGATAATGTTTGGTTGATTACGAATACCAACTATTTTTAATTACACGTACATCCTGTCATTTAACATTTTGATAAATGAATAAAAAATGCATTGATAATTGTTGTTAATTACTATAGGTAATGATATAATGATCGTTGTATCACTAGCCGCTACCGCCACAGACACTCCATCGCCTATATCTGCTGCTAATGTTATGCATAGTCAATTACGATTCACGTCGTTCTGTTGCAATTCCGATTTTAATAGTTCGATTTATGACTGTAGACTCCTCATTTTGCCTTGCCGAAGGCAATATTTTGTAACAACGATGAACCACTACATTAATTTAATAAATCTCAGATAGATCATTATGAGAAACGACTTTATAGACTTTATTTAATGTAACATTTGGATTATCGACATAATTTTATTATTATGAGGGTTATTAAAAAGTTTGCGTTATTTTCCAGATATTGCCATCGCCTGTGGTTACCTAATAGCGGATGTAATGTAAGACATTATGGATGCCTCTGCGTACTTGCTCCCTAATTCAGCTAATTCAAACTTCGCAGATGAGCTGCTTCACAGAGGCCTCGGAGAGCTTATCTCTTACGTGATTAGTAGTATTAGTGTAGTTAGCGAAATTGACAGAGCAAGGAGGCCGCGACGATACATCCTCGAGTTAGTGTCATTTTACTTACAGAATCGAGCCACTTCTCCCTTATTCAGCTAATACATACTTCGTCGGCAAGTCGGCGCACGGAGGCCTACGAGAGCGTTCCTCTCACGTGGTTGCGTAGCTAGCGAAAGAGACAGAGCACGGAGGCCGCGACGAAACATCCTCGAGCTAGTGTAATTTTACTTTACATAATGGCACCCCTGTACGTTATGGTAAAGCTACTCACAAAAATCTTACTTATGCAGTTATGTTGCACGCAACATAGGTTCAATATTAATTAAGAAAGAATGAAGGCAAGACTTTATCATTAAATTGATCTCTTCTTATGTCAGCTACTTTTATGAATTATTTTAATGGTCTGTTTTATTTTCAGACAAGCAAGTCTGGTATTTAGAATTATAATTTATTCAGTTCATTGTACGTTAGGTATGATGCTTAAAGGTCTGCATGATTGTGGTCAGTGTAAGACTAACTTATACAACGTGTTACAAAATACCCTGTAAAAATATAATTAATTATCAAAGCCAACAACCCTAGTAAGCTGTCATGTCAGGGAACCAGATTATTTAACAGAAAGGCCTACGTACCTATTTTACCTAATAACTGTCTATTTTTTTTAAGTTGATCTCATCTCTCTTTGTTTTAATGTGTTTCTGCCAGGTGAGTCTCCGGTCCAAGTGCATGCCTAGGTATTTCACAGTGTCGTGATGTGGGAGTTGTATATCATTCAGGGTGACAGGTGCGCAGTCTTCCTTACGAAGTGTACGCTAGCAGCTATTCTCCATTTAGCTAGCCAGTTTTCCATTTCATTAAGGCTATTCTGTAATATCCGTGATGCTTCTACTGGGCATTTATTTGAGGCAAGGAATGCAGTATCATCAGCAAAGGTGGCGATTGTAACATCTGAACTTTGTGGTAAGTCAGATGTGAATAATGTGTATAGGACAGGTCCAAGTACCGAGCCCTGTGGCACTCCTGCACTTATTTCATGAAACCCCGATGTTGAATCGCTTTCTTTTACTTGGAAAATTCTATTAGAAATATAAAACCTTAGAACTCCGTAGAAAGTGTAAGGCAATAAAGATTTTATTTTATACAGCAGTCCCTTGTGCCCTATCGAAGGCTTGCTGTATGTCGACAAATGCCGCTGAACGACTTTCTTATTATCCTGCATACTCTGTGGACCTGTTTTATGGTTGAGTGTTCTCTCCGAAAGCCGAACTGGTGGTCAGGGATAATTGACTTTTCCCTTAAAGCATTGCTAAGTCTGCAAAGTAGGCATTTCTCAAAGAGTTTAGACATAATTGGCAGCAAGCTAATTGGTATGTAAGAAATTATCTCATATGGAGGTTTACCAGATTTGTGTCATTATTACCTGGGAAACTTTCCACAGATCAGGGAAGTATCCTACCCTCAGAATAGCGTTGAAGAGCATCGTCAGGTACACTATAGCCTTGCGTGGCAGCTGTTCAAGAACTCTTTTGTCGATGAGGTCGAATCCTGGCGCCGTTTTAACGACCTCCCTGGGCGTTACTAGTTCCAGAGGGAAGTCTAACTGGAAGTCTTGGTTGAGCACTACGTCTATGTCCAATTTGTCTGTAGTAGGTGCAGCGTTGTTCGGCTTGAAGACTTGGCTCAGATGTGTTGCGAATACTTCCGCCTTTCTTTGTCCGGATCTAGCCCATTCTCCATCCTGTGCTCGTAGTGGTGGCTTATGGTGTAGCGGTCGATCGTAATTTGTACATGCTTTCCATAGTGAGTAACTAGTCGCTTTTGTTGCTGTGAGGCCTTCCAAATAAGTTTGCAGGGCTATATCATTGGCTTCCGTTATAAGGGTCTCCAATTCTTTAGCAGCCCTGTTGAATGCTGCTTTGTCACTTGGGTGTCTACTAGTATGCCAAACTCGTCTTAATCTCCTTTTATCCCGTATTTGCAACCGAATGCTTTCCGAATAGACTTTACATTGTGGGGGGCGCTCAGCAACTACCGGCGTACACTGCCAGCAGCATTCTTGGATGGTTGTGGTTATTGTTTTCGCAGCTTTATCGATGTCTGATTTGTCTACTTTAATATTTTTTTTTATTTTTCGTTCATAAAAATCTTTTTTTTATTTTTATTTTTTTGGGTATGTTACACTACAGCGTTACTACGATTCTTAAATATTGTGATACACACGTTATAAGGCCCCATTTAACCTCCTTTCGGCTTTACGGGTAGTTTTGTAACACCTATACATTCATTTTTAGATACCAAATTTACTTCCAGTTATTAGTGACAGTTTTGTTTTTTATCATCATATAAATAATTTCTTCGAGCACTGCGAGAGGCACAGTTAACAATTTGTATCAGGGACATTATAATGGGTCACCAAGTTATAGGCTCTGGCTAGTTTGAGGCCCGCTGCTATCTCTAACTGGTACTCGCTTACCATTACTGTTACCGTTGCTATTCAGTAATAATTTATATGTACGAGTATACTAGCTGCCCCCGCGGTTTCACCCGCGTTCCCGAGGTATATAACATTTTTCTGGCACAAAAAGTATCCTATGTTACTTCTTATACCTCCCAAAATATGTGTACAAAGTTTCATAATGATCGGTTAAGTAGTTTTTGCGTGAAAGCGTAACAAACAAACTTACATTCACATTTATAATATTAGTAGGGATTTATTAGGAGCTAAATGTAAAACGTTAAAAATAATTTTGCTTTACAAATGGCGTGCTATCCTTTTCAGAATTATAATCAATCATCTTGATACTTATTCCGCAAGTACCATAAAAAGACTGCAAACAACTTCTGGTATCCACTAGACTATTCATGTTGCAATCTATACTAATATTATAAAGAGGAAAGATTTGTATATAAGTATGTTTGTTACTCTTTCACGCAAAAACTACTCAACGGATATGGATGAAACTTGACACATAGATAGAACATATCCTGGAATAATATATAGGCTACTTTTAATCCCGGGAAAATGTGATATACCTCGGGAACGCGGGTAAAACCGCGGGGGACCGCTATCTCATATAAAATGTTACATGTATGTATATATTTATATTATAGTCACGGCGGTTACTAAATCTGATATTTAATCAATTAATGCGAATCACGAAGAGCTCATTACAAAGGTGTTACCTTGGAATACTCTATATTGGAATTCGACATTCTGAAGAGGCGTGGTTGACATCTAGTTACAGTCGGCCCCATAAGTACAGAACAGACCTAAATTTACAAAACGCCTGTATAATATAGGTATAAGTAATATGGAAAACTGGTGCTTATGTAAATATGTGTCTTCAACACCCTAGGCGATTATATTTCTACATCAAAGAATAGTTTAGTGTGCACGTGTTTTGTCAATTTGTATATTTTAAGCTTCTTAATATTGCTGACTGTACTTAGTCAAGGAGTAGATTAAATAACTCTAAAAGTCATGTCTGAACTGAATACATTTTCGTTGCTTACGATGATAATTTCTTAGGCTAATTTAAAGATTTGTTCTTTTTATAATACAACATGATCAAAGGCGGCTTAAGAAATGTTACGTCATTAAAATATATTTTTTATTACAGCCTTTTTCTGTTTTATCTTTATGTTTTGGCAAGTTATCAAATATTTCCCGAAATAAATATATTTTGTGAGATGAAAATAAGAGGTAAACCAAGCAACCATGGTTGGGATAATGGTAGGAAGATGATTTGCGGTTAATAACCAAAACAGATGTATATAATATCGTAAAACACACATCAAAAGTGTTTAAGGATCAAGCACGGTTTCCTATTTACTAAAAAACAGGTGTTTTATTGATATTTTTTGTAACTCTTGAATTATTTTAGTAAATTTGGTCTTTAGGTTTTGAATTTCGTTTAAAAGAGTAAAATCTTCTGTCAAGTCGTATTCCTATATAATCCTGCAAATATGTTAAATTTCTGCCATACTTCTGAGAATAAAAAAGAAGATTATTATGGAGAGGAGACATCATTTGAGCCGAAAAAAAGTTTTAGCCGTGGGAATGTTGGAAGCTGGTTCTAGGCAAAACTCTAGGCGCTACGCAGTGTCAAAAGTCGACTTTAAACACGTCCTACCATGACCTGCGCAATCGCTATCATCATATCCCATTGAATACGCATGGGATATGCTTAAAAAAAACGTATGCCAAATATCGATGCCCTACACACACCAGAAACATGTTGGCTTGTTACAACGGACGTGAGAGGCCACTCCGCATCGTGATTTGGATGAACTCATTTTGAGTATGCCCAATAGCTGCGATTATGTTATACGCGTTAACAGCGGAAATACAGACTACTCATTGATTATTTTACGCCATAAGAACCTTTAAAAACTTTTACTTTTTCTTTTTACATTGGATTAACTAAGGTAAATAATCCAGCATCAACAAAAATTGAAAGTCGAAGAAGAAAAATGTTATTCAGTTATTGGTTTCCATATTTCAAGCAAGCTCTGCTTAATTTGGGATCCGATGGCGATGTGATAAGGATGTCCTTTAATTTATTGCATTTCTATGTACCATATCTTGAAGACTGCGCAAGCGAAGCTGTGGGGAAACGCTAGAAGTTTTTATTTTGTTTCTTTTTGACAAATAGAAAACAACTTTTTAAATTTCAATATAAAAAATGGTAATACAAATTAGACCTTTTTGCAAATAAATGTTGCATGGAACCGTCCATGTGAGTCGAATTAACACTTGCCGGGTTTTATTTAATCAATTTAACCTAGACGTTTGATATATGACACAATTAATCAAGCGCGTATTTTATTAACTCAAAAGTATACTTCCTTGTTGTTTGTTATTTGAAATCACGTTATGAATTATAGGCTAGTCCCATGTCCATTATGATTTATAACGCAACGATAAACTAACACGTGTAAAACAATACATGCTTAATTACTATAAAGAACTTTTCACATTGGCTCCAATGGTAAAGAAAGCAAGCGAGTTTATTAGATATTAAATTTACCAACCACAACGTAATTCTATAAATGTTAGGGACTTGAAATGAAATGAAATATTTATTCAAATAGGCCTTCACAGGCACTTATGAATGGTCAGACTCTAACACCGGTTCGGAAGGTTCTTTTTACTGAGAAGAGCCGGCAATAAACTCAGCAATTACTGTTTTCAAAATAAGATTTTGTACATAAAGATGTGTCCTGATGGAGCGAGCGCTACACCCTTGTTATAACATATAAAGTATTAAAGCTTTAACAAGTATAATGTATGTATGCACCACTAGCTGTCCCCCGCGGTTTCACCCGCGTTCCCGGTGGATGTAACATTTTCCCGGCACAAAAAGTATCATATGTGTTATTCCAGGGCATTTTCTATATATGTGCCAAGTTTCATCTAAATCCGTTTGGTAGTTTTTGCGTGAAAGCGCATCAAACATTTGCATTTATAATATTAGTAGGATTACAATACCGACAAATTGTTGAACATCAATTATACATTTTATATTTGTTTGGTGTATATTAATGTACTGTACTAACTATGAATAAATTAACAAACAAATTGCCTTCCCAGAAAATGTAAACGGATCCAAAATTGTATTTAGTGCTGCATATCTTTACCCAGTCATAACGGACAAAGTGTTTAGGGTGATCTCACCTAAATGTCACGAACGCTGTCTATGAGTAATGTGCGGGTAATATGTCAAGTTAGTCGACGTTGACCAAAATTATTTGTAATGATGACTTTCTTATAGACCATGGGGTCGATATGGCATTGAATGCTAATGTTTTGGTGTCATACCGCAAATATCAATAGGTATTTGCATCATGGAAATTTACCATACTTCTTTTATTTCTTTTTATTTATTTATGAGATTTATCAACTACTAGCTGACTCGACAGACGTTGTCCTGTCTTAAAGTCTTAACTATGAACATTGAATTCGAATCTCCCGATTGAATCGCCTGTGAAATGTGCACGAAAAATGATTAATTAATTAGTTTATTAATATAATTGCGGATTGTCAATCGCGAAAACTATCAAACGACTGACAATAATGTCAAGCAGGTTACATTAAAAAAGTTAACAATGTCAAAAGCGCTCATAAAATCGTGAACTTTTCTTAATTTTTTCTTTCATAAGAACCTTCCCTGACAATAACAAACACAACAAAAAATATAATTAGCGGTAAAAATCGGTACAGCCGTTCATGCGTGATGCCGTGACCAAGGGAAATAGAGATTAATTTTTATATATAAAGATTGTTACAGTCTTACATACACAATTTATACAGAAGGAAAATTATAAATAACTTACTGCACAAACTTTACAGGTAAACACCACATGCAATTTTAGGACATCATGTAAATTAAGGTTTACGTTTTGTTTAACGTACTTTTTACTTTTTTAGGGGCCGATAAACAAGCAGACGGTCAATCTGATAAAAGTGGAGCCTATAGACATTTGCAACACAAGGGACGTGGCCAATGCGTTCAAAATTCAAAACCATTTATTCAGTTTAGGCCCTCCGAGGGCACTTATGAAGGTCAAATTTAAAGTTATTGAAGCTACAAGTTATCGACCCTGGGACGTGAAGTTGTTGAGTCTCATGTGCCTGTAATTTCACCGGCCCCCTGACTTTCCTATTTCCTACCACCATACCGATTTTCGTCGTGAAGGTAATGAGGCCGGTAAAACTACAAGCACATGAGACATAACAACTTCACTTCTCAGGGTCAACAACAGCGTTGCAAATTTCCATAAGCGGCGGTAACCACTTACCATCAGGTGGACAGTATGTCGCCCTACTTTACAATAAAGAAAAGATAAAAATTGTTTGCTGTACTTGTATTATTTGTCAACAATTATCATTGAATTCCTTTGACTACTCAAGTTTATTTTGAGATTCAAACTAGAAGCGCCAATTTTAAAATTGAAATTGCACCGTGCTGGTCTTTATACCAGCACGGTGCAATTTCAGCCTTAAGGCTATACCCGTAAATATAAATATATAACAAATTACCAGATAACAAAAAGCAGCAGCAAAAGAGACAATATGTTTATTTAAGATAACGAAATGAAAATGTATGAAAAAAATATTACTTTAATAATAATATTTTTTTTTAAAACTTCATTTAAATTCAAATTAACGTCTACTAACATGAATTAATAAGAAAACAAATTAAAGGACATATATATTGAATATGAATGTTATTATATTTATAACCTACTAGCTGTCCCCCGCGGTTTCACCCGGGTTCCCGAGGGATATCACATTTTCCCGGGATAAAATTAGCCCAGGATATGCTATCTATGTGCCAAGTTTCATCCATATCCGTTTAGTATTTTCTGCGTGAATTTGTAACAAATATACTAATCTTTTCTCTTTATAATATAATTTGTATAGATGCCTGTCTATAATATTTATCGGAGAGCGATGAAACTTTTGTGAGTACTTGGGCCAGCGAAGATTCCAGTAAATAAAGTTGCGTAGAAAGATATACCGGCTAGTATTTAATAAACCGGACCTTTTCTACCATCTACATTTATTGATATTCCCAATAAGGAATAGACGTAGTCTAAAAATTTATATTCTTACCTAAAATCATCCATTTACAATAACATTACAATAATCTATGGAGTATATACGTTTCCTCCCAATATTTTCTTTCACCATTAAAATTATTACCACCCGTCACAAATCAAAACAAATTCTTTTGTGGCCAAAGGGGCTTAAGACTTTCAAATGAAACCAATTATTAATTAAACATAGTTGTAAGGTTTATTAATTCAGTTGAACAGTTGGCCTCATAGCAACGACTACAAAAACGACTTTCTTTGTAAGATTTTTCAATGTAATTTATAATGTTCTAGTCTGTTTATCTAAGATCGTTAAAACGTTTGTATGTGTTATGGTCATAGAGAATTAATGTTAAAGTTAAATATTTCGTACAACGTGCGCGAGATCCCTAAAATAATGTAGGTATTGCGATATAAACCTTTCTCAATTTTATTTTGTAAGTACGAACATTGAATAAAATTGTTGCAATCAGGAAGCCATACTTAAATTAAATAAAAACTACTTGTTCGTTGTGTAGACTTTTATATATGCTCTTATATATATATAGTGCTCTTTATAATTAACAAGTAGACTGTCAAAATGTTTTACTATACTATTTATGTTGTATGCAATTGAATTAGTATTTCACAGCGTGATGAAAGGGATTGCTTTCACGGCCTCGCAGTTTCCGCGTTCCCGAATCAATGATTTACCCGGAATAAAAAGTATCCAATATGTTATACCAGGACTTTTTTTATCTATGTGCCAAGTTTCATTGGTTCAACGGATTGGCCGTTTGGTAGTTTTTGCGTTAAAGAGTATCAAACATTCACTCTATCCTTACAAACATTCACATTTATTATTAGTAGGGTAACCTACCTGAGGCAAATTTCACAGAGGTCCTTTGTAATAACCAAAAAGTTGATAATCTGTTGCTAAGCAAATGCATAAGCTCGGTATGTTCCAACTCCTGCATTATACAGTTAGTTTCAACATTATCACTTACCATTATGTTGTGATTGTGGTCAAACAACATGCCTTACTCTCATAAAAGAATTGAATAAAAGCGCGCTGACAATAGGTATGCATTTATTTATTTTCTTCTACCTACTGGTGCCTAAGCTACGCGAAACCACTTAGAATATAATAATGTAAAACGGATAAATATAATAGTAATAAATAAAAATAATAAATAAACATACTGTGACATTCTTTACACACGGATATCTGATCACAAACCAAGTAGAGCTTGTACTATGGAAACCAGATATCTGAAATATAACATATAATACTTTTTTTTCTAAATACATACTTAATTAGATATTGACTCACATAGAACAAACGTACATGCTTATGCACACAAATATTTACCCTGGGAGGAAATCAAACCCACGACCTAGACTGTGGCGGTCAAGGTCACTAACCCCTGTCCGTCGTAAAAAATACCCACTCGTTGCTTTTCCGAATGACTAGTGATATCTAGTTTTAATATACATTTTTTATTTTATAAAATTTAATAAATCTGAAATGACGGATGAAATGTATAAGATAAATTCTTACATTTTGTGCTGACCCCGGAATAAGGGTAAGAGGATAATAATAATGGTGACATTCAATTATTTCTAACAAGGATATAACTGGCCACATCCTTATACAGGTAATTCTAAGAATGAAAATAAATGCCATAATGTTCGACCTGTATATTTTTGGCGAACCAACGAGTGAAAGGAATTGATTAATTCTCTATGAATAATTTCAGTCGAAATTCTATGCATATTTTTAACAGGGTAAATCAGACAAATCATATAGCTAATATAGTGCAGTTGAACGTCACTATAAAAAAATTATAACATAATTTTAACGTGTCTATTTAGCATCAAATACATATAAAACAATTATTTAGTATTCTACGTCAAACTTTTAAAAATAAGATAAATAGAGGTTCTCTTGAATTGTAACTCAATTATTAAACACTTTATATCTTTCTTATCTATTTTGTCCAGCTCTCGAATATAAATTTATCAGCGTCTATTAATATATTCAATAATCTATTCAGTCTTATAAGAAAACAGCCATAAGAATCACGTTCAACCATAAAATGGGTATTTAAGTGAAATTTTAAAGCGGTCCATATATCTAATTTCCTAATCGAAGCGGGCGTATCAACTGAATCAAATTATTCGGTTGCGTACGAGGCCGCGGAGAGCACGATCGCGCCTGGCTTACCATTCCATCACCTCATAGACAATAAGATTGATGCAAACCCTTAAGCGCAGGTTGCAACATGAATCCTTTAGCCTTTTGGCGCCAAACACAGCTTATTAGCTAACTAATCATTTTGATTAACCTCGCCTGAGGCATTTGTGTTGACGCTAATGCACTTTAAACTAAAACTTACCCAACTGCAGTAGGTATTAAGATCTAAAAAAATCTTTAACAGATCGCCCGATAATCAAGCTTTTGGCCAATCGGTACCTGATTAGGTGCACAAATACTATATAATATATTATTTTTACAAGTCAAAATAGAGTGTTAAATCGAATATCTAAGTTCCATGACAAAAACATCAAACTTTGAATGGACTTCATTTCCTCCATCTACGATTTTACACATGCATATCTACGCATATTGTGTTACATCCAACAAAATTGAAAGAAATACAACATCCAGCTTTAAAATATTTTCTTCATTCGCATGTAACTCGTACAGTTTTCAGCATAAATATGTATCAACGGAGAGTTCTGCAACAATATCTGATTTCATATATTTCTAATTTCTCTTCATTAATTTGTTAAACGGTTCAACTATTCCAACATATCTGTAACTGTAGTAAGTACCTAGCAGTTCTGTTGCATTACATACAGGGTGACAGATATTGTATCCGAACGTTCCATGGTTATTTATATATGCTCGTGATTGTACCAGTGCTTATCGCTACAAGTGGTCGGTCGACGCCTAGCGCCTGGCCAATTTGTTGCAATTCGTATAATTTTATGCAATGCAATGTCACAAATAAAGCGCTAAAGACACATTCTGAGCGAATCGGTAACAGACACCTTTCAGATCAAGGTTTATTATACACTCCTTATTGATATTTTATCCATTATATGACATTGGTCACGTTATGCAAATGAGAACTAGTTGCTATAGTATCGAAATAAAAATATTCTACTTTGTCAAAGAATTTTTGATTGCGAGCAACATTTTATTGGGTATTTCGCTCACGTTTGGCTTAAAGAAATAATACGATATGTCAACAATCTACTAAAATAAATTTTAGTAATTTTATTAAAATGTACTCGACAATGGCAACACTGTCAATGACTTTATGATAACCGGGTGGTGGAATCACAACTTTTCTATACCCTCCATTGCGATCGCCACTCAAGGAAATATAGCAAGTTTCTCTTAACATTTCAATAATCCGTGATCCATGCATTGCATTATTATATTTTAACTTAATATTGGGCAAATATTCAGAGGCATGTATTCTTTAAATATACTGCAAAAATATATTTTCCAGCACGCGTGCTGTAGACGAAAAGAGAGACCTCTGTTTTTCTCTTTCGCAGTCATGCGAGAGTGGAGCAGCGGCGCGACGATGGCAAGGTCTCCTGGCCGAACTGCCTAGAGCCGCAGGCGCAAGCACGCCGCAAGTCTCGCAAGTAAAAGTAACTTTTAACAATACCTTGGCGGCGCCTGTGCGCTGCGTACGTCAGTTTTGCCAACTCTACCCGCGCGGCACTACGTATCGCTCTTTTCTTATTTCGGACATCGTAATCGTAATGAGTGTCAATTTCCACGGAGCCAAAAATTTTTCCGCAACGTGAGATGCGTTCCGGACGTTCGATATCTCAGTGATTAACTTCAGGGAACAATTGTGATTTGATAATACTATCGTGAATATTTTTATGACGTCGCTATAAAGTTCAATAACGTTAATGAGAATTTGAATATTTTGTAGTTATTTGTTGCCGGCAATATTGGATGTTACGCTCACTTAAACGTAAGTTTTTTTATTATTACTTTAACCTTCTCAGCGCATTCTATTGCAATTCCGGTTAAATTATCTTAAAAAGCAATCATATACATTGATGTTATTATTGTTCAATATTAAGCTGTAGAATATTTATACCGATACATATACCAAATATAGTCGCACGTTTAAAATTCATTGATTCATTTATTTAACAGTTAGTACGCTACTTTAATAGTATATTAATGAGGTGATGAAAGTGGTAGTGTTTCCCGCCAGTTGCTTATGTGGTCACCCGGCTAGTCGGTGAGCGAGTGATTAAATCAACTTGCAATCGGATCACTCGAACTGGTTTCAAAGTTAACGTGGACACGTGCTGCCTTGTCGAGATCGTAGATAAGTAGGTATACTGTTGTACAGTCAGCAACATAAGTAGCTACACCTGTATACCATAACTATCCATAATATGGCAAAAAAAAAAACAGGGATTTTGTAAATAAATATCAACAAACCCAACTACATTACATGTTTTACTTCTTTTCGTGTGCAGATGTTTTGGATTTGTTAAGCTACTTCTGTTGCTAACCGTACCATAGCGGCATGTATGTATACACACAATTTTTATACCCATATTAAATTAATGTAGATATGTAGAGAAATTAAACAGGTACTTGTATTACCATTTTTGAATCACGCGTATGAACTTTTCCTCACCACTGGTTTGCTTTATAACTAGTTATCCACATTCTTTAACATAGCTGTATGTATATGTAAGCATTATTTGTATAAATAACTTGCTGTCCCCCGCGGTTTCACCCGCGTTCCCGAGAGATGTAACATTTTCCCGGCACAAAAAGTATCCTATGTTACTTCTAATACTTTCAAGAATATGTGTACAAAGTTTCATGATGATCGGTTAAGTAGATTTCGCGTGAAAGCGTAACAAACAAACTTACATTCACATTTATAATATTAATAGGATTTATTATAAATTAATCACGAGATTTCAATATTATTTTTGACACTGGCAGTATTTTTTAAATTACCATACAAGTACATTACAATTCCATGCGTTGGTTACGGTGAACTGAGCATGCATATGATAGTCATACAGCCGACTCCATCCTTGGGGACTACGTGGTATCGAAAGCATATTATAACAAGCACTGCATATTTAGCACACGAATTACGTATAAATGCTTTTTTGCTTTCCCCTGCGTACTGATTTACATTATATGGTGTTCAATAAGACTAATCTACTTACTATGTCTGATGTACGTTCATAAATATTTAATAGACATAAATTATCTTTCGTATTATCGAATTCCTCAAACTTTTTGCGACCATATTTCCATATTATTTTAGTCTAACATTTCCTCATTTTCAGCGTTGCATCCGCATGCATAAATACAGTTATTAAAAAGGCAATAAATATTACTTCTAATAATCACCATTGAAGAAACATCTCTATACGTCTAATTCGTCAGTCCAGTCACGGCGCCAACAAAACATTTAGATTTTATATGTAATGGTACATTCCTGCTGTTTCAATTTATACGATTATTTTCTCTGAATTAGCAATCAGTTTAGCTTTTACATCACATTTTCACAACCGGATTTGCTAATCATACGTGTCTTATCACACTACTACTGGTATACTACTCTTGATAAATTTTATATTTAGGGTAGAAATGATTCAGTTACAGTTATAATTTGTAAGTAATCAATCAATTCGCATATCTACGACCTTAAGGTAGTGGCGTAACTACTAACTAGTAACGCGCGCGCGCACCCAAGTTGCGCTCCACTGAACACTTTCCATCGACCCCACAGAGTGCAGAAAGCCTGAAACCTTATGCCAAAAACAAATCAAAAAACAACCTTGATCAAGTCAATTTATTGGTACAATCCAGTACGTAACTTAAATGCTGGTTACTATCGCAAAGTTTCATACCGATTTTAATTTTGGATTTTTGGTCATAATTTTGTGGTAACCTCAGTACCGACCTCTCTCATCCCTTCCTCCATTATTGTCTACAAAGACATATTTATTCATATTATTCAAAACCATATTTAACATTCGATGGTAGTCACCTACACGCCTATTACTAATATGAATTCGTATCAGCATAACAAAAACTGATGCCCAGTAGTGCAATATGTGTTCTGTTGTCAGCAATATTGGATAACGAGGTGTTTCGACAGGTGTTTAGCATGCGGCCGACATGCTGCGGCCGGCCTCGGGCAGGCTCTCTAATGTCTGATGACTTTGACTCATCCCGGCCTTCACTTTTTGTAATCATAAATTACTTTACAGATACATGTTTTTTATCGACACATTGTGTCAAAAGACAAAAATAACGAAAAATAAATACAATAGAAGCGATCAGCTTACTATCACACCTGGAAAGTTTAATGTCGTATTCTGAAATTATAAAAAAAATGCAGCAATATGAAAACTACAGATGTTTTAAAGTTCACGTTGCCAATAGCATTTGGCTATTGCAGTTTCAAATCCGCTGAACAAATGTAAAGTGAGCTCTGGGGCTGCAAAAATATCGTGTGTCAAAGCTTTAGCGAGCGATTATTTATACCCCGACACCTCTCTCCAGCTGCAAGGTAAATAATCTAATTTGATCATAAAGACACCGATTTTTTTGCACATCGATGGTATGGACATACTTCCTATAAATATATCCGTCGTAGCTATATGACATCACTCTTGGAACCTTGAACTAACGTAAACAGTAACCGTTTAAGAACTTTATGGCAGCTGATAGTAACTGGTAATGTCACTAAAGTGTTGTTGGTTGCGTCTAGCCGCGAAGGTCGGCGGGTCGCGTTCGCGCGGAAGACACCCCGCGATGCGCCCACACTCCGCGTGCCAACTGACGCAAGCGCAGCGCAGTGAGGCAACGCTGCAGAGTTACGTGCTAGTACGTGCCACCGCTCAGCACGACGACCCATTTAAGTTGGCACAACTGCATTTGAAACCCTCCACAATCACACTAATTTTGTATTGATCGGATATTAACAATACCAACGTCTATTCCGCTTTACTTCCAGATGATTGGTCTCGCGATGTTACGTTGTGCGGTATCATTTTGTCGCAACTACAGATTACCTGTTAGACTATTATTGTATTATTAGGTTCTAAGTTTATAGCTCATTGATTACGTACCTACATTTATATCAAAGATAATGCACCATTGAATAGTTCCTGACCGTTGAGGGCTTGTAGCTTTACCTATATGATCTATGAGCTATGTAGTTGACTACATCTGTGATATTAGCAAGGTAGTATATATCTAATGTACCCATATTCCAGTCAAATTTTGATTTTTGGATTCATATTTTGAATTTTGACCAATTCGAAATACAAAAGGTTTCCATTTCACGGGTTTTACTTATTGCTGTCAAATTAATTAGCTCAACTATTAGTATAAGTAGAATAGTTAACATTATTTTGACTTGAAACGTGAATTTTATTGAAGATGACTAAAAATGTAATATATTGGCAACATTATTTAAACGTGGAATCGTACAAAGCACGATACAATTAAAACGGGAACATGCATTACACGATCAATTGCATTATATTATTATTACTGGCTATTAATAACTGACGATAAGTAATCACGGCGGTTGCTCACGCGACATCACAGATGCGCGGGTCGACGACCCACTCCATGTGTAAATACTCAAGCAGTGACGCCGCATGCCTCCTCCATGCCCTCCATTGTAATTGAAAACTAATGCCTTCACAAATAAGTCCATTTTCACTTAATCCTCACCAAAAACTTCACCTTATTTGCGGACTCGCCATGGCTTGCACATAACTCTCGACTCTCTTTATTATTTTATTGGGATTGTTCAACCAGTTGCACCTCAGTGTTAATTCCACTTGCCTTAAATATATTAACTGCTTATTTAACGATTTTTAACAACAGAATGAAGAGTGAAAGTAAGCTCGCACCTTACGCTTATATTTTTGCGTGACATTATATAGCAAACATTGATTTCGTTCTTCGGTAACAACATAATACTCGCTGTTTCCAGCGAATTTTACTCTACTTAATTGGCTATAAATATTTTTTATTTACTTATATATTTCTATTACCGACATTTTACTAGGTACTTAGGAAATACTCAAGTATATTTACCATTTCCAAACATATGTTTATTACGCGTTGAATAGCGAAATTTTGTGCGGTCAAAGACAATTAATTTAATATGCTGTATGAGGCATTTTAACGCGGGAGAAGGTATTCAGTGCGCCTTTTACTAAATAGTATTGAAAATATAAATAATACCTTCACTATACACAAGCCACATTTCACCAAATATATTTTAAGTATCAACGTGATATGTGGTGAACTTTGTCACATTACCAAGCCCAAGCTACAAGTAAATAAAACAAAGTCATTCCTAAACAATGAAACGAAAAAATAAATAACATACTCTTCTATTATTTTAAATGCGAAAGTTAGTTTGTTTGTCCTTTCTTCACACCTTATCGAAGGTACGGCAGGACATGAATTTTTGCATGGTACCATCTAACAGGATAGAAAAAGACATCGCCTACTGTTTATTCTGGGGACGTGGGTGAATCCGCAGGGCCGAAACTAGTGAGTGAGTATACAAATTGATACAAAGTGTAAGTAAGAGTATTTCTAGCAAGTATGTACTCTCGTAATAGACTACGTCACGGCCCATGGCTGCACACGAACTGTACAGTAAGTGTTGCGCAGACGCAATAGACAGCTAATTGTACGACTGTCCAGGTGATAAGTTATCGCCATCCTCGTCGGTCACGATCTCGCTCAGACAGCTCATTCGTCCAGCGATCCTTAACTTTCTATCGTCAAACATTATGGCCATCGTGTGACATTTGCAAACCAACACATTATTTATTATCCTAGTCACGCCAAATGACCTTCTTGACAAAAATATAATAGTCTGGCGTTCGCAAACAATTCTAACTATAAATAACACGATAATTGCGAGCACAGATAAAAGCGATCAGTGCTGGGCATTAACGGGTGTAAACAAATAAATCCTGAGTGATACACGAGCAGGGAGTCAGCTCCAGTAATTGTTTGTTGCAAAACAGTGATTAACGAAGTAGACGCTTTAGAACGGATATCAAGCTTGACACAACTGCTGTCTACTGGTTGCACCTTTGACCTTGCACGTGCCACTTTCAAAATAGCGCCGCATTCCGCAGTGTAACACCGCGGTATTAACGCGAATCACTGCTGCTCCATTGTTTGTACATTTAAACTTTACACATTGGAATTCTTCACCATCCGCACTCTGCGATGTACATGAATATTCAGAACAGAATTCGATTAAAGCTACAAAGCACAGCGACTTATAAAATCGTACTTACGTGTTTAATATGATGCAGAATAATCAACCTTTTAGCACAATAATTAAAACAAGAGACACCAATTACCGAAGTAATTGACATCTGCGCTCTCAGAGCAGAGCGTGGTGCTTGATCAAATTTAATAAACCGATGAAAATTTCAATCAGCGTCCACGTCCGTGATTGTCGAGTACAGGTAGGCGTATCTAAAATGTTATTCAACTTGACGCAATAATAGACTACCGGATTTAATAGCTGTATCGTGACAGCAGGCTTCCGCCAGGTGTCACAAAAAGTAAAAATTCAGTGGCAAACAGAAGTTAAAAGAAGTCGTGACTTGTAATCAGTGAAATTCGTAGCAGGCCGACGACTGCGAAATATGAGTACCTAGCTATTATTTTTAATACTGGTCGCATTACACCTCCCGCTTATAATATAATTTATTTTAATAGAGCCTTACTACCGGGTCTTAATCGGCAAGTTCGATTACTTTTATTGATATTTCACATCAGGATTCGAGAAAATCTTAAGTTCTGACCTTTTACTAATTGCACGGGCAATTATACAATATTATTTTAACCTTTACATTAAAAGGTAATGAAGATACAAATTGGTTAGGTATAATAAATCTACAAACCATGGCAAAAGCAATGTCGCACGGGTCGGCTTGTTTCGCAAAATGTCTGAACCAGCCCAAACAATTAACCTACTATTTCCACTTAAACCTGCTTACGAATACATACGACAGTCATGATGTTGAAATACCATTTATGATAACAAGGCAATAATAAAACTATAACAGCCATAATTTTGTGGTGCCATTCAAGGTGTTCTGAAAATATCGTTAGATTAAGTAATTTTTATGGGCTAAAATATACTAAGTGTGTCTACTACACAACTAGTCTAACTGCTAAAGAAAAGATTATATATTTTTTAAAATTAGATCTGAGTAAATTTCAAGATCGGAAATACATCATTTCAATCATGAAGCACCGTTTTAAGGTTTTTACAAATTATTTATACCCATAAACTTCTATGCATTAGATGAACCTGAAAAGACTAGGAAATGTGAGATAAACCTTGCATCTTTATGTTACGTTTTAGCTCTACCAGTTTAAATGGACATGCGTTAATTTCACGAAGGGGCAAGTCAAAAAGCAAAATAAAATTAAGTTATTAGGCTGCTCGTACTATGGCTCGAAGGATTCTTAGGGAGCGCCACCGAGATGGTACTATCGTGAGAAAATTGTCAAAAGTTCAACACCATATACAGGGTGTTACAAAACTACCCGTAAAGCCGAAAGGAGGTCAAATGGGGCCTTATAACGAGACCATTCACAATATTTAAGAACCGAAGTAACGCTGTCTAACATACCCCAAAAAAAATATATGTTTTTTATGAATGAAAAATAGAAAAACTATTAAAGCAGACAACTATTAGGTAAAATAGGTATGTAGGCATTTCTGTAAAATAATCTGGTTCCCTGACATGACAAGTTACTAGGGTTGTTGGCTTTGAAATTAATTATATTTTTACAGAGTATTTTGTAACACGTTGTATAAACAAGTAGCAAAAAGTAATTTTCGCAGAATTATTACTCACCAATATTTAGTCTCTAAAACATTTATTTTTTATGACATTAATTTATTTGAGTATTGGGTACTGTACAAAAAATGGCAATTATTATTTAATAACTACCGAAGTAGCGACTAGCGGACTCGTACAAATAGTTGCGTGCCAGTGTAATTGCAACGAAGATATTGATTTACTGATATTATGTTTACAAATATTGCAATACTTTTGCACAAGACTGTCTTAAATAATACAAGTGCTCCATTTATTTTGGTTAAGTAGCAAAGTGCAATAATATTAAGCAAGGATATTGCAAGTTTTGCCGGCTTCTAAATTTGAACATATTCCAGAATAGAAATATAAACCATCAATACTGACAAAAGTATTCTGCATTTTAATACATCATATACCTATATAGTATCATGTCTTAGAGTTGACAACGCATTTTTACCGATGTCCCTGGTATTGCAATGTCTACAGGCGGCTGTGATCACTCACCAGTAGGTGAACCGTCTACCAGATTGTCGCCCAACTTAAATTAAAGAAAATACACGTTTAATATTTATTTATTACCACTTGTATATCAGACGCATTCCATCAACGTCGCGCAAAAAGTGTCGCAAGCGGATTTACAACAGTTGTGCAGTAAGCATTACAAACTTCCACATAAATTGTGAACTTAAGCTATATTGAGTAACTTTGTAATAAAAAATACCTTTACTTTTTGAAAGCTATTGGAAGTTTGTCATTTGGATTTTGGTTTCAAAACTATGATGCAAAACTAAAGGTTACACTCACTTCACGCTTTATCGTTTACAATGAAATACCTACCCTACTTAGCTAGGTTATCATTAACTACAACTGCCTTGCGGGTTTCCCAGCGTCCCCAGGTTCAAAAGTAGCATACGTAGCGTACCTATTTTCTTCTCCATCTTTTAAGGTATTCCTGTAACAAAAATCATTTCATCACTACAATAAGACGTGAAGTTTGAACTTTAACATGCGTTCTCACATGCAAACAAACCTACATTTATGAAAAAAATAAGATTTTGAACATTATTATGTGATTTCAAATAAAAGAGTTTTATTAAACTTTTGTAACCTCATTTCTATAATCAATACATGACAGATTGGACAAGGGCCATTCGCTATTTTTTTTGTCCTTAAATAAAAATAACGAGAAAATAGTCCCGTGAGCATGTATAATATATCTATTTTATTAAGGTTTTTAAGTAAAATCTTATTGGCCCATCTATGAGGCATCATTTAGAATCATAAATAATTACATAACTTTCGCCCCTTAGTTATTTAACTCACACAAAAGACTTAAACGCGCAAACCTTACTACATCTAGCTACAGATACTATTTTCTCATATCTATTACAAGTCAAAATCTCTAGTATAGGTTACGTAAGCGCAATTGATTTGTCAACAATAAAGCTTATTTGCAATTTCATTGAGGATGCCCTTAAAAGTCAGCTCCTCATGTTGCACCTCACTTACATACGCATAGTTAGGTAACAGAAGACGCGACAGTCTCATCAGTAAATGCCACCGCCTTTCCCACGACAACCATTGTATACATATTGTATGTCTAGTTCAATAATCAAGACTTATATTTATTAAATATCTACGCACATTATATTATAACAACTGTTTTATATAACGAAGTTGCAAAATGTTTCTAGAAGTAAAGTGAATAATTAATGTGTCAGTTATTGTGATTCGTGACATCGTGTAGGTCCTACACACATATCGTGTATTGTTCAATAAATTCACATTGATTATTAAGCAACGCGTGGAATGCATGCGAAGTGTCGCACTTTGGGTGTAAGATAATGTATAGCCACTTCTCTATATTACTTGCACTTAAAAACAATTTGTGGTTCACCAGAATTAATGCGACACGAGGAAAAAAACAAGCACCCACATATGTTCTCTACCTGTACGTTTTGTAACCGATAGTGTCACGAATACAAAATCACTATTGTTTAATTTTGAAATGCGGAACTTCGATGATTTTAATGTACCTACCGAATTGAGCAAAGAACAGCCTTAATCTTGTTTCGTCAAGGTTTGAAGGCTGACCAAACAATGAGGATGAAACGAGCAAATAACATGAATTACGATTCGCTCCGCTAATGGAGTGCACATAAGCTATTTGCGAATACGCAAGTGTTCCACTTCAATCTCACACAATAATGCACTTAAAAGGCTATCATCTTATTACGAAGTACATACTCTTTAACACTCGAGATTGGTTTTGTTTTTAAAATGTCGTTCAGTCAGTTTTATAGAATCAATGACATCAAGGAAAACCGTGCATCTTATTATTAAAATGTTTGCGGAAATTACCTAGTGCCTATCGCCACTTCACAGGAATACTTTGTGGCGATAGTATCGATTTATTACGATTACAAAAAGTATCGATTAGAAGCACGGTGGGCGAGCAATTTATTGCATTGTATGATTGGTTATTATTTGGCAGGCGAGGTCGCTTCGGGCGTGAGGTGCGCGACCCCGCAGCATGCCTTGAAACTTGGATTTTTTGTACCAACGGACAATAGTAATAACCCAGTCAGGTCTCCTGAAATACGAGACGCACTTTCATTTCTCTATATAGTGTTATGTTACTTGACAACTTAATCAAGCAACATTTAATTGGTAGTAAATGTTTGTAATATAAATTCAAAAATGGTATATTCCACCGCTTAAACTGTTTTATCTTTAGCCCATTGCATTAAAATCTCTTGATTATTTGGGATATCACATATAACTAACTATACCAATCACTTTACTACCTACTACACGAATGCGAAGAAAAAAAAACATAATTGAATACATAATAATCATTTCAAATACACAGCATGCTCAAATACCTTACAAGCTTGTCAAATGCTTTTTAATCATTCAATTTGAATAAAAAACAAGTTAATAGCTTAGACGTTTTGTCAACCACATAAAATGTATACTTAGTAACAAATTATATCACCGGCCATGCGGCCATGCGGCCACGCCGAGGCACGGGCTCGCGGGCGCGCGGGCACGCGGGCGCGCGGGCGCAGCCGACATTAACACCAACCGGTCTGATGGCAATCGACCAGTTGTCAACTTTAACATTCTCAATCACTACAGTGAGATGACCCAACCTCTTTCGCCACATCCCATTTAATTTATCTTGATTTTCGCAAATTATACTTATCGCCTTAGAAAGATTGTCAATTTGCCATTTCCTGCGCCACTACCGAAAAGTCGGTTAAGCGCAACCTATTACGCAAAGTATGTGACCTTTAGAAGGATTTCAGTGTGACTGCGGGCATTTACTTGGTGAACTTAGTGTATCTCAAAGTGAAGATCGTATAGTTTTTCATTAGAATGTTGGCAAATTAACCTCTCCCTTTTTATTAAGTGCATTATTAGGGGATCGAATATAAGTTAATCTAAGTAGTATGGGAAAGATTGTGTGTAACGTTTTATTTATTGGTTGCTTCCCGAACTTATCAATAGTTCTTCTTATAATAGTATCTTCTAGTTGCAATTAACAAAGATTTTTTTCATCTACTCGATTAGCATTCGATTTCAAGCATATCATTATAATTAAACTCCAAAAAATAAAATAAGCTTATCCATCATATTTTAATTCGGAGTTCGATACGGTAGAAAAATAATACAAACCGTAGATTGTAAATTGACGTCACTTTTACGGTGCGTAGAAAGCGTGCAACGGCGCGTCAAGTTGTATCGTTTTTTGAACCAAATTTCATTTGACATCATAAGATTATATAAGTTTTATAAATTCTCACATAGTTAGGTACTTGGTATTAGTTTAAAAATGTTTGCTAATGAAGGTGACAATCCAAAAGATGATTGCATGGATTTTTAAACATTTTTTTATGTAACAAATTCACGGATGATATGTCCGCACCTACTATATTTTAGTCATCGATTTATGATTACGATTGCCAGTTGTCAGCACATATTGCCGGCATTATGTCTAATGAACTGTTATGTAAGTTTGTTAATGTCAGTCTTCATCAATAAAATCTTGTACGGTTATTATGTCTCGATGATTGACCCCCAAAAATTACAATTACAGAATACATTACAGACATCACCAGTTCTTTCATGCCAATTAAATCTTATTACATCCAATATTCCATCGAAGTGACTAGGTATTTTTGGCTTTATTGTGAACTTGCTGTCCCCCGCGGATTTACCCCCGTTTCCGAAGAATGTTACATTTTTCCAAGAAAAAATTACATTATATGCTATTCCAGGGTATGTTCTAAATATTTGCAAAGTTTCATTCAAATCAATTCGTATTTGCGTCAATGACAAACTCACAAACTTTCGCATTCATAATATAAGTATGAACTGGGATAGGTTATTATTATTATTATAGGTATATTAGATAAACTACTGTTTAATAATGACTATGTACTCACGTGTTGTAATGCAATTCAATATAAGGCTTGCATCTGCAAATGGTATGTCCATCTGTCTGTCTATTCGGCACTATATAAACGAAATTTATACTAGGTAGGTGTTTTTAACCGCATAACAAGGTTTTATAGATTTAAGACACTCAAAAGCTTCTAGTGCCCATCAGTGCATATTCCTGTGGACTATATATATCTAAGACTTCAAAAATGATATACAGAATATAAAGTATTTACTCAGTTGTTTCAGAGATATGTGAAAAGTGTTCTCAATCTGGGATGACTTCTGAAAAAAATACACTTACTTTTTTATACCCATTAATGCATTTAGGAAATTTAACGCACAATATTTGATTTTGACATTTTAGACCGACATAATGTAGCTTGATAAAAGCTATCATTTAATAACTATATCAATATGTCATGCCCGCCATATTGAATTTAAAATGACGTCACAGTTAATCAGGTGTTGTCACCAAAATCATACAACGTGTGTGCTCAATTAGTTGAAGGGAACTGGTTTAAAATCCAGTAGCAAGATTCGACACAAACATAATAAAACGCTTCTATAAAAAAGTTTTATTGCCTTACCAGAATAAGGAAAGTGAAAATCGTTGTTTGTATGTCAAATATATGCGGAATTTATTTGACATGAACTATATTACCATAGGTATTACTATATACTCCAAAATATGAAATGTAACCTGATAATCAGAGATAATTGATACGATTTGTATCAACGAAAATTATACCTCTAATATGATACCTAAATGTAAATGTTTAGATGTTCTGTGGATCCTTTAATTTTTGTGACTCATTTACGCCAAAACGGCTGAAAAAATTAATGTGAAATAAGCCACTTAGATAGAACTTAACTTAGATAAACACACATAATAAGTTATTTTAGGAACGCGGATAAAACCGCGCCCGGAGCTAGTATTAAAATCGCACCATCAGCGTTACCAAACTTAAATGACAAATTAATATTATTTTAAGGTAAACCATGGTTATAAAGTGACGATGCGGCTGGACACCACACACAAAATCGACAACAGAAATGCCTGCCAAAAATCTCTACACTAAAAATCTCTCTTCTCAATTATTTATCAACTTTAGTAGTAGCCAGCCAGATTTTATAAGGAATTAGGGAAATAGGGTTCTTTTGACGCACCATCACCTCAAAACTACTGAACATATCGGGATGGGACTAGTACCATTCAACGCGGAATTTTTCCTAAACGTTATAGACTATATTTGATATCGATAAACGCGAATGAAACCGCGGGGGACAGCTAGTTTATATATAAAATTCCGGTGTGGCGTTCTAAATAGTATTTAACTAAACATTAGTCTTTTTCCTAGGACATGAATCGTTGGGCACATCGGAGTTGGTTACTATGAGGTGAAGACGCCGAGAACACGATGCGGGCTAGCACGCGAGCCACCGCCTAGCAGATACGGCCTCATTGCGCTTTTCCTTACGAGATTGAGGTAAGCAGACGCAAATACCTTAAGCAAACACTTATTTGAATAACACTTGTGTTAAATAGGGATAAAAATAATTTTTATTTTTTATTTTATTTTTTCGTTTCACAAAATCCACAAATCTTATTTCTATTCAAAAGAATATACATATACTCGTATTCTTATTATTAATATTAGTCCTTACATCTAATTACACAAATAGATATATAATTAAATAAATGAATGTCCTGGGACAATCTTTAAACACGGCCACTTGATCCCAAACTAAGGAGAGTACTATGGAAACCAGACAACTGATATACTATACAGGCTGTTACAAAACTACCCGTAAAGCCGAAAGGAGGTTAAATGGGGCCTTAAAACGAGTTTATTCACAATATTTAAGAACTGTAGTAACGCTGTATAACATACCCCAAAAAAATATATGATTTTTATGAATGAAAAATAGAAAAACTATTAAAATAGACAATTATTGGGTAAAATAGGTACGTAGGCCTTTTTGTAAAATATCTGGGTCTCTGACATGACAGCTTACTAGGGTTATTGGCTTTCATAATTAATTATATTTTTACGGGGTATTTTGTAACACGTTGTATATACTACATTTTTAAATGCATACTTATATAGTTACACACAGACACAGAACAAACACACATGTTCATGCACACAAATATTTGTCCTGGGTGGAAATCGAACCCGCGACCTGTGGCGTAACAGGCAGGATCTCTGACCACGAAGCCAACTAACCCGTCAATGCAACTCAAACACAAAACATTCACGCTTGCTATGTGATATGACGATAAGTATCAACTGTCAAATGTAATGAAACTAATTATCTCTTGATAACTGCCGCTAAGTATTGGGTACCTATTTCAAATATAATAGAGCAATGCTATAAATAGAATATTTTTTTATGTAATAGCAAATTAGTTCTTAGATTATGATCTTACTCGGAACTAACCTTGATGTCCTTAAAAAAAGATTTAAAAAATCTACAAAAAAGCTATGAATACAGGGCAACGAACTAGTACTTATCGAGATTAGGCTCTGAAATGTTTTCGGGTAACAAATATTGAATAACATCCAATTGCGAATCCTGTACTTCAACAGTAAAATATTGATTGCATTGTGTTTGTATTTCATTCAATGCACCGCAATTTTGTCTACTCGGGTTATTATTTCCACGAATTTAGAGTGGCTATCATGAATCGAGTTCATACGATGCTATCATGTATCTCCCATTACCTATTCGTTGGTAAAAAATATGATTTATTGTAGGTTTTGAAGTATTTGTTCTGTGTATTTCATTTAAACTTAAAAAAATATTTAAAAAATTTTATTGCAAGAATTAAGGAAAATAAATAATTACGATATTGGAAAGTGATCTATTTGTATTACAATCTATATAAATCACTTGCAAAAATGCAAATGTTGCCACGAAAATCGGGAAAAGGATTGTCGTATAATCCCAAGTCCAACAAACAATTTTTATTTTTACTTTTCAGGACAACGTCTGACAGTTAAAAATAATTTCGTAAATATATGAAGTTAATGAATAATAATCAGTTCTTCGAATTCAAATTAACTAATAGAAGAGACGATACATTACGCTAACAATTGCAAGTTGCAGCTAGGATTTCCCGAGCGAGTCATGCCCGTCAGCTCAAGTTGTGAACACAAGCGCTTTGCCCCCATTTAACCGAGTGAAACTCTAATACGTTTGTGTGCCAAGGCCATTAGACAAATTGATATTACATCTAGTGAGAGTTCGCAGCACCAACCGACCTGCGCTTACAAATTCGCCGTTTGTCACGTTTTTATGCGACTGTCAGAGCTCACCAATTATCAACAATTTGCTTACAAGTAGACGGCTATCTTTGCGCTTCACTGTTCTTGCAAAATTAGTTCCAGTCGAATGGGGAAATTGTAACCTAAGTAAAAGAAACCTCGATTGTGCTGGATACCTAATTATACCGAAATCAAATATTGCGAATGGATGCTGTGAGCATTGCAAGTTGATAGGTCAACGAGCCGCCGACGACAGTTAAAATTAGCTTGAGTCGTTTGATAAGAACTATTCTACTATATGCTTTGTACTTGTAACGTACTCGGTGCGCGTCCACCCGCCGAGTCTACAATTAATCAGAACCAAGTCATTGCACGCGTTTACTGCACTCTGATATACCAACTTGTATACTCAAGAATGATATTGCTTCAACCTCTAGCAATTTTACGTATGATTTTCATAGGTTTCCTCTTTATGCAGGTATCTCATAAAAGAACTGAAATCATCGTAAAAAAATTATAGTGTGCCTCTCCCGCTAAAGCAGAAAATTCACTAGTTATTTTCTTATGAGATTTAAGATAGGTATATAATTTCAGCAAGTTTGTCAAGAATTTGAACCCTAAAGGAAATAGTTTCGGATTTATTACTTATTTATCGAAGTGACCACAGCGAGCTACACCACTCGATGAGCCGGTAACTAATGGATAAGAATGTTAACTTATCAGTGGTAGATATAAAAAAATAAATAAAAAATGTGAAACACTAGTCGTCCCCCGCGGTTTCACCCGCGTCCCAAAGGATGTTACATATTTTAAATGTTCCAGGCTATAATCTATATCTGTCCAAAATTTTATCCAGATCTGTTTAGCCGTTCTAGCGTGATTGAGTAAGAAACATCCTCAAAATTTGGCATTTATATTAGTAGTAGATTTCTGGCCTAAAATACACCCAAGGAAGCCCCTTAGGGAGGTAAAATAGCAGATGTATATAATATTATATAGACTTAGCCTCAGGGCGAAAAGCTAATTATGTATTAGAAACCATTTACCGTCAGATACCTTGCAATCACCTCGCAATAAATGGATTATTGAAAAATAGTTGGGTAATCATCCAAGCTCTACACTTAACATGAACTTATTGAATATCCGTTATACTGCAGAAAGTACCTTCTTATCATATTCTAATGTAGCTGATTGCGATATTATTATGATCGATACTGATCAAAGTCATAAATCATTCCAAACCGTAATGTACGAATGTACACTAATGACTGATCGCAAATGGTAACATTGTGACATTGGATATTCAAAAACATAATTGTTTGACCTACTTTGAACTGTCAGAACAATATTAGATCGTCAACATGATTCGCTTCACAGAACATTTTCGCCATTGGGGTGAAATTGGAGAATATTTCGATGCAGTCAGTCAAATCTTGACGCTATGCGCTACAGCTAGATCATGTTTTCTTATTTGGGAATTATGTACAATATACGTAATATCTATGGAATTAATACTTAAACATAATTTCCAACTTAACATAAACTATAATATTTATAATATACTAGCTGTACCCTGCCACGTTTCGCTGTGGCACGTTTTGACTGAATGGTTGAGAAATGAGAAACAAAACAAAGACGGTCGCGGATATGTGACTGATGCAAAAAATAGATAAAAACAATCCTTGATGCGGATTATATATCATGCTAAAATTTCAGCTCGATCGGTGTAGAACTTTTTGAGTTTTTGAAGCGTACACAAACCAACATAACACTTTTATATATATAGATAGTTATTTGTTATATTAGTCGCATCTTTAAAAAAACAAAGAGCGTTCCATAGTTCGAAATTTGATTTAAAATAAAACACAAACCATATTTCAGTACCAATTTTTTCTCCAAATATGTTTATAAACAAATGTCACTTTATTTATGTGGCAAATGGTATAAATAATAAAATTAGTAATTGCAAAGAATTCAATGAGTACTTATTTACTTATGTCAGAAGCATTCTGATTTATTCGTATGTATATATATTTTTTATTACCTATTCAATAAATTTTCAATAATACGATGGGTCAAATTTGAATTAATGATGCTTAACGAGGCTCAGTCGATTGATAGCATTTAAACTTACATAATGGAACCTTCTATTTTATGTATAGTCGTGATAACAAGTAATGATTGACAGCTGACAAAACAGTAGGCGCGAACGGCGACCTTGTGTACTCGATTGTACGCCGCTACCGGAACTCACACATGCTGCCACTAAATAGCTGCCGACCTTACCCGTTATCCCATCTACCATCTAAGGGACTTTACACATTTTATTTAATTGATCCATGTTGTATACTGTTACATGTATAAAAAAAAATAATAGCCTGGGATATTCTTTACACACGGCCATCTGCCCCCTTATTCAGCTAATACAAACTTCGTCGGGTCGCGGCGCACGGAGGCCTCGGAGAGTTTACCTCTCACGTGATTGTGTAGTTAGCGAAAGAGACAGTTCATAAAGGCCGTGACGAAACATCCTCGAGCTAGTATCATTTTCCTTACAGAATCGAGCGCCTGATCCTCGACTAAGCAGAGCTAACGGAATAACTGATATTCTGCATATACTAAACTTTTTTAAATACATACTAATATAAATATTTACGCCCACACAGAACAAACAGACATGTTCATGCACACAACAGGACAAACGTCCTGGATGGGAATCGAACCCGCGACCTGCGACAGTCAGCAGTTAGCAATCAGGGTTGCTAATCACCAAGCCAATTTTTTTTGATATCCAAAATCTTACCTCTTTGATGCTTCAGCGGTTAGATATCATTCTTATATTCTTCGTTCACGTCAGATATAGTGCTTAACCTCGTTTACCTTATTTTCTTACACATCTTTTATTTTCTGTTTCCGTAAAATAACTAAATAGCTTTTGCTGCACAACTAAAAATCATTAAACTATTACTGTAAGCATAATCTGTAAGAAATCTTGGTCCATAGCTAACAAGAGTTATAATACTTGTCTTAATGTAAATAGTGGAAATCAAATTTATTATTCTTGTCAGCAACACTGTTCCCAAATTACAACTGTAAAGCTTACCACACTGTTGAATAACAAATCTAACTAAATCATACAAAAATATATTATGCTCAGAAATAATCACTGCAAATCTACGTCCTTACTTAATAAACGCGAATTAACTACACACTGTTTATGTCGTCGCCTAATCATCGACCTCACTTGTATTGTTTAAAAATAAAATGTTATTTGCGTGACCATTTAAAGTGGTTTTGTCAATTAACGTTTTATGAGCCTGTAAGTGATTGAAATCAGAGAGTCTTATTTCCAGACTACCAAAGAAGGCCTGCCGGGCAATATAACTAATACACCTTTTAATATAGCTATATAAAATATCGAATATATTTTCGCATAGAATATGGAGGCATTTAGTTAAAGGTCTGTTGAAGATATGCTGTGAGCGAAACGACCGGAGAAGTGTAACAAAATGTCAAGGGCGAAGGCGCGTCAACCGCTTTGCTTACTTTACATGCCTAATATCCAAATTCTACACAAATATTTCTTCTAAGGTCACAATTACAACAATAAATATTATAAAAATTAAAAACATTTATAGTTAGGCAATATTTTCCGTCATCATGATTTATCCTTGAAATTTCCAGGATTTTTTCTTATTTCCTTTCAATCTTTTTTTTATTCATGTGACATTCACCATAAATACACGGTCGACTCACCTTGGGTGTGTGTAATACTGGAATTTGGTTACCAAATTAAATTGTTGATTTATCTAATACAAAAAGTGATAGGCATAATGATCGCCTCAGTGATCATGGCTCCTTAGTTTGATTTCTGGGTCGGGCAAAATCCTTTATGGATATTCAAACTACAGTTAGTAGTTTTAAGCGAAATTAACTACAGTATAATTAAACCTTATAATAATTGTGAACAGGTCAGTTCAGGTCCATGATTTGGTCTGTAGGATCTTTCTTCTCGTAGTGTGGAACTTAAAATAACTATTTTGTTTACATTATCCCTGTGACAAGGCAAAGAAGAAGCCTAGCCACTTATTCAAAATTCAAAACCATTTATTCAGTTTAGGCCCTCGGAAGGCACTTATGAAGGTCAAATTTAAAGTTACTGAAGCTACAATTACAATTTACATATTATATAATTATACATTATCTCTCTAACGCAGAGATAGTGTTGTTAGGTAAAATAACAATGATGAATAGTATTTAGAAAACTTATTTCTAAACCGGACCTTTATAAATGTCCTCCGCGGACAACTGAATAAATGAGTTTGAAATAGGTAGCTCATTCTCAAAGATTTCATATAATTTCCTTCCATTCGCATTACCTACGCATTGTACAATTTGCGGGCTAAATAAGACCAGGGCAATGTAATTTATGATTATAAAGATATCCAAGTCTTGATTGCATCAAGATATGATAAAAAATTAAGCAGCATAACGGTTCTGAGAAATTTTAGTTTTTATTTCTAATTCCAAACGTTACGATGAAAGTAAAAGTTTGATCGCCTTGCATAAGTTCCGTTTACCCAGCCAATGTAGATTAACCAGCCCAGCCCATGTTATACCATCTTGCAAAAAATCTGGAAATTTAAATCGGTAGCGAGTTCCGTACCTGTCTTACAAAGGTATCGATAAATTAGGAAAAATAGAAAGAATCTTTTACATATTGTTTCATCATCATCACCATCATATCAGCCCAGGGATGTCCACTGCTGTACATAGGCCCTCCCCCTTGGATTTCCACCTCGAACGATCTTGAGCCGCCTGCATCCAGCGGCTTCCAGCGATACTGACCAAGAAGTGATGAACCTGGTAGAAGTCGTCCCACTCGGCGTTTTCCTGTTACATATTGTTTACTAACACAATGTATGTACAAAAATATGATATCTATAAATGGCATAGGACTACATTATATGTTTATTAATAATAATTAATATTTTACTGTAGATCTTCCTAAGAGAAAAAAAAAATTGAATCTCTTAACTACAATATTGATAGGCATTGACGGGCCAGTTGGCTTGGTGATTACAGACCCTGACTATCACCCGATTCGATCCCACATAGGACAAACATTTGTAGGCATGAACGCAAGTGCATGAATTTATGTGTTCTGTGTCTGGATGTAAATATCTATGTTTCCATAATACGAGGTCTGCTTAGTTTGGTATCAGATGGCTGTTTGTAAAAAGAATGTCCAGGGATATTTATTTACTTAATATTTCCATTCTAGGTGTTACGAACCGAACTCATTTACGTCACCTTTTTGGATCACTTTTGTGGATTTTATTTTGTCTTCTAAATTCAAAAATACTGACAGTTAGTCACACTAGAGAAGTTCGCTGGTTTTCTTATTGGTCTTGTAAATTAATTAAAAATATAACCTGTGGCTTCAAGCGCCCTCTTTCATTTTATATAGTTACGATGTTAGTTTACGATGAGTAACACTAGGTGTATTCTTATTAAACATGGGATCATGTTTATGTTCCGATGGCGGTTTCATTAGAATGCGAGATATTATTGAAATTACTAACGAGGCTTAGTTTCTCAACAAAAACGACTTACATTTTCTTCCGATGTAATTACCTACTACTTAATAACAAGCGTGTACTACTTTATATCGTGACTTGTATATCAAATACGGTAACTGCTTATTAAATATCAATTACCAACTAATTTCAATAGCAAAATTGTTTTGTAACAATGTGATGTTACAAAGACATACCAAGTACTCTACGTGAATACAATTTTTGATACAATTTTACGTAATTGACGCGTTCCATGTAAACGAGCCAGAGTAAAAGCGGGCTGTGTGCGTTCCGCGGTTACGCAATCCGCTAGCAGCGCCTGCGCAGCCGAGCCGGTCGTTCAGCCAGCTGGCCCTACTGCCCCCATATCGACTTATATTTTATTTATAACATTAATTGTCTACTTGACAACTTTATTTCTTCACAAATTATTTATTTATTTCACCCAAATTACATCTATCATTACAGGAATTCCCTAATGCGATTGTGTAAGTAAAAAAAAACAATGAAATTCAAACAAAAACAACACGTACACAGTTACAGTATACACAATACTGAATTAACATAGATATTCTTGCGTAAATCTATAATATAATAATACTATCATCGCAATAACAATATTTAGCTACGAACAAAGTATTTTAATCTCTCAATCTGAGTGTTTGTAACTATAAGGAAAAATGCCCTTGAAGATTAGAATAAGGCATGGAAATAATAGGTAATTGGTGCCCTTGGCTTACAGCAACAATGATTTGCAGTCGATGCGCACTGCGCTACGCACTTACACCCACCGCCATCACTCGAACAGTTTTGCATCCAATGGGTGAATCATCAGAATTCCATTCATATAATTTATAAAAGTGAATTTTATTTTTATACTAGCCCGGGGGACTGGCCCGCAGTTTCACATAGTCCCGGAATAGACATCCTATATCCAGGCTATAAGCTATCTAAGTACCAAGTTTTATCCAAGTCGGTTAGCAATTTATTGCGTGAAACAGTAACTTCATCTATACATCCATCTGCACAAACTATCGCAATAATAATATTAGTAGGATGTAGGTTTAGTTAGTTTTATATCCCAAGTAGTGTTTCTATATATTAGTCCTTATCTTAATTGATTGTAGCTGTAGATTTGAATGAAAAATTCTACTAATATTAAAAATGCGAATGTTGGTGATAATGTAAAATCTACGTACGGATTTGGATGCACTTGGCACATAGATATAGCATGCCATGGAATAACATAGGAGAGTTTTTATCCTGGAAATTGTATCGACTCTCGGGAACGCGAGTGAAACCGCGAGGGAACAGCTTGTTAACTATAATATGAGCGTAGTAATGTATGAAAGTGTTGGTATTAACATTGTGTCCATGCATAGTGTGGGATTAATATACCGTCCCGAAAATACGCACTCCATTTATGGCGATGAAGCTGCGCTTTAAGCTTTACATATGAGTTAAGCTGCATCATTTATGGTATAACTTTATTTCGAGCTATACCTATAGGTCAAAGTGCAGCATTATAATTGGTAGGTACTATAATCTTTCTCCTTCATTGGTAGATCTATGATCTCTGTGGTGTCAATAAAATCATCGCTTGTTGATCGTGTTTTGTTTTCTTAAGACACAGATTTCGATTGATGCTTACTTTCTCCATTGTTATTGTACTCGTAGCTATAAGAGCTGCTACTGTTGCTGATATGAGCGTCGGCACGCCCCAGTTAGCGTTCGCACATTGTGCTTAAAGAAATAACCATCATGATGCATTCTTTTAGTCACTAAAATATTTAATTGTACCTAAAATTTGCATAGCATAACAATACAATACGCATTCGATATTGATTATTCGTATTGAAATTCGATACAACGCTAGCAGTGGGTATGCATGTGAAAACTGAATACAGTTGAATAGGAATACGATGAAATCATGGTAAACAATATGTACGTCATCCCGTGTCGATCTGAATGTCAGGTATCTACTCTCATTCGAGCGCGGAAGTCGGCCTGCTCTAGTAACATCACATAGCGTGCGCGCAATGTCTGTCCGTCCGTGAAGTTTCCTACCCACAAATTGAAGAACAAATTGTTTCGCGTTGTGTATGCTTGTTACAATATTATCGGTTCTATTATTCCTGTTTTTCATGTCTATACTTTTAGGTGATTCAATGATTGAGACTCGCCTGCTATGTTATCTTACTTGCCTTTCACAAAATTGAAATAACTAGTTTCGATGTTTTAACTTTATGTAAAAAGAAACTGGGTGAAGTGATATCATATAAAATTCTCTTCTTCTGAGTTATACACTCTTGACGGTTGACACTTGTCGTGGACAAGTTTCAACCGCCTCATTGGTAGTAAACAGTTACATCTGGATGAGTTAACCGTCCTGTATTTAAAAGGTCAAGATTAAATCGTACATCATTTAAAAAATATGGTATTTCGATTAAACCTGTTTTTTAAAGCCAGATATATACATATACTTGTAAAGCAATGTAAACGTGCGATGTTAGCCGCCTCGTAAATAAGAAAACATTAGCTTACGGCCACCAAATGAAAGGTCATGGGAACATCAGTAGAGAAGTTATGATCATCACGTCGCAGATTGAATGACAAAATAACTTTTAATTGCTATGTTCCATGTACCTACATTGTAATTATAAATCTTCTGCGTAAACGTGACTTGGGGTACTAAATCACATAGGAAATGTAACTATTACGCAAGTCTGTTTACCCTGTCTGCCAGTTACTATGTTTGTAATATTGTGTTGAAATTTCAAATATTTTCTGTTGTTTGAGTACATACGAATATCATTTTAGAACCTAAAGATAAATGGCTTTAAGGTAATAAATACCAAGTTATCAGTCATATTATTAGAGAACCCAGAAGAAAACTGTGTCTCTCGAGGGCAGGTACTGGAACACGCTGGCAGGTGATTAGAGACAGATTTTCGACATGAGTTTGGTAGCCAGCAAGGGGGTACTACAAAGTAAAAGGTAGCCTTTTATAGAAGCAAGGCAACGTTCTTTTATAAAATTCTAATGTGATTTGACGCAATCTAAGCTCCGTCTGCTTCTGATACCTACCTTCTTATAGGCATATTATTTATTTGATAGTTTTCATAATTCTGCATAATATAATCGTTGATATCATATGATGAAAGTTGTATGCTTTCTTATATAAATCATAATAATATTTTCTGACATAGTTATGAACGTGATGTAATAAAACCTCCTACTGGAGTTCCATAATAAAGACAAGAAAAAGTATGTTGTAGATTTTTGTTTATAAGGTATCATACCAATTTGCACTAGCATACTAGTATCAGCCCCCTCATTCAGCTAATACAAACTTCGTCGGCGAGCGCCTTCACGGAGGCCTCGGAGAACTTACCTCTCACGTGATTAGTAGTATTAGCGTAGTAAGCGACAGAGACAGAGCATAGAGACCACGACGTAATATTCTCGAGTTAGTGTCATTTTCCTTACGGAATCGAGCCCCTGATAATAATGTACATATTTACATATAGTTGTAAAGTACACATACGTGAGACGAGTAGGTAAATAAAAGAAAACGATAGTTTCACCTATTCATGTAGAGCACACAATATAAATACAAATATAGATTACGTTCAAAGAAGAAAACGACGCATAAAAATAGAATGAAAAGGCGGTCTCTCAGAAAAATATTAAAAAGAAAAAATCAGTCCTACAAAACTAATTGGATGTCTGTTTTTCAGTGTTACCTGCAACTTTTACATCGTTACGCAAATAATGAATCAGCTGTCAAAGTATCAAGGAAGGGAATTCCAAAGGCAATCAGAGTGAAAAAAAAATATTTAAGGCGGAGTTCTGTAGTCTCTTGTGTAGGATATGATTAACACAACTAGGGTGTTGGAAGCTTTCCTTAAGATAAAGGGGGACTTTAGGATTGACAAATTGGATACAATAGAGCTGTGAAGGGCCGTGAATATGGCGACAAAGGCAAATAAGGAGCCACTTAGCATTGTACAAAATTGTAGATGTAATATTTTTGCAAGATGATTTATTTTCTTCTGTAAGATTTATATCTGACACAAGTCTTCATGTTCAAGTTCTTCTATAGGTATATGTATCTACTAAAATGTTAGAGGGAGATCCCTTGTATGTGTTAATAAAACTTATACATGGATTTGATTTGTACAAGTTAAAAAATAAAATTACATAAAATAATGGAAATACAGAACTGAAATAATGTTCACTTTTGTATTTATTTAATATGACAAACCAAGTTATTATGTCACTCTTACTTGAAGAAAGTATGTGCATAAATCAATACAATGATACAAAAAAAGCAGAAATCATTGTAATACTGCTAGTGAAGTAAGAGCATTGTTGTCTATGGTCCAAAAACTATTACTTGGTACATGGTATAGAACCCACTGTACAAGTAGTCTCAATATTATATGAAATAGTGTACCTACCAAAGGTTTAAATAAAGTATGAATAAGGGTTTTTGGGGAACTATCACTGTTTTAGTTAAACATTATTTTTGCGAGACAAATTAATACAGGTAAAGTCGATACTTAAAGAAAAAATATTAATAAAGTAAAACAGTTTCTCGAGACAATAACATAACCAATACATTTAAAACAATGTACCATTTATATAAGAAAATAATTTCTCGAATACGTACACGTTCAATATTCGCTATCGTAATATAATATTAGTGTAGATAATAGCATAATCAAATCAGTTACATACCTAACAAATTTAATTAAAGATCATGGCGAATTATAATCAAATCGTTGAAATTTTAATAATCAAAATATGCAAATAATAATTAACAAATCCACGGTTGTCTGTTTTATAGTATAAATTGCTATAAACATCAAGAAATTAATATGCAAAATACCTGCAATCAACACCCCGTCTTCATATTTTTTACACTTACTTACTGACCGCTTTTGGAATGCGTTTGATAATAATATCAAGTTATCATAAAATCATATGTTTATTGACATGAAATGCAACTAGTTGGTAATGCTCAGTGAGGTCATACGACTAGCGAACGATGCGATCTTTTAAAATATTATATAATCGTCGGCAAACGCATGGGAACATTTCTGTCGAAATTGCTACCAGTATCTAAATGTCAAATGTTGGACTGGATGTATATGGACTCACTAAGTATGTTAAATATACAATTGCTGCCAATTATTCGTAAAGTTATGATGATGTTAGAATGAAATACAGAGGCTCGATTCTGTAAGGAAAATGACAATAACTCGAGGATGTTTCTTCGCGGCCTCTATGCTCTGTCTCTGTCGCTTACTACGCTAATACTACTAATCACGTGAGAGATAATCTCTCCGAGGCCTCCGTGAAGCGGCTTGCCGGCGAAGTTTGTATTAGGTGTATAAGGGAACTGATCGGGAGAAACGGTAACATAGCACCAAAATAATCAAGTACCTAAACAAATTTGCAAAGTCAACGGCAAAGGAGGTCAAATTTTAAATCACAGACTGAAAAACTTGACATCCAAAATGTTTTAAATGCACTTGTATAGTGCGACATCCACACACATTGTACGTGAAATATGATGAGGTACGTCCGATAGCGTATGTAATGACGTGAATAAACTCTGTAATTATTCAATTATAAGTTCATTCATCATTCTAAATGACCGAATAAACAATAAAAAAACTTATGAATGACAGAGGAAGCGTCGCGGAATGCGACGGGGGCGGAGTGTCTGTCTGATATAGATTGTAAGTGGCGACGAAGTTCTTAACCTTTGTACATTTAATACTATTCAAATGATTTTAATTATTGCTACATAAAAATGTTTATTTATCTCATCCATACTAATATTAAGAGCCGCTGTCTGTTTGTTACATTTTCACAATAATGTGATGAATAATGTAACATTGTCACATTTTTTAAACGACTGAACAGAACAGAATTTGGTAAGGAGATAGATTGTATCTTCGGGAAGAACATAAGCATAAAGGATTATCTAAAAAACATAACTTTATACTTTACTAGCGACTTTAGCGAATTTAAATTTATTAAGTATACACGTAAACTCTTTGAAAAAAAACTAGGTGATGGTGAAAATCAATTGCGCCGCTTGAAAGATATAAGGACAAACAGATAGACAGTAATAGTGACATTGTTTTATACTATTAAGAGATAATGCGGGAAAAACCGCGGAACGGAAGCTACTATCTTTATATTAAACCAATCGATTCATGAGCATACTAGTGCTGTAAAACATAACTGAAGATATAAAATCAAGTACCCTACTTTTTACTTGTATAAGAATTTGGCCGAGTAACGGGATACCTATTTTTTGCACTGAGATTGCTATCCTTCAACGTTCAGATCAATCAGCCTGATTACGTATAATCAATTGTATTGATCTTGATTTCTATTTAGCTAATGCGTATTCAAGTTCTACTTGAAATTTATTGGACCATAATATATAAAATTGATGATTTTAGAGCAGGTAGTAAAAGAAATTGAATTTCATAAAAGCTTTCTAATTTATTTCTACTTGGTCTTAATTTATTGTTGCTTTGAGTAGAGCGTATTTACAAAATATACATTGTTTTTATTTGACTGCCACATTTTTTGTTGACAGATAATTTGAAAGTTAAAAGGGTCATAGAGATATTCAACAAAATAAAACAGTCAGACTGGGAAAATTTTAGTTGCATATTGTAGCAAATTGAATGTTTATTCGCGCCATTCTCAGATCAAAATACATGTTATTTGTTTATTTTTCTTAGATTTGATTGAAATGTAACAATAATAATTACTACTAATGTTAGAGTCGAGTTTGTTTGTCCTTCGTTAATGTCGTAACTGTGCGACATATCGACTTGGTTTTTTCCACAGTGATGAATGATTAAGGGCGCAAGAAATGCTTCTATTTATCATGACAACGCTTTATGCGAATCTTTTACACACTTTTGCTACACCTATATACCTACCTAGAGTGCTACCATCAGGTACCTATAAGGTATTGTCCGCGTAAGAACGTAAGAGGCTACAACCTTCGTCCCTTCAAAAAAAAGTACCTGAAAAAATTATATTTAATGATCGAGGAACAAAATTGTTGTTAATTTCGTCTTATTATCTTGTAAGTAGGACATCGATATATAATTTATTTTCGTCAGATAACCATGCTTAAAATAACGTACCTAACCATAACTATTCAACGCTTAGAAATCGCTTTTACATTTTAATTTTCTTATATTTTTTTGCAATCGCCAACTTTTGTCACTTGACCCAGCATTCTGAGTACCAAAGAACCCACACACTTCATCGCATGTCGTGATTATGCGTGAATCTTTGACCTTCATCCCACATTCCAGAGAACACTCATCCAGGATACGCACTACTTGTTGAATAGATGCGGGTCAATAACCTTATTGCTGGCTAGGCAGACAACAATAGGATGTTTATATTCTGGATAAATGATTGAATTGTTAACTTGGTACATGCAAATCACGAATTACTTAGCCTCAATGAAGCAATTTTCTTGATAGGGGTGTGCGAGAAAAGTATTTATGCCACTGTCAAATTCACATAATATTTTTATGTGGCGTTTCGGTCGAATATATTAAAATAATACTCACAAAATACCAATTTTTTATGAGAACTTTACAATATTTTTGTTGATCGAGATATTTTATTTTGTAACTGCATGCCAATTATTTAATGAATTCTTCAACATTGAAAATGGGCAAGTTAAATTATATCCAACTAAATTGTTTTCATCTACGTCGTAGCAGTAGTGTAGCATGTGAATCATTGTCAATCAGACTTCATAGCTTGTTACATACTATGTTTGGTACATGACACATACTATAATATCACTCGCAACATAATATAATAGGGCAGACGGTCACGTCCGCACTCACTCTACGAACAACCTAACGAATTTCGGAGTTCCTCACAACACGTTGCGAAAATCGAGTAAACTCCACTAATTCGGTACGTTGAAACTTTTCGAGTTGACCTTTACATTTCGTAACATACAAACAGATGTGATTTAAGATGAGTTAACAAAGAGTATATCTTACGGCCATAAACGTATAACAATTTGATTGTGTGTAAGAGCAGTGTAGGCGAGAGACGCGTTATTGATAAGGATAATCAAGTCGTGAATCAGTCTCGGGAACAAGCACACCACCGGTAGTTAAACGATCCCAATATGGCATAGATTATATTCGCCACGTGTGTCGACATAGGTCACAATTATTAACTTAATTGTCCTAAGCGAGTAGGCGACCCATTGTTCGCGGTTTTGTTACGTATATCGCATGTTCAATCTACGACCTGACTTATTCGCGTTTATTCCTTATTTATACAACTTATTTCATAATAGTACGAGACCCCGATTGTAATAATATAACTAGACCTAAAGACATTTTGACATTGCCAAAGTGGTCAAAACATATCGTCGATCAAAGGCCGCTGTTATACAACAATTCTTTTCATCCGTCACGATTTTGTCTTCCTAGAAGATATGACTGTCTGCAACAGATCTGTGGTATGACATTTGGATAAAATATTATTGTAGGGTAGATATCGAAATTGGTTTTGTGTCGTGAGTGTCAATCATTGTCCGTCCGGAGGAGACTTGATATGTTGTAGGTCGAAAAGCGGACGCAACTTCACGTCTCATGTCAGGAGGATTCAATTGATGTTCATTCTGTATTCATGACGCAACAATAATTGTGGCAGACCCCTCTATGTAAGTACACGATATGAAGCGCTCATCTGTTGTTCAATTTCTGTAATTAAGAATGTTACTTGTATTGTGAGTACCCATATTGTGACGTAAAAGAAACAATCTTACGTTCGCTAGTAAATTAGATAGCTGCTATTATTTGCATCACATTTACATGTTCTACAAATAAAGCTAAGTTTTCGATAACCTATCTATAAATAACCAAAATCATTATTATTAGACCATCGAATGAACTTATGTACGCAATCAGTTTTCCGGTGACCTTCTCATTTCATTATTGAACTCGGCGCCTTATTCTTTTACCTCACAAAATGTTGATCATCGGAGGTACACGGTAACACAGTGACCGCTATTCGGTCGATGTACGTACAGCCGCTTGCGTCTTGAGTATCTCGCAGCACATAGTGAGTGACATAACGGACTGCGGCATCGGTACCGCGATCGGCCTACAACGCGCGGCCCGTTATATTGCACCGGTCATGCGCAGTTTTTTGTTACATACGATATACTGCGTCAGCTCTAAACATATTTAAGTATATACATATATATACTGAATATTACCAAGATTCGGTTACTGGCAATTCCTTATTAATCTTTCGTACATACGTATATACTACAGTATTATATGTATATGTTACTTTACCTCTGTTTCCAGGAAACAATAGGCACTAAAAACTTTGAACAAAACAAAATAAATACCTAGTCTCAAATTCAATGCACAATCAAATAGTATATTAATTTAAACGCTACTTCATTTTTACTTTGCGCAAAAATATTCTTGGTAATATTTATTTAATAAAATAAAAACACCATTATTTACAACTTTAAGAAAATTACGCCTGTACAAGATCATTATTGATTACCCTATTTGAATAGAAGGCGATGAAAATGTTAGTTCATTTTGAACCTTATATAACACGATATGTTATTGCGCGATCTAATTCTCTACCTACATATAATTGTGACTAGAACGAAACTTAACTACACGGACAGGCATTTTGACAACCTGTATTTAATGCATCAACCACATATAATTAGTAACGAAACAGATTTATAACAATTGCAATATGATTTTAACACCCATTCGAATAAGGATGTATTTTTTTTCGTATTATTTTAGAGTACTTTGCTTTCATGTTACTTATTAGTCTGGGGCTCGATTCTGTAAGGAAAAATGACACTAACTCGACGATGTTTCGTCGCGGCTTCTATGCTCTGTCTCTGTCGCTAATACGCTAATACTACTCATCACGTGAGAGATAAGCTCTGCAGCGGCTCCATGAAGCGGCTCGACGAAGTTTGTATTAGCTGAAGGGGCTGATGCTAACGATTGTGAATAAAATTGGATGCTAGTAAATAATTGTACTTAATAATAACCGTTATTTTTTTTATTTACTTAGTTAAAATATAACGTCTAAATACATTCTTCGTTATGATAAACAAGATATCTCATTAAAATGGACAAGTATAATTTAATAACCGACACTTAGGCAACTGTTTGTTTCTCTAATTAGACAATACTGACAAACATTACACAATACAATTCGATTGTTCACAAAGTGTGTTCCTTTCGTTTATTTAACAACCTCACAAGTTAACGTGTACATCAATCAATTAGATTGATTCCGATGAATCCCTTGAAGTGAAATCGTATGTGAATTTTTAATTTTGGGTTAAATAAAACTTATTGACTATTCGGAATGAACTATTTTGCAATCAAACTAATCTATTTTGGATTAATGGGGATTTCATCGCTCTGTCAATGGCTGTATACTTCATGTAGCAACTTTATATTAACAACAAAAGTGTGTATTTCGACGAACTTCGTGAATTGTCTAATTAATTTCAACACTCGCCTAATCCATTCAATTATAAACCAGTCTAATATTCCTAATAATAGCTTACTACAGCGTCAGATAATACAATCAAGCCCTATTCATACTGTAAATATCGTTAACCAACGTCAATGTACTACTTTAATAGCACAAATGCAGTTCCTTGCTTTTAGGTTTCAGATCATACATTGTGCAATTACTAAGTAGAGTACAGAGTAGGTACACTATTTCCAACTTATATAGAGTGTATTTATAGCAAAGGTTTGTTATGCTAACAGTCGGCACACTTCTAGTTTCCATCCTACTTCGTACTACTATGTATTAGAAACGCGTAAGTTTGTATGTATGGATGTTTGTTCGTCTTTCACGCAAAAACTACCTAACGGATTTTGATGAAACTTGTTACATAGATAGAGCATATATTGGATTACATTTAGGCTACTTTTTAACCCGGGAAAATTTTACGTCCCTCGGGAACGCGGGGAGAGCTAGTAGCTTGATCATTCTAACATTCAGAATTGACCTGAGATTAATAAGCATTTTTTATGAATAGAAGTATCGTATATTAGATATTAGTATTTGTGTTGGCGGCGCTCTAGTTTCGTGCCGGTCTACTGGCCATTGGTCTTACATCAAGGAAACCACGCCCTAGGACAATCTGACACAACCACTCATTGCGACAGCTTTCACGATATCAGTTACCATTCACCACTATTGTATATCAGAGCCTAAATAATAAATCATTACTTAATAGCTAAGTAAAATAGACTAGAGATAGTTTCGACTGTCTCAACAATTAATCTTTGCTTTTTTTTTTATTGTTATACCTACTTTAAGCAACGATACAATACCTCAATGTTCCTATCCTGTAATAGTTTCGTTCGCGGAATTTATACTACCTATCTGTTATTATAAAATTCCAACCGATTTGTTTTTGTATTTCATAATCGATGGAAGTAACGATAGCGGATCAATAAAAGGTTTGAAAGTATGTATCTGTTATTATAGCTATACTTTGAAATGAATTAATGTATCACAGTGTTACAAATTAATTGGAAGTTGCATCACAATAATGGAGTTGTTAATGGGACTGCTAATGAAAAGGGATTAAATAATTCTAAGATTCTACTTTCTAATACAGATTTGACTTACTTGCGTATTAATATAAGAATTGTAAGTACCTATCACGTTAATTTGTGATGTATTGTGATTATGTAGCATTAGAAAGGGTATTAATGATTTTTTAACTAATGACCTGCCAAAATCATGGAGTGCTTTAATTGAACCTTGGCAGTAGCTTCTCGTACATCTATTCTATTTACCCATTCATTAAACTTTATCTGATTTATCTACCTCCTTTATTGTAACCACCTTATTATCACCTCGCAAGTATGTTACATGAAATAATTTACTCTAACGGCTTTGTTAGTAATTTTAAATATTGCAAACTATTTTAGTACCAAAACTGCCCTGTTGTAGTGCCTTAGTATAAGATCATTTAAATAAGTTACAATTATTATTTCTTTGTTTTTTAATGGAATCTATCAAAGTTAAAGCCCAGAGGGCTAATATAAGTACTGAAATAAACAAAATCCGGCAAAATTTTGGCAATTTTAATGTTATGTTGTTCATATCGGTACTAATAACGAAAATAAGAAAATAACTTGATGGACAATCCTGCCTAGTAGGTAATTTCTATTTTAATACGTAAAGTGGTTCTTGAATAATAAGCACACAGAAAGATCGACTGACAAATATTGTAAATAATATTTTATGTTTTTAGAAAAAGTTTAGAGAATTATATGTTATTAGAGGCTATTGTATATTAATCTATTGACTACTGGTTCAGCCTATAATCATAATAACGTCATTAACAAGGTCTGTCTAGTTGGGACGATTAATCAAATAGCGAATTCTTCTAGCCCAGTTCACCGATTTCATCGAACAACTTCCTCAATTACCTTCCTTTAAAAAAGTAGAGCATTTTACACATAGAAATTTTAAATTGTCATATTATGTAATGAATAAGGCATATCGGAACAATCCATTCTAGATGTTTAATTGTAAATGTCGCAACACTATTGTTCCGTTGAGATGCGCATGAGAATAGTTCGACCTAGCTATTGTTTAGTATCACTGCTTTGTTTGTTACTACGGTTTATTAAAATGTAACCCGGATAAACATTGATTACGTATATGGGAGTTTGTTGGTATTCCTGTAGGTTTAATTGTCTTTGTTGAATATTTCAGATGCGGCGGCAGGCTCGGATCTCGGGCGGCGGCGCGCTTGTGGTGCGCTCCGCCTCTGCCTTACAAGGTGCGTTTGTTTATTTAATTCAGAAGCTGTACATTATATTAAATCTTTATTACATACTTTACTAGTGTAAAATTCATGGACTATATTTATTTTTCCTTTAATTACGATATAAGTAACAATAAAGTTGTTGTTCTCGAGCAGAAGTTATTAGCAAAGATAGTATCGAGTGTCAACTGTAGTTTGTTACTAATACATAGGTGTATTAACAGCAAGGAAATATTCTTTGATTTAATTTCTTCCAGGTGTTATAAAAATTTTGATAACTCACTTTCATATGACATAACTGTGTTACATTTCAGTATGGCTGTGGTTGCTGATATTCATATTCCAAAACGAATTTCGAATATCGAGGTCCATTCAACCTGGGGTAAGACTGAATTGTACATAATATATTCCTATCATATGGTAAGTCAAAGTTAACATTAATATACTTAACTAAATATTTATTTATATTGAATAATTAAAAAAAATAATCCTTATCACCAAAAATGCATAGCGAGGGGATAGTGTTCACCCGACAGTGAGCCACTTAATTATTTCATTAATTCTAATGAAGCAATCCTAATGACAGTCCACGCAACCCTTGTTGAACGATACCCCAGCATTCATAAGTTCATATGAATTGATTGCATATTCTTCTCCAAAAAGACAATAGTCCTAACCGCTGTTAGTCAATAAAATATGTTTGCCTGTGAAAGACTCACATAGGTAGCGACAGATAATAAATAGAGAGAGAAATAATGCAACTATTCACAATGTTTCAGTATTTGGACTTCGACAACCTGCCCGACACGAACTTCACATGCGCGGGAAAGGTGATTGGCGGGTACTACGCCGACCTAGAGACGTCGTGCCAGATGTTCCACGTGTGCACGGTGGGCCAGCAAGATGAGCCCATGGACATCAAGTTCCTGTGCCTCAACGGCACTGTCTTTGATCAGGTAATTTATTCACTTGTTTGAATAACCAATATTATTAAGTATTAATTATCTTGATTTGAATAACAATATTTGTGCACAGTTCTTAACTTAATACTGCTCATTATGCTAATGAGTGATTTAAACCTTAAGTATAATTTTCTGTATATAATCAAATAACCTATTACTATATCTAATTTATTATAGTGAAATTGTGGTGGTGTTATAAAATTATATCTTTTTACAGGAGACAAGAGTGTGCGAGAGGGTAGACGAAGTAGATTGTACAAAGTCTGAAAAGTTTTACAGTTTAAATTTAGAATTATATGGTAGCAGCACCGCACCACCCACAATACAACCAGACCAACAGAAACCTCAAACTCAACCAACCGAACAGTCACAAAAACAAACCAAGACAACTTTTAAACAAGAGTCTGATCCAACCGTGGATGAATCTCCTTCCACGTCAAAAGGTAAAACGCAAGGACACTCGCTAGATGTTCCAGATTCAACAGAAGATCCCGTTCAAGAAATTAAAAGAGATGAAAAGAAACCACATGCAGTTTTACCAACACATGCACCTGTACCATTCGCAGAAAATGAAGAGCTCACTGAAGGTAAGAGAATAATACACCAATAATAATTAACCAGTTTTAACCTCGCTAAAATATGAATCAATTCATATAGTTTGGTAAAGAAAACAGACGTCTTTAAGATGCCACTGACTTATATGTATATCAATACACAACTACTATCTTTAGGCTGTCTCTCGCGTGTGGCTTGGAAGATCTAAGATTTTCTTAGAATAAAATATAAGTCTCTATTACAACATATATGAGACATGTGCCAATTTTCCTTCAAATCTGTTTAACCGGTTATATCATAAACTTAGAAACATCGAAACATCCAAAGATCGAAATTTAAAATGTAAATAGGATAAACAAAGATATCAACACCCCGAAAGAGGAACAACAGACAAGTTCATGAATCTGTTTGTCCCGGGGGTGGTTGAAATCTAACCTACGCCCTGTGGCGTGGCAGTCTTGGTATCCTACCAACACGCCAACAAATCTGTCGAATGAACATACTACGAAAAACTAAATGTTGCAACAATTGTTTTTCAGAATATCAGGAAGAAGATGACATTGATGGTGAATATGAAGATTACTCCCATCCCACAACAACTACGACGACTACGAAGGCTCCAGTAACAACAACAAGAACAACGAGAATAACACCGAGAACAACAACGAGAACAACAACCACGACGACAACTACTAAGCCACCACCAACAACCACAATTGTGTTACCAACATCATCACATTATGCAACATCAATACCACGTTATTCGTCCCCAGCGCCGATATTATCTTCACTATCTCCACCGATTCCGTCCTCTTTCGCACCATCTCCAACCATAACTGGACCATCATCATCGCTTTCTTCCGCGCCTTCTGCGCCAGCGCTACCAACATTAGATCCAACGCTGCTCTCTCCAGAAGAGTTTATTTACAGCCAACGGAGACCAGGATCTGAAGCTATTTCATTCTTTCATCATAGTTTTCGCCCAGCTGATGATGTTTATATAACACACGCACCGCCGCATCAATTCGACCACTTTCAATATGAGTCCTCAAGAACTGCTCCTCGACCGGCACCTGCAAGACCGGCGCCATTTGTTCAACGACCTCAACCTACACCATTCCGAGCAACTACTCTAGATCCACGTGATCAATTGTTACGACCAGGCCAAACATCCCAGCCTTCGGAGAGACATGAGACGTCTGTTCAACATAGAACTCAAAATTATCCAACACCTATACAATTCAACACATTTTATTTCGACCGCAAAAGAAGCGATGACACAATACCTGAAACGGAATCATCGCTATCAGCTCGAAGTGTGGCACCACCTACAGTAACTGAACGTCCTCCGATTAAATTAAAAAGTCCACCTAGAGTTATCGTCACAGCAAGTGCTTCAGTGAGTGACAGTAACGGGAAACGATTGAATTATACTGTTGGTAATGTCGTCAGCGCAGTGAAGCCAATCGTTGCTATAAATTATGATGACTATAAAGAATCTGACTTAATATTTGATCCATTCTTTCTAGATGTGCCTAAATTACAGAAACGGCGAAAAACCCGATCCAATAGAAATGGAAGAGTTTTCACTGTCCCTGCTACGGCCACAATATCTACTGATACGGTATCGAACAAAACTCAAACAACCACTTCTCCAGTGACATCTAGAGCGACAACTGCTGCAAGTACATCTACGAGGGCAACGGTCACTACAACCACGGCCGCCTGGAATCCTAATGATTATGTTGACGATAACTACGAACCTCACGCCTACGTGCCGCCCGTCCCGCCTCTGGCGATCCTGGTACCTCACGAATTAAATAAATTTAAGCAACAGGAGAGACAGTCAATAAACGACTTAGACGAAAACCATACTCATCGAGATAAAAAATTAAAAATGAACACAGAGCAATCGAAGCCGACGTCGTCGTCTGTAGAGCAGACAACCTCTAGTCAAAGCGTGGGTGCAGGCACCGTGCCGCCCGCTGCTTCGCCATCGCCACCGCCGCCTCTCGAGGCGCCCGCCTGCGCCAACTCGCGCTCCACTGACTGTCGGACTCGTGCCTAATAAATTAGCTCATTTTATGTTTAAATAAATAGATAGTTTCATATTTAGGTAGGTAGAGAAATTTAAACAATTTTTCTGTGACATTTTAAATTACGACATAAAAATGATTTCAGAAATTATGAAACATGTTAATGTATTTTATTTGGATTCTGTCCCTATAGGGCAAACCGATTGGATAATGATAAGCTCCCTTTAAATAGGTGCGAGATAATGCTACTTTATATAAGGCCCTAACTAATCAGGCGCAAATATTATAAGGGGCCTAAGTAAATAACCAAATTTTTTGTTGGAAATTATTACATCCAACATGAACAACAATAGATAATCAGCCCGTATTCAAACACTGTTACACACGTAACCGCGACATTTCTTCAGTTTAAGATTTAAGAAATAGAAACCCCAAATCTGTTCATTATGTATAATATCAACTATTAATTACGATAATTTTGCTAATGCAATGATGCGATTCCGAGTTAATTACAGTTAAAGTGCTGGGTACGGTTTCCTGCACAATACTCCAGTTGTCGTCGTCCTCAAATTTTAAGAACTATGTGACCTTTGGAATAAAATATACGATAGGAAATTATGTTCATGTTACATTTCGATGATTTATTAATTGACGAAATTACAGAAGAAATTAACTTAGATTATCGAGAATCAAAACTAAATAAATCTATGATTAACAAAAAGTCTAATATTAATATGAAACTAATATTTAAACCTCACAAGCAATAAAAATGTAAAAACTTAAATAAAATTATAAACATCGCAAGCATGAGGCAAATATAAAAGTCTTCAAGTTAAAGACTTACGAGAAACATTCTATTTCTTATATTATTGGTAGGTACCATTCATATAAATGCCAATTAAAATATTTGTCCCTAATTTGGTAAGGGGCCAACCTTGAAGGAATAAAGTTGCATTGCAGTCGCAATGTCTTGTGTGGCTTTTTTGAACAGTATGTAGAAGCCGATCACAACCGCAATCTAGTTCTATTAACTAAGCCAACAAAGACTACAGTTTAAAAGGAGCTTTAGCATAATATTTATATAATTTCCTTTTCCTTATAATTATTACTATTGTAAATACGTACATTTTTACATTATAGCTACGTTTTATTTCGAATGTAGGTACACATCCTTTTGTTAGTAAGTACCTTTTATGGAGGAAACCCTGTAAATATCTTAAAATATACTGATGTTTCTATGTTCGTACTTTGTTATTTTTTACCTGTCGGCTCCTTTATTTAAATAGCTACAGAAACGTTCAGCCAAGATTCGTCGATAGGGGATTTGGTGACATTATATTTTTGTTTAGAATCTCGGCAACCCGGCATCATGGGGGGTAGAAACAAATAAAGTAGGAAGTACAGTTTCGATTGAGCTATTCTTTGCTATTAATTGAAAAGTAGCAATATTAAATATGGAATAATATAATGTACAGATATGGCTGGACTGGGCATAGGTATGTTTACTGAAAAATACATTTATTTTATATATAAAGTATAAAGTAATTACTTTGGAGAGTATATAGCCCAAATAGATATAAACTTGCACAAATCCTTTACTTCCACCCTACGTGGTGTGTACTTTATGTGTTATTACCAGCAGTATTGGATCAGTATTTTAATCTCAATGCTCTATCATATATATTATTAGGTTGGGGAAAAAGTCTTTTCGCATTATAGTATATATGTATGAACTTGTAATAAAATCTCTTTGGCTGTACTATTTGTATCTGGCTGGTTTTGATATCATTGAAAGTTTAAATTTTAAAGAACATAATTCCATATTCAAATTAAGAAAATGTGTGATTTGCATTTGTTTTTCGTACCGCCAAGATGAGTGAATCTAATGAAGAAATTCGATTCATTTTAAAATTTTACTACAAAAAAGGTAAAATGGAACTCAAGCCGCGAAAAAAAAATGGGATGTTTATGGACCTATTGCAGTGTCTGTGAGAGTAGCATAAATTTGGTTTAAGCGTTTTCAATCCGGAAATTTTGATGTCAAAGATGCACGTCGCTCTGGTCGCCCCATTACGGATAAAATGGATGCCATTTTTGAAAAAGTGAAGCAAGATCGGCATATCAGTAGTTACGACGTAGCTGAAGAACTGGGAATTGACCACAAAACAGTTTTGGCGCATTTGAAAAAAACGGGGTACACAAAAAAGCTAGATATTTGGGCACCTCACGAGCTCACTGAAAGAAACCTAATGAACCGTGTACTCATTTGTGATTCTTTATTACGACGTCATGAAACCGAACCATTTTTGAAGAAGCTGATAACTGGTGATGAAAAGTGGATCACGTACGACAAGAACGTGCGAAAAAGGTCGTGGTTAAAGGCCGGTCAGGCTTCACAGACTGTGGCGAAACCCGAGTTAACTCGCAACAAGGTGATACTGTGTGTGTGGTGGGATTGGAAGGGCATTATTCATTATGAGCTGTTACCACCAGGCAGGACCATCGATTCTGAACTCTACTGCGAACAACTGATGAGATTAAAGCAAGAAGTTGAGAGAAAGCGGCCGGAATTAATCAACAGAAGAGGTGTGGTTTTTTTTTATCATGATAACGCTAGACCTCACACATCTTTAGCCACTCAGCAAAAATCATGAGAGTTTGGCTGGGAGGTATTAATGCATCCGCCGTATAGTCCGGACCTTGCACCTTCAGATTTCCACCTGTTTCGGTCTCTTCAGAATTCTTTAGGCAGTGTCAGGTTAACATCACTAGAGGACTGTCAAAACCACTTGTCGCAGTATTTTGATCAGAATTTCCAAAATTTCTATAGCAATGGGATCATGTCCCTACCTACAAGATGGCAAAAAGTTATCGAACAAAATGGTACCTACATACTTTAGTTAAATGTAAATAAACTATATTAAAAATGTTTTGAATTTTCTTAAAAAATGCGAAGGAACTTTTCCCCAACCTATTTTATTGTTAGCTGCTGTACGAATTCGTAGAGCAGCTCTAACTCAAAAACTTATTTCTCAAAGTTTTTTTCATTTGAGCACATTAATCAACCTTACCCTTACTATGAAACGTCGCTATTAAATGAATATGAATTATTTGTCTATGGCTATTGATTGTTACTTTGACAACCAATCAGCAGCATAGATTTTTAACCATTTACAACAACAATTAATATTTATCATTTAATTTGATATAAACTTATTACTAACGAAATAGTAATAACCCATTATAATGTCTGACTCTAATACTAATATTATGAGTATAAGAGAACTGATTGATAACGCTTTCGGCGATCCAGACGTAAGTTTGATTGATTTTTATATGTCACATGCTTGAGTCTTCTAGTTAACTTAAATGTACATCATTCTCGCATTTGTTTACATATCAGGATACCAAGCTACCGATTCTAGGTTTTATCCGCGTGTCCGAAAGATGTAGGGTGTCCCGGAAATACAACATAGCCTATGTTACTTCTGGATGCAGTACCTTTCTAAGAGTGCAGAATTATCAATCTCGGTCTAGTCGTTTTTGAGTTTATTCCTTACAAACAGAATTACAAATCTATTCTCTTTATAATATTAGTATAGGTAATAGACAAACATATACTTATCCACTTGTGAACTACATGGATCTGGCAGTAAATACATTTTTCCAAATTCATGTTTGATCGAGTAGACAGGCCATCTTTTGCAAGTAGATACTCTATTGATCGTAGGTTCAATTACCAGCATGAATATGTCTGTTATTCTATCTGGGTGTACATCAATCAAAGAAGAAGAACCTCTCGTGCAAATAAATTTATTTAACAATTCTAAATAGGTGTACAATATTAAAAAGATTTATGATGTAATCCATCCAATATGCACAATACCAGGGGGCGTTTAAGATCCGGTAGCGGCGGGTAAAAAACAAAAAATATGCCCCATATTTCAGGATTAAAACATTGTAAACAATTTATAATTTTCAGGTGAATATCGTAAATCACAAACATATACAATCGGTACTTTTTATCTTAGCAAGCCAAATGAGACTTTTAGAAAGACGTGTAGAAATTGTAATTGGGCATACTCTTCCAATGATTTCCTCCTCTAAACTCAATATTAGTGAAATTATAATGCACACGATGCAGAAGAAGAAAAAAAAGACCTTGAAAGATGTACCAACCAAACAGGCTGAAGGAGCACCCATAGACAGAGTTCCTAAAGCAAAGACACATTCACAAAGAAGCTCTTTTGCCACAGCTGAAACATTAACATCTTCATCATCTGATAAAAAATCCATCGATAAATCATCAAATAAACAGGCAAGAAACAAGCCTACTCCAAAATCAACTGACGATAAGACGCTCGCAAGTACAGATAAATCTAAAAAAATGGTAAGATTATTTGTAAATTATTAGAAATTTGTGTTTGTTTCAATAACAAGAGCTTACTTAAGTGTATGTATTTAGCCACAGGATTCTAACAATCTTCTGGATACCGTCGAACAGGAAAGAGAAAAACAACTTCGAGTAATTCACCAGGTGCAATTTTATGATCATGATAAGAAGATAATTTTTGTTGTACTTTTTTTTCAGTTTTTTTGTCTTGCTGTTTTTTATTATTGTTTTTATTTAGTATTTTTTGGTAAGTGTATGACACTGTTTACTTTAAACAACGGGAAAAATAATCAAGTAAGTATAAAACCTACATACGAGACGAATTTATATAATACTGATAAGATTAATAGATATAGATAAATCAATTGTCAGTGAACAGTGTTACCTTCAGACAAGTTAAGTATGGTACCCAACAAACCGAATATGTGTGTGTTGACCACGCAGTGTGTGTGAAGGATTCCCTATTATAATGTAGGTTGTATTGTATGTAACTAAGTAGCAGGTTGATGTTGCAGACGTCAATTTTACTGACTCCAAATATATGTACGAGTATGTTTCCTCTAAAAAGAGAATTCCACGATACCTATGTTAAGCATGAACTTAATACATTTCCCTCGTGCTCATTTTAGAGAGCCGATTCTCGCGAGGAACACGATAAAGCTCCCACACCTATGGCTTCTCTGGACTCTGTAGGTATGTAACCACTACATTGTTAATATTTAGAATCGTTTGACACTGCCATAGCTGTAATAAAACATTTTAATTGATATCTTTATCACTTTTCAACAGAAGCTCAGTACGAAAAATTACTCGTCGGTAAGTTAAAACAAATATTATACTACTAAGTAACATCACAAAGTAACTTAGTAGGTTCACTAGTGTGTACAATAAGACAGATATTTTTTTTTATTCTGATTAGGTGTTTTTAATACTATTTAACCGATTTCAGTGGAAAGAATACCTGCAGCGGAAGCTGAGGTAATGACGAGTGAGTGTAATTTTCTCTATTGTGAGTAAATGTGTTAAAAGTTTTTGTCATTTTCTGATCTTTCTTCATTTGCCTTGCATTACCCAGCTGGTTCTCGTGGCACACAAGATAACCGTAGCGCTCGTGGAGCAAGTGGAACTCGTACAACTCGACTGTCAATTGTTACCCAAGACCAGTTTGAAAAATTATCAGCAACAGTCCGTGAACTTCAAGCTCTTCACGCCCCTGTAGCAAATCCTGATTTTCCGGATAACGCCCAACTTATGGCAGATCTCCGCAAAGGTGCATCCTTAACAGATGCCATGGCAGCCTTACAACTTTCTGCGAGGCTTGAAGCTGCTGAAAAGGCACTAGAAAAAATGTTATCACTTGTCACCGAACTTGCGCGACAAACACCAGGCATTAACCTGGAGGTTCTTCTTGAAGAGGTTTGTTAATAACTAACTAACTTATAATGTTTGAACAGAATATTAGATTCATGAAGGATGATCAGACTAGGTAACTTATGTTCTATATATAAGAAGTTACCTAATGTGTCACTTCCTTACCAATGATTATGACGTCTTGAAAATTGTAATGTAAAAGAGTCTGGCTCCAGCTGGCCACTCCGTAACTATGCATTACATAGAATTCACAGCGGCGCTGGGTAAAGTTACCTACTTAGATCTAGTTTAAATTTTTACAATCACATTTCATATAGGTGCTAAAATGTTGTGTAATCTTTTGTTGAACTTAATCGATCTTCGTAAGGTATGGATTAATCTATGGTCAAGTCAATATCAGCCTAAATCAATTACACGCTGCCACGCTGGAATGGAGCAAGTTTTTACGTTGCACCTAATTCAGGCACCCTTGGAAGTGTTGTTGTATCTAGCCTACTCTATATTCATGATTTACAATTTACTGTAAAGGAGTACCATTAATATAACTATATTATTTGACAGGCTAATTATACACATATTCCTTCTGAAGCCAAAGCTCCCGGATCTGGTAAAGAAAAGAAAAAGTCTCTAAAGGAACAAACAACTTCTTCCCAAGTAGGCAAAACTCGATCTTTTGGGACACAATCGTTAGAATCCATTGAAATAACTCAAATTGATGAGTTTTCGCCAGAAGCGCTCGATGAAGCTAGTCAAAGAAATCGAATTACTAGACCTGATCTGGAGTAAGATAATTTATATCAATTGAAGTAGTTTCTTTTAATATTAATTTGGATTGACACAATCATTTAATATTGAAATTTGATTGTTTTAGCGCTGCCCTTAAGGAATTGTATGACGATTTAATCAAACATGTAACTTTGATAACTACATCGAATTCCACTAACGCCGATAATGCCTTCCAAAAAGTCAGCAAGTTAGGTAAAAACAAGTGGAACAATTTATACTCTTTATTAAATAAGTAAAACCTAAAATATATGTTTATCTATTACAGAAGTGAAAGTAGAAGCATCCTTGGAGCTGGGTAATAAAATGAATAACTTGGAGGTTTTAGTATCTGACTACGCCGATCAAATAAATATACTTGACACGGGTTTATCTTCACAGGTGAGGTGTCTGCATATATAACGATACGGACTCTGTGCCAGTGACATAACCAATATTGGTGGTTCGAATGTACTGAGTTTATAGTAAAAATTAGGACCAATTCTAGAATTTTCCATAATAGCTTAGTGTGGTAACTGAGGTTACGCCACTCTTAGGTTGGATGACAACCGTTAAACATATTCTGTTGTATTCCGACATCCACGCTTGAGAACTCAATCCTTTCTGGGCTTCGTGTTCAAATCACCTGTCGCTGCATCATTACTAACTACAATAAAAGCATAGTGTAAGGTGGCACCCATTCAAATAAATTAACATGAACTTGTATATTTGGTTATATAGATGACAAACTATCAAGAGCAATTAACACAAATGCAACACGACTTAGAAATTGGATTAGAGACTATGGCTGAAGTACTTGCTAACACTGGCGGAGATATTGCCGGTATAAACAAATTAATCTTACAACAAATCAATTATGGGACAAATAAAATTATAAATATAGTTTCTTATCAATATTCTTAATACCATTTCAGCCATTGCAGAACTTAACGGGCAATATAATAATCTTCAATTGGATATTGACAATACGATACAAAAACAAAGAGACCTAAAAGATACTCAGAATACACTGGCAATGGATCTCCAAGTAACTTTTAAGAAAAATATTTATTTAATCTTTCCAGTGTTATAAATCAATAAGTTACACCGATGGTTAATATTATCGATTTAATTACCTACAGGCTTTATGGAAGCAAATAGAGCTGCTAAGGGAACTAAAATCAGACCGAGATGAAGTTGCAGATGCTCTACGTGACAAAGTGGGTATTGGCGAGTTAAACGGGTTTGTTTCATTACAACAATTTGATGCTGTACGAGGAGATTTCGAAAAGCGTATTTGTTCTGCATATGATAAATTTAACAGCCAGGAAACTATTTGGCAGGTAACTAAACTTTTCAAATCAGAGCACACGTATAAATAACCATATAAGTATATTATGACATTTCATATATTTTTTGTATTTCTAGAAAGCAATAGATGAACTTCTACGTGATCTTAATGAGAAATGTGATGTGATTCAAGTGGATTCTTTAAAAGAAGAAATTGAAAAGCATCTTAATAAACTTAAAAGCAGAATGCTTGCAATAATGGAGATTGTCGGAGAGCCTCGAGCTGCTGCGTTAGCGAGGCAACTCCACCGAGACACAGCTTGTCTATCCTGTGCTACACCTGCATTTATGAACTTAGAAGAGCCAGGTACCGTTCCTGCATTACCACAGCTGAAAGCTTCTAGACCACCAACAATAAGTGCTGAAACTCAGCCTAAACCCAGAGAAGACGGAGATCATGAACTTTGTTACCCTGGACTACCAATATCACATCCAATGGATCAGAGGTATCATATAGGTTCTACTACTTTAACACTTAATTCATTAAATATCTCGACTTATTACTAACCTGTCTAATATAATTCAACAGAACACACGTATGTAATCGATATTGTGGCGGTTCACATACACTTTTACCCACCACTATTAGTCGAGCTCCTCCTGACATGGTTATAACCCAAGCTTTACGGCAAACCTCTACTGAACTCGGAAGTGATGGAAAGGTTAAGACATTTAAAATAAATTAAAAGTTTATGTCACTAATTCAGATTTTTTTTGTAATAAGGTGGTAAACTCATAATGATTTCATTATCAACCAATATCCTTACAGGTCTACATGACAGATAATCTTATATCAAAGAAACCATGTTTTCCGTGCAATGTTCCAAAAACTACAACTCCTGAGCCATCTGAACATTCAAAAGGTATAAATTATTCTCTCTATTAATGATTACCTGAGTAATTGCAAGAAATGAAATGTTTTACATTTAACTTGTTTCAGCACAATTAATATCCATTGATTTTAATATGACTCCAGATGACTTAGTACATAACACAAGCCTTATGTTGAAACCAAAAGGTAGTCTATCCATGACACCGCCTCCGCACTTTATTAACGACTGAAGAAATATAATATATGTACTTAATTTTAATTAACTTTGAAGTAATATCTTGTTTTTCTGTATTTGGTGTTAAATATTACTTATATTTAGTATCGTTTTAAAATTATTTGCTAAATGAACAATAAACGTGTCTAAATTTACAGAAAGAAAAAATACTTAAACATCCATACAATTAATAAAAAATCATAAAGACTTCAAAATCTCAATCAATTGTCTCTTTTTTGATTATATGGCGAATTCCTAGAAAAAAAAATGTACTTATGGCCAACACTGAGAATGGTGAACCTGGTTATTATTCTAGGTTTCCATGGTCGCAGCATTTTTCTCTCAGATTCTCACCGTGAACTGCACCTTAAGAAAGGCCTTATCAGTGCTGCGAGACGTATACTTATCGTATTTGAATGATTACTTCTTCTTACGTATGACATACGTTAAATAGCTTCCTGGATATCTGGTACACTAATAAGACTTAGTACTGAATGACAAACAAAACAAGTAAACAAATAATCAATATCATACTACTAAGTCGTAGTAGTGTCGAATCGAACGCCTTATTTCACCAAATGGAGGAAATTTGAAGTTATATTGATTCTATGGATGACCTCGTGTTATATCTATGCTGTACAGATGTCAGGCCCAGAGGAAGTTTTTAATTTTAAACCTCCATAAATAATCAAACTTATTTATCCTAGCAAGTTACTCGGATTCATACCATGACAGAAACTATATTAAAAACTTATTATATTTCCCATGAGAAAAATTTTAATCGGAGTTATCAAATCAAAGAATGAAGGACAACGGCCATTCATTGTCATTACGATCGATTTAATAATTCCACAGTGACGAGATTAAATCCACCAGTGCTAGCACAATAACCATTCTTAAGCATTTTGAAGGTGGTGAGGGGGGTTAAAAACATTTTATATTTTGGGAAGAAAAATCTTAAGTACTACTAGTTGCAGGTATCTTAGAATTATACTGTAAAATATCATGGTTTTGGAAATTATCTAAGCCCTCGCTAGTGCCGGTGCCGCTTTGACAGTTGTACGATAATATTTCATATAGTTCGATAATTTTAGATAATTAGTACGATAATCCCATAATTAAGAAATATAAACTCATCTGGCAACCCTGGCTGGGCACGTTCAATGAATGAATGAAATCAAATCAATATAATAAATAATAAGCAAACTAAATTCTCTAGATTTTTGTACTATTTATTATTGTTACGTATTGGAATCTTTGAAATATTGTGGATTTTATAGTGTGCAACCTAAACATAAACATTAACACGTAGCGTAGGTAAATTAAAATAACCTATTTGGGTTGTAGTATTATTTGGTTAATTTCAGATTGAAATCATGTTGCAACATCTTTTAGGTAAGCTTCAATAAAAATGCATAAAATCCTGGAGTTCCAAGCGGTGATACTGGGAGCAGGCAGGGGTTCTCGGATGCCTGATGTGGGAGGTACAGTGTCAAAATGCCTCTTGCCAGTAGGACCCTACCCTGTGCTCTGGTACTCATTGAATATGCTCGAGAGACTTGGATTTCAAGGTAAATATTATACAATTAGCAAAGACCAATACTACTACTTATTTGGCATAAAGCACCAAATTATCATAAACCATTTAATAAGTTTAGGTCCTTAAATAGATGGGACATAACAAAGTCAAGGTGAAAACCAAATCATTACATTACTATATAATAGTAGTTCTACTAATTAGTATATCAATCCTTTGTTTTAGAAACCATGGTAATTGTCTTGGATGAAGATAAGTCAAACATCCTAAATGCCTTAGAAAAATGTCCCTTGAAAATTAAGTATGAGTTGATAGTCATACCCTCCGATGAGGATTGGGGCACTGCAAACTCCTTAAAACTCATAAGCAACAGAGTTACCACAGATCTCCTCGTGGTATCTGGTGATCTAATCACAAATATCAACTTAAATGATGTCCTCAACTTACATCGCAAACATGATGCGGCACTTACCACTTTATTCTTCAACAATGGGCCTGAAGAGTGGATAGAACTTCCCGGACTTAAATCTAAAGCTAAACCAGACAGGGATTTAGTTTGCATTGACAAAGAAACGCAAAGACTTGTGTTTTTAGCCAGTGCCAGTGACTTTGAAGAACAAATAACAGTGCCAAGAATTTTAATTAAGAAGTTTGATTCTATCAGCATGTACAGCAGATTGTTAGACGCACATGTATATGTAATGAAACAATGGATTGTTGACTATCTTGTTGATTCTGACAGATTCACATCAATCAAAGGTGAACTTGTACCTCACATAGTGAAAAAGCAACTGTCAAAACCTAAAAATCTATCTGAAAAGAAGGGCACCTCTGAAAAGAATGTAGATGTTACGAAAGACATTTTTGATTTTGCCGTAGAGAATGGTTATGAAAGTAAAATAAGAGATATGTCAACTTACAATGATCATAAGTTAGGAAGTAAAGGTGTTTACTTCAATGATATTCTGAGATGCTATGCGCATGTTCCTAGTAAAGACACATTTGGCATTAGAGTCAATACTCTCTCAACATTGTATTTGTCCAATACCAAGGTGAGTCATTATATTTTATTCTGAATAAATATTATTGTAGACTTAGTGAATATTTGATGGTATTTATTGCAAATACAAATTATGATAATCTAAGTATATGAACAATTCCTATTTCATCCATCAAATGAGACAACTCACTACTTACTATTTTATCAACTAATATTAATATGAGATATTCTAATTAATATTACTATTCATATTTCATTTTACAGCTTACATAGTTTAATTAAGTAATAATATATTTGAACAATAAATTTGATTAAACATGATGGAACCACCAATTATAGTTAAAATATATGCATTATTTCATATATTATTGAACTTATGATTTCAGATATTGTCAAAATGGGAAGATCTAACAGGGACCTCTATTACTGATAAATTTCATCCTAATAGTGAAGTTAAAACTAAACAAATAGACGAGTTCTGTACAGTTGGAGAAAAAAGTGTTATAAATGAGAAAACATCAATTAAAGGCTGTTTCATTGGAGCTAATTGTACAGTTGAAAACAAAGTTCGCTTGTCTAACTGTATATTGATGAACAATGTCACAATCAAAGAAGGGTAAGTATTTCATAGATTAAACATACCATAATCCTGGGGTCCTAATTCCGTCACTCATCCTTTATTTCCCAGATGAAAATGGTGAAATTTTGAAAATGTTTGAGCATTACTAAAAACTGTTGGATATTAGTTACGTTTTCACGCAAAAACTACCAAACGGATTTAGATGCATCTTGGCACATAGATAGAAAATATCCTGGAATACCATACAGACTACTTTCTATCCCTGGAAAACGTGACATCTCTCGGGAACGCGGGTAAAACCGCGGGGGACACCTAGTTAAAAATAATTATAGAATGTGCACACAAAACCTGTTCAAATGACCCCACATTTGTGAAAAATCCCTGATTTCAGACTCTATTTTCCATACCTATCAAATTGATTTAAAAATTTTCGTAAAAGTCGTTATTATGGCTAGCGTTAAAGATTAAAGAAATACGAAACTGCGAATAAGACAATACTTAGTGGATTGGCTTAGGTATATCTAAGAAACATCATAAGAAATTTATTATATAGGTAGACAAGAGGTTTCCATCCTACTACACAGTCAATTATGATATTCATGAAATAAAGGTTATAAGGTAATAAGTTGTGATGCATAATCTGACATTTTTTTACTGTACGGAACTATGATCAAAATTATATGTTTTGTATATCATTGCATATAATTAACTTACACACCTACTTACATTTATTTAATTAAATAATTTTGGAAGATTAAACAAACTTACTATTCTAATCCAAAATTGTGTTTTCGTGTCAATTGAGATTTTGACTAAACATTTGAATATTCATTTATATTTATAGTAGTATATTTCGCACCCTCAGAACGATAGGGGCTTAACTCAAAAGATCACTTTTGGCACATCTATGATTGGGTCACTTTCGCACTGAGCGGGGAGGGTGGGTCCCGGTGTTAAAGAGGCTGAAGTATCGGTATGCTTATTCTATCATTACATCGACTATGTTTTACTATTCATCGGATAGAGCGTACTTTGATTAGTTTCTCTATGATCGTAACTCCATTTCGCAAAATTTTGAGTTAAGCCTTTATAGTACTGAGGGTGCGATTTTTAGTAATATTGGTAGTGCCCGCTGGGGGTCTAAACTGAATAAATGGTTTGAAATTTTTGTACTTTTGTGTTTTCTAAGTAAGATTGAATGTCCACAGATCCGTAATTCAAAACTGCATTGTATATACGGGCGCAACAATCGATGCTGGATGCTCCTTACAATTCTGCATCGTCGGTCCTCACCATGTAGTGCCGGAATCCACCTCTAGTATCCACCAGTTGCACGCTGAAACTACTGATAACATGATAACTTTGGGATGATCCTCTTGTGTTCCAATGCTCAAATAAATAATATATTATTTATACTATGTGGTTTTCTTTTCATTTTGAAAAAGTGATCAAAATGATTTAAGTTTATTAACCTTTTGAACATCATGCCATAACGGCATTTCCATTTCCTGAACGCCAAGCCCGAAAATCAATATAATTACAATCACTTAATATGTTTTTTTTTCTGTGACTAGTTATTATCCAGTACCTATAGACGAAAATGGCGCACAGGGCACGCTTGCGTATGTTGAGTATAGTCGACATTGACGTTCAAAAGATTAACTTCCAAAGGTACCTTTATAACTAACCATTATTATAATACATTATTTGATAGGAAAAGCATATACCTAGTTGATATTGAAGACCACCACAGCTCTACCAGACAGACTTCCAAAACATTAGGTACTAATCAACTAATCAAAAAATACTTAAGTATAACAAATTTACTACTCATACAAAGCCTGATTTATACTCCTATTAATAATAGTACCTGGATGGCCAAGCATTGCTCGGGATTTCTTTAAAAACGTGACTTCTACCGTATTCTCTTTTTTAAAGCACTGTCATATAAACCTAGATGCGATAATAAAGGGCTCCCAATACCAGTATTTCTCACAAAAGATGTAACTTGAAAACCTTACCTTCTAATGACATTGTAGCAGTTTTTATGGTCTAAAATAACGGATAAAACAACAAAAAATCGATCTCGATTAACCGCCCCCGAAAACCCCTGCATACTAAATTTCATGAAAAAGGTTAGGGCCGTTTCCGAGATCCTAATTATATATATGTATATACAATAATTGCTCGTTTAAAGATTAGATAAACGCTAAAGTTTGTGAGTATGGTTGAATTTTTGTTACTTTCACGCAAAAACTTTTCCGATTTGGATGAAACTTGACACACAGATAATTTATAACCTGGATTAACAACATAGGATACTTTTTATCCCAAGACTAACATCCCTCAGGATCGCGATAAAAACGCGCAGGTGACAGCTAGTACAGGCATAAATAAGATTGTAGGAAGTAACCGATCTACTCTCTAATACCTTCTATTCAAGTACAAAATAATAACTTTCGACTTATCTAATTTGAATAATCTCTATGCCTCTGTAACAAACTGGATTATTACAGCCGTTACTTAGATCACACACGCTCCGATCAATATATATATATCCATTTACTATTAGCTAAGGTTGTTAGACATCCAAAAAGAATACAGGCAATTACCACGCGCGCCGGTATGTAGATTTACACGTCGAGATAAATCAAAGTAAATGGAACGTGGATTTCACGAACGTGTGTGGGTACCTTTAAAACTATGTCATAATTGCAACTCTATCTCTAATTTCTTTGTAACGTTATATAAGCAAGCGAGTATTGCAGTGCATCTGATGTTGCAGTGATATAGGAAAAGACCTGAATAAAAGTTAATAAATACTTCCACCGCGACCTAGAGTAACTTTTCTTACTTTGTTCCACTTTAAGGAATTACTGCAAGTAGGTTGAAGTAATAATGCACTTAATAATAATGCTTCTATAGGAAAATATCTATATGGACTACTATATAAATCTGTCTGTAGGTACATTTAACTTTTTTTGTAAATTTGACTCAATAACGCCACATTTACCTACTATTTTTTTTTCTCTGTCTGTCTATGTGGCCCTTCTATTTTAACATCTAATATGGTGTAAGGGTTCATGTAATACAACTTAAAAATGGCCATAAAACATCGAGATGCAGTTGTCATGGAAAGTCTTTTGGGAGCGAAACCATCCGAGGCTGAAATAGCTTAAACTTTAATATTTAGAATTATAAATTTTGACGAATAAGTGTAACTAAATTTAAGTAAATGCTAAGTTATTTTAATCCATGTATCGGCAATAGAAAAAATGTATGTAACACTATTATTAAGGAACCACAAGCCTCAGTTCAAAACAACGAGCTGAGCACGCGCGGAAAGATGTTAATTTTTAGAGACACAATACAATAGATCTTACAATAATTCATCGTAGAATCTCCAAAGAGTACGGACTAAGAGTCCGTAGAAAATGTAAAAAGAAATAAAAAAAAAAAAAAAAAGGGTTCATGTAAAAGTGCTGTCTTTATTTATTTTAGGATAGTTCATCACCGGCCAATCTTCAAATTTGGAAAAAAAGAAAAAAATATATTATATATATACCGAGCACTTCCAATTCTCCATCGTTTATCTTTAAACACCCTGACACTGGCGGAATTGTGTAAAATAAGCACATCTTGTGCCATTATAAAAAGAAGTGAAGTGAAGTCTATGTGTCATTTCATAACTCAAGAACAATTAGACCCATCTTGATAAAAATTAGTACCTATATAGTTGGAACATGTGATTGCGCGAATGATAGGCTATATATTATATCGATAAACGCGAGTGTAACCGCGGGGGACAGCTAGTATATAATTATATTATTTATATTTCCTCTTGTAAGTCAATAGACACTGATATTAAATTAATTTCAAGAGAAATTCAGAATATTCTATACCTAATGTTTAGTAAGGGTATGATTTAACCACGTACCAAAAAACATCCAATTTCTTGCAGACCAAGGTGATCGTTTTTTTTTTATTTTATTTGATGGCACGTGGACTGCCTGATTATGAATCATAGTTACAATCTTACTTTTTTTTATTTAAAACTGTCCCCTGCAGATTAATCCGTGGTTTTCGCCATTCACAAATCTCACCAAAATCACATGTTCGAACTATATAGATACCAAATTTTCATTATCATCAGTCAAATCATTCTTGAGTTATAAAAGGACATACAGAGACAGAAAATGTATGTCGGTGTATCATAAAACGAATATTTACGAAATAAATATAATAATACAGACAGATCCTACAGATTTATGTAGTAGTATAGATAAATACTTACAGAATTGTTCACTCATAATAATTATATACTTGTGAAATATCACTCGATTGGTATAAGATACCTATCATATAAAATATTATATGTAGTTAATATTTTCCACTACGATGTTCCCAATAACGAAATACTCATTAACCAATAAGAATTGTTTGTAAACAACACTACCAAATTGACTATGAAGACATATGGACATAGGTACTTATAGATTTACCTTTCCCTCAGTCGCAACGCAACTATTTCTTGTAGGTAAGTGCCTAAGTAGTTTAACGACTGCTCATAAAATGATGCACTTTGTAGGTAATAAATTATGTTGGATTTTAAATAAAGCTAGAAATGTGTTCAAATGGAAAGTTGGTCCAAAATATGGGCTATATATTTTTGGAAGATATTGTTATCTATACCCATATCAAGATTATCATGAGTGCTTTAATATAAAGCAATTAACCTAATATGTCTGTTAACAATAGTAGTATTTGTTTAAGTAAACTAAAAATCTATTTGTTCCTTTTTATTTCAAATTCATTTATTGCAAGTAACACGACCCATAGATTAAAAACATTAAAAGCAAAATTACACATTAAAAATAAATTAAAAATTATAAGCAATATTATTTAGAAGAACACGGATTACTGTCTCATCGCCATAATTAACAATAAATAAATACCTGCTAACAAAAGTAGGTGTTTGTATAAGTAAAGTAAAAATCTATTTGTTCCGTTCCTTTCCAAAATTGTTTAGAAGTACACCGATTACTGTCTCGTTGCAATAATTTGTAATAGTAAATATCGTGATCTGAAAGGAAAAGTTTTCACAATCAAATTTAGTAATTTAGCGGTGTAGACAGGCGCCACTATACGACTATTGCAACAAATATTGGACATTGCGTGCTAGAGATCGGGCTAGCTACATAGTTGATGTAACGAGTATTCGTATGTAGTTCCTATTATATAATATCTACTAATACTAGTTCTGAAAACTTAGCTCGAAAGAATAGCAGCATGTATCGGAATAATAATCATAAAATTCGATGCGGCTTTTATTGATTTGGCTGATTCGCATTGCTCTTGCACTTGTGTTTTACTAACTTGTTTCTCCTTTGTGAAATAAATGTTCATTTTAAACTCATATTATTTTACATACGTACCTATTATACATATACTATACACTATAATGAGTAAGAACGAACATGTATATAACAACACATTTACCGCAGGTAAATTGTAATTTCCTTTTACGTCAAAGGTTTATCCTTCTTTTTTACGGATTTTGCGCTTATAATGTAAGGTACTTATTAATGTTGCAACACATGAGTTAAATAATGCACATTGAAATTGTGACTTTTATCTCTAGGTGATTATGTATATGTAGGTAGATAGGTACATGTATTGCCCGTTGAAGTCTTCTATAAGAAAACCTTATAGGGATAAAGCTAGGTTGGACAATATTTATTTTATTCTCCAATATAAGTCCCAATCGATTTATTTTTAAATAAAAACAATAAATAACAAAAGTATTGATTAATTAATTATTTATTAATTAAAAACAATAATTAAAATTTTACGTAACTGGGTCAAATTATATTTTAAAACCTGTATCTAGTTACTTACTACTTACTAAAAATTTTTTTTTTAAATTGTACATTTACAATAAAAGTACCTACAATTAAATTCCCTGTATCTAAATACCTACTATTACCTACTAGCGATCCACCCCGGCTTCGTTTGAGTGGGATACCATACTTATTGTCGTCTCTGGGACTTAAGTTGTTAAGTCGCATGTGCCTGTAATAATAGGTTGGGGAAAAAGTTCCTTCGCATTTTTTAAGAAAATTCAAAACATTTTTAATATAGTTTATTTACATTTAACTAAAGTATGTAGGTACCATTTTGTTCGATAACTTTTTGCCATCTTGTAGGTAGGGATAAGATCCCATTGCTATAGAAATTTTGGGACTTCTGATCAAAATACTGCGACAAGTGGTTTTGACAGTCCTCTCGTGATGTTAACCTGACACTGCCTAAATAATTCTGAAGAGACCGAAACAGGTGGAAATCTGAAGGTGCAAGGTCAGGACTATACGGCGGATGCATTAACACCTCCCAGCCAAACTCTCTTAATTTTTGCTGAGTGGCTAAAGATGTGTGAGGTCTAGCGTTATCATGATGAAAAACCACACCCCTTCTGTTCATTAATTCCGGCCGCTTTCTCTCAACTTCTTGCTTTAATCTCATCAGTTGTTCGCAGTAGAGTTCAGAATCGATGGTCCTGCCTGGTGGTAACAGCTCATAATGAATAATGCCCTTCCAATCCCACCACACACACAGCATCACCTTGTTGCGAGTTAACCCGTGTTTCGCCACAGTCTGTGAAGCCTGACCGGCCTTTGACCACGACCTTTTTCGCACGTTCTTGTCGTACGTGATCCACTTTTCATCACCAGTTATCAGCTTCTTCAAAAATGGTTCGGTTTCATGACGTCGTAATAAAGAATCACAAATGAGTACACGGTTCATTAGGTTTCTTTCAGTGAGCTCGTGAGGTGCCCAAATATCTAGCTTTTTTGTGTACCCCGTTTTTTTCAAATGCGCCAAAACTGTTTTGTGGTCAATTCCCAGTTTTTCAGCTACGTCGTAACTACTGATATGCCGATCTTGTTTCACTTTTTCAAAAATGGCATCCATTTTATCCGTAATGGGGCGACCAGAGCGACGTGCATCTTTGACATCAAAATTTCCGGATTGAAAACGCTTAAACCAAATTTATGCTACTCTCACAGACACTGCAATAGGTCCATAAACATCCCATTTTTTTTTCGCGGCTTGAGTTCCATTTTACCTTTTTTGTAGTAAAATTTTAAAATGAATCGAATTTCTTCATTAGATTCACTCATCTTGGCGGTACGAAAAACAAATGCAAATCACACATTTTCCTAATTTGAATATGGAATTATGTTCTTTAAAATTTAAACTTTCAATGATACCAAAACCAGCCAGATACAAATAGTACAGCCAAAGAGATTTTATTACAAGTTTATACATATATACTATAATGCGAAAAGACTTTTTCCCCAACCTAATATTACCGGCCCCTTTCGAACCTTCCCTCTACAACCTGTCCCTTTCTAACCGAAACACAGTAATACAGATACCTACACTACTGCTTCATTTCAGAAATGCGCTAGGCATGGGTATGGTGGTAGTCCTGCCCCGGATGAACTCTGCACTAAGAGCTCTAATACTTCTGACTTAGTGTACGTTCAAACTGTACAAGTGACTTTGTTTTATAATAGATGTAGGTACTAGGTAGAACTAAAATGTAAATAAATAATATCCCAAACTAAGCAGAGCTTATACGATATTTACATACAGACACGTTCATGTACACAATTGTTTGTCCTGGGTGGGAATCGAACCCGCGACATGCGGCGGGGCAGTCAACGTCTCTAACCACCAAACCAACTGGCCCGTCAATAACTAAAAGATATTAAAAGGTATTATCTATTAATAAATTGATCGTTTTAATACAACTGCAATATTTATTCATCATTTGTCTAATATTATACCACATTACTAGATAAATCATCTAAACAAAAGTAGAAATAATATTTCATGTCAAGGCATCCAAACATCACTCTAAGTTTACGCTCTGTTTAACTTAAAGTAGGTGCCTACAAATATTTTGAGAGGTCATAAAAGTCATTTAAGATACCACCAACTATTTCAATAATTGTACTGTAAATGGTACTTTAGATAATTTTTGTAATATCCTGCCCACTATAGTAATAATTATTTTATCTTATAATTACTAGCAAATTAAGTACACTATTTAAGACCAAATTTATAATAAATCCATAAATTAATTGTAGTATTTTTAACTTTTAACATTCAAATGGATTTAGGCAAACACATTCCACGCAATGCATGTTCTAGCTATAAGTCAACAGTCATAAGTAGTTGTTGCAATAAGTTAGATTAACCATCTTCTTTTATTATTTGTTGCAGAATTCTAAAAATTATAATATAATTGGTATTAGAATTCTACAAAAATTCTTAAATTGATCCAGTACAAACCTCTTTTCTGCATTTGATAGGCCAATTCTAGCGAAAGGTTTTAGGCTATTTAACATCACGCTATGACCCTTAGGAGCTAAAAGAAAAAAAGAACGCTAAGCGACTTTTTGTATAGACATTTTAAAAACTGTAGAATACATAGAATACATTTTACCCCTGACGGGAACGCAGGAACAGTGAATGTTATATAAAATAACTTTCTACTAATGTCAAGCAATGACCACTACCCTTCTAAGTGCGGAAATATTTCTAAATTCAAATTATAAATTGTATACCTAGTCAACAGACTTACACAAATTCGATGTTAACCTTACAAAGTCACGGGTATCATACTTTTTTTGATCTTATTGATTAAAACTCCAGTGAAACAGGTAATTTGAATTTCGAGCAGTTGTCGGCAACCTTGAAAATTTCCAAAAAATTGGCGACCAAATTTATGGAACACTGAGATTGAAATTCTAAATACTCTAATGTCAACTGGCAGCTTCATAAGATATATTTTAGTACAATGAAAGTGGTGCAACGTCTGCAGCCGGTCTGTCGACGGACGCCGTCTTCGTCGCGGGCGCAACACCTAGAGCAAAGCAAAACCAATCCAAGACAGTCCACGCAGTACTTTCCCGTACCGCGCACGCGTACACCTGCCATACTTACAACAGTCGGAAACGTTCCGAAATTACGTGATTCCATTTAAAGCCATTCCTATTCAAAGTGTAGCTACACATAAAGCTCTTCAATATATGCAATATAAAACCTATTGTATAACGGGTTACTGTTTAGTACCCTGTATTCGTGTATTATTGCAAGATATTTTTTTAGTGTTTATTGACATATTAAAGAAAGCAAAAAAATGGGAGAGATCTTCTGTTAGCAGTTGATCTCAAGCTCTCAGGTAAGTTTTATTTGTTTATTTACTTTCATCTTTAAATGATTTACACCATATCTTCTTTGGAAGGATCACTCTTAAACATGCATTATTTTAAAATCTTATATGTAATTAAATTGATTTGGTGTTCAAGCATTAAATGAGACAAAATATTACTCGAAAATATACCTACTCATGAAATGCGGAAAATATTAAACCCTGTCCTCAATGTTATTTATTACCAACGCGTTTATAACTTGTTTTTCACAAATAGGTCAAGTCAAATTAAGTGAAAAACTGCACGTTATTAGACACGACTTAATAGACATAAAGGTAAAGTGTTAGCCTTCGCCCTGTGGTTTCACTTACGTTCCTGACATAAGAAATCTCTTTTCCGGTTTGAAAAGTGTATTTCACGAGTTAGGAGCAGGACTCTTTTAAAATATACAAAAGTATCACACATTGCATTTAGTTATCTCCCCGCAAAAATGAATAAAATATTTGTCAGTAAAAAAATATTTCTTGATGATTTTTACGAAAAAGAATTAGCTTAAGAAGAGAAAAAGCCTGTCTAATTATAGTTTGGAGTTCATATTCTTTTTTGTTAAGTATCATTATTTAACAAGCGCCTGACTTAAAGTTATAACATTTATTACGAGCGCTTTTTAGTGTCATTATACTAATCCCGAAGACTTTAGACAACATGCAGGAAAAGATCTCTGATCTTCCTTTTAAATCATTTACAAATCTTATCTCTCATTTCTTACATCACTATGAATAAAATGATTGAAATTAATAATTGCACACAAAAAACATCTCACAAACTCATAAAAGCGAAAGAACGAAATCGTATGTTTTTATATTATGTCATGATGATAGTATGTCGAAAACACATTGAGAGCACTAGTCCAATGTCAAGTCAATTGGTCATAAACAAAGACAAAAATTACGTCAAACAAGATAGCGGTTATTTCGAGGAAATGCTTCCGAGTTCGTAACGTAGGCACGTCACGTAAAAACATCCACGCCTCAATGCGAACCGCGATCATTTCCAAGTTAACGTAACCATTAAAAACTAGCATTACGTTAGTCTATTCTTCTAGAATAAATATAGAAAAAATACGTTTACATTTTTACATCACTTCTCTACTTTACATCTCAGTAGTTTTGAAATACAAAGGTCATCGCAAACAGATCGAATACGTTGCGTAAACTAGCCCGAGTCCCTGATTGAATGATCGATCAAAAACAAATTTACGTTAATTTTAACCTTTGAATAAAGAATATATTAGCAAACGCATAATTTAATAAGTTGCTGCGCTTCGAGACATTAAGGTCTGTTATAATGCTTTTTTTTAAATTAAACTTTAATCTATGGTAGTTGACGATTGAGCCACGTATGGCAAGCACACTATGCTTCTCAAGCTTGCCAGAATCCACCGATAATTGCTAGATTATAAAGATGTTCAGCTGGAGAGTGGTAACCAGATAGGCTGTTACTACACAGTACTCTATCTGGGTGCGATGGGCCATAGATGAATGAACAAACGCATAATTTACTTTTTTTTTATATTTTCGTAGCTATGATATATCAGTTTGCAACTGTACTGCTTTGGTAAACAAAGAAATAACATATTCATGTTTCTTGAGCATCTCAAAGTGACCTTCCAACGAGGATGTGTGAAAATATTTTACCTACCTGAAGCCAATGAGACTTTATGGTTTTAAGTATTAGATTCTAAAATTGTTTATCCAAGTAAGTACACATTTCTTAACGGCTTAAGCAAATTTGCATAGAAGTTATACCCAGTTCTTTGGAATTCTGTTCATAATTTGAATCGTATGCTCCTACGTAGCCAAATAAAACAATTGCCACTCATAGTCAATAACTTTCAGCTTTGCCAAATGAAAACAATATTAAAGAAGCAAGTTTACAAAACATTCATGGAAGTAAATGATGATGATACTTAATCTGTTACTAAATATTTTCTGCGCTAACGGTACCGACATACATACATACATGAGATTTCCTTACAAGCCACAACTCATTCTAGGTTATATTTCCTGGTGTTAAAAGTTGGCAAATGCATTGCGTAAATTGCATGGATCGAATCTGCAATTTTGGAATTTTAACCTTATCGGATAAGACAGTAGTGTTATTAATGTTTAATATTTCTATTTTTGTCACGAATAGACAGCATTACACAATATTAGTTGTGGAGCCTTGGCTTGGTGTCCACTATGAACGCGCTGCACGTGCGTGCATTAAGCAAGGCACTACCGACGCCGGGCCCAGGTGACTTCGACGCGCTTGCAAAACGCATCGCTTTCTAATTAATTACTGGAACCTACAAAAATTTATAAAAACGCTACAATTAATGCAAAATTCATGGTTCATTACTTCAGTCAGTTAAAAGAAAAAATTATCTTGGAGACAATAACTGTTGAACGATAGAAAACAAACAGAAAACCTGGTAAAATTAATAGTTAATACCTATATAGTGAATCAACTGCTCTATAGGCAATAGAACCAGAATATATTTAGCGTTCAAACTTCTAGACAGCATTATTATTATTAATTTTTTATACCAACGTGTTCTTCGCACGCAAACTTGTTAGTGGTTACGCAAATCGAAATCGCTACATGAACGCCCCCGAGCATTTCTTTATAACTTTTCCCATCGTCCATCCACGACTGAATTATAGGAAGTCTATAGTAATAACCAGTCTATAATTAAATAATCTTCTCTGTGTTTAATAAGATTGTACTACTCCCCTCTCTTGAACTCGTATATAATTAATCTGTAAAAAAGCATTGTATTTCTAAATACCAATTATAAAAATTTAAGTCATGTTTTATCTTAGAATGTCACCATCTAAATATTTTTACATACGTTCGAGAACTAGATTTTAAGCGAGTATATTGGCTAATATCGTTGCTTGAATATTAGTTTGCATGTAATGGATAGTTAACAAAACACTTCCTTATTTTTAAAAATTCAAAAAATGTTACCTATACACTGCTATAAAATGTATAATAAATCAAAATGTATCCAATAAACTCATAAACTCATAATTTGAGAGAACATTATGAAATTTCTAAAACCAATTATTTGTTATGGCAATAATATGTTTGATCCCAATATTATATAACACAATTCTAATGGCATTTTAATAACATGACATATGATCTCATTACACTGGGCTGATGGACCTCCAGGAAGAGTCGGTGATGTGTGAAAGTTCATCGCAAATTACACAAGAGAATCATTTGATACGGCAGCTGTAGTGCAGTGCAGTAGGTAAATATGTAAAGCTGATTGCACAACTGTTGCAGAACATTACGTCCCTACGGTTTAATGCACTGTTTCTGTATTACAGCACATGCGTTAGTTGCGATACTTACAGTAACAATAAGGGGCAAATTCATTGATGATAACGCGAGACATTTTTCACTCACGGCCTTCTGATCGCAAACCAAGCAGTTAAAAAAATTCAAAATTCAAAACCATTTATTCAGTTTAGGCCTTCGGAGGGCACTTATGAAGATCAAATTTAAAGTTACTGAAGCTACAACCGGTTCGGAAGTCAGCCTTCAACTGAGAAGAACCGGCAAGAAACTCAGCAAGGTTACATTCTTTAGTTGCTTGTACGTTGGAAACCAGATAACTGACATACTTATATATATATCTGTCCCCCGCGGTTATACCCGCGTTCCCGAGGGATATCACATTTTCCCGTAAAAAAGTAGCCTATATGTTATTCCAGGAAATGCTCTATCTATGTACCAAGTTTCATCTATATCCGTTTAATATTTTTGAGTGAAAGAGTAACAAACATACTTACATACAAATCTTTCCTCTTTATAATATTAGTATAGATATATATATACATACATACTTACACTCAGACACAGAACAAACAGTCCATTCACACAATTGTTTGTCCTGCGTGGAAATCGAACAACCAAGCCAACTAGACCTTTGATTGATGAACCTCGAATCTACTGCATTAACCAAATATGAGGCATCATTTATTGAGACCTCATTTTTCATAGAGCTGATGAGGAGCTCTAATTTTCCGTCAAATGACGGCTATAAATTGCTAACACAAAAATTCAGTATTATGAGGGCCCATTACCTAACCTCATTCCTTTATTATATGGTAAATCTGTATTATCATGCTATTCCCAATTGTATAGATAGTTGAAACATATTTAATAAGTTATATAATACTTGCGGTCCCCCGCGTTTCCGGGGGATATAACATTTTCCCGGCACAAAAAGTATCCTATGTTACTTCTAATACCTCCAAGAATGAAACATGATGATCGGTTCAGTAGTTTTCACGTGAAAGCGTTACAAACAAACTTACATTCACATTTATAATATTAGTAGGGATTTCTAAATTGGTCTAAAATTAAACACCAATCATGCTTATCATAACGATTATGAATAAAATTCGTTAAAATTTCAACTATACATACAGCTACGGATAGAATTGAAAAGGTTGGTTAAGAAGACAGAGATAACTTAAAAACCTAAAATCATTTAAATTCAATAAAGACTTAAAAGCCTACATGGGATGAATCGCTAAAAAAAAGTGATTTCCAAAGGCTACATATGTATTTTTTTATTTATTCATAACGAACTCCTACAACATACATATAAAATATACACAATACAAATTAATTATCAATAAGGTTCTGATATGTACGAGTATGTATCTTACAGGTGTACACAACATTCACAGAACTTAGGCTACATTTAAAATAGAAAATAATAACAATAAATTAAATTACTAAATAAATAATGACCAAAAATAAATAATTCAAATGACTATAAAAACAAAAATAAAGCAATCTAGTATAAATATGGGACAGTTTTTTTTTTTAACTGACTGAGTGAGTCAGAAAACACATCAATACCTATATTATTTGTGTAAACAACGGTAACAACATTGGTAGGTACTACTTAATGCTTATTAAAATCGCTCTTGAACTTTCCCAGTAATTCCAACAATTAATTTATTTGTTCTTGCAATTAATAATATTATATTTTAATTGGTTGTAAAAATACGACGGAAATGTCAATACTTATTTTTAATATCATTCTTGAATATAAACTGCATTATTTCATTTTCATATCAACCTTTTTTAATGTCACATACGACAGATTACAGGAATATAAGAATAAAAAATAAAAAAATGTCAACCATTTAGTTTGCAATGTGAGATAGAGTCAGTATTCATCGTTTATTATTATGGCTGTTGTGACATATCCAGTGTGAATCACGAAGAAGTATTGTCATAGATAATCACTACCATAAATTTAGACAGGCGCGTATATTTGACACATATGGGCCACAGACAATATAATTTATTATTTCTATGGCTATTTACATAATCTTTCATCAAGTCTTATTTGCTAATAATTGTAATTTATGTGGCGAGTTGGATTCCTATTCAGGACAAACGTATCTATGGGCATATATTTTTTTTTGGAATAAAAAATAGTTTATTTATAGATTGAATTCAAATTAAACATAAAAATAACCTCAAAGCCCCGTTTGTTTTATGTAAATCTCTAATTGTATAAAACAAAATCACAACTTCTGTCTGTTTGTGCATTAATATTTTTTTAAACTAGTTTTCATCATCATTCAGATTTTTTCCAAAAGGTTCATGTGTACAAACCATCAATATTATCCCAAGTAGGCGATCCCTGTCTATATAAATAATAAGTGTAGTTTGTCAGCTCAGATAAGGAATTAGATATTAATCTTCGAAGAATTTTCTGGGGTATTATTATTTTTCCTTCATTGATTTTCAACCTTGCTTGTTAATCAGTAAAATATCTTGTTAATTATACGCCCTTGGTGTATGTAACTAATTTGTAGATCTGCATGGCCTTTACCCCATCAACCTTGACCTTGATCTATAAGCTCTTTGTACGTTTATTTTGAATTTGCCTTCATATCAATCTCAATAATGGATTTGCAATAATCGCAACACATAACCACAAGTACAATGAGAACAATATCGCATTATATTTTACTACTACTTCGATGACATACTGTCTTTTGTTTATTTATAAATAAAGGCGCACTACCGACTGAGCTGTTATAATTGAAGACGCTACACTGATGAATGTATAATATGTACAGGGAAATGAATTTAGTTCCGGAAGAAATTTTGCCATTTTTTTAAATACGTCAGCTTTTTATGGAATGAACTTTGCAGTAAGAGCTCTACATAGTACTTATATTACTAATAATACTATTATAAATGGGAAAGTTTGGATGTAGGGACGTTTGTTACTCAGTCACGGCTGAACGGAATTGGGTGAAATTTGGTACTGAGATAGATTATAGCCTGGAATAGTGCATAGGCTAGTGTGGTGTATGATAAAACTCCTTACATAGTCTCTATGCTAAATCGCCAGATGCCTTAATTATAACGACATTATAATGTCAACTGTCTATATATATTAATAAACGATTTTACATAATATCATGATTCATTATTGGCGACGAGAAAAAGTCAAATAAACATTGTGTAATTAGATATTATGAAATGGAAAAAGTAAGAAAATATCGTGGCACCCTACGCGGGATGCTCACACGACTCGACACCTATGTCGATCAGAGGGCAACGATGTCTGACGAAGACATTGCTGCTCGCTTCCGGAGCCTGAAGGAGACGATCCTGGCTATACGGGAGGAACAAGAGAAAATCGAGAACAAGACCGTCGACGACAAGGACGATGACGCTTATGATCAAGAACAAGAATACAGGTACGAATTCGAAGAACTTCATACAACGATAACAACCAAACTTTTAACAAAACAGACACATAATGGAGAACAACAGCACGGCCAGCAACAGCAACAACACATAAAACAAAGTGAATCCAGGCATAGAAATACACCGAAGATACAATTTCAACCCCTACAACAATCAGAAACTTTCAACAATTTCAAAAAAAGGCTAGAAGTATATTTTCGATTGAACGACATATCGGAAGGACACATGAAAACGAATATCTTACTGTCAACATTATCACCAGAGCTCCACGAGAAACTTTGCGATTTAACATTACCGGAAGAACCAATGAATATGTTATTTGCTGATATTACTGAAATACTTGACGACTACTTAGACCCAAAACCTAGCAAATGGGCACTACAGCACAAATTCATAACAAGAACGCAAAAAAACGACGAAACTGTAGCCCAGTACGCCGCAGGGTTGAAGAAACTTACCACTAACTGCGAATTCAATTGCCAACACTGTCAGAAAAATACATCGGAAACCTTTTTATCATTACAATTTATAAGGGGATTGAAAGATAGCGATGCACGTACAAAAATTTTACAAGACCGAACAGTACATACATTCAAATCACTGACACAGATTGCGATATCTATTGAAATGGGAAAGGCAGAAAACGCTTCAATGATTACTAATGAACAACCAAGTACCAGTAGTGACCACATTAACAAAATCACCCCATACAAGAGACCGGCAGGACCAGGACCAAGTCCAAGACAAATTACGACTAAAGATCTAAAAGGAAAATGTTTCCGCTGTGGTGCTGCGAATCACAAATCCAACAAATGTGGCGCTATAAACGTTACATGCCATAAATGTAATAAACTCTGTCACCTAGCCCGTGTTTGTCTTCTACGCCACTCTGATGCGAGTCTTAAAAAGAATAACCCGAATACGAACCTAGTAGAAGACTCAACGACAAGTGACCATGATGACTGGAATGATATTAATATCCTATCTGGAGAATCATCTGAGAAATATATGATAACGGTACATATTGAACACGTTAAAATAAAGATGGAATTTGACACTGGGGCTACACTAACTTCAATGTCATTACAAGACTATCAAAAACTAAACATTGGAAAAAGAATCTTCAAGACAAACATAAAGCTCAGAACCTATACTGGAGAAGTAATCAAACCAACAGGCGTGGCATACGTGCAATGCAGATGCCAAGATAAAGAATTCCATGGAAAATTGTATGTCATCAACAATAACGTCGACCCCATTTTTGGCCGCAGCTGGATGAAAGAACTCAAAACACTGAACTTAGCAGACATAAAAGCCGTACAACATACTGATAACATAGAATTAGACCAACTACTGGAGCTCTACAAAACATCAGTCTTTAGAAACGACCTTGGCGAAATACCCAATTACAGAGGACACCTAAACCTGAAAGAAAACACTAAGCCAATTTTTATAAGACCACGAAGAATGCCTTACGCTTTAAAAACCAAAGTGGATGAAGAAATAGAGCGACTATGCGCACAAGGTGTCATCACGAAAGTTGACCACTCTGAGTGGGGTACCCCAGTAGTACCAGTTGTCAAACCAAATGGGAATATCCGATTATGTGCTGATTATAAGGTTACCCTAAACAAAATTATACAAGATGAACAATATCCGATACCTATGATTGAAGATATTTTCACAGAGATGAATGGAGGTAAACTATTTTGTACACTCGACATAACTCAGGCGTACCTAAACATGGTGATGGATGAAGAGAGCGCAATGCTACAAACACTCAGTACACACAAAGGAACTTACAGAGTAAACAGGCTCATGTTCGGAGTTAAAGTCGCTCCGAGCTTATGGCAGAAATTCATGGACAAACTGTTACAAGGCCTAGAAGGCGTTAAATGTTTCTTTGATGATATAATTATACAAGGAGCTAACCAACAACAACTGCTACAGAGACTCAAACTCGTACTCGATAAACTAAAAGAAAGTAACCTTCGAGTAAACAAAGACAAGTGCCATTTTTTCCAAACAAGTATAAATTACCTTGGACACACTATCGACAAAGACGGTCTACACAAAAACAGGGACAAGATAAACGCAATAGTTAAAACAGAACACCCAAACAATACAGCAGAACTAAGAACATTTCTTGGGATAGCAAATTTTTACAACAAATTCATAATAATAAATCATGATATTATGTAAAATCGTTTATTAATATATACAGACAGTTGACATTATAATCTCGTTATAATTAAGGCATCTGGCGATTTAGCATCGAGACTATGTAAGGAGTTTTATTATACACCACATCTCTCCCCTCCTAGCTGCTGCGGATCAAGGGTGCACCCAAAAGCTGGTCGAGGTGTCGGCGCCAGACATCACCGTTGTCGGTGCGAACAATATAGTGAAGTCGGCCCAAACGTTTTACTATGTTTCCAAACTGCCACCGCTGCGTGGCACTCGTGTAGTCACGAGCCTGTACCCGATCGCCTGGGTTGAACTGTCTAATATTAACCTCTTGAAGGGTTGGTGCGGTCTTCTCTCCTTTTCTTAAAAACATAGCATGTAGTGCCGTCCGTATTTCCCTGCCGAACATAAGCTGGTACGGAGTTTGACCATTAGCATTTGGTGTCCGTCGGAGACGAGTTCTCACTGTCACTTGCTTCTCTACTAGGTTACCTCCTTCCCCCTCTAAGCTTCGTAAGATTCTCTTAACTGTCTGCACAAAACGCTCAGCTTGCCCATTGGTTGCAGGGTGGTATGGGGCGGAGGTCTTATGAGTGATCATACAATATTTTAAGTATTTTTCGAACTCTTCCGAAACGAACTGTCGACCATTATCTGAAACCAAGATGTGAGGTGTTCCGAAGGTGCAAAATAGTTCTTTCAATTTTTGTATGCACCAAGAGCTTGTAGTGGACTTGGTTGGTATAATCTCAGTCCATTTTGAGAATGCATCTACAATAATTAATAGGTGGTGTCCGTGCACAGGTCCAGCGAAATCAATATGAAGTCTTTGCCAGGGGCCATGTGGCTGTTCCCAATGATGCAGTGGTGCTTTCTCTGGTTCATTTTGTTGCAATCTACAGGTTCTACATGACTTGACTTTGGTCTCAATGTCGTTGTCAATTCCTTTCCAGTATACGAAACTGCGAGCCAATAGCTTCATCTTTACAATACCTGGGTGACCGAGGTGTAGATCGTCTAGCACTTGTTCGCGAAGTGCTTTTGGAATTAAGATGCGTGATCCTCTAAATAAACAACCATCATGCAAAGTAAATTCATTGTCCTTGTAACCGAGTGTTTTTAGTGATTGGCCAGTTTCCAATGCGTGTAGCAAAATTGTACAGTCGGCGTCATTTCTTGTTTCTGTCGCTATGACATCTGGATTAATATCAATGGTATGGATTTGCTGAAATTGAAAACTGTAATTTTGGTCAATTCTGTTGGTCTTGGTGTTTTCTACTGGAAATCTGGATAAATAATCTGCATTTGAGTTGTTCGCTGAAGTTCTGTATTCAATGTTGTAGTCAAATCCAGATAAGAAGTGAGCGTAGTGAAACAACCTCATCGTACTCATTGCTGGTAGCGTTTGATGTGGGTGAAAAATTTTTGTCAGCGGTTTATGGTCTGTAACGAGGATGAATTTTCGACCATAACAATAGTAGAAAAACTTTTTCAATCCCCAGTGTATCGCTGTAGCTTCCTTGTCGATTTGGCTGTAATTCTTCTCGTTACTTGACAGTGTTCTCGAAGCAAATGCTATAGGTCTTTCTGATCCATCTGGTAGTCTATGTGATAGTACTGCCCCGAGTCCCAGTGGCGATGCGTCTGTTGAAAGCACTAACGGCTTCTTAGAGTCAAAGTGTATCAGTATTCTTTCACTTACAATTTCTTTCTTAATTTGTATAAAAGCTTGTTCACATTCTGCAGACCATAAGAAGCTAGATTCTTTCTTTAGTAAATTGTTTAGAGGGTTCGTGATCGATGCTAGGTTTGGTATGAATTTGTTGTAAAAATTTGCTATCCCAAGAAATGTTCTTAGTTCTGCTGTATTGTTTGGGTGTTCTGTTTTAACTATTGCGTTTATCTTGTCCCTGTTTTTGTGTAGACCGTCTTTGTCGATAGTGTGTCCAAGGTAATTTATACTTGTTTGGAAAAAATGGCACTTGTCTTTGTTTACTCGAAGGTTACTTTCTTTTAGTTTATCAAGTACGAGTTTGAGTCTCTGTAGCAGTTGTTGTTGGTTACCGATGTGGTGTATGATAAAACTCCTTACATAGTCTCTATGCTAAATCGCCAGATGCCTTAATTATAACGACATTATAATGTCAACTGTCTGTATATATTAATAAACGATTTTACATAATATCATGATTTATTATTAGGAGGTAACCTAGTAGAGAAGCTAGTGACAGTGAGAACTCGTCTCCGACGGACACCAAATGCTAATGGTCAAACTCCGTACCAGCTTATGTTCGGCAGGGAAATACGCACGGCACTACATGCTATGTTTTTAAGAAAAGGAGAGAAGACCGCACCAACCCTTCAAGAGGTTAATGTTAGACAGTTCAACCCAGGCGATCGGGTACAGGCTCGTGACTACACGAGTGCCACGCAGCGGTGGCAGTTTGGAAACATAGTAAAACGTTTGGGCCGTCTTCACTATATTGTTCGCACCGACAACGGTGATGTCTGGCGCCGACACCTCGACCAGCTCTTGGGTGCACCCTTGATCCGCAGCAGCTAGGAGGGGAGAGATGTGGTGTATGATAAAACTGTCTATATATATTAATAAACGATTTTTCATAATATCATGATTCATTAGCTAGTATGATAGTATATCTCGTGAAAATAAACATCCCTCGAAAACGCGGATCCTATCTATAAAGTCGAATAATAGAGCCACAAAAATACCGTTTTTATTTCTCTTTGTCTTAGGACAATTTTTAAATAAATAATCCCATAAAATAATAAATGGAAATATAATAAGCATATTTTTTTTTTTTTATGAAAAAGCATTGTAGTCGAATTCAAAATCACCAATTCAAACTAAATTAAACAAAAATAAATCACTTTCAATAGTTCATAAAAATGAACCGACCAAATTAAGATAAATGTCCCACTTAACACAAATACCTATAGTCAGTACAGATATTGAACTTTGCGTCGTTAGTTACTCAGACCTCCAAAATTGCGGCCTAATGACCAGCGCATTACTGACTTCAATATATTCTATGACATAACACTCATAACAGTTACGTTGCAAGAGTTCTAGTTCGATGCTCCCAAACCATTGTGTCTCACAATGAGTATCTATGGCGACTATAATGCAACTGCTGTATCCGTGATATTTCATCAAAAGACAATTTTCTAAGGTTAACGTTCATTAACCTAGCAGCTAATTCATTTCTGTGCATATTACCAACTTTTATGTAAACTTATGGTGCCTAGTTATGAAACGTATTCATTTCATTCATTATTTAAATTTTAGGCTGTAACGTATTTGTATGTTGACTTTAACTTATTACTACATGAAAAGGCATGTTATAGCTTGTACTACAATATACAGAATTTTCAAACACGTAGTAGATAACTTATATAAATAATTTTATATATAATTATTACCTTAAAATTATCAATAATTACTATTATAATAATATGCTTAGATTAAAAAAATACAAATCATTCTTTGACATTTTTTCAATTTCCATCATCTTAAAAAATTGCAAGATATTTAATAAACCTGATGATAAATAAATAATAGAGGACTATGAAAAAGATAATAGTTTTATATAAAACCTAAAAGATGACAATATTGTTCAGGAAATATTCGGCACCTATAAAAACTAAAGCTGTAATATGAGTTAGAAAAATCATATTTTTAAGTCTCACATTGATTACTTCCCAAATTTAGGCGGGATAGAGAAGGAACATGGAGGAAGGTTAATTTTTTTTCAATAATAAGATTCTAGTTCTTCATATGATTTAAAATTATTAATATAAATATAACTCCTAACATAAATTAGTACCTACAAATACTAACCTAGTTATAAGGTACTGAAACATGCATGAAATAAATAATTTACACAGAAAATATGTTTACAAAATTTACTACATCCTGTTAATTATAAATGTGAAAGTTGGAATATTTAGGTGTTTATGTTTTTGACTCAAACACGCAAAAATGGCGGCACGAATTTTGACACATACAAAAATATGTTAGCACGGTTGTGGTAAATTTTTACATGTTATTGGATGGTTCTTATCTCGGGGAAATATAAGAAAAGGATCAGCCCCCTTATTCAGCTAATACAAACTTCGTCGGTGAGCCGCTTCACGGAGGCCTCGGAGAGCATATCTCTCACGTGATTAGTAGTATTCGCGTAGTAAGCGACAGGGTAATGTAAGGGAACACGCGGTTGAACCTAGTACATAATTAGTCTTATTTTTTTAGTTTTGAACTTTAGGTACCAACTATGTAAGTACATACAAAAAACCGGTATGACAGGTAGGTACACTAGAAGCATATTTGCATACACAATCTTTAAGATTTATGCAAATACATTACAATCTACATTATTCAGATATTTCAAAATCGCTGAGATCAAATAAATTATTAACACAACGAAAAATATTATATGTACCTTCACGTAAATTACTCACACACGAAAACAAATTATCTGGCACAAAATATGTGAAAAAGGTAATGATGGATGGAATTATAATATATTATTATAGACTATATCAAAACGACCTAAAACTTAGTAAAATAAAAGGAGAGAAGTGTAATATTCCTAACCCATACTCAATCAATAATTCAAACTATTTTCATGACTAATGGCTATCATTCAATGTATAAAGAATAAACCATATCCGCCTCTCGGAAATCGAGCGGTATAGAGCTAGACTACAGCGTAAGGGTCCTAGTTTAAATTCCCAAGTTGGACATGGTACAATCTCGTGTAATATCTATCTATGACGAGATCGGCAATGAACCCAAGTAACAATTTGGGGTTTAAAATATCTTCAGTGGAATGTCAGTACTGAGACCCCTACCTCTTCGGGGATAAAAGCCGTGAAGGTATTGTTGATACTCCTTCCACAATTAATAATCCTGGCGACGCTTGACGCAAACCACAGATGTTTCTTGCCGGGGTGATAAATTATTATTTGGATTATCGGAGCGCGACGTGCATAGCAATGATCCGTGCTCCAACTGGAACGCTTTTCGCATCGCAATCATTATACCACTCAGTCTTTTAACACAATAGACTCTGTTCTATATTATACAAATGTGTTACACCTCCTTCCGACAAAATTTGTTTAAATACGCATCCATAATAATCCATCGAAGTAAACTTAAATTCGATTAAAAGATCAATTGTAAAAAATTATATTCGTGCTACGCATCACGGAACGTTGAATTTCCTACACTATTACGTTTATAAGCAATAATAAATTTTATAGCAATTTATTTTATGCAATAGATCCTCACCTCCAACCTGAAAGCAGTAGGTAGGTAATCAATTTTCTAATAACTTTCTTCAAGCTAGTGGAAAAAGAAATTCTATACGGTCCGCAATGGAGAAGCCAAACCAGACCAACTCTCAAGAGAAAATAAATACTTTCGCTGACTGCTGACGACTGAACTGACCCAGTCCTGTGCACACTGTCCAAGCTGCATTTATTAGTTAGGTACCGTACTAATAATTGTCCGTTAATACTTATACATGTCTTATATTTTATACGTCTGTGCGACAGTTTCTATATCTTTGAATCGTTGCGAAAGTCAGGTAAGTATCTTAACAATAGCAGTAGCTTTTTTTTGCAATAAGTATATAATTACTTTATACAGCTATATATTTGTTGTTTTTATAAATTAATTCATTAAATACAATTATAATTAATATATACATATTGGTTTGCAAGCCAGACATGAGAAAGCTACGATTTCTTCAAGTTAATAAACCATTTAACTTCAAGTCTTAGTGATAAGATTCTAAAAAAACTTTGCTCAAAGAAATTATGCATTTAGGTTACATGCATAATAATCAGTCAACTTTGTGCTGCCATTTAAAAACCAAACTTACACCAAGAATATGCAATTTAAATGGAGGTGTATATTAAAACAGCATTGAGAACTTACGTTGTCTCATCCGTTTACCCACTTCGATACGCTTTAGGTACAGGATTCTATCTGTTTTCTTCTCCATAAACAGCGTTTAAACTGACCCCGTGACTTACTGAGCTACTGTAGTTAGTGGTCAGTGATCAGTATGTGAGATGAAGGCGGCATCGGCACAAGACAAGGACGCTGCAATGTTTGTTCACATTGCATTTTGCCAGACGACTCTTGCGTCACTCGGTCACGGAGTAAGATACCCTATTTCATCATCACTCACCGTTTTTAAAAAGAACATTAAATATTTTTTTTACAAAGAAGGTTTTTGTTGTTATGGACATTTTTTTATTTTATTTTGTAATAAAGCCAGAAGAACATACGTTTACTATGTATAAGTTATTCAGTTAAATCAAGATTAAGCTTTTTAATTATTTTACTTACAAAAATAGATTATAAAAAAAAGTTAAATCTAATTTTACTTGTGATCTTAAAATTAGATATTAATGCAGAAAGTTTAAAGAATAATCAAGCTTACCGAAATACTCTCAACTATTACGACTCAATTATGATTGGTTCAATTTATGGAAGTTAATTATTCAATTCACTTTCACAGGAAACAACGCTTATGTCAAGCGTACCTACTGTCATCAGTACATTGCGCGTAACACAACAACTGTTCTATTGGAGCTGAGATTTCTTTTATAGAAATCAACAATAGACACTCTTACAAATTACACACCTCCCACGAAGAGGAAGTAATCTAAAGCGATCGTACCACCATCGTGACTTTTTTAATGCGAATTATATTCAATTCAATGGCTCTCATATTCAATGATAGATTCAATTTTAGGGTTCAAAATGATAAAAAAGAGACCCCTTTCATGGTAATTTAATGTCTGATTGGAAGTCTGTCATGGTTTTTCTCAATAAATCAATCACTCAAAAACTAATTGACAATACAGACCCCTCCTCAGCGCAGGCGCCAATAGATAATATGTGACCCCTTTTTACCTACAATTGGTATATTTATCTCAAAATATGAACGAAATACATAAATACACAATGCAAAAATGTCTTCATGACCCTAATCCCCAAAACGACAGGCAGAGGAGTACTTACTATTTTGAGTCACAATGTGACGTAATGGTAAGTAGTATTGCTGGCTCTCAGTTATTATTCCCGCACCAAGAAATATTTATTGTACTCTGCCCGACCAGGGAATCGAACCCAGGACCTGCAGCTTCTCGTAGAGCTTTATAAAGCTCGACTTTGCAATGCCGACTATCTAATTGGATTTATTATTTTGTTACGTCAAAGACAACGCGGAAAGGCTATTATCAGATTTTACAGTGGAACGATAACCTAGTATTCTATACCTCAGTCTGAATATATGATATCAGAGTTCATATTATTTCATTATTTCTCAGCGTGCTATGGAATTCATAATGCTTTTACGTACAATAATAATCTTACATTTAATTCTTCCATAGACATTCATTACACACGACCATCTGATCCCAAACTAAGCAGAGCTTGTACTATGGAAACCAGACAATTAATATGCTACTTTATTCTTAATACATACTTAAATATATGTTTATGTTTACATAGAGCAAACAAAAATGTTTGTCGTAAGTGGGAATCGAATCCACGACCTGCAGCGTGGCAGTCAGTGTCACTAATCATGGCAACTGGCCCGTCTAATTGACGCTAAGAAGAAAAAAAACGAATTCACCCGAACTTTTCAAGTTATAGGCGTAAGGTCTTACATAATAAATTAACTTTGAGACTAGTCAAGAGTATTTAAACACTTTCTCTAATAGATCTCAGTTACGCACCATATAATAACTTGTTAATACTTTTAAAGCAACCATAATGAAAATATTACGACCAAATTCTCATAAAATAATGACGTTGTATAAAACTCTCTGTAGTCCGATATTCTTGTAATTAGTGAAAACAATTGTATGTTATTTCATCGTTTGAGTTTTCGTTATAATATGTAGATTCTATATATAAATATTATAAAATGAGTTTAATTGAATAATTACATAGAGCAATTACTGTAAAGTATCGAACAGTTTTTCAGTTATTGTTATCAAGGTTAAGAGTAATATATCAATCAAATACCTCCTTTAAATCAAAGTTTTTCCCTCCCTGTTGGATTTTAAAACTAGTTCTAACAAAGACATTAAAATATATTTTGCATACAAATAAAGCCCCTAAAAAGAAAAAAATATATGATAATAAAATATTTTTAAAATTTTAATATTAATAGAGCATATCCCAAACTCAGCAAACCATTCTCTACTTTCTGTAAAGTACAAAGCTAAACAATATATTGATGTACGCTAGTCAAGCTTTACACAGTAAGTGCATTCTTGGTGTAAGGGAACTTTCTCGTGCACCTGTGACCTCATTAATAACACGTCTCGAAGAACCGATACTAGTTTTTTCCCGACGAGACACCATTAATACCCGATATTTCTCCACGTTTATTGATTTACTTGGAAAAACAGCTGTTCTTTCTTTCTAATTTATTACCTATTTAAAAACATTTGTCAATTACATTAAACGATGAGATTGAAAAAGCAAATAAATGTAGAAATTGTTGACAGTTGAAAGTTAGTTGTTTATGGACAAGGGTTTGTGTACCAGTCGCATGTTTTTTTTGGTTACGCGCTTTAAGCGACATTCAGCCATCGCTAATCATTGCACACGTTCACAAATTCAGTGGCACCGTAATGAGGAGTTTGTTTCTATAAATGCCACAGATACATCGAATCAGACACGCTATAGTAGCTCATATGTATATATGAACCTCCACGTTTTTTAAACAACTACTCAACAGTAGTACAATGGTATCTCTCGAGAAATTACTTACGTTGGCTTTACTAGAGATTTTAAAAATTTTGCTTGCTTTGAAACTGTCTATTGGATAAACCCCATTAACGATCGAAAGAAGATAGTATCGTAAAATGCAATACCGCCGAGTTGCGAACACGCTTCTCGCGCACGTTATAACAGAATAACTTTGCACGCGCGTAAAATCGATACAAATAAAAGTCTGCTTTTTGTGCCTCTGCGCGTATAGCATACGCCTGCGATGGATACCTACCTACTAAAGCCTGGGGAATCATTTATCTATAGTTGTATATTTAATTAAATTCATTGCCTTTATATATTATAATTTATTTATATTTAGCAACTTTAAAATGTCATGGAAATTCAACGTTAGAGTCTGACCATTCATTCTTATGAATGTCTTATGTCTGTGAAGGCCTATTTGATTAAATACATTCTATACGCAGTCCTTAAACTCAGCCAGTTGAAATTTTCACAAATGATTGATGATGATATTTCTGTTGCCGCTATAACAGCATACTAAAAACAGAATAAAATATTTTTTTAATGGGGCTTCCATACAACAAACGTGATATTTTGCTCGATATTTTATTTATGATATGTACCTTCAAATTTGTACGGAAACTCCGTTGGGCGAGTCCAACTCCCACTTATCCGATTTTTTTTAACGTCACCTTCGCTATACTATCATAATAATACCTATTGCATCTGGATAAATTATACAACAAATTGGTTTATTACATTTATTTCTACCTATAAATATTTTTTATCACATCTCATGATCTCGCCATAAATTGCGTCGTGAGTCCGTGCTTGTAAATTACATCACATCATCTAATCTTTCTGCGGAACAGGTATTTAATTACAGATTTCGTAGTTCTTACTTTAACAATCTTAACTATAGGTAGTAATTTATGCAAAATTGCCGAATCGTGCGGAGAAAATAAGTAGTAACAATTATCAGGATGTTTGCATATGATATAAACCACTAGAATTAAATAATACCTGGCGATAGTTTGACGTTAATTTTGCATATTATCTAATAATTTAAAATTAGGACCGATCTTCATCCAAACAACTTCTGTACCGCAGACTAAAATAGATAACATCATAAAAAGATTAATGTTTGATAAATATTTATAATATTAATAGTAGCTTATTTCAATTTCATAAACTGTCTTAGTCAAGATTTATCTTTAATTTAGAGGTCACATAAATTTCAATTAAGTTGATAAGGTATATGTTATACTAGCTGTTCCCCCGCGTTCCCGAGGGATGTCACGTTTTCCCCGGGATAAAAAGTAGCCTATATGTTAGTCCAGGATATGCTCTAACTATGTGCCAATTTGCATCTAAATACGTTTAGTGGTTTTTGCGTGACAGAGTAACAAACATCCATATATACAAACTCTATTTAAGCATGTATAATATTATTTACACTAATTTGTATTTTTGTATGTAACGAATAAACTTAAAACTACTGGACCGATTTCAAAAATTCTTTCAGCATTGTGAAGCTTCACTATCCCCGGGTGACATAGGCTATATATTATATTTTTAAGAAGTTAGGGATACTAACTAAACCTCCAATAATGTAACCCAATGAAAAAAAAACTTACATCGCGTGCGCTGCGAAAACTATTGATGATAGAAAGAACAAAATAATGTAAAGTAAAATCACTCGGAATCGCGAGAGAAACCGTGGGGGACAGCTATAGGATATAAACCATAAGCCCGATCCACGAAGTAAGAACCCGCGGTTCCGAGAGAGCTATTGTTTTCCTGTATAAGCAGTATCCTAATTTGACCCAGAGAATATTCCAAGTTTCATTTAAATCCGTTCAGCTTTTTATGTGCCTAAGTTAAATTGGTCTCAGTATTGGGGACTGCTATCTTTTAATAAAGAAAGAAAAATGAAATGCGATTTTTATTTTATTTACCTATTAATGTAAAATGCAACTCATACTTTGAAGCCAATAAATATGAATTTCAATTAATTCAATAAATCCACGATTGTTATTTGAATGTTTGAAAATAACTAAATTATTAAACATTACATTACGAGTTGGTAAGGCAATAAAAGTAAATCAAATATAATTTCATTTATATTTAATTAATCACTGTTAATTATCATAGTTAATAATTTGGGATCGGATAGTCTGCAAAGCAATAACACCTTTGTAGCAAGTGGTCCACTAGGCATAGTTTCCATTGAACGACTATAACAACAATGTAAAACGACTTTATATGAATTCGAACTTTGTTTATTTTATATTTAAAAAAAAAGATTTTAGACCATCGTTACTATTAGTCAGAAACATTACAAATAAACTTCAGCATATTATCAATACCTTGTTTATTAAGTAACAGACTATAATAGATAATAATGATAGCGATCCGTCATCAGATGGTCAAACCAACAGGCCAATTATTTGTGTGTATGAACATGTCTATTTGTTATGTGTATGGGTGTGTCTCCATATAGATATGTATTAAATAAATCCAGACAAATCTCCGTAGTTTTAGATTGTAACGATTAAGGTTATATATAATCAGAGGCGGCCTTAGGGGGTGAAGAACGGGGCAATCTCCCGGGGCCTCGCGCAACCCAAGCAATTAAAAAAATATATGGATTTCTAATTTTACTTATTTGTATAACTTTGGCATCACATACTTTTCACGAAGGACAAAAGGCCTCGCAATGACCTGCCGCCCGGAGCCTCGCAATGGGTAAGGCCATCGGTGTATATAAGATTTTCTATTATAATCATTACATAGTATAAGCAATGTCGCTCCTGCTGTTTGTACGCTTAGTTCTTTTAAACTTCGCAACGGGTTTTATGCATTTTTCGGCAATAGATAGAGTGATTCGGGTTTTTATGTATTATATATTTAACATCACTCAGGAACGCGAGTGAAACCGCGGAGGACAGCTCGTAAATAAATACATAAAAAAGTAGTAAACCGGTTATCTAACCAAAGTACCTACTTGATTTTTTCTTAGTTTGGGATCTAATGAATAGAAATACAATTTATTATTGTAAACTTTTCTTACAAGCTCTTATAAATGGTTTTGACCTCTGTTAACCCTAAAAATATCCTGTTATTATTTATTTATTATTATTTCTATTCAATATTATTAATAACCAATAGGACCAACGTAGCATCTTGTTTACACAAAAGAGACAGTGACCGCCTTAACAAGTACAAAAGGAGAAAGTACTTGGCGAGTGCATGCAGCATGCGCTTGAGTTGCACCACTCCATCTCAATTATGTTCACAAGAAAGAAAACAACGTTAAGAGACGTCGTAATACACCTTATATTTAGTTTTGTTTCCTACTATTTAGTTTAAAATTATGCTTATTATATATCTACTTAGTAATTTAAAGGAACACGTCAATCGTCAAGACTTATGATAGTATATACTCATTGAGTAATATTAGCAGTTAAAGATGGTCCTTGAAACGCTATTTGCTCTGACCAATATTTACATCAAGTTATGATTGGAAAATTATTTTCTACAAAAAAGTTTCATACAAACTGCATTTTACCAGCAAAGGATTTGAGTTTCTGATAACCATTCCTAAAGTGGACCCCTTAGCCCGTTCAGGAATACGAATAAGGTTTCTAAAATTTTATGATCCTGACTTAGGCATTGAGTTGTTTTTTTTATACCACATATGCCGCAAACAAGCACACGATCCACCTGATGGTAAGTGGTTACCGCCGCGTATGAACATTTGGAACACCAGAGTATCACCAATGCGTTGTCGACCCTGAAACGTGAAGTTGTTTAGTCTCATGTGCCTGTAATTTTACCGTCTCCCTTACTTTTCTAACCGAAACATACAAGGGCACAACTGCTTCACGGCGGAAATGGGTAAGGTGGTAGTAATTCTCCGGACGAACTCTACCCTAAGAGCTCTACTACTCAAAAAAACTAAGTATAGAAGATATATTTCCTTTATTGCACTAGGGACATAAAAAAACTTTTTCTCTAGTTACATATTTGCATTATTTTACATAGGTAACATATAGGTACCTTAGATACCTGCCGTTTCTAGAACATAACCAGTCAGGTTACATACAGTGCGTAGCGTGTCAGTACGATACGGTTCGTGGTCGAATCGCGTCGATGTCTTTTATTAGAACAGAGCATCGATCGGTGAATGCGCGTGCGATTCAATAACTCCTTGTTAAATTAATTTTGTTAGATTATATCTAAAAGTAATTTATTATAAATTTCATCAGTTTTATGATTGTGATATAAAATATTTAAAAAAAAAAGAATAATAATTTATTTATTTAAATTTGTAATAATGGTATCTTGCATAAAAAGGTACCACTTGAAAACGAATTACAATGCTTTAGTGCTTTTAAATATAGAACTAATGCATAAAAAAATTAAATTTAGGTTTTCCATGTGAATGCAAACTTTTTTGTTGTATGTAAGTATTTATGTATTCAAACACGTACAAACTTTCAAATACCACTGATTTACCTCAAACCCGACGCACAGATCATGTCATTATTCTCAACACGAAACATCGCCTCTATGCGTTTCTGGTACACTAAGACATACCGTTTAAATCACTACTGGTCGATTTACAATTCACTGTACAGTATTTCCTTAATGCATGTAAACAACCTATGTGACGTTAACACATAAAGTACCTTACACAATTATATACCAGTTTTTTAATCACTTTTGTTAATTTATCAGCTAAGTTGTAAGTAAGCTGGTGCATAGGCGTATATAAGGGGGGGGAGGGGGGCGTTCCCACCCCAATATGGTCTAGGGCCCAACTCAGGATGTTGGACCGATTCTAAATTCTAGGATACCTAATAAAATAGACACAAAATTAACAAAACTTTTTAAACAATTTCGACTCTGCTTAAAACATCGGCCATGGCATCTCAGAGGCGGCCATCCCTTAAAAATAGCCCTGGATACGCCAATGACCCAATGAATCTATCTAGTAATCGATTTAGTTTATGTCTTGAATATTTATAAATTACCAATTTACAGCACCTTTTTGAGTGAACTGTAACTGCATTTAGTGTTTAGCAGATGATATCTATAGAATCGCAAAGATATATTATTTTCTTTTCGCTGCTATAATTTTTATTATGTCAAGAACCTTCGTAGGTGTAAAACTAACTAACTAAAGTCACATAGCTATCGAATAAACTGTATAAGAAAGTATAAGGTACAAACATACTCGTACAAACATTTCTTATAAGACAGTGTACATGGCGCTTTCAGAAACTACCATTCGCATAACTGTTGCTCCGCACGATATTTCTGCTTATTGATTATATTTACTGACAACTAATGATGGCTTCAACCTTAGATTATAACTTCCCGTAACTAAAGCCATTTCAATTCTATAATACCTATACCGTACTTACATCCTATTATGACTATTTAAAACATTACGAATGAGGGAAGTCAGTGACTCCCTAAATATTTTGATTGCTACCCTGAATTATAAGTAGGGTATCTAATTTATTTTATTTTAAGGTAAATTGAATTATTAATTAGAGTCAGACTATTCATGAGTGCTTGTAAAGGCCTATTTGAAAAAAAAATATTTTCGTTTCGTTTTATTTTATTGACTTGAAGGCGCTAGCCTGACCCTCGTGACAAAAATAAAGTAGATATTACCACCACAAAATGAAGTTTAGATTAAAATAATAACCAGAGACTAAATAACGACTGTTCATCGACAAAAACGGAAAATCAATCGTAATTTATTCAAAAATATCAAATACCTTTATTAGTGTAATGGTCAATATCTTAAATCAATGACTATCTACCTTCTAACAGAGTTTTGGCAATGCAATTCGTAATGCAAAATGAGACTGGTGTCCCAAATAGTCGCTGGCGTAACTTTAGCTAATACGAGGACAGGTCAACAGCATTTTTCTTACACTGCAGCTTCCATACCAAGTCTTGTATGGCTCTATACTCAATACATACACGACTTGACTCACAGAATTTAAACGCAATTTAAACTCTATTTAAATGGTCACGTATTTATTGACCATTAATTTGTACTGATCGAACAATGTCCTATTATAGTTAAATAACGTTTTATGATTAAAATTATACATACCTAGTTAGTAAATGCTCTCTTAGTCAAACAATATTTAGAAACGATTGTTACAAAATTGTGTTCATATTGCGTTTGAGCATTTTCATTTTATTATTTACGTTGACCACAACAACAACGCAATTTCCAATGTAGGACAACAAAATTTACCCACCAAAAGAAGGTCATTGACCAATAAATACAATATTAATACTGTAGTAACCTCCTGTCAATCGCAAATGTAAATATTAGATAATCACATACCTAACCAAAACATTATGTAAGTAATGATCTTGAAGCTCTTTAAAGTTGAACAAGTCGAAAGTTGTTACTTACAAAAAATATTATACCTTGATGAGTTTTTAAATTCACGGGTCGAATGGTGTCGAAAATCTTCCAAGGTATAGAATATACTATATAATACTAAATATTATCAATATACGACGTGTTACAAAATACCCCGTAAAAAAATTATTAATTATCAAAGCCAACAACCCTAGTAAGCTGTCATGTTAGGGAACCAGATTATTTAACAAAAAGGCCTACGTACCTATTTTACCTAATAATAGTCTACTTTCAGTTTTTCTTTTTTTTTTCATTCGTAAAAGTCAGTTTTTTAATTTTTTTAGGGTATGTTATACAGTGTTACAAGGTTCTTAAATATAGTGAATGGACTCGTTATAAGGCCCCATTTAACCTCCTTTCAGCTTTACGGGTAGTTTTTTAACACCTTGTATAATTTACAAGGTATAGGATATACTGAATATCTTCTGTCACTTTATAAACTCCAAACTACTCGAGTCATTGGTATCTATAATACCTAATAAGGAGGAGCGAGGCTGAAACTCGTCCATTTAAAAGAGAAGCTCTTCCGCCAGGCTAGGTGAATATGCCTGTTGATGTTGGAAGCTTGTGTATATTATCAAATCCTGAGAAAACTTCGATATAATGATGTAGGATTCTCGCGTGCGTATTCACATAATAATATGTCGCAACAATACCTACGATTCTACCTAATCTTTTGTACAGCCCAAACACCCTAAATCTAAAGGTCAATATACCTAATCGAAACTAGGCCATCATAACAGCTTTATGTCTGAACACTCCCAATAATAAATGTGCAATACTCCGTGTCAATAAACATTAGCAACAAGAGTAGCAATCGAAGTTCAGGTTTGATGTTCAAATGTTTATCTATTTTGTTTACGCAATTTGACTATGAAGAGTATTTCTATATGACTCCAAAAGTGGATCGCATTCAATCGTAAGGATTACGTAAAGGCCGTCCGAACAAAGGTTGCAACAGTGCTATTTGGGACTTGTGAAGTACAGGTTACGCCTTATACCGACAATTGTCTGACATCTTGTAAATGGTAATGTAACACGATAGAATTATTAGTTTATAAGTCATCATTGGTTACGTAAAATATGAACATACTTATATATTTATAATGGGCAAATAGTGAGGTACTTTCGTTTTAATGTTAATGGCGGTTTTGTTTTAAATCGATGACAGTTCAATGTCAGTTCGAATGTCATAACGAAGATCTGAATTCTTTACAATTTTAAATTTAAAAACAGCTTAAGGGTTCAGTGAAGGAAAACGTAGTAGTGCCCTGGCTCACAAGTGTAAATAAAATTACTACACATATTTTCCATCTCGCAATTTTGAGATAAGAAAATGGAGAACGATTCTATCTTTTAAATAATTTGAGTTACAGGTTTTAAATTACCACCTTAAATAGAGGTAGCTAAGCTGGTTCTATTACTACTCCAAATTACAAGTCCCCTTATATGACTAGCAACTCTAGTATTTGTAGTTGCCAAGAAAAGCCGATGCCACATACAGACACCGAAGACCCACCATAAGAGGTCCTTTGTGTACCATTTTGTTGCGAAACCGTAAAAAGAATAATTCATTTTAGTAAGAGTATTTTTTTAGTAGAAACCATTAGCAAATTATGTCATAAACTTAATTCGCATAAAAAAATTATCGAAGCAAGTAACTGCAGCGCATTCTAATCTCATAAAATAAGATTTATGGAGAAGTTTATCAACAAAAAAAACTTAATTAAAATTATTAATGATTATTAAATTATCATCTAAATTGGCGTGAAACTCAATAATTGATTACAATGTAGAACATTTTTATTTTTTCACACATTTAATTTGATTTTACATGTATCATAAATTAGAATCAACTCAATAGGAATAAGTATCGATGCATTAGAGACCATTATATTGCATCATATTGGTCCGACTTCCGCTACCGTCTACCAGCTCGTGGCAGTAACTTTTTTTAATTTGTACCACGATGCCGCTCCAGTTTTGCGCTTCTGTTTCATTAAACCGATGGATGAGTTCATTATAATCTTCCGGCTTTATCTCTCTCGCGATTGATCAATACAAATCAAATCTTTTTTTTTTTGACAAGTGAAAGTGAACCGTCCCACATAATTATATCATTTAATCTCATTTATGAACTCGCTCGTTTTAAATCCAATAAGTGTGTTGTTGATAATTAATTAATTAATCAAAAATTGATTAACCATTGTGTAATTTATTTTTTATTTCGTTTTGTTGAATATTATTTTTTCAAGATAGCTCTGCTTTAATCATAATGGTCATCATTTCTTTTTCATTGACTTACTTAATAGTAGGTACCATAATGAGTTCTTATCGTTAGCTTAGGGCAAGTTACTAGTGCTTTATATCGTCTTGCCCATGCAGTCGCCAACAATAGCGCGCGCTATGAATTCGTGATCACGATCACTTTCGTAATGGACCTTTAATCCAAATAAGCCGATTGGCCTTGGCCACTGATTAAAGAAGAACAGCATTCTAATTGTAAAAAAACAAAGTAAATATACGGCCCTTCGTTGCAGCATAGTAGGTATTAGGTAATCTGAGCTGCAATTTGACTTCCAATAAATTTATTGTTCACTTATATACACACTCCTTATGGAACTAAAACAATTATGTAAAAATCTTGCTACAGAATGACAAGAACACATACACTTATTTATACAATCAATTTGGATTATATTGAAAGGGAAAATCCTAAGATAAAATAATCAATATACATACAAGTATACCCCGATCGGGTTCCGCTATAAATAAATTACATTAATCGATGCGACTATCTCGAGGCTTATTGATGGTATTAATGTTCACATTTCTAACGACAACAAGTGTATTTCACAAGAATAGAACGATATGAACGTTCTTGAGTAATTGAAGCTTATTAAAGAAAAGTGGATAATAATCTTGAGTTAAAATAATGAATATAGATGATAATTAATGTAATATTTTTCAAATTACAAAAAGACATTTTTTTAATAAAAAACATTTAGAAATGTATTACGTACCTTCTGCCAGGAACGATAGAAGGAAAGCCGCTTCGTTGTAATGCATACAAATTTCCCGTATTGTTTGGAAAAATACACGAAAACGTACGGCCTACGTATAATGTTTACCGAGTAGCCGGTTGGCGAGGAAACATAACTTTCCTGAAAGTTATATAGGTACAAACTTTTATGGTTTTTAGAAAGCATGTAATAACAATGGAGTACATTGGGTGTACGTTTGCAATTCACACAAAAGCTAATATTTCACACAAAACCCCTGACACGGATACTAGGAATATTTTAACTGAGAAATCTATTGAACAAAGGAAATGTAAAATCATTGTCTGTAAATAATAATCAGCTGTTTCCAATACTGTGTCATTTGTTTGTACATCGTATGTGAGTGCGTATAGGTAAGTATAAATATATACAACTTCAAGGTACCCAATCACATATTAACCTTCGATTCTGTAACCGTTACCAATAATTTATACTTGCCATACACGCAAACTATTTCACAAACATTAGGTTCCATTGAACATTGTCTACAAATTATATTGTGAGTTTACGTAATAACTACAGTTAAGGCATATCCACATTAAACTTTAATGGATTCCAATTTTTTATTGGCATTCAGTAGGTAGGTGATAAGTCTAAAACAGAGCAATTTTAACATCTGGATAAAGCGATGATGGGTTAATAGATCCGCTGTAGTGACGTTATATGCCGTGTCGATAAAATCATACAATTTGTTTGAGCTTTCGGTAAAGGCACAGGTCGTAAAGTCCCAAATCACAGCGGTAGAGGGTACATTGCTGTATCTGTCAAGCTAGCAATTGGCTAATTGAAAATTTGTTACCAAGCACCTATTGGAATCCCTTCCTGGCATTGCGTGCGTACCACTTGACAATATGAATCTGCTTAAACACAAACTTGGACCCTTATGTCCTCCTTCTAATCCTCAAAGAGTAATGCCGGCTCTTCATAGTAAAAACCACCTTCCGCTCCGGTATTAGAGACTAAAATGTGAACACACGTTATCATCAGTCTAGTTATGCACTGCTAAATACTATAGTGAAATGTCACCTAACTTAAGGGCTGTATTAGCGATTCACGACGTTTCGCTAGTAGTAAGACACCTAGATAATTTCCTGGTTCGATTTTATAAATAGCAAAGCTAGATAAGTCATGAAATAATATCAATAATAATAACGCTCCGGTTAAATGCCCTTAAATGGTAGAAATATACACATTATAGTTATAACTGAGTCTCCAAGCTTCGTGTTATATAAGGTTTTCAAGTGGGGGTTCTTCCGTATGCCACCACCGCTGAAGGAAGGCAACGGCCTGCGAAGAAAGCAAATCGCAATGTTCTAATATCGTCTTGTATACGTATGAAATGGTAGCAATAGTAAGAAATCTTCCTGTTGCATAACATGTTAAAATAAGTTGGTATATAAGAGTCAGAAAATCTTCGGTCAATTTATCATTGAAGACATCGCTTAATTTTGTTATATTTTATATTCGCACTTGCCCTCTGTCCTTTTGCCACACTCACCTGTCTCGTACCAGTGCATAAACTGGCACAGCTTTTAATAAACATATTAACCTTCAGAAAATGTAACTATTCGAAGGAAAACCACATTTTGAAAGTCATTTCAACTTTAGTCTGCATCCGACAGTTAAGTTACTTAAAATAGAAGGTAATTCTCTGTTTATCTTTTACAGATGTAAGACATGTGGCGGCTTCATCTCACAGACAGACATCTTCGAGTCATGTTATGGTGCATACTGCTGGGTCTGCAACCAGCTTTCGCTGGTATACTTGACCCTTTCAATTGGGCACGGTCGGACCGCATTGAGGTCAACATACCGTGGCTACCATGTACGTATTTATATTGTTATGTGTTATGTCAGTATATCATGTAACCTAATGCTCTCGTAATAAAAATGAATATTGTTTTTTTCAGTTGAAAACGAAACAAGGTGCTATGATGAGGTGGGGTGCCTTAATATCACAAGGAGCTGGTATCATCTAATTCACCGACCCTTTAACGTGTTTCCATTGCCAAGGGTCGTTATTAACACAAGGTAAGGGGCAGTCACGCCTTTAACTTTGGCTAACATAACAACTGTATTATTATTATTGAATAGAAATGTAGTACAATTCAATAATTCTTTTCAGGTTTATCTTATACACAAAGAAAAATCCCACCGATGGTCAGTTGTTAAACGTGAACTCTAATAAGACTATTATAAAGTCTAACTTCAGCCCACGAAAGCTTACCAAGATGATCATTCATGGGTTCATAGACACTCCTCTGTCCAATTGGGTTAGTAGTACTCCATTTTATGATAACTACATGATATAACTATAAATGCTTATTACTAAATATAAATTGCTAGCAAAGTTATTGCGTCAACGGAAGCTCTGGGTAAACTGTGAGTCAATTCCTAGGCTTAGGTGAGCAAAACGTTCATAACTGTCCATAAACGTTCATCTTTGATTGATCATAATGTTGTCCCAACACTCAGGTCAGTGAGATGAAAGATGAGCTGGTAAAAGGTGGTGATTTCAACGTAGTTATTGTGGACTGGGCTGGTGGCAGTCTGCCTCTGTACACGCAAGCCACTGCCAACACACGACTGGTCGGACTTGAAGTCGCACATTTTATCAACACTTTACAGGTACCTAAATACAAAAAGCGTTTATTGCAAAAAAACGGGTTTTATTTTATATAAACACCTAAACAGATGAGTAATAGAGATTTTAGTGCAGAGTTCGCCCGGAGGAGTACTACCACCTTATCCATTTCAGCCGTGAACCAGTAGTGCACTTGTATTAATGTGTTTCGGTTAGAAAAGTTTAGGGGCAGGTGAAATTGCAGTCACATGAGACTTAACATATATATAATATCTACTGAATGCTTCTTTATGTTAACTTTATTTACTTATTTATTGGACAACCAACAAAACAAATACTGATACATGTAAATAATTTTAAGACGATACAGAAATGAAACTTGAGTGTTGCTTTAGTAACAGGTTGCCACTGCATGCAATTGAATACAGGGATTATATTTCACCCAAGTATGGAACTAAAAAAACGTATACATAATTAAACAGTTTTAACAAAACAAAATAACTTTGAGGACAGAGAACAAAAATATGATTATTTATTTTTAAAAGTGGCATTGTATGACTTTTCTATGACTTAATGGTTAATCTAAATCATTTTTAACAGAAAGAGCACGGTCTAAATCCACTTGATGTCCATATAATAGGACATTCATTAGGAGCCCACACTGCAGGCTACGCCGGAGAAAGAATACAGGTAAGTGTTAAACATGAAAGTGCTATCCAATTGCATTTCGTAAGTTACAAATTCATTTAGTCTACCTACATAATTGTCTTTGATTTAGTATCTCGTTTCATAGGGATTAGGAAGAATTACAGGCCTCGATCCTGCCGAGCCCTATTTTCAAGGAATGCCGACACAAGTGAGACTGGATCCGACAGACGCACAATTTGTCGACGTCATACACACAGATGGAAAAAGCATTTTCCTTTTAGGTAATCCTAAATACGTAACTATGTTCGTAAACTCTTCATAACTGCACGATCGCTTTTTATAATCCATACGCACCTTCATTGTAAACAGACGTAACAAACTGACAACACGTTTTATGAATTGTGCTTTGTAGCTTTACAATTTATTAATGAACTAACTCATATTATTTATCTATTATCTATTTGTAAATATGTATTTATACGCTTTTTTTGCTGGTAAAATCAATCATTATTCATTGATATTGTACAGTATATTATATGTTTCATTATATTTATCGCATTTCAACTAATTTATCGACGTGTTTATTTCACGCGTGCGACAGATTTTGTATTTATGGCAGGATATGGAATGTCGCAACCCGTGGGACATCTCGACTTTTATCCAAACAATGGGAAGGAACAGCCCGGTTGCGACCTCACTGAAGGCCCGCTGGTTCCCTTGACACTCGTCAAACAAGGCCTGGAGGAGGCCTCAAGAGTTTTAGTGGCTTGTAATCACGTGAGAGCCATTAAACTTTTTACAGAATCTATTAATGGAAAATGTCCGTATATCGGTAAGTAAGAGATGTGTTATTCAATATGTATATAGTTGATGCAATTCAGCCCCAAATTTATTCACTACTATAAATAAATACCGTCGGCGCCTGTGACACATTGTCACACGGGTTTGTCGTGTTAATGGGGGATAAATTGGAAGATTTTTTTAATGGTCATCGTATACAATACATCCAATAAGATTAAGAAAAAATAATCATTAGCATCGGATAATTAAGACGGCATTATAGAATGTTCGTATTTCCCAAAGAGTCTCCCTCTGGATACGATGAAAATATTTTTTTTCTTTTTGAATGATTCTGGTTCAGATAGCTGTCGAGCTATCTGAACCAGAACTTCCGACTTCTGTTACTATTATTTTCGGTTAAGTTTACTTCATGAAATTATTATTTCAGGGCATCAATGTCCATCGTATCAACATTTCGTGGCCGGAAAGTGTTTCCATTGTGGTCATGGCTGTGCCGTCATGGGGTACGTTATTCTACTCATTTTAATGGCATAAATTCCATAGAGATTTAATAATATTCAACCATTAATGTATTTAATCGAATTTGAGATTAATAATGCGATACTCTTATCATAAACCCCATATTTGTACTATTTTCAGATTCCATGCAGACAGTTCTCCAGGTTTGATCACAAATAAAAACAATCAGACAGAGAATGAAGTGTATCCCTCGGAAGAACACGACACTATTGGTGCCAAATATTTTCTCAGTACAGGGAAGGAACAGCCTTTCTGTCGTATGTATTTCATTTTCTTTGTACATTAGAAAGGCTAGCGTTTGACCAGTTTCTCATTGTGTCATTCGAAAAGCGATGACGTCGCTGAAATAAAAATAAGCTCAGCTCCTAGTACGTACCTACTTTACACGTACAATGTGTTTGCTCAGGTAATGCAATCGATGCTCGCTTACGACAACATTAATCATTTTATACGGAAATTAGCTACCGTCTCGCAGTTTCACCTGCGTTTTCGACGAGGTTATAAAATGTCACTCGAGAATAGAACCTATAAAGTCCAGTGGTTCCGCAGAGTACCCTCCATCGCATAAAATTCTCTTTAGGAAACTAGTGAAAATTCGTTCAGCGCCACAAATAAGTTTACAAATCATATAGTAGTCTCTAGAGCGTAACGTCTATCCAGTGGAGTAGCTTGCCTTAGACGGCAAGCAGCGGCTTGCCCTGTATAAAATTTTGATCCGGGGTCCAAATAAAAGATTTAAAGGATTATGGCTACTTATTTTGTGATTATGGATAAAGATTTACAACTTTTTGCTTACGTTCGGGGCCCCTATAGCCCGAGGGCCCCGTACAATTAATACAGTAGATACGGCGGTAGCTACGCCCCTGCGACTAACTTACAAACTCGTAGCAACTTAGCACAAAAACACAACAAAAACCTTAGCTAACTTATGGTAGAGGCACTGGTGAAAGATTTTAGGGTTCTACCACACCGTGCCTTACATTCCCGTTTTCTCACCGAAAGCTCAAAGTCATTAACCTCAAGGCCACGAACATTACCGAAGTATAAAACTTCAACCATTACATTATCACGGACTTATGTTGAAACAAAGTCATTAATTACATTACTCTAACAATAATTGCGCCTGTCGTGAATGCTCGTATGGACTTACATAACATATTATTATGCTTTAATTTAGGCATTTAATATTGACCTGTAAACGTCATTATGAACCTAAATAGTCTACTGTAGTAGAGTACATATTAAGTTTATTTAATTTTATTTTCAGAAAGACATTATAAAGTCGCCATCCAATTAGCAAATCCAAAAGGTGCTGAATCATGGGTCCAGGTAAATATTTTTTTATTTGTTTTTAATTTAAAAAAGGGAATTAAAATATATGTTTTTTTAAATACGGAAATTTTCTAGGGTTTCCTGAAAGTCACTTTACTGTCGGATAGAGGGGTTATCCGAGGTATGGACCTTACACCCAGTAACTACGTAAAGTAAGGCATATTATTAATTTTAAAATCTTAATTATTTAGGTGGGCTTTACCAGGTGTATTTAAAAAATCTTAGTGAGAACTGTTAAAAATGTTTCTAGTTTTCTTATACATGACCATCTCTGTGGTAAATAGATATACCGAATGTTACTAGATTGCAAATATAATATGGAATAGTTTTCTTTTTTACACCTGATAAAAAACCACCCGGTATTTGCCCTGTTATTTAATTTATTGTATATTTATTTTATATTCAGATTGGAGCATGGTACCACATACACCACTGTAGTTATAAACCCAATGGATCTAGGAGGGAAAGTGAGGAAGGTAATTGAATAAACACAAATAAAACAAATCTAAACTACATGATTTAAAAAAATCAAAAAAAAATACTGGTTAGTTTGGAGTAACTTAGATTTTTTATTTTTAAGGTGGAGCTATCGTGGGAGTACGACATGAATGTACTGGAACCGCGATCTCTATGCATCCTATGGTGTAACGACCGATTATACGTTAAGTCTGTAGTAGTCGACCAGATGGAGCTGCCGAGTAGAGGGTAAGTTATCGTAATCAATCTCACAAATTAATTTCATTGAAATTGATAATGCTCATTGTGACTTAGTCATCATTAGTTCAAAAGTTTAGATTCAGGTGTATCATTAAAATTACATTCTATAAACTTGCATACATAGTACTCAAGTAAACTCTACCATATCTAACGTGTATATTCTATTCTTCTAGTATATTATACAGAGGCATAGGTTCTTTGGAACATGGGGTGTTTTTTACTCAGATGGACGAAAACCGATTCTGTACACACTATTTATTTTTCATCACATAGACATGTATAGGTAACTCACACTCAACAGCCACTGGTTTTTAAATACCCCAGTATCTCCTTAACAGCCTTAAACTAGCACTAGATTTAATAAAACCCTATTGACACAAATAATAATTGTATTAAATATGTTTCAGGAAACGAAATGTTGATTTCAGCAGCAAATTATGCACACCAAAGCGTGAATTTGCTGAAATCCCCAACAGAGGCTCTGCCAGTTTCTATGATAACTGTGGAAGGTAGCGGTGCCATAAAAACACGTAGGCCTAACATTTTTATATAGTCTATATTAATGATAGACTTGAAGCTTTAACGACAAATGGATACCTAGACGTGATCCAGCTAAGATATCTTTGGTCCAAGATCAGTGGTGTGTCCGAACGTTAATTGTGTAAAAGTGAAATGTGATTGTGTTTAAATTATGTATGATTGTAAACATTTTTAAATTGAAATTGTTCATTTATTGTTTAACGATCAGCAATTGAATTTTTACTTGGGACATAGTTGTGAATGAAAATACTTGAGACAATACCTTTAACTAAGCTAGATAGTATTATTTCTGTATCCTTTTAACCACCTATGTACATATTGTTATTAGTAATGGAAGAGTTAATACTCATATCTTGAAATTATAGTTATAGTAAGGACATGTAAATAGTTTAAAAAATCTGGAACCTTTCTAAGAGAAAACTATTTCGTACAAATCTCGTACTTTAATCAAATAAAGTAAGTTATGTTCATTATTATTTGACACAATTAAATTGTAAATAGTAAAACATAACAGTTATAAAAATGTAAATATAGTTATTATTTTCAATTCTCATTGATGTACCTACCTACCTACTGTATATAAGGTAACTTTGTAAACACTCGAACCATAATTTATTATAATTTAGGTACCTACCGATTTCAATGTTTTTAGGATTCCGTACTAAAGACTATCAAAAATAGTGCGACTACGTCAGATTGCCACAGCTGCATATTTCCGCACCTACTAATGTTATCGACTTGAAACTTGCATAGTTAAAGAATATACTTATCCCGTCTACATAAGATATAAAAATAATATAATTAATTCATAAATCACGAAACGGGGTCTGAAATGGGGTTCGAAATCTAAATGTGGGTGGGTTACTACACCAGGAGGGTCATATGATTGAACTTTGTTTCAACATTCCAAAACTTTTGTAGCTGTTGACTTACGGCCAAATATGTACAAAGAAAACTCGGATGTTTGCGAATCGAAAAATCTGAAACAAACAGTCAAATAGAAAATTATAATATACTTATGTTACAGGAAAAATGAAATGAAGTTTTAAAAATTACCGTTTTTAAGAATTAAAAATATTTTTTTATAAATCCTATTTACCCGGTTTTATTATTATTTCACGGAACCCTCCTTACTACTCGCACTTCGTCCAATTTTATTTTGATCTAGTGAGTCAAATTTGTTAGTAGTCTTTTTTATTGGGAGTTCATAAAAAAATCTAAATTCAAGACCATTTGTTCTGTTTAGGCCCTCGGAAGGCACTTATGAAGGTCACATTTAAAGTTAAAGTATTTTAGACTAGGCTATATAATATTGATAACTAATAAGAAAGGAAAAACAAATTGATTACCTAATGGGAGATACTAAACAAATTCCCTCGAAACCTGGTTACTCGACTCCAGAGTACCTACCTAGAATTTTAGATATTTTTCTTCCTGTGTTTAAGTATATGTTTAAGTGTATAAGTGAAAAGATGTGTGTATATATGTTCGTAGACACTACTAAAAAGAAATAATAAATGTTACACAATATACTTTAAATCCTGGGGAAACATAGGGTAGAAAACTCCAAGGGGAAGCTAGTAACTTCAACAGAGTTAACTAAAATACCTAATACTGCAAATATCAAATCCAGTGACAACAATGGGCGTTCTTGAGTTTTCATTCAATTAGTTCTCAGGCTGAGATAATGTCCGCCTAGTTGGTGCTATCCATCTTCCATTAAATGCATACTTAGTTGGTATTAAATGTCAACGTAGATTTTGTATTCGCCGAGAGCTTTTTATTTCAGATGTTGCCAGACTTCCGATAAAAATCAGGGTGTGTCTTAAAAACACACGCACTTTTGTATTACAGGGAAACATTGTAATTACACACTTTTAAATAGTATGGATTGTGTATGTCATTCATTTATTTTTCTTCACACAAAAAGGTTGCAGATCAGAATTTCCAAGCCTTCCCATAAGGAGATTCGCTTCAAAAGTTCTGGGAAGTGCAACCTTCAATTTCCTTTTTTTGGAAGGGACGAATGTGTTAGCCTCTGATGGCTCTTACACCCTTACGCGGACAATTCCGGCGAGTGCTAGGGGCTCTCAGCCGAAAATACATTTAGATTTTAAGCAACAAGCACACTGAGGGTGCCCCCTATGGGGGATCACATATTTAATATCCAAAGTATGTATATATACACTTTCACAACGATAGGTAGCACTTGGTTATGGTCGCAAGTCGAGGAAGTGCACCACCGGAAAACTGCTACTGGTACTGCTAGTGGTGGCATTTACAGATGTCTAAATAAGCGCGAAAACGCGAAACAACGAGGTCGACGGATTAGGCATTGGATCGGAACTTATGTAAACTTTGGTTAGTGATCTACATAGATCACACTGATAGTAAGACCAGTAATGGTCTGATGATACTTCCCTTCTTAACAAAGTGAAACAACATGAATTGAAACATGTATTAGGACTGACGTGAAGACTAGTGAACGATTGTGAAATGAAATACAGATTTGGTTCTTCGTTATATATTCGGGCAGAGCTTCGGCCTTGTACAATTTCTGATACTTGAATGAATAATATAAGCACACTGTAATCGCTTTTATACGGCCAAGAACCGTTTACAATTTTAAAAGAATCCACAACCAAATCACATACTCTTAAATTATACTCCCGGTGAAGACAAACATAAAGACACTTCCGGAATATTATTTTACAAATAATTAAAATTAAATATTATTCAAAAGATAACAATACGATTTAAAATTAATAATGAGATATGTTTAGTAATAATCTAAGATCACATTAAGTATATCAGTTAATACAGTTTAAATAATGTAGGTATAGTCGGGATGTGACGTAGTTAGATTGTTGACGGATGTCATTCGCTAACACATGCTAACAGTTTTAAATCTATTATAATTTTGGGAGGGTACTAGTTCCCACTAGCTAAACACGCTAATGCCACTTTGACAACTGTTAGATATTTTTTATCTTAGTCCAATAAATTAAAAAAATTGTTCGATATTCTTTTTTCATCTGGCAGCCCTGAAGTAAATATGTTTTCTGTGACGAATATAAATCATAAAAAAAAAACTGTCATACAATTTATTTGACAATTCTATCACAACAATTCAAATGTCTTCCCAAACATCGAAACTTGTGCTAGGATTATCTTGTGCGATTACAGTTGGTATTGTATCGTATGTCCACATGAAACAACAAGCAGATAGGTAATACTTTCTTTCTTATCTACAAACTTATTCGTCCTTTGCCTCGATCAAAAGACTGTGATTTATTATTAGACTGATGTACCTAATAACTATTCATAGTCAGCGAGAGATGAGAGAACAAGAACATATTTTGTTGCCCTTAAAGGTGCATATCCACTAGAGGGTTTGTTCATATTACTTTATGTAGTTTTCCTACTCTGCCATGAAGATGTAAAAAATAATGTAAATTTACTTATCTCTAAAAATTTGGTGGTTAATTTTATTAAAAGAAGTTCCCGTTGAATGTTTTAATTATTGTAATGTAAACTGGAATAAATCCCTACCTCTTAAATATCATAGAATATGACTTTTTCCAATTGCTGCCTAGTACAATAATGATGGTTCAACTTAGAATAATGAATTAAACTATTATACATCAACAATTGTATGCAACTATCCATCTGAGAAAACACATTCTAAGCTTACAATTACAAAAGAAATATTTGCCGCAATCATAAAATTTGGTAAAACACATACTTTGACCGTGATTGGGCTTCAATATATGCCTCATCTTTAATAATATTTTGCTATGTTTTACATTAGTTGCCTCAAGTTTCTATGTCAGCCATTCAGATATCTTTAAGATTAATAAGAAGAGGCCGAACCCATGTTTTACCAAATGTTTTAGGTAAATTAAAGTATCTTTTAATATATGGTGACCTATAAAACTGTACCTCTTATTCTCATTTACAGAGAAAAAATGCATGAGGGAGTAGTAAAGGACATAGAGCGACAGCAAAGACGAAAAATAGAAAACATATACTCACTACAGAAACAAAATGAATTGACTAAACAACTTAAGAACGAATTAGGAAATCCATGATAGAAATGAAATGTAAATACTTATGTAGCTATTTATTTTTACTAAACTATTCATAGAACATCAACCTAGTTTTTTTTCTCCTTTATCCACACATCTAACATTACATCCTTGAGGTTCAAATGGACTCCTGTCGGGTGTTTCTTATCCGATCCATCAATAATGCCATCAATTTCTAGCTTTTGCTTTGCTACTGCTGCCAAACATTCAAATGTTCGTGGCTCCCAACAAGCCAAGTCTGAGAGAGATTTTTTATCTAACATAATATTTGCTCTATCCAAGCCCTCCTTCAAGGTAAAAAATGTCATATTGTGTTGTTCACATGCAGCTGTAATACGAGTAGTCCAGAGATCTTTCATGTCTTGTTTCTTTAGTTTCCGTGCTTTGGTTGCATACACGAGTGCACGATGGACATTACGTACAGCGATAGAATAGCAGTTTCTACGACGACCAACGTACAGAGCGGCTAACCTAAATATCCTTCTTTTTCTCCAAAATTCGTCAGGTCCGCGACTTCGCACCCAATTAATAACAGATAAAAACACCATTCTGCCTGAAAAAAAAGGTAAGATTCAAATATTTGCAGCGTAACAAAGAACAATTCCAAATAATTCGAATAAATAAATGAACAACCTTAAAAAAAATCTACTGAGAAAGTAGTGATGTGCATGGAAGCAATGAGATTGAGCACCAAATACACCACAATCGATTACCTACTACTTTTAGTTATTTTGATACTTTTATATATTAATAAATTACATTGTCAAAAAGTATTTTTTCTTATTAATCACTGTATATGTTTGCTAAACTAACTACACAGTAAATATTGTGCTTCTATTTTACGAATCTACGTGTTGAGTATAATCTATGTGAGTAAATAAGAATTCAATAGCGGGGATGACGATGTTTTTTAATAGCTGATTAAGGTAATACGGTAGATTAGAAAGAGCTTCAACCCATTAGTCTTAATTTTGATTCTTTTGAAAACTGATACAAAAATCCGTTATCAGTCGATTTACGGATACGTAATAACGGTGAAGTGATTATAAAAATAAATTATACATCACTACAAGCAAGTGAGGGTGAAGCAGCTTGCCATTGTGCAATGAAAAAGTGATACCAGTTTAAAATATCTGTAGAATTTCATACGAAATTCTGTAATTTTTGTCTAGAAATATTAATAAAGCACTAACCACGAACTGACGATAATCATAGAATATTTATATAAATAAGTTCGATATTATCAACATTTTCGTTATTGTAACCTATAAAATATTTTAGGTCAGTTATACAGTACATATAGTGTAGAAGTAAAGGAGGACCATCTCAGTGTACTAAAAAGTGTAGCATAAAAGCTGTAGTAAATGGAAGAATTTTAAATAGAGCGCCACAAATTATTAGAGTAGGATAGAAAATTAATAAAAAAGGAAAGAAACAATTCCGTTTTGTTACAGCGCATTTTTTATAATTATTATAATATATAGACAAACATGAGTATGGAATAAAATTATACAGTGATTTTAAGTACCTCAATTAATTGTAAATAGAATTACCGGAAACCAACCCAGCACACTTCACTCTGTTCATATCATTTCCACTTGCTACACTAGCGCTATTTCGGTGAGAATTCGAAACCTAATTTGCTGTTTACAAGTGGACACTTTTTCGACTAATCGCCCATATAAGATGGTCCTCCTTTACTTCTACACTCCATAACAGTACCAATGAGATTTTTTATATTATCAACATTGAATCTGGTACCTACTCTAAAATTAGGTGGGTAAAAAAGCCTCTTCACATTTAAAAATAATAAGTCATATAAACAAAAAAAAAGTTTTTAACACAAAAACTTTAAAACAAATATTGATTGCTCAGATATATTTTGATTCGAGCCTAAAAAACATTATTAAAGGACTTAGTTATTCAAATATTACAACTCTAGCGGAAATGTAATAATAACACAGCTGTTTTCCATGAATATCGAATCGTACCGACAAAAAGCATTAACTAATTATCAGGGGTAAATAACTAAAAATAACAAATAATTTAAAAAAATTGAATTTATTGCAATTTTAATCCTATATATAATAAGTCATATATTTAGAAGTAGGTATCATATATTTAGACTCGAGCCTAAAAAACTCGTAATTATTAGAGGACATAATGTAGTTAAACTTAAGTATTACAACTCTAGAGGAAATGTATAACATGACAGCAGTTTTGATTATCCAATCCAAATGTAATAGTTATTTTTATGTAGCTACTAGGCACCTAAGTCAATACCTTAGAATTAGTAACTAATAATACAAGAGGAAAATTTTACCTACATACTTATTCCATTTATTTCAATAATTTCTTACGCCCTTCTGAATCTTACTCCTCATTTGAGTTACCAAAATCAGTTGCCCTGCAGGTAAAAGATAAAATCACCGGTATTTAGATGGATTCGACATAGTTTAAATTAAAGAATGCTTGCTCCACATCTGATGTGGTTCAGCTTGTAAGAGGCATGGCAATAACTTGCCTGCTATATAAAAAAGGAAAGCGAGTAAAATACATTTCCCATTTAATGTTTTATACATTTAATATACAATATTATATTATGCTAATGCGATTTCAAGAGCTAGAGAACGTAATACTATCTAATTATGAATCATAATCATAATTTATTATATAAACATAGGCATCGTTGACACTTTGGAGAATAATAATCAGCAAATTGGAATGATAGGTATATAGATAAAACAAACAATAGATACTAAAAATAACCATAATAGAAGTAGGTACGTAGACCTACCTGTCTAGATAGTACCTACTTATATATGTCCTTGTTGACGATTTCAACCTGCAGGTGCCTGGAAGACTCGTGATCGTCCTCACTTTCTTCAGGGTGGAACTGACAAGAGGTACTGGAGGCATCGAAATTATCATTCACCGACATGAGGTGCCTCACGTTGTATTTATTCGTTTTCATATTATCATTCTCTTTTACTTTGACATCGTTTCGAATAATAAACTTGAGAATCAAAACCTGTTTGATAACATCTAATTAATCACATAACAAAATCAAAGATTTTAAGAAAATATAAGGTAAGATATAATCAAATTCTTTATTATCATACCAAACTTGATATCATTATTTTAAGACCACATTTATGTAAGCTAAAAATACCTACCTACCTACTTAATATTTTATAAAAGTAAGTCCTTACCTCCGTCACAATAATACATAAAAAAATGAGTAAATGAACAGCCATGGAAACCATAATTAATCTGTGCATTAGCTGACCACAGCCATTGGTGTTGATAGAATAAGTACCCAGCTCCGACAGATAGTTAAAAATGCAGGATCCGCTTTTACAGCAACTGTCAATTTAAATTAGTTTTAACATCATCTTTAGATACCTACTTTATTTGTGAAAAGAACATGTAACAGTTTTTTGTTTTGACGATGTTGTCAGCCTCAATCATCAACTGCTTATATACTTCCCCTTGCAGAGACGCACGCGAGCCTACCATTAATAACCTTGGTTACCATGCGAACATCTAGGTAGGTTGCCTAAGTATTTAGTTTCTTTCCTCACTGTTTTCCTTCACTGAAAATCCAATGATGCATCCACGTGTATCCTTTCACCATCACGTACCTTCGAGCCAGTGTTATAAACTACCCTCATAAATGCCCGGCACGCACTAGGTTGATTTTTTTAAATATTTGCTGTAAGCAAAGTAGGTTAACTACAGTACAATATTAAAAAAAGTATTGATTACCTTAGCGGCACACTATCCGTGACGGCCTTTCGTGTCCCAATAATACTTTTATGATTATTATGCTTATTTGGGTTGGGATCCCATTCATAATCTCGTATTTTGTCATACCAATCGTGTTTAAACCAATCCTTGTAGGAATTAAGCTGAAATTTAAATGTATTATATGTAGGTTACGAGGCTTTGTTCGTGTGTTCAAAGAATTAAGGGTAGTTCATACAATTTTTTATCTCGCTTTCCACCCGCTCATGATTATTTTTTTAAACAAAGGATTTTTTCCTCTACCAAGATTAAATATATCCGCTTACCAATTTTCATTAAAAACATAAACTAGACATGTAGGCAAAATAATAGATTTTAGAAAATAGATTTTATTATATTACAATGAAATTATGGATTTACACCCAGACAGACAAAAAAAATCATGCATAAACGTTTTTCTTGATGGGAATCAAAGTCACGACTTGTGGGGGTACAGTTAAATAATCTTACTACTACACGAGTTGGCGTTTCAAAGTAACAAGATAGATAATAGACTAGTTCACGATACCACAACTCTAACGACTGCTGAAAAAAAAATCTATAAAGAATGGTATGTACTGCGCTTCAAACAGAAGCTCGAATAGTAGAAAATAAATCAAAACAAAGCATCGATGAGGTAATGCGTTCACCTACTGTACTTCTTACTGTGTTAACTTATGCTGAAGGTAGTGTGCTTCTTATTATTTTTATACAAAGCGCATTTCTTTGTATACTTAACCTATCGACATTTTAATTAAAAGTATGCATACCCCACAACATTTTAGTGACCATTGCACGTTGTCTATAAAGTGCTTGTACCTTGGAACACTTCTATAGTGCTTCATACATTTCGATATATGATCAGCAGTCGTTTCTCTACAGGTACGTATCCTTTGTATGCAGAGTACAGCTGCCACAGCGTTTATAGCTATTATCCAAACTATGCATAACCAGAGAGGACAACATACTACTTTCGATTTGTAACTGTAAAATTAAAATTACATTAAAACTAGATACCTACCAACCTACGATGTTACCCACCTGTCCGAGGGATCTAATGATTTTCCGGGAAGAGATAAAGATGTAGGTTAGATAGCAGGGTATCTCGGTGGTGAAAGTAAACGTTTTTTTGTCTGGAAACGATAGCCAGGGGTAATCTCCCGGTAAGACGGCAACAATAGGGATGTGTCCTGACATGTCAAATCAGTAATTCTTTATGAAATGTCAAAACGATTGAATGTATGGAGTTTTGTATGAAATAGCAAGTTGTGACGTCATAATTGTACAGCATCAAATATCATACTCTTTGTGATTAGATCGGTACTTATTAATCACATTAATGTTTTAGTTATGATCATATTTGATGTTAGTGTTTAATCATTTATCTTTAATACAGGACAGTTCCCCTTTTCATACCACATGTCACGTTTGGACATAAAGATATTTTCGGTGGAAAGTGGGTCTCATTAATGAGACCTCTACCTCCTTATTCGGGGATAATGGGCGTGGAGATATTAACTGGTTATCGTAGTTCAAGATTTGCTTATTCACCAGATCAGGAAGCCTTTTAGAAATATCCCAGAAACACACCGAGCGTGAACTCGTGTTTTTCATAAGAGCACTAAAATCATGACCTAACATAACTACCAAGACATTATTTCACTAAGATTGTATAAAATCGGTATAAATCGGTGGTACAAATTTTGCCACTAATTTTAAACTAACTACTCGATGTGCTAGAGACTTGAAATTTTTGATTAAACGTTTAAAAGCCTTACTCGATTTTCTTGTTGTTAGCTATATAGTAAAGAACATGGACGTTGGTAGGAAGCATGATGATCCCCGATAGCAAAACAAATGCAATTATTATATCTACTGCAGTCATAAGTAGCATATCACCAAGACCTGAAAGAATTAAATCATATCGAATATTATCAGTAATAGGTTTAAATAATTTAATTACATAATAAAGAATAAAAGTAATGTGCGATATGCTTTGCTTTTATATTTCATCATAATTATGTAAATAAATGAAAGATAATTAATGATAAGTAGAAGTTGATGTAAATGAACTAAAGTACAGTCTGCATCAACAAAATACTTTATATTCTTGCGAAAGTTAGCTTTGCGAGTTATATTGTAAATATAAGTAGTTATACACAATCGTACACTGATTTAAAAAAAAAAGATTTGTTTTAGTGTGTTGTTTCGTAGATTCGGATTTGTTCAGCAACTTTTGCTGAACGTACTTCAGCTCGATTCGCTTATCAGCTGTGTTATCAAAATAATTTATCAGAAACAACCTTGACAACTTGACAAATAATAACAATATTTTAGTATATATCTTGAATAACAATTTATAAATATATCATATTTATATTTTTGATATCAACAGGGATTTTACCGATGAAAGTTCTTGTCAATAAAAATTTCGGACTGAGGCAACGATGAAATCGAAAATCAGAATCTTTTACTATTTTTAAAAGCGACTGAGAAAGAACCCTGTATAAATATCTAATAACTGTCGGCCGCGATTTCACCGGGAGAGACACCGCTATACAAACGTATTATGTTAATCTTCGTGGTCCAAGCTACCTCAACCGATTTTGATGGAATATAAGCTACATAGAAAATATAAAATAAAAATCCTTTATATTTATCCTACAATCAGTTTTTGGATAATATTATCAAATAAACAGACATGGTCAGGTCAGCTGGTCTTGCTGATTCTACTTTTTTTATAGGTACCCTACCTGTAGAAGACGATAAATAGAGACTGAGATGCTGGTATAACTATATTCTGACCACGGAATTATTAGTTAAATAATAGTTTGCACTCACAAAATAATAATAGTAAGGACCATGTTATAGCAAATATAGATACAATCCACAGGAAACATGACGCCCACACCACAAATGGATGGTTTGGCCCTTTGTGGTTCATTATTATTTGGAATAAGATATATGAAATTATACAAGAAAATGTTTATTAAAACTCAATAAAACATTCAAAAGATAAGAAAATTTACGAACACGTTGACTCGTGGTACGATATTGACATTAAAATATTTCTGACATTAGTTAGGACCTTACAAAACTCCATGAAGGATTAGAACCTCTTTTCAAAACAAGTAATAAAACAAGTCAATAATAAACAAATTATTTAATAATCGGTGCGAATACACACATATTATATTATAGTAAACATATTTTTATCTCTTACTTATCATACTTAAATAAAATAAATGCTCTGAAAATAATTAACAATTTACATTAACTTAAATTTTTTTTCTTCTCTCAGTCAATTAAAAACGTTAAAAAATAGTGATTACATGTTCTTTGTATGTACAGATTTTGGATTCATATATTTGTATGCAATAATTAAGGCAGAAAATTCGGTTTTCATTTGAAATGAAACTGTAATTAATTCTTTTTGAAATGGAATTAGGTACGTCACAAATACTATAGCTTAACAGAAACAAAATGAAACACCTGTACCTTGGCTATTCCTACACTAAAACTAACTCATTTTTTTTATCCATCAATATTATGAATTGTTATAGAGTAGGTATAGTCACGAGCAATAATATTTGACACCCTTAATTCGTCAAAATGTAACAGCACTGTAATACTTACAGCGACTGAGTTGTTGTAATAGTTGAGCCGTCTATAAATAAAAGAGATATGAATGAAATTAGATATTATTGCAAACCTAACTGTGGATATCTATTTATGCTCATGACCATATAACCACGGGCATATGTATATATGTACAAATATTTTGTTAGAATTCGTCCAGCTATATATGTTGATGTCTGTACATACATAAGTCACATACCAATTGTATTTCTCAAAATTCATAAAATAAGATATAATATTCATATATCACATATATTTTCGTATAAAAATATTCTATATTACATAATATATAACCAATGTACACATAGTAATAACAATCATCATTGCAAGACTCTTTCCTGGGGATTGGGTCAAGTAAGGCGTTAGTAAGGAGGTTGGAAACCTAGATTAATCCTGGATGTTACATACATTTAAATGGACCCCAAAACAACCATTTAAATAAATATATACTTATTTTTTTAAAGTAATGTAAACTGACTTTACTATTCAGTGATTGTTTCTGCCTGTGTGACATCACCCATTATCTTAATCTTATCAGCGACGGCAAACTCGCATCCCGTGCTCATAACTACGTCCTCAATTTGCACACCTTCAGCCAGTTCAGTAAGAGTTAGGCCTTTTTCTTTGTCGACTTCGAATACACACTGAAAATTACATATTTTTAAGACTGCGGAGATGAAATGTAAAATTCAAGTAAATCTTGAAAAGATCCAAATAAGATCAGAACCGGAGAGATTAAAAAACAGAAATTAGATCTCGATTGTTTAGAGTACCATTACCCAACTCTTTAACCCTCGTTCCCGGTCTACACAGTATCCTATGAAAAGGATCTTAAATGGTCTTGTGTCGTGCCGATCACCACCTCCTCTCTAATGCTGACATTGCCAATTGAACCAAACGTCATCAGAGGCCTAAGCACGAACATCTATCGTAAGCGTATCGTCATCGTATCGTGTGCACTAAAAAGCGTTGCGCAATATTCAATTTTCCATTGCATTGTTTTTTGGCACACTCGATACGATGACGATACGTTTACGATAGATGTCCGTGCTTCAGGTGTTCGTGCCTCAGGATTGCGAGAAAACGCGTGTTTCCCTTTACGAGATATGACTGTCTAGGTACCTAACAATCGCGACATATTTCACGGGTTCACGGTATTTGTATAATAGGTAGGTATCTGAATACCTACTGTAAATTACCTAATTACTAAATTACCTATTATTTAATTAAAGGGAAATATATATTTCCCTTAACGCGATATGACATGGCTTTGATGAGTATTTTTTGGCTACCATGAAAAATATCGGGCTATTATTGCATTCCTTTACGCTTGGTTTAACTGGTATGTCAACTCTAGAAAATCGCTAAGTCCAGCAATGGACAAAGAAGCTGATTCAATCATCAGACGATAATAACAACATTCATTAAATTGTTTAAAAGATTACCTTTTCTGTGATAATCATATCAACGCAGCTTTTCCCTGTAAGCGGCAATGTGCACTCTGGTAGTATCTTGTGAGAGCCATTTTTCGCTGTGTGTTCCATAGTGATCACAACCTTTGTTTTTGGTGCAGATACTAAATCCATAGCTCCACCCATACCTTTAACCAGTTTACCCTAAAACATGTTTGATTATAAACTTTTAAAATTTATTCACCATCATCAGTCAGTTGCCATCCCTACAGGGATAAGATCACAACAAACCTAAGTTATTGTTGTTGTTATAGTGAGATGATCTTGCACTCACTGCATATACCTAGTGGTACCATAGTTATTTATTAAGTATTATTAATATATATTATATATTATCATAAAACTTACAGGAATCATCCAATTAGCTAAATCGCCGTAACGTGATACTTGCATGGCCCCAAGGATTGTCAAATCAATATGGCCACCTCGAATCATTGCAAAACTATCGTCAGATGAAAAGAATGACGCACCTGTAATGAAAATAAATGCTTAATGATTGTTTATGAGCATTAATCGGAGACATGAAGCAGATGAAGGAAGTGTTTGTCTAGGTTTGATACACCAATAATCTTAGAAAGTACCTACTGAGGAATGAGAATACTGATTGACTATAAAATAAATACATTCCCAAGACATTCTTCACACATGGTTACCTGATCTCAAGTTAAGCAGAGTGTACTGCTTGTAGCATGGACCAGGTAACTGATATACTACAAATACTACTTTTACAATATGTATTTTCTTCTTCTTTCATACTTATATAGCTATTTACACCCAATCGAACCCGCGACCTTCGGTTTGGCAGTCAGGGTCTCTAACCACCAAGCCAACTGGCCCGTCACTATACTGACACAGAAATACATTTGAGATATACTTTGTTTAAAAATACTTTCTTAAGTTTTTTAAATATATATAACAAGAGCTAAACTGAAATAACTGTTCAATTAGAAAGTGACTAGCTAGTTTAAATTATATCCAACGCCAGCGCGGCTAGGCGTCAAATGATGGCCTTAAAGCGAGTATGACCGTCAAATAATGGCCTTAAAACGAGTATGACCGTAAAATTATGTCCTTAGCCGAGTATGGCCGTCAAATTATGTCCTTAGTCGAGTATGGCCGTCAAATGATGAACTTATCCGAGTATGACCGTCAAATTATGGCCTTAAAGCGAGTGTAAGTATGACTACCATAAGCTTGTTTCAAATCAAAATTAAAAGATAAAATTATAATATAGGTTATTACTACCATCCACTACACACAAGATGTAGTGGAGGATAGAAGCAACATTTTCAGTTCATCCATTCGTCAACATCAGTCTGTTGGCGTTCTACCTACATACCTGGTAATGTGGTCACAGTTTCTTTTCCAGCATTTATAAGATCAGCATCCACCTGTGCTTCAGTTGGGAATGGACCAAGACCCAAAATTCCATTTTCAGATTGTAACAACACCTTCACATTCTTAGGTATGTAGTTGCTGGCCAACATTGGCATACCTGGTATATAATAGTTAAGTCAAGTATATTTAGGATATTTTATATAGGACTTTTGATCCCACATTATTAAAAACTGTGTTGCACTAACCAGTTGCTCTTCCTGAGTATTTATTATATGATATCAGATAACCCATATATAGAGTTACAGCTCTAACAGTTGCAATTGCAAACATATGTAACGTTTTATTCAACTACATATATCAATTTTATTACCCTACCATTTTCAAATTATAGATATAGAAATACGTACCAATTCCAAGATTAGCATGCATTCCATCTTTAAATTCCAGAGCTGCTCTTCTAATAATTTTTTCCCTAAATGAATCTGATGACTTTTCTTTTTGGTCTGGTTTACTTATAGTTTTCCTTTCAATCCTCTTCTCAAACTTGTCACACTTTATCACTCTGTGTACATATATTGATGGAATATGTACAAAGTCTGGCTCAATTTCATCCACTATTTCTTCCACTTCAGCAATTGTGATTTCAGCTGCTTTGCACATAGCTGGATTGAAGTTACGGGCACTTTTTCTGAATATTAAATTACCATGCCTGTCAGCTTTCCAAGCTTTGATCAGAGCAAAGTCACCAGTTATAGCTTCTTCCATTATATAATCTTGGCTGTTAAACTGTTGGACGTTGCGTGCACTACTTGCTATTTCTATCTGAAATGGACTATAATTATAATTATCTGTATAAGCATTATTGTTAATTTCATCACGATTTGCAATTTTTTTTTACCATAGATAGACCTTTTATAAATAAGTAATGTTTCATAATTGTGTTTCAATACGAGACCACAAAGCATATGGGATTCCATTATTTTGTCTTTATTTATAGATCTCTTGTTTCCACCGCGCTGTTTCACTTGCCTTCCTGAGGGATCTTACATCTTCTCAAATAAAATGAATGCTATATGCAGTTCCAAGCATGCTGTATTTAAATGCCAAATTTCATCCAAATGTGTTTCATATTTAATTGTGAAAGAGTAACAAACATTCATGCAAGTGTATGGAAGTAAACATCTATATTAGAAGGTATTTGGATTTTTTTTAGTAGCAGTATATCAGTCATCTGGTTTCCATAGGACAAGCTCTGCCTAGTTTGGAATCAGATGACTGTGTGTAAAGAATGTCCCGGTATATTTATTAAATTTATAATACAGCACAAACATCCACATATAATAATTATTACACTTTTAAATTTCTTTATTATTAAGAAATAGTTTCTTATATATTCAGAGATTTGTAATTTTTACCTTTCCATCTTTGGTGTACTTGATTGGAGATCCACCTTCCTGTATCAATGTCCCAAACCCAGTTGGTGTGAAGAAAGCAGGTATGCCAGCACCACCAGCTCTGATTCTCTCTGCAAGGGTGCCTTGTGGAGTGAGCTCCACCTACATATTTCAGATATAATTATTATTAATTAAAATAATAGTAGAAAGTTAACCATCTGTCTGGGCAATTTATCGCCATAAATTATAAAATTTTCAATTTTAAACCTACAACTATCAAAAGTTTAAATTTTATGTTAAACTAGCTGTCTAGCATTGTGCGGATTAATCAGGATCCTTAGTTCCCAGGTTTAAAACATAGCTTTATGTCATTTAGGTATAGTGTAGCATTCTAACAGTTTTTAAAATAGGGTTGTATTTTTTGTTTTTATTTAGAATGGGCTTGAGTTTTGCCTTTGACAGACCCCCGAAGGAGTTATGATGAGGCTAAAGATGTAGCAGGCTTAGGTAAGGAGAGTAGTTTGGAGAGGATAAGAATAATTTCTTCATTAACATACTAAATTGATACAATTTTATGATATAAACAATTTACCATAATTTTCTACTTGATAGATATTTTGTTTTGAGTTTCATTCTCTTACCTCTAATTCACCACTTAGAAATTGTCTCTCAAATTCGACATTTTCTCCCACATAAGATGCAATCATCCGCTTTATCTGTTTGTTCTTCAATAATATACCCAAGCCAAATCCGTCAACACCTAGAGTCATAAACTAGCTATTAACACAGATGGTATATTTAGGATATATTTAATGTTGTTATGTACACAGATAGAAGATACCTGCATTGTTTGAGACAACAGTAAGACCAGAGACACCTGTATTGTTTAGGGCCTGAATCAGATTTTCTGGAATTCCACATAAACCAAAACCGCCAACCAAAAGTTTAGATCCATTCTGTATGTCCTTAACAGCTTCATTAATGTTGTTATAAATTTTGCTCTTTTGCGATGCAGTGCTGTAGCTAGCACATGATATTATCTGACAAAAAAAAATAAGTAGTAGGTACCTATGATACTGATAACAGTTATAAATTCTTATGATATAATTTTTACAACCTCTGATAGGATCCAACATACCTTGCTTATATGATAATTTTGTTTTGAAAGTGAATAAAGATTGTGTTTGTATGAAAAAGCTCTTCTAAACGTAGTTGCCATGATTAATAAGAACGAGTTATTTTATTAGCAAAATTAACTTTGAAGTTACACTTCCCACAAAGTATTACAAACAATCGCGCACTTTTACCATTTGTCAAATACTAGAATAAAAACTTCACTGTTGGGTTTGCACTTTATGTTTTCGGAAAAAATCGCTAAAATAAATGCCCGCGCTCGATGCGATGCTCCCTGCTCGTGAGGCCCCGTGCTACAAACAAACTGTATGTAATAAATTTAATATTTTAAAATGGTAAGTTTATGTAGAATAGGCCCTTTCCTGACATGTCGGTCGGTCGGTCGGAAGTTAGAACAGCGCCGCGCGCGGTACTTTTTAGCTCGGAAACTACCACAAAACTAGCGGCCACAGAGTACTTTTTTAGCGGCTCGCTTGCACGCTTCGTTAAGTATGCTGTTTTGACGTTTACGAATGTCATAAAAAAATTACATACAATTAATTATTTGATTTTGATGCATAATAATTCAGTATGAATAACTTAATTTAATTTTTATTTACAATACGGTTCATTATTGCGTGCCCCTTCTGTACCTAGTCACCATAACTTTCAAAATCATGTACCAAAGTGGTTAAAATATAAACACGGGACGAAAGATTTCAATAATATTGCCCAGCTTAAAGGAATATGACAAAGCTGTTGCAGAACTGGACGTGATTTTGTCCTGCTGCCGCATTTGTATGCTACCTACCGAGGCCACAGGGCACAGAGTATAATATTATGTACCGGTACTACCGATGCTGCACCGATGTTGCACTGTCTGTACCGACAAGTCAGGAAAACGCTCACACACGATAAGACTAAACTTAGTAGACAGTGAATGTTGCTTGTGCCGTCCGCTCAAACTCGTAGTCATCTGGTTGAAGTAGTTTTAGGGTTCAGTAGCCCAATGGCGAAAAAACGAACCCTTATATTTTTTATCGATGAATAATCCAGTACATGCATCCTAATGCAGCGTGTGTAGGTATCTTGAAATCATATAAAAGGTTGCCAAATGAGTGAGCTATGCGCTTTTTAAGCGAGATAGCTATGCGGGCGGTGAGTCCTTTAATAGAATTACTTTATTATGACTATGAAAATAAGGCGATCGTATGTGCGGACTTGCCGCATAGCTAGCTCGCACATCTCTGGTGGAAAGACAACTTTAGTCCCAAAAACGTAATATATTATTTTAGATATATTCGCAATTATTATATTTTAGTTAACAAAATAATTTAGAATTCAATAACCGCAAATTATAACTTAGTAATCCTGTAATAAAAAGTACCTTTTTCAGTCGGTAAACTTAACATTGTAAACTAATATAGATGTCACTACTGAGGACATGGTACGGAACCCTGCAAAGTTTGTCTGGTCTGATACGAGCTTGGCTGTTTTTTTTTATCTCTGGAGGTCAACTACTAGGTCGGTCTGGGGCGTGATTACTTATACTGTGGCCTGATAATCTTTTAATATTCATTAGACACATTCTTTGGACACTTACCTACAACGAATCTATTTATAACATACTTACTTTATGTACTACAAACAAAATATAAATTCATGCCTTAATGGATAATGCTCATCAAATTGCGTTAATAAAATATCTTAAAACTATAACAACTAAGATAACTTTAGGTACCAAGATTTCGCTGTTTGCAATTATTTAAAAGCAAGTGGGCATCCTTATCAACTCCAAGCTAGATTAAAACTCCGTAGACTTACATAATTATATGCCCAGGAATCGTTGGTAATTAAAAACTTAGCAAGCTCCTCAACTTTTTGTGAGTTCTATGGTCCAGGCCAAATTTATGGAGTATGGAGTGTAGAAGTAAATGTAGGAACAAATTAAGTTGGCGCTGCTGTAGCAAGTGGATGAATTTTAAATAGAGCGCCACAAATCATTAGAGTAGGATAGAATATTAATAAAAAAAGAAAGAAACATTTCCGTTTTATCAGCGCATTTTTTATAATTATTATAATATATAGACAAACATGAATATGGATAAAATTATACAGTGATTTTAAGTACCCCAATTAATTGTAAATAGGAAATAGAAACTAGTTTTAATGAATTACCGGAAACCAACCCAGCATTTCCACTTGCTACACCAGCGCTATTTCGGTGAGAATTCGAAACCTAATTTTCTGTTTACAAGGGGACACTTTTTCGACTAATCCCACGTACAAGATGGTCCTCCTCTACTTCTACACTCCATATTAAGGAGTAATCAAAAGCCTGTCCGGACCAAAAAGAACACATCTATTGATTCATTGTCAAAATAGTATTAGTATATAGATATAAATATAGTAGAAAGAAACCTTTTTTTTTAATGATGGCATCACAAAGCACACTATCAAAGAAAAAGCGGCTAAGTGCGAGTCGGACTTACACACAATAGGTTCCGTACCACCGTATAATATTTAATTAATCGTCGTAAAAATACGATTCGTGTATGAGGATCATCCCTTTAATTCTTAACTTTTTTTATTATTATTTGTTGGTAAAGCGGCCAAAGTAGTTACACATATTACAGTCTGTGAAAATTTCAATTAGAGTTCAAGCAACCTGTTAAAGACGGACGGACGGACGGACGGACGGACAGCATAGCCAATTACTTGGTCACGTTGGGTACGGAACCCTAAAAGAGAAGCTGAGAAATTATTAATTTAAGCAGAGCCGGATAGATAAAATACTCTTTGATGATTTTAATGGTGAAAACGTGTAAATTTATAAAAAAATATTTTTAATATTTTCAAATAAGTAATAATAGTACAGTTTTTACGATTAAGAGAAAAGGATAGATATGAAAAAAAATCGTATGACGTTATGATAAGTTTCCTCATCATCATCATACAATTAACCATTGGACTACCTTTCCCCCGGCGTTCCTGAGGGATTTCTCATTTTCCCGAAATAATAGGTTGTTCAATAAGTTTTGTCGTTCGATAACAAAAACACAATTTTATGGTTCAAAATACACTTTATTATTCAGTATAATCTCCCTGAACATTAATACACTTGCTCCAACGATTCTCCAATCTGTGAATTCCATCCATGAAGTGAGAATCCGGAAGGTCTGCAAAATACGCTTCAACAGCCGTTATGACTTCTTCATTTGATGAAAAACGCTTGCCACGCATATTTTTTTTTGAGTTCTGGAAACAAATGGAAGTCGCTGGGGGCCAAATCTGGTGAATACGGTGGATGATCCAACAATTCGAACTTTAATTCATGGATTTTAGCCATTGTCAAAATGCTCTTGTGACACAGTGCATTGTCCTGATGAAAAAGGATTTTCTTTTTCTGCATACCGGGTCTTTTTTCACGATTTTTTTCCTTCAACTAGTCCAAAAGGTTGCAATAATATTCAGAATTAATTGTTTTGCCAGTTTCCAAGTAATCCACAAACAAAATTCCTTTCGCATCCCAAAAAATTTCCGGACACGAACTCGTTTCGAAGCCGAACAACCAGGTTCACACCACTCTTTACCCTCTTGTTTTGATTCAGGATCATGATGGTAGACCCAAGTCTCATGCGTAGTGATGAATCGACGCACAAAATCCACTATATCCTTTTTAAAACGCTCCAAATATTGCTGAGAAAGTTGCATTCGAATATGTTTTTGTTCCATTGTTAGCGAATGCGGCACCCATTGTGCACACAGCTTTCTAAAACCCAAAATTTCACTTGCCTCTACTAAATCTTGCTCAGTCAATCGACGATTTCCCAAAACCATATCCTGTATTTTGGCTATGATTTCTGGTGTTGATGCGCTTTTTGGACGTCCTTCACGTGGATCGTCTTCAAGGCTTGTACGACCACATTTATATTCAGCAACCCATCTTTCTTCTGTTCTAATTATAGGTGAACAATCATTATACACTTTTAACATTCGTTTGTGAATTTCTTTTCGTTGCTATTTTTTCCATCGTAAAAAAATACTGTGACACGGCGACACTAAATGGCTTGTAAACAAATAATGAATCGACAGATTGAAATGAAACTTCACATACGTTCATATGAAGAGTGTACTAACAAAACAAAAAAAATATTGGGCTAGTGGCAACGCCCTCTTTTCGAACGACAAAACTTATTGAACAACCTGGTATATAAAGTATGCGCGCTTTACACTCGTAACAATACCAATATTTATGGCTAACTTGTATTCCGTCATAATGGACTCGCCCATTGAAGTAATGTATTAATGACATTATTAGGTTATTAGTTATAGCATTATGAATGAACGAACTAGTGGATACCAAAATCAGCCCATTACCAAATGAAAATAAAATATCGAATATTGCAATTTTGGTCTCATGCACGACATGACGAGGACGTGCGCTCGCTACGCTAGACTTTTTACCCGGTGAAATACAAAAATTGGTGTTAGGGCTTAGGAATTTTTCAAAGCTTGTTTATGGTAGTGCGTTCAGTAACTTGACCTTGTAGCTACTCCAGCACTAGCAGTGCCTGTCGGGTGCATGCCGATTCCACGCTAAGAGCAACATCTCTCTTCTGAACACCCAAGGTGTAAACGTGGTGTCACGCAAAACCCAAATAGGTATTCACGTATTTTTACGATAAACATAATTCTAGCTAATTTTGCTTCCACCAACTTAGCATGTAGGTACTGAACTGCTTTTGTGTGAAAACTTAATGTATGTATGTTATTTTATTGATAAATGAATGAATTAATTTATTAGGTAATTACAACTATTAACGTTTATAATAGACAAATAAGTGACAAAAAATCACACGGAAATATTCACACAATATTTAATGAACAAAAGAATTTGCAACGGCTATGTTTATTAGCTAATCTACAACGACGGACCGGATTGTGTAGCAGTTAGATACTCCGAATGTTACGTAATGTGCGAGGAATGCCTGGCTAGCCGAAATTTGATCTAATAGGCCTGTTTTAACAGCTAAGTGTTATATAAAAATGTACCCTATGGCGTTTGGCTAAGGTTCATCAACATCATTATTTCGAAACCGTGCGAAATATCCTGGGATATGTGGTACGCCACATTAGGCACTAAATTGTCTAATCCGGATTAGCGGGGCTATGCCAGGACAGACTTTATAAGTTCTTCTGATTTCTTTTGTACAAGCTGTGCTTAGTTTTAGATCATATAGCCGTCTCTTAAATCAGAATATCTATTTATGTATGAATTTAGAAAAAGAAGTATATTTAGTATATCAGTTATCTGGATTCCATAATACAAACTCTGCTTAGTTTGGGATGAGATGGCCGTGTGTACTGAATCTCCTAGGGCATTTATTCCTATTTATTAGGTTTTCCTAGTTAACCGATAGTTTCCAGAACCTGGTATATATTATAGATATCTGGTTGCCTTCGAAAATATTTTCAAGTTAGTTTAGCCAAGTTGAATTTGATTCCCGAAAATTTGAGGATTTATTGTGCGCGTGCCCGAATAATTTCTGAAGAACGCATTGACACATAGCCACATGATTCGCAAAGCGGGACCAGCTAGTTAATAATATAAAACAGAAGGCTGGCCTTGTGCGGATTGGTAGTCTTTACATACTTAGCCCGGGCCAGTTAACAGATTTTATTGCAGTGGACTAAAAAAATGTCGCAATATTTTCACACTTTTACTCGCTGAAATCCCTTTAAGTTTAAGGTCCCCCCTACAGGGGAAACTTATATCGAACGACATTGGTTGGATATTGAAAATAATTAAAGCTTTCGTCATTTAAGTTGTTTTATTTGCGCAATGAAGACATTAAATAATACATAAGATACGATACATTTCCTAACACATGACATGGTTTATTTAACGACCTATTTGAAGTTAGCAAATGCATAGTTCTCACAAAGAATGTACATAAATTATAATAATGTAACTAAAAATAGTGGACTGTAGTTTTTAAAGGCCAGCTGGCGTTTTGGATATATACCCATACTGCCAAGCCTCAGGTTTGGGTTTAATATCTACCCAGTAACCAGGACAAACGTCTGTCTTGTTTGTTGTTTGGGTGTAAATATTAACATTAAAAATGGGTAAATATTTATTTTAAAGGTTGTATATAATTTATCTGGTTATAAATAGTACAAGTTTTGCTTAGCTTAGGACCAGTGTAAATAAATAGCCATAATATATCTGTGAATAAATATTCCATTGAAGTATATTCATATTCTATAAACATATATCCATATTTGGAGTTATGTAGAGCTCCTGGGGTGGTCACTCGATTAGTTGACTCACGATAAAATTACTAATATAAATAATTAAATAAACAATTTTTTTATTTTCATTTGGAATGTCACGTTTAAAAAAATACTCCGACAAACTCACCATACATTTTCATATAATAAATGGAATGGCAACCAAGTTGATCTGAATAAGAATTTATTAGGGTTTTCTGCTGCCTTTTTTAATGTTAATATGAGATTTTATATCTTTTAGATATATTTTTTTATTCGTAAATTGCTGCCTGTCTTTTTATTTCTTAAGAGCAGGAAAAATCTCTAAAATATTCTTTATAATAAAATATTTATTTAGGGATCGTCCATTAATTACCGAGTTTTTTCCTTTTTTAACACGCTTTTATTTGCTGCACTTGTGTGTTTGTATGTAATAGACTCCTTTGGGCACGAGTTTGGCCTACTTTGAGCGATCAGATTTATTCAGAATATTGACCTGATTTGTAGCTGTGGAAATCTATAGGGGAAGCCTATGTTCAGAACATCCTTGGGCTGATATGATGATGATGACATTTTGACCCCTTTCTCTCTCATGATGAGATTTGGGAAGATGTTGTGAGATCCCCCGCCCCCTTCACGTGAGATTTTTTTTTTAATAATTAATTTGAATTGCTACATACCACCAAGAATCTGTTTTTTTTTTAAATGGACTAGAAGGTAGCCTCTTATGGCTTTTACACCCTTACAAGAACAAAACGAACCTAAGAAAGAACCAAAATAAGTGGATATTATAATATATATATATATATATGATAACTCCGGGCATAGAAAATATTTAATATTAACTTTGCCCTTCAAAACATGGAAATGATTTAATAATGATGTACATGTTATTTTTCATGATCCTTTCTCTTTAAATAAGGTTATTACAGAGCCCCTCTCCCTTTTGAGCTCACATAAATAATGGACGTCTCCAAATAGACATAGCACTGACCAGAATTGGCAATAAACAGCTACTTAAAATATTATTGCAAAAGTTAGTAAGGCACATATACTACCCTATTCGACACGTGTCTCTTATTAGGTAGCGTACTTAGTCTTATTGTGATTTTATCGATACCTCCTGTATCGGTTTGATTGAATTTTAATTAATTATCTCATTTTATTGGTCGTCCGCTCAGAAAGTGAGTGAATCCGCATCAACCTCTCTTTCGCCTCATAATTATTTATTACAAATGTTCACCGTCAATAATCAAAACAGGTCAATGAATTTATCTTATAGATGATAATCAGAAGCAAGTATACTGTAAGTACAAACTTATATTAAAACTGTATCATTAACTATAGGACATATTTTTGTTACTTTTACGTAATAAACAGTAACCAATCTCCATATAAAATCTTTAGGATAAAGCGGTTTGAAAACCATAGACGTAAAACAATAAAAAAATCCTTCGATTTTAAAATGTACATCATAACCTCTACACCAACTCCACGTGGTGTAAGTTTGAATGAAGGATTGAATGAAAATACTTATCTAAAACTAAGTATTGCATCTAACAATATCATATCACAATCCATCAATTTGTACAAACATTTTACAGTATTACATTAGCCATGTAATCATTCTGTCGAATAAATATTTATTAATATAAGTAAAATGTAATAGTTTAACATCATTAAATCATTTTGAAAAATAATATATTATCTTTCCTAGCTGAGTCTACCAGATCTAGCATCGGTTATGACACCCCACAGTTCAATTATGAACTCGTCGGTAAATCCAAATTCTTGAAGGTCGCTGTTGTCAATAGCATCCGCCAACTGCATAGAGTTGGTTTTGCCGTCTGAAAGGTCCCACATTTGTGAAGCTAACTCCGAGTCGTTGATACCCATAAATGATTCTAGCAGCCCATTAATTTTTTCGATACCAGCTTTTGACTTTTCGTCGTGCTGTAAATGAAAATAAAATGTGATAAAATCAGTCATGACATTTAAATTGGAAAGTGTAATTTTAAAACAATGCAGTGGTTAATTAATCACCTGTCCACTCATATTTTCTTGGTTTTAAAATTTCTATTTTCTACCTTAGTTATGTATGAAAATTTCTAAATATGTATTTAGACCAACTACAACCTACTTTACTTGTAGATGGTACACCTATTACCATCCCCAACAAAGCTACCGTTAGCTCGGTCATAAATATGCATATCGCCGGCTAACAGTGTAGGTAGTGATCTGATTCTAATTTTAGTTTTGGAGAACATACAATTTAATAATTCTAAAATGATTCAAGGCAAAAATGTCTCATGAAGTCGATATTGAAATAAGGTAAAGAAATACCTAGATTTTGATTAATCCTATCTTTAATCTAACTTCAACTCCACTGTAGCCTTCACGACAATTATTATGGTTTAGTTAAGTTCTAGTATATTTCTTGGGTATGTCATTTAATATCAAGTATAATATGTTTTCGTTTCTATTCATTACCTCGTTCTCTATAGATGCTTGTCCGTTTGATTTAAACCTGAGAGTTTCTTTTCCAGAACCAAAGGCTTGTTTTTTCCCTGCTTTGGCACCACTTGATTTAGGACCAATACTTCCAAAACCACTCTTTAGTGGTTCTACAAGACGAATTATAAATGTAGTTCCTTTGGGAATATCCTTTAAAATCTTGGCCACTTCATAATGCCTCTTCCCAACCATATTTTGTCCATCCAATTTCTCAATGTGATCTCCAACCTGCATTTGAATGAACAGCTTAATAACATAATGGTTTATTTCCTGTTCTCTTAACAGTAGATGTGTAATTTAAAAGCGGTTAATAGGGAAGGCTAAAGAGAGTATGGCATGCGTGTGTGGGATGTGAATGAGGTTTCGACAGTACCTCGAACAAACTACGGGGATATCGATATAAGAACAAAAAAATTCATAATCATGAGAACCAGTTACGAGATGGACAGAGTAATTTTAATAGGTACAAAAACACTGAGCACACTTAATTTAAATTTTCGTGATAAGGAAACATGTGATGATAAGGCGACATATAACAAACAAGTGACAATCTGAAACCATTTTGAGAGCATTCTTAATTAGTGCATTCGTATTATTAATGTAATGTGACAGAATATAATAATTTCTATATTTTACTTTAGCGCGCGGTTTGATCCTTATTCTTAGGATTAAAGTAGCCTACGTCCACCTCTCGGTCTACTATCTGACTGTGTTCCTTTCTCATATACCAACCAACCCCCCAATTACTATTACATTACATTTACATTACTACGAACTGCGCATTTACTATTACATAGGCACCGCATCGCACTCTGAATTACCTGTAACTAATCACTCTGGATATTTTCATTATCTCGAGGAGAAAATGTTAACTTCATAAAATTTCCCCCAAATGATAAAATGATTATCTACAGGTAAAACATACAAATACATGTCCTGACTGATTCATCAACGTCCGACCAAACCGCAAGGTCAACTAGCATGAAATATTACATACCAGTTACTTACATGACGTAAGTAAGAAGAAACGGTTTTGGAATGTTCATCTCCTAAGATATTAAATTGGGGATGAAAGATTTTCAAAACTTATTTTTATCGATATGAAATATAATTAAATACTACTGTAGGTATATTATAATATAAGAAAATCGTCCGTTTAACATTAGAGTAGATGTACATTAAAATGATATTATATTAAAAGTATAAATGAGTCCCTTTTCATTTGTTAATCATCCATAATTGTGTATGAGTCATACAATCGATGCTCCAATGAGGCAATCGAACTAACTTCAAGGAAAATATCGTAATAAAAGCTATGAGCCTACTCTCATTATCAAGTAGGTATATAAAAATCTATATTGCCCATTCAATAAGCTGGGCGTGGTACCTGATGCTTACCTCTATATGTGGTATTCTCGCTACTATAGAACCCTCTTTTATCCTCTTAATAAAAGCATAACCAGCTCCATTGTCTGTGATTGTTAATCCTAAGGCGTCTTCAGTCTTTACAATTTCTATCTCCTTGGGGCGACCTTTTCTGTGCGCAAATATGAAATCTTCTAATCCTATTTGTCCGCCAAGAAGCTTTTTCATATCCACTTTATGGGTATTTAGTGTGCAAAAGAGTATCTGAAACGACACAAATGTTGCTTTTATTATTTATATAGAAATACCTAAAGGTGTGGCTGTAAGTTGGATGGTAATAGATTACCAAATACACTAATCATTAAACAGAATTTCCCATTTTTTTGAGGTTAGTTAAAATGTAAAGACTACGTTGTTTCACCGCCTTATCGCTGGAGAATTGCCTTAGAATTGTCTTAACGGTTGGAAATAGGTATATAGAAATAAAACAAAGGCATTATGGAGTTTTAAATATTAGGCCAATCTTTTGACGTCACTTTCGTCATTTCGATAGCGACCTTGATTTACATTTTCAGATGTATTATTTTAGGTATGATTGGTTTTTCCGCGTTTCCGGGGGGTATAATATATTCCCAGGATCAAAAATATTTTTTTTATAAATTTCTGAATGATGCAAGTAGGTTAAGTAATTATACTCGCAGGTAGAGGTTCAAACCATTGTCACACTTCTCTGAAAATCCATGACCTGCGGCTCAGCAGTCAGTCTCTAACTAACAAACCAACTGGCCCGTAAATTTCTACTTCTTTCGACATTCTGCCATACCTAAAGTCTCACCCATCTATAGTAGTAAATGTGTTAGTTCACAGCCTATGGTATCCGAGTATCTACGTAATTTATAGGCGCGTCGATATTGACATTACATCTGGTTGTCCGGTCCTTGACCCATGTATAGTAGGTCATCGTACAGGCAGGCATACATATGACGACGAACCGTAGCTGCACTCACTTGCTACGTTCGTTTATAAATATATCATACGAGAGACTGCGCCCCTGGGCCGATCCACTTCCTGGCTGCTCAGCCGCGCATGAATCCGCACAGTGACATTTTAGACTTAGTTTAGTTAATCACAAAATAACGTATATACACATAACGCTGATTGGACAACCCATACATAGTGTCATAAGCGAAAGAGAGACAAGCGGAATAAAGTGAGACACGGTCTTGTATAATGTACTTTTTTAACTCGTCGAGAAGTTTAGGGCGTTCAAACTACGCCTGGTTTTTTTATTTAATCGAGATAGTCCATCTTATTCAGACGTAGTATTTTTTTCCGAACAGTAGGAATTTTATTGTATAATTTTATGCCGACGCTGTGTTAGTCGCAGTCTTTATACCGCGGCCGTGTAGTGATTGACTGCTTCATTCCGAACGAGCGTGAAATCCTAACAAATATTTTAAATGCGAAAGTGAGTTTTTTTGTATACTACTTCTTGACGCCTTGACTTGTCTCGCCCTTGAGGTCTTCAGCCTGCTACAAAAGCTAGGTTCTAATAATAATTTATCAGTAATCATTGATAATTAAATATTTAGTAGTGATATTTAATTATATGTATGTAAATAATATTTAATAGGCAGTGTTAATAGGCAAGTTGGCTATTGTCTCGAACTTTTTAATAAATTTGTAACATTCCTTGAATTGAAAGACAAGTTAATTGCATTATCACAGCACTTACAGAATGCTTTCAGGCCATTAGGTGACCATATCAACTCAATAGGACTTGATGAGTGTGTACATGCATGCTATTAACAAGTAACCTGGCCTAGTGTGTAACAGTCCAGATATGCTATAGGGTAGATATAGTTACAAGATTAACTTAAACAACTACAATATACCAATTATAAGGGAGCATTTATGGATACCACCTATTTTATCTTTCATAAATTTGCAACACCATTGTACACCAATTCATGGAATATACCTAAATTATAAGGGATCCGAAAGGGCACCCTTTTACATTCATACTTGACATTTAGCTATATAGAACCCTGGCTGTGTAGCAGCAGCAATGAATACTTCCACCCCAAATCTCTCTAGAGCAATATAAAAGGCCAAAACCAATGACCACAAGCACTTTACATTCTGAACAACATTGCCACCTATGCGTATGAGAGAGCTATAACTTAACTAAGCTAAAAACTACATAAAAAGCATATTATGAATAGTTATAAAGGAAAAGTATCAGTTCTTATTGTTATTCAATGAGCAACCAACAAAGTGATCTGTAACTAGTAACTAAACAGATCCAAATTTACCTAACACTACTGTCCATAATATGGAAAGTGAAACTAAACAGGTGTTTTGTGAAGTCAGCTACATACCATACATACTATTAAATTTATGGATTTGTTGCAATCTACTGGTTCACATTTTTCTAAGGTTTGTTACCAGCCCTGTACAAAAGGCCAGTGTTTCTTTTTAATTCAAAATACTATCCAAGGTTAAGAGAGGTCTATCTACCCACAATCATAATTCATAAGAAAGAGCTAATGTAGCCACAGAGGTACTAATATCAAATTTGCCTGAAGTACTGAATGTACCGAGTTAAAATTTTGTTCATATATATACTACATATATATGCCAAACAATATTTTAAATATGTCTACACACCCATATTGTATAGCTACCTATATCACATATTAAACAATCAGGACAAGATTATAAATACCTACTTCATACAACCCATTAAATAACTATCTATACCTTAATATATTTGATTAGAACAAGTTTTATGATGCTAATAAAGTAGGTTGCATTTGTTTGTTACCTCTTAAGAGCTCCACAACAAGTACAAAGTACAACTTAACATTAATTTCAGCACACAATTAGCATATGGAATGTAAGGTTATCTGGGGTACTTTTTGTCCAAGGATAATATGTGAAACATTAAAACCTCAGTTTTGAGGGTTTTACCCACATACTCAGTGCAGAGACTATTAAAAATCTATGTGACTTACATCTTCTGGTGGAAAGTCGTAACATTCCGCTATCTTTTGGTATAGCTCCTTAACATTTGAAAAACCAGAAATGAGGCCCAGGGGACTACCGTGTGCCTGTTGGCAATGGAACACCAACTGCGACTTCTGGGATCCATTGTTGTTGTCCACTCCGTTGGACTGTGGATGTGTTTCATCTGCTGGTACCGGCGGCACTGGAGGCGCGGTGTATTTCGGCCCTTTTTTCTTAAATAACGACATTGTAAAAGATCACTCCGTAACGGTAATCACTTTTCCTTATGAGAGAACGTCAGAGCGAACACATTCTCCACCGTGCACAATAATTTTTAATCACTACACAGTCGCTTATCTTGGTAAAATTTTAAAATATACCGACGCGTCATAGCACACGATAACTTATCACTCAATCGCGATATCGGTTAAGATTACACGATGTTATATGAAGAAGGTATGCAAAGTGCCGCAATGGTAGCTGCCAATAGATATAGATTAGAGCCCGTATTCAGCGCAGAACTAATGTAAGGAGCCGCCCACTACCTGCGACTGACTGATTGGAACTGAATGAGTGTCAACCAACACACTGTCAGTCAAGTGTCAACTGACAGCAAACTGACACTCAGTTTCAGTCAGTCAGTTTTTTTTTTTTTGGATTTTAATCAGTCAGATCGACAATATCAGTCGAGTCCTAGTGAACACCGAAATATCGTCTTATTAGTATTAAATAATTGGAACAATACCTATTATAGAAATTGATTATTGCCAGTTTCAAGTAAAGTTGTTAAGAATGAAACAGGAAGGACGGAAATATAAAACAATAATAACTAAAATATTTTAATTAACTTCTCTCTGGATCAAGGTCAACCACTCAGTTCGCTTGAACAAAGATAACTTTATCTAGAAAGAATTTACCATACCCTTAAAAAGAATTTACATGAAAGTCGACGGGGCGACTGTGGGGGCTATCCCAAACCCGCAGCAAAAAACATATTCATTTATTAAAACAAAATAATCAACATACTATTGCAATACAACAGTTTATGGAACAAAAACATATCAATTTTTACATTTGACAATTTTTACTATCGTAAATCCCTAATTACTTCTTAAGGGAATCTCAATTAATTCTCCTATTAAGTAATATTTCCTTTTCATTATTTTGAAAGCTTAAAGTCTAGCGCAGTTTTTAATTCTAGTCAGGAGAAGAACACAAGAAAATTCAACTGAATTCTCAACATTGAGACTCAACTAATTCACTTTTGCGCACGAAATTTTGTCACTTTAGATAGAAAAAAATGTACTTTCCGTGATCAATGCGTGCCTAATTATTGTTTTTAATTAATGTACAATTCATTAAGATTGAGAAGCAAAAATAAAACCTAAATAAAATGTCTGTTAAAGTTCAGTATGAGGTACCTTAATTTTTACCTTGGGACGTCACTTCCCCGCCCCGACCACCCTGTTTATAGGCCTGTGAAGGCCTACATGAATTAACAGGCCGCGTCCTACACTCCGTCCCGTATCAGTCGCGTTCGCAGACCGAGGCACGCCCTCGCCGAGTCTGACGACGAAATCACCAAAGCTCAGACAGCTGCAGCCGAATCTTCAGCTCGCGATACCACACACCCACAAGGCCATCAGCCTAGATACTTAAGTTGGCCCTGCTGTAGCAAGTGGAAGAATTTTAAATAGAGCGCCACAAATTATTAGAGTAGGATAGTAAATTAATAAAAAAGGAAAGAAACATTTCCGTTTTGTTAAAGCGCATTTTTTATAATATATAGACAAACATGAGTATGGAATAAAATTATACAGTGATTTTAAGTACCCCAATTAATTGTAAATAGGAAATAGTTTTAAAGAATTGCCGGAAACCAACCCAGCATTTCCACTTGCTAGACTAGCGCTATTTCGGTGAGAATTCGAAACCTAATTTGTGCTTACAAGTGGACACTTTTTCGACAAATCCCCCACACAAGATGGTCCTCCTTTACTTCTACACTCCATATATTGAAGATAAAGATTTATGGAAATAGCTGCTCTCTACAGAGTGCATCTTGTTTAGGCACTATTTTTTTTCTTGTCATTTCTTTTTGATTATTTTTTACTTACGTATTTTGTAAATGTAAAAAAATATATAAAAGTTAATAATAATAAAATAGCCTAAAAGTCAGGTAAGTATACACATCCATCTGAAAACAACAGTTAAGTCCACTTAGAGCTTAATATTTCGGTCAACGGATCCCTGAATCGAAAGTAAAAACACCTCTTGTTCTATTAAATTTGTACAATTTTTATGAGCATTCGTTATTGCATACGCAGAACGAACATGTAGTTGCCACTTGACTTGATAGTTAGAGATGGGGACTGCCACGCCAAATGTAGTGGATACGATCATACCCCGGGGACGAACTTTTATGTACATAAACATGTCTGTGTGGTTGAAATATCTATTTATAATAACATAGTATATCAGTTAAGTTTGGGATCAGATGGCCATCTGTAAAGAATTTATATTTTAAAGATATTTGTTTATTTTGTACTTGATATTACCACAAATCCTACGCAAGTTTAAGCGCACTTGCCCGAACTTTCTTGCCTGCATCAATACCTAAGGGCCACACATATTGTTTTACTCAAACTATGGAGGCAGTTTTTACTAATAATCTACAGGTTTAATCAGTAAAGTGAAATGAATGTGTATATCGCCTAGTAGTCTATATCGTAGTCTTGTGCGAATGGTAACTGAATAATTTATTTCCCTGATAAACTGCCATAAACGAAACTGTAAAAAAAAACTAGAACAGGATTTGGTTGTCTTACTAAAGAAAAAAAATTTAGATTTAAAGTTTTATATTTGATAGGATCTACGATGCGGCTACAGCTTTCTTGGGTGTAGGTTTGCCTTCCTTAAATCCATTGCGGAAACGCCTCCTCACAATCTTAAGGTGACGCATGCGGCCAGTTCCTGTGGTCTTCCTGCGCTTAGCCTTCACTGACCAGTGGTCTGAAATAGAGAAATAAAAGGATTCCTGAATCATAATAACTTAACCATAAAAGAATATATTGTGCCATGTGAAGAACAATTCTTGAAAAAAATCCTGTCAAAAGTTAATTTCAATAACAGCAATATGAGAAAAAAATAATGTGTATGGAGACAGAACCCAATGAATTTCTACATAAGAAATCCATTTGATTAGTATGTTGGATAACAATATTGATGTTGACTTTACACAACTATACAATACTTCCAGACTGAGTTTTGATCAAAACTTAATGATATCTTATGTTGGTGCTTCCAAAATATTTTCCAATAGCACTTGCGCTGAGGTAATATCCATGTAATTTATATACAGTGTAAACTCTTTATAACGTTATCCTTTATAACGATAAACTCCCTATAACGTTGAAGTGAGCCCAAGTTGGTTGGTTTGTTCACTTTGTTTTGTTTTTTTTTGTTCACTCCATATAACGATAACTCTCTATAACGACAAAAAATGCTCAGTCCCTTGAGTTTCGTTATAAAGAGTTTACACTGTATACTTATTCAAATAGATCCAGTTATTTTAAAAGAAAATGTTTAGACAAACAATCCATTCCATTGAGGGTAAAAATAAAGATTTGTAAATTAAATAGATGACACTTGTCTTGGGTGGTAGATAGATGCAGTTTTTTTCACCTCTACATAACCTAATTCATTCAATCAATTGCAGTATTTGCATCTTGTTCAGTTTGGAAACACATAGGCCAAAACATTTCCCTATTTGACAGGGTGATAATGGAAGGGATGGTTACAGCAAAAATAGCCAATAAGGCTATGGCATCAGTTGCTTGAAACAAAATGATCAATGGTAAGGAAAATGTCAGTAACAATATATTCCAATTATATCAATATTATCCGATGAACCACTTTTCTCAATAACTAGGAACTTATATTAATGACCTAACTTCATATCATACAATCATGGACAACAAGCTCAACAGATGTTTAAAAACACCTTTGTACATTCAACAGAATAATGGAAACAATAAATTGAGCCCCCATAACAGATTTTAGTGTCATAAACATGGACTTGGTTAGTTTGTTAAGAAACTTGCACACAAGCACCAGTGAATTTGAAATCCTAAGGTATTTCTAGACATAAATTTATCCATATTAATGCAATTCTAAATTAATAGTAATAAGCTAGTATCCCATAGTTTTAAAGGCTGGCAAAATCTAGGATGGTGATAATAGTGTTTAAAACCAGCGTGAATCTAACAATATATTAAATTTTAATAGTTTATCATAATAGTACGAATGAGTGTATCTCTCAATGAGAACCATATCCACAACATGTCCTGTACAGGCACAAGACGACAGAAACGCAGTAGAGGATAGACGAAGGTAGGACCTGCATAATATACATGGCCTAATTCAACAACAAGTAGTCTAGTACATAATGCTAACTTACATGACCGTAGTTTGGCAGCAGGGTACCCGCATTGGGCACATTTGGATTTCTGGATATGGTATGAAGATCTACCGCATCTTCTGCATAATGTGTGGGTCTTATTACGACGCTTACCAAAGCTCGAAGTTCCCTTCGTCTGAAATATACATATGAGGTTATAACTAAATACCGGTGAAAATCACACTAATAATTGTTACACTACATTTATTATATTAAAACTTAAGAGTAACAAGCAAATATTTTATAGATATTTCACTGTAATGTTCGATTAATTTGGATTTTAATTCAAAAAGAGAAATACACTACCATCTTGTCAGAATTTGACAATCCAAGAGGAGTAAAAGACAAACAGTAGTAGAGTTAAAGGCTAGGGAGGTTGCAAATAATAGTGATTGGAGATATCGATACAATACTCGATTTTAGTCGAATATATATAAATTCATCCTAGTGATGCCCGTTTCGTCGTTTTCCAGGCACTCTTGCAGTCAGACCCTTGGATTCGCAATTACGCTGGTAAAATGTCTACCACTTTACGTGGCCAGGGTATTTCTCCGTATTTGTTCGGAAAAAATTCCCTCAGTTTCGCCATCGAGACCCTAGTCAGGTGAGGATCCGATCGAATACCATCTTGCTGAAATAGCGTTCTGTTTATGGAGTGTAGAAGTAAAGGAGGACCATTTCAGTGTACTAAAAAGTGGCCGTTGAAAGGGAACAAATTAAGGCGCTACTGTAGCAACTGGAAGAATTTTGAATAGAGCGCCACAAATTATTAGATTAGCATACTAAATTAATAAAAAAGGAAAGAAACATTTCCGTTTTGTTACAGGGCATTTTTTTATTATTATAAAATACAGAGTGACTGGTGAGATACCTTCGATACTTATGGAGAGTACTCGGTACTCGATTCTCGTTAAAATGATATGATAAAATAAGGTGCTTAATTTTTGACCAAAATATCTCTAAAAATAAGTGAAATGTGAATATTATACTCTCTAAACACACCGCGGTGTTTGTTGTTTCAGTTGATCTAGTCACGTGCGGCACGCGCTAGTCCTATGATTCCATTTTTTAAATACGCCGAAAATACCAAGGTTCTTGAACTTTTCAGTGGCTCTGTAGATTTAAACTTGTCTCAAATTCTATTGTCTACATTCTACACTTTATTTAGTCAACAAATTAGTGATTTCCTAGGTATTTTTGCCTAGGTAGGCAACAGCTGTACAGTGTACGTACTTATGTATTCTGTGTTGATAGCGCGCTGTGCGTATCCAAGTATTGCGCAGGTAAATACGGGACTCTCGGTGTACTGTTTACTAAGAAGTAATTTTATATTTATTATTATGTTATTTTTTTTCATCATATATGATCGCCAACTATCACGTCCTCAAATATTGAAGGTATCTCACCAGTCACCCTGTATAGACAAACATGAGTATGGAATAAAATTATACAGTATTTTTAAGTACCTCAATTAATTGTAAATAGCAACTTTCCACTTGCTACACTAGCGCTATTTCGGTGACAATTCGTAACCTAATTTGCTGTTTGCAAGTGGAAACTTTTTCTGCAAATCCCCCATACAAGATGGTCCTCCTTTACTTCTACACTCCATAGTTCTGTTGTTGTATCTGAGAAACAGCTGCAATTGCGGGAACAGAAATTCGTCGATTCGGCAATAGATAGCGCAATGTAAACGTTTTTGGAACGAAGTTCCATATCGTACCGTACGATCTTCGTTCCATATCGTTCGGGCATGGCGGATGGCGACTAGCTAGATTTTTTCGTCAAGACCCCTTTCTAGAGTGTAGACTACTTGAATCGATTAAAATTATTACTTTTGTAATTATTTTTGTACGATTTAACCGTTTTATTTACTAGCCATGTTATTGTTGTAACCAACTGAAACTGTCAAATTGTTCATACATAATCCTGAATAAAAGTTACGATTTCAATCAACTGAAATCGAGGATTGTTAGCATCAGATCTTACATAATCAAGGTACGTACGGTACATAACTTCTATGGAGTGTAGAAGTAAAGGAGAACCATCTCAGTGTACTAAAAAGTGTCCCTTGAAAGGGAACAAATTAAGGTGGTGCTGCTGTAGCAAGTTGAAATTTCATTACGAATTATTTTTTCCTTGAAAAAAGTAAAATACGAACTTTTCTAGTCCATGGTACCATCTTCTAAAAAATAAAGTTGGCAACACTAATTTAAATAAAATTTAAGGCAAGCAAGATATGTACGCCTAGAATATTTAATAGTCATTCCATTTAATAAATCAAATAATAGAAATATTGATTTCTACCTAGTTTGTGATTAGATTGCTTCGGCTTAGAACGAGTCAGTTTTATCAAGGTTTTTGATTGAAAGCTATAACCACTACGGTAGGTACCTGAACACACTAACACTCAAAACGAAATAATCGGTCCGCAACTATATAACTCTAATTTTTTACTTGCATTTATTTTTCTGTCAAAATGTCACTAAAAAAAGTACAACTATCCTCTTTAATTCGATCGAAATTGAATAATAATTTTGACTTTAAATCATCTGTCACCTGAAGTCAATGAATAGACTACATTAGCTAACGCGAAGTACATCATTGCATTAAGATGCCCACATACATTTGGTAAGGACAACTCGAACAAAAGCAACACCATTGTTTTTTTTGTTTGTCACAGCTACATGGTGTTAGATAACTTCATATAATCATCATTAGCCCTAAGCAAATAGTAAGTATGTAATAGCTCTTAAAATAAATAATTATATATACAATTTTGCAGTAACTCTTAAATTTATTCATAACTCTACTAGTTCCATCTATTCAACAGAATAATTGGAACATACTTAAATAAGGTATATATTGATTTCAAACTCCTGGTGCCCATAAGATAGAGAACTGGCTCTGGTCTCCACTTTTTGTTATGATTTTGTTTTAATAAAATATTTTATATTTATTTATTATTTGTTCAAAATTTTATTTTTCTGAGATTATTTTCTTGGCAGGTATAAAGGGAAGCAATAAAAATTGGGTTTTATTAGAGTATAATTTTTTTATCGACAGTCAGGTGTTTAAGGATATAATTTATTATTATTGAAAGATTTTTTTGTATTACAAGGCAATAAAATCTGAATAGAGTGCTAAATGCCATAAGCCATTGCTTTTAGTTTCAATAAAATATATTATTGCCTATGATCCAACCTTTGATACTGGATCTATATTATGAAAGTAAAATAAAAATTCAGACTTTTTTTTGTCATTCGGACCCTAATAATGCATTGATCAAAATCAACAATACTCAGTTTAGGCTCAATGGTGGTACATACATAATATGTAGACTGCTAAAATAATAACCCATCCATTAACTTTGCTGTAATAAAAGTCATTGTACTTACTTGTCCTACAAATAATACATAGGTACCCACATGTGTTTAAAAATTACTATAAAGTTAATAATTACAATTTATCAAACATATAAATTTGTTAAAAGCTTATTGACAACATTTTTTTACAAATACAGTGGAATCTGTTTATAATGATTATATATTTTTTTTTTTACTTAAGAAATCTGTAATTTTTGTCTGCTTTTGTATTGTCATTTTATTGTAATAACAGTCTCTAATATTATTGTGTATTGAAGACATTGCCATAGTACATTGATACTGAGATTCAAAACAAAAACAAGCCATGTGCCAAACATAGTCGGAGTCATAATAAACGGATTCTACTGTATGTACATAATGGTAAGCTACAATTCACTTATTGTAAGTTTTTGGCTCCAGGGTTTTATTGTCAATATTATATTTTATTATTATTAGCACATCTCTACTGATGGGCAATGAATATTTATGCAGATAAATAATATTTTTTTATTTACCAAAATATTATGCATCATTTAAAGTTTTTTATGTGAAGGAATAGGTTCCTTTTACTCACATATTAAATGTAATTTTTTAGATATAAGAGAAGATGGAACTTATAGATGTAATGAAAAATTTATCTATTGAGAATCGGAGTGGCTGTGTAGAGAAATTGTTTAAATCAGTTGCTGCAGATATTGATGACACTCCAACCGAAATAGTTATTGCAGAGTACGCTAATAAGACCCTACTAATTGTGTCACAGTATCAGAGGATTGGGAGCATGTTGTTGATAAATAGGGATGAAGTGCACAGTCCCTTAGGCTCAAATGATATTTATACAACAAAAGTTATTTTTGGTGCCACAGGAGAAGAGGAGCAGGTTGCAGCACGATACTTGGCTGAAGCACTTAAAATCACAAAACCATTGTGCATTTTTATTAATCTGAAATCATATGATATTGAAACAGTAAAAGCTTGCAAAGATATCATTTTAGATATAAAACAAGAACAGACAACTACATAAATGTCTTCAACAAATATAAAACGATTTCAACAAGTGCACAGATTATTTGGTCAATTGGTCCTTGGTCCTCCAGGTGCAGGAAAGACAACATATTGTTATGAAATGTCTAAACTATTAAAAAAATTGGACAGGAATGTGAAAATTGTTAATTTAGATCCAGCCAATGATTCTATGTGCTACACTCCTGATATTGATATAAGAAATTTAATTATTCTTGAAAATGTAATGGATGATTGTGACCTTGGACCTAATGGAGCACTTTTATATTGCATGGAATATTTAGACAAAAATATTGACTGGCTTTTAAATCAATTACATTTTGAAAACTCCACAAATATTATTTTTGACTTACCTGGCCAAGTAGAACTTTACTCACATCACAATAGTTTGAGTAACATTTTCTCTAAAATGTCTCATAATGGAAACATACAGTTGTGTGTAGTACATCTGGTTGATTCACACCAGTGCTCAGATGCCGGAAAGTTTATTTCTGCCCTTATGCTGTCACTAAGTGCTATGCTAAAAATTGGCTTGCCACATATTAACTTGCTGACTAAAATAGATTTACTTAATAAACATATGGATAAATTGCAATTTGGAATAGATTTCTATACAGAAGTTTTGGATTTAAATTATTTGTTAGATTGTTTGGATTGTGACAACTTTACAAAAAAATATAAAAAGTTGAATAGTGCATTTATTTCCATAATTGAAGATTACGGTTTAGTATCATTTCAGTTAGTAAATATGCTGAAAGAACAGAGCCTCATGAATGTGAAAAACTTAGTAGATAAAGCTAATGGATTTGTATTTAAATCAGACGAAGGCAGGCATATAAATAGTATGTTAGCATGTGCTATGGGTGCTGAAGAATCTTCATCTTTAAACATTGATATTTGAATAATAAATACTATTAGCGATTCCAATGATTTTAATTTATTGAACCCAGAAAACCCTGAAACGAACCTTATTGGCTATTGTTTCACTTCATTACAATGAAGTGTAAAATTTTAAGTCTAGAATTTGTAGTTGAAATAAATAAATAATAATTAGCCTTTTCACGGTCTGTTATCGAGTATCCTATGGTAGCCCTACTATGGCTATGAATAACTTTAGCTCATTGAGTGGTGAAATTAATATCTAGGTTGTATACAACAAAATATATATGTAATGTTTACCCCTTTTATTAAATAGGTATTTACGACTGCTTATGTTTACTTACCACTTGAATGTGTAGGTACAAATTATGAAAAACTTTTAAAGATATTTATTAAATACCCAATGACTACCTTAAGGGGCAGTACGCTTTGCCGTCCGCCGCTTTATGCAGGTTTGTGAATGTTGTCGCATCCTACAACAGGTCTGTAAGCTCCGCCTGCGTCTCGCAGACTCAAACAATATTGATGATGGGCGGCTAAGCAGGACAGTGAGCTACATCCTGCTTCGCAGTCCTGCACGGCGAACTGCTAGACAGAATAGTGAATTGGCCCCTTTGACTTCCCTTCGATTGAACTATCCTTTATGCATTTCGGTAGGTAATTTCATTATTTTGGTAAACGTAGGTATAGTTTTTACCATCAGGGTCAGCTCACACTGAGACGCGAACTTTTTAAGAAAGCGATACCTAGTGCACAAATAGGTAGGTATACATTTCAGTGAAAAAGTGGCTGTGCCTCGAAGTCGTTATGTTAAGTAGGTATAACCTTAATAAATAATTATGGATCAAAATCAAAAGTTTTAAGAAAAAGAAGTATCATTAAAACAATCGACAGGTATCCAAACAGGTACTCCGTGTCAGTTTCATCCCCGTTGGGAACATCGGATCACTGTCTGGTGAAATCTGTATCTAACCACTCACCGTCTGACACTAGCCCTAAGGGAAGTAGGCGGGTATGGCGATACAAGTCAGCAGATTGGGATGAGATGCGGCACTTCCTTGCATCCTACCCTTGGCGGCAAATGTGCTTTTCTTCTGGTGACCCGTCGAGCTGCGCGAACAGCATTACTGGAGTGATCCGTCAGGCTATGGAATACTTCATTCCATTTTCTGACGTGTCACTTGGTGACAAAGCTCGTCCGTGGTTGGCGCCGATTGTGTAAGCGCTGAAGCGCAAAAACAGTCGGCCTACCTAACCTGGACTGATGCTCGTAATCGCAAAGCTCCGGATTTAGCCGAAAAGAAAAAAGCCTTCAGTACCGCCGCCAAGTCCTGCAAAAAAGTAATTAAGAGGGCTCGTTTCCGTCACGTGAGGCGAATCGGATCCAGACTGGCTTCATATCCCTCTGGAAGTAAAGCGTCTGGTCCCTCGCTAAATCTGTGGAGACGAACTTCTGCCGCAGCACGCTGCCTCCGTTGCGGAAACCGGATGGGTCACTGGCTCACACTGCAGAAGAAAAAGCCAACGTGTTTGCTGCTCTTTATGCGGAAAATTCACGTCTAGAAGCTGGCAATGCTACACCACCTTCTATACCTCGCTATGACGCTACTCTGCCCACTATCCGCATATGGCAAAAAGAGGTATTACGAGCGCTCAGCACCCTAAACGTGAATAAAGCCAGTGGTCCTGACGGAATACCAGCAATCGTGTTGCGTAATTGCTCTCCTGAGTTGTCTCCGGTTCTGACGCGTCTGTATCACCTCTCTTTAGAGACTGGAAAAGTTCCAAAGACTTGGAAGCTTGCGAACGTGCAACCTGTACCAAAGAAGGGGAGTCGTGCTGACCCTGGCAACTATCGACCGATTGCCATCACCTCCATTCTTTGCAAAACTATGGAGCGTGTCTTAAACAACAAGCTCCTAGCATACCTGGAACAACATGACCTTCTCAATAGCTGGCAATATGGGTTTCGCCAAGGCCGGTCTACTGGGGACCTTCTAGTGTATGCCACACACATTTGGAGCGAAGCCTTGAACAAGCACGGCGAAGCTCTCGCGGTGTCCCTTGACATCTCCAAGGCATTTGACAGAGTCTGGCACGACAGCCTCCTTAGCAAGCTTCCTTCATATGAAATCCCTTCTGGCCTTTGTAACTGGATCGCTGATTTCCTGAGAGAACGATCCATTCGAGTAGTCATAGATGGCTGCTCGTCTAATCTAATGGCAATAAACGCCGGTGTACCTCAGGGATCTGTTCTGTCTGCAACACTTTTCCTGCTGCACATTAAAGACCTGTTAAAGCCCGGTATTATTGGGTACGCTGACGACAGCACAGTTGTTGACATACGTTTCCAGTGCGAAGGCTAGTAGTAGGGAGACCCAGTTTCTCAGGGAGTCCATGGTAGAGCGTATGAATTTGACCTTGCAGGCCGTGTCCGACTGGGGCGATGACAACCTGGTCAAGTTTAACGCTACCAAAACACAGGCGTGTCTATTCACCGCTAAGCGGAGTCCCTTCACCTTGACTCCCACTTTCCACAATGTATCCGTACCGATCTCCAACTATTTTGAGCTCTTAGGGATGCATCTAAGCTCAAATTTAAACTACGGTTTCTCCATTGCGTATAAAGCAAAAACCGCTGCCAAAAAGCTTGGGATCTTTAACAAGGTTAAGGGGTACTTCACACCAGTACAGCTTCTAAATCTATACAAAGCTCAAGACCGTTCATGTATGGAGTACTGCAATCACTTTTGGGACGGATCAGCTAAGTACCAGCTGGCAGCCCTTGACTCAGTGGAGCGCCGTGCTAAAAAGTTAATTGGCGATACTACTTTGGTTGAGTCCAAGCTCCAGAGTCTCGAACATCGTCGCAGAATTGCTTGCCTCTCGGTATTTTATCGGTTACATTTTGGTGAGTGTGCTATGGAACTTAATGACTTAGTTCCTCCATCACCTTTTCGTCATCGGACTACTAGGCGTGGGGAGAGTTTTCACCTTTATGTTGTAGACATACCACCAATTCGCACGAAGCGCTTTGCAGCTTCCTTCCTCATGCGCACAGCTAAAGATTGGAATTCTCTCCCCTCGTCTGTGTTCCCAGATACATACAACTTGGGGCTCTTTAAAAAAAGAGTGAATAGGCTACTAACGGGAAAGCGAGCTCCATCTTCGGCCTCATCTTCACTTACCATCAGGTGAGATTGAGGCCAATCGCAAACCCGTCTGATATATAAAAAAAAAAAAAACGATATTTTTTTATATTTGGTTGGGTTGTTGCGCGAGGTTGCCCTGTTCGCTACCCCCTAAGGCCGCCGCTGATTATGTTCTGACAGATCCTATGGATTAATATAGTACAAAAGACAAAAGATAGATATGAAATAAGTCGGTCAACAATGAGACCCGAGACTAAATGGCCTGGTCGTCAAGTTCATAGGAAATGGTAGATAAAAATAGAGGATAGTTTTTCCATATTAGGGGATACCCGGCGCCCATGTACATCCATTAGCTCTCTTTCATTCATCGTACCTTAAATCCAAATTGCACACCTCATACCTTGTACTCAGCTGGAGAAGCGCAGCATGACTTGTCTATTTTTCGCAGGGGCTGGGTGCTGCCCCCAAGTGCGTCGCCAAGTCTCAACGCAATGTAAATATTTCCATACCATTGTCCATCAGGTTTTACAATATTTAACAGCGGCCTTCTGACACCGATCCTCCTTGGGAATTCTTTCGACCACTACCTAGTGTCAGATGTTGAATGCACGTGGTCATAGGTATACTCCTAAGACACTTATTAATCGCCCACTACCGTGAAGAAAGTTCAATATTAAATTTAGTAAGGAACAGTAGGTCTATTACTTATGTACGAGGAACTGTATTCGTGTTATGAAAGCTGTGATACATTTCATTAAAATCCGCAGAAAAAGAATGTCCCAGGATATTTAATACATTGGAAACACTTTTTTTATCCTGGTAAATCATCTGATTTCGGAAACGCGGGATAAATCGCGATTTGAAAGCAAGTTATTCGGAAAGACCTACATAGTATTTTGAAACATTTTCAAAACAATTTCTTTATTTTGACAATAATGGATATCACCTCTATGGAAAAATCTTAACTGTAACATAAAATGGCTGGAAATATTCCAGTCACCGCTAAAGCCTCAAAAATAATCCCCGTGGTTATAACAATACTTACAAAAGGATAAATTTTCTTAACTGGTGAAAAAACATAGACCATCAACTGAAAATACATAAAACCCATGTTTAATAAATAATGTTTGTGCTCTGCTATTTTTATAGGTAGGTACTTAGTACTTTTATTTTTTTTCAGATGTCCAAAAATAAGCACGACATATATCATCAGTTATTGGAAACAGAAGCATTAATTGATAAGTTGCTCAATGAGAATAATAAGTATATTCAGGTTCAACTTCTTCACCAGTACAATGACATTAAAGACTTGACGCAGATTGTTATCAACCACATAGCAACTATAGAAGATACTACTGTAACTGAAATACACAAAAGGTTAAACTTAAGTGAATGAAATAAAAGAGTTTTTAATAATGGAACGTTTTATTTGAAGACAAATACAACTGTTTACAATTTAAATTCATCCAATAATTTTTGCGTTCATAAACTAAAAAGTAATGAACAATTTTAAAATTTCTTATTGCAGGTTTACACATACTTTCTTAAGTTATAAGTGTTTTCAAAAAGCCACAGTTCCACATTTGCTACTTCAATTACGAAAAATGTTATGTATGTATTACTTGACAAGAAGTCTAATATATTTTGATTATTATATTATGTTGATAATATTAAAAATGACCATTGTCAGCAAACAAGTTTGAAAAATGTAGTAAAGGTATTATATTGTTGAATAATCTAAAACTATAGCGAATAATGGTTTTAAAATAGAAGAAAAAAATAGTCTACTCATTTAAAATATTTCTAGTTAAAGATGACAATGTTTAAAGCGAGAACATAGTTCTGTAACAAAATGCACCCACTTCAGAAGTAATTATGCTATAATCAGCGCTCAGTTAAAAATTCTCCCGACACAATATGGTATATCAGTAGCTCCCATATTATTTGATTATATTCTTTCGTTATTTTATCGTATCATGCTTTTGTGGTTATAACATAATTCTTACAACAAATCAAATTACATTGAAGTTAAAATTCTAAACGCTAACATTGTGTTTATTCATTAAGCAAGCAATATATAAATGTTTAAATGTATATTATAAAGTGCATGTCACGAGGCGACAGCTAGCGAATACTTAGCAATGTGAGCGTTCGCGAGTGAATCGCTCGAGGTGCTAGGCGCGGCCGATAAAGGCGAGGCGCCGGCCACTGGCACAGCAAAGTGTGCAGTGGCTACGTTACGAAGTCAGATGCAGTTTACTTTATTTGCAATTAGTCACTTGGAACAGCGTTGTGGCTGCTGTATACTGTGCGCAATGCACTAGAGTTCTGATCATGTTTGATTGTAGAAATCAATTATGTTATTTATTATGGCAACATAATTATTATGTTGTGTTTGTTCCGGCCAGGGTACAAGCGTTGAAAATTGTAAAGTCTTCATTTAGTTCCATTCTCGACAGGCTTTTACTATCCAATTGTTTTTTTTTTTTTTGTAATTGAAATGGAATGTAACTATTATGTTGTTAAGTGTGACAGTTCATCCACCAACCGACTTATCATAGCTAGACTTTGTCTCAAATATCCTTGTTAGTCATTCCATCTAAATTTAAGTATAACAATATAACAAATTTACAAAAATACATATAAAGTGAAGAACATTCGCAGTATTGAATTTCCAAAAATGCATATAAATATATCACTAACAAATCTAAGATTTCCTATCGAAATAATACCCTATAGGATGTGGTAAATTCAAAACGCGAATGTTCATTCAGTTTTATTAACCGTGTATCGTTAGACTTAAATCTAAGAGTTTCAGACTCGTTTCAGGCAGTCCCACAGATTTCAAAGCACCAACAATCATTCAATAAATGCAATTTCTATACTAATTTTATCATTCCACCTATAATTACAGTATTAGGTGTCAACTTAGAGCTTAGGACAACATTTCAACAATATACATATCAGTCACAGTTAGTATCTTACCCACAACAATAACCCGTTACTAACTAAACACCTTTGCATCTGTGCTTTAGCATGCTGCCATCATAAGATATAAAGACGTTTATCCAGACTTGTAATAATTAATACAACATTCTCAAACACGTTTCAATATTGCCTAAATGATGTATCAAGAAATTCCAAAAACAAGTCTGAAAACATTCGGTTTAATCTATGCAATCGAGGGATGTTGCTAAATATAGCCAACGGGTACCCACTTTATAAACATCAATAAACAGTGAGCCTCCTTAGTGTTAAGTTTTTGACTTCAGTAAACAAATACGTTTTGAACGCGTTTACGATGGCGATAAATGTGAAAAGGAACCAGAGTAATGTCGCAAAAGCGGAATACTCTTGAAACTAATACCCATTTTCACTAACCACCAACATAGGGATGTCTATGTAGGCCAACTTAAGGGAACGCTCAAGAAATAACGTTTGTTTCACTCACGAGGCTACTCCAATTGTAAGATATTCGATCTCATATATATAAATAAATAAATATTTATTTATGGTTATGTGCACATTTTATGTTTTATTTTGTTGGATTGTGTTATAAACGTAAAGCTATATTATAAAGTATTTTTTCTCATTCCCTAACAATACTGTCGTCGTTTTTAAATCAATAATATAATCAGGGAATTTATTTAGACTTATTTCAATGTACTTGTTCAATGATGTATTGGACAGAGCTATATATTAGTAACATTTGTTGTGGACAATGAGTTTTGAACAATCAGTATCTTAAAAGACATATTAATAAACTCATAGTGAGAATTAGAATATTTTTAGTTATATCCAATTTACAACGATTTGAGCGCTGGCGACTGTCACATATTTCATTACAGATGTTGCTTTTAAGCCTTAGAAACTGACGAATCCGTAGTGATGGGCTAATGATTTACGTATTTCTATACTAGGTCACTCCTAAATGCTTGAGCATCTGTTTTATGTGTCCAAAGGTTAGTGAAAACAGGCATTTCCAATACGTTAATTAAATTTTTTTAATGAAAAGTTTTGCCCAAATCAAAAACATACACTACGAGCTTCTGACCAATCAATTATACGTAACGTATTTCGAGACCGATTCCATAGACTAAACCAGCTTAAAAATAAAAAAATAATGATTTGGTAAATTGTAAATATTCTATGTGTAAATAAATAATGTCGACTCAGTACTTCATATGCTTAGAAACATAACATATTAATCATACTAAGTCATCTCACTTTTCAATTAAACATGACTTAACAATCAACAGGTCAATTTAGTAATACATATATTTTAAATATCACTTGTCGAATAACGGGTGCTCTTGGGTTCTTATCATTTTACTAGATAATAATATCATGCTTCATTGCGCAATAGAACCTTTTTCTCACTATGCATTGTTTGTTTGACCACAATCAAACCATGGTAAGTGGCGATGTGGCCGAAGGTGTTCTGCATACATTTATTTATTTTGGTCACATGGTTTTTACCTTGTATGTATTTTGGTATCACTTACAAAATAACCAGAGAGGCATGTTTGTCTTATTAGGGTTAATCGAGGTATACAATTTACCTCAATATCGTCTTGTCTTCAATATCATAATTAATTTAACACCATTGTATCAATTAATGTAATATAAAATCAGTCTCAAAATTGGGAAGTCTTTTAGATCTTCAGGCACGTATACATTATTACAGGTGTTTCCTCACCTATCAGGTTTTAACTCAATCTTTAAAGGAGATTTCGTTATTAATCTGCGTAAACATTTAATACACAACCCTTAAATACGTGCAACTCGCATTTACATTCTACTGTTATTATCTATTTCCCAAGATGTAAACATCGATTTAAGTATTGAATAATATGAAAGCTTGTTAGTTACACAACATCTTCATTGTTTTTTTATATTACGTAAGTATCATTGTATCAAGTGTAACCACCAGCTGATTTAATGCGCAAAAAGAGTAGCAAGCTTTCCTCAAAATTTAAAAAAAGATAACCGAGGTTTTATAATAAATAATAGCTATGAAAAAAAAAACATTCAAATTCTTCATAAATCTCAACTGATAAACTAAACGAAAACAAAAAAAACAGTGTAGTTTTTACCTTGGGCATGAATAGTTTAGTTAGAAACTGGAGCATCACCTTGACCAATATGTTCATTTTCGGAATTGTGGCATTGCTCCGCCACCTAAAATATACAAATAGTGTAAATAATAATAAAATGTTAACAACCTTACTCAAAAACGCTAAATGATTGTTAAAACAGTTATTAAACAATATCTTACTTATAAACGCTATTTAAAATTATAAAAACTTTATTTAAGAAGCTGGGCAATTTACCACACCTTTAATAAAAAAAACTATAATAACAATATATAACAAACTTGGACCATGAGATCCTTTTTTTTATTTTAATCACATTTTCATACGCCTATTTGCATTTCTTGAGCATGCTTCCTCTTTTACTACGACGTGATAAGCTTATGCTTATTACTCAAGTAAAGACTAAATAGCTTTTATAAATAATGAAATGTTGAACACTGTTTAAGGATTTTAGTTGATTATTTGGGATTCGGTATTTAGCGATTTTTACGAGTAAGGCTGATAATCGTGAATGAGGAAAGCTAGTGTATAATCCGGGTAATTAAGTTGTCGTTTTAGGGTTGGCGTGGTCAGTATGATTCATTCTGGGATCACCTTGGTCTTTTCGATAGGTCCGTTGGATTCTAACGCCTGTGCGACGTCAGATTTCTGACTGGTACTTTTCTTCTTGCCTTTCCCCAGATTCTTCTTGTTGTTCTTAGTGGATTTTGTTTTTTGAGGAGCGCCTGTAACGTTCAGACTCGTTATTAGATTTTAAGGTTATTAAGATATACATGAATAAAAATTTCCGTTCGAATATACAACGTGTTACAAAATACCCCGTAATAATAAAATAATAATAATAATAATAATATAATTAATTGTCAAAGCCAACCACCCTAGTAAGCTGTCATGTCAGGGAACCTGATTATTTACCAGAAAGGCCTACGTACCTAATAATTGTCTACTTTAATAGTTTTTCTATTTTTCATTCATAAAATCAGTTTTTTTATTTGTTTGGGGTATGTTATACAGCGATACTACAGTTCTTAAATATTATGAATAGGCTCGTTATAAGGCCCCATTAAACCTCCTTTCGGTTTTACGGGTAGTTTTGAAACAGCCTGTATATCTCCATCTCCATATATATTCTTGATGTTTAAAGGCTTTATTTCTGTAAGTATATACTGTGGTTAATAAGCAGATCTTATCTAATCTAAAGTACAAGCCCGAACAATGTTATGTAAAAGGAAATTTATCTACATTAAACATTCCTGGCAAAAACAAAAAAGTTACTTTAAGGATATTTTATTAATTTGTGAATTAATCTAAATAAATAAATATGTGGTCGCAAACTTTTTAACATGCTTTTTCAAGCAATACAACTTTACTATAACATTTTATTTTTGATGGGACAAAGGTGCCTTTGATGGCTCTTACATCCTTAAGTAAGTTCTATAGAAAGCATATATCTGTTACCGTTAAGGTAGCGTTCGTAATGAACGTATTCGCTCGACCATTTATTAATTTTAAAATTGGTCTCCACGAAGCCTCCATTTGTATTTCCGGAATAATATACAGCATTTGTCTGAAAGTCTATTTTAAAGCATTTCATTTGGCAATTTCATTTCTTTAAAACTTACCGTCGGCGTCAGTATCCAAAGCGGAGTTGCCTTCAGGATTCCCTTCTTCAGCTTGCTGGTTCAACTCATCCGGTCTCACGGTTTTCCTGGGATACCAAAGATTTTATATTTATATACAGCATCGTGTCTCTACCGAAACAATCAAAGAAGACAAAACAGTTAAGTACTTTTGTTTGGTAGGTATCGACGAACTTTAGTGTCATCATTAAATGCAACGAATCCAAGTCTGCAGTGAGAAGGGAAAGAGCGGTGTCTCACCCATTGACCGAGACAGTGGCGGGTTTAGCCGCTTCGTCGTCACGCCGGGGGCGGCGCGGCGCGCGTGTAGAGGCACCCGAGCTCGCGGCCGGCGCCGAGCCCGCCGAGCCCGCCCCGCCGCGCCCGCGCCCGCGCCCGCCACGCCCGCCGCGCCCGCCGCGCCAGCCGCGCCCGCCGTACGCGTTGCGCGGCGGCGGCGTGTACCCCACGTAGCTCACCTGCTTTGTGCCATACCGAGGAGAACCGATCGTTATAGCTAGTCTACTCGAGGGCCCGATCGCTTGGATCATTCCTAACAGATTTGCTGAAGGAGCGCAACAGTTCGGTTCTCGGAAAACTATTTTTATAATCTACTATGTAAGATATGTAGAATTAGTGAATCATTCGAATGATTGAGCAATGATAAACGATCTAAGGCTTTGGTTTTGAAATGAATGTTTAGACTTTTGTATTTTTAATTATAATAATGATGGTAGAGTAATTAAATTTATTAGAAAACGACCCCTATTAAACTTAGATTTTCGTGCTCACCAGTGGATAGCGCGCAGGTCTGGTGGGATAGCTGCCCCCGCCCCACTGCCCGACGACGACGCCGGCGATCTCGAGACGCGCCCCGCGGCCGCGGCCTCGGGTCCAGCCGCCCACCACGCCCGCCGCCAGCGGCAGGGGCGGCATCGCGAACTCCACCTCCAGACCCTCTAGGATCGCCTTGCGCATACGTTCCACCTGACCGTTCACATACTTTATTTTAAATTCATGACATTCATAATATTCTAGGCTAAATTCAAACACTATATCAACAGGTTAGACACACTTTCACAAGAGTTTGATAATAACTTATCCACGAAAAGATCCTATATATTACAAAATACATGAACATAGATTAACTATGCCAGATCAAAACGTATTACTTCATAGTTGGCATAATATGTTATGTGATTAAAATCATACAGGAAGAAGGGCGACAGGACGAGGCAGTCCGAAGAAGAGTCGGATGGATTGTGTGATAGATGATTTGAATTGAAAAGCAGTGAATGCCGAGATGATGGATATAATAGAGGAATAGAAGGAGCACACACGTTACGCCAACACAAAATAATTGGGAACAGGGCAGGTTAATGATAATCATGAGTCCATAAATGGGTTTACAATATTGTGTGTGACCATTAAAGAGTTCCTGCATCTGAAGCCAATCCTGCATGTAGAATCAGATCATGATTTACATACTTCTACACTTACTATAAAAATCCATCGTCATTGGAACAAAACCAACTAGATAAATTTGATCTCTGTAAGACAAGAGGAAGTATTTTTAACACAGCTTGCAAGATTTGACCTAAACTACCTAACATATATTACAAGTTAAATAAAAGCGATGAAATAATGAGGTCAGGTACCTTAACGACGGTGTCGAGGTGGTTGTCACAGAGCTGCGCGAGATGCTTGCAGTGGTTGGCGCGGTGCAGGTTGCGCTGCAGCAGCTTGCCGTCGAAGTAGAGCCAGGGCGCCGCCACCAGCCACGGCACGGGCGCGCCGCACGCGTCGTTGGCCACCAGCGCCGCCTCCGCGCCCGCCATCACCAGCCCTCCCAGCTGCACGCCGCGAGAGTTTATGCCGTTCACCTGTACCGAGGGTGTACATTTGACTTTTATTTATTAGGTTTGCCAGCGTGTGTTACACAACTTAAGGATTAATATCAGATTTATTACACTTAATAACACTCGACATCATTTGAAAGACCGTTCACAAAATAACTTAATTTATTTTCAGTCCTGAGTCAGAACCATTTTTTTTAATTTCCCTTTATGTAATATTTCGGAAAAAACCTAGAGACAAAGATAAAAGGCGAGTTTGAATGTTTTGTTTAATACTTACGGTCATTTCTTGTAAATGAAGGGCATTCATGAGATCATTGGAAAATGCAGTGGCCAGGAAGGCATCCAATTCCTGCCTTCTCAATATCTGAATTTGTGATGTCATTATGAATCTGTAAACATAAGCTGATTAGACGGGTCGGTTGACGTGGAGGTTAGATACCTGGTGGCCAAGCCACAGGTTGCGAGTTCGATTCCTACCCAGGACACATTTTTTCTGATCATGAACATAATATGATGAGAAAATATTTAAAAAGTAGTAATATCGTATATAAGTTATCTGATTACCATAGCAAGCTCTGCGGGATCAAATGACCTTGAGGAAAGGCCATGCCCCAGTTAGTAAGTAGGTCAGTGTAGGTAAGAATGCTAATTTATGACATTAAAATACATTAGATATAAAAAAACATTTCCTATGTACTCACCTCAAAACAGTTGCCAATATAAGGAGATGTTGAGGCACATAGCTTGTATTGAGCATCAGTGGAGTATCAGAACGCATGCATGAGAGGAACGCTCTCATTCGTCGACATTTGTCATCCTGTGCAGTTCTATGAACAAGTTATTTTGGTATTAGCATATATATTACATAGTTTAAATATGAAAGCTAGTCATGATTTTGCAACGTTGTCACGCGGCTGAACCGGCTCCTAAAATAACAGGATAATAAATTAAGCTCACCCGAACCAAAGCCTCTGCACAGTGGGAACCGGCCAGTCCAGCACTACGCCAGGTACCATCTCGGGGCTTTTTCCGGGATTCACGCGGGAGTAGATCCATTCCGCAACCTGCACCGTGGTCCAAATGCGATCGTTACAACCGGATGTACTCGTACCCTCCTCTGAAAAAAACATAATTAGAAATTTAGAATACAAACGTCACTTAAATAATAGTACCGCTAGCAGTCTCGAAATCACTTTAATAAATATGATACCTTTAGCTTTCTGTGCCATGAAGCGATGGTGATGCATGTTATACAAAATAGCATAGACATTCTGCCTGACAGGTCGGAAGAAGTGATGTACAGACGGGATCTCGCGGTGGTTGTCGTCCTCCATGAGGACCGGCAGCGTGAGCTGGCGGTGCGTGAGGATGGCCAGCAGCTGCGGGTGCATGAGGCCGCGCGCGTGCCGCTCGGCGCACGTACGCAGCACCTCGGCCGGCGCCGGCGGGCACATGTCCTCGTTCAGGACTTGTCTCGCCGGTCCTGGTGCCGTTTGACGACCCTATATAACGTTACAATCGTTTACAAACACCGACACGAACGCTCGTTCAAATAATAAGTTACGACATCATCACGACTCTTCAATGCATAAAGTATCGTATCGAACAGATGGAATCGTATTCACACCTCTTTGGCGGCCGGTTGTTTCTCATTAGCGGCGGGCGGATTGCCCGGTGGCTGCTTGGCGGAGCCCGCATCTACGGCGGAGGTGTCGAGCGACAACGACGCTATAGCGTGGTGCGCGTCATTCGTCCTGTCTTCCATACTAAAGTCGGCATTCATTGATGCATTTGCAGTTGCCAATTTGTAATCTTCCAAGCCTTTTTGCTGTAATTTATTGAGTTTGAAGTTTTCAATCCCAAGTGCTTAGTGTAAACCATAATAATAAATGAATCATAAAATAGAAAAAGTCGAAATAAATAAATATGTAAAAGATAAATAAAAAAAAATAAGTAAGAAAAAATAGGGTCACTTGGCACTTAGACGACATATTAAAATTTTGATGTGACATGCAGTAATGTCCGACAATTAATCATAGCCAATAGTGTTAATGGTAGTGCAAAAGGCGTGGATGACCATAGCAATAGTTCAACATTAATAAAAAATAGAAACCTCGTGCTCCGAAGACTCGGTTGCTAGCTTTGATGTATCTAGGTCTATGTTAGTAGATTGGGGGCTGGTATCAAGTTTTTGGTTCTTTTTATTATTTTTAGGGCGACGACCTGAAATTAATGAATGGCATATAATAGAATTTTACTCTTCACAACTGTCTAATTATTTTCATATCATATTGGTATCAAATATCTAACCAGACGCAGTTCGGTATTTCAGGAATCCATCTTTGGTACCATTCAAATAATACTGTACAGCTTGTTTAAGTTTGGCAGCACGGAGATCATTCAGGTCACCAAAAACATCGATGCAAGCAGCATCAACATCGGATGAGGGAAGTTCACGCACATATTGGCACACACTTTTCACTAAGGTCTCAGGGGGAACTTGCTGCTGAAATATGTTTACTTTATATAATGGAGGCATAAATACAAAAGATGAATACAATTATACAAGCCTTATACTAATTCTATAAAGCAATAAGCAACACAACATGTAACATAAATAGTAAAGTTGAAAATTTACTTGAAAAGGGAACTCAACCTTCTTTTGAGTGATTCCTAAACGTTTATAGAAATCTGTGAGACTTTGTTCAGAGAGAATAGTACCACCGAGTAGAGCAGCCATGAGACAGAGACGATCTTGTGGTACATCCAACACATGAGGCAACTCATGCACCATATATTCCTTAGTTTCCAGTGAGGACTGTAAATCATAACAAGGTAAATATATAACTATTGTCAATAGACAAAGATTCACAATACTCAGTTATAAAATTACCCTGTAGGTTAGTTTTAACTGTGATGAGCTGAAATATCTTGGTGGCTGAAAAACTAAATATTCCCCAGAACAACCCACAAGGCCTGCATAACTTTTCTCTCGACACAAACCAACTACTTCTTGGCAATGATCATCTGATGATACCATCTGAAAAAATTTAATAAGACTAATTAGTGTACAATTCATTATCATAAATAAATCTTACTATTCATTGAATAAAACCATTACTAACAATTGGAATATTGAGATATCTGAGAGCTGTCCTCAAGCAGGAATGTAGTCCTGTAGGAGGAACCCACCATACTTTTGGAGGTGGGGTGCCTTTTGTGCCAATATGACGTAAAACCTGTTTGAAAATAATTAACATTTAGTATGTACCTCAATGATTGCTCATAACTAATCTAACATAAATTAAATATTAGTTAGTCTTTTTTAACATTGTATGTCGAAATTGTAAATCATTCATTTTGAGGACTTTCACTTTATACTCCTAAACCAAAATAAGATGGTCCCCATTAAGCACTAAGAATTAAGATTTTTCATTATATAATCTATTATACCCTAGTTATAAACTACTTTCTAGAACCTCATATCAGTACTGGTTTTAAAAGTTATTAATTTTTTTTTATACTCACTTCAATTATGCAATTAAAAAAAATGTTAACATTTGAATTTGCAAATGTTCAGAATCGCTAAATATTGGTTTTAAAATCAGTTCTATCATAAAGATCCGTAGTAAGAAATTGTGGCAATTGATGCAAGCAGTTTTCTTATCTTTTATTCTGATACTACCCTCAGGAGAATAATGAACTGTCCATGAATGTGTTATTTTTTAATAATGTTCAGATACCTAAACATTAACTCATAAACAATTTTAATCTTTGAAAATACGTACAGAATTCACTCTCTGCCTGTATGTTGCTTGGGTTTGGATCCAATGTTGCGGTAAAGCTGGTGGTGTGGGGTGGGCACCATTAAAGCAGACACACAAGGCCACTTGGTGTTCAGCAAGAGCTTGAGCTAATGTTGTCAAAAACTGAACACATCGTGCCCACTGTCCTCCACATGCCCAATCTGTAAAAATAATAACATCATCAATCATTAATAAATTGAAACTTAGTTTTATGATAATCATCTAAATCAATATAGTCAAAAATATTTCAAAAACAGTTCATTCAATCTTTCTTTTCATACACACACACAATGTGTCAAGGACATTCCCTTGAATTATTTAATTAATCATTTATGGTTTATTTCATGTTTTCACACTTATAAATTATAATCATATTATGGTGCTTGGAAGGAGTTTCCTAAGTAAAAAGATATAATCCTAATTTATTATGTTTAAATTGATCATTGGAAAATGAAGGAGCAAATCTACTAGACGAATTTAGTAATAATTTCTGTATTCTAACCCATAACAATAGTAATCATGACTAAAGCAATGATAACTCTGTTACATAGAATGTTTTCAGTTTGAATGAAAACATGTGTGAGGAAACCATAGAATGTTGGTAGGATACTTTGTAGTACCTATCACCACGCACCTGCCAGTGTGTTCTGGCAAATGCACTTCAGACCCAGTTCCCTTCTGGACTTCCATATAGGGCAAGTGTAATAATAATTAGCTATAGCTATACTCTTCCCCAGTGGAAAGGATCATGATAAATGTGAAAATATCAGACCAACTGAGAAACCATGTAATAAGAAGCAAAACAAAGGTAATAGATATAACATCTAAAATTAGAAGGCTTTAATGGCAATGGACAGGGCATATTGAAATAATAAAAGACTAGATTAATAAGGATTACATTAAATTCAGGTTCTCTATGTATCATTCTTTTCATATAATTGTAATATGGATCTGAATAAAAGGCTATACATATTATTATTATTTTATATACTCTTTCACTAAGTGTTGAATTATTTTAGTTCTTTAGGCTTGCACAAACTTGGAGATTAGCAGTAAGGAATTGTCTTAGCTTGTACAGTCAAAAACAATTGTGATAAGAAATGTATTGGAATATGTAACATCAACAAACCCATTTATATGACACCCCATTTCCCATGTTGACCTATTTCCAGATTTCAGACACCTAATTCTGGCCCCGATTCCAATTCTAAAAAAAACATTTAGGATTTTTTCACCATGTAAGTTCTATAATTTGCTAAATTTCTAGAGTTATAGATAGCTAGGATAATAACTCAATGGTTTGCAAACACTCAGACCATATGAGCCTAGCTATTTCAATATGGGGCAGTTGGTCACAATTGGTCCTGATAACCACCGGGTTTGACTCCCACATAGGACAAACTTTTGTGAGCATGAAAATGTCTGTTTGTTTTCTGTCAGTGTTATTTATTAAGAAAACAAAACAACCCATAACAAAAATCCTGCTTGATTTGGGATCAGATGGAAAAGTGTAAATAATGTCCAAAAATATTTGTTTCTTTATTTAATACTTATGTACCTATTGAATAAAAAAAAGGGCCAACCTGAAAAATATCCCCCGTAAAGACGATCCAAGCATCCTTCTGCGTCTAGAACTAGCCGGAAGCCGCCGGCATGGTTTCTGGCGATGCGAAATAAATCAACTCCGACTCCTTCATTTTCTAAAAATGTTTGAAGATCCTGTATACCCATGATTTGGGAAAATCCTATGGTTCGTTATCGAATACGTTCGTCACGACAAATTGATGGGCTGAAATTACAAAATTATTTTAGTCGCACCCTGAAACACTCAGATTGAGTACATTTAAAATAAGAGTATAAAAATAAAGTAAAGATAGCAATAGTAATTATCAATCATAATTTATGCATGTGTACAACACGGAGGAAATTTACCGGCACGCTATTTTCTGGATTATAGATATACTAAATATTAACCAGAATTTATTAATAAGACGTGCCTACAAAGTTTTAGGACGAAATAAAATCAAATTATCCACAAACCTTCAACTAAAAAACCATGCCAACAGAGAAATTAATAGTGCCCGTAAAATTGAAAACGGAAGCCATTAACCATTTGTATTTTTTTTTAACTTATGTAGAAGAAAGAAGAAGGTAAGTAAAGTAAGTACCTATAGCTACAGTACAGAGAGAGTCTACAGATAATAAACAAAAGGGCAATATAGTATATTATTATCTATGAAGGCGATTATTTTAGTTACCTATCTTTTGTTGCAATGAAATTATGGGTATTAAATTAGTAAAATTATGGAAAGTAGAAAAATTACGGATTTACTTTTACGAACTAGGTTTTGATCATTGCGCTTTCAATCAAAAGTCCAAGATAATGAGATCACTTTTTACATAAAGAGTTAAAGATTTCTATCTATCAAGAGTATCTCGATTTGAATGAAAGTGATAGCAAGTAATAAAAGTGTTTTCGAAACAATAATCGTTGTTTCTTCGCGACAATTTTTCTTAATTATTATAAATGGTTTATTTATTGTCTAGATATCTTTAACCGGTCATACAAAAAGTTGTAAAGCAAGGACTTACTTATAATTTTATTAAATAAAAATAGACTTATATACCATGGTAACAATGTTTATAGATATGAAAATATAGAGCCTGTTCGACATCTGCTGTTGAGTTAAATCGAGGGTAGTGGTGGTATGCGCTACTGAACATCTATAACATTTTTGACGCGAAGATGTCTTTATATATTTTTTTGTTCTGGAGAGAATAATATGTTTAATACACCGTGCAATGCACAGAACAAAGATTATTAAGCTCCTTGTTACGTGATGCAATGGGAGTCAAGACATAAAGTCGATTTCAATGAAAATGGTAACGATTTCTAAAACAGTTTTAAAAACAATAAAACGTTGTTTCTTCGTCATTCAATTAAATATATAGTTATAAAGCAAGAAGTTTAACATTTTAAATTAAAATAGATTGATATACTTTATGTAACAATGTAGGTTCATTTACCTTCTCGACTTCTGCTGTTGAGTTGAATCGAGGGTAGTATAGTATTTTTCAAATAGCATGAGTTGGATCAGTTGGGTTACACATGATGGTTTAGAGTCCGTTCACACAGACTGGCTCGAGTTATAAGCTTGGAACTAGCCGGACCTGACAGTACGGAAGAGTACATCATCAGAGGTAGCCGGTCGGCTCCTCTATTATTTCACACTGAGCGCGTTAAGTTTGCTCTCAAGCATTCTCGTCAATAAAAAAAGTGACATATAAAAATAAACCTTATTACAATAATTGAAAAATCTGTTATAAAGATGATAAAAAATCTTCTCACCTCTTCGAGCCAGACTGTGTGAACGGACCCTTAAAAGATTTCTCAATGGTTTATGTTTATTTCGACATAAATAGGGGATACCGTAACAGAGCAAGGGCTTATGAAGAATTTAGTGTAGTATCTCAAAGTAATCAAGTTCTATTTCACAAGTTTAGGGGTAAAAACCTTCAACTATCACGACTCATCCTATGTGAAAAAGATTATAGCGGTGCTAACAAGATCTTTTGAAGTTGTACTGTTTTGGCGTGTTAGGAAATATTATGAGAGTAAATTTTTACGATGCCCGCGCATACCGTCACGAAAAACCGACACCCTGAAGTTAGCTGATAACGGTCTCTCCGGAAAATCGCACAGATCACAACTGTCAGTGTCAATCACTACGTCAAAAATTGTTAATGGTGCAAAGAGTTTGAACAGTGCAGTTTTTCTCACTCAATCATTTTGAATATAACTTCTTGCGTACGTACATAAGTACACACACACGTTTTTATTTGTACTTTTTTCATCTTAAGAGTTTCATATATGTAATACCAAAAAAAGTACTTTGTGTTTAATATACTATACAACTGGAGTCATGATTGTTCTTATGAATTTTTAGAAAATACGTTTTTCTCAAAATGCTCTTTCTTTAAGCACTTATAATAGAATATAGTCACACCGATTCGGAAAATTGTTTTTTTTTGTAGTGAGAAGAGCTAGCAATAAACTCGTCTGTTACTATTTTTAAAATCGTATTTCGCATATGTGACATCAATCTTCCGAAAAGCCTAATGAATACGTTGAGCTAAAAGAGAGATAATACCAGCTAACTTGCAGACATCAATACATTTTTTATTCTGGAAAAGAGGGAATGACTCTCTTAGAGTTAAACTTACTAAAAAACTAAGAGAGCCCAAATTATTTTAACCGGGCGATCACAGTTCATTTCGAACATTTTAATAAGTTCGTAGAAATTTACATAATTTTCCTAAAAATATTGAAAGTCTTAGTATGTCTTATATGTATTGATGTCTGCAAGTTAGCTGGTATTATCTCTCTTTTAGCTCAACATATGTAGTGTAGAAGTAAAGGAGGACCATCTTGTATGGGGGATTAGTCGAAATAGTGTCCACTTGTAAACAGCTAATTAATTTTCGAATTCTCATGGAAATAGCGCTAGTGTAGCAAGTGGAAATGATATGAACACAGTGAAGTGTGCTGGGTTGGATTCCGGTAATTGTTTAATACTATTTTCTATTTGCTATTTACAATTAATTGGGGTGCTTAAAAACACTGTATAATTTTATTTCATACTCATGTTTGCATATCTATAGTATATTACAATCATTAAAAAATGTGGCAAATGGAAATGATATGAACTTAGCAGCATAAGCAGTTATAAACAGAGTGAAGAGTGCTGGGTTGGTTTCCGGTAATTCTTTAATACTGTTTTCTATTTGCTATTTACAATTAATTGGGGTACTTAAAAACACTGTATAATTTTGTTCCATACTCATGTTTGTCTATATATTATAATAATTTAAAAAATGCGCTATAACAAAACGGAAATGTTTCTTTCCTTTTTTTATTAATTTTGTATCCTACTCTAATAATTTGTGGCTACAGTAGCGCCACCTTAATTTGTTCCCTTTCAACGGACACTTTTTAGTACACTGAGATGGTCCTCCTTTTCTTCTACACTCCATAGCTCAACGGTATTGGTAGTATGTATGAAGTGTAGAAGTAAAGGAGGACCATCTTGTATGGGGGATTTGTCGAAAAAGTGTCCACTTGTAAACAGCAAATTAGGTTTCGAATTCTCATCGAAATAGCGCTAATTTAGCAACTGGAAATGCTGGGTTGGTTTCCGGTAATTCTTTAATGCTATATTCTATTTGCTATTTACAATTAATTGAGGTACTTAAAAACACTGTATAATTTTATTCCATACTCATGTTTGTCTATATATTATTATAATTAAAAAAAACGGATGTGTGTACTTATGTACGCACGTAAGAAGTTATACCCGAAATTATAGGTGAGAAAAACAGCACTAAAAGCATTTCTTACTATAGTCATTAAATTGTAGTGTCCAAACTCTTTGCACCTGTCTGTAGCAACGAATAACAATTTTTGACGTTGTTAGGTTATTTACTCACTCAATGACACTGACAGTTGCGTGAGAATTTTGTGTTATACTGATGCGAGCGCATCTTAAAATTTCACTCTCATAATTTTTTCATAACGCGCCTAAAGAAGTATAACTTCAATTATTTCAGTGAGATAATGACATCACGCTTTCGTGACAGTTCGTGCAATTCCAAAAATCTTCGGCTTCGAAAGGTCAAGAAAATAAATTTCAAGAAGCGATTCGGTTGATTTTCCTATGACATTCTTGATCATCTTCATTCTTCATCTTTTTTGATTTCATTTTACATTCAATCAAATATTGACAATATAGAAATGCGTTCTTTATGATTTGAAATGTCAACTCAAAAAACATAAAAATCAACCTTACTCCTTCACAACACGGTTCACCTGTATCATCATATAATAATCGAATTGATATGACATTCCTTTGAATCTCTGTATATGATTCTAAATTCAAATCTAACATTGAGTTAAGTACTTCAAATAATATCAATCAAAACTGAACCTTACTCCTACACAATATGGTTTAGAAGTACAAACTAAAATATACAACTTGACCATAGTTATAGATTTTCATGCCACCTAGAACTTTACGATGTAGAATTCACACCGACATGTGCGCGCGCATCGTTAAAATTCACTCTCATATTTTTTCTCCATCGCGCCAAAAGAAGTATGACTTCAAAAATGCGCTGTAACAAAACGGAAATGTTTGTTTCCTTTTTCATTAATTTATGCCGGGTTACTATATACGATCCCGATCTAAAATCGCAAGATTGATGTAGAATTTTGAAAATTACTCTCAAAGGTTCATCAATCCATGTATTTTCGATCGGGATCGTATATAGTAACCCGGCTATGGAGTGTAGAAGTAAAGGAGGACCATCTTGTATGGGGGATTAGTTGAAAAAGTGTGCTGGGTTGGCTACTGGTAATTCTTTAAAACTATTTTCTATTTCCTATTTACAATTAATTGGGGTACTTAAAATCACTGTATAATTTTATTTCATACTCATATTTGTCTATATATTATAATAATTATAAAAAATGCGCTGTAACAAAACGGAAATGTTTCTTTCCTTTTTTATTAATTTTCTATCCTACTCTAATAATTTGTGGCACTCTATTTAAAGTTCTTCCATTTGCTACAGCAGCGCTACCTTAATTTGTTCCCCTCAAGGGACACTTTATAGTACACTGAGATGGTCCTCCTTTACTTCTACTCTCCATAAACCTGGCATTGGTATCCTACTCTAACAATTTGTGGCGCTCTATTTAAAATTCTTCCAGTTGCTACAGTAGCGCCACCTTAATTTGTTCCCTTTCAACGGACACTTTTTAGTACACTGAGATGGTCCTCCTTTACTTCTACACTCCATAGTAGTATGATTGATGTCAGGGTTCCCCCCAAATATTGAGGGTAAGTATTATAAGTGGGATTGCTTTTTTTTGGGGCTTATATTTTTAGGAGCTTTACATTAACATAATATTTATTTATTGATCTAGCGACACGTCGCGATTTCTCGTTACTAAGAACTCTTTAATCAAAACACTAAACTATAAATTTAATTTGCGCGCTTTAATTTCAACCAATAAGGGATATTTTATTCGAAAAACTTTTGGTTAATACCTACTTTTATAATTATAATTTCGATACTAAACTAATTTCAATTCAATCATCATTCATTGACATGGTTTTAATTATTGTAATAGTTATTGTAATAATTATAGTTATTATAATTGTTGTCTGATTTGGGATTTTCATGTATGTAGTTGTTAGATTAAAGGGGTTTTTGACACTTGCATTAGGGGGATATATTTTTTGAGAGTTGTTAGCACTGATAATGTGACACTTGACAGATTTTGTTGATGGTTGGAAATGGAAAGGGGCGTTGTAAATATTAAAATAACAATAATGTGCATTAATATGTTGCAATGAAAATAATAACTAGTTTTGTATATTATCTCTCAACAAACACAGTGCTTCTTGATATAAATAAAATGCTTTAGAAGAGGTACCTACTTCAACTGATCACTTCTCACCTTGAATTGATTTACACGATATTTGCAAGGCAAGAGTAAGTTATGCCGGAGCAAAGTAATGATTATCGTGTTGTAGTCTTTGGTGCTGGTGGTGTTGGCAAGAGCTCTCTTGTGCTACGATTCGTAAAAGGCACATTTAGAGAATCTTACATACCAACAATTGAAGATACTTACAGACAAGTAAGCAATGATTCTATTATAATGTGTGATTTTTATTGCTCCCTGTAGTATTCTCAACTCCGTGAATATTATTACACTTGATAGTTTATTTTAGGAAGCATAGCTTTATGAGATTATTAGTTAAAATGTTAAAAACTGAAGAGTTTGTTGAGAACATTATAATGGGCTGTTTTACTTCATTTGTGACTGTGTCTACATAAATAATAATGTTTTGTGTTCTGTGAGTCTCAAACAGCTGTATGTAGTTTTAGCCCATTGTTCACTCAGGTTAATGGCAATGGAAGGACAAGCTTGATACCCACCCTGGGGGCTAAAACCAGGGGATAGTGGAGAGTGCCACAATTAAGACTTAAAATAAATATATATAGATATATAAATAGGGTAGTAATTTGTTCCCAGCAATTTAATGAAATATCCTTAAATTTATTGAAATATTGCCAAGTGCCTTACATGACATTGGACATATGCCAATGGGCTTATTTATATTGCATAAGTATGGCGGCCTTCTGCAATTAAAAAATAAATATTTTTTTAAGCACCTCGTAAATTGTTACATTCTATTGAAATGTATTGTTGACATTTTGTATTCTAGGTAATAAGCAGCAATAAAACAATATGCACTCTTCAAATAACTGACACAACAGGATCCCACCAGTTCCCTGCAATGCAAAGATTATCAATTAGTAAGGTAAGCTGTCTCTGATATTTGTAACTGTAACAATAATCACTATACATAATATATATGGGCCGGTAGTGGTTAGATACCTCGATGCTAAACCACAGGTTGTGAATTTGATTCTGACCCATGACAAAAGGATTTGTGTGCATGAATATGTCTGTTTGTTCTCTGGTTGGTATTTATGACAGGTAGAGCGTAACAAACAGACTCACAGAAACACTTTCGAATTTGATATACTTTACTACATAGTATAGATTAACTCTTATGAGTAAAATCCGATCACTTTTTCCTACACCCTGAAACATACATTTTCTCAATAGTCATTGTTTTTGGTAACACTAAAAAACCATATCCCATTCTTTTCGTCCATTTTATATCATTAATAGATAAAGCAAACTTAAAAAATTACACAATTGAATTGAGAAGCAAGTTGGAAAAGAATAAGGACAGGAAATAAATGTTATCAAGTTTTAATTAATATTTCACAGGGTCACGCATTCATATTGGTGTATTCTGTAAGCAGTCGACAGTCTCTTGAAGAGTTGAAGCCAATATGGCAAACAATAAAAGAAATAAAAGGTACAGAACTCCCAAACATTCCAGTGATGCTGGCAGGTAACAAATGTGATGAAAGTCCAGAAATTCGAGAAGTATCTGCCTCTGAGGGACAGTCACAAGCACAAGCTTGGGGAGTTTCGTTCATGGAAACATCTGCCAAAACCAACCACAATGTCACGCAGCTATTCCAGGTCAGTATTATAAATATTTTTTTAGACTGCTTTAATAATTTTTAGTCTCTTTTATGAACATTATAATTAAGTTGAAAATAATGGTTGTACTAGCTAAGTCAATAAGTTGAAATATTTCCAGTTTGAGTTCAAAAACCGCTTATTAAAAATGTGTATTCTGCAGTAGAATATTATGAAATAAAATATTTTTTTTTGTAGACATTTAAATTGACTATGAAATATAACAAAGCAATTATGTTTAGTCTGTTGGGTTATAAGAAAACCATTTAAATCCTGCATGAAGTAGTTTTCTGATAAGATTTATACAGAATTAATTACTTTAATAACCAATAGCGCTTCTAAGAAATTGCTATACGATCCACCTTAATTTTGCTAATGGTACAGTGGTACAACTGTGCTACCATATAGTATCACGTCACCAAAACCTCACGCTCATTATAGTATGCACATCGATCTGAAGTCGTCGGTTTACACTTTGATTTTGTTTACGTCCTCTAGTGAACTACGAGGGTCCCATTAGGGGTAATTATTGTATAATATTTATTTATATAAATGTTTTAAATAGTCGCAGTTTCTAATGCATGCCACTAAAATAAAGATATTAAGGTGTAAGTCATTTCGATGATTGCTGAAAGCTTCGGAAGGACTAATAACGATTATCAGTATGATATTCTATAAAGATGATATTTAATGACGTTAAAGTTCTCCTGAAAACTAAGCAATCACGAATTATTACGTTATTCAAAATAGTCTCGATGAACGTGTTAATAATTTGCGTGGCCTGAGCCTTCATTTTGATAAACTAAATATGTCGGGAAGTATTTGGATATCGCTACAGATAAGGTTAATAAAAATATTGGATCCTTTAAACATGCGAATTGAACGTATTCAAGATAAATCTCGCCCACATTAAAACCCACAAACACACCCTCAGTAATATACAGTAAACATCTAATTTTAGCAGCATTGGGAGCTATCATCGGGATAAAAATGTGATAGGACTATGATATAATGATACATGTTATATTTTTACAAGCTTTTATTAATCTCCACATGTGTAGGGGTGTTGTCTGGGTCAAATCTTGCAGTTTAATTTAGTACTCTGTTTGATTGAGCTGAAATATTGCACACACATTTGGTTTAAGTGACTACTGATTAGTCTAGTAGCGTCATTCTAAATTCAAGATGTTGTTAGCAATTTATTAATAGCTTAGAATAGAAAACCTTTGCATAACATATTTTTTTCTGATTTGTTTTATTAAAAAGTTTTGTAAGTTCGTACAGTTTAAAGTATATGGATAAATATATATTTTTATAATAAATGTAATATTACAGGAACTGTTAAACATGGAAAAGAACAGAAATGTGTCTCTACAAGTTGATGGGAAAGCTAAGAAAAAGAAGGACAAAGCTGTAAAAGAAGGGGGTGAAGCATCTGCTAGTGGAAGAGAGAAGTGTCTTCTTATGTAAATATTGATTCCGTTTAGTTATATACCCCCAGTTACATTACAATAATTCATAGTAATTTTGATCCTAGTCATTAAATCCATTTCCTGGATGAGTTAAGCACGATTTAGCATAAGTATTATATCGCATTTAAAAGCAAAAAAAGTAGTACATAGTATTATATGCCTTTTATAATATTAATTTCCATTTTGATGGAGCTTAGAAATCTTCAAATGCATATTTTGCTAAAAGTGCTAATAATTTAATAATGACTGATGTGACATTAAAGAGTTGAAAAGTTAACCATACTGTTAGTGTGAAAATACAACGAAGTTAAGTCTCTAGGACTTATTGTTAATAAATTGTATGCTCTTCAGTTGAACAATAGTGTTAAATGACTGTTAAGTTCCATAATAAGAAACAATCTTACCTATATATTACAGAAGCAATGTTTTTTACATTATTTTCTATACTAAATACGTAATGTGGATTCAAAGTCACTTGCGTTAAAAATTTCAAATGGGTTTTTATATTTACAATTACAATAAGTTACACTGTAACAAAATTGATAATGTCATGGTGAACCAAATGTTGTATGTGCCAAAAAGTACACGTGAATAGTATCACAATCCTATGATAGCTTGAATAATCAAACGGCATTGTTCCAAATGTTATAGTTATTGGTTCATGTTTTTCACCAGTACGCCGTCAATGTTATGGCGAAGATAGCCGGGTCAGCTCTGCCTTTCTTTCACGTTAATAATAAAGAGAGCTGTTTATCTGCGAAATTTTATCGAGGAAGTTAGACCACACAATGTGGACGGTGTTCGGTTCGCTATCATGATCTAAGTTAAATATTATAGTTTTTACTAGTTAATTTAACTCAAATGACGACACGGCAATAAATTATTGGGCTAAAAGTTTGAATCTGTTTTAGTTTTTTTCATATTATTGGGAGTAATATATTTCCTAATTTCGTTAACAAGGTTGTTAATTATACAAATAATCATGTTGCAGCTTGAACGATGACTCTTGAATCATTGTAACAGTTGGGAATAGATCTTTTGATTTCCTAGGTTTTAATAATGGATCATGTCGTTCAGAACTATACGCCGGTTTTTAGTTTTTAATGCTAATTCTTTTGTTTGACCATAATCTCACAGCGCTGCGCTTTCCAGGCATAGACTAAGTGGCCTATAGTATTCTATTGATATTTTCCTTTTATCAAAGGTAATTTTATGTTTTCAACCCATAACTTAGTCTTAAAGCGTAAGAATTTTCTTTGATTTCTTCGCAATCTTCTTTTCCAATTTTTGTACAACTTCTAAATCGCCAGATTTTGACATGTACCTGGGTAGTCGTTGTTCAATCGGTTATTGAATAAACTGAAGAAAATCACTTTACTATTGCGACAGCGGTATTCAACCACTAATCCGAATTATCTGAATAAGTCTGAATGTTATTTCGATCGAAGTGGGATAGGATCGTTTCTCTATAATGCAGCTAACATTACCTACGTCATGAATACGAAAAGCAGTTGCTCCCTATAATTATTCACGTCGCTATGGCATCGGTAAAGATGTTTTTTACGTATATTGGGGTTCAGTGCTTGTTGCTGCATTGCACGATGACATTATCGATTTTGTATGAATGTTTTAGGTTAACATGTCAAGACATTAAAAAAAATGTTAAATAAATAAGTAATTCCAAATTGAAATGTTTAAATTTAATCTAGTCATTATTCTTAATGTATAGCTATCGCTAGTTTGTAATGCACTTTATTTGATATCATTCACTTACATATCCAATTAGATTTGTCCAAAGTGTAAAATTTTATCTAGTCGATTACCCACCGTTACTAGATCAATTTGTCTAAATGTAAAACTTATAAAGCATAGACAGTGCATATTATTTTTGCATGTTGTCTATTAAACAACCACACAATAATATGTGATCTATATTGTTCGTAGTACCTATTAAAAAGTTTGAACTTATCTAGAAAGCTTTAACCGCGAAATAAAAATACCATAAAACTAAGTATGATTCGAGAAACTAATGAATTCTACGATGTACACGTTGTACATTGTGCTCTAGAGTTGATTGTCTTTAAAGCCTGGGATGAGTACGTGGAAAAACTTCCACATACTTATTGCCGGTTTACGACGACTCTCATACATTCTACCATAGATCTTATGTTTTTGTGTAGGTAAGTGTGGCAATTCCTGTTAAGGCCACCATTGTCGAGGAGTTGAATGCTGAGTGAACCAATTTTGTTTTAATTTGTCGGTCCCTTGTTCAAAGTTTATGAAGTATATGGTAGCCATACCATCATTAAAACTTGAACCAAGGATCGGTAAATTTTCGACAATTGTTTGGTCCACATATTATTCAACTCCGTTATAGCCCTGTCAGGAATCGTCACACTTGATATATATTTATATATGCCAAAGTGAAAGGAAATCAGAATAGGGGTCAAAGCTAATTACGAATAATATGTTGGTAGCTAGACCTAGCAACAGAGGCCTGTTGAGCCAGGCTACCTAAACGATGAACATTTGGTCTGAGACGGACCCGTGACATTTTAATTGTTGTGTCGAACGGTATTTGATTTATCGCCGCAGCAGTTTGTGCATCGCGAGTAATATAAATACTATGTGATTCATATTCATAAAGTTAATAAATGACGACCGGTGAAATGTTCGTCGCTTAAGTTGGCCCATGGTAAGAAAAGCCTTAGGAATATTTCACAAAATGTGACTATAACACAGCGGTCTGAAAATATTTTTACTTTTTGTTACTTCTATATTTTCACTTAAACTTTTATGACACTATAGAAAAAGTGCAATTTTTATTTTCACATATTGAAGTGCCCGAAAGTTGTCACATAATGTGTAGTTTATATTTGCACTGTTTGATTATCGAATTTTTTGCTTATTGGCAGAATTTAAATTTTTATCGTATTGTATAGAGTGAGATAAAATAATTGTTAAACAGTGAATTGTTATAGCTGGACCAAAGTTGTTTCCATGTTGATTGATGTAAGTTTACAGTAGTAATAATTATAATTTTTCTTTGAGCTATATTTACGCCCACTTCTAACTTGTACCTATCACTTTGAGCTGTCAAATTACTTTTTTTTCTTCGTAATATATATAATAAAAACTAACTCGAAATTTTAAATTTCCAGCTTTCTTCAATAGCATATTTATAATCCAGAGTAAACAAGTCGGTCACTTCTCGGTGGCTTCGTTATCTAGGATTGTATTTTAACGTCACAGTAAAATGTGAAATACTTGAAAATCATGTTTCTTTAGAAAATTTTGGCAGAGTGGACGGTGCGTCGCGGATGGAATGCATCTATTCCGCCTACCGATCGATGAGTTCGAGTGACCCACTAGTTTACCCGTAAATAAAAAAAATCAAGACACATTGTCACAATAGAAATTGTTACTATTATAAAAGATACAAATACTTACTATTTAATCTTTGCGCGATCTAAGGCTTCGATTCATAACTAGATTAAATCTCCTTCTCCGTACCTACGTTGAATATTTACTTGGGATGATAATTAATATACCTAGTAACTAGTAGTCATTCAAAATCCTCAATAAGTATGATAGAAATGTATTACAGATAATCCAATAATTAATAAGAATGAATTTGTTACGTTTTAGTGTAGATGTCGCAAGCATTTACAAAATGCCAGCGCGGATTGTTATTTGTTCGACAGGCGATTTGCAATTTGGGGTGATAAAGCTTTTCCTTAAATCTTCATATTCAAATATTAAGAAGATTATAAGGTTTACCTAGCTTCAGCAGAGATGTATTGGATACCTCATTAAACTTTGAAATGCCATGATGGAAATAGTATTTGAAAAACAAGATACAAAATACGTATTTTCAAAATACTTTATAATAATTCTTTTTACACCAATTTTTATTGATTTTACACGTTTGTGTTCTTTATGGTTTTAAGAGTAACGATAAAGCGGAGTTCAGGAAAATATTTACATTCGCTCATTTTTCTCCGAAGGGTTTCATTAACAATCCACGGAAATTGTCGGAATAGTCGCTCCACAGGGGCAGAACTCAGCAAACAAGTGTCATATTAAATATATGTATTTATTCTTGGATATTCATATTTTCAAACTTTCTAGGTTGGTCTTTATTATTTAGGAATTCAAGTGTTTCTTAGTCATCGGTGCTACCTGTGGACCCTGTGTTGTCGCCACTTGCAATAGAGGAATCAGTCTTCTAAAATCGTGGATTGGTTAGATTGGTCTTATATATTACTTTTTATTTCCTCTCTGTTCTTTAAAGGATCTGATTTTTGTTTTATAGATAAATTCTCCATGTGTCAATCAGGGTTAGCTCTTTTAAAAGATCTTGTCTTCGAATCTAAATACTAGATACAGAATAAAGATTCATAAAAGTATTTCAGATACAAGATGAAAATTGATATTTTGTATCTGTATTTCAAATATTTGTTAAATCTCAAACATTTCATATATCTATGATGTGGTAAGCTACATGAAGCTTCATCTCAACTACTTTATGTAAAATTATTGGTTTCATTGTTTTATTCATGTAACAGACATAGTAATGTCTGAAATACATACAATACAATAAATAACTAACAGCAATATTTGTAACTTAAGGAATTATAAGGACTTATTAGATAAGGAATTATAAGACCTCTGCCACATAAGTAACGCTACGTGATCAATTAAGAGCGCTTCAAAAACGAAAACAAATCTTTATTCTTCGTCTTCAACAAATTTTTCGATTTCTCATAAAATCTCATCACTCTAATATTCTGAAGATAGGATTTGATAGGATTAATAATAATATTTATCATGATAAAAAAAAATGGCGGTTAAAACTATTGCAACTAGAACTTTGGCAAAAAAGAGTTTGACATGATTAAACAAAATTATAGACCGCCTTTCTCTATTCATCTTAATTAAACAAATCTATAAACACCTTGTGCATTAAAATCAAACTAGTCGTTCTGATGCTTTGAGAGTAACCTACCTATAGAGAATACCTCGAGAATAAGCAACATACTTGTCACAGATTTGTCTAAGTTTAACGCGACGCGCAAAACAATGGCACCGTCGCAAATTCATCTGTATTGCTTTAGAGAACGGGTCTTGTTGTTTCCTTGAGTTTTTTGGTACTTAACATGAAACTAAGTGATATATTAATGTTTTAATCAACAACTACCAACTCCACCTTCTATTGAGAAGTTTATGTTGCAAGCATATCCTTAACATTCCTGACTATCGCCTTATCTTAAATAGGGTAATGATAAGGTGATTTTATTAATATTTATTATAATTATATATATTTAATATTATTTCATAAACTATGTTTTCATTAATTAAATTATTAATTGATCTTGCGACATATCTCACTATTTAAGGCATCACGAAATAAACCGTAAATCTTAAAACGTAGTTTCTTTTTATTTTCCCGCAATGATACATAGTTCTTGAGAAGGTTTAAAGACCTCAAGAACTACGCTTAGTTGTTTAAAACTTCATACAATAAGAAAGTCGTAACTTTTCGTAACGTATATATATTTTTTCAATGTTTGGGGTTAATTTTTGATCTAAAACACAAATAATAATTCAACATTAATAAAAGAAAACGATTTATTTTTATTAGAATGTAATAGGTATATCACAGATATTTTTCTTACAATATGAATTAGTCTCTAACCTATGAAGTTACCGTTTTATAGCACTGGCCGTTACAAATGTAATTCATCGATGGTTGGGCGGGGAATTCTCATATCAAAGAAATGTTATTAAAAAAACATGGCATTCTATTTTTGTATTTGCCAGTTGTTTATTGACTAGTGTTTTGTGCATATCACATTCGAATACCTTTTCCTCAGCATGGGCTATATAAATAAAATTAAATTGCCGCATGTATGAAACATCATACCTTGAGAACAGGTCGACTTGAATGAAGGCCTCATAGGGCCTTATGGGTATTGGTGGTTCGCTTGACTAAGGGTGGATATTAACAAGTTGACGATAAAATGTCAAATTCAATCATAAAAAAAAAGAATGATGCTTAATCAAAGAGAAATTATTGTTAAACATACACACACATTGACATTTAAAATAAAGATTAGGTATGCGCCCGTCGTTAAGGACGGGAGTAATAAGCACTTTCAGTTTTTCCAAAATATCCCAATTTTTAAGCTTAGCGTTCCATATGAACCTTGAATATTGTTACTAACATTTCACAAACAGCATCTCATATTTATTTGTATTATAGATAGACACAATACAATTTATTAAAATTAAACACAATGTTATAATATTAGGAATGACTACAATTTTCCTAGCTGTCGGGTTAAAAAACTAAACTGGTAGATATCACTAATTTATTTGCATAAATTTTCTTATGAAATATATAATGACAATGCTAGCAATTTTATTGCGATATAGTCTTGCCAGGATATAGGGTGGGCTCTCACACGTTAAACATCAGTGAAAATATTTCATTCTAGACGGGATCTTATACTAGTCAGTTGAGTTGTTTATACCTGTTTTATGACGTCAGATTGAAGCTTCGTTGCGGTACCGTTAAGATTGCGGTAGTGGCAACTTTGGTCACTAACGAACTTACGTCAACCGGGTTGTATAGTTAGGTACATCTTATTCTGTGACTGACTTCATATGCAACAAAAATTTTAATGCTTTCTAGTGTCAGCATCAAATTAGAATACCTGCTCTTGTTCAATTATTAGTTTTGTTAAAAAGGCAATAATGGTTAACACACACTGCATCCATCTCTACTTAGGTAGGTTATAAAGGAAGATATCAATCAAGTAGATATTAAATCTCAGTGAGCATCTCCGTCTCCAGCGCCACCATGTGAGAATGGTGCATTCTTTCGTCTCCGTACAGAGCTATCTAAAGCCATGTTATTGTTTTCAAATAAAGTCAGACGAGGCAATCTTCCAGTACTAGCGGATCTTCTTATCGTAGAGGTATGAATACTAGGTAACTGAGTTCTTGAAGTGCTTCCTTTGCTTTGCACATTTAAAGCTTGCGAACACACATCCAACAATTTATTTAATGTAGCTCCACTAATTCTATCATGTGCTTCATGTTTTTGTGATTGGTTTTGATCTGCTGGAGTTGAGGAAAATATTGTTTTGCTACGTTCCAAAAAACGAACACTCATACCGAAGAAACCCAGTTGCAACGAAATGTTAAGAATGTAATTAAAAATTATACTTATGAGAAAGAAAATTAAAGATATATTAATAAATACCACTAATATACCATAAGTAATTTTATCGAATGGGAACCACAATCCATCTGAAACAAAAATAATTAATATGTCAATCAAAAGCTGTCTGGCACATATAATGGTAAGAGAGCATATACAGTGTGCTTAACGTTAATAAACGCCGACAATTTGAAGACTTTTACACTCTTCTGACGCTTGTCTATTGATAACGGCTCTTCTGTATAGAACAATATTTGATATTTAAGATAGGTGTATATCAAATTTTTCGAGAAAATTACAAGTAAATAGAACTCTTTCGCGCACAAACCAGCGAGCGGATTTGGGTGAACCTTGGCACGGACATAGAGCATGCCCAGGAATAACATATAGGCGACTTTGTGTCTTATGAAACTGTTACTTCCCGCCGAACCGCGGAGGGCCGAGGGCAGCTAGTTATTCTATATTACTGTCATTTTTCATATAGATTTTATACTTTTTAGGATACCACACGTCCGAATGAATAAAACGGAACATGAGGATCATAATTTATTGTAAATGCTGATCTGCTCTTTGACATCCGAGGTTTTATGATGAGATTGTGATCAAACGCTGGTACCGTTTAACGTAAAATATATATCTTACCTGTAATACCATGTATCATTCTCTCAACTGTTGCAGTGATAATAACCATGGGCTCTGATATCAAAGATGTAAACATTCTTATGCCGATTTTCATTGGATTCATATGTTTCATAAAAACAAGAGGGTCTGGTGAAGGTACGTCACATGCTGACGACCAGAAATACCACTTGCATTTATTCATAGCTGAGACAAACCTACCCAGTTCTTGTTGCTCTGCTTCCTGAAAATTTGATTTTAAGTTAACACAGAGCTAAAGAAATTAAATTTTAAGGACAAAAAATAACTAAATAATATGTTTCAAATAAAACATTTATTTGTTATCGCAAACGACATCTTCTGATTTTACAACATAATTTTCCTTTTTTCCCAAAAAATCCTTTTTTATTTAAGACAATTTAGCTAGTCTACAGCTTTGCCCGCTTTCAATCCTGCTTATAAACCTTCCTCTTGAATTACTCTATCTATTGCTGAAAACTGCATTAAATTCCGTTGCATAGTTTACGATTCTATAAACGACATACAGACAAACATTCATTTTAATATATAGATTTGGCTTCAACTAGGTGTAACACACACACGTGTTTGATAAATCCCTCTGGTACGATTTTAATAAAAAAAGATAGTTATATGTTATTTGAAGCTTTCTACATGTTTATTATCTTAAACTTTTATTTGTTTTTCAATAATAAAATTTCTCTGTCATAACAAATAACTAAGAAATATGTTGTATTTGGATAAAAAAATATTTTTTATGCCCCCATCTCGGAAAGAGTATTTTTGATTTTAGATATCTGAGTGCAAAAGCCGTTTTATCCGCTAGAGGATAAAGTAAATTGAATTTAGAACATCGTGTGCACTAAGTTTGTGAATTCAAAACATCATTACACCTATTTACTTCTACATCCATGGTTCCGAATTTATCATACAACCTCTTTTAATTTATGAAAAACTCAGACTCGGAACCTTGTTGGTGTACTTATTTTTTAATTTACTTTGCGCGCGCCTGTTTCTTTATTTTTGCATTTAGTCATTTGCTCGCTGAGGTGGGATGAAAAATATTTTCAGTTTTAAATCCCAATATTCGTAAATTTATTCGGAAGAAGAAGAAACCCCGGTTTCTTCAGCCAAAGCTGTTTTATCAACCAAATAGTTCTATTTGGAACATTCGATACGTACGTGAAAATGATAACTCTAGACGAGTCTTGCGACTCCTGATTAAATTCGACAGTCTAGTAGCATTACTGGGCTGTGGGTATGAATATTATTTAAAAACCTGCTATTGTACAGCTGCTGCTCGAATTTGAAAACACATGAGCCACTTTTGGAAAATATAAATAGACATACCAAGTCCATATCCAAATTATACCGAAGAGTATTTAGTCTTTTCACCAATATCAGTAGATAAGTCGTAAGTAAAAATTTAAACGACGTGACTGTAGCTTGACTGCATATATTAATAATAAATATAATTAAAACTTCGTATAAACCGTGACAATCTCACTTTTTTTATGTGAGCAAATATATTTGGAGTTTAATTGTTTTTATATATTTTAAAACATTTTTATGACAGATAAGCTCTGTTCTCTAAAACAACTCTTAAAATTCAACTAAATTGTAGACCTGCTTAATTTACCTTGTAGGAAATGAAGACCTCATATAGGTATAAAATTATGAAGATCAGGATTATAAGATGTCTGTGAGACATTCTACTCCAGAGCCAAATGAGAACATATACTCCTGCTGATATGCCCATCGTCCAGGTAATGTATGCCTGAAAATTATTAAAATATTTTGTTAAAGTGGCATTTATTAGTATAGCCTTAGCCTTGTCAGGACATATAAAAAAAAATATGGTGGCAAAATTCATAAATTTATATAATCTAATTTAATGTATATAACATATATTATAATTTTGACATTATAAAGATGCAGTATTATTAATGTGTGTCCATGGGCAGTGGTAATCGCTTACCATCAGGCGATACGTCTGCTCGTTTGCCTACCAAAACATAAAAAAAAAAACTCCACTGTGCACAAATGCAGGCTTGTGGTACTCAATTAAAAAAAATGATTTTAGTCATGGATTTATATCAGAGAATACTACTTCTGCTCTAGCTTAAACTTTGTTTTTACTTAGCCTACAGCTATTGTGACATGTGGTTGGTTTACTCATTTCTAATAATGTACTTACTTTATATTCCACCAGGTACATTTGAATATAGTCATTCCATGCCATTACAATTTTATCAACAACAGTAGGTTTGTAAATAGCATCTTCAACATATCCTAATGAACGCCGAAGCATGTCTTTGGAGAAAGGAACTTCTGATCTTAGATACTCATCCAAAGTATTCCATTCTTTAGGACTGAATCGCATTTGTAATGCAACATCAGTACTACCATCATCATTTTTCTGTAAGTTAGTACAGAAGTTATAACATGTTCAACATTATATTGAAAGTATTTTTTTGTTCAACAATTACCTTATTTTGTCCTCCTTTCAGTATGATAGCAAGTGATCTTCTAAAAAACCACTCATCAATTCCATCATTAATTGCAACTCTGGTCTGTATCTTTAAAGGTTCTCTTAAATCAGGTGGTAGGTCCATATCTTTGTTTACTTCAGATAGTAATGCATCTGAATTGTAATTCCAAGGGTCTGGACCACTCTGTACATCACACTTATTCGAAGATATAAAAATTAACATAAGATAAATTATCTGTATCATACTTATGTTAATGTAAGTACCAACAAAGTTACAAACTATTCAAACTGAAAGAGGAAGAACTTTCTTTGATCTGAGATAGAGCACAGAGAGCATAAATGATATAATTTAAACACAACAATACGCCCAGAGAAGGCAGTCGGACACTACAGCCTAGCCACACCACACAGCAAACCATGTATGTATTGTACTTAAAGTTGTTGCAAATATGACGTTTAAAATATGGTAGACTTGCCAGCTGGAACGGTAATTTCTTTGTTGGCCTTTGTTTTTATTATAATCTATTAAACCTTCACAAAATTATCTATGTTATATAAGTATCAGGGGATTCCCTCCCCGAACCTAAGTTGGTGTAACAGAAAAATATACAATAAACAGAAAAACCGAATTTGGTTATCGTGTACCGTACAGTCTACCAATGAAATCGACTTTTCAACCAAAAAGAGTAGGTAAACAATCCAACCCTAGCGAGGAGTCGATAAAGGTAAAGTAAAATAATTCTACTTTTTATTTATTGGAAGCGCTTAGAGTACCATTTAACAACGGAATCACATTGCATGCCCTCGGTAAATTTTATAGCTTGTCTAAATCATTAACATAATACATAAAAATATATTTTTTCGCTATTAAAGGTTAGTCAAAATAATAAAAGAACTGTGCTTGTTACGAGTCATTTTTCAAAAGTATTGTTTGTTTGTTTAGTAAAATTAGTATTGTAAAATTTCAGGAACCGAGCGGTTTATTGAAGATTGCTGTACTGGCAGCCCTATGATATATGTCAAAGCAAATGTCAATACAACAATTTTAATAAAATTTTATAGTCTTTGATATCAACCCAATGGTACCAATATCGTACGTACGTACTACGTAACCAAATTGCAATTTAGCACCCAAACACTTTGTGAATCAATTTTTATTAAACCGAACAAATGTCGTCTATTGACTTCGATCCGTCAATAAAACTCTGTCTAAAGTATTTGCATTCAAGTTCCTTAGACTCAACTGAACAATTACGGCTTACTCTCGATGAGTACATTCGGCAGACTTACGGCAGTGCCAAAACTCTTGGAAATGTGTTGCCTAAGAAATACCTGGCGGAGGAGAAAATGGAAACCCATAGAACTAAACACAAGAATGAGAAGGTTTCGAGTATTAAAACTGTTCCCATCCCACAACAAAGTCCACAACAAATACAAATACCAGAGCGTGAGAATGATGATGGTTCTGTGATGGATGGAGAGCTACCTTTTGATCTGCTAGAGGAGGATTTGACTTGTGCTGTGTGCCGGCAGATAGCTGTGCAAGCTGGCAACCGCTTAGTGGAGTGTGATGCTTGTCATGCTCTGTATCATCAGGTAATTTATTTATAATACAGTTGGCATTTTATCAGGCCATATTTTCTTAATCCATTTCTGAACATATAATAATAAGAAAAAAAACAGAACTGGCCTAGTGGTTCAGTAATATAAAGAGTTGACCATATTTTTTGTTTTTATTGCAGGATTGCCATAAACCAGTGATCAGTGACAATGACATGAGCTCTGAATGGCAATGTGCCTCATGTCTTGCATCACAGGGATTTATCACTGGTTTCTCAAGCAAAACTTCATCTTCATCAAAGTCGCCAACAAGTTTATCAGGGTCCACAACACCTGTCAAGATGTCGTCAAGTAGTTCTGCATCATCATCTCCATCAAAGGTTGTAACACCTAGCATTAATATAATAACTGCTGATAAAAGGTTGCAAATCATGAAGAAGAAGGCTGCAAAGCAACATGAGAAGAAGAAGAGTTCAAAATAATTGGTTTTGGTGGAGTATTATTACCAATTAAGTATGTTTACACTCACTTACCTTAAAATTAGATTTGTTTGAACTTAAGTCTTCAAGCTTATAGTGAAGCGGAGTTTAGTTTCGCATAAACTAGGTTTTGGTTATGTATGGTGTAAGCCAAGCTTAGAATTAATCAATTATTATCTGCTTATTTTGTAAGTAGTTAAGATTTTCTGTAATTATCTCTGGTCATCTTCTAAAAAATAAACTATTTTCTACAGAAATATACTCTTCAATTCATTTGTATAAAGAAGCCTATAACTATAGCTTATAACAGAGATCCAAAATACCAATATTCCTTACTCTAAATAAAATAAAACTACTGTACAAGCTATTAACACTATTCTGAAATGTCATAAACTTAAATACCTGTTTCTTTTATTGTGATACCATTTTTCATGACTAACTTAAAAAGGAACTATACAATCTTTCACATACCATTTCTACTGATTAGGGGTGGAATTTTCAAAAACTAAATTACATATGTAGTTCTTTATTTGTCTTAAATACCAATTTTTAAGGCTGACTCCAGAAAGAATAATTTTCCTTAAATATTTTGCTCCCTTATGCGTCGTCCTAATTGTCGTAGATCGTACGAGCGAACGATGCGTTTTCGTCCCTCGACGAGATTAAACACATTTATTTAGAGATTTTAGAGCGCCCTAATTGAACTTGCAAGTCATCGCGCGACCACAGAAAATGATTAATAACGACCGTACGATGGGTTTGATCGGACCGTACCCAAAGCTACAAAATCTCTTGTGGTCTTCGCCTTCTTTATCAATGTCACTTGCAATTTTCAACGTCATATTGCTCGACAGTAAAAACTGTGGATCTCTGTAAACAGCCATTGTCAAAATGACGCCGATGCGGTGGCGGCGCGGCGGCATCGCGCGATGAAATCACATCGTTTGGTCGCACGATCGTTAGCCAATCAGGACGCTTTAGGGGATGATATAAGCCCTTTGATAAATCTTCCTATGTACTATTATAATTGCGATAGTTTGGATGGATGTTTGTTTGTTACTCAATCACGCCAGAATGGCTGAATGGATCTGGATGAAAAAGAGAGGTATTTTTTTGCCTGGAATAGCACAGAGGATACTTGTACCTTCGGAAACACTTTGATCTCAAATTAAGCAGAGCTTGCATGTACTATAGCAACCAGATACCTGATATAGGTACTACATACGTGTACCTACGACTCTTTAATTACATAATTGTATTGATATTACCAGACACATATAAGTGTGAATAAAAAGAACGTTCATAATGCAAACAAATGTTTATCATTCGTGGGAATCGAACCCACGACCTACAGCTTGATAATCAGGGTACAAAGTGACCACCATTCCAACTGGCCTGTCAATTCAGTGCTCACTGAGGTATTATAAGACATAACATTTCGCATTCCTAGCCTCACTAGCTTGGGCGCTGATATGTCAATCACTGAGTTTCTCTTATATTTTACTAGCTAAGACCGTTCACGGTTCCCTGTGACTCAGTCTGATGTTTTTATTGAAGTGATTTATTATACTGAGAAATGGGATACTAATTCAAGTAATTCGTCAAATATCATATAGTTTTTAATTCGCGAAAACATTGCCTAAAGAAAAGAAAACAAGATTATAAAATTTCCCGCTCACATCATATTTTTATTCGTAGATATTACCTTACTTCATTCACTTGCGATGGATCACACACACGCATTGTGCTGGCAGGAAGATCTATTTTCAGACTTCAATGTCTGTACTAAATTATGGCGCGGTTTCACCTGCGTTCCCGAAGTGAAAATCCATCACCAAGTAAGTATCTATGTCATTTAAGTTACCATCAAGTAATAGGTCTTTACTAAATTTCATCAAGATCGGTTCTGCCATTTAGCCGTGAAAAGAATAAACATAAAGACAAGACAAAGAGAATACAGACGGCCAAATTAGTTTATTTTGGATATTTTCATAAGGTCTTGTTCTATGGTATTTTATTTTGGGGAGCATCCGCAGATATAGAACTATATCTGCTATAGAAACAATATCTATTATACAAAAAGGGCAATTCGTGAAATTTACAGTATGGGTCCTCGTGAAGCACTAAGAGATTTATTTAGCGAAATAAATATAATGACGTTACCTTCGCTATACATTTATTAAAATACTAGCTGTCCCCCGTGGTTTTACCCGCGTTCCCGAGGGATGTAACATTTTCCCGAGACAAAAAGTATCCTATGTTACTTCTAATGCCTCCAAGAATATGTGTACAAAGTTTCATGATGATCGGTAAAGTAGTTTTTGAATGCGTAACAAACAAACTTACATTCACATTTATAATATTAGTAGGGATATTGTTTAAACGTAGAAACTTTAAACATACAACAAACGAATACCATTTGGTAGCCAATATGTGTGATCATAAATTCAAAAATCTTATCAAGTTTGTCTTAAAAGAAAGAACGTATTACAAGGTAGTTCATTCTAAGGAAGATAAAGGTGTATGGAAATAGCTGCTCTCTGCACAGTGCACCTCTAATTTTCTTGTTTAGGCTGTAATTATTATTATTTTCCAAATTATTATCAGTTATTTCTTGTTTGTTTTTGATTGTTACGTAGGTATATTAAGTATTTTGTAAATGTTACATATAAAAACATATAACATTGTAATAATAAAATAAGTAGCCAAAGAGTTAGATTAGATAAAATTTATATAAAAAATATTAAAATATATAAATAATATAGTTAACCTTGCTGAGTTTCTTGCCGGTTCATTTCAGTTCAAGCTGACTTCCGAACCGGTGGTAACTTCAGTGACTATAAATTTGACTTTCATATCTACACTAATGATATTATAAAGAGGAGAAATTTGTATTTTTGTAGGTATGTAACGAATAAACTTAAAAACTACTGGACCGATTTCAAAAATTCTTTCACCATTGAGAAGCTACACTATCCCCGGGTGATATAGGCTATATTATATTTTAGGCTATATTATCTATATAAAATTTGAAATAAATTAGGTATCCTTACTAAAACTAATAATGTGTAAAAAAAATACCGTATAAGTACTAAAATCGCGTGCGCTGCGGAAACTATTGATGATAGAAAGAACAAAATAATGTAACATACCTCGAAAATGCGGATGAAGCCGCGGAGGATCACTGCATCACTCAAGGCACACCCTTGAGTGTAATTACCCTTTATAGTATGGAACCCTAAAAATAACAATATATCTATAGTAATATCCCGATTTAGACAATATACCTGGACTTGGTCTAAGAATTCCACCCTGGGTCTTGGACCCAATGCTTTTTATTTTTAAATTTATGTATTAAATTATGTTTTCCGGCAGGCATACTATTGCATTATTTCGGTACTTAAACTAAAAAGATCCACGCAAGTGTTGTCACAAGTACCTACCCGGCTAGATATTATGTCTGTTTTTAATGTAATAAACTTATATGTTAACTCCACACATATCTTCAATTCTACATAATTGTTAATTCTAGTTATAGATAAAATTTCCCGTATGAAATTGTACTAAAATTAATTAATAAGGGATATCAAACAGGGTATCCCTTTGTTGGCTATGGTAGCGCCTGCCAAGCGGCTATAAGACCATAAGATCGTTGTTAAATTTGGTCCTGTGGATTTCGAAAGGGTTACTACCCGGAAGGTTTTAGTTTTAGTGAATTACCTTTGTAGTCATTCATAGTGCAATTACTCAAGGAAGGTGGACCATTATAATTACCGAACCTACCGAAAAGTCGAATGTCGTTATATGTCTGTTGTATGAAAATCTGACACCATGTTATGGCCGGCGGCAACAACACTTGAATGCCAGTTCTCTTCTACGCTTTGTGCGAATACTTCATTTTGCCAAAAGAGAAGCCAATCCTTAGTAAGAAAAATATTTTATTTCAATTGAGTATTTTGATAAGCAACTTAATTAATTCACCGGGTAAGCCTGAAAACTGCCTATTTTGGGTCATTTTATTAGTAGTCTAGTTCATCCAGTTATCTCAAGCGAAGCCGCTTAACTTTTTGTGGGATCCATTCAGTAGTAACTTTTACCTATGTAACCTAGTTATTATTACTTTTTTGTATCGAAAAATTATGTAAATTAATTATAATTAATATTATAATTCTGGAAATTCGTCAACTCCAATAAAAAGGCACCGTATAGACGTTGAATGCACCTGCCCGTTCGCCGGCATGTAAGATTTTATTAGTAAATTATTAGGGTTTGTTGTAAAAAATCTTACAGCGACGAGAATTCGAAAAATTCTTCAATTTCAATGCAAATACATCTTATAGGGGCGCTGAACGCACCCGCCGGCTAGACGAGGTTTGTAGTTTTAACACGCAAAAGTTATCTAAACTAGAGAAATTAAACCTGGCTGGCTGACTTCCGAATCGGTGGTTATTTCAGTGGTATAGAACTTAAGTGCCTTATTACGGCCTAAGCAGAATAAATGGCTTTAATTTTTTAATACCAATAGGTTAAAACTGTCGAATCTTTCTCGTCTACCATACTCCTAGACCTTGCCCTAACAGACTTTTACTTTTATCGGAGTTTGAAAATTTGTTTTGTAAAGAAAGGAAAGACCTTCAATTCCAAACGGCGGCAAAATTTACATTAGAAAACTGGTAAAACCTTACAGTAGGAAATAGGTCATTACATCATACTTATCTTTATACCTACATTTGTATTGCTCTTTTAGTAGTTTTTGTATTTTACCTAAAATTTATCTTATGATGAGTATTTATGTCACTAAAAAATTAAGATTATTTCATTTCGAAATAATCTTCAGTTTAGGCACATTTCTTTCCACAACAATTTCGATACTACGGAGTGCTCAACACTATGTTTAGTGTCGGTCTACCCAGAAGTGGTAAGCAAAGAAAGCCTAAAAATGTGCCTAATTTGCACGCTTAGCTGCCAGAACACAACGGTCTGGTAATTACACATTTCAACTTGAATGTAACAAAGAAAACAACCACTGTATGGTATGTCTGAGATGAAATCTCAAATCAATTGAAATAATTGAACTCGCAACATTCGCCTTATGACTCCGAGCTATCATCGTTCGAAAAGAATATCCCAAAAGCACCAAGTCATGTTATAGAATCTACTTACTTGTATTAGATAAATATGTTTTAAGTCATTCTTATGGCAGCCCCTTACATTTTATGTAGTCTTAACTTATCCACCAACGTTTAGGATATTTAAAATAGATTTCACAATATAGGTAAGTAATTATTACCTACGTAGGTGACCATGATAAGTTTAAGAAACAAGTATAATTAATTGTATGGTATGTTATGTCTGCCAACCTGTTTGAGGTGGGCATAAGCCCGATTGTGAAAACTTTTCAGTTAATTGTTGCCTGTCACACCGCTTATGTAGTACTTTTAATGGCAATCTGGACGCGGGAAATCAATTTAGAGAACTGCGATGAAATGTAATCCGTTTGTCTATGTACAAAGAAACATATATGTTGCTTGTTTAAATGAAACACAAGCACGAAGGATCAAACTTCCCTTGTTTTCTCTCGTGTGTAACCAATCCTAAGAGCACAGCGCTCCCATTGGCCGATCGGTGAAGCTGGGCGGATAAACGGGATGCTGTGCCACAATTCACTCGCTATGACCAACTTGAAATTTGTTTCTTAGATGATGGAGTTGAGGTTTGCGTGTTACACTCGGGATAAAAAGTATACACGCTACGCCTACTTACTCGACTTATAGTCCCTATCTATCTTTTTTTACATTCTGCTTCCAAGACGATATTAGTTTCAGGGTGGAGTGTTCTTTAGGCGGCATTTAAATTTGTGGTATTTTAGTGTGAATTTACTAATTAGTTTACAGTGAGTGATGGTATCAAACTCGGATATGTGATTTAATACGCAAGATTTTTTAGTTACTGAAATTTTAATTATGAAGTGATTTGACTTCTATGAAAGCTGTGAAAATCGGGTCAGTAACATTTTAATAACCAAAACTGTACGAAAATGAGGTTGCTGATGTGTTTTATAAAAATCTGACAAATATCTAGTAAAACACCTATAAATAAATAAAATATTGGAGACTAAATATTAAAGTCATGATGAACAGCGGCCGAGCCCGGGTACCAAAGTGCGCACGATGTCGTAACCATGGACTTATATCCAGCTTGAGAGGTCATAAGAAAGCTTGCACTTATAGGAACTGCCAGTGCCCTAAGTGTGGACTTATAAAGGAAAGGCAAAGGATTATGGCAGCCCAGGTATGTAACCACATAGATATTTGAAGCATCGGACTAGAAGTATATTTAAGAAGTAGTAGAGGACTTTGTGGAGTGTTTGTCCGGGGAACTACTACCACCTTGCTCATTTTTGCCGCGAAGCAGCAGTGCTCTTGCATTACTGTGTTTTGGTTCGAAAGGTAAGGGGGACGCTGAAATTACAGGCACATGAGACTTAACATCTTCACATCTCCGGGTCGACAACGCATTGGCGATGCCCCTGGTGTTGCAAAAGTCTATAGGCGGCGGCCATTTACCATCTGTTGACCATATGCCTTTGTTAGCCTTCGTGGCATACAAAAGATAGATAATAGATAATTTAGTAACTTTAGCCGAGAAATTACACTTTAATTTTTAATATTTAATAGTTCCCTACCAGGTTTAGAACGATAAAGTAAATAAGCTAACTAATGGTTTTATTTGCTATAGATATATCCTATAAAATTCCCTTTGTAATAATAATTATTTATATTTGTGGTAGGATAGAGAGGAATGGAGAAGGATGGAGGAGGCCTTTGCCAATAAGTGGCATACAGACAGGGTTGTCGTTGCATAATATTAAACGTTATGTAGGAAGTATTATAAGTATAAGTACCTATAATATTAATCAGTAAAATATTTAACGTGTTAAATTGATACTGTCTGAAATAAAGGCTATTATTATTATATTATTTATATGTATTTGTGGTAGCTTTATCAAATGTTACTTACACGATATAGGTACTTACGACTCATTGAAACTTTTTCTTTGGACCAGATATATCTACCTGCATTGTAGTCTTAATATTTGTTGTAGCAGAGCGATTAAACGGTGGAGGTGTGTGATGTGGAATGTGATTGATTTGGAACCATGTGATTTTGTTCCAAAATTCCCCAAATTATAATTAATAAGAGATAATTTATTGTCATAAAAAATTTTATTGCCATAAAAAAAAAGAATTGAACTTGTTTAATGTGTTAATATTTTTACTTTCGCTATACACGTTTCTTAGTCTGTTCATTAAAAAAATTAAATAAATGCATCATTTTTGCATGACGGAACATAGAATGGGCTATCATAATAAAATGCGTTGACAGTTGTGGAGTTCTCTCGCCAACACTGAGTGTGCCAGATATGTGTAATCAAAATCAAATGTGTTTACAAAGTTGCTTGTCTATACTATTGCCCGTTGAGGACTTCCTTCTCCTAGAGCCAATCCTGCCATTTATTTTTCATTTTTCAGTTAAACCGCCAATCCTGATTATCTTAGTAATGATAACGGGTCTAACTGGACTAAGAGTCTTTACTCTTCTAGTCTTTACTAAAGATAAATCTACAAGGTTTGAATGAAATCTGACCATTTAAAGTGGGTCAAAATCGCGCCCAAAAGAGTCGGTTACAAACAAACAAGTGAAGCTAATATAAAGCGTGTAAAAAAAGAATAATGTATACCATAAAAGTAAAAAAAAATCACCAAATATAGGTTTCATGCAAAATTTTCCAATTCTTCGAGAGAGAAAATTAAACGATGCATCGTCGAAAATTGACCACTTGGGTAGCATTAGAATGCTACTAGTGGTCTGTCCAAGTTGGATTTATAGATTTAAGATTTAAGCGATACTTTTCGAGACATTAAAATATTCGATTATCTCAAAATGGTATAAGTTATAACAATTATATACTTTGTTTTACGAAAAAAAATAGGACGAAAAACGGTTCACGGATTGAAAATGAGGCCGATTGAATAAAAATTATTTTACAAAAAATCGTGTCGTATCATAGAGGGGATCTCCGTTTACCAGATTGCATAAAAAAAGATGACACTTGTGTGTTGGTTGCGCATAGAAATATCATAATGGCCCAAAATATTATGCAAAATCACTTCGACATATCATTGTGCTATGCACAGGAATAATGCTATGTGGTAGAAGCAACTAAAAACATCATCTTTAGGGTATCGTAAGTACTCGTGATGTGACAGTTCATCTCATGAAGACATTAACTTTACGCCTTGCAAAGAGAGGAATAGAGAGAAACCGTACACATTGAGTCAACCCCATCCCATCTAATTGGGAACATGGTGAGCAACCCCCTTATTCAGCTAATACAATCTTGGTCGGCGAGCCGCGTCACGGAGGCCTCGGAGAGCTTATCTCTCACGTGATTAGTAGTATTAACGTAATTAGCGAAAGAGACAGAGCACGGAGCTGCAGAGAACGAACGTGCTCGAGTCGATGTCATTTTCCTTACAGAATCGAGCACCAGATCATAATGATATAGTATTTCAATACTAGGCTACTACTATTGTTGCTTCAGTACTTTAAATTTGACCTTCATAAGTGCCCTCCGAAGGCCTAAACTGAATAAATGGTTTTGAATTTTGAATTGATTTTTTTTTGAATTTTTGAAGTCCCGTGGTTTTACCCGCATTCCCGAAGGATCCTATGTATCCCAGGATAATAAGATAGTCTATAGAATAGTGTAGCTTTCTATCAGTGAAGTAGTTATTAAAATCAATTAAGTAGGTGGTTTTGGAGATTAACTTCAAGAACGAATATTACAAACGTTATCTCTTTATAACAGTAAGTAATGCGGACGACTATTTATATTTCAAAAGAAGCTTAGTATCTGACTTTTATCTCTAACTTTGTTAATCATGACTTACTTGAAATGTTGTTTAGGTTGTCTTGTAAGCAGAATTAGAAACACTTCATCTTATCCTACGAAGTTAAAATTTCACATGTCGGTTCAGTTCCAATGACGTTATGGTAAGTATGGCCGATTATATACCCAAGATTGGCTTCACATGAAGGCATTCCACAGGAAATTTTGTTTAAAATTTAAAAAATTTTTGACCATTATCTGGCTGTTGCACCGAGGGTTAGCTCCCGATGATGGAACTCCTCAGCGAACAATGGGGGACATGAAAAGGTTTTTTGAGAAGTTGAGCTTTTAGTGCAGAGTTCGTCCGGGGAAGTACCCATTTCCGCCGTGAAACAGTAGTGCACTTGTATTACTGTGTTTCGGTTAGAAAAGTAAAGGAGCCGGTGACGCACGTAAACTTTAATTTTTTTAGTTGAGTGATGGGTAATATTAGGTTCTAGCTATTCTTAGTTGGTAAATCGATCAAGTCTAGTTAGTATATAACCGTTCGTTCATCTTGATCGAAACATGTATTCAGCGGCTTCAACATTGTCTCATACTTGAAAAATATCTTCGCTACCAACATCTAAAAGCTCACGAACAAGGAAATCCATTTCAATTCCTAATTCAGTTCAGAAATAACACGCAATTTAGGCGTTAATGTGTTTTAATGTAGTGAAATCGAGAACAGCTAATGCAGCGTCTCAGTTTATTTAAACAAGTGGCACGTGTTTACCGTAGACGCCGGATGAAACATCGATCGGTTTACACAGTAATGCATCGCTGTCGATGTCCCATCCAAGACTTGCATCACTGATTCACAACTGTTCCCCACATTTAATAGGGATTATTCATGTTTTTTTTACGATAGTTGAAAGGGGTAACAAACAGTGAAATGCAGCCATAAGCGAATATATGCCTTGCTATGTGTTGCTAAAATAATGATTTGAATACTGATTACTCATGTCTTAAAACCACGTTATTATCAAATTACAAAATTATAGCCAAACGATCGAAATATTGCCTTTAGTAACATGATCCCGTAATACTTTTACGAGACGTGATAACACTGATATGTATTCAACGCTAGTCCAGTTGTTATTTGTGTAAGGATCGAGTTTTATTTACGTTTCCAATGACGCCATGACCAAGTTGAGGGCTACACCACCGGGCGTCTGTCGGCTGTCCCGAGGGTAACCGCTTACCACAAACGCAAACATAGTCTGTTTATCATTGATTTTCCGCTAAATTAATTTGTCAGCATTAGCCCCTACCCTGGGTTCTATGCGGGGAATGAATAAGAAGTTTACTGAAATATTTTGCTAAAAAACGGTCTGAGTACACATTCTTATTTATGCTGAGGACCATGGTTTATTTTATTGTTTTCTTATAATTAATTATATTAATATCTATGAAAATGTTAAGTTATAGGTTTTCCATGCCCTCAATGAAGGTATTAAACGATCACACACTTGCACATATTGTGGGAAATAAGTTAATACTGACTTAAAAAGTGTTAAAAAGGAAGTTATTAAAGTTTTATTTTCATTTAATTGATTTCATTATCAATCAGTTGTTTGCGTTTCTACTCATATGTCCTATCACGCAATCGCATCATTGACGAAGGCTTAGTTCATCGAACTCACTTAATTATCTTATTATAATAATATTTATTAATATTATTTAAGATAGGAGTCGTAAGATACGTCGTAAGCTAAGCTAATTAAACGTGGTCTAACTAACGTATCTGAGGCGTATTTTCATACTGCCCGTCTTTCATAGAGTTAGCTGAATTAATATGTGCAGGTAGGCCGATAAACACAACTAAACTTAATTGATCTCTGGCATATTTACACTTTCCAGCCCCTTTCCGCCTCAGCGCGTGTCAAGCTTATAATGACAGCAGCGCATACTTGCCTATACCTATGTAAATACTTTAGTTTTTGGTGTGAACTTAGATTTTGCATAAAATTTAACTATGTTAGCGAATTAATGTAGCTTAGCTTCCGATTGATAACTTTTTGCCAAAAAATAAATTTGAAGTATCCCTTCTCTTCCATCTCTTATCATATCTCATCTTTATTGTCCAAGGATCTTAAGTTGTATCAGACAGATTAAGCAGTCGTTTCGCGAGTCGTGGTTCTATTTTATATATATGATTATCTAAAGAGATATCTTTTGGTTTATGGAAGTATTATGATTGTGCAGGTGGCACTAAAACGGCAACAAGCGGCTGAAGATAAGATTGCGCTGCACCTCGCTTCTGTTGAAAGTGGGACAGCTTTAGATGCACTTCCACCGGGGCGTATCTATGGAATGAGAGTAACAGGACCCTGTCCAAGTCCTGGACCTGAACCAGACTCCGTTGCAGATGATCAAACTGTATGTACAATTAGGTAAAACAATTTAAATGTCTTTAAAATGAAAGCTCTATAAGCCAGTCATCATTATTTCACAGCCGATTCACATCGATAGCGAGACGAGCGATTCTCTCCCAGATTGCTGCAGTACATCTCCAGATTCCGCTGGCAACTCGGCTACTGTCCCACAGTCACGGTAAGTCATAGCAAAGTGATTCTATTGTGAATTTTATAATGTTTCTTATTTAAAAACAAATATTCGAATACTTTATGCAGAGAGGACGTATCGCAAGGCGATGGAGGAGTTAGTACTGCAGGTTTGGAGATGTTAAGAAAACTCTTCCCTGGAAAGAAGCGTTCTGTTCTTGAACTCGTTTTACGCCGATGTAACCACGATCTACTTCGAGCAGTTGAACACTTTAATAGTACACATGTAAGCATTTTATCTTGATTGTTCTGATGGTAAAAAAAGGGATTTTTGACAACTTGTGTGAGAGTATGTTTGGTAGTTTTATTATACTCATTGCAACCGTACGCGGTGATGCCAAATGTAATAATAGCTTTTCGCTGAGTTGTTAAATTATAAAACTGCCTAAAAAAATGTTTTAAAACAATTATTTCTTCTTAATGCGGATTAGCTAGGCGTGTAGCTCTGTTGTAGCTTCCTTGAACAGGATTTAGTTCGATTGCCATGCAGCCGAGATTCTAGTATCATTCTCCTGGTACATATAGTACATTTCTTTTACATGGGAGTTAACCACGAGCTAATCGATCCCAAACAGTGTACAATGATAATCACTTTGAAAGATAACTAATATACAGAAAATACCTTATGCTGCCAGTTGATATGGTATCTAACCATATGAATCATCTAAATATATAAATAAATCTTTATTTATATATTTTTATTCCTTCTTTTGAAATTAAATTTAAAGTCTGTTTTGGAACAGTAAAATTCAATGTGTCAAATGAAGCAGTCTGCCTGTGTTACATGTGCTGTGCGTTATAACTATCTAGAAATCAATAAATATCTTACTTATAATTTTATTTTGTGTAATTTTGCCAGGGTCAGCGAGACAAAGTACTGGGAGGCAGCACAAATAGCTCTAACTTCGATGTGTCTGTGTCGAGTTCGGTGGAGATTGAATCGAGATGGTCAGCATTCCGGCCGGTTGGCCCTCGTGCACCTCTTTTGCCAGCATTGGTTATGGGAAGAGTTTGCGGGTCAGAATGGCTCGTACCGCTTCCCGCACTCCCTGCTCTGACGGGGCCTTTGCTCCTGCCGCTGCAACATCCACACGCCTCGTCAATGCCTTGTAATCCCTGCTCACCGGATTGTCGACAGTGCAATAATCGCCATTAATATAATTAAAATTTACTAGCTTTTGTGCACCTATCTACGCGTAACTACACGTATCTAATGTTTTGTGAGATTTATAAAACTACATTTTACTAGAGGACGCCTTGCTTTGTTCCACTATGCTAGTCCTTCGGTCTTCACTATTTAGTTAGACACATGGGCTGTCAAATGTGATTTTTTAAATCTCAAGGGCTTTTTATTTTATACATAAACGTTTAATAAGCAATTAAATATTTCTGTGAGTACATGTTGAATGTTTTATGCAATTGTAGCAATTTTCAAGCTTCTTTCTAGTGAATAGAATTGCAAATATTATAAATAAAAAAAAAATGGATTTAATGAGCAATTTCATGCTTTGTAGGTCTTGTGTAAAATAATGTTATATTGCGAATTACCTTATTTAATAAATAGTAAGTTACAAACCTACTTTTATTATTTCATTTACTTAAAAGATATTGTACCTACTTAATAATATAGTACTACTCACGATGTTTTTGCTCGATACAAGAGGAAAGAGTGGGGAGAAGCCTATGATATTAATTTAATTAATAGAAAGAAAATTTAAATTTGGCTGTTAAAAGCGTTCCATTTATTTTATTCTACGTATTCATAGCCAAAATCAAGTTACAAGTGCTTAATATATATCGATACAATATTCCCATTTATTTTCCTACTATTGTTCTAGTATTGGTTCTGTGTAATTCCATTTTTGATCCTTTTATAAAATTACATATTTATCGATTGTTCACAAAAAGAAAGATTATTTAATAAGGTATATAACTGGGTTGTGTCAATTCAATCTAAACTTTAGTTTCGAATTATATGCGAGCGGACCTATCTACTATACGGTTAAATTACTTAACCAAACAAAGGGACCGCTAGCCTCGAAATTCGGCCCCCTGTGCCTGAAGCTATTATCACTGACAATAATAAATCCGTGACAATGTTCCAAATGAAGATGGAGTCAGAAGACTAAACTTCATTATGAATGATTTAATATATTAGGTAACTAGCTAGTTACCTAAAAACCACGGAGGACAGCTGTCCTCCGTGGTTTCACACCCGTTTCCGAGGGATTTTACATTTCCCCGAGATCGAAGGTGTCCTTTGCTTTATATAAGTAGCTTTAACACTAATCATACCAACACTTACTAGGTACCTATTTCTACCATAGCGGGTCAAATGTGACTTTATGTTTCCTGCTTGAATGTATGAAATATGGTTATTAGGAAGGGAAATAAATAGTATAACTGTATATTAATTGCTAAGAAAAAGTCATGAAGTCAAATGTGCAAAAGCAATAATAATACATGCATTTTCAATGCAAAGCTCAAAATGGGTCATTTGACCCGGTTATGGTATGTTTAGTGTTAATACTGCTACATCCTTCAAAATTGTAGACCTGCCCATATAAACTTTCAAGTCCTAATTCATCCTTTTAGTGGCACCTACCAGTTTTAAGCAGGTATCTTTTATATATGAAATTATTCTTAATAGACTTATTACTTTGAAAATTACAGCCTTCCATATAACCGTTCATCCTTTACCTTACCCCCTTAAGGATAGAATTTCCAAAATACTTTCTTATCTTCTCACACCTTACAGGAAATAATTTGCGCAAAGGGCGCATAATTAGCACTGGTTTAGGTTCTGCGTTGATGAATCAGTCAGGACAAGTAATTTTATATTTTGTAGTAATTATATAAGTACATATAATGTTTGGTTCATGAGGTAAATGTAGAATTTTAAGTAATTAGGCAATAGCCAAACATATTTTTAGAAATTTCAATTTTAACGACTCATACTCGAGTCTACGAAATTTAGAACATTATACCATAATGAAAGTAAACTTACATTTTAAAACAATCAACTAAATTTAGTTTAGACAGCATACAAAGCGGACGTTCAAAAGGTTAAGAAATTTAAATAAGTTTCATTGGACTACCGAATCCATTAGCATACAATTGAATTTTTTACGTGTGTGTGATACAATTGCAAGTATTGTTTTACTAGCACCAAAATCATAAGGCATAAATAAATCATAATGATTTATATGTACGCCGTATTAGTATTCATAACTGTTAATATATTTTTTGATTTCAATTATTTTGTTCGAACATTTTTTACGGTGATAAGTGGAAGACTATGGGACGAGAAGCGTGATTTAAAGGAAACCACAACCATATACGGTGTGTATGAAAAACGTCTGGTTCATTAAATGGAGAAGTTGCTATAGAAACTTCTTGGTCAGAAAACTAATTGATTTATTTATTCGCGATTTGTTGATGGTTTTTATTTGTTTAGGTATCTGCTTTTTTCAAAACTGCGATGTTACATTCAGCAGCATTAGAATGGCGAGATTGCTTCGAGATCTAGATTTCGCTAGGTTTCATTTTTACGACAGGACCAATATTTTTGCTCGAAGTCTTAAGTATGAGATCAAATCGTTACAAGGGTGTACTCTGACTCTAACCGATGAGGCAGTGCCATTGTTTGAACCATATAAGATAGATACAAAGGTTAGTACTTATCTTTACCTACCTAGTACCTACAATTATTAAGACAGTGCGAATTGTAAGTGCGGCATATTATTATGCTGAAAATCTGGAAGTAGTCCAATTATTTCTATGCAGTTTTATTAGATTAAATTGATATTGATTGATATAAAATTATTAATAAATAAATGATAATAATAAATATCCCGGGACATTCTTAACACACGGCCATCTGATCCCAAACTAAGCAGAGCTTGTACTATGGAAACCAGATAACTGATATACTACATTTTTTTTTCTAAATACATACTAAATAGATATTTACAACCAGACACAGAACAAAAAGACATGTGCATGCACACAAATGTTTGTCCTGGGTGGGACTCGCGACCTTCGGTTTGGCAGTCAGAGCGCTAACAACCAAGCCAACTGGCCTGTCGATTTTTACCTTCTAATGAATAATAATTATTATATGTTCATTTTCTTTCTGTACCTTAATAACAACCTTAGTATAAGCCATAGAACTATGAACTCATAATAGGTAAAACATTTAGATATAGGTACCTAGGTATTTTTAAAATAAATGTATTTTTTACAGCTTGTTTTTTGGGATGACCGGTCTTTATTCTTCGAACATGAAGTGATGACATTACGGGATGGTAAAGTACGTTCTCTCATAGTGTCCCGCCAACATGGAATTGGAGCATATCCAGCACCAATCAAAGTTCTACTGAATGGTCTACCAGGGTCAGATAATCAGCCATTATGTCCGGAATATATTAAGTTATGGGTACATAGTATGCAAGTATCAAGTGAAAGGCTAAGGAATAAATGACAAAGTGAATAACTTTATTGAATTAAATTGCTGTTTTAATGACTTTTTCATAGTTGGGTATTTCAATTTCTGACTAATACGTGGAGAAATACCTGCATACCTTATACATCAAATAGTTATATCGGGCTACGGCAGTTACTATATCTGTTGTGGTATAACTCGGTTATAATTGTGCTCTTAATAACCGCTTATGTACATACCTACAATTAGCAATGTGAGTAGCTAAACTGGTCAAAATTTATAAAACACCTGTACACTAATGCAAAGTGTAGTTAAGTAGCCAAGAGAGAGACACCTACTCTTATTTACAAATCACTTGTTTACATTATCTTTCTATACTTTGGACAATTGTAGTGTTGTAAATGTTTGGATATTTATGTTGCTGAAGTCTAAGCTATGTTGCTAAGCTACAATCCGCCAAGCATTAGCGGCTAACTTCACCATGTGACTTATGCGAATATGAGTGAGAAGCACAGATAATATAGCAAGTTATGTAGCTACATTCATGTTGTTCGGTTGAAGCAGCACGCAACAACATACAGCACACGACGCGAAGTTCATTATATGTATGCCTATAAGAAACTGACAGTATTTTTAAAGGTGAACGTACAGGTATCCGCGCCGAAAGAATCGACCGCTCCGAAGCCTTCGCTTGTCCAATTTGGCGTGATGTCATATATCGAATTCTAAAATTCGACCCTTCAGTTCTTTCAATCACCTTGAAGGTGAAAGCCCCGCATTCATCGAATTTTGTCACAGTCTCTGCACTTATCAACATCGCATGCGCCACACGGGCAGCATGAAATCATATCCCTGTAGATACAAATGCACTTGGCCAGAATGCGGATGCTCCTTGCTGCTCCGTACGCATACGCATCGAACGCGCCGAATTAGATGACGGTTCGTGCGGCGCGGATAGGTGCGGACCTTGCATACGATTTTATATAAGGACTAGTCTTTGCTCCCGGTGTCACTTCCCACCAGACCGCAGGATTTGGTACACAGAGATTCCTTCGCAGAAAGTTAATTTCTTATTTTATATTTAAATAGTTGTGGTACCGCGATGGCATAGGCATGCACAATTTGAGATTTGAGCGTTCAAACAAAAAACAAACGATGTCTTCATTTTTATTATAATGGTATAGATTTGTATGATTTGCGACGCGACGTCTAGGTGCGCGTTCACCTTTTAGAGGTATAGCTGTCTCGTTCATACGTATTGAACGTTGAGTAAAGGTAACGGTCAGCGACACAGCACAGGCATCTTTTCATTCTTTAAAAGTTTTGATTTTACTTAAACTTCACGTATTCATTGTGTGCTTGGCTCTGTACATATTATATACATACATATAATACTCGTAACTTTTAATGGTTGAAGTTGTAACAGTAGGTACTAGTAGTGTGATATTATCTGTGATATTATATAGGTAACTTGTTTGTGATTTACAACAATTATGTTTTGCATAATAGCAACAATAACAGCTCTTGCATACATTTTCTGGGATGTCAACTACTTTCTACGGATAGCTTTCACTATTGGAATTGGAAGATTGTTCCAAAAGAAATGCGGGGTTAATGACACCACAACAATTTACGGTAAGTTTTTATCCTATAGTTAAAATTTAAGGAAATTGGTAATTAGGTGTGATAAATATTTGATTGAGCCTGCAATAAGCGTCAAGTGTTATGATGTATCAATTTAATTAACAATTGACTCATTAAGGAAAACGAGTAAAGAACGATCACGATAAATATTTTAAAAACTATGTTTTAGTACAAAATAATGCAAAGATAACGTTCCTTCTCTGTTTTAGAGTAAAACTTTTTTCTAGCGATATTTAAGAGTTTCTACACTACATTTCCAAGTAGGTACCTACTTAAATAAAGCTAAATAAGAATAATAATCCAAAACATAGAAACATTGATATATACCTACCTACTAGGTACTTATCTACATGGAAATTTTATACATACGCACATAACTGACTTAGGACATTTTTAATGCGCAAACCTAACATACCTACAAACGGCAGCCTTTGACCGATGAATATATTGGTATGAATAGTTTATAGTTTAGCGGTGGATGAGATCCCTAATTTGCCTGAATATATCGATGAAAAAAATAGTATTCCTGCTTTATAAATTTTTCAGTAAAGGATATATATTGGTACAAAAGTGATAGTATAATTATCATATTACAGGTTTCTGTACGACGCAAGATGTTGACATTTTCTTAAGGCATATGAACAATGCTCGCTACGTTCGAGAGCTGGATTTTGCCAGATTCCACTTTTATGACCGGACCGGTATCTACGACAATATCAAGGCAGTTGACGGGCACGCCTTGCAGGGAGCCTCTAGCATTCGTTACAGAAGAACCATTCCAATATTCACGCCTTATAAAGTTGAAACAAAGGTGAGTTGATATTGAATTATTAATTAAAAGAACTACCTGTTTCATGAATTGATAACATTTAAAAATCCATCCGAATGGACCTAATGAGATACAAATAATTAAAAGGAAAGAAACCCCTGGTAACAGTCAATAGTCCTACAACATGTCTAGCATCCTAGAAGGAGCATCCTCCTTCCTGTAGACCCAATATAATAATAATACTTAATACCTTATAATAAAAAAAATACATTCTGGGACATTTTGTGCTTAAAACCGCCATTTGATCCTAAACCAAGTAAAGTTTGTTCAATAGACATGGAAACCAGATAACTACTATTACTACGTAGTATTATATATACTATATTTTTTTATCAATATGCCTTTTTTCTTTTCGCAATATTCCTTGCACTTAGCGGGTGCTGCACTAGCTCAGGCGATTAGTATCGGCTAGGTGTATTTACATACCTAGGGGGACCTGTATTCCCTAGAAATGGCTTCCAAGTTGATCGGTCTTCGAGCCTAGAAACCGAAGACGAAAATTTAGAAAATGACATAGACATGATTTTGGAAATTATTTACTAATTTATTTTAAATTAATTTGACTGACCTCGACGTTTCAATCAAGTTACATTGACCGTGGCCATGAGAAGAGTGCTAACACTGAAACATACCTGGATAATGGCCGTGAATCTATTAACACTAAACATACCATAACCGGGTCAAATGACCCATTTTGAACTTTGCATTGAAAATGCACGTATCATCTTATTGCTTTTGCACGTTTGACTTCATGACTTTATCTTTCTAATTAATATACAGTTATACTATTTATTTCCCTTCCTAACAACCATATTTCATACATTCAAGCATGAAACATAAAGTCACATTTGACCCGCTATGGTAGAAATAGGTAGGTACCTAGTAAGTGTTGGTATGATTAGTGTTAATATCCATTTCAAAATATTCTAGGTCAAAAAATATCTTTCCTTACAAACTTCAAGTGCAACCAATTTGATCATTGGTTCAGTTGTAGAGCTTCAGAACTTGCTTGCATTTGAATTTGATATATCTTATATAAGTAGGGTAGTTATATGAAATAGGGAGTTAATACCTGTAAGTAGCGTGCAAAGGCATACAGCATGTTATATAAACGGACCTATTTTATAAAAATTATGTGGTTTATTGTGATACCACCCCAATCCGCATTTTCCTGGCATTTTTTCAGTTGGCTTACTGGGAAGACAAGACGCTCTTCATAGAACAAAAATTCATCACACTCAACGATGGGTTTGTTCGTGCGATCGTGATGTCACGCCAGAACCTCATTAATGTTGACAGCGAAACTCTCTTCAAAGGAATCCCCGGTTCTGACAAGAAGCCTGAGTGCCCAGAGGAAATCAAGCATTGGCTTCAAGCCATCGAGATTTCAAGCGCAAAACTGAGGAAAAAGGACTAACTTAAAACTAAGATGTTTTAATTTATTTTAAATAGAACAATAAAGGTTGCGGTTTTTTGATCAAAAACAGTTTGATTTACTAAGAAACATACATAAAAATGTTCCCCCAAAACACATGTTAAAAAGGCACAGGCAAAATACGGATAATCGTATCGTGTTACTCATCGGTACAGCACTCTGGCGCTTGTCACCGCTTGGTATAATGTTACTGTTTACACAACCTGCACATTATGAAGATGAATTAAGGAATTACTGTTATTCCTGAATCCCTAGCAGACAATTCTGGTCTTTACCGTTTTTCATTTAAGACTCATTATCTATTTTTGTGGTTAGTAAAGTGACCCCTACAATGAAAGTAGCGATGAATTTAGCTATTTTCTAAAAGAGACGTAAGAGTCAACATACCCAATCGAATTTAGCTGATAGTACTTTGTGTCAAGGAATATTTTGTAAATAAGCATAGCTGATCTCGCTAACTCTTAATAAATATTTGGTTTGGCCAAATTAACTTTATCGGTGGTGTATCAGGTGTCGCATGACATTTCTATTTTCATGATACTACATACATGATTATAAAAAGAAAACGACTTCATTGAAAATTGTATAATTAAAGGTCTTTGGATTTTGTAAATCATTTTCCAATTTTTTGGAACTCCGATTTTAAAAGACATACATACAAAAATACAGATATTTACAGTTTTTCACAAAGCTATAACAAGTTGTATAGTCTGCTACGTGTGAAGTAGCTTGGTTTTTTTGTGGGTATTCCTTTATTAGCCGTTTGGTGTAAGGAAGCGCCCGACCACACACGACATCGTCATAAAAACGGACGAAACAGTCTTGATCTTATAATAATTAGGAGTTAATTGTCTAAATATGATTTGTAGAAATGTCATATCTCAACTCGATATTTAAGGTACACGAAAAAAATCTGGACAATTGGAATTATGTTGTGTATCGCAAAACTTAGTTAAAACGATGAAAATTTAATAAAGGTTAGTCTAGTATAACTTACATTGGTTACAACTTTTAATACTGACATGTGATTTTTCCATAAAACGTAAAGGTATTTGTACTAACTGACAAAACTAAAAATCTCTAACTCTTTTTAACTTTAGAAAAAGAAAAAAAAATCTATGATTGAAATTAAATGTAGTATGATGCACAACGGAATCGGTATCAATAATTTCAAAAGCCATCCATGCTTGTATGAAAATAAATATAACCTAATACCTTACTTCTCTAAATTGGCAATTAAAAATGCTATTACACATCCATTGGAAAAATTACACATCCATTAGAAAAATTATAGTTTTATTATTACAAATTACTTGCAGTTTGATTGGCAATCGATGTTTAGTTAATTGTTTTGTCGGTATAAATTAATATTAAAAAGGTTCTGTTACGTATTAACGATTTGTGTGGTGTCATTAATTACCCGCAGTGAATTAATTATATTACTAAAGTGCCAAGATGCAACGGTAGCTCTGCAATCCTTGGTGGCGCTAACCGCGTGTGTCTTGTCGCACAACAATAACAAAATATCCATTAGCCTTAGTGGTTTCCATTATGTACAGTTGAGTAGTGTAAACATAAAATATACTTTTTAATTTGTATTTACTATGATTGGTTCCATATTATTTACGGTATTTGTTCGTCAACATTTAATTATATCAACGATGTTTATCATAAAACTTGTTTGCTACGACTACAATTACTAATCATAAATTTCCTTTGAAACGGTTCATAAAGATAAACAATGGTGATGACTGTAAATAGCTATAATTTTAAGAATGCCCTTTTGAATACATCATTGCTACTTTGAAGGATGGCCTATGTTAATATTAGGTTGATAATACTTATTTATTTTTTATAAGCAGGCTTATGTAGGTTCTAAGCTATTTATTATTATTGCAGTCAAGTGGTTCTGTACCTAGATGGTTATTTTATTAGATTCTTGCTATTGGTTATTTTTTTATATGGAAATAATGTATTATTATTTACCTATAAATCCGCAGCTAGTGGGGTTAAAACTTTTTTTACTAGATTGTAGTTCCGAATTGTGTTAAAAAAGGATATTTGGATAATCTACCCCTAAAGTGGTAAAAAGTGGGGAGAATGTTTTTATTAAAGTACATAGTTTATTAAATGAAATCCACAATAAACAAATATTTTATATACCTCAAAAGAAGAAGTCTTTTGAGGTTTTATCAAGACAATGTTATGTTATACAATATTTTACCGATACGTAGGTATATATTTATCGTAGTAGGTAATGGTGCATACAACGGGGGGACTTAAAAATTACGAAAACAACTGGATTTCAAATTTCATTACGGAACCCTAAAGATCAGTATAAAACAGAGTGAAAATAAACTGGTGTAGAAAACACTGCTACTAGCCAACTTACATAACCTTCTAAGAAGGATGTTGTTACTTACATATATTGCATCACCTATTGAAGTGTTATTACAAATTATCATCTCACAGTATTTAACTAAATCATATTGTTTGACTGTGGTGTCTGAAATACCCTTTGATTTTAATTTTCCTTCAAGTGTTATGTATATCATTCCAAATGACAACGATTCGTTTCTGAACCAATTACTCGATGCATCTGAAAGAGGCTGCTCTGATTACATAGTGCGAATGAACGAACCTAAAGTATTTATGACAGCGCTTGAGAGAGTAACTCATTTAGGAAATGTTCGAAGAAGTGACAAAAAGATTTTGTTTATGCCATTAAACGAAGACTACAATTCCACAAACCTACTGTTACAAGTGTTGTCGATGAAAGAGAGTAGCTTTTTAGCAAATATTTTATTAATTGTACCCGATTTAACAAAAGAATCGGACTGCATGGAGTACGATTTGGTAACACATAGGTATGTTGGACCGGATGCAGATGTTAATGAGCCATTATATTTAGATCGATGGAATAGTTGTACTGAAAAATTTATTCAAAATGGTAATTTGTTTCCGCACAATATGATGAATTTATATGGTAAAACAGTTAAAGTAGCATGTTTTACTTATAAACCATATGTTTTATTGGATTTGGATCCTGCTAAAGCGCTTCTCGGTAGAGATGGTACAGAAATGAGGATTGTTGATGAATTTTGCAGGTAAATTATTACTATTTATATTGAAAAATATCGTACTTGAATAAGGTATTGATATAATAGTAAATACATTTGTTTTATTAGGTGGATTAATTGTACAGTGGAAATAGTACAGGAAGATAATGACCAATGGGGTGAAATCTATGAAAATGATACCGGAATCGGTGTTATTGGAAGCGTATTTGAGGATCGGGCTGATCTTGGAATAAGTAAGTTTATATAAGATATTAATGAACCTTTCATTCAATTACCTAAATCAAATTTGATTGGGGGAACCCTACACGTACGTATTTGAAGAAGATGAAAAGAAAATAAAAGTTCGTGTTATTGTTGTCCTTAAATTGTTGTATCTACATTTATGTGCTTAGGCGACTTGACTAGTTATCTTGCATGGTCGTAGTGATCAGAACTAGCACCACACCAATTTTTTGTTGTCGTACCAAAATGTACCTTTATCGGATCATGGATCATGTCGCGTGCCCCAATAGTCCGATAAAAAAACTGATGAAACGTGATATTTTAAATATGCATTGCTTTTCAGCGGCACTATACTCCTGGTATGAAGAGTACAAAGTCTTAGACTTTTCAGTGGCTTGTATACGAACTGCAATAACTTGTGTGGCTCCAGCACCCAGGTTAAGAAATAAGTTTTTGTAAAAAGTTTTTATTTGTGTTTTTTATAATATTCTTTATAACATTCTGATTTGTTTAAAGGTTGCTACAGAGTTGGCAAATGCCATTCTTGCCATTTAGCTGGAATATGTGGTTCGCAGTATTTATTACATTTATATTTGCTTCTATTGGTCTAACGGGGGCCCATCGATTCTCGACAGACAAAATATTTCTAACTGTGTTTGGGATTATGATTTCTCAAGTAAGTTCATTTTCATCCGCCGTGATCCATGTTTGTGTCCATGCCACCTTAAAGTCTTAGTTATTATTGTTAGATACGTACTGAAAGTTTCCTCCATGTCCTAATGACTAAACAAACCATTCAACTGACTGATACATAAATAAACGCATGCTAAACAAGTTGATGAATGTTTACGCAGTGTTATTTAAACACTATTGCGAATCCTTCGCGATTGCATCGATAACCATACCAAATGGATTTTAAATTACATCACGGACAGTCACAATGTTCATAAAGGGAAGTGTAATTATTTTTCAAGCAAATTAATTTCACTTCATCATTGTGATCCTTACAAATACATAAAATTTAATCATTCTATTTATAATTGGAAACATCACATTTTTCCACAATCATGATTGTTTGTACGGTGTCTTGGAGTAAATATTCTCTCAAAAAAAGTATCTATGTTGCTTCTATCTGGTGACCAAAGAACAAACTGCCCAACATAGGATGAAATCAAGTTTGTTTTCCCGAAGATGTTTTTATTTATCTACTGACTGACTTTTAAACAGTCACTGGCAGATGCTGAGTTATCCTGGCGTAGCCGGAGTATCACTGGTTGGCTGTTGACTGGAGGTTTAATCTTAGCCACGGCTTACGGCGGAGGACTTGCATCTACCTTTACTGTACCCAAATACGAACCATCTATTGATACAGCTCAAGATGTAGTGGATAGGAATATGGAATGGGGAGCCACTCACGATGCATGGATATTTTCGTTAACTCTTTCACAGGAGGTGAGTTAATAGATAGAACCTTTCCGGTACAACTGCAGATTATTAACCAATAGTCTAATAAACCGATGGGGTCATAATATGCAATTTGAAACTTCTGTTCTGAATAATGTATTCGATTGATTCACTTGAACTGCAGATACTGAAGGTCTAGGTCTGAATGAAATGTTATGTAAGTAATAACTGGAAAGCAATAATATATATCAGACAGAAGTAATTCTTATTTACAGATCAGTTATAAATCTTTCGGAAACATCCGAAAAGCAGTTGGATACTTCGTAAAATTTATAGTTAATCTATCTTAGACGGGCAGATTCTATTTCAAATATAATAATGCTCTTTGGTCAATTTTAGCCTTTAGTTAAACAGTTGGTTAGCCGATTTCGGACATATCCAGCGGAAAAACTAAGAGAAAAGAGTTTTACTAGAAACATGGCGTTCAGTGTCGAAAAGTTACCAGCAGGTAAGCATCTAACTGGAGAGTAGAATAAAAACTAAAATTAGGTGACATTTGGGCTTGTCTTATAATTAAAAAAATTTATACATGATATCGTAGGTACTGGATAGTTGGTCCCAATTGAATGTTGAAAATGTACGGTTTAACGATCGCCTATCTGTATAAGATGTAGCATGGTTGTTTGTTAATAATTGACATGTTGTAAATATAAATTAGTTCCTTGGAATAATAATTTTAATAAAAAAGTGACCAGAAATGTACACTGTATATAAGTGAATTCCTATAACAGAGTGTATACATTATGACTGTGTGCTTTTAGGATATTTTGCAATAGGAGAGTATATAACCAAAGAAGCTCTCTTGGATATGACGTTAATGTTAGAGGATTTCTACTACGAGCAGTGTGTGGTGATGTTGCGGAAGAACTCTGCATTTACCGAGAAAATCAGTCAATTTGTGGGGCGATTGCATCAATCTGGGCTAATAATGGCATGGGAGACACAGGTATTAAAAATATCTTTGATTTAAAGTTCTATGTTCAAAAAAAAATAATTCTAAATTCAAAACTATTTATTCAATTTAGGCCCTCGGAGGGCACTTATGAAGGTCAAATTTAAAGTTACTGAAGCTACAACCGGTTCGGAAGTCAGCCTTTAACTGAGAAGAACCGGCAAGAAACTCAGCAAGGTTACATTCTTTTTTATTTTTTATTAAATCATTTTGTATATAAATTTTATCTATTCCGACTTTTTGGCTATTTTGTAATTTCACTTTCACATAATTTTATATTTAACAATTACAAAATACTTATTATAGGTAACATTAAAAAACAAAACAAAATAAAAATAAAAAAGCAATAACAAGACTACAAAATAGAAAATAACAATAATTAGGTACTTACAACTACAAGAAAATGAGAGGTGCAGAGAGTAGCTATTTCCATACATTTTTATCTTCAATATAATGAACTACCTTGTAATACGCTTTTTCTTTCAAAACTTTCCTAATATAATTTTTTTGTTACTGAGACATTTTGGTTACTGAGAGCGGTATCTTATTATAAAATCGAACACAATTGATTTATGTTGATTAATCTGCTCCTGTTTTTGTTTTAATTAGGTATTATGTGCTATGAAAGGCAACTTATGTGACACTGTTATATACATAGGTACTAGTGAGCAACTTTTGTAAGAAATTATTTAAGCTTCTTTTCAAATATTGTAAGCAATCTGAATTACTTCAGATGTACCTATCGACATAAATTGCAATGTAAATGTTTAGCCATAAATAAAAAACAATATTACATACAAATTATTTAAAAAGTAGTTAAGGAATGTGCATACTAAAGACGTGTATGGCCCCATTTGCCGAGTTAATTAGATTTGAATCCTCTTAGCTCCATTTTGAACTTCTTTAAATTTTTATTCATATAGGTGTCCCTCACGGTTTCACCCGCGTTCCCGAGGGATGTAACATTTTCCCGAGATAAAAAATAGCCTATATGTTATTTCAGTATATGCTCTATCTATGTGCCAAGTTTTATCCAAATCCGTTGGGTAGTATTTGCGTGAAAGAGCACTGACATATTGACAGACAGACATCGAAGTCCATTAAAGTACTGACACTACTTGAATACTACTGACCACCGTTTGTTTTAGTTGTAATGGTTTTGGGAGGGTGGTGATGAGTTCTTGACCGAAAATAATTTTAATTTTAGGTTGTGTTGAATCACATGAATTTCAAAGTACAGCTTGAAGTCAAACTGTCTCGTTCCCGAAGCGACGTAGGTAACACACAACCTTTAAGTCCAGGAATAGTTGTGGTAAGTAAGTCATATGTCAGTCAAAGAGGCCTAGTTTAACACCTTAATAGGCATACATAATTTTAAACTGTTTATCCTTTTAACATTTTCACACCTCGTGATGTAAAATAAAAGATTTAAAATTGAATTTTCGGTATTTAAACCCAGTTATGTAATTAAGTTAGGTTATAAAACAAAAAAACAAGGTAGTGGACCTTTTGTTTGTACTTAATATAATTTTGTTTCCAGGGTATCTTCATAGTTTATACCACAGGTGTTATACTCTCGTTTTTGCTTTTCATTGGAGAATTAATGACACATAAAATTTCGAATAAAACTGATCATAAGTTGTCACAGTAAAATGAAGCAAGCTTTAAGTCTAATCAAGTACTTTATTAAAATATGATACGATGTCATGAATTATAAAAAGGAAAATAAAACTAAGAAAGCAGCGCCACTTAGCAGTCCTAATACATGCTTTCTAATTTAAAATGTGTTTTATTTAAGTTCCTAATAAAGTCAATCCTTTATAAGGCTCCGAAATACATATATAACAAAAAAATATTTTTCAAGCATTTAACATTTCTTAAAACAGATTACTCGTCACATCACGTTATATATGGCTTTATGAAAATGTAAATTTGTGGGTACCTTTGTCGAACACGAATTAGTAACACAACAGTTGCAATTAAATTAAGTATTTAAACTTATATCGATTAATAAAATCGAATTTGGCGGGCTTATGTGATACGAAGCTACTCACAATGAAGACCATAGATTACTTCTTAATTTTATCTATGGTAACAATTTATTTTATGTTCCAGTAGTCGAGTTGGTCACTGTCTTATAAAAATGCTGGATTTTGGTAAAATGGCTGTATTTCAGAAACTTTAGAACACAGTCTCTTTGGAACAACTTGAAAAGTCATGATATATGCTACTAAAAATAAATTGTGAAAACAAGTCACTAAACATTGGCAAATAAAAGCCTTTAAAAAAGGTTTGAATGCAAACTTAAAACTAAGAAAAATAATGTGTATCATACGAATTAATATAAATACATAATTATTCTGGGATCAGGGATCAGACAACCGTCTATGGCAACCAGATAAAAACCTGTTTTCATAAATATATTACTATAGATACTAAAGAACAAAAGCCCACAATGGTAATCTCTTCGATTCGGTAAGTTCGGTCCCATCCCAGTAACCGAACCAAGACCAAACCAATTATACCCAGTCAGACACATCTCTATTATACTTCCCTTCCTCTCTCACGTCTATCCATCTCACTCACACAAACATCTGCGCATAGTATTCAAGCTAGCAGAGCGCATGAATGTGTGGTGTTCACTGGCAGGGTGGCGCGTGGCGGGAAAATCGATCGATATTGTCGACTGCGGTGTGACGTCTGTTCATAGTTTAATACTTTGTGATATCATACTAAAATGTTCATTTGATTTATAAATATCACTGGCTATATCGTGTTAAATAAATTATTTACGATGGCGTTATTTATGTTATTGTCTGCTGCTCTTCTTGTTGCATCGTCTGCTGAGTTTACGTGGAGACACCATAACAATGAGGAATTAATACTTATATTGGAGGAAGTTCATGAAAAATGCCCAAATATTTCGAGAGTTTACGCATTAACAGAGCCCTCGGTGAATGGAGTTCCTCTTTACGTTATGGAATTTTCTGATAGTCCTGGATTTCACCAACCATGTAAGTTGAATTTAATAAAATATTTTTCCTACCTACCTACCTACCTTATATTATGGTAAATTTAAAGGAGTTATTAAATTATACAGATAAGCCAGAGGTAAAATATATTGGAAATATTCATGGAAACGAAGTACTTGGACGCGAACTATTGCTGGGACTAGCAAATTATTTATGCGACCGATATTTAGCCCATGACCGTCATATAAAAAATCTGATTCACAGCACCCGAATCCATTTACTGCCAGCTATGAATCCAGATGGTTGGCAAATATCTACAGATACGGTAAGTTGTTATAAAACGAATTTGCTATTCTTAACATCCATTCACCTATAATGTTAAATTTAATTAATGGTGACCTTTAACCTTTTAGGGTGGCCAAGACTACTTAATAGGTCGAACTAACAACCACACTGTTGACTTGAACAGGAATTTTCCTGATTTGGATGCAATAACATTTGAGTTTGAGCGTCAGGGTATAAGTCATAATAATCACTTGTTGAAAGATTTGACGCGACTGGCTGCACCTGTAAGTATTGTTTATATGGGACGAGCCTGTGTTTTGTTTTAATTATCAGTTGTACTCACAATAAGTATCATGGGTATGGTTTTAGTTGGAACCTGAAACGCGTTCGGTAATGCGATGGATCATGTCTGTTCCATTCGTGTTAAGCGCGGCGATGCATGGAGGAGATCTTGTAGCAAACTACCCTTATGACGAAAGTAGGAGTGGCGCACCAGTGTCAGAATACTCAGCAAGTCCTGATGATGACACTTTTAGGTAAAAATATTCAATAACACTATAAAACATCCACCTATCATTAATATAATACTTGAAATATAGGATTATAGTATTAATTTGGATGTCCATAAACGATATTGTTCCTTACAGGGACCTAGCCATGACATATGCCTCAGCTCATGCTGATATGGCTTCGCCTAGTCGTAGAGGGTGCCATACGACTAGTTCTGAAGAATCTTCCACGTATAATTTTGGGAAACAGGGTGGTGTTACAAATGGTGCTGCTTGGTACAGTTTGAAAGGAGGTATTGTGATTCTTTGACTATAACTACTATGTGGTGGCAGTGTAGTAGCAGCAACGAATTCCACAACCCTCACTCAACTGTAGGGTGTCGTAAGAGGAGACTTACTAAGTGGTCAACAAAAGCATTCCCAAAAAGGGTAGGCGTCAGGCAGGCGGACGGTTACTAAAAAACTGCCAAATTTCTTGTTATCACAAGTAGTGCATTGAATGTGCATGCGTATTGCGCCGACCCCAAATGATTGGGAACGGGGGAGGTAGATGTTGAGTCATTTTATGTGATAAGACTCACTCGCGTTCCCGAAAGAATTAATGTTTTACAAAGCAAAAACTCCGCCTAGCTTGTTCTCTATCAGTGAAAGAATTTTTGAAATCCGATAAGTAGTCTAATAAAACATCCAAAGTATATAGTGCAGATGTATAAAGTGATTCCTATAGATTAAGTGTGCATTGTATAGATTTAATAATCCAATTATAGGTAGTACATAAGCACAATCGATATGTAATTTCCTCGATCTTTATATAATCCCGGAACTAGTTGGCACTTAATAAGCGTAATACGTCCCACTAGGTTGTTAACATTTCGTTCTCAGTTTTATGAGGGTTCGTCGTTAAATCGCAAGTCAATAAAACCACTGACTATAATTTTCGAATACTTTTAAACTGATATGAATAAGTAGGAAGACGAGAAGCAGGAAGCTCAAGTAATGGATCACTTGCTTTACGCACTGACATTTACATTTTAACTCGAAGTGACCATGAGACACGGACTGGTTTACAAATGCTAATACAAGTCGTATTGTTTGTCTCTTGTTCCTTTTACCACATTAACAACGTAGCACGCGATAATCAACTACTTATTTAACGCTCTTGGGTCACTAACATATGTATGTGTATGTTTTTGTTCGTTTTACAGGCATGCAAGACTTTAATTACTTGGCAACAAATGCATTTGAAATCACGCTTGAATTGGGTTGTGAGAAGTATCCTCTTGCTCGTGATCTAGAGAAGGAATGGGAGAGGAATCGAGAAGCTCTGCTAGCATATTTGTGGAGAGCACATATAGGCGTTAAGGGAATCGTTAGCGATGACTCTGGATTTATTCAAAATGCTATTATATCTGTGGTAAACATCACAGGACCAGTGCCAAGACCTATCCGGCATGACGTTACTACAGGTAAAATATAAAAAATATGTCACATTTCGTTCCAATAGAACATAACCGTTTTCCCTATTGGTATCATTATTATAGGTCCACGTCCACAACACACGCATCAGGAAATAGTGCAGTAACAAATTGCAAGTACCTACCTACGTGTGATCATGATATTCAGCTTAGGGATGGCTACTGGAGAACAAATCAAGAAGCCAATAACAATAAACAAGCCACGTATTTTGCTTAGCCTTTTGAGATGAAACGTTCACTTACCTACGTGGTTAGCATGATTATTTTATTGTGTTGTGACATACTTTGTGTTGCACTTTATGCAAAGGATCAGATTGAGTTACAAAATAAAGCGACTACTGGAGTTTAAACAGTCTTTCAAAATGAAGTCACAAACTATGCCCACAATAGCTTGTTTTTGGGCTTTAATAAAGTACTTAAAAATTTTCCAAATTCTGTACTAGCGGATACACTGCAACTTACTATCCTCTGAACAAAAATTATTGACATTCTTTTATTGTAAACTAGCGTTCGCTCAGCGGTTTCACCCGCGTACCCTATGTTCAAAAGTAACTAAATACGTAATTTCAATAAGTTTATTCATGAAAAAGGTAACAGACCTGTATAACAAAGTGGATTATATTCTCTGTCAATATGTAGGTACGCGGAAAGAACAATAATGTCGTAATGTAAACAAGCTTCGCTCACTTAATTGTCCGGTGGAAGGGAAATAATAGCAGTTTGCATTCAGCTCAGTAAATTAAGAATGATGGCTGTAACTATGCGTTTCCTTACAGCTCCCTCATATTGAGACATGGGCTTATTGTAAGTAATACCACACTCATTAATGTGAGTTGTCTGTTAACCAAGCTAGGACATTTTATTACTCTTGTTGTTATCCTCCCTAATACTTTAGACCATTTGTCATGTCTTATTCAATCGGCATGGAAATGTTCAAGATTATTTTCAGAATGGTGCATCTGCATCCAATTATTATATAGCTACTATTTAAACTAAAAAATAACTGATAAGATTTAATTTTATAATAGTGCATCTTTATGATGCTTTATAATGATATTGTGATATAAAATTAGGCACGGACGCCTATATTAAAATGAAATTAGTTGATCAACCATGCGAGACGCGAGATTTATTGTTTGGGACTTGTCTCCAAGTTCATGGGAAAATATATTTGGCCTTGCACTTCCCGCCCGGCGCCCATAGAAATGTTTAGTCATTTGTTTTGACTACAAGTTACTGTTGGTATTATTATTTATAGGTTGGTATTATCCAATAATTACTCGATGGCAAAACGTAAGCCTGTATAGTTTTTTTTTATAACAGGTGCTTACGGCGACTACTACCGACTGCTGACCCCGGGCCACTACGAGGTGACAGCGAGCCACCCCGGCTACTTCCCAGTGTCGCGCGTCGCTACCGTACCTCACTTCCAGACTTCGGCTCACGTACTCAACTTTAGACTGGAGGTAAATAATACTAATCAGCTTATTCAATTATCGGCTGTATGGTGTTCCTGAGTAAGTATTTCACGACAGTAGACTATGTTAAGTGTTATTAAGCACATACCTAGTTGAGTCAATTAAGCGAAGTTAGTGTTAATTGAGTTATTGTTATAAGTGAGTATGTTTATACAGGATGTTACAAAAGCCGAAAGGAGGTTAAAAGGGGCCTTATAGCGAGTCCGCTATATAAGTAATATAGTAGTAACTATATTACGTTACAAGTTACAGCGTTACTTAGTAGTAAAAAAAAACTGATGTTTATGAATGAAAAATAGAAAAACTATTTAAGTATTAGGCAAAATAGGTACGTAGGCCTTTCTGTTAAATAATCTGGTTCCCTGACATGACCTTTACTAGGGTTGTTGGCTTTGATAATTAATTATATTTTTACGGGGTATTTTGTAACACGTTGTATATTGCGTTGATAACTTTCAACATATTATCTTTCACCTATAGTAGGCTTGACCTATACGCACAGTTCAGGCTAGAGGTCACAATATTATATACATGTTTTTTTTTTAAATAAAGATAACATGTTTTCATCTGCTTTGATTCGGATAAATGTATATGTAAATATAAAAAATACCATATATAACATTTCCATTCCCGGTTTATATCATCGTTTGATAAACTTGCAATGCAGTGCAGTAAATGTGCACTGTTATCATACTTATGTACTTAATATTTTATCTAAATATTACGATGATATACCTACATTTCCATGCAGTAAGTTATATTCCATTACATTTTGCAATTTTAGTCTCCAATTCACCTCTTACTCTTTAGGTTTTCTTTATAACGTGACAGCTTCCCATTTTCTCATTGAAATTCAATAACATGTAGCAGAATCACCAACGCACGCAGTGACGTCGATCTGTGGATGTAGGCTAAAAGCTTTATATAAGCTCTGACGCATTCATTACATTTGTGTGGGTATGTGTTGCGTTAACCTATCAGTTTGTAAATCGATATAACACAGCAAACAATTCTGTTTTGTTTCAAACCCGTTTCTGATGTTTCGAATGAGCGGCACAAATAGAACAATAATTTTCCATCAATGAAATGAAGCTGGCACAAGAAATCTTGTCAATATTTTTTTCAATGCAATAAAGTAAGCGCTCTTAGAATAATATAACCGTAACCTCCAGGTTTTTCTGCTCATTATCTTAACAAAAGACATTGGCACTGTTGTCAAAAAATCCGTCTTGGGTTTACGGAAAATACGTGATGATCATAACAAATTCTTGTCATTGTGCACTTTACCAAGGTACTGGGGGTTAAGAACATCTGTTTTATGTTTTGCAGCCTACTACTAGTTGGTTCGACGATGAGATAACATTTGGACTGTACCCGCATGGATTGCGCGACGGCCAACCTCGTATATACAAACGCTCGCTATATGAACAAGTCGCTAAAACCATGCTGGAACGAAAAGATACCGCTAAACAATAAATATCATCCCTATTGATGTATGCAAATAACCCTAATACGGCATCAGTATTCTGTAAGTTAAATTTAAAATATTGGTAACGCATTTCAAATTGTTGTATTGTATTTTGTCAAAATATTAACTGTGATTGGAAAGTAGACTACAGTTATTGAAGTTGCCTATTTGTTGGTACAGCTTGTCTCTCTATTGTAAAACTTAAATTTGAAAAATATTTACATACGAATTTCACATGCTGCGTAAAAGAAATTACTTTTAAATTCGATATGAACCTCCATACGGTTTAATTCCCTTTTAGAAGGTAGATATTTTACATAAGTAGGTAACCCGGTAAAGATCTAAACCACCTATTTTCTTATTGCTATCAATATTAATTCCATATTGTATGTAGTTTTGTAAAGAGAATATAACATTATTTATTCAAGTAAAAGACGCAAGCGTACGAGTGCCATAGGAACAGTAAAAAATCTTGTTTTATTTATATAACACGTGAACTTTTAGCCTAAATAATACAAAACATAATCATTTCTTGTCTAATATTAGTAGCAAAATAATCTAGTCCAATATTGTTAGTATATTAAAAATTTTGTTATATAGAAATCAAATGAAGTATGTAAATTATATTTAATATCATAATGGTTACTGTGTGGATGTTAAAATTAAATAAAAATTGTATGAATAGTGTGCATGCATTCAAATATAATCACAATTAACAATTATAAATATCTAAATATTTAATATTATCTTACATACTTATTAAATAATAATAAAGACAAGAATTATAACTGTTTGAAATTCAGTTTAATTTTAATTTTCTATTACGTACTAAGAGGTTTTAATCCCTATATTCTTATCAAAATAAAGTTGAATAGTTTGTGTGCATAATTATCGATGTTTTTCTCTTTTCTTTCTTTACAAATAAGAATCCTGAAAAAAGTTGACAGAAAAAACGTTGTACATAACAAGAACGACGAAATACGCGTTGTATACCCGTATTAAATATTTAATCACCAGATGTGGACACAGGTACAGGATTTGAAAACGTTGAGACTTGAAATCTACTGCTCTGATATATGAACATGTCCTCACTATGTATTTCTGACTCATTCGGGTATATCAGTGAAAATACCATTATCTATAAAAACGGCAAAAAATGTCTGTTGTATGAGAGCCCCCTTAAATATTGATTTTATTCTGTTTTTTAGTATTTGTTGTACATGATCTGTGAAAATGTCAACTGTCTAACTACGGTTCATTAGATACAGATTGGTGACAGACGGACAGACAGACAGACGGACAGCGGAGTCTTAGTATAGTTTTACCCTTTGGGTACCGAACCTTAAAAACTGGGAAAAGGCAGATTGAAAGAAAACATAATTTGGTATATTGTTAAAGAATTTTATTTAGTTACTTCTGTTTCGATCATTCCAAAGGTATCATTGGACCTATACATAGAAAGGGGCCATACATTATTTACTATAATAGTAAGTAGGTAAGAAGTTTATTATTTACTTTCAGTTATCAATTAGTTTGGTATATAATAGTATATACCTATTATCATTTAGGTTTCCGTCAATTGTTACTATGTTATAGCTTAGCATACTCAAAGTTTGAGCAATATTGTATATAATAATTATATACAAATATTCTTGAATTTTACTAAGCACATTCGTTTCAGTTTAATTTGAGTAATACATAAAGTGGTTGTCTAAAATATTACATTTTATATATTAACACTAATTTCACAGTGTTGATGTGGTTATGATAATTATAATAGTTTACATTAATCAATGTCTGATTAAAACATAGGTATTAAACTTATTATCTAAAGTAACCTTCACTACTGGTTTTTCCTTAATTAATTGAGACCTTTCGCTCACTATTATAAATATGATTTAATATCAAATATATACCTATATAGCGAATTCATTTACACAAGTAAACACTACAAAGTGAACTCGCTTCAAAGGTATCATAGTCTACCTGCGTCCATCATTTGGAGTCGGCTCTATATGAGTGCTTTCTACCTTACATATCGGTAGGTATAAAACATTTTCCAAAAGATTTTGGTTATATTTACTGTCCTCTGCTCACTAATTTAAGCTTATAGGTGTATACAACCAACGATAACCTATCTAAAAGCAGCAGCTGACATCGTTGTTGCTAGAGCGTTCATTTTACTACGATATTTATCGAATTTAAGTTATTCTGCGAAAAAGAAATAGTTTTATATTGGATCTACATTTACATGTCCTTGAAACCTCTTTGTGTGGGACATGTGTAAATGCACGTCAAGTTAATGAAAGCATCTCTATATTATTTTAATTATATTTAATAATTATTAACGTGACAAGATATTTACTTTTTATAACTTAAATGCTTATATAAATATATATCCTATATTTATTAAATTTTACAAACACACCTACTTAAGTACACGAAATTGCTAATATAAATTCGTTTAATTATAGTTTGGACGGATTCGTTGCATCAATCAGGTAAATATTATATTATTTTGATACATGTAAAAGATTAGCAAAATATTATCTAAGGGCCTGTTTAGCCACGTAAGGTACTTGCAATATTAAATGGCACAAGATTATTAATTCAAAGAATTTTCAACGCAGGTATTCATACACACAAGGTAACATTTTCCATGTCTATTGTTTACGATGTTACGTTATTGACTCCACTGATACAAGCACCATACGATTCACTTTCGAGTAAATCAAAATATCTGTTCATTTTGTAACTTATCATAGCTTAACATTTCTATGTTACTAAATTAATTATACATACTTACTTAACCTTCTTTATGTTTTGGTAGTAGTCAAATAGTAAGTAGGTATTTACAATTACATGAATTGCCGTCTCTTTAGCTCCTTTGACGTAATACAATTCTAAAAAAAAAACATGCTCCTGTAAAAAAGAGTTAGTATTAGTATTGAAATATATCTTTTACTGTAGTATGGGTAAGGTTTCCAATCTTACAATTATTAGATCTGACAATTTAGGTATTGAATAATTTCTACAAATACGTGATACCTGCCTAATGTCTAGGTCGATGCATGCCGGAGTGTCGACTGCCCGGCCTTGACTGCACAATCGCATAGTGGTCACTGTTGTCCGATACTGACCTGGTGATAAAATATTATTTGGGTAAAACCAAATTAATTCACTAGAACTCATTAAGCCGTGAAATGATAACAAAATGTTTAAATAAATGCTTATTTATTCGCTGCCCGACTTATTTATACTTAATTATCTTACTTGACTCATGATATTTAATATTTACCTCGCAGAGTGAATAGTGGAAGACGGGTAACGGCTGCCATATTGACTACCGTGCCAACTTCTATACGGATCGTAGTCCTCCACTACAGATGGATCCTTTTCAATTACCTGAAAATATTATACATACATTGTGAGTTCATGGAGAATTTATAACTTTCTGTTATTACACCAAATATTGAAAAAAACTTCAGTGTGAGTCAAACACAGGACAACAAAGCAAATATACTTATTTTTATACTTAATTATTTGCGTTGTAATTTTTAGACTTCCCTAGTCAAATGGTATTATTAAAACTAATCATACCAACACTTACTACGTACCTATTTCTACCATAGCGGGTCAAATGTGACTTTATGTTTCCTGCTTGAATGTATGAAATATGGTTGTTAGGAAGGGAAATAAATAGTATAACTATATTAATTAGTAAGAAAAAGTCATGAAGTCAAATGTGCAAAAGCAATAAGATGATACGTGCATTTACAATGCAAAGTTCAAAATTGGTCATTTGACCCGGTTATGGTATGTTTAGTGTTAATTATATACATTATTAATTAGGTGCAAAATGGAATGGAAAATATCGTCAATAATCGTTCATAAATTCGTATGCTACAGCCACATCGTACATACTACAGCTACATATTTACATACAGTCTAGAAAACACACTGGGTGCCCGACATTTTAAATGAATGTGGGGAAATGCGACAAATGAAGTATTAATATGGATTTACACCTACTTAACTTAAAGATACAATGCATTTTCAAAAACTTTTTGAAGAAGCTAGTTTCTTTATGGTTTTAATACTCACGTCAGTTCTCGCGCAAGAGCAGGTCATGGCGGTGCAGAGGAAACAGTTGACGAGGAGCATCACAAGGAACATGACGCCGAGCGCGATGGCCAGGTACAGCAACCATAACGGACGCACTGTGCTCTCAGAGCAGGACATCGCTAGAACTATATTATTAAAATGTTCATTAGTAAACCAAAGTTTCACGACCTGTGTGAATAAAGGTCCCAGGAAAGAAAATTGTTGCTTCCTGCTACATCCAATAATCTTTTTTTTTTTTTTGAAAACTTGACTGTACTTAGATAGACAAAATATCTTATAATGGATAAATTTATAGGTGACTTGTGTATGAAATCAAAAGTACTAGTATTGTCATCCTTACGATACTCCAACTAGTCCTTATAAATTCGACGCTCTCATTATTTATTTATATTTTTAGATAAAATTAATAAAACCTTTTTCATTTTTAATTAACTATGATGAAATAAAGAAGCTATGGCATATATGATAGCTAGAATCAATATTAGCAAGCGTGGTTTGACAGGAAATACAATTAAAATATTGTACGTGAAGTAAAATATAATACGTTACATGTCTCAAGATCACGATCACTATTTCTGCCAATAATATAACAAAGAGGATTAGGTACACAAGACCTACGTATTTTATTATTAAATTAAACAGATTCTGTTTGCTGCAGTTTTAGTTTTGGATAATGTTAGAAGAAACTTCCAACAAAGAATACGTATGTACCTTCTACCTATTAGTTGGTTTGAAATATAGTAGGTAAGTACTCTTTACAATTATAATTTAACTTAATTTATTTCGTAAACAATATATTGATCGTGGGACCACAGGAAATTTCATGTTCTTGAGTGAAATGAAATGAAATGAAATTTCGGAATTATATCAGCAAATAAAACATATAAAAAACTACAATCTTTATTACATTAGTGTAGTTGTATATTAAAAGACATTCGGTGGGTATATCAGTTATCCTGGCTACCATAGTACAAGCTTCGCGTAGTTTGGCATCATAAGACCGTGCCTGGTGATTGACGCAAAATATTTATAATTTATTTAGGTTTCGATATTTTTTCATTGACATTTTTTTATGGGTAATATTTTTAATGAGAAAATTAAGAAAAGATTTTGGTTTACAAGAAATATATTTTTAATATTTTCTTATTTTGATAAAAAAAGTTTAAAACTTATCTAGATGAGAGCATTACTAAAACGTTGAAATACAACGTGACGGTTAAACTTAACTATAAAATACCAATTTTCCTCGTTAGATATTGAAATTTCCCGACCACTTGTTATTAACATTTTCCTATTTATTTGGACGAATTAAATTATAATATGTTTTATATTAATTACCGGTATTATCATTAGGGTCTAGCACAAATATGCCCGTTGATGCAGTGACGGTACCCTCTTCGTCAGCTGTGTTTACGTTGCCTTCAACGCAGTCGAGTACTGAACAGGCTCCTGAAATAAGGTAATAATTGTGTAGTCTTTTTAATTTAAAGCCATTTATACAGTGTATGCCCTAGAAGGACACTTATAACGGTCACAGATAGTAAAGTTTCGCCCATCTCTGCAAATTATATTGGAAAGAATCTCTGTGGCCATGGTTCACATGTCATTTTGACGTAGTGTGTCCAACAAGAATGATAGAAAAAATATACCTCTACAAATAGCAATGTCACATTGGAAGTTAACTTGCGAGGAGTCCGGAAACCGGAACATGGACGCTATCGCAAGCTCGGCTACTCCCCTTTCCGATTTTACTACGATCCACTGTTCTTTCACAGGACACCTGTAGAGTAACCAATAGTTATAAAAAGGGTAGATTCAATAAATTTAAAAAAAAAATGGAAACCTACCAAGGCACCTGTTATTGTTTTAATAGAGTAACAACACATCGGTGTATTTAGGGAGATAAGATTCCTGAGCTAGAAATATCAATGTATAAACGTAGAAAATCTTGCACCCTTTAGAATTTAGGGATCAAAGGTAGTGAAGATAGACTTTGAAGAGAGGCAATTTTATATGTAGGTATTGCCCTTTCGAGGTCTGATAGCATTTACAACATTTCATGAATCGGTAATTCCGATCTTAAATTAAGTACCTACTTAGTTTAAGAATCAGTCGCAAGATAGTTCAAACCAAAGTTAAATGAATCACTTACCCTCTACTGTCTAAAAGATTTACAGTATAATTCCGCATGTTATATGCAAAGCAATTTTTCAGTCTGATTCCATGTGTTCCTGTAAAGCAACAAAATAAATATGAGTGCCAATCTTGTGTTGGGGGAAATTCGATGAAAAAGATTCAAAATAAAATAACTTTTATTATAATTTGTACGGAACTCTCCGTGCGCGAGTCCAATTCACTTAACGGCTTTACTCGTTGGATTAGATCTTTTTTCGGCTTACAAAGTTGTTAAGATAAGACATCAACTTACCATCAGGTTTGCTCATTTCAGCGCGGAGCGTGTAAGGTAAGCCGAATGCAGCATTCAACACTTTTCGTCCTTGATCGTTTAACATTCGCAGAGACACGAGGGATGTTTCGTTTCTGGAATTTATAATTTACAAAATTAAAAAGGTTGTGTCGTACCTAAGAGTATCAAATAGCCCAATCTTTCAACAACAGTGGAATAGTATTTGCTACTTTAGTAGTATTGTACCGAGACGGATGGACCCTCGTCTAGTAGAGGGTATCTACAAGGTGGAAACGACCTGGTAAGCACCGCTGAAACCATTGGTACACACAGTTCGAGACTGACTTTTCGTGGAAATAATGCAGGGAATGCCGGAGTCCTGCACTAGACATTCTAGATTTGAAATTGTTAATTAAATATAAAGTAACAAGTTAAATTTATTGGAAATAAAAGTAAATAATGAATATGATCCTTACTTCGCATTTTTGAAGCCTGCTTTACCACAAGTGATGATGAAGAATTTGTCGTCAGCCAGTTCTAGGGTCCTATGAACGCGGATCGCCAATGGTAGAGATCGCTCATCTGTGCGCTAAGGGAATAAGTAAGAGCCTAAGTATTAATAACCTTCTACAAACATTATGTTCTAACCTAGGGATCTAAACCGACATAGACATACACAGAGACCTATGAGGCTATAAAAACTAAACGATAAAAAAATAATATCGTTGGATGCGACCCGATCCGGTACGACTTTTTATAATGATTATTTTATCATAGACTAGCTGTTCCTCGAGTATATATATAGAGAGAGAATAGGAGATGAACTGACTAAAAGTGTTCATTTTTATATATTCGGTAATGTATCCAAATACAGAATAAAACAGACATTTTCATGCATGCAAGTGAGTCTTTGAGAGAAATTAAACCCTTGACTTGTAGTCAGGGTACCTAATCCCCAACAACCGGAAACAAGTTGTAGGCTATGTATGTATGGATGCATTTCTTAAAAGATAAAAATAAGGAAACAGAAGATTATCGAAATTGTGATATATGATACTTACGTTGTTCCAGAAGACCCCGCAGTAATCCGGTGATCCCTGTGGGGCGTTTAGATTTATATCGAAGCTAAGGGATTCGCTGCCGTTACCTAGCACCATGCAAGCTGGCGTTCTGAAACATGAAAGTATTTTCTTGTAAATACCAAATTACGTATGTTGTTATAAATGTTACGGTTTGGATATTTGTGTCTCAGTAACTGAAAGGGCCATACAGATTTAGATGAAATAAGCAAGTTTTAAATTAACACATATTATACTTTTTATCCCGGGAAAAAATATATCCGGGCTAGTAAGTAATAAAATGTACATTTATTTCAGTAAATATGTATATCGCCAGGATGCTTAAAGGTGGCTAGAGTCGTTGAATAAACATTCGAGCCGCAACCATATACAGGACTAGGATATGATTACGACTTATTAGATAAAATACAGACAACATGGACAAACAATCTGTTTCGAAACGTTTGATATATATCGAAGTTAAAGCAAACAAACGTCATATAACAAGGGATCCTAATTGATTGAGACCTTGTTAAACTATAATATAAAATTTATAAGGTAATTTAATTTTATAACTGGTTTTTTCTTTTTTTTTTTAGAACTGAACATAATATTTACCTGAAATCTCTCGCGTGTGTAATGCCATTAAAAGGTTGATTGACGCTTATTCTGATTGACATTATACCAGTCTTGCATGTTGCTGTCACCACCGGCGAGAACTCGCTACTTGCGTCTGTATTCTGAAAACAAATAATAACAATAATGTAAGTGCAAGTGCAGGATAAAATACTTTGTCACCTATGATTTGTTGGGTCTACTCCTAAGGAATGAAATACAAGGACTTCCTGCAATCGCCGTCGCCGTAAGGCTGTCCTTATTTGGTAACTGAATGCTATTGGCATGCTGCCCCAACATTGTTCCAAGGAAAAATGGTTGCACAATTGCAACGTGCAAAGCCTAAGGATACCTAACACCTCGGAACAATTTTCTTAGAAACCAAGAAGCACCTACCCTAAATCTGAACATTTAGGTTATGGCAAGTAGGTGATGATGTTCATATTTGACCAGAATATGTCATATTTAGTTTTTCATTTTTAAGTTGAATTCTAATCAAACAAATTTCTCAATTCTATTTTTATTCAATTTGGAACCAGAAACGATATTCGGTTCTAACTCCCAGTGGTTATTATCAGACATGTGTAATTTAATTAATATAATAACGATAAGCTAATCTTCTAAATATGTATATGCAAAAATAAAAACGTAAGAAACATAGTTATACATCAGCAAGTTATTATCATGTTCATGTTATTGTTACAGAATAAACTCAGGGTAAAATTTGTTTGACCTTAAAAGTACATTAGTGTCGTTCGTTACCCAGTGGACAAACAAACCGTTACTACATCAGCACTCACAATGTATAAATCTTAGAGAACAAATCACTGCTCATTGTATCGCGGACAGTTCACGGTGGAGCGAGTTAGGGCTGCCTCCCAAACACATCAAGGGGATTTATCTGTTTGCTGTATTGAAAGCCTTTTGTGGCAGTATCTGTTGGATTATGTTCGGGTAGTAAAAATGTATTTTAGGAACTGCTTCATCATTGTTGCTAGCTATTTTATATTTGCAGCTTAACATTGTTAATTATCGATATGGTGCATGAATTTATTTAGTAGATATTTCTGAACTAAATAAATAGAAAAAATAAGTTGATCATTTGCTATCCAAGGCTACGTATCTAATTTATCCAGTCTGTAAAGTAAAATAAAAAATCGTTTTTTTATCACAAAGTTTAGGTACTTATGAGAACAGACAGTGTGCTATAAACGTACAGAAGGTGCTTTTTATATAATACTAGCTGACCCGGCAGACGTTGTCCTGTCTTCAAGGAATATTTATTTCGAATTGGTATCATAAATATAAATAAAAACCAAGAACATAGTGTTTATTATTCTTGACAATTAAACTTTTAATTTTAGGCATGATGGCGCTCTGAACTACCGAAAACAACAAAAAAAGAATTGGTGAAATCGGTGATCGGTCCATGCGTGATGCCGTGACCAAGGGAAATGGGATTCATTTTTATATATTTATATAGATTCAAACAAATAATTATGTACCTATAGCTACATATAAGCTAGAGTATAAGTCTATTGAAGATTATATTCGCCAACCAAATTATATGTTTTTGTCTTGGGGCAAATATAACTGTTATGGTCACGGATTTCATGAATTTGAAATATGATGTGAAAAGCCAGGCACAATAGACAAATCAAATGTCATACGGAAATTCAAACATTGTCGCTAAGTAAAGTAAATTTCAATAGCAGCGCTCGTAACGAGAATCAACTTACAAGTGATGGTAATTACAAGTATTAAAATTTTCTTGGCTTCCGAGATGAGAATAAAATTAACGTAGTCGTTCAATCAAAAAAATTGTTGAGGTATTTTTTATTGTATTTATTTATTAGCTTTACCAACTACAGTCTTACATACAAAATTTGTACAGAAGGAAAATTATAATAAAACTTAGGTATATTTGATTGGAAATAATACTTAAGAAAATACTTTACGTTAGGAGTTATTTATTAACAAAAATTTATGTTAACTTAAGGCGCTATTTTGTTTAGAAGTTTAGTATAAACTATTACAGCTAAGTCGTAAAATGCTCGCGGGAGGAATTTGTATTATTATGGAAGTTGAGGAAAGAGTATAATTCTGCGAACTGGTCCAGTGCTGGGCCGCGTTGTAAGGGTCGAGCCCTCGGGGCGACGCGCTCGCACGATTCCCATCCACACGATCATGTCTGATAGCTTCCTAGCATTAACCGTCTCAAGCTATTAGTTGTAGGTATGCCTAATATTGGTTGGAGTATTGAAAATAAATACGTACTTTATGGTGAACTCTATTAAATATAAAGTTTAAGAGAACGTCTTTTACGTCTGTTACTTATTGATCGTTAAGAAGTTATGGTAAAATAATAAATATTGATAATATTTTTACTTTCTTATTTTCTCCTATTATCGAGTATTTCCTATGGAAACAAAATAATCCAAAAAAAATGGGATCACCATTAAAATATTATTTCTAGTCGAAACCCACAATAGCTTTTTTTATAAGCTTTATATTTCCATGTTTCTATAGTATTATATTACCATAATATTACATGAATAATATAGATAAACATTTTCATTAAAAGAATTCAAATTAGGCATATAAAACATTTTTTTTAAATAATAGCGGTCCTTTGGACCATGAAGTAAATAAATAAATATGACTGCGTATGCTCCTTACTTACACTTGCCTGTGTCCAATCTGAGGTTGGCATTAAGTAGGTACAGACAAACTGACAATATCCTGAGATGAGACTGAAGGTTAAAAACTCTTTGATATAATAGCTTGACGGACGTTTACAATTATCTCGTGGAGTTTTAACGAATTACCATGAAATCATGTTAATCTTGTTTGTAGTCATAAATATCAATTTACATATGTTTTGTTAAATAAAGCGGAGGAACTGGGTAAGTATTCAGGTTTTCTTTAGCGTGATAACCACAACGATACATAAATTCTCCATCATAGCTGAGATATATTTGTAATAAATATTGTGATATATGTTGTGGGATACCGAAAGCTTAGTTATTTTAAATGCTAAGTGCTTATTTCAGCTGTTTTACAATATAACAATATTGCGTTTATATTTGATTTGAATTAGGTACATAATAATAAAATAAATATAAACACGACGGGTCTGTTGGGTTGGTGGCTAGATAAAATGACTGCGACGTAACAGATTGTGGGTTCGATTTCCATCCAGGACAATTAGTGTGCAAATACATGTATGTTTGTTCATATCTGGTTGCCAGAGTAAAAGCATTACATTCCAAGCTCTCTTTAATTTGGGATCAGATAACTGTGCGTGAAAGTCCCAGGATATTTCTTTATTATTTATATATTAAGCTAAAATAAAAATCACGTCGATCCGTTGATTTGATCAGTGAAGGAAGACCCACCATCAAATACACATGAGAATGAATAATGTAAATTAAACATATAGTATAATTATTTAAGCTGCGTCATGGATTCTATACAAAGGACATAAAGAAGAATGAGATCGTAAAATATCAACCAATTGTCCAAACCATGTTCTATAAAAGATTTTTTTTATTTACTCTTGTATGAAGAGAGATCTTATCATAATAAGGTCTATATTGTCACGGACCTTTTTATAGGCCTTATTAAGCCCTACAGCTGTTCCATATAAAGCATTCTTATATCTTTTACCGTCAAGGCAGCTTTCGTAAGAAACGCATTCGCTCCACCGTTTTTTCGTCGACTTCGTTGCAACATGACCAATGTTGCCACGAAAAGCCTCTTTACTGTTACGTGATAATATGCAGCCTATGCACACCCTAAAAGTCGATATTAAATATTGGTGATATTTTTTAAATCAAGTGACTTGTTTCGCAGGATATTTCAGCTCTTTATAATACATATATGTATAGATTCCATTCGACATGTTTCATGTCAGGATTTTTTTTTTATTTGAGTAAATAAGACCACTACCCTTTTTTTAAATTAACCTATCAAAAGCTGAATGTTGACTTAGAGTGATAAAATAATGCGCCTGTAGTGTAGGATAGGAGCGACGGAAATTGTCAATGTGGATATTGCCCGGGTACTCGGCTGAGGTCAATGCACCAGTGACCGTCGGGACTCGGGTCATCTCACAACGCAGTATTCTTCAAAGATAGGTGAACAATGCAGTCAGCATCTTCTGAATATTTTTACTGACGGCAATAACTGTAGTCCTTTGAAGTCCTATTGAGTTATCGCGAAGCTTTGTTGTCAATTGAAATGCAAGATGAAACAACAACAGGTATTGTTTTAATAATATGTTTTTGGTGGAAAGTCTCAACAACACAATTAGATTAAGTTTGTTTGGTGGTTAGAAGCCCCGACTGTCATGCAGCAGGTCGTGGATTCGATTCCCACCCAGAACACATTTGTATGCATGCTCATGTCTGGTTGTTCTGTGTCTTGGTGTATGTCTTTTAAGTAGATTGGTTATTTGGGTACCATTGTACACTACAGTAGTAGACTCTATTGAGTTTGGGACAAATTGATACATTTATATTCTTTATATCGAGTGTATAGAATGCATCGGTATATTAATAAATTATTATTACAATTCGCGCATATTGCTTTGTTGGTACTTAAAAGAAATATATTTATCCAATTATATTAATATTAGTTACAATTTTTATTTTGCAATTCGTTACACTCCAAACGATCGATATCTCGTAGGTAGACTTGGAGGCCAACTTCTATACCCAATTTGCAATCGACAATAAACTGTTACATTCGCTTGCAATACTGCAAGCGAATGTAACGATTAACCACCCAATTACAATATTACGATTTAGTTATTAAAGTATTTGAATTTACTATCTTTTTGATTAAATTGTCAATAAAAAATCTCTTTATAAACATCTTGTCATATACGGGATTGACCTTTTTTGGATGAATCCAGATCACCTTGTGTCATGATATCCATGTTCTTCGTTCTATGGAATTATAGGTATATACATATTATATAGATTGTATACATATGTAATATTTTTCATTGGTTATAAGAGAATAACAAAATATTGGTTCTCTATTGTTGGAAGTGTTTCATTGTAGCCCAGGTATAAGAGCTTATTGGATTGTAGATGAGTCGTTAAAAACGGTATCAACGGACCGTTTGTTGATGGATGTCGTGTTATCGCGTGACTAGACCACTTTTTCAAGTCGTATATCAATTATCTATGGTGCCTTTTAGTGTGTACTACCGCTATAGTAAATTGTTGGTACATATTTCACCCCACGCTTTATTCATCTCATTTGGTCAACTTCACCAGTCTCTTTTTGGTCAGTCTTTGCATCAAGCTGTCAAAATAAACGAGTAAGGCGATGTTTTTATATTGATAGCAAAAATATTGTTAGATGTAAAAAAGAGAATAATTCTATTTTAAAATATTTATCATAAATAAAGATGGCTTTAGCAAGCTGAGTTAAAAATATATTATCATAATATTCACGATCAGACACGTAGATACAACATACATACCTACCTACTGTATGTTCCTTATGGGCTGAAATAGGTTTGTTCTTAGCTAAAGTTTTTTTTTTATTCCTTAACACTTGTTATTGATCATACTGTAACAAAGGAGACATGCGTATACCGGTAGGTATACTTCATGCCATGGCAAGATGCTGTTGAATTAGAAATAGACTACTACTTTATTTATTAATCAAATAAGTTGTAAGTCTATTCTAACTTTGTTCTGAAAATAATTTCGGTTGTTGGTGGTTGGAGTTTGGCTCGGAACGTTCAAGGAATTCGGTCAGACTGATTAAATCCAGTACTACTGTGCACTAATCAGCGTGAGGGATCGTGTTGCTCTATGACTGCGCAGGTATCTACCATTATATCTCCGTTAGCATAACCTTGTACTCCATAAATAAAAATGTTGTTACATATTTTATACATCCGGAATAAACTTGCTTTATTACAATACGTAATTGGATGGAGAAATAAAAATATTTAGGCACTTAAGTAATTTATGGTCTTTGAGTTTCTTAACAAAATTTTCTATCTAGCCAAGACTCTTGAAACTTGGCTATATGCCATCAGATAGCGTTTGGAATGGACAGTCATATTTTTGACAAATGGCAAATAATGCTTTATAAAAAAGGTGATAGTAGTAGGTATGAGGTTAGGCTTTTTTTGTAGGTTCCTTTAGGGTACAGTAAAATTTGCAATATTTTATAGGTCCTTGACATATGAAATTGGCGTTTTCTCAAACTGGCCACTTTGATCTCAAATATCCGGCGTTTGGTTAGGAATTCCAAATTCAAAGTAATTTGAAATTTAGACTAATGTATTTGTATTTCGAATTTAGTGATTTATTTCTTTTCGCGCCATTTATTTTTTAATTGAAATCGTTCCGTACACAATATGGAAAACATGAAATATCGGGTGATTTACTACGAGTTTCACCGTGGCACCAGCGCCGCAGATCAGAACAGCTCGAAGGATTAATGATGTGAATGGGGAAGCAACCGTAAAAGAAAACAAGGTACGTTTTTGATTCCATCGTTTCGTTCTGGTAATTTTGACCTACGGACCAAACCCCGTGGATGGCCGGAGACCCTAATTGACAATGAAGAATTAAACACGCCAATTTCATCTGTAAGGACCTAATATTTATAACATTATCCACAGTACTTTTGATATTGAATTCCAAGCTTTGAAAAGTAGAATATCCATATTAAGATAGCATGTAGGTATACATAAATAAGTACGAATGTTATATAATATGGACCGCTGTTAGCTCATTGCCATATGTATCGCATTTGATGCAACCAGCGAGTCGACCGGTTTGCTCGGCCCCAATATTTCTGCTAGCAACTACGTCACCACTCAACAAAGTAGGTGTGCTTAAATGCTTTAGCTATGTTAATCGTTATGTGGGTCTTGTTCAAATTTTGCAACTAGTACATCTGATAAATGTATATATAAATTAATCTGTATTGTTTAGTGATGTATTATATCGGTGGGATAAATGCAATACAACTTATACAGAAATTGCAGGCACATGAAACTTAACAACTTCACGTCTCAGGGTCGACAACACATTGGCGATGCCCTGGTGTTGCAAATGTCCATAGGCGGCGGTAACCACTTACCATCAGGTGGACCGTCTGCTTGTTTGTCGGCCTAAGTGGTATATAAAAAAAAATTGTATTCAGCTTGTCACTGATCAAATATACCTAAATTATTTTTATTGTCTTAACTGATTTATTTTACAGCAAAAATATTTATCTAGTAATAAACTTTGTGATAATTATAAGCGCATATTGCATTGGTTTTCTTTTAGTGGCGTTTAACACAATAACTATATCGGTCTGTTAAATTTACAGTTTAATTCCAAGCATGACATTCTGATAGATTATAGATAGTACCTACCTAGATTTGTAAATAAAAAGTAAGATTCGATTAATTTTAGACTTCCCACGGAAACAGTACTGTATTGTTAGCCTCAGTGCCGGCTTGCAGAGGAGGAAGTCGTCAATGATGATTACAGGCTTGGCAGTGGATCAGCGTAAATAATGACAAGTCATTTGTACGCCTCAGTCCCACCTATGTGCCGCCCAGGAATCAGCAAATTGCCCAAGACTAGCAATGCAAGCATTTCACAAAAAGCAAGTATGATATACCCATGTTGAAATTGAAAGAATATCTAGATTTATGTATAATGTAAAGTAGATTATAATAAGATTCCTCAGACGTCAAAATATTTCCTTAGACAGTATACTATATTGTTAATATGTAGTACCTACATACTAACAATACTAGTATAATATTAAAAGCAACAACATTATGTTACCATAAGTGCCTATATGTCTGCGCATATCAATAATCCGACAAGTCTTTTGCAACATGTAGCTTTTCAAAGATGTCGAAGTAAAACAATGTGTTACAGACACGCCTGTAAATCAGATAACTCATGTTGTCGTTCATAACAGATCGGTCATGGAATGACGTAAGTGACCAATTGTGACTTAATGTGGTTAGTTACCTGTTATTTACAAATTAGCACAGTGTTGGTATGTTTCCTGTCAAAACTGATAACAATACCTGTCGTAGATACTATGATGTACTATATGTTGTTGAAACAAAAGCAGGCCACGACGGAACTTGGGCAATGCGACTCGATGAAGTTAATATACGAGCGTCATATTTAGAACCTACTAAAATTATGAAATATAATGATATCATAAGCATGATCAATGTAAATGAAGGAACAACAAAGTCCGTAGAAGTGCAATGGATACTTCCGCGAGCGTTTGCGTTGTTATCATACAGCGATCGGCCCACGGGGCAATCAGAGCGTTGCAATGCGCTGCGCATGCGTAGCGAATGTTTAGCACCAGCATCAAAACTACGCTGTAGTTTTTTTAATTTTAAGGTATATCTAATATAATGAGCTACACAGAACGAGCTAATTAACAGTTCTCATTGATGTCATCAATCTATTATAAAAACTAGACGTGCTTGAAATCCATTATGTAACCAGGTTTCCACTATTGAAAACATTGTAAAGGTTCCATTACGTTTGTTATGTTTTGCTTCCAAATGTATTTATTTCATGGTCTGACTAAGGAATGCAATAATTGAAATGTCTCAGTAGAATGATTCATATAGCATTTCGGTTATGCAGTCAATGTAATTAATTTGTTGTTAGGAAATAATAAACAATAACATAAATGAAACGGACCATAAATTAAACAAGGTAATAGGGGAGGAAGATGCGGCCTCGACTTGCGTCTCGGAGGTCATTTGCGCCGGTGCGGCTCGGGCGCGGGCGCGGCGCAGGCCGAATCATTTAGCTAAATCACGTAAACGTAATGCTTTTTAAAGTGCTAACGAATATGTCATTATAACTCTACTTTATTTTTTTTTATTATTTTTGTCACACGGTCATCTTCATCAATATCAACCAACACACGCTAATGGACTATGCCATTTTCTAAGCTTGACTATTCACTGGATTTAAAATTGTATGTTTATTGGAGTCCAAGAAATCCATGTAGGTACATAGCACAGAAAGTTACAATATTTACTTTCCCACTGACTGTTGACAGATTAAGAATGAATCAATTATAATGACGACTTATTTTTTGAACTTAATTTATGTAAACAAGATTTACCCAAGTTTTACAGGGATGTGACGTCGCGTGTTATGAAATTCGCTTCTTACATAAATACAGAGTACAATATCTAAAATCCAACGTAGTTCAATGTTCAATGCCAGATTCACCTTGAAATTCGCATATTTATTCGATGCACGCTATGAGTAGTTGTACCGCATAGCATGTTTCATATTCCTTTTGTTTGTCACCGCGTAATGCAATGCGATGTCATGACCAAGTCTGTATGTAGTCATTGGTTTGCGTGCTGGCAATTATGCCTCGCGTTATTATTATTTAACGTTGGTAACATCATTTAAATTGAACAATTTACATAAATTTATATTAAATACCTATCCCAAATAAAGCTTACTGCAATATATAGGCGAGAAAATCTAATAGGTAAATGGCTTGTGATGGACCCCAATTCTATACATACCATATTATAATCTTTTCCACATAGGATGAGTCGTGACAGTTGAAGGTTTTTTTACCCTTATCTTGTGAAATAGCACTTGATTACTCTGAGATACTACACGAAATGTTTCATGAGATCTTGCTCTGTTACGGTATCCACAAATTATTTCGAAGTTAATATAAACCATTGAGAAATCTTTAAAACACAATGTGCCACCCAACTCATGCTGTTTGAAAAATACTATAGCGACCATATACGAAGCTTGGGAACTGGCTGTCTAGTTATAGATTTACATCTTGAGGATGATAGACAGTTAGATAGTACACAAAGTACACAGCCAACGTACTGATTTCGTCCAGATTATTTCCTTTACGTGAAGCTCTACTATCCATTGTAGGATGCAAGCCCATGGAGATTTGTCAAGACATTCGATGTTTCACTACGACTGAGCTATCATAGCTTCTAAAAACTGTCATCGACTGAGTATTTAGTCTTAATTTGAAGAGTTAATGCTATCATAAAATAACAGCATATCTAAAAACATATTAATAAGTATACAATCGTTTCTGTAGGTACTTAGCTAGGTAGCTGGTATATACAAGTTGTTTAATATTTGGCCATAATGGAAGATGACTGAGAAGATAACTTGTTCGTAGAGATTCGAGTGACTTTGCAACTCATGTGATTTTTTGTTTGAATTTTAATTAATAATACTTATCACAAAATAATTTGAGCGGACAACAAGCAACTAGTTTTTTGTTTCCTATGCTTCGTTCACTTTGTCAGACGGTTCCAGTAGTGGTTTATACAGCTCTTATGAAGAGGTTGTTCTACAAACTGAACATCTTGGGCAATAAGTATGGCTTGGTTGTTTTATAAAACTATTGCATGATACATTAGACTTCATTGCTAACCATAAGTCCATAGGAGTATCTACGCGATGATCGCGAATCCGTCAAGCCTTACTAATTCGCGTATACGAGTATGTACTATTCGCATTACCTATATCGCTAAAGCAATATTATTCATTACAGCTGTGAACGCGTATGTGAAGCTTGGTTTGTGAGTCATCGTGACAGTCGTATATGGAATTTGTTTCGATTTCGTTGTTCTCTTGAATTTTTCTTTTTCCATGAAACGGCCAAGTCATACCTTTTGACCAAGATGTAGGGTTTGTAGAATTAGGGGCTCGGCCCTTCCTACCTGTTAACTTTTTTTACAGTGAAAACGTTATCAGCCTCTGAGTTTTGGCTACCTATTTTTATATAAAATGTTTTTGGTTTGATGGAAAAGTTTAGAATATGGTATGTATGGCGTTAGAATTTTAAGCTTTGTCCTCCACTGTTAATGATTTGAATAAACATGAGATACGCATTTAATTATTTTTAATGATTATGTTGATGTTTTAAACAGATATCGCATACCTCATAGGTTGTGAGTGACTCATACTCGATTTGACTCAGCGTTCGGTTCCATGAATGAATGCACCATAGTTGGTAATTTCAGAGCGCGGCTTTACATTGGAGAGTGATATGAATAACAATTAATATTTTTTATGGGTTTTACACGCCTACTTGTTGTGTTACACGATTTAAATTTGAAGTAATCAATACTTTCGGATATTTCTCTACATACAGTCGCCTAATCCCAAACGATATGACATAATGCGCTTGTACTTTGGTAACCGAGGTGTCGGTAGTACATATATTACATTTAAAATATAGGTATAAATTATAGAGTTACATATAGACATAAACACAAACATACTCGTCATACGACGGGCCAGTTGGCTTGGTGGTTAGAGACCCTGACTGCCAAACCGAAGGTCGCGGGTTCGATTTCCACCCAGTACAAATATTTGTGTGCATGAACATGCCTGTTTGTTCTGTGTCTGGGTGTAAATATCTATATAAGTAGGTATAATATATGTGGGTATAAAAAGTAGTATATCAGTTACCTGGTAGCCATACTACAAGCAGTACACTCTGCTTAACTTGGGATCAGGTAACCATGTGTGAAGAATGTCTTGGGATTTATTATTATTAAACATAAACAGGATTTTCTTATTTCACAATGAAGTACTTCCTAAAATCATTGTTATAAAATTTTGTGAGATTTCAAAACATCTTTAACTTTAAGGAGGTCGCGAAATGCTTGGTTGTGTGAACTTGTGTGTATTTTCATTTGGCTACTGGGAGTTATGATCAAGTAGGTGGGATGCGTGGGCGCATTATAACCTTGCGTTCCCACTGTGCTAGGTGGCATTGGTGCTTTGACGGCTCATGGAAGCCTTTTACGGCGGAAATATTGTGCCAGTAATTATTCGGGTGTGTATCAACGTCAAAAGCTTGCTGTAATGCTTTCAATAGTTATAGTCTTGCGTATCCTGGGCTGTATATGAATCAAAAATGATTTTCAGTCGACATTCAAATTGTGTTATGCTCCAAGAATCGTAGTTGAATGCGCCGAATCAACAATCTATTAAGAAATCGGCTTTAATTTGCATCTGAGAGATTTAAACAATGCAGGTTCAGTTCTCTGTAGGGCCTAATAATTAATGATAATGCTGAATGTGGGCTTGTCTATGGAATGTTTGTGGCATTTTGTTTCTTGAATATTTTTAAAGTGTCAATGTAATTTTTCTCTTTATAAATGTTCGATTAGAAGGATAGATACGTGTTATGAGGAAGATATTGAAACAATGACAACGCCGAGGCTATAAATTGTATTCTTATTTATTCAGTAGCGCAGCTGATCAACCTTCCTCTAACTCATTTACATAAGACACATACCTTCGTACATTACTAACTATACAAATAATATGTCATTTTATTTGCCAACTGTATAGTCAATACTACGTGTGATTAAACAGATGACTTCACACAAGCATAATAATTCTTTGATGCGTCCAAATGTGGGTTACATACGTTTAGTTGCGTTCATACTACATAACGCAGTTACGCGTAATAGTGTTCGAACATGTTATTCAAACTTCTATTATTGTTATAATGCAGGAATCACAACCAAGATAATAATAAGATTAACATTACGTAGAATTGATACAACGTAATATTTGGTAGGTTTTACAAGTCTTTTTAACATGGTGTCTACGCAAATATAATATGGTATTGTAAACTTTTAACTTTCGCTATATTAATATTCTGACATTTGATGTAGGACATTCAGTTATTGTTAACTCTCTTAAAATTTCTCTATTGAGTTAACTACAAATGAATATTCAATCAACGAAGGCTTCGTATAAAATGGTCGTTCAAGCACCAATTTTCCCCTTTTATTTAATGTTAGCATTCCAGATATTATCATTATAAATAATCAATATACGAGTAATTATGTAATCTATGTTCATTCAGAGACATACGTAGCTCCTAATGAATCAAGAGCCTGTAAAGGATAATGTGCAATAGGTATAAGATTATATTACAATACAATAAGGTCCTAAATTATACAAGTTGAGTAAATAGGTGTAGAATTAAGATCAACTAGTATCTACAATGAAGGATAATACCATGACAGTATAGGTACTTGAAACATTTGTAGGTGAAGGCTTATACGCCTATTGTGATGACGACATTTATCTACGACATCGATGAGGATAAACATGATCGAGGTGACCAAATGAGTCGACAAAAAGAAGTTCGCAGTCGAACGATTGCTAAGAGTCTCGTTCAATATGTTGCTAATGAGAATAACATTGAGATAATGTCGATTACCTGTGCCCGCGCAGACGCCAGGAAGGCGCTGGCCAGGAGACAAGTCCAAATCTTCCACATGTTGGTCCACTGGTCACAAATGTCACAGAGTACCACACTTGTTTGTTGTTTGACAGTTGTATCGTGCGCGGGCTGTCAGCGCGACATGGCAGACCGGTCTGTGCGCGGCGCGGACCTACACTGCGCTGCACGAGAACACAAACTTTACTTTCTGTAAGCGGCTGTGTTCACACAACCGACCGTTCTGGTTGGTTAACTATACTATGAACAATATTGTTTTTAAATTAACCATAACATTATTTCTGACATAACCTACACCTGTCTCTTTTTCAATTGTTTGTCAGACGTTCGATTCTACTGATGGTTTCTTAGAGAAGTTACTCTAAAAAGTGTATCGTGTATCTATAGTCTATATTGTATGGTTTCAATAAACTTTTATTATTTAAAATTATTATTGGAAAAAAGAACAACATTTTTAGTCTTTTCTCGTTGTAGAACTCAAGTATGAGCGAAGCCGATTCGGCTACGCAACGTTGCGTCTCGTCGGCAGGCGGGCGGTGCCGCGGTACCGCGCGCGGCTGGTGTTACGACACACGCCCACACGCGCACCGCTCACTTGCTAGTTGCTACACACACATACACTGATGCCGATCAGGTAAACCACCGTCTCGTCGTCAGAACACCCGATCATCCTCCTGCCTGCCTTCTTATTTTTATTACGTTTTTGCAAGCCAAGCAACAAAACTATCAACTTAGCTTTAGTCTCTTATAAATAGTTGTAACATTCTTAAACGGCATGGAGTTTTAATGAAATGGAGTGTTCTTTTTGGAATAACAAACTACTTCTCGAAGACGTGCTCCGAAACGGGACCGGAGTCTATGAAACGATAAGGTTCTACGAGGCAACGGAGCGAAAAGCAACGTAACGAATGTATTAGAATTCAACGCGCATCTTTACATTAACCCTTTTGTAACTCTCTGAAGAATGTGATTTTATAACCCATCCCAATGGACAAATAGTTAAAACAAAAATCATTTAATATTCAACACTTAGAAGGTAGCCTGATTTAAAACATACGTAAAACCCTAATTTCATGACGGTTAAGATTATCTATAAAGACAGATCTATATTTAATGTAAAGAGCTACCTTGTAATACGCAGTTTCCTTCAAACTTGCTTAGCTATTATGTTTTTAAATTTAAGATCTGATAATTTGGTTACCGCTTTCGGTACTACTGTAATTATTGGCATTAGTTCGATATACCAAAACACCGGACAAGTCCAAGGGCAATCAGCGTGGAGAGGGTTCCGTACGATGAATATATTATTGTTATTAATATATCAGACAGGCTCTTGATTCAACTAACAAGTGTCTATATCCTGTTACTCTCCTCTAGTTCCTCTCTTTTTGACTCGGTTTTTGTATTGATGATATTTTGACCTGTTACAACGTCTTCTTGGAGATTATTTTGCGCTCTGATCACTCTGTTGTTCAGGAAATATTTGTGATGGTATTGTTTGAGAGTCTAATGCTCAATTTAAATTGGTGGGCCCCTTAGACGGCCATTGCCTCGTTTAAAAAGAGGTTGGAAGTCTACTATGTTTTATTAAGATTAAAGACTCCTTAAGTTTCCCTGTAATCTATATGTAAATGACTATTTTCTGTATTGTTAAAAAATGTTGATAAGTAAATTTTCATTTATTTTCATAAATATTTATACTATTTATTTTAAAATTATACCATAAACAAAGATCCTCGCAACGAGTCCTTTAAATTGATATATTACACCCTAAGCAACAGTTTTTCAAATTCTATTTCAAAAAGTGACCCCCATAATTTCCCCAAGTCCGTGTTTAGGTTACAAAAATTCACATGTGTAACTAAATTATTAAAAAATAAAAATTCGAAGCAATTGGCTGTGACAGACTGACACAGAGAGATGTGATTGTTCTCATAGAGCTTATTTTCTTTTTGAGGTAAGTAACCCTAACAATGGCTAATGCTAAAGTAATGAAATTGACTCCGACAAAAAAGTACGTATGTACAATTGCTTACTACAGCTGAGCAATTATTATTATTGGTTCGGTGGTAGTGGATATTTACTATTTCGTTTCAGTAATGGACCGATCTTATAAAATAATGCATACTTATTTTATAATTAGATCTTTAAACCTCTTACCTACCATTGAATATTAAATAAATACACATATAAGAACCATATTTCAACGAGATATTTTAAGTCACCCGTTTTAATACGCCTGACATAAGTTAAGTACTTCGGGCATATTACTTATCCAGAATCTATCCAATACTTGCCAACCAGAGAATTGTAACCGGCCTCTGATCTTTAGCTGATTTTATTACCGCTCTAAATAAGAAAGAAAAAAAAATTGTAGAGACCATTCTACATTAAATGTTTGTCTATATAAAGCTTTTGGCCTAAATTGTACTTATGAAGGTCAAAGCTACTGAAAGTCACCGGTGCGGAACAGCCTTCAGCTGAGAAGAACTTCTTAAATTGAATTGCTTCTATTTTGTATTATCTGATTTCCATTTAGATTAAGGCAGTTAATAGGTAATTTCATACAACATGATCATTTTTATACAATAAAATTGTTCCTTCCGATCGGAATGACAACCGTGAATTATTTGCGGAAATATATTTCCACAAACGATTAAACATCTTTTTCTTTATTTGTAACAAAAACATATCTGACAAATACAATTTAATGCCTCTTAGGGGACAAATTTTCAAAAGTCTGTTCAGAATTCAAAAATTCAAAACCATTTATTTAGTTTAGGCCCTCGGAAGGCACTTATACGGGCCAAATTTAAAGTTACTGAAGTTCATAGTGTTCACTCGCGTTATATAAGGCACACCTTTTAAAATATACTCGTTCCTAGATAGATTTACTGACAGTTTGTCCTTTCAAAGACATAATAATACTTCGTAGAGATAGAACATGACTAACACCGATATACACAGTTTAATATATACTTATTAATAATACATATTTGGGATGCCTACAAAAATACCAAATAAAATCGTAAAAAATATTTTGTAAGCACTACATGTAAATTTCTCATCATACTTTATCATTTATAGCGACCCGCCCCGGCTTCGCTCAGGTGCAATGTAGATACTAATACATATAAACCTTTCTCGTTAATCACACTATCTATTAAAAAAAAACGCATTAAAATCCGTTGCGTAGTTTTAAAGATTTAAGCATACATAGGGATATAGGGACATAGAAAGCGACTTTGTTTTATATGTAGTGATTTTGTGTCGTACCACGTTCTTTAGGTTTCTATAACATTGAATAAGCTCAATTAAAAGTAGGTATATGGGGTTGTTTTTTATCTTTAGATTGTTGGATTTATATTCGGAATTTAGCTTTATGTTGCGTGTCCTCCTCCTATCAGCTCCGCTGGTGCCTATAAAGATCTAAAAATATTCACAATAGTAGCATTTGTGTTGAGCTTAAAGCATACGATTACTGCGAGCATGCTGTAGTCAACGACTGAATACTCGTAGTTGGACAATAATTGTACAAAAATCAAATATAACTTTGTATTTTATTGTAACTAGCACGATTCATTCATTATTTGGTGTTACATAGAACGACCCTGCGGAACCAAGCACTGTGCGTGTTCCATTCGACGTGCACTTGACCTACGTTTTATTTCTACCTTTTCAATACCATCTGCATTATTAGAGAATCGATTAATTTATTTATCAAATTTTAGTTACATAAAGTAAGCTAATACAGAGTGTGACAGTTGCGTAATATTATTTACCTTTGACATAATAAATCGTTCGCTCTTTGCGTATGATTAAATTGACTACCTTTATTTAATACTATTCAAGGTCACCAGGTTAAATGATTATTGGTTTCAGGTTAATAACACAATTTTATTTAGTTTAATTTCAATGGTAAGTAGGCAAAAGCGCCATCTATGTACAACTTAAGTATAACTTTCCGCAGCGTGTTCTAAGTTACTGGAATGTATAAAGGTGTCGCCACAGAGGCGTGGGCACGTTGCCGCCCAAAATCAATATGATGCCTGGCGTGCGCCGTCCCGCCGATTTTCCCATCAGTGTTTCAGGAGGCACCCCCCTTACTGCCCATTTTCATATACGTTACGCGCAATCAGTGCCCCACAAGCAAATTCTACCCATCGTCGGACTTAATCTTATTCTGTAAGTACAGTTTTTTACTATTTTAAAATAAACTATTTCAATGCTCTGTCACAAATAATATTGGAAATTCTTTCATTAAGCCTTAGCACATCGTGAAATGGCTTGAATTAAAGTATCGTACCAAGGGGAAGGTTAGAGTAGGTATATAGGGCGGGGAATGACCTCTTTGGGCTGCTTTGGGTGTAAGTTACGTGATTTATTTAAAAATATATTACAGAGATTCTTTCATATATATCTTTAATATATAGAGAGAATTTTCAATATCGTATTTCAGCTTAATATTGGAAGCTTTAGTTGTGCGGAAAATTGATTGCTTTTGAATGCTTAGTATAATTAACTGAATGAATTACTTTATAATAGGTATATCAACTTACTTCAACTACAATTTACAAAAGAACTTTAGATGAATACCTATTGCCTTTACTTTTACTGTCCGTGTTCTACAGATAGATATGAAATGCTTTCTCACTTTTATCTAAAATAAACGTAAGCGATAAATAAATGATAAATGTGGTTTGTGGATTATTTACATGAGTTATGTTTAAAAATATAAAATTTCATAGTTTAGGTAAGATTTAAGGTTTTGTTTCACTAAGAACTTTCAAGTATTGTTATTATTGTAAAGAAGGTAATTCACATACAATTGTGCAGAGGAATAAATTGAAAGTATGATATTATCTAGGTGGAGTCATGCGATTGACTTAACCTTACATAACCAAAATCACAACAATGTAATATTCAAAAATAAATCCGTGGGTCCGCTCCAAATTTAATGTTTATTTAAATCATAATGAATCGAAACGTCCCATAGAAATATACTGAATCCTCTTTGCTTGACTTATTCATTTTTCTAAACTCCTTGATTTGAAAAAAAAAATCCGTCCCTTTCGTTCGTTATATTACTTAAGCGAGGGATTAACCTGCGGTAACATGTATCGAGTAAGGCCACAAACGTTGCCTCAGAGGATAAATGATCAAGGGAAAGCAAAAGCAGTTTTATTTAGAATAGAATCGAAAGAAATTAAAATAATGCTTATATTGAAATCGTATAAGTAAAAACACACAAAGTATTTTTCTTTAATAAAATAATTGTGGGTTTTAAATAATCCTATCATACAGATAAATAATTCTAAATAAGAAGTTTCACGCCGTTGTCTCGTCGATCGACAGCGCTTTGTGAGCAATTACTCGGTGTTCCAAACTGGCTGTAACGTTTTATTAGTTTGGATATATCCCAGAGCGGCGACCGCAGGGGACGAATAAACCATGTCTATTATCGCTCGATTTCTCTACGTGTTAAACCGCTATCACAATCAGCCATGTCTCGTTAATTGTTCCAATAATACTTTACGGCTTCATGACACATTGATGTCATATATGTTATTCTAAGTTTTATTTATTCCAATATTGATTATCATATCTCAATTATTACAAATACGTTAGTAAAGCTTAATGATATAGTGGTAATGACACATATGAACCCCTATTAAACCATGATGAACAAAACAACTCACGTAAACCTTACATTACTTCCATCAAAATAGTCACCCTCACATTCACACATTCACTTAATCATTTAACGAATTGATTTCTGTTTTTAGGGGCGATAAGTTGAAAGTTTTATACAATTTCTTTTGTGTATTTTTCGCTGAATTATAAAGCTTCTAACACAGTACTTACATGATTGCTACGTCTGGAATCGATGGTTGCATAACACAGGGAAAGTATCGGGATTGGCTCCCAGCCAGAAGGTAGTTAAGGCTGTTTTTGCGCGTGCTATGATTGGTAAGGTTAGGCCCTCGTGCAAATCTCCAAAACTTAGGTGGAAATATCAAACGGTTTTTCTCTGCATAAATAATGAAAAAGGGGTTTGTTAATTTTGTAACAGCGGTCAGATGTATGAAAATAGAACCGTGAATCCTTATTCTGTCTGTCCCATCATGTGAGCGAGAAGCTTATTTGGGTCATTCCGTATAATTAGACTTCCATTTGCTTCACACCTTTTTAGCTTTTTAGAGATTTTTAATAAGCTCTTTAGATAACAGGGGTACATAATAGGGTAAGGGATTAATTTTATTATCTTTATAGCTAAAAACCAACGTAAATTGCCTTCAGAAATAATAATAATTATTAATTTATGTTCACATATTATTTTGATTATGTTTTTCGAGTATACTGGTAGCAGGTAGGTAGTAATAGCGTCTACCAGAGTCGTTAACTTGCTAACCTTCAAAACTCAGTTCTTACCGGCTTTTCTCTATTGAAGGCTGAGGTCTGAAACAGCGGCAGCTTCAGCAACTTTGACCATCGAGTGCCCTCCGCCGGCCAAAACAGAAAAGATGTTATTTTTTAATCTCTGGAATTCTACGCTTTGCATTTTTTATAATGTGTTAATATCAACATTAATTTAGATATTGTTATGTCAATCAAACCAATCCGAACCAAGATTAAATTTATTACTAAAATCTGCAATGAACTTTATATTATAGCACTGACCATTAAGATCCGATTCACAACACACCGACCATAAAAAACTACAAATCCTTAATGACTCAAGTTACTGTGCCCCAGAGACAGCAACTAACTTAATTACATGAAAATTAGGAATACTACTAACATATTCAGCTCCTAACTTTAGCTTTGAAACAAAGTTATAATAATAACTACTCATTACATTAGAGTTAAAATATTTACTCTTTTGCGTTTAAACTATCCAATAAAAATTTATTTCTTTACTCATAGGTAATTAATCATTACCATTTTAATATTCTGATGTAGACACTAAATTAATAAAGTAATTCTTGTTTCTGGTAATGTCTATTCTTTCTGAATTCGTAAGTAGGTGAATAAAAAAGCTGTAGAGAAAACACAAAATTAAGTTAGGCAAAGTAAGGAACGTTCGAATGTCAATGGCCCAGTAATGGGTTACAGCCCTTAGAATGGTTACGTAACGGGCAGCGATCGTGTGGGCGTCGGGGATAACCGCTGGCGTGTGGCCAGGACATCGTTGTTTCTCAGTCTCTTATATAATTCGTGAGCAGGTATTTAATAAAACTTGTGGTCGCCAAGCGATTGAAATTCGGGCGTAATTGTATATAATTTAATATTGAACTTTATTGAGGTTTTTTTGTCAATGTATATAGCCTCTATGATCATTGCATAGAAATTTTTAGAATTTTCTGTGTGACATTGGCTGTATGAGCGCAAGCTATTTAAATTGTAAACTATGTGTGTGTGTCAAACGTATGGTAGTGTGTGTAATGTTTATTTTAGTTTGTAATAATAAATATTTTTTAATCTTATAAACCTTCTCCATATAAACGTGATCTATGCCAAATCACATTTGCCACCGTGTGCGCAATATGCTTAAAAAGGGGTCATAAGTTTTTGCTTCAAGTATTAACATATATGTATATAAGTATTTCTCCACCCAACTGTATATAGGATGTAATAACGTCTTTTTAAGTTTTAAGAACGAAACAAAAAACAATACCTTCGTCATCAACGAGGTCGTTGCAAATATCCCTAGGGGTATCTCAGGGATGGAAAGGTTAAACTTCCTTCACTCATAGTCTACAGGGCTTTCTATGACATGTTACTATAATAACTTTATGTTACCTTTTGAAAGGTTAAAATATCTACCCATTTTGCGTGAATATAAATCATTCCAGGGAAGTCGTGTGAATTATATATATAAGCAATTTTGTACTGTTGATGAAATTGTAAAGTTATAGGGATTCATAATTGGAGTGAAAATGTAATTATTGCTGATATCCATCAAGTTCACGGCTGCCGGCTGTTAGTCATTTGATTGGACCGGCATTTTCCCGGAAATGGTTCGTGTGACGTGTACGGAAAATGAAAAAGCAATTGGGCATATTAATTTTACAGCCAGGCTGTATGAATTCATCGCTTTGCGATCACCATTGAAAGCGATTATCGCATATTAAAATTTTAAACTCACATGGATAACCATTTACAAAAAATATTTAAAAATACGTTTTTTTAATTTGCAATTACTTTTACCTACAATGTTTGATAAATAAAATGAAAACAGAAAATGTTTATAAGAATGTACCAAAGCGGCTACGAATCTATAGCACATATCAATAACGAAGTCAACTTTTTTGTGAACCTTCCAATGAATAATTCGAGAGGATCACGTCGTTCCGTCGGTTGGTTCCTGACTAAAATACAAATGGGAAAACAAATACAAAATTTCATCTTCTAGTTTACCAACTGTGATGAAATTTTCATAATATTTAGATTCTTGTTTGTTCTTTGTTCAGTTTATACTCTTAGGTATAATTCAATTTTGTTCAGTTATTATTATGGGCTTATTTAACACTAATCATACCTACACTTACTAGGTACCTATTTCTACCATAGCGGGTCAAATGTAGCTTTATGTTTCCTGCTTGAATGTATGAAACATGGTTGTTAGGAAGGGAAATAAATAGTATAACTGTATATTAATTAGTAAGAAAAAGTCATGAAGTCAAATGTGCAAAAGCAATAAGATGAAACGTGCATTTTCAATGCAAAGTTCAAAATGGGTCATTTGACCCGGTTATGGTATGTTTAGTGTTAAAAGTAGGACATATTATTATCTACTGATGATGGTATTTTTTATTCAAATTAACTGAAAAATACGAGACGATATACAACTATATTATTTTTGTGAGCTATATTTATTTTACTAAAGTATTATGTTCAAGTTTACCCAACAACCCTACATAAAAATTGTGTAGGTTTGTTGTTAGGAAAGGATTGAAGATTTGCCGGTATAGAAATTAAAGGAAGATAAATCCTCTTTACTTTTACTTACTTCAGGGTTTCATAAAGGTATCAAATATATCAACCACCAAACCAACGTAAAAATTGTGTTTTTCTGTTGCGGCTCTTCAATCCTTTCCTTGCTTTTCATAAAATGTATTAAATTTGTGAAACGAAAATTTGTAAATCATTTTCATTTTTTCGCAGGTACTTCATCCCCGCTCCCACTTCACGCAAGCTGTTTCCCGCAACCGTTTACCCTGTCGCTATTGTTATCATCTGCTACACTTCTCTGTAGTTTCCTTGAGGTAAGTTAACCAGACAACTGAACAAGTCTAAATGTAAGTTTCCAAGTTGATACTGTTTAGTTTCAAGTTTGAAGCGAATATTTCGCTCAACTAACTTCAAAGGAGACCTGTCTGAAAGCAAATTAGCACATAATTTATAATTATAAATTAGTACACACAATATGTATACGTGTTATAATGGTATCTTTATTAATTGTTTTTACACAATGCGGAAGAACATAACTTTGTTTTTAAGGTGAAACTTATGGGAGGGCTTTGAAATTCTGATCCGCAACCTTTTTATGTGACGAAAAATAAATTAATGCTAAATACAATCTATGCTAATCAAAAGTGATTGATAAATAATTACAATGTTTCCCTGTAATACAAAAGTTTCACTTCTATCGTTGACACACCCTGCTTTTTAAATTAGATAACTTTGAAGGCATAGCCTTAAGAAACTATATCTAGGAAATACATATTAAGGACATATTATTATGTTTATAGAGTTGTAAGTAGTCCTCACGATTTAGCTCTTGTGATTAAGAAAGATGATCCGACATGAAGTTATACTATTATAGTAATATGAATGGCGAGTTTCGTACATTTACTACCTGTAGACAAAGCTACTATGCTAGTAGTAAAATGCGAAGTACTAAAATATGCTTTAAAGCAATTTGTATGGCACAAAATTGAGCTAGTTTAAAGTAAATATATGTGAAGGATTTACTACACTTAAGCACCGCTTCTTGAAAATATGGTGTATAGTTGAGGTGTTAGTGCCGGCTTGTATAGTACATAATTTAGTGGGAGGGCGTGTTCATGCTCAACACTCACTTATGTTTACTTTAAAACAGCTTATTTGTGTGCGACAAAGTTGCTTTAACGTATTTCTATATTAATTGTTCCATTTTACCAGAGCATGGCAACATTTACAAAACCATGAAGCTTAGTTTTAAGGGATGTTTTGGTATCTGGCCATATATGGAGAGGTATCTGGTACTCGGGTCGCTATAGACCACCAGAGTTGAAGTTGCATTATTGGTTTAGAGTTCCTAGTATCTGCTTAACTGCATGATAACCATGGTGGGATTGTGGCTAAGTACAAGCCTATTTAATAAAAATAACAAAAAAAAACGAATTTTCTCGTATGTGTTCTGTAAAGGGGACGGCAAAATAGACCGGTCAGGGTGTCCTGGGATCTGTGGCCCGCAGGCCGCGACCACATCAACCCTGTCTTTCTCAAGCTTCCGAACTTCTTTCACCACCAATGTCAATTACTTGAAAAGAAGGTATGTTGGGTGAATGAAACATGATGCATGTTTAATCTTTATTTATTTAACCCCGTTTACTCTATTATCAGTTCTTTATAATATGATTAATCAATTTTCTCTCTAAATCTGCTTTATTGTTCTAGAGGACTGTATTTTTGTTTATGCCCTTTTCCTACTGAAAAAATGTTCCATATGCTCTCCTTAATTTTATTGTTAGATTTCTTTTAGCTCTATAATTTGGGTAATAATTCTTCATGATAAAGTTTTATTTACGATTTTTATGATACGGAAAAAGCACAGGCTGGGTATTCATTTCGAGCTTCAAATATAAATGTTGAAAATGTAAGACACCGTAAAAAGCCGTAACCGCTTCACCGCGCTGCTTCCACCCCGTCCGCACTCGATTCCTTCCCGCCTGCCCGGCCAGCCTGCCCTGCCTCCACTCCACATGTGTAGCACCACTCATCAGTTCAATTATATCTGATCACATGACCGTTGTTACTTTTTGTACGTAAGTTCAACAAATAACAACTATTATTCCCATAGTCAGTGCATGGCGCTTTATTCTCTTGATGTCATTGTCGTGATTCGATGTTGCCTACTGAAAGCAATGTGAAGACTAAGCTAAGAAAGTGCGTAATTGGATCGATACTAGATATGCTAGTCAACAGGCATACTGAATTGTGCAACTGAGCAATTGTGCGATTCAATGAAATGGCTACAAAACATCAAAATGAAATAATTTCTAAAAGCGTCGTTGAACTCGTAAATTTAAAGGCTCTATAGATATAATTGGCAAAGCATCGATCTAAGGTTCGAAGGTGAAGTTATGATGAGTGGCTACTTTGTGTGTGTGTCGTTTTTGTCCTTCCTCTACGTGTCCCTGTGTCCCGGGCGCGGCGTGGCGGTGGCGTGCGACGAGTAGCTCAGTGGAGGCGTTGCGCAGATTCAGCTCGGGGGATCTCCAGTCCGAGTGCGATGAAGGCGAGGTGGACCCGTACACCGGCCAGCCGGCCACCACCAGTCAGCCTAAGCCGCAGAATCAGAGGCCGGCCTCCCAGGGTAAGAGATAATTTATTCATATGCATTCGCACTGTTTGAGATACTATATTTATTATTCAAATCTTCAAATTACCTAAAGTTAATGAATATTTCATAATAAAAGGATTGTTTTTAAATCTGTAACTTGTTGTCTATTTGGTAAGCCATAATCACCATAACTTTTTATAAAATAGCGACTGGGGGTAGCTTGAGCAGCGCTTCAGGTCCTCCACCGGCACCCAGCGCGGCGGCTGTCGCAGGAGGGGACCTATCGTTGAACCTACGTGGTGGTTCCCGCGGAACATCAGCCCCAAGCTCACCAGCCAAATCTCGCGAGTCCTTATTACAGCGTGTGCAGTCCCTTACTGGTGCCGCTCGAGACCAAGGAGCCAATTTGCTAGGTAATTTTTACGGATAAACGCAACTTACGGCACATCTACTTTTGATTACAGTGCACCTCTAAATCTCTTGTTTAAGTTGTAAGTACCTAATTATTGTTATTTTCTATTTTGTAGTCTTGTCATATTTTTTTTTGTTTTGTTTTTATTAATGTTACCTATAATAAGTATCTTGTAATTGTTAAATATAAAATTATGTAAAATTGAAATTATAAAATAGCCAAAAAGTCAGAATAGATAAAAATTTATATAACAAATAAAAAAAAAAAAATGTAACCTTGCTGAGTTTCTTGCCGGTTCTTCTCAGTTGAAGGCTGACTTCCGAACCGGTTGTAGCTTCAGTAACTTTAAATTTGACCTTCATAAGTGCCCTCCGAAGGCCTAAACTGAATAAATGGTTTTGAATTTTGAATTTTGAATTAGATGTAGTAAGAATACTACACTACACATTTTTTTACTCATACCGGCGATGCCACCCATCCCTTTAATTATTGGATCTATACCTAAAAAGGTTAATTAAATATTATTACCTTACCAACGTTATACTTGCATGCAATAAAAATAATAGAGTAACTATTGTAATTTTCATATTAGGGAGCGTAACATCCGTGGCATCAGTCGGCCGTGGGTACAACCGCGATCGTTGCGTGACCTTACTGGTGGTCGACGATCAGAACACGGATTGGTCTAAGTACTTCCGAGGGCGCAGACTACCTGGCGAGTGGGACATTCGTGTTGAACAAGCCGAGTTCAGGGTTAGTATGAAATTAACTTTTAATAGGTTTTACCAGTACACCAGTGATTTTGTTATATGATTGTGTCACGGTGTATGATTTGTATATGATGATATGCGATACGGTTTATATTTGTTTACATTTTAATACTAAATGTTAAAGTATTTTTTTATTGGAAGTAGTAAATATACGATAGTATAATTTATTACGATAATAACACATATAAACATAAACAAACCAACAGCATTGTGAATACCTTGAGAAAGTTTTCTTTGATTTCTTTAGTTGTGGGGAAAAATTTTTTAGGAAATAAGTAATTCGATACCTTATAAGTAGTCCCTACTTTCTATTTGATTGATAAATATATAGTATCTAGACAATAATACTCATTAATTCTAAATATAATTTTGAACTTTAAATTTACAATAATTATGTATAAATTACATATAACAATTTTGCTTGTCTTGACTATAAACCAGGGTGGGGCTCCCCCATCGTGCATACACTCATGGCATGAACGGCGCACTCCCAGTATCTACATTATTACGTTCTAAAGACAATATCCCTTATAATTAATTGACTCGGGCGTGGCCTTGCGGAAATCAGAGATGGATATCTAGCGGAATTAGTCACAAAATATTTGTTTTTAGTATAATCTTAATATCCTATAAAATTTAATATTTTAGTATTTTTAAATGAAGCACCGAAATAAAGAATATAAATTACCCGAATTATACACTGCATTAGCACTGTTAAATTATAAGAATCAAGCTTAGGTAATAATTTATTAAATTTTATGGGGAGTGGGTGTCAAGAACTTTGTCGACCTTGATGCTATTGTTCATGCGTGTTAAAGTTGTGACGAATTAAGCAGATTATATAACTAAGCAGGTGTTGTGTAAAGGGAACTATTCTAATATTCACCAACACCTGGTGTTCGTGCCAACACTCCGTGTTAACATTGGTCCCCTCAGCTTATTAACAATTCCGTATGGTTAACCTGCTTTTAGTGCAGGTCATGAAATCTTTGTGAACTCATGAAAGTAAATTACCAACAATCCATTTATGTTAAGTTTTCCGGATGACCAGGGAAGTGTAGTATAATAAAACTCACATGGACTTACTTCAGTTAATCATATATTCCAATCGTTTTATAATGCCTTTTATTTTCTTTCGTTCAGACTCGATGCTCTAAATAATATTAATTATCATTTCCAATTTTCCCGCCCGCCAAGTCATATCTATTTGTTTTTTTTCTTTTTTTTAATTTCTGGTGTTGCCGCTTTATTGAAAAATATCGGCAGAGATCCAACTATTACATTGGTTTTATTTAAAATCAAAATAAACGTAACAGTAGTAATAAACTATATTTTTAAGGAGCTACTTTTGCATACCAATAATTTTTAAGTGTTGTCTAACCTAAATTTCCCAAAATAATAACAAAACAATTTAATTTGTTTCATTTTGCTCTAGAAGCTTTGTCTAATTTCCTTTTCAAAATAATCATTCGCCCAACCTCACTTTATCAGTTTATTTACAGACTTTGACAGGAGTTAGAGATAGATTGAATATTTTACTGTCGGTATTTATTTACAATTACTTCCTCCAGACTTCCTCTAATCTCCAATACCTTTAATTACTTATCTCCGTTTCAAAAAAGGAACAGAACCTCACCTTCAAATCACAGTGACGAGTAAAAAAAATGTTGCTGTCGAAAATATGATAACCAATTTTGGACTAGCCCAAAGACCTTCAATCATTGGGAATAGTTCAACCGAAGAAGTACATAGTACCACCATCGTTAGGGTGTCGTACGAACCAACTAAAGAGAATAGCGATGACCGTGTGCACTTAACACTTTGCACCGAGTGGTCCAGAAAAGCATTTCCAAATAGGTAATAGCTAGATAGGACCATGACACAGATAATAATGATAAGGATTGCGACAATGGCGTATATCGAAATATGGTTTGTGAAATAAACGATTGTTCTCTACAGGAATTGACTGTGACGGCCAATTCAGATGGAGCTAATGTGTCGATGGCTGTCTACCGTAGTGGAACTAAAGTGACTCGATGCTTCAAGTGAGTAGCCGTATGCTTTAAGTCATGTATTATTGAAATTGGAAATTATGCGAGGTGTTTTGGTACATAACTACAACACTAACATAGCGACAACATATATGAATACACAACGACCATTAATCTAATTATATTCATTTATTGCATATATATTTTAATCAGGGTAGTGTACTGAATTGTTTGTTGTGTGTAGTATTTTGAAGTTTAATACTTGTGAAAAGGTCTAACCTACCAACATTTTTATACTGCCAAAATCGTCACTTTTAGAAATGTGGTCTTTTATTTGATAGCCACAACATTTATAAATGATTTCGATCCAGATATAATCGCCCTCATTTTACATGTTAATGAAATAGGAGTAACCTTCTGTTAAAACTTATGAATATATTTCAAATTTTACTTGATAACTTTGTACCGTTAGGCGTATTAAATATGATGTATAGTTATGCAAAATGTCTGCTTCTTTATTTTACTCTTTCGTGATCCGTTAGTAGTCATGACACAGAGAAGGATATGAAAAAACTATAGGAGTTTCATAGACGATTATGGGTATCTACTGATGCATTATGTCATTGTTAGGCCGGATTTCGTGCTGGTACGGCAGAATGTTCGCGATGCTGGAACGGACTATAGGGCGCTTCTTCTTGGCCTCAAGTTCGGAGGAGTGCCCTCTATCAACAGCCTCAACTCTATCTACCACTTCCAGGTAAGGAAGAACCCATCGTACTTTTACACATTAGTTAATATTTTATTTTTTAAATTGTTTTAGCAATTTTAATTCTAAATCCAAATAATCTATTTTACAACTGGATTTAAACTTTATTTTCTCGATTTTTTATTTTTTATAATTTAAAAACTAGAGTTAAACTATTTGCATTGTGGAAATTATATTTATATTATATATTGCTTACACCTTCCACACACATTAAAATTTAATGAACCTAAACTTTTATTGTGTCGTAGATTTACATTGTAAATGGAAACCCGGCCATCTTAATGTAATTTATACTTTAATAGTAGCAATATGCTTACTTTGTTTGATAAGTCTATTACGCTATAAAATGAAATTATCCCTTTATGTAAAATTTATTCATTGCATGTGGTTTCGTGGCATAAAGTGTGATTGATTAAAGTTGTGGCGGTTATTAACTATTTAAGATTTACGTGATGACTACTGCTTTAGAGGTCAGAGGAGGTTTTAAGCGAGCTTTTTTATGTTGTTTATGTGTACGCAATAAATAATATAAGTAGATTATTCAATTAATATCTGTACTTAGGATCGACCATGGGTTTTCGGACATCTTCTGCAACTGCAGCGACGCCTGGGCAGGGAGAACTTCCCTCTCATTGAGCAGACCTACTATCACAACAATACTGATATGGTAAGTTTTTTTATAAATTAACTTCATTTTTAATCTACCATACCATCAATATATAGGTACATAACAGCCGGGTGTGTATTTTCCCTATAGACTCCGAAATGTCTGGATATACTTCGAAGAATTTTCAGGAAATTGGACCATTGGACTGGGGGGTAATCCCTAGGTTGATATCGATCGGATCAACAGAACTTAATTGGTTTTGCATTAATGAGAGTACTGCTGTCGATTCGCTATTGTTTTTATACACCGCATTATGTTGACAAGTGGTGTTGACAGATAAAGATGAAATTTCGTTCAATGATGAAAGTGCTTTTACTAGCAGATAGCTAATGTTGTATGGAGTAACTTAGGCTACATATTATCCCGGGAAAATGTGACATCACTTGGAAACCCGGGGACAGCTATATTTATATAATATCGCATGGCCTTACTGATTCATCAACACCCAAACCAGCGACGGGAGGCATGAAATTTAGCACAGAAGCTTCATATTTAACGTATTTGACTTAAGAAGTAAAATCGGGGCCTAAAGTTTATGCTGTATTTTAAGAAAGTAAGTGCATTTCCTAGCCTTCGAATGATACGATATACTTACTTACCTACTTCTTCTTACTCCACTGCCACAGTGAGACAGATTGCTTCTTGGCCTCGGATACGAGAACTCGCTTGTCCCTTGTACCTTGTCCCGGTCCTATGCAGTATGCTGAAGCGATGCCACGATTTTTGACAACGTACTATGTCTATTGATTGTGATGTCATTTTAATTTGAAACTGATTGCTACAACTTTATTGCGTACCGTTCACGTACTGTGTTACTGACGCATATCTCTAAGGGACTAGCGTAAAAATATACTAGTTTTAACCGCTGACTGACTTCATAGCTATATTTCAATACGATACTTTGCTGCTATTATTACCGCAGGAATTGTCGTAAAATAAAACTTATTAATAAGTTTGAAATGGTTTATTTTTATTTAACCTATATATCACTATGATTTGTTAATTTACAATCTTTAACTTAAAAATAAATAATATAAAAATAACGTTAAAATTACTCTCGTCTAATGAGACGAAACAACAATTTTGGTGCGTCCAAAGGAAAAATTACAGAATGTAATAGTTAAATTCGTCACCTAACAATTTAAATACTTTAAGTCATATACTACTTTTAGACACATACCAAATGCGACGACACATGCAAAATCTTTGAGAACAGAAACACCCCTTAAGCCAATTCTAAGACACTATCTCCTATCGAAAGTTAAAGTATATTTAAAATGCTGTTAAAATTATGATTGGCTTTATAAAAAGGTGTGTTAGCAAAAATTAGTAATGATAGAAAAAATTAAATTGCAATTTTTCATGAGGACGTATCGACATAAATATACAAATGGTAGGTACAAGTTAACATTTGAATACGTTCGCATCGAATCGGTGTTCGTGAATCAAGTCATGGTGCTGTTTAAGTTTTGTGTTTGCAGACACCTCGTGAGTGCTGGAGCCCTGAAACATAAACCATTGTCTTTGTTCATTACAAACTCCAAATAAACAAGGTCCATCAAAGAGGTTTATTTCAATAGGATTGCTGCCAGTTACAACGAAGTAACAATGACGTCGAAGCTTCTAAGGAGTAAAATCGCATTTATTATCATTTTCACATTAACAAGTTGGATTTAATTAATTTATTAGGAATTGTGGAGATATAGTAATTATATTCCTAAGCATTACATTTCAATATCTTAGTAATACAGGATTAATTGTAACTTTACACCGCAGTTGCGTCAATTTTCAAACAATAATTCTGGTGGATTAGCTTAGCTCTGAAACCCGGATTACGGTTTGTTATTCAAGTCTGTTGGCAGAGATAATCTCTGGAACCTTTTGATTAAGTTTTTGGGAGTAGATTATAAAAACAGCCTTTTGAAACATAATAAAGCTAAACACTGAGCCCAAACAAGACCTGGGATCTTACGATTTTGGTATGCTACGTTCAGGTGATCTGTCCACTGTTTGAACGGCTTTCAGCATATAATGGTGAAGGATTAGAGGGTTACCTAGTCCATCGGCAGCGTCGGTCGCGGTCGTGGAGGCATATGCCATGTCGCTCGAAGCAATCGTCGTATTTCGTCACGCATGTGTTAGGCGACTTTGTCCGGCGGTGTGTTACATGCACCTATTAACAATAGCACATTAAAAAATAATGAAGTATTTTATCTGTGGCTTGTAGGTAGGCTATTAAATTTCTCGAAACAAAATTTACGTAAATACATTTACAAAATGGGTCTAATTACTATTTAATCATACTACACTATGATTGTATAAGTTCCACCTACAGACATAATCACTAAACCCTGAATCAGGAACGTTGGACAAATATAATCCACAAGCTTCGTTAATGAACCTCTGTGATCCTCTGCCTCATTACTGGGGATTACACAGGTTCATTAAGAGTAGCTGGACACAGACGACGGATTTATTATAGTATCGTGAAACTTTTAGTCGTCGTGAGCTATATTCATTATTTTATTATATAAAAAAAAATTGTGCGCGGAAAGACCTTTTATAATGAGCTAACAACATTTTTTTTGCAATAATTTCGTATAATAATCATTGCATACAACGAACACAAAGTTGTGTTGTTATACAAGTTTAAATACTGAGATTTTATTTCTGTTCAAGACGGCAATGCGGATTTTCCGCAACGATCTAAGAGCACCTACTTGAACTTTAAAACTTAGAGTGGATAACTTCTTCACTTGAGGTTAAATTAAGTTTCTTGTACAGTATTTGAAATAAGGAGTAACTAACTGGTATTTTATGTAGTAAATTCTATTACCTAGCTAATAACAAAAAGCAAATATTATTTTTATTTTGAACAATCTGTTTGAGTTAGGATACTGCGTGTTAATGCATGATATACCTACTTAATCTAGTTATCCAAGTATAAAATTATACAACGTGGTACAAAATAACCCGTAAATATAATTAATTTTATCAAACCTAACAACCCTAGTAAGCTGTCATGTCAGGGAACCAGATAACGTACCTATTTTACCTAATGATTGTCTACTTTAAGTAATATATTTTCGATTTTTCATTCTTAAAAATCAGTATTTTTATTTTTTTGGGGTAATTTTTAACTAAAAGTAGGTGCAATACTTACTTTGCAAGTGCATCCTCGTTTATATAGTAGTCTGAATCCTTTACGTTGTCGAGGAGTCACTTCACGCCATTTATTGACGTACCTGCAGATATCAATGTGAGCCTCAAGATGCACCACACGACCTGGAAATGAAATGAGTTTGTTTGTTATACAATAAGACAACAGCTTTTCTCCTTAGTGTTTTCCAATTTTCACCTCACAAGTTAGCACTATGGGCTTTCTCTGACCCAAAAGTATCTTTCAAGTCTTTGTTTTAGTGTCGGTATACTTTACTATCTTCGTTTGGTACAAACACATTCTTTACATGTATGAGATAATTTAATTTTTAACTTATTATTATTGTTAGATTATTATATTGTTGATTAGTATAGGTACGTATACTAGTGGCAAGTCATATTCACCTGTTATAACGTATGTCTCTCTAGGCTGTAGGCTGACTCCGCACTGGGAGTCTGAGTTCGGCGTTAATAACCGACCTGATTTCAGTGCCAGGGCAGCTTTAGGTGATGCCTGAAAATGAAAGTTATATGTTTGTAATAATAAATAAATATCCTGGGACACTCTTTACACACGGCCATCTGATCCCAAACTAAGCAGAGTTTTTACTATGGAAACCAGATACTACGTATACTACTTTCATTTTTTTCTAATTACATACTTAAATATATATTTACACCCCGACACAGAACAAACAGACATGTTCATGCACACAAATGTTTGTCCTGGGTGGGAATCGAACCCGCGACCTGTGACTTGGCAGTCAGGGTCGCTAACCACCAAGCCAATTGGCCTGTCAATCCTTATTTATAATTTAAATAACATTATAATTGCGAAAGTTTTTGAGGTGAGATGTAAAGATATTACTGAACGGATATATAAATAATTTATAACCTGGATTAGGACGTAGGATTCTGTATATCCCGGGATAATGTCACATCCCCCGGGAACGCGAGCAAATCCGGGGCGTACAGCCAGTTAGTTATTTAATTATTTTATTTATTTATTTATTAACCATGAAACTTACGTCTATCTTTACAGGCAAGCCTAATGCGACAGAGTAGTTGATCTTATTATCTATCTTATATCTAATCTAAGTTATAGTATAATGGGTTTAATGGCTTTGATTTCAGAATGAGTTTTAAAATAATGTAGACAATAGAAGAGATACGAGTTTTGTCCATAAATTACTTACCTTTATGAAACCAAGGGAAGGATTTAATTGCGACTCATTTCAAAATGGTATAATTTGGTTTATCAATGAATGGTCGAATTTTCCTCAAATCGGAGTCTTCCTCTACATATTACTAATACCCATATAATATTATTATTGTTTAATGTATTTTCAAAATACTTACTTTAAACACATTGCGTATTTTCACTTTATAGGAGTCGTAATCATTATTTCCGCGGAACGTTTTTTGTACTCTGCCAACGATTACTGCAAGAAAATAAAAAATTATTAAGATAAAATTTTATTATTTGTCTTGAACACAAAATCTCCTTAGATAACTACAATTTGATCTTATTTTACTCCTAACTGACTTTTCATATATTAAAAAAAAATTACTAATGTTGATTATATACGATAATTGATACATTTTAGGAGACTATTGCTCATTAGGATACCTAAAATGCAATTTAAAAGTAGAAAAAGAAAATGTAATCTATATATTTAGGAATCACAAGTCACAGCTCAAAACATCGAGCTGAGCAAGTGTGGAAAGATGTTAATCTATAAAATTTGCAATACAATATGATCTTACAATAATTTCACATAACTTTAAGGGGTACGGATTAGGAGTCCGTAGAAAACTTAAAAAGAAATAACAAAACAAAAAAAAGCCTAGCTGGCCACTCCGCTCATATTGAAAATAAATACGAGATTGGAAAAATCTATTGCCTTTAAATATATAAATTAAATATTTTTAAGAACTACTTACCAAAATCGCTATTGCAGAAGTGTGTCTGAGGGTGTTCAAAAGAGCATGAGCAGGCAATGGCGGTGCGACAACTCGCCGCCACCACCGCTAGCGCCAGCCACCTCGTCAGCATGCTATATTAGTTGGTCTGTAAACAAATAAATCAATTTAATTAGTATATCCTATATCTACTTTCCATCGAATCAGCTATCCTTGACCAAATATGAAAAACATCCCAGGATAGGTATTTAAAATTCAATTATAAATAAAATTAATACTTGTATGGTAAAAAATAGACATATGTAAATTGTAGAATGTAGAATTTTAATCTTTATCGGTTAATAGACTCAATATTATTCCAACAACAAGCGCCTTATCTTGATTTTCATTATGCATTGTGAATTTTATTTAATATAATGCAAATAAAAGCTTGTAAAAAAGACAATGACCAGAAAGGACGCTCGTTGACCGTAATGTTAAAATGATCGTAACCCCATTAGTCCCGGAAATTAAATGATAAAGATCGCCGTATTGAATACAGTACAATGTGACTAAATATCACATGTTAAAATACCAGACGTCTGTTGTATGTCGTAATAGTTAACGATCCGTTTCAAATTCCACAAAGTGTGGTGGCACGCGTCCGCACTCTGTGCCGTCGTCGGGATCGTGCCATGAGCAGTACCTACATGTAGATACCTACTGGTGACCCTAATTTATGTCCATAATTAGAGACCCAAGCATACCTATCACTTATTTCACTCCTTAATATTTGCCAGATGGTGATCCATTTGTACCTTTCATGTATTGCCATCGTTTGTCAAACTATTACTTGCGTGTCGAAGGAAACAAACACTTTCATCACTTATATTAGTTTGTCTAGCCATTTTAATTTTATGCGACCTTGTCTTGTAGAAAATTATGATTCTATGTTATTCTAATGGTAAGTCATTCACGTGAACTTTAAATTAATTAAGTTTGCTAGTAAACCTATCAATTTCTATTGCGGGCCCAAACTGAGTGCCGTAGATAATTTATTACCCTAGCCACCTCCGGGCAACCACAAGATGATGTTTGTGACCTACATAACAAGGTAACTATGTTTTAGTACCATTCATTCATACTATGTTGTTATTTTGAATATGCAGACGCATCGAAATATTTTTATTACCTGACATTATTGTTATTTTAGAGCATGGGATAATAAACTACGTAAGTGCGAGTTGAACTGGCGCCGCCGCCGCGCGCCGTGTACAAAGCGTTCATACAATAATAATGAATCTAACTTTTCGTAGGTTAATTTTGACTCGTCAAAATATGAATATAAAAATTTATTTCTCATCATAACATTCACAAAATGCACAGTGCTTAAATCTATAAAAAATACACATATAGTTACTATTAGTCTTACATCCAATTACAGAGTTACTTTATGTAGGTTCATATTAAACAGCCTTAAAGAGCAGACAAACAAAGATAAGTTCCTAATGAAATATTAAATCTTAGTGAACTTCATGTCCTGACAGATTCGTTAACGCCCAGACCAAACCGATAGACCTGTAGTGTTGAAGTTTGTACTGATTAGGGCTGCTATCACCTAAATTGCCAACGCCGGACGAAACCTAAAAAATTCCCGGACATTAAGGTGAAATTGGATTTATTCCCGAACACACCTAAAATTATTTTTACGCTTATAGTTTACTGTTTAATTGGATGCGGATTACGATTAAAATTATAACTGCTTATCTACAAATTAATCGGGATTGACACAAAACGGGTTTCACCCAGACTCTTTTTAAAACACTCGCCCGGACGTTTCCCCGATACCCTCTAAACTCCGGGGAAATCCGGACATATGGCAGCCCTAGGACTGATTCAATTTTCTGAATGAAGTATGGATAATAATAAAAAAGGGCTAATTTGCTAGAAATTCGGTAGTCGTGTATTATAACTGAAACCCGTAAATAAGAATTTATTAAAAGAATACTCTAATCGGCGAAATTAGGTGAGTTTTTATGGAAATAAAAAAAAAGTTCTACCTATTTATTTTGGGTTTTTATTAATATTAATTTATTATTTTTATTATTCAAGAGGAAGGTTTATAAGTTTAATATACCCCGTCAAAGTGTTATGTCCCTCGAGAACGCGGGTGAAACCGCGGGGGACAGCTAGTCTATTTCCGGTAATTATGAAATAATTTAATCTAACTTGAGATAATATGTAGGCAAGCAAATTCTACAACTGTATTTATTCCGAGCCATTTGTAGTCACTGATGTAAAAATATAGAATAGACAGACAAAGTTCCAATGTGCCAAAGTTTCAATATAGTTCAACCATTTCTTTACAGAATCCTAAAGCTTAATTCACAAGCTTATTGAATAATAATTGTAAAGAAATATTAAAGGTCCTGTCGTGATATCCAGTTACTGCCATGCGTATTGTGGTATAGCTGAGGTAGGTCCTTACAAGAGCCCGCTTTAATCCGATTAACTCACGACCGAATTTAATTATCGTCCCCTTACACGTTATGAATGTATCTAATACAACAATTTACCCTTTAGCTTTATAAGGTTCACATACAATTGAATATTGGATCAATAGACGAACCTTATTTTTAAAGATATAAAGTAAGTTTTTGTATGTCATCCATAAATGTCATATGGGACTTTTTAATTTGAACAGGCCATAATACGACAAACCCACTGGACTATTGGTAGTGGTAGTTCAAATTAAGGAAATATAAATAGTACTAGCTGTCTCGCGAAAAAAGTTCTACGTGTTAATCTAGATGTACAGTATGTCTAGTTCAATGATTTTATACCATTTTTCACGCTTTGTAAACTGTATTATTTATTGAATAAGCTGTAGTAAAGGGTGTTGGTGTCACTATTATGAAGTCATGTTCCGAAATTTTAATTGTAATATTTATTGTGCTACTGTATTTTTGTTTTATTAGTATTATTTGTTTACCATAACAAAATTTAAAAAAAAAGTTTCATAAAAATCCGTTTAGTAGTATTGGCGTGAAAGAGTTACAAACATCCATACAACACCCTAATTAATGGCACGATTTTAATTTGGTAGGTGAGCTTTAAAAAAAAATTATGAGTATTTCAGTATTTATTCAATACCCTTTGGTCTTTGTATTCTTGAAAAACAAAACATATAAAAAAAATTACTATGTATTTGATCACCAGATTACATCCATGTCTAGGATTGTCAATTTCCGTGCACAAGACGTGATTTTAATTATAAATTAATAAGTCGCATGTTTGCATTACCATCAGAGTGGAACAATAAGTCTGCCATTAGGAACTCCTAGCGTAGGAGGCAGCCTCGTCCGTGTAGCACGGAAATGCACCAGTCTAGCTGGCTTAATTGTAATACTCACGATTAAAGTTTCGTAAATATATAATTTACTTACAATATTAGAAAATAACATATTCAAATTTTCAAACGAATAAAACTCATTTCACATACGTATGTGTCGTTATTGACTTGATAATTCATAATCAAAAAACGGTATTTATGTCCGTTGTTTATCACTTTCATATCTGTCTATGGCTATAAAATAAAAATGTAGGTTAATATTAAATTTAATGTTGAGAACGATATGAAAAAGTGACGGGAGATATTATGATGCACGAGAGAATTAAAAAAAAACTTTATAACCACTTTTGAAATCACAAGTCGAAATAATAATGCAGTGGAAATATGACTCACTAAAAGCTCGTATCTTCGGTTCCAGCACATAACACACCGCTCTACAGCGCATCACTCTCACGAGTATGCAATATTTATCCAGTGCGCGTACCTTTTGTATACCCTACGGAGACTATGGAACAATTCACCGTTGATGCGTTTTCGGCTAAAATTTACAATGCGGAAAGTTTATGGGTGCATTCCCATAGTCGCGCCTGTGGTTCCGAACAAGCGCCTTAATGCAACAATAGCTCATTTGTCAGGGTTCGTCGAGAAACCGAAGAACGTTGACATTCTGATCTTAAATACAATTATTAGCATTTATTTAGATCCCAAATTAAACCTACTCAATCACTTGAAATGATATAGCTTATTTTTCGAACTGATCAATAGATAAAACTTTGAACCAGATGTATTTAAGGATAAATGCAGTCAGTAAACACTGTGAAGTAAATTAACTTTGAAAGATCGCTATTTACGTATTATTATCGTGGTCGACAATAAATTAATGTCAGATCAATGTATTTATCGTTTAATGATGTCAGAAAGACACCTTGTTAAGCTTTTTATCTACTTACTTTACATTACAATTATGATATTATCATTAAAATGCATTTAATGTTCCTTCTTAAGATTAATAAAAAAGGAAAATTGTCTCAGGATTCTCAGAAACTTTACGGTTGCAAAAATTCAATTAGAGATACCATTTCTTGGTCCCGATTAAAAGAATACGTTTATTGGAATATATCCCGATACGGAACCCGAGCTGTATATATGTGAGTGATACTTGTGTGAGTGACGGGGAAGACAGTTTTTGCTACATGTTTCCAATAAAAAGATATGTATCGTAGACGAAACAGTACAATCTTTTGTCTTTCACAAATTTAGTCGTCTTAAGAATTCGTGAGGCTAGGATTTATGTATGGTGTCCATACTTGTGTACGAGTACGCAAATCGCTATTAAAATTCTGTGGTCGAAAGCCAAGGTATAGTGATCGACATGCGGCTTACCGATGTTAAATATAGCATTAGTGCTTCATGTTTGAACTGGTACCAAGGTAAGTAACCTATATAATTAATACCTACTTCAATTATTTCAAAACAAAAGGTAAAGCACTTTAGTTTTTACGTTCAGGCAAAGTTAAACATTAAATTGTTACTAGCTATCCTTCGCAATTTCATATTATATTTTACCGAGGTTAAAATATTGTCCTGTTCATCCAAGTTATAAACTGTCTGTGTGCTAAGTTTCACCCTTAATATCTTTAGTAGTTTTAGCGTAGGAGAACAAACATCCATATATCCATCGACACAAACTTTAACTTTTATAATATTAGCTGGAGTAGTAGAATAGGATACAAACTTCCATCAGGTAAACGTTTTGGTAAGTTTCCAATATGAGCTTTTCAACTATTTCAACCCAAACCTTTGTCTATCTTATGTGAATGAAACCATGCGATATGACAATCGAATAAAGTATATGATATAAAACCTATTTATGTCTATTATGTATATTCGTATACGAAATACATGGGCGGTGCTACCTGTCGATCGCACCTCATTATTCGTGTCTATCGACCATCTTGGACGATGTCTTCGATGTCAGGAAAACAGACGTATCACATAAATCTATCGGTCAAACGTGTAGCTAAGACATAGCTCGTGATACTTCAATTATACTAGTAAACATGCCAATCAATCTCTTCACTGTGATCCATCCATCTTCAAACTAGCTCTAACAATAATGTTTTGTGAAACATTAATTATTTTCTACCTACATCAACATAGATTATGTTCTTTTAAATAGATAATCTGTGGTAAATCGTCAAAATTTTCGTAATACTAACGTAAAATAATAACTATTAAATATAATACTAATTTGGGTTTCCCAATAAAAAAAAGTTTCCTGCCAGTCTTGCTGCTACATCCGGCCATTAGTTTCCAACAAGATAAAATGCACAAAGATTTTATCTTTTTTAAACACATATTTACTCATGTGTTCTTGGCACTAAAACTAAAAAGAAATCGCTTGACATTGAACCACTGACTTAATGTCAACAGACATTATATTAATTGCTAAAACAATTCATCACTGTAAAAACCTAATTTATTAGATAAAGTAATAGTGATGTTTTATATGACAATTAAATTGGAATAAATGGAAATAATTATGGTTTTCATTATCAAATCAATTTGAATAAAAAAAATTGCTGGTGATTTTCCGTGCATTGACAGTACTTATGGCATTTATTCTTCAGCGATTGATGTTTGTTTTACTGACATGATTCTAATGGTAGTGACGTCGAAAGCTATGACGAGGGTCGTGGGTTCGAGTACTTCGATGAGCTTGAGCTTTTGGCAGTGGAAATCAGTCGAAAGGGTACTGTATATGCCTGGTTGGCTTCCGCCCTTAAATTGAAAGTCTGTCGCCAAGGACCCCTTGTTGTGTTTCGAAAGCAACACTTGAGAGCCAGTTTCTTTCTAGGCTTTGCGTGCTTACTACCTTCGGTCACATCATCACAACCTACATATAGTAAATAAATACATATCGAGACTACTCTCTTTCTTGACAGTATAAAATAAAATACAGCCAAAGTCCAATTTATTTATTATATGTGCATATTTTTATGAATGACGAATTTAAATGTGCATTATGTTGAAATGTTAATGATCACAATATGAAGTATTGAATTGGTTTCTGTCAAGTGTTGGATTCAAGTATTACGAGTAGGTACTTAGTTTCTTTTTAATTTTGTACTTCATTATTGTGCATTAAATAAAGATTTGCATCGAGTAGGTTAAAGCTTGCCTTTATGTATTTTGCGTTGTTTTTATGGGTACGTCTTTCGTACCTACTCTGCTTGTTACCATTTATTAATCGCTGGAGTTATTCCATTTTTTTAATATGTTGAGATTTCTTTAAATATTTTTCCATGGAAATCTGTTGACAAAGATCTTACTTCGTTCTACGTCAAATGGGCACGGGTATACTATTATAGCCAAGTTACTTTACAGCACATTTGTTGTTTTCGTTTGAATTTATTTTGTTTTCGTAGCGGGTTTCTTTTTCGCGTGCCGTGCCTGTTGTGAATTGTAATAAGAATGAACATTTTTGTGTAAATAACAAAATGTATGGTAAAAAAAAGAAAACATTTAAAATGTCTAATAATATTTTATTTTAGAAACATTTTTTTATGCTGAGATTTAAAAAAGGTAATTCAATTTTATTTTCGTGAAATCGTATAATGTTTCTTTTTTTGAATAAATTCTTAATTTAAGTACACAACTAAAGAGACTGATACAGTGTTTGTGTTACATATTTTATCTAGTTTTAAATTTAAATAGTAGCTACAACACTTTATAAAAGGTAAAGCAAACCATATTTTCATACCACCTCCGTGAACGCCAACTTCAACTCATCGTAGGTATTTCAGATTAAATTTACTGCTAACGGGGTCCAAAGCTCGTTTACATTCGAATGAACTGTTTGTTTACCTATAAGTGGCCTGTAATTGCTGTGTAGGCGTAATTGAATATAATGTTTCCACCGATAAATTCCAATTATTTTTATATGATCGGCTGCTTTGTAATTGAGAGTCGAGAAGAAATCCGACTATGTCTATTATTTTGAATCGTTAAATAAAAAGTAATGCTTAACCTACATTTCCTTATAAAAAAAAACTAAAAATAACTCTGCTCGCTATGAGTTCTACGAACTAGTAGGTCTACGATGCTACGATGAATAGCTTTGGGAAACGGTTTAAAGTACCTTTAAATGTATGAGGAAAAAATGCGTGATGAACAAATTAAGTTAATGCTTGGGGTCGCCGATTCATAGCATTTTAACAATCAAGTGTACTCAAATTAAAGTAGTTAGAAATTAGATCAAGCCCACATCTTTGGAAAATATGGTGTACGAGTATATGTATATAAGGTTTCATGCTATTAAAACAAGGGCTGAATCTGTACGCATAACTTTAAACTCCAAATATAATTTTAATCTTGTAAGAATAACATTCTAGGTAGGTATCAATGTCAAAAATGTATCAAGTCACGATCACCCTTCGATGTTCCTAAAGAGAAGTGATCGGCTAGTTCATTCTTAACTACCTTTTTCCTCAATAATTTTTTTTTTACAACTGTGCCTACAGTGACTGTTTGGGTTACAACGTAGCATGAATTTTAAGTGCGGTTTGAGTAATATTAAAGTAAGCAATGTAAAATATGTATGTAAAATGTAAAAAATTCAAGGTAACCGTTTTTGCATAAAGTGCAATGAGTCGGCACGTAGAGAGAATATGAGTGTGTTTGGTATGTGGCCAACTCACGTAATGCGGTGATGCGGATCGTCGTCAGATGCAGTCGGAGACACGCGGTGCGGACGGCTCAAGCGAGGCGCGGATGCGCGGATGCGAGGATGGATTCGACACAGACGAATATGTATGGCTAGTCACAACCACGCTCACAAAATGTGTAACAATTATGAACAAGACTTGAAAATGTTATCGCAGATAGGTAATTAGCCTGGATCTATCCGCTCCTTGTTCCACGCTTACGTTCAGTATGCAATAAACCTATTTGAATTTCGTTAACCGTATAATGAAAGTGTTAATCATTTGCACGTTTGTAATAAATATTTAGAACAAGACTGTTCGTTCCTAACAGTACAGTGGTTAAGTTTATTTTGAACCATTATTATGCCGTTTATATTATATATACATAGCGTTTACTATTTTTTATCGGGCATTAAACCACATACTTTAGCCTCCTCCACCAATTACCGAGAAATGTGTACAAACAACGTAGCTTGCAGGTAAATAATAACGAAATATGTTTCCGCGTGAGTCAGTCAGTTCAGTTTTGTTCGGAGCGCGGCTCTTCTATTCACCACGAGGCGTCAGTGAACCGCTGACCCCGCGACGATCTTAACATAGGATTACAAGCGAACTTGACCGCCCACGTGCACAAACACTTTCATACACCACCGGGCACCGACACTCAGCCCTAGATGTAGACCTGCATTCATTGGACAACAAATGAAAAGCTTATACCGGCATCTGTTTCTACAATCAATAGACGATTATGTCTGAAGCCATATGCTTACTATACGCATAATGCGCAGCTGTGCTGAATGTAGCCATCTATCAAAATCAATCATTGTCATTCTTTTCACGACCAACGTTGACTCAATTTAGAGTTTGTGTCGGTGGTTGTAGTGCCTACCAGCTTTCACAACCATTATCCGAGGTAGTACATCGATAGCGGTTCTTCGACACCGATAAGACCCTATCGGCTCTTGGATCGGACCATTACATCGATTTATGAGACGAGATCTCAGATTGGCGACACGTTATAAATCTTTTCGCCAATTTTGTTGGATCACTTCGCCGCCACGTTAAATCGACATAAATATCTCAAACGATTTCTTCTTCTTCTGTCATTGTTATTTTGTAAACGATATCTGATGTGTGGTATCAAATGAAAACTACTTTTATATCTCGATGATATTATACGATACAGAAGTCTTCGTAGGTATTATATTCTGTGACATTCATCCATTACAATTTTACACGTGACAATGGATTTGTGGTTAGAGGCTTTGACATAAAGTCATATTCTTTCATTGAACAAGTTAGTGTCCATGTAACATATTTTCATAGGGTAATTATTACAACAGAGAAATGATTAATACTCACGTTGGTACCTACTTAGCAATGTTCTAAAAATATTTATGACAATATAATGAGTCATAATGCTCACGTTTATATTTCGTCGGAGAGGATGGTTGCTCGAGCTTCGTGGCTACAATATGTATACTTACCATAATTATAACTATTTGTCGGGGAAAGCAGCCTGCGCAAGCGCACCGTTAATCTCGTGTTGCACTAAGGCTTCAAGGTTAACTTTCGCGGCTAGTTGTCATACCATACCAGTGCAGTTGGTTTTATCATTTTCATTATGCATCGCAAAATCAATGCAAAACCAGCGTGTTACTCACATATAATCTGCATAATATCTATTGATGAATAAGATAATGTTTTAGCAACCGGATATCTTTAATTATAATGTCTGTTTGGATAAACAATAATTATACTATTTTATTGATATTGTTAACGCTATAATACAAAATATTACATAAATAAGTAATTATGAAGCCAATTACAAGTTTGATCCATATTTATTTACCTACATGTAAATTTAAAGTTATAAACAATAATAATATTATTTTGTCTCTTATATATTTTCTTGGCGGTGACGGAACACTACTAAACTTTAATCCACTAGTATTTCTAAAATTGTATGAAAACTATGGAAATCTTTCCTCGATTTTCGTATCTAGTTAGATACGCAAATCAGTCTTATTTACCGTACACAACACTTTATAGAAATCTATCTAGTGGGTCTTCAGATATAAGCAGACATATATTAAAAAATTTTTGACCCATCCACTTTCCCAAAAAATTTACTTTTCTAAATACTAATTATATCTATAAACTAGCTGTCCCCCGCGGTTTTACCCGCGTTCCCGAGGGATAACATATTTTCCCGGGATAAAAAGATACCTATATGTTATTCCAGGATATGCTATATCTATGTGCCAAGTTTCATCCATATCCGTTTAGTGGTTTTTGCGTGAAAGAGTAACAAACATACTTAACTACAAATCTTTCCTCTTTATAATATTATTAGTATATATTAGTAAATGTAGTAGTAATATTGTTCTTGAATTATGGTAAGGGTTTGTTGTATTATATATCTAAATTCCATGTATATGCTTGTGACTTTACCAATACTAATCTCTATACAAATTCTTACAATCGTATTCTTAACCCAACTTCAGACATGTCCATTTTAAATTTTTGTTAAATAAAAAGAGAAAAATAAAATAGTCCGTTACATATTTGGATAAGGAATCAGTCGAATACAAAACCTTATTTGAGCCGAGTTGTTCTCTTCTGGTCTCTTTTGAAAGAACCTAGTGCGCACGATATATTCATTGTTTTGGTGGAGGTATTCTGTTCTCGCAATATTATAAATATATTCTAGTTCGACAGTGGGTATACGTTGCGACGTAGATATATACATTTTTATTTATACATATATACAAATTTCCTACAAATAAATTTACACAACATCCAAGGGCTCTTTAGTCGAAATGGGGGTACCCCAGGGTTCAATTTTAGGTCCATTTTTGTTTTTAGTCTATATAAATGACTTGCCATATGTTGTAAATGATCTCACAGATATTGTCTTGTTTGCTGATGATACATCATTAATTTTTAAAGTTGATAGAAAAGACAAAGATCTAACTAAAGTTAATCATACTATGTCAATTGTCTGTGGGTGGTTTGCTACAAATAATCTATTACTAAATTCAAAGAAAACTAAATGCTTAAGGTTTTCTTTACCGAATGTAGCACAAGTAGATAGCCAAATAATAATAGATGGGAGCCATATTGATCTTGTTAATAAAACGGTATTTTTGGGTCTTACATTAGACAATAAATTGCAGTGGGGACCTCAGGTTGATATTCTAGCTGCTAAGTTAAGTTCGGCTGCATTTGCTGTTAGGAAAATTAAACAATTGACGAATGTTGAGACAGCCAAATTAGTTTATTTTGCATATTTTCATAGCCTCTTGTCCTATGGTATTTTATTTTGGGGAGCAGCAGCGGATATAGAATCAATATTTATTATACAAAAAAGAGCAATTCGTGCAATTTACGGTATGGGTCCCCGTGAATCATTAAGAGATTTATTTAGGGAAATAAATATAATGACATTGCCTTCATTATATATTTATGAAAATATAATGTTTATACGTAGAAACATAGGAATGTTTGAGTCAAAATTGGATATCCATAATATTAATACAAGACAAAGGGAGAAGTTAGTTGTTCCATATTTTAGACTAACTAAAGTAAACAAGTCATTTCTTGGTAATTGTGTTCGATTTTATAATAAGATACCGCTTTCAGTAACCAAAATGTCTGATCATAAATTTAAAAATTATATTAGGAAAGTTTTGAAAGAAAAAGCGTATTACAAGGTGGTTCATTATATTGAAGATAAAAATGTATGGAAATAGCTGCTCTCTGCACAGTGCACCTCTAATTTTCTTGTTTAAGTTGTAAGTAATTATTGTCATTTTCTATTTTGTAGTCTTGTTATTTCTTTTTTTTTTTTTTTTTTGTTTTTTGTTTTTGAATGTTAGCTTTATTAAGTATTTTGTAATTGTTAAATATAAAAATATGTAAAATTGATGTTATAAAATAGCCAAAAAGTCAGAATAGATAAAAAAGAATTTAATAAAATAAAAAAGAATGTAACCTTGCTGAGTTTCTTGCCGGTTCTTCTCAGTTGAAGGCTGACTTCCGAACCGGTAGTAGCTTCAGTAACTTTAAATTTGACCTTCATAAGTGCCTTCTGAGGGCCTAAACTGAATAAATGGTTTTGAATTTTGAATTTTGAATTTTTACCGACAAATTACTTAAAAACGATGAAATCTTGTGTCAAGCAAATTTTTATTAAATATTTAGTCCTTAACACTACAGTTTGAAAGTAAACAATATAAAAACTTTGTTATTGTACAAAAAATACTGATCCAGAAATCCAAATTTAATCAATTTATTATTATTAGTTCAAAGGCGATACTCTAGAGCCTACCAACATAATACTAATAATTATTTTGATGATGTAGAAATTACCATAAAAGCCATAAGACCGCCGTATTGCCGCCATTACAGCGGCCTATCAACATCGACATGCAAATTTACATTCTACAGGAATTCGTTGGACAAAAAGTTTACATTCATCAACCATTTCTCATGGTAATTGCTGTGAGCTACATTTAATGTTTATTTTTAAATTTCAAAAGCATTTAATAGTTATAATAGTGGCATAACTAATTTTACTATAACTAATAAATTTCACATCGCAATATTATTTCGTAGAAGCCGGCGTTTATAGTGGCGATAAGAAAGCTGCGTCATTCTGCCGTACCGCCACTACTGAATGGACCATGATTCATTCCAAATTATTTTTAGCACATTCTCGTAATCACTTAATTTACTACGAACCACAATGATTCTCACGCCCACTGATATTTTTAATTGACAAACAGAAATAACAATTACTTATTGCTAGCCGAGCCATTCATGTTATTTTTAAGACTTACAATAAGTAAAATAACTATTAGTCAACCTATGGATTAACTGTACCATTGGTAATTAATTAAAACTAATGACATTATGATTCTTCTAGAGTTTTCGTAAAGGGAGTTTTTTTGATGTGTATATTGAAATTTCTTTTCTACTTATAGTAAATTCACAGATCCAAGGTGAGCAAACTGTATAAATATGTGATATTACCATATAAAGGTGGCTATAAATAAAACTATATTTTTATTTATTTCTTATCGTCTGGGGAACAGTGGCTCACCCTGAAATGCTTCGGTTAAATAAAAATAAAATGGGCTATCGCGTCTCACTACATCGTATCCGTTGAGAGCATCGTTGGCTTTTTGTGCCCCTATGTTTTATGCATTGGGTAATGCCTCACTTGTTCCTGCATTGTCTACGCGTCTGCAATCATGAAATTTATGCGTAAGGCCTTTAGGCAGATCACAGCATTAATGGAGGGCCTGAGTCACCCTCATCGGTGTAGTGGAAATAATCAAGGTTGTCCACTTGTTGAGCCGCCTGATGCTGATTTATTGTACTATCGATATTGATCGATGTGTCTGCGATTATAATTATATTGTTTGAGGGGAAAATCTAAAAAGGTATCCATACTGCAAGTTATTTAGTATCCCAATTTCGAACCGTTAACTATTATAATGATCTATTCTCACGAATTGTATGTTAATTAATTTATTGTAAATATACCTACTTCTATTTTATGAATATTTGGGTGAAATGAAAATCGTAACGTTCAGATTCTGTTCTTAAAATAAAAAATTGTATGTAGCTTACATACAATTTTTTATTTTACGTATCGAATTTAATTAAATACGCTACGCCGATATTGTTTCATTGTTTAGTCTGCAGCTTACTTTTGTATGAACATTATTACGTCGAGTTAGTTTACCGTTTCTGGAAATACAACAATCATAATACATCGTTATCTAATTTTAAAAGTTCCTATTTGATTATTTACTGTACTTCCTTATTTATTTCATCGCAAAAATATTTACGCATACCTATTCAATTATATACATAATTAAAATACCTCCAACATTAATTAAAAAATATTATACTACCTATAAAACAACTCACTAACAGAACATAAACAAGAGAGTCGAAAAAAAAAACAATTTGAAACTACACCTTCAAAATATTACCGGTTTACCTGTTCACAACTGAAAATCTCCTAAGCGTAACTTTTATAGACATAGAACATATTTTCTACATCTGAATAATAGAAAAAATGGCACGACAACATAGCAAGAATGAGCAGTAGGTTCAGTTTAGTTTTATAAATTACTTCAATTCCATTTTAATCCCAAATGTTACATACATTTATCGTAATTTTCAACAAACTCGAGGTCCTCCAATATTTGACATATGTTATGAAAGCATTAAAAAGTTAATTATTTTTGTAATCAATACTTACACGTAATGATGTCTGCAAAAATATTTACTTTAGAGACGCGAGTTTTATCCATGCTATTAAAAATTTATTTGGGTATTGGTTTATTTTGTTGTACAATTATGGGAATTTAAGGTGAAGCTACAAATACTTTACCTTACTTATCGGAAAATGGTGAGTTGTAATACCAAGTTGGTTTTGCGTTTATCATACATGTTTATATCTATACACGTGGCCGGTATCTATATACCCCAGGATATTATTTATGACTTATTTATAGGGTACTGTAAAAAATCTGTGCGAGCCGAGGTTTGTCGGATGTGCAATAAAAAGATACGGTTTTTCATATCGTATTTATGACACTCACTCGTTAACAAAACCTATAGGTACTAGAGAGTTCTGAATTATTGACTTCTGATTTTATTGATGTGGAATTCATTATTGTACGCGTACAAAATTATGCTCTACATTATATTATCTTTAGGTTCATATTTCGACGTGTCTTTTCTGTGATGGTTCAGTATGAACGTGAATACCTACATTTCACACTTGACCAGATTTTATCAGTTATATATTATAATCACATTAAAATCTTATCTATAATTTATAATCTAGGTTTCCTATCTTTAAGTAGTTTCGCAAAATAATTGTCTTTATTAGAGCGATAAGTTTGTTGTGACTTCTAAAATTATCATGTCAGGGTATCAATACATGAACTATTCCAAACAAACTTGTGGTGTCCACAATTTACCATTAATCATAAAGAGATAAAACGGCTTCTGGACTTATTCATTGCTTTGCCCTTTTCGGATACAATTCTTGATACATGATCCAATCGCACTAACCTTTACCGGTGATAAATGAATGACTTAAAATGTATTTTGTTTGACATGCGTGTGTCCATTCTGTATTTGGTGTTAGATTAGAGAGATCATTCGCCACTTGCTTCATTATATAAACTTAGGTACATTGAACTCATAAGTAGTTTATTTACATATAATATAGATTGGTAAGTTACCAAAGTGTAGGTATACAAACATGTCAATAAGGTAAACCATTGATATTTCAATATTGCACCTAGCTATTGCTTAGTGTTGCAGAAGTGATCGTAAAGAGCTCCATGTCATCCCATTGTCTTGGACCGTAAATCAAACATTTAACAGACTAACTTGCTGTCATACCAATAAACCACTACGAAGCGTGTGTGAGTTCGAGCAACTGTTACATATTATCACTGCGCTTTTATTGTTACGGGATCGTGGGTTACGAACATGTTCACAGAAGTTGTAAGTACTTAGGACCAACTTTTACAATTCGCTTTTCAACTACAGTTCTGCCTAATACCTTCAATAAATATGAGAAATATGATATCGGATACAGAAACTTTCCTCAACATCATTCTGGGCGATATATCCGTATACCTATAAATCGTTATTTGTACAAACAAAAACCCACGTTATTACCTATTCGCGCCTACTTGAGTCCAAAACGCTTATATTTGTTTTTGTGACATCATCATTTTTACGATGGTAGGTAATAACTACGTTATATTTTGCCAAATTACTAAAACGTATAAAATTATAATAATATTGTAAGTATTATATAATAAACTAAGTAAAAACAGACAGGTATTTTTAACGAGCTCCGTCACAAAAAGTGTGTGTCAAACGAGACATCGACAAGACAAATTATCGCTCGGCGACAAATCGAATTAGAGTTGGCGAAGTTACCTTAGTCCCTTACTTTGGAACGGTATGTGATCAGTGACTACTGCCAGTATACAATCTTGAATATATGCAGGTGTCTTATAAATAAAAGTTTAAAAAATAGTTATGTTAGAATACACATAGACACAGTATCTAACCATTGATAAAAACTAGTTTAGGAATAAAATACAATATTTTTTTTTTAACAAAACACAGGGAAGTAATCTTAGGGTTCACATATAACAATATACAAATATAACAATGGTATTGCGGGGTCGCCTTCATTTTGTACGTGAAATGTCATTGATGAGATTTATATTTTCTTTGAATAGGGTCACGTTGATCACAATCTCAATCTAAAATATTATCCATATACCAGAAATTTGTATGTCGATATATTCGTATTTCTAACTATAGTAATACCTATACCTATCATTGTCTTTGACCTCAAATCTTGATTGCATAACATAGAAAATAAACAGTGTTCAAATGTCTGGCATAAACTGAGATTTACGATCTTTAAAACGAACTCTAGGTTATGAAAGAATTCTCAAAACAATCTGAAATCTGTTCGCCCATAAAACCAGGTGGGCTTGGAAATAAAAACAGCATTTGGCCTTCGTTATTTTATTAATGCTTGTGGCTGTTGTGAAGAAAAGTGAATGCGTCTGGTCTGGGATTGACACGACCTCACCTGTTTGCAAAAAGCCAATTCCAAGATGTATTACCCTTTGTTCCCCGGACCCGCCCGCCGGTCGCGCCGACGTACGCACCGTGCGCCGGATTTTATTGCGATTGTGACGATTGCATTACCAGTGGCAATATGTTTTATATCCTTTAATGTAACTTATTACTTATATCAGCAATGATAATAAAACTCCTACTTGATACGCGATAAGAGAACATTTACAAGCAACGCCAAATTAAATACAATGACGGCGGCAAACAAAACATAACTTGAAGCGAGAAGTAGTCGTGTCTTCCTCCCGGTACCCATTTGTTTGACGATTCCTAGAATATAAGCAGAGTTTCACCAATTTGTGACGGTTTAGGTACACAGAGGTGTTGTAAGACACAGTTTGTATGTAGTTGCGTGCTAAACAAACGAAGAGCGGCTTTCGACACGGGTGCAGTTATTAGCGGCCCTTCATATGGAGATGTCGATGACGCGCCAGTAAGCACGCCACTACCGTCCACTAACGACACACTTAACATTATTTCCACAAAATTCTTTGTAAGTAAGTGCTATGTTATCAATCCTACTTGACTATCACACAATTTTCTACGAAGATTTTAATACCTAAATATAACAGTTAACAACATTGTACACGAGCAGTGTAAACAATAACTTGATCAAGAGAAGAATCAGAAAATTAGATATACCTAGTTTAGAAAATGGCAGGAGCATTACTGAGCACATTAGCTGGTAGACCTATTTGATGCAGAATCTAGACTTAGAGATAACTGAGTAATGTAGACATGTAAAAAATCATAGATTGTGTTGGACTTCATGCGTTCCGAAATCAAGTGGCATAATTTGCATCGGTGTTGCGGTTCGTCTAGGTCAGGCAGCGGAGTTGGCCTCGACCTATTTCGGAGACGCATGGCACCTAATTTAGTCATTGAGAACAATATTTCGAATAATAATTGAGGTAACGAGGAGCATGACAATGATTAAATTATATTACTTGCATTGACAGACGTAGAGGCTATTGATATTCGCATAAAAAGAGTTTTGAATTTAAACATATTATAATGATGTGATTCAAGAATATCCCACATCTACCGGCTACTATTTGACAGCATAGCTATGAATATGTAAACAATTTTTTCTCATTTATGAAACAATTTCCGCTGTAGCCACTCGTATAATTATGTTTTATTGCAATTGAATATTCTTGTACGTGATTCAGGTATAATTAAGCGTTACTTTATATCAATATGTAAATAAATTTATGGAAATAACTGACATTGAAATACTACTTAATTAAAGGAAATTAACTCTTTATAAGAGATTGGGTGCAACTCACGAGTTATAGAACGCCTGACTGTGTGTAGCAGATTATCTTGATTAATACTTTACATATAGACTCTACATACAACAATATCATCAACATCAACATTAACAATTAGTAGAGGAGCACATATCGAAATATTAATTATTTATAGAAATTATAATATGAAAACAGGAGCATATCAGCCTGATACATCAAAAAAACTTTTAATTTGCAGTCAATTCCAGTTATTTCTGATTAAGAAAAAGTTATACAAGGGATTTATGGTTAAACTATTTACATACAAATAGTTATGACTAAGCTGTTTTATTGTTTTAATTCAAAAAACTTTTAATTTGCTGTCACTTCCACTTATTTCTGCGTAAGGAAAAAGTTATACAAGGGATTTATGGTTAAACTATTTACATACAAATAGTTATGACTTAGCTGTTTTATTCTATTTTAATTCAAGAAACTTTTAATTCGCTGTCACTTCCACTTATTTCTGAGTAAGCAAAAAGTTATACAAGTGATTTATGGTTAAACTATTTACATACAAATAGTTATGACTTAGCTGTTTTTCTCAAAACTTTTAAATACTCAGAATCATATAACTAAAAGAACTACTTCTCCAGTACCTACTGTGAATTAGACCGGGCAGGATTTATAGATACTATTTATTTATTGGCAAATCGGTATATTCAACCCAGGTTCATACATAATGCATTAAAAATCATCGATCAATCACTGCACTTAACATATTTTAAATTGTGTCCAACTAGATAGATATTTTAACTAGTATTCGCACACAGGTCGAAATCGAAATTCGACCATCATCATATAATGTAAATGAATATCATGTAAAAAAGAAACTAAAACTCGTCAATAGTTACTGAACAAAATAAAAAAAAACGATTTAAAAATAGAAGAGAAAATTGTGTTTATCTATTTAATTTTTATATACAGATTCATACGTACGTGGTATATATAAAAATGGTAGAATAATATCCGCTGGTTTTTAATGTTGAATATAGAAGAACTACGTCTTTACATGTCCTAGATATTTATTTGTGAAGTGTCGTGACTACGTACAAGTACATCATTGTGACAGCACTTTGACTGCTCGCGCGTATCACATACCGTATCAGCGAGGAATGCATGCCAACATTATCTCAAAATAACGAAGCAACTTCAGCGTAAAATTTGCAACACACAATAATAGGCATAAATAGAGATTATCACACAACACAGTGTAGGTATATTAATAATTTAGTCACACATTCAAGGCACTATTCAGGAAAAATGTTTTGCGTTACAACTTTCCTTCAGTAATACAATAACAATATCTAAATCAAACTACGCAATAAAAATAAACAAGATCTACTTAACGCACGGAAAAAACGATATTATTTGAGGGAGCACGACTGTACAATCAATTACCAAATGACATTTAGGAATGCGAAAGCATAATAATGTATAGAAATAAACTTAAGAAATATTTGTGTACATTATAAATTACTCTATTCTCTTTGCCATCTTGTTCTATTAGCTTCAGTCAGAGATAAACATATTTAAGAAAAAATGTCTTGAATCTCATTTTATGTAAACTGTAAAGTTTTTATGAGAAATAAATTCTTAAACCCAAATCTGACAATAGTCGTAGTTATCAGTACGGTATTCCCATCAGTTGTAAGATCACTTATATATAGATCTAGATTCAGACGAATGATCCTATTCATTAATGTTCACAATGCATAGAGCACATCGTCGGCGAATAGCGCATGATTACCGCATACAATAAAGTCGTTTGTTATACCGCGATTAATGATTTGATAATGCATTTCAATTTATGGCATCATTGAGTCCAGCGCCCTCGAATGATGACATACCAATCGTTACCCTAGTTTCCACTGATCCTTTGCTTATAAGTATAAAACCCAGCTGGTACATTGTAGGTAGTGTACTCTCAAGTTAATATTATGCCAATAGTTTAAATAGCCATCAATATAATAGTGCCAATAATCAGTTTAGTAAAGGATTTCTATCGAAGTTCTAAGATATTATTACAATAACTAATTTCAATTTTAAGCGTAGGATAAAATGTCATAATGATAAACTATTATTGAAAGGGCCGTATTGATGTTTACGGAACTTTGCGCGTTAATTAGCTTTTGATAGAAACGTAATTATGTATTAAGTGTATGTGCGTCTTTAAGCCGATTAGTGTGTCACGATGTCGCTCTTATCTTGTTAATCTAATGCACCGGCAAGTCTGTGACATAGAGTCACGGCATGCCTCTCTTATCGGGTCTCGGACGGCGAGCCAAGGTCGCTCGCTAGGCACTACAACAAAACGTAATAAACTAACATAACCTGCCGCCTAGCCTGTTAACTAATTATTTTTAATTACTATTTGTCTCACTTTGAAATCATTAAAAACATGACTACCGTGTACGACATCAGAAGATAGAAATCGATCCCTTGCCGAGGTTAAGTGTTCTGCTATTTCAACAGATTAAATATCCAGTTAGTTAGGTGTGTACCTATCATGTTGCTTACATAGAAAATACTATTTTATTTTGATTTATTATTCTTCCGACATTATAGCATTGATATATCAATGCTATTTATTTGTATAATATTTAGGACGTATACCTGAACGGTTTTTCAAATCTTACACTTAGTCGAATACCACAGAAGATAAACTGATTTTCATATTCACAAAAGAGTTCAATAACGTTTCATTTATGAGGGTTTGTAATCTTTTTTTAAAAGAAGAAAAATGATTGTTTGTGCCGAGTTCGGTGGCCCACTTTGTAATCACCACGATTAGCTGCACCTGACTTTACAAATCACGCAGCAGCCCCGAGCATGAACTAATGCAGCAGCATGGCTTGGCATGACGTCATCCCAATATGTATATTTAAAGAGCCCATCCATCTCAAAAACTGGGCAAGTATGTACGATTTTAATTCGCTTGGAGGATACAAGTAGACTGTACATAAAACTGGATGAATTACTTTAATTCTTTTTTGTGTGCTCAAAAATCTGTTTTATCACAAATATGATAATTGGGCAACTTTCTAAATGTAATGAATTTTCTAATTTCTTAGTTCGAATTATTCCAGATTTTAACCAGCAAATCACTACATAGTATAAAACAAAGTCGCTTTCTCTGTCCCTATATCCTATGTATGCTTAAATCTTTAAAACTACGCAACGGATTTTGATGCGGTTTTTAATAGATAGAGTGATTGAAGAGGAAGGTTTTTATGTATAATACATGTGTCATCCCACGGGAACGTGGGTAAAACCGCGGGGGACAGCTAGTTTGTTATAAAATAGTAGATAGATAAAGACCTGCCTCAGAGATACATTATATCTTCTATCCCTTTCAACATTCGGTTTACCGAAAAATCTTAGGTTTTCTTGTCAACGATATTCTATCACTTGATTATCCAACTTATTGCACGGCGCAATATTGGAAATTATTTCCATTTTAAGTTACTTTGATATAACACATTCCATTCATACAAAATCCTATGCATACAAAGTCTAACGTTTATCCTGGCGGAGAAATAAAACCCGGAACCCTTGGCACGAATTGCGAACGCAACGAACAACTGAGCCAAATCGGTCGTCAATGTCAGTCATTAATTTAGCTTTTCGTAACTATTTCAAATGATTTAACTGTAGGTCTATAGTATATATGACCACACAGTACGTGACTACGTTGTCATATAACATTCGTGTAGATAACTATGTAGGTATTTATTGAAATTAAGGACCCAATTTTACTCACTTCTGATGGTTGTATCAACGTGAATCTTGACAATCGTTAGGAGTTATGTTGACAATACATTAATTCGGTACCAATGAACGTACCCGATGCTAGAGCTGGAAGGTAGGCACGGGAACCAAATATCCGAGTCGTGTTTTAGTTTTTGATACCTATCTAGTACGACTACGATGTAGCATAGCTCTTAGTGGAGAGTTCGCCCAGGGAAGTACCTTCTAACGCCATATCATCCGCCGTGAAGCAGGCGTCTTGCCTAGCAGTGGTCTTGTAGTTCTGTTTTCGGTTAGAAAGGTTAGGGTGGGCGATTCAATTTTAGGCACATAAGACTTAATAACTTCACATCTCAGGGTCCAAAACGCATTGGTGTATACACCTGGTCTACCTACAACAGGGGACAAGGGCAAAGGAGGACGGCCTACCCTTTTTCGTTTATCTTCTGTTATACAATTAACGATTCGAAATTCGAACTAAAAAAATACAAAAATCCATGGATTTTTAAGTTCTAATTCTAATTTTTAAACTTCTAATGAAAAAAGAATTATTAAAATCGGTACAGTACTTTTTGAGTTTATTCGTTACATACAAAAATACAAATCTTTCCTCTTTATAATATTAGTGTAGATATAAATCTATTCAAAATAATCAATAAAGTCGATGGAAAGTAGAGCTCGGTACTTACCTACTTGTGCATCAGTTATGGCATTGTGCCTGACGTTTACTTATGCCATTTAAATTCAGATTCTCAAATATGGCATGGTTATATGCATATTGCTCAGAATAAATAGGCCAAGTATTGTGCATCAACGATGCGCATAAGCAATCTGACTCGCGGTCTAATTATAGCGAGCCAGGGCTTGTCACGATACCTGATGCTCGATAATATTATTCTTTGAACATCAAGTATTTTATTCACAATGTAACCAAACCTGATTAATTTATAACAGCAACAAGTTTGACACCGTAAATAACGATGTCATAATTTTATAATTTATTTCCTCAAAATCTTAGATCTCGTTTCATAATACATTTATATTGATTATGAGTAATTTTGTTAAACCAGAAAAAAAAATTGTTAAAAAGAATAAACTATACTGCGGACGATGTTTTACTTATGGGCTTAAATATAAAGGTAGTTTACGAAGCGAAAGCGGTAACATTCGTGATAAAAAGGTAGGTAGGTAGTATAGCTTATTAAGGTAATATAAATGCTCAACAGAAGCTTTTTTATTGAGTCGCATAGGTATATTTTCTTTAACGGATCCCATTAGTTGCCACCAAATATCCCATAGAAATTTCCTGTTGCAATCAACCCTAGGTTAATTAACAAGACATTGCTTTACTGCCCACCCAATTTGAGATATAGTGCGTCTTCTACATGCACACACTATCATTTATTAATCTTTAAAAAGATTCTGAAACGAGCAAAACTACAGTTAGGTAGTCTATGCAACTACATACGCTGCTAAGCAATGAATAGTATGTACTAGTATAAATTGTAATAGGAAACTTATTTATAATAACAACAAAGTAAAGTATTGTTATGAGCACATCATCTATTACTTTAACTTCATTAGAATGCATACTCGGATACGTTTGTAAGCTTTTTGCAATGTTTTGCAAAGCGATAAGAACTGCTTACTTAGGTACGTACACATTAATAAGAAAACTGGGACAGTCACTAACGACAGTTGTGCAATTTAATTCTTAAAGAGACGGTATTGCACGTCTCTTAATAATAAAGCAAATGTAACAAACAAGCTTTTTATAGTCGTTTATTGCAAGTCTTCATCGCATCAAGTGACCGTTGGTCTTAATTGAAACGTTGCAGCTAACCCGTTTTTAGAAAGTTTTGGCTTCGTGCCAACAGCTGTAGTGTATCATGTACCTGCATCTACCCGTATTTGAAGTATCAACTAGAAGTCAAGGTTACAATTTTTTTAAATTTAATTTTCGATGACTATAATTATTTCCACTGTCTCTTATTTGTGTACCTACTTAGTAGAAACTCATCAAAACAGACAAACCATTATTATCTTTCAATAAAACACGAAGTCTCTCCAGAGACTTTTGTTTCGCCCTCGAGCATCGTATACATTACGATATATTGTCTTTGTTTATGAATGTAGGTATTATATCGTAAATATACCTGCGTAAAATTAATGTCTCTTTTGTGATTTTTATAACAATGGCTACTAACGGGCAATATAGAGGTAGTACCTATCTACATACAATATAGAGATTTGCTTTGAGAGACTATATAATTTCGTATTCTACGTTGAAAATTTCGAAGAGATCCTTTCCACCATTGAGGTAATTCAGTCTCAAATGACCACGTGACTCGAAATGTAATTAACAATTAATGCTGTCGTAGACCGGAACCTGAGTGGTTCAGATTTCGTCTGCTCCCAACATTTTTGAACGACAAATTACGAAGTAAGTAGGTACTTATTATGGCCTAATTAAAGCCCTTGTGTAATCTACAAAACAAAAATGATGTAACCAATGTTATTATCGGGAATTGTTATAAAACAGCTCTATATTTTAAAACATACTATTTACCACATATAAGAGTCCAAGAAAAAAAAAACAACGGGTTGCATTCCGGGAGTCCACAAGTGAAAATTTGAACATTACCGTTGTGCATTTTTACCGTCTTATGAATTTTCGATCAGGTCACGTGTCCTGACGCGAGTATAACATTTTATACCCATCCCAAGAAAAGTGCTCAACGCCGCTAAAGAAGCTTTCACTTCAAAAATGTTCTACATGGAAGCAGACTAACAGTAGACTTTCGCAACAATAGGGAAATATAAAGATTTCATTGCTTGAGTTTATATTGTCGTAAATGGCAGAACGAAATGAAATTGGGAAGTTCTAAGCGCATTTCTCGAAGATATGTTTGACAATAAATCTGACACAGTGCTAACTCTGGCTGTAATCCAACCGTATTATTAATGGATGGTGTATATTATGTGCGTTGCGTGTAGGAACGATTCATCAATTCATCTGTTCCATATTAACTTCCCGAAACTCCCAGGAAAGAAATTTCATAATTAAATTATGTTTACGACTCTGCTTAACGTTTTCGATTGTGAATCATACCTACAGTATCTAGGCTACATAGGTACTTATGCGTCATCCATAAAAGTTTACAAGATAAAGATGCATCGAGATAAACGCTATTTGTCGTCAACATGCACTGTACGTCGCTGAAAGAGGTAATGTAAATATTTTGGCATGGTCTATAAAGAATTTTGAGTAGCTGCTTGCATACCAACCATATTACAAGAGTAGATGCAATGTTTACTTTCCTCTTATCTGATTAATGCTTTGATTTAGGTGGACGTCAGCCGAGAGTAAACGGCTAGATAGGTATGCAGGTAAACATTGAGCATTGCTAAATTACAGCGCTCAACCTTGGCCGACTGGAAAACACTGATCATGTTATTCACAGTGCGCATGTACCCGGGATGTTTACATAGTCTTTTAGAGAAAAGTGGAAACAAGGTGAGAACTACCTCGTTTTATGATCTCATACATCTCGCTTCAACAACATCCATGTATAAATCTATTACAAACACTTACCAAGAAATGCGCTGGAAATATTCCATCATTACCTAACGCAAAGCGTAATACAAAACGCTAATTTATAGCAAGATAACATAAACACTGGTAAATAACAATCTGACCTTGTTCATATTGGACTAGGTAAAGAAAGGTATGTATATATTTTTTGAAAAATTATCACTTTGGACGCAATTGGAGTCGTGTTGAGAATTGGTTGTCGCATTGCATCTCTTTAAAGTGGTTACGTCATGTCTCATCAATGAAAGAAATATCTCTAATAGTAAACGAGTTCACGTCGGATTCTGTGTGTAGTTTAAAGTAGACTTGGAGTCATGCTTTAGACTGAATTTGTATGTTCAAATATAGCAAACCATAATCTATTTATACATATTCTTTACCTATGCATAGTGTGTCTTAAAGACAAAACATCATTCACAGAATGAACTGTAAAATCATAACATTGAATTAATTATCGTAAATGGATTCAAAGCATACAATCCAATTCATAAAAAAAATAAGGTTTTATCATGAAACTCGAGTGTATTTTGGCCTGAAGCTGCTATGCTTTGTCAGGACAGCAACATCATATATTAAATTAATGAAGCGTAGTACATAACGGGCTCAACACATAACAGTAAAAAATGTCTGTCACTTAATCCGAGCTCTGCTTATTTATGCTGCATTTACATTTATCGGACGGTACAGGTATGACGCCTTTCCCGAAATCGTCATCGGTCACGTTTATTTTGGGAGTCACAAACATTATTTTAGCCTTACCTACCGTATGTACTCGTCCCGTGACTGATCAACGTTGGCGTAATTGAAGTACTCACTAAGGAATAATTACAAGAAAGAAACTCTTGATTATTTTGGAATTTCACTTTTGAAATCTAATCTATTCGTTATTTAAATTTTAAAATTTATATTTTAATCTCATTAGTAATATGTATTCAAAAATAACCCGCAATATGGTGTAGGGCTAAAAAGTTGAGGGACTGATAAAAAATTTGAAGTCTAAATAGTAATCTATACTTCTATACTAATATTATAAAGAGGAATGATTTGTATGTAAGTATGTTTTTTACTCTTTCACGCAAAAACTTCTAAACGGATATGGATGAAACTTGGCACATTGATAGAGCATACCCGGAATAACATATAGGCTACTTTTTATCGCTGGAAAATGTGATATCCCTCGGGAACGCGGGTAAAACCGCGGGGGACAGCTAGTATATAATATAGAGAGCTCTCTCTACAGATTTCACACTTGGTATTGCGACACTAGTGATGCATGCCAGGATATATTTTATGTGAGGTAAACTCGATACCGTTATGTAAGAGTTATTAATTTTGGAACCAGGCCAGACAATATGCCAATGTTCTGCATTGGAAAGTAATGCCCGAAAAGCAGTTGAACTTGATATATATAAATTGAACAGTGTTAAAATGAAACTGCGCACATACTTTATCAATCATACTATATGTTACATTGTAACAAATTCGCTGTTGGGCGATGGGCCATGTTAATTAAATAGTAGTAGTATATGAGTTATCTGGTTACTATAATACAAGCTCGGCTAGATTTGGGCTCAGCCCCCTTATTCAGCTAATACAAACTTCTTCGTCGAGCCGCTTTACGGAAACCTCGGAGAGCTTACCTCTCACATGATTACACAGAGATGAAACATAGAGGCCGCGACGAAACATCCTCGAGTTAGTGTCATTTTCCTTACAGAATCGAGCCCCAGGTTACCGTGTGTAAAGTAAATATGTGAAATCCCAGGAAATATGTTTTTATTTACACTGTTATAAATTATATTGTAAATGATATTAATCGTCCGACAGGTCTTCTGAACTCATTCAGAGAATTTATGATTCTTTTCTTAAGACGCAATTTATTGTATCTACCACGTAGTGCACTAATGAGTAAAAGTGTTGATTTACTTTTTACTAATAGATTTGATAATAAGGATGAATTTAGAAAGAATAATTAAATTTTAAGGTTCCTGAAAACATATCATAGTTGGTAAGAGAAACACAGAGTGCCGTGTTTCAATGTGTGTGTAAGTTATGAAGGTACCTGTGCTGCCAATTAATTCATGAAATACATGACGTAACGAGCGTATTTTTTTAAGGAAAAAAAATTACGACTTTTTGTTTTGGATCCGTGAGTTTTATTGGCCTGAATTTAATGTGATTACGACTGAAGTCGACTGATGCATCATGAAGATTTATACCTATAGTTTTCTTTTGCTACACTTACTTAAGTAAGCTGTAGTCTGTGGAGAAGTGTTGAAATAAAAAAAAATATACCTAGTATTCAAATTATAAGTAAGTCGATACAAAGTTCTTAAATATCGTTTACTTCGACCCCGTGGTGTCAACCACGTTCTGGGTATGAAATAAACCATATGAAAATCGAATTTCATTAAAATACGGAGCTGAATGGTAATACGCACACTTACTCACAAATATTCGCATTTATAATATTAGTTAGATGGACAAATGAAATCGAAGCGTGCCAATGATATATAAACTATAGATGCGTTGCCAGGGCTCAGAAATGTCAACATCAAATGTTGGTAATTGACCTAATTCTATTGGGTCGAGCTTAACCTTAACGTACCCCACGATGTATTTATATTCATAAATATCTAACGATAGGTATCTACGCCGTAAGGTGGCATTCGTTTTCTTTCCATTTCTTCGCGCGTATAAGCTACCTAGTATTTGCACTTTATTTGAGAGCCGTGATGTTGGTGAATGAGGTGTATTTATTATAATACGTCATTGAATCTTGAATCGGCTTCCAACACTTGATAGCATCGCTAAATAACAAAACTTATATGACAAGCCTCGTGACCGTTACTTAAAATTCCTCTATTAGATGATCTAAATAATAAGGAACGTTGTGGAGGATGTGATAGCCTGAAGTAAGCTTAAGCCAGGCATCTCGTATTACCGTTACCGGGGCAACGAGGCGCCAACCTATAGCCATACTACCTACTACTTCAGCATTTATAACATGATCACAGTATATAACCAAACAAATCAAATTCAATGTCTAAGAAAAAAATTTTTTTACTGTAGTAGCTACGAAAATTTCAGATTCAATGTCTGTTTATTGGAAATCATAGAAGGATATATATCTTAAATATGAAGTGTCAGTGAAGGGTATTTGCTGGCGCCTCACGTCCAGGATTACGTATAAATCGTCTGCCGGCTTACGTAGGCGGACACAATTGTCGGCTTCTACTGATAAACGTTAGAGATGACCCGGCCCTTAGGGGAAACGCGCGTTATCGTGAGAAAGTTGTGCGTACAAAACACAAATACATTCCACGATTCCAGTTTGTAATTGTTCTAATATAAACCAATGTTTATTCCACTGGTTTGAGCAATTCATGTTAATATAGAATAGGTTGGCAACTAGAAAGTGAACAAGTAACAAGTTTCAGTATTTGCATCTATTTGCATTCACATGAGAGATGAAATAGAGTGCGTCCCAATTCATTTAGTTAAAGCTAATGGAATGTGTACAAACTTCCCTAGTTGTTAGCATAAATGGATGTAGGTATGTCAATTGGCGATAGATGTCTTGCAGACTAAAATATTAGTTAGTGGGTATTCTTTGCTGTGCATAATGTCTTATTTTCCCAACGATATCTAACTTTATTTTTCCCAGCGTTTAAAACAACCTGCATAAATGATATTAAATGTCACAATGACTCCATAGATTTAAAAGTACATAGATATGCCGATTATTGATATTTGTGTAGTGGGCGATGTGGTGAAACGCTGACCAGCCACTTTTGTCACCTGCATGGGCGACACTCAATAGACGGACTCATTGTTTTCATTCCAACGAGGTGTAATATGAGCTCGGTGGCACTTGCGTTGCGGCCTGCGCTGCGGCTGAACTACGCGCGGGATCCGAGTCCGCTTCATGTCGTCGATTTATATATTTTCATTGTACCCGACTATCATGTTTTATCGAAATACCCCATTTATATTTTCATTCTAACGTTTCCACCTCTATTTAATTAAATTCACCGTGTTACTTTATGTTCGTGCACTCGACCGATAAAGAACCACGGCCCGTAGCTTTTAAATTAAGATAACAGTTTTATTGACTTCTAATTCTATTCATTCAAACATAGAATGTTTTTCTTATCTTTTCCACTTAAATCTTTTCCAGCTCGAATGTGGCTTTTACTTTAGTTGCAACATTGCATAGACAAGAATCTATGGTAGGTTCTCAATCACGAGTCGCTCATGAACTTGGCCCATGACACTGGGTCAACAAGGTGGACGTTGGTAACTGCGCAGCAACAGTCTGCTATTCTGTTCTGTGAGACAATTGATCTTATTAGAGTGCAATGAGTACATGTGACATCTGTACGTGTACCTGTAATATCTACATGCCTCTACGCGCTTGTCTATTCCAAAGATCTTAAGATGACATTGTTCGTGTTCTTGGAATTTATATTTGTATGAATGCAGCTGTGCCAACAAACTGATTTTATTATAGTTTGAAAGTTATTAAATAGAAAATGGAATATCATTATCCAAATTACTCGTGGAGGCACTTGTTCCTTTTAAGATAGATTGTATAAAATTTTAATGAATATTTGAATAACCACAAATTATTGTCAATCCTAACTGTAAGGAGCATTAAATGTTACGATTATCGTCATAGTTCATAGTCATAGAGTAAGAGCGTTAATATCGCGGGCTGGGGTTCGTGATTAACCTCTTCCGTGTATGTACAGGGTCAACAAACAGGGGTCATGGTTTGACACCAGGAATAACTTTAAACGTGTACCTTCCATAGGTTTATTAACCAATAACTTATAATATTTTATTCCAATAACTGTTACTGTAAAAATTCTAATTCTGTTGAGAATATTTTCTACAGGTTGTCGAAAGACCTCGGTGGAAAACAGTAGTCTACATTTCTAGCTCTCCAGTCCGCTCGCCATTATACAATAAAATCATTTGAATTAATCAATAGAGCACCGTTCTGCCACCACTCGGCAAACGACAAACTTCCTCCTGGTGGCAGTAAGTATACCAACGGCATCCTCGACTCTAACCCCCGATCATTCTTATGTTGAATTGTTACAATTGAAAGCCCTGCATTTATAAATAGAACGTCTTCTATTTCTCACGATTATTTATTTATGTTTCTCCTCGAGATATACAATTCGATCGTGGTACATTTTACAACTATTTTGTTTGTTATGCCAATATATACATTGAAGACGCTGTATTTCATTAAATATTTAAAACCAGCCAAGAGTGTTTCTGGCCACAGAGTTATGTAGTTGTATATGTTGGTCGACTATTGTTAACCTTTAAACCCTACTCCGCTGTGATAGTTTTTATTTTAACTTTTTTATAAATACTGCTACCGTGAGCTTTTTTAGATATCTAAAACAACGCTATAGCTTCTGGTGGGGGGCTCACTTGACTCTTAACAAAAACTTAGTATTTCGCAACGGGATCCCTGATTCGAAATACGTTTTAACATAACATATATATAATATTTGGAAAGCCCTAAGCAAATCCTCTCCACACAATGGAATAGAGAAGTAAAAAACATAATACCCGATTTACGTGTACCAATTGTAGGAATTTTGTCAGTGTACCCAGAAAAAAATATATAAAAGTAACACCTATTTATCGGCGTGATTTATTTGTAAGCATACCAATCAGCTTTTTTGTACCAAGAGTCATTAAACCGTGAAGATAATGGCCAAACTAATATATGTATAAGGGTTCCTTAAAACGGAAGGCCGAAGATGATGTTCTTGTCTACCTAAAGTCCACAAAAATGAACACCTTGATAGTAACAGAAGACTTGCCCAGCTATTAACAAAACGTTTAACCCATTTAATTTAGAGTGTACTATTTCTAAACCTGAGTGTAGTTAACCTGCTGCAACCGAAGGTAGAGAGGACGCTAACTAACCGCTAACGATGTTTACAAAATGTATCACGTTTGCTTTACGAGCAATATTAAGTAACACTATAGTTATATACAACTGAACAAATACCTACCTTTGTTTGACACATTGACATTATCATAAGTATGTTTAATTTCACGTCAAAAAGTTCCGCTGGGCCAAAGGGTCAACATAGTAAAGCCCATTTACTTTTCTCATTATAACGACAAAAAAGATGACACGATTTTGATGTAACACATCTACTGAATCTTTCAAATAATATTTAGTCTTGTGCAACGAGAAACGATGCCAACTCTCAATGCATAAATTCAATTGTTTGTACAATGCATGTATAACTGCAAACCGTTTCTAGTGCATAATACATATTTCTAAAATTAAAGATTACTTTTGATTGTGCAAGAGCAACATAAATATGTAGATCACTGTATTTTAATTGTTTTAATACTAAATGCCTGCGTAGGAAGGCCTACGATATTAAGTCAATATACCTTTGAATAGAAGTCACGATATATCTTAAATAAATCGCTTTGGTAATAAATATATTGCCTACTAATTACTAAAGTAATTATAATTTACAATGTTTAATACCTTTATACGCTACAAGGAACACCAAAAATACCGAATCAAATTGTTGAATTCATGAACGAAAAATATTTAACCTAAACATGAAACATTTACACATTGTTGATATATATCATACAAGTAATAACTGTCACTTATCATAACGATGTTACCTTGTCATAAATAATGCGCGAAATATCCACGGATGATGAAAGCAAAAACAAAACAGCGGTAGTATGAATGCACAAATATAAAGTTACAATGTAAACAATAGTACCTGTACTCGATGATTTCTCAGCTTTTCTGGATAATTCATCCAAGGTGGAAGCACATTCACTGCCGATGGTGCACTGTTTTCTATCAAATGTATCTTTATTGAAAATAATTGTTAAGTGTCAGTCTAATAATGTTGAACGTGTGTGCTCTCGCGCAATACCGGCTTCGTGTACCCAGCGACACGCGTTCCCCGTTGCGGACAATCAGTAACTGAACGTATGTTTCGTTGAGTCGGACCAGTTATTATGCGCCCACTGATGCCATCAATAACTTCACTAGCACGTGGGTCTGGGTCTGTCGAGCGGCTCGGTGTGATATCACACATGCAGGATACAGCGCTTATCGGTGCATCGCTTGTAAAAGCTCATGATTCATCAGAATTAGGTTTCACCCGTGACATCATCGAGCTACATCGCCAATGTAAACACAAGGTGCCAGTTGAGATGTTTGTGCACAGCAGTTTAACAAACAATGTATAAAGCACAGACGTAACGTTTCTACCTGTAGAAGGTAAGGCGTACGAACATACTTCTAAATATTTATCTTTACTAAGCAATGTTCATGGCAATGTTTGAAAATGATTAGGTATTTGGAATCGCAGAATTCCTAAGATACGGTACTGTGGGGGGATTATAGTTGCGGTTTACGATGTGGCGGGATTACCTAGAAAGGCATTGCGTAAGTTCGACTACAATTTCACCAGACTTATTTCTTAGTATTATGTATATCATAGTTCCCACCAAAGTAAACTTCCTTAGTTACCTGCAAACACATGAACATATTATTATAAGTACTAAAAGTGAGTAAATTCCAAACAAATGTAATGTCTAACCCATCTTAGTAAGTGGACTAAAAGGAAAAAGATACCAAAATTATGCAAAAGTGATTTTGAGTTTGAAGAGTTTTAACTCCTGTCTACCACTACATTTTTCAGCTATAACACAGCTTATTTCTTTAAATGTCAATATTCTGTATTCTTGGAGAAAATAACAACAAAATATGATTATTATTTTACTTACACACAAGCTATAAAACAGTCTCCTCATTTTGATCATCGCTCATCATTACATTCATCAATATATATAAAAATGAATCCCAATTTCCCTTGGTCACGGCATCACGCATGGACGGCAGGACCGATTTCGCTAAATCTTTTTTTGTTGCCTTTGGTATTGTCAGGATATGGTTCTTATGAAAGAAAAATTAAGGTAGCTGTGTGGAAAATTAGAAAATTTAAGAAAACATAACGACCATATTCACTTTTCTAATGTAACCTTACCGCTTTTGAAAATATAAACTCTTATGGTGTTTGACATAAATGTCAGTCGTTTGATAATATCGTTTAGAACAGAAGCATGGGTCGGAATTATATTGATAAAATAATTAATTTATCATTACTTAGTGCACATTTCACAGTCGATTTAATTGGAATATTTATGAAAGTGTGTGTTCATCACAGTTAATTCAGTCAGAGCAATCACGCCTCATATAAATACAGTTAACTTTTGTGCATCTTCAAGAATTAGGTTCATAAATACTATGTGTTTGGATTTTTTTTTATTAATCATACCAGTTCGAATTCAATATTCATATTTAAAACAGGACAATGACTGTCAGATGGTCAGCTATCGAATATAATAATTATTGTAGAACGATACATTTTCATGTTTAGTTTTTAATAAAGTAAATATGGCAAAACAACGTTTGCCGGTTCCGCTATTTATAAGTATATTTATTGGAAACTTACACAAGTATATAACTACTTCATATCTCTAGGTAGTATACTTTACTTTTTGATCTCACTATTATTGCTTCCCAGAATCAACCGATAACGATAGGAAGGTATAAGTATTATTAGATTCATAATTTCCGCGTTATTCAATATACCTAATAATGTAAGATAATATGTTTTAATGGACCGGTTATTTACCTAAATTTATTCTACTGAGCGTTATTTACCTACTAACGTATAATAGACTTAGCTTTATCTAAATCGACTGACTCAACCTAGGTTTTAATCTGTCTTCTGTACCTATTTGGAAATCATAACCGTATAATCTTTGAATTATATACAACACATCATTTTCGGGATTCCAATAAATCTCAAATTATAATATATTTATAATATTTCAGATTCTCTTCGATTTTTTTTTTGTTTTTTAGTAATGCATTTGGCATTACAGAGTAGGAAAAATAATGAGTAATATTTTTCATACTAATATTACAGATGGTAATAATTATATTGATGTTGGATGTAAAAATATTTATGTTCATAGGCATAAAAGGCAAATAAATAATAACATGATGAGACATATTTACAGTTGGTAAGTATAAATGTATTTCCTTATAAATAAACATTAATTAAGTGAAACTATTCCAATAACAAATTAGAATGATTAATTAAATCTTCTGAAATAAATTCTAATGTCGTGTATTACTAATATATTACAACCACAATTACAAGAGCTAAGTAGGTATTTTATGATGAGTATGAATTGTGCTTATTAATACAATACATGTGCAATATATCAAAGGGCTCAATTAATTTTCTCGACGTGGTGCGTAGTATACTGTTTGTAGTCTTGAGTATTTCTTATCAATGTAGGTCGGGACGGGTTTCGTTGCGCCTATATTTCCTTTCTTCATTCCTTACCTTTTATGGATCCTGCCTCGTTGAAACAGCGTAATTGAAATGTTCTTTTTGAATCACCAGAATAAAACCTTTGTTTACAAAGGAATGATTAAAGTCGAAACTCAAGTTGGGAATGAAAGAGAGAATGATGAAAAGGTGGAACCCCCTTTTCCTAGCTCTACATTTTACCATTTTATAAAGTGTTAAATGAAGTGAAAATGATTTATTTGCAGCAATTATTATTTTAACATAATCTTACATTTGCTAACAAACATAAAGTAAATTGCCAGGTAAGCATACGAATAACTGAAATAAATATTTAAATTGTTTTATATGCTAGCAGAAGCTAGAAGAAGATGCTATGTTTAAAGGGCCTTCGGAACCTTTGTGTTAAACTTTCAATATATAGGAAAACGTATAATAATATACGACAGTATCTGTACTTGTACAGAACACACATACTCTCTGTGCATATCTATATGAGTTTGTCGTTTGAACTTGGAACGACAGATCGGTTATTTTGGATATGCCGTCGTAATATTACGTAAAAGAAATAACGACATAAACATTGACCTATCGAAATACTTGTACTATAAAATTAATTATTTCAACCGGCTTCTCTTCACTAAATAGTATAAAACAAAGTCGCTTTCTCTGTCCCTATGTCCCTATATCCCTATGTATGCTTAAATCTTTAAAACTACGCAACGGATTTTGATGCGGTTTTTTAATAGATAGAGTGATCGAAGAGGAAGGTTTTTATGTATACATGTGACATCCCACGGGAACGCGGGTAAAACCGCGGGAGACAGCTATTTCTAATAAATCTTATGAATCATTCCAATCATTGTATTGATTTTAATTGGTCTTCTTTATTATTGCAAGTTACTACAGTTCCAGTTTATTATTGATTATAACATGAGCTGTTTTTCAATCCTAATGAGAAATAATTTATGACTTCGTATAATTATTTTTTAAAACCAATCAATACTCAGTACTCAATCTGATTTAAGCTGCAGGCTTTAAAAAAATATGAACGTCATCATCAACTTATATTATGTTATCATAATTGATAACAGCGACCCGTTACTGCGAAAAAAATACAATAAAGTTTTATGTAGATATAACCAAAACAAAATCCATTATTGCGTGACCAAGAATAATATAACCACAATTCACCATAGACCAAAATAAACCATTGATGTACTTTGTAAAATATTATTCATAGTTTTTCAGACTTGAGTGGGCGATAGGAATCCCAATTTCACTAATGTACTTAAGGGCCTCCAATGCTGAGGAAATTCCAAACTTATGCGGGAATTAAAATTTTCATACTTTTTAAATTGGACATGTGTTGAGAGTTAGGCATTGGTAAGTGATACTGGGGATATCTCCTCGCCTTTAATCCTAGGCGTTAATTAGATATCTTCTACCACAATAACCTACATGCCTGCACTAAATATTAGCTGCAAAATGGTGCTAATTTTTTAAGACGTTATCTTGTCGATGAACACATATTTCACCTTGACTGGGGTCAATAACAGTGGCAAAGTTCTGTAAAGCACAAATCGTATACTTAATTACGACAAGTTGACATACCTTTCCATACAATTTTGATAATGGAGTACCAATCATATGGCATTGATTTATTGCCTCATTCATATGGTATTCTTATGCGGAAAGATAACATCAAACTTCAAAGGCGGCAATTACTGTGATAAATGACAATTGTCTTGTCCTCTGAGGACAATATAAATACTCTATCAAGACTGGTGCGATATTGTTTCGCGCCTGTTTATGATCATTAAGAACTATTGTCAGCAACTATACTGATATTTGAATTGAATGCTTCCATAGTCGCCGCAATCTTATCGAGCAGATCGATCGATAGATAAATTTATAGTTAAAGTGATGTGAGTTAACGATCCCTGTCTTGCACTAGACCCATTATAATAAAATAAGTGTGGAAATATTAGTTTTCACATCAAGCCTCGATGACGTCACGACAAGTTTAATATTTGCTTCATGAAAGTTACTCAACATCAGGTTAACTTTACCATATTTAGAGATAGGATGTTAAGCGAATACGTAAAAGTCACAATAGGTAAATCATTAAGCACACGTTAATACGTCACAAATATAACAACAAACCATAAATAGCATTATACATAACAATATATTTATCTCTTGAAATTTTAATGCGTCATCGATACAGAGAAGGAAGTGTGGCTCGTTGAACCAACCAAACACTTGATGCAGCGCCGCCCACGACGAGGACCGACATGACGCCTCCGCCTGTGGCGTCTTCAGAATCGCTATGACGTCGAACTGATTAACACTGCATGAAATAAGATCCCACATCATTTAAATATAGGAGTGGAATGTAAATCATTTAGATGAGTACTTATACTAAATTTGTGAATGTAAGCATATAGGAAGACTGCAGCATCATATAATACCGAGAATATAGAGAAGCACAGAATAGCAAATAATTCATATGGAATAATTGAACGTCAGAATGTAACTACACAAATTGGTGTTTATAATTGTTAATACTGTAGTCATACGTTTTCTTTGAATTTAATGTCATTTGCCCATTTCTTAAATGTGTCTGTATATTTTTTTGGAATTTGATGTGTAACTCAAGGAAGATTATTTCAACCGTGCTTACATACATAGCCATTTTCTTTGCTTCATCTCTTACTGATCTGATTTAAACCTAGTCCACAATTTGTATTTTTATATAAGCAAACTTATTATTTCTCTCAGTTTTGGTTATTCCAACATGTAGTCATAACTAACACAAAGTAATATGATTTATCTCATTGACTGGGGTAAATCTGGGGTAAATAGTAAGCTCATATTCGACTTTTCTTAATGGAAATGTTGGCACACTTGAGAAAATTGTAAAATGAACGAGCTCTAGTTTATTGAAGCAATGCCAATTTTTTCAAACTGTCTGTCAGAATCGAATTATCTGATGGACGTTATACATGCAGCTGTCGAAGAAAGGTAGATGATTGCATAATTTATTGGTATAGTCAGAAGAACAAAATAGCACATGACACTCGCAAACAGGGTTTCAGAGAAACGATACTAATAATCTTTCTGCCCTTGAATGCATTACATATTACAAGAGAATTAGCCGAACTTTAACAGACGCCCTCGACCCCTATTTGGGCAGTCAAGCAGTCATACTGGTGCATAGATCAATTAGAACCCAAAGAACACAGATTGGCAGGGTACTATGTCGTTCCCGACTGTGGGAAGTGTATTTATTGATGTATTTTCAAAAGCAAATCTGGAGTAAAAAAAATAATAGGTTGGGGAAAAAGTTCCTTCGCATTTTTTAAGAAAATTCAAAACATTTTTAATATAGTTTATTAACATTTAACTAAAGTATGTAGGTACCGTTTTGTTGATAACTTTTAGCCATCTTGTAGGTAGGGACATTGCTATATAAATTTTGGAACTTCTGATCAAAATACTGCGACAAGTGGTTTTGACAGTCCTCTCGTGATGTTAACCTGACACTGCCTAATGAATTCTGAAGAGACCGAAACAGGTGGAAATCGGCGGATGCATTAATGCCTCCCAGCCAAACTCTCTTAATTTTTGCTGAGTGGCTAAAGATGTGTGAGGTCTAGCGTTATCATGATGAAAAACCACACCCCTTCTGTTGATTAATTCCGGCCGCTTTCTCTCAACTTCTTGCTTTAATCTCATCAGTTGTTCGCAGTAGAGTTCAGAATCGATGGTTCTGCCTGGTGGTAACAGCTCATAATGAATAATGCCCTTCCAATCCCACCACACACACAGCATCACCTTGTTGTGAGTTAACCCGGGTTTCGCCACAGTCTGTGAAGCCTGATTGGCCTTTGACCACGACCTTTTTCGCACGTTCTTGTCGTACGTGATCCACTTTTCATCACCAGTTATCAGCTTCTTCAAAAATAGTTCGGTTTCATGACGTCGTAATAAAGAATCACAAATGAGTACACGGTTCATTAGGTTTCTTTCAGTGAGCTCGTGAGGTACCCAAATATCTAGCTTTTTTGTGTACCCAGTTTTTTTCAAATGCGCCAAAACTGTTTTTTTTTTTTTTTATCATATATATTTTTTATTTTATTTTATATATCTTTTATATATCTGATATGCCGATCTTGCTCCACTTTTTCAAAAATGGCATCATTTTATCCGTAATGGGGCGATCAGAGCGACGTGCATCTTTGACATCAAAATTTCCGGATTGAAAACGCTTAAACCAAATTTGTGCTATTCTCACAGACACTGCACCAGGTCCATAAACATCGCTAATTTTTTTCGCGGCTTGCGTTGTATTTTTACCTTTTTTGTAGTAAAATTTTAAAATGGATCGAATTTCTCCATTAGATTCACTCATCTCGGCGGTACGAATACAAATGCAAATCACACATTTTCCTAATTTGAATTTGGAATTATGTTCTTTAAAATTTAAACTTTCAATGATACCAAAACCAGCCAGATACAAATAGTATAGCCAAAGAGATTTTATTACAAGTTCATACATACTATAATGCGAAAAGACTTTTTCCCCAACCTAATATTTAAAAATAAACAAGTGTAGTCATCGTCGCTCGCTACCACAATAAAATGGTGAAAATTGAAAGACTGTGGAAATTTTCATATGAGCTTGTTAGGTATTAATATTATCAGCTACAGTAAGTTGATCGTGAAGTCATCACTGGTTATAATGTCCCATAATATAATAACTTATTTGTTTGTAGAGTGGGCTGAATCAGTACGATACCTATTAGATAATTAAGATCTTTTCTATAAAAAAAACGTCCTCAACAAAGTTTTTTTTATTCAGCCAATGCGAAAACATTAATCAAAGTGTTTGATACCCTAGTAACATCATTTATCCTTCAAAGCAATTATTTTCAAAGAGATTTTATCTAATAGAAAGGCCCTGGTCATGCTTCGAAGCTTTTAAAGTACCTTTTGAAACGGCTACAATCCGTTGTTTAGTACCTACGTACATTTGATTTACTCAAAGCAAAATCTATAATTACGATGATGGCTTTACCATTCATGATGCTTATAAATAGACCTTTGTTTTCGCACACAACGTACTAAACAAGAGTTGTGAGAAAACCCAATGCGTAACCCTGATTCTCAATCTACAATATATCCAAAACAGCCATTAAGCACGTAGCTACATATAATTTAATATTTAGTAGAAATCTTAGTCACCAAACACTAGGACTTTTCAGGTTTTGAGATCATATTATGACAATTAGATACCAGCGGGGACTATATCCACATTCTCAGATATAATAGTATACATAACAATATAAATATAATATAACTAGCTGTCCCACGCGGTTTTGCCCGCGTTCCCGAGTGATATCACATTTTCCCGGGATAAAAAGGTAGCCTATGTTATTCCAGGATATGCTCTATCTATGTGTCAAGTTTCATCCATATCCGTCTAGTAGATTTTGCGTGAAAGAGTAACAAACATGCTTAAATTAAATACAAATCATTCCTCTTTATAATATTAGTATACATATAAGACTTTCTTATGTAGTATGTAGTTTATTTTGCCATAAATGGGCATTGTAAAAGTTAGTGACGGTAGGTATATTTTTTTTTGTATACTGAATATGCTAAAGAAATCCCCAGCTATTATACAAAAAATGTCGGCGCAGTGATACAACATTTTTTGTCCATGATAATAACAAAACGACTGGTTTAATTGTTGCAGGTTACAGCGCCCAAGTTCCCTGTGGTGATCAAGATAGGACACGCACACAGCGGCGTGGCCAAGGTGAAAGTGGACTCCTTGGCCGACTTCCAGGTAACGTGCCGGTTCAATGATGCTACGAGCTTTAACAATTACCTATTGTATTATGTTTATTTCAAATTTCAATCGAATTCACGTGGTTGATATTTTGGTAAATCAATGAACATATCCCATTTTAGCACGGGAATAGTTTACGACTCATGTTTTACAAACTTGCATTTATGTGCTTCAGGATATAGCCGGTGTTGTGGCAATGTTGGGCACTTACTGCACAGTGGAGCCATACATTGACGCCAAATATGACATTCATATACAGAAAATCGGCACTAACTACAAAGCTTTTATGTGAGTATCATCTGTTTTTAATAGACCAGAGTCTGGCGCCTGCGACGCAGTTAAAAGTCTGCATTTCTGATTACAAATAAAACGGCACTGCGCAGGCGTTGTGAAAAATAAAAATATTAAATTTATATTTCAGAATTATTACGTAAGATCAGACATTCATCAAAAATGTTTATGTTTTCAGGCGTAAATCTATATCAGGTAACTGGAAGACTAACCAAGGATCTGCTATGTTGGAAGCTATCGGCATGAACGATAGATATAAGATGTGGATTGATGAGGTAACAAATAATACCCATAATTTTAACAAAATCGACATTTTAGTTCCTTACAGGAACTAGTTCATTAAAGAATTACCAGTATCAATTTATTATACTTACTTAATTTTGCTGTGGATATCAGCCGCAGTAAAGTATATGTTCAGAGATTTAGGTGCACCCCCGTCAGTGTTTGCTTAGCTTAAGATATCCAAAGGACATGACTATTGGTAGGTACTGAATTAAAGTCTAAAAATAAACATGTTGTAACAGTGCTGCAGAGAAGACTAATGTTGTAGTCTTTTTTGACTATCAAATATTAATTGAATTTTTATCTGCTTTATATTGATGATATTTGTGATTTATGGCAATGGGTGTAATTTACCCGAATAAATGATTTTTAAGCAAAGTATATCTTATATTTTTAGGTAAGTGAAATCTTTGGCGGTTTGGAAGTATGCGCTCTGGAACTAGTTGTGGGCAAGGACGGGCGTGAGCACATCATCGAACTAAACGATTCCGCCACCTCGTTCATGGGAGACTCGCAGGAAGAAGACCGTCGCCATCTTGCTGAGCTTGTATTGCAGCGTATGCAGGTAGTAGTTTTCTTTGTCTTCTATGTTTGTTTGACAGGCCAGTTGGCTTGCATTTCATTTCATTTCATTCATTTCATTTCATTTCGACTGCCAAACCGAAGGTCGCGGTTTCGATTCCCATCCAGGACAAACATTTGTGTGCATGAACATGTCTGTTTGTTCTGTGTCTGGGTGTAAATATCTATATAAGTATGTATTTAGAAAAAAATACATATTATATGTAGTATATCAGTTGTCTGGTTTCCATAGTGGTTCCTTAGTTTGGGACTAGATGGCTGTGTGTAAAGAATGTCCCAGGATATTTATTATTTATTTATCTATTTATGTTAGGAGAGTTTACTTACAACAATCTGTCCTGACGTCATTGGTCATTATCGAAAATATTAGTACATTCTTAATTAAATTAAAGTAAAAAAAAGTTTTTTTTTTCTTTGATAACTATGATTATTTCCTAGAAGGATGAATTTGAAACATCTCACGCAACAAGAAGATTTCTTATTGACCTACTTATATTAAAAATCTGCAGTCAAGGCGGCGTGAGCTATCTCAGTGTCCACTTTTAACACCTTGCCATTATCATTCCAGTCTGTATGCCGCCCGGGTGTAACAAAGACAACATCCCGGAGCTCTGTGTCTGGCAGCTCGGTGGCAGGGTCGCCCGAGGAGCGCTCGGTTAGCATGTTGCCGGGTGGGGCCGGGGGAGGCCCCCCCAGCGGGCCCCCACCAGCGCCGCTGGCCACCGCCGCCAGCATCGACCGCCCGCTGCCGCCCATACCCGCCGAGCCGTCGCAGCCGCCGCCGCCACCACTCACACGCCGCGACTCGCAGGGTAACCGCATCGCACCTCTCATGCTATTTATTTTAACTTTTACTCTATAGAAATGTGAAGAAATCCACTCTACATTTTATCTCTACGCATCTTATTTGAAAAGCACTCAAGATTTTTATTAACTTATGTTTCTGATTTACCATATACTATCTGTTTATATCTATTTCAGCATCCCAATCATCAACTGTGTCGTCAGCTTCCGCGGCACCGAGCACCGTGAGCAGTTCAGCCCCGGGAGCTGCCGAAGCTAAAGCGGGATCTGCATCGGGACGCGGAGGCTTCGCCCGCCAAGGCTCTCTCAGCGCCACCCTTACAGAAGACGCTGAAGATACCATGAAGAACTTGCGCAAAACATTTGCAGGCATTTTCGGAGATATGTAGACTGCAGGGAAAGCGCATGGCGCAGCGTAGTCGGCTATTGTCTACGATCACAAAAGAAGAAAAATATCTGAACAACTGAACTTCAAAAAAGTAAAAGATTATTTTTTGACCAGGAGTTGAGCCAATTAAAGCCAGAATTTCATCGAAATACATACTCACGACAAATGACAAAATTAGCAGTGCAACTTTGCAAAGAATAATAGAATATAAAATCTTTGTTTGTAACGGTCAACCTATAAAAAGGACCTTTCTGATTTTTCGTTGAATATGAAATAATCAAAGTAGATTTATATTCATAAGGATAATAAATCGATACACCATCAGTAAATTTATATCCTAAAAACGTTACGAATCTTAAATAGTTGACAGTTTGCAGGGACCATCCCTCTAACCCGTGCCTCTAAACGAGAACAGTAAAGTGCAACCATGTAAGAAACTGAAACTTAAGCATAGTTTTAATGTAAAATAACTATAGATTTTTTACAATAAGTTTATTATTAAATATGAAAATACGAATCAACTGAGCTACATTGTGATGGAACCCGTTCGGTACGCGCGGCGTGCGTCGCGTCGTCCACTCTAGTATCTCTCTCTTCAACTCCTTCTCACACTCGCTGCACCTGCTATTTGTAGGGAACGGTTCAATATGACGGACACTTGTTTCGATACACTGTTCATTCATAACTTTTCCGTAAAGACAAATAATAATCGATGGCAATAACTAGAATTGAAACGTAAGATTCGAGTATTATTTTACTCGAACTTCCATAAAAACGAGTGAGCGTTTAGAAAATGATGATGGGACTACCTTTGTTTTTTAGGTCTACTCATTGAAATTCAGTTCGTTATCCTGTTAGATCTAAATTGTTGAAATTAGGATGTGAGCAATGCTATTAAAGACAATATTGTTAAATGCAAGAATTGATCCACATTTTATATATTGTATCTTATTACTAGTAGTATCTCATAGGTTTTAAGAATCTTGTTACATGTAATCCCTTGGATGTGTGTGTACTGTTGTATGCTTTATATTTTGGCTATTATGTACAATCGGTTATCCTTTTTCCTTGATAAAGAACTTACAAACCAAACATTTGTACTTACCTAATGATTTTCATCTAGGTTTAATGTTTGACAAGAGTCTGTAATTCAGTAGACGGTTAGGAAATTTTTTTGATTATGATTTCTTCATACGCCGCATGGACTTTAGGAACACACCTACGAAAATTGTACGTAGAAGCATTTTCCAATTATTTCATGCATAGTAATTGTGGAAATGCGAAGAGCTTGTTGTCAACGATTGAATGTGATGTGTGGTCATATCATAAAAAGTCGATTTTACCCATCTTTGCAAGTGCGTTGTGCTTTGAATTATAATATTTAAATTAGGCTACATTATAAGAATATTATACCAATTCTTTAGCTAATGCGAGAAGTAGATACATTTTTATAAGTAGTTGATTAATTTAATCACGGTGGTATTTTCTTAGAACATCGTCAATTTGTTTTAAGTGTTTTTATATAACAACAGATAATATTACAAATTTATTCAGTGCCCAGTTGTTACTGTAGTTTTTACAACGAAAATAGTTATACGTATACAAATGTAAGTTACATAACTTATTAATTTAAGGGAGTCGATTCCTACGAGAGATAAGTAGTTTACGCGTTAAGTTTGATCAGAACAATATGTACCTGGATTTATTTATATATTATTTATGTAGTTTGTTTGTTAGCATAACATTATATACCTCTGTAATAAGCATGGCATGTTCGTATTAAATAATTTGTAAATGCACTCTTAGCTAGAATTCGACACGATCCTTATTATTAACATCCACATCGTAGCTACGTGTTACTTGTAAATACGTGTCTATAAAATGCGCAATTAGATTATTATCATTATCATATACATAGCCTTTACCTCTATTACATTGTTTATTTGATACATAAACATAATTAACCTTCATAATGAATAATTCCATTGTTTTACTAACAATTTACTTGTAGTTTACATTTACATTGGTTTTGTGATTCAACGTTTGTTAACTGTTAAGATATTTTTAATATATAAACACTGAAATTAATATAAAAGCTGTTGTTGTTGTTGCTAACGAGTTATACAATATATAATCAATATTGGAATGATGGATAATCTTTCTTAAGATATGTCACGGTAAAAAAAAAAATGTAGAAAACTATACTACTCAATCTTAAGGGAATTTCAGTTCCTCTTTGGAACAATTTATCGTGGCTTAATCTTCTATAGGTAATATAATTATAAAGGACATGGTTTGTCACAAAATTGATGGAGAAAATATTGGATACTTACAACATTCTTGTAATAATAACATAATACAGGTTAATGGTTAATTAATCAACCTCATTTATAAAGTAGTACATACAGTATTTTATATGAAGGTGACATCCATGTCTTAGTTCGGATGGAATATGTTAATGGAATTTGAATGCATGTTAATCTATATAATATGAATAATAAATACCTCTTTTGGTAAATCAAAAACGAAATAACTGGTGATTTTATTTCTCGTTATAATTAAGTTTTGGGAAGTAAATAGATGCATAGGTACACGCTGATTATTTGCTAATACATCATAGATACCTGATGATTATAACCAATTTTTAACCAAAACTCATTAAAATCTTGGTACATGTTATTGATGATTATCATACCTCAGTACCTATATATAAATATTTTTTATACCACTTGGCCCGACAAACAAGCAGACGGTCTACCTGATGGTAAGTGGTCACCGCCGCCTATGGACATTTGCAACACTAGGGGCATCGCCAATGCGTTGTCGACCCTGAGACGTGAAATTGTTAAGTCTCATGTGCCTGTAATTCCACCGGCCCCCTTACCTTTCTAACCGAAACACAGTATACAAGTGCACTACTGCTTCACGGCAGAAATGGGAAAAGTGGTAGTACTTCCCCGGACGAACTCTGCATTAAGCGCTCTACTACTCTGAAATAAAGACAAATTAGCAGTCATAGACCTAAAAAGAAGACTCTTAACACATACCTCTATATCAAGCGGCTTCCATTGACACTACCCACTGTTACTTCATTGACTACTGCGATAACGAACTCTAACTCTGCATGTTATGAGTTAGTTTGGTTCGCTAGTCGGATAGTGGTGGTGCTTCAGCTTAAAACAGGCTTTACTCGAAAAAAGTACTCAGCTTCAGATTCAAACATATATTTTAGTAATACAATTTTTAAAAAGAACAATAAATTCTAAAATTGCAAAGAATCAAGAAAGTATCAAATTACGTATGGGTGCCTAAAATGAATCATGATTCCCATAGTGCGAGAATCTTATGTTTTAAGAATATATCCATGAAAAACGCGACTAATTATTAGCAATCCAAATAAAATATACTTTATATAGAAAAACTACAAGCATATAACATTAAGAGTAGCCAACAGGGTCCATTCCAGTATTGAGGCTATAGTTGCGATACATGCCAGCTGCGGCAAGGCGGTTCGTGAACGTCTGACCCGCCGGGAAGAATACCGACGTTACGGTGTGAATACCTGTGGAATTGAAGGGCAAGCAATAACACACTAATATCATCAATCTTTCAGTGCACAACTAAACTACATCACAGGAGCCTTACCACCACTTCTTGTTGCCAACGTTACCTAACATGTGCCTTAAGCACGAACATTTTTCGTAAACGTCGCGAAGGCCTATTGCATTGGTTTTTGGCGAACTTGATTCCATGACGCTACGCTTGCGATAAATGTTCGTTTATCGTTATTAAATGTTCGTTGGCCTCGGTTTCTGTCAAGTGTACATTATGCTATTTTTTTGCCATAAAAACGATTGAATTCCTAGTTGAATAACACTAAGAGTTCGTGATAGGCCCCCAGGTCAATTGAACGACGAAGCAATAAGATAAGGTCTCATTTAGAAAGAATAATGTAAAGACATTTAATTTTAATAACTTTATTGCCACAAAAAAGAAATCCTAAGTTACAAATAATGCACATTCTTAAATGAGATTGATAAATCAATGGCAAAGGGATAAGGTAAGCTGTAACATTCATGTCCATGCTGCGTTGTTTTTCACTTCATCCTTATTTCATAATTCTAAGATAAAATTCTTTAAATAAAATACCAGTCTTTAAAAAAAATACTTGTAAAGTGCATACGTGATGAATGTGTAGATATATGTAAGCTATTAGGTTACAGAGATCTAGGCATTATGCTATTCTCTATTATTATTAGGTATTTATTTAGGTTTATAACTAGCATTATTTGTGACACAGTCACTGTTGGTTATGGGATTAACCTATTAATCTAATAACTAGTATGTGACATGATGATTCTAGCTTATTCATATGCGTATTATGAATCTGATATTATAAAGATTTTCTTGGGGTGGCATGTCTATTTTGACAACCCATTATTTTCCAATTTCAATAAAGCCTGTTAATATTTATATGTTACTAGACGTCCCCCGCGGTTTCACCCGCGTTTATCGATATTATATGTATATAGCCTATTACCATCTGCGAAAAATTCCGCGTGGAATGGTAATCGGGACAGGACTTGTCCCGATATGTTCAGTAGTTTTGAGGTGATGGTACGTCAAAGGAACCCTTTATATTTTATTTATAATTAGAAGATTGAGCTAGCGCTGGCTCTACCAGAGCCTAAAGTTTAGAGCTATGGTATATGTAAATATGGCAAAAAAAATCACCAACGAATCTTTAAATCAAAGAAATGTTATACAGAATAAAGTGTCTATATTTACAAAATTAATAAATAATATAATAATAATTACTAAAAGTCTATTTGGTTCTATCTTCTCGACAGACATACGGACAAAACTAAATTATAGGGTACTTTGTTTCATTGCAGTACCCTAATAATAAACAACAGTGAACCACACAATAGTCTCTATTGTAAGCAAAATGATTATGTTTAAAGTACATAGAAAGTCACAAAAGTGCACCAATGCCAAGAACTTAACGTATAATGCTATTCATCTTAATATATATAAATCTCGTGTCACAATGTTTGTCCTCAATGGACTCCTAAACCACTTAACCGATTATAATAAAATTCGCACACCATGTGCAGTTCGATCCAACTTGAGAGATAGGATAGTTTAAATCTCAAATTATAGTCGCAATTTTAATTTATTGCTAATTATTTGTCTGTTATTATTTGACAGTCACAATTATCTGTTAACTCCAAATGATTCTAAGAGATGTCGATACCTTTCGACTGGGTTGAGTAAGTCATCAATAGATGGCGCTGCTATGGTAAATCTACGAACGTGTCATATAAGCTACAATTCAATATCATGATTACCACGTGTTATTGAGGCTAATGTATAAATTAAATTTATTTTGTAGTAAACGAAATACCGTGAAATTCAATTATTTCTTCTTTTTTAATACGGCTGGACCGATTGGAATGTTTTTTTTTGTTTGCGTTTGGGTGGTGCCCTGGATGGTTTAGATTCACAATTGGACCCGGTAGGTGGCGCTGCGAGCGAATTCCTGCATTTTTGTATGGACTTATTTCGACAGAACGACGTCTGTCCGGGCAGCTAGTTGTCTTATAAAATATAACATACATTAATTATACTGTACGTATACACAACATAAAGTTTGCGTTAAATTGGAAAACTTAACATATTTTGTAGTTAAAATAAAACATGTATAAAAAACAAAGTTACAAAATAAATAAATATAAATTGGTCTTTTAAATAGGGTACTTATAAGAAAATTAAAAAAAAATGCAGAACTTTATTTTTCTTATTGAACGCGAACTTTTTTGTTGTAGGGGAGACCAGGGATGAACGTAACAAAATTCAATTTTCGTATATTATCTTACAGACCTCACGGAATATCAAAATTTTAATGGGTTCACGTGATAGGTTGATCTTTCAACAATCTTTTAGGACTAACTTAAATACGACTGACATAACAAATTTTGAGAAAAACGGCTAAACAAACAAAAAAAAATCTGTTACCACCATCCCGACCCCTGGGGTTGGTTGTAACAGTGTAAAGGGATGGTTGTAACATTGCAAATAAAAACAAATATACTTTTATAATCAACGTATTTATTTCAAATCAGCCTTTTAGGTTGCACATTAATATCACAATTATTAAAAATATTATACTTTCATGGTTTCCCTAGTATATTGTTATGTTTCATAACAATCTTCTTTAATAATCAATATAATCTAATGAGATCTTATTCAGATAAGCAATTATGGCACACATAACTAACTTCGTTGTTAGTGCAATCTACATGGGCCCACCGATGACATTCAAGGCATTGCACCCATTTTTCATTTGACTTACTGTTTGAAAAGGATTCCACACACACTAAACAAAAATAATCTTCGCTGTCTGAATTATCACTATCCTTAGTTTTTTAGCATCCTTTTTCTTCTTCAGTGTTTTTTTAATATTTTTTTTATTAGTTTTCTTGACAACTGAAGCCTTTGGCTTTGGTGTCTCTTTAGTATTCTGCAAAATTGGTTTCTTAACTTCTTTGGCTCTAAGCTTCCTTTCTTCTTGTTCTTGAATTTCTTTCTTATTTGGAGTATCGGTCATTATTGCTGTTTTCCTGCCTTTCCTTCCCTTTCCATTATTCTTCCTGGGCCCTGCCTTTGGTAGAGGTTTAACTTCATAGGGACTAAACGATGTCATTGGGACGTCTTGGACACTGACTGAAGAGGTAGATGGAACGTGCAAATTATCAGACGATGTCGATGGAATAGATACATTTGCTTCAAAAACAGTTGTTGATGGCAAGACCATTGATGTAGGCAAAGTTGATTCAGGAGGCGTTTTTGGCAGTAATGGGGAAGCTGGTGTAGCGGATGAAGCTGCCAATGGTGGTGTCACTAATGGTGTGGGTGTCATCAAATCACGCTGGAGGGGTAGCAAATTATCATCCGATACTGCTTGCACGTTTAATGACGATGAAGAGGGAATTGTTTCAGTCTGACGTCTTGTTGGCGGAATCTGGTCTGAAGGCCTACTAGAAACTGCAATATCTTCTAACGGTCGATCAGTGACTGAGCTGGGTAAGAAGTCGACATCTGTAAATACTTGTGTATTGACTGGCCATATCCCTGTGCATGCAAAACCTGCTTGTATATTTCGCGGTGTTACAGCGATCGGAAAGGAGTCTCGGACGATACTAGGAATATCATATATTGTCATAACTTTCCCAGGGTTTGATCTCATCCAGTTGTCACAGCATGCATTCACGGTTTTTTTCAGTGGTCCAAATACACTACGATCAAGCGGCTGCATCTTATGTGTGCAGTGCGGTGGGAACGTCAACAGGACTATGCCAGAGTCTCTGCAAAAGTCAATATTCTTTAGTGCTATATGGGAGCTGTGGTTGTCTAACAGAAGAATGCATTTATTGTCTTTAGATGGTCTTGCATGAGTCTTAAAATGATTAAAAAAGATGGAGAAATCATCTTCCTGCATCCAACCACTTCCATTCGCACTTCCAACCGACCCATGGGGTGCGTCACGAATGAAATGATCTTTAAATCTTTGTCTCGGGAATATGAACATCGGAGGAATACTGTTTCCAATGGCGTTAACTGCAGTCGCTACTGTAACCAGCACGCCACGCTCTGCAGATGTGACTGAACTTACTTGCTTGGTCCCTCTTCCTGCTACTACTCTGTTTGGTTTCTGTACAGTAGTTATGCCAGTTTCATCCATATTCCATATAGCTGATGCAGTATAATTGTCTCGCCCTAGTATCTCAGTATAATGTTGAAAGAACAATTCAACATTGCTTCGATTAAAGCTCGTCGCTCGGGCAATACTGGTTGCTTGCGGGGCTCTTATCGATAATCTCGGATTGCGGCGCATAAACAATCTCAGCCAGTCATCGCCAGCACATTCATTGGCCCTCCACGAGCTAGGAATTTCTTTATTATATTTAATCGCTAATTGAAACGCTAGTTTTCGTACTTCTTTGGTTGTTAATCCGTAATTAATTTGGGAACAATGAAGTAAATACTCGGCCAGTATTTTTTCTTCACCGTCATTAAAAACTCTTCTTTTCGAAAGGTAGCCTACAATTGGAAGACTTGTTGAGCCTTCTTCAAGCAGTTTTTTCTTCTTTTGCACATATCTATATAAAGTTACATGGCACAGCTGATATGAATTTGCAGCATCTCTAAACGGTACTTTTCTGAGAAGAACTTCTTCTGCAGCCAAATCCATTATTTCTGCAAGCCTCTACTGGTCGTTCGTTTATGTATATTAGGCATTCTGGAATAAGAAAATATATCCGTAGTACTGTGTAATATTAAATAATTGATAAAACACGCTTATACATATCACAATTATAATCGGGATGAAAGTAACAAGTTGTTACTTTCATCCCTAGCTTAAAATTTTCCCGATTTCGACAAACACGTGCTTATAACCGTAAATAACCGTTAGAACGATACTGTATCGAATGCCAAAATAAAAAGGTCAATAGTTATGCTATTATACTGATACTTGACATGCAAGCTATAACTAACCATTATATAAATAAACTTACTTTAAAAAAATGGTCAAAACTTACTTTCGGTGTATTTTTGCGCCATTGACTCGCTACGTACACAACCTGACAGCACAGCACCGTCAATGCAACTGAGGTAAGAGCGGGGCTCAAAATGGGGCGTATGGGTGAAACAAACGTCAGTGTGGCCTACATAATTCGTTCAGAAACTCGTTTGTTACGTTCATCCCGTGTTACTTACATCCCTGGTCTCCCCTATGTACATACCCATTTATGCATAAAATTAAAATAATACTTCACTTACAGGCTTAGCTTAAGCCAAACACCTACTTTACTACACAGTTTGAACCTTATTTATATGGTTGAGGGTCTAGACCAGTGTTGAGCGAGTAGTTCCGGTACATTCCTGCTTCGGCCAAGTGGTTTGAGAACCGCTGACTCTTCGGGTAATACACTGTCGGCACCGAATGCCAGCCTAAAAGTATTCATTTTACAACACTATCATTTAATTTTGAATTTATATTTTGATTAAATTTTATTAATAAGTTGGTAAAAAACAAGTTTACAAAAATTGCACTTTTTTTATACTTTGAACTCCGTAACACCCTTAAGTAACAAAGAGTGGTGCGATTATGGATAATTTAATTAAAAAATTGATTACCTGGAGGATACCATCCATATTCACTGGCAGAGGTTCTATAAAACGGGTGCTGCTTGCTCACCTGGGAACCGTATCCGTTGAACCAATCTGAAATAAAATGAAAATTCTTGTAATCAAGTTGTGCCTTCACAAGAACTTATGAATAGTCTGAAAATACCAGTTCAGAAAGTCGTTTTTACAGAGAGCGGCCAACAATAAACTTCAATTACTTCAAAACGAACAATTTATTTAGTCTCTGGAAATATTTACGTGTTAGCGGATGTGAATAAAAAAATATAAATGACTAATAGAAAACCAAAATCCAAAGTTAACCTGTAATTAATAAATCCCTTTTTTAATTCAATAGACTTTTTTATCCAGGATGTGATGATCTGGACAGCGAAGCTCTCAAGGCCCAGAAAATAATAGGCATTCCAATATATATCTTATTACTTTTAGACTTAAAATCTATAACCATGTACAGACGAACATGGCAATACTATAAGAACTCCTTGTTGACGACGAAACTTTAAAAAGTAGAACCCGCATACTGGACAAAAAGGGCAACGTTCGAGGATCAATGACACTTTATTTTGTGTGTTGAATTTTGATCTCCTTTTTAAATATATAATACTTAATTACTATGCAAATCATTTATCTTGCACATAATTACCTATAAATGCGAAAACTTGAGCGTGTTTTTGTTTTTACTTAGCTTCGTAACAGCTGACACGATTTCTAAGAAATTTTGAAGAAATAAATTTTTATTTTTATAAAATTTTTCTCGTTCGCTCTAGTATTTAAAACCAGAACAAGGTTGCGATCACTTGATATACATTTAGTTTTTGAAATGATATTATTCTTTTGATAATGCTTTTAATACTTTCATCTTTTCAAATATACTTCTGCCTATTTCTGAGGTCAGTATATCCTTTGGGTTAGTAAATGCAGGTTTTAGCAGATTGGATTTAGAAACAATAATTTCCCCAAAATTCATCGAGAAACTAACGATTTTTCTAGAATAAAAAGTGTTTTTATATCCATTATAATTTGTTGAAAAAGGAAGAAAACCTATTCAGCCTATTCTAGGATAAATCGACACAATAATAGTTGGAAATGTCGGTCAATGAAAACATCAAGAGGAAACTTTACCACGATGCTAGGATACTTTATAGTGGGTACTCGCTTGGGTGAAACGTTTCCCTGCTGCGTTTTACCACCCTACCTACCCTCCAAATTTCATGTTCTTGGCACCTAGTCTCTAGCTGGGTATCTCAGGTTTACACTCTGTGTTGATCTCTCAGTCAGTCAGCTCAGTATGCTAAATTTAAAACTAGCTGTCCCCCGCGGGCGGTGGGATGTCACATTTATTATACATAAAAACCTACCTCTTCAATCACTCTTTCTATTAAAAAAAACCGCATCAAAATCCGTTGCGTAGTTTTAATGATTTAAGCATACATAGGGATATAGGGACAGAGAAAGTGACTTTGTTTTATACTATGTAGTGAAGATATCTGACTCCATGGCTTCATACTAGACATATGTCAAATGTAGGTAATTTCTAGATATAAATAAATAAGCTAAACTACCAGTAAACTAAAAAAATTATACTCACGTGGATGTTCAAATCTTTTAGGGAGATTGCAAGTCACAAACATATCTGACGTTTTAATTTCTGGCTTTTTGATCTCATTTTGAAGACAGGCTTTTTCCACGCAAGTTGCTGAGCAGAACCCTGGCTGTGGTTCCTGTTGTGGAGACTCTTGATTGCTCATAATCAATTAAATGTGTATGCGAAAAGATAAAACCAAATCGCAAATAATACTAAAAAGCTGAACAATCGATTAAAAAATAGTAGCACCTACAGTCGCAATACACGATTTGATTGAATTATGTATAAACAATGAGGTTGCTAGGATACCTTTTTCTATAGAAACAGGTTATTGCTCTTGATCTAGTAGGTTGAAGATACACAAATAAGTCTCTAGACTCTTTAAAGACAATTATTAATTATTGACCAAAAGTTTTTGAAAATTAAATAAAGCAGAATAATAAATTATAGTTATTATTTTGGGCATATGATGAAGTGAAAAAGTTACAAACAAATAATATACTTAGTTAATATAGATATATGTACTGTTAAAATATTTAATTAACCACAAAGAGTATAATTGGAAATACTGATGAGTTATTTGGAATAATAGAGTTTACTCAACGAGTACCTTTATCTAATACCGATACGTAAAATATAAGGTGTAGCGTACACTCTAACGATTTGTCCAAATTTTAATATATGTTTTTTTAACCATTTTTGCCATTTAGGCAGACGAACGCACATACATACACTCAGAGACATGCATTGCAGCTTTGCTACAGAATATTACATTAAATTTTTCCGTAGTCCAAAATTTGTATAAAATGTACGAACCCACCCATGTGATCTTAGGTTTTCCCAGCATTCAAAATATCATAAATTTATTAGGTGATAATAGATTTAAAAAATCCAGTAAGTTTTTAATCTTTGCCCCAAATTTCATTAAATTCCATTCAGTCACGCGCGCTTCATCGTCATCATAAACATCCAAACCTGCTCATTCTGTCTCACTAAAATTGTAAATGCGAAAGTTTGTGAGGATTCTCTTTTTCGCTTAAACTACCAAACGAATTTGAATGAAACTTGGCCGATAGATAGAGAATATATAGATCATTAAAAGTAACATATATATATATATAAATATATGACGGAAAAATCAAACATTCCCCGGGAACGACAACAAGTCGTAATATTAGTAGGATTTATTGAACATTCACTAACTGGTGTAAGTCGAGACGAGTAATTTTGGACTTCTGAGCGGTTTTGGGGACTTCATTGTAGTAAGTAATTGAAATGAAATGAAATATTTATTCAAATAAGTCTTCACAGGCCCTTATGAATAGTCAAACTCTAACACCGGTTCGGAAGGTTGCTTTTACTGAGAAGAGCAACTTCTCAACTCTCAAGAGAATAAACTCGGCAATTACTCTTTTCAATATAATATTTTGTATATAAAGATGTGCCCTGCTGGAGCGAGTGCTACACCCAAGCATTGACATTATTAAAATAATTGTTATTAATACCTGCTATTTTATGTTCTGTGCAATTCAAAAGTACTATTAAACTGTAGGGGCTATAGGGAACAGTATACGGTGAACTTATACTCATTGGGCATGCATTCAAGTGAATATATTAGCTGTTATCAACGCTATCAGGACGACAACCGACAGTAAAAGAGTGGGTGCCTATCGCAACACCTCCTGCCCCCATCGAACAGTTGACTGGAATCATTTGACTAACCGATACTATTTAAAATTAAAATTTAATAATAAAACCTTTTTGTTCAACAAATTTGAAGCATTTGCTTCTAAAAAGGTCCTAAACATAAATTTCAATGTCAGAATTTACGCGTGACATGCGCACCACAAACCTTATTAAATTATTTAAATGTAAATGTATTTTAAATTAACAATGAAAACTATAAGTGTACAGGAACCAATTAATTTAAAGGTGGTGAGATTTGAATTAGATTTTACCACTTTGACACCAGAGAAGCCGAGGTCTGTCAAGAAACCTCGGAAGATAAAAATACCCCACACTAAATATATCCGGCAGCAATCAGCTGTTCCACCAGCACCATTTATTAATACCAGCTCTCAGGTAACTATTAACAATTATTTAGCATATTTATTTTAGTATATCGTACCTATGTATTCGTGTATTAATCATATTTATGAATTATGTAATGTATTGTTTCAGTATTTATTTCCTTAAATGTAGGTTTTTTTATCTATTTCAATTGTCTTGACGTGTAACACCTGCCACCCTCTTTTATATCCTACAAATATTAATATATTAGATACATATACCCTCTGGAAGAAATTCTCGCAGTGATTTATAGCATAGTATAACAGAAATGCGGCAATGTTTTATATTATTTTGAGATTCAACGTTATTTAATTACTAAATCGCTCAAGAGCCGTAACAATGGGTTTACAAGTAAATCCGGATAATAAAATATAAATTTACTAAACTAAACTATAAATGGGTTGGGTAACGATGGTTTTTATCTCTATATTTTTGAAAGTTTAATGCTTACTTTAAGTTGAGAACTTGTATTTTTTGTCTGATTAATAGGCAGTTTAATATGTACCTACATAAAGTAAATCCATAATTGGATGCAAATACCAATTATTTATATTTTGTGAAGAAAATAAATAGATACAAAGTAATAAATTAATTATATAGAAACGAGAAGTGAAGGATCTTGTAGAAGATTTGTTGAACGACCTCTACGCAGAACAACGAGATTGGAGCAGCCATAGCGCTATCGATTGCAGTCATGGGTATGATTATACAAACATTTACATAAGAAAGTAATAAGACAGAATTATTTAGTACCTAATACCAGTCAGACATATTACTGTGTATTCGCCAAAGCGGAGAGCTTAGCGAAACTGTGTGGAGCTACAATTATTATGTACAGCGTAGTAGTCTCGTTACGCACACCATTCTTCAAATAATATTTCATTTGGGTCATACATTCTCCATTAACCTTCAGCGCGATTGGCGATTGAACCCTTGGATGCGAGAAGGTGCCTCTCCGTTTGAAGCATGAAGGTAAGCGGAGAAGAAGTGGGGAAACACTCCGGGAGAAGTGAAAACTTGAACATTAACGTTGTGCATTTTTATCCTCTTACGAATTTTCGATCAGGTCACGTGTCCTGACGCGAGTTTAACATTTTATACCCATTCCAAGAAAAGTGCTCAACGCCGGTAATAAAGTTTTCACTTCAATAACGAAGCCTATTGACAAGACATTCGGTTTCATTGCTAGATACCCAGACTGCCACACCACAGGCCGATAGGTTCGATTCTCATCCAAGACAAACATTCCTTTGAATGTACATGTTATGTTTGTTTTGTCTGGCAGTAAATATCCTTATAATTATGTGGCAAGAAAGGAATTGTATATGTCGTATGTTAGTTATCTGGTTTCCATGATTCAAGCTCTGCTTCATTGGGATCAGATGGCCGTGTGTTTACATGTTCCAAGGTATTTATTATTGGTATGGTATTATTACTTATATCTATGAATGTCTCTTCTTCTCTCTACCCATCTCCACTTTGGCAGATTCGGGCTTTTATCTTTGCCAATTGAAAGCCTTGAAATATCGGATGTAGGCGCCTTGACCCAATTATCATTATTGTTAGAGAATGATAGATAGAGCGGAAAATTCAAAAAGGCTTATTTAAGGCAAAGTAGTATCGTGGTTGCCCATTAGAGAGAAAATTAAACATAAATGCCGTTATTCTTAATCGAACGAAACAGTTTTTTCCATCGATGAAATTGAAGTGAGCTAACTTTAATCAATCATTTTTTGCCCCAAAGTCCCCTTACTAGTATATTAAATTTTCATAACAAATAAAAAACTTTGAAGCCCAAAACGGTTAACTTAAAAACCAAAATATGTAATCGAAATGTATCAAAACGCTTATTTTGGTCTCACTTTACCTTAAGATATTTACTAAATATATTTTTTTTAATGTGATGATATAGCTGCGGTGGTAAGCATGCAAAGCTGGATGGAATATTATATCCCAAGAACAGCTGGAGATGATAGAATACATAGATGCTTATTACTTACTAGCTGTACCCCGCGGTTTCACCCGCGTCCCCGAGGGATGTTACAGTTTTTGTTCTTTCATCAATAGTTTTCGCAGCGCACACGATGTAAGCAATTGTTTAGATATTTTTTTACAACTTGGGTAACATTATTAGAGTTTTAGTACTTAAGAGTACCAAATTTATTGAAAATATTATATAGCCTATGTCACCCGGGGATAGTGTAACTTAACAACAGAATATTTTTTTTTCAAACGGGTCGAGTAGTTTAGCCTTTGCAATGCAAACAAACAAACAATCAAATCTTTCCTCGTTATATATCAGTCTAGACTAGATGTCCCCGCGATTTCACCCGCGTTCCCGGAAGATATAAACCTTCCTATTGAATCATTCTGTCTATAGATGAAAACCGCATCAAAATCCGTTGCGTAGTTTAAAAGATGTAACGTACAAACGGCGGAAGCGACTTTGTTTTATGCCATGTAAGGATTATAGTATCTAGATAACCGAGCTTCGCTCGGGGTTTCTTTACTAATGTAACTATTTTCTTTCTTTTTTTTTAAACTCTGTCAAGATACGAATTAGATGCGTTAATAAAGGGCTCCCATTAATAGTTTTTCTCACAAAAGAAGGAACTTGAAAATCTCATTCTAATGATATTGTAGCAGATTTTCAGTGCCTGGAAAAAACGGATAAAATAACGTTTTCTAAATATTAAACCTTGCTAGATCGATTTATCGCCCCCGAAACCTCCTGCATACTAAATTCCATGAAAATCGTTGGAGCCGTTTCCGAGATTTAGGTTATATATATACAAGAATTGCTCGTTTAGAGAAGTTAATTACAGACTGCATTTTCAATTTACAGTTCAACTTCAGCAGCGTCTTTAGCATCAACACAATCGAATTATGGAGAGCAAACAGAAGCCATCGAACGAAGTTACTTAGAAGTTTTAGGTAAGTAATGAAATGTTTACTTTCTACAGAACTGCAGGATACAACTGTTTTATAAGTTGGTGGTTAAATTATAAATATATATTTTTATGTGTTTGTTTTATTGGTAGATAAAGCAGAACTAAAAGAACAAAGCATCCATTGGGTGAACAGATTAAGAGAAACCGGTGAGAGATTGGCACGATGTGTGCGAGTTCGGGACAGACTTCGACGTCAGCAGAACAGACTTTGTGCTGCCTTCACAGTGCTACTTCGACATATGAGTTAGTTTTTAATATTTAATCTTAATAAATATCAGATGAAACCTTATTAGTTAGTCTCCAGTATTAAAAAAACAACGGGTTGCTCTCCGGGAGTGCCGGCAGGAGTGAAAACTTGAACATTAACGTTGTGCATTTTTGCCGTCTTACGAATGTTTTGATCAGGTCACGTGTTCTTACCTTTTCGCTAAAGGTACAATATTTTTCATTTCCACACAATCTACATACACCAACAAACTATAGCTGTATACATACAGATTAATGATGTAATGAATGGCCGATTTCTCACATTCGCGAATGCGAATATTCACATCCAACATTCGTGAATGCGAATGTTGACTTTCAAATAATAAATAAACTTAAAAAAAAGTACTATTAAATACAAGGTTCCATGTCCACGCCACTAACCATCGAGGAGTGTCCTCATAAGCTGACAATTCTAACAGCAACATCAGCTCATACTAAAAATCATGTTGAGCTTTTAAAATTAAAAGAATATTCTAAGTTTCGTTCCCATGCTACTAACTACGAAATCCAATATTTAGAGGAAGTGGACAAAATTTGGCTTGCAAGATTTGATCTCTACACAAACTAATGAACATTCATAATAAATATTTAATTACCTTTAATTCTTAAAAAAAGTATATAGTGGAATGGAAAAATATTTAATTGAAGCTAGATTAAAGTTAGATAACATTTTATGATTGATATTAATCATTTCAATTTGTCAATTGACAAGTTATTAATAGACCTAGATATTAATTAAAGAAGAATATTAATTTGATTAAACCTTTAAAGTAATTTTTGCACCAAAGATAATATCATTTTTAAAATGTAAGGAATCTAAGAGCATCTTTTTTTATTATTTATGATTTTGTTTGTTGCCTCAATCAAGACTTCAATAACCATTTTTTTAATCAAATATTGTATGTTAATACACCAATATTTTTCGCGATATTTTTAACGCGAGTTTAACATTTTATACCCATCCCAAGAAAAGTGCTCATGGCCCCTAATGAAGTTTTCCCTTCAAAATAATATTAGATGATTATGTAGAAGTCACTAACTATCAATTCAAGTCATACTATCTTATGTGGAATAAAGTTGATAAAAGATGGAAGAACATATATCCACCAAAAACATAAATGTGAACGAATGACAAGTTCGATATTGTTCACGTAAAATTAACCCTTTAGTCGGTGTGTCGCCCTTTTGCTTTGTAAACTTGGCTGACACAGTGCTGTATGTTTAGAATATTTAGTAATAATCTCTACTAATATTATAAATGTTAGTGTAAGTTTGTTTGTTACGGTTTCACACGACAACTACTAAACCGATCATCATGAAACTTTATACACATTCTTGGAGGTATTAGTAACGTAGGATAATTTTTATGCCGGGAAAAAGTTACATCCCACGGGAACGCGGGTGAAACCGCGGGGCACAGCTACTAGTAGTATAAAAAATTGTTATATAGAATATTAATATATTCAGTGGTATCAGGTATTCTGACAGTCGACCGAAGGACGCGACTGCCGATTCGGCTCAAACAAATTCTGCGTCAATATTATTTGGGGAGAGCCAAATGTTTCAATTGTTTATCAATAAAAATAAACAAGCGTAGTTACCCAACCAACCAGATATCGTCACGCTGTCCTATTTCAAATTTAAATATAGATAATAAGTATGACGTATTGATGTGTACGTTGATTGAAACTAGTTCGACTGTATTAGATAGAGGGACAGTTCATTCATAAGGGCTTAAAATAGGTTTACGCTTAACGAAACTAACCGGGTACAGGGTGCGTTTCCCGTCTGTCTGTTTCCGACACTGACGTACACAGCCGGTCCTCAATCAATACGTTACACACACATACATCCTTCCGCGACATTACTGCGCATGCTCACATACTTCTACCACGAAACCTTTTACCAATACAACCTGACTGAAACCTATTTCATTTGTTCGCGTTGGGGCGCCATTGTCTATGGTAACGGCAAACCTCGGCGGTACGGTGGTAGAGGGCTAGATCCTTCGTCTCGTTTCGTTTCACGAGTCTCCCAGTAAACATCACATCAGCTGGTTGACTACGCAGTTTCAAATGCTTTCGAGATATGGCACATAATTTTTCACATTTCCGCTTTGTTTCATTGATATTATTGCCTGTTATGTTTTGTCAAAAAAGTATGAATTCATTTTGCCCATAGCCCGAGGATGTGTTATTCACTTCCTCCCGCAGTGCCACTGCATCAAATTAGCTTGTCAAGTCGTTAACTTAGTGTACAGTGTAATTGTAAAGAAATGCGATTATTGTCAAATGCGGACCGCTTACAAGACAGATGAGTGCACTTCTAAACTCTCTCAGGAACTTAGCAGGGTCAGCGAGGACCAGCTCAGGTATGTTAACTCAGCAAAAACTTATTACATTGAAACCGAAAATAACCTACAGAAGCCATTCAAGTATTTTGTGTTTAAAATCACCATAGATTTTCTGCTGATTACATTGTGTTGTTCTAAGAAGGACATAAGTAGGAATATTTATTTTTGAAAATACTTCAGCATGTATGTATCTCTAATAAAATTATGTTTATGTGCATTGTAAAACAAAAATGCTCACATGTCCGACATAATTCAACATACCTACGTCGAATTAAATTAATTTGTAAAGTATGTGTGGATTAAAGAAATTAAATGTTTATAATATATCTCTTTATAAATCTAAATAATAATCGCTAAAAAATCTATAAATTAATCGCTTTATGTTCTATTTTATTTACATAAAAAATTGTGTCTAGTATATAAGTTCACAAGTAATATTAATATTTGTTTTGGGAGTAAAGAATTGTATAATATCTTTTCGTTAATGCGCATGAATATGTTTGTAACTCCTGCCCACAGTGCTAATGCGCTCACGCCGACGCCTTCCTATTGTCCGAAGTGTCGATACACAATACCCTCTTACCTGCTCGCTGTTGTTTTTGATGCGTGCACTACTGACCCACCCTTTATCTCGCTTGCACTCACGCTTAATAAATGTACTTGCTACCTCTTTTACACTTTGCCATCTGTAAGATACAGAGGTGTGAATAATTGTGAGAAATTGCCTCGCTACCCTGTTTTTCTGATTTTGTCCTTAAAAATGAGTAATGCACGTAATGGCTTTAACGCAACCGTAATTTGCGGTGTATTCCGCTACTTTGTTTTTCACATTAACCTTTGCCATGCTTGGTAAAAACTCATATGATAATCTTTCTATATATTATCAAAATGTGCGTGGACTGAGGACTAAAACTATGACTTTTCTACGTAATATGTGTATATGTTCTTACGATGTGGTTATATTAACAGAGACCTGGCTTACGGATGGAATAATGGATGCCGAATTATTTGATAGCAGGTATGTGGTGTCGCGTAGGGACCGTGATTATAAATTAACTGGTCAGACTCGAGGTGGTGGAGTCCTTATCGCAACGAGAAGAGATCTTTTTGCATCCCTCCAGCCATGCTTCAACTCATCGGCTGAAGATCTTTTGGTCACAATACAAGTTAGGCAAAAATCTAAGCTCATAAAGTTACATATTTGTGTCATATATTTATGCGCACAGAACTCTGGTTATTCTTTCTCGGAACAGTTAGGTAATTTTTTGGCTAGCCTAAACAGTAACATTATTCATAATAGTACCGATAAGTATCTCGTAGTAGGGGATTTTAATATGAGCAATATAACCTGGATTCCGACTAAGAATTCTTACTTAACTCCAAGTATCCCGAATTGTAGCAATGCAACTATTTTTCTTGATGAGATATGTGTGTTAAATTTATGTCAATATAACGGAGTCCTGAATAAATATAATAAGCTACTGGACTTAGTTTTAGCTAACGAAGAAGTTACCGTTTCGGAGTGTCACAACCCGCTCGTTCCCCCTGATTCTTACCACACTGCTCTTAACATATCAGCAAGTTTTATTCAACTTGACTCACTTAAGTGTCCTCCCTACCTTAGGTATTTTTATAATAAAGGAGACTATGTTTCGATTAATAACAGCATATCTAGCACCGACTGGGCGCTAGAATTTTCAAATAGATCACTCGAAGACGCTACTGCTTACTTCTACACTGTATTTATGGAACTCAGAGGTAAGTACGTACCTTCTAAATTGCTATATTCGGATTCATATCCAGCCTGGTACTCAGCGTCACTTAAAAAAGCTATCAAGGAAAAATATAAGTATCGACGAAAATATAAAGTCTATAATAATCGTTCCGATTTGCATTCGTTTCACTTGCTGCGCGAGAGGGTCAAATCAATGGAACAGTCTTGTTTTCATGAGTACATTAAAACTGTTGAAAATTCCATAGAGAAACAACCTAAAATATTCTGGTCATATTTAAAATCTAGGTCAAAGACCAATTCAATTCCCAGTACTGTTCATTATCAAGATTCTGTAGCTGAATCTGGTGTCAGTGTTTGTAACTTGTTCTCTTATTACTTCCAATCCACCTTCTTGAATTCAAGTGACCCTGTTGGCCAGTTTACAGTGCCATCTTCTTCTACCTCTTTTGGGGATAACGCGGTTGCCGACATTAACTCTATTTTCATCAAAGTTGAAGAAGTTTACAACTTAATATTTAAATTAGATATGTCGAAGTCAGCCGGACCCGACCACTTACCGGCTCGGTTCTTGGTTGGTTGCGCCAAATCAATTGCCATTCCTATTACTCTCCTTTTTCAAAGGTCACGTCAAGAATGCACGGTTCCTAAGTTATGGAAGTCTGCCTTTATTACTCCAGTACATAAAAAAGGTTCTAAAGCGGATGTTAGTAACTACAGACCGATCTCTAAGCTGTGTATTATTTCTAAAGTCTTCGAGCGCATTGTCTATAACCAAGTGTATGCAGCACTTAGTAATTCTTTTACCCCTTCTCAGCACGGCTTTTTAAGAGGGCGATCAACAGTGTCAAATCTAATCTTGCTTAATGACTACGTTACCAAATCAATGGATGCAGGTCTTCAAGTTGACGTAGTCTATACCGACTATAGTAAGGCGTTTGACAGAATTGAACATAAATTACTAGTTACCAAATTGTCGGATATTGGAATAAGAGGTGATCTTTTACGGTGGCTCTCATCCTACTTGGAGAACAGGTCTCAAGCTGTAGCTATCAACAACTATGTTTCCAGCTGGATCCCTGTTCCTAGTGGTGTGCCTCAAGGCTCATTGCTCGGACCATTGCTCTTTGTGATATTTTTAAATGATATCGAGCAATGCTTCAAGTTTTCCCACCTTTTGTGCTTCGCTGATGATATGAAGATATACACCACCATATCTTCGCAAAACGATGTTGTCAAGCTCCAATCCGATCTTGCTCGCCTGGCTGATTACTGTTTATTAAATAAGCTTGACCTTAACGTTGATAAATGTTCAGTAGTCACATTCACGCGTAAAAAATCAACAATTTGTTCAGATTATTTCCTAAAAGGGCAACAGCTCATGAAACTTCCACTCGTCCGTGATTTAGGTGTCACCCATGATTCTCAATTACTATTTGATACTCACGTCGATAATATAATATCCAAAGCGTCTAGAGCCTTGGGGTTTGTGATGCGTAACTCTGAGTGTTTCAGCAGAGCAAAAACTATGAAAATTCTCTATTGTACTTATGTCAGAAGCACCTTGGAGTATGCATCTCAAATATGGAACCCAAGGTACAATACCTATATAACTAGAATAGAAAACATACAAAAAAAAATTTATTAAATATTTATGTTACCGAACTCATATAAATTATGACTCCTCAAAATATCTGGACCTTTGTAAGAAGCATCATCTACTACCACTTGCTGCCCGACGCGATATTGCTGACCTCGTATTTCTTTCCAAAATTATCACTGGACCTATCGATTGTCCTCAACTGCTATCACTGATTCGGTTTAACACCCCTATTAAATATTTGCGATTAAGTCCTATATTGCATGTGCCTGTTGTTTCATCTAACTATCGGCAAAATTCTTACATATGGCGAGTCAGTAATGCATACAATATCATATCGAAAACTACCGATGTAGACCTATTCAATACGAGCATCCCCGTCCTGAGGCGTCGGCTTAGTTGCCAATTCTTTACCAAATAGTGCAGTCCAGAGTTAACAACATTGTTTATGGATAATTAAATTCTTCCATAGATAATAATTCACTATACTTGTTCTTCCACTAAGTTTCCTTGTTTTTTTTTTTTTTATTTTTTATTATTCTGTTGTATTTTTAGCCTTTTTTGTATAAAGTTAACGATTATCCTAATATTATTGTGTGTTTATCAGTGAGGACCTCTAAATGGCTCACCAATTTTGTATGATGAAACTGATCAAACTTTTGTAAGCTGTTGGTCCTCCAACAATAAATAAATAAATAAATAAAATAAATAAATATATTCACAGACAATTCCTTTTATTTGAATCGTGCAAATTATTATTATTTATTAGTACTAGTATAATGTTGTTTTTTAGATATTGATAAACCTGGTCGGGTATCAAAGAAGTATCATACTGATAAAACATTTTAGCAGTATTTTAATATCATATCGTAGGTACCTTAAATCCTGCTAAAAGATTAAATACTGCTTTACCTACATCGATGAAATAAACATGAGTTGCTATGATACGTATCTTTACCCTCTTATAGAGAATTCACTCAATAGTATTGACAAAATGTGTGTTAACTTTAATATTTTTTATTGTTAAATAACTTTAGATATTTTATCGCCTTTAAAGCTATTTTTGTACCGTGAAATCGATTTCGCGAGCAGTGTTGATAATGCATAATGTATAATATAAAAAAATGTGTTATTTGTGTAGCGGGCGAGACAAACGCACGATTTGGCATAACGCCGGGAGGCGCCGGCGGCAGCGAAGCCCCCGGCGAGGGCGGGTACGCGGAGTGGCTGCATGCCATGAGGCTGGTGGCGCGCCTCCCCGCTGGCGTACCACAACACTTCCGCAAGAAGGTACATAATTATATTACATCTATAGCTGAGCATGCGAAATATCAGGCAAAAGTTCACACGACCGTATTGACAGCGCACTAACAATTAAATGGTTGTCGACACAGTTTTTGTGTGGCATTGTTATCTTCTCTTATGACGTCATGAATTTTTTTACAAGTACCTGATAAATATACTAATATTAAATGAGAATTATATATATTTAAACATTGGTATCTCCGAAACGGCTCTAACGAATCGAGTTAAGGCTTTGCTTTTTAAGTTTATTCATACAGTTGACTTTTCAGAATAATCACGATTTGAAACAGATAATACCAGGCACTTGATTTAAATAAGGAACATTTTGTTACATAGATTTCTTATGACATGCATACGGAAACGCTATTCCACTCTCAAAACTGATGAATAGTTTTATGGCTACCATTAAGATACGTTTCTGTGTTGTATTTTACAATATAAAATTGGATGATTGTGTAACTGATGTGTGTCCTTGTGGTATTCTTATGTTTTATATGTTATTTAGCTATGGTTGACCTTAGCAGAGCAGCACTTATCAGCAAGAGGCATCGACTGGCCTATAGCAGAGCGAGCATGCTTTCACGGCACTGCACTCCCTGACGACGAAGAGCTGGGGGCACAAATCCTTAAAGTAAACCGACAAACTTTAATCAGTAGTAGTTAAATATTAATGTACAATGAATTTAAAAATGTACAGTTAATTTAATTTTATAATAAGCTCTTCTTTACAATACCACATTTTACTTTTAATTTAATTATATTATAATTTTAAACATCGCTATACTCGAACCAACTCGTGGTTTACAACTGATGAGTCTTCACGTAGTTAATAACTGCTAGATTCCAATTATCTAGGAATATAATAGAAGCCTTTGTATAAAATTACAAAGGCTTTCATGAATGTAGATTAATCGTTTTTATAGGATTTACATCGGACCGGGTGTTCCCTTTTCTGCGGGACGGAAGGTCGGGAAAATCAAGCGATGCTTCGTAGAGTATTGTTGGCTTACGCCAGGTAGGAATTTCATATCCTTTTATTACTTAGCCTTTCATTGGAAAAATAATGTAATATCAAACATTTCGATTAATAATATAATTTGTACAGCTGTAGTCAATAAATAAAATATTATAGTCTATCGCTATCTGTTTTGAAGCTTTATTTTTCCAAATTTTATATATATTTTTTATAATCTGATCTAATATTATAAAGAGAGGGTTGTATGTTTGTTTATGTGTGGATCTTAATCTCCAAAACCACAGCCTTAAAAAAATATTTCACTATTAAACGTTCCGTCAAGAAACGTGGATGAATCCGCGTCGGAAACTAGTAAAATATATTGGTAGGTTACGGTAACGTGAAGTATTTGGCATCTTGAAACTTTTTTTGGTTTTTTAACAAATATGTACGTTTACTTTCACAGATGGAACAAAGATGTCGGTTACTGCCAAGGTTTCAACATGCTAGCGGCTATAATATTAGAAGTTATGGATAAGTCCGAATCAGATTCGTTGAAGGTAAATTATAACACAAACCCATATAACTAATTGACTCAGGAGTCATGCCATGCAGAAATACATTGTAAGATTATACAAAAAACAAATATCAAGTAACTAATTCCGCTGGATCTCCGTCAAGTCCCAAACAAGAAAACTTAACAGGAAATCAATACGTGTCGATTTCCTATTCAGTTTTCTTTATAATTTGTTACTAGATACTTGTTTTTTTGTATAATCTTACAAACCCATATTTTATACATAATATATTTCTACTTAGTGATTGTATTGTATTGCTATTTTTTATGTAATAGGTTATGATATACCTGGTGGAAGCAGTTCTACCTGAAGGCTACTTTGCTGACGATCTTCGAGGTTTGTCAGCTGACATGGCTGCGTTTAGAGATTTATTGAGATTACGTTTACCTCGCTTAGCAAATCACATGGATCATTTGCAAAGGATATCAGACGGTACGTGATACGTTATTTCTTATTTTGCAAGCCGTTATCATTATAAACTGACATCGTATCAAGTTCTATATATTTACTTTCCGCGTAAGGGACATAGGAGGCAACACTTTCGCTCCTCCAAAAAAAATTTAATGCTTCTGCTAATAATCTGGTACATACATAATGTAGACCGTTTCTGTTTGGATTAAGCCACTAAATCAAACTTCGGGCAGTACTTACCTATGCTTGAAGGTTCAAAGCAGATGAATTTAAGCGTAGTCTTATAGTGTGTTAACAAAATATATTCAGACAACCAATTTTAGGTGGTGGCGTAGAACCTCCATTGCCAGACGTGTTCACAATGCAATGGTTCCTCACGTTGTATGCTACTTGGCTTCCTCGAGAGTCCCTGCTGAGGATCTGGGATCTTATAATGCTTGATGGCAATGAGGTCTTACTACTTACAGCCTTAGCCATTTGGGATATGCTTCAAGAGTGAGTATCAAAATACCTATATAGATAGAATTGGGTCCTCATTAGATCTTACAGTATATTATCTAATATATAAAATTCTCGTGTCACAGTGTTAGATACCGTACTCCTCCGAAACGGCTTGACCGATTCTCATGAAATTTTGTGTGCATATTGGGAAGGTCTGAGAATAGGCCAACATAAATTTTTCATCCCCCTAAATAAAGGGTAGGCCCACACCAATTTTTATTTTTTATATTTTTAGATACATTTTTATTTTTTTATGATACAACATTGAAAAATAAATACAACCCTGAATTTTCAACCCTCTACGATCAACCCCTATTTTTATTTGTAAATTTTTTTTGGCAAATCTTTTATTCTTATTTTGTCAGCACTTGGAATAAAAAAATATATTACTCTTAATTTTCCACCTCTCTACGATCAACCCCTATTTTAATATCTTGATGAATTTTTTGTTTTTAATAATTATCTATAATTATGATATTTTTCTCAATTTAATAAAATTTTCACGTATAGTTTATAATAAAGTAAATGTGGCAAAATGTTAGTATAAAATATTATGTATATTTGTTGTTGTATGACTTGTCCGAGGCACTCTAGATATAGACTGTAAGCTTGAACGAGTCCGTCTAATGAAATCTACGCTCCGGCCTAATATGCTCCAATCCGTGGTTGGGTCTGAAACGTTCCAGTTGAAACTGGAGAACCGATTTGCTGCCTTGGAAACTACAATTAACGTTGATGTCGACCAGGATCTCGACCAAGTGGTGGGAATCCTCGGGGTGGAGGGGAGGAAATTCTGTGAGACGCGAGGTGCCGGTAAGAGATCCAAGCTTTCAGGGGAATCTCTGCAGCTAATCCAGAAGCGACGTGAAAATCCCGCAGTCACTACGTCAGATCAACGGGCTTTGAACAAAAAAATCTCAAAGCTGGTAAGACGTGACCTCCGGAGCTCCAACACACGCTCTATTACAGAAGCGATTGAGCAAAACCGGGAGTCTAAAGTCTTTGCCCAACAGCTACGTCGAAGCCATCTGACGAAGTTGACCACATCTAGCGGGAATGTCGTCGCTTCTAAGCCGGAGATACTCAGGGAGGTGCAAGACTTTTACGGCCAATTATATACCTCGCAAGCGTCCCGTCCCCAACCTCATTCCGAGGATCCCAGGGCCACTCTTACCCGCCATTATACCGAGGATCTGCCAGAGATCAGCCTAGACGAGGTCGTGATGGCTCTCAGACAGCTTAAAAATGGAAAAGCCCCCGGAGAGGATGGTATTACAACGGAGCTCCTAAAAGCTGGTGGAACTCCAACGCTGCTACAGCTTCAGCGTATATTTAATTCCGTCCTCTTTTCGGGGAGAACTCCGAAGGCGTGGAGCAAGAGTGTGGTCATAATGTTCTTCAAAAAAGGTGATAAAACCCTTTTGAAGAACTATAGACCCATCTCACTCTTGAGCCACGTCTATAAGCTCTTTTCGAGAGTCATCACGAACCGTCTCGCGCGTAGGCTCGACGAGTTTCAGCCCCCGGAGCAGGCTGGGTTTCGAGGAGGATATGGCACCATAGACCACATCCACACAGTGCGGCAGGTTATACAGAAGACCGAAGAGTATAACCAGCCCCTGTGCCTTGCGTTTGTGGACTATGAGAAAGCTTTTGACTCCATTGAGACTTGGTCTGTTCTGGAGTCCTTGCAACGGTGCCAAGTCGATTGGCGATACATCCAAGTGCTGAGAGGACTGTATGACTCCGCAACTATGACCGTCCAAGTACAAAATCAGCAGACTGAACATATCCCCTTACATAGAGGAGTGAGACAAGGGGACGTTATTTCCCCCAAATTGTTCACTAACACTCTGGAGGATATGATCAAGACGCTAAATTGGAAAGGACGGGGCATAAATATTAACGGCGAGTACCTTTCACACCTGAGATTTGCGGATTATATCGTCATCATGGCTGAAACCGTGCAAGATCTCCAATACATGCTGAATACCCTGGCTGATTCTTCTGCACGCATCGGTCTCCGGATAAACTTGGATAAAACCAAGATCATGTTCAACGAGCATGTTATTCCGGAACCGGTTGCCCTTGACGGGGTTCCTCTCGAAGTTGTTCACGAATACGTCTATCTAGGGCAGATCTTGCAATTGGGTAGACACAACTTCGAGAAGGAAGCTCGCAGAAGAGTACAGTTAGGGTGGGCCGCATTTGGAAAACTTCGTCGAGTCTTTTCATCGCCCATACCCCAATGTCTGAAGACGAAAGTCTTTAACGAGTGCGTCCTACCTGTTATGACTTACGGAGCCGAGACGTGGACACTGACGGTGCGACTAGTTCACCAACTCAAAGTCGCTCAGCGAGCTATGGAGAGAGCTATGCTCGGAGTCTCTCTGAAGGATCGAATTCGAAATGAAGTCATCCGTCAGAGAACCAAAGTTATCGACATAGCTCATAGGATTAGCAAGCTGAAGTGGCAGTGGGCTGGTCACATCTGCCGTAGAACCGATAACCGTTGGGGTAGACGTGTTCTAGAGTGGAGACCACGGCTCGGTAAACGTAGTGTAGGGCGCCCTCCAGCTAGATGGAGCGATGATATACGCAAGCTGGCTGGCAGCGGTTGGAAACAAAGAGCTGAAGATCGAGCTCAGTGGCGTGCCATAGGTGAGGCCTATGTCCAGCAGTGGACGGAGATAGGCTGATGATGATGATGATGTTGTTGTATGTATGTTGTTTTGATGAGATTCACTACTTTCTTGACTAAGTGTAAACGATTGGTGGAGTAATCCACCGTAATAGTTCCAATTCTAAAAGACGCTTTATGGACACATTTTCGGTAAGTTAAGAATCTCTATATGACTACCCTGAGTTTCGGAGAAAGAAGGAATGAGCAAAGGTTTAGTTTAAAAGCAAAATGTTAGTCGTTTGTGGGTATGGAAATGTTTTATATTTAAGAATCAAAAAATATTGTGTCTATTTCTAGACGGATCCTGTCGGCGCGTTCAGCGGATGAGTTCTACAGTTGCATGGGAGGCGGTGCAGGTGCAGTGTGGGAGGCCGGAGAGGCACTCGTAGCCAGGGTGGTCGCATTTGGGTCTGCTCCTGAGCTTCCGCGGCTACGCAGCCTTCATAGATACAGGGTGGCTCCGCCCATTCCTCCTACCGCTGCTCCTACATTCCAGCCACCTTTGCACTCTGCGGTAAGTTGTTTAAGAATTTTTAAAGGGACTTTAGGCTAAAACGTCAGGTCTAGAGGACCCTGATAGGTGTAACATCCAATTTGTCAATATCTGTTGTTGTAATTTACAATAAAACTACTTGCCAATGTATAATAGTCACATACCCATGGAAAGAACATTACAAATAACCAAATAACAAATAAATACATGGCAATTTTTTACTCTTAGTCTCAACCAAATACCTAAGTTATAAGTCATAACAGAAGGAATATATTAACTCCAGATGCAATCGATGACGAAACGTGGTCTTCGATTGTTCTATTCAGAAGATGAGGGGGATTCAAGTGATGATGGAAACAAAATGGCGCTAGCTACAGTAAGTGAATCTCGACTATAAACCCGTGCTATATACCCATTTTTTTTTATTAAATAAAATAAATATTTGTTGGCAATGTAGGTAATACCAAGGCGTGAGGACCGCATGGGTGCAGGAGACAGACTTTCTTTAGATATAGGAGCACTGAAACGTCAATATGCCAGATTACGTGAACGACAAAGACAAGCACATGTAATTTTAGCAGCTGCCTGTGCGAGACACGCTGCAGGTAAGGTATCAACACTATTAGTAAAATGTTAGTCACTATTGAGTTACTAATTATATATTCATAATCAGACGGACGTACGTCAGGATAAGCTAGGTATAATTAAGTTCTAAAAGAGCCTGTATGAGTCTACTGTCAGTCTAAATAACGGTACATTTTATATATTCAAATATATTTTTCGTAAAAAAGAGTCGAGTAAGCCAAATATACATTTAATTTCAGTTGGAGTTCCTACCTCACCGACGTCGCTCACTGTTAATAACCTGCTCCTTGGAAAAAGTGCAATTGTAAGTTCAAGAGGACGAAGACTTGGTCCCCCACCAGGAGCGGTTCCACCTTCTCGACACTCATCTGCTCATGAGAAATCAGAGCCACGAGTACGCGGGCGCTCCAACGAAACTATTAATTGGAAAGAGGAGAAAAGTCGCAAGTCATTAAGCAGACGTAATTCCGTGAAGTGGAAAGATATTAAAAAGGAGAAACCATCGGAAAAAAAACGAAAAGCCTCTATAGATTTAGATGAAGCTGGTGACGGTATTATAGTTTCCGAAATAGAAGCCAATGAGATGATCGCTTCGTTGAGATCACGAAGCTCTAGTGAAACTTCATCTTATTCATCGCATAGTGCATCAAGCACAGATACTAGCCTTTGTGATGAAAATGTCCGAGCGAGTGATTCTGATCCAGATTTACCTGATGACGATAAGCAAAAAAGTAGTATTAGCCAAACGAGCAATAAATATTGTCCTTCTCCTATTTTAAAAGATTCTAAAAAAACACGAAGCGTAGTTCTCAAGGAAACATCGAAAAATCACTCTCCAGAAGTTGAAAAAAAGATTATTCTTGTTGAGAAACCAATCAAGGACATCTCTGAATATTTGGACTCGGCTGCAGGAGAACCACTTCGAACCTATATCGACGGTTTTGATACAAAATTAAAGGGCAGTCCTATTGTGACTAATAGCGATGATGAAAAGTACAAAACAAGTCTTATGTCACCTTGCTCTCCACTAATAACTACGGACAGAATCGAAGTCTTACAAAGATTAAATAGACCAAAAAATTTAGAAAGTCCTAAAGTACAAGAGACTATAAGACCAACAAAATTTTCAAATTCATCAAAAAACTTTACTGATTTAAGTCCCATAGATCTTTCTCCCTGTAATTATGGTGTGGAATTAAATTCTCCATGCGATTATGATTTTCAATCAAACTTTATGCGTCCAACGCCAGAGCCATTAGCTTTAATGAGACCTCCAGATATTATTGACAGTTTTGCAATGTATCCAAATTTTGTGCCTGATATAGATTTATCGGAAAGAAATGAGTCTGATCTAGAAAGTCCTCCGAGAAGCCCTGGTGCTGAAAGTATTATTGTAAGCGAAGATGAACCCCCTATACCATTAAAAATTGATAAGTATTTTGAACACAGCCCAGAGTTCTTTGGAGCAAGAGTAACAGATGCAAATAATTCTGATATTCCTAATAGAAGGCCCACAAAACGACTTTCACGACAAAGTAAAAAACCAGATTCGCTAACATTACAAAGTAGCCATAATGAGAAACTTATAAAAAACGAATCAGAAAGAGCTTCTTCACTGCCACAAAGTCATAGTTTTATAAAAACAAATATGGTATATTCTGATATGAAGCATAATAATATGGCGCAATCGAATGATATTCTAATTGAAGAAAATAAAGATCTATTTAATGAAGTAAAGCAAAAGACACCAAATAAAAGTAAATACTGCCAAGAATCTTTTTCCCCCAAAGATTATTTTCTACGTACAGGTCGAAAAAATAGCGAAAGAGCTTTGCAAATCATACAAGAGAATTCAAAAATCTTAAGTAGAATATTAACAAAACAAAGCATTACAGATACAAGCAATAATCCAACAAAATATGAAATATACAAGACTTCTGATACTGTACCGCTAAAGAAGCAAACACCTGATTCTGTTATTCCTGAGAAAAATACGGAAAATAAGTTAATCGATTCTCCGTTACTAAAAGAATCGACTTCCGATTCATTGATAGGTTACAGGAAAAGAAATGTCAACACAGAAAACAGTGAAAATAATGATTTTGTTAGAGTAAGACCCATTTCTATAGATGATCCGTTTTCTTTGGAATTGCGAAATGTTACGACACAGGCGAACGAATTTTCTCTAAAAGGTCAAAAAAGTCCAAGTAGTGAAAGTCTAGGTAACAAAACTGATATCTATGGATGGGAAAACAAAGGATTTTTTGCTAAGCGCGAGCAAAATCATTTAGATAGACCGACCTTTGATTACCGGAGAAGAACTTGTGATTTATCCACGCAAAGTGAGTTTTATAAAGATGAACTGGCTACTGTAACTGAACCAAGAACTGAAACTCGACACTCTTTCTCGGGTGAGTCAAAAATATCAGTATCGTTACCGTCCGGTGAGGCAAAGGATTCGCCTACATACGAACGCCGTTTAACTTCAGATGACTACAATTATCCATTTTCAAGCAAATATAACGATTTTGTTTTATCCAAAGCTAGTGATATATGCAGCAAAACGGTCGACCAAGGACCGAAAATTTGTGAGAATTTCTCAAAGACTGAAAACAGCCAAGTTAGTGACTTTGCTCATGTTGTGACTTCTTCAATAAGTTTCACTTACGAACCTTCTGTGGAGGATGATTCACTTACAGGGGCGAAGAGTAACTCTAGTGATACATTGTGTCAAATTACGTCGCTTGATCAGGTTTCTACACCTATATCACCCAAGATATTCCCAAATAGAGAAACTCCTACCTTTTCTAAGGACAGCATCGATAAAAGTGACAGGACTAAGGTGGAGTCAGACGATACTTGTAGTGCTATCACTTCACTTATCGAAACAGATACTCTGTCGTCTCTATCATACCCCCGTAGTCCGTCGACTGGTTCTTACCATCCGTTTCCTACTCGTCCTGTAATGCGCATGCCGAAAGAGCTTGGAGTTAGATTAGGTATGTACCCAAAAGATAATATCAACTCTTCTCCAAAATGATTGAAAACAAATCTTTAAATGATAATTACTTGGTTTCCATTAATAAGGTTTATCTCTTTGCATCCCTAATATTAATTTTGTTGTATGTTATTTATTTAAGAACTGATATATTGTGCTTTGATAAAACGTAGATAATTATATTAATTCCGTCAAGTATCCTTTTGTTAATTTGCAATTTATTTAAAAATACTTTAACTTTCGGCATTTATTATCATACGGTATATTACTTTGGCAAATTGCGAATCTTCACTGTTGTAAAAGTGAAGTCGATGCTAATATAGTTTGCTCTCTAAATACATAATTAAGTAATAAGTATGTATGTTTGGAATAGGTACGAAATGTTTTGGTAAATACAAATGTAAGCGGAAATGATAGAATAATTTATTGTTATGTTATTATGTAATATGAGTCCTTTCGTATTCCAGACTGAAACTCGAACTAGGAGCAAAACAAACATGTTGCCTTGAATCCATTTTAAATGTTATGCGTAATATTCCTTCGCAATATGAAATGTTTGTACAATAATAAGTAATAACGTAATTTGATAGAATACTTGTTTAAATTCAATATTATTTACGGCGATTGATTGTTTGTGGCTACAGAAAATAATATTCGATTCTAGCGAAGTAAAAAACATTTAGTTGTTAAAGCAAATTTTATTCTACGACAATATTGATAAAGATAAAATTACATACAAAGTAATGCAACAGCTATACCTGCAATTGTTTCATTTCTACACTTTCTCTTAAACGAAAAACCATCGGATACTTTTTGACATTTTCTTTTTAACATGCTTTTTACTTCTCTTGTAACTGATAATGTATTAAAATCATGGAAATCGCATTTAACCTACTTGTAATTGTTCTATTCATTTGGAGCTTTGCAAGTTTGTGGGACGAAAGACGTATAATAAATTAATGCTATCGAGCTGATCTCATGATGGAGCCACATGGAGGATGGTGTTTTGTAGATTCCTTTACATTAACATTAATAACGAATTAATAACATTTTTTTTTAACTATATACGATAATTTGAAAAAAGTATTAAGATACTCTCCGGACTACACACCATCTCTGAAGTTCAGGTCAATCAACCTGTCAACTGTTTGATAGGCAGGTAAAGCCGGAATACAAAACCATCAAAATGGATCAATCAAAAGTACATTCAAATAAAATTTTATAAATGGGTACAAGATTCTGTACATTTATATTTATCTCAGAAGTCGTCGAGTACTGGCGGGCACGTGCAGACTAGATGTTTGTCGCCATACATGTCATCAATACGACCGACTGTGGGCCAGATTTTCGTTTCACTTTTAACGAACGGCTGAAATAATAATTAAGAAAGATAAAAATAAATTGTATAACATTTAAATATTAGATGAATTTATAGACCGTTTTTTAAAGTACTTACTGCAGGAAAGGCAGCCTGTTCTCGGGTATATGGGCGATTCCAGTCCTCGGATATTACTTCTACTTGCGTGTGTGGTGCCATCTGAAGTTGAAATATAATATTAATAGGTACACGTCAATTATATTCAATTTATAATTTGAGTTCACGAGCTTCCCTCAGAGAAAAGTTTAAACAAATTGATATCCTCACAGTTGCATCGCAGTATATTTATGCAAACATAATATTTGTACATCAAAATATTAGTCTTTATGTCAAAAAGAGTGATATGCACTCCATCAATACTAGAAATAAGGATAAACTTGTCACTTCTGCATATAGACTGCAAAAAGTGCAAGGCTCATTTTTAGGACTTAGTGCACGCATCTATAATAAAATCCCTGCTGAAATTTTAAATTTGCCTTTACAAAAATTTAAGGAAAGAATTAAGACTGTTTTAGTAGAAAAGGCTTTCTACAACACAAATGATTATTTTAATGACGACAATGCTTGGGTGTAGCGCTCGCTCCAGCAAGACACATCTTTATGTACAAAATCTTATTTTGAAAAGAGTAATTGCTGAGTTTATTGCCGGCTCTTCTCAGTAAAAGCAACCTTCCGAACCGGTGGTAGAGTCTGACCATTCATAAGTGCCTGTGAAGGCCTATTTTAATAAAATATTTCATTTCATTTAATAGGGCTGAAAGCGGACCACAAATCATACGTCAGACGACCACGAGCACTCAGTCAAGAGTATATGCATAAAAAGAAACGTTGATATGTTATGTCTATGACCTTGCATTTACCTTTAGCGGATTTAATCTTTTGTCAATAACTCCGTCTTCTATATCTTTAATTTCTTTCCTAATCGTAATAAGCGCCTCGCAGAAGCGATCTAATTCTTGCAGATCTTCAGATTCCGTAGGTTCAATCATTAGAGTACCAGCTACTGGCCATGACATTGTAGGTGCATGGAAACCTGTAAGAAATATCGGTAAATAGTATTAATAATCCAATATATTATGTAGCATGTCTTGCAAACCTCACCCACTCAAACGTAAGCTTGGTAAATTGTAACTAACCAAAGTCCATAAGTCGCTTTGCAATATCTCCTGGTTCGATATTAGCTGTTTTTTTGAGGTCTCTTACGTCTATGATGAACTCATGGGCCACCAGGCCTCTTTCTCCTTTGTACAAAGTTTTGTAATGACCTTCCAATCGTCGTGACATGTAGTTGGCGTTGAGAATAGCTACTTGAGTAGCGCGTTTCAGTCCTTTAGGACCCATCATCTAAAATAATTGCAGTTTGGAATTTAATTAATCATTGAACTCAATAATAAATGTTCACAAATTATTTTTTCAACGTATCTCGTCTATATGTTGGACTAGCAATCGTAAAGCTGAAATCGACCAACACTATTTTTATAAAAATATTTTAAAAAGTAGGGCTTACCTTAATATAAGCCCAAGAAATAGGAAGGATAGCAGAGGATCCAAAAGGTGCAGCACTAACTGATCCAAAACTATGTGCTGCGTCTCCCAAGTCAGCTAACGGGTCAATCACAGGATGCGACGGAAGAAATGGGGCTAAGTGAGCTTTGCTATAAAACAATTTATAAATAAAAGTATGTTTTATTAAAATCTAAGGCGCCTCAGGCCCCGAAGATTATAGGTTTTAATTTAATAATTGTTAAATAAATACTCACACTCCAATAGGGCCCATACCAGGACCACCACCACCATGAGGAATACAAAATGTTTTGTGTAAATTCAGATGTGATACATCACTGCCATAATCACCAGGTCGACATAATCCTACCTACAAATATAAGGTTAAATTTAATTTGATATTTAATATAATAGGTAATCTTTTGCCTACAAAATCTATCTATATGTCAAACCTGTGCATTCATATTAGCACCGTCCAAATAGACTTGACCGCCGTGCTTATGTACCAATGCGCATACGTCTGCAGCACGCTCTTCAAATACTCCAAAAGTGCTTGGATACGTCAACATCAGGCAAGCCACTTTCTCACTGTGTTCTTCAACCTGTGAAATGGAATATAAATATTACTGTATATTTGTACTAAAAGGTGAAAAGTCAAGACAATTTTTAAGGAAGGTAAGTCTTTTCTAATTAAGAATGAGCATAAAAAATTGTTAACATACCATATCTTTAAGGTGTTCCATATCGATATCACCGGAAGGTGTGACGCGGATTGCGCATACCCGCATGCCCGCCATATGTGCAGACGCAGGGTTCGTGCCATGGGCGCTTACGGGTATCAAACAGATATTCCGACCAGTGTCGCCCCTGAACTCATGGTAGCCTTTTATCGTTCGTAGACCAGCATATTCACCTTGTGCTCCACTGAATTAAGAATAAACCGTATTATATATATACTGAAGGTATACGTTAGAATGATATTAAGTATTTTGATAAAAATAGAAACATAGTAGGTACGCTGCGATCATAAATTCACTAATTTATCAAATCCCGTAGGGACGAATTATTTAATCCAGTAAGAACTAAAACAACAGAAATTGGAACAGCTACATACATATTTCAAACATTGGTATTTACCTATTAGGTTGGAATGATACGCGATCATATCCCGTAATTGCGCATAAATCATTAGCCAACTCTTCGAATAGAGTATGGTAGCCCTGGCATTGATCTAGGGGTGCGAAAGGATGAATGTCAGTGAAGTGCTTGAACGAGCATGGCATCATTTCTGTTGTTGAGTTCAACTTCATCGTACATGAACCCTGGAAGTAAAATTAAAGTGTCAGATATAAAGGTGAAAGTTCAAAACAAAAACAAGAAAATATATTTACCAAAGGTATCATGGAGTGGACGAGAGACACGTCCTTGTTTTCAAGTCGCTTCATATAACGCACAATCCGGGTTTCAGAGTGATGCATGTTGAATACGGGATGTGTTAGATATGGAGAGGTTCTTCTGAAGGGACCTTTTTGTATACTGCGGGCTCGCACGTCACCGGATTGTGAAACCTTTATTATAAAATAATAACAATTTCATGAAAAATGCCTATTCACTTTAAAAGCTATGCTTCAAAAGGCATCTATAGTGTTACCTCATCAACACTCTGGCAATCAAATATCCATAATAAATCATCTACATCTTTCATTGTAGTGGTTTCATCTAATGCTACGCCTACAGCACCATCATCGAAATATCTCAAATTTATCTTTTTTTCTTGTGCTCGAGACTTTATGGCAGTCGCATCATGCTCAGATACAGGAACTACGTGAAGTGTATCAAAGTAAACATCGTTTGACTGCTTGTGTCCACGAAGTCTAATTCCTGAAACAGAATTTCAGAAGTATTTATTTTGTTTTTTATAGCTAGAGATTCTCTATTTATTTCTCTTTCGATCAGCTTACCATGATCAAGTACGAGGGTTGCATTGTGAACGCGAGTTGCAATATCCCTTAATCCCTGCGGTCCATGGTAAACAGCAAACATGGCGGACATATTAGCAAGGAGTGCCTGTGCTGTGCAAATGTTCGAAGTGGCCTTGTCTCTCCTAATGTGTTGTTCTCTAGTCTGAAGAGCCAACCTATGATAATGCAGGTAATTAATGTTTGCCTTAGCAATATAATCAATTTGATTTGTTTTTTATTTAGTTTCTCAAGTATACCTATAAGCATCTCTCCCTGTTGCATCTCTGGTAACACCAACCATACGGCCAGGCATAAGACGAACTAAAGGATGCTCAGCTGCGAAAAATCCGGCATGAGGACCTCCATAGCCAAGTGGTACGCCCAATCTTTGTGATGTACCAACTGCCAGGGCTGCCCCACATTCTGCAGGAGGACGCAGCAAGGCCATTGCGAGAAGATCCGTTGCCACAACTACTAATGTCTGGTAAAGATTCAGAAAAATTCAGTTTATCATTATTTTTATGTTAGTGCTATTTAACTATAATATATTTTGAGATCTTTACTTACACCATGTTCGTGTGCAGCAGCTGCTAATCCTGAATAGTCATAAACTAAGCCTCTTGTATCGGGACACTGCAATAGTACAGCAGATATATCCCTCTGTGCAAAATCAGCTTGTCGTACATCTGACATTACATTTACTTCTAAGCCCAGAGCATCCAACCTCGTTTGAACTACAGCTAATGTTTGCGGGTGGGTTCTTCCCGATACCACGAACTTTGTTCTTTTATTGTGTCTGAAATTATTTAATTATTATTTGAATTCTATTATCCCTAGTAAACAATTTAATAACATATAAAAATTAATGGTACCTATGACAAAGAGATAAAGCTTCGGCAGCGGCAGTGCCTTCGTCTAGTAAAGATGCATTGGCTACATCTAGACCGGTGAGATCGCTAACCATAGTCTGGTAATTAAGTAGACTTTCCAACCTGCCTTGCGCTATCTCCGGTTGATACGGCGTATATTGTGTGGTCCTAAATTAATAAAATGGCATGTTTAAAAATAAATTAACTAAACTACTAGCTAACCCGATAAAGAAAAAAAATACCAGCCAGGGTTTTCAAACAAGTTGCGCATTATGGTATGAGGAACACAACAGTTATGATATCCCATACCGATATATGAACGCCATATTTGATTCGTTTCGGCAATTTTACGAGCTCTTACTATAAGGTCGTATTCACCTGAAAGGTAAAAAAATTTTTGCTTCATTACATATTATCGCCCACTAAGCAAATATGTTTTTACGTTTTTTAACTTAAAGTCGATGAAGAAGCGATGCTTTCGAAATCGGATGGTGCTGTTCTTTTACAATTAGGACGATGAGGGCGCACCACGCCTGATATCTCTCTCTCTGCGCACGCTTCAAACCTCGGGTTTAAACTTTAAGTCCGGGATACATAGTTACACAAGTCAATCCTGTTATTCACACGTAGCTTGAACTTAAAAATTTAATAAATAATTATGTTTTTTAACACTTACTCATTGGATCGGATATATCCATAAGACCTTCCAATTGGATCTTCTTTGGTACTGCATCGTTTGTGAGTTGATCTAAACTCTGAAGTGAAAAATAAGTTTCCGTGTTTAATAGTGTTTTACCTAATTCAATTTTCAATATGAGCTTGTTGAGCGCATTAAATTAAATAGGATGGTCTAGCAAACATTCTTGCAATATGTTTACATTATTATTACAAAATACATGAATTGATCACTTGCCTTGTACCCTAGTAAATCCAGCATAGTGACTACATCTTGGTCTCTAGGTCCTATATGTCTGCTTGGAAAATCGACTCTGTCTGGAAATAAACTATCCGATCGCGAACTGCGAGTTGTAACACAACGACTCGCATATTTGTAAAGCACTGCTTTCTCGGCGCTAATACCACTTTGAAAACCAACTAATGGTATTTTTGACACTATACCTTTTTTTACAAATCTATACATTGTGATGAAATTTTATTGTTATATTTAAAATATTTTTAACATTTTACGTACCCTCTTACAGAACAGACGGTGTGCTACTGATAGGAGGGTCAAAGATGACAATGTACTAACTTACGATAACAGAGCATAAGATGGCATAAGTAAATGATTATTATTGTTGACAATGACCCATAATTATTAACCAATATTATTTTGTTAGCTGTCGCTATTATAGTTAAGTATCAGTGTAAATTTGCTGGTGACATTAAAATGTTGATAACATTAATCGAAAATTCGTCTATAGCAGAGAATAACTAATGTAGGTATTCAATACGTAAGTACAACGCATGGTATTATTTAGTTATCGACGAGTGGCATTTGACAAAGATCTATTCATATATTTGTGTTTTCAATAGAGAAATAGATAGAGGTATATTTATTTATTATTTTAATATAGGTAAAATTTCAAAAGCCTAGCCTTTTTGTACCTGCATAGCTTGTCAAAAAAGCTACCTTTCGACCCGCAGTTTCATGTATTCCGCATGTAGCGATTTTCCGTGGACCTTATCATTTAAATAATTGTCATTACTAAAATAAACCACCGGTATCTTTGTCAGCAAGGTAGTTACTATCTGTTACCCTAACGATGTTGTCTACTCATTAGGCCCTATTTTGTAGGTATACGTTTACCTACATCCATACAATTTTAGTATTTCGTCTTACTTTTAAAAATTTATGCCCCTTAGCTCTTTTTTCAACCATTATATTAATCATGTTGACCTTCTGAGTCGACCATCATTGTCATACAAGGATAAGTGAAGATATTTATGTAGAATGCATATTCTACCGCTTAGTAATCTGACAGTAGGGATCTATAATAACGTAATAAATAAGAATCATTATTGGTTTTTAACGAAGTAGGTATGTATGAGGTAAAATAACCCAAGTATGTAGTGCCTAAAATAACCCAAGGATGTAGTGCCTAAATAAAATCTTATATTCTATGTAATAAATACTTTCTGTAGGTAATAGGTGGCAGCATTAAAACCAAGGCGAAAAACAAAGGTTGCTTTATATCGTCTAAAATTACCTTTGCTTTGGTTAAGATATTTTTTAAAATACTTAATCGTCAAGTGTTTCATCTTCGCAGGTCCTGAGCGGGTTTTACTAACTACGTTGTTTTTATCAAAAATTTCTCGTTATTTTACAATGATGAATGATGAAAAATATTTTCAAAATTTTAATTTTGATAACATTCATTGTATTGATTAATTCATTTTTCACCTTTTTCGCAAATAAATCGATCCGAAATAAATAGTAACAAATCTGTAAGGTATTAAAGTATTTATTTACTTTTTAAGATTTAATAAAAATCCAATATTCCTTAGTATAAAAATACGTAATACTAGGAACATACTCTTAAAAACCGCAATTAAAACACATTGTAAATTTGGCTCCCATTCCACTTAGTCACAGTATAAATATCAATATTTATTCTGTGACTAAGTGTTGTAGGCAATAATATAATATGAACTATAGATGCGTTATCCCTGCTCAAAAATTGCAACATAAAATGCTGGTAATTGACCTTATGCCAATTAGTCGCGCGCCAACCACTGTCGCACGAGGCGTGACTTTACTCTTATTCTAAATTTAGTAACGTAGCACCATGTAGATAGTATGATTATGTATTGCCCTCTATCAACAGTTACACCGTAAGGTGGCATTTATTTTCTTTCCCTTTCTCCGCCCGTATTAACGGTGTTTTTGAGAGTCGTAATGTTGAGAATGACTTATATCATAATTATAACGTCTTTGGTTGTAGTTGTTAAATGTTAATTTATAGAAAGGAAATTAATTTTCAATTAACTCCTTTGTATAATAGAAAATAATGATAATAATTAAATTCGATTTATAAAAGTATGCAATTTTTCATTAATGTTTCTCTATGACGTTATCACGTAAAATTACCGTCCGTAAACCGACTTTACAGACAACCAATTTTTTGTTTAATGAAAGGATAGTTTTAGCAAGCCTATTCTGAACAGTATATATGTTCAAAATTGTTAATTTGGATAAGTAACAAGCATTCTGTAAAATTGATTACGATAATAAGAAACCAAGTAGGTAAATGTATTTTACATATTTCAAAATTATTCAAAATATTTTTTTTATAAAACATGTAATTTTCTTGTTCTTTTAATTAATTTGTAATTGTCCATTCTCGCCACTTTGCCACTTATTTTAAGGATTCGCTTAAATAGTATAAAAAGCAAATAAAAATATGACAACATTTTTTGAGGAATGTCGTGTCGGTTAATTCCCCTGATTACGTCAATAATTTCCAGTGTCGCCAGTACCGATGGAGCGAGGCGTTTCGTTTAAGCCGATTTTAGAACTTGTTTCAAAGAAGACTATAAAAACATGATTGTGGATAGAGGAAACATAATATATACTTTTAGATGTAACAATAGAGGCCCGCTTGTTATCACGTGGATTCAACGCTGCTGTCTATCAAATAGTTTAAAAATGACAAAACATTTTAGTGTGAAGCAATCAGTTAATGCTATAAGAGGAGATTAACCCGAAAACCAAATAACACTTTTATTTCATTTTCATTATATAATATTAATGAAATTTTTTTTTTTTTTCAGTGATTTCACCTGTAAAATTTCACAGCCAATGATAATTTTTCGCAATGCTCTAATATCACTCTTGGCCGTGTGACCCGTTCGTAGCGACGATCAGTATAAATTTTGCTCTTTCTAACACGATTGGGTTAGAAAGACGCTCTTTCTTTCTAACGTCGTCGTGAATCATCGGTGAAACACGATGATATCCGAATGATGTGCGTGCGGTGTGCGATGTATCATGTAGGTAGCAGAAAAGTAGCAGTGATTTTTACACGCTTTATATTAGCTTCACCTGTATGTATGTATGTAATCGAGCTCAAAGGGGTCGGCCCTTTGAGCTTGAATGTCAATAGTTATAAATATTTAATTGACAGATATGAGAAGGATTATCATTTCGATAATATCTTGAAAAGCACCCCCGCTTTTTTTTAAATAAAACATTTTTTGTTATTCAAACTATTAATAACTTATATTTATAATTTTTTTTTACTTTATTCTTAATTCATATTTATTAAAATTTATTTTCTGTTTTTTAGTTTGGTTTTCTATATAAAGCGTGTTTTCTAGTTTTTTTAAACTATAGTTAATTTTCATTTTTTAATAAAAGTTTCATTTTGAGTGCCAGAAAGAGTAAGTCTGGAACTTTTAAACTATTATTTATTTTTCATTTTTTAATAAAAGTTTTTTAACAGACGATGTCAAGGCAGGTAGCAGATATGGAAAAGTATTTCATATGATTTTTCACATGCTACTTGTGCAACATGCCATGCCTATACGCTATACGTACGGCACGGTCGGTACGTTCACAGAATGTCTGTAATGAATAACCTTACGATCCTTTCGCGATTATCTGACAGCACGGCAGGCAACACAGCATTGCGTACTTCAGTCAGGCTATTTCCAAAATGTGAAGTGGTTAATTTAGGGATATAAATTGTATCTAGAAATTTAATTAATGTGTAATGCACTCAATTATTTCACGGCTTCATATAAATAAATTCGGAAATAGAAAAAAAGGCTATAAGATAGTGATTCGAGTGTTCTAACCAGTATCCTCTATTCTTTGTTCGACTTCACGTAAACAGAGTCAGTGATCTAGCTCAACATATTTCTTCAATCAAAATAATGACTCTGTCCGAATATTCCCATCTGAAACACCAAATAGTGTTTAGTATCAATAACAGCGAGAGGCATAATCATTTATTGAGCATACTGAAAGAATTATTTAGAGATGACATTAACTCTCCTAGAAGGTATGAACAAATTAACACTATGACTCAATTGATAAAAGTTTTAGAACTTCGAGATTTACTATCTGAGCAAAATGTGGCTCCTTTCAAGCTTATTTCTCAAAAACTTCCTAATAGCTTAGAATTATTGAACCAGATTTCGGAGTATGAAAAGTCACAAAATGAACCAAGAGATTTTGTGAACTACTATGGTGCTGGTGAGTATTACCTAATACCAAATAACATCTATATTTTCTATTCTCGTAATAACTTGCTTTGCACTAAAATCACAAAATGTCACGAAGTCCATTTCCAACACTGCTATGCTACCAAATTGCTAATTTTTTTTTCTTTCGTCGAAATGCAATTTAACATAACGCATTACATATAATTAATTAACATGATACTTTTCCTCCATAGTGACTACAGTATCATGTATCATATTCACATGCATAGTCGCAGCATTAATAACAACATCCATCCTGCTTTTGGTTAAAGCCCGTGATAACCCATCAAAATTATTTTTTCCTGGTTGGTACATAATAGAATGTTACTGAGATCCTTATCTTTTCTACTTACAAGCAATACTAAAACAAAAAATATAACTATTCACCAATGTTTTTTTTTATTTATTTTTAATATTGTTCTAGCTGACGGAACCATAACTAGTAGAGACCCCCCAGCTGAAAGCTTTTTAAATAGTAATCCAATAAGTGGTATCATGAGCAAAAGGAAGAAACAGAGGGTCTTCAAAACAGTCACTGATGGAATAGGCAGCTCTTGGAGAGACCTGGGAAGAAACTTAAAGATTCGTGAATGTGACATTGATGATATTAATGATATGAACTGCTCATTATCAACTAAAGCTGTAAAGCTTTTGGAAGTCTATGATCAAATTGCAGATCCTCAGAGGTGGTTTTTTGTTTTATGTGATGCTTTGGAAAGAACTCGGAGAAAAGATTTAGCCAAATCATTACAGGAAATTATGGCAATGAACATATAGTAAATGTTATTTATTCATAATCTTTTATGTTGTATACATATTTTTGAAACAATGTTACTTCATACATCATCATTTACACTAGTTGACACATTTTTACTTATTTTTACCAGTCTTCTTTAATAAATCTATAAGTGTGGCTTTTCTCGGAGGAGCCACAAATTCAGGTTAATAAATAACATGTACTGTTTATGTCTAATTTTTTTATAAGATATATATTTATAATATAATTTAAGTGTTTTGATTACATATTAAATAATCATTTTAAAATACATTCTACTCTGCTTTTTTGTGGGACAGAATATATATTTTGTTTCATATTGGTTGTTTAATTTATGATGTAATAATGCACATAAAAGAGGGAAGATAATTAATCGATTAGTTTCGGCTTCGTAGAGCGTTCTCTTTCGCCCGAAGCACTACCAGTCCGGTATCTACTACAACAGGGTAGGCGAACTTTTATACAATGTATCAACGTGCCATTTTTTCTATTAAAACTGTTTAATGAGGTCATAAGACATAAAATAATTTTGATGTTCCTGATTATTGGGAAATAAAATTAATAAATACTAACGAAAGATGGTCTCTGACCGAGAGGAGTACCTGCTATGATGACCAATTACTTAGACAGAGATACTGACAAGGAGCAAAAGAGCACAAATAAACACTTTTTTTTCTTAATCCAAAATATTGTGTCGCGTGCCATTGGTTCGCCATCCCTGTACTAAAAGCTGTTAGAGGCTCTTCAAAACTGTCATATATGGGGCCACATATGAATAACGGAGAACCCCAAAAAATTAATATAGTCAAAATTAGTAAACTGGAAAGAAAGTATATGAGAGAATCATTATGAAGATTTCATTATGTATGAGTTCAACTCCTCATTCAGTGACAGGGAAAATGCCATGGCAGCTCTTGCTGACTGACATGTTAAAAGACGTAAATGAAAAAGAAGATTCGGAGGTAAGGGATCGAGAAGCTCCAAAAAAAAAGGCGAGGAATGTGGTGATGAAAAATCCTGTGTAAATTAATAAATACACATATCGAAAGGAAAAGCAGGTTGTATCATGAAAATTGGTTAGGCTCTTACAAATAACGTTTGTTGCGAAAATTTTGTGAAAATTCCATCCTTTAAGCTTAGGGGTAAAAAAGATTAAACCCTTGTATGGAAAACCGTTTTCATAAAACGAATTACTACATGACCGTCCCACATAATTCCAAATTCACCCTCCATGGAGGTGCAAAGTTTGTATGGCAATAAAGATGGGTCAATATTACTTGAAAACTGTTATATGGGCGACGTTGATTAAGGGATTGCGAGTGAAACTGCGGAGCGGAAAGATAGTTCAACAAACATAATAATAATAAAACATCATATATATTAGTATATTTATATTACATAGAACTTAAACCTGGTAAAAAAATATCTAGATATATTTTCTTGATGGAATGTTACATGGAAGCCACGCCTCATTTTTATACCTATTTTGTAAGTAATCATTTAAAACACTTCAGATCAAGAATAAAAATATTCGAGAGCAAAATATAATTATCAACAATGTCAATAGATCTTTAAGGCACATTAAAGTATCACTAATATTCATATATATAGATATAAATCACTGTATAAATTGATTTGTTATTGTACACATCTATTAATAATATTTCAACAATAGTCTTAAAAACAATCAATTTTCTGCAGCCCAAGCATAGGCGTTTTGGAAGAGTCTAAGCCATGGTGAGGCTTGGCTATCCGGGTTCTTCTGTTGAGGTGTGTTAGAAATGGGCATTGGACATTGCCAGCGAAGGATACACCGTTCCGGATGCGGCATCATAGCTACGTGGCGTCCGTCACGTGATCTCACACCAGCTAGACCATCTGAAAATATTATAAATCATATTAGGAGAAGAAAACAATATTATAAATGGTTTTTTCAATTCTTTCAGAAAAATTATCATTAGTGCCCTTATAAAACACTGTCAATTTATAATATTATAAGTTATAAATATCGTTAAAATGCTTTGTTTTATTTTAATCGAAAAACAAGGTAATACGATTAAAAGCCTCAAAAACCAAAACGCAACATATTGTGTGACATGGTAATCAAAAACAACTGGAGTACTATTAGATAACCTAAGCTACGTTTTTTAAAGTAAATTTATTATTATTTGTACTATTTGAGGCATTACTAAATCGTGAAGATGGAAACGACCAGCTCAATAGTTACAATATTTGTTATTGTTCGTATTTTTTTTCTAGCTTTAGCTAAAGTTATCTAGTTTAACTTACCAGGACTTCCATTAGGATTCATAGGGTAAGATTCTGTAGGAAGACCTTCGTCGTCCACATATTGCATTGCGATCTGCTGGTTTCTCTGCAGTTTGCCGAGAAATTGAGAATCTGCGACTGAGAACCTTCCTTCTCCGTGAGCGACCCACACTCCAAGCACGCTGCCTCCCATTCCGCGGAACCAAACGTCTTGCTGGTGTGTGCCTTCAGTGATCTTTACCGCACTCCATCGACATTCAAATCTAAAAGTGTATTCGATATTTTTCATGTTACAAACGAAATATTTATGGAATCCTGAAACTAAAATATCCTGAAATCCAGTGCAAGCGATAGTTTTTTCATGAAATACGACTTCAGGAACTAAGTTTGTCTATATATATGTCATATATATACCTTCGGAGGCTTAGTCTTAAGCAAATTTACGTTGAGGCAGTTTTAATATAAAATATTAACCTTTCTGAAGCGTTATGATCGAGGAATATCTGCATCCTATTAACGCTTTTAGTATTAGATTCAGGGTCGATCCATCCTAATATAGCCATGAGCTGGCATCCATTGCACACGCCCAACGAGAATGTGTCACTTCTCTCCTTGAAGTGAGAGAACTGCCTACACAACAATTCAGAGAACAGGATACCAGCCGCCCAACCTTTAGCGGAACCTAATGTATCTGTAATTTTAAGATCTTTTTAATAACCGAAAACAGAACATAACAGAAGCGAGTTATACTCTTTCGCTTTCTTGTTTTCAAAAGGGTATTTTTTTGTAATATAGTTAATAATCTGTCCTCGGTCGAATGAGAGTGGACATAAAATTATGTAAAAAAATATAAAATGTACCTGCATAGCTGAATCCACCAGGGAACACAAGTCCTCGAAAGTAGTCCAATGTGATCTTTCTGTTTTGCAAATCACTCATAGTTACGTCATAAACATCAAAATTGGCCATCATTAATGATGCAATCATTTCTCTATCGCCATTAGTACCTTAAAATATTCAAAATGTTGACATTTGGTAGCAGTTAGCATGTTAAGTTTATCTTTGAAATGAGTAGTGATATTATTTAATAATGGGCCGGTTGGTGTGGTGTACCATCCACCCCAGCGGAATACCGAAACTAAAAAGAAGCTTTGAACTTCACAAGTGCCCTTCTAAACCGAATAAAGGGATTTGATTTTGAAAAAGAAATCTCTGGTCATGCATTATTTATGAAACACCCAATTGCTTATTAAGTTTCCTAAAATTCTAAAAATGCTGCAAAAATAATAATAATTTAATTTATTTGCACGTAAACACAATAGAGTTACAAACATAATTAGAAGTACATACAAATAACATTGATATCACTATTTAGTACAAACTACTACCTAAACTAGGACAAGCCTGTATTCTAGGCAGCAGCCCCCATGGCTGAAGTGGTTAAAATAACATTAAGTTTTTAAGAAAAATATATTCGATTTTATTATTAACTTTTATTAGTTTTCTAAAAGGGCACCAACTTAAGTGCCCATGAGCCTGGCTTAAGACGACCTTCTAACTGGCAATCCACAGGTGCCCGCGATCTCAAAATGCTATTTTACAATGAACAGAATTACCATTGGTAATTCTCTAGACCTAATAGACAGAATCACTGAGGACGATTTTAATTTCATCCTTTCCCAAATTAAGAAATGTTTGTTGATTTATAAACTTATCGCAAAATATTTCAAGATGTAGAGAACAATATTGCTAATTTATATACTGTATTTGCTTATGGTAAGCGTTATTACGTCTTATTTATTAAATGTATTGGAATATTTCAGTTCACACGATCTACGTAAAAACATACCTTCTTCTCGGAGAACAGCAACCCTTATAGAGTTCGTTTTCAAAATAGCCGCAGATGGATCGTACGTCACATTATAAGTAGCTCCTTTACGATTGCCAAGACCTTTTTAATACAATAAAGAATACATTAACATTTAATATGGTAATATTGAATCTAATGATATAAATGAAAATCAAGTACCTTTCCATTCTTGCTTAACACAGTCAGAGTTTGCTTGGAGGCACTCCAACTGATAGCTGGTTTCCTCCCACATTCTGAATACTTCAATAACCTGAGTGGCAAGAACTTTTTCTCCATTCACCGTTACTGTTACCTCAGAATTCATGCCATATTTCCCAGTATTTCCAATAACTTTGGCACTAACTCCATTATTATTGTATTCACTAAGCACATTCGTCAAATTACTCTGTGCAACTTCTACAATGATCCCGAGTTCTTCATTAAATAGTGCTTCAATAGCAGACACATTGTTTTCAACTTTTAAATCAATGTTCAGTCCACGAATTCCTCCTATACCCATTTCTAGGACTGTTGTTATAAAACCACCTTCACTTATGTCATGGCCAGATAGTAACTTGCCCTCTGAAATATAATTGGAATAATTTAATAATGCAATATTGGCTATGATGTGACGAAGTATAAATACAATCCTTTTTTTATATATATTATTAACTCAATAATGATGTAGGCTTTAAATATGTCGACCTAGTAGTAGTAGCAATCCCGATCGAAAATCCATGGATTGATGAACCTTTTGACAGTCATTTTAATACACGTAATGTCAAAATTCTACTTCAATCTTGCGATTTTAGATCGGGATCGTATATTTTTTTTTTTATACCACATGGGCCGACAAACAAGCGGACGGTCCACCTGATGGTAAGTGGTCACCGCCGCCTATGGACATTTGCAACACTAGGGGCATCGCCAATGCGTTGTCGACCCTGACACGTGAAGTTGTTAAGTCTCATGTGCCTGTAATTTCAAATTACTTTTTACAATTACTAAATTTCTAACCGAAACACAGTAACACAAGTGCACTACTGCTTCACGGCAGAAATGGGTAAGGTGGTAGTACTTCCCCGGACGAACTCTGCACTAAGAGCTCTACTACTCGAAAAATTAATTTTGGCCGTTAGTGGTTAGAGACCGTTTAGAGAGAGTGTTTATTCTGTCTGGATGTAAATATCTATTTAAGTATGTATTTAAAAAAGTAGTATTTCAGTTATTTAGTTTACAAGCTCTACTTAGTTCGGGATCAAATGGCCGTGTGTAAAGAATGTCCCAGAATATTAATTATTATTAATTTAATATAAAATATTTTTTGATGTTTCAAAGTAATTTTATTCAGTTTTTATATAGGTGCATTCCGTGAGCAGTCAGCCATTATTAAGTTTATTACATGTTTTCTGATTTTTTTCAATTATATCGCTAAATGTTTTAAATTTTTTTTAATGGTAGATATTCATCATCTTTTATTTTGACTAAAGATTATTTTTTACTTGCTTACCTTTCAATAACTTCTGTGTTATTTTGAATAAAGTCTTGAGAACTGCAGGGTCATCAAGGTCAGGTGGATGGTCCCCAAGTTGTTTGTAACATTGGGTTAGAGCTGATCCAGCCAGTCTGTAAACATGGGTCAGTTTATTCTGGCTGAGTGTAGGGCATCAATGAGAACGACGGACAATGTAAATTTACACATCGTAGTTTTATATATCATGTTCTCGTCGTTCTCAAAACAGTACGCGTTCACTATTTAATAACTCTGTGAATAATATTGAATGTATATTTCCCTTCAATGAAAAAACAAGCATTACATGCCAAACGATAAACTAACAAGATACTGCACTTAATACCAATTTCCCTTTTCATATGTACGGTACATGTGAAAATACACCCATACCATTAGATACCACATTCGATCATACGATCACTCAACATAATTTGATTTTGTTCACATACAAGTTTATAATTATATAGTAAAATAAATATGTTACCTATATTTGCCAGGTGTAACTGGCACATATACGAGAGCAGACCCTTCTTCTCTAAGAGCTGGATCTATTTTGACAGTGATATCAGGACACGGGGCGTATGTGGATACTACTAGTGTACCAGGTGACTTCACTGTAAGTATAAATAATGTTATATAAATAATAATAAAAATATGTTAGTATTTTGTGGTAGTTTATTGTAGGCATTGTACTTATTCGCAATCTCCAATCTTTAAATTGTATTTCCTGAGCGATCTCGTGTGACTATTGCCGAGGGATCGTTTGCATATTCACATATTCTCTGTTTGCCGAATTTTATTCAAATTCTATCAACCGCTACGGCGTCTCTACGCCGTAGAATACATACACGCATTAGCGTCCGCATTTATAATATTAGTAATATTGAGCACATTTACCAATTTGTCCAGCGACTTGTGCACACATAGAGAGCGAATCCTTGCCGCCGTCGACGGCGACGCCGAGCGTTGCCATGGCGACGCACAGCGCGTCGCACGCCACCACCAGGCCGCCGCCGTCCACGCCGGACTTGCCGGCCCACATCCAGTTGCCAGAGCATTTCACGTCCTCCACTTCCGATATGCCCGCGAATACCTGAGTATGGGAAGGAATATAATAATATTTTTAATTTCCACAAAACACACAGTTATTACAAAATTCAAACAGTAATTTAAGGTTAATAAAGAGTTTTGCAGATCTAAACTATCAGAAGTAATATCATTTGGTTTCCTCACTAAAATAAAATTAAACTTTTAACTCCTCAGTAAACACAGGCATATTAACGTATATCTATTGCAATACAATCATTTAAGATATTTGTACATATGAGTCAAAATGGAAAGTCAAAGTGGAAATACGATGGGAAGTTCAAAGCGCTGTGGGGGTTATCATCTCGAAAGCGTAACATTCAAACGATGGTGAATCAGAGCCAACATACCAAATTAGTCATAGCTTCACCGAGCGACATGCGGGCCCCGGCCGCCGGGTCCAACAGGCCCTTGATGTTCTGCGTGCCAATGGAGGTGGCGGCGCCGACGAGCTCGTGGTGCGAGAGCGCGACGACCGCGCAGTCGGCTAGCGGAGTGTGCAGCGGCCCTACACACTGCTGCTGGGCCACTAGGCCTGTCACGCACCGGTCTACCTGTGGAGGAGTGCATATTCATTACTTCTATTCACACTAGGGATGAAAGCACCCGAGTGGAGCCGCAGAGGGAGAGCGAGAGTTTCAACTAAAGTATGGTTGTCAGTCAGGTAGGTATTACGATCATACCAATGATGTATTCACTGTTTCCTCACGAAGCTTACCAGCACTTATGATTATTGGATGTGAACCTTCACATTCGATGCCCATCGTCCAACGACACGTGACATTAGCTCCTTTCAAAGAAACAATTATATTGCATTGTTACTGTGTTATATAGAGGGAAACGTTTATAAAAGGAACTGACATGTATTAGGTATAGTATCGCTCAGTAGTATTGGTTATAAAGCTTTGTTACTTACTTTATTAGTCAAATATCTTTTGCTTGCCACATTAACAAGTCTCAAGACTCGGTTGAGAGCACTGTGCACTGTAATATCCTGAGGAAGAGATAGAGGCAACTTTGTTCGCTTCTCGCGCTTCAAATCGAACGTCTTTCGTGGCATGTTTCCTAAAAAATGGAAGAATGAGGTAATTTTGTAACATCATTTATAATTAATAAATAACGCTTATGAATATTCTGTTTATCATGATTGCTAAGAAAAACCAAGGATTAACACAGAATTATTGCTTGATATGAATGACTGTTGAGGCAGAAGCCTCTTCATCAAAACAATTTCAAAAATCTGGGTAGGAGTGTGGACGAGGTAGTTATTTAACTATCTGTTATTTTTAAATGATTATGTAATCAATATAAATACTATACTTGCCTAATACGGCTTCTAGATGTAAGTCGTAGGGCAATTTTGACTTTATTTCTGGGTTCTGCCTGTCCTTTCTATTCATATACTTGTCTGTGTATGAGCTCTCAACAAGACTCATGTAACCATCACCAGTAACTTCACCCACAAATGATACGGGACATCTTTCACGTCGACATATATCTGAAAATATAATATATGCTATAGGCTGTAATGGTGTTATAATTTAGAATAAATAAATAAAAAAAAATACTTTGATGTCACTAGCTGCCGCCGCAATTTTATTGAATATCTGGAGAACTTTTATGAGTTTAATTAACCTTTTGAACACCTCGACATGCGCAAGCGTGCCCTGGGCGCTGTCGTCTATACTCGACAATAAACAGGTCACAGAAAAATACTAAATAAACATATTAAATCATTACGTTTGTGTGTTTTCTAGATACAGGTATTTATATCGATTTTTAGGCTTGGTGTACAGGACAAGGAGATGCCGTTATGATAGGGCGTTTAAAAGTTTAATATAGGTTGGCAATGGTATTTTACCTTCAAGTATTGGTTTGTTTTCCTTTGTACACAACAGAGCGTTGTTTTCCTGATATTCAGCACCCCAAAGCTCAAGAGTTGTAATGGTGGGATCACCCAGCTCGAACTCATTTGTAAACACAACAGCTCCCTCTGGTTCCACAAGTTCTTTCAGCACGTTACCGTTGCCGCCTGCGCCTTGGTCGTGGATGGCTAAAAACAATGATTTTCAACCTTATAGATTGCTTTTAATAGGATCAGTTATAATTTTAATAAGAATATTTCAGAGCCTTCGATTTTTGAGTGAAAAGATTGAGTTTCGAAATTAAGACTAAACGACCAGTCTTTTAGAACACTATTCCTATGTAGATCTTTATTGACATAACTTAGGATTTTTTTAAATCATTTGAATAAAACTTACATTCCACGGGATTAATGTCGGCTTCTAAGCATCCTCTGACAACTCGGTTGAGACGATTCCCCATTTCAGCATCACCTGTTCATTTAAATTGACATTCAGTATTAGAGTCTGACTATTCATAAGTGCTTGTAAAGGCCTATTTGAATAAAAATATTTTCATTTCATTTTCATTCATTTATAGCTACTTATTTTGTGATCCAAAAGTTGGAGAAGCAGTCGTCTCCTGTTTAACATGAATTCAATTTTTTGGCACGTATCCCAAAATATATTAGAGGCCATCATTTATATTGTAAATAACATCAGTCACAAAAAGACCTAAGTACCTATAACGCATAATGACCGTATAAAATAACGATAAGGACACGATCATTTTAAGACCATTGTTTAGTAATATCTTGATAGTTACACTAGCATTATGTTAAAATTGTGATCCTTTCTAATCCGCTATCGTTTACCTGTGTAAATTCTAGAGTAAAATATACCAATGCAAATAATCGCCTGCGCTATCACCTACTTCGTTTTCGCTTTACGTTCTTTTTAACTATTTTTCTTAAAGGTCGACCTTCTCAAAAATTGTACTATCAAATACAAAAAGAGTTCTAAAATCGGACTAGTAATTTTCACGTGATGCGTTCATATACAAACCGAACCGTAGAAAAATAGACAACATTTCCAAAAATGGTAAAAATGTGTTCTGTTGTACCCCATATCATCCCTATGTTGTATCCTATATCACCTCTACTAATACGTATAAATATAGATAGATTTGCAAAGGCTTACCTCTTTGCACAGCACCGAAATCTAGCGCGTGGTCTCTTTGATCTCCGCCTTGAACCGCGACCGAGGAGGCCGCGCCGCCGCCCACACCAATACGGTATACTGGACCACCTATTTTCACTAGTAACATACCTGTCGAATATAAATACATTATGAGTTATTTATTACATGACGATATCACAGGTTTATCTTTAGACCTTTCAGAAATTTCTGGTCAGCGTAATTTGTGCCCTTCAATTGCGGCATTTGGTTATACTCATAGCATTCTTCAAACAATCTTTCCATTTAACCCTATAAGCAAAAGCCGGCTGTCTATGGGGTCGCAGCTAGATGAACTTGAAAAATTTGGACCTTAATATTTCTTTTTGTAAGTTATATTTTTTTACTTTGATATTTTCATTCGGTATAAATAATATCAAAGGAAATGCATTTTCCACACGATTATAGACTGCTCGATGAAATTGGGTATTGTTTCGCATAATTTGAAATAAATATTATTGCAATCAGTAACAATAACTACGCTACTACCTACTAGGTATTATAATAAATAACGATAGCTAAAATTAACTTACCTTTCTCAGGTTTGTTCCTTTTAACAAATATCGATAGCTAATAAGTATCTTACCTTTCTCAGGTTTGTTCTTTTTAATCATGCTATGGGGCATGTACCCTATGCCACCACTGAACATAATTGGTTTTATAAACTCCTCTCTTACATTGTCTCCATTCTTCAGGCCATATGATTGGACAAATCCTAAACATAAACATTTTTATTATAATATGCATAACAACACTTTTATATTAAAAGTATACTTTTAATGAAACCACGAGGCCAAAGCTATGCGTTATAATTTCTCCATTCCCGATTGAAGTTCTGAATTTTTGTCCAGTAATCTGATTACTTGACCTTTGTTAAATCTGGGATAACTCTTTTGCAAATATTTTTTTAAAATATTGAAATAGATACCTGAAATAAGTGGTTCCCCAAACTTATTGCCGTAGTCAGAGGCCCCGTTACTGGCATCGATGATGATTTGCAACGGACTTGCAAAATTTGATGGGTACTGCCATCCCTTCTCTTCCCATGGCAAATCATATCCTACAAAAAAAAAGTTTATTTGATAGCTCTTTAAATATTATGAAATAATACCGAAGACAAACAATATTTTCGTAATCTAGAGAAATGGCAGTAGAAGATTCATTATTTTAGAGCTCACATTGTTTTTGTGTCAAGGGATATGTCAAATGAATTCTCTGAAATGTAAAGCAGAATATTCATATACCTGATAGGCAGATAATGCAGTTCCTTTAGAAGCCACGAGTGTCAACGTTGGCGCATAAAATATTATGGGTACAATAGGTAAGTATATAAACTAGTGAAAACTTTAACTATATGTTCATTTATATATAATAGATAAGTACCAACTTGAGGAATTCTATCACAATTCCAGTGAAAAAAGAACTATGATTCATCAGGGCACCAAAATGAAGATAGTTACATATTTATAAGTCGGGTAACTCTCGTTCATCTTAATTTAGCGATAAAAGGACCCAGATTCGAATTACGATTCGATTGAATATGATGTTAATAACCAACCTGGAATATGCAGATTGCCAACACTATATCCAGCAGTGCCGGCAACAGTGTGGCCACCTCTTCCAACGCCCTGTACATCCCTTATTCTGCCTCCAGTGCCAGTGGTAGCCCCACTGAATGGTGCGACCGCAGTAGGCATATTGTGAGTTTCAGCAGTAAATATGATATCGGATTCAGTCACTTCTTGAAGTACTTGAGATGGTACTCTTACGTTTCTTGGTCTAATTTTCGTGTGCTTAAAGCCTTTGATTGCACTGTAAGTATTATTATACACAATATTAATTCTCAATAAAGAGTATATTTTGATAAGTGCTATCAGCTGAGTATAGGTACATAATATACATATGTACAATGCCCCTGATTTTGTAAATTACCATAGGCGGTGGTGACCACTTACCACCAGGTGGGCCGCCTACCTGTTCGTTGGCCAACTTGACATTAAAAAAATGGTTTTGTCACAACATATCCCACAAATATTATAAATGTAAATATGTGGGAGATTTGTCAAAAATATACATAACGACTGAAAAGATTTGATTTACTTTTAGTCAAAAAACTAAACATAAATCAAATGTAATCGTAATGTTCTAACACAGGGTAATTCAGAACCTGGGAAAGCAGTCGACATCAGTAACCCTACTAAAAAAGTAGGGCGGATTTTTTTTGCTACATAAAAAGTAATTAAAAATGTCTTAGTTATAAACCATACCTACTGTTGTCACCAAACTTAATAACATTGTTATCATTTGACGTATTTTGTGTTGATGCAACCATATCAATCAGCGATTCAGTTATTTCTTTTCCATCTAATATTAATTTGCCCTGAAATTAATAGCAATCATTGAATCAGACTTGCAATTTATTCTAATCGAATAATAAATAGGTAGAAAACCAATTACCTTGAAGAACCAATGACGCGAATGCTCGCTATTGCTCTGAGCGAGGTCAAATAACTCAACGCTTGTTGGGTCACGTTTTAGTTTATTGACAAATAAGTCTGTATAAAAATCCATGTCCCATGAGTCAAATGCCAAACCTGATGAGAAAAAAAACGGGGTTTTAAGACAATGAAAAAGTACTTACCTTTAATGTGGAATATGGCTTCTACCCAAATCTCAATCGAAATCAAATGTTGGTTATAATTAAATCAATGATGAGATAAGAGTTGGGTTGTGGTATTCCTCGACATATATATGTATATACATAGGTATAACCTGTCCTAAGCTAAAGCACGCCAACAAGTGTTTTCTTCCCATGAACATAACTGTCAGGGCAAAAAAGGTCATGTAGACGAAATTTATTTTGGGACTGCTTACCCAGTTTTTTGTTGACTCTCTCCATGGCAGGTCTACCTTCCGCCTGTAGTGGTACCACAAACCATGGCTCCAAGTCTTTAGGTAAACCTTCATTGAAGCTCTTTCTTGGCAAGTTTTCTTTAGTATAAATACACTGTGTCATCCTATCATGCAAAGGAGCGGCTAAGTTATCAAATATTTCTGAGGATACATTTTTGATTTTCTCAAAGGTGATGAGATATCTTGTTGAAACTTCCAGACGAATAACATCACGTAAACCAACACTTTCACATATCTGTACTGAGTTACTGGAGTCGGCTGTTGAGAAATTAAATCTGAAACAAAGCACATAGTTTTCGAAATTGTTTTATAGGTATAACTGAACAACAAAAATATTTAGATAGCTACCTTATAAATATTTAATTATTAAAGATAATTCCCAAATGGTCATCTCATCTGATAATCTCATCTGCAAGTAAATTACAAACCTTGGCAACCAGGAGGGTACTTTTCAGGAGGTTGTCAGAAGAAAATGACAATCAGACAGATGAACACTTGATGGTAAGTCACCTTCTACCTGTTCACATTTACTGTAAGGTCAGCTGGATCCTTATGAAATTGCCGGATCACACGCAACCACCATTCTGTTTTCCTTAACCGAAAGCTAAATGCATAATTAACCACGGCATTTACTTATACCAACAACTTTATTCACCCATTTTGGAGAATAAAAAGCAAATAATTATATAAAAGTCGTAGGTACCTTGGACCAATTTCAATGAGGATTTGATTCCTTTTAACATCTTTGTAAACGGTTTCATTCCTCATTGCCTGAGGCTGCATAGGTGAACTTAGTAGCCATTTCAGTATCTTTATCTGGTTAATATTAAGGTAGTCACAACCCTCAGTCAGCTCAACATGATAACAAAGTTCTGTTGATAGCTGACAAACATCCCCATCAACAATTTTCAATTTCTGAAGTATTTCTTTTGTTTTATGTGCACTAAATGCTTCAGATGAGAAAAATCTTAATATACACATAATGAACTTTAATATTATATGAACACTTGGAACTATATCTCAGGGACAACTGTTCATTACAATATCTTAGCAGAGTATATACACTATGTTACATCAATGTCAAAGTTTATCAGTTGTGTGAGGGGACTGAAACAAATAAAGACAAACAAGTTTTAGCTTATGCAATATAAACATTTTGTAATACAATGAAAATTTTTATGAATTTGTTATGCTAAAGGACCGTCATATGAATGAAGGTTATCAATACTTTGTACTACATATTTAAAGAAATCTTTGGAATCAAATTTATTGAAATACTAGCTTCTGCTTTGGTTTCATCCGCTTTTCCTATCTTTTGTTTCGCTGTAATAAAAAGTATCCTATGTAGTCAATAACATCTTCTCTTCCATAAATTGCAACCAAATACGTTCAGCCGTTTTATAGATAAGTACTTACACAAACATACTCACAACAAAATTTCGCATTAATAATATTAGTATTTTATTAAGTGAGATAAGATGTTTGTTTCATGATCCTATATGAAGTCAGCCAGTTTGTGATTTGAAATAAGTACACTGGTATTCATAACAGTCTTTCATAATGCATATCTTAATTTAGATAATTATTTTGTCCGTGTGTATGTTAGTGAACCTCCCCTAAACGGCTGGAATGATTTTAATGATTTTTTGTGAGTGTTCCAGTGGATTCGAGAATGGTTTAGATTCACAATTGGTAGGTGGCGCTGTGATCGAATTCCTGCATTTTTTATGTAACTTTAGTATTGATTTATTTCGACAGGACAACGTCTGTCGGGACAGCTAGTTAAAATAAATGATTATCCGGTAACTATAGAACATCACTACATATAAAAAAATAAAGTCCACCCGCCGCGTCTGTCTGTCTCAGCCCGCTGACCTATGGAACATCCAGTCAGGTTTAAAAAAATATTATTGCACTTAATATCCCAATTCTCGGAGAAGGTTACGTACGTATACGTTTACTTGGCTTTTTATTTGAAGCCTCTTGCAGCAGTGTGCATCATTATCAGATAAAAATTCCAGCTACAACTGTCCCTAGACATTCGGTCTTATATCGCAATAATTGACGGGTCATAGAGACACCTCATTTAACCTACTTCAAAAAAAGGAGGAGGCTCTAAATTCAGTTGTATATTTTTTTCATGTTTGTTACCTCAGAAGACTGTCATTTATAAACCGATTTAAAAAAATATTTTCCTCAAGTAAGGACTTCAAAGATACATCAAGGAACTCCTCGAAATCAAATAGAAATTGGAAAATGATTGAGGTATTGTAAGGTGTATGTAGGGTATGACCATCCTATAATAAAATAAGTACATTATTTTGGACAAGGCCATACTGGAAAGGTCTACGTGGATTGCAAAGGTGACCACAGAACTCTTTAAAGACGAACGGCATTAATGTCTCATTTAAGTTATTGTGGGTATTATAATGATTCTATTAGGTACCCCTACCCGACCTAATTATGGTTGGAGGACAAGCTGGACCGGAAATGGTGGGCACTATAGTCTGATAAACATATGAATGTTTAAGAATGTCTTAGAGAAAATTACTTTATAGCTTTTAAATAAGTTTCAATTATCATCATACAATTAACCAATGCCTCAATAGACAAACCTTTGAAAATTAAACTTTCATTGACATTTGAGCCGACAAAGGGGATTGCTTATATTTGACAGGCTATACATATATTAATATTGCATTTAGGGGCATGATTAGATGAAGTGATTATAATGCAAGATATATTAGGTATATTTTATTTTAGAAATATACTATATTTAGTTTTACTTGCTTTGTCTTTACCCAAAAGTTAACTGCGGGGCAGAAAATGTCATATAAAGGCAATGTTTATTCAGGGTTATACCACGGGGCAGAAAGATAGCTTTTTCACATTTAATAGTAATAGTTTTAACTAATAATCATTCTGTAACACAACAAAAATGTTAAATATATTTACTTTGTACAGGTGACAGTTTTGAAGGCATTAATAATATGCTTTAATATGAATAATAAACTGTTTAACAACAACAATCAGATGTTTAATATTATAGTGGGGTTCTGATGTATCTAAGTACATTTTATACCAATCAACTTGTAAACCCTGCTAAGCTGCTATTGTTTTTCATATACTAATAGTGGAGTTTCACATGTCTCTAAGTTAAACTGCAGATAGATGGATATGCCAAAACTGTAAGGGTTCCTTGTTGTTGCAGATCCCTAAAGAAAACTAATTACAGAACATGCATTTTTCAACAATCTGATATTTTAGAAGTTCCATAAAACACACTTATTTAATAATAAGAAACTACATACCCAATAAAAAAGTTTTTTAAAAATACATGAATCTTTTTTGCACAACTTTTTGACATTTAAGTATAAGTTTTTAACGACAAATGACTAAATACATTAAAATAAATTTTGATCCAAAACTAAAAGTAATGTAGAATTGGTTATTTACATACCTACTTGTATAGCTGGAACAGGCTGATGTGATGTGATGACTTGGTAGGCAACTAGCGTCAAGCGTGGTGTGGCTTACTCTGTCTGTAGACTCTGTAGTACTGTTTTGGTTATGTTCATGAGAGTTATGGAGTGTAGAAGTAAAGGAGAACCATCTTGTATGGGGGATTAGTCGAAAAAGTGTCCACTTGTAAACAGCTAATTAATTTTCGAATTCTCACGGAAATAGCGCTAGTGTAGCAAGTGGAAATGATATGAACACAGTGAAGTGTGCTGGGTTGGATTCCGGTAATTGTTTAATACTATTTTCTATTTGCTATTTACAATTAATTGGGGTGCTTAAAAACACTGTATAATTTTATTTCATACTCATGTTTGCCTATCTATAGTATATTACAATAATTAAAAAAATGCGCTGTAACAAAACGAAAATGTTTCTTCCCTTTTTCATTTATTTTGTATCCTACTCTAATAATTTGTGGCACTCTATTTAAAATTCTTCCACTTGCTACTGTAGCGCCACCTTAATTTGTTCCCTTTCAACGGACACTTTTTAGTACACTGAGATGGTCCTCCTTTACTTTTACACTCCATACTTATGTCAAAGGAAAAACCGAATCAATACAGCGGCGATATAATTTAACAATATACTTTAGGCGGGGTAATAAGGTATATTTTACCTTTTTATTTATTATATTATTACTCCATTTGACGACAAGTTTACCAAGGATACGGAATCTCTTTTAAATTCATATGTATGTACCGATGTACCGATTAGATCCGCGAATAATTTTTTTTTAACTCGAATATAGGAATTGGGTCGCATTTTTTTTATCCGCGAATAGTGAAAACGCGAATAAAGGAAGCGCAAATAAGCTTTTAGTGTTGTCTGAAAAAATCCGCTAGATAGAGAAAAAACATTGTCCTTTAAATGCGCTAGATATCCCTAGACTGTTTGATTTTGCAAATATTTTTTTTTATCTAAAAAATCAGCAATACCGTTAGAAAGGGCATAATAAAAAAAAAGGAAAATAAAATGTTACATAGTTACGTAAGTCAGCTATCCTTTTGACGGATATCTTAGCTGTGACTATAGATATTTGTTGTATAGCGGCTATTTAGGTGGTTATTAGAATAGCTACCCGTCTCTAATTCTAAGTTCCAGCGGTAGATTTGAAAATTAGCTAAAAATGTGATAAAAACCAAATCACATTAAGAATGTCAATTTTATATAAATTTACATTGATTGTCTCGAAAAGTTCGTAAGCTGCATGTTGTGGCCTTGTAAATCACAATTTTATTTTTGAAAATTCTTCCACCCTGTGGTTCCGAAATCGCTGGAACGGTAACACTGACTGTAAGTGTATCACAAACTACTATACTAAAACCTAAATCTGATATGTACAACTAATTAAAAGTGAGCATAACAAAAATTACATAAAACATAACTACTATACTATAATCTATATGTAAAATGTACTCTGAGCTGTGCTGTGAGTGACTTTGATGTACGCAGCGTTTCCAGGTGGGATTTGCTTATAAATCTTGAACACAGTATACGGGGAATCCTTCGTGTTACAAATGACTCTACCTCTCATAGATAGAACATAATGGTAAAACAAAAAGTAGGTACATACTGAAAGTTCTCTAAGCGGTCTAAATATTTATAAAACTATATATTTAAAAACTAGTATAAATACCTATAATATCAGGTGATCAGTGATTTGGTTGCCACAGCACAAGCCGTACATGCTCTGCTTTATTACGAATCAGATAACCGTCTGTACCATACTGGACTGTACCGTACTTTATCTGTAACCGTGCCTTTGGACTAACTTGGAATTTGTAAAAATATGATGTCTCCAGGGTAATTCATAAGACATAGAACCACGAGCAGGCTAAAGCGGAAGGTGGATCCAATGCTAAAAAGCCAGGTAGAAAGGCGGTATATCTGTCAGCATTGATAGCAACCAACCTACAGACGAGAAAGATGAGATTACAATAGTAGATCTATCTGTAAAGCTTTCATTAATGAGTAGTATATCCAGTAGTGTAGGAAAGGGAAAAAAGGTTCAGCCAACTATAAAAAGCATAGACAGAAATACTTCTAAAACCTATTCGAAACCTTTAAATTGAGATGATAGTATCGTTTATCAAAACGAAATATGTCTATGGTATTTAGAAAGAAATTGTTTATGCCTTTTTTTTTCTTGTCCGCCATTAAAATAATTGCGGTTCAATTCAACATGGCGAATATTCATTGATCCAGCACATTTTGCGCGTGGGTTGATAATTTTCACTTCAACAATTTTTGAGAAATATGTCGTAGTTAAAATAAGCATTTCTCAGTGACTATAAAGTAGTGCAGTCATCGTTACACTTTGCAAGTTGGAACCGAAAATACGACGATCGGCGTCTTTTACGCCTCAGGGGCTTTTTAGCTTCCTTTTTCCATTCGGCGAAGTATTGATTTTTTTATCCTGCCAAGATGATGATGTATACGGTAAGATGATTTGCTTTATCTCCTAACTACGATCGTAAGTACGATGTCTGCTAGACATTTCCACAAAAAGCTATAATGCAATAACTCAACAATTAAAACCTCCCACGCCCGCCACCGATAACACCAATAAAGTACTGTATTTATTCATATAGTTCGAAATCTAATTCATCAGAGTTTGTCGAATTTAAGCATTAGTGTAAAATACTTGTTTGTAAACTGGTATACAATTAAAATCATAATTTTGGTCTCAGTCATAACCTCATAACACCAAATCAGAATATAAATTTTTGGGAAATGATAACAGGTAAACCCTAATCATCCCTAGTCATACACTGATTACATAAAAGGCGATATTATATATTGGTATTTTTGGCTATCACCAAATTATTGCATCATACAAATAATTTTTTTAGGGCACCAGCACCGAGCAGGACACTCGCTTCAGTGACAAGGAGAAAAAGCTTATGAAACAAATGAAGTTTGGAGATTGCTTGACTCAACAGGTTTGTTTTTTATTTTGATGGTATTACAAATAAAAGCTACAAATATTGTATTTCACAAACCAATTTTCACAAATCTGTTGACGCCTAGCTCATAGAAGACTCCTTACACATGAAAAAATTACAGTGCTTAGATGCATCCACAACAACATTACTTTTGTGGAGCTACATTTGAAAGTGTTATTTATAGCACAATGGATGACAAAGAAGTCAAAAAAACATTTTATTGATACATGACTTCATTATGGTTACAAGTGTCAAATTTGGAGTTTATTGTATTTTGTATTTTGACAATTTAATTTTGTTCTTCGGTTTGACAAACTTAATGATATAGGTAATGTGAAATTATTACCACTTTGTATTTAATTAAAATGCAAAAAAGAAGATTGAAGCCTATAACAGTTGGTTGACCACCTGAATTACATCCCAGTAGTTCTAAGGATTCTATTCTATAGTTCTATTTTTTCACACTTTATGGTGACACAGTTGTAAAGACTGGCAATATGTCATGAACAGACTGCTGGATATTAGAAGTTAAAGGTTAAAATGAATTTAGGAATTCTTTTTCAATATATGTAATATGTTTTTCAAATATTTTTACTGAAAGTTCACCTACATTAATGAATTTTGTTCCCAAATTGCCAAATTTCCAAACGCCTTTGTAATGAAGGCATCAAAAAAGAGTGTGATTCCATGCACGCATATAAAGGTTTGTCAGACTGTCAATAGGCACATTGTCATCAAGATACATAAAAGATACATAAGCTTAACATAAAATCATATTAATTGTTTACATATTTATTAATTTTACAACTATCTATAATTCTAATTTAAAATGAAATTCTGATGGTTGGTAAGCTCATCACTTTAATAAAATGGCTGGACTTGGGGAATTCCTTTATTCAAATGTTTGTACTAGTGCGAATAAGGTTTATATATAATGAACATTTAGCATAGGACAGGACAATGTATATTAGATCAGCTAGTTAATAATATGTGGCAATTTTAAGGTGGATATGTCAAAGGTGAAACTTGACATCTTGAAGCCTTGGATCACACAGAAAATCACCGAAATACTCAAGATGGAAGATGATGTGGTCATTGATTATGTCAACAATCAGCTCGAGGAAAAGGTGATACACAATTTTATTATTTATACACTATTATTAATAAAAAAATGTAATCATTGCAGTTTCTTTACAGTTTGATATGCTTTTTTATATTTCAAGTTATTCTAATTTTATTTAGAAGGTAGTATCCACAGCATCACTGTCCAAAAGAAACTGCAATAGAAGTCTGATGTCATATGTATATTGATTGCGTATGGATATTTTTATGGTCCCCACCGGTTAGCGCGCCGTCGCAGCCGCCGTCCTGCCGCCGCCAGCTAGCCGCCGCCGCCCGCCGGCTCCGCTCTTTCGGAGGCCCTTAGCATTCTCAATCGGTATTTACGGGGAAATTAAATACTTAAACAAAACGCTAACTCTATCATAAAGAAATGCGAACTGAAGATCCCTAACTTGTGAAAGACGATAAACAGAAGATATTGTATTAATTTGCATCATGAAACAGAAATTGTTAGAGTTGTCAAGAGAGGAATTTGACTCGAGGTAGGGAAGTTCCGTTCTATAGGCCTTGCGTTCAGCATAATGTGGTTGTGTTCGCAAAACCCTTCCAGATGCAAGAAAGAAAAAGAGAAGAGCGCTGCGTCTTCGAACGTCGCGGAGCGTCGGCTCCGGGAGTCGGCGGGCGGCGCGCTCCGCGGCGGCGTCGTGTCGCAGTCGTCCCGGCCTCGTCCGCGTCGCCGTGGCCGCTCACACCATGAACATTAATCACACGATGTACAATGCACTTGTCTCGCTTCCCTACCCGAGTCACTTTTGTGCTGCCTATTTTTTTATTCAGGGATCATTCCGCGGCGCTCTTGACGACTTTTCAATTATTTTTTTTTGTTTATTTTTCTTAAAAACCGACAAATTTAAAGGTCATTCTTAATTGGAATAAATCATACATCAAATCCAAAGGACAATCTTAAATTTGTTAGGGTGTAAAATTATAATGTTAATAATATAAATAATAATGAGATAATGTTTTCTTTCCCGATCCCGCAACCGCGATTCCTAGTTTCCTTGTCCCAAGAAAATGCAGATCAATCTTACTGGATTTTTGAACGGGAAGAATGCGCGATTGTTTATGGGCGAGCTGTGGGAGCTGCTGCTGAGTGCGCAGGCCAGCGATAATGGTATACCGGAGTCCTTCACTCAGCAGAAGAAGGAAGAGATCAAGAAACGAATGGTAAATATTCATTCTGTCTTTTTATATTTGCATTTGCTTATAGTAAGGTACTAATGTAATGGGTTATGTAAAATTCTCAGGAGGAACAGCAGAAGGACAAGGATAAGGAAAAGGATCGGCGGAGGAGTCGGTCGCGGTCGCGGTCACGGCGCCGGTCGCGGGAAAGACGCCGCTCACGAACTCGCTCGCGCGATCGCTCCGGTGACAGGAAGTGAGTATCAACAACTCCTTCCCTATCTAAGAATTTCAGGTTACATTTGGTTATGGTGCTTTAACCAGTCCGAAATACACCTGCTATACCATTCAAACGTTACGATTCCAGTTTTTTTAAGGGAAATCTTTTTTAAGCGCGTTGGGGGGTATGTTTGAGATGGGAAAAAACAATTGAACTATGATAATGATCTTAATAGTCTATTACTGAACGTCAAGTAAGAATAAGTTGTGATAAATATTATTACTATCTATGCCAACTCTTTTATTAATACTATTATGAAATATTATATAAAGGCATCGGAATGGAGGCAGTCCGCGACGATCAAGAAGACGCAGCCGTGACAAAAGCAGTCAGCCGAAGACTTCTCATGTTGATGATATCAAATTGCCGGAAGCAAAAGGTATGTTTACACATTTTATATCTATTAATTTTGCAGTTTGCGAAGCGAGAAGTACATTTTCATTTGCATCAGTGGGGCTGAATGGCGAAACATGGAAGAAGAAATAACTTGGATTTACCACGCCAATTGCCAACTTATAGTTGTACATGTGTAGTAGTTTGCAAATTGCGTGTTACAGTCTAGCCTTATGAATGGTTAACTAATTTAAATTATCTCTTACTATTTCCAGAAAATGGAAAGTCACCAGATAAGAAAGATGAGATAGAAGTTCTTGAAGAAGTGAATCATGACCCTATAAACGATTCTATTAAAGATGGCAAGGATAATGAATCTAAAGATGAAAAAAAAGATGATGGAGAAGGTCAGAAATCTAGATCTGCATCCCCGGAAAAGTAAGATTTGTTTGTTTATGAAATTATTTATTTTTCCAACAGTTATACAATGACAATAGTTTATACCAGTACTTTTGTCTTCTATTATTTCTTAGGTCTACTGTTGAAAAAGTCGAGGAAGACAAATCGGCTGTAAAACCTCGTCGTTCGTCGAGTGAAAGGCGTTCGTCGTCTGCTTCGTCTCGTAAGCATCTGATTATCTCTTTTTTATATTTTGATATTATTTTTTGATATATCTTTTTTGATGGTGACTTGTTATAAATTATAACAAATATAATACATTTGAATAATCTGATAAAATTATTATCACTAATAAAACACCATTTAAGGTCATTTATTATGTTATCACACCATACATTTAAGCATTTTATTGCATTTTCCTAGGTGGCAGTGTCAAAAAGAGGTCATCTCACAAGAAACGACAGTATCGCTCCAATCGTGATTCATCCACTAGCGTTAGTCCAAGACGCAGTTCTCGTAGGGAGAGGTAACTAGATTATTAATAAATCATTACATAGTATAAAACGTCGCTCTCTCTGTCCCTATATCCCTATGTATGCTTAAATCTTTAAAACTACGCAACGGATTTTGATGCGGTTTTTTTAAATAGATAGAGTGATTGAAGAGGAAGGTTTTTATGTATAATACATGTGACATTCCACGGGAACGCGGGTAAAACCGCGAGGGACAGCTAGTAGTTTATAATTTTCCCTTGTATCCAACAAGGGATCCGACCCTCTTGAATGTGTGTTATCTATGGGTAGCGCTGTAGTTCTGGATGTGTAGGACGCTGCTTGGCTGAACAGCTCCAAAAGTGTTTTTGAGTCTTATTACGCGAGATGAAGTGACAAACTGACTTATCCTACAAAACAATTGAGTAGTAGTAGAGCTCTTAGTGCAGAGTTCGTCCGGGGAAGTACTACCACCTTACCCATTTCCGCCGTGAAGCAGTAATGCAATTGTATTACTGTGTTTCGGTTAGAAAGGTAAGGGGGCCGGTGAAATTACAGGCACATGAGACTTAACAACTTCACGTCTCAGGGTCGACAACGCATTGGCGATGCTCCTAGTGTTGCAAATTTTCATAGGCGGCGGTGACCACTTACCATCAGGTGGACCATCTGCTTGTTTGTCGGCCTAAGTGGCATAAAAAAAAAAAAAATAGTTCTATACGAAAGGTATAAACGAAACATTTTCTGAAGCATGCATAGCCGCTGAGAATATTTCAAATTTAACTTAAATTACAGTACTTGCCACTATATGTATCATTATTTTACATAAGTACATATTTTAGACACTTTTTACAAACTAGGGTTTTGTAGGATCTTGTGAAAAACGATATGTTTTTAAATCTGATTAAAATGCAGACATTCGAACGTGATCTTATATTTATCGTGCTCTCTGGTAGTGCTGAATATTACCACCAACGTGTACCACAATTAATTTCGAGCTAGAGTGTCGCAAGAAGTGACTAAATGGTAAACCAATGACCACGTAAACGCACACGAAAAGGTCAACAAAATCATTCCCAAAGAAGGTTGGTTGGCGTCAGGCAGGCGGCGGGCTGTAATAATTCTGCGCAATATACATCATTAATTCATATAATGACGATCGGAGAAGCATACATATAACGCAGAGCCCAGCTAGATCAGGGCAGGCAAATTATGAGGTTTTTCTGTTTCTGGTTCATCTGGTCTCAGGTAATTAATTATTGTATTGAGACTGTTTATGTCGACAGGGCTTGCGCTGTGCCGTGTTCTACGCTCGTCGTACGTAGGTACGGTGATTTATACTCAGTGTTACGTTACGTGTTTATTCGAATGCACTAAAAAGCTTTTGTAATTTGAGAAACTTTTATCCACAACTTAATCATAATCATACTTTCATATAATCAGCTTTTGTTTTTATCGCAAGCGACTAAACTTTCTTTGTAGAATTAAAAAAAAAATCGGCTAGGTCAGATAATATGATATCGATTCAGTTGTTCGAAAAAGAGTACAGGAGCGTAAACACGACATAAAATGCTGTTAATTTTACCACTTTAGTGCAATTTTTGAAGAATATACTTGTAAAGACAATATAAATAATAATCATGGCTATTTAGCTAAGCCTCTATTAGAGTACTACAAAGCTAATGACAATACCTATACCTAAGCCAAATAATGAATAAAACAGCGTTATTCAAGAGCTTGTCCCTAAAAAAATTATTATAAAGTAAATAAGTAATAATAGGCTCGAACATTAATATAGTAGTTTAAAAAATAGGATAACCATATTCATTTTTGCTTTCATAAAAAAATTATATTTTTAATTAATTTAACATCTTGGCATCATCTAATGGTGGAATTTTATAACGTAAAATACTTATTTTACGTTATAAAACGGTGTACTTACACCGTAACTTCGGTTTAACTTTTTATTACTGTTAGGTATAGTATTTTTTGTTTTACTTTTCTATATTATTTACCCGTTTCCCACAAATATAGAAAGATATCTAACCTCAAGCCAGCCGCCCAGGTAAATCGACTCACGTATACGCACTGTACATAAATAATATGTCTTAAATTCGTGTTTATCGTAGTGCCGTGTGAAAGAATGACGATTTGGTTGACCCGGTGTTGTCGACCCGGCAGAAATATAAGAAGTCATAATAGTGAGATTTTTGAAGTGAAAACTTGTTTACTTGTTGTTTCACTTTTCTTGAGTATAAAATGTTTAACTTGCGTCAGGACACGTGACCTGATCGAAATTTTGTAAGACGGTAAAAATGCACAACGTTAATGTTCAAATTTTCATTTCTGCCGGCACTTCCGGAGTGCAACCCGTTGGTTTTTTTTTTTAAATAATCAGAATAACTGAACATATTTTTAATGAACTTATATGAAATAAAAGCGTTGTATCACAGAAGCAAGTCGCGACGTCGCAGCAGCCGGCGCCGCTCGGTAGAGCGCCGTGACCGCGAGAGGGAACGTGAACGTGAGAGGGAGCGCGAGAGGGAACGTCGCCGACGCGAGAGGGAGAGGAGGGAAAGGTAAGTGTTTTGTACAACACAGTAACACATCAAAGCTATATATACCGTTTATACCCATTACAAATGTATGTCGAATACAGCGAATTGTTGAAAAGGGGACAGTCCAACTTTGCACTGGCCAACCACAGTGCAGTAGTGTTTGATGCGGTGTGCCCACACACACACAGATCCATTGTTTTTACAATGTGCTATTTTTCTGTGGTATTAAGTACTTACTTTCGGTTAGGCAGTTCCCAAACATCGCCATACTGGAATTGACACATTGATTATTCATGCATTAGTGATATGATTAGCTTGAGCAACATGCATTAACAAATTTTTTGAATCTCAGTTGTATTCAATTTTATTTTTAACGCCTATTATGACCGATAAGGTAGGCAGAGCTACTGCCTTAAGTCCGGAGGTATAGTTCTCAGTGTTGAGACCTGCATTCCACATTCTACATTAGTAAGATAACATATTAATTCACAGCATACACTGCAGAATTTGGTCTATTCGCCAATCGAGAAGAGTCAGGGCTCCACTGAAGCTTTTTATTTAATGGAATACCTACCAATACAGTCTCCATAAGATATTTGTTTTCATTCTTGATATTAGTATTTTCCATACATTAGACAACATTTTTAACATTTAGTCTTCTTCCCATTTAGGAGCAGATTATTTACAGTGAACCAGTCACCAGTTCTGTGAGAGCAATTTGGTCACATCGTCATAATTACATTTTCTAAAGAATTCAAGTATCATCAGTAAACAACACAATTTTTTTCCACTATTTATTATGACAGGCCAATTATAATGTAAATTATAAAATGGAAAGGTCTTAGAATAGAACCTTGTGGAACACCCATGGAGACTAATTCCAGGAGACACCTCTCCATTTTTAGCAACTCTTAAATCTACTACTGAAGTAGAATTCTGATTGTAATTTCCTGCTTAACTGCTCATGCTGGACACTATCAAAAGACTTTGATAAAGCACAAAAATTAAAATATCTTTTGAATTCTCTCAACCTGTCAACATCAGTTGATAATTTTGAATATATTTCATATATGTATATCATCAGTTGTTAAGCAACCCTTTGTAAATCCAAACTGTTAATGATGAAAGAGTGAGATAAATGTATCATCATTTCAATAAGTATGATTTTCGAAAAATCTTTACTAGATGTTGGAAGTATAGATATAGGCCACCAACATCGCTCGTTTTGTCTTTAATTGAATAATTAATTCATTCCGAGAAAAGCCACTGTATGCAAAAATATTAAACTTCTCAGAAAACAAAGAAAATTTTTATATTTTTATATTTTTATATTATATTTAGTGAGATCAACACAGATATCATTCATAACTAAATTACAAATGATTATTATTTTTATTTAATATTTTTTAAAGAGTAATATTTACTTTTAAGAGAAACAAGGATGTTTAAGCGACTGGAAAATGACCAGGGACCCGTAAGCAATGAGATAAAGAAAAAAATTATAAATTACAAATAAATCTCTCTTAGTTTAATTTGTAATGCGTGTAACAATCAAGCACATACTCGTATACACTTTCGAATTTGTGATATTAGTGTGAATCTCTATAATCGCTGAGTCGATGTGACTTTTGAATGCATAGAAAATTTGTATTTTTATAGAAAACGTTTTAGTAGTCCAATTGGAAAAAGTCGTTCTTATATTTGCCTGTGGTCTGTTGCACAATAATTTTATGTAGGCCTTCAATTAATAATATGAGTTAAAGTGATCCAAAACGCTGGAAACCGTTATGGTTAACGTATTAGATAGATTTTTAAGTTAGATCGATCGTTGGTTAAAGTAAGAATTTCCGTTAAAGGTCGCGCGAACGTCGCCGATCGCTTGAAAGACGCCCTGAACGCAGACGATCGCGGTCACGCTCTCGACGACGTTCAAGGGACAGGTATTTTATTTACCAATTTTTTTGAGCTTTCCTTCTTGATTTCTTTGTTTAAATTCTAAGTTATAACATGCTTTTGCGTACCTCATACATATTTCTATAAACTATTTCACCAGTGCCTGATATCCAGCTTTTTGCCCACATTAATATTTAAAGTTTGTTATAATATTGTTATAATAACTCAATTCAGTGAAACTTTCAATAAAGATGCATATCAGAAAGCACTCTTTTTGAGTTTCTTTAATCTATCAAAATGATTAGTTTTGATATCAGTGTAGGTTGCAGTTATAGTAAATTAAGTATACTAGTGTAATACACATTTTATTTGATAACATTCCTGTGTTTGAATTCTTTGTGTTTCAAATTTTATTAACAATGGAGTCTTAGAAAAATAGTGATTGGTTATAATTTAATGCATAGGTCATCCCGTGATCGTCGTCGATCACGCTCCCGTAAGCGTTCGATTTCGCGTCGTCGTTCAGGGCGCAGGTCACGTGATCACCGCTCGAGGGATCGCCGCTCCAGGGAACGACGCTCCAGAGAAAAATCCAGGTAATATAATTAATCAGTAATCAAATATAATTAATAAATATACTGACAGAACGTCATATCAATAGTTACAACTAGATGGCAATCGCGTTTGCGGGATAAATAATGTACGACAATATTTCCCTTTTTTTTTAATTTTAACAGTTTTATTATGAGTGAGCAAAATATAGATGATCAAGCCTTTCTTGTATAATATTACAGGGACAAGAAGTCGAAGGAGAGAGTAGCTAAGGACACGAGATCAAGAGAAAGGAAATCTCGCGATAGAAGATCCAGTGATCTCATCAAAGAACGTCTCGAAAAATCTGTTTCCATACCACGGAAAGGTCAGTTGAAATTATTTGTGATAGCAAATTTTAGTTAACTTTTGCATTTGAGCCTTCTTATGTGTTTGTCTTATATATGTGATGAAATCCAAATCCATAAAATTATGCTATAATAAAAAAAAATACCCATACAAAGAAGCAGATCAATAATAATTTATTTTGGTATGAATTTATTTTGCCTTATTTTATTAACAGAAAATAAGGAGTTTAAGGAGCTGGGAAAGAAGTCTACCGACCGTGTATCTGCTCCGCGTGAGCGTTCAAAGGAACGTGCTGTATCTAGTTCAAGCAGGGAGTCTTCTGTCGTTAACGTCAAATCTGTTTCACAAAATGAAATTCAGGCTAAACCCGCTCATTCGTCAGATGATGAAGAAAGAGAAGATATCATACCTATTCCTACTTTACGTGAATATTCCAAGAGTCTATCTCGCACGCCATCACCTTTTTTGAGAAAACATGAAATTGAGAATAACAAGAAATCGGACAGGTCTGGGGATGACGCATCAGGCAAAGATCACATCGACGATGAAACTAGTAAGGTTAAGGACTCAAAGAAAGGTAAGCGCAAAGCCCATCAATCGGAATCTGAAAGTGAGAGCAGTGAAGAGGTGGCGAAATCTAAGAGTAAATCAAAAATTAAACGCAAAGACAAAGCTAGTTCGAAGAGGGGTAAGAAGCCTAAAAAGGAAAGTTCTTCTAGCGAGAGTGAGTCGGAAGACAGCTCCTCGAGTGATTCTGAAGAAGATAGAAAAAAGAAGAGCAAGAAGAACACCAAAAAAAAGTTATCTAAGAAATCTAAAAAGAAAAAGTCTCGATCTTCTAGTTCAGATTCTAGTTCTGAAGAAGAAGTCAAACATAAGAGTTCCAAATCTAAGCAAAAGAACATTCCCGAGGAATCTGACGTTGAGAAGAAATCGAAAAAACGTAAAGATTCTAATGTGGATCTTTCACGGCCGGAAAAAGTTGACGGCAAAGTTGCAAAATCAAAGAAAGTTGATAATTCTGATGACTCGCAGGATGACAGTTCTGAAAGTGACGAAAAGGTGAATAAAAAAAAGGCACCGAAACGAGATTCATCCAGTTCTGAAAAAGAGGTAAGACGTGGAAAGAAAGTCGACCCTACTAAGGATAAAATAGCATCCCCAGATTTTACTAAGTCCAAAAAAGTTGAAGAAAAAACCATAAAAACAAAGCATTCAGATGAGAGTAAGAAAGCTCGTGATGACACTGAGAAAAAAGCAAAGAAACGTGAGAAGGAAGATACATCATCTGATAGTGATCAGGTGACTAAGAAAAAGGCAAGGAAGAAGGTTTCCGAATCCGAATCAGATTCGGACAGTGATGAACCCAAAAAGTCAAAGAAAGCTAAGAAACACAAGAAGCATTCTAAGAAACATAAGAAACACAAGAAGCATAAGAAGGCTTCTAAAAAGAAGGATGATTCTTCAGACAGCGAGGAGGCGGAGGAGGAGGAAGAAGAAGGCAAAGTAAACACTGAAGATTTGGAAAAGAAATTACGCGAGAGAGCGTTAAAGTCTATGAAAAAGCAAACAAGTGTTTCAGGCTCTGATTAGACCACCAACTTTTCGTCCACCGCACGTTTTAATGTAAAGTTGACTTTTCGCATAGTTGTAATGTACTATTTTAAATATAAAATGTCTTTATTTTATGGCATGTTACTAAACAATTTTGAAAAGAAGTAGAACGTATGTTTAAATAACTTGTATGTCACATTGTTAGTAATAAAGTTTTAAAATTATGCAAATTGGTTTTATTATTATGTAAGTCCTTCATTTATATAATTATATTATTTGGTAACAGGAATAACTTTGGAAAATACTTTGGTTATTTAATTAAATAATTACATGTGCAAATCAACACTCATCACTTTTTAGAGTAGCCCCTATATCCTGTTACTACGTTGGGAGTAATACTGCCGCCGTAAATACTTCCATAGCTAGGTCTGTTATAGTACCCGAAGCCTGTATGGTATGCGCCTTGGTAATTGGGGTTATTGTAGCCAGAGTAGGAGGATAATCCGCCGTTGCCTCCATAGCCTCCATAGCCGCCATTACCTCCATAGCCGCTGTTGCCTCCGTAACCACTGTTGCTTCCGTAGCCACCGTTGCTTCCGTAGCCACCGTTGCTTCCGTAGCCACTGTTGCTACCGTAGCCACTGTTGATTCCGTAACCACTGTTACTTCCATACCCGCTGCTTATGCCGTAGCCACTATTGCCGACATTTGCCCCATACCCACTATAACCTGTCGGGTTGTTGATACCATCGTTACCTCCGTAGCCATCTAAACTTCCATAGCCAGTTAGGGCACTAAAACCACCTGGATAACCACTTCCCCGTCCTGATGCATCTGAAAGTGAGTATGAACAAAACTATTATTTTTATGTATAATTATTATATTTGTATATATTTTACACAAATAACATACAATCCCACGTTATCGAATGTTTTTAATGAATAAGGTTTCATAATGATTTTAGGACAACGGAGTGCTTTTCACTTTAAGGGAGCTAGAGCATCAGAATAGCGGCGAGTAAGTGTAAATATTAGGTTGGGGAAAAAGTCTTTTCGCATTATAGTATGTATGAACTTGTAATAAAATCTCTTTGGCTATACTATTTGTATCTGGCTGGTTTTGGTATCATTGAAAGTTTAAATTTTAAAGAACATAATTCCAAATTCATATTAGGAAAATGTGTGATTTGCATTTGTTTTTCGTACCGCCAAGATGAGTGAATCTAATGAAGAAAATCGATTCATTTTAAAATTTTACCACAAAAAAGTTAAAAATGCAACGCAAGCTGCGAAAAAAATTTGTGATGTTTATGGACCTAGTGCAGTGTCTGTGAGAGTAGCACAAATTTATTTTGATCTGAATGAAATGTTTTGAATTTTCTTAAAAAATGCGAAGGAACTTTTTCCCCAACCTATTATACAAGCCGTATAGAAATATATGATCAGTCAGATATAAAAGGCAAGGCAATTAAGACATATATAAACTATCATATATGTCTTAATTGTGTAACTAGTTAAAAACAAAATATTGAAACTACTTACATGAATTTGCTGCAGGAATGAGATCATCAGCATATCTTGTCCCAGCCGCCTTTTCACCTATTGGTACGCTGACTACATAAGCACAGCCTACAAACACCAAGACTGTTACACGTAACTCCATCTGCGAAGGAATTATCAAGAAAAGTATTAGGTATCATACATATAGTATCTACATACTGATTTAAATTGATGATTTTTTTTTAACATCACTACGTGCACGGAGTCAGTCAGCTCAAATGACTATACGAGTATGTATGTTGATATTGGATATCAGGGGCTCGATTCTGTAAGGCAAATGACACTATCTGTAGGATGTTTTGTCGCAGCCTCTATGCTAATACTACTAATCACGTGAGAGATAAGCTCCGAGGCCTCCGACGAAGTTTGTATTAGCTGAATAAGGTGGCTGTATTCAGCTGAACCTTTAGTGAAAACAACTGCTCTTAGTGGACGGTCAACTCGAAAACTAGCATTTCTATAGCATTACCTAGTTAACCTGGTGAATTAGGGTATTACAGGATGCAGCAAAAGCTATTGTTTTAATTATAATTGGTTAAGTGGTATCAAGCTAGAGTAATGATCGAGGGTGCTGGGTTCGATTTCGGGGTTGGGCAAGAATAATGTTTCTTTCTTTATAAATGTCATCGCCACATGTCACGTCTTCAAATATCTTCGGCGGAATATCTTAATACTGTGATCACTGTTAGAGAATAATGGGCGTGAAGTAATCCCTACTAATACATATTATAAATGTGAATGTAAGTTTGTTTGTTACGCTTTCACGCGAATACTACTTAACCGATAAGCATGAAATTTTGTACACATATTCTTGGAGGTATTAGAAGTAACAAGGGATACTTTTTGTGCCGGGAAAATGTTACATCCCTCGGGAACGCTGGTGAAACTGCGGGGGACAGCTAGTTACCTATAAATCATAATCTGTACAATAATAAAAAATGTTAATGGGTATATTTGATATATAAATTTAAATGATTAAGAACAGAAAAAACATTTAGAAACCTTATCATCCGCGCCGTTTAACCCTCGTCTTATTGCTTTTTATAAACAAAGATATTTAGAAACTATTTACACCCGAACACAGAACAAACAAACATGTTCATGCACACAAATGTTTGCCCTGGGGGGAATTGAACCCACTTCCCTTGGCGTGGTAGTCAGGGTCTAGCCACCAAGCCAACTGGCCCATTAATGTACGTACCAATATGACCCTCAAAACAATAATCGGCCGTTTGTAAGTCCTTATTCGCACGGTAATGTGTTCATTGTTACATACGCCTAACAAAACAAGTGCTTAAAGGTTCATTATCATAGTCCAAGAACAAGGCGGAGGTTAGTCATCTTTACACAAATAGTTGTTGGCCGCGGCTTCTCTCGCGTAGAGTGGAGAGAAATACGTTTGTTTTACTTATTCAACCGATTAAAAACTGGGTAACCCGACTACATAAAAATAAAATTTTACTTTTTACAATGATAGGTATAGGTTCTATGGAAAACAAAGATATAAATTGCGGTCGTTAAACGGAATCATCATCCCTACGCCAATTTTATGTATGGTAGGTAACATTACAGATAAGTACCTATCTTTAACACAAATTATTATTAGGTATTTTTTTCATAATTCACGAAATAACTTCATTGTTAGCGGTGGATAGGAAACACCTACCTCCCAAATTTTATTTAGGTTTATAGAACCAATAGTTAATACTTGAGTTAAAATATGAAATTGAATCGAATTGAGTGAAAGGTTGTCAAAAAAATTCAAAATTCAAAACCATTTATTCAGTTTAGGCCTTCGGAGGGCACTTATGAAGGTCAAATTTAAAGTTACTGAAGCTACAACCGGTTCGGAAGTCAGCCTTCAACTGAGAAGAACCGGCAAGAAACTCAGCAAGGTTACATTCTTTTTTATTTGTTATATAAATTTTTATCTATTCTGACTTTTTGGCTATTTTATAATTTCAATTTTACATAATTTTATATTTAACAATTACAAAATACTTATTATAGGTAACATTAATAAAAACAAAACAAAAAAAAATATGACAAGACTACAAAATAGAAAATAACAATAATTAGGTACTTACAACTTAAACAAGAGATTTAGAGGTGCACTGTGCAGAGAGCAGCTATTTCCATACATTTTTATCTTCAATATAATGAACTACCTTGTAATACGCTTTTTCTTTCAAAACTTTCCTAATATAATTTTTAAATTTATGATCAGACATTTTGGTTATTGAAAGCGGTATCTTATTATAAAATCGAACACAATTACCAAGAAATGACTTGTTAACTTTAGTTAGTCTAAAGTATGGAACAACTAACTTCTCCCTTTGTCTTGTATTTATACTATGAATATCTAATTTTGCCTCAAACATTCCTATGTTTCTACGTATAAACATTATATTTTCATAAATATATAGTGAAGGTAATGTCATTATATTTATTTCCCTAAATAAATCTCTTAATGATTCACGGGGACCCATACTGTAAATTGCACGAATTGCTCTTTTTTGTATAATAAATATTGATTCTATATCCGCTGCTGCTCCCCAAAACAAAATACCATAGGACAAGAGGCTATGAAAATATGCAAAATAAACTAATTTGGCCGTCTCAACATTCGTCAATTGTTTAATTTTCCTAACAGCAAAAGCAGCCGAACTTAATTTAGCAGCTAGAGTATCAACCTGAGGTCCCCATTGCAATTTATTGTCTAATGTAAGACCCAAAAATACCGTTTTATTTACAAGATCAATATGGCTCCCATCTATTATTATTTGGCTATCTACTTGTGCTACATTTGGTAAAGAAAACCTTAAGCATTTAGTTTTCTTTGAATTTAGTAATAGATTATTTGTAGCAAACCACCCACAGACAATTGACATAGTATGATTAACTTTAGTTAGATCTTTGTCTTTTCTATTAACTTTAAAAATTAATGATGTATCATCAGCAAACAAGACAATATCTGTGAGGTCATTTACAACATATGGCAAATCATTTATATATACTAAAAACAAAAATGGACCTAAAATTGAACCCTGGGGTACCCCCATTTCGACTAAAGAGCCCTTGGATGTTGTGCCGGTAATCCCTACCTTTTGCTGGCGATTTGATAAATAAGATAAAACAAGATCATGAGCAGTTCCACGAATTCCGTAGAAGTCAAGTTTTAGTAGTAGCGTACGGTGGTCAACGCAATCGAATGCCTTGGACAGATCACAAAAAATGCCAATCGCATCCTGTGAATCCTCCCATGCGCCATAAATGTGCCTCAGCAATGTTGCTGCCGCATCGGATGTAGATCTTCCCTTCGTGAAACCGAACTGATGACCATGCAATACCTTATGCTTAGTAAAGTGACTTGACATTTGATTAAGCAGCAATTTTTCAAAGATTTTACTAAGTGCTGGCAGAACGAAAACTGGTCTGTAATCAGATGGATTCTCCCTACATTGTGACATACGGACAGCTGAACTTGACGAAAATATAAGGATTTAGTTTTATTTTTTATTTTTTTTGCTATGAGGATAAATAAATAAGTAATTGTCCTTTATTCACACATGGTTATTTGATACCCAATTAAGCAGAGCTTGTCCTGTTTCTACTATGGCAGCCAGATAATAATAATATCTTTATTTGACACACATATTAAGCTTACAAACACAATTCATTTTTAAAAGTTAACGCTTTACATATAAGAGTAAGTGTTGGATTGAACTCTGGTACCCAAAGTAAGATTTAACTTGTGTTATGGGTACCAGCGCTCTCACATTATATAGAACTCATCAATTTATATGCTTACAGGAGGTAGACTAGTTTGTTACAAAAAGTGTAAGTATTTTTTCAAAATAAAATTAATTCAACAAATATAAGTTATAAAAAATTACAAATTAGGTTAAAAAGGAAAACAAAGATACAAATATAGATTTAGATTTGCCTCTTAGATTAGAACTGCGTATTTAAGTCTGTATGAGTATATATGTTGGTTAAAGTGTTGATACTTTAATTAGGTCTTTTGTCTCATGATAATTTTTAGCTTGGAGCCATTTAATAATTTTCGTTTTGCATTCTTTTCTAGAGAGAGGGTATATATTGCAATGTTTGTTTGCTTGGTTATATAGGTGATTCCCGATAATATTGTAATGTAAGATAAGACTTAACATTTTCATTCTCTATGGTTGTTAGAATGTATCTGATATAGGAAATTGTATTTACGTTAATATATAGATACAAGCCGCTAAAATCGCAGGAACTAGATGACGAGGTGCCAAAAGCGCACAGCCTGGATTTGATGTTTAGAGAATTTGACGATTTATGCAACAATTTTTCATCGACATGTCGGATTAATCTGTTCCAGGTGTGCAGATAGATTGTTCTCATTTATCCAGGCACTTTAAAAAAATGGGGTAAAACGGTCAACTATGGAACCCGCGTGTTGACCCTTTCACTCAACTTTATTTATATTTTGTTGATATTTTAATTATTATTATTATAAGTATATCATACTTACTTATGTAGGTAAAGACTCGCATGAAAGACCCATATTTTTCAACAACCACATTTACTTGACTGTTTTCAAACAAAAGATTTTTTAATAGCAAAGCTGGCCGGCTGTCACCCCCAAAAATTTGGCAGTTCACCGAAAAGAAACGGCGCCGGCGCCTATGCAACGTATTGGAGATTTAATTTTCGGAAACTACCAATAGGTAATACCGATAATTTGTTATTATAATTATAATAACAAAGTATTTTACAGGCAAAGCTAAAGCTCATTTTTATCTTGGGTGTATGTATATGTATTGGAAGAGCTGGACTACGGTGTAATGACGGAGCCTAATTAGAGCCAGGAATATTGCATTTGCAGGACTGAGTTATTTTTGTTGATTTATGTTTTTAAAAATACTACACCTACACAGTTTGTAATGATTGATTTCAAACGGCCGATTTTGAGAAAAATCTTAGAATTAACTTACCCACATACTTTAATCAGTATGCGTTAGGTTGTATATATATTTTATAGATAACTCTACACATTTTCAATAATTTCTTTGTTACTTTAGAGTTCAAGTCTTTATAGGACTTGGCTCTATCAATGCCTGTGTTCTGAAAGCGCCGAATCTCATTATCTTTACAAATGGTTTCTTTATGTAAGAATATTGTTGATGTTTACGAAGTATTTGTCACATTCCGTACATGAATAAATAACCTAGAACTTATGATTCAAGTTTTTTCTTTTGTATTACTAGATCTTTCTTTTTGAACTGCCTATTTCATTTCCCTACAACGTTATTATGTTAGGTAACTAGCGACATTGAGGCACCTGCCACTATTAAAATAAAATATTCATCAAATTACATATTAATTAGAATACCTAAGGCATTTTCTAGTTAAAAATAAATGAAAATACTAAAATAATAAAAAAAAAATCACATGAAGCTTAAAATAAAAAGCATCACTTAGAGATACTTACTTTCAATTAATTTTGTTTCTATATTTTCACTTCACTTGTCTGTGTATAGGTACAGTCTCGTTAACAGTATATCACCGACTCTGCCTGTTTGTTTTGTGTGGAGATGCTCTATGACTGTTTGTGCGTGCATTCAGACCTTTATAAACCGTGGGAGTTTTTGTCTCATAATTGACAATGGTCACTGGGGAGGTAATGAGTCCGTTTGTAGGCAGTGCGTCCTTCTGTTAAGATTTATGACGCATATATTCGTAAACGTTATACAATCAGTCTGTATAATTATAATAGCACTAACTATTCTCACAGTGGGCCTTACTGTAGTCTCACCTTATAATGTCATGCCAACTTCCGTGTAACTTACGTGGTAAAATTCACGGTCAAAGAGCTCCATAGCCCAATAAAAAAACGCTGAGTACCAGTAACTAGTTGCTAGTGTTATCTGTCTATTACATTCCATCTCAATGCAGAGGTAGGTTTTGAATTTGAAATAAAACATAAAGATAAAGTACATCATAGGATATTTTTAATACCGAGATAACATTCCACTCTTCCGATGCGGGAAAAATAACAGGGCAGACGCTAGTAACCAAATAACAAGTAGCCAACAAAATGTAACTTTGTGTGACAAGGGACAGGGGGATTAAAAGCTATGTAACGTCACAGTCATGTCCAAACCAAAAATCTAAAACGCGAAATTTATATGTAAACCAAAAACTTTAAAATATTACAAACTCGATCTATATTTTTAAGACATTATTTAATAGTTTATCGTCCGTTAATTGATTTTTTTTTTTTCGTCCTTTATCTAAATATTTGACTTTTATTTTTTTAAAGAATATTTTTTATTTTAATAACAAAAATGGAAATGCTGTTTTAATTTTATTAATTATAAAATTGCACTTTAAATAAAACATATGCATCGTCCACCAGGGGGGGGGGGGTCAAGAACCATAATATTTGTCTGATGTAACTATGGTTGACCTCCAAGTAACAATTTACCTTAACACGACCTTCTGACGTTCTTTACTCCGAATTTATTGCAATACAAATTATGAGGTAGGTCTACAGACTAACAACTGAAGACGTTCTGATGTTCATAAAGAAGCAGCATATAGAAATCCTTAAAAGAGATCATAATCATTACGTATAAAATAATATCGAACGTTTTGATTGGATTAGAAAATAATATTATGTACCCTATAGTTTTAGCGTGATCTTGGATACAAACATAAATTGTTCAAACAGACTGCGTGGTAAATTGTCCCATTAAACCTATAAGCATGAAGCAGCCATTAGATTTCCCACATGTCGCAGAAATTATCTTAAATAGGTACCTATTCTTATGTTGGTAAGTAACATTTTACTATTATTATTATTTTTTATAGTTAATTAGCATATTGTGTACATAACAAAGTAGGAAAGGTAGCTTCTGAGACGAGAGCAGGTGCACAGGTCGTACCATACTGAACCCTTTTTCTTCTGGTAGATCCCTATTATTATATATTCGTAGACAATTATTATGCCTATATTTACTACTTAACTATAGAACATTTTCTCTTTTTTGATTGGTTATGAGACATAATAGAACAAGATTTTTTTTTAAATAGATAGCCTATCCATTTGTCTTTCAGAAAATCAATCTCTTTAATGACATGAGATTGGTAGATATATATTTTTACCATGCCTCGTTGCACTAGCACTTGAAAGACTGCTATTAAAATACATATAAATGATTCAAGACTAACGTAATGCCTTTAAATGACACGGCTGAGATTGCGCTCTAGTGCTACCATTGTGGGTAGCACCACTTCGTAGTTTAATTTCATTTTAGTAACAGAATTTATAAAAAAACTTCGTTAAATAATGACGTTAAATAATTAGATTAGGAGATTTTACAACCCAAAGGTCATTTTGAAAATAGTGTGTCAATCGAAAAATCCCTCACTGCTGGGCAGCGTTCGGTAAACTACGGCATATTATCTTCGTATTCAAAATACTACACAGCCTGAAGACAAACAGCTCTTCAAGTTCGGTCATACATTAACAATCCCTCTGGTAAATTCCCATTGGCGGTGGTAACCTCTTGTCCGGAGGACCTTCAGCCCGTCGGTCAACCTTTTGACATAAATTATATAAAACAAAGATAAAAATGTTAATTTATCCACTGGCAAGGCTCATCCAGTAGAAAATTTGTAGACTACCTACCTACTTAATTAAGGCTTCGCGTTGACCCGTGACGACGACGCATTTGAGTCACGGCCGAACGAAAAACTACAGCACACGCATATACATAGGTACTGTATAAAACATGTGTGCTATAATCACATAAGAAATACTCACATTATTATAGTAATATTTGGTACCTGCATACCATTATTTGTAAAATACCGTTGATGATATCTGGACTTGTGGACAGGTGGACTGTATTTTGCCCCTGATACGTGGCATAAAAAGCAGTTTCCTTTTTTTTTAAAAGTTCTATTAGCTCCGACTGGTTGACTCAGATAATTATTTAACCTTAAGTTTACAGAACATTAATGGGACAAATTTTCTAAATTTCTAATTTTATAGGCATTTATTCCTTTTAAAATTTCCCTTGTGGGAAAATGTTTTTTATGCAGGCGCATTGCCTCGGCTTCCCCTACTCGCACAAAGTTTACCTACCACTGTACAATATTTAACAAACTGCAGTTATAAACAGGTTTTTCGTATGGCGGTTCCCTTTAATTTGTACCTTTTCTAGTTTATTTTTATTTGTTTTTTTATAGCAGCCATAGTAGCACAAACTCATAGTGTCTACCCAGTACTGGTCAAAATACATAGCCCTGTGACAGACGGACGGATGGAAACCATATCCTTATTTATAGGGTCCCGGCTAGGCATGGCATGATTCACAAGTAGCTTGTGAAAAATCATATGAAATACTTATTCATATGTCGCACCGGCTACCTGCCTTGACGTCGTCTGTTAAAAATCACTGCTACGTGTATGCTACCTTGCCTACATGATACATCGCACACCGCAGATCATTCGGATATCATCGTATTTCACCGATGACTCACGACGACGCCGCGACGTCAGAAAGAAAGAGCATCTTTCTAACCCAGTCGTGTTAGAAAGAGCAGAATATATACTGATCGTCGCTACGAACGGGTCGCACGGCCAAGAATGACATTAGAGCATTGCAAAAAAAAAAATCATTGGCTGTGAAATTTTACAGGTCACTGTGAAAATAATAAATAATTTCATTAAATGAAAATGAAATAAAAGTAGCAATCATTTCCATGCCTAGTCCCGGAGAACCTTTTGGGTCCAAAAAAATTTATCTTTTCATGTGTAAGCGCATTATGGGGCCGATTTGGCGATTTATTTTACTAGATCCGAAAAAGTTGTAACATCGGGGTAAGTTGAAAGTACTTCTTGGTATTAGGTTTTTGTATGAACCCAAGACCGTAGCTTAGGATTTGAAGACGATGTTTTTATATTTTTAGACGAGATAAAAATAAAACCAAAAATTCGATTCAATAAAAATATGATTTATTTTTATACTATTCTAAATATGTTCATTATTATGACAGCGCAAACAATTTACAACGTAATAATATGACTACATATCAATATAAATAAAACATTTTCGCATCACTAATAATTTTGTTTGTAAATATTACATACAGAAGAGCATTTTACAAAATTAGTTTCTTAAAAATATACAATAATAAAATTTATACAATATGACGTTATGGTAATAAAGAAATACTATACGTCATCTTCAAAATTTTGAGACCGTCCAAGAATATATTTTATCGGACAGCTTCAAAATTAATGGTCTCGTATGCCTTCATACTCTCACTCGTTTCAAATCAACTAGTTAAAATAGATATTATGATAAATTTATTCTTTTGATTTCTTCGTGTCGGTTTGCTTTGCGTTTTCTTTCGTTTTCACATCGAGTATTCTTGGATGAGCTGCTATTTTACGAAGTTCTTTTTTCATTGGTTTTATCTCATTTTTCAATAGGTTTTCAAGTTCAGATAGGGATTTTATTTCTTTTAGATCTTTGAAGTTAACACTGCGTCCACCATTACTTCTACCGAAATAGCGATAAATATCATTGTTTGCCTGACATTGAGCGCAATTGTAGGGCACTGGTACTGCACTGGGGAAGTTCTGCTGTGCAGTGTTCATGTTGTTATGACTTCCTGGGCAATTTGGTACAAATACTACAGGTACAAATCCAATTATGCCATATGGGGAATATCCTTGATATTGATTGTTTGGCGGTGGACGGGATGGTTGAACATGTGTTGAAGAATCGTTCTTTCCTGGATTAAGTAAATAGCAAGGACATGATCCTGGACTCGGTACGATTGGTAATGGATACGGAATAACGTATATGGGGAAAGGTGGCATTTGTGAAGCCGGAACATATGCAGGTGGCTGCACACCAGTTCCACTCGGCTCTCCAACTGAATCACCACCTGCTGAAAAAATGATTAAGGTTAAAAACTTATTTTTTAAAATAACTTAAGACAACAACGCATTAGCTAATTCATTATAGTGGTACTACTTATTGTAAGTAATCGAATTTAAAATTGTGTCTTTACCTGGATATGTTGGTTGTACGGGATAGCCAGGTTGGCCTGGCTGGCCTGGATATCCAGGCTGTCCTGGCTGTCCTGGTTGACCTGGCTGGCCTGGATATCCAGGCTGTCCTGGCTGGCCTGGATATCCAGGCTGTCCTGGCTGTCCTGGGTATCCGGGTTGTCCTGGCTGAACCGGGTATCCGGGTTGTCCAGGCTGTCCAGGCTGTCCAGGCTGTCCTGGGTATCCTGGCTCCCCAGGTTTTCCTGATAATCACACAATTATCATTAAGCATATTATTTTTAAATATAAAGCTTTTATAATATAATTTGGGCTCATTTATTTTATTTTGACGAGCCCTATACGTTACATTTGGTAACAAGGGTCCATATCGTGATTTTCTTGTTTTTATATATTTATTTTAAAGAAAAATTACCTGGATAGCCCGCTTGTCCTGGTTCTCCTGGTTTTCCTGGGAAACCTGGCTGTCCAGGTTGTCCGGGTTTGCCCGGCTGTCCGGTCGGACCGGGGTAGCCTGGCTGTCCGGGTTGTCCTGGGTAGCCTGGCTGTCCGGGTTGTCCTGGGTAGCCTGGTTCTCCGGGTTTTCCTGTTAATCATAATTATCATGAAGCAAATTATTTTTATGAATGTTTTTATATGTAAAAATTACTAATTCTTTTAAATGTTTGGTTTTACGCGTACTTAGTTTATTAATTAACTTACGAACTAACGTATAAATAATAAAATATAATATAACATAAAAAAGTCTTGGAAGTCGATTTTAAACTAGCGTTGCGGAGGTTAGGCGCTACTATTTGTCATTAATATCTATTATAATATCTATGCTACAATAATTATTGCTCGAATAGCATAAAGTTTTTATTATTAATTAAAAAAAAGTCATAAAAAATATCGTGTATCGCTAGCTTGTTTGCTCTAAATCACTATTATGGCAGCTCTAATTTTAACCAACTATTAATTGTCCTATCTATATGAAGTGATGATGGAGCAAGTAGGTGTATAGTAGAAATCTTCAGACGTTTAAGCTAATTAATATAAAAAAAAAACTGTTGACCTATGGGGGCTCTCTGTAAAACTTATAAATTCTATAATTGATTGCATTTGGCTTGTATCTTTAATAAGTTTGTGGTGTGTTTCCTGATTAAAAGAAATGTAGTAAAGTAGTGCCTTTATTTATAGCTGGTAGTAAAACCCTAAAAATTGTAGACCTCTGTAGTATCCAGAATCTGTAATTCAGAAGGTTGATTGGTCGAAAAAGCGGGAAAGGTATCCCCTGGAGTTAATCCAGTTACGATGGGCGTCCCTCAAGGCTCTATTCTAGGACCTTTCCTTTTTTGATATATATTAATGATTTACCCTATCTTGTAGAAAAAAAAAGCATGAGGTAGTATTGTTCGCTGATGATACTTCACTTCTTTACAAAGTGAAACTACATGAACTTAATTATGACGATGTGAATAATGCTCTCTCTGAAGTGGTAAACTGGTTTACTGTAATTAATCTGCTTTTAAATGAAATTAAAACGAAATGCATTAAATTTAGTCTACCGAATGTACGAAAAGTAGATACCGACTTAAATAAAAAAATAAAAAGATAGAACTTGTAGAAGCCACTGTATTTCTAAGTATCACTTTAGATGCAAAGCTTCAGTGGGGTCGTCATATATCTCGATTGCCGAACAGTTTAAGCTCTGCAGCATATGCAGTAAATAGAATACGTTCTCTTACTGACGTATATAAAGCTATTATATATTAGTTTATTTTAGTTATTTTCATAGTTTGATATCCTACAGCATCTTCCTTTGGGGTAGTAGTACCGACATCAATACTATTTTTATTCTGCAGAAGAGGACTGTTCACGCAATCTACAGTATGAGTCCTAGTCTCAGGGAGTCTCCCTTAGAGATAAGTTTCAGAACATTAATATTCTGACTGTGCCGTCACAATTAATTTATGAGAATTTTATGTATGTTTGTAAAAATATAATTCAATTTCCTAAAAATAGCGACACTCATAGAATTAATACTAGAAACAAGCACAAACTGACTGTACCTGTAAATCGTCTCACTAAAGTAAAGAAATCTTTTGAAGAGCAATGTATACGTTTCTTTAATAAACTACCTAAAGACATACAAGAATTACCCGTACATACATTTTAAAAGGTGATAAAGAATTTATATTTTATATCAAAAAGGATTTTATAGTGTATCTGATTATTTATAAAAGATTATAATCTTTGGCAATGAATTGCTCGCCTGACAAGCTATTCATTTAAGTATTTTTATTGTGAATTTATATTTTTTAAATATTTTTGTTTATATAATTGTTTGTAATATTTTTAAGAAACCATGTAAAGACGGTTTATAAGAGCCTGTGAAGGCCTACATGAATAAACAAAATTTCTATTCTAACCTTTCGAGATTGAGCCCATACACTATTCTTAATTCAAATTTATTTTCTATTTTAAGTTGGATTTTCTACAAAAGCGTGTTTTTGATTTTTCATTACGAGTTCTATGCATAACATTTTTAACGAGGAACCCTACAGTATTTTTTGTTATTAACAAAAAGCAAAAAAACGTTGGCTCCTGTTGCCATTCATTTTTTATTATGGTCATGGATAAAAATAATTACCTGGATAGCCTGGTTGTCCTGGCTGTCCGGGCTGTCCTGGGTATCCAGGCTGCCCAGGTTGTCCGGGTTGTCCTGGATAACCTGGTTCACCAGGTTTTCCTGGTTGTTCAGGTCTGCTTGGTTCTCCGGGGGTTCCTGCGGATCATAGTTGTAATTAAGATAATATATAATCTTTATTTCGTGCGTTAGACTAAATTATTGCAGACTACTAATTATTGACTACTATGGCAGGTTTCACTTTTAATGGAAAGTGTTTGACTGCATTATTTACATTAATGTTAATTAATTTATTACCAATAAAATGAAAATAAAACTATACCTGGATAGCCTGGCTGTCCGGGCTGTCCAGGTTGCCCAGGTTTACCAGGCTGGCCTGGCTGTCCGGGTTGTCCTGGGTAACCTGGCTGTCCGGGTTGTCCTGGGTAACCTGGCTGTCCCGCTTGCCCAGGTTGTCCGGGCTGTCCTGGGTAACCTGGCTCTCCAGGCATTCCGGGTTGATCAGGTCTACTTGGTGCTACGGGTGTTCCTGCGAAACGTATGTTATAGTTTTCAATAGTAATCAAAAGTAAATGATTATAAAAAAAATTAAAAATTGAATCGTTGTAAATGGATTACTATGGAAGCTTGTAGGTTCCACAAATAAAGTACATATAAATCTTTACCTGTATTGCCTGGTTGTCCGGGTTGTCCTGGTGGTCCTGGGTAGCCTGGTTGTCCGGGCTGACCAGGTTGACCAGGCTTACCTGGCTGACCGGGTTGTCCGGGTTGCCCGGGGTAACCTGGCTGTCCGGTTTGCCCAGGTTTGCCTGGTTGTCCTGGGTAGTCTGGCTGATCGGGCTGCCCAGGTTGTCCGGGTTGAATCGGACCACCTCCAGTACCTGGTTAATAAGGTTGTGTACTAAATTAGAAAGTGATTATATTGTTAATGGACATAGTTTCATAAATTATGTAATCAAAAAATTACCTAAATAGCTGGGTAGCCAAACATTATAATTATTAAGTGCAACTGCAGTTAAACAGTTATAGTGTATGGTTAATAATAAATAATATAAATATTTACCTGGATAACCTGGTTGCCCGGGTTTTCCCGGGAGGCCTGGTTGCCCGGGTTGCCCGGGATGTCCTGGGTAACCTGGCTGTCCGGGCTGGCCGGGTTGTCCAGGCTGTCCTGGGTAGCCTGGTTCTCCGGGTTGCCCTGGACCTACTCCTTGACCTGGATTGCTTGGTTTTTCAGGCCTGCCTGGTTCGCCGGGATTTCCTAACATTAATTACACCAATTATGGCTAGATTATATTCAAGCAAATACTTTATATTAAAAATCAAAGTATAGGAGCAGTGACCACTTTTCACCTCTCACTGATTGGCAGTCATTATTTTGGGAAGGGAAACCATTTAATAAATAATATTATCTATAAATTACCTGGATAGCCTGGTTGTCCTGATTCTCCGGGATAGCCTGGCTGGCCTGGTTGTCCGGGCTGTCCTGGAGATCCTGGGTAGCCAGGTTTTCCTGGTTCTCCGGGTGTACCTGCAGATCATAATTATAATCATGTTAATAATAGTAAATGTATTTTCAAGTCCGGTTGTAAGGAGAATCCATCTGATTACAGACCAGTTTCCGTTATGCCAGCACTTAGTAAAATTTTTGAAAAACTGCTGCTTAATCAAATGTTAGGTCACTTTACTAAGCATAAGGTATTGCATGGTCATCAGTTCGGTTTCACGAAGGGAAGATCTATATCCGATGCGGCAGCAACATTGCTGAGGCACATTTATGGCGCATGGGAGGATTCACAGGATGCGATTGGCATTTTTTTTGATCTGTCCAAGGCATTCGATTGCGTTGAACACCGTACGCTACTACTAAAACTTGACTACTACGGAATTCGTGGAACTGCTCATGATCTTGTTTTATCTTATTTATCAAATCGCCAGCAAAAGGTAGGGATTACCGGCACAACATCCAAGGGCTCTTTAGTCGAAATGGGGGTACCCCAGGGTTCAATTTTAGGTCCATTTTTGTTTTTAGTATATATAAATGATTTGCCATATGTTGTAAATGACCTCACAGATATTGTCTTGTTTGCTCATGATACATCATTAATTTTTAAAGTTATTAGAAAAGACAAGGATCTAACTAAAGTTAATCATACTATGTCAATTGTCTATTGTGGTTTGCTACAAATAATCTATTACTAATTTGAAAGAAAACTAAATGCTTAAGGTTTTCTTTACCAAATGTAGCACAAGTAGATAGCTAAATAATAATAGATGGGAGCCATATTGATCTTATAAATAAAACGATATTTTTGGGTCTTACATTAGACAATAAATTGCAATGGGGACCTCAGGTTGATACTTTAGCTGCTAAATTAAGTTCGGCTGCATTTGCTGTTAGGAAAATTAAACAATTGACGAATGTTGAGACGGCCAAATTAGTTTATTTTGCATATTTTCATAGCCTCTTGTCCTATGGCATTTTGTTTTGGGGAGCAGCAACGGATATAGAATCAATATTTATTATACAAAAAAGAGCAATTCGTGCAATTTACAGTATGGGTCCCCGTGAATCATTAAGAGATTTATTTAGGGAAATAAATATAATGACATTACCTTCACTATATATTTATGAAAATATAATGTTTATATGTAGAAACATAGGAATGTTTGAGTCAAAATTAGATACTCATAGTATAAATACAAGACAAAGGGAGAAGTTAGTTGTTCCATACGTTAGACTAACTAAAATTAACAAGTCATTTCTTGGTAATTGTGTTCGATTTTATAATAAGATACCGCTTTCAATAACCAAAATGTCTGATCATAAATTTAAAAATTATATTAGGAAAGTTTTGAAAGAAAAAGCGTATTACAAGGTAGTTCATTATATTGAAGATAAATATGTATGGAAATAGCTGCTCTCTGCACAGTGCACCTCTAAATCTCTTGTTTAAGTTGTAAGTACCTAATTATTGTTATTTTCTATTTTGTAGTCTTGTCATATTTTTTTTTGTTTTGTTTCTTTTTAATGTTACCTATAATAAGTATTGTGTAATTGTTAAATATAAAATTATGTAAAATTGAAATTATAAAATAGCCAAAAAGTCAGAATAGATAAAAAATTATATAACAAATAAAAAAGAATGTAACCTTGCTGAGTTTCTTGCCGGTTCTTCTCAGTTGAAGGCTGACTTCCGAACCGGTTGTAGCGTCAGTAACTTTAAATTTGACCTTCACAAGTGCCCTCCGAAGGCCTAAACTGAATAAATGGTTTTGAATTTTAAATTTTGTTGTATCCCAATCCTAACTAATATTATGAAAGTAACTCTGTCTGTTTCGCTTTCACGTCAAAGCTACTGAACCGATTTAAATGAAATTTGTACACAGATAGTCTAGTGCATGAGGAAGGATATAAGCTACTTTTGAGAAAAAAGGGTAAGGGCTTAAAAAGGGGATGAAAAGATGTATGGAACTATCGTCATTTTTAGAGCTAGAAGCTTGAAACTTATCTTTTAAGCTATTGATTTGATATAAATAAATATGACATTCGAAGTTTGTAAAAGTTTCACCCGCAAGGGTGTAAAATAATAATAGGGAATAGGGGATATAATAGGGAAAGTTTTTTTATAAGATTTTTGTATGTTTTTGTGAATCATGGATATGTTTTTGTTTATTTGGATCAATAAAACTGGTTGAATACTTATTCATATAGGTTTTAGGTTCTTATATTTTGGACAAATTATTAGGATTAACGTTGCCATCGTTTGCAACAGCGTCTTGAAGATGAATGTAGCTCTCCGCTTTTAATTTGCTTTGATTTAATGATATGTAAGATAATCGTTCGCTCTCAAATTTGATGTACATGCAGTGGTGGATTTATACTAGGGGCAGTCGGGGCTAGTGCCCAGGGCGGCAAATTTTCTAGGGCGGCAAAATTTGGAAAGTGAGATAGAATTTTCTATACAATATATAATTAATTAATTCTTTTAAATAAACATTTTATCTTTCAAGAAATATAATTCAAGTATTATGTATCGAAAAACGAGTTAAAAATTACTTACGTTCTACAATGGGTGCAAATAGACTCAATAGCTTAGCTATTCTATGCATAGAATAGAATTTTGAATTTTTTGAATTTTGAATCTTATAATTCTAAGAAAAATACAAATATTTTATTATATTACTATAGTATATAATAAATAATATATGAATAAATAAAGAATAAATATAAATAAAACATAATGTATAATAAATGCTATATAATACATAATAAATTTCCTGCAATCAATTAGTTATTCTAATTCTTAAAAATAAGATATCAAAACTATTAAAATAAAATTTAAGTCATAGGGCGGCATTTTCTTCAGTGCCCCAGGGCGGCACAAATTTAAATCCGGCCCTGTGTACATGTCAATATAAAACTGATTGGCCAGTTATCTGCATCGTGATACAATATTGAAATCATTTTCTCGAATTATGATATGATAAGCATAAAAATCTATGTCAAAGGACTGACTTGAGGTATTTGAAAGTAATACCCCTCCTGCCCCTTGCTTGGGATATTGCAGCGCGTCGTAAAATTTGTGTGTGTCTGGTACCCTGGTTAATCTGTCATTACGGGCGCGTAAAATAATATTACGGGAAGAAAATTGAGTATAAATGCGAAAGATTGTATGTATGGATGTTTGATCCTCTTTCACGCAAGAACTACCTGACAGATTTGGATGAAACTGGGCACATAGATAGAACATGACTTGGAATAACATATAGGCTACTTTTTATTCCAGAAAAATGTTACACTGTGAAACCGCGGGGGATAGCTAGTTTTGATATAAATATCATTGTCAAAATTTGGTTGCTTTAGTAATATCTAGGGGCCGTGTAGGTATTACTATTAAACGATCAGGGTTTGACACCAATGTTTTTGTTACTGGTTATAAAAATTCTAACTAAATATTTACCTGGATAGCCTGGTTCCCCTGGTTTTCCTGGTTCTCCAGGTAGCGCTGGGTAACCTGGTTGCCCAATTTGTCCCGGTTTGCCAGGTTGTCCAGGTTGTCCAGGTTTGCCTGGCTGACCTGGTTGTCCGGGGTAGCCTGTCTGTCCGGGCTGTCCTGGATAGCCTGGCTGCCCAGGTTGTACTGGGTAGCCTGGTTGTCCTGGGTAGCCTGGCTGTCCGGGTTGTCCTAAATTTTATAATATTAAGTAAGCGATTAATTATAAAACTTATAAAAATATAACCTTTTATACATTTTACAACTTAGCCTTGTTTGGTTTTTTACGTGTCATAATCTCTTAAACAATAAATTTTAAATACCTGGTTGTCCGGGTTGTCCTGGATAGCCTGGCTGTCCAGGCTGGCCTGGCTGTCCTGGGTAACCTGGTTCCCCAGGCTGCCCTGGTTCTCCAGGTAGCGCTGGGTAACCCGGATGCTCAGTTTGTCCAGGTTTGCCAGGTTGCCCGGGTTTGCCTGGTTGTCCGGGTTGCCCTGGGTAGCCGGGCTGTCCGGGTTGACCTGGATAGCCTGGCTGTCCGGGCTGTCCTGGGTAGCCAGGTTGCCCAGGTTGCACTGGGCCACCTATCTGACCTGGATAATTTGGTTGTTCAGGCTTGCCTGGCCCTCCGGGATATCCTAAAAATTATAATTTTAAGTAAGCGAATAATTATAACACACGGCACAACTTTTTGACAGTGTGTAGTTTTTTACCTGTCATCATTTCCTAAATAATGAAATAAAAATAAATTATAACCTGGTTGACCGGGTTGTCCTGGATAGCCTGGCTGTCCAGGCTGGCCGGGCTGTCCTGGGTAACCTGGTTCCCCAGGCTTTCCTGGTTCTCCGGGTGTTCCTGCAGATGATAATTATTATAATCATGTTAATAACAATAAAAAAGTTATGAAATAAATATCATTTTGACAAAGTGGTTGCTTTGGTAACTTGTGCCGTTTACGTACCACTGTTAAACGACAAGTGATTGCCAGCAATGTTTTTGTTCCTGGTCATAAAAAAACCAAGTAAATATTTACCTGGATAGCCTGGTTCTCCTGGTTTTCCTGGTTCTCCAGGTACCGCTGGGTAACCTGGTTGCCCAATTTGTCCTGGTTTGCCAGGTTGTCCAGGTTTGCCTGGTTGGCCTGGTTGTCCGGGTTGTCCTGGATAGCCTGGCTGTCCGGGTTGTCCTGGGTAGCCTGGCTGCCCGGGTTGTCCAGGGTAGCCTGGCTGTCCGGGCTGGCCGGGCTGTCCTGGGTAACCTGGTTCCCCAGGCTTTCCTGGTTCTCCGGGTGTTCCTGCAGATGATAATTATTATAATCTTGTTAATAATAATAAAAAAGTTATGAAATTAATATCATTGTGACAAAGTGGTTGCTTTGGTAACTTGTGCCGTTTACGTACCACTGTTAAACGACAAGTGATTGCCAGCAATGTTTTTGTTCCTGGTCATAAAAAAAACCAAGTAAATATTTACCTGGATAGCCTGGTTCTCCTGGTTTTCCTGGTTCTCCAGGTACCGCTGGGTAACCTGGTTGCCCAATTTGTCCTGGTTTGCCAGGTTGTCCAGGTTTGCCTGGTTGGCCTGGTTGTCCGGGTTGTCCTGGATAGCCTGGCTGTCCGGGTTGTCCTGGGTAGCCTGGCTGCCCGGGTTGTCCAGGGTAGCCTGGCTGTCCGGGCTGGCCGGGCTGTCCTGGGTAACCTGGTTCCCCAGGCTTTCCTGGTTCTCCGGGTGTTCCTGCAGATGATAATTATTATAATCTTGTTAATAATAATAAAAAAGTTATGAAATAAATATCATTGTGACAAAGTGGTTGCTTTGGTAACTTGTGCCGTTTACGTACCACTGTTAAACGACAAGTGATTGCCAGCAATGTTTTTGTTCCTGGTCATAAAAAAACCAAGTAAATATTTACCTGGATAGCCTGGTTCTCCTGGTTTTCCTGGTTCTCCAGGTACCGCTGGGTAACCTGGTTGCCCAATTTGTCCTGGTTTGCCAGGTTGTCCAGGTTTGCCTGGTTGGCCTGGTTGTCCGGGTTGTCCTGGATAGCCTGGCTGTCCGGGTTGTCCTGGGTAGCCTGGCTGCCCGGGTTGTCCAGGGTAGCCTGGCTGCCCGGGTTGTCCAGGGTAGCCTGGCTGTCCGGGCTGGCCGGGCTGTCCTGGGTAACCTGGTTCCCCAGGCTTTCCTGGTTCTCCGGGTGTTCCTGCAGATGATAATTATTATAATCATGAAATGAAATGAAATTTTTTGAAATGAAATGAAATGAAATGAAATTTTATTGCCAGAAACAAGGTACAGAAAGATGTCGACGATTAATTGAGATCTACATGTTTCGCCTTCACTACTGTAGGCATGCAAATACATATAACATTAATATTAATTTTAAGTCAGTTCAGTTACATAATAGTATTGAATAAAATTTAATTAGAATAATACCGTTAAACCTCAGCGCGTCATAATAATTTTTTTAAAGAGAAATGAAGAAAAGTAATAATAAAGAAACCACCATGTCAATTACTTATAAAATAAATTCATTGAGGCTATAGAAACACTTAACCATTTGTACAGTGTTGTTTTAAAGTTTGTTAATTTTAATTCTCTTATGTCTTTAGGTAGCTTATTAAATATTTTTATACACATAATGTAGCAATTTTTTTGGTATGACGTAGTTTTACAGATAGGTAACACAAGTCTGGTTGGGTCTCTTTTTCTTAGCATAGAGTTTTCATTGTTCCTATACTGATTGAACAAGTGTGTATTCTCTTTAACGAAAACTCCGGCTTGAAAGATGTAAGAACAGGCGAGTGTGAGTAGATTTAGTCTTTTGAATAGTGGCTTGCACGATTCCAAAGGACCCACTCCACATATGGCACGGATACATTTTTTTTGTACGATAAAGGTCTTGCAAACATTTGTAGAGTTGCCCCAAAGCAACAGCCCATATCGAAGAAGTGACATTACATAACCATGATACGCAGTAAGTGCCGTTTTTATATCCGATAGCCGACGCAATCTCCTAAGAGCAAAGACAAAGCAGTTTAGTTTCTTGCATAGGTAATCAATATGTGATTTCCAATTACAATTTTCGTCTAACATAAGTCCTAGAAATTTAATGTCTTTTACTCTATGAATTATTTCATTACGGCATGTCAAGTGAAAATCAATTTTGTTTTTATTATTATAATTATGGAAGTCAATGAATTTAGTTTTAGATAAATTGGCAAATAGATTATTGCTTTCTAACCATTTGAGGATCGACTCAACTTGTTGATTTAGGACATGCTTACATGTTTCCTGATCACCCTTTCGTGCTACAACTACCGAGATGTCATCCGCAAATAAGACGCACTGTTTTGTTACTGATGGCAAATCATTTATGTACAGAATGAACAGTAAAGGTCCCAAGATGCTACCCTGAGGAACTCCACAACCGTTCACTATGTATTCTGACTAGTATGTCGTAACGACTTTTCTTTCGTCTATTCTTCCTATATTCACGCACTGTTTTCGATTTGAAAGGTAGCTCTGTAACCATTTATAGGCTGAGCCTCTGATTCCATACGATTCACATTTTTTCAAAAGTATTGTATGATTTACGAAATCGAATGCTTTACTCATGTCAAAGAAAATTACTGATGCAGGAATGCCTTTGTCAAGATATTCGGTTATTATTCTTATTAAATTAAAGGCAGCTAGAGTAGTTGATTTTTTCTTCTGGAAACCATTTTGTTCCTTTCTAATTATCTTGAACTTGTCTAAAAATCCAGTTATCCTACTATGCATAGTCTTTTCAAAAACTTTGGCCAATACTGGGATTAGTGTTATAGGACGATAATTGTTAAGGTCCGTTTTACTGTCTTTTTTATGTAGGGGACGAACTATAGAATGCTTTAGTTTATTTGGAAATGTCCCCTCGGAAAATGAAAGATTTATCAAGTAAGTCAAGATAGGGCTAAAAACTTGTGAACATTCCTTCAGTATGTGAGTTGAAATATCATCAAAACCGACTGCTTTTGTGTTATTCAGAGATATAATAAATTTTGTAACCTCAGCTTCGGTGACGGGTCTCAGGAAGATACTACTGGAACATGAACTCTGTAGACCACCGAGGTTCATTTTTACATTACAATTATTGTTATTTTTATTTGTTAATCCAATAAAGTACTTATTAAATGCTGTTGCAATCTGTAATGGGTCCGTAATGTTGTGATCATCCACAATTATTTCCTTTATACCTTCTATCATTTGTACCCTATCATTTTTGTCCTTAATTACATCCCATGTGGCCTTACACTTATTATTAGAATTTTTTATGAACTTAAAATTTAAATTTCGTTTAGACTTAACGATACATTTTTTCAAAATTTTACTGTATTTTTTGTATGCTAATTTGGCTTCTGATGACCCATACTTGTAATACTTAAATCGTAATTCTCTCTTTTGTTTTGAGGAGTTTCTTATTCCGGCTGTTATCCATTTTGCTTTTTTAGTATTTGACTTTATTTTTACATTTTTTATTGGGAAGCACATATTGTAGAAAATACATACCGTGTCATGAAAAGAGTCAAATGCAGAATTTAAGTCATCACAGTTAAGCACATCGGACCATGTTAGTGCAGAAATAGAATCTCTAAACTTGATAACATTTTCCCTATTGTAATTCCTCACTTTCACATACCACCGTTGCAGTTGTACTATTTTATTGGTGATTGGAAATATTAGCACCTGGCAAGTGTTGTGGTCAGAGAGACATGTCGCATACACAAAACCTTTTGCGTCTTTAATATTGCTGATTATATGGTCAATGCAATTGTTCTGCCTTGTCGGTTGGTCAATATGAAATAACAGATGATAATTTAAAGCAATATCTTTTAGTCGCAATGATGCATTACTGTCTTTTATGATATTTATGTTAAGATCACCAGCAATTATGATATTTTTAGCCTTCTTTATGGCTAACTTATGCAATAGTATTTCCAATTTATTGAGGAGTATATTAACGTCACTAGTCGGTGTCCTATACAAACATACCAAAATACATTGAACGGATGGAATGTAGACGCCACAGCATTCCATTTTTTTTCCACTGAGATATCTGCACATATGTCCAAAACCTCAAACTCTAAGCATTTCCGTACTAATATACACACCCCACCACGCTTTTCATTTTGTCTCGAGAAGTGTGTAGCCAGATTATAATTTTTCATTTTAATGTTAGATTCACTTCCACATTTAACAAAGGTTTCTGATAAACAATTCTAGTTTATTTAGAAGGCCGGCAATATTTTGATGGACCAATTTCATATTATTTTGCTCGAAAAAACTTTACAGTACTTTTCTCCTGGTTTTGATCGCTTCTGATAGTTTTAGAGAAGTAAAAAGGAATTGTTCCTTTTTTTAACATACTATGGGGGATTTTCTGGGCAACAGTACAATTATTGGCAAGACTATTTTTCTCCGCCATACGCTTAAACAAGTACGGTATGGAGCCTTTTTTTGGTTCTAATAAATGATATTTACGTTTCTGGTTAATACACGCACGCATATTTGTTATAAATTTTTCCCTATAGTACCTAGTATCAAGTCTAAAATTAATTATCGTGCTAAGTTGATTTACATACTGTATATGATTTAAATACGTATTACCATGTAAAGATACAAACTCACAGTTAGGATATTGGTTACACAAGTGTTTGAGTGTACTATTTAGCTTAAACTCATTCAAGGAAGTGTTTTGCATTACACCAATTACAATTATATTACATGATTTCAGGTGTGATATGGCTGCAGATAGCTCATATATTAATTTAGTCGGATTAGAGTCATTTTCACCAACACAAATTAAAATGTGGTCTTCCTTGGTAACGTTCATTGAATAGCATGTTTTGAGTATTTCCTTGCTGGTTGCGAATGGTTTGGTGAAAGAGAAGACTTCATATTCTCCATATTTAATTTCAGCATTCTTTCTTAATTCAATAAGTTTCATTGCCATACCGCTACACTGTTGGCTGCTAAAGATAAATACTCGAGGTTTTTGCGCATTATTATTTGTCGCAATGTAATCAATTGATTTGATGTTTGCTCCTTTATATGATACATTACAACCAGCTCCATCTATCGACGCCATTGCAATCTGCTATGTTAATAATAATAAAAAAAATATGAAATAAATATCATTGTGACAAACTGGTTGCTTTGGTAACTTGTGCCGTTTACGTACTACTTTTAAACGACAAGTGATTGCCAGCAATGTTTTTGTTCCTGGTCATAAAAACACCAAGTAAATATTTACCTGGATAGCCTGGTTCTCCAGGTACCGCTGGGTAACCTGGTTGCCCAATTTGTACTGGTTTGCCAGGTTGTCCAGATTGGCCTGGTTGTCCGGGTTGTCCTGGATAGCCTGGCTGTCCGGGTTGTCCTGGGTAGCCTGGCTGCCCGGGTTGTCCTGGGTAGCCTGGCTGTCCGGGCTGGCCTGGGTAGCCTGGCTGACCGGGTTGTCCTGGGTAACCTGGCTGCCCAGGTTGTCCTGGGTAGCCTGGCTGTCCTGGTTGTCCTGGGTAGCCCGGCTGCCCGGGTTGTCCTGGGTAGCCTGGCTGACCTGGCTGCCCAGGTTGTCCTGGGTAACCTGGTTCTCCAGGCTTTCCTGGTTCTCCGGGTGTTCCTGCAGATTATAATTATAATCATGTTAATAATAATCAAATGTTTTGAAGTAAATATTATTGTCACAAATAGTTAGCTTTGGTAATGAAAATGAAATAAAAAAAAATTATTTATATCAGCAATATGCACATTGCAGATAGAAACACATTAAAATATTTAAACTTAAAAATAAATGCATTATGATGGAGGTTTTGTTCTAAGTATGAGCTTATGACCTTCACACAACAATTTTATAAAATAAAAATCCAAATAAAAAAAAATACGGGTTGCACTCCGGGAGTGCCGACAGAAGTGAAAACTTATTAAAATCTTATTTCCGATTTGTGGCACATATGTCACACATGCATCAGTGTCAGCATACGTACAATAATTATTGTACATGTTCCATAATCACATGAATTTTTCGAATTTTTCAATCCTCAATCCTAAGCGTACTATCTTGACAAAAGAACAATAAGGTTTGTGTCCGTATCCGTCACATTTCTCTTGGATCTTTTATTTATGTTCAAATTCAATTGACACGATAAAAGGCTGCATAATCAAAAAGATTATGTGACTACATAATCACATAATCTTTTAAAATAATAAAATAGATGGGTACAAGGGTTATTGGATTAATAATGTAGGGTTAATGAATTGCATTTTATTTATGAATTGTATTTTATTAGTTATTAGAAACATAAAAATACATTTAATATTCTTTTATGAATCATCGTTAAGAATTTCGACAATTCTTGTATCATCATCATTATCATTAAAATTATTACAATCTCAAAAATAAAGTATAGGTTTATGGCAACTAAAATAGGAAACAAATAATTTTGATTCGAAGTTATTTAAATGTTTCGTGAATGCATGTGCACAATTATATGTATAACAAACTACCAAATAATATTAAAGAAGCCAAAAGTCTGCAAATTTTCAAGAGGTCACTTAAAATTCATTTAATAAACGATATGTCCTAGTAACCCTGCTTGTCACATCTAGTTGTGGTTGATTAATGTAAATTAAACTCTTTTCGCAATATCTTAACAATGGCTTTAGCTTCGCTGACCGAACAGCATCTTATATCACAGAACCCCTTTTACATGTTTCTGTACGAAGTATAAATAAATAAATAAATAAAACCCGATAACGATATATCAATGCAATGCACACATGAAATCTCATAAACTGACCAAAACGGCTAGCAAAATTAGTTTAGGGCTGGCATCGGTACTAAAAAAAACGACACTTTAACGCTTCATAATTTGAAGAGTTGATGAGTGTTTTGTGAAATCCAATATTTGTTCTCTAAATAAATAGTTGACGAATGCTCAAAACGCGAACTTACCTAAATACATCAGTAGCGGAGTACCTAAAGGGTTCTTTAGTATCACCTTGAGAATAAACCGTTGCAGTCCTTCCAAAAGTATTAAATAAGTTTTAGCTGCGGTTCTCCAACTCGTAATATAGTAAATTATCAAAGACTGACAAAATGCAAAATATTCATTTTTTAAGGCTTAGCTGCATTCCTAAGCTGTCTCATAATATTTATGATGTTTGCAACCACTCTGAGAGAGTCCGAATGTAAAAAGTTTGTGCCAATGTAGGTATCACTTTAAAACGATAAGTTTTTGACAGCAACATTTTTGTAACTGGTCATAAAATATCAAAGTAAATAATTACCTGGATAGCCTGGTTCCCCTGGTTTTCCTGGTTCTTCAGGTAGCGCTGGGTAACCTGGTTGCCCAATTTGCCCAGGCTTGCCAGGTTGTCCAGGTTTGCCTGGTTGGCCTGGTTGTCCGAGTTGTCCTGGGTAGCCTGGTTGTCCGGGTTGTCCTGGGTAACCTGGCTGTCCGGGTTGTCCTGGGTAGCCTGGCTGTCCTGGGTAGCCTGGCTGTCCGGGTTGTCCTGGGTAGCCTGGCTGTCCGGGTTGTCCTGGTTCTCCAGGTGTTCCTGTAAATCATAATTAAAATCATTTTAATAATAAAAATGTTTTGAAATAAATATCATTGTCACAAACTGGTTCCTTAGGTAACGTGTGCCGTGTAGATACCACTTTTAAACTAGGTATATATGTATCAGTGTTTGACAGCAAGACTATGTTACTGGTCAAAAAAAAATCTAAGTAAATATTTACCTGGATAACCTGGTTGTCCGGGTTGTCCTGGATAGCCTGGTTCCCCAGGCTGTCCTGGTACCGCTGGGTTACCCGGTTGCCCAATTTGTCCAGGTTTGCCAGGTTGCCCGGGTTTGCCTGGTTGTCCGAGTTGCCCTGGGTAGCCGGGCTGTCCGGGTTGACCTGGATAGCCAGGCTGTCCGGGCTGTCCAGGCTGCCCTGGGTAGCCAGGTTGCCCAGGTTTCACTGGGCCACCTGTTTGACCTGGATAATTTGGTTAATAATATAAAGTAAGCGAACAATCATAAAACAAGGTTCAACTTTTTCAACAGTCTTTGATATTCTACGTTTCATAATTTCGGAAATAATGTAATAAAAATTGAATTACCTGGTTGACCGTGTTGTCCGGGATAGCCTGGCTGTCCGGGCTGGCCGGGCTGTCCTGGATAACCTGGTTCTCCAGGCTTTCCTGGCTCTCCCGGTGTTCCTGCAGATCATAATTATAATCATGCTTATCAGCATTGTCACAAACTGGTTGCTTTGGTATTGTGTGCCGTGTAGGTACTACTTTAAAACGATAAGTGTTTGACAGCAATATTTTTGTAACTAGTAATAAAAAATCAAACTAAATATTTACCTGGATAACCTGGTTCCCCTGGTTTTCCTGGTTCTCCAGGTAACGCTGGGTAACCTGGTTGTCCAATCTGTCCTGGTTTGCCAGGTTGTCCAGGTTTGCCTGGTTGGCCTGGTTGTCCGGGTTGTCCGGGTTGTCCTGGGAAGCCTGGCTGTCCGGGTTGTCCTGGGTTACCCGGCTGTCCGGGTTGTCCGGGCTGTCCTGGTTGCCCTGGATAGCCTGGCTGTCCTGGGTAGCCTGGTTCCCCGGGCTTACCTGGTTCTCCGGGTGTTCCTGCAGATCATAATTATAATCATGCAATAAATAAAAAAAAATGTTTTTTTAATACAAAATCATTTTCACAAATTGGTTAGATTTGTAGGGTGCGCCGTGTAGGAATAACTTTAATTTGTTATGTGATTGACATCGATATTTTTGTTTATGGTCATAAATAATCAAAGCTTATTACCTGGATAGCCTGGTTCTCCAGGTAGCGCTGGGTAACCTGGTTGCCCAATCTGTCCAGGTTTGCCAGGCTGTCCAGGTTTGCCTGGTTGGCCTGGCTGTCCGGGTTGTCCGGGCTGTCCAGGTTGTCCTGGGTAGCCTGGCTGTCCTGGGTAGCCTGGTTCTCCGGGTGTTCCTGCAGATCAAGCAATTAAATAAAATGTTTATAATATAAAATCATTGTCACGAATTGGTTGGTCTTGTAGCGTGCGTCGTGTAAGTACCATTTTTAAACGTTCAGTGTTTGATAGCAATATTTTGGTTTATGGTCATAAATAATGAATACTAATATTTACCAGGATAGCCTGGTTCTCCAGGTAGCACTGGGTAACCTGGTTGCCCAATCTGACCAGGTTTGCCAGGTTGTCCTGGTTTGCCTGGTTGTCCGGGTTGTCCTGGGTAGCCTGGCTCTCCGGGCTGCCCTGGCTGCCCTGGGTAGCCTGGCTGTCCTGGGTAGCCTGGCTGTCCTGGGTAGCCTGGCTGTCCGGGCTGTCCTGGGTAGCCAGGTTGTCCGGGCTGTCCTGGGTATCCTGGCTGACCGGGCTGTCCTGGGTATCCAGGCTGTCCGGGCTGTCCTGGGTAGCCTGGCTGTCCGGGTTGTCCTGGGTAGCCTGGCTGTCCGGGCTGCCCTGGCTTGCCTGGCTGTCCGAGCTGCCCTGGATAACCTGGCTCACTTGTTGTTCCTGATTCTCCGGGTTGAACTGGGTAGCCTGGCTGTCCAGGTAGCCCGGGTTTGCCTGGATATCCTGGTTGTCCAGGTTGCCCTGGGTATCCTGGTTGTCCTGGCTGCCCTGGGTATCCTGGTTGTCCTGGTTGCCCTGGGTATCCTGGTTCTCCGGGTTTCCCTGGGTGATATACGTTCTAATTAGCCATCAAACAATGTTTATTTATAATATTGTAATTCACCTGAAAATAACAGATATAAAGGAACCATGATTTTTTTTCCTTGGATGTACTATTTGTTGCTGGTCAAGCTGTACTTACTTATTATAGAATTTTTAATTATTCATTAATTAAATTTTTATATTGAATTCAGTTACCTGGAGAAGTACCGCTGCCTTGGTTGCCTGATTGGTCTGGATAATATCCACCCGATGGTGGCCTTCCTGGTTTGCCTTAAAAACGAAAAGGTATTTAGACCCCTACGTAAATAAAATTTTAATAATCTTTATATCATTCAATATTAAGAGCACACGCGTTTTCTCAGTGAGGTGAGAGCGCTGAGTACACGTGGGAACCTGTCAATGTAGACGCGATGCTCTCGCCGACTGCTAGGCTGCGATTTCCAAGCAACGTACAGTGCTTGGCCGAGAAAACACTAAGGCCCTTAGAGTAATGAACATTAAAATAATGTCACCTGGTGTGCCAGGTGTTCCTGGTGAGCCGGGTGTGCCTGGTGAGCCGGGTGTGCCTGGTGAGCCGGGTGTACCTGATGTACCGGGAGTTCCCGGTGAGCCTGGGTAACCAGGTTGTCCTGGGTAGTACCCGGTAGATGGGCCACTTGGTGGGCTTGGTCTTACTGGACCTTAAAACAAGTAATTGGAAAACTTACTTTAATACTAATTTGAGTTAATTGTTGACAGAAAAATAATATACTCGTTTTTATATATATTATATATCTTATTTATATAGTATGTTATATGGTATATATAAGTATATTTAATATTGTATTTTTGTGTAAGTATATTAAACTCTTTCATTTCAACATTTTTAAATATAGGTTACATTAGAATTATTATGTAGAATGTTTCCATAAGTTTTTAAAAGTACACATAATCTAGACCATCGTTTAGTGCACCTGCCTCGCTTGATTCTGCATCACCCCAAGGTAGACAAGTATAGAATGGCATTATGTTCGCATTTGTCCATCAGTGCATAAAGTAAAAATAAATAAATATATCTGAATAAAGATTTCTTTTATAAATATATATTGTCCGTACGATAGAAAATATTTAGCTTTCACATTTTAGTTGACACAGATTTTTGCAGAGTCTCAGGTACTTTAAATTATTGACTTGACATTGCAAAATGATCCACTCATCATCTTTTGCTTTTTATCCTAACTAATAGCATCAATCCGTAAGGAATTTGTTTGTTAAGTTGCCCGGCTAAACGACTTAACCCATTTGACACACACGTCGAGAGAGACATGGGCTTCTTTGTATTAATTTTAAACCGAGTGATAAAGCTAGTGTACAAAAACTTTTTGTTTAATACTACTGCTACAGGTAAGTGAAACGTTGATTTCGATCGTTATAATTTTGTGAGACAAATTTAAAAATATATACAGACTTAACTCTTTGACTTTCTAAAGAAGTGCCTTGGTGGGCGAATGATATTATGGCTCGCTCGCCTTTGAGTTAAATTTCCAGGTCCAGCGAGGTAAAGTTGATATTTCTTTGTGACGAAATGATAGACTGTAGCACAGGATCAAATTATAGGCTATCAAATGACGACGCCGTATGAGATTACTCCTTTCGTAGGTATTCCCTCAGCATCATTCGTCATGCTAAATTAACAACTAAATATTTGTACAATTTTTAATACCTAGTCCTGGTCCTCCTGTTGTGCCTGGTGTCCCAGGTGAGCCTGGTGTACCGGATGTGCCTGGTGTGCCGGGTGAGCCTGGTGTGCCGGATGTGCCCGGTGTACCGGGTGAGCCTGGTGTACCGGGTGTGGCAGTACTACCGGGCTGACCTGGATAGTAACCACCTGTTGATGGACCACTTGGACCTCCTGTAATAAATAACCAAATATAGTTTGTATTCAGTTTTATGTTGTAATCAGGTATAATAAAGTTTACTGATTTATAGTCGAAATATTAAGTAAATGTGATTTCGGATATTACTTATTTAGTCAGAATATGTAATTTGGTTACCTAGGCCGCCTCCTCCCGGAGATCCTGGTGGTCCTGGTGGTCCTGGTGTGCCTGGATAACCAGGTTGGCCTGGGTAGTAGCCACCTGAAGACGGACCACTTGGTGTGCTTGGACCTGCTGGTCCACCGAGTCCACCTAAACCTAAAAGAATATAAAGTACGTTGTGTTAATACTTTTATAGTTTTCCTGGGTTATATGATAACCTATCAATATTTAGATCCAATAAATATGTATTGTATAGTTTTTAAATGATAATAAAGCTAAAAGCAATGAGTTGAAGGGTACCTGCATTCCTTATTTCCTATATATCAGTCACAAGTTCGACTTGTAACTTTTTGTAGCATAGTAAAATATAAATGACCCATTTAAGTAATACGACGGTATATTTGGCGTGAGGATTAATTTACAAGTCATAACTACTCAGAGATGTACATAATGGCTTACGAAAAGTTTGTAAATTCAAATGCTCAAAATTATTTTGATTTACTAATACAAATGCAAAATTGTTGTGGTTTTGGTATTTTAAATATTAAATGCAAAATAGGTATTTTCAAAATACTTAAAGTAAGTTTTTTATTTTTCAAAATTATTAAATCCAATATTATTTAATATAATAAATAAATTAAAAATAATAAATGATGAATGAGTTGCTCAAAATCACTGTCAATCATCTTCCTCTTGTGTGTTTGCATTATCGCTTTGAAATTTGACTGGTAATGTTGGCAAAACTTTTCAGTAAAGTATTTTGAATTTTGCAAATAGAAAATAGGTATTTAGAATTTGCATATTAAATAAAAAAAATCTAATAATTATAGTATGGTACATCTTTTGTAGTTTCATAATCAGATCTGCAATATGCAATAGTAGAGCAATGAGAATGTCCAAAGCAAGGATTTAATACCTGGTCCTCCTGGTGTGCCGGGTGTGCCTGGTGTCCCGGGTGAACCTGGTGTTCCGGGTGAACCTGGTGTGCCGGATGTGCCTGGTGTGCCGGGTGTGGCAGTACTACCGGGCTGACCTGGGTAGTATCCACCTGTTGAAGGGCCACTGGGACCTCCTGTAAAAAATAACAATACATTAGTCTTTTTTATTAACACTTGCGAGTATAAAAGTATAAAAGATTTTAGTCATTATAATCGAAACATAGAGTAAATTTACTTTTGGAAAAAACTCATTTATGCAGAATGTTCAATTTGAAATACGTACCTAGGCCTCCTGGAGTTCCTGGTGTTCCTGGTGTTCCAGGTGTCCCTGGTGAGCCTGGATAACCAGGTTGGCCTGGGTAGTAGCCACCTGTAGACGGACCGCTTGGACCGTTACCTCCGCCTGAACCACCTTAAACCATATATTGACCGTCAATAAAGTCGGAATTGTTTTTTTATGGAACTCACATTTAATATGTAATCATTTTATTATTCTTATTAAATTCACAATTGTTTTGATTTAAAATTGTATTCTACTACATTGTTAATAAATAAATTTCTAGTGGTATGCGATGTGACAAAGAGTAAGTATTTTGATTATATTTTATAACATCCATGTTAGTTCTCTGCCCCGCGGTATTCCGTTTGTTCCGAGAATATAAAATAGCCTTTTTATTCTTCTGCGAACTGTTTAACTGTATCAGCTCCAGGCATGTAAAGTTTAATTTATTTCGGAACCGATTCCGTTTCATGTTAATCCGACAAAGTAATAAGTTTCCCACATACAGACTTCACCACCTGTTGTATGTCCCTAGGGGATGGTATAAGAATGCTGTGTATTCTATTATAACTTTTAAGCGAGTATGACCATATTATAAGATACAACACGGGTTTTTTTTTTCGGGACGAATTTTTCAAATTATTTTTATAAGTTTCTTTTATTTATAAAGTAGAACCTAAATATTAATTTCCATGACAAGTAACTACAATTGGGTGTTGAAGAGTCAGTCATGTCAGGTATGTAATGTTTATAGTTCGCAGTGAAAAGAACACATGTGTCCAATTAGCAAGAATTGTATTTACCATTACTAAGAAGGAAGTGGATTTTTAAATAAAAAAATGCACTTTACGTACCTGATCCAGGGTAATATCCAACGGTTCCCGGAGTGCCAGGTTTACCGGGAGTTCCAGGTGTGCCGATGGTGCCAGGTGTACCAGCTGTGCCAGGTGTACCGGCTGTGCCAGGTGTACCAGCTGTGCCAGGTGTGCCGGAAGTGCCTGGCGTACCAGCAGAGCCGGGGTAGCCGGGTGTGCCGGGGTAACCGGGAGTGCCAGGCTTACCAAGTCCTCCTGATCAACCAAAATTGTAATTAAATATAATATTCATAGTTATTTATTAAGTTTGGACCCTAGAAGGCCCCTTATGAAGGTACTGAAGTAACTACCAGTTCGAAAGTCAGCCGTTCCCAGGTGGTGGCTAAATACAAATCTATTGACACCATCGTTTAGTTATACAAGCTGTTTTTATGCAAGTTTTACAAAATTATTTTATAATGATTGCAAATCTCAGTAAGCCAAGAATTTATTAAGAGTATCCCGGAGATCTTGTGTTTTATAGGTTTACTTAAGCTGATGTCGTAAAATACGTGACTGCTACATTCCTAAAAAAAAATAAGCATATTTTAAAATGGATATCAACAGAATACATACCAGGACCACCACTCGTTCCTGGGGTTCCTGGGGTTCCTGGAGTACCGGGGGATCCAGGAGTGCCGGGGTAACCGGGAGTGCCTGAACTGCCGGGATAATAGCCGGAACCTTTGAACGAGAACGAGAATTTTAAAAAGAGAAACAATCAGGTATATTCAGCAAGCGAAAGTAGCTAGAATCTTTGGGTACTACTTTAATCCTCAACCTACCGTTGCCTTCCACACCCAGCTTAATTGTGTCTTCTCATTAGTGTTTAGAGTTATAATAATACTAGCTGTCCCCCGCGGTTTCACATGCGTTCCCGAGGGATGTAACATTTTCCCGGCACAAAAAGTACTTACTTCTTATACTTCCAAGAATACGTGTTTCATGATGATCGGTTAAGTAGTTTTCGCGTGAAAGCGTAACAAAAAAACTTACATTCACATTTATAATACTAGTAGGGATTTATTATATTCGAGATAACACTTTCAAGTCCATAAAAAAAACTAGCCTAATAATTCTCATACCATGAGTAGGTATGTGTAGGGTATTAGGTATAACAAATCCTATGTTGAAGGTATTGAAGTTATTATTTGGGGTCGTTGAAAGTATGTTTCGATTTCTACTATTCTGTTTTTTTTCAGGACTTTTCATCTCATTGAGGTTTTTCGACATCGGAAGCGTATAACTAGAGTTAAGACGATTACTCTACTAATATCTAATCTACACGACGACTAGCTAGGTGGACTGGATTACTTTTCCATTATAAACATATATATTCCCTAAGCTAGTAAACTCAATAACTTCATGCGTTATTCAGTTCTACCCACCTGGTCCGGGATGTACGACGCCAGGTTTAGGGTTACTAGTCTGCCCAGAGCTATCGATCGGTGGCTTGGGTGGCCGAGGAGTAGGTTTTGGCAAAGGCTTGGCTGGTATTCCTCCAGGAGTACGACCACATCCTTTAGGGAAGAACAGCTTACTCCACGGAACGATTTTCCCAGGTACCTTTTCAGTGACTTGATAATCAGAGCTGAAATAAAAAAATATATATATAGTCATTCAAAACACTGTAATTTTATTTTGAAGTTAAATACATTTGAAATATCCACATTACAGGTTATGTAACTGCTTCTAGATTCCATTTAATTGAAAATATGAAACATTTATAAACACAAAGTCAGAGGCAGACTTTGATTTCAAATGACCATGTTTTAGGTGTCAGAATAGCTAAACTCTGGTAGGAAATAGTGTTCTGTTACTTAGTAACTTAGTGAAGTAGTAAAGTAGTGAACAAACCTAACTTACAAAACAGCTACACATAACAACTATCCATAATATGGAGTGATAAAGCAAACAGAAGGTTTGTGAATATGTGTCTACAAAACCCTAGGTACATTTATAGTATTTTGAATTCGTTTTAGTGAATTGGATTAGTTTAGCTTCTTATGCTACTGACGGTACCGGAGTATCTTGAAGTTAATACCGGTAAAAGGTAATCATATCACAGCTCATCCAGGATAATATACATTAATATCCGCTGAGATGAAATGTTTAATGAACGTGCTGGGCTTAACTAATAACAATTATTATAAATGTGTGTAAATTGTCCAAAGTTGTATTTTTGTTTGTTTGTTAACGACCTCCTAATGGCACAACAAATCGTGACGGAATGAGGATCGCACGTAGCCTATGGAGGCCATAATCCATAATATCAGGAAGGCGGGCTTTAAGATCGCGGGCCAGAAACGACTACAAAATATATATACTCACTTTTCATCGTACTCGTATTTCTCGTCGGGGTAAACTTCCACGGGCTTTTCTGGCTCCACAACACGGTAGCCGTGACTGTCAGCCACATAGTGGGTGGCGCGGAGAAAACCATCAGGGTCTACGTAACCATAGCAACCGTACGTGACACCATCTGGTCCACGGTTTTCGTGATGGAACTGACCGTTTGGTCCTACGTCATAGCCAAAACCGTATGCATCTGAGAAAAATACGCAAAAGTCATTATTAAACAGTATCGATGATATGTTCGTAGAAGCTTCAGCATACTTCAGTGCACTTGATCAGTTCCCCATTTGATTTTGGGTCTTTCCCCACCTCCTATGAGTACCGTCTGACTGCTAGTCAGCCAACTTGACATTAAAAAAGAAAGGATACAAATTCTACTTAAAAAAAACATACTGGGCGTAATCTTTACATTGTGGTCGTCAAGCGGTACCGTAAGCGACCATTTGACACGGAAGATTAAAAAAAAAAAGTAATAAAATAAAACATAATTCCACCTGGATCTTGCTAAGGCAATAAAGTAAAAGCTAGAATTTCTAGCGAGTATGTAAGTTGAAGCTAAATATTCAGAGTGTAATGAAACATGGAGGATAGGAATTTTTATATGGCAGTTTAAGAATTCATTTAAAAACGTCCATAAAAACCTTACTGATTCTAATTAGGTTACATTCTTAAATAAAGCCTTTTTGTAGAACCTAAAGGTTTTTGTTAACTGTGACCGCTCATTTAAAATAAAATGTGGATCAGATGGGTCTGCTATACCAACCCCATATCCCATTTTGTAGAAGTCAAATAGGCAATCGTTTTTTCATTATTTCGTGATTCTGAACTTCTTTCATAGTCCATTCGCAATGAAAACTACTGGTTGGCAAACAGCAACGCGGTCAAAAAGGGTTGCTTTTACTCGAAATAGTTAATTGCTATGGTTTTGATGTGATTTGCAATATAAGCCTTTAATAATTTATTGTTTCCAAAAGTTATTTATGAAACTGCGTTGGTAAGCTTTAATTAAAAATCATTGCCGTAGGGCCAATGAAGAATAAAAAATGTGTCGGTCCCCTGATTGCCAAGCCATTGGTCGTGGGTTTAATTCCCACCCAGGGCAGTGATTTGTTGGCTAGTAAATCAGATTACCTAGTACTAGCTCTGCTTAGATTGGAATCAAATAACCGTGTAAAAATAGTGTTCGTGATATTTATTTTTTTAACCGAATTAAAATAGTGCGTAGGCACTAACATCTTTATGTTAAAGTTGGACCTGGCTTATTATGTGTGTCTTATAAAAATGTTAGTAATTTGAGCATGGTCTAATCATTAATAGCTATAGTATTTCGGTATGAAACCCCAAATAAACCTTCTATTTTAAATTGACCTAGCGCCATCTTTATATTAAAAAAACTTACTGTTATCATAATTGGTCTCGTAATACTGTTTCTTCTCATCATCTTCGATGTCCACCACCACTTCGTTGTTGTTCGGCCCGTAGGTGTTGAGTTGCCGGCCTCGTCGCGCGTCTAGCTCATCTGTGCCATTCTTTGGCTTTTCTTCACTAGCCTGTATTAATACTAGTGAAGCCTGCAAACATAAAAGTTTGATTTTAATAGGATATTCATCATATCTGAAAATATTGAACTGTAAAACCTCAAGAAGAATGTCTAATAGACAGGCCAGTTGGCTTGGTGGTTAGTGACTCTGACTGCCACGACGCGGGTTCGATTCCCACCCAGGACAAACATTTTTGTGCATGAAAATAGCTGTTTGTTCTGTGTATGGGTGTAAATATCTATATAAGTATGTTTTTAGAAAAATAAGTAGGACCTATATAGTATATCAGTTATCTAGTTTCCATAGTACAATCGCTGCTTAGTTTGAACCAGATGGCCGTGTGTAAAGAATGTCCCAAGATATTTATTTATTCGTTTATTTAATCTTCAAACGCTGTAGAGTCTTCTAAATAAGATCAAGCCTCAATGAACAGTTTGATTTCGTTGTACAGGTACAAGTTCGCTCTTAGGTCCTGACAAGATCACCTAATAAATAGCCTGGCTTGTAAAAGTTCCACGTTCCAAAATAACAGAAACATTATATCTATTAGCTTAGTTGGAAACATTCTAGTAAGTGCGTAAGACTTTCCTCTAACTTTATTTTTTGTGTGTGACATCATAGGTATGAACATATCCTATTTCAGAAATATTACAGTAAAACAAAAAGAAATTCTATCTTATTATGAATTGTTTGTATTGGGCAGTAATTCATTATAATTTCTTAGACGGACTGATATTTACCTCTCGGTTGGTAATAGACCTAGTTGGATAATAATGGGTCTTAATTTATGAATATTATATATAGGGAAAGGCAAAATTTATTTTTCTCTTGAGTCTATCAATCGATTTTTTATTTTATGGGGGGTTTAGTATGTTCAATAAAAAAAGATTATCAGTAATAATTATGGACAGCTTTCGTGGGTGAACACCAGTCTTAATATTAATACGTCAAGAGCATACTTTGTATCCCTTTTTAAAGCATATTGGAGACATGGAGGAGTCTGAGATTTGGCATAGTGAAAGTTCGCAGAAGAAGTGAAGAAAGATAAAATATAAGAATAATATATGTTAAAAATACAAATGCATGAACTTAAATAAAATAAAAAATATATTGTTTACTACTGCCAATGTCAAACACATCATTGATGTATTTCTGCTCGCGGCTGATGTAATAGAACAAAGTTCAAAATATATACTGCAATATATACACATTGACTAAGGAACCACAATAACGTTTAAACACAAAAATATAATAAATGATAGTCGATTTTCAACCACTGGCCGTCTTCTAGTTTAAATCTTACTAGGAAATGAATACCAGTTTGTTTATATATAACACTTGCAGTCTCCTGCGGTTTCACCCGCGTTTTTCGATATCATATATAGCCTATAACCATCTACGAAAAATTCCGCGTCGAGTGGCATCAGTCCCATCCCGACATGTTCAGTGGTTTTGAGGTGATGGTGCGACGAAGGAACCCTATTTTCCTCATATATTATGGACACAATTATAGTAAGTGCGTTTCATTGTATGTCACTATAATATTACTTATGAGCTCACTGACGTATCTCAGAAATTATTGATGAAACAGATTGCATTTCGATACACAAAGTTAAAGAGAATCAGAAGAAGTCACATAAATATTTGTTCGAACTGATACTCGAACCTACTGTTGCAGTGTTATTAGCAATTTAATCCCTAAGAGATTACTGCTGGTCCGTCAAATGAAATTAATTTGTATAATTATTTAAAAACGTTTTAAATTACACGAGTTGATGGATAATGAATAAGAATGTAAAGGTTTCGTACATAAGTGTGACATCGTAGCTCTGGAGAGTTGATGATTGCCTAACAAGTGCACTAGGTTGAGTGCTTTACACAATCGTTTACTAAATATCATTGTCTAGGCACGCCTTTATGATGTCATTTAAACTTTCAACTATGTTATTTAAATCAGATATTTTAATTTAAATTATTGTTGAAATAATAATAACATGATATTTATAGCTAGCAAAATGTAGGTATTCAAAGTAGGTATCTTCTTTTTTAAATTTTTTATAAGGTTTTATTTGTTTCTGCAGACATTTAATTACTCTTTCGAGTAATTATTTCCAAATCATATAACGTTTGAGATAGCCCTTCCTGTCTTTGCAATAAAAATAATCTGTGAATCTCAAGGAAGATATTACTTTTTTGTCTGCATATTGGATTTTATCACCTCGGGTATTATCCAAAAAAGTAACTAGCTAAGGAAACGCTTGGCAAAATAATACTGTCCGAAAAAGGATAAATTTTCCAGCAATTACTCAGAACTCTTCCACTCACATTTGATGATACAATATTACATTAACTTCCTTTTAGAAGTTATAAAATAAAGTCGGTACTTACAGAAAATGGGAACGGAAAGGTAAAGTTTCGTCATTAAAGAAATCAATTGGGCGGGTACTTACTTACATCAAACAATTTAATACGAGCAGATAACGAATCGATTTACCTAATACAAAAGGTTATAGGCACCAGCTGTATACCCATAGAATATAGTTTATAATACCATTAGATTAGGACGATTCTTCTTTAACCATAAATTAATTTTAAATTCTAACCATATGTCAAACATAAATAATTGCTTATCCCGTCCCCGTTAACCCATCCTTAATAATTCAACGAAACAAATACTAGGTTTGTCAATAGATTAGATGCAAAATTATTACCAAGGTGATAAAAAACTTACACTTATTGAAATACACTGTCGTGTTTAAACACGACGTGAGGCATATTTGTAACCTATTGCAAAACTGTCAAGGAGACACTTAAATTTGTAAACCGTAAAGATCAAATGTTAAGTTATAATCGAAAACCTTATTAAATCCAGGAATATTGCAATACTATGTGCACTTTGTTTATGAATTACTAGTTAATGTTTCCTATAATGCCATAGTTTGTATGTATAGTCATAAATCTTAAAATAACCAGCAGATTTCATAGACGTAGGACGGAAATTACCAAAGTCTAGTAAAGTATTTGTTTACTAGATTTTAACTACTTTTTAAACAGTAGAACTAATCTTAAAACTCGGCAACTATATATACTTTAGATGGTACCTACGTTTAAACAATTGTGGCAGTTCAAATAAACACACGAAGAAAGCAAAAGTAAAGTATCAGAAGACAAATACTTCAAGATTTCAAAGCTTCGAAGTCTTTCAATCAAGTGATGGTTTTGTTTTTGTGGTGATTGAAGTTCTGTGAATCAAAGTCGATTCGATGAATGCCTGTTGAAGAGACTACATTCATGTTCGTATCGGTGTCAAAGATAAAGATCCATTCGGTCGAAGTAAAAGGTATCTTCCTATACGTGCGAATTTATGCTCTATTAAAATTCGGTCCACGTGCGTTCTAAACTTTGTTGCGTTTGCCAAAGTCCGTGACCGTAACCCCACAAATTGTCCCCTTATGTTTCAATCTCACGTCCGACAGAGACAAACATCAAAGTAAATTGTTATTTGATCTGGGACATAAACGTGTGAGCATTCAAAAGCAGTCACGTAGCATTTTAAAACCGTAAAAATTCGCAAAACAATGGAGTTGACATAGAAACCCATACACCTTGATCCCGCGACTTTGAATTTCGCTGGACAGAGCTTGGAATTTAACCCTAAAAGATATTATCTGATCATGAACTTGTAAAGTCCAGCCTAACACGGTCAATGTTCTTATGCATCTCGTAAATAAATTAATTGGATTAAAGTGTGTTTTTGTACCTACCAATGTAATATCAAACTATTTTAACTGTTGTTCATCTCAAAAGATCATGAGTTCATTTTAGATTACGTATACTTATGAAACCGCGTGTAATACGACCATCTGATCCTCAATTAAGCACTGTCGACTATATACTATGGTAACCAGATAACTGATTAACTATTTAATTAAAATCAAAGCAATTTATTCAGTCTAGACCCCAGGAGGACACTTATGAAGGTCAAACCTACTGAAGGTACCACCGGTTCGGTAGTCAGCCTTCAACTGAGAAGATGAGTAAGAAACTCAGCAAGGTTAATTGACTATTTCATCTTTTCAAATGTTTTACTACATATACTGTAGAAAACAAAGAAATCTAAATAGATATTCACACCCAAATACGGAACAAACAGATATGTTTTTGCATACAAATGTTTGTCCTGGTTGATCCAGGGTATCTAGCCAACACTCCAATCGAGTCGAGTTCTTGCTCGATTGAAGTTAAATAATGGAAAATAACATAGCTGAATTTTTTTTTTGATGTTATCTGTCACTTTGTTCGTATAGTATAAATTACTCTCGAATAAATTGTGGTAATATTATTACCTAATTTACATTATATATACATATATAAATTACTTGTTTCTGACACCTACAAATTGTATAGGCTAAACTAGGGAAAATCGACGTTTTACAAATATTAATGTAGTACCTATGCATCAAAATCAATCGAATTTATATAATCAAATGGGTGAACCTAATATCATTTTAATATGCTTTGTAAATTATACAGACAGCTTGGAGAGTGTTTTTTTTCAAAGGAATTTTGTTGTAAAAAATATTGTTGGTCAAATGAGTTATGTTACAGCGTTGACCGAGTATATATGTATGTAGGATGGCGTATTGTGTGTCCCACATCTGGAAAAAGTTGATAGAGATATATTTTGTAAATACAGGAGTTTCCTTTTAACATTTGTTACCAGATAGGTTTTCCTTAAATGTGGAGCTTTAGATACGTCGGAGTCTTAACATACATACGGCTCCTTTTGCTTGATTGCTTCTACATTTGAATCAATTCAATATCGGTTCTTAGAATTCTTTAATCGCGTATATAACCCGGTTAAATGTACTTTATGTTATATAACTATGGTATGTATGTATAACTCGAGTAGAGCTCTTAGTGCAGAGTTCGTCCGGGGAAGTACTACCACCTTACCCATTTCTGCCGTGAAGCAGTAGTGCACTTGTGTTACTGTGTTTCGGTTAGAAAGGTAAGGGGGGCGGTGAAATTACAGGCACATGAGACATAACAACTTCACGTCTCAGGGTCGACAACGCATTGGCGATGCCCTTAGTGTTGCAAATGTCCATAGGCGGCGGTGATCACTTACCATCAGGTGGACCGTTCGCTTGTTTGTCGGCCCATGTGGTATAAAAAAAATATTGAAAATAAGTAATAATCAATCAAATCGGGGCCATTGTGGTAAAATGGTTCTTTTGAAGTATTTGTAATATAAAGAAATTAAATAATGCTCATGCAATTGTGTTTGCAGGATTTATAAAACGTGAAATACTGTTAAGACTTTGCATAAACACCCCTCTTTATTACTTAGCATTAACTGATATGCACATATATGCGGATATTACGTATATCAATGCGGATCCTGAATGGCGTGAATGTCCTTACTCACGATCATTAATATATGTATATAATTGCAACTTGTATCATTTCATAAATTTAAACGCGTCTATAAACATCGTACATCGGTATGACATTAATCGATGAGGTCATTGTATTTTAAACATTGGCCGTTTGAATTTTTTACATTATTATTGCATCCAAATATTATGTGAATGTTAAAAATAAAGTAAAAATATTTAGCGGTGACGTAATTTATAATTTGCGTCCTTATAAGGAGTTTAAATAAAAATGTGACATTGATTTATGACCCCACAGCGTTTATTAATATCTGGTCGAATTTTACTATTTGTTGTAAGACACAACTTCTAAAAGATATACGTAATATTAGCTGTCCCCCGCGGTTTTACCCGCGTTCCCGCATATATATAAACCTTCGTCTTGAATCATTCTGTCCATTGATGAAAACCCTATCAAAATCCGTTGCGTAGTTTTAAAGATCTAAGCGTACATAGGGACAGACAGACAGCGGGAAGCGACTTTGTTCTATACTATGTAGTGATGACAGTAATTTTTATATATTTTGCAATATTAGTATTATTTTGAAATTATACTAAAATATATTACTCTAATATTCTTAGGAGAGGTAAGTAATTTTATACTTGATTAGCTTCTGTCTCATGTGTCACCTAAGTTCGCGAGGATCCAATGTTTTCTTAGTATAAAAACACACACAATTATAGCCTTTATCACTCGGGAGCATGTAGCTAATAATACTAGAATGTACCTACTATCAGTCAATACATTTTCAGAGATTAAATGAAATACAAAGAAAGAAACAAACAAGTTTTACCTTTGTATAATATTAGTGTCAGTGAGTCATGAATACACGCATCAAGACTTTAAAAAGCTGTTTCTTACAGTCGAATACACAACAATTCGGGCATTGAATAAATAAACTCAACTTACGGTGTAAAGTTCAGACCGCATTTTAAGCTTAACATATTTTGGCTGGTTTCGTGTTTCTGCCTTAAATAAAGAGGATTTATTGAATTTTTCTCATTTACTGTACTTATAGACTTGAATTCTGTATAGGTAGTACATATTTTATTGTTCGTAAAAAAGCCTACGTTGAGATATTACGACCTAAACGTAAAACAGCAGGAGAGTCTCGTGATGAGACATTGAAATATAAAGATGTAAATATTATCCGCAAAAGTCGTAAAGTGGCCTCAAAGTAGCATTTAGCAAGTTAAACATGTTTTTGCTCCACGTTGTGTATATTGCGAGATACATTTGTAGATTTTTCTATCCGCTCTCATTCATAATAATATATTATTTAATTAAGTACGCTTATTTTTCTGGGCGACGCTTTTGTGATATATATATCATTTTTCATTTCTCCGTTAAGAGTAAAGCCTAATTTTCTAGATATCAATTAAATTTGGGGCCAACACGAGTCAATAAAGCTACCACTGGGCTCATCCACTGCCTCAAGTGGGTCTTAAATATAAAAATATCCGAGAAAATGAAAGCCAAATTTAATGAAGTTCATTACAATTTCCGAATGTGATAGCCCATTATAGTGTATTATCTATGCGCGACAGAGCGGAGCAGAATCGTTCCAGTGTGTTGCGTCTCGGCACTTCCAGGGGCTCGATTCTGTAAGGAAAATGAGACTAACTCGAGGATGTTTCATCGCGGGTTCTATGCTCTGTCTCTGTCGCTTACTACGCTAATACTGCTAATCACGTGAGAGGTAAGCTTTCCGAAGCCTCCATGAAGCGGCTCGCCCACGAAGTTTGTATTAGCTGAATAAGGGGGTCTGTAAAAGTCCCACGTGCTGCGCGAAATTGTTGCAACCAAAAAGCGTGACTGAGATATACTGATGGGTTATTGGTTTATTGTCTAAATGTATACCAACAAATGAGTAGGTAAGTGACCGCGGAAGCAAAAAGGTCAGGCACTGAAGTCATTCTGGCATACCTTAAGTGTTAGTTTAGCAACATACAAATATAATAACACAGGTTATCTACCTGCAATCGAATATTAAATAATATGTAAAATCATTCCATGGCAAGTTTAATAGTTCCTAAGGTACAGTCTCTGATTATTAAGGAGTTACGGATAAATATTCCATATATTTATCTGTTTTCTAAAACACAATTTTATGTTTTTATTACTCAAAAATAATTTATTCCATCGTAGACAAGACTGGATCTCAAATCAACTGAATAATTTTTATAATAAATATTTGATTTCCACGAGCTTGTAATGGTAGATACGTGCTAAATAACTACGAAAACTCATTAACCTATTTGTATAACGATGCTTGATCGTCATATTCATAACGGTACGGCAAAGGTCCTAAAACATAACCTTTCTTATTCTTCATAGTCACTTACCACGTATCATTTATTCGCTCTTAAGACGTGAAGTGTGAATAACGCAGCTAATATTGGCTTATCAGTGTTTGAGGGTTTATATTTGATTTGGGTGCATTATAATAGGAGGTTAGCGTATATTATTATGTCAAGGTGTTACGGGTGACGCCAGCGGGGTTATGTCACACACTCTCCGACGTTCGGATGCTAATCTGTGCGTTAAGTAGCTTCGCAAACTGGTGAAGGTCGCGGGCATCCGGCAACCGGTGTGGACCGAAGTCAGTGGTCTGGGCACTGACCACACCTGTCTCCGTGAAAGTTTTTTATTTTGCGATATTTTAAATAAAGCTATTGAAGTAGGTGCCTACATTACGTGTGGTCTTAAAGATTTTTTTTGTATATGTAACTTCAATAATAAAGACATCGACGACATTTTTAGTAACAATTGTTTAGTTTTATTACGCTAAATGGTTGGATTTTACGAATTCAAATTAATGTTCAGACCGTTAAAGAGAAATATAATGCGAAGGTCATGCGATGTTTTATAAGAATCCTGTCTTTAGACATAACATTGAACTTCTAACCTATTATTTTAGTGATCGCTTAGCTAAAGCATTTCGAATGTTGAAAAAATAAAACTAAATTTTACACAAGCTGTCACCTTCGCTTACATCATAGGTCAAATATCTCAGGAAAAAAAACATTGATTAAGGTGTCAACATTCCTCTATACAAGAGGTCATAATTCCTTTTGTGCTAATATCAGTTTATACATGGTGCAAGTGTTCATTCTGAATAATGTTAAACTCTGACATTAAGCTTTGAACAAAGTTGAGATCTCTGCATTCGAAACCCGACGTCATTGCGAAAAGTATTAAATGACAAAGACATTTGCTTTTATAATTTGGTCAAATGTCATAATTATACATTAAATCAGCAATTTATAATGATTTTAAATGTTTGTAAATAAGCCTTCCTATTTAAACTTTACGGTGTCCGGTGTACACAAGTTTTCTAGAACCTTAATCTCCCTTGAAAACTCACAAAAACAAGCCTACTCATTAGGAAAACAATTAGGATTTCATAACCATCAAACAAGCTTAGTTTTATCGTGAGAAATGTACGTGATTGCCTCAGCTATAGGATCACGATTAAGAACACACCTCGGTTTGGCTAGTCCAATTTTACCTAACATTGTTGTTCAAGTGCATCGCGACCTAGTAATGAGTGAATGGGGCAAAGAAAACGACGATCGTACTACAGACGGAATCGGATAGAACTGTTTGTTCGGACATCGCGTGAGAATAAGAACGGATTGGGTAACGATCACTATTATCCATACATACCTATTATAATAAATCTCTAAAGAGTTCGTGCCTGCCCTTACTAAATATTTGGGCAAAATATATCACTCATTATAAATTACAACCTTATTATATTGTAGATACGTTCGGTTTTAGGAAAATAATGATATACGAGGAGTATATCATTATTTCCCTCGCGTTTTGTTCCTCTGGTACATATCTGGAAGTATTGATAAAAATATAGGAGCCATACGTTTTTAAGACTAGCGAGGGACCACGGATGTCTTATATACAGGCCAAAAAAAAATGCATATTAAGTATCTACCTAAAGGCGGTCGTTTTATGATATTTATGAGAGAACCTATTTATCCATTACTAGCTGTCCCCCGCGATTTTACCCGCGTTCCCGAGGGATATCACATTTTCCCGGGATAAAAAGAAGCCTATATATTATTCCTGGATATGCTCCATCTATGTGCCAAGTTTTATCCGTATCCGTTCAGTAGTTTTTGCGTAAAAGAGTAACAAACATACTTACATACAAATCTTTTGTCTTTATAATATTAGTATAGATGAAGATATGAGTGATACTAACGAAAGGCCACATCAGTCGCATCTGCGGGGATACTTACGTCATCGAGACACGACCTGCCTCTTGGCCCGTGAAGTAAACTGGCAAAAATCCTCAACCTTTAAACTATTCAAACAGAAATCCGATGTACGATCGACATTACACAATTTATCAGAGTTCCACTTGTCTTGTCTTCGAAACAACCGGTATATGTGTTTGTATCAACTTTGTTTAAATCTGGAGATGACTCACATTACGCATTCTTAAAAAGGTAATTTAATGCCAGTGTTAAGTTCTTGTTTTCTCATGGTACCTCTCTGTTTATGACAGGGACAGTTTCGTATTATATGTTTTATGTATCCTTTTGGAGCGAAATATGTCATAAATGCTTGGTTGGGATCGTGTGAATTTTTAGAGGTCAAACATTGTGATTACGGGGCACCTAAAAGTTAAAAAAATATAACCTTTTCTGATTCATATCCTTAGCCCAAAAGGGAAATTCTGTATAAATGTTTCACAAAAGAACAACAGAACTCTTTTCAAAATCATAAGCTTAATTGCTTTGTTCATAATATGTAATTCTATAAGAAGCAGGCTTTGATATAAAACTCGTGTCCATGGAAATTTTTAGAGTATAATTATTTATTTTGACCTTTTAAATTCTGATGGTATTATTATTGTGCCTAACCTAACCATTGCGCCAACCGGTGGCGCAATGGTTAGATACTTTAGACCGGCACCCCACATGTCGTGGGTTCTATTACTACCCAGGACAAGCCTTTGCGTGAACATGTCTGTTAGTTCCCTATCTAGGTTTTAATATAATATACATATATATAAGTATGTACGTCGCAAGTAGTATATGTAGTGTATTAAAAAATCTGCCTACCACTTCGGGGATAAGGCATGAAGATATGAACATTTATTCTATTTAAATATACTGTGTACTATATCCCAAACTCTATTTAGGTTTCGGATGAGATGACTGTGTGTAAACAAACGTTTCAGGATATTTATTATTATTCAAATACATACATACTTTCTTGCGGCTATGCCTGCGGTAAATTTAATTTAGGAATGGCTAAGAATATAAATTCCAAGAATATAAGTCCAAAATCCATTTCTGATAAAATGATTAAAATGGATTTTTGTTATGAGTTCTAAAACAATGACATCTAAACATGAATCAACAGAAGAGTATGTTTCATACATAGTTTGATATCTTAAACTGAGCTATTAACAAATTATAATCCGATAATTTAAATTAAATTAAGTTGATGGGTGCATAAGTAAGAATATAAATTTAATTTAGGAATGGCTAAGAATATAAATTCCAGAATCCAAAATCCATTTCTGAAAAAATGATTAAAATGGATATTTGTTATGAGTTCTAAAACAATGACAACTAAACATGAATCAACAGAAAAGCATGTTATATACTTTTATATCTTAAACTGAGCTATTAACAACATTATAGTCCGATATAAATTAAGTTGATGGGTACATAAGTAAGTCCAGTTTAAGTTAAACGTCACAAGGTCTACAGGTATCTGCTTCATTAGGTATGCGAGATCATTCATTCAATTTAGGGATGTCAACTATTGATTCGTCTTAAGAGAAATTTTGACAAAATGATTGACAGAACAATGAGCTAAACAAATCCCCATCGTGTTTGTATCACGCCTATCTTTCAGTTACACGAGATTATAACAGAGTCAATGTCCTGTTATACTGTTGATGCCGTTAATAATAAAAAAGAAAAAAATTGTTAATAACAATTATATGGCTTTAATAAGTAAACAAAAACCGCATAGTGTTAATATATTTTATTGGACGAGATAGCAGTTAACACTAACTTGAGAAGAATGAATTTTGTTGATAGAAAATGGGTGTGAAAATCAAATAGTTTGAACTCCGAACAGTAAAATATTCGTTTTTATTTTGTGTTGGGGACATTGTGTAGAGAAAAGATTAATTACAAAATTTTAATAACTGCTTGAAAGAAAAGTATTCTAAACAATCTACCTGTAAGCAATCTACTGAAAAAGACAACAAAAAAGGAAAAAGTCTGGTCACGATGCTTAATTATTCTCATTTGGTAGATTAACAGGTAACAACTACATTGAAAAGCGATCACTCGCGACCCTATGGCTTGCTTGAAATCTCAGAACTGACGACTATTTTGTGCCTTAGCGACAGGGCAAGTATACTCCGAGTCACCGGACAATACTTCAGAGTAGACGTCTCAAGCTCCATTGATGTTAACGGAACGTCTTTGTCGCCCAGCCGCCGACGCTACGCTCCACTATCGAATCATTTGTTATGTAAACCAAACAATACATTGTTACGCTTACGTTAATGGTGTCTGCCGTGTATTTATACTTAATGGGAATTACACAGTTTGTTTCGACTTTTGTCTCTTTAATTCGTAGACATTAAACTATATTTTAATTTTAAGTAGTCGCTGGTGTTATATTTTTTAAATAAACTTATTTACACCAGCTAAAAGAAAGTAGCATTTTTTTTAAATTACGAATTATATTTAGACATATTAGAAAAGGCTTTATGTACACTTAGTATGCTTCAATTTAGTTATTTTCTCGGTGAATTTGTGATCGGCCGTAAGACCATAAGCGAATTTGTTAGATGATGATATGCCTTTTCTGGTCGGGTAGTCATCGCCGCCCCTATCAATCAAATAAGGTGGTCCCGTTTACTCTATTGACCACCACAGACGGGTATGGGACTTTGAGGGGTATGGGAGTTTAATAAAATTAAAAAGACGTATAAGTCAGGTATGTAGTCTAATTTTATCTAGCTCACTAATAAAGTGAGTTTTGTTTAAGCTTATTGAGATGCTTTCTGTGCTCGTAACGAGCCACCACCCTGTAATTGAAGTTTCAGGGCCCTTTTCTTACAAAAACAAACTAAATGTTTTATAAAACAAGTATAAATCCAGATAAGAGCCAAGGGCTGTCTATTTAGGGACTACCTGGCAGTATCTTAACCTTTTATAACAAAAAAGAATATGTTTTTGTGAAGTAACTTTTTGTGATTTGATTTTTTCATCCGTTTTTGTCTGTCGAGTTGAATAAATAATTCAGTGTTTCAGTATGAAAATGCAAGTTGAAATTGTATCAAATTTGGAAATTAATGCTTGATGACTATATAGGTATCTGTTAGCGATACAGATATATCTTTCTGTTTAATATATTGAACAAAAATCGATAGATCCCATAGAAAACGATAACACTATATCCTGTCTGACGTTTATAAAGTTTTCGCGATCTTCATCTTATTAAACCAGTAGCCATAAATTTAATCTTAATGTAGGCAGGTTCCAATGAAACCTAGTCTAGTACTTTATAACCACAACTTTTTGCCCATATGTGGACCATTTTAAATTTATTATAAATTTATTGTCAAGTTTTTCTCCGGCACAATAGACCCTGGTGATACGTCATCGTCTGCAGATTTATATAAAAGATAAACACTGACCAAAAACATGTGTGTAGGAGTTCATAAGACAGTCCACCTATAGCATCCCTAATTCGTTCACAAAAATTGAGTCATCGTTGTTAAACTTCTTTGTAACAATAGAGGACATTAAACTTTAATCTTATTATACAATAAGAATCATAATAATGGAGTCATCATGATTGATGATGTTACAATACCCACCCAGCTTAAAATATACATGACATTTATCCAGATTGGTGATACAGTTCAATTTCTTGTTGTAATCGTCAGACTTCATCATTGATGGAGTCTTTTATATGATCAGAAAAAAGTGTTGTTTCATGTGAGAAACTTGTACCTATATATTTTATTAAATACTAGCTGTTTCAGGCATACGCTTTTTTGTCTCAAGAACCGTTGCAGGCTTACATAGAAGAACTCACAAAAGTTTTAACGCTATCGGATAAATATTTTATGAAGGTATCATAATAGCCTTTATTTCATGAAGGTATAAGGTATAAATATATTTACTCATATTAATTTGAGAAGATGATTTAGGTATTATTTAAGTCAGATTTCTACTTCTATATAAATAACAAAGTGAGAATACAAATTGCTTATTTTAATCTTCAGTCTGTATTTTATACCTACTTTGACAACCTCAATTTCAGAAATTGGTATATGGAACATGTGAAAAACAGATTTTGCTACATTTATAGAAACGAACGTAATGTGATTGAAATCCAAATACACCTGGGTGAGTTTAATTAATCCCCATTTGGATCTGTTTTTCAGATAAAACACGTTAATAATGTTTATATAAACTTCACAGTGAAATTTTGCAATATTTCGTTTTTCATGGTTTGGTATAGGACTTAAAAATAAACTAGGTTCTAAATAAATCTCTTTTAGCACATCTCTGATTGGGTCACTTTTGCACTGAGCGGGGAGGGTGGGTCCCGGTGTTAAAGAGGCTGAAGTATCGGTATGCTTATTCTATCATTATATTGACTATGTTTTACTATTCATCGGATAGAGCGTACTTTGTTTAGTCTCTCTATTATCGTAACTCCATTTCGCAAAATTTTGAGTTAAGCCATTATCGTACTGAGGGTGCGATATCTCATGAAGGGATGTATACTATAGTTACTGCAGGAATAACAATGCAGATCTGCATCTGTGCGATTTAGTCGCTATTTTCCAAGCATTTCTTAGTCTTTAACATATCCTGCTGATGGTACTAACCCGAAAAGTGAGTATGCTTGTTTGTTTGTTTGTCTTTCCTTTATATCATAATAGAGCAACGGATTCACTGACACGTTGAAAGTCACAGCCAATTTTTTTTTTGTTTGTTTTTTTTTTATAAAAACTTAAGCGCTTTTGACTGGATCTCACCTGATGGAAAGTGACGATGCAGTCGAGGATGGTACACACGGACTCAAGTAATGCCTATTCACTCTTGCCTTAAAGACTCCTAGATTATATGAATCGGTAAAAACTGACGTTGGCAATGAGTTCCACTCCTTCGCTGTCCGCGAATATAATTTACCCTGAGAGTTTGGATAAAGCCGCGGGGCGATGCTAATTCCTAATAATTTATAAATTTATGTATTGTTTTCATAAAATCGAATTTATATGTAATAAACGTCTTGAGAAAATGTTAAAAGTTCAAGGACAAGAAAATATACTTATGACCTGAAGTTTATAAATATTTGTTTAAAACATGGTAATTTTAATATGATTATATATTTTCCGCAATAAAGTAATGAATTATTATAAGTTGCTAATATAAGTAGATAACATATATATTTTGGATATATGTATCTACATATATAGCTTATACATATATATATCTTTACAACTACTAAAATTGATGACATACTATACGATTATGTAAAAATGTGGCGTTTAATAACCGAACTATAGGCTATATATTTTTTTTACATCATTATAGACTTCAGGATTGCTTTTTTTCCTGAAAATTCCACACAAATTTATCACTTTTAGGTAAAAAGTAATTAGGTAACATACTATTAGAATTTGCAGATAAAGCGTAAGCGATAAAATGGCTGCTCTTAAAGGTTTGCATTTTCGACTACCTATTCACGCCTGGTACTGATAAATCTTGCCTATGTAGCGGATCTACAAGTACATAACTCAACAAGAATCTTTGGATAAATCATTTGCACGATATAAAGTTTACTAGTTTCATGTAATAATTAGCAAGCTTAATTATCAGATTTAAAAAATATTTTTCATAGCAAAATATTTACGAAGGCTGGTAACTTTGGGAAAAACAAAAATTCCATAGCTACCCACAATATTTATGTTACATCCACTCTGCGATATATTTCTTTAGAAATTAAAAGATGAAGTTAGATTCTATTAATTGAAAAACAATATTGAAAACAAATTTTCTATAGGTATAAAGTAGGTACGGTAAGCTACATAAGTAGCTTAATAGATCGATATTTACGAACTTACTGGACACTAAAGAACGTGTTACAGAATACCCCGTAAAAATATAATTAATTTATCAAAGCCAACTACCCTAGTAATCTGTCATGTCAGGGAACCTGAGGGAGATTATTTAACAGAAAGGCCTACGTACCTATTTTACCTAATAATTGTCTAATTTAATAGTTTTTCTATTTTTCATTCATAAAATCATGCTTTATTGGGGTATGTTATACAGCGTTACTACGGTTCTTAAATCTTGTGAATGGACTCGTTATAAGGCCCCATTTAACCTGCTTTCGCCTTTATGCATATCCTGTATATTTTCGTCGATAATCTTTAATGTCTAAATATTATAGTATAGGTCTTTGTCCACACATATTTACAATACACCTGTTTAATTTATCTATCTACAAGTATTTTGTAAAGGGTTATCTGTTTAGCTATTTATGATGCTGACAGTACTACTTATAATAGCCAAACGTGTTTCAAACACAACGAATATTTTAAGTTTGAGATGTAGAATACTAAAAGTTTTAATTAAAGCTCTTAAAACTTTGCTCGCAAATAATTATTTCAAAATAACATTATTAAGTAAAGCAGAATTAAAAGCTTATCATTGTTTTCAGATAGACAATAGAAATAAAAGATGAGGACGTAAACTTTTTGATTTATTAAAACTCCATTTTTGAGTATACATAAGTATTATCTTCTGATACCGTGATATCCCAATAATAAAACTTACTAATGAAGAAGAATTATTAACAAAATTGTTTTTGTTTGATTTGAGAATCACTGTCACAATTTTTTTAACGTGTTATGCAACCAACACACGTAATTAACAAAAAAAATGTTAATATTTATAATATTTCATTCTTAATTTGTATATACTCTGTAGTTTTGTAAATTTTTTGAGGAAATCAATATATTTTGTTTAGAGTTAACCGTAGAATTTAAAGTATTTGTCAACTATACTTAAAAAGCCTTCGCTAAGGAATAATTTACTTAGTTTGTAAAAAGAGGGGTAAAGTTAATAAGCAAAACAGAGAAATTTTCCACGTAATTAGATCTCCAACAATTTATTCGATGAAAGAATACTTTATTAAAAACACGACCATTTTTAGAATCAATAAAAATCTATTTATAGGCTTGGTATGCCATGGCCGAATAATTAAGTATTTTCCAATGGTCCTTTAAATGAGTAAAAAGCTATGTCACCGTTTATTAACGTTCTATAACGACTAGTGCAATTGATTGTGATTATAAAAGCGGGTTCGCTCGCTTCTGTAAGAATTCCTAACAAAATCCGACACTACGGTTACTGCTAACTAGAAGTGATTCTCCTGTACGAGTAAATTTAGTAGACGTGCCCAATTTTAATTATGTAGGCAGGCACAGTGTACCTATTGTTATGGCGACTTCATTGTCCTTTCTAATTATGTTGTTACTTAATTTCTATAAAACTGAAAATAGTGTTATTTTTTCTTATTTATTAACTGCAATCAGTCGCTTGACTTTTGCAGATTTGCTGAGTGATTATGAATACTAAGAAGCACTATAATTTGATTGGAATCTATTTCTACTTCCCTGTTTATTATCAGGGTAGTTCATTTGGACAGAATTGTTGAGACGACGTAATTTTCTTTATATGTCTTTCTAACGCTTGGTCGTGGACTTAGGCTTAACTCAATAAAATGTCTAGTCTGTGGCACTATCTATTGGAAAGTAATTCTGGTAATCATTACTTTTCTGGCGACAGGAATAAATTCGAGTAACGTCTTGATGACATAGCCTTTTCACAAGCGCTTTGATATCAAAGTCGGTGAATTTTTGAAGATATCTTGTCTGGAATATTTAAGTATAAACTTAGGTATTCAAATTAGGTAATTTGTTTCTATTTACATTATAAAATAAAGTACTGTAACTATGTATAAAATCATTATTTTAATTAATATTTCAAATTGCTACCTACTAGCTTAATTAGGATTGATTTGTGTATTGTACCGGGAACATACAAGATAATTAATTAATTATGTTAGCTAAATTCAATATTATAGCTATTCATACATAGCACCTTTTACACAGTCATTTTTTCATGATACGGAAATAAATTACAAAAACGTAATAGTGAATTTCGCTTCCTCTTCTCGGACGTAATCTTTCTCAGCGGGAGAGTTAAACATTGTTATCGCTTAATAGAAGGTAAAGTTTAGCATAAATTAATATTTCAATTTATTAAGTAATAAAACTTGTATTATTTCATTGTGGGGATGATCAATATTGTGACAAACAAGCTGAAGGCCGGCCTGATGGTAAACGGTCACCGCAGCCTATAGACGCTTACAACATTAGAGGTATCGGTCGTGCGTTGCCGACCTTGAAAAATCTTCCCCCTTCTTAGAGAACCCTATGCTGTACCAGAAAACAACGATAATTAATCGGTTTCGGTATTTTAGGAACTCGTTTATAGTATTCTAGCTGTCCCCCGCGGTTTTACGCGCGTTCCCGTGGGATGTCACATGTACATTATACATAAAAACCTTCCTCTTCAATCACTCTATCTATAAAAAAAACCGCATCAAAATCCGTTGCGTAGTTTTAAAGATTTAAGCGTACATAGGGATATAGGGACAGAGAAAGCGACTTTGTTTTATACTATGTAGTGATGTATATAATGTAGTAACATTTCACATTTGGTTCTAACTAGGATTCTGTTTAAGGTTTTGACCCAGTAGAATGCATTATCTTGAATTGATTTATTGTCGATATTGAGAGGCTCATTTCTACCCACAACCCATGTTAATTATGGCTTATTAATTGTGGTTATCGTGATAGATTGAGGGATTAACAGAATTACCTGTGGTTCGTTACCGTTTCTTTGGAAACCTCTTTCAAATGTTAAGTTGTTAATTTATCTTAAAGTTTTTTACTTAAAATATTAAATAACGCTCAGGTTAAAGATCAGACGGTTTTGAGAGCAGCCAATTTTAGTTTAATAAACAATAAAAGACTCCAAGCTTGCGTAATGATGATGTTGGATAAAATGCAAAGTTATTTAGAATAAAGTGTGTTCATTTCAAAGTTTTAAGCTATTAGGTAATAATATGCTAAAATAGTTATAAAATTCAAATCGAATCAATAGAAGATTCTTACATTCTGTTAATTTATTATGAAATGTCGTCTGTTATTTGTGTTGCAAACTTATTTATTTGTTGAATGGAACTCTATTGAAAAAAAAACTTAACTATCATAATAAATTTAAAAGTAAATGTGCAATGCATTCAGATTTCCTATTTCTACTATAAGTATAAGCTACTCGTATATCAGAAGAGAATTAAAAAAATAAAATTAGATTGAATCCATACAATATTGTATTTAAAATGAATTATTTAATAGACTTACCAAAAAGTAAAATATAATTCCAGGCCCCATGGCCCGGGATATGGCCCTTTAGGCCCTTGAGATCTCCTTGAACGCAGTTCGCCAGTTGCGAACCTCAGTCCCGGCGACACAAATCTACTAAGCTAAGCTATACGACGACTAAGCACAGATAGTGCTAAAATTCGCAAACATGACCCGCTCTCTGGCGGCCGGCTTTTAAAACTAAAATGTGCAAACTCGAAGATGCGCCTCTTATATTAACTCTTACGTTAACGTCGGATACCGCAACGTATTTCGCATATATGTGTAGGTCTACATGTATGTGTGGGTGTATTTCGGCGGCGGCGAAGCCTCCGACTATACGTACGTGTGTGACATTGGTGACACGGACGATAACGACACGCCCTGTGTGCGCGCCCGGGAATTTGTCTCCTTTTAGCATAATTTTAAAAAGAGCATACGCACGTAAATCTCTTATCATTCTAATTATTTTTTATATGGACATTCTGAGCTTTTACTGGCCATTAGTATATAAGTAACGATGTAGGATAAATTAAACATTCGTTTAACTAATAAACCTTCTTTTGACTCCATATCCATTCTATCTATATTTATGTTTGATGTTTGGTTAGTTTAAATCAGCTATTTAATATTCCAGAAGCATCCAATATATCATGTGAGACATTGAGATATAAGAATTTACATGTTTGTATCCGTGTTATGGCATAGAAAGGAGTTAATTAGGTTTTCCATGGTTTTCCAGAGTATGTGTACATGTGTATAAGACATTAAATATTCTGGAATAATTTTAGAAAAATGAAATAGGTACACTATATGATTATGTCAGCTTTTTAATAACAATTCCAGTTCACTTAGGGTATCTATTCTTATATATTCCAGTAGGACATTTTTAAGTGACTAAAATCTGGGAACACCATTATTTTGAAATTACTATAACTTTTTTTTATTTATGTTAACCAAAGCCATAGTAAATATTATCTTTTATATATAAGGAAAATAGGGTTACATCACCTAAAAAATACTGAACATACGGGGATAGGACTGCTCCCATTCGACGTGGAATTTTTCCTAGATGGTTATGGGCTATATATGATATAGATAAACGCGGGTGAAACCGCGGGGGACAACTAGTATATTATAAGATTCTTACAGCTTCGTACAGTATAAGTGTAGGTTAATGGCATTTAAACACGAACATTTCAATTCAGTTTTAGACTGGTTTTAGTTAATATCATTAATGCTTAAATGTCTGAAGTCAAGTTATGGCGTTCTCCTAAGTCGCTTGGTACCGTTTCATTTCCGTTCGAAAAAAAGCTACCTGTTAACTTTATAATTAGGTACATAGTAGGTATATATATATAGTGTTAGGTACTTGTACCCAACAATGCTTAAGTGGTAAGCAGGGACAATTTTTTGAGCCTTTTCAACTTATATAATTATGTTTATAGCATTCTGTTTTTGTAAATTAATCTGCACCTCAAAACTACTGTACATATCGGGATGGGACTGATACCATTCGACGCGAAATTTTTCGTAGATGGGTATAGCCACAGAATACGTAACTTCTTTTATATAATATAAATATTTTAAAATTAGATTTCGGCCGCAGTTGCGTTCCCGAGGGATCGAATGTTCGATCCGGACCCGGAGTAAAAAGTTTACAATATATATTAATCTCTGTGCTATTCTCTTAGTTTTTCCGGGATAATAAGCTTTTCATGTATTAATGCAGGTTAGTGCATCTATGTGCCAAGTTTTGGCGAGAAAGAGTAAAATTATCATTTTCATTTATAATATTGGTATTGAGTCATAACCATCCAAGCATCCGATTTTTTTATTTATAATACCACTTCTGTATTATTATTATGTATACAGAAGTTAAAAACCTTCGAAATGTCTTATTTTTCTTATATATCTTATCTTCGAAAATGTTCACTTAGTACACAGAAATAAAAAAAGAATCATTAAAAACTTATGATGTAACAAACATAAGAAAAAAAAAAATAATACACATGAATTGAGAACTTCCTCCATTTTTTTTAAGTCGGTTAAAAAAAAAACCAACTGAGCTCATACTACTCTTATTACTACAGATAGATCGTTACTTTTAAACTAATAAAAAAATAAGGTAGTTCTATTTCACGTGAGCTCTATTTTTTAATTAGGGTGTTAGATGCGTCTGATCTCTAATATATAGGACCCAATTTCTATACTTCTTTTTCTTAAATTTAAACAGGTATACCAGTTTGATTAACCCCTGCCATTTGCCACTGAGATTATAATGACCTACTTCAAAGTCAGATAGATACGGTTCAGATATACTTACGTTTGAGAATTATTTAGTAACATAAAAAAAATACAGGAAGTTTTTACACGTTTAATTGAGAAGTTCCTCCTTTTTCTTTGAGAAGCTGAAAGTATCCTTTAATGAATCTCTATTAGTAACTATTTAAGGTTATCTTATTATGATTACCTATCAAAATAGAAAAAAAAGGTTTGGTGAGTCTTTGGTGTCAGTTTGTCTGTATGTTATTGTATCATTTTCTGAGCAGAAGTTACTCTACTTTCTTACCAATTTCTATTCCCAGTGAAGTATTTATCTGATTTATTTGTTGATGTTATTTATTTTATTATCAAATCGAACGCAAGTCAGTGGCCAATATGATGGTTATCTAATCAAATAAAAAGGGTTGAATATACCAATAGCTGGCAATTTTGTGAGTGTGGGTGGGAGAGAGTTGAGGCATATTTTTAATTAGCCTCCATTTTTGCCTGCGTTTTTGTCGATCTAATATGGCTTCCCTTGTAAAAGTATCATACGTGTCACCATAACATATTCACAGAGGTTATTTTATTGTCTAGGGTCCAATCCCTTGGAAACGTGGGTTTATCATAAACAAGTTTCGGGCCCGGTATAGGCATAAATAGTCTTGTGTTTTCAGAATTATAAATTTTATGTATCCTACTAATATTATAAATGGAAATATTGATGAGAATTAATGAATGGGTGGATGTTTCATAATCTTTCTATCTTCAAATCGGATTTAGATGAATCTTTGCACTTAGATAGTTCATAACCTGGATAAATAATAATAAACATATATGCTACTTTTTATCCCGGGAAAATGTGATCGCGGTTGAAATTCGAAACCACTCGGACAGCTAAACTTGCGGCACGCTATGATGGCCGTTTTGACGTTTAACAATGACAAAGAAAAATAACCTTTATTCTTTGAGACATAAGGTGCATCTATTGATCCAACAGCTTATTGTATGATGATGGAAATCAACCTTATTACAAAGCAATACAGTTTATTTTCCTATGACAATCTGAAACGTCAAAACGGCCATCATAGCGTGCCGGTAGTATACTATAAAAAATATTTTGAATTGAATTTAAAATAAAATTTCCCAACGATTTTGTTAACAAGAGCCTCGAATGTATGTAAAAGCTTATAAACAAAATAATAATATCTTTATCGATACCCAATAATACTGCGGTGGTTTTTATATTCCGAGATCCTGAGGGAAATTTTATGCTGTCTTGTCCTCACTCAACCATCCATCTAGAATATCAAAATAGGCATATCAAGTATCTTTAAATGATAGAACAATACGAACTTATTTGATTATGTATATGCGATAACCAGGAATAGGAATATTCGTAGACATACAATACAGATTGGAGTAGATAACAAGTTGTTTAACTTCAGTTGGTGGCATATTTCCTACAGCAATATTGAGAGAAGAGAAACAACAATCTTGTGTCAGTTACAAGAATGTTATGGTATGATTTATTTCATAACATTAATATTACTGCCTACCTCAAAATGTTTGACATGTAACGATTGGCAGATTTTATTGGTTTCATACATGCAATAAAAGGAAATTCCGTTATGCCATAACGCATTATCCTGTTGCTGAAGTAAGGGATTTAGCGTCATACGTCCACTTGATGTCCATTTTTCAAGATTAAATCGGGCCACCCAAGAAAATACATTAGAATGAGCTCACGTCTAAAGATACGCATCGCAATTTTTTATATCGAATTCACTCGCAGAGATTTATAATTCTACGCAAAACATAGATTACTGGACTTTTGAATCATCAAAATTCACTTTATACATACTTATTATATATGAATCTATTATATATGCGGTCTCATATATCATTTCGCCGGAGAATAAATTGCAGCTCCCAATCGGCGTCCCAGTGAATCATAAACCAATACACAGAATTGTAAATAACTGATTAATTGCGTTCGTTCCTTAATTTTACTTAAGAGGGTATTCGTTTTATAATTAAGATAAGAATTATATTTATTTCACCTGTCGTCATTAAAGTATGAGTAAATAAAGTTTAAATCTTCACTAACATTTTGACGAGGCAAAGTTTGAAACTTTGGATGTAGGAGGTACTCCTAAATTACTACTTCGATCTCATTTTTTTTTCTGGTAAGGTACACTAATCCCGTGTGACTAACGGCGAAAATTAATATCCCGATCGAAAATCCATGGATTGATGAACTCATTGACAGTCATTTTTATAGACGTAATGTCAACATTCTACTTCAATCTTGTGATTTTAGATCGGGATCGTATATTAATTTTGGCCGTATGTCTGTATTATAATCCCGATACAGATTCGATCCCTTCGGTACGCGGGTGAAACCACGGTACGGTAGCTTCTTCTTCTCCTTTCTTCTCTCTCCAGTCAATGAAATATAGCAGTTAGCCAGAATTTTTCTTTGTTCTGAGCGAGTCTGACTAGGTGTTGTACGGTGTTGATACCGGTCCACTCTCTGATATTGTCCAGCTGGTCCAGGACATTCCTTCGAGGCTTATCTTTGCTAGCTTCCAAACATTGCAAACCATCTTAGTACATACGGTACGGTAGCTAGTTAAGTACAAGTAGGAAACACAATCAGGAAAAAATATTTTGGTAATGAATACTGAATTAAGACTTTAGTATAAAGTCTTTAGTCGATAAAATGGCTTGAGACACACATATCTATATCCCGTTCCCATCAATGGAAGTCAGTGGTGTATCAATAGATACGTAAGTGTAAAACTCGGAGGTACGGGACGGTTGAAACTTGCACCCTCATGCTCGTCTGTCAATATTTAATGACACAAAAGGAGTTGGAAAACATTCTCAAACTTTGTTCATAAACCTTTATCTACGTTTGTAAAAGTTTTCTTATAATCCGACTCAAATTATTATAATATCAATTATTACATATATTTATTAAATAACTTCTTATGAACTTGTTTTTATATGTATATATTTACACATATCCTTCATAATAATTTATATCATAAGTAGGTATAAGGTTACTGTTAAAAACTAAAGTGAAATTCCCCCTTAAACTTGTACCGATTACGTACCTCATTTCAACTGGACACTTGAAATAACAAAAAAGAAATCATTTGATATTGTATATGGCCTGAGCAGCTCTGAATAACCCCGATTATAGAGCAAGACTTATAACATTATTATTCAAAATTTCCTTTTCTTCTGTCTAGGACACGTAATAATTTTGGATATTTTGGAGTTCGGCTCCGGTTTTGCTTAGGCTTATTCTGCTGATAATTCTTGAATAGAAATTCTTATCAAAATTAATTATTAGGTTCAAATAAATATGTCCTGTTTATTATGAAATATATTTCTAAGATCATCGTTTAGTATGTAGGTATATGTAAAGTGATACCAGTAATCAAGAAACTTGGCGGCGAACGTCAATACATGCTTAGGGATTTAAGTATAGTTAAAAATTATCTTCTACATCAGTACGCTCTTCCTCTTAAATAAATTATTGTTTGATATCCGGTCCATAGGCACATAAAAGATTTTTGTCGTATAAAATCAAAAAGAAATTAAAATGTTAATTTTTCCACTTTTATTCTAAAAGATTTCTGGCCAAACCTGGTTTGGTAGGCGGGTCCTATGATCTTAAAAGCTTTACGAGAAATCAGTTTTACTGGGTAAATTATTTTATCCTTAAAATTTGTAAGGTTATATTCACTTATATTATTTTAAGATATCCGTCAATTGCAGGCACAAGTAAGAGATGTTACCAAAAAAAACTAAGATGTAGTATAAAGTTTTGGTATTCAGTTCAAGTCATTCATGTCTTCTAAAATAATAATGTCCTTTTTAACGTACGTTACGTAGCGTAAAGTTTATTTTGGGACTGACACATCGAAGCAGCGGTACTTTTTACGAAAAACGCGCGGTAAATTTAGGTCCATGTTCATTCTTCGAAGGCAGCCGGAGGACAAGAATGGCAAGATTCAATAAATGAAGATTTTTTTCCCTTGACCATAGGGTTCGTCAACCTCGCGCTCACCGTGCCCTCATCTCAGAACGTATACAATTTAAATGCAGTCATGCAACCAGATTGTAGCTTTAATAATAAAGCTAAAAACCAACCCGGTATACTTACTTCTCGTTTAACATTATTCGGAGTTCGGGCAAAGAAATTGCTACTTAAGTGCATCTGCTCATTACTATTATCTTATTCGGTGGGGATCAGGAAGTAATGGGATGATATCCTTTATGTTTATGGACTTTCTTTACAAACGAAAATGGGATATGGCATAATAATATATTTTTTTGAACCTTCAGTTACCGCATTAACTACCTACTAACAAAGATACTTGGGCATATAAGCTAATAAAAATTCAGGTGATACTTTGTCAATCATACTTGTACCATCTGATTAGAGCGTACCGTCAAGAACTTGGATCAACACTTTTAAACTATGATTTTTTTTTAGTATATTAGGTGTAAATATCTATTTATATAAGTATGTATTTACAAAAAAAAACGTAGTATATGTATGTCAGTTATCTGGTTTCCATAGTACACGCTCTGCTTACTTTGGGATCAGATGATGTGTAAAGAATGTCCCAGAATCTATTATTATTTTATTAACCTTAAATTTTTATCAATGTTCTCGTATGTGTAGGTAGATATCACTTTCATCGGATGAGTAGGTAAGTAGTTACATTCTAGACTCAGATTGAACATAATCTTTTTCACACTTCCTACAATGTTAAGTAAGAAAAAAAACATTATTTTATTGTTTAATAGTCTACACTAGCTCTAACCCTAGCCATAGAATGCGTAAAAAACTACAAAGTCTCATCCCTATTATTAGAAAAGTATTGTTTTTGTATGGGGAACAAAATTGTTATGCTTTGGTTACTATAGGTTATTCAAAAGGTTAGTCGGGATCTTTAAAACCAGTAAAGGTATAGAGGCAGTACAATACAAATACAAATATGCTTTATTGTTCACACCACATACAGAGAAAATTAAATAAAAAGTATTTTACGAATATTATAAGTGCAAACAATTTAGGCGGCCTTATTGCTGAAGCAATTTCTTCCAGGCAACCTAGGGTAATAGGAAACAGATAATAATATGGCTGGCGTTGCTTATTAAATACTTACATAGAGTTCTTGAATATTTTTATTATCCTAATACACATAGTAAAATATTCAGCAATAGCAACTTAATTTATTTTTTAAGAATAAGACTTAGCTAAAAATAATTCATATACCTAATGTTACCGCACCCACGCAAGGCTTGGGGTATGTGGAGAGATTACACGCAATGCCTTTTTATAAAAGTATTCCATATTTATTTCGTAGTGAAGTACCGTACCTATCAGTAAATAGACAACCTCATGGGACCCTTTAGAAGTTATTCTAATATTTACTTTCTCTATTGTACATGAACGTTCGACTATGCTAACTATATACGAGTATGCTTACCTACCGATACCTCATAAGATTTTATAAACTAAACGCGTTAATTTTGATGAACTACACTGATAGATATGTAGGTATGTCAAATGTATGTAGTATACAAATTTATTGGACTACTATTTCAAACATTAAAACTCAAACAGCGTTTTAAGGACAACGGTTTTATCCGAAAAGTAGGTAGGTAGGTAGCGAATAAATAATGCACATATGTACACACCCGCATATTCTTACATTTGAGGTAAAGAAAGAGGTACATTATGTGCTAAAATTACCGCTACAAAACACATAATATTGTTTATTTATTCTTTGTCGGAGATACCTGTATTATTGTCTACTTGTTAAGTACGTATCATAATGTAACTTGTAATTTTTAAATACCGTTGTTTGTGACCGCGATTAAAGTATAAGGCATGTATGGATGGGTACCTAAACAATAACAAGTGAACTGTGGATGCGGTATTAAGGTTTTATCATTATATTATATCTGTTGGGAATACCATACGAGGTTTTGATTAACAATAAAAAGTTTATTTATTTAAATAAAAAAACTCATGCTAGTTAGATTAGATATAACACAAGAACGGCTGCACAGATTTTAATAATCATTGATTTGTTGGATTTATCTCCATCTCGAATAGCATAATAAGTACATAATTAAAATTAATAAAATAATTTTCAAACATTTTTCGATTTCAACGCTTATTTTGGACAGAAACTACAATCCTCGAGAACGCGGGTGAAACTGCGGAGCACAGCTAGTATAATATAAATAAATGTCTTATTTCATCAATAGATTCTATTAAGTTATATGTAATGAAATGAGTACCTATTCCTTTCGTTGCCATTCGATTATCAGACCATTTACCCTCCATGAACGGTCGACGTTTGGATAATAGATCACTATAAATTTAGAACCATCCATCACTGTAGGCCCGGTCAACTTTATTTATATGTAAACGGTATACAATGAGATTTGTGCTCTCGTTTTTTTTCCCAAAATACTTATCGATACCGAATAAGGATGCGGTCATTTTCAAAGCAATAAACTTTATATTTAATTTTTTACACGCATGTAAGCTAACTGTATAATGTAAATGTACACCTAGTATCCAATGATTTATTTGATAAAAATAACAGTACTGTTTAGTGTTTCTATCAAGATTAATAAATATATATTCAGTTAATGGATGTTATTCTTGGTAACATGTAATTACATTGGCAATCACGCAGTAGGTATAATTAAATGATTTTGTAATTAAAAATAATACTTGTGTATGTCTGGCCTTCTTCATTTTTTAAATCTAGATTATATTATCGTTGCATGAAAGATACGGAGAAAATAATAAAGTATATATTTGGAAAAATTTACGAGTTGAACAATAGAAGATAAGACTTTTTGCGACTTGGACATTTCCCTCCAGAGCTTTTAGTTTAACCTCGAAAAAAAAAAACTTTTTTTGTCAAAGTAAATGTAATATTCTTAACAAAGAAGTTTCCTTTTTATATCCTCAAAGTCAGTGATTCGATTCACCTCAGTCTACCCTATTTTGTACAGTTATCCTTCACTCAGTGTTTCGAGGTGGCGGTTACTTTCGAAGAAGTGACACTTGAATGTGACGCAGGGTGGCTTACGATTGTTTACCACCTTCAAATGACCCACTTTTACGTATTTATGTTCGTCCCCAAATAACGGTGACCTTTTTTGGATCTTTAAACCGGAATTTGCTGGCTTACGAGATAGTTTTAAAACAATACTTTGTTGTTAATTAAGCTTTCATGAATCTTATAAGTCTAAATATGGGACTCATAAATCTACTACAGCTTTAATTTATAAATGAAAAACTGTAAAAGAACTGCTACATGATAAGGTTGACGGCTTAATAATAATAATAAAGCCTTATTTCCATGCACATTACATTCAGTTTAAACTACAACATGTTTCTACAAATTAAATAAAAAAGATTAAAAAAAGGTGTGTTTAGGGCATGGCTCCTCTACGGATATAGGCCTCCTCCAACTGTTTTCATAGTTTTCGATTTGCCGCCTTTGTCGTCCAGTCTTCGCCGGCTGTGTTTTTAATTTCATCGACCCATCGATCCTTGGGTCTTCCTCTGTTCCTTTTTCCACTGAGTCCCTTCCATTTAGTGACTCGTTTAGTCCATCTCTTGTCTGTACTGCGGGCGATGTGGCCAGCGTTTAGCCCATCTCCATTTTAGCTGTTGTGCGTGTCGTTCTGCGTCTATTATTTTTGTTTTCTTGCGAATATCTTCGCTCTTGATTCTATCGCTAAGCTTTATTCCTAGCATGCTTCTTTCTATAGCGCGCTGGCACGAGCGACTTTTATTTTTGGTTTTCTCTTGGAAAATCCAAGTTTGTGCTCCATATGACAGACATGGTAAAAGACAGGAATCTACAACGTTCTTTTTAAGTTTTAAGGTTGACGGCTTAAACAATATTAAAAAATATGTAATTGTTATAAAATTTGTGAATGAATTAATTAAATTAAATTTAAATAAGCGTGAGAATGCGAGCCATCTAATTTCGACAATATTTATAATTGATTGGATCTTGCGCTGTCTAGCATCGCGCATTAGCCTTATATTAAGATAAATTAATAAATAGCACATTTAAAGAACCGTTATGAATATCACTTCCTTAAAAAGCCATGTATTATAATGCGGACATTGAACCTGTTTCTAAAACCCCATAAAATTAAAGGACACATCTAAAAACGTAAAACAGACAATGCCATACTTAAGTACATGTTTTATTATTGTTTGGTTTTAGCACATAGCGGGATAAGGAAACATGTCTAAGTCCGTCCGTTGACAGTAAGGGAATTCGAACACTCATTTAAATTTTTATCGTGTCATTTACTTATCTGACTGACATAAAATGCCGTTACTACGATTTTAAGGCGGATAACACACGGTTGGCACCCTGCGTGGTCGGATCAAGATTTTACACTGTTCTCAGAGCGATGGATACCGAAAGTGCTCTATCGAGTATATATATGTGCCGTACACGCAGTATGGAGCATCAATGATGACATGACGTTCGTTCTTTATTCACGGTCATTGTAAAACTGATAGACTGTCTAGATCCTCACTGCCCAAAGAATAACGCGCCATTAGGCGGTGCACAAGGCCGCCTTTAAGCTATTGGAGGCCCTGGGCATAAGGATAATGGGGCCCCTAAGAGTAAGCTATGAGATCTCTAAAAGCGCGACACTCCAATTAGATCTGAAGACACGTTCAGTCGAAGGCGTGCTCTGTAACCTCTGGCGGCTTCCATTCCTTCCGAAGTAGGGTGCCTCATGGATCGCGGGGTCCTGGGCACTTGCCCAGATTGCCCAATGGAAAAGAAGGCCCTGGCGGCGTGGCCCACCCGTTTCTCAGTGCGGTCACCACTTCGCATTCCGCCGGCAAGCGGCGATGTATGTTATCCACCTAAAAGCCCGAGAAAAAGCTTTCAACCTGCAAAACAAAAACTTCATGTTTCATCGATTTTTATAAATGTGTTTATTTATAGATATGCGTAATATGGATACCATTCCTTACGGAACTTATGAAACAGTTGTTTTCTGACATGATATATGCTGTTTGTTGTTTCTTTTTGTGGTATTTTAACAAAACGATGTCGTAGCTCTTTGTAATAATAAACTCTTTGGGCATTGGCCCACAATCTAAATAAGCTTAAATGCTTATTGAAGTATTTTAATTAAATAACAGGATTTTTATAAAGCACAGTAAAAATATATAAGTATACATACCTTCCTAATGATCGACAGTCTAGTCTACGTACAAACTATACAATAGGTACATGTTTGCCACTTTCAATGCAATCCATGTAAGTATACGTAGGTGGTGTATAAGCATCGTTTAATTGGAGACCAATAAGATGATAAAATGAGAAAGATTTGTTCACGTGCCGAGGGTCTGCGTCATCGTTGCGAATTTTGCCATTGAAAGTTTGAATTCGTACCTACTTTGCAAATTCCCCTTGATAATTTAACTTTTGTGACAATTTATATCTTCAAATGGCAGTCTCGGAAGATGAAAAGGGTCGAGTGATTTAAATTCTCCCTTCATGGTCGAAACGCAAAAAGGTGAGGCTGTGGTCTAACTTTAACTTTGCATTTTTTTAACTGACATGCATTTTGACAAGAGAAATAATTATCCGTGATTATTTTTGTATCAGGTTCTTTATTTTGTGGTTTGGGACTCTTAGTAACTTTATTATGTTTATCAATGAATTATTTTGAATTAATTGAAGTAATGTCATCATGTCGAAGATAATGAATGAACATATCTAAATAACATGTTTTCACGGAATTGCTAAGTCCCTATAATGTGCCTAATTGTCTTGTTTTATATAAATGGTTTATAGTACCTAAATAACAAGCTCTCGCTCGAGATCGGATTAAACACATTGAACATTAATCCAATCCTCGAAATGTTTATGTAATATCGATTACTGTTTTATAGATGGTTTATTTTTAAAGTTGCTGTGTATTTAGGGAACTTACTTCGGGAAACATTGTCTAGGGAGGCCTTAAACCTTCTTGTGGTGGTTCATAACGTAGTTTTATCCAAATCGGCCTTTTACTAGAATTGAAAGTAATTATAAAAATGAGGATCTAATTAAAGTAGAATAGTAAAATTTGTATTTTGTTTACTGTTAAAATACTTGGGACTGTAAGGTACATTTTATAAATTAGTAATCATTTCAGTTTCTTTGAGATGAATAAACATCCCACTCGCATACTTATCATTAATTTTATGTTTTTACATAATTAATACAAAGTAAAATTTTGCTTGTCATTCTAATGACGAAACATGTACGCAAGGCCCTTTGTACTGTAGCAAATTAATTATTCTTACTATCCACAAAAACGAAAAGATTATATTTCTTTTGATATTAGAAAATTGGTAGAAAATGCAGGAACCGTTACAAAAAGAAAATTTCACTATAGAAATTCAAGCACTAGTTTATATTATTTAAAAAAAATAAAATTGAAATACTGCTCGTAAATAACAGAAAGGATACGTATAAACGAATTCGGCACATCGTTAAAGCTGAGAGGTAGTAAACAACGCGCGTAGGCAATTAAGTAGGCAAGTAGATCGCGATCCGAAAAGCTCTAGAATGGAGAACAATAATAGCGAGTTTCATCCAACCTTCATCGTTCTTAACTTTCCATGACATCACGCTAGAACAATCCTACTAATTATAAATGCGAGTGTTTGTATGTATGGATGTTCGTTACACTTTCACGCAAAAACTACCTGACCGATTTGCAGGAAACTTGACACATAGAGCATATCCTGGAATAATATAAAAGCTACTAGAGAATAGAAATGGAACGCGGGTAAAACCGCGGGGAACAGCTTGTTTTATGTAAAGATATGCTAAATAAGGATATGGAGATGTCAATAATTGCTACAACATTTTAAATGTTAGAGCGTAAAGGGTCATCAACACCGTTTATAATGAGGATCAGTAGCTAAGATGATGGATGTGGGGGCAGGTAAAATAGTTAAGGCCTGTCTACATGATTAACTGACTACAAGATATGTTACTTTGTTCCTGTTCAAGCATACCTTAAGCTATTCCGCTTCTACTACAGTAATGATTCAATTTAAATCACATAAAACTCTCGTTAATATAATTCGGATGTGTCCTGTATTAAAGATAAATGATCAAAGACTAACCAGTGTACTGAACATCCAAAAATATACGAAGACAGTAAATATGATCAAAGTTAAATCATTAATGTGATTTTTCAGTACCGATCTGATCATAAAGGATATGTTATTTGATGCTGTACAATTATGACGTCATAACTTGCTATTTCATACAAAACTCCATAATTCTAATATTGCATTTATAGCTACTAATTTTCTATTCTTAATTCTCTGTAAAAAAAGTAATTACAGGTGACACGATACAGGTAGGTAAGAGATTTTTCACAAGCACTAGCTTATTGTAATTTTCTTTAACCCACTGCTATTAGGAGGGGACGGGGGTGCTACAAGTTTGAGACTTTTTTTGTCTATCTATGGCACCGTGGCTCCCATATGGATGGTCTGACTTCAGTCCAGCTTTTTAATTAAAAGGCTGGATTTCTTTAATCAGACAGTGTACGGATGTCGGCAGCGAAATTACAAAACCTACCTAGTTTCCGAAGTTTGAAAAATGCACATCTCCTCAGAAAATTGAAATAGCAATTTTTTATTATAAAAAAATTAATCAGTGCTCTAGAACCTTTTAGAAGCGAAGTAATCATTGTTTCTTTTTTAAATAATTCAGGATAGAAAATAATTCATTTTTGCCGAGATACTGTGATTAAACTGCAAGTAAAGGTGTATTACTTGACTATTTATAAATAAATAAATATCCCGGGACATTCTTTACACACGGCCATCTGATCCCAAACTAAGCAGAGCTTGTACTATAGAAACCAGATAACTGATATACTACATATACTACATTTTATTTTCTAAATACATACATAAATAGATATTTACAACCAGACACAGAACAAACAGACATGTTCATGCACACAAATGTTTGTCCTGGGTGGGAATCGACCGCGACCTTCGGTTTGGCAGTCAGAGCGCTAACCACCAAGCCAACTGGCCTGTCAAATTGAATTTGAAAGAACACAAGATACAATGCTATATAGGTAACTTAAACTCTACAGCCATTAAATGTAAACTAGTCTTTAAGCTATCCTGTCGATCGATTTAAAGCGATGGAATAAAATGTACCATTAAAAAGTCAAACCATACAACGGTTCTCTACGAGGTTGAACGACCCATAACGTTGTCAACGTATAACCACCTACATTGGCTATTTTGCATTTTATATTCGAAATTTTGTTATGATTCCCTTATTTACGACCTCGTCGACCCGAATATTCACGTTGATGACTGTTTTAAATATTAATTGTTTAATTTTAGTTAATACTTGCCAATATTTCATGTTTGAGATAATATTTTGATCTAGGAGTGAGTATTAAAAACTTTCGCTTCATGAGGGATTGACAATGAGCGCTTGTTAAAATACCAGTCAGATCTTGTTTGACTACAGTGAGCTTCAAATGGTCAGCTCACCTTAACTCATGAAAGATATATTTTTCTTTTATATGTATATATCTTTTTTAATGTCTTTACAATCTTGTGAGATTGTAGAAATATTCTGATGCTATTTCAGGTTTTATCCTAAAACCATTCTCTGGCTAGGAGATAGTTTAGAGTAGAAAAGAACCGACCAAGTATATGTCATGTAAAATGCCTGTTACATACCTACGGAGAAACGTAGATAAAGAGACCGACAGGTTCCGATTTTACTCAATTCTATTGGCGTCTGAACCCTAAAAGTAATAAAAAGGCCAGTCAGCATTCCGTTACCGGCACGTAAAGGTAACTTGAGCTGAGTTTTAAATTCTTTGCAAAAAAAAGTAACTCAGTTTGATTTATTAGATATCTGTTTGATTAAAGGACAGATTATTATTTTATTGAGATAACACGTTCACAGTCTGATCTATCCCAATTAAAATATTTGTAGCGTTAAATGGTTGTAGGGAAAATTATAAATTTATTTAATATTGAAGCTATAATCCAATCAATACCTTCTAATGCTGTCTTCAGCATTTGAGATTTTGACATAAAAAAATATAATAAAAAAATTATTCATTAGGTTAATCAGGTGCCTATTAGCAAATTAACTACCAAAAATGTTCACTCCCGTATATAATTGACAGCGGTGTACTGAAGAGTTTTATAAGTTAGTATACTTACGAACCTATTTACTAAGTATTCATTTAAACTTAAAGCGCTGAGATAGCTTTCTTTCCGAAGTTACATTACACTTTCTGGAAAGTTCTTCAGGATTACGGTGTCACCAACCTATATTAAATGAGCCCTCGTGAATGTTGTCAATTTCGTTTCAACTTGTTTCCACTAGTTACCTATATATCTTCTCTTACTCACTTGTTTGTATGGTAATTGAATAATAAATGACAAAGATTTTGCAACTACAGCTGACTGTCATGGCCGGGTAAAGGTAGTCAATCAATATTCAAGATAATATCAAGACTTTCTTTTATACCACATGGGCCGACAAACAAGCGGACAGTCCAGGTGGACCATCTTATATCTTACCATCAGGTGATGGTAAGTGGTCACCGCCGCCTATGGACATTTGCAACACTAGGGGCATCGCCAACGCGTTGTCGATCCTGAGACGTGAAGTTGTGGGATTAAAAATACCCTATATTATACTATTCCATGGTCTAAACTTAAAGTAACTACTTATATAAAAAGTCATGAAAAAGCGATCTGCCTTTACGGAGCTATTTAGCAATATAGTCTCTTGCTGTTTCTTCTCAGTTCTGACTTTCGAACCGGTCAGATCAATATTTTTGACCTTCACGAGTGTCCTCCGCAAGCCTGAATAAATATTTTTGAATTTTGTACGATACTAGACACAACCTCAAAGTTTCAGATTTTGAATGTAAGATAATTTAAAATCTTGGTTTCCAACTGGTGACCTTACTTATGTAAGTACTTAATTTATGAAGTAATTTTTAATGATTGTAAATGTTTTCAGAAATTTATTCCATCAAAATAACTGTAGGTACATCCTATTTAAATAATATGGAAGCGGTTCAACGCTCTTATTAAGCATTGTTTCTATACAAACATGATATGTAATTTATATTTCTTTATATTTGTATTTAACGGTGAACTAATATTATACTTAATATAAGCTTTATAGTGCCGTATAAAAATGATATCATTCTAGCTCCGTAATTGTCAATACTTTTTATTTTTAATGTTTATTTAATGATAATGTACGTTTTGCTTCAATAAGCTATCTGTTATATTTTTCAGGAACTTTTGGATGACAATGACGGTATATGTAATGCCATAATAAAAAAAAACAATTATTGCAGTTAAGGCAGCAGAATGGCTCTTATGTTAAAGCTACGAAACGAACGACCGGTTCGGTAACAACTTAACTTACATTTATCTGAGAAACGGCAAGAAATTCTTAAAAGTAACATAAAATACTGATGTTATTTTGACTGTTGATGCATTTTAATTGCAGAACTATATTTTGTCGTAGGTGGCTGAAATTTTGCATGTAAAGTTCTTAAAAAAAATGAAAAAGAAATTTATACTTTATATAATTAGAGATACGAGTGCCAGCGTTTCTTAAAAAATGTACAATACATAATGTTATTTAAAAAGGTAAGATTACTATTTCCCTCAATAACTTCTATAACTCTGAAAGCAACCTGAAACACGAAATTTAAAAATTCAATAATTTTTTCTTAACGTTTTTAAATATGAATATAAATTTTGTGATTTTCAAAGCATTATTTCATGTGGGTATTATGGTGGAAATGTTTCGTTTTTAAATATCGATTATCTCAGCAACTGATAAATCCAGTATAGGTAATTCAATATTGGATATGTGACCCAAAGGTACAAGAAAAAAGTTTTTATATCGCAAATTTATTTACGGGACCCTGTTTATTTCTGCTAATATTCATCATAAATGCTATTTTGGATATAAACCTTCTTTAGTAATAGCTACCGAACACATATAGTAATGTTATCATTATCTAGAAAGAAATTTAAAATTTAAACAAATAAACCAGTATTTTTACTGTTGTTTTCTAATAATTATGCATGCGAATTCGTAACACAATTTGAATGATCTTAAACTAATTTATTAAAATATCCGTTGATACTATAAAATACTTTATTACCTACTGTTAAAAAAATCCCGTTAACTGGCAACATTTGTCATTTTTGTGGACCCTTGGGCGAGAATCAAACGTGCGGAATGTCTATGAGGAATAATTTTATTGAACTCCTAACTAATTTAAATAAAGTTACTTTGCTAGAAATAAAAATTTGTAATATTTCGATGTGTCAAGTAAAAGATCAGTGACCCCGTGAAGGTAGTCCACTAGATGTAGCCAAGACAATCTCATATACGTGAGCGGATGTTCAGGTTTTATCGACCGTTACCTGCCTCAGATTTCTAGCTTCAGATATTTGATTATTCTAATGATAATTCCAATCTACGTTAAATTTGTCATATTAGTAGATTCGAATATAATATAAATACCTGATTTGAATTTTTACCAATTCATTAATATGGCTTTATAATTCCTTAGAATAAAAAATAAAAAAATATATGTAAATATTAGTTGTTGCTTCTTATCCGGTGGCTGAAAATTGTGCTGCATAAAAATCTAAAAGTTAAGTACACATAAGTGTATGCCGTAACTGTTAATTATAGGTCTTTATTTATGAAGTTGACGTTTTACAGGGTACTGACCATTTATAATGTAATTTATCCATCTATTGTTTTGGAATTCTAATTTCAAAATAATTTTATGATTCTAACGTTTATTAATTGATTAGCAGGTACTTTGGATTTATTCGATTTCAATCTTTTTCTTCAGTAATGCTCTCAACGAAAACTTACTTCTAGCAAAATAATGGCCACGGTTTGATAGTTTAGTGCCGGTGTGGTTCATTACACCTTCTGACCATAAGGTACGAGCATTACTGCGGATGTGTATTGGAAGAAGTGAAGCTAGTGAACAATTCGTGAGCTACAAGAGCATGGATTGGGAACACTCCGTCATCCCGTATTTAAAAGATCAAGCACTAACTGACTTCTACTCTTTCCAGAATTTGGACAACTTGTTGGTATGAAAAAAAATTAAAACCCCAGTGGCAGTACAAAATGGCCTTGAAGAATTTGTTGCCCGTCTGGCTGTCGAGAGGGGCATTGATAAATTGCCACTAGGCTGGCAAAGATGCATTGATAGCATGGGTGAATTCGATTAATAAAATTTAAAAAATAACATTGGAAAAGACCTAATATATATATGGAGACCTATGTATTTTACATATAAGAACGATATTAATAATTATCATATCTATATAAGCACATAGTACCTAACATATAGTTTTTCATCAACAGTACTATGCTAATGTTAATAATTAATTGTTTTAGTTTTGCACAGGAAATATAATATGAGCTTACAAATTTTTTATGTAAACTTAACCGAATCGATCTAGTCATTATTTTTGTGTACTTAATTAATGTCGTTTTTTTTGTTGATACCGGTGAGATAATAAATATACTTACTTTATTTTCTTTCTTTATTATATAAAACTAGCTGACCCAGCAGACGTTGTCCTGTCTTCAATGAATATTTAATTCGATTTGGTATCATTAATAAAAATAAATCAATATAATTCCGGCCCATGCCTCTGGTTTAAATGATAATGTCAAACGACTGGCATTTATGTCAAACACCATAAGGTTACATTATAAGAGTTTATATTGTCAAAAGCGGTAAGGTTACATTAGAAATGTTAATATGGTCGTTATGATTTCTTAAATTATCTAATTTTCCACGCTACTTTCTTAATTTTTTCTTTCATAAGAACCTTTTCCTGACAATAACAAACACAACAAAAAAAGAATTAGCGAAGTCGGTCCAGCCGTCCATGCGTGATGCCGTGACCAAGGGAAATAGGGATTCATTTTTTATATATATATATATAGGTTTTTATATATAAGATAATATAAGATAGATATCCGTTTCAATGGTACCAAAAAAAACAATCAAACCATTTATTTGTCTCGACAGTGACAGTGATAAAACGGAACTGCTTATGTAGGTAATGTTTATTCATATTTTTCTGCAACCTTGTATAAGATGTGGCAATTCAATTATCACATTTTCGTTGAATCCCCGGCAAAATGTATTTGCGAAGCAGTTAGAGTAGCATCAAAAGTTGGTATAATTAGTAGTTATCTATTTATCTTTGATACATTTTTTTTAGTTTACATCAGACGGATGTTGAAGCATTTATGTAATAAATATATAATAGGTACGAAATAGAATATTTTGTAGGTGTCGTCGTAAAAAGCTTTTTGTATTTAAAGGTTGTTCTACAAATAGAGTTTAAATAGAAAGTTTACAGTAATATTTACAGAGTATTTTATGTCGATTCAGATGAAGATTTATGTCATTTAATATTATCAATTTTACAAAATAAAAAATAAGTTTATGTATAAAAAAATATTAATGTTTTAATATTTTAATATTTCAACCGCTTTCCGCGTGTAGTAGGTACTTATGATAAAATAAAATAAATATCCTGGGACATTCTTTTTCACAAATCCCTTACTAAGCAGAGCTTCTACTATAACTGATATCCTACATACCTACACTACGTTTTTTTAAATGCATACATATATAGATATTTACACCCAGACACAGAACAAACAAATTCATGCACACAAATGTTTGTCCTGGGTGACAAATCCCGCGACCTGCGACTTGGCAGTCAGGGTCGCTAACCACCAAGCCAATTGGCCTAGCAAAATTTTCCTGACAGGTTCAGTGAGCGCGATAAAACTATGGTGAAACATTTATGAATCGACTTTTGGTTCCAGCTGTTTATGAATGAACTACAGCAGGCCTACTATGAACTCTTATTGCGATTCATTTGACGACCTAAAATAAACTGCCCCGCTATTTCATACCACGATGTCATTAACGCGATTCAGTTTAGGTTGACGCCAAATCAAGTCTGCAATTGGATGGCAAACTGTTTTCATTCGTTCATTTTTCGTACCATGAGGTGACATATCAACCTAAATTGGATAGTTTAAGTGTCAAATTAAGCGATCCAATAAAAGTTGCTTCTTTCTTGGCGTGAAGTGAATCGTTTTGTTAATAACTTTTAAAAAATAGTGAAAATATACGTAATTCAAGGTATTTCAGTTGAATATTTTGTGTTTCTTATGTGTTAATGTAAACAAGTGATTTGTAGAGCATTTTTTATTGTAGATGTCTGACGAATTAGTCCTTTTTGAATTCATGGAAAATGATAATGAAATAAACACAACACGGCGACAAAAAAGACGTCTAACACGGTAACAATCAGACCCCTTTTATTTGGAAGATGCAGAATTCATAAAGAGATATCGGTTGTCTAAACAATTGGTATAAGAACTGTGTGATGGACTGAGGATTTTTTATTAAAGCCCATTGCTATGTCTTTATTTCGGTTCAGAAATTCCCAAAGCTGCTCAAGTTGACCGAACGTTACTCTTCGACGCGATTCATCACTGTAAAAAAACCACTTAAAAGACATTGGTACTTAAGTTAGGTACGCGTTTGAGATAAAGAAGTTTGTAAGTTTACATTATGAAAATATAACATTATTACACAAACTACACAAGGATACTTGCGCCCTTATTCGTATTACCAATTATTTTAAGTCAGTGAAACGTTAAAACACTTATAAATAAAATAAATATGTACTAATAATAACACGTAATTTTCTTTCAATAATAGTTAGAGATACCTACTTTCAAAACTCTAAAAATCTCAACAATAACAACCGCCTTCTGTGAAATCCAACATGAGTGGAGGCGCGCTCTAAACTCGTCATAATCAATTTATTTTTACGACAACACTAAAGAAACCTTTAAATTGTAATGTAAAAAATTATATAAATTACTATTATTTATTAGTACTAATTAGTAATTTAGTACTAAGAAAGCCTTAGTGGTATTTAATTTTATGCTCAATAGCGCAATTTTAAAATATATTTGTTGTTATTTTTACACATAGAAACCGCTAAATCATATCAACTAGGTTTCGAAACGCAACCCATATGGTTCGAGTAAAAGAGACAGACTTATGCAACGACGGTATAGCGTTATCTCTTTCTCACCGCGGACCAGAGACAAATTTCGTTCGTTCATTCCTCCGTGAGCGATTCAAACGCCAGTCAGCAAAAGGCACTTCATGGTACGAATCTTAGCGATTCAGTTTAGGCACCTAAACTGAATTGCATCGGAATTGAATGGATAAGTAAAAGTTGATGGTAGGCCTGCTGATCGTATTTATATGAGAACTAGCTACTTAACGAAGTTGTTTGTCGGATAAATACTATTAAGTAACACACAACTTACTGTTATAAGTTGTGTTAAGGTTTACTAGAAGTTTCGACGCCGTTACATTCCTAGACTAGATTTTCTTGGTTGTTTCTATATAATAATAAAATCAACTTATCAAGTTATATTATGTCCAGAAAAAATGATTTTATTTTCTGATTTTATCAGTATGAACTAGGTCGGATTTTTTCATGCGCAAATTTCGGAGATAAGGAGGTACTGTTTAATATTTGTACATTATTTAGCCATTAAAATTGTATTATTAATAAAACTTGTCAAATTGTTTAAACCTTAAATAGATATGGGCAAGGAAGATCCCCCTTATTCAGCTAATTTAACGCAACGAAGCCACGGATACCGGACCTTTCATGCGATTACGTAGTTAACAAGAGAGAGATAGAGCAAAGAGGCCGCCATTTCCCTAAAAGAATTTAACCCTTGAGCCAAAAGTAGCAGTGCTAGTACGTGTAGAGAGTTGTCGAAAAGAGAAATGACTTTCCATAAGGGTTTCTTTTCCTATTAATTACAGAATCATAAAAATGTATTCTTTATTAATAAGCAAGTTCAACTAGTATTAGCTCAATAAATTGTGCTGAAATATTGTAATATTGCTGTTTAAAAAATTCTCCCTATTATAAAAAGTCGTGTCATTTACCGAGCACGTTACCTCGGTGTATTTATGAGGATGGAATTGATGCCAGTATTAATCATAAAAAAAATATTTACTGCTGTATTAATCCTTACAATTTTTAACACGTATGTAACACTAATGTTTTGGTAGAATCATAAATAATATTATATGGGCTGTAGGTACTTCAGTGGGTGTGATATACCGTACATTTATATATATTCTTTGTTAAAATAATCTTAAGATTATATAAATATCTAGTAACAACTTCTGCTGGATCTCCTTCTCTGTCAAGTCCCAAACAAGGAAACTCAACATGAAATCGACATGTGTTTCGCTTCTACACGAAGCATCATCAGGACGTATTAGACCCGTTGTCACCGACTAGACGCATGAGCACCGCAGATGTGTTACCTCGCTAACCGCCAGACAGAAATTTGTTGAGTTTCCTTGTATGGGACTTGACAGAGAAGGAGATCCAGCGGAATTAGTTACTAGATATTTGTTTTTTTTTTAATATTCTTATAACGGATTTCCTCAAGGCCACGACTGAGTCAATTAGTTAAAATAATCTTATTCAGATGCCTTTAAAAATAATAAATAAATATCCTGTGACATTCTTTACACACGATCATCTTGTCCCAAACTAAGTGGAGCTTTTACTATGGAAACCAGATAACTGATAAACTACTTAAACATTTTTTTTTATTTTTCTAATTACATACTTATATAGATATTTACATCCAGACACAGAACAAACAGACATGTTCGTGCACATAAATGTTTGTGCGGGGTGGGAATCGAACCCGCGACTTGTCAGGGTCGCTAACCACCAAGCCAACTGGCATTTCAACTGCATGTCTTTAGATAACATTATTAACATAATTAATTATTTTTTCCTCCTTATTCAGTGCAGAAGAGAATAATTAATTGCAGTTAAGACTGTGTTCCCAGAAGTGTGAATTTGGAGAGTTAACTTATTACCCCTACATATACTCGCAACATCCGAGACTCAGCCCCCTTATTCAGCTAATACAGCTTCGTCGAGCCGCCTCACGGAGGCCTCGGATAGCTTACCTCTCACGTGATTAGTAGTATTAGCGTAGTAAGCGACAGAGACAGAGCATAGAGGCCGCGACGATCGTCGAGTGAGCGTAATTTTCCTTACAGAATGGAGCCCCAGTTCAGTCCCAAAATTTGCGATTAAGTATACCCATTTTGTTTCATGATATTGAGATAAGATTAAGGAATTCCAGACGCTTAAATCATGTATATATACTAACTAAGGCAACTTAAGTAACCAACGTACTTATGTATTATTAGGTTTCGTTATTTGGGGAATTGGGGAAGGAAATAATTATGATATTGCCTAATCGATTGTCTTTGTTCTGATATTCTGAAATTCTAGTCTAATCCGGTTGGAACAGTTGTTTATCTGCCTTATGAAACACATATAATATACCTAAAACATCTTCAATCAAAACTATTAACAAACAACAAGTGCTTCAGTTTACTTTTAGAGGCAGCTGTACCTATACTACCGGCACGCTATGGTGGCCGTTTTGACGTTTCAGATTGTCATAGGAAAATAAACTGTATTGCTTTGAAATAAGGTTGATTTCCGTCATCATACAATTAGCTGTTGGATCAATAAATGCACCTTATATCTGAAAGAATAAAGGTTATTTTTCTTTGTCATTGTTAAATGTCAAAACGGCCACCATAGCGTGCCGCAAGTTTAATTGAAAGGTTCGTGTGATTCCATTTAACTTCCATTAAAGCGTTTATTAGATGTTTTTTGATCATATCAACAAGGAGCGGTTTAATTTCCAATCCCTTTTAAAGGTAACCACTACCCATGTTATGATTGTCGGACATCATTTTCATACTGATAATGAGATTGCGTTTTCGCGCAAATGTGTCAAAACTAAACAGAGACTATTGTCGCGGCTGAAAAACCCAGCTCGGGTTATATCGTGAAATGCATTTAGTCCCAGCATTACACCGTGTCTGTATCCACGGCACGTTTGTCAGTGCCTTTGTCTTATTGTGAATTTGCCTCGTATCTTTTAGATCCTGTCTCTGGTCGAGAGGTACTATTTTAAGAGTTGAATAAGTGTTGAATCTTAAATACGATGAAAGATTACGCTATATTCAGGTTATGTCATGTAAAAATACTATTGCGTAGGTACTTTCTTGTTTTGTATTTACTGAAAATATTAGCTTTCACCACGTACTTTACCCATATTTAATTTGCCGTCTTCTTTAGCAAAATGCCTACTTTATAAAGTAGGAATTTTGTAGTATTATATCGTGAGAACCAAAGAGTGTTTTTCATAGCGAAGTTAAAAAATAAATAATAATAAATAAATATCCTGGGACATTCTTTACACACGGCCATCTGGTCCCAAACTAAGCAGAGCTTGTACTATGGAAACCAGATAACTGATATACTACATCTACTACTAGTACCGGTGTAAATATCTATATAGGTACTTACCTATATAGATATTACACCCAGACACAGAACAAACAGACATGTTCATGCACACAAATGTTTGTCCTGGGTGGGAATCGAACCCGCGACGCGTTAGTCAGAGCGTTAACCACCAAGCCAAGTGGCCTGTCCAGTTACATAATCGTATGGACAGAGAGGAAGAAAATTTTGTAACCCTTACCACAACCACACAAACTATACATTGTATAGTAATATTTAGATGGAACCACATAGTTATAATGGTCCATATATAAATATATAATAAAGATATATCTACATCAAAAGATATTGAAGAAAATTTAATATCCCCTGTCTGCTTAGCTCTCGCTGAGGACTTCTAATAGAGGCTGGCGGAAAATCCTGATGTTTATTTCAACACCTACGACATCACATTTACGACAGCTTTAGTGCAAAACTGAGGTATAGAGAAAATAAAAAGATGTAGGTAGGCTAGGTTTCTATTTATAAAAGTAATATAAATATATGTCTCGGTCTAGTTTAATGTTGCCAGTATATTTGGAGTAAAAAGTCTTTAGGTGAATTTCGATCGTGAATCCCAGAGAAATATACAACTCGTAATTTTACTGAGAAATATCTAATATATTCTCGGATGATCTTTATAGCATCTGAACAAGACTAGCCAGGTCTAAAAAAAATTAACTGTAAAAACAGTGAGGATAACTTATATTCTACTTTTATGCGACACGTAAAGGCTGTTTCCTTTTTACATACCTATGCTTAAAGAAGCAGTAAATATTCTGAATCATAAGATTTTGTCGGTAGCCGCGATTCAGACTTTAACAGGAAAACAGAAAAAAAAACCCGGTCAGTAAGTAATGACCCTACCTGGAACTGAACTTATACAAGTAAGTTGAATGGAGTCGGTGTTCAAATATGTATGGTAGACAATTTTTATGATATTATATAAGTACTATATATATTATTAAGTTGTTAGAAATATTGACCCCCTTGGTTCAGTATCTTCACTACATAGTATAAGACAAAGTTAAATCTTAAAAACTACGCAACGGATTTTAATGCGGTTTTTTTAATAGATAGAGTGATTAAAGAGGAAGGTTTTTATGTATAATACATGTGACATCCCACGGGAACGCGGGTAAAACCGCGGGGGACAGTTAGTTATATATGTATATAATTCTTCTGTACGTGTGTTGATAGTGAACTCCTCCTAAACGGCTGGACCGATTTGAATGAATTTTGTTGTATGCGTTTGGGTGGATGGTTTTGATTCACAATTGGACCCGGTAGGTGGCGCTCGACGAATTCCTGCATGTTTGTATGGACTTATTTCGACAGAACGACGTCTGTCCCGGGCAGCTAGTAAAAATATAAATTTTTAAAATGTAAGAACTTCGTTTTCGTGTATGAAGAAATCTTACTATAAATACCCATTTGATTATCTTAAGTCATAGAACTGTGCATAAAACGAATGTTTATCATCTTGACATAATATAAAACAAAGTCGCTTCCCGCCGTCTGTTCGCTTAGATCTTTTAAACAACGCTACCGATTTTGATGCGGTTTTCATCAATAGACAAAATGATTCAAGAGGAGGGTTAATATGCATTAGTACTATTGCAGTATTAATATATAACAATATTTAGAACTAAAATTAATCGAAACATTTCTCTAGACTTAAATTTTTTTCGTGCTTAGAAAACAAAAGAGTACAGATGCCACAACAGACTAAGCACGTAGTATTGAAGCATCTGGAACTTGTGTTATTAAAAGTGTTTCGTACTTCATAGTTGTCACCAAGATACAAAAACCTAGATACATGCTCTGTGCTCTAACACATCCTAAAGTATACTGGTGTCGGACTGTGATTTACCAATGAACTATATTTGCTACAGTTTCATTGACTACAAGTAAAAAGTTACAAATATGTTTGAGCAAAAGTTATATAAGATTTTTTTGCCATAAGTTCTCAATAGAAAGTTCAAGAGCCAAGAAAAAAAACATAAAATCATAATAACCTTCTCCTGACAATCTAGCGAGGCAGAAAAAAATAAAATGACCATAGCGATGACGATTATTGTAGTGTTAGGTTATACCGTATACCACATTTTCCTTCTTTTTTTATTACTAACACATGTCTCAGATTTCGTCCTCGATTTGCGTATCTTGAATATTAAAATTCCATTGGTTTGGCAAACATTAAAAAGCGCTCGACCACAGAATAACTGTACTTAAATAATATTTATATACTAGTTTTCTCCACAGCTATAAAAAAATCGTGTTTGTAAAGTGAAAAGTTCATAGTTCAAAGTATAACACTGTTCAGATAATGTAGAGATAAGTTTTTGTTCTTAACTTTCTGATCGAAACTAACATAATTTGTTGATCTATGGAAGGCAGATAACTAAATAATTATTTGACAGGCCAACGCTTGGTGGTTGGAGACCCTGACTGCCGAACCACAGGTCGCGGGTTCAATTCCCACTCAGAACAAATATTTGTGCGCGATCTATGGTAATATTATAGAAGTAGGCATTTTGAAAAAAGAGTATAATATATGTTGTATATCGGTTATCTGGTTTCCATAGTACAAGCTCTGGGTTATACATATAGGATAGTTTTTACATAATTTCTCTCGGGAATGCGGATGCAACTGCAGGAGACAGCTAGTCCAACCAATGGCTAATATTCTAAAAGTTGGTCCCTTTCTACAAAATTTCTATCAATCAAATAAATATCTAAAAAAGATCAAAACTTTTACATGATGCATGATTTTCATAAAAATTGTTCAGTGGCAAGTTGCCCACGTACTTTATAACGTTTCTAGTCCTAAAACGTATTTTCCAAGATAAATGCCGTAATAATTGTCTCTAAATGATTCGGAAGAGTTTTCCTTTGTAGGCAAATCTTTCCTCTTTATTATATTAGTATAGATAATCATACATGGTTGTCCAAAGTGTTATAGTATGGAAATTCATTAATAATAGGAATGTTAAGCTTTGAGAGATGATCCTTTTGTAAAATTTCCTTTAGACAAACACTTTAAGCATATAAAAAGCAATATAATTCAGTTGGGATGTTTGATAACATCTTAGGGTCGGCTATAAAGAATAAAAGGAGACTCGCCGTCAAAGAATAAGCGGAGTATGCTATGTAACTGCTAACTCAAAAAATGGAGGCATTAATGCGTTATCTTATGTAAATACCTACCTACCTCTTCCTAGCAGATAGATAGCTACCTACTTATGTAATTATGGCGTACATTTTTATTATCCATACTACTATATAAATCTGTAGGATATATCTATAATTTTTTTTCTTAATTTTTCTGTTAAATATTCGTTTTATGACTTAGTGATGTTAATTCTATCATTTTATAAACTATGTTGTCAGTCTATCTATATTCTAATATGATATCGTTAAACGCGGGTGTAACCACGGGGGACTGCTAGTAATGTATACATATTTCCATGTATGAAGTTATTATGTATTTAAATGATGCCGCAAAAGGATGTGCATTTATAAAAATATATATAATTGAGTAAATCGTTTGGTTTTAAAGGTTAATCTCATTTAAATCATATGAGGTATGTAAATCTCTCCGTATTCCAGCTTTATCAGAATATAAAAATTGGATACCCACGGGAAGCAATCAAATAATGGCATTAATGAATTTAAATAATTGAACCGTAACGAATTTAAATGATGGAATGGAAGTCGAATAATTTGTGTAAATTTATATTTTATACAAATATACAAACAGTCATAAATATTACGTTATTATTTACAGTCAGTCATTTAGCATTTTCAAGCTCTCTCAATATTTAATTATATATATTAGTTAATTAGTTATATGCATAACTACAATTTAAAAATTTCATAGTCCGATTCTGGGCTGACATCCTCACTGTCATCGACATGTATAATCTTTTCTACGTTTTCATTGAACGTCACCACTGACTTTCTTTTTGCTTTTTGTTTTTCCCCAAACTCATCATCGGATGATGACTCATCTACGCCATCTTTTAATTTATCTATTGACTGAATAACTATTGGAGTACGAGGATCAATGATTGTCATATCCACTTTAGACTCAAGAGGAGTTTCCATTTTTACAGTGGTCGGTTCAACAACAACATCACGAACAGGGGCATCTAACATTTCTTGGAGTCGTCTCTCGCTTCTCTTCAGCTCCTCTATATTAAGTCGTGGCTTTGTGCCACTCTCCAGCTTTGACGGTTGAGAGAGTGACTCACTGCGCGATGCTATGCTATTCTCGTCACTGAATTCTTGGTAATTCTTCCGCCATATCCTTAGAAAAACATCAACAATGAATAAAATGCTTACGGTAAGTAAAGTGATAAGAAAGAGTCATTTAAACAACGGTTCACTTACCATTTACGGCAAAACCACAGAACTATGAGCACAATCAGTATGAAAAGTAGAATGCTGAGCACTATTGTCGAGACCAATAAGCCTACATCACGTCCTGCAATGACGGGTATCTCTTGACCTTCGAGATGATCTTCAAGTGATACGGCGTTTGAAATGTGAATCGTCGCTACTGCATTATTGTTTATGTCACTAAAAATAGAGAAGTTTGAATGATAATACAATATACATTTCACTAAACAAAGTATAGATGTAACGACAACGATCTTACGTTATAAGTCTTTCGATCGCGACAGGTTCACGTTCAATTAGCCCGTAAACGTACAGTTGCAGCGACGCACCGACTGAGTAAGTTATTTCTCGCTTCGTCCTAGAATTCACATCTTCTGTGTCATCAGAGATTACAGCAGAGCTAAGAACTTTAACATCGTATCCAACAGCTGCACTCAAATTTGCCAGAATTGTTTTTTCATCGTCTAGGAAGGCATCTCTGACTGTAACCACTATTATGTTGTTCACATCTAATAGTTTTACCTGAAAATACAAATTTTTGTTATAAATACTGTATCATTCTATCAACTTTATTTTTAAACTTTTGTACCTAATAGAACAGGTTAATGCTCCGGCGGCAACTTGTTATGTCAAGGATGTTACCGTTTAAGGTGATTAACTTGGTAGGTTAATAAGAAATGGTTGTTTAGTCAAAAATTTGTTTATCATTGAAATACATTAATTAACAAAATATACCTAACACTACTTAATTTAAAAAAAGTTTATGAGTGTGTAGTTAGAGCAGTGCACAGGGTGAACCAACAGGATGTGTCCCATCCGGTGCTTTAAGATTGATATAATATAAAATTCCGTGATATAATAAAAATGATATTCATGTTTTTTTTCTGCCAATAAGGTCGACAACAGTCCGTCTAATGGTAAGTGTGAACCGCCACCTATAATCATTTTGTAACACCAGGGGATTGCCAATGCGTTGTCAACCCTGAGTCGTGAAGTTGTTAAGTCTCATTTGCCTATAATTGCACCGGCCTTTACCCACCTTTACTCCTACCGAAACACAGTAATACAAGTGTAGTAGTTCTTCACGGCGGAATTTGTATTTAACTTCCCTGGACGAACTTTACACAAAGAGCTCTACTACTTCTAAAGGATGTAAAATAAGCAATTGATGATTCTACTATAATGTTAAACTAGCAACTTTACTTTACATTAAATTAGTGTCATTGCAAAATCGCCAAGTGTGATAACATTCAAGTCATTTTTGTACTTTGAGGAACTGTGACTCAAAATTTTGAAAAAAGAATAAATGAAAACACAATGTGTGTTCACTAAACTGTGACCACTGGTCGTGATGTCAGAGTTACGAAGTGGTAAGAACCTACCTACTTAAATGGTTATAATAAAATCCTCACTGCTAATAACGTTGTTCCGCTATAAAACATTTTTGGTATTAAACCTTGAAAACGCATTATCTACAGTGACTCAAAGATAAATTAGCTTGTTTTTGTCATTTTAATTTGTTTGATCTATAATACCTTCAAAATAAATTTAATTCCATCAATATTGCAGGTACATAAGTGTAAGTAGTAGCATCTAATCATTATTTAAATAGAGATCCTAATGTGATGACTTTAAAAGCCGTATTTATTTTTTGCTAAAAGTACACAGCTGCTGTGTGGGTGCCTGTACTTGAAGTCATAGACTTTTTCAAATTGACGTGTAAGTCATAAAAGGAAAGAAACCGCAAAAGGCGGGGAGGTACTACAAAGAACCCTTTCATAATGAAAAAAAAAAGAAATACTATTAAATATATCAAATATAAAATTATAATATCTATATATATTAGGAATGCATGACTCATGCAGGTGTAGTGTAGATGAAGGTAAACCAGTTGAAAGGTCGTTAAGGTTGTTAAAATGCCACTCTGACTGACAGCCTAGCGTTCTGATAATTATCATAACTTCCAATTGGATGGATCTGGAAAGCGTAGAAACACTTCACACATGAAAAGGAAAGGCTGACAAGAATACCTATATATAAAAATATTGTTGTATATATTGAAGCTTATTTAATCATGCATTTTTAGAAACAATGCACATTTCTACATTTTGTATCTATTTGTAGCTTATATTCACTTTAAAAAGCTAAAGCATGCATACAATCGCTACACAAGTTTATTCTTACCGCGAGTTCCAGAGCTCAATAAACACTAAACCCCCCATCCTAATTATTTGCTTTGAATATTGACTGTTTAAGTGTCTGTGCAAATTTATTATTAAATAAAATTTATACATAATCTGACTACATCATATTCTGCCTATCCCTTATCATTCAAGGTTAGTAACATATTACATTACTATTTAAGACTAGCTGTCCCCCGCGGTTTCACCCGCTCTTCCGAAGGATGTTACATTATATTATTATGTTCTTTCTATCATGAATAGTTTTCACAGCGCACGCGATGTAAGGATTTTTTTACAATACATTATTGGAGTTTTAGTAAGGATCCCAAATTTTTTGATTATATAATATATCCTAAGTCACCCGAGGATAGTGTAACTTCAAAACGCTGAAAGAATTTTTGAAATAGGTCCAGTTAGTTTTAAGTTTATTCGTTACATACAAACATATAAATCTTTTCTTTTGGATAGATATCTACATCTACACTAATATTATAATATTCGATTAATCCATTCGGTGCAATACATTATATTGATTACAAAAAAAAATATCTATTTCTTGCCACTTGGTCGTCGGCTGACCCCAATCGTCTTTGGAAATATATCGTATTAGGACATTCTTCACACTTAACCCTCTAATCCCAAATTAACGAGAGCTTGAACTATGGCCACCAGATGGCTGATATACTACATATAGAAAGGTTCTACGTTCTATATATATACTTGTATAGATATATACACCAAGACAGAGAATAAACAGACATGTTCATGCAGACAAATTTTTGTCATGGTTGGAAATCGAACCAACGCCATGCCGCGTGATAGATAAGGTATCATTACGCCACTGGTCTGTCAGATACTTTTGTTGATCACGGATACATTATACATGTGGTCATTGGTACTTTATAAAATGTATTACGATACCACATATATGATTTGGTGTGGTAGCATTTTTTATCGCTTCCACAAAGATCCTAGATATTATTAGTCTTCTTCGTATTTGACGGGCCAGGTGGTTAGAGACCGTGCCAGCTACGTCACAGGTCATGGTGTTATTATCTATATAAGTATGTATTGAGAAAAAATGCGTAAGTAGTATATCAGCTATCTGGTTTCCATCGTACAAGCTCTACTTAATTTTACATCGGATGGCCGTTCTAAAGAATGTCCAAGATATTTAATTATTTCGTCATAATCTATCAATTTAATTCAAATTATTTATCTGTGAAAGATTTCTTGTATACATAATGTACTGGCGCATTTTGAACAAACAAATTCCTAAGTACTTATCATCACACTCGATCATCCTATAGACCTACATCACTGTCCTTTTATCTCCTTTTACAAAAAAAGGCAATTCCCTTAAGCGAGATTTCTTTGAGGTATAAGTAAGATTTATTATTACTTTCACTTAAAGTAAATACAACTTATTTAAAACCAATTGGCCACATTACCGCGTACCATAATGAGATTGTGTTTAAATACAAGCGTATCAAAGCCTTTTTTTTTCCACATGAGCCGACAAATAAGCTCATGGTCCACCTGATGGTAGGTCGCCTATGGACATTTGCAACACCAGGGCATCGCCAATGCGTTGTCGACCCTGAGACGTGAAGTTGTTGAGTCTCCTGTGGCTGTAATTTCACTGGTTCCCATACCTTCCTAACCGAAACCGTAATACAAGTACGCTACTGCTTCACGGCGGCAATGGGTAAGGTTGTAGTACTTCCCCGAACGAACTCTGCACTAAGAGCTCTACTACTCAATAAATAAGACTTACACTAAAGTTAATATAACAATTAAAGTTTTAATTTTTATAGCAACTGGAATTAGTGGTTACTTCCACACTAATTCCAGTTTTATTTCATCGGCTATTGTTCTTGTTTGTTGATTAGTAACATGTATCAAAGGCTCAATGTATCGTGACGAAATTTGGCACGAACGTAGCTTAGGTACGGTATTTTATCCCGGGAAAACATTAAATACCCCGCAGGTAAAATCGACTTTCATCAAATACATCGCACCCTCAGTACGATAAGGGCTTAATTCAAAATTTTGCGTAGAGTTACGATCATAGAGAGACTAAACAAAGTACGCTCTATCCGATGAATACTAAAACATAGTCAATTTAATGATAGAATAAGCATACCGATACTTCAGCCTCTTTAACACCGGGACCCACCCTCCCTGCTCAGTGCAAAAGTGATACAATCAGAGATGTGCCAAAAGTGATTTTTAGGTTATCGTTCTGTGGGTGCGAATAATCAAGTCTATGTAAACTATATCAACATTATGTATACATCTAAGAACAATTCTAGGAAATTAATATCCACAAGGAAGACCTATTTGCCTATGATTATCACCTATACAATGTTAAACTTAGCTATCAGCTTCAATAGGTTTTCCTAGGTACATAAATAGATTAGTAAAGTCAATCGTAAGTTGTTAGACCTGGGAATCGAATATAGTACCTACGTCTCTAGCAAGCCACACAATGCTTAGGCTTTGATTAACTTGTCACTGAGGGCTGTTACAAAACTACCCGTAAAGCCGAAAGGAGGTTAAATGGGGCCTTATAACGAGTCCATTCACAATATTTTGGAACCGTAGTATCGCTGGATAACATACCCCAAAATAATAATAAAACTGATTTTTATGAATGAAAAATAGAAAACTATTAAAGACATTTATTAGGTAAAAAAGGTACTTTCTGTTTGTTGTTCTATTCTATCTAGTATTTTGTTCTATTAGCCTCAGAGGTAAACCTTCCAATTTACGTAAAAACTTGTAACTCAGTTTATGTAAAGTTTTATGAGAAATAAAATGTATTTAAACCTAACATAATAACAGACAATCCTTAGCGCATTCTAAATTTTATTATCATAAACATTCAACAACCAAGATTGGCACATGGGACTTAACAACATCACGACTCAGGGCTCCAAATGTTCATAGGCGGTGGAGGCTACTTACCGTCACTTGGACCGCCAGAGATTTTCCCAACATAGGGGGACAAAAAAAAATACAAAAGCACTCTACCCGTGACGACGCGTTATAAAAGGCTGCCGTCAGAAATGGCAACCGATTCCAACCGATATTCTTAACTTTATAGTATTCAAAAATAATTTAAACTCGATTTTATTATAATGTAATTATAAGTTAATATTATTCCATCCCTTTGAATACCGGATACAGTATTTCTTTATTTTAGCTTGAACTGTAAACTTTGAAGAACATGAATTACCCGCAAATGTGTTGCGGCAGAGTTTTGTTAATTTACTTTAAATGAGAACAGTATACGTAGTGGTTTACTTAAGTTATTCCTTCTGTAAAGTTTCAGGGAAACGTAATCATCAACAGGAAATGTACTTATGAATTTAAACTTGTGGTATCAAACCGATATTATAATAATGGCTCTTCTGTTGCCATCCAGGATTTTTCTTTTAGTACCTACATATCTATGTTTTCTATATTTGACTATATAAATGTTAATAATATTAAAAGAAAATCCTGTAATGATCTAAAAGGGACGCTAAAAAATATATGTTGGTATAGTCGGTAACCAATTATGTAAATTTTCTAGGTATTAAATGAAATTTCATACGCTATTAATAACGCCTACGCGCGGTAACTTGAGCGACTGATAGCAAACTAATAATAATAATTTAAAATAAAATAAAATAGTGAGTATGTTTATGGGTTCGTACTTGCAAGTCTATGGAGCCAGTAAGTCCTTCTCCATTGCGGTCTGTCGCGTTCACCGTGAGGCGAGAGTCGTGCTCGAGTCGTGCTCCATCACGCACGTGCACGAATCCTGTCAAAGGTGCCACGGCTAAGTCTGCCTCTGAACTCCAATACAATAACGCAGCATTTTCTCCTATGTCTGCATCCGTTGCCTGTACACAAAAAACGTATATTAGCCACAGATTCATTCATGTGCGATGTGACAGTTTTAGACTTTTATTAACTACAACATGAATTCAGCCAAATCAAGTCAAGTTACATGAAAGCGTACAATTGTTTATTGATTAAAACAGGCTATGGTGGTAAAGCATTTTTAATCAATCCAATCATGGTTATTGAAAGCATATTGGCTATACAAAATAACCACAATAATGGGATTGGCGTAAGTAATTTGTAACCAGATTCTAGGTATCGAATTGGTTATCAATAGATGTTGTGGTATTCGGAGAATAGGTAATACCTAAAATTTAATTCTGATTCTGTCGAATTGTCTGGTTGTTTGTACCTGTTTTAATTTGTTGGATAATTTTGAACAAATTGAATAAAGATGTATAAAATGTCGGTGGTATAAAAGCTTGAAGGCGGCTATTATAAGACTGTCTGGTTATAGCGATAACTTAGCAAACAAATATCAATATAAAATATGAACAAATAAAACTTTGTGCGCAAAATAATTTATGATATTTATTGTATACTTTATTGTATCTAGTAATCTGCTGAGTTGAAAGTATCAATAATATTAATTTAATAACATATGTTGTATATTTTGTAATACAATCTTAACCATATGGCGTCAAGCAGTAACAACAAAATATATTTTTTATTCTGTAAGTTGTTCGCCATGGATGGACCGATATCAGTGTGACAGATTACACTTATAAATTGAATGCTGTGAATTATTATTGCAAAATTTCTATCAAACCTCTACTATAATTATGAGTAAAACATATCACTTATTAAAATAAATAGAGATTACTAGTTCTAGTATAAGACACAGCTCGCAAATAATCAACAAATCAAACATTAACAAACCTATACAAATAAAAGCAATAGTTTCTGACATAGTTGTTTGTGTTTCTTGGCTAAGTTCAATAGTTGGTTATGGGATTCAACTTTGCTTTATCTTGTTTCACCAATATTAGGTAGCAATGTCTAAGAAATTCGTACACGATTGTATCGAGAGAATATTTTTTCTTTAAAAATTGGTTATGGTAGGTTGTTCAAATGTAATAAAGCATGTTTTTTATACATTTTTTCTAACGACTGACTTAACGTTTCAGTTTAATACCAAACAAACAATATCATTGGTACATGATATATATGTAAGACACAATATTCACATATAATATAATATTTTTAGGTTTTTACCTAACGTGAGAATAAAATTAAATACCCAGACGATTTGAGAGGCTTTGTCTCGACTTTGTATTTCGTGATGACAAGTCGTGATCTATTTTCGGCCAACTTTTACTTTTAAGACTGTCTACAATGTAGCTTTGGTACATCTTCAATTTGTTTTTATTACAAAGAGAATTCGGGACGGGACCATGATTTATTACTTTTATTTCCTTCAAGATTTACGTACCTTTAACTCTGCCAATGATCGCGGTAAAACAGTATCTTCGAGTTCAGGAACCGGATAGCCCACAACAATTGGTTCATTTTGTTTTTCATCAAATATAGGGTAATTATCGTTGATATCGTTAACGATTAGATTTACAAAACTTGTTCTAGAATTATATGGAATTGTGTCTGTAATAATCCAGTTCTTTGTACCGTAGTCGTAAGGGCCGAGCCAATTTTCTGTTTTCGATTCTATGGAGCGCTTAGTCCGTGTAGCTGGGTCACTGTCGCAGTGTAATATTAGTTCGACTTGAACTTGGGACAATGCCATAAAAGCTATAGATTCGTGTTCTCTATCAATAGCTCTCGTATGTAAGCCAATATCGTCAACGTACAGCCATGTTTGATCAGCGGGCCAACGATTGATGAGGGTGTATCGGCAGCCTTCGAATTGTGATCCGTCTAATACAACTAAGTTTTCGTGACTCTCTTCCTCGTCTCTATTTAACGTAATCAGAGGAGGTACGAAAATATTATTTTCTTCGCAGGTGGTGATCGTTTCTACCGACAGGGAGACCTGTTAAACATAATAAGGATACAGTATGTTTTATACTTAATAATGTAGGCCAATAAATAAATAGCAAAAGTCAGTGATCAAATTTAACAAAAAAAAATGTCAGGAGATATCGAATTACCGAAATAGATACCGATATCTTACTTCCAGTACTACTGATCTAACTGTTAATTATTATAGAATATTTGAATTACTTATAACTTGAATTAATGTCTTACCGTGGCTGAGCCTGAAACCTGCGTGATGATTGTTGTTGCAACAACTTGGAATGAATAAGCTCCAATATCAGCCGGCGCAGACAAATTGATTTCACCTTCATTGTTTATTGAAATAAGGGTTTGAAGGTGAGCTAAAAAAATAATATTTTGATATATATATTTATAGGCTAGTGCTTGACTGCGTTCTCACAATGTTGAGTGATATTGTTAATTTTACTCAAACAATTGCAAATACTTAAAACTAAAAAATGTAAGACCTGGAACCATACCAGTGTAAGACATCTAGTAAAGTATGTAATACGTTTTCTCCAAACAAACTTTACCATCCAAAAGGGGATGACAATAGAACGTTGCGTAGGTACCTACTTACATTTTAATTTATTATTTACATAAAAAATATATTTAAAGCAAATACCACGGAATAAGATTTTCAATACAAATCTGTGATCCCTAATTTTGCAACTTGGGGCTCTTTAAAATAAATTATGAATGGTCTACTAACGGGAAAGCGAGCTCCATCTTCAGCCTCTTCTTCATTTAATCTCATTTAGGTGAGATTGAGCTCAATCGCAGTCAAGTGATAAAAAAAAATTGGTCTCCCTATGTTTATTTGTTACATAGTGCCGAAACACCAATTCCCATAACCATGTCTAAAAACGAACCGTACTTACTATGCAACCCTAATTTTACCCTTTTTGGGGTTTTATTTGCAAAAACCCTGAAATATGTGTTTGTATGATTCTAACTTTAACTTAAACTCACGGAATTCCCAAAACAAAACACATAAATCTTAATTCCTAACCAAAAGACCGAATACCAGACGTATTTTCATAATAACTTTCATCCCCTTTTATACCCACAGGCGTAGAATTCATTTTATTAAATGAAATTTTGGTCTCTTAATAATCCTTGTTCTATATCTATGTCTATATCTATGTCTATATCTATGTCTATATCTATGTCTATATCTATGTCTATATCTATGTCTATATCTATGTCTATATCTATGTCTATATCTATGTCTATATATGTATAATAGCTACTTTTATAAAATTCGCAGATTTTCATACCGATTTGACACGTATCCCAATAAATGCTGAATTTCAAGAAAAGCAAATATACTGGTGGTTTAATTGTATTGAAGAGTATAAATACCAAGTTTCAAGTAATTCTGATCTAAAATAATTTAATTTTTTACCTTCTTATTCTATCCTTAATTAAATCACTAATTAATATCGAAAATACCTGATAACCTATTTGTTAAATACATAAATTTAAAGCTAAATAGCATATTCCGTGAATTTTACATTACTTGTTAGCTTGACAGAATTTCATACGACTATTCATACCCAATTTAGAGGACTAATTTCGGAAAGACCTCTTAATATCAAAAGCAATATGCTCTCTAAACTACAAATTTTCTAACATCCGTGGTTTGGGCTGGACGTCGATGAGCTAGTCGTTTGCAACATTGCCTTTTATATTGATTTATAGAAATATAAAAATTTTAATGAATGAAGTCGAAGTGGTTCCCGGTCCAAAAAAGGTTGGGGACCGTTGCCTTAGACAATAATATTATGGTGCCTATAAAGTAAGCATAGCAACACATTGAAAACCAAACGCTGGGCTCGTTCTGCAAAAATGAGGTGAGTTTTTGCTGCTGAACCCTATTTGTGCATATTGTATGACGTGGTTATGATACACTCACAAATACCCTTAGATATAGGTTTCATTACCCAGGTTTTGGTCAGCAACAGTTCTCAGCGTTTTAAAATTGTAGGTAAGTTTTCTTAATCTCGAGGATACTGTCGCTATGTGGGTCTTACTCCAGTTAAGTTTAAAGTATATTTGTACTCGTAAATATTTAATGGAATAAACACTGGCAAAGTCTAACAGTTTCAATGTGAGGGACGGCAACCATGGTTACAAAGATAGACATATATTTGTTGCAGGTACACCTGCGTGCGTTTTGCTAAGGACATAGTATATTTTATTTTGCTAGTGTTCTGGGCTAGGTGTTCTGTTCTTTAGCCAATAGCAAGGCCTCATCGTTTTGTACACGTATTTATATGAACAGGTATACTCAGAACAAGGCGGTGATCAATATGGTAAATTACTGGTCCGCATGATTCTGATTCCAACCTCCATCTTGACATCCAACGCGCAATTCGGTATTCAGGCATTTTGCTATCAGAATGTTACAGGCATCGTATATTTTAACTAAAGTTATAGTTTAAGCTTCTAACAACTAAACTTACGAATAGTTTCAATGAAACTTACAAGTTCTTAGTATAGTTTCGGATCAAGTTGACAAAATGTAAAATTGATTCATTTTTAAACTTATAATAAGGTTTTCATTTAGGTGATTTTCAAGTACTTAGATAAAACGTTTGAAGATTACCTACTTTATGATTTTAAATAGATATGAAAACATACCATTTTCAAGTAGCAAAGAATATACGAGTGATTCCCTGTTATCAGCAGTGGCTTCTACTCGGCCGATGACGCCAGTTTGATCATCTCCAACTCGCAGGGCGTAAGATGGTGTTCCAAAGGAGACGGATGGGAGCACCGGATTTTCTGTTATAAAAAATATTACGTTTGATTAAATACTTCTAAACTTCCGCTTCGTCTGTAGTCTACCGACCATACTTACAAACTGTTAATGGTCTATACCTACAACGTGTTAAAAAATACCCCGTAAAAATATAAAAAATGGTGTCGTGGCACCACCAGATAGGAACGAAGTTTTCATTGACATAATACATGCTTCTTACAATTCAGTACGATTCAAAATTTACTTTTAACTTATTCCTTTTCTTATAATAATTACTAATTATTCTAATTTATAAATGGAACAGAATTTTAAACATGTTGTATGTAGCCTTTAAATAAATTATGAAAAAATAAACCCAATAATAAACTATAATCATTTAAATTTCGAACAAAAGGGTCGTTACAACTTTTCGTATGAATTTTTTCCGTCTGGCCCCCTTTCACAACGCGCGATAAGGAACTTCGTTCCAATTAACTATCAAAGCCAACAACCCTAGTAAGCTGTCATGTCAGGGAACCAGATTATTTAACAGAAAGGCCTACGTATATATCTTACCTGATAATTGTCTACTTTAATAGTTTTTCTATTTTTCATTAATTAAAATCAGTTTTTTTATTTTTTTGGGGTATGTTATGCAGGTTTACTACGGTTCTTAAATATTGTGAATGGACTCGTTGTAAGGCCCCATATAACCTAGTTTCGGCTTTATCTTTGTTTTCGAGGAAATATAAAAAAATATTGAATTTTATGTCATTGTATTATAGCACCATATTTAGTGAAAAAAAGCAGTTAGTTCTAATTTCTATACCAGTGTCCTTCTGGTTTAATATATATTATTTGTACTACCGAAGTAGGTACCTTTTGATTGGTTAATGGATCAGCAGTAAGTTAATTAATAGCCCATAACAAATCTTTCACAAAGTAAATATTTTTTCCACCTATTTTAGAGTCAGATTTTATTTAATTATAAGAGTATGTAATTTCTAAAACACAAGAAACTGACAAGATCCAAATTGACTAAACACTCGTAAACTACAACTTTCCTTATACGGAAAGATTAAAATGGTATTATGAATAAGGTTGTGTACAATAGTACAGCACCCTAATTGTGTAACCTTCTCGAATTCAATGTGGAAGTCTATTTTTAATTAGATTGATGGTTCGGCGCGCGAGCAGTGTGATACAACAGTTGTGGCGCCGTCAGTGTAATTTAAAATTTACTTCAATGATTCCGAGAGCATTATTCCTACACAATCGCCCTGGGGGAGTTGCTATATAAGAATCTGTTCAGCTATTTAAGCTGCTGGTTGAGCAAGTTACCTGATTCAACAACATTTAGTAGAAGTACTGCACTGGCTCCATCTGCGTGCAGTTCAAGCACCACCAGCGTAACGCTAACTGGCAACGTTACCGTTCCGGACCTTTGTATTGTGACGATTCCGTTTGATACACGAGATTCAAACGCATTTGCATATTCTAGAAACAAACAAAATAAGTTATCTTCTGTCATATTCCCAATAATTTAGTCTAGAGTTATACAAGTCGTAAAATTATTCCATTCATACATTCCAATCGTTACTTTAGTAATAACTTTCGATTTCTACTTATATATCATATATAAATCTTATTGATTTGCAGACTCCTACTTCGCGTAAGTTCTTCCAAGTAATTATGGACTCAATTGACGGCAGTAACTGAGATTAAGAAATAAATTCCTTTTCTAAATACCTACGAGACGAGGGTTTTGTATTCGATGTGTTTTCTTTGAAAATACATCATCGTCAATCCATGACGGTGATAAGTATAAAGGAAGTTGGTATTGAAATTGATTATTATTATTACCTTATGATAACATGTATTTATTTAAAAAAAAACACTTGAAATGGAATGATAAAGTTGAAGTGATTAATGAAGTTAGGTATCTACATTATTTTACGTATCTATGTAAATTAATATATTGACTACAATTTATGAGTTCATTATTATGAAAGTAAGATGTAGTCATTTTTACCTCCCAATAGCTGTATGGTTGTTCCAGTAAATCCTGAAATGGTGATCGATTCATGTTGAACAACACCAAGCTGTATCAAGCCCTCGTATAGCACTTTTCCGAATGTGACGTCAGTTTGAGAAATGGCTGTAAATATAAAAAATATTATAACAAAAATATATCACATAATGCGCCAAACTTATAAACTAGTTCTAAACTTAAAGGCCCTAACGAACGAAAACCACAGTTGTTTGCTGAAAATAAAAAAGCTGAAACAAGACGTATTGTGAGTAAATGTTATTTGTTGGAAATGTTAATAGGATTAAAACTGAAATGTAAATATGCTTTACAATAGCATAATGCTTGTTTTATTTACTTATCTAATCCTATAAGTGTCTTGATAAAATGATACGTATCAGCCCTTTTATCTTGTCGCAGGGACGCATGCACAGTACTTATAAAATGTATTATAAGAAGGTAAAACAATAGTTGTAGTTTTCATCGTATAAGCCATGAAAAAAACGATATTCCCTGAAATGTAAGGCAATGGCTAGCTCTCAATACTGAAGCCTGAATATCTCTGAAGATATTTTATGATCTAATATGAGATGTGAACTCTGTCCTCATGCCGCAAGCGCATATCTAAACACATAAACTTCTTTTGTTCCTTGCCGCACTTTGAAATCAAAACTGCCTGACTCACTGGCAAAGCTTTTATTCCTTAGATAAGATGTAAGCCTAATCATTCTCCAGGGACTGTGGGTGAAATAGCGAAGGGAAACTAGTGCGTACATGCCAAAGTTATTGCTTACCATCATCGAGTGATATGACAATTGTTGCTTTCGCTACCGTACTTCCAGGTCTTTGAGCTATTATGACAAAAATTAAATGATGGTGACTTGTCAGCACATCGTCAGGGATTGGTGTTGCTAATCCCAACGTAACTGAGTTACCGTTCATCGTAATGAAGAACCACCGAGAATTTTCTGGAAACAACATAGTTAATGCATTATGATGATGCTTTCGTCAACCTACCTCTTTAAATATTAATTTTAAATCAGTATAACATTTTTACATTTTGAATCTGCTGTCATTTATTTATTAGGGTTGCAAAGAGTAGACTTGGTGCACATCTACTTACAGGCAAACACAACATACTATAAATCAAAAATCATCATGTAAAATATAAAGAGAAAAATCAAAAAGAAGATTTGATTGAATCATTCAGCATGAAAATATTTCTTTCTATTAGAAATATCAGAAAACTAACCTCCATCTAGCGTAAACGAAACGTTTTCGTCAAAGCCCGCAGATAGGGATACAGGAGTGGCAAAGGAAAGGCCACCTTCTTCGGAGTAGGTGCCTGTGTAGAAAGCCTCGTTGAAAATAAGTTCAACGGCTGCTGGAGCATCCTCACGTACGAACTCAAACACTATCGTGGCATATGCGGTCATGGCGGGGGGCGCTGACGCTCTGATGTCGAGCCATGTGAAGCCATTTTCAGGTATCGACTGTTCTGGGATAGCAGTCTGTAGAGTGATCGAAACGACAGGACCCACAGATGTTATTCGGAAGTAACTTGCCAATTCTGAAATACGAGTGTTGTTGAGTGCCACGAAAATCTAGGTAAGTAATTAAGAATAGGTTATAATTGTATCCTTACCGCCCGATATTGTGAACGTAACAGCCTCGGTGTACCCCTCACTCAGGGTTATGGGTTGTATGTTTGGTATGTTATTTTCGATTGTGCCAACGTAGGTGACTCGGTCAAAGCCAAGTACATTATTTTCCGAATATTCTGAACAGAGAAACAAATAATAATTTTAAACATTTGTCAAACTTGCTACTAATTACAGAGTAAGAATAACCAATGTCCAATGCGTTCGTACCATCTTGGAGGGAAATGATAATAGTGGCGCTTGCAGTCGTACTGCCTGCTCTTTGGGCAGTGATGACAAATAGCAGATGTTGATTGTTGCTTAACACAGCGGCAGGGATCGAATTAATCAGCGTTAGTGACACTGAGTTTCCGGACTGTAGCAGTGCAAACCACTGAGAGTCGCCTGCGAAAAAGAGAAATTAGCAATTTATGTCCCCCTCGTCGTATATTAAACACTTTTTTTAACAAATTATAAATGTTGTATGAATTGGATAAAATCCACAGTTTTTAATGAATAAATACACACCTCCCTCGAGCGCAAACGAAACGTTTTCGTCGAAGCCTGCAGATAGGGATACAGGGGTGGCAAAGGAAAGGCCACCTTCTTCGGAGTAGGTGCCTGTGTAGAAAGCTTCGTTGAAAATAAGTTCAACGGCTGCTGGAGCATCCTCACGTACGAACTCAAACACTATCGTGGCATATGCCGTCATGGCGGGGGGCGCTGACGCTCTGATGTCGAGCCATGTGAAGCCATTTTCAGGTATCGACTGTTCTGGGATAGCAGTCTGTAGAGTGATCGAAACGACAGGACCCACAGATGTTATTCGGAAGTAGCTTGCCAATTCTGAAATACGAGTGTTGTTGAGTGCCACGAAAATATAGGTAAGTAATTAAGAATAGGTTATAATTGTATCCTTACCGCCCGATATTGTGAACGTAACAGCCTCGGTGTACCCCTCACTCAGGGTTATGGGTTGTATGTTTGGTATGTTATTTTCGATTGTGCCAACGTAGGTGACTCGGTCAAAGCCAAGTACATTATTTTCCGAATATTCTGAACAGAGAAACAAATAATAATTTTAAACATTTGTCAAACTTGCTACTAATTACAGAGTAAGAATAACCAATGTCCAATGCGTTCGTACCATCTTGGAGGGAAATGATAATAGTGGCGCTTGCAGTCGTACTGCCTGCTCTCTGGGCAGTGATGACAAATAGCAGATGTTGATTGTTGCTTAACACAGCGGCAGGGATCGAATTAATCAGCGTTAGTGACACTGAGTTTCCGGACTGTAGCAGTGCAAACCACTGAGAGTCGCCTGCGAAAAAGAGAAATTAGCAATTTAAGTCCCCCTCGTTGTATATTAAACACTTTTTTTTAACATATTATAAATGTAGTATGAATTGGATTAAATCCACTGTTTTTAATAAATAAATACACACCACCCTCGAGCGCAAACGAAACGTTTTCGTCGAAGCCTGCAGATAGGGATACAGGGGTGGCAAAGGAAAGGCCACCTTCTTCGGTGTAGGTGCCTGTGTAGAAAGCTTCGTTGAAAATAAGTTCAACGGCTGCTGGAGCATCCTCACGTACGAACTCAAACACTATCGTGGCATATGCCGTCATGGCGGGGGGCGCTGACGCTCTGATGTCGAGCCATGTGAAGCCATTTTCAGGTATCGACTGTTCTGGGATAGCAGTCTGTAGAGTGATCGAAACGACAGGACCCACAGATGTTATTCGGAAGTAGCTTGCCAATTCTGAAATACGAGTGTTGTTGAGTGCCACGAAAATATAGGTAAGTAATTAAGAATAGGTTATAATTGTATACTTACCGCCCGATATTGTGAACGTAACAGCCTCGGTGTACCCCTCACTCAGGGTTATGGGTTGTATGTTTGGTATGTTATTTTCGATTGTGCCAACGTAGGTGACTCGGTCAAAGCCAAGTATATTATTTTCCGAATATTCTGAACAGAGAAACAAATAATAATTTTAAACATTTGTCAAACATGCTACTAATTACAGAGTAAGTATAACCAATGTCCAATGCGTTCGTACCATCTTGGAGGGAAATGATAATAGTGGCGCTTGCAGTCGTACTGCCTGCTCTTTGGGCAGTGATGACAAATAGCAGATGTTGATTGTTGCTTAACACAGCGGCAGGGATCGAATTAATCAGCGTTAGTGACACTGAGTTTCCGGACTGTAGCAGTGCAAACCACTGAGAGTCGCCTGCGAAAAAGAGAAATTAGCAATTTATGTCCCCCTCGTCGTATATTAAACACTTTTTTTAACAAATTATAAATGTTGTATGAATTGGATAAAATCCACAGTTTTTAATGAATAAATACACACCTCCCTCGAGCGCAAACGAAACGTTTTCGTCGAAGCCTGCAGATAGGGATACAGGGGTGGCAAAGGAAAGGCCACCTTCTTCGGAGTAGGTGCCTGTGTAGAAAGCTTCGTTGAAAATAAGTTCAACAGCTGCTGGAGCATCCTCACGTACGAACTCAAACACTATCGTGGCATATGCCGTCATGGCGGGGGGCGCTGTCGCTCTGATGTCGAGCCATGTGAAGCCATTTTCAGGTATCGACTGTTCTGGGATAGCAGTCTGTAGAGTGATCGAAACGACAGGACCCACAGATGTTATTCGGAAGTAGCTTGCCAATTCTGAAATACGAGTGTTGTTGAGTGCCACGAAAATATAGGTAAGTAATTAAGAATAGGTTATAATTGTATCCTTACCGCCCGATATTGTGAACGTAACAGCCTCGGTGTACCCCTCACTCAGGGTTATGGGTTGTATGTTTGGTATGTTATTTTCGATTGTGCCAACGTAGGTGACTCGGTCAAAGCCAAGTACATTATTTTCCGAATATTCTGAACAGAGAAACAAATAATAATTTTATACATTTGTCAAACTTGCTACTAATTACAGAGTAAGAATAACCTATGTCCAATGCGTTCGTACCATCTTGGAGGGAAATGATAATAGTGGCGCTTGCAGTCGTACTGCCTGCTCTTTGGGCAGTGATGACAAATAGCAGATGTTGATTGTTGCTTAACACAGCGGCAGGGATCGAATTAATCAGCGTTAGTGACACTGAGTTTCCGGACTGTAGCAGTGCAAACCACTGAGAGTCGCCTGCGAAAAAGAGAAATTAGCAATTTATGTCCCCCTCGTCGTATATTAAACACTTTTTTTTAACAAATTATAAATGTTGTATGAATTGGATAAAATCCACTGTTTTTAATGAATAAATACACACCTCCCTCGAGCGCAAACGAAACGTTTTCGTCGAAGCCTGCAGATAGGGATACAGGGGTGGCAAAGGAAAGGCCACCTTCTTCGGAGTAGGTGCCTGTGTAGAAAGCTTCGTTGAAAATAAGTTCAACGGCTGCTGGAGCATCTTCACGTACGAACTCAAACACTATCGTGGCATATGCCGTCATGGCGGGGGGCGCTGACGCTCTGATGTCGAGCCATGTGAAGCCATTTTCAGGTATCGACTGTTCTGGGATAGCAGTCTGTAGAGTGATCGAAACGACAGGACCCACAGATGTTATTCGGAAGTAGCTTGCCAATTCTGAAATACGAGTGTTGTTGAGTGCCACGAAAATATAGGTAAGTAATTAAGAATAGGTTATAATTGTATCCTTACCGCCCGATATTGTGAACGTAACAGCCTCGGTGTACCCCTCACTCAGGGTTATGGGTTGTATGTTTGGTATGTTATTTTCGATTGTGCCAACGTAGGTGACTCGGTCAAAGCCAAGTACATTATTTTCCGAATATTCTGAACAGAGAAACAAATAATAATTTTATACATTTGTCAAACTTGCTACTAATTACAGAGTAAGAATAACCTATGTCCAATGCGTTCGTACCATCTTGGAGGGAAATGATAATAGTGGCGCTTGCAGTCGTACTGCCTGCTCTTTGGGCAGTGATGACAAATAGCAGATGTTGATTGTTGCTTAACACAGCGGCAGGGATCGAATTAATCAGCGTTAGTGACACTGAGTTTCCGGACTGTAGCAGTGCAAACCACTGAGAGTCGCCTGCGAAAAAGAGAAATTAGCAATTTATGTCCCCCTCGTCGTATATTAAACACTTTTTTTTAACAAATTATAAATGTTGTATGAATTGGATAAAATCCACTGTTTTTAATGAATAAATACACACCTCCCTCGAGCGCAAACGAAACGTTTTCGTCGAAGCCTGCAGATAGGGATACAGGGGTGGCAAAGGAAAGGCCACCTTCTTCGGAGTAGGTGCCTGTGTAGAAAGCTTCGTTGAAAATAAGTTCAACGGCTGCTGGAGCATCTTCACGTACGAACTCAAACACTATCGTGGCATATGCCGTCATGGCGGGGGGCGCTGACGCTCTGATGTCGAGCCATGTGAAGCCATTTTCAGGTATCGACTGTTCTGGGATAGCAGTCTGTAGAGTGATCGAAACGACAGGACCCACAGATGTTATTCGGAAGTAGCTTGCCAATTCTGAAATACGAGTGTTGTTGAGTGCCACGAAAATATAGGTAAGTAATTAAGAATAGGTTATAATTGTATACTTACCGCCCGATATTGTGAACGTAACAGCCTCGGTGTACCCCTCACTCAGGGTTATGGGTTGTATGTTTGGTATGTTATTTTCGATTGTGCCAACGTAGGTGACTCGGTCAAAGCCAAGTATATTATTTTCCGAATATTCTGAACAGAGAAACAAATAATAATTTTAAACATTTGTCAAACATGCTACTAATTACAGAGTAAGTATAACCAATGTCCAATGCGTTCGTACCATCTTGGAGGGAAATGATAATAGTGGCGCTTGCAGTCGTACTGCCTGCTCTTTGGGCAGTGATGACAAATAGCAGATGTTGATTGTTGCTTAACACAGCGGCAGGGATCGAATTAATCAGCGTTAGTGACACTGAGTTTCCGGACTGTAGCAGTGCAAACCACTGAGAGTCGCCTGCGAAAAAGAGAAATTAGCAATTTATGTCCCCCTCGTCGTATATTAAACACTTTTTTTTAACAAATTATAAATGTTGTATGAATTGGATAAAATCCACAGTTTTTAATGAATAAATACACACCTCCCTCGAGCGCAAACGAAACGTTTTCGTCGAAGCCTGCAGATAGGGATACAGGGGTGGCAAAGGAAAGGCCACCTTCTTCGGAGTAGGTGCCTGTGTAGAAAGCTTCGTTGAAAATAAGTTCAACAGCTGCTGGAGCATCCTCACGTACGAACTCAAACACTATCGTGGCATATGCCGTCATGGCGGGGGGCGCTGTCGCTCTGATGTCGAGCCATGTGAAGCCATTTTCAGGTATCGACTGTTCTGGGATAGCAGTCTGTAGAGTGATCGAAACGACAGGACCCACAGATGTTATTCGGAAGTAGCTTGCCAATTCTGAAATACGAGTGTTGTTGAGTGCCACGAAAATATAGGTAAGTAATTAAGAATAGGTTATAATTGTATCCTTACCGCCCGATATTGTGAACGTAACAGCCTCGGTGTACCCCTCACTCAGGGTTATGGGTTGTATGTTTGGTATGTTATTTTCGATTGTGCCAACGTAGGTGACTCGGTCAAAGCCAAGTACATTATTTTCCGAATATTCTGAACAGAGAAACAAATAATAATTTTATACATTTGTCAAACTTGCTACTAATTACAGAGTAAGAATAACCTATGTCCAATGCGTTCATACCATCTTGGAGGGAAATGATAATAGTGGCGCTTGCAGTCGTACTGCCTGCTCTTTGGGCAGTGATGACAAATAGCAGATGTTGATTGTTGCTTAACACAGCGGCAGGGATCGAATTAATCAGCGTTAGTGACACTGAGTTTCCGGACTGTAGCAGTGCAAACCACTGAGAGTCGCCTGCGAAAAAGAGAAATTAGCAATTTATGTCCCCCTCGTCGTATATTAAACACTTTTTTTTAACAAATTATAAATGTTGTATGAATTGGATAAAATCCACTGTTTTTAATGAATAAATACACACCTCCCTCGAGCGCAAACGAAACGTTTTCGTCGAAGCCTGCAGATAGGGATACAGGGGTGGCAAAGGAAAGGCCACCTTCTTCGGAGTAGGTGCCTGTGTAGAAAGCTTCGTTGAAAATAAGTTCAACGGCTGCTGGAGCATCCTCACGTACGAACTCAAACACTATCGTGGCATATGCCGTCATGGCGGGGGGCGCTGACGCTCTGATGTCGAGCCATGTGAAGCCATTTTCAGGTATCGACTGTTCTGGGATAGCAGTCTGTAGAGTGATCGAAACGACAGGACCCACAGATGTTATTCGGAAGTAGCTTGCCAATTCTGAAATACGAGTGTTGTTGAGTGCCACGAAAATATAGGTAAGTAATTAAGAATAGGTTATAATTGTATACTTACCGCCCGATATTGTGAACGTAACAGCCTCGGTGTACCCCTCACTCAGGGTTATGGGTTGTATGTTTGGTATGTTATTTTCGATTGTGCCAACGTAGGTGACTCGGTCAAAGCCAAGTATATTATTTTCCGAATATTCTGAACAGAGAAACAAATAATAATTTTAAACATTTGTCAAACATGCTACTAATTACAGAGTAAGTATAACCAATGTCCAATGCGTTCGTACCATCTTGGAGGGAAATGATAATAGTGGCGCTTGCAGTCGTACTGCCTGCTCTTTGGGCAGTGATGACAAATAGCAGATGTTGATTGTTGCTTAACACAGCGGCAGGGATCGAATTAATCAGCGTTAGTGACACTGAGTTTCCGGACTGTAGCAGTGCAAACCACTGAGAGTCGCCTGCGAAAAAGAGAAATTAGCAATTTATGTCCCCCTCGTCGTATATTAAACACTTTTTTTTAACAAATTATAAATGTTGTATGAATTGGATAAAATCCACAGTTTTTAATGAATAAATACACACCTCCCTCGAGCGCAAACGAAACGTTTTCGTCGAAGCCTGCAGATAGGGATACAGGGGTGGCAAAGGAAAGGCCACCTTCTTCGGAGAAGGTGCCTGTGTAGAAAGCTTCGTTGAAAATAAGTTCAACGGCTGCTGGAGCATCCTCACGTACGAACTCAAACACTATCGTGGCATATGCGGTTATAGCTGAAGGAGCTGTCGCTGTGATGTCGAGCATTGTAAAACCGTTTTCGGGTATCGATAGTTCTGGTATTGCAGTATTTAAAACGACTGTTACAATGGGACCTGTAGTCGTCATCTGGAAATATTCAGCCATTTCTGAAACGTAATATAATAATACATATTCCGGAATATTATCCCACACGGCCATCTGATCCCAAATTAAGCTTGTATGGAAACCAGATAACTGATATACCTACTATATTTGTACCATCACAACTTTTTTTCTGAATAGGTACATAGTTATATTTTTATTTTCTCTCAGGTCCAGATGATAGGAGATTACTGTCACAAATGTTTGAAGTTCATAAATAAAGTTGTTGTTCGTGGTCGTGGTTCGATTATCACCACTATATACGTATATATTTTGAAGTAGGTTGTGGGTAGTATATTTCTTAGATATTGATGATAACGGCAATAAGATGGACGTTTAAGAAAATCTAGGGTTTGATATTTATTTATTTGTATGTATTACTATAGTTTATATGTAGGTGAAAACTTTAAAATCGTTTGCCAATATTGTAATAGTTTTAAAATTTGCTTACCACCGCTTAAAATAAACTCTACATTATCTGTATATCCATCGGTTAGAATTATTTGTTGCAATGAAGCCATATCGTTTTGGATAGAGCCAATGTAATTCACTCTTTCGAAGCCCAGTATTGTCACGTTTGGTATATCTGAAATATAAAAATAATTGAGATGTGTCAAGGGACACCCGGATGGAACGAAGATACGCATTGGAATTGACCAAAACGCTGAGTTTAGGTCCAGTATTGAGAAAAACTTGCGATCTCTCGTCTTACTATAAGGTCTTCAATAAAAGATCAAGACTGTGCTAATAATGACTAATTATACTAATTTATAAATGGAACAGAATTTTAAACATGTTGTATGTAGCCTTTAAATAAATTATGAAAAAAACAAACCCAATAATAAACCATATCATTTAAATTTCGGAAAAAAGTGTCGTTATAACTTTTCGTATGAATTTTTTTCCGTTTTGTTCACAAGGCGCGATAAGGAACTTCGTTCCAAAATATTTTGTAGATTCCTTAAAGAGGAAAGATTTGTATGTAAGTATGTTTTTTACTCATTCATGCAAAATCCACTAAATGGATATGGATAAAACTTGGCACATAGATAGAGCACATCCTGGAATAACATATAGGCTACTTTCTATCCCGGGAAAATGTGATATCCCTTAGGAAAGCGGGTAAAACCGCGGGGGACAGCTAGTATTTTAATATTTAAAGGTCTTACCCTGTATTAGAGATATTACTATGGTTGCTGTTGCACTGCGTCCAGAACTTTGGGCTTCAATATTAAATATTAGCTGATGGTAAATGTCCAATAAATTTGTTGGTAAAGGACTTATTAATATAATTGAAATATAATCTCCCAAGTAAACTATTTCAAATAGTTCATTATATCCTAAAAAATAATAACGTTTAAATTATGTTAATTGGACAATGACAACGATAAAAAAATATGAGCGATTTTAATTCGGTCTAAAAGACTTATGTTCAACACATTTCTGAGATGACTGACACACTGTCATGGCCGTGACGAAAGTCGAGTATTTGAATGCTTCCATGAACTTGATCTTTCTATAAGGGAAGATCGGGGTAACATAGTACGGAGGAGAACAACAACTCAAAAAAAATTCGTCAATCACCTATCGGTGTTTTATGGCAGGTCCACTTGAAGTCCTGTTTTATTAAGACTTTGAGACCTACGGCTACGTCATCATTACATAAAACACAAGCCTATTTGTACCGTAAAAATTAAGAATTACCTCCCGAAAGTGAAAACTGAACAGCTTCAGTTGTTTCATATCTTAATCTAATCTGTTCATTAAAATTAAAACCACTGCTTTCCGAGTATAAGCCAACGTAATAAGTCTCCTCGAATGCAAGTGTGACCTCAGATTCAGTCGACGTTATGAGTTCCAGAATAATTGAAGTATGAGCTCGAGTATTTTCAACATGCACTTGTAAGGTAAATACCAATATATTATTTGCCTCCAGTACTTCAGCCGGCAGCACCCTTGTTAGTTGTATCGTGAATATTCCATCCTGATTCGTTAGCTGGAAGAAATCCGAGTAATCTAAAAAGGACTAGAAAATCCACTAATATAATATATTCAACAATAAAGCATACGAGTCATTTAATATTAAACCATACCTCCTAAAAGCGAATAGGTCACATAGTTCGAATAGCCCTCTTCAAGTCTTATTGCTTCTAAGGTCAAATTACTATTTTCAATATATCCCGTGTAGAAGTCTCTTGTAAATCTCAGTGGTGTATCTATGGACATATCTAAAATAATCGGTTTAAATATTAGGCTAATGTAACTTACCAGTCATAAAATGTGACTAGAAATAAAAGATTTTATATATTTAATAAAATTAATGACGTACAACACTTTAAGTGCCGTCTCCAGGAGCACTGCCTTCTGGCCCTTGATCAAGCCATCTAAGGCGGTCTTAATAACCAGAGATGCCACCTGTAATTAACCGGCTCCCTTACCTTTTCATCCAAAACTCAGTATTAAAAGTGCAATGCTTCACGGTGGAAATGGGTCAGGTGGTAGAACTTCCCCAGACGAACTCGCACTAAAAGCACTACTACTCACAACACTTACCTACTGATAAATATATTCTTAGCAACAACTATTTAAAGTGTGGTTTTCGTTCTTAATTTATTATAATTAGAATAACCTGTAATTGAGATTACAACAGCAGCTTGCCCGGGTAGACTTCCGGGCTTTTCAGCAACAATTGAAAAGACAAAATGGCTTTTATCCGAAATATTTGGTGCACTATCCGGTCTAACTGCAAGAGTCAAACTATTTTGCACGTTTTGTTGAACGATTATAAACCACTGTGAATCATCTGGAAAAAAAAATTGTTGTTATGAAATGCAGGTACATATTAAAATATCTATATATATAAATATATCTTTGAGGATATAGGCAAGCGTTTGGTCTTAGCCTCTGGGGACTTGAGAGCCAGGGATATTTTTGACCAGAGACTAAGCTTAACCATCCTACGGGGCAACGCCGCTAGTATCATGGGTACCATGGAGCATTTAGAGGACCTTTTATTTTAGCAAAATTTTCGGTCTTGTTTTATTAGTGTACTTAATATAGTAACTAATGTCATTTTAAGTGCTTTTATATATAAGGAAAATAGGGTTCCTTTGACCTTAAATCTACTGAACATGTTGGGATGGGACTGCTACCATTCGACGCGGATTTTTTCCTTGGCTATATTATGATATCGATAAATGCGGGTGAAAACGCGCGGGACAACTTGTAAATCTATACTAATATATAAAGCTGAAGAGTTTGTTTGTTTGTTTGCTTGAATGCGTTAATCTCAGGAATTACTGGTCCGATTTGAAAAAAAAATTGAGTGTATGGGCTATCTAAGCCTCTATATCTATTTATCGAGGAAAGCTATAGGCTATATAATATCACGCTACAACCAATAGGTGCTGAGCATCGAAGGAAAATGTGGCAAAAATGGGAAAAAATATTCATTTTTAGAGCTTCTGTTGCGTGCCCTGCGTAAACGGTTAATATTATTATAAAGAGATTATAGTCTGCAAAAGCCTTCTTTTTATCCCGGGAGTATGTAACATCCCCTGGGAACGCGAGTGAAACCGCGGGGGACATTTAGTAAATATATATGACCAACTCACCGCCTGATAAAGTAAATGTAACGGATTCATTAAATCCTTGTATTAATTCAATAGTGCCATCGAATATTAATCCGTTTTCTTCCGAATATTCTCCAGTGTAAAAAGCTCGTTCGAACAAAGGTGTTAGTATATGTGGTTCGGTATCTTTTGATATTTCAATGATCAATGTCGTAAAACCAGTAACTGCTTCAGGATATGAAGCTGCTAAATTTAATATAATGAATACCTCCTCATTTATCACTTCAGCTGGTATTCCAGTCGTTTGTATATTTAATACGTTGTTTACTATTGATAGTGTGAAGTATGAGGCGTAATCTGCAATTGGTAATTGAGTAAGTATCTCTTAAAAATTGGTAAAGTAATTTTATTTCTTGGTATTTTTCCATGCAGTATGGTTTTCGCGAAATACCTCCAGTCATATCCACATGAATCGTATCAGAATGTTCCCCAGTAAGTCTAATAGCAGGAATTTGCAGTTCTCCGTTATGGAGTGTCCCGACATAACTGCTTTCCTCGAAACGTAGAACTATTTGTTCTGGAACATCTGGAATTAATAATATGGTGTGAAGTTAATTTTATCCATCCTTTTCATTTATTAAGTCAAAAAAAGACATGATTTTGCACTACGAGAAAAATTAAAAAGCTTACCTTTCGGCAAATCGATGAATATAGCTGATCGCGCACTTTCAGCCACAGGTTTATTAGCAATAATACTTAAAGTAAGGTGATTATTATTTTGTAATATCGTCTCCGGTATTGGGTTAAGTAAATGTATTGTTAGTGAATTTCCATTTTGTACCAACATAAAATGCGCTACTCTCTCTGAAACAATATTTACGACCATTATCCCCGAAGAGGTAGATAGAGGTGTCATTAATGACATCCACATCACACCGAAGATATTTAAAGTCCCAACGTTGCCGTTTCTCAGGTACATTATCAATCTTTTTTCTCAAAAAAAATATTTGATATCGCCTTGTACATCCTGGGAATCGAACACAGTACCTCAAGGTATATATTCATTATAACGGTTCTTAATCAACAATTATTAAAATATAATGGAATTTTCTATAATTACCTCCTTCCAACGTAAATGACACTGTTTCATCATAGCCTAATGCTAAAGAAATTTCATCCTCGAACTGTAAGCCATTCTCTTCAGTGTAAACACCACTGTAATATGGCTTACTAAATACTGGTGCTATAACATCGTATTTTATATCAATAATTATACTAGTAAATGTAGAAATCGCTCTTTCTCTTTGTGCTTCCATGTCCAACACAATAAAACTATTGGTTTGAACAATTTCATCTGGCAGTGCGTAAGACAACAATACGGATACTGTGTTACTTGAAGCCGCTAATGAGAAATAGGATGAATAATCTGAAAAAAGAATAACAGTAGTAGTTAGTATCAGACTCCGGATCATATTTTACTGTTCAGTTCCATAATTGTAAAATAACAGTGTAAATGTTCATACCACGTACAATGTCTTGGGTAGCGTAGCATGTCTTAGTAGCAAATTATGTACTATTTTTTAAACAATGTACTTTTTTTTGCTATATCTATATTTATACTATAATATTATAAAGAGGATTTTTTTTTACGAAGTATGTTTGTTACTCTTTCACGCAAAAACTACTCAACGGATATGGACGAAACTTGGCACATAGATAGAGCATATCCTGGAATAACATATAGGCTACTTTTTATCCCGGGAAAATGTGATATCCCTCGGGAACACGGGTAAAACCGTGTGGGACATTATTAATATACTAATTGCGAAAGTTTGTATGTACGGTGGTATGTATGTTTATTAGTCTTTGAGGCAAAAACTACCAAACGGATTTGGATGAAAATTGGCACATATATAGAAAATAACCTGGAATAACATAGGATACTTTTTGTGCCGAAAAAATGTTACTTCTCTCGGAAACGCGGGTGAAACCGCGGGGACAGCTAGTTCTTTATAATTTTAGATATAGGGTGGAATATTCTAATAAAAATAACTTTCAATGGAAATTTATTTGACCAGGACACATTTGTAAAGGTCTTTCTAGTTTGAGTTTTGTTATATTTATAGAAAATTTGAATGTGACCCATTATTTTAATCGATAAAACGATAATTGTTAACTATTATTAGCTGCTAAAAAAATGTTACGGTACTACAAACTGTGCATCTGGTGGGTTTTTTTTAAGACCTTACCTCCGGTTAATAAAAATTCAGTGCCTTCTGCATACCCTGTGTCTAGTACTATGTTCTCCAATGACAGGTTGTTATCTTCAATTAAACCAATGTAATTCTTTTGACCAAACCTCATCACGGCGTGTTCTGTTAATTCTGAAAATTTTATCATTTTATTAACCTCAATACTTGTAATGTATTTTTCCACAAATTACCCAAAATAATGTTATTTACTATTAAGGTTTTGAGGTTAGATTTAGTTATAACTAATTATTAAAAAAGGTGCTTTCTTACCTGATGGAAACCTTATTAAGATGGCGGCGTTAGCGCCGACAGTCAAATCTTTTTCCGCTCGGATTGTAAAAGACAAAACTTTTTCGTTAAAAATTACTTCTTCTGGAATGGCTGACTGTACAGACAATATAACGCTATTTCCTGTATTACTTATTGTAAAATATTGTGAATGCTCTGAAAATGTAATATATGTTATACTTGGAATATCTTCTATATTATATCATCACTACATAGTATAAAACAAAGTCGCTTTCTCTGTCCCTATATCCCTATGTACGCTTAAATCTTTAAAAAACGCAACGGATTTTGATGCGGTTTTAATAGATAGAGTGATTGAAGAGGAAGGTTTTTATGTATAATACATGTGACATCCCACGGGAATGCGGGTAAAACCGCGGAGGACAGCTAGTATATATATAAATACGGCAAATAGGGTTCGTTTGACGCACCATCACCTCAAAACTACTGAACATATCGGGATGACACTGCTACTAATCAACGCAAAATTTTTCATACATGGTTATAGCCTATATTTGATATCGATAAATGCGGTTAAAGCCGTGGGGCACAGATAGTTGTAATATATAATATGTATATATTACACAAGTTACCTGTACCTACTTAAAAACCGTAATATGATGTAAGATAAAAATTATAACAGTTGGCTTGGTGGTTCTCTGGCGCTCTGACTGCCAAATCGAAGGTCGCGGGTTCGATTCCCACCCAGGACAAACATTTGTGTGCATGAACATTGTAGTATATCAGTTATCTGGTTTCCATAGTACAAGCTCTGCTTAGTTTGGGACCAGATGGCCGTGTGTAAAGTATGTCCCGGGATATTATTATTTATAGTTATAATATATGTTATACATGGAATATAGTATGTATATATTATATAATATACGAGTATATATTTTATACAAATTACTTGTACCTATCTAATAACTTTATTATTATGTGTAAAAGCTTGTTAACATATTGAATTAACAATCTTCCTTACCTCCTTCGATCCGGAATGTAACAGTCGCATCGTAGCCCTGAACCAAATTAATATTTTCAATTTCAATATTTCCTGAGGTTCTAGTATAAATTCCATTGAATATATTCTGGTTAAATATCGGCGTAGTCGAATCTTCTTTTATTATTTTAAGAAGTATGGTAACACTGATTGGAATCGAATTTAGTCCGGATGCAGTAAGTGTCAAGAGTATATTATTATTTGCTGTTATGAAATCTGCAGGAAGTTCTGTTGCTAGTTGTACGGATACTTGATTCTGCATGTGTGATACTGTGAAATAGCTCGCAAGATCTGAAACGTGATGAAATATTAATTAACACATTACAATCACTAATATTATACAGGATTGTGCATGTCACAATATTGGTGTCCATTGAGATTCTCTGTTGCAATATTAGTAAGTCCAACATAGAAAAAATACGGACAATTGTAATTCTGACTCACAAGTTCTGCACTGTTCCGTACAAGTTTACAATGTTTTAAATATTTACCACATTACAAAATTAATAAAAAAATTGCATCCCCCCCCCAACTATAAATATAGCATATCAAAATATAACTCAAATATGATAAAAGACTGAGTAATAGAAATCTTTCTCTCCATATTTAAAATGTATATGTATATCCCATGGAATTTGGAAAATGTATAGTAAACCGACACGCGAGATAAAAAAAACTAATAAAATAAAATAAAATATATATGTTCTACAAAACCAAACCTTCTTAGACAGAGTCTATAATAATGAGGTATTGGAGAAAACATTCAATAGCAGCTGCATAGAGTGGACACCCACGTCTGTAACGTCGGGAAAGTGCCCGTGATCTTCAGCTTATTATCATGCATAACCAGCTACAACCTCTTTCCATACAAAATATGTTTATGCTTTAAATTATTTTTTTATTCGATTCAAAGGCTATTGTAGTCTATTTGAGTACAGCTTACAATTATTAATAATGAGATTTTTATGCATACACATCAAATAAATATCCTGGGGCATTCTTTTTACACAGCCATCAAATTCTAAACTAAGCGGAGCTTGTACTATGAAAACCAGATAACTGATATACGACAAATACTAATTTTTTAAAATATATATTTACACTTAGACACAGAACAAACAGACATGTTCATGCACACAAATGTTTGTTCTGGGTGGGAATCGATCCCACCTACGGCCAGGCAACTAGGGTCTCTAACTGCCAAGCCAACTGGCCTATCATGTCTAAACAAATTGCCTCATGAAGATATTGTTACAAAATCACAGAGAGAATACAGTTAAATATTATTATTATGGAAGTAAATGAAACTTACCGCCAGTGAGAGCAAAATTCACATTTTCATCGTAACCCACGCTCAGTATTATCGTCTCAAGTATTAATACGTTATCCCGCACGCTCCCTTTATAAGTTGGTGCTTCAAAATTCAATTCTCTGGCTGTAATCATATAATAGCATATTGTGCAGCAAACGTTTTATCATATTACCTGTGGGTTGGAAATTCGGGCTAAATTATGTGATAAATATTACGTGTGTAAAGTAAATATGTACTTACAAAATAAAACATACCCATGCATTTTAAACTCACCAGGAAGTAGCAGGTATCATAGAAATAACAACTGTGCATTGTTTTAAATATTACTTAATTGAAAAAATAGTGAAATATGTGCCTAACAATACTTACAATATGACAAACTGTGGTTTTCGTTACGTTCGTGTGGTAATTAATAAATTATGTAATAAATATAATTAAAAATATCTTATGTGTAAAATTAATTAATCTTAATGCTAAATAAATATTCCGATAAAATTATACTGTTTCTAATACTATTGATGCATGATTGAAATGGCTTCATTTATGGAATAAAAAAATATTATTTTGTCTGAAAATCTGTTTCATAAGTCAATTATACAAACCGCCTATGAAAGTATAATACACATAATAACATTATCATGAGCCACAGATAAAGCAAAGTCTTCCTGATATATAGGTACCTACTATTAATCTTTAACAAAAATACATTATTTTGCAATTCAGGTTTCTGCCTTAATTTTAAATATCTTTTTTTGAATTATAAAAAAGGTACTTACATGACCATAACAAATGTTAGACTATAACATCTAAAGAGCAGTTTTTGCTAATACTTTACCTGCAGGTAGATCGATGACCACTGCCGCATTAGCACCAACAGTTCTTGGTTTAGTAGCTTTGACAGAGAGCAGGATACGTTGTTCGCTGAATAGTTCCGGAGGGATGGTTGAAGATGTCAACGTGATGACTGATGTAGTTTGAGCTATTTGAAAATAGCTAGCGTGCTCTGAAAATAATAGTGTAATTCTCCATGATCGGCAGGGCGATTGTATAATGCTCTCGTAATCGAAATTTAAGCGCATTTTCCGATACATTGACGGCCATTCATAGACATTGCTATCTCTCTCCGTGCGTAGGTGTGTGAATGAGAAAGAAATCATCCAATAGTCAATCTAGTAGCAAATCCACCTTAATTTCGATTCCGAGAGGTATTACACAATCGCCTAGCAGGTGTAAAACACCACTTTATTTGGTTCTTTGTTTACCACCTTGGCGACTTTAAGGAACGACTTACTGCAAATCCTCAATTTTTAAAGTCTTTGTGCCAATATACGGTTTTTTAAATGATTCATGTATTGAATATTGATATGAAATACATTATAATGATTCAAAAATTGATTGGAAATTCGAAAATTCTGTTAATTAACTTACCTCCGTCTAAGCTAACGGATACTGTTTCATCGTACCCTTGGACGATTACAATTTGCGGAATACTTAATCCTGTTGTAGAGTCATAAGTTCCGGTAAAAATAGGACTATTGAAAACTGGTGTAAGATTATCGTCCTTGATTATTTCCAGCGTGACTATAGCTGAAGCAGAACTATGGCCATTGGAGGCAACCACTTGTAAATTTAAAAAGTTATTCTCATCGATTATATTCTCTGCAAGCGGTGTCATTGTTAGCGTTATTAGATTTCCTTGAACACTAACACTGAAATACGATGAATATTCTGAAAAAAGAGTTTAGGAGTTTAATTTTTATATCATACAGTTTCGTAATAGTATTACAAGTGCGAGTATCCTCTATTGTTATTTAATCATCGATTTAGTTTCTGGAATTTAAAGGATTTCTATATTTTCAAAGTTTTACGTATTATAAAAGAAATTATATTAAAACATTAATTCCTTGGTACTTACCGCTTATTATAGTGACGAAGAGTGAACTGATGTCATATCCTTGGCTAAGGGTCAATGGCGAGAGTTGTAGAGCATTGTTCACGATACTTCCTTCATAATGCGCCCTTTCGAATTCCAAGCTCGCCGCTGAAAACATTCACTTTGGGTAAACTTTGCAAATATCATTAAAAGTTTAATCAACTTTCATTTTATCGACGATTTCAATGAAATCCATCATAATTAAAATGTTTCACCATTCTATTACATTACCACCCGGGGCCGGTGAAAAACAGGCACATAAGACTCAACAACTTCACGTCTCAGGGGTGACAACACATTGGCGATCCTCCTGGTTTTGTAAATGTTGTTCCAGGTGGCATTTAAAAAAAATACTTCGGGAGTGCCGGCAGAAGTGAAAACGTGAACATTAACGTCGTGCATTTTTACCGTCTTACGAATTTTCGATCAGGTCACGTGTCCTGACGCGAGATAACATTTTATACCCATCCCAAGAAAATTGCTCAACGCCCCGCTAAAAAAGATTTCACTTCAAAAATTATGTCTAAGAGATTCTTAATAAATAATTATACCTTCAGGGAGCAGTACAATAATAGTAGCAGTATCACCAGTAGTGTACTCTCTTGAAGCTCGTACAACTAGGATAATTTGAGTTTGCATCATTACCTCCGTTGGCAATTGTGTTTCAACCGAAATAGATATTTGATTACCATTATCAGCAAGTCCAAAGTTACGTGAATATTCTGAAATATCAACAGAAATCTTCTTGTTTGATTATGTTAAGGCTTATAGGTATGTGTGCTGGGAATTATAATCAATAACCCAGTACAGTACTATCGCGTGTAAAATATAATGTAGTATATAATAGGTGACAAGTTATACAATATATACAGGTATATACATGCTGCAAAAATACTAAATATAGTACAATTTTATTTTGTAATTCAAATTATACCTATTTGACCAGACAGCATTATTAAAAAGCCATTTTTATATATTTTATTGCAATCATAAACTACCCTAAGTTTTCCAAATTAAAGTAAACTCTTTATTATGACGAATTTAAATATTTAAAAGCCTTTTCTATAAATTTTATCACAACCATAAAAAATATTTATATTTCCATGTGAACACAATTTTTTTAGTATATTACCTCCTTCCAAGCTAAATAAAACTTGATTATCGTGGCCCTGTTGAAGAGTTATTATGTCATGTACAATAAGGCGATGATCATTCGTGTAATTTGCAAAGTAAAAGGGTTGTGAAAACACCGGTTCCTCAGGAAATTCAAATTCTGAATCACCAATTATCGTTACTGTCGCAGTTGTTGACCGACGCGGATCACCAGTAAGATCCAAATCCTGTCAAAGAGTAGATAAAATTACAAAAGTACAAAAGAAGTACAAAATTATAAATAATTTATAAATTGATTTGTAATAACCAAATCTACGTACCGTAGCAGTTATTCTTAAAGTGATTGGCTCAGGTATCGATCGTATGAATGATGTAGTCTTTAATGAAGCTTTGAACTCCTTCGCTACAGTTGAAGACGCAGCATCGTATTCAATCATAAAGTATTCATTATCTTCAATTTCATAATCTATTCTCTGCGTAGTAAGATCAATATCTCTGACGGTAATATCGTTGAGGCATCCAGTTACCAGGAATCCAGGTGGAACGGGAGGAGCAATAGTAAACTCGTAAGTACTAGACGGCATGAATTGTGGTGCGTTGTTGTTTGTGTCTATTATATTCATTAAAAATACCTGTACATAATAACAAAATTCTCAGCACATTATGAATCACCTACGATAAAATTAATCCATATAATACGATAATTCAGTACATTGGGGAATACCCTTTATTGCGGGCACTTAGGTCATCGATATTAGCAAAACAGAATTGAGAGAAGTAACTTTCCTTTAATGGGTATTGAGGGAACTTCGTAGTGTTTTAGCATGTAAAGATTTAAGAGTTACCTACCAATGTGCTCGTTCCTCCTCCAGTGCATCTAAATATGGTTGTAAAAGAAAATGACTGCGCCGTTTCATTTTCTTCATAGTTTGCGAAGGCAGCATTAGTAACTATATTGAATTGTGAGTCAGTAAAGGAAACATCTAAGTATGGTCCACCATTAAGTCCTTCGAAAAAATTAACACTATTAATTCCTGAAAGAAAAAAATAATAACTTTATAATTGGTTAAAGATCACTATTTTTAATATGGGAAGACTTAATTACTTTCCACAAACAGCCTGAATCCACTCGTAAGTTGAAATGGTGGAAATCCCGGAAAAGTTCTTGATTAAATAAATGAAAAAGAACTCGATTCGTTTATCTTTCGAAGGCTTCTCAGATTAAACGATTAAAGGTATAGGGAAATGACAAAGTTCAGTTTGCAATATAAAAAGCGGGATATTCCTAAGAGACAAATAAAAAGGGAGTGTACATACGTTCGCACGTAACAAGATATAGTGCAAAATATGAATTAGGTAGGTACATTCGGCGAAAGCAGTTTCATCCTTAGTAAATTTAATTATATTAGCCATCTTATCACAATATAAAATTGCGTAATATTTAGAAATCCTGATGAAGTGGTAAGAGTGGTTTTACATTTCAAATAAAAGCATTTCGTTGATTGCTCTATTCAAATCTCTTTGAATAACGGATCTTAAGTCATATTATTATTAACTCTACATCCGCTTGTAACCTTGTACTTCCAAACATAGGTACTTTATTAGGTTTTTAAAGTATTTTTTACTTTATCTTTTCTTATCGGTAAATGTACCGGATGCATTATTCATAATTTTCATTCAATCTACAGTAGCGATCTAGTATTATGTGTTTTTATGAAACAAAGACTCTACTAACATTTTAGTTCGCGGCTGATATCATAATTTCGGCATACATTGACAAGTTTTTAATACGACTTTAATGAAATTGTAATTAAGGGAAGCAATGGATAGTATAATTATTACTAGTACCAACCTTCGATGTTTGATGTGCTTCTACTGTAAACACTTCCCCTATAGGTGTCTAAAATACTTTCAGACACAGGTAGAAGCCAATTCGTTATTCCATCAATTTGGCATCCTGAAAATGAAAAACATATGTGTATTCTAAGCACTTGCCTAGTGTAGCAATAATTAATTAACATGGCCCATATAATAAAGTTAATTAAATGGAATGAAAGAACATTATGTTACTAAATGAAACTGTAATGTTAGGTTAGTATATACAATTAAATAATGTTAGGTTTTGATGCATATTGACAAAGCTATTAAATATCCTGGGACATTTTATACACACAACCATCTGGTCCCAAACTAAGCGGAACGTATACTATGGAAACCAGATAACAGATAACTTTTTATTTTTAAAAATACATACTTATGTAGATATTTACACCCAAACAAACAGAAATGTTCAGACACGCAAATGTTTGTCCAGGTTGGGAATCGAACCCGCGACCTGCGACTTGGTAGCTAACCACCAAACCAACAGGCCTATTATTTGATGACTCTAATGTTGAAAATGTTAATTTACATTTACATACAATGTGTTTTTATGCAATGAAAACTGCTACAATGTCATTAGAAGGTAAGGTTTTCAAGTTACACGTTTTGTGAGAAATACTGTTATTGGGAGCCCTTTATTATCGCATCTAATTCTTATCTAGGAATATATGACAGTGCTTTAAAAAAGTGTAATTTTGCACAGGAGTTACTTTTATAGCGTAGGGGTGCACTAAGAAAGGATTGTTGAAAATTCACCCCCTAATGTAAAACGGGGGTACAAAATTTGTATGAAAGAATGTGTTTTCTTGGTCTGATCAACTTCAAACTAAACGCGAGTAAAACCGCAGGGGATAGCTAGTTTATTATAAATAAGTCTTACCTTTGGTGAGGTAGAAAGTTGCGAATATAATTCCAAATAACAGATGTGTTCTACGCCCCATATTTTTCACGTGTTACGGGTCTACCTTTGTAAACACTGACATTCCTGAAATACGTAGGTAACAAATTATCACAATGTCATATATGATTGAAATGGGAATCATTTTAGGACTAAGATTATTGAGAGCTCGCGACAAAGGATGCATCCTGGAGCTATCTATACAACGTGTTACAAAATACCCCGTAAAAATATAATTAATTATCAAGGCCAACCTACAACCCTAGTAAGCTGTCATGACAGGGAACCAGATTATTTAACAGAAAGGCCTACGTACCTATTTTACCTAATAATTGTCTACTTTAATAGTTTTCTATTTTTCATGAATAAAAATCTGTTTTTTTGGGTATGTTATACAGCGTTACTATACGGTTCCTAAATATTGTGAATGGACTCGTTATAAGGCGCCATCTAACCTCCTTTCGGCTGTATGGGTAGTTTTGTAACATCCTGTATAGGGTATTTTCAATTATATTTTATACCATAGGAATTCCAATAATAACTTACCGATAAATTTTATCTTATCCAAGTTTCTATTATGTAGCCAAACTTTAGAATGTAACAAACATGTACTGGTAATTTAATATAGACTCACACCACTTGATAACACTTACAAAACACAACGTTTACACTATAATTAAACTGCAATAATATCAATAAGTACGTCAGAATTGCTAAAAAATAGACTCACAACTGAATATTGATGACTATCGTAAAATTGATGATGATTACAATATCTATCGATTTATATCTTGGCGAGGAAATATAACGATAATACCATTATCTTGGTACGATAAGGTGAAAATGAATAAAACAATAATAATTACTGTAAAAGAGTATAATATCGATAAAACAGTAATACTTCATAAGACGCTCGTTTTAACATGAATATTTCACATACTCCTTAAAATGTAATATTTAAATCAACTATAGTGAAATGAAGTAGCCATCTAAGTCATTATTGAACAAAAATAAAAATTACCATAATTTATAAATAAACGGAATAAATGTATCAACTCCGAACTCATTTAGACCAAGTGCTGGAAAAAAAAAGCTGAAAATGAATCGCAGAAGTGCTTTCACTTGATAATTTGACGAAGACAAATCTTTAATCAGTTTAATTAAACTTCCTATCCCGAGTGGCAAGCAATCCGAATGTAATGTGGCTTAGAGCCGGCTTATACAATGGTCGGGTCAGCAGCTGGCTTTGTAACATGCGAAAGCCTGATTAGAAGGCTGTTAGTTCGCTTATTGTTTTACTATTTATACTATCTATACCCGCATAATACTGGTTTTCTTAGATTACACTTGCTATATGATAATGTAAATAGATCTGCCCGCCCATAACTTACTTTACTTTCGTTAAATCTGTTTTAACGATGAGTAAGGAAGTGCGTTGCAAAAATAGTACATTTTCGGACATTATGGACGATAAAGACTACATTGAGTTTCATGGCTAGTCTCTGAAAAATGTAAAGAATACACCTTTTATCACAGTATAAGAACCTTACAGTAGGCCGTTCGCCTTTGATTTCGAGGACTATACCGTCAGCACGCCAATCGTCTTGTCTAGACATGACGTAATACCGTAGGGTTGTCAAAGCCATATTCATATTAACTTGAAAGTCTATGTTTGTTTTTTTATAATATTTCCGTAATCTATAAAAATAAAATAACATTTTATTCGGAGTGAAGCACATCACATAAAAATGGCTGGAACGTTTTGTTTATTATATTCGTAATCGTCCGAATAAGATTTGAAGAAAAAGAAACATGTTTTTTGTTTCTAAAAATTCCAAAATGCTTTTTGAGAGGATTTATTTTAGACTCACGATTCGAAGACGCATTGCAACGCATGGCGAAAACAGCAAATAATAAAAATATTATTTTCAACTGTTACAATGGTTTTATTACAACCTATATCTATTATATAATTAAATATCCCGTGACTTTCTTTACACATCGCGATTTAATCCCAAACCAAGCAGAGCTTGAACTATGGCAACTAAATAACTGATATGTCAGTTTTCTACAACATATACTTTTTTTTTTACATTTACATTTATAGATATTTACATACACGTTATAATATATATAATTAATATACACCAATAAAACACAAAAGCTAATTCTACAGTCACTACTGTGGAGATCATTTAAATCAGCCCCCTTATTTCGCTAATACAAGCTTCGTCGGCGAGTCGGCGCACGGAGGCCTCGGAGAGCTTACCTCTCACGTTATTGCGTCATTAACGAAAGAGACAGAGCATAGAGGCCGCGACGAAACATCCTCGAAGTGTTATTTTTATTACAGAATCGAAGCCCATGCCCCGATAACATCTGTCATTCTAGTTCAAATCTAACGAATCTTACTATGTGAATTTTAGTTGAAATATGAATATCCATCTCGCGACTGGTTACAACCCCCTTGAGTAAGGCTTACGGGGGAGCTAAGCCCTTCCTACGCCCTTTACCGCAACCTACCTCACAATTGCTTCGCGTGAAAGTGTTGGCTGCTTTTGGAAAGAAATTGTTAGAATATGGTATTAATATACACTGGTACTTAAAAATAGATTATAAATAACTAGCTGTCCCTTGCGGTTTCACCCACGTTTCCTAAGTATATAAATATCCTGGGATGTAAAGTATATTTTGTTAATCTAGGATAGAAACTATCTGTACGGTGTAGTCGTACATAAATCAGCACCATCAGCGAATAGGACACGCGGTGAAATGAAGTCAGTTCTCGTACGGGCTCCACCGCAAGTACTCCTCGATGTCAATCATTTAGATATATCAAATCAGCTATATAAAACGGAATTATTTCAAAATAGCATCCTTTATTTTGTACAGTTCCCTTACCGTACAAAATTGGTCCTTCGAGCCGGATATTGATATGTGTGACGTTTCATGCAAATCCGTAAAGTAGTTTCTGCGTGAAAGAGAAACAAATATTCATACTTCCATCCTTAAAACTGCCTGTGAAATATCTGTCAAAATCGGTGGAGTAGTTTTGGAGTCCATAGGGAATTTACCCACATACGCAAATAAGATTTACTGAGATGAGTATGTCGTAAATATATTGTCAAGCTATTATTTTTTAATATAACTTTTTGTTTCACATTTTTAGCTAGACAGTGTTATTTCGCCTCATCGTCATTACAGTAGCTACCTTATAATAATAGCACACATTATTACATTCAATTGAATTACATATTTATTGAACTACTACAATCAACCTACTACAGAATTAAAAATAATGTTGTATGTATAGTGATCGTCTAATACCACGACCTTATCAATTCATTCTTCATTCTAATTATACTTACATTACGTTATAATGGTTGAAAGAATAGATAATAAATTAATTAATCATTAGAATTTTATTTTCGTAATATGAACTTTTGCTTTTTAGCCGACTTCAAAAAAGGGGGGGTTCTATGATCATCTATAGTTTAATGTGTTTAATTGGCACTACCACCTTCGGCATGCAATCAATACAGAGTAAAAAAGAAAAAATACAATTATGGTTGTGTATTTTGTGTCGACTGATATATTTGACCAAAGAGAAACAATATACGTGGGTACAAATAAATATGGTCCATAGGATTCATTACCGATTATCGATCATCAGGGAATACATAAAAAGGGCGCCCTGAGGCGAAATCGGAATAACGGCGATTACGATTTTGCCATCAATCACCGTGACCCGTGTATGGGGTTTATACCTCCCGAATATCTCGTGTACGCAGATCGAGGCACGTCCTCACTGAGCCTGACGACAATATTATCATTACTCAGATTGTAGCCATGTCCGCTCCTGGGACTCTACTCTCGTTACACAATACTCAGAACGGAATCCATTATTATTCTCGCCTGTCGTATCACCTCTACCATATCAATTGATATATCACCATTTAGCCTGATGGTTGGCTCTGCAGCATGCTAGGGCTGGTTTGGTTTGGTTTGTCTTTATGTGTACTCTGGCCATCAATAGTTTCCAAATATCTGATAATACATCATGAACTTTGGTACTAGACGTTTATAAAGGCATAATGTATCGCAGCATTTTTCGGGTTGTTCAATGTAACGAATGTAAAAAACCTAAATTACAATAATAAAATATAAACACAAATAAAATACCCACAAATATTATACGAACAGAGTTGGTAATTATATCTTGTATTTTTTTGCAATCTATAATAATAAATAAATTTCATCCCGGGACATTCTTTACACACGGCCATCTGATCCCAAACTAAGGAGATCTATGGAAACCAGATATACTACATACACTACCTACGTCTTTTTTTTCTAAATACGTTTTATATAATATTTGTATAGATATTTACACCCAGACATAGAACAAACATATATTATGTTCATGCATACAAATCTTTGTCCTGGGTGGGAATCGAACCACACAATATAATATTTTTATTTAAATTCTCACAACTCACAAAATCATATTAGTTATTTATTACCTACCATATTGTTTATCTGGCCACAGCTACTTTATTTCAGTTAGGTACTATCTTTATTACGATTAATTAATTATCATAATCGTAATCGTGTCGGCATATCAAATAGAAATTTATAGATCATTCTTGGATCTTACAATAAATAAAAGCCCGGTGAATCAGGCACTTTGATCATTTTCGTTCTAAAGTATTGTAAGTACAAATGGAAAATTGGGTTTTCAGACAAATAAACATGTATCCTTGCAGGAACATATTTGTATTTTTACTATAAAAACACTGGCCTTAATTCCCTTCGTTTCTTATTCAATTAATAAAAAAGAAATTTGAACCTATAAGTTGAATCTTTCGTAGAGAGAGACGCCTACGCCTCTCAGCCATTAAAAATATATGTATGTTCTATGTTCCGAAACAAATGAACTATAACTGTCTCAAAAAGGGCTGGTTTATGAAATGTGAGAATTATTTTGCTTTAATCTATCATAAATGTAGGCAGGTGGTGCAGCTACAGTCAGGCCACGTACCTAAAACATAACATACAATAATGTAATGTTATGTTGTGTTAAAAAAATAAATTGAATCATGTACTAAATAAACAGGACAAAAGACTTCTGTAATAGTTATTATTATCCAAGTAAGGAATGTGTGATTTATCCAAGATAATATTTATCTACCGATAAAACTTGATTGTTTCAAAATTAACACCGCTTCTTGCAATTGGTATTGCACATTTAATATTCTTTAATAAAACAAAAGACATTGACATTATCACAAATTAAATTAATTATATTTTAGGTAGGTATATGTATACTTTGCTACAAAATTGATTACCTAGTACTTTGAACTTTTATAAATAGAACAGAATACTTTAACTTGGCAAGAGGGTATATATTTTGAGGCCATGATTGCTTCGGCCATAAGTACAGATGCTTATAGTTCAGCACAGCTAACTAGATACTAACCACTAGTTGCAGTGACCATTGATTGCCCACAACAATGCTTTTGTGATGACATTATGATCAAAAACAACATCGTCTTTACATTTGAAATTACTTAAAATTTGTCGTGCAACGTACTCTTTTGCAGAATTAATTATATGAAAATAAAACGTAGGTATTGAATTTTTTTTTTTTTAATAATATCCTGGGACATTCTTTACACACGGCCATCTGGTCCCAAACTAAGCAGAGCTTGTACTATGGAAACCAGATAACTGATATACTACATATACTACTTTTTTTTCTAAATACATACTTATATAGATATTTACACCCAGACACAGAACAAACAGACATATTCATGCACACAAATGTTTGTCCTAGGTGGCAATCGAACCCGCGACCTTAGGTTTGGCAGTCAGAGCACTAACCACCAAGCCAACTGGCCTGTCAAACAATTCTTTCGTGATGACATTATGATCAAAAACAACATCGTCTTTACATTTGAAATTACTTAAAATTTGTCGTGCAACGTACTCTTTTGCAGAATTAATTATATGAAAATAAAACGTAGGTGGATTAAAATGACATGATGACGTACGTACGTATGTAGGTATACTACCTGTAGGTAGTAGATATCTACCACAGTATTGGGTGAACACCCAACACAGTCGCCCCAGCATCATTAAATACAGTTAACATGCCATTAGTGGTTTTATTTCAACTTGAAATTTCGAAGCGTGGTGAAGGTGATTGCGTATAATGAGTCGTTATCTGTGAGACTATGAGAGCCTGAATTTTTTTAGTTTATTGACTGAAATAATCGTGTCGCGTTTTCCAATATTAAGAAATGGAAAGAAGGGAGAATAAATTAAGGCTGATCATAACAATAAATATATTTTTTTATTCATTTTATAAGTAGTTTTATACGAGTATACTTCCAACTCGTTACTACGAGTTTTAATAAAAACAAAAACAATTATCTAATAATAACCTAAAAACAATTTATATAATTCTAAATTTGGATCATAAGTCTGTGTATAATTTAATATATAAACATATAGTTCTTCCTCTACGCGATAGGATTAACTAGTATTGCCTAGTCCAAACTGGTTCATCCGAAGCCCAATAGGATAAACCAGTTTAGGCTAGGCCAAACTAGTTGATCCTGATATAAATACGCACACCCCAGGATAAACTGATACGGCCTAGTCTAAACCAATTTTTAACAGAGTCGAAAGTACGTAGTTAAGAACGCCTTATGCCAGTCTGTTTTGCAGTACTGTATCACTGTGTGGGGAAGCGCTGGAAAGAGTTACTTCTGTTCTTAGAAAGAGCCCAACATGCGCTGATAAAGGTCATCATGAGAAAAACCTTCCGGTACCCCACTGATAGGCTGTACACAGACTTTGGAGTCCTCCGCGTAAGGCAACTATTTGTCTTCTGCGTGACCATAAACACACACAAGAGTCTTAGAAACATACCTAACCACAACGAGCTCATGGGTAGGCGTGTTTATAGAGTTCCGCTATCTCGAACTAACTCCCGATTACCCAGAACATGTCCAGCGTACTCTCTTGCACACACCTATAATAAAATGACCAAAATGTGTGATATAAAAAACCTCACTGTCTCAGCTTGTAAAATAATTGTAACGTTGTGGCTTCTAACACTTTCCTACAGTGACACAGAAAACTTAATATAGACCACGTCAGCTGTAATCTTGTGTCACAGTAGCGAACATACAGACACACCATTCCACGATCACACTCACCCACACCCACACACATACACACTCACACATACACACTCACACATACACACTCACACATACACACTCACACATACACACTCTCACATACACACTAACACATACACACTCACACATACACACTCACACATACACACTGACACATACACACTCACACATACACACTCACTCACATAGTAGTACCAGGCCAAATTTATTTTTAATTTCTAATTTCTTCTGCGCTTTTTAGCCCAGTTTTCTTTTTTTAATGTTTTTTCACAAATTTTAAAGTTTTTGCTTTTAAGTAAATAATAACAACATTGTGTGTTCACACTTTGGGGCTGGGGACTCGCTGCCAAACTGTTTTAATTGTAAGGATATCTTGTGCTCTGTACTATCTCTTATTAATAAATTAATAAAAGTTTTTATTATTATTATTCATTATTATTGTTTTGCTTTTTGGGTATACTTTAATGTTTAGACTAGGCCGTACCAGTTTATCCTGGGGTGTGCGTATTTATATCAGGATCAACTAGTTTGGCCTAGCCTATACTGGTTTATCCTATCGGGCTTAGGATGAATCAGTTTGGACTACGCTATACTAGTTAATCCTATCGCTTATAGGAAGAACTAGTTTAGCTTTAAAACTAAGTTTCTAGTATAATAAATGATACTTCCATTCATACCAAGTAAGCACAATCACAATATAAAGAGTATAGGAATACTATACAACTAGAGCAGTACTTGATTCAAGTACTAGAGCGCGGTCGCATGCAATGTTAAACACTTTCTGCGCCTACTCGACCAATAAATCATTTAATTATGTAGGCTACGGTACCCGTTTACCATCAGACGGGCCGTCGGCTTATTTACTACCTTAGTAGTATAAAAAAAGGTAATTATTAGTGCTTTGATACCTTTCATGAATATATCTAGTGCCACGCGTCTATAGTTGTAACATCATGATTTTGTTCCATACTGTCTTGAGGTTTTCTGTTTACTGACACATTGAGGGCTAAAAGTTGTTGAATAGGAAGACGTGGTGAAAGGTTAACCATACTGGCCCACTGTCCCGCACATAATTCAGGAAACTTAAGTTTCTTAAGAAAGTGTCCCTCCAGGTACCAGGGCGACACGCAAGTTGGCGAGTAGTCCCATATCTTCATTTCGTTGAGACGTGCCCATCTGTAAATAAATATTCAAGTAATAATGAAGTTTAATCACGATAATGCTGTTCGTTAGTAAGACCATCACTTGAAAGCAGCTGGAGATTCTTTTTAAAAGTTGCTCTGAAAACTGGGGATGTTCGAACAAAATACAACTTTTTGCTATGGGATTTTCGTATGAAATAATCAAGATAGTTAACGTCTCAATAGACACGTCATTCATTTATTTATTTTTATTCACTTTTTTTAATATGTGTACTGTTGGTGTTCCTAAACTAAATAAATAAAGGACGTTCGATTTCTGATACTGATTTTACAGCAAACAAAATAAAAAAAAAACCATTTCCTTGTTTGATTTTTTTTCTCAAACCAATCATCAAAACCAATGGAAATTAAACCTTAAGTCTTATTGTTTTATTGTCCTTTCTATTTCATTATATCATACTTATAAATAAATAGATTTAAAGAACGAAAATAGATCATTTAATTGTTATAAGCTTTTATCATTATTAATTTAAATGACATGATTATTCACTTATCTCTAGCATTTCAGCGGTGAAATATCAATAGAATTAATCTCGCATGTATAATTTCCCATTAGCGTACCTACCCCTGGATGTACTTCTCTTCAAATTTAATATCTATGGCCACGATCACTCAGAAACACATATGTTCTTAGTTTTACCGTGTTTACACATTGCCAATAGCTTTTCACAAATTTACTAAATTATAATATGAGCTGGATAACGATATCGGCTGAGCCGATAGACAGTATGCAATCAAATAAACCTTTAATTAAAAACGTACATTAATGTTTCTGAATTGTTATATTTAGGTACATAATTGTATAGACCTCTCAACTTGGTCTTCAAAAAGGACACACTGTTTTAAACTAAAAGCTAATGGTTATTTATTTATTCTAGTGTCTCCGACTTAATGAAACCTTAATGCAAAATACAATATGAAATAATTCGACGTATTTTTGAATATCGCTCAGCGAAAATAATTTAAATTTTGTAGCCTAATATAACTCATACTAAACTAAACCGCTCGGTAATTTAAGTTGTACTAAATTCAGAATAACTTGAAAATAAGCGACATGTTGGCAAATGCAGCACGGAGGAAATGGGTTTAGCTGGGATTTGGATACGATAAACGCAAGCCAATGGGTGGGTATAACGACTGATCTACGAGCAAATGCGCTTTAGCAGGCTGGAAGAAAGAAATGAGATACTTACGCTGATATATAGAGGGCATGACAATCACAATGCCAAGGGTTGCCGGATAACTTCACTATCGCTAATTTGGGCATATAATCCAATGTGCGAGACGGCATTGATGGAAACATGTTGCCATCCAAATATCTAAAAAAACATAAATGTTAAAACAAAATCAAGCAAAATCTGGAATTAGATTGTTAATTTGTTTGACTAAATATTGTTACTTTTACAAAATACTTGAAGGCATACATAACTCTTAAGCAGAGATACTTTGTATAACATTTGCTAATGGTTCCTCGACAGGTAGAGTAAGGGCCACCTGGTTTCAAAAGGACATATCTCTAGCTTCGTTATTTATTCAGGTTTAGGTTTGAACTATTACTTACAGAGTGGTAAGATTTTTCAACATCGAAAATGTTTTAAAGTGCACCTCGTAAAGTTTGTTTTCTGATAGCAAGAGAGACGTCAGGTTCTCTAAGCCAATGAATGTGGTGATATTTAGAAAGCGCAATTTATTTTTCGATAAATCCAATTTCTCCAATGACGAGCAGTTTGAAAATGAATAATCAGGGAGCTCAGTTAAAGCATTTTCTTTCAGATCCAAAGTACGTAATAATTTGAGGTTTTCGAACTCAACACCAGACACCTGAAATAACATAGTATTTTTTAATTTACATGAATTAATATCTTTTTTCTAAATACTTAAATACATATTTACACCCAGACACAGACATGTTCATGCACACAAATGTTTGTCCTGGGTGGGAATCGAACCCGCGACCCTCGGTTTGGCAGTCAGAGCCGCTAACCACCAAGCCAACTGGCCTGTCAATATTGTATTTATATTTTGTATATCTAACTGAAAAATCATAATACTCACACTCAATAAGTGGTTATGGGATAAATCTAAGAAAGTCAGACAATTAAGTTTATGAAACAAATGGTTTGGTATATTCTGCAATTTGTTGCGTTCCAGCAATAAAGTTTCTAGGGATACTAAACTCTCAAAAGCATTCTTGCTTATATTACATATTTTATTGTCTGACAGTTTTAATATTTGAAGTGTCTTCAATATAAACGTTCCATTTTCTATTCTTTGAATTTTATTTTTTGATAAATCCAATATTAGCAAAGATTCAAGTCCCACGAAGCTGTCTGACGGCACATACATCACGTGGTTATTTGAAATGTCAATAGTTTCCAGAAGCGAGTTATTAGAGAACAATCTCTCCGGTAGAGTGTAAAGAAAATTGTTAGATAAGTCGATATGGAATAGTTTTCTCGTTGATCTGAATGCTTCGCTATCTATTTCTTCCAGGTAATTTCTCTGTAGACGCCTGAAAATATATATCTAGTTTCAAGATAAGTTGTCGTAGTTGTCAGCTTATTAATTTTCCTGTCCTTTGAACTTGTCCCATGGGAGGATTTTAAGAAAAGGTTTTATAACGATTAAAGGAATAAATACTGCTAAGCTCTTAGTTTTTTTTACAGCTTCAGCTTAAGTGCTTTTGGTCTCGTGGGATAATCTCACCGTCACATTTTTCAAGAACTAATATAAGTAATTTGTAATAACCAAAACTCTGTTCAATAAAAGTTTTCACGTTATTAAAAATAAGCTAAAAATTAAAAATATTGAGCTAGAAACAATTAGTATGATTAAAACCTTTTTAGTCTGAGATTCAATTAATTTAATTATTAAAATACAGATAACGCTGTCCTCTCATATAAGTCCCATAAATTTGCCTTACCTACTGGTATTGGGTTCTCTGTACGTCAATTAGAATAACAAAACAAACAACAACACTATGAAAACATTATTTCTGTAATACAAAGTAGAGCTTTCGCCATAAGTTTTAGCCTGCCTTATAAAAAAAGTTGTAAACAGCATTCACATAATTTGCCAGTTGGAAACTTACGACGCTTTCATTACGTGAGAACAATGTTTGGTAATAGGTAGGATAAACTAATTTACACTTACAGTATCCTTAGATTAACGAGGGAGTCAAATATTCCGGCGGGCAAGTATTCAACGCGATTGTCAAACATGTCCAATTCTGCAAGCGAGCGCATTCCTTTGAATGTCGTTTTGTGAAGCGTCCTTAGCTTGTTCGTGCCCAGGTCACTGAAATAAGATTCTATTCAGAAAATTTCTCAGTTCCCTTGACATATGTGTTATATTTAGAAGTTTTGTTGGGATTGTACCTACAATCATTTTTAATCTTAATCATCCATTGATTACGTTAACGTAGATCGTAAAATGTTTAAATAACTCATCATCGGAATAATATTTCGTAAGTACTAGCCGCCGAAGCAGACGTTGTTCTGCCCGGTAGGAGAAGCTACTAGTTAAAATTAGCTTAACCACCTATCTAGAAATCGATCGCAGCGCCACCGACAGGGTCCAATTATGAATCTAAACCATCCGGGTTTCCACTTAAACAAACACACAAAATTTTATAAAAATTAGTCTAGCCGTTTAGGAGTTCAGTGACATACATAAGAACAGTAGAATATATATTGATGGTTAAAAGGCGACTTGATTCAAGTGCCATTTTGAAAACTTTACAGGAGAGCTATTTATAATGTTAAAACCCAAAAACAGATACTGCATCTAAACTTCTTAACATTCCACATCGAAGCTGTGGAATATTAAAACTAAATGCAAGATTCAACGAATTTGTGCATGGGCCATCATCACAGTATTATAATTCATTTCAGAAAATTTTTACTTTCGTCAAAAAATTCGTTCCAGGATGAGACTGTTACCGGGGTAAAACGGAGGTGCAAAATTTGTATGAAACAATGTGTTTTCTTGGTCTGCTCAACTTCAACCTAAACGCAGATGAAACCGCGGGGGACAGCTAGTTTTAAATAATAGAGAGAGATCGACGAGATCTAAACCATGTATTCAGTTAAGGCCTAGGCATTTATGAGAGTAAAAGCTATAAAATTACCAACAATTGCTGTAAAGGTTACTAACCTTAGAAATAATAATATTTATAATGTTTCCTCGGACGGAATTGGCACTTGTTACTAACAGGCGTTTGGAAAGAAATGTTTGATTACTATAAATACCCTGAATAACCGTTTAGGGAGTAGTATTCCCACTCTAAATTCTATTTTTATTTGAGCAATTAACCGCCTATAATTGAATTTGATCCCTATCACGTCTCGATATGGTTCACGTAGTTTCTGACAGATATTGCAATGCAGGTAATGTCAGAAATATACACCAATTTAGCGACTTTAGACCGTGGTTGAATTTTAATTCGGTTTTAAAAAATCATCAAAGTTAACATTACTTTAGTTTAAGTCTCTTATTTATATGTTTATTTCTAGGTGTGAGATATACAGGTTGTAACAAAACTACCCGTAAAGCCGAAAGGAGGTTAAATGGGGCCTTATAACGAGTCCATTAACAATATTTAAAAACCGTAGTAACGCTGTATAACATGTCCCAAAAAACTGATTTTTATGAATGAAAAATAGAAAAGCTATTATAGTAGACAATTATTAGGTATAAAACGTACGTAGGCCTTTCTGTTAAATAATCTGGTTCCCTGACATGACAGCTTACTAGGGTTGTTGGCTTTGATAATTAATGATATTTTACGGGGTATTTTGTAACACGTTGTATAGGTATAAATATAATAATAATAATATTTTTATTTGACCCAAACTAAGTTAATACAAGGTAGTATTTGACAAAGATATCTTAGACGAAGTTATAATGATAGTGGCTTAACAGCTGCGGAGCTAGGCAAAACACCTGTATTACAGCATACAGCGCAAGTTCTGCACTATCTATTGAGCTCCTCCTAAACGCCTGGAATGATTTTGATGAATTTTTTTGTGTGTGTTGCAGTGGATTCGAGAATGGTTTCGATTGACAATTGGGCCCGGAAGGTGGCGCTGCGATCGAATGCCCGCATCGTTTTTTTTATGGAACTTATGTATTAACTTATTTCGATAGGACGTTTGTCGGAACAACTAGTATATACGAGTATATATAATACGCTTTTGAATTTAATATATAATAGACTTACATGTTGACGAGGTCAGCAGGCACAATCAGGTCAGTTTTAAGTGCAGTAAGCCCAGCTCTCCAGCAATTAAGCGATCGGCGGGTAGCGTCACATCGGCAGGCAGATTTCGAACACTGTCGCCAACGAGATTGTCCGAAGCTTATAGTCCATGCTGTTTTAGGCACATTTCGAGCAGAAGTTTAATATAATAATGTAATTTTAATATATTGGCCATTTAAAACATTTTATGTAATATAGTGAAATAATATCATTTGTAAAAAAATATTTATTTAATAATATCCTTGATGAATAATATTTAGGTCAATACAAGTATTCGCGATAAAGTTCAGCTTAGTAAATAGCTAATTCTTTGGAGTTTTTAACTCTAAGACGACTTAACGTTATTACATGTGATTTCATAAAGACAAGCATCGCAGTTCATAAAAAATACGGTTATTTAATTAAAGTGTCCATTGCAAGCAAGAAGCCAACATAAGAATTGGCTAGAGCAAACTCTTTAACAAAATGTATGGAATAGATGATGTTTTGCGGAACTGAGAAAAAAAAAAATTTTACGTGTTGAACCTGCGTTTAACGACTTAGCCCCATAATAGCATTATTTTGATATATGAACACGAATATAGAATTTAATCATTAACATACAAATACGCTATGAAGGAACACAAATTTAAAACCTAAAATGCTTTAAAAAAAATTAAACACTGATCATATTTTCTACGCTTACCACAAAAATGCATAAAAAGGGGGCGTGATATAGTGTTATAACAGTTATCTGGACTCCACAGCTCATATAAACTCCGACTGGTTTACTCATTTACTTATGACAATATAAAATACAAAACAATTCGTTGATATTTCATATTTTTCAGTAACTGTAGAATATTTGTTGAAAAACAAAATATCTTTGTCTTACTTTTAAATATATTGAATGAACCTATATAGACGGGCCGGTTGGCTTGGTGGTGAGAGACTCTGAATGCCAAACCGCAGGTCGTGAGTTTGATTCCCATCCAGGATAAAGATTTATTGCATAAACATGTCAGTATGTTCTGCGCCTGGATGAAATTTCTATATAAGTATAAACTGTTATATACTGTGTAACTGATATATGCTTCCAAACAGACTATTCATAAGTGTTTGTAAAGGCCTATTTGAATAAAAAAAAAAAAATCATCAGATATCTGGTTTATAGTGCTAGCTCTGCTTAGTTTGGAATCAGATGGCCATGTGGAAAAGTCCATGTTCTGGAATCTCCTGTCTTGGGATTAAAAGTTTTGTTAACTTACTTGATTGTTCAATAGCGCGCAATCTTCGGTCAATTTGACGCCAATGTAAATCAGCTGTGCAGGCGCCTGAAACTGGCGGCGTATCGTGTCCACTCGTCTTTGTTATCATGTCAAAAACGTCACATGCACTCAGGCTACATTGTACCTCAGCTGCCTGAAACACTAATAAAGGCAAGATAACAAAGCTTATTAACGAAAAGGGGCTTTATTAAGTGACGTCCCAAATATAAAAGATAATTCAGCCAAGAGATTACTTGTATAGGAATTTATCTTTCCATGTACAGTTGACCTTCAACAACTTAGTTAATAAGAATAAGGTAGCTCAATATAATCTATGTCAGAGCATAGAGTAAGTTATTTATCCTGGTAGTTCGCAAAGATAGATAGATATTAATTATAGCATTTGATAGATATTATTTCCGTGAGGCGTGAATAGGTTGATATGTCGAAAATGCACAGTTTTCAGAACAGTCACTTTTAAGGTTTGCGTTTTATCTGAAAATTCTATTTTTATGGTAGGTACTAAATTATTTTTTTAGCTGAATGTGATTAATTTAATTGGAATTACTGTATTTATCAATAAAAAAATGTTGTATTCTGCCTATTCACGTCTGATACGAATTGATTAAATTCTACAATAATTTATGCATAGCTAGCTGTCCCCCGCGGTTTTGCCCGCGTTCCCGAGGGATGTAACATTTTCCCGGCATAAAAAGTAGCATATATGCTCTATCTATGTGGCAAGTTTTATCTAAATCCGTTGGGTATTTTTTGCGTGAAGACGAACAAAGATCCATACATCCATTCATACAAACTTTAGCATTTATAATATTAGTTGGTTTGAAAAAACAAAACAAATGTACGTTGATCAAATCTTATGATTATTTCAATAAATGCTCAGCGTTAATAAAGGCCGACTTCACCGACTAAATAAAACGTGATCAGCTGACGTAAAAGCTTTCTATAGCATTACTCTGATTAAAATTCCACCAACTGTATTTAAACTAGCTTAGCGCTAAACCCAACTTCTGTGCTAAACGATATTGAACGTAGTTTTGCTGAACTTGTAACACGGTGTTTAAAGCAAATCGGTGAATTTGGACATTAGATTGGATTATCGTAAAGCACCTGGTTTATAATGTATTAGGTAAGTATACTAAATAAACATGACATTCTTCACACATGGTTACCTGATCCCAAGTTAAGCAGAGTGTACTGCTTGTAGTGTGGCTACCAGGTAACTGATATATTACATACGAGTATACTGCTTTTAAAATACATACTTATATAGATATTTACATCCAGACACATAACAAAATGGTGGGAATCGAACCCGCGACCTTCGGTTTGGCAGTCAAGGTATCTAACCACCAAGCCAACTGGCCCGTCAAGCAGGTACAGGGTACAAACAGCTAGCACTGGCTGGAAATGGTCACTGATATTAACAAAGTAGCGAAACTAGCTAAATCTCAACAAAAAGCTCTATACCTAAAGCTTTTTTACAAAGCTGTAAGTGGATAGTTACAGATACAAGACAAGTTTAGTTACGAGTTTATGTGTAAAGAAGTTTTCATTGCATAATAGAGAGCTACAAACTCGACAGGCCAACGTATTCGGATTTATAAAACTAAAGGAGTTATTCAGTTGTAGAAACAATCACTGTAGCTCTGAATAACATATTTACTGCGTCGTCGTGCCATAATCAGTGGCGTAGATACCGGAGGGCTAGACGGGGCAGTGCCCCGGGGCCCCCAAGCTCAGGGGGTCTTTCAGACTCTGACTTACAAACAGTGGCGTAGCTACCGGTGGGCTAGATGGGGCAGAACCCCGTGCCCCCAAGCTTCTGCTGGGGGACAAAATATTTGAAATAGTTTAGTTGGGGCCCTAGTTAATTTTTTTCCCCAGGGCCTACGGTTACCCAGCTACGCAATTGGCCATAATTATAGGCTTAACCTTTAAGTATGGACGTGACTTTTTCTTAGCACTACTGTGGACGTGTAGTCTCACAGGCTCCTATATGCACACACATTTTTTTGGGGAATTTGATATAATATCGCTTTAAAACTGATTGAATATTAAACTTATGGGATTTAGCAATTAAATACCGTGCTTATATAATCAACTTTTATTTTAAAGTTTTAAGAAATTTTAAAAATAAAAAATTAGGGCACTTTTCAGTCTAAATCAACTTAGGCCACATTTTTAGGTATTAAAAACAGCTAAACTTATTCCTATGACAAAATGAGTCTTTTTTTCTCAAAATATAATAGATAACAAACCAAAAATACGAAACACCTACTTCAGGTAACAAACATTAAAAATTTTGACAGCAGTCTAGTAACGTAAATTTATTGGCAGTCAGTAGTTTGTTGCACCCAACACAAACATGGGTAGTCATCCTATTTTTTTTCGCGGGACACATTCAACATGCTCTTCTGGTTCGTTGACTGGTTTCTTGATCCTGGACATCTTCTGTAACCATATCATTACCTAAAACTCGAATCATGGTCAACCTCAGCTCTCTTGGTAACCACGTATTTATAACATGTCTTTCCACATGAGGCACCACAAGCACACGTGCAATTTTTTTTAGGAAATCTCTCTCCGCAGCTTTTGGTGCATGTTATTTAAAATGTACGCATGCATGGCACTCAAGTCTAGGACTAGTAATACATAGTTAGTTGTCACTAACTCCGATAGTAGAATATTGTCCGAACTATCACTGTCTGATTCTTCTCCAAGGTCCTGGTCCTGATCTTGGTCCTGATCTTCAAAATTATCACATTCATGATTTTGTTAAAGTTCGGACTCTAATATAAAAAAATCTTCAATATTCTCTTCATTGTCAGACTGATACTTGGAGTACCGAAGCTAACAACAACTCACTTACTTCTTCTTCAAAAGATGGATCTCCTGCACAACAAGTTTTTCTCACAGGGCCCTGAACAGAACTCGTAGATGGTCGTTTTGATTTAACAAAATTTAAAAGAAACCTAATCGCTCTTATAAAATATATCATAGCGCAAAACTGGACGTGTAGCCTGGCAGGCTCCGGTCAATATTTTGATGGTCATTACTTACGTGATATTCATCGGAAGTCGCAACCTCCTCTCTCGATGGATGTTTTATAACTAAAACAAAAGCTACTGAGCCGCTCAATCGCGTGGAGTGAGGGGAATTAGGTAAAACTCAGAATACGAATACTTCGAGTAGCCTGTGAGACTCCACGTCCATAGTTAAAGAATAAGAACATGAACTGAAAATGTTCCCATTCCAACAGATAAATTAACAAATTATGCACCAAGTAAGTAGCTATAACCGTTAGTCATTTGAATAGCTAACAAAGTAATGTATATCCCTACTAATATTGTAAATGTAAGTTTATTTTTTACGCTTTCACGCAAAAACTAATAAACCGATCATAATAAAACTTTGTACACATATTTTTGGAGGTATTAGAAGTAACATAGGATACTTTTTATGCTGGGGAAATGTTACATCCCTCGGGAACGCAGGTCAAACCGCGGGAGACAGGTAGTATTTAATATAGTTACAAAAATATTTTGTCAATAGGCATTGAGACAAAAGTTATGGAGTTATAAGTAAAAAGAGACATTGAGTTGAACCGACAAAGGCTATTCCTGTAGGTAATTTTTCAAACGTGAGCGCGGGGCGAATGTTATAGGAAAAATTCCTACCTCAATAACTAATATTTGTTGGAAAATCAGATTTTGTGCAAAGTTTAGATTGTTCATTCAACAATTCTAATTTTATATTTATAGTTAGTACCTATTAGGGTTATGTAGTCCTTATCTAAAGATAAGATGGTTTCCTTTATGCTTGAACTTATCATATTGCTAATGAAGGTTGTCTTGTTCATGCGATAACTAACCACCCTTTAGTTACATCGCATTAACGAGGCAACCTAAGGACTTAAGGCTGTCCTTTCACATTTACACCAACATATTATTCGCTAGAACTAAGTAACTATCAATTTCATGTTGGTTGGATTATGATAATCATTTTAAATTGCGTGTGTAGATAAGCAAGATAGTTAGATATAGTTTCTATATTAATGGGTATTTTACGATTTAAAGATTACTACGAATTTTCATTTTCAATATCTATAACAATATTTAGAAAAATAACAATAAAAAAAGAGTTTTGGGATTCGAGTGATTTTTAAGGGTCAAAACAAAAACGCACAGTACATATACATATGTAGGCATGCCCGCTGGCGCAACGAGAAAAATTGATCGAAATAAGCCAGCCGTCAAATAGTATTAAAACGATTTGTTGCCACTGTCGGATCGTACGAATTGTCATATACATTCTGCAAAGGTTAGCAAACATTGACTAGGGCTATTAAGACTTTTCTTTACGGCACATGTCCGAAAGTGTATTTGTTTGGGCTGTCGCCCAAATTTAGGTACAGGTCGACAATACTTTGAAGTTCCGCCGGATAACTTTGTCAAATTGCCGATACGATACGCAAAATTATTTTGAGAACGCTACTTTATTCTCAGAATTATATATACTGTAGCATTAAAAAAAACTTCGTTCAAACAAATAACTTTAACGAGTGAATTATTATTAATTGATTATTAAAATCTTTTTTTGAAGTTATACTTCTTTAGGCGCGTTATGAAAAAATGATGAGAGTGAAATTTTAAGATGCACGCGTGTAACACAAAATTCTCACGGATGGATAACGAACATCGCACAAATCGCAACTGTCAGTGTCAATGGTTGAGTAATGATGTTATTGTCAATAATAACCTAACAACGTCACAGAATGTTATTCGTTGCTAAGAGGTGCAAAGAGTTTGTACAGTACAATTTCACGACTGAATAGTAAAAAATGCTTTTAGTGCAGTTTTTCTCACCTATAATTTCGGGTATAATTTCTTACGTGCGTACATAAGAACACACACACACGTTTTCTTTTTATGCCTGCAAGTCACTTATACACAAATATTACAAACACGAAAATGAATTTGTTTGGCCTTCTTCTACCTCATAAAGGAGCAACAGATCCACTTTATTTTGCACGGGGCAAACTGAAAGTGGGGAGGACAGGCAAGGGCGGAGGACTGGGACATTTTATCTTAAGAACGTGGGTGAAAGGTATATAATATCATTAACATAACCAAATGTTTATTAAATTACCTAAGTCGTTAGGTACCTATATATCAAGGTTATTCATGATATAATACCCAGGTGATTCGTGTGTTGATATTTGTTATTAGATTAGTATAAATATAAACTTGGGTGTGATGTTTTAAATAACACTCTGAAGTATTTAATTAATACCTCGTAAAATAATTCAGGTATTTTATTAGGCGGGAAATTATTATATGACTTGAAAGATTGTTGTCACTTCTCATATTTTAATTTTCATAAATATATTTTTTTGTGAATTTATCAAAATAAATAAAAATATAAAATATACTGGTTGTTTATAAATCAACAGGTGTTAAATCGCACGCAGGTTTTTTATTATGATTGTATCATCAACATTTTTCATAGTTTTGATGAAAATAAAAATATGCATTACAAAATCTTGAAGTGTTAACTGGCTTAAAATATTTTGTATGCATTACATCGATTGCAAAACTAAAAATGATTTCAAATTAAAGTTTTTTACGGCTAGCTTTCGCTACGATGGAAACTGTATTTGCTATATAAGTTGTTTTCGTTGCTATATTACTGAAAAAGTTGCATAATTAATCTGTAAAAGCAGAAGACAGAGTTGTGATAACAATATGTCATTGATATTGAATAAAAATCTAATTATCAACTTATACAGAGATAATCGACAACTTCTTCCTTTTTAAAAAGATGCTTAAAAAGTAAAAGTAAAAACCTTTATAATACCTTTAACTTCCACAGACAATAGTACAATAATTATCGTAATAGTTGAATTCATATTAAAGTCCACATTTGATTCAAACATTAGAGATGACTCACATTGATCGAATGAGATATTCTGCTTTTGTTTCTCCTATTGCCTACCGCACAATGAGTGAGTGTGTTATGCAATATCGCTTTATTGTTTGAAAATGTCGTACTTTGTAGTGACCAACCGAAAATTTGGTTTCGGTTTCGGCCATGTAATTTCGGAATTTATATATGAATTCAAGAACTTTTGTGTAAAAATGCATAATTTTCAATTTACTATGTCATAATAAGTTTCGGTTACAGTTTCGGTAAGAGATGTAATGATGAGAGATGTTTCGGTTAGTAATAAGCTGAGACCAGGGCCGAAGGTTTGGTTTAGCTTTCGGCAGGAAATCCAGTTTCGGTCGGACACTATTGGTTTGTTTAAAGTTTTTATTATTTTATTTGAATCAGGACGTGGTATAAGGCTGTTGACCATGAGTTGCTATCGAAACTTACTTTAGTCACTGGCGAGTAAACGACCATCGAACCCGATCGACTCATACTACCGATTTTAGTTCTTTAGGTGACCGCTAGTGGCGCTGTACACAGTTGCCATAGAAATGTTTTACGCCGTCGTTAGCGAGTACGCACGTTAAAAACTCATGAACTCATTAAAGGCACAGTCAACTAGCATGAACATGCGCAAACCTCAAACTACATCTGTCTGAAGGAAATCCCTATTTACTTTGTGTGTTAGCGGGATTGTTTTTTTATGTAGAGTATTTTTATTCAGTAAATAGATATCCATTGTAATCCAACTTCACGTAAAGTTTATGATTGAAGAAAATGAGTATTAATTCCCAGAAGTTATTATCTATACGTTGTCATGACTTGGTACTTATTTTGAATACCTAATCGACAATATTTGCATGAAAAAGCAGTTATATATTTGTAGTATAATTAGGCGATATGATACTTTATTGTGTATCCCAAAATATAAAAAAAAACAGTCATGTAATAGATTAGGAACGGTTAGTTTACAGTACAGTATTATTAGAACGAAGTTCCTTATCGCGCGTTGTGAAAGGGGGCTAGACGGAAAAAAATCATACGAAAAGTTGTAACGACACTTTTGTTCGAAATTTAAATGATATGGTTTATTATTGGGTTTGTTTTATTCATAATTTATTTAAAGGCTACAAACAACATGTTTAAAATTCTGTTCCATTTATAAATTAGTATAATTAGTAATTTTAGCACAGCCTTGACCTTTTATTGAAGACCCAATACTAAAGACGAGAGATTGCAAGTTTTTCTCAACACTGGACCTAAACTCAGCGTTTTGGTCAATTCCAATGCGTATCTTCATTTCATCCGAGTGTCCCTTGACACCTCTAAATTTGTTTTATACCGTATGGGCTAATAACTAAACAAGTAGGGGGTCCGTTGTCTATGGACATTTGAAACACTAAGGGCTTTGCCAATGCGTTGTCGACTCTGAGACGTGAAGTTGTTAAGTCTCATGTGCCTTTGTAATTTCACCGCCGCTTTACCTTTCTAACCGAAACACAGTTATACAAGTGCACTACTGTTTCACGACGGAAATAGGCAAGGCAAGGTGGTAGTCCTGCCCCGGACAAGCTCTGCACTCTATTATTATTATTTTATTCTTATGATATTAAATTACCTTCGCTTGCTTCTCGGTGTAAATATAGGTGCCATGATTACAGTTTGGTTACTTTAAAATGATAATTCTCATCGTTAGTTCTACCCGTTCCATTCAAACCCTTTTCGATAATACCCAATTCGTATACTCCATATAAATACATACATGTGAACATGTAAAAAAGTTCAGAAACTTTTCCATTGTTTAAAATTCAGACCCACAAAATTGGATACAAATTTGGCTAATAATACTGAAGCCAATAAAATTTACATACATACGGAGTCAATCTCTAGGCTAGGACAGAACAGATTATGAGTTATGAATAAATATCTCGTATGATGAGTATTTGAATAGCTATCTCTCCCATTCAATCTGTCCAGCTTACCGTTGGTACAAGATACAAATTATACCTATATAACGCAAGACGTGAGGGTAGTTCAGAATCGACTATTGAATCAATATCAGCGGTTTTATATCGACCCTAAATGATTGAGAACAGTAGGGTGTTGATCAGTGGCTTTATACACATAGAAATATTTGCCGAAAAAGTAATTAAAATACTAACTACGTAGGGTGGCGGCGCGCCCGGGCTGTCGTCTGTCACTAAAGTTTGAGCAAAATATTTTCCTTAATTATTTGTTTTTATTACAATTAAATACGTGTTCAAGGTCTAGCGTTTGTTCTACGCGTTGTTAATATTTTGCCTTTTAGAAAAAATACCTATTACCTATTGCGAGCATAATAAAATGGAGAAGAAAGTCAAAGAATGTTTGTCGTTTTACCCTTTTCACATAAACTACGGTCTTATCGGAACGACGTTTCACAGTAAGAGATTCAATAAATTTGAAATAAGTAGAGTATTTTCCAATTTTGCTTTGTTGAATTTTCTATTTATATCTTTTAAAAGTTTTAAAACGAAGATTGGCTATTACAAAGATATGAAACATTTCGATTTCTGGAGGACTTGATCCAGTTGTCTACGCATTGAGCCCGTAAGACTTTGAAATAACTTTTGATGGTCATGACAAGTAATTAATTCCTATTTTAATATGAATTGATACTTGATTTTGATACGCCACCTGTTTTATACCAATTATAATATTATGTTTTATGAGAACGTGGCCAATGTCATTGTAAATGAAAAATATATCTTTAGCACTTTATATAAGGTCAACATTTTAATTCTTGGCTACATTTTGAATAATGCTCTCCTCAAATAACTACTGATAGTTACGCAAATTAACCAGTTAACTGAATTGATTATATCCGCGGACCAAGCGAAGGTACTAACCACTATTAAATCAGAAGTAAACTATATTATCTAGCTAGCTCAAATTGTTATAATATCTATAATAGTAATCATATCTATAATAATGTTTAAACAATGTGTACCTTAATAATGACGTAATAAGAAAACTTAAAGGTGATAGTGACAAGCCCTTTTACCCCGTTGTTGTACCCATGTCCCCGTGGATGGCATATTCCCCCGGCATTTATTATATTAGACATATGATATGTACCTCTACATTTCAAGAAATAGATATTAATTTATTTGAATATTCATAATAAATTATAGAGAAAACAGAGTAGCTATATGAATAATATTGAAGTAGGTAACTGATTAAAATTTGTAATTTAATAGGTAATTACAGCGAGCGATGGAAATTTTCTACTAAAAACGATCAAATATTTGTTTATTGGGTAGTAGATAATATAAGACTTTTTGATAAACTTAATAAGCTATAATAAATTTCCTGTCTATTTGAACATTAATAATGTAAGTAGGTAATTAACTAAGGTAGCTAATCATATTTATGTAATAATTAAAAGTAACCAGATAATTGGTACGTTTAAGTTTCTTAATAAGTTCATTTCTAATGAAAAATCTTATCATCATCATCATATAATGCTCCTGGTATCTTCGTACTTCCCTCGTTTTTTTAGGAAAGTCACGTAAACTTAAAAAGCAAAACCATATCAAAATACAAACTTTCATCGAAATCGTTAGAGCCGTTTCCGAGATACCAATGTCTAAATTAATATACATAATATAGCTGTCCGGCTGGCGCTGCTATGCTACTTTCACGCGAAAAGTTTCATCATAATTGGGTGAACAGTTTAGGAGTGCATAGAGGACAAACATACTTACATTATTTTTTATATATAGGTACAAGACAAGACAAGAAGACTAGAAGAGAAGCAGTCAAGAAAACAAGAAGATAAGACAAGAATAGCTCGTTTAATAGTATTAGATTCATTTCCGTTTAGCAATGTCAAAATAACACTTGAATACAAAGATCCACTATTTATACATGACCAGTGACGTGAAGCGTTGTAGAAAATATGGGGTCTAACCAGCAGAGTCATAAATAGTGCGATATGAGATCGGTCTCAAATGGCTCTTTGCAAACTACGTTGTTGAGAGCAACATCGTGTAACATGGTATTAATTTAAAAATATAGTGTTGGTAATTTGTTTTCATACTTGTGGATTGCCTTCTGAATATTTGTGGCAAATTTTCAAATAACTATTTTGTTTCTAGGACGTCAAGAGACAATTTAGAGTCTGTAACATAAAATGCATTTTAATATCAATTTATAAGTGCCGGGCCCAACCTGAATGATTCTGTTGTTCTTTTTAGAGTTGAGTACCTCAAAAGAAAAAAGCGGTTCCCTCATAGGATCACTTTGTTGTCCATCCGCCCGTCTGTTTGTCAGTCAAAACCCTTTATATCGGGAACGCGTGGAGGTATCGAATTAAAATCAAAACGATCAAGACGACTCAAGTCAAGCTGCTTTCAAAAAACTGCACTCATAAAAACACATAAAGTCAATATTACATAATAGTCAATTCAAAGGTTCAAGAAAAACGTTGCTATATTAAAGGAATAAAAAATAATATTTGTTCACATATAAGTAACTAAAGCCAGTGTGTTTACTCTTCCTGCTCAATAGACTCGCTCAAGTGAAATCCGGCTCCTACAATTCAGAATAATTATTAGTTTCATGCTTACCCAAATATTATTGGGATGGGAAAATTCAACTATACGATACTAGTTCGTGGATGTATTGCGGTCTGGCTTCGAAGATAAAAGAATTCTAAAGCTTCAGTGAAATCAGAGCCAGAGGCCGAAAAGTTCTCACTACTACAAGATTAGATGATTTGAAAATGTGATAACTTGAGAGTATTTCTTTCAATTTTTATTTTTATTAAAAAGCTAATAGTTTTTCGTTCAAACTAGTAAATTAATATATACTTAATTTCCCCTAATTTACCCACTTAGTAGTCTAATTTGAAAATCCTTTCTTATCGAACACCTACGCAACAACATTGTTTATATTACATGTTCCCGTTAGTTTGGCAAGAAACGGCTTCTCTTTCACTATCATACTACCTTCCCTCCTACGGTTTCACCCACGTTCCTGAGAGAGTTAATGTTTTACGGGGGTTAAAACATTCACACTCAGAATTAATGTAGTTTTAAACCAGCATAAGATTTATTGAGGTTTGAGACAACTTTATTTCTCTTAATAATTAAATTCACTTACATGAGAAATAATAATAATATTAAAACTAAGTACAAATATATTTATTGGACGTAATACAAGTTACAATTTTATAATAAATGTTGAAGGCAGTCTTGTAATTTATAATATTAACAATGTTCGTTCGATACTTGCAAATCACTAACAAAGATCAAGTGTAGCTGGAAGTGGTACCCTGCGTATGCGACGAGTTCAAAATGTATTGTTTCAGTAACTTTTTAAAAGTAATAATAGATCTGGCGTCCTTTATATTTCTCTAATACATAATACTTTTTTTTTCGTACAAGATAATGTCGTTTACACGTCTTAACTTCTTATTATATATTTTGTTGGTTTTGGTGAAAGTAGTATTGGTGTGTTTTTTGTTATATTGTAATTGGTTGAGTAATATCGTAGATTACCACCGCTATAATCAAACATTACTCCTTTACAATATTCAAGTACATAATGTACACAGATGAAGCCCCACAAAATCTACTGACTTTAAACTCTCTACCACGTGTATGTATATTTTGCAATTAAAACTTTTATTTATTGGTTAAGGCCTGTTTGGTCACAACATTTAGTTTACTTGGCTTCTTTATCAACGTTCGTTATTTCACAATCATTTGAAATCTGATTCTTAAGTTTTATATGGTCCGTAATAGATTTATGCTTAAATACGTAGGTATTCTTATGATAACGCTGTGTCCACGTATCAGTTTCTATATAGCACGATTTCCCAACCCGAGCCTCCCCGAACCAAAATAAATATTTTCATGCTCCTCTTGAGATTCAACAAAAATACAAAAAATTACATATTGTACAATACAGATACAATATATTTATTAATTAAGTATCTTTTAATCAAAGAGTACACTTGAAAATCATTAATAACTTTCACATTTACTTAGTTTTCTCGCTTTTTTTTCGAAAATTTAAATGTACCAATTACGCCCCCTTGGTTGGGAAATCGTTTAAAATAACGTATTTTCATCTCCCATTTTACCACCACAATTTTAAAAATAAACTTATAAACTAACGACCTAGAAACTATCTAACTGCCAAATTTAATGTTCATACGTCAGGAAGTTTTCATGATTTCATGTTGTCAGTCAGTGAGTGAATGACCTCACGCTTTTATATATCCATTAAAACTCAGTAACATTAACCATAAATAAAATACTGCGAAGCTTTTGGCACCCTCACCAATAAAGAACAATGAAATTATACAGCATTAAAATAAACGGATAGACATCCGTATCTCATTAAATGTGGAATGTCTTTATCATAAAAAAGATAATAATCTTAAAGTAGATATCATGCACATCTGTTTCTTCAAGCAATATTCATAATTCATCCATTTTTTCCTCGTACATTATAGTAGGAAGTGATCACGGCAACTGAAACTACGAACTTTCCAAAGGTTTTTATTATTAACTACAATTAAATTAGAGACATAATTTTGTTACTGAACACTATTCTGAAAATAAAGATAAGGAAGATTTTAATTCAAAATAATAATCATCGTCAATCAATATCAAATATTTCAGTAAAATAAAATAGCATGACTAAAAATAAAATAAAGATAGAAACAAATTAGCAATTATGTATCAAACTAACACTATACGTGTCAATTATTATCGATAAGGCGACACTATTACGAATCGATGGATTTATTTAACAAATTAGGTCCACTATTCATTACAACGGAACATTGTCAGTGCTATCTAAGTTAACATGAGCTAATTATTAAGTCCACACGGCCTAGTCGACAAATAACGTTTTCATGAGCTGTTCGTTCAGGGGTAGGTGTGCGCCGGGCGGCTCGTCTCGGCTCCGGCTTCTGTACTGTAGCCATTTGCCTTCGACGTCGCGACGCGGCGCACCGTTTCCGCCGTTTGCCAACTCCTGAAACTTTCACTTGCGTTTTCATGGACATCGCACAAACCTCGAAAGGTGAAACGTATTGAAAAGCTATATAAGTGTTTTAGAAAAAAAATATTTGATGCAGTTTAGAATGTTTGCACAATTAAGTGAGATAAAAATTTAGTTATTGTAGTTTCATATTCTGTATTAAATATTTATTGGAAGTAAATTGTGACAGAGTAGTATAAAAAAAGTGATAATTAACTTATTTGCCGACAGCAAATCGCGAACAGTGTTCGTGTAATGTGATTTATCTGAACCGACATACGCCCAAATAAATACGGGTAATTGTTGATGTTTTCAAGAGTATAAACATGTCATTCAGAGTGAAGTGATTTACAAAAATACCATTTAAAGTTTACAAAAGTAATCTCTATGTGAAGGTTAAAAAATCAGTAAGCGCGCAATGTCAACTTTGGGAGCGGGGACAGGCGTGCTAATCGTTTTGCAAACAAGCTGGAAGGCAGCATCGAGCTATACGCTACTTGTGTGTTGTGTGTTAACTCACTGAACTAAGAAGACCTTACAGAACAAAGAACCGAGCAAGCTGTTATCTACCACCACCATACTGTTCCAAATCGCATTTCTCACATTCCTCGCAATGGATACGAGGTACGTCTATTATTTTAATCAAAATAAACACTTGTAAATACATATTGAAGATCGTTTCGCAAACAAGATTACATCCGGTTTTGTCTTACTTATTTATACGTATCATATGACTGTCTTAATAAAGTACTTGATATTCGCTCAACCTTCTTTTACAGAAGTGGGATCAGATTCCGCACGTGACAAATATTTGTGTTCATGAACACGTTTATTTGTCTAAAGTCTGTGTGTTTTATAAGTACATACATTGGGTTTATAACACTATATTCATAGTAGATAGAGTTGTGTAGTTTGAAATTCAAATCAGAACCGTGATGTTCTGTATAAATCTGTGGATGCTTGTGCGCGGATTATCAAGGTACACTTAATTAAAGAGTAACAGATGCAGTTAATGTTTGTTGGAGTAGCGATCTAATATTACATAATCTTTCCCAAACTAAAAATAGTATTCAGATAATAATGTAACCCTTAGTTATTGCTTCGCAGCCTCGAGTCAATTTCAAACAAATTATTCAGTGAAAGTTTATTTAAAGCTCAGTCGTGTAATTGCCGGAGCTTACGAAAACTGCGTCTAATTATCATTTAATACGTTTGAACAACAATTAGCAATTTAAAGTCTTTGTCATTTTAACTTCTGACTCCCTACTAAGTGAACAAATTATGCTTTTTCACCCAAGTATATGATGTTGTATAGTTGGAAATTTCGAAACAAATCCTGGAAAATATGTAGTAGATTTTTACATAGAAAAATATATTTCGATATCACTATTGTTACACCAAAATAAGAAACATCTTCATATTCTATAATACTTTTCCTAACACACGTATTAAATAGATAACAGAAACCAATAATATGTACAATAATATTGAATTATGTTAGATTAAACTAGATAACTTGTTGTAATGTCCGTGAGATATGTTGATATATGATGTACTTTGAACATATGTGCGTGTGCAAGGTACATAAAATTAAAGTGTCTCGTCTTACACAGGGACCACATAAAAACAATGCTTGGTAAGCTACTAAGTGGATGCTCATGTAAATTGTGGACAATCACACTTCAAAAACCTCAAAAAAATATTTCAAAACTTTATTTGTTACACAGTTTGTAAATTGACGCATAATATTAACCGAATTGAACACTCCGTCTCAGTTTAATAATAAGGTTTTGCTTAAAAAAACAAATATCAAAATGGTTCGCACCGGCTTGTTTACTTGAGTGGAATTCTGAAAAGCGTAAGCTAAACCGTCTTCACAAAAGACACATATCTTTTGTATTCCTTCACGAGAAGTTCTATGATATTTTCATATGTACACTATTGAAGCACCAGAAAAATACGTGTTTTACATTTCTTGTGTTGCATTTACACTAAAAGTATATTCTTGATACTTTAAAAACGTGAAAAATGTCTCTTGAATGAGATTTTTAGTGTATATCCAATGTAAAACACAAATTTCTCTGGTGCTCTATTCTACATTTATTTTTTTACGTTTACAAGACGTTGATCAGACTAATCGTAGAACTCAGAACAAAACTCGTAATTTTGTGATGATTAGTTGTTAACGGATAGATATATTGGGCCAGAATTTTCCAGTTTTCACTCAGCTAAATAGTAGTGCAAAATAAATTCCTTTATTCAATGAGACTTATAAAAATATATGTATTGTTCTCACTGACTGCCAGTAGGCAATGTGCCCAAAGTGCTGATAGCAATGCAGTTGCACCATGAGATACCGCGCCATTGAATTACATACCTACATCCCCTTAGGCCACTAGATAACTGAATTCCTATTGCCTTGATTTATCTTGTAGGGTAGACTTGTTCTTAAGGTCCGTATCAAAATAGTGTTAACGAAACAAACATGATACGACTTTTTCTGTCTACCACACCTGATTATTTCAGAAACACTTACATATTTTTGTTATGCCGGAAACATATTTTTAAACAAATTAATACATATTAATAGTACAAGAAAACAATTCTGACAAAATAACATGAACTGTAGCTATCTTATCCGATTTGAGAATCGAACCCACGACAACTAATCTCTATGCCGAGTTTACAACCGCTCGACATAGGCGAACTCTTCATCAGATTATTCATTTAAATTTCATTTTAGTACGTGAGTTGTAGTAATTCATACGAGTGTTGGAGCAATTTTATGATAAAAGATTTGTCAGCTATTTACTGTCGAACTGTGAAATAATATCTTGTATAGAAGATAGTGCTAATCCAAACCACGACCAAATGAAAGAGCGATTCAATATAATAAACCTATAAATTTGCGGCCCATGATACTTTATACTTATGTAAAATTTGTGATAACATCCAAAATCCACACTAAGGGCGGCAGCTCAGGACCACTATAAACCTTACAAAAGTCGGCCTCCTGGGAATACGGAACGCTTGCTTTTTAAGGGTTTTTAGTCGCTACCTACTTGATACCAGTTGCTATTTATAGTTCACATATTCAGCCAAAACACCTTATTTGAAAAATACACCCTTTTTTATTAACATGTAATTATATGCTTTATGAAATTGGGTCTCAAATACTTCGTTTCATGTAAACGAATATTTTATACTACCAATATTATAAATGCGGACTTGTATGAAACTTGACACATATTATTCCAGCCAGTATTATTCCAAAAAAACATTTTTTTAAATTTGAGCTAGGATTCATAGGTTGGTGTATATACCAAGGTAATTTGCAGTTGACAAGGAAAGTAACAATAAAACCAACCCTGAAATAAAACCTTTGGGTTTCTTCAACTAATCCAATCGAAAAAAAAATTGGTTCAGCCTTCCAAGAGTGCCTTTTTCAGCCGTCGTATCTCCTAAGAGTTTTAAATATAATTCCTTTTGTGATAACCGGAAACTAAATATGAGATTCCTTCCTCTTATCTTGCTGTACCAAGAGTAGTGGCTTCATATTTATTGCAATAAATGTTTATATTAGGTACTCGTTTCTTTGTTTTATTTGATAAGGCAAAATATCTTGATAGAAGTAATGGGGAAATACCTTTTTTTATTTAATACTAGGCCATTAGCTTCCTGCCATGAAGGCATCCAAACTTATAAATGTTTCCACATTAAATTACTAAACATTAGATTACGAGTAGCTTATTTCATATTACAACATTTATTATGTACTTTAATCATTCCGATTTGATTAAACACCAGGTTACAAGTCATAAAATGAGGTTTTGTTGTTAAGGTTATTTTATAAATAGGTTCGTAGAAAGAAGTAATCACTAAATATGAACATGAAAAAAGGATGTTGGGCTCCAGCAAAAAATCAGGGAATTGAGGGAAAATAGTGAGGTGTAAGTACTGTAAGAAGACGATACCTATCTTAAAATAGATTTTGAAAAGTGAAGATTTCTCGATAAATCATTTGAAAAAAATAAAAATAAGACCTTGTATAGATTTTGACTTTGTGTATTAAATGAGTCCATTGATATTTGTTGATGGGTGCCAGAAATAAAGCGAAAATCTTAATTGTATTTTGCGAAGCATGTCTGACAGTCTCATTACAATTCTGTATATTATTTGTTGGGGTCCTCAACGTGGTACTTACAATAAAATGAGTCTGGCTGGCACATTTAATAATTAAAAACGCAATTCTTTTTGTTTTCTTTTTCGTGACAGAAGGTTGAAATACTGGCAGGCGGTCCACTACGACAGAATTTAACTTGATGATGAACCAGCCAGACGAGTAAAAAACAACAACCGTAAAAAAAAACAAATCGCCAACCAGAGCTAAGCCTAGAACCTTTTTGTCAGTAGGTGGTGAATATATTACGGTACCGAGCAGTTATTCACTGTAAAGAATGAATGCAATCACTGTAATATATGCTTATGATGTTTTGACTATTTAGTTCTCAATCTTTTGGTAAGCAGTAAAAAGAAATGCAAATAATAGATATTGATGGTATTGCCACAGTATTACAATTTGTGCAGAATGCAAGAAGTGTTGATATTTGTTATAATTTCGTATGCATAGAAAAACAAATAGCAGTTGCCTGTTAGTTTTGATAGCTATTGGCAACCTCAGTATTTTTGTGGTACGATCGTGAATACGCAGTATTTTTTATAGTTTCTACGTTATATTTTCGTGGGTGTGGTTTTATTGCACGTGTTTATATAGGTGCCCGTTGCCTGCCCAGGGGCAAGGTTAATAGACTCGAAAGTGGTTCTCAAGTTTGAAATGTCTTGAGAATTGTTTGTCTTACAACAATCTGTATTTTGAATAATGCCTGTTACCTTTAGAGAGGGCATAGTATGTGTTTATGATTTCATTCTTCTATTTTTTTTATATTTATAATAGGCATCAATTTATATAAAACTAGCTGTCCCTCGTGGTTTCAGCCGCTGTTCACTAGAGATGTTACATTTTTTAACTATAAATATATGTCCCAACTTTAATCCAAACCCGTTTGGGAGTTTTTGCGTGAAATAGTAACAAACATCCGTACATACAAACATTTGCATTTATAATATAAGTAGAATAAAACATCAGGCATATGATTTACAGAAATTTCGTTATTTTTATAACAAATGAAACAAATATGAAGTCATAAAGTAATCTGAATTAATGTTATTTACCAATAACATTTACAATGAACACAGAACAATGCATATAGGAAATTGCAAATCAAATGTAACTTTCCACAGCGGCCATCGAGCGTAGAATAATAAGTTAACTAATTGAAAAGCTTCGATATTTCAAGCTGTTGTACGGTTTCTTATAACTCACGTAAGCCATTCAACTTGCAGCTAAATAACCCAGCATATTGCTATAATATTAATCTAATACTAACTCAAATAACATATTTTGTTTTATAACTTCAAAATTAAACTGTTACGGACGTCTCTGTGGAATTTTAAAGCAAACATACAAAATTTTTGACAGGCCACTTGGCTTGGTGGTTAACGCTCTGACTGCCAAACCGAAGGTCGCGGGTTCGATTCCCACCCAGGACAAACATTTGTGTGCATGAACATGTCTGTTTGTTCTGTGTCTGGGTGTAAATATCTATATAAGTATGTATTTAGAAAAAAAAACGTATTATATGTAGTATATCAGTTATCTGGTTTCTTTAGTACAAGCTCTGCTTAGTTTAGGACCAGATGGCCGTGTGTAAAGAATGTCCCAGGATATTTATTTATTTATTATTATTAATAATATAAAAAATATATTTATTATTATTAATAATAATAATATTAAAAAATATTTACGACCTTTCGTTTTATAACTGTGTGTAAGACGGATCGATGTTTGGAATGCTTATGTGATTTTTTTAAACCACATGGGCCGACAAGCAAGCGGACGGTCCACCTGATGGTAAGTGGTCACCGCTGCCTATGGACATTTGCAACGCGCCAATGCGTTGTCGACCCAGAGACGTGAAGTTGTTAGGTCTCATAATTTCACCAGCCCCCATTCCTTTCTAACCGAAACACAGTCATACAACTGCACTACTGCATCACGGCTGAAATGGGTAAGGTGGTAGTAGCATTATTGATGGGATTAGATACCATTGACGATCTACTCGATCAATACATTAACTAGGTACCTTCTTAAGCTATAGACATAATATTTTCCTTGTTTTGTACGGCCATTGTGGGTGACATCGGACATCAATTTGACGTAACACCCAACTCAACTGTCGAGCGACTGCCTGACACGAATACTTCTGACGCGAATAAAGCCAATTCGCTATTGTTAGAAATTTATTCTAAAACCGTGGCTACCTTTGGGGTCACTTCGCTGAGTTTTATAGAGAATCAGCTACACAAAAAAATAATGCATACGTCAGGGTAAACGTTATAAAATAATCACTAAGAACTCCTTTTTACCAAGATTTAGACAATATAAAGATTCATGTATGTTTTTCTATTTTTTATAGAACATCATTCTGTATATAATAAATAGACTGTCAATATTTTTACGACGCGTCATTGCTTGCCCATAATAAGTTTTCGGTCGTTAGGTAGTTTCGTATAATACAGAAAAATTGTGATGTGACTAAAATTATCGATTTATCGAATAATCAGTATATTATAATTAATTTATTTAATTCAATAATAGGTTATAAAATTCATCGTTTCCTTCGATATATCAGTCAGAAGTATTACATCTAATGCAGCCAGTGTAAATTATATGGTGAAGACTTAGATGAACATTTTAGTCATATTTTATTACTTGGACATGATAATCTAAGATCTATTGATCATGGAAATCTAATACGAAAAACAATGACATTTGTTAGAGACCGTCCGGTCATTAGGCCTATTTTTCGTTGGTTGTCGCTGTGCTAATGAAGGGTGGTAATTATATTATTCGCGCTGTCTTTGTATTTTTATATTAAATTTGTAATTAAAATTTCAAGCATGTTGTTTGTTATGATTAATAATTTTAAAGCAAACATACAAAATTTTTGACAGGCCACTTGGCTTGGTGGTTAACGCTCTGACTGCCAAACCGAAGGTCGCGGGTTCGATTCCCACCCAGGACAAACATTTGTGTGCATGAACATGTCTGTTTGTTCTGTGTCTGGGTGTAAATATCTATATAAGTATGTATTTAGAAAAAAAAACGTAGTATATGTAGTATATCAGTTATCTGGTTTCTATAGTACAAGCTCTGCTTAGTTTAGGACCAGATGGCCGTGTGTAAAGAATGTCCCAGGATATTTATTTATTTATTATTATTAATAATATAAAAAAATATATTTATTATTATTAATAATAATAATATAAAAAAATATATTTATTATTATTAATAATAATAATATAAAAAAATATTTTTACGACCTTTCGTTTTATAACTGTGTGTAAGCACGGATCGATGTTTGGAATGCTTATGTGATTTTTTTAAACCACATGGGCCGACAAGCAAGCGGACGGTCCACCTGATGGTAAGTGGTCACCGCTGCCTATGGACATTTGCAACACGCCAATGCGTTGTCGACCCAGAGACGTGAAGTTGTTAGGTCTCATAATTTCACCAGCCCCCATTCCTTTCTAACCGAAACACAGTCATACAACTGCACTACTGCATCACGGCTGAAATGGGTAAGGTGGTAGTACTTCCCCGGACTAACTCTGCACTAAGAGCTCTACTAGCCAAATGTTGTGCTGTGTTTTGGTTATATAGAAGAAATCATTAACAATCTTTTGTCATTTTTGGAACGAACCAAGCCTACGTTGTAGGTTAAACCTTACGTTCAATGATACGTGAAAATATGAACACCAATGAATATCATTGAGCGCCCATCGTTTCGGTTACCTAACCTTAAGTATATTATCCGTCACTTAAAAACAAGCTTACTTGATACGAGATAGCTTTTAAGTTACTTTGCATTAATTTTATCACATTTTGGTGGAGCTAACCAGGCACAAAATTACATAGCTTGTATTTATACAGCAACAAGCACCAATATGATCGCTGCATTTATTAGTTGTATTGTTTGAGTTTTCCACCAGGTGAAGTGATATTTATTTTCATGAAATTAAATTAGTAAAAAAAAAACAAAGACAAGAATCGGGTGCCAACATCACAGTTGTGGCCTTATATTTAATCAATGGACTCATTCAATTGTTAAGAAATCTAATTATTTTGTGTATGACACGATAGATAATACCAACCTATTAAAATTACGATAGTTTTATTTCCTTATTATTACATTTTGTCTTGCTTGCCCCTTTTTATATTTAAATTTTCATTTCAGTTGTTTACGTTATACTTTTTATCAATTAATGTCCGGATACTTTAATTAATTTAATTGAAGAACGCCGCGTACTTCAACCTCCTTGTACCTATAGCTCGTCAAATAAAAGGAACTTAAAGATAAATTTATCATGAAACACAGTCATAAAAATAAGGTCTTATTGTTACAATTAGAACAAAGGAAGTTTAAAATTTTTATGACATGACATAAAAATTGGAAAATGTTCGTTAATCTAGGTCATTTCGGAACTCTTTTGTTTCATAAAAATTCACTGCATTCTTTGTGATAGGGAAAGTCAGCATTTCCAAAGCGTCTCCTATATTATGAAATCTTTGGTGAAATATTGGGTCTTTGTACCTACTAACACTTCTGACTACCAATTTACTACAATTTAAATTTATATTAGAACTCATCCACATACCGACTGACTTCATATAATAATTAAATGACGCTTTGAATCGAGGCAGGAATATAGAATACTCAAAGATATACCGCTAATGAAATTCAGAAAGTTACCAATTTATTTACTTCCTGAAGTTTTGTATGAATTGCCTCGATCTCTTACACACACACACACTCACGTGGTTGGGTCGATTGATAACATTATTGATGGGATTAGATACCATTAACGATCTACTCGATCAATACATTAACTAGGTACCTTCTTAAGCTATAGACATAATATTTTTCTTGTTTTGTACGGCCATTGTGGGTGACATCGGACATCAATTTGACGTATCACCCAACTCAACTGTCGAGCGACTGCCTGACACGAATACTTCTGACGCGAATAAAGCCAATTCGCTATTGTTAGAAATGTATTCTAAAACCGTGGCTACCTTTGGGGTCACTTCGCTGAGTTTTATACAGAATCAGCTACACAAAAAAATAATGCATACGTCAGGGTAAACGTTATAAAATAATCACTAAGAACTCCTTTTTACCAAGATTTAGACAATATAAAGATTCATGTATGTTTTTCTATTTTTTATAGAACATCATTCTGTATATAATAAATAGACTGTCAATATTTTTACGACGCGTCATTGCTTGCCCATAATAAGTTTTCGGTCGTTAGGTAGTTTCGTATAATACAGAAAAATTGTGATGTGACTAAAATTATCGATTTATCGAATAATCAGTATATTATAATTAATTTATTTAATTCAATAATAGGTTATAAAATTCATCGTTTCCTTCGATATATCAGTCAGAAGTATTACATCTAATGCAGCCAGTGTAAATTATATGGTGAAGACTTAGATGAACATTTTAGTCATATTTTATTACTTGGACATGATAATCTAAGATCTATTGATCATGGAAATCTAATACGAAAAACAATGACATTTGTTAGAGACCGTCCGGTCATTAGGCCTATTTTTCGTTGGTTGTCGCTATGCTAATGAAGGGTGGAAATTATATTATTCGCGCCGTCTTTGTATTTTTATATTAAATTTGTAATTGAAATTTCAAGCTTGTTGTTTGTTATGATAAATATCTACTTTGTTACACTGAAAAACGGAAGAGATACCTACTTATAAGAACAAAATAATAATATCTAATAATTAATATAAATGTTTTATAGCATTTCCACAAATATTTTTTTTGATAACAATAATAAGATACTGTTGACGAGAAGGTTGGGAAAAGTGTTATTTGTGGGAGATAACATAATATACATATAAATAGCTATGTAAAAAAGACATTATAAATTGACTTGAAGCTGCCTTTTGCACATCCTTCCGCGGACTATAAAATAACCTTCAACTAAAATTAATAAAACTTAACTTTTTGTTTTTATGAAAAAATCTACTAACATAAAGTCAACATTGTAAAGTCTGCTTTAGATTACTCTTTTTCTAAAAGAAATTATTTTTTTTTCAAAGTTTTGAAGAAGCCGATATAATTGTATTATTATATAAGTAGGCGGGTACTTCCTTCCTTCCGAACGAGGCCATAGCGAATAATACACTCTAACCTTGTTGACTAATGATATTGTTTGTATAAGTATTAAGTAACGGTATATTATATTCTTACATTTGTTTTCCTACGATGTTTTCAGTACTTCTATTTGTGTTTAAAAGGCTTATGTAGGTTCGGGGACTTTGTTACAAAAACAATTATTCTACGGTTTAATGGGTTCATCAAATTGTATAATTGTTTTTTTGCCCAAAATATCGTTATCTTCAGATGATGCGTGCCCTGTTTTCGGTCATTTGGGTTTGGCGCAATACGTGTACCCATTCGGTGTGAAAATGATTTTTTAATTGTTCAATTTCGAAACTACCCTTAGATTTTTTTGCAAAATATAAGCAAATGATGAAGATTATGAGATTATATCAAGAAGGTAGGCAATATGCTATGATAAGAGAAGCACCGACCTATATTTACTTTACTAGTATGACATTCTGTCATTTATATTGTTTTTTTATGTTGACATTGTTTATGGCAGACAATCAGGCAGACGGCCCACCTGATGGTAAGTCGACCCTAAGACGTGAAGTTGTTCAATCTCATGTCTGTAATTCACTGGCCTTACCCTTCGTACCAAAACATAGTAATACAACCGCACTACTGCATCACGGTGGAAATTGGTATGGTGGTAGTACTTTCAGGATATAACCTGCCCTAAGAGCTCTACTTCTAAAATTCATTGTCTTAAAATACCATTGTTTTTCATAGTATCTGACGGCCTTAATACATAACCTTTATTTGCCTGACCAATGATTTCTGTTCAGTCCATGAACGACATAATATTATATGACAATATTATTATGATCAGTTTTTTTACCAATAAAAACCTACCTACCATATAGGTTAGTGGTGTGAATGAATACCAATGCACTCTTTATCGCATTCAATTCCACTAAACTAGTTCGTGTGAATATTTTCCAAGTTAAGTTGGCAGGCTATTGAAAGCGCTTGGTACAGTCAGCAACATTAGTAGTGAACATATCTAAATTTAAAAAACTACTACACACTACAACTACCATAAAATGTATGAATAAATACATAAGCTGGTGTTTCTTTAATAATGTAACTAAAAACAATACAACTTATTTTAACCCAACTACGGCAAAAGGATGGGTTATGATTTTTGTATTCAAAATTGTAACCATTTATTCAGTTTAGGCCCGCGGAGGGCACTAATGTAGATCAAAGTAACTGAAGCTACCATCGGTTTAAAAGTCAGCCTTCAACTGAGAAGAGCTGGAAAGAAACTCAGCAAGAATATAATTTAACTACAAAATACTTTAATTTATTATGATAATTTTTTTATTATTCATTACATGTGATTTGAAGAATAATGATAATATAAATAACCTATTCAAGCATGTGTAATGTGTAAGGTGGACTTATTTATGTAAGTTCCACCGTAGCGCCGAAACTACTGGCCCGATTTTGAATAATGAGGTGTCAATCGATTTATTATTATAGTCCGGGTGACATAAGCTATATTTTATACGAACAAAATAAAAATTACGGATGTTACACAATTACCCGACTACGGATAAATTAAATTAACTAAGAATCAAGCGAGGTGCTCAGCGAGGTGCTCATTGCTATCACATCGCGTCTTAATTTTCTATAGTCGGGTTACAGTTTTTTTAATCTTTTTCTTAGACTAGGTTTTGTTTGCAAGTGTTTTATAAATTTGAATACGTTCAATTACTTATGCTGCTGACCGTACCAATTAGGCATTTTATTAGAGTATAAATCTACCGAATTTCCTTAATTTACATACCTATTAATGTAATTAGAATTTCAAGAAGTTGTATTTTCTAGGATTTATTTATTTATCGGTGAACAAAATAGTTTACAGACATTTGCTGGAACTTAGATATATCAAATTTTATTAGACCTGCCGGGCTATTCACAACCCAAACTCCCGCGATGAATTTACGAAGTGACTATTCCCTCTCTCTCTCGCGACTCCGCAATTAGACGAGGTCCGGTATCCGCGTGTTCACCTGAGTGATCACTCGACAAGTTTTGGTTTGTGAATAGCACGGTCGTAATCCCTATCATGCACACACTTGCTGGTTAGACCAAGAAAATTTAAAGTAGGTACAAATTAAAAAGGTCTTTCTCGGGATTTCTTAAACCGGTTTACGCACTGTAAAACATTAATAGCTTAAAGCTTTTCATAATTCTTAAGCGGAATGTGGAAACTACCAAAGTATACAGGTTCGCAGAATTTATACGAGTAAACCTGAATTAATTTTTAATTAAGATAGAGTAGGTAAAGCATCATTTAGGTGCAAGACGATAAAAGCTTAGGTAGTACTTCTAGTGCCATGACGGAGGTTGTATTAATTTTACAATGAGATGGAGCTTTTAATGTAGGCAAACCTAGTAAAAAAACCATGGCGTCTGAAAATATATGTATTAATTGACTTTTGAATATACTTACTATAAATTTTTCTCAGCAACCATAGCTGGAGGTTACTAATATCAGATGTCAAACTCAAATTAAAATTGACATTTGAACTACAACGGTTATTCAGGACGAATAAAGCCTACTACGTACCATTTTTTATTACATTGTTATAGAAGCTTAAGCTAAGTTCAACATAAGAGGATTTTGCTACAAAAAAAATATCCGACGTAACTCGGTAGAAAGTTGAATAAATATTTTTTTAAGCTTGTTCTGCCGAAAATATTCAAAATTCGCTCGAATACTACATAAATGGGGGGTGTGAGGAAACCGCAAATTTCTTTTGTATGCTACTGTATAAAACTTGGATAAATATACTTATAACAGTAACTTCTAACGGCGTAAGGGTGTAAGAGCCAACAGAAGCTAAACCTTTAACCCTGCCTCGGGAATGGAACCCAGCAACTCAACACTGATTTTTATACTGTATAGGTGTCTCCGCGGTTTTACCCGCGTTCCCGTGAGATGTCACATGTATTATACATAAAAACCTTCATCTTCAATCACTCTATCTAAAAAAACCGCTTCAAAATCCGTTGCGTAGTTTTAAAGATTTAAGCATACATAGGGATATAAGGACAGAGAAAGCGACTTTGTTTTATACTATGTAGTGATGAGCGGCCCATCAGTTTAAAAGGCTACTCAAGCTACCCAATGTACCTATCACAATTATCATTAATATCTGAATAAATTTATACATTTTGCAAATAATTGTATTTATGATTATCCCTATAGAAAAAGAGATATTTATTTACATCATCGGGCTCACTGGATAAATTAATATCAATATTCAAAAGGGCGACATGACGCTTCATTCGAGTCGTAAAGAACTCTTCTCGTAATGTGATAGAATATGTATATCGATGGAAGTGTGTACAGCAAAATACATATCATACAAATTAAACATTACTTACACAAGAAAAGGGCTTAAAATTGTGTTACTTTATGAAGAACTAGGTGTCCTCTGCGGTTTCAACAGAGTTTATCCATATCATGTATAGCAGGAGTGGCCAACAAGTCGATCGCGCAACCAATTTTGGTCGATCGCTCGCAAGTTCAATGAGGGGACGCATTCAATGCCAAATATTTCTAGTACTTGATACAGGAATGAACTGGAATGAACATGTACGCAGCTCATGGTTCGAGTAGGGAGACATTCGCAGCCGTTGCATGTCCCGTGCGCATATTATTCATTACCTGCGCTTCTCAAAATAGATCGATCGCGACTCAATTTTAAAATAAAAAGTAGATCTTATGTGCACAAAAGTTGGCCACACCTGATAGGCTATAACCATCTAAGAAAATTTCGTATCGAATGGTAGCTGTCCCATCCCGGTATGTTTAGTAGTTTTGAGGTGGCGGTGCTTCAAAGGAAACCTATTTTGCTTTTATATGTAGACTACTAGCTGTCCCCCGCGGTTTTACCTGCATCCCCAGGGATGTAACATTTTCCCGGCACAAAAGTATCCAATGTTACTTCTAATACCGCCAAAAATATGTGTCCAAAGTTTCATGATGATCGATTAAGTAGTTTTCGCGTGAAAGCGTAGCAACGAAACTTACATTCACATTTATAATATTAGTAGGGACTTTATTTTTTATTAATTTACTAATCATAAAGTGTTAGGACAATTCTGTAACAAACTGAACTAAAACGTAACCCCAGTTCGTCATCCATCGCTCAATCTCTGCAGAGGCGAACAACATAAACCCATTCATTATCTTGGTGATAATGCCATTGATTTTTTGACCTGACATCGTAATTAATCGTTTATTTCCTCGATAAACAAGTAATAAAATATCGGATATCGCAGTTCAATATATGAAATCAACATTTACACAAACACCTATCTACCAACAGCAAAGGAAATAATAAACGGATATTTTCATGTATTTAATCATTTCCAATCCATTGGGGTGAATTTATTTACCTATAAACATTTTGATTCTTATTTTTTTTTATGTAAGGTTTGCCAACAGTTGTTACAATAATACATATGAACAAATACATACATAAAAATCTTAATCTAAGAGCACAACCAATTACAGGCAAACACCACATGACATATTACAATTAGTTAAAAACAAGAAAAAAGACAAAGTAAAAGTAAACACAGCATAATAATGAGTATGATGAACTACTTACACATCCAGTACAACATAAATCACCTTTCTTCACGTCATTAAATATAATTTCAATAGATTGAAAGGTTTTGCTTTGTTCCAGTGGATCAAATTCAACTCAAGACGATGACGCGGATTGGTCAAGAAACACGACGATGGATGAATACATTGTGCAGAATAGCACAGAAGACACATATGGTATGAGTGTGATAATTTACATTTATTAGCATCTTTACATTTTTAAAATACAACGCACGACGTTGTGCCACTATTTAGCTTCGATTGCACTGTTTTAAATCAAATATATTATACATATCGCTCTTAACGAACTTCAATTGTGAACGATTTTACGAATTGAGCCGCCTTTTAATACTTATAGATTTCGGGCTACAGAAAGCTTTAGCTGGTTGCACTTCAATTAAATATGTTGATAGTAAAGAATGTTTTTTTTAAATAGTTTCCCGTGTCTCCTCTGTTCCCTCGTCGGTAGTCAACAGGATGCAGGTAACAGGTGCAATTTAAAACGGGTAATCAAAATTGTATGTGCTTTCAAAATTGCGTGTCTATGCTGCTGGCCGTTGAGGACTTTTTCGTCTGAAGCCAATCCTGGGCGTAGATTCAGGTTATGCTAACCATAAAAATGCAAAGTCATTGGAACTGGACCAACTTGTTAAATTTCAACTCCGTAGGATAAAGAGGATATGGTTCTAATTCAGCTTCCAAGACTTGACTTAAACATTAACTAACTGACATAAAATGAAAGCTTGTAAAACAGGTAAATACCATTTGTCGATTACATTAGAAGCATCTTATGCCCATCTTCACACTGTAAGAAGTTCACTAAGTACCAAACACGATCTGTCTTATAGAACAAAATGATTAACGCAATTAATTCCCAGCTCTACTTTTTGCCAATTCCGTTACGTTATATAACTTGAAAGCAATATAAAGTGAGAATTCTCGTGTGACTAAAATCTCGTGTTCGCATATAAGAGTGCCAATTGGTCCTCTAAAATCGGGTCATGTGGAACCCTTTTACGAAACATGGAAATAGTGATGCTACAAAATGTGCAATGTACGCATAGACTTTTGTAGGTGACTTTGCTAAATGAATAGAACATCAACCACTACCAGAGTTTAAAATAAGCCTACTAATATTATTAAAGATGTTTTTAAATGTTAATTGTTTAGTAGTCACACAGATCTTAATCTAAATTAAAGAATAGGATATGTCATCTCAGTAAAATGTTTGATCCCTTGGAAACAAGGGTAACTACATTACAGTAATGTACAATATTAACCTTTATTTAAAAAAATACATAATAATGTCACAAATCAATAATTAAATGTCGATTAAACATTTAAAGCAATAGGACAAATACATTTTAGATCAGATGTAAGCAAGAAAAAGGTACGAGGAATGTTCCTCTGTAAGCAGTCCATAAATACTTGTACGCTGCCTGTCACATTCCCGAAACAGTAAAGGAAGGAGTATCGATAAAATGTTAAGGAGAGAAAGATTGATTGTTCCTTTTGTTTCAGACACTTTATACGATGTACCAACCGGTATGATAGTTCTGTTATCATTTTTATACGGTTCGATATCAGTGTTAGCCGTCGTCGGAAATTTTCTAGTGATGTGGATTGTGGCTACATCGAGACGAATGCAGAGCGTCACTAACTGCTACATAGCAAATTTAGCTCTAGCTGATATAGTTATCGGATTGTTTGCTGTACCATTCCAGGTTAGTAATACTCGTACATTTAGGTACATTTCCAAAAAAAATATTGAGTAGTTGTGACCCTTAGTGCAGAGTTCGTCCGGGGAAGTACAACCTTACGCATTTCCGCCGTGAAGCAGTAGTGCACTTGTACTACTGTGTTTCGGTTAGAAAGGTAAGGGGGCTAGTCAAATTAGGTACAGGCAAATGCGACTTAATAACTACGACGGTCGACGCGTTGCAAATGCCCATAGGCGGCGGTGACTACTTACCATCAGGTGGACCTTCGTTTGTCGGCCCTTGTGATATAAAAAAATATAAAAAACAAATATTAGTAATGTGTAAAAAATGTGTAATTCAAAACCTCTTTTAGATCAATTTACGATTTACGCGATTTTAAACACGTTATATCTACTTACATCGCTATTAAATGTTTCGATTCACTTCACTATTCGATTGGCCTTGGGAAAATAATAAAATCCAATTTTGTTTTGGCACTTGAGTCATCGAAGATTACCCGGACCGACAGTTCCTAAATACTCTAAGCTAAGTTATTTCATTAAATTATTTTCGTATTGGAACGATTCAGTATATTATCATGTTTTGTTCATGTATGTACGTGTAATAAGCAAATTTATTAACACCAAAAGTGAGTTTACCATAGTTTAAAGTGTTTACTAAAAGCATTAATTTCATTCAAAATTCAAATTCAAAACCATTTATTCAGTTTAGGCCTTCGGAGGGCACTTATGAAGGTCAAATTTAAAGTTACTGAAGCTACAACCGGTTCGGAAGTCAGCCTTCAACTGAGAAGAACCGGCAAGAAACTCAGCAAGGTTACATTCTTTTTTATTTGTTATATAAATTTTTATCTATTCTGACTTTTTGGCTATTTTATAATTTCAATTTTACATAATTTTATATTTAACAATTACAAAATACTTATTATAGGTAACATTAATAAAAACAAAACAAAAAAAAAAAAAATATGACAAGACTACAAAATAGAAAATAACAATAATTAGGTACTTACAACTTAAACAAGAGATTTAGAGGTGCACTGTGCAGAGAGCAGCTATTTCCATACATTTTTATCTTCAATATAATGAACTACCTTGTAATACGCTTTTTCTTTCAAAACTTTCCTAATATAATTTTTAAATTTATGATCAGACATTTTGGTTATTGAAAGCGGTATCTTATTATAAAATCGAACACAATTACCAAGAAATGACTTGTTAACTTTAGTTAGTCTAAAGTATGGAACAACTAACTTCTCCCTTTGTCTTGTATTTATACTATGAATATCTAATTTTGACTCAAACATTCCTATGTTTCTACGTATAAACATTATATTTTCATAAATATATAGTGAAGGTAATGTCATTATATTTATTTCCCTAAATAAATCTCTTAATGATTCACGGGGACCCATACTGTAAATTGCACGAATTGCTCTTTTTTGTATAATAAATATTGATTCTATATCCGCTGCTGCTCCCCAAAACAAAATACCATAGGACAAGAGGCTATGAAAATATGCAAAATAAACTAATTTGGCCGTCTCAACATTCGTCAATTGTTTAATTTTCCTAACAGCAAAAGCAGCCGAACTTAATTTAGCAGCTAGAGTATCAACCTGAGGTCCCCATTGCAATTTATTGTCTAATGTAAGACCCAAAAATACCGTTTTATTTACAAGATCAATATGGCTCCCATCTATTATTATTTGGCTATCTACTTGTGCTACATTTGGTAAAGAAAACCTTAAGCATTTAGTTTTCTTTGAATTTAGTAATAGATTATTTGTAGCAAACCACCCACAGACAATTGACATAGTATGATTAACTTTAGTTAGATCTTTGTCTTTTCTATTAACTTTAAAAATTAATGATGTATCATCAGCAAACAAGACAATATCTGTGAGGTCATTTACAACATATGGCAAATCATTTATATATACTAAAAACAAAAATGGACCTAAAATTGAACCCTGGGGTACCCCCATTTCGACTAAAGAGCCCTTGGGTGTTGTGCCGGTAATCCCTACCTTTTGCTGGCGATTTGATAAATAAGATAAAACAAGATCATGAGCAGTTCCACGAATTCCGTAGAAGTCAAGTTTTAGTAGTAGCGTACGGTGGTCAACGCAATCGAATGCCTTGGACAGATCACAAAAAATGCCAATCGCATCCTGTGAATCCTCCCATGCGCCATAAATGTGCCTCAGCAATGTTGCTGCCGCATCGGATGTAGATCTTCCCTTCGTGAAACCGAACTGATGACCATGCAATACCTTATGCTTAGTAAAGTGACTTGACATTTGATTAAGCAGCAATTTTTCAAAGATTTTACTAAGTGCTGGCAGAACGGAAACTGGTCTGTAATCAGATGGATTCTCCCTACAACCGGACTTGAAAATAGGTACTATTTTACTATATTTCATTAAATCAGGAAAACAACCCTAATCAATGCATTCATTAAAAATATTTGACAAAACAGGTGCAATCACTGTTATTATTGATTTTACGATTGTTACTGATAAGCCCCATAAATCTTCAGTACTTTTCATATTGAGAGAATTAAAAGTTATTATGATATCGCTAGCATTAATATGGTCAAATTTAAAACTTGGAAATGTATTATGAATATGCTGCTTGAGTAAAGATTCCGCTGCTATAGGACATGATTTAAGGCTTTTAGTAGTTTTACCAGGTATACTCGTGAAGAAGTTTTCAAAAGCACAGGCTACATCTAAATTATTTGTTAGAATTTTTTCATTAATTTTAAGAGTTACCTGTTCATTATTATTTCTAATTTTACCAGTTTCCGTATTAATAACATTCCAGACTGTCTTTATTTTGTTATTAGCATTACCTATTTTATTACATATAAAGTAAGATTTAGCTTGATTACACACTAACTTGAAAGTCTTTGAAAATTTTCTAACATATTTATGAAATTCTTCGTTCTGAGTTAGAGATTTTAAATGATAAAGTTCATACAACCTATCCCTGCTCTTACGAATACCTTTTGTAGCCCAGTCACTAAATCCCATTTTACTATTTACCTTCACTATTTTAGTAGGACAGGCTCTATTAAAATTATCGCAAATCCCAGACAATAAACCTTTATACAAGACATTGGGCTCATCACTATGATATATTGTATTACAGAGTTTCAGCTCTAAATTATTCTTAAAGGTGTCTAATCTTGCCTTAGTAGTAGGTCTAATTACTTTCGTTACTTTAAATACTTGTCTTTTAAATGGCAATTCTATTAATTGAGCCTTATGATCCGAGCGAACACCACTAATAATCGATTTCCCTAGTATACTACTATTAGTTAATATATTATCAATACAAGTAGCCGAAGTGGCTGTAGATCTTGTTGACTCACTAAACAATAAATCTAAGTTGAACGATTTGAATAAGGCAACAAAATTCCGACTTTCAGATGAATTACTAATTCATCTGAAAGTCGCCAACCAACTTAGGTAGCTGACATACAAAGTACACACCAGTGCGTATTCTGGTAAAACATTGCACTGGAATAAAGCCTAGAGCTTTACACTTGGCCGCTGAATCCTATTTATGCCAAGCGAGTCATCAATAATGATCCTTATCTACTCACACTATTTGCGGTAAATGTTATTCCGGTAGTAATTTCCAGAATGGTTTTATTGTTCATTTGTTGATATCATTTGTCAAAATCAGCCTCAGAGTACAAGTTATTATTTATCATTCTGAAAGTCAAAAGATTAACTTTTCAATTGCTTAATGTGTGTGTTATTAAAAAGTTATTTTTAAAGTGTGTTTGAAATATTCATGAAAAATGTCAATTCAAAAAGATTTCTTGGTTTCTAAAAGTTAATTTAGTAACAATCTTATGTGCAAACAATTTTCTTTTTTTTTCGGCACAGTTCCAAGCTGCTTTGCTGCAGAGGTGGTTACTGCCTCACTTCATGTGCCCATTCTGTCCATTCGTTCAGGCACTAAGCGTCAATGTGAGTGTGTTTACACTCACTGCTATTGCTGTTGACAGACATCGAGCTATTATTACACCACTCAGGTAAGTAAGTAGAGAACTGTTGTAATTTATTGTGTTTGTTTTATAGAAGAGGCATGAAGCAGGAGTAAGGAGGCCTTTCATAATGTCCGAGAAAAAATTTAAAATAATGGATTAATTTACATATTGAGTGCTTTTTTTACTCGAACAAATAATAACTTTAAAGGGTAATCTAGTTTTTTGCTAGGTTAGATACTTTTCTTGTAGATTTTATTATATAAGTATGTAATAGGTACGTAGTAATACATAACTTTTAAAAGTCTATACATCAGGTAAGCGGTCAGTTGAGTTGCAAACTATAGCCTATTCACAGTAGAAAGAATCTAACAGATTTATAACTGCCTCCAGTCTCGGATAGAAAATTCTCTCTTGATAAAAAGTATAAAAACCAATACTCCGCTATCAATATAGCCCATATCCAATTTTCCGCAAGAGAGAATTTTGTCTGCTCCTGATTAAAACGCAATCATTTTTTAACGTGAAAAATAAATAATTACTATCACAGTCCCTACCAGGAAGCTGTTATTGTTTATTATGATTAAAATACGGTATGATATAGTAGATTTGCCCTTTCATAGTGTGTTATTCTAGCTTTAAATAGAATTCAGTCTCACTTCGCTCGCAAGTTTTTATGTTGCTCTATTAATAAAAATAATCCAGGCCTGCTATCATTATTTAAAGCATAGGTTAGTGTTTTATTATAAAAATTTAAATAGTTTTAAGCTATCAGTTGCTCATGAATAAACTAGACCACATTATCATCACTCATCTCGGAAACCAATAAGATTATTTTTTCGCTTTTCTTAAGTTTTGTGAGATTTATTAAACCGTACCTACTGTCCCCTTATTCAGTTTTTCCCCAAATTTTGTCGGCGAGCTGCTTCACGGAGGCCTCGGAGAGCTTATCTCTCACGTGATTAGTAGTGTTAGCGTAGTTAGCGAAAGAGACAGAGCACGGCGAAACATAATCGAGTAAGTGTCATTTTCGTTACAGAATCGAGCCCCTGTATGTACATAGTACTTGTTTTGTTACAAAAATATATTTTTCTAATTATAACCACTAAACCACTCAAGTTAAACATTTACAAAATTTTGTTTGTTACCAACTAAAAGCCTTTTAAATAGAAAGCGCTTTTGTCACAACTAATCAACCTACTTTGATCAATAGAATGAAAATCAAAAGGTTTTGTTTATATAGGTACTAGCTTTTGCGGCCGCGTTTCAGTATCATCCCCTTACAAACTCACATTGCCCTATTTTGCCCTCTCAGGGGTAATATTTTGGAAATAAAAGTTACACCCCTAGCTACACTCCAAATTTCACGTTCCTACGACTTGCGATTTAAGTTATATTTCTCAGTCAGTCAATCAATCAGTCACAACTTTTATATACAGGATGACTGGTGAGATACCTTCGATACTTATGGAGAGTACCGGTACTCGATTCTCGTTAAAATTATGTAATAAAATCAGGTGCTTAATTTTGACCAAAGTTTCCTTAAAAATAAGTGAAATGTGGATATTAAACTCTCTCAACACGCCGCGGTGTTTGTTGTTTAAGTTGATCTAGTCACGTGCGGCACGTTCTAGTCATGCTGCGCGTATCCAAAAATTGCGCAGGTAAATACGGGACTCTCGGAGTACTGTTTACTAAGAAGTAATTTAATATTTATTTTTAATGTTATTTTTTTTCATCACATATGACCGCCAACTATCACATCCTCAAATATTGAAGGTATCTCACCAGTCATCCTGTATATTTATTTTATGATTGTATACAATTGTTCTAAAAATCTTCTAAATTCACTGTATGTCTCATAACGTTGAGTGGATAAGACAGAGAAAAGATTGACTGAGATGCAGCCGAGATGAGAATTCTAAGATTGATGAGTTGAGTGACAAAAATGTATAGGATACGTATATAAAATACGGGCCAGGGACTGAACAGAAGGAATGAAATCGGTTTGTCGTAGATAGGGACATGTTATTGAAGGAAACAAAACCCATGTGAGTCAAAGACTCATAAATACAAAGGTATTGTAACATAAATTTCTGAATATCTAGATATCAATCCCGCAAATGTATTAGAAATAAGGAAACATAAGATGAGATACAATATTTTTTATTGAAATCCTTAAATAACATTCACTAGAAATAACATTGCATTGACAAAGTCAAACTTTTCGATCCTTAGAAACCATAATATCAGTAATATCCTACAAATATTATAAATGCGAAAATTTGTATGTATGGATGTTTGTTACTCTTTCACACAAAAAATACCAAAGGCATTTGGATGAAACTTGGCACATATATAGAAAATACCCTAGAATAACAGAATCGAGCCCCTGTATGTACATAGTACTTGTTTTGTTACAAATATATATTTTTCTAATTATAACCATCAAACCACTCAAGTTAAACATTTGCAAAATTTTGTTTGTTACCAACTAAAAGCCTTTTAAATAGAAAGCCAAACCAAAGGCATTTGGATGAAACTTGGCACATATATAGAAAATACCCTAGAATAAAACATAGAATACTTTTTGTACCGGGAAAATGTTACATCCCTCGGGAATGCGGGTTTTTTTTTTTTTTTTTGTCCAAAATTTGTTAAACACTAAAATTATACATGAAATCTGCCAAACTGCAAAGCAGCTTGTCGGGTGAAAACGCAGAGAACAGCTAGTAAGTAATACTTGCACAAACGCTGAAAAGGAGCTACCATACACTCAATATAAGAATGTAGGTATTTAGAAGGTATTAAGCACACATGCCGACTCATTTTATTTCCTACACATTGGCATAAGCATTAACAAAGCCTAACTTGCGTTAATTGCTACCACAAATGGTTGGTTAAAGTTAAACAAGGATCCGGAATAAACAAAGTTGCTTGCTTTATTTAATCTCAGTCCAGTTAAAATCAGATTATAGTAAATAGAAGGGTCGGACTGGAACTGTGTTGTAGTATTCGTATCGTACTATGTTCCTATGTAAATATCTTTTGTATTCGCTAAGTCCAGTGGTTTCAAAATAAACCCTTTTATGTTTCATTATTAACATAGTATCTACCACTGTTTAAGAGATATAAATTTTATTGGTCGTTTTCTAAATCATGATAGATAGTTATACCCATCCCTATTTACCCCGGTATTTATACCTAAAAGTCTACTAATTAAATAGTTTATCATATAAAATAAAGTTATAAAAAAGCCTAATCCACACTGTCACATCCTTCAGCCATTTGATTCATTGCTCGAAGCAAGTCTGCAACCGCAGGGAAAATTATTCTAAAAATGTGTAAATTAGCCAATTTATTCTCTCCATTAATTTTGAACCCCTGATGAGGTTTATTGAACTTATGATTTAGTAAACTTTAGTGCAAAGTTTTAAGACATATTCACAATTCCAAAAGTGATAAATGAATGTCCATAGCATAAGGTGCTTTATTCGACCTAGCACAGCAGCTAGTCTAGACGAATAGTTACAAACATACAACGAACAATTTATTTGAGGCAGCTGTATTTTCGAAGATTAATCTAACAACTTTTGAAATGGTGAAACGTGATATACGGCTAGCAAAAGAAATCTCATATCAGTTTATCATGACATCTTCATAGGTAAGATTTTAAAAAATCAAGTTTTATGCAATTTAAATAATCTAATGATCAAAGGATTACTACAATCAAGTAGAAACCTACGCTACCATAGTCTTGGATACCCTAAAAATTGGTTATCTGGATCACTGATACCATTACCAAGTATTACAAATACGCTCATCTACTAATCAATTGGTCGTTTCAATAAATAGGTAAATAAATTATCAGTTTTCTTATTATTATTATTATGATCAAGTAAAAACAATAGTAGCTAGACACGATCAATTCATATAATAGACAATAATAATGGAAAACGTTTCCGAATCGCAAACACAGTACACAAATGAAACTCTTAACAAAAAATAAACATAATGAAAATTAAAAAAGGTTTATTGAATCAGTCGTAGCGCGACTAAACGTGATTAGGATTTCGGATGTTAAAGTTTAATGCTTTATGTAAATTGGTTTCACCCTCGCTTATAAAGCGGGCGAAACGTTTCACGAAGGCGAAGAAACCTTTATACTTAAGACCTGTCAGCGTAATCGCTGATAAAGTATATTTAAAATAAATATTTCTTATCGCAAAGTTATAACCTACATGAAGTGTTCTTATGACTTTTGATACTTAACGAAAAATATGCAGCAACTTTACAGACACCGAGAAAGATTTCAACTTTAACGTTGCTTATTTTAGTAAGTTGGTTCAAAGTGTTCTCTTAACTTAACTGTTTTGTGATTTAAGAATATTTTATTTCATGTTATTCGTGTATTGTATTCTGTTTTGGTAGTTATTTGTAATGTAATCACAATCATGGCCATGGCTACAGGACTGATTTGCAATGTATATTAAAAGAAAAAAATCGAATCTACGATTTTACCTTATACTTTACTATTTAGTTTGTTTTCTCCTGTATATTCAGCTAAAACATGAATCTTTGAACCGAGGTTCGTACCTATATTTAAAGTAGATTGTACCTGCTTTAAAATACATTTAAAATGCTATCAACAAATAACCAATATAGATCGGATAATGTTTTTTAAGAGCAACCCATTTCCTGGTTAAACCGCCTCATACCTAATTATTTCGTGAAAAAAATAACAAATAGTTTTTTGTTTCACGAAATTGATTGAAAACTTTTGTTACAGCGCCCACACCTCTAAGCGTATTGCTAAAGTGATTATAGTGTTTATTTGGTTACTTGCACTATCATTGGCTGCACCTATGGCTATGTCTTGGATAGTCATAATGGAGGACGAACAGGATCCAGGTTTGTTTCTAACATACTCGTATATAAAGGAACCAGGGAGGTAGCTGTAAAAAAAATCTGGCAAGTCTCTTATAATATCTACGTAATGCACTGACTGAGCAATAATTATAAGTTGGGAACAGCGCCTGCAGGTGGTGATGAGTCAAATTATAAATGTGTTTATGTTAATTTAATTATTAATTACCTACTTCAAAAGATCTTCCAAGAAGGTTCCAAAACAGTAGATGTTTTACACCGCATCTGAGCCACACGGCCCACGCGTTGTTACAATAATTTAACTGTAGCTCGTAATCATAAAATGAACGTAAATTTATTTAATGAGGACCATAACATAATCACAAGCATCATGCTGTATTTTATCTTAATATCAAAATACTCAAAAAGCTTTTGCTCATTGAATAGTCTCACATTCAAAAGGTATTTTATTCAATAAAGACTATGAATAAAATACTTTACATAACATGCTGTTAAAGTTTATATTACGCGCTATTATAATAAGAATAACTCTTTTTTCAGTTACAAAAGTTTTCTACAAGAAACCATTTTGTGCTCCAAGTGAATTTGGTTCACATTCATTGGCTATATACAGACTGTTACTTTACATATTTCAGGTGAGCTCCAAAAGAAAATTATTATATTTTTATATCGCAAAATATTGGGAAAAACCCTTATAGAGCCTATGTTCGTGGTAATTTGTAAGTTTAACCGACATTTTCCTTAATGCCGACCCCAGCGTAAACTCGCTCCTGTAAAATATCACAAATATGGATTTATTTACTACAGTTTCAGCCTTGCTTAGGATTTATAGCAAAACTATAGATATGCTAAGTAGTTTACATACTTGCGGCTTATCGGTATAGATTGACAATAATGCTATAACATCCGAAGCAAAACCAGTATTTAAGGTATTTCACTAGACTTGGTTTGGAATTTGCCCAACTATCTAGGGATATACAGGTTAAAAGGCTCAATATCCAAATGAAGCGTTTATTGAATATTTTATGACTTTGACAAGAATCTACACCAATATTATAGAGTAAATATTTGTATGTTTATAATGAATAAATCCAAAAATACTGCTAGATCGAATTCAATAATTAATTGCCGGCTCTTCTCAGTAAAAAACAACCTTCCGAACCGGTATTAGAGTCGGACTTTTCATGAGTGCTTGTAAAGGCCTATTTGAATAAAAATATTTGAATTTGAATTTGAAAAATTATTTATTAGAAAGCGACTTAATCGAGACGTAATAAAGGCTATGTTATAATCCTGAAAACGATTAGATCCTTCAGGAACCCGGATGGAACCGCGAGACAATAGCTAGTCTCTAAATAAAGACATCTATGAAATAGATAAAAGATAGGTTTTAAGTTACGGCAGGTAATATTTTTGTCAGGATTTTCAGAACAAAGAGAAACGGTTAATTACCCTAGAGCTTTAAGTAATTGTTTAATTACCTGTGTAAATTAAAGGAGTGGTTCTAATTATGCTGATTAGAAAAGTTAGGAACACTGTAGAAGCCTGGATAATATTAAAGAACAGCCTTGAAGACATTGCGTTAACTCGATACAAAGTAAAAAGGTTTTCAAGAGTAGTTTTTTCTTTTTAATGACTCACAGGTTACTAATGAATATATTGATTAAATTATCCATACAACAAGTAAAGTTTAATATTTAGTTATGACTCATTCACATATAGCCCGTTAAAAAATATTTCTTATATAAACCTTGTTTTAGCCTTATTTTTTTTAAATAATTCTTTATGCTCAAAATAATAATGATTTTCTATTGGCCTTGCATTTCCGAACTTTATAAAGAGTATCAAAAACCATTTGCCACGTACAAGATAGACAGTACGTACTTAGTTATATCTTACGCAATAATAATGTAGCTTTCAATTTCTAGAGGTCTAGAGGCATATACAAAACCAAGAAAACGTCACCAAATCAAACACTATACTACCTACTTATAGAACTACATAAATTGACGTCGTATAAACGTACTCTGGATAAATCCGCCGCCCGTCCGCACGCTTCGAAACATTTTGTTTTTCGGCGCGTGTTTGGATATCATAGGCCCGAAAAAATTTGGGATACCAATTCCCTGACTTCACTAGCCGAGAGAAATGACACGTCTATATATTGTTACGTCTGTCACGTCCCTGTAGGCAAGTAAAAAAACTATATATAACTGTTATTTTCTATTTCACAGTATATAATCCCGTTATGTGTTATCACATTTGCATATGTACATATGGCAATGAAACTATGGGGTGCCCGCGCGCCGGGTAATGCGCAAGAAACACGTGACGCTAACCATATGAGGAACAAGAAAAAGGTAAGTCAATTAAATTTTTATTATTTTGCATTATCCTACTAATATTATAAATTCGAAAGTTTGTGAGGATGCATGTATGGACTATTGTTACTCTATTGTTAATTATAGCTTAACAGGAAAATACTAAATCTCTCGAGGACGCGGTTTAAAAAGCGGATTTTGATACATGTAATAAAATTCATATTTTGGTTGCAATTTCCTTCAATTCTAAAATATACCTACAATGTAATTAAGAAAGGGAATAAATGCGCATGGCATTCTAGAGTTCAAAGGTTGTTTTTTAAATTTATATTATTACGATATAAGAGTTCTAGCTAGTTAACTTTAATGTCTGAGTTCATTCCTTCAGCCATTCACTCCAAGTAGATCGATGATGGACATCGCCAATATACTCTGATTCTGAACTAGATTTAATAAAAATAAAATTAGTTCTATGTTTAAAAAACATAAAACGTAAACAGTCACACTCGGGCAGCATACTAAAAGTAACTATTGATATAACAGCATAGATAAAAGGTACTGAATTTGTATACACGACTAACTGCATACTCATTTCCGTTAGTACTAAAATTTCTAAAACGCTTGCTCACATTGCTTATAGGTATGGTACCTAATTAGCGAGTTTAATATAACATGAGGAGGTGGAGAACAAATCGATGTTACTTCAAGTGCTGCTGTTAATTGAATTTGATGTAATTTGACACGCAGTATATATTTCGGATTAATACATAGGATATTCATCCCAAGATAAAATTAGATTCCTGGGAAACACAGGTAAAACTGGGGGGTTGAATCTAGTTTTAAAATGTCTGCGATTGTGTTGCTTATCATTTGTTTTATGTTCTACCTTTAAATTTGTTGTGTAATTATACCTTCATTTTTTCCGCTAACATCTCACGTAATAAATAGTCTTGTAAATATGAGAGCAGGTGACATGCCGGAAGGTTGTTGATGTTTCATCAGGTTTCGTGTGATAAGTACGTCTTTTTTATTTACCTTAGGTTCTATGACATAATGTGGGCATGAAGACTTATGTCACTGTGGTTGACATTTTTGACACTTGTATGTGCTTTTGGCCAAATTTATAAAAATGTAGGTATTTTACTTACATAATATTTAAATATGTACTACAATAATTAAGCAACGAGCTATAAATGCATTCAGTATCGAAAATGAATATACTGTTGGAAAAATCAATTTTTATTCAATGTCAATTGTAAGTAAAAAAAATTGTATCAAAATTATTTGTAGATTTGGCATTAAAATGAAAGCCTCGTCCTAATTGGTTAACGATCATACAAGCGAACGATACGACTTCATGGAATGATGAATAAGATCGTGCGATGGTCTAAAATAGTCCTAACAGGTCGCACGATGGGCATCACACCATGCCGCCGCGTCACCGCAACTATCACTGTTTACAAAACTTTGCTTTTCTGTCAAGAAATATTGCTTTGAAAATTGAGACATTGAAAAAACAAGATGTCGACCACAAAATCGAGATTTTGTAGCTTTGATTGCACGGTCGCACGATCAAACCCATCGTACGATCATTATTAAGCATTTCCTGTGGTCGGACGATGACTTACAACCTTCAATTAGGACACAAAATAAATGTGTTTGTTTTATTTCGTCGTGCGACGAAATCGTATCGTTCGCTCGTACGATCTACGCCAATTCGGACGACGCCTTAGGAGAGGTCTTTGTAAATTAACACAATAGCTGATCATCAATCTCTAGGAATTTAGTTGTATTGAGTTAAAACGTTACGTAAACTAGTCATGTAACGCAAAGTCATGTCCTATTAATTCTGCTGTGGCTTTAAGTAAACAATAGTTATTTACAACACTGATTTACTCATAGTCTATAATACCATAAACTAAAACTAGTTACAACTTGTTGAATTAAAGTTTTGTGTTAAGATTACTGATTACTATTTTATCTCTTTTGTGCAGTGGATTTGAACATAATATTTGACTTCATTTTGTTATCTTTGTACTACTGGTCTAGATAAAGTTAAAGAGTGGATTAAAAATGGTAGCGACTGCATATTTGCTTTACACGTTATCTTTCACCATTTATCTTACAAACAAATCAACGCGGACAATGTTTTCATTGTTTTTTTAGGATTTACACTGAACACGATCAATTCACATAAAAATAGTTCAGTTTCCAATTGATTACTTAAACCACAAAAAACTCAGTAGGTATAAGCTAGCTGATTGTAGCTTCAGTAACTTTAAATTTGACCTTCATAAGTGCCCTCCGAAGGCCTAAACTGAATAAATGGTTTTGAATTTTGAATTTTTTTTTTTTATTTTGATTTTAAAACCCTACTGAGTTGGGTTTATATAAAACAAATGTTTGCAATACTACCTATTCGTATGGGCCCGGCTTTCCTGTTTTACTATTTGCTAGCATCATGTTGGGATCCGGGCAACTGAATTTTTAGAATGCTAGAAAGGATGTAGAATTGTTATTTGTTGAAAATAAATGGAGGGGAAAATGGTGTACCAATATTTGAAATTATGATTCGGAATATTGTAAAATAATATTCCTGAGCCCAATTTTGAGATAAAATATCGAGAGTGTTCTATCATAGATATGATCTTATATATATAAGGAAAATAGGGTACCTTTGACGCACCATCACCTAAAAACTACTGAACATTTTGGGATGGGACTTCTACCATTCGACGCGGAATTTTTCGTAGAAGTTTATAGCCTATATTTGATATCGGTAAACGCGGGTGAAACTGCGGGGGACAGCTATTATTATATTTAATGCTTATATTTATTACATTAAACCTTTAGAGCTACGTCTTTTGACGTACTACTTTAACGCAGAATGTGGTTTAAGTATCCAACACTTAATTAACTTCTTTAGCATTTTCTATATTTCATGAAAATGTAGATCGAACAACTTACATATGCTTTCTTTTCCATAATTTAATGATCTTAATAATATATGTCAATATGAGTTATTCTATTGTTTTACCAAAACAATTGCTAATCTTTGCGGTGACCACAGCTTGATAACTATAGCCTTCATATGAACTTCAATTGAGTGAGATAACTAACGCGCCTTACTGCACTTATTTAGAAACTTTTGAGGCCATGCTACAATATTTCTGAGTAAATTTTTAACAAAAGAATTTGAGAGAAACGACATAAAAATCCTTTATTTAAAATATCGCTTCTCAAAACGAACGGAATACTGCCTCGAATAATGCTATGTCTGCGTAAGGGTGTAATAGCCATGTTAAACTAACACCTTCGTCCCTTTCAATAGAAAAAAGCCTGAAATTATGTATAGGTATAGGTACATTCATAGGGTAAGAGGTTGTGCGTGCGAACGGTTGACCTTTACCATTTTCTTTAAAAACTAAGGTCTGATTGTGATTAGCTGCATTACATATGCCCAATAAAATGCCAAAGACCCATTAGGCAGCTAAAATAAACGTTGAATACGTGAAATTTAACAGAAAACACGAAAATTATATGGCGCTTGTTTTGCCTCGTTTTGGTGATTATTTCATTATGATTAGATTTTATTTTCTCTACCTACTACACTATAAATAAAATAGAAAAAAGACTACAATTTTTTGCTGTGGAAATCAATGGTGCCGCTTTTGTTCTGCATCACTAAGCTTAATTAAATCTATGTTCATCTCTATCAATTTTAATAAGATAAAAAGAGTACAATGTATTAGTTTTAGCTTAGTACTAAGCTGCGAGAGTATTGTATGTGTCATCTTACTAATAATATAGTCGAGAAAGTTTGGATGGATGGATGTTTTTGTGCCAGAATAGCTAAACGGATCTGGATGAAATTTGCCACAGAGATAGATTATACTCTGAAATAGCACATTGGCAAAAAATAACGGGATCGCGGGCGAGCGCGATAATGAAACCGCCGGGTATAGTTAGTTTGTCATAATGTATAAAGAAAGTGAGGTTAATAATTTTTTGTTAAATGTATGTCCTTTCCTAACCTTTGGCTAACTTGTGCGACGATAATAATTTGTTACTCTAGTCTAGTAGTCTTGTCAAGTAGGTATCGATGTTCTTGATTTCCAGCGTATTATCAAAACATATTTTACGCGCACTCAAATAATTTAAACTAAAAATAGGTAACATTGAAAACTAACCCTTCATGACCAACCTTACTGTTATTAAATACGTTCTACGTCAAATACTAAGCCTATGTTTAGTCAGACCTTGCTTAAATATAAAAACCTTTGTCTTTTTATATCTCGATTGCCACGGTATATTATAAAAAATGACAATGAATGTGTTCTAATAAACGTTGTATTTCAGGTAATAAAAATGCTTGTATTGGTGGTCGCGCTGTTTGCGCTTTGTTGGCTTCCTCTTCAAAGTTATTTACTGCTACAATCATTCTTTCCGAGTATAAACGAGTAAGTACATTTACATTGTTCTATTATATTTACTGTATACAATATTATTGCGGAAAAGGTTATGATATTATATTAAATGTTACCCTTATTGTGATGTCCTCAATATCATTATACCTACTTCATAATTTATTCTTATCAACATTATCCATACATATTCGATCATCATTAAGACATCATACTCTAAAAATAGTCATCGAAATTGGTAACGATAAGCGATCACAACTGGATAAGCATTTTAACAATACTTTTCTATTATTCATATTTATTACGTGCATTCAAAATATATTATATTTATAATAAATGCGAATGCTTGTATGTATGCATGTTTGTTACTCTTTCACGCAAAAACTACGAAAAAGATTTAGATGAAACTTGGCACATAGATAGAGTATATTGTGGAATAACATATGGGTTACTTTTTATCCTGGGAAAATGTGACACCCCTCGAGAACAAGGTTAAAACCGCGAGGAACAGCTAGTACTCCCTACTAATATTATAAGTGTGAATGTAAGTTTGTTTGTTACGCCTTCACGCGAAAACTACTTAACCGATCATGATGAAACTTTGTACACATATATTTGGAGGTGTTAAAAGTAACATAGGATACTTTTTGTGCCGGGAATATGTTACGTCCTTCGGGAACGCGGGTGAAAACACTGGGGACAGTTGTTTGTATGTATGGATGTTTGTTAATGTTTCACGCTTAAACTACCGGAAAGATTTGGATGAAACTTGGCACATAGATAGAGTATATCATGGAATAACATATAGGCCACTTTTTATTCCGGGAAAATGTGACATCCCTCGGGAACGCGGGTGAAACCGCAGGGAACAGCTAGTAGAATAATAAAGGAAAGCCGATTACTTCACCTTAATTATAATTTAATGTATCTCTCAATCCCTAAGATTTGGACCACAAAGCTGATAATTGAATGCTTTCAAATGTTTTGAAAACTTATTTTATTAGGTTAAATAGATGTATTGTATACTGACCTATTTAGATTTCATACAATACTCACGTAGCTATTCGAGTATTATGTATCTCACGAGTACATAAACTAAAATCTAATAATGAAGTTATGGATATGGCCAAGTATTATAGATAGGTACATATATATTTTAAAGTTTTTTTTTTATAGATTATTGCTTTATTTATTAGTTAATTTTATGTAGTTTAGTATGTACAGTTTTAAGTTCGAAATAAATTAAATTATCATATTTATAGAAGAAATTGATGGGATGTTGCTTTTTTAAGTAAAAAAAATGATTTTCTAAATAATATACTAAAACCGTAATCTTTTAAATATCCTGGTACATTTCCTTACACCCGGCCATCATAAACTAACCAGGCGATAGAGGGAGGTAAGCCATGGAGTTCGGAGCTGTAATCCGCTCTGAACTCACGCACGAACGTAGGCATTAGCCTACAATACTACATACTATAGGCCAATCCAGTTGATACACCCTCACTAATATTATAAATGCCAGAGTGAGTTTGTTTGTATTTCATTGTTGCGTTTTCAAGGTTTAATGACAGAACCGATCTTGTTGAAATGTAGCACACACATTGCCTTTGGAGAGGGACATGAGGCCACTTTTTATGACAGAAACGCGGACAAAGTTGCGGGCAATAGCTAGATTTCAATATTTTTTTCAGTCGAGACATTAATTTTTATTAGAAAAAAATGCACATCTTTGGTGCGCAGAGTGCGGGATAGCACCAACAGTCTCCTATCTATGATCGCGGCGACTTGACGGTCGGTACATGAACTACGCTGGCTACTGGGATGATGGCCATCACTAGGGGACTTCATTGACTGCTTACCATCAGGCAGCATGGAGTCAATTTGGGCGGTAGCAATAAAAAAAAAAAAAAAAAAAAAAACTGCTGTAAGGTTCATGTTACTTATTGTACCTAAGAACAAAGTATGCAATATTCCAATGTTTTTACTAACATAGATTAAGGTTTTGTACTGCTAACAAAATGGAGCGATCTCAAATAAAGAATTATTATTATTAAACATCACATATTTGTTTCAGGTACAGGTATATAAATGTGATTTTCTTCTGCTTTGACTGGTTGGCTATGAGTAACTCGTGCTACAATCCCTTCATCTACGCCATATACAACGTAAGTATACTTTGCATCTTGCAGGTTTTTATTATTTGATTGGGGACTAGATTCAATTAAATACAGGAACAAAATAATGTACTTATTAGGTCGCCGACGGTGGCCAAATTCAAGTTGATGTTTATAATAATAATTTTATTGATATCAATGTTTTTGTTCCTTAAACACTACTAATGCATATTTACGCAAACATAGTACAAACAAATTAGGTAAATAAACAAATTGTGTTTCGTTGAACTACCCAAAATAAGATTTAACTTGTGTTATGGGTATCAGCGCTCTCACATTTTAAATTAACTTATAGTCTAAATTTATTTGGTATCAGGAGGTGGCGTTGGGTGTAAATGGTTCATAATGTGTTCATAGTACGTGGTTCATAATCCAGAAACATAAATAAATAATATACAAAAATACTCTATATGTTTAGGATTTACAAGAATCTTTTTTCAAACATCCAAAACGTAGGAAATCAAAATAAACAGCTTTAGGTTCCATGCATAGGTAGCCTTATTTATATGCTGTCATCTGTTTTTTTTATTTGTAGTAGGCCTAGTTAGTTATGCTCGTTTTAATGCCTTTGTTTGTTGTGGCGTCAAGTTGGTCACTTCTCAATTTGGTGAGGAGGACGATGGATGCCACTTGCGTCATACTTGTGAATAGATGCTGCATATATAGCTGGCTAGTCTGCTTAAGTTTCTCATTTACTGCGTTGTTTATATTTTTTTTTATTTGCCATACAAGCAAATAATGTCGGTGACACGTAATTCTACGTAATAGATCGTTGATTCTACGTTTTTGAAAAGAATCGAGAGTTCACTGTCGGCTGTTATAGCAAAAACAACCATCGTTACTAAGAATTCAACTATTCCTATGTGTTGTGAAAGCCTTTACGTTACTTTTGTTTCTTACTTTTAGTCTTCATATGAAAAATAATGCATTTGTTCCAGGAAAAGTTTAAGAAAGAATTCAAACAACGCTTCACATTTGGTCAAAAACCTAACAGATTTACGAATGACAGCTACGATGTAAGTAAATTATGTGTTTTTTTTATAATTCAAAATTAATTTGTCATTATCATTTACAGTTAAAATCGTAAGAATTAGACGCTTAGTATCTCAAGGTGTTTTTAAGCAAATTTAATAATAGAAATAGGAATATTATCAAATATACATAAATATAATATACAATATATGTAATATAAAAATATTCGATTTCATAAAAAGCGCATATTCTATTCAAAAAACTACTGACTAATTATCGGAACATTTCATGCAGGATGGCCAATCGTATCGCACCCGCATCTTATCATTCCGTTCGACAAACGACAGAAGTGTATATTCAGCGAGAAAATCAATCAACATAGCACCTGTCGATACCTTAAAAACATCAACAATAAACTCTTGTCAGTGTTTGGGTAATCAAAACAGAGAAAATGATTTTCAGTTTATGAGACCTAATGAAATAGATGCACATAACGGCAAGAGATATATGCACGTTAGAATGAATAATATAGAAACAAGTAAAAGAAAATTGGCAGCTAAAAGGCTGTCGCGAGAAGATGATGCGCCCATCGGAGACGAGAGAGTAAGTGAGTTGTATATCTTCCCAAACAGTGACATTGTAGAATTCACAGATGTGTCATATGATGACAAAGTGTAAATACGTTAAATTTTCCATTAAATTTAAGAACTTACCTATTTATTATTAAATCGAATATTATAATGTGATAGAAATTAAGAAAGATTGTACGTAGATACACTAACAAGTATAATTAAATTTATGAACAAATTTTGGCATTTTATTAAAATACCTAATACAATACCTCTTCTATAGCAAATAAAGTTACTATTGTACATATACATACTTACTGATAAACCTACATACATTTGACATTTCATATAGTCCATAACAAGTGCACACATTACATCACATTACAGAGTAAAAAACAATATCTAGTTATTTTGAGAAATACCGACGTCTTTGCAAGATTTTCGCATAAGCATACTATGCGGAAATATATATATCCGGATCATTCGAAAATTTGTTCCAGAAACATACCAAAATAATATTCATCTTAAAATTATCAAAACTGTATTGAATATTTAATAAGGCAAAACCGAAATGTCTATATATATTTTGAAAATTAAGACCTTAAGCTAGCAACCACCTGCCTTTCTAAGTAGAACTGTCAAATAAAGCAATTGTATTTCATTAAAATATATGCTCTGTCATTTCCCCATTAGTACCATAATTCTTTACAAATATTTTATTTTCTTTATTTGGGACAGCAACAGTCATAAACTAGATGTTTTTTACATGGTTTGAACTAAAAGAGACCAATTACAGCTTATTCACGTTCTAAAATGGAATTAAAACAATATGATAAATAACACTCGTTTGAAACAAACAGCATAACGTAAAAAAATATATGTAAATTACATAAAAAAAATATTTTTATAAAAAATATAAATAATTACAATTATCTCAACAACATGCTATATGTTTATTTATGAAAGAAAGAAAAGAGAAGAAGAAGAGTGAATACGCTACTAATGGGAAAGCGAGCTCCATCTTCGGCCTCATCTTCACTTACCATCGGTTGAGATTGAGGTCAATCGCAATACCGTCATAAATAAAAATAAAAATGTAAGTGAGTGAGTGTGTATGCGATGGTGTGTATGTGAGGATGTATGAGAATTTATCCTAGTCACCTAATGCTATCTAATTATGACTCAACCCTACATTATGTGCATACCATTTTCAAATAATTGTAATGTAACATATTCACAACATTCGAAATACAGAACATACGCTACACATTAAAAACACGTTATCCCTGTTAATGGTTTTCTAACTCTCATAATGCAAGATAAATTCTCTGCAACAATCCCATTTAAGATTTTAGGGACTATTTTTAGCATCCCTACTTTTGAAATAGTTTGAAGGTAGTTATAATGCTTAAAAAGCGAAATCATAATATCATTAAAACGATGTTTTTTGGCATTTTGCCACTTTACCTCAGACATCAAACTTTGAAATAGTCACTTTATTCTAAAAAGTTAATTTTCGGAGCGATAATATTTTTAAGAATTTTTTTAAAGGCTTTTTTATTTTCTAGCCTGTCGTTCGGTCAAGTGTTACATCGCTAGGTTAGTCTGGAGGATTCGATTCCCGGATCGGATATAAGCATTTTTTTACTTAAAAATGATAACCATCCTGGATTGGTAAAATGCCCGAGTAAAGTTAATACTCACCATACAACTATAGGGTTTTAACAACTTTTCATTGATAATTAATATATCAAATAGAACCTTACAAAGGTTCTATTCTAGCGCGGGACAGTTTTATTTAAAATATTGAACATATTACAGTTTTCGATTAGCTTATTGGATTCCATGTTTAGTTAATGTCATATTTATAACATAAATAACTTCATAATAACCTATATAAAATATATATATAGGATGGTGTGATTAAAAATATAAACGTTTTTAAAATAACACATTTACAGTGTAAATGTTCAACTTTATTTTTTTTTGTTAAATAATACATTCATTGGTATAATGAATGAATAGGACTAAAGCAAAATGTTTGTTAAGACAAATTTTATAAGTAGAATCAGGAATTACAATTCATAAGCGCACATACATAAAAGTAGACAGGTTTCAGATGTGTAGTTGTGACGTTGGGTGTAAATGGTTCATAATGTGTTCATAGTACGTGGTTCATAATCCAGAAACATAAATAAATAATATACAAAAATACTCTATATGTTTAGGATTTACAAGAATCTTTTTTCAAACATCCAAAACGTAGGAAATCAAAATAAACAGCTTTAGGTTCCATGCATAGGTAGCCTTATTTATATGCTGTCATCTGTTTTTTTTATTTGTAGTAGGCCTAGTTAGTTATGCTCGTTTTAATGCCTTTGTTTGTTGTGGCGTCAAGTTGGTCACTTCTCAATTTGGTGAGGAGGACGATGGATGCCACTTGCGTCATACTTGTGAATAGATGCTGCATATATAGCTGGCTAGTCTGCTTAAGTTTCTCATTTACTGCGTTGTTTATATTTTTTTTTATTTGCCATACAAGCAAATAATGTCGGTGACACGTAATTCTACGTAATAGATCGTTGATTCTACGTTTTTGAAAAGAATCGAGAGTTCACTGTCGGCTGTTATAGCAAAAACAACCATCGTTACTAAGAATTCAACTATTCCTATGTGTTGTGAAAGCCTTTACGTTACTTTTGTTTCTTACTTTTAGTCTTCATATGAAAAATAATGCATTTGTTCCAGGAAAAGTTTAAGAAAGAATTCAAACAACGCTTCACATTTGGTCAAAAACCTAACAGATTTACGAATGACAGCTACGATGTAAGTAAATTATGTGTTTTTTTTATAATTCAAAATTAATTTGTCATTATCATTTACAGTTAAAATCGTAAGAATTAGACGCTTAGTATCTCAAGGTGTTTTTAAGCAAATTTAATAATAGAAATAGGAATATTATCAAATATACATAAATATAATATACAATATATGTAATATAAAAATATTCGATTTCATAAAAAGCGCATATTCTATTCAAAAAACTACTGACTAATTATCGGAACATTTCATGCAGGATGGCCAATCGTATCGCACCCGCATCTTATCATTCCGTTCGACAAACGACAGAAGTGTATATTCAGCGAGAAAATCAATCAACATAGCACCTGTCGATACCTTAAAAACATCAACAATAAACTCTTGTCAGTGTTTGGGTAATCAAAACAGAGAAAATGATTTTCAGTTTATGAGACCTAATGAAATAGATGCACATAACGGCAAGAGATATATGCACGTTAGAATGAATAATATAGAAACAAGTAAAAGAAAATTGGCAGCTAAAAGGCTGTCGCGAGAAGATGATGCGCCCATCGGAGACGAGAGAGTAAGTGAGTTGTATATCTTCCCAAACAGTGACATTGTAGAATTCACAGATGTGTCATATGATGACAAAGTGTAAATACGTTAAATTTTCCATTAAATTTAAGAACTTACCTATTTATTATTAAATCGAATATTATAATGTGATAGAAATTAAGAAAGATTGTACGTAGATACACTAACAAGTATAATTAAATTTATGAACAAATTTTGGCATTTTATTAAAATACCTAATACAATACCTCTTCTATAGCAAATAAAGTTACTATTGTACATATACATACTTACTGATAAACCTACATACATTTGACATTTCATATAGTCCATAACAAGTGCACACATTACATCACATTACAGAGTAAAAAACAATATCTAGTTATTTTGAGAAATACCGACGTCTTTGCAAGATTTTCGCATAAGCATACTATGCGGAAATATATATATCCGGATCATTCGAAAATTTGTTCCAGAAACATACCAAAATAATATTCATCTTAAAATTATCAAAACTGTATTGAATATTTAATAAGGCAAAACCGAAATGTCTATATATATTTTGAAAATTAAGACCTTAAGCTAGCAACCACCTGCCTTTCTAAGTAGAACTGTCAAATAAAGCAATTGTATTTCATTAAAATATATGCTCTGTCATTTCCCCATTAGTACCATAATTCTTTACAAATATTTTATTTTCTTTATTTGGGACAGCAACAGTCATAAACTAGATGTTTTTTACATGGTTTGAACTAAAAGAGACCAATTACAGCTTATTCACGTTCTAAAATGGAATTAAAACAATATGATAAATAACACTCGTTTGAAACAAACAGCATAACGTAAAAAAATATATGTAAATTACATAAAAAAAATATTTTTATAAAAAATATAAATAATTACAATTATCTCAACAACATGCTATATGTTTATTTATGAAAGAAAGAAAAGAGAAGAAGAAGAGTGAATACGCTACTAATGGGAAAGCGAGCTCCATCTTCGGCCTCATCTTCACTTACCATCGGTTGAGATTGAGGTCAATCGCAATACCGTCATAAATAAAAATAAAAATGTAAGTGAGTGAGTGTGTATGCGATGGTGTGTATGTGAGGATGTATGAGAATTTATCCTAGTCACCTAATGCTATCTAATTATGACTCAACCCTACATTATGTGCATACCATTTTCAAATAATTGTAATGTAACATATTCACAACATTCGAAATACAGAACATACGCTACACATTAAAAACACGTTATCCCTGTTAATGGTTTTCTAACTCTCATAATGCAAGATAAATTCTCTGCAACAATCCCATTTAAGATTTTAGGGACTATTTTTAGCATCCCTACTTTTGAAATAGTTTGAAGGTAGTTATAATGCTTAAAAAGCGAAATCATAATATCATTAAAACGATGTTTTTTGGCATTTTGCCACTTTACCTCAGACATCAAACTTTGAAATAGTCACTTTATTCTAAAAAGTTAATTTTCGGAGCGATAATATTTTTAAGAATTTTTTTAAAGGCTTTTTTATTTTCTAGCCTGTCGTTCGGTCAAGTGTTACATCGCTAGGTTAGTCTGGAGGATTCGATTCCCGGATCGGATATAAGCATTTTTTTACTTAAAAATGATAACCATCCTGGATTGGTAAAATGCCCGAGTAAAGTTAATACTCACCATACAACTATAGGGTTTTAACAACTTTTCATTGATAATTAATATATCAAATAGAACCTTACAAAGGTTCTATTCTAGCGCGGGACAGTTTTATTTAAAATATTGAACATATTACAGTTTTCGATTAGCTTATTGGATTCCATGTTTAGTTAATGTCATATTTATAACATAAATAACTTCATAATAACCTATATAAAATATATATATAGGATGGTGTGATTAAAAATATAAACGTTTTTAAAATAACACATTTACAGTGTAAATGTTCAACTTTATTTTTTTTTGTTAAATAATACATTCATTGGTATAATGAATGAATAGGACTAAAGCAAAATGTTTGTTAAGACAAATTTTATAAGTAGAATCAGGAATTACAATTCATAAGCGCACATACATAAAAGTAGACAGGTTTCAGATGTGTATTTCAATGTCTGTTCTTAAAAAATACTGCTACGATTTTGAACCGCTTATTTCGGAAATCTTTCTCGGAATCTAAAGGCAATTCAAGAATGATATAAAACATCCCACTCGCTCAATAAAACTGCATTTAACGCTACTGTCATTGTTTCACTGTGCGTTTTATGAGAGTAAGCTTAAATGTACCAATATCGTGGACTAGCTTTCTCCCGCGGTTGCACCCGCATCCTTTAAATGCCTCTCCAAAAAATAGCGATTCGTTGTTTTGTTATAATAGTAGTAGTATTCTTGGAATTAAACTTTTATGGTATGGCTTTGAAATTCTGATCCCCTACCTTTTTATATGTCGAAAATTGGTGGGGGTAAAAAATGTGTCTATGCTATTCAAAAGTAAAATAAAAATCCGTTCTATCGTGTGTAGAACTATGTTTTTTTTACTATAACTCATCCTTGTGTCTCTAGCAGCAAAAACTTAGGACTTACATTTAAACTTTCGACAACCTTTAGGACCCCTTAATTCACCCCTGTCTCCAAAATCCGTTCTCATCTGACGCCTATAAACTACCTACCTGCCAAATTTTCAGCTTCATACGTCAAGTAGCTTTCGACATCTCTTGTTTAGTCAGTGAGTGAGTGAGTGACCTTTTCTTTTTTATACCTATTTAATTTGCTACAGAATACCTATTCTTAAATTTATTTCAACCTTTTTGCGCTGGAGACCCCGAATGCAGAACTCAAGGAATAGAAGCATAAATCTGCTTTTTTTTTTTATTTATTTTACAATTAAATTGCCTACTTCATTAATATCAATTTAAAATCTTTTTTAATTACATTGAGATAATCTTAACATGTTTCGTATTCCCAATCGTAATTTTTTATATAAATCAGTAGATCATATTTCAAAACAATTTTTTTTATTTGTGATTGAAAAGTTTTACTCCAATTTCTGTAGTCATTTCGTTTATGTTGGTGGCATGTTAAATTATAAATGTAAATAAACCAGAACTACAATATTTTTTATACATTTAATTATTATGCATGGGTACAAAAAATATAGTTGGGAGTCACTCAAATTTTTCCAGTGATATAATCTCACCTCATTTTGAATTCACTCGTCAAAGATACATGTCCGCAGGAGGATAGATATAATCCGATAAGGGTCGGCGTTGGCAGCCGGTCGCCGATCCTCAAGGTAACCACGCTTGTCTTCAGACACTTGACGGGGTATTCTAACGCAGCAACTTCGGTTAGCCACACCTGAATAATAGAACAGTCATTTGTCAAATTCATCTAAGCGACGACGCTTTGCCGAGCCGTCTAGTTAACCGACATCGGTATGGGATATTAGCTTTCAACAGTCGCAATTTCGCCGAAAGACTATGACAACATACTAAGTATAATTATGAGCTATCAGTTTGTATGAACCTGTCACTTCCAATGAACATAATCGCACCCTCAGAACGATAGGGGCTTAACTCAAAAAATCACTTTTGGCACATATCGATTTTAGGTGACATTTGCACTGAGCGGGGAGGTGGGTCCCTGTGTTAAAGAGGCTGAAGTATCGGTATGCTTATTCTATCATTGAATTGACTATGTTTTACTCTTCATCGGATAGAGCGTACTTTGTCTAGTCTCTCTATGATCATAACTCCATTACGTCAAAAATTGAGTTAAGCCCTAATCGTACTGAGGGTGCGAATCAGAAACTTAATGGGTAAAATAACGTTTTATGTTATAACGCATAGTCAACAAACTATTTAGATAATTATATAAATATAATAGATATATATAAAACAACCATAAATGCTCTGCAATAGAATGAAGAGGACTAAAGCTTTAATACTTTTTTGTGTTACGTGAGCGATTACTACTCGAAACCTTAATTATTAGCCTATTTAAATTATATAAGAAAATTTTTGTATTTGATTAATTTTGCCTGTTACTACGGTAAAAAATTGCTTATTTTGAAAGTTCCTAGTAAAAACACACTACTAGTAAGTACAAATAAAATAAAGTATCTACAATTCCCTATATTCATTAAACAAATACTTGAAACGACTAAACCTGGCGAAAGTAATAGTACGCGAGACAAAAAAATGTTGAAATACGGACAAGTCGGTACACGGTCCACCTGGTGGTAAGTGATTGCCATCACCTATACATTAGCAATAATAGCCGTTAATGTGTTGCCGACCTATTCAAGCCTAAAAGGAAACATATGTTATATAGGTAAGTAGGGACACAAAACTAATTAATAAATATCGTGGGCCATTCGCAGAAAAGTCGTACTATGGACACCAGATAACTAAATATACAAGAATACTCATAAATATAATCTTAAATGCTATACTAATTTTATTGTAGATATATCTATTACAACGCTACAACAAGTCTCTCATGAATAACGACTCGACTCACCCAAAGACTGGGTACTATTGTAAACTGGGACTCACCGGCCCACGTACAATACCTACATACATACCTACACATCGCGCTGCACTATGCTGACGTAAGTATGCATACAGACTGTTACAAACAAGCATGAAAAATACTGAAAACAATCTTCAAGCTACGAGATCACTGACGCTGAGTGAGGTCGATGATGTATAGTTCGCCGTTGCGACACAAACCGGCGTTGTGACACCAACGTGACAAAGATCGGTTTGATTTGATAACTGTCACGCATATGAACTTTATACACATACCATATTATTATGTGTTAGTGGCGATGCAAACTCCTACCCGAAGATGTCTAGGGTATCATTTTATGAGGCACTATGAGTTTGTTTACTGATGACCACGTACACTTTACACCGAGTGTAAGTAGAGAGTCTACAAATCATTCCCAAAGAGAAATGGCGTCAGGAATGTGACAAGCGCTAAAAAAAACAACTGCCAAATTTCTTGTAATCTATTTTTCATCGAATAGACAAAAGCATAACAAACAAAGGAAAAGCGATCTTACATATCGGTCGCATAGTATAAATCTATAACATCTATAATACCTAATGCCCGAGACTATTTTTAAACGCACGTGTTAGGGTATGAGTGTATGACCCGCTTTCCGCAGTTAGTAGGTTTACATACTTCATTAGGTTACTTTACATAAAGCTACGAAACCTGAAGTCAGAGTAACATTTTTCATTTACACCCTACTAATATTTTAAATGCGGTAACTCTTTCACGGAAATACCACCGAACGGATTTGGATGGAACTTGGAATATATATAGAGCATGCCTTAGAATAACATAAAGGATACTTTCCCCGGGGAAATGGAACATTCCTCGGGAACGCGGGTGAAACCATTGGGGATAGCTAGTTGTTTATATTATTATTATTATCATCTGCATTTATATTTGAATCCGACTCTCTTTATTTGCAAATATTTCCTGGTAACTTGACATAATATTTTAATATTACAATACTACAGAGTGTTCCGGTATTCCAGACATATGAGGGTATTCCCTCAGGCTAAATGATATGACATTACACATTATTACACATACTTCAGTACAGATTACAGTTATATTTGGGAACATCCTGCACTTTGAAATGGATGAGATAAGAGTGAGTATCAAAGGGGTAACAAGCATAGTCCCATAATTAAATAAGTGGCTACTAACGAGGATGGCAAGACTTTGGCCTAATATCATATCAAATGATGATGATAGTCGTGACCTAAAGATTGAACACTAAAGTGGATAGAGCATGTGGACGGAACGACATAAAGTTGAAGATATTTTTTTTACCATTTCTTGATTGAATAGATACACATAGATTACAGGGTTACCATATTAAATATTATCACAAAATACTTAAAAAATATTTGAATCCTAAATAATTTAGTTTATTATTCCTATAGGTACGTTAGACAAAAATAAGAATATTTTCATTTTATGTTTTATAAGTTTACGACTAATCGCATAAATAAATACAGGACTTTCATTATTGTGAACCTGACGGTACTTATCAGATTTATGCGTCCTCATTTTCCTTAAACGTCTCCGAAACCAGAGAATCACGGGTAAATAATGAAAATAGACCGACCTGTGAGAGCAGCCTGTCATAAATTTAATAACGCTCGTAGACATCAGAAGCTATTAGTTATATGAAAAGATTCCAATAGGCACATAAATCCAAATGTGAAGTCGCCCCGCCAGAGACGCAATATCATCATCCGCCTATCTCCGTCCACTGCTGGACATAGGCCTCACCTATATAAATAATTATAAAACAAATAAATAAAAATTATATTTAAAAGGTTCATATGAAAACAACAAAACACTGGTATTGGTGATGATTGTAAATCCATGACATCTATAGTTAATTCTCATAATTGGTCGGTGTGCCACATGATTTTTTTTTTGTTGAAGGAATATACTAATATCCTATCATCTCCTACTAAAATTATAAATGCAAATTTAATTCATTATTAAATCCCGAAATTTAATTTAATAAGCAAAGTATGTGAGGAAAAAGTTCATAGTCTGGAAAATCAAAGAATACTTTTGTCCCGGGAAAGGTAACTGACCCGCAAGGGAAACCGCGGGTCAGCTAGTAACTGTACATAATTTTAAATCAAACTTCTTTAAATGTTACATCCACCTACACCATTTATAATCTATATTATAGTGACTTACATTTAAGAGAAGACGTTTTTAGGTAATCACTGCGCTATCTAAACCGCTGAACCGATTCTTGTGAAATCATCGAGACAGGAATTATCGGACATCTTATCCGCGGCGAAGAAAAGGGTCTTTAGTTAGGTTTTCAGGCCCTGTGTCTTCTCAACCATATGTTGAAGGTGGTTGAAATTTTATATGTAGTTTTTTCATCTATATATGTTACATATAGTCAGACAAAATAGTTAGGTATCATTTTCTCAAATTTTTGTGAATCGATTTCTGTTTTTTTATTATCGTTTATAGGTAGCTATTGTAGAGCTTAATATTTTCAATAATTATAATCAGCGTTTCTCAATGATACGGCACTAGAAGGGAAATAAGGTTTTACCATGTCCCTAGTTATCTCTTTTCTCAAAAAGCATAAATAAGAAAGACTCTAAATAAAAAAAGTACCTCATTACATTTTTTAATAAATTCGCGTTGCAGAAAATAAAAAACATCTCAAAGTTTTATTCCTTGAGGATGTTATCACTGAAGAAAATGTTCTAAATTACTATTTATTTACTTTAGGCCCGCGGAGGGCACTTATGAAGGTCAAAGTTACTAAAGTTGAGGGTGAATTCATTCCAACAACTCAAACAAAGGATATGTAAATTTGAATAAAGACTTTTACTTTTTAATCATGAAGAAATTCATGATTATTTTTACCAGACTGTATCAATTTGGTACTTTTAATTAATAAAAAATACTTCGCGAATACAATAACATACCTCAAACCCGTTACCTTACATAAACAGAAACGACAATATTTTAGAAACAACTCGAACATCGATCATAAGCGATGAGCTTTCCAATGAAGTGAAATGAAAACTTAAAATATTTTTATTCAAATACGCCTTTACAAGCACTTATGAATAGTCTGACTCTAATACAGGTTTGGAGGGTTATTTTCTACTGAGAGGATCCGGCCATAAATTCAGGAATAACTCTTTTTAAAAACGAATTTAGATTTATTAAATAAGATTTATAATAATATTAGAATATCTAATAAAAAAAATACAAACAATGAGAAACATTACATAATAAAATATCAGAATCATTCAAATAATTGAAAAATAAAACAAAATCGCTGCAGCTACGACCGGTACCGGTATGTTTTTCAATGAAACAGAACATAACAAACATTTTATTTCTACCTATTGTGTAAGTCTTGCAACTAGCAGTCCCGTCCCCCCCCCTCCGGTTTTACCCGGGTTCCCGCAAGATACTAAATTTTCCCTAGATGAAAAGTATGTTATTCCAAGGCATGCTCTATCTACTTGTCAAGTTGCACACAAATATAACATTTTACGCGAGTGAAACCGCGGGGCGACTGCTGATGGTTCTATAATAATGCAAATGGGGTTATATAGCTACATATAGTGCACAATACCGTGCATACCTCTACGCCTCACCCAGTGCTCACGCCAATGGTATTTGAGAATTAGCATCGATCATCATAATGCATTCGTTATATAAACGTTTACGTGAAGGATCAGTCGAAATAGCAAACGGAAACATATCATTCAGCAGGTGGAATATTTAAGCTGATAAATTAATTTTCTGTAAGTACACCCAACGCTCTTAGTTACTTCAAACGCGCCTTGTTTTTTGTCACATACTGTTATTTAATGTAGCAAGGTATAAAAATCTGATAAAATCGTACTAATATAATTATAAATGCGAATGTTTGATACTCTGTCACGCAAAAACTACCAAGCGGATTTGGATGTATCTTAAAACGCATTTAGGTATAAATCTGGATTAACATACAGGGTACTTTTTATACCGGGAAAATCTAACCTCCCTCGGGAACGCGGGTAAAACCGCGGGAAACAGCTAGTGTAAAATATACATACATGTCTCAAAAAAGGTATCGAATCGGATGTTTTACGATAGGTGTTTTTGAACAATCCAAGTCACTAGAACATAGGGCATGGTCGGCAGTGACATAGACTAAAAGTTAGCAAAGAGTTTTTTTTTTGTTGTTAAGTAATCGTATAACTAAGTTTTTAGCCAAAACAAACGTTTTCGTTTCCTGCAATCAGATTATAAAAGTGATTTAGTAAATTATGCCGACTTACTTACATTAAGGCATTTTGCCAAGAAAAGGCATGCTCTTTCCAAATCGTCCACTTAAATCGAAAATAATTTTGTGCGGTACAAAATTATTTAATAAAATGAGTATGTAGATGCTCTTTATTTGCCATTAAAAGGAAACGCCATTTCCAATTGTAAAGACTAACATAAGGACAATAATAGTACATAAAAGTGATTGTTTCATTTTATAAGTTAAACTAGAATCCGCAGTCAATAATTTAAAAATTAATATTGTTGTTATTACTTAAAGCCAATGTAGATTTACTTCATATTAATTAAACATATATTTGCAGAGTGAATCTGAACTACATATGTGTGAGAGTGAGAGTGAGAGTGTGAGTGTGAGTGAGTATGTATGTGTGTGCGTAAGTATTTGTGTATGTGTGTGTGAAGGTATGTGAGGATGTATCAGCGTTTGTATGAGAGAGAGAGTGAACATATTAAAAAGTGGAATTACTTTATACCTCAATATAATACGCACATATAACTTAGTACCCAATTAACAACAGTAACACAAACAAAAATACATATGAAATCAGACCCATTCACAAATAGTTTTAGTTACACAAGCCCAAGACTTTATTGTGAGGTGAGCTTATTATTTTGAGATGATACGTCCTAATTGTAATAATTTACACGATAAACCTAGTGTTTTAGTCACCGCAAAGTCTACATATTGGTATCTAATGTATAAGATTACAGTCACAAATAAAAACACTTTAATTTCTTGTATACCTATTCGCTAACGAAAATACAATACCCAAATATTCGCTACACCGATCCACGTATAATTTGGTTTAGAAATAAGTCAATGCTACTAGACGGCTACTGAATCACCTCTTGAACCCGTTAATATCCCGCCGAATAAGCCGGCCCAGAGCAACCAACTGGCAACAAACCAGTAAATCTAGGCTTTAACCAACGGATTGACCGTTAGGTCCAGGTCCGAGTGTATAGTATAGCCCTTAAGATAAACATTATGTCTGGTTAGGATTTGGGCACAGTCAGCATCAAGCTTACATATCTTTATTTACAAAGATACTTTAAAGTAAACATAGAAAATGAGTGTCTTGCTTTTAGTTAAGGAAATTTTTCATGGTAGTCATAGGAAAGGTAAGAAGCACCTTTTTTCTGATACCAATATTTGAAAGCATTTTTCCTAAAAAGTTTTGTTTACTTACCACAATAGGATGAAATCGTGGGCTGTGCTACAATAACATTGATAAACACTCTACATTTGATAGGTATTAATGCATAATCAAAGGAGATTTATCTAAAGTAGCTTATATCCACATTGCATAGTGCTCTACTGAGAAGTGATTGATCTCATTCACTTCCTACATAATAACGTTCATGTTTAAAATAATAATGGTGTGCTGAGTGCTTCTTCTTGGCATTTGAAGATTACAAACAGTGTTTGAAAAAAATTAACGTATTCATACAAAGCTGAAGCAAATGGAAGGATTACTGAAAACATTTCGAAGGCTTAAACTGAGGTACAGACTAGACTAAACGACGATTATATATTTCTATAGGTAAACTACTCATAAATTCAAAGAACCACATTACCTGCAGTAAAGTCTCTTATATGAGGCATTCCGTTTTTACCGGTGAGCCGCCGCACGTTGTCGGCACCATTGTTAGCGTCATACTCATTGATGTGAGCTCCATGCCGACGGGCAAGCTTATCTATCGCTCGCTCAATCACTCTGAGGAATCAATAAAGGGGCCATTAGCTGTATTAAGTACCTAGAATCTAACATCTAAAGCATACGAAGCACGCTAGTGAGCTCTCACATAGCCATTTGCCACGCTGAAGGAAAATTACTACCTTCGCTATGTTATATACATGAAACTAATCGTCGAGATGAAATTTTCGTAGGTAGTGTAAAGCCACTGAGTGGAGTAAACTACTTCAAATCCCGAGATTACAACAATAAGTAAAATTACTTAAACATCTCAGTTTGCACCCACTGAAAGCAATTAAATTAGGCACAAACTTTAACAATTTAACTCGGTGAAAAGTGTAGCTGTGAAAGCAGACTAGGCACTAGGTTGCTATTGAAAGTTTTATTTCAAAGAGAATTTCGAATAAGTTTTGTATCCGCTAATTGGCAAACCGAATCTGTATTTTAAATAACAATAATGTTTAATGGAAAATCTACGCTAAGTTATCTTTAATTTAATATTCAATTTTCCGTATAAATCTTTGGAAAATTGGTATGCATATGTAACTGTGCAACGAAAACTCTCATACAATTTTCCAAAAAATTATAATATATACAATACATATATAATATAATAAAGTGTACGATTATTTGAAGCGAATTATTGCTAGAAATCAAGTAAGTTACTGGATATTTCATATGAGACAGGTTAGTGACGTCTAGTGGCTTTTTCATTCGCATACAATGGAACATCGCATCAATCATTTCATACATTAATTCACAATTTGAGTTATATGAAAATATTGAAAGTTAAGAACTAATAAAAAAAAATGTCAGCCAGTGTTGCACATGAAGGATCCGTACAATATTTAACAAAACACAGAAATAATCACGCTTCTTGTATGAAGACACTTATTTTATTTTTATTTATTCGGCCCTTCGGGTACCTACCTACACAGTCTGTGAAAATTTCAAGTGTCTACCTATTACGGTTCAAAAGTTATATCCTTTTGGGCGGACGGACAGTGAAACCTTAGTAATAGGGACCCACAGGACCCTAAAATATAGATTTCTAGCTGTGCGCGTTCTTTATAGTGAGATCTTTCTTTTCGCGAACCAATATACAGGCCGAATTTCTGACTGTCTTTCCATAATATTAATAAGATGAAGTAAAAATGTACTATTTTCAAATTACAGATCAACATCTAAACATAGTTTATAAAACGGTAAGTAAGTTAGTTGGTACGTTTGGATGTAGGAGGTAATTTTCAAAGCTACTCTCGTCTAATTTAGAAAATTCTTTCACCATTATTTAGAACGGCTTCAGCGTGGACAAAGGCTGAATACTATCTTTTTACAACAAGTAAAATAGTATAGAAAATAAAAAGGCCTATAAACAAGAATGCGATAACACCGGCTCACTTTATAAAATATACCTAGGACATATATTTATATTAATTTTAATCTGTCAAGGGTTATTTAAGAAAATAAAGTTAAATTATTATCAAAATATATGTGTGCAGGAAATAATATGTACCTAGATAAAAGTTGTCTTTTAAACAACGTTGTAGGTCTAGTAGTTTTAATTTTACATCGTGTTTTTACATAAACAAAATAAGGTACGCGTTGTTGTTGCGCTGCACAAGTGTGTGATGAGCTCAACCAGAATGACTGAATGATGAACAAAAATGCGCAATGTTTTGTCGAAACTATCACGCGAGAATTTTATGATTTTTGCATGGCTATACATAATTTATGGGAGAATAACATTTGACCTTTAACCCATTGCTGGCACGCGAGTGGAACCGCGGGGGACCTAATAAAACAACACTTTTGTAAATTTGTGTTTAAGACACCAAAATTATACATAGTTCTTAAGAAATTGTTTTCCCATACAAAATTATAAGGAAAGTATTTAACATTTAGTTGTTAGCGAAAATAAAAAAGTAAGAATGTTTGTTCCTTGAATTTAGTACTTCAAAGAAGAAAATTAATCCTACTTTTTTATTCCAAATAAATTCAAACTGAGTCGTACAGGTACAAGATACTCCTTTTTAAATAAACAGTTGAATATTTTAATACTAGATTACCTATACTATTCCAGGTACTTTTCGTAATTAGTTCCAGGTATGCTATTTTAGATTATGATCTCAGAAACTAAAATAGCATACAACTGCACTTATATTAATTAATGTCAGCTGAGGAAGACCGCCCGATAGCCTCAAAACTATTTCAGAGTTGAGTTCCTTGCCGGTTCTTCTTATTTGAAGGAAAACTTCCAAAGCGATACTAGCTTTGACCTTTATAAGTTCCCTTTGCGGGACTTAACTAATTATTGTTTTTTCCTTGCTAACTACCTATTGCATCCACAACAATGCAAATAAATTGTAAAATAAACAAATACTGCAAGTACTTACAAAATACCATCATCTTCTCTCATGTCTTTAGATGAAAAGTATACAAAAGTGCCGTTGCCAGGCCAATCAGGCACAGGTTGTGGTTCGAAGGATGCCACTGTCCCGTACTCCTCTGCCAAACGAGCTAAAATAAAGCGCGCCATCCAGAGATCGTCACCTGACCTTATTCCAGGACTTGGTCCCACCTGAAATATTAATACAAATAAAAAGATTTTCATAACCATAAACAATAGAGCTGAGAATCCTAATAATTTGTTATAAATAAAAATAAACTCAATAACTATACACAATAAACTTGACAATTCCCTGAATCCCTGAATTCTGATAATTTGTTTTCAGTCAAATTTCATGGTCATTTAAAATTTGCAATAAATTAACGTGAATATAGTGCCATGACAATATTCCAATTATTACAACTTATTTTATAATAGCTAGCTATGAGGAGATAATTAATTACACTCATATTATTTACATGATGTTATATATATATAGTAATACTACAAATAGAGAGTGCGAATGTTAAATGTATGCAGTGGATAATCCACGAAACCACGGTACCTATTGGAAAAAATATTTTCACCATTTGAAAGGTACATTGTTCCGGATGGACATGTATTATGTCATAATACCGGGATACATTCCGATACGATTCCTCTGTCACCGTGGCATAGAAAGCTAGTAATGCAATGTAAGTATAATCTATACTAATATTATAAAGAGGAAAGATTTGTATGTAAGTATGTTTGTTTCTCATTCACGCAAAAACTACTAAACGGATATGGATAAAACTTAGCACATAGATAAAGCATAATCTGAAATAATATATAGGCTACTTTTTATCCAGGGAAAATGTGATATCCCTCGGGAACACGGGTAAAACCGCGGGGAACAGTTAGTTCATGATAATGAGTTTAAATAATACTGTCCATGGTCTTTCTCAGTCTTTCTAAATTAGCTTTATAATGAAACTATATAAAGATTTTTGCCTGTAATTCCACTGGCCCACTTACCATTCCACCCGAATATACAAGAGCACTTCTGATTCACGTCGGAAATGGGTAGTGGTAGTACTTCCCCGGACGGCTACTGCACTAAGAACTCCACTTCTACTGAATTTACCGAATTTTGGATCTAATTGTTACTTATATAACCTTAATTTATTAAATTAGTGGCAGTTAATCATCTGAAGTCGCGTAAATTATGTGCGAGAATGCATATAAAATAGCCACTATCATATTCATTGCAGGTAACTCTCTGAGGGATAAGCTTTCATATGGATGTTTCTATACGCTACGATATACTTATAATACAACTACTGGAGTAGATAAATGTACTGTGTATAATAGCATATAGTCTAGCTACTGTAATGCCAAATTTTACTGTATATTCTACTTCATAAACGAGTTAAAAATAAAATATCGAAAATGTATTATCACTTGGAAATTCCATTGGGAGGGAGTAGTTCCTGGATTTATCCCATTCACCTGGACACCAGCGTAAAGGCAACACCTGCAAAAATGTTATTTCAAAATTTTCATTCTGAACATGTATTGCTACAGAAATTCAGGTAGAAAATATATTTAGAATAGTAGAGAAATGTACGGTATTCAACTACATTACAAGCATCCAAATTCAAAGCATTTCTTTAAATGAAAACCTGCATAAACATAATTTATGTGAATCAAAATCAACAAACCCTGTTTACTTCAAAAGTCACTCGGCTAAACGGAGCTGTAGTACACGCAACAAAAGAAACACAGCCCGAGATTACAGAAGCAAGTACCTACAATATAATTTAACCTGTAAAAAGCCTCCATAAGATCCCTGGCAACAATTTTATTCGCTCCGGTTGCGCAATAGTAAGGTCCGGGTGGGGCGGGGAAGCCGCCAGGTGGCCAGCCGAGCGGGCGGCCATCGGTCGTCGTCAAAAAGAACTCCTGGTTGAAACCGAACCAGGGCTCTTCTACCTCACCCTTTTCACATAAGATTAGGCAATTCTTGCGGTAATTCGTTTCTGTTAGAAGTAAGCAGAGCATATATTAATCTATTGAAAGGGTTTTTACAAAATTGTGGAAGTGGTCACGTTGATAGTTTCGTAAAATATAAATTTTAATTATATACTACTTATATTAATTATGAAAATTTATTTTATATAAAGATTATTTTCTTCAATAACAATATTAAAAACATTTTTTTAACAATCATAAAAGTAAATATTATAAGGAGGCATATACAAGGAGCTACTGTAAAGGTGGCTTCGATTCCTTGAGATATCTGATTGTTCTGGTCGTAAATATATAATTTAAAAAGATATTGTATTTTCTATGTGGTATTTTATGTAGAGTATGGTATTTTTTACTGGTTAGTTGTTTGACAAGTGTGCGATCAAATAACCATGTGTGAAGATTTTTTTTTTGAGTAGGCGATCTATTTATATCAGCTGATTCCAACAAAGACTAGAACTCAGGTGTTAACGAAGTGTTTCAACATATTTACATATTTTTATGAAACCTATGTCATCACCATATTTTTAAATGTCACAATATAGTATAATAGTAAATGAATTTTCCAAATGAAGATTACTTGAATATAGCTACGCCTTTCGAAATGTAAACAAAATATAAAATATTTATTGTCACTTTAAAAAAACAGATTCATTTTTGAGCTGGCATTGTACCGAAAAGGTTCGTAACTACTATGTTCAATATTAAACAGACATTTAATTTTGTGAAAGAGCTTTGATACAATAGCCCAGATTGATAATAGGCTATTTATATGCAAACAGACAATGCAGCTGGGTTCCAGAGCGCCGCGACCGTAAATAAGCGAAGTAAACTGAGGGCAGATGGGCGGTTTTTAGTCTATCACACCGAAAAGCACCTATATAAGTGTAGACATAAGAAACTTGATTTATTAATAACTGAATTAAATAAAAAATACAAAAGAAAATAAAAATTTATACAAGTATTTTTGAGGGTATAACTACGGCTATAGTAGATATATATATTTTTTTTATACCACATGGGCCGACAAACAAGCGAACGGTCCACCTGATGGTAAGTGATTACCGCCGCCTATGGACATTTGCAACACCAAGGGCATCGCCAATGGGTTGTCAACCCTGAGACGTGAAGTTGTTAAGTCTCATGTGCCAGTAATTTCACCGGCCCCCTTACCTTCCCAACCGAAACACAGTAACACAAGTGCACTACTGCTTCACGGCAGAAATGGGTAAGGTGGTAGTACTTCCCCGGACGAACTCTGCACTAAGAGCTCTACTACTCGAAAAATATAGAGAGATAATATATAGGGTATATATAGTGAACAGACTCATTAATTACCGTTTTATATTTGTAAATAATAAATAGTAATCCAAAATATTGGACCCGGTACCAATACGCAAAGTTTTTTTCTGATAGGTGAGTAAATTTTTGTTAAAACATTATTTAAAAAGATACTCATGTAAAATTTGCATAAGAGCTATTTATAATTGTACTAAAATATTATTAGGTGTACAAATAAGTTTCCACCGTTTTGAGAAAGGTGGCGTGGCACGAGGTTTACGTTCGAATTCACAGACGATAACTGGCTTGAAAATTAAGTTGATCATTTAAGAACAACTTAACCCTATCATATTATTAACTCCGTATTAGCATTATATTTTTTTTTATCCAAAAATGACAAATTTGAGCCAAATAAGCGTCATTTGCGGGAACTTTTAATTTACTTTTTTAATTTAAAAAAATCTGCTGCCGAGGCCCATCGATTGCTCATAGAAGCATATAATGAGGCTGCCTTGAGTGAAAGAACATGTCGTGAGTGGTTTCAAAAGTTTAAAAACGGTGATTTTGACGTAGAAGACAAAGATCGCAGTGGAAGGCCAAAAATTTATGAGGATGCAGAATTGACGGAATTATTGGAGGAAGATTCGTCTCAAACACAAAAGGAACTTGCACTTACTTTAGAAGTCAATCAACAAGCAGTCTCACATCGTTTAAAATCGTTAGGAATAATTCATAAACATGTCTTTCTTAATAAATATTATTTTTTCGACAGAAAACGGCAGAAACTTATTTGTACTCCTAATATATTATATAAATCAATTTATTTTTATTATTATATAAATATCTTAATATATATAAATCTCGTGTCACAATGTTTGTCCTCAATGGACTCCTAAACCACTTAACCGATTATAATAAAATTCGCACACCATGTGCAGTTCGATCCAACTTGAGAGATAGGATAGTTTAAATCTCAAATTATAGTCGCAATTTTAATCTTTTATTGCTAATTATTTGTCTGTTATTATTTGACAGTCACAATTATCTGTTAACTCCAAATGATTCTAAGAGATGTCGATACCTTTCGACTGGGTTGAGTAAGTCATCAATAGATGGCGCTGCTATGGTAAATCTACGAACGTGTCATATAAGCTACAATTCAATATCATGATTACCACGTGTTATTGAGGCTAATGTATAAATTAAATTTATTTTGTAGTAAACGAAATACCGTGAAATTCAATTATTTCTTCTTTTTTAATACGGCTGGACCGATTGGAATGTTTTTTTTTGTTTGCGTTTGGGTGGTGCCCTGGATGGTTTAGATTCACAATTGGACCCGGTAGGTGGCGCTGCGAGCGAATTCCTGCATTTTTGTATGGACTTATTTCGACAGAACGACGTCTGTCCGGGCAGCTAGTATTATTATATATTGTATTTAAATGATACATCTAATTGAACTGATGATTGGTAAGCACTCACTAGACAAATACATCAGCAAATTTTCGTGCAACGAGCTTGATATTAATTACCATATAAATACATTTTTTAATCATTTTGACATGCCTATTGACACTTTATTTAAGAGCAAGAGAGTGGTTTATTAACATTTGTACACCGTTTTGGGGCATTTGCCATATAGAATTTAATATGGCGTCACGAATTCAGTTTGCCTTTCAAACTCGTTTCAATTTTAACCGTTAATTACAATATAATTATAATAATCTTTTCGATCAAATGGGCCGAACAGTCACCTGATGGTAAGTAGTCACCGCCGCCAAAGGACATTTTCAACACTAAGGGCATCGCCAATGCGTTGTCGACCCTGAGACGTGAAATTGTTAAATTTCATGTGCCTGTAATCTCAGTTTAAAAGAACAAAAGGGATTTTAAATCAACCTAATCTACCCACCTTGTTTTAATATGGGGTCAGTGTAGGTATTATGTATGCGTGGTCCTCGGCTATTCGGTGCATTACATTATTACAAGAGATTAGGCAGATTTTACAGCTTGATTCCAACGTGCTAGGGGAACATATATTATATAAAACGTATAAATTAACTTGCTTTTTTCTTTTCTTAATTCTTTATAACTAGATACTAAACATTATAAGGATAAATTACAGCTATTACTTGCATATCAATGTTTTATAAACAGGTTTTCAGTAAACCTACACTTATGCCATAAAAGGTTTGTGTTTATTTCTGGGGCAGATATTGTATTAAACAAAAAAGGATCAGAGGTCAGGCAAGCGTATTAATATTTATTTAATGTTGTCGTTAATTATATTTTTATACTCCACACAGAGTTATAGCCTTCCGGAAAAAAAAAAGTATCTCATAAATTTTCAAAAATGCTATGCGCTTTACAGTTAAATAGTTTTAACAAAGATAGAAAACTATTTTAAATGTAAATTTTAAAGTGACATATCGTAGTGAAATGAACTAGGTAAATATGACACGACCATTTAACCATTTTATTTCGCTCCTAAAATAATCATTTAAAAATATTTTTACGAACGGATTAATATATATTTGTAACACCGAATTAGACATTTATATCACTTAATTAAATTACCGACTGTATTGGTGAACTCACAACTATGAGAAACTGTTGAAAATTTAAAAAGTAAACACCACAATATTCTGTTTACCTGTAGGTTGATAGTTGAACTGGTAGGTGTCTGCCAACACGAGTATATGGCTGCCTCGTCTGAACGGATCATGATAAATCACTTGGGGGAAGATAAACGTGTCCGAGTTATCGGGATTAGCCTGCGCAGTGTTGCTACCATCAAAGTACCAAATTGGCAAGTCTGGAACAATGTGTGTAATAAAACCGTAGGTATAACGGGTAATTAATGTCATTTGCAGTGATTGTGGCATACATTAATGACAGACCATTATTGTTGCACACAGGATGACCTGAAAATAGATAAAGTCTGGGAATGTAGTATCCATTTTATTGAAAACTAGGTGTGCCCCGCAGTTTCACCCGCGTTCCTGAGGATTGTAGTTTCTGTCCTCAGATATAGATTTGAAAACGAAAAACAATTTTCGACATTTTTTATTTATTTATTCTGTTATTCGAGACGGAGATAAATCCAAAGAGTGTAACTAACACGACTTTGTTTTATATATAAAATATAGATTTCATTTCAGAAATATAATCCGTAACGTATTTATACTTTTCTCTATTGTATTTCATTTTATAAATTTGGAAATAAATTAATTTTCCTCGAAATATTATAACAAATCGTTGTTTTCGTATAACAAATAAATCGTATAAATATAATATGTCAAACGGTATCTGTTAATTATCTTTCGAACACGTTTAAACGTATAAAGGCTTCTCACGTTACACTCCAAAGCACAGAAACAGGTTTCCGGGTTCTATTTCAATTTCACCATTTAATTAAATACGGTTCTCTCAATACTCGTCATATAAACTAATTCAATTAAATCCTAATAATATTATAAATATAAATAAAAGTTTCTAAGTGTGGATGTTTGTTTATCTTTAACGCAAGAACTACTTATTGGATTTGAATGAAACTTGGTGGTTAGCGACCCTGACTGCCAATTCGAAGGTCACGGGTTCGATTCCCACACAGGACAAACATTTGTGTTCATGAACATGTCTGTTTGTTCTGTGTCTGGATGTAAATATCTATATGTATGTATTTAGAAGAATAAAAAGTAGTGTGTATATGTAATATTTCTTTTATCTGCTTTCCATAGTACAAGCTCTGCTTAGTTTGAGATCAGATGGCCGTGTGTAAAAGAATGTCCCAGGATATTTATTTATAGTAATCTGGATTAACGCACAGGAAACTTTTTGTTCCGGGAAAATGTTACAGTCTTCGGGAACGCGGATGAACACGCTAGTCGTTAAATAAAGGAAATATGTGATTAACATGTTACATCATAAGGCAATCGTTGCGCGTCGTTGTTATACAGAGAAGTCTTTAAATAGTATAAGGTACGTCAGACAAAATAGTAGCAAAGGCATTTAGGGACGTCAATTGTTATTGGACGCAATAGAGCGAACGCTATGTTTGATAAATGTAATATTAGCTTGAAGGACTCACTAACAATAATAAACGAATGTATTATACAGTCAGGCGGTTACACCATATTAGATAACAGTATGATGTTTCTGGTCAATGTGGCAAATAAATGAATCTATCCGAGGCATTACTTTGATTATAGTAATAGGCAGGCCAGTTGGCTTGGTGGTAAGCGCTCTGACTGCCAAACCCCAACCTAACTCAATAAATATATCTGTGATATCTTTGAACTTTCAGCAAGTCGTAAAGGCGAATGTAAAAGTGGATATACCTTTCACATTTCTGCCAAAGAAGATACCAATCTGGATAGTACTCAAGTTTAGATGATTGAATTTTGTGGACAACATGTATGCGCATTGTGAGAACGGATTTTTTTCAGTCAAAACAAATCATAAAATATAGATAGCTAGGTTATAATATATGATTCAGATTATATGTAAGACTAGCTGTCCCCTGCAGCATCACCCGCATTCCCGAGGGATATAACAATTTCCTGGCACAAAAAGTATCCTAAGTGTTATTCCAGGGCATTTACTATATATGTGTCAAGTTTCATCCAAATCCGTTCGGTAGTTTTTGCCTGAAAGAGTAACAATCATCCATACATACAAACTTTCTCATTTATAATATAATTAGAAAGTAGGATATATATAATAGCTACTTCAATTGATTCCAGTAAATAATTAAGCTGTTGTAATACGTGTTTCTACTAAAAAGTGGTATTGAATTATAAATAAATAGTATAATTTGAGCCCCTCTTAACTATATATATACATATATGTATATATAGATATATATACATCGCATATATATATATATATATATAGCTATGTATATATATATTTATGATGTTTGTGGGAGTATTATTGCAAAAGCAATAATTGCGATGCATCATTAAGCCCTTTGCAAGCTTCCTGTATAAATATAGCAGGTTATGTGAAATATATTTACTCCCTATTCATTAATTACCAATTGTGCTTTCATAAATTTATCATTCGAATAAAAATCTTATTTAATTTTTCTCGAATCTCCACATTGTTATTAAGAGGTGCAGAAGAAATCGTTCGTAAGAGATATTGAAATCTATTTGTTGAAGTTACCTTTGTTAGTCTTGGGCACGAAATCAAACGTTCTGTCCTTTGAGCGAAGGTTTATCCCCGAACCATCTACCCACACATAGCTAGCAAGAATCGAGTCACAAGGCACCTCGAGGTCTTCATACTTTCGCATCGCAGCCTTGTTAAGAGCGACTGGTACCAAATTCATTGTTAAACCTGAAAAATTATTAATGCTATGGTTAGTATCTCTAGTCAAATATGTTTTTAAATTTAATATTAACGGTTTCCCTGTTTTAAAGTCAAAAGGCTAAAGACTGCGCTCAGCCTATTGGTAATTAGTATTTTTATAAGAAATAAGTTATACCAGGGTAGGATGACATACATACAGTTCAGATTATAAATTATAATAATAGTCTTAAATATGTAGCAACAAATGTTCATACTACCCTGGTATTACTTCTTTCTTATTATAAGAATAATTACCTACAGGCTGAGCACACTTTTCAGCCTTCTGACATTAAAAAAGTATTTTAAAATGTAGTGTTCTGACTATTATTTTTTTATGTATGAAACACCAAATTAAATTATTTAAAATTTCGGAATATTAAGTTTTACCTTGTGGACTATATAAAGGAAGTTCAGTCATAATCAATTTAATAGAATGATGAATCTGAAAACAAAATAAACTACTGAAACACCTGTGTTTACTCGTAAAACATTTCAAACTGTGGTTGTTAAAACTGAAGGAGCGTAAGCATCCGTTAGAAAATGGTTACAAATGTTTCCTCGTAACTTTGGAGATTCCGCTTAGTTCAACTAAAACTAAATAGAATGAAATAGTACCTGTTAATTGTTATTATTAACTTAAACTATAAATAAACGCTCTAGACTAGTTTTGTCCTACTTTAGATTTTACTTAAGTGGGAGTCTGAGTTACATTCATCAATGAAATCTCATTATTAATATTAAAATCGAGATCAATCGTAGATATTTTATGCAATTTTTCAAGTTTATAGATTACTATCTACACAATATGTGCCAAGTTTCATCCATATCCGTTTAGTAGTTTTTTCGTGAAAGAGTAACAAACATACGTACATACAAATCTTTCCTCTTTATAATCTTAGTATAGACTAGCTACCGACGCGCGGTTTTACCTGCGTTTCTGAGGGATCTCATACTGTAAATCGTTATTAAAACAAAATCTATGTGACTCGGCTATAGTTTAGTTTTCTATCAGTGAAAGATTTTTTAAATAGGTGTATTGCTTATGGAAATTGCCCTCCACATACACACGGACTTACAAAATTCATACTCTCTCTTTATACAAGCTTCCATCCCGCAGTTTCACTCGCATTTCCAAGGGACATTCCAGAACTATTAAATAGCCTATAGTCCATCTGGAATAATACACTATTCAATAGTTTTTTTTTATATGTTCAGTTATTACTGAGATTACACTCCACAAATAAACTTACAAAATCCCCTATCTCTCGAATATTAAGTAAGCATAGATTAGTTAAGATGATTTGGGCTGTCAGTCAATTTTCTTATAAGATTATGGGACTGCAAAAATAAACGTTTTATCTACTACTTTTTATTTGACATAACGAAATTTCTAGGTGACGGTTTTCCACAGCATAATATATTCAGGCGTTCTAACGACATAAATTACGGAACTCACTCGAGCCTGACAGTTTACGAGCTTAGATGACATTTTAAGGCATTCATGTTGCAATACGATGACGTCATAAAATGCTTGACGCTCCGGTCTTATTTCAGTCAAGCCTTTCGTTCATCCAACCACAATTTGCAAATTTTAACGAATTACTTTGCTGAAAGACTTCATAGTTTTGCTTTTCATATATATACCTATCAGAACCGGGTGTGCTTACTAATTAACTATTCATAAGCGCTAGCGCGTACATTTGAAAGGAGTTCTTCAATGTATGCATCAGCAATATTATAACTTACTTCAATTTCCATACTATTCCTTGCAGAAGTTGGTCACAACGAAAATTCGAAAAAATTGTGAGCGTATTTAAGATTACGTTTATTACTTACATGTTTATTTTTTACTCCAATAGAAATTTCAATTGCAATAGGTTACAGAACTGTTTTAAGATTTCATAAAAAATGTCACAATGTTGTTAATTTAGTTTATACACACATTTTATCCAAAACTATTTAATTTAGAAGTTCGAAAAATTATTGCGTCATACTAAAATTATACGTAAAATGCTGAATGTGCCATGTGGACGTTTTATTAGAAAATGTCAAACACATAACGAGTACCTATTCACAAATTTAGAACCTACAAATAGGTAAGTATGCAAAATAATCAGCCAGTCATAAAATTTTAAGTTTACAAAGAAGTTCTTAGTATTTGATGTTATGAATTTACCTACTCACTGAACATTTACCTAAATTAAAAAGTTGCTTATATTTATTTATTAAAAATTGTGGAAAAAAGTTTTTTATTAAAGGCAAGAATTTATAAAGGTCAGCTTCCTTATTTAAATTTATTCCATTACTCGTAATTTTACAAGCCGACTTTATGGCGGTCCACAAAATACCCATACTAGCCTTAGCCTCAATAAATGCCACAATCTAAATTGGCTGTGATACATGGACGACTAGATGGATGAACGGATATATAGCAACAAGGTCACTGATTTTGCCAAATTTCAATTGGGTACGCAGTCCTACAAAGTCTATGTCACCTAAATTCCAGTCAGATCTAGTACCCTCACTGAATTAAACATTTTATTGCATGGGTGCATTGAATCCAATTCAGATTGTGATCCAGCTTGCTGCATGGATTCGTTAATTATCATTGGCTATGTTTGAGATTTTGTGAATGTTCTGGCGAGCAAATTCCATGTTTTAGTATGCCATATTACACATTATTAAATTAGCATCTCATACCCACGTAAAATTTCTGAAAGTTAGTGGGTGGAGGTAAAATTAATATTAGGGACTAGTTGTGCTTTCTTTCGCTCATTTAAATATAATTTGTATGGCACTCTATGCAATGAAATATGACAAGAGTCCGCCACTTGACACCATCCTGCCACGTAAAAACGTGTGCGTTAGGGAAAGTACATACAAATACGAAGTACATGTAGAAATACTGCTCCATTTCGGTGACCCTGAGCGGTAAGACGGCAGAATCAAATATAGCTCTCGAAGGGTGGAGATGTAAACTTTCTTGAACTACCGAGTTCTAGTAACGGTGTTACCAAAATTAAAAATGAATGTCACCATGCATTTTTTTTGTATTTCAATTGACAACTTTTTAGGGCATATTATTAGGCGTAACTTAAAAAGCAATTTTCGAGGTCCCTGATCCAATTTATCATTTCTTAAAAACCTAATCGAATTATCATTAACATTTAAAATAATTGTCAAGTTGGTCCAACCCAACCGTTCTCAAGCGGTGTGGTCAACCAACGAAGGAAGAGCACATTTATTTATAGTAGAATTTTATTATGAAGTAAAGAAAAAAAATAAAAAATATATACTTTCTTTAGCATTCATTGATTCTCCTTCCAAAAAAAATTGGTGTCACGATGACATATTGTGAGTTCCGAATATTCGTTATAGATGTAAAATTATGAAGTGCATATTATTATTCTCCCACGTTTTTATACTATTTTATTTTAGTAATTGTAGTACCAGTAAAGATCTACATAGAAATTATGGAAATAAACATGAACATTATTCCTATTTCATACATTCTGTGAAATCAACAAAAAAGAATGGTGTTGCATCAAATAATAATTATTCCACTTTCTCACTAAATAAAGTTAATAATAATACTGGAAGTTCAACAAAGCAGTTGAAAAAGTGGCATGTAGGTAGAGTCAGTCGAAAACAATATGAAGTTATCAATATGCTTTGGCGAAAAACGAAGATATTTGTCAATATTGAGGATACTACTACAGCCTATAAACATATACCAAGAAATATAACTAAAATTATTAAGAAAAAGGAATTGCCTATATACACTCTACCTCATCCTGTTTTACAGACCTCAACTCCAAGTTATATAGAATTCTATTACTTGGATGAAATAGATGATCCGATGAAATGGAAAGATTCTACAACTCCCAAAACTCTGAAGTTTGATGAGAATTTTAAATATAATAGAGGGTTAAGAAGTAATAAATTTGGAAGTCTAAGGTTTGTATTACCTAGTGGTCCGATGTTTGCGTTTCACGTTAACGATCCACACTACAAGCGGGCACCGGTGACCCAACCAACTAACAAGGGTCGTAAAAGGTTTCAGATACGCAGATTCCCTTTATTAGACCTCAAAGATTATGTTAACTTTGATGTTACATTATCACCAGTAATCAAAATAGATACAAATAATAATCGTTTTATTAATAATAAAAATTACATTATAAAAACCACAGAAAAAATGGGTTTAAATAAATTAACATTTAATAAACCAAATGGCAAAGGATCAGATAATGAAACAGCAGATTGTAGGAGTACAGTTAATGACAAAATTAGGTTCTTTGAATTGTATGACAAGCATACTCGTATTCCATACAATGTGAATGAAAGTAAGACATCTACGTCACTTGAGACATATGAAGATACTGATGATAACGAAATACTAAATACTGATCAAAAAATTCTTTTGAAACATGTGGATCTAAGTGGTCATGATCATGATGGTAACCACAAAATGAAATACGTAAAAAAACACATCATTGAACAGTTTGCAGATAATTTTAACAAAACAAATGAGAATAAAAAATTTAATAAGAAATTACTATCTCTTTCTGTTTTGTTTAATAAAACAGTTATGAATAATATTACCGCTGCTAAAAATACTTTTATTAATGTTACAAAGTTATCTGGGAAATCGCCTCAAATGTATGAGAACGAGAGCAAAGCTGCATTGTGGTCAGATTATCCTTTTGCAGCTGTTTATATCCATGAGTCAGCTCAGGTAATACAAACAAGTTTTTTATTTGAAATCTTTAAATTACTTAACTTAATAACTGTTCGATAAGGCCCATAAACTTCACATAAAGAAAAAAAAATTAAAACATCATTAACATATGATTATTTTTAAAACAAGTTACAAGCTATGTGTAACCAGAACCATTATAGTAAAGTTATCTAATAATTATCCTTTTAGTTATGTGTTGCTTTATTAAAAAGGTTTATACCAGGTACGTTGCGACGCAGCAGGGATTAGTCCCCATTGGTTAGTGGCAGCTGGGTCATGCTTGTCACGTTACCAGAAAAGCCCCGCAGGTCAAGGTCGTTCAGCCTTTGTTGCTTATTGCGGTGACAGCTGGTGGCAACCGGAACGAGTGGCCTATGTCAAATACAGTCTCGTTCATCCTCGCTTTCATCCACGAGACAGGATCCGAAGACATCTATATAATATTGGTTAACATTGATTGATTTACCCAATTAATTTGAATGTGGTTTGAATTCCGTTGTCTTTATTATTTTAGATCAAACACTGCTCAAGTGACGTTATGTAATTATATATTTTATTACATTATTTTAGCCTTTCTAAGAAAAATATATTATTAATTATATTTTTCCTAATGAAAAACATACACTTTATTAAAAAGTCTGTAGAAACTATTCAAGAATATAAATACGCCTAATTATCGAGAACTTATATTTTGTCTACGTCCTACAAAAAGATTCTTCGAACTTTGTATATAATTGGGAATTAAATTTAGAACATAAATTTGTATTAAGTACCTACGTGCATAGTAGCTGTGATGACACTTAGCACAGTGGTCTTAACATTTTTAAAATATTTTAAAAGCTTTACATAATTTAAAATTGCGAGGTGCTATCAAAGTTGCCGTACCACGATGCGATGGTAGTGGACGCAGTAGTAGTGAATAGTATGCAATTAAGATTTAACGACTTCCTTCACAGGGTGCTTGCCGCAAGCCTTGAGTTATGCATTTGTGAGCTGGCTAGTGTAGTGGTTAACCCGGACTGCCAATTCACAGAGTGTGGGTTCGATACCCATCCAGGATAATAATTTGTAAACATGCTTTGTACGTTGGAAAACAAAGTAAAGGGCAGACAGAAAAATAATACTTTCATTCTCACTCGTGTTATTTAGTCATACGAAATTTTTGACAAACAAAATATGTTGTTTTAATACCAATCTATATGCTAATATATTTCCTTTCACGTCATAGGATTAATACAAGTTGTGACCTCGATGGCTTCTGCCTGTACAGGCTGGGCGCCTATTACTCTAATGTCACATCAGTTTGCTGCAGAAAAAGATGGTTCAACGGCCTATGCATTAGGTTGGGGCTTAGATAGGTGCTTAAGGCTTTATTATGTTATCTGTAGCTCATTACAATAATTATACAGCTTAGTCCAACTGTAGAGGCTCATATGACCACCACAATTTAGTGGTTTTAATTTGTTTTTTTTTCATTGTTTTGCTGATGTAAGTGATTAACTTCATACATGTTGGTAATATCAACTAGAATTGCCGAAGAAAAGAGATAAATATCTTCGGAATTGAACTATTTCTATAACCATAAATATATATTCTAACATAATATTTTATGACATATCTTCGTGTCTATCTAAAATAAAACTCATGAACGGATTATGTAATTTCAGTTGAAATAAAAGAGCTCATTTGATATCCTCAGATTTGATGTACGATACTCGTCACCAGATTTGCCCAAATGGTCCCTAAAGGTATATAAAGGATTAATATACTCGGATTCTTGCCCTGGTAATACTGGGTTCAGGTAAGATCACAATTACTTTAAAGCTGGTTGGGTATATTGGATCTATTTATACCATTAGGTATTTGGTTCTATAAACTTTTATTGTTGCTTCGAAATACTGTGAACAGACACGCAAAGCCTTGGTTTGAAATTTAATTCCGCTCTGTTTGTACAAACAGGTGGCATCGTTATAATATAAAGCATTACCTTTATGTATACAGCGATCATTATTTTTTTACAACTTCGAATCTCGACAGATTTCATCAAAAAGTAATGAATGAAATTGGATATTTCGCTATTGGAATGTGAATTTATATTTTTAATTATTATATATTCTCTTTTAGTAGAAAAAAACGTAATGAAAGAGGAAGTAGCAAAAATGTTTACTGTATGGGCTTACCGCCTTACAAAGGGGAAGAAAATGATCCAGTTCATGGAAGCATACTTTTAGTCGGAGAAAATTTGATTGCTCTTTATTTACAGGTACGTATACTTATCTAGTTTTAAATTTAAGTCACTCATGACAGCTAAAATTGTATTCTACTAAAACCACTAAAGACATTTACACTTCCGCTGTGAAGTAGTAGTGCACTTGTATGTATATCTAATCTATCTAATACCTTTAAACGAGTAATTCTTGTATATATGATCTCGGAAACGGCTCCAACGATTTTCATTCGAAATTTAGTATGCAGGAAGTTTTATCCGTGTTTTTAGGCAATGAAAACTGCTACAGTGTCATTAGAAGGTAAGGTTTTCAAGTTATATATTTTGTGAGAAATACTGTTATTGGGAGCCCTTTATTATTTATATTATAGATATTGTAGAAGTCACGTTAGTAAAGAAATCCCGAGCAATGCTCGCCCATCCAGGTACTTCATTTAAAAAGGTAAACGGGCCGGTGCAATGACAGTCACATGAGACTTAAGAATTTCATGTCTCAGGGTTAACAACGCATTGACCCTGCTCCTGGTGTTGTAAATATCCGTCTGACTGTTTATCGACCTATTTCAAACTAAATATGTAATTTAGAGAACTATTTAATAAGACTAAGACTGGCTTGTTTTCATAGTTTAGTAATATCTAGCTAGCACAGTCTTCGCTGACTGTAGAAACAGATAAAATTTGTAGTAGAAGAGTGAGAGGCTGAGAAGGAATTTCTGATTGCGATTAAGGCTGTGAAACGAATTAAATTCTTTCCGATAGTCAGCAAAAATCCAAGTGCAGTTAGTTGTAATTAATGGCTTAACAAAAAAATCTAACATCCAAGTGGATACCGTATTATATTAAATAACATAGTCAAATACGAATATCGTGCGTGCCTTTGATTCAAATTCAAATATTGGGTGAGTGAGTAATCTTACCCTTTTTATAATATTATAAATGGGAAAATGTGTGTAAATTTGTGTGTATGCTTATTATCACTCAATCCCTGGCTGATGTAAATGGATGATCTGTTTTGAATGAAGTTTGGGGCACAACTATATTATGTTCTGGCTTAACAAATAAGGTAGGTACACACTTTTTATCTAAGGGAAACATTAACCTTTCTCTGGTAGGCGAGTAAAACCGTGGGCGGAAGCTAGTAATAAAATAATAATCCTAGTGTTTGTAGGAGGAGCGGCGTCCTTGGGGAGAGCAATCTGCACAATACACCGGCACTTGGCGCCTCGCTCCGTGGGTACTCGACGTGGCTAGGGAACCGGACGAAGGGGAATCATTTATGGTTGAAATTTAATTCCACAACTCATATTTTTTACTTTGTTTTACTACGTTAAAGCCTGTATGTTTTAAAAGACTTAATATTTGTTTTGCCAATGATTTATTCCTTTTATGGTGCTTGTTTTTTTGTGCTATATTTTATGTTGGAGAAGGAAAAGTTTTTGTAATGAGTGATTTATTGAAATAAAAAATTGTGGTCTAATAAATATTTTTTTGCCGACGTAAAGCGAGGGGTAATTTATGATTGACACCTAAGTGTGTCAATGTATAGATTTGTTACATTGTGGATTTTATTAAGCATATTGTAATTATTATTATAGTTACTTACATACCAAATTAAATTCACTACATACAAAAAATCTGTACCAAAAGTTACTATGAATTTTGCCAAACAAATAATTCAGAATCATTATCTTCCTTGATATATCTTTCTTTCTTCCGCTCAGTTTTTTCGATCCATAATCCATCATCTTAAAATCTAATCCAAAATGAAAATTCTATGATAATTTACGAAAACGCCGAGAACACCTCGATACCAATTAGTACCTTCCTTATTTAGTAGTATTATCAACTCTTCCTGTCATTTTATCCTTTCCTCATAAAGTTCTTTCCAGATTCTATATACAGTGTATATAGTGTATAGTCATCAATTTAATATCTTGTCCAATACAACCCAATATCGATGAAACCAAGGAATAACTTTTTCACAACAATTATATGGACCTGTGTAATGATAATTATAAATAAAAACGACATGTTCTCGTTCGTTATCTGCCCCCTTATTCTGCTAATGTAAACTTCATCGGCGAGTCGGTGCATGGAACCCTCGAAGAGCTTACGTCTCACGTGATAACGTATTTACCGAAAGGGACAGAGCAAAGAGGTCCATCCTCAAGCTAGTGTAATTTTCCTTACAGAATCGCAGCCCTGGATGAGGGTCTATCGATTACCTATATGAACTGAAGTGTATGACAAAAACAAGGAGGTAGTATTTTGAAGGGTACTTTATAGTTATCGCCTGGCTGGCTACTACCCTCACGTTGTAAATCTCGCGCTAAGCACATACTGGAGTGTTCCGGCAGTAGTGAAATTCCTTTAAGGACTTTTTTGCCAATATTACCTGCGGCTATATGGTACCACTCAGGGTCAAACACAATCTTATTTAATTTAAAAAAAATATATGAAATCTTTAATACAAATGATAATCTTAGAATTGTGCTGAGAAGTTTATTTAAAATATCTTAGTTTACACAAAATCTTTAATTAAACAATAGAGAGTCATTGCTTATAAAAAAACCACAAAAAAAAATAACTGGAAACAATAAATCATTCATTAGCTCATTCTTAACTATTACTATTAATAAACTATCACCTTAAACGAAACGTTCGTAAAAGTGTAAATAACTTAATCTTACTCAACTATGTACATCTTTTATATCTACTATGTTAGTTCACACACATGACTTGTGCCCATCATATAAGATGTAATATATTAAAATAACCTTATATAAGTAACCTAAAATAAATACAACAAACTATAATGTTATCATTCTATAAGTTATACGCTCCCATAAACATAGGATACATGTTGATTTCAATAGAGCATGTGTATTTGAATAACTCACATTAGTTTCACTTGATTACAACCACGGGGTTCCAATTATCATTTGCTATCGAAGGATAAGACAACTACAAATATTTCATAAACCCGTCTAGTGTTGCCAGGTCGCCAAACCTAATAGCCAGTCAGACCAGTCAGTTTGGCCGGACATTTGGATAAAAAGGCCGGACACCCTACATTATTGAGAATTTTGTGTCTCACTATTAATAGGTACACAAAAAAAATGTGAATTCAAACTTCTTTGATTATTACCAGCTCGTTTGCGAAATTTAAAAAGCGTAAAAAAGCCGGACGAGCCGGACACCGTTTATTTTGGCCGGACACGCAATCTAAAAGCCTAACTATGTCCGGCTTTATCCAGACGCCTGGCAACGCTAAACTCGTCTATAGTAAATTGTGATATAAAATAATACAAATTAGCCCTGAAACATTGTTTACGAAAATCAAATTGTCTGTTGGATTTTAAAATCCTTAATAGCACCAAATCGAATAATATAATCTTAAATAAGACAGGAATTATCAGTTTGTCCTTATATAACATATTATGCCAAGTTCCTTTATACTTGCCTCAATCATCGAAGGGAAGCAAAATGAACTCCTAAGGTTTGGTCGTTGGAGGAATCTAGCACAATATTTAAATAACTTAGGTAACTTATCAACCTTTATGGCCATTATATGATTGCAAAGTCGTACCCAATCATCGAAATAAAATATTTAATTCAATATATAAATATCTCCATTCTATTTCAACTTTTCGAAATCGTTTTTATATTAGAAATATCCCGGAACATTCCTGGGATTTGAATAATAGGAATATATTGTTGGACATCAATCGAAATACTTATGGTTCATCACATCGTGGATCCACACCACGTATCCAGCGGTGCGCGTGTAAATGCCGTACTTGCCGCGTTTGCCGCACCCATCGCCAAAGCTCGTGATTCCCTGCGAATATCAATTCTCTCTATAACTCACAATATTTACGTGACTTTCATAGATAACAGAAGAATCAGTTGTCTACTTTAACCTTCTATCGGACCAACGAAAATAACTCTTATAAAAACAATGCATGTGAATGTAAATCAATATTAGGTTGTATTTGTACAAAAGGAGTAACTTTCGTATTCCAAAGGTCTACGCAAACGTTTTGTATAAATAAACGTATGTGTGATGGGTAAAATCTTTAACAAACCATAGCATCGCAAAGCTTTCTCCACGCATTTTTTATTAGTTAGGAATTGTGACTATGTAGTTACATGGATAATCAAACACCATTTACGAGTATGTAAGAACTAATGTATTTTCGTTATTATAAGGGATACAATACGTATGAACCTTGAATAATTCAGAGAAAATTAACAAATACACACAGATAGAAAGATATACACCGTGAAATTTTAGTGGTTGTTTTCCCGCAACGAAATGGTTTTGTCTTGGTCATACAATCGTTTTATTTACAAATAAAACATCAGATACCAAAAATGGCAGATATAGCATTGTGAAAAACAAAATTCGAAAACGACAACGAAACAATAGTACGACGACCTTGAACCTACGTTCGGCGCAAGCCGGGTGCCGACAGGCCGCGCCGCGCGGCCGTTGACACGCGTGCTGTTCAATCAGCTGATAACTTACTTTGAAAATGTATGCTGTTCCCATTGGCGGCGGCGCGTGTGATTCGAGTAAAATCTCCAAGTTTCGTCTGGTACTATTGATTCTCACGTTTTTGAGTTGATGAATATTTTTTTAATTATTTTAATACAAAAACATCTTTATTTTATAAATTTTACTTTATGGTTCAAAAATAGTCCCCTATGGCAAGTTGTTCTGCCGCGGGAAAACAACCAGCTAAATTTCACGGTGTATACAGTGTACGCAACATTTTGATGACATCCGCTGTTATACATAACCCTGTCAGGGGCCAGCCAAGACACTTTTACACAAACCTGTAGGTCAAATGATTAAAATCCTTACACAACATTTTATTCTCTTCAATGTTCATATGGATCACACGTCATCGAACTACGTTAAAGGCCAACATTTTTATCACAATTTACAATTCAACTTAGCATACGATATGGTCTAAAGATGCAATCTAGGATTCAATAAGCAATGCTCTAATTGCCCCTCAGCCTCTGTTTAATTGCAATACCGTTTCAATTACATCATTTATACATCATAAACAGACGGTCCAAAGTTTATAAACAATGGCTTAGCGAGGGCCAATATTAGTTTCACGTTACCTATGCAATAAGTTATTATTAAGATATCTCCATTCACAGGAAACGTTTATTCCTTCAGCTGTGTAGGAAACTACGTAATATCAAAATGATTTCCAGAGATCGATATTAAATAAATTATATTATAAATTAATATAATATTTTTGTATATAAAGTTTTAATCTTACTATTAATATGGTGCTTAAGGGGAATTAACATTCAAAAAAGATACGTTCTAAAAAATTACCCTCTTAACTGGCTTTTTAATTTTTTCTTTTCCTTCAAGCATCAAATTCTCCTTCGATGTTGTTTCAGAAGATGACCTAGTTACAACCATTTTTTATGTCAGAAACCCGATACAGAGGCAGATGGTCCCTCTGGTGGTTAAGGGTCCATGCCTTTAGACATTAGTAATACTAGGAAGACTGCCAAAATGTTGCTGACCTATATAAAGCTTAAAACACAACTGGCTCTTAAATATAACATCCCACAGATTTTCGTTATCTTATCAAAACTGTAAACCCAAGCCCGGGCCAAATACAACACGAACGTACGGAGGATTCCTATATAATAATAATAAAACGAATCTATTCTGTGTAATTTTGCTACGATATCAATAACCTATGCAACAATTTTATTTTGTTACTGTTAACTGCAACTTTTTTTACTTTAAATAGTATATTTTGTTGTTTAAAAACAGGATAATAATATTATGGAATTCAAATGATGGTTGCTTGCCATCTTTTGAATTCGGATCTCCAAAAAGCTCCACTTTTTTTGGCAAAGCATTTTTCCATGTATAAAACTTTTGCCTCTAGGAAGGGTAAGCAATTGATGACGCAGTTTATCTTGATGCTTCCATCGTTCGTTGGTCGCGCGGTGCAACTTGACAGTTTTTATAGACCATAGCTGACACTCGACGGTAAATTACGATTTCAGGAAAGCCTATCTTCGACAAATTTCAAGTACAAGTAGACGCTCTCGTCTCTTTATGGCCACTATATTCGAAACCTTTCCCATGGCATGTTCCCAAACAACTTATCTTTATGAAACATATTCTGACAACTATATCTATATCTATTTATAAATGTTAATGCCTCTGGCATTAGAATTATATCCTCAAAACGATTATACCTTTCATTCTACAATATACCGTAAAACAAAAGGATTAGGATTTATATTTCGATTCGCAAAACAGAATGAGAACAAGAACCGACAAGATAAGAACACGTCACTCCGCTGCAATACGGCTGGAATCTTATTTCGATATTTATTAGTATGAAAGGGGCGAGCGTCCACATCCCGTCACGTCGCCTTGGGCCCAATTCTCAACATAGAGTTAAAATTAAATTATTTAAATAAATATGCTTAAACTTATAACGTAGGTGGGTCATTCTTCTTTTTAACCTACATGTCGTTAAAATTTTTACTCAAATTTAAAAAAAAAATCATAACGCTTTCTAGTCAACTTTATATGTTTTGTGATAGCTTATTGTCTATTATATCTGAAAAAGTGGTTGGCCGAGAAGTTTTAATTTTTTTGTAAGATTTTCAAGGCCTCAAAGATGAATTGGGCTAATAATTGTACTCCTCCGTCACAATATCTTTTATTTTTTTGTATCTAATAGTTTAACTCAAATAACTTGCAAATTATTTATTTCAATAATAATCAAATGGTACTTTTAGGAAACTTACACAGCAATACTTCTGTATATAATAATAAATATATATTTTTAATCTTATACCACTCTGTCACAATTGCACCTAGTTTGAAGTATATTTTTACTATAATTCAATTTTAACCACTTTTAGCACAGAAATATTAATGTCGTAGATGATATTATAGTTGTAGTATTCTAAATATATTTTCCCTGAAATTGTACTATTCAAAACAAAATATAAAAATGGCTATATACATTTTAAAACCAGGAGACATTGTCGTGACAGAGTGGTAGAGTATGTGACAGAGTTGTTATTCAATAAAATATCTGGTTGTATTTTGGAATAAAACTGGTTTTAAATGTATTTATTTATAATAATTTATTACTTCTTTAGAATAATTAAATATTTAACAGTCTTCAGCTTTCTTAAAACCGAGATACTTACATACTAATAAAATCACATTGCAAAACCTTTGGAATGAGAAATCAGTATTATAGCATAATTAAATTATAAGACTTGTCTCAACTAAATAAAAATCAAAAAAACATCTAATTTGACTGAAAAATTAAGATAAAATAATAATCATCAATAACAAATTACTTTCTGCACAAGTCTTACTAGTCCCAATCAGTCTTACTTTTCGTACACTGGCAAAGGCTCATCAAATTCATAAAACCTTCTTCTTCCTTTTTTAACTACCTTTGGATTTGGTAGAATTTTAATCAAATCCTCATACCGAACGTCCGATAAGTCATTCTCCACTAATTTAAACAATCTACCAGAATCATCGACTGTTTTCAGGAACATCACCAGAACATCGCCTTCTTCGTCAACGTTACTTTTTGCTACTCCAGCATATGTGTATTGAACATTCTTTTCACTTTTTACTTTAACGAGTACATGTACACCATCTTCTATATTCCTTGGATGAATGTCCTCAAGCTGAAGTGTTTCATAAGAAGTACTAGAAACGGCAGTTGGATTAGAGGAATCTTTGTTTTTATATGTGGCCAATGGCTGATCTTCATCTGATGATACATCCGGGCCATACACAGTATCATAAAATCTTTTTTGAGGCATCCCAATTTTGTTCGTTATATCAGTGAGCGACAAATCTTCCAGTTCTTGAATTGCAACGTCTTCGTTTTCGCTAGGAAACATTTGGTTCAAAATATTGTCAATGTTGGATTCTGTATCAGGCAGAGGCCAATAAGTTTTAGGAACGTGACACGAACAGAATTGTTCACAAAAACAACTCAGAACCCTATAGTTTAATAATCCACGAGTTTCGGAGAACAGTTGGTGGATTTGCATGGTTCCTTTCAGTGGTAAAATATTGCTTGGAATAGTCAATGCTACGCTGTCTATGTCTTCGTCTGCCACCAAAAATAATTTGACTTTGCTAGTATCTAGAAGGGAGGAAAAGAAATCTAACGCATCTCCGATATCTTTTCCTCTTGCTACAATAGCGTCAGCTTGACGTTTCAAAGTTCCACCAACACCATCAGCAGCTCCCTTTCCATGTCCTGATTCGAAAAAATTCCAAGATATTTTGCGAAAGTTGTATTGTTCAAAAAACCGGTACGCCATTAGGTAAAAGTTAATCTTTTGCCTATACTGGGTAGCTGGTCCATCGGAAAAAAAATGTACAGTCGTTACAGTTGGATGATTTGTTTGAATTTCAGAGAGGATTGGACAAAGGTGAGCCCAGATTGCAGAAGGCCCATGATTCTGATTAGACGACACAGAGCAGTATGAAGTCACTTGTTTTGTTTGTGCTTCAGCAGAAAAATGGTACATCACAGCTGTATGCAGAGTCACTTGTTTACGAGAACCACCAAAATGATGAGCCTGGACTTCGGAGTGGTACTTGCAGGCATAGTTCTCACTAAAATCGATATGCAAGGCTACTTCACTCTCTGTTAAACCGTCGATGCACTGTCGATAAGCTTTATATTGATGTTTTATATTGTAGACATGAGTTTTGAAAGTTTGGAGGGCGTTCTCAAATTTTTTAATCACCTCTTCGATTGTAAGCTTTTCAGTAACTGGTACATTTTTTGTGATCTTTACTTTTTTCCCTAATTTTTCCACCACTTCACTTTTTCTTACCCACTGTCGTAAGTCTACAGTAGCTTTTAAATTAGTCTTATCATAATTTATAGACCGCTTCTTGCACTCAGAACAAACATGTTTCATACATGATTCCGAATTAACAGAACATACTACTGTTTCCAGGACTGCATTCGTATCTTTTTGCATTATCACTTTATTCCTATGTAAAACGTTGACAACATAGGTCATATTTGCATGTAGCTTACATAGGCAAGTGTCCCTTCCATCGACATCAGGTGGTTTTACGTAAAACGGTCTATGTTTTGTAAAGTAGCTGTAGTGACATTTGACGCCGTCATTTTCTCTTAAAAAGGCTTTGTACAGGTTTCTCATGGAGTCCAATAAAAATCTTTTTTGCACTTTGTTTTTTCTGTGCGTCACAGTCTCCTTCTTCCCAGCTGTAGCTCTCGTTACATCATCACGCAAAAAGAACTGTTGGATTTTCTGTACAAGATCAGTTTTTTGTGGCAGAACGCTCTTATACCTTAAAGCTCTGTCTACACCTAAGGTGTCTCTTACTAATTGAGTCTGCATTCTAGATTCTTTTGCAATGCGAGTTTGAAGTAAAGATTGGATAATGCGTTTTTCTTTACGACTTTTAACAGTTTGGTATCGTTCTTTGATGGCATTGGAAAGGACGCTATATTTCTTTTCATTCTTACTCTTGTTTTCATCTTTGCTGTTGGTTTCTTTTTTGGATTTTCTGTGCAATCTTTTCTTGTATTTTCGAACTTTCTTCTCTAATTCTTCTATTTTATCTTGTAATCTAGTATTCTCTCTGTATAACCTTGTCCTATCTCTTTTCACTCTCTTCCTCCCCCTTGAGCTAGAAACTTCTGAATTAGTTGGTGTTGCAGAATAAGGACGCAGTTGTGGATCTACTGGTATTGGTGATGGTGCCGGCGTGTTCAACAGCACGTTTTCAAGCATCTGTTTTTTCTCCTTTCTTTTTTTATTTTCATGTTGCCATTTTCTCTTCATCATACGATGTTCTCTCACGGTCATGTCAGCCACAAGCTTCTTACGAGTATGATATCTCTCGAGATCTTTGCGTTTCACTTCAGCTACCTTTTCTGGATAATTTTTTCGTTTCTCACGGCAACGCCGCTGTCTTTCTGCTGCTGTTAATGCCTTCTTTTTCCCCATGATAATGTCTTGAAAAAGAAAATATGTAAATAAGTATTTAAACATTAGAAAAACATTAAAACGTTATATCGAAATACTTGCCATAATAAGTAGTAGTCCTATTTCAACAGATTATTATATTTTATTAGATAATATAAATATTATATTCTTTATAAGTACTTTTTACCCATCCGTCACGTTTTTTACCACTCCGTCACATTTTTTGTGACAGAGTTGTAGCGTGACGGGGGGGTAAATCTTACTAACTAAATCGATAATATTTAAACGTTATCACATAATACAAATCTAAGAGACTGGCATGAAAGATTTTCTTATTACGCAAATGTTAAATAATAAGAAGTAACTGTAATTGATATATTTTTGTCCAATACTTACGAGACGAAGTTGTCGCCGAATAAACACACACACCTCCGTTGACAGATTCCGGGCGACTAACGCGCGATCTCTCGGTCCTAGAGAGGTAATCCTAGCGAGGGGGAGGGAGCATTAAACATCCAATCGGTGTCGACCAAAGCGAGCTGCATGTACGCGTCGTTCGAATGAAAAAACACGTGACCGAATGTACCTACTAAAACAGTCTGTAGTGAGAGACGGCATTTTATTTTTTTTTATTTTTTTATTCATCATGTAAAAAAATTGTAGTCACTATTAGAAAATGGACTATATCTTTTGGCATAAAATAACACTTTTATATTTGCTATTGTCTTTATATTTTTCGTACCATTATGAACTATAACACAGGCTCAGGTAGCGGGAGACAGCTGTGATTTGTATGAAATACACCTCTGTCACATGGATTGACGACTCTGTAACGTACTTTTTACTATATAAATATAAATTATTATTTATTTTGCACGTGTATAGCCTTTATATCTTTAGTATAGTACATATTGAAGCAGGAATAATAAAATAATATGGATAATTTTTGATTAGATATATTTTTTAACTGATGAAGACACCTTTTTGTAGGCTAAAAAGAAGAACAACCCAGGTATATTTATTAGATTCCTAACTTCATTTAGAACAAATTGTTTTAATAACTCTATACCAAAATACGTAAAGCACCTGTAGTCATATACTTTACAGAATTATGAAAGCGTGTAGAAGAATACATCAGTATGCGAAAACACATCACTTGTTTTAGAAACTCGATAATAGTAGGAAAAGAATAATGGATATTGCCGGTAGGGTAATTTGCCAGCTCTTTATAAATTCTCACCCACTTACCTGCGAACCAGTAGGTATATCATGTTAGTTAGACGAGCTAAGCTGTCTGTGATTAGGGTTGCCAGGTCGCCAAACCTAATAGCCGAACAGACCAGTCAGTTTGGCCGGACATTTGTGTAAAAATCCCAGACACCCTACATTATTGAGGATTTTGTGTCTCACTATTAATAGGTACGACATGAAAAATGATAACAAAACCTCTTTGATTATTAAAAGCCGGACGAGCCGGACACCGTTTATTTTGGCCGGACACGCCATCTAAAAGCCTAACTATGTCCGGCTTTATCCGAACGCCTGGCTACACTAATTGTGATAGATTTATTAGGTAGGAATTTAATTTGTAATTAGAGGTAGTCTGTGCTCAATTATATATGGGTCAATGGATTTGCGGTTTTAACAGTAGCTATTAGTACAATAATATAAACTAGACGCCATTATATTCAAGAATCGATCCTATTTGGTTCCTGTGGTGTCAGAATATCTTCAGGGACTCTTATCGAGCTAATGGCCTAGTTGGTGTTAGAACACGTATCGACTGTAACAATCTGCTACATCGAAACTCTAATAGAAAGTAATAAGATTGTAAAATTACCTGTAAATAATAGCGTGTGTTCTTATCCCGACACAGTAGGGGTCCTCCGGAGTCGCCAGCGCAGGAGTCCCTGCGACCTCGACCAGCGCACACCATGTTCTCAGTGATGGCGTACTGCCAATATGAACGCCGACAGACCCCTTGTTTGATTGTCGATACCTAATACGAACAGCAGTTGTAGCTTCAGTAACTTTAAATTTGACCTTCAGTTGGCCTTCCGAGGTCCTAAACTGAATGGTCTTGAATTTCTGTTTTTTTTTTTTATTTTGAATAAATCGGGTTATGAATAAATTATCAACTTAAAATTATAACTTCAAAAATTTATTGGTTTAATACAGGTATTTTAATTTCACAGTGAACTAGCAGACTAGCTGTCCCCCGCAATTCTACCCGCGTTTCTGAATGTTGATACTTTTTCCCGGGATAAAAATGTGTTAATCCAGGATAGGATCTATCTATGTACCAAGTTTCATCCAAATTTGTTTAGCTGTTCTGGAATGATTGAATAACAAACATCCATCCATCCAAACTGTCGCAATTATAATCGAAGTAAAATTACTTAGTTAAGACACAAAAAATAATTTTGCCGCATTCTCACATTTTATATTATATCTTTCAACAGAAAAGTAATTAATAAAATCATTAAAATTATATTCGTTCTTAAATATTCTTTGCGTCAAATAAACGGCAATTTATTTGATCTTGACCTACATTTAAATAAATCTCAAGCAATGTCTATTAAATATCTTAAGGAAAATTATTTGGTACCGAATAGAAGTCGCCGTGGTTTCCAATAAAAAATGTTGTACGATTTATACCAAATTTTTACATCAAATATTTTATTAATTTATAAGTTGATTATTAAAATACTAATCAGCTTTAAAATTTGTTTTATCAATATAAATGGACTATTAGATGTTTGTAACGTACATAACCTTTAATTAAAGATACAATATACAAAATAATACAACAAAAAAATTTTGGCTTCAGTATCGCTCAATTGGTCCTCTCCATTTATTGATTCCCAAAAATGTAGCAATGACAAGCACGACTTTTTTACAGACCTTATTAGGTACTTACTAATTATATGTATAGATTCAAGTCGCCGTAGGTGTCTAGTTTACCTATTTCACTCACTCTCGTTCTAAAAGCATTATTAATCCAGACTTCAAGCCACAAAACAAGGGATTGGGATAGTTGTATTAAACGGAACAAAACAGACTCTGTTCTACCTGTGAAACTCATCAGTACAGTAGTAAAAACAGGAAAACGTACTTTGAATCTTACTTTTCGTTACTTATTTTAAAAAGAAAATCAATCTAAATTTGGTAAAAGTGATTAATTTTTAGGCCGTTACAGATTTTAAAAAGATTTGGTGAAAAGTGGAAAAAATATGAAGAAATACCTATTGTAAAGCTAAGAAATAATTGCGTATTGAACTTATATTTTTACGATGAATGTTTATCCTTATAACTTGGTTCAAAAATAACTTAAAACCGATTACAATATTAATAATAACCCCGTAGTTGATTTAAATTAATAAACGTACTCGTATATATTTTTATTGGTAACTTTTAATAAACACTGACCACTAGAAGCTATACACGAGAATAAACTTTGTTGTTTATTTTTGTTCCCCATTGACCACCCAGCTAAAATAATAGGTTGGGGAAAAAGTTCCTTCGCATTTTTTAAGAAAATTCTAAATATTTTTAATATAGTTTATTTACATTTAACTAAAGTATGTAGGTACCATTTTGTTCGATAACTTTTTGCCATCTTGTAGGTAGGGACATGATCCCATTGCTATAGAAATTTTGGGACTTCTGATCAAAATACTGCGACAAGTGGTTTTGACAATCCTCTCGTGATGTTAACCTGACACTGCCTAAAGAATTCTGAAGAGACCGAACCAGGTGGAAATCTGAAGGTGCAAGGTCAGGACTATACGGCGGATGCATTAATACCTCCCAGGCAAACTCTCTTATTTTTTGCTGAGTGGCTAAAGATGTGTGAGGTCTAGCGTTATCATGATGAAAATCCACACCCCTTCTGTTGATTAATTCCGGGCGCTTTCTCTCAACTTCTTGATTTAATCTCATCAGTTGTTCGCAGTAGAGTTCAGAATCGATGGTCCTGCCTGGTGGAAACAGCTCATAATGAATAATGCCCTTCCAATCCCACCACACACACAGCATCACCTTGGCGCGAGTTAACCCGGGTTTCGCCACAGTCTGTGAAGCCTGACCCGACCTTTTTCGCACGTTCTTGTCGTACGTGATCCACTTTTCATCACCAGTTATCAGCTTCTTCAAAAATGGTTCGGTTTCATGACGTCGTAATAAAGAATCACAAATGAGTACACGGTTCATTAGGTTTCTTTCAGTGAGCTAGTGAGGTACCCAAATATCTAGCTTTTTTTGTGTACCCAGTTTCTTTCAAATGCGCCAAAACTGTTTTGTGGTCAATTACCAGTTCTTCAGCTACGTCGTAACTACTGATATGCCGATCTTGCTCCACTTTTTCAAAAATGGCATCCATTTTATCCGTAATGGAGCGACCACAGCGACGTGCATCTTTGACATCAAAATTTCCGGATTGAAAACGCTTAAACCAAATTTGTGCTACTCTCACAGACACTGCACTAGGTCCATAAACATCGCAAATTTTTTTCGCGGCTTGCATTCCATTTTTACCTTTTTTGTAGTAAAATTTTGAAATGAATCGAATTTCTTCATTAGATTCACTCATCTTGGCGGTACGAAAAACAAATGCAAATCACACATTTTCCTAATTTGAATTTGGAATTATGTTCTTTAAAATTAAAACTTTCAATGATACCAAAACCACCCAGATACAAATAGTATAGCCAAAGAGATTTTATTACAAGCTCATACATACTATAATGCGAAAAGACTTTTTCCCCAACCTAATATTAATCGGAGCTCAAACGGGAATACGTTGGCTGCTCTAAGCATTGATGCGCAAAAATCCGGGCTCTATAGGGAATATTTCGAATACATAAAATTACATTAGTTTAATTCGTCTGGGTGTAAATATTTATCTATTTAAGTAAACATGTTAAATGTTTCTAGTAAGATGTAGTACATCAGTTATTTAGTTTCCATAACAAGTCCAGTCTTTTTAGGATCAAATAGCCATGTGGGAGTATACCTATAACCTGGACCAATTCCAGGTTATTTTTTATTTTAAAACCTGAACTTTAATTTCATAATAATAATTAAAGCTAAAATCAAGCCAACCTTACTCGGTTAGGTTTAAATTCATCGAATAGAATTAATTTCACCAAATCTGGTTCTAACTAAATAGTGGTTAAATAATTATATTCCCTTTTACCTATAGGCAGTGTCTAATAAACGATACGATTTCGACGAAATCGTTAAGCTTAAATTTGTGTCAATACCCCATGAAAATCAGGTAGGTAAGTTGGCGAAGTTATTCACTCAAACAGAAAAATTGACAGACATTTGTTTTAATAATCACTATTTTTGATAATTATATCCAATTTTATTCTCCAGGGACTGATTCCCCAGTTTTATTCAATGTAAAAATGAGGTGTACGGGGTTCTACATCATATAAAAAATGTATAATGTTATAAAAAGCAATAAATCATTTTCATCCTTCCAAAAATAAACAAAAAAAATATGTTACCTGAGCTTCATGTAACAACCGCGTACCATGTACGTCAGTGGGCCGCTTCTTGCCCCACCCTAGGATTACACATGACGTGTGAGGAGGTAAGGGCTGGTGTGGTTCGGGCAGGCAGGCCACGCCATGACCCAGTTCTGGGCGAGCTGGTGACGGTAACCTAAAAAAATTATAAGTTACATACGGTGAATCCATTTAGATATTAATTACCATAGCTAAATATTAACTGTAATCTATAGATGCAGGCTCCATCATACCAACACAGGAAATAGAAGCACCGCAGGGCTATTGTTTAATGCTCTCGGAATCGAAGTTACAGTCACTTTTGATAACATTGAAGGCGCTACGACTGTTGTCCATACTGCTCGCGCGCCGAACCATCAATTGATTATGAAATAGGCTTGCACATTGAATCCGAGAAAGTTATACAATTTAGTTGCAGGTACATTTGTATACAATTCATTTTGACGGGCAAATTGGCTTGTTGGTTAGAGACCCTAACTGCCAAGCCGCAGGTCGTGGGTTAGATTCCCAGCCAGGACAAACTACATGTCTCTTCGTTCTGTCTGGATGTAAATCCATACTTCTATACTAATATTATAAAGCTGAAGAGTTTGTTTGTTTGAACGCGCTAATCTTAGGATCCGCTGGTCCGATAAAAAAAATTGTTTTCAGTGTTGGATAGTGCATTTATGGAGGAAGGTTAAAGGCTATATAAGGAGCGGAGAATCAATGAAAAATGTAGCAAACACGGTAAAAAAATATACTTTTGGGGGCGGTTGCGTGCGCTTCGTAAACGATTAATATATTATATTTAGATACGAGATCTGGAATAGCACATTGCCTTTTTTTATCCCGGGAGTATGTAACATGTCCCTGAAACGCGGGTGAAACCGCGGGGGTTAGCTATATCAATATAAGTATGTATTTTAAATGTAGTATGTGTAGTGTGGACAGGACACATGTTAAGGGAAAAACAAGAGAAATTGACAGAAATTGTAATGGAGTGGTACCCAAGAGATGGTAAAAGAAACAAAGGGCGAAAAACTAAAAAAGATGGGAGGACGATATAAAAAAGGTGGCTGGTCCAGAATGGATCCGAATAGCAAAAGACAGAGAGAAATTGAAATCTTTGGAGGAGGCCTATGTCAAAAGACAAGCTGTTTTTGTACCGAACGCCGATACACGAAGTTAAATATAAGTAAGATAACATAAATTTGGGTAGTTACTTAATTGAAGTCAATGTTTTGTAAGTTTAAACAGCAATAAAGGCTAATTTAATTAATATGTAGTGTATCAGTTACCTAGTAGCCATAGTACACTCTGCTTAATTTGGGAACAGGTAACCATGTGTGAAGATTGTCATGGGATATTATTATATATTCCAATGCTCTCTTAAGTAAGTATGCCACTTACTTAAGCTCTGTTAATGAAGCTAATAATCCTAGATCACGTTTATGCATAAATGAGTAAGCTCTATTTAAACATGTATAAGGAATGTAAAGTAGTACTCAGATACACTCAACCTTTCCTAACAACTAAATATTAATTTATAGAAGCTTAAGGTATATATATATTATATACGAGAATATTATCGCAAATATAAGTAATCCGTCTATATACAAAATACCTAAGAAATGTTTGTGTAAAAGAACCTTTGACAATTTATTTAACATATTTCCTCAATTGAGATTTCCTAGATTTTCTATAGCGTAATATGTAAATGTATAATAAAAAAATATAATATTATTCATAAACATAAGAGGCATCAAAACTAAAGGAAAGCTACGAATGATCGTTACAAACTGGATACGTCAGAAAATGAGCCGAAAATCAAGCAATGATATCTGTCATATTTTATTTAATTTTTATAGCACTTAGTAGAAGAAGAACTTGGTAAATATTCTGAAATACCCGTTGAACATTATCTTCTATAACAAACAATTTAAGCACCAATTTCATTCATGATACCTTTAGTGTAGCTCTCTTGCCGCTGCAGTCTGTTATTTGCAACTTCCTGAATAAATAAGACACACAAAACTTTGTTCTTTTTGTTCTCAATTGTGACTATCAATATTCTTTTTCCATTTTCCATCCGCCTCTGATTCTACATTTAAAATGTGTTCGCTATTATTTTATTTCGATGCGTCTTTTTCCACTATTTATTATAGAGCTTGTAGGGAGAGTTGTCTAAATGGTGCCAATTTTTTGCACAACGTATTGATGCCTACAAAAACTATGACGTGTTTTGGCCCTATGTCCTAACTGAGCTTGAGAGGTATGTAGTATATAATTGCCCAAATCACTTGGTTACTTAGCAAATATACCAGTACCTCTACCATGAGTTGCTATCGAAACTTACTTTAGTCACTAGCAAGTAAACTACTAACGATACAGTATTTCTCGATAGCAACTGTCAAATTTGTGACTCATGGTACCGAATTTCTATAGCAAAGGCTAAAAAACGTTACTCGCTAGTGTTTACATTTCGATAGGTTTTTTACCTATCGACTCGTACTATCGATTTTAGTTCTTTAGGTGACCGCTAGTGGCGCTGTACAGATTTGCCATAGAAATGTTTTACGCCGTCGCTAGCGAGTACGTACGTTAAAAACTCATGGTAAAGGCACAGTATTATATTAGTTTTAAATAAAGCCCATAACTTATATACATAACGTGTCCTAGAGTTCCGTACCAAAGAGGAACAATAAATAGGTCAAATTTAAGAACTGTGACATTGTAACATCGATGTTCGCTAATCACAGTACTCTGTCATTGTAGTCGCTGAAGTGGCAGAAACCATCGACATGCACTACATAGATTTAGCCTATGCTGATTTCCTACCTATCACATATTACCAATGATTTATTGTGCTTTGCAACACTGCCCAACTACGGCATGTGAGCAGCGAAATCTTATGACTAATAACCGTTGTTTAAGGTACTAAGGTAAACAAACTAAAATACACTCACATCAAAAGTCATAGACCAACCTTAGATATAAATTTATTATTTCGGCTACATGAATTACCACTAACTCTGATTTGATTACTGTTTTGCCATAAAATAAAAATGATAATATGCTTTTAGTGGATTAGCTGCGTACAGGTATTTCAGATGATGACGTACGAACCATGTGTCATAAAGTCATAAACGAACCTTAGCATGGCGACATCATTGACGACCGTGTCAGGGTCGTATCTAGGATGAACGACTGCCTCAGTGACCTTCATCTCCACCTCCCCGTGGTTCCGGAGGAGCAGGTCGTGCTCGCCCAAGCGCACGTAAAGTCGCTTCCTCACGCAGTGGGCGGCCGTCACCACCCACCGAAGTGCGACGAGGGTTCCGCCGCAGAACGCTTCCTATTCAATCATGTGCATAAAGTTATTAAATATTATATTTTAAATATTTTTTTTACAAACACACTTAACTATGAAATAATAAAGTTAGTAACTAAGAGCAATAAAGTGCTTTCTTACAAGATCTTAATCAAAGAATTAGATGTTAAATAATATTTAATAGGGGTAAGTAATGAGTTTACTATAGTATGGCAACACACATTAAAAATAAAAAAGGGTATTCTAGCATGTCAATGGGAAGCCAAAGAATAATGAAGCAATTGACCGTTATGCTTGACTGATGCTGGTGTTAATAAACAAATTGTAGTTACTCAACTCAATAGTAATTAGATACCAATTAGCTATTAGTTGCTGCTAAATAAAAAGAAGAGACTTTACCTATTTTAAGCTGTTTTTTTCTTCAAATAACAACTAAGTATCTAAAAATGCTTATGGCTCCATTATTTTAAAGATTCACATAAGAATTAATTTCTCCTATACCGTCTACTAATCGAATACATTAGGCTCTTTATAAATTTTACAAAATGCTAGTATGCAATTTCTCCAGAGTTTTCTTGAAGTATTTATAGAGATAAAAGGAATTTGTGAGATACGGACATTACGTAACTAATATACGTATTATAGCTTTTGTTGTACATATTATAATAGTAAACTATGCATCGAACACATGTAATTGTCACGTGCTATCGCATGCATAAGTATTGTTAAATTTGCATAACTGTTTTCACTATTTGTTTGGCTTATCATAGTAAAATGTATTTAAGTATTTCCTATAATATTTGGCAGTAGGATAGTAAAATGAAGGCAAAATGGTAACTTTACTATATTTGAATCGTTTTTTACTTTGGATATGATCGTGTAGATGACAAGGCAACATCTGGTAACCACAAATAGCTAAGTAGGGACCTGACTCCCAAGTTCAGCTGCCAGAATACATCGGTTTTTAGTAGCTTAATATGTTTCTATATTGATGAGGCTCAAAATATATGTACTTATACGCATATAAATAAAATAGGGTTCCTTTAACGCACCATCATCTCAAAACTGCTGATCATGTCGGGATGGGACTGTTACATTTCGACGCGGATTTTTTCCTGGATGGTTATTGGCTATATATGACATCGATAAACGCGGGTGAAACCGCGAGGGATAGCTAGTGTACTATAAAGGCAATCATTATGACTCTGATAAGTGTTACCAAATGATTAGTATGTTTTTTATTATTATGTGAATATGCCATCCCGACTTTATTTTTTTTTACTGTGGCAATGATAGAGTAGCTACATAGATCGATTGTAGAGATGCACATTACATCTAAATTATCTTTGTAACTAAATAACTTTTTAGATTGAATAATATTACAAGATATATGAAAGTCAAAAGTGTCATACTTCAAAAGGTATATAAGTAAATACCTACCTTATATCGATTAAGCACAGCGACTTGCCACGGCCACTTGCCAGGTGGAGCAGGTCTCCCGCCAATAATCCGCACCATATCCCGCATGCGGACCCGCAGCCTCGCAGCCGCTGAACCTCGGTATCTTCCCAGCCTCCCGCACGGAAGGGAGGCGGGAGGCATCGCGCGGGAATCTTCTCGATGTAACGCGGGGGCCGGTGTAGGCATCGACTCAACTAATGTGTACTCTGAAAATGTTTAATTTCCATTGTTCAGATTATTTGGTTATAAGTAGAACAACAATGCTCGAGCCAAATAGTCTGTATTTATCCATCCAATTTGGGGTCCGGAATGTATATTCGAAATGCCCAGCGTTTGCGAGCACACATATAAAGGAATGGTTATACAAATATCTATGCAAATTTAAGAACAGTGAAAGCATTGGGAGTACAAATGAGAATTTAACATTAAAATTATTTGTGATTAGTTTCATTAGATCGGCAAAATCATGCTTTTTATGTTAAAATTATATATCTTAAAACATGTATTATTTCTATTGATATACATTTTTTAGACATAAAAAGTAATTATTGATTAATTTGTGAAATACCTGTGTAGGTACCTAAGTTATGTTTAATATTTATTTGCATTGCTTTTAATTTTAGTATAGAGAAGATGAGATTCAAACATTAGTATTTTTATTATCATAAGTAAATCAATTTTAATGGATATGTTTAATAAAAAATATAATTAGATAAATGTTGTTAGCTAGATACCTATGTGCATGTTCACCTGGGTCCTTTCGCCTCTGCATTCTTGTACGTATCCAAAGGTGGCAATAACTGCCTTCTAAATAGCAATACGCAGATTGTCTTACAACCTGTCGGCCACATATTGCTCGTTTGTGGCAGTACCTGAATACATAGATTGAAGAAATTATCTAGATCACCTCACACAACATTTCGAAAAGTCACATATCACGTTCAGCCTATGGCCAAAACCAAGATATCGGTACAAAAAAAACTCAAAAGAATCATTTGGAAACTCCACTAAAAAGTACCTACTTTTTCTGGAAAGATAATTACAGCTGAATTACTTCGTAGGTACGTAAAAAGGGCTAAAATTTAGAGGAAAATTCAAATTTGATTACTGGTTTCGAGTACAAAGTAATTAAAAGTCAATTTCTAGTAGGAAACATTTTTTTAATAAGAGTAAAAACGTTTATGAGCTGTTGATGATGATGATGCTACTCGAAGGGTTGCAAAACTCAGTATTTCCTTCGAATCATTCAAACACCTATCACAATTTGATCAAAATTACTGTTAGTATTAGTAAAGTACATAAATATCGAGTATAAAGTATAATATTATTATACTAACATGCTTTAAAGATGTATGACTCAAATACCTTCGTCTTGTTGTCGTACATTTTCGAGAGCATGAACTCCACGGTCCCCACGGTGAAAAGCCGCGAAACTTTTTCTGTATATCTTCTGAGTCGAACTGACGTTTTTGGGGCTGTGGCGATAATAATATGTTCCAGTCAAATAAATCACTTTCGTCCAAATAAACATTACCTACATTTTCTGTATATACCAAGGATTGATATTACTTTAGTTGTCAAGATCCAATACTTTACAAGCTGCCTACTCAATCCCATTTTCACATGTTAATCTCTCCAGACGTTCAATTCTGTTTATTTACTTCAACCTTGTATAAACACGTTTTGTGATTTCTGAATTGAAATTGGATGTAGTCTAGTGTTAAATAATGTTCATTATTTAATATTCAGTAGGCCTTTATAAAATTAAATAGTTCTTCAATAAAAGGTTGCCGCTTTTTTGAAGAACCATCACGCTTCTCAATACCTACCTACTATTATTACTAAATACGAACCAATAATATTTCTGCTTGGTTAGCAGTCACCTTACGACGACCATTGTAATTTTTCTTGCAACTGCAAACAAAGATTTTATATTATTTGAAACTTTTCTCATTTTCTTCATATTTTCAGAATAAAATGGCTTGTACATTAAAGTTTGATAATATTTGCAGTCTAGTTCGTAAAAATTTTACTTGTAGAAACTTACATTTTAATGTTTACTAAATGATTATGAAATAAAATGTTATTAGTGAACGTTTTGTGTATATAAGTCTATAGGCTCGCATTAAATGGTTTATACATATAAACGTATGTACATAGCTCCGAGAATACGCCACTATTTTGCTCACACAATATTGTGTACTCCCATATGGTTAAGGGTTAACGCTATAGGTTAACATGACATAAATGGACCTTAAAGTTCATATCACTTCGAACATAAATATTCATTCTTAAACCTTTATGTCCTATGAAGATGGAGTAGTAATTACGAAACAGATTTTGACAGTAAGCCCGGTATTTATAAACAAATCTAAATTTCATAGCCGCTCCATAACATGGAATTTGCGAATGAGTCATTCGTAATTTCGCAATTTCAACTTACAGTAGACGAGCATTCGCGAATTCCTGAATTACTCTAAAATAATAATCGTTCCATGTATCAATCAGTGCGAACTGAATAAACTTTAACGAACATTATTTCGTAATATTAGAGTAAAATCACATACAAAAATGGTGATACAATTAAAAACAGTAAATAAAATTAAAATTTTTGTATGAATATGTAATTATTCACTAATTGATTGTTAGATTAGTTGTACCTAAATATAATTCAGGGAAAAATCCCACTAATCATGTATACGTTTTTTATATTAATGGTTACAAACAAACTGACGGCTAGTCTGATGGTAAACGGTCACTGCAGCCTATTGCCGCTTGCAACACCAGGATAAAAATCGTCCGTTACCAACCCTGTAAAATATCTCTTCACACCCTTCTTGTAGAATCCTATATGGTACACTTTCAATAAAAAAACACGGCGAGGAGCTCATTGCACAACCGGAACGTCCAAGTAAATATTAAAGTTTGAATGTTTAAAGGTTTCCATGATCCGTTGTCCGTTCAGACGTTACGTAGTTAAGAGGTAACAAGCATACACACACATAAACATTCACATCTTATCTTAACGTGAAAGTGCGCATATGTTTTCTTGCCACTTTGCTCCGAAATGGATGATTTAAATGAATTTCGACAAACATAAATTACTTCTTGGTAAAAATAGTGTTGAACCTTCACACGAAGTAAGCAACAGCAGAGCTATTGTATCCTCACGATATGTTCATTCAATGAAAGCCTGAGCTTATTTAAATATCAGTGAAGAAAGCTACACCGGCAAGAGCCCAGGTGTTAAATTTAGAAAAAGAAGAAATATCATCACTTTAAAATATGCTTTAAAATGCTACCTTGCAACCTCTACACGGAGCGAGTCTCCGCATATCCGCCGATCTAAGCAATGTCGCCGCCTAGTCTTGCGGCCAGCTTGGCACGCGCTCCACCGGTCCCACGTTGAATATGAAGATGTTTTCAGATGTGTACCTGTATCAAGTAAATTCCAAACTACGTGAGCTCAGTTGAAATATTGATTTTAATGTTAAACATAGACACGTAGGTACCTACTATTATTTATTTATTTACGAAACTGAAAGAGCGGTGTAAGGTCTAAAAGACATTTATTTATTGGAAGGTCAGTGCCTAAAATTTGCAAAAACATTGCTATGGGAGATTTCTAAAAATATAACAGAAAAATGAAATGATACTTTTTGAGGTCACTCATGACATGTTATTTCACGGTTCAGCAATAAAATTCGAAATCACAGTTTCAGGGAAAAAACAACATCAATGTTTTCATCACAAACATTCATATTCACCCTTCGTTTGTCTTCCTTATTAAATATAAACAGCCTATTCAGCTCCATTCCTTTTGATCAGCCCTAAACAATCAACAGGGTTGTGCGTAATTTATTCTTTTTTTTTTTCAATATCACCTACAGGTGATTATCTACTTGACACTCATCTTTTCCCTTTAGATAGGAGTGTGTTTGATCATAATCTCACAGCAGTGAAAATGTGGTTTTCACACAAACCCTAAGCGTGAACTCAGTGAACTGACTCTCTAGTCTAGCTTCTGGAAATCACCGTGTTACCAACATTAGAGTGTAAAATCCATCGCCGGTAGAAATATTCAAGTTAATTAAAAAATATTAAAATGGTGGTGTACATTTTCAACATAAGTATGTATTATGTAGTAAGTACCGCTATTACATAACACCGCAGAGCTGCGCCGAATACGAAACCTATTTGTAATTCAATGTATTCCCTATTCTAGAAATAAGTTTACATAGTATCAATAGTATAATCGGTCCCCATTGGTTTTATACACTTTGTTTAGGGTCAACACTATTCTAAAACAACAATTTAGAACAAAAACAGTAAAACAATTGATACCAACAACAAGCTTTTATTTAACTTGCATTGTATGTAAGTTTGTTTATTTAGGACAAAACTTGCAAGCTGAATTAGAACCACTTCCTCTTACCCTACGGAGTTGAAATTTAACAAGTTGGTTCTGGTTTAATGACAATTAGGGTGAGCATGATCTGATTCTACACCCATCATTGGCTTCAGACGAACGAACTCCTCAACGCTCAACAGAATAGAGACGAAATTTTAAGCACATTTAATTTTGATATTCCGTGTTAAATTTCACCATTACCTTACTGCACCTCACACTACCTGCCGCATTCAGGATTGGCTTCCGACGAGAGAAGTCCTTGATGGTAAAATATTTTTTTAAGTACCTCATTTTTAACATAAAATCTTTTAAGCGATCTTTACTAGATATTCACAAAAGTGTCTGTACCCTTTAATAGTATTTCAACTTTCTGTTATACCTCCACGTAGTTTAACACAAGGAGTTCAAGGCCTGAAACCCATTACCATGTATTAAATTCAACTTCAGTTCATACCTTTTTTAAACACAACAACATTTCCAAAATGTTCTTCATTTCCAAAATCATTCATGTCACTTGCATTCGCATGCCGTGGCATCGATTCGATCTCGATCTGAAATTACCATAACAAACGCTCATACAATATATCAATATTGTAACGATACAATAATAGTGAACACACCAATCTGTTACCCATTCGGATAACTAGGTCAATCCTTTTCAAACCTATCGTTTCCATACAATAGTTGCAGTCAGTTGATCAAGCAAGACATATTTTAATTTGGCTGAGTGCCAGACTTTTTTGTGGTTGAAATGCATTGTGAGCTGCATTCTATGAATGGTCTAGAACAGTTGTAACTGTGATTTTTTGTACCAATACCAAATGTAGTGCATTGCCTTATCAATTCATTTGATACAATTGACTAATATTGGAATCGAATTGGCAAATGGATTGTTGAGAACAGCTGCACAAAAAAACTAACCCACTATAGAAATCATTATTGATACTTACATGATCTGTCTGAGTCGATTCAATGATTATAATATTAAAAACAATAAGATGACACAGCCAATTCATATTCTCCGATCGCCGTTGCTAAAAGTCCATCAGATCTCGGCATCTAGGAAAAAATACATTTGAGTTATATTATGTTAATGTTATATATTCAAGAATTGCTGTCCCCCGCGGTTTTACCCGCGTTCCCGTGGGATGTCACATGTATTATACATAAAAACCTTCCTCTTCAATCAGTCTATCTGTTAAAAAAAACCGCATCAAAATCCGTTGCGTAGTTTTAAAGATTTAAGCATACATAGGGATAAAGGGACAGAAAAAGCGACTTTGTTTTATACTATGTAGTGATGTTTTAAAAATATAACGATATATTTTAAAGGTACAAATACGATGAAGATTTTGATAGTCAACACGTTTGGGAGCTTTGCAACTGAGTGTATTAATGAGTTGCCAGTTATTGGCTCTCACCGCACTCTAGAGAAACTTAATTTGGAGGAAGTTTTCAATGAACAAATTACCCATGACACGCCCGAATTGTATAGGTACTAAATATTAGTTTTTATACGTTATTGCTTTAGTGCGATGATTTAAAGTAGAATATATGAAATCCTGCTTATTATCGAGTATAATATAAATCACTCAAACCTGTACCTTAATTTTCCAATAATAAAATAGAAGACATCTCTACAAAGAAACAAAGAATATAAAAAATATTGAGCTGGGTAAATGAAACAGACTTCATAATATAAATTTGTAACAATTTAGTATTCATTTCTGTTTATAGCTTTATGTAGAGAATTTGTTAAAAAGCGTATTGTTTTTCTCAGTAAGTTTTACATAAGTTTCGACAACTTTTTAAAGATTTCATAGCTATTAGGTACGCATTTACGCTTGGCTGCGTAAATCGACGGTCGGTTCCATCCATTTAAAGTATTCATCGTGCCAACACTACTCCAAATACCGTTACTACTGTTAATATTATTGATTGTATTTATTCTTTGTAACATTTCCTTCTACATTATTACTGTAAATATATTTACATAAAACAAATAAAGAAGAAACTGTTAGAAGATTGAATACATAACGAAAACCTTAGAAAAAATAAAAATAAATAAAAAATAGGGATTCTTTTTTAAATTAATAATTTAAAAAGACTCGCTCACTCGCGTTCCTGCGGGATGTCACATTTACCCGGGATAAAAAGTTATAAACTTTCTATGTGCCAAATTTGATCCAAATCCGTTTAATAGTTTTTGCGTAAAAGAGTAACAAACATCCATCCGTCCTCACAAACTGTCGCATTAATAATATTAAAGTTGGATTAATATCCTGAGACATTTCCTAACAAACAATCGCAATCCATCCCAAACCAACGGAGTTTGCGGGTACCATGGTAACCAGATTACTCATATAGTGTAAGGCTGACTTTCCGTCAATTGGTTAAACTCAAATACGCTATTTAGTTTAAGATAAGTCTTTCCAAAATGTATTCTAAATTTATGTATTTATATTTCAAAACAGCCAGATACCTCTCGTTGAAATTGAGTGTACATTGAAAAGTCAGGCTTTATTATAATTTTTTTAATGTAATTAGATTTAGATACTGTTTAGATTATATATATCACTAACCAGTGAGGAAACAGTTTATTTACCGCACATGTAGATGTCATGTGTCTTAATGGCAATAATGAAGCTGTAGAAAAAAAATGCTTTACTATCTGTGCCCCGCAGTTTCACTTGCGTTCCCGTGGATTGTACTTTCTGTCCTCAGTGATAGCGTTGATAACGAAAAATGTTTGAGAAAAAATATTTACGTAATTTTTTTTCATTACTTGTTCTGCTATTCGGGACGGAGATAACAAATCAAAGATAATTGAAATCTGTGCAGCCGTTCTTGAGTTATAAATGGTGTAACTAATACGACTTTGTTTTATATCTATAAGATTTGTGAGAACTAAGAATCTTATGGATGTTCGCGTCATTTTATTTCATGTGCTGTTTGATAAGTAATAGATGAGTTATTGTTTATAGTAATGTAATTTAAAAAAAAACAGTCTAGAGTTCTCCTCCGTTATTCTAGAGATAACATTTTATGATACTCTAAGGCCTGATGATGTGAAAGTTTGTATGTGTGAAATGTTGGAATGTCTGGATGTTGGTGATTCAATCACTCATAAGCGGCTAAACTGATAGATAACAGAGAAGTTTGACTCACAGATATACTTTGTGTGTCAAACCTGTGTTACTTTTCATCCCAGAAAAATATTATATGCCTCAGAAATGCAGGTTCAGTGAAAGTCGCATTTGCATACACTTTTAACTTGAATCTTTTCACAACGCGGTACCAAATGGTAAAGTAAACGATTTCTTAAAATAAGAATGTATGTATGATAAGTGGCAGCGTAAGTTCAAGCGACAAGTTAGAAAACAATGAGAATAACCAAATAAGTATTATTTCTATGTAGAAATGCAGTCTAATAAAACCTACCTACATTTCGTTTGTACATTATAACATGGCGTTAGAATATCGTATAAGGACCGTCTGCATACACAATACTTCAAGAACAATGCAATTATTATCCAAGTGTGACATGTCTAACACCTTCAATCTACAGAATCCATATACAGAATACATGCAGTTTCATGTTGACATAGTTTTTTCTCAAATGTACATTCTCTACAAAGACCAAAACGGTCATCAGTCAAAATGAGCGTTAGGTGAAACCTTAGCGGTTTTTATTATTACATAAAGCAAAAATCTTTTGAGTCACGTTTTTCGTTTTCTGAGAGGTCCTTATGTAGGCAACCCTCTTTTTTCCCGAGGGTGTCCTTAGGCTCTCGGAGTTACGCAGTAGTCACTTTCTGTTTTAGTGAGTGGAAATATCGGTTTTGTAAGGAAACAAAGCATGTTGTATAGTAGGGTTGTATTTAGTACCCGTCAGATTTACTACCACTTTCAAGTTGATAATCAGTCGGCAAACAAACATAGATACATGGAAAATAAAACATAAAATCATTCACAAAAATCCACAGAGGGTTATAAGAGGAATGAGTTATTCAACATCCAATCCTTAAATTACTAAATTTCCTACAAATTTCTTTGAGGTAGATACATAAGTACCTACTTCATCACATACCATATTGATAAAATACAATCTCACTTGCAGGTGTATTCCGGAGCAAACGGCTGGCCATCTGCCGTCAAATTAATACTAACTATAGTCAGATTATTGTTAAATATCCCCGCAAAGTATACGGAAAAGCAACAGCAGAGCAGAGTGAGAAATGAAATGAAATAATCATTATTGACAAACCATTTATTACAATTTTAATTTAGAAAGCTACAATCAAACAATTATCTAATGGTAACTTACTATTTGATCGCAATAGAGATGATTCAACTGTAACTATATAAAAACTACGCGCTATAATTGCTCCAAAAGCTATTTGTCATCTTCGGACTACACGACAATTTAGAACAACAATATACATTAATCATTTTTAAGTTAAGGCTTAGTTTTGATTTCATGGATATTTAAATGTTTGTTTTAAAACGAAATCTTGTAGTCAGTAAATAAAAAAATAATAACGCTTAAAATTATCCTGTAAACCTCGCCTTGGAGACCAGAGGTCTTGAGTTGGATTTCCAGATCGGGCAAAATACAGTAAATTTGTTTTTTTTTGTCATAAAATGATGGGTCGACGGTGTCAATACCTGCCATATGCCACGTTGGGAAATATGGCACTACCTCTTCAGGAATAAAAGCGTGAAAATATTTATTATTTATTTATTAAAATTAACGGAAAAATAACATAAAGTAAAGTGATTTACTATAATGATGAAACATATTATGAAGGCTGATCAAAACTGCCAAATTTGGCTCTACGCCATTAACCAAGATAATTATTAAGGATTGAGGGCCATCAAAGTTTATCAGCCAATCCATATATATAACTAGCTGTGGACCGTGGTTTCACCCGTGTTCCCGAGGGTTGTAACATTTTTTTGGCACAAAAGTATCCAATGGCAATCTAAGTATTCCAGGGCATTTTCTATATATTATTTGACAAGTTTCATCCAACTCTGTTCGGTAGTTTTTGCGTGAAAGAGCAACAAACATCCATAGAAACTTTCGCATTTATAATATTAGTAGGATCATTATGTTTTGAAAATGTTACTGATATTCTAAATGCGACAGTATGTCTTTGTTTTTACCACTTCGCTCCGTATCGGCTGTTCTGGTTCGAATGTAATTTGGCAGACAGATAAAACATATTCTAGATTAAATTAACACACATCGTACTATTAATCCCAAGAAATCATTAAATACTTTGGGAACACCGGTGAAACCGCGGGCGAAAGGTAGAGTTTAATAATTTTATACAGGAGATAATCTATATTGAAGCTTCGCCTTAAAGCTCAGCTTGAGGTCATCAACCTTATGCTTTATTTTCGTAGTATCGAACAGCTGTTTCTCTTCATAATGTTTTTATAAACGTATTTAACTAACATCATTGCACGATTTTTTTCCAATGCTAAATTGTGTTACACAGTTATTACCTACACTTAGTTACATTTTATGGCTCGCGCTTAAATGCTAAAGATAAATATGAATACAACGAAATATAATGTTGGGTCGTTTATTTTTCCTCAAAATCCTGAACCCGATGTTTTTCTGTATATTTCTAAACTGATGAATGATTTTATACAAAGGGTGGCTTTATTTTCCTGAGCGTATGAGATTACTGACGCTACGAACTATTGTACAACCGTTTATTAGCTTTAGCATACACGGCTCAACTCTCGGCTCTCTCAAAATTCAGAAGTATCGGAGGTTCGTGTGTCTATATGTGAATATACAGTTTCAATATGCACCCAAGTTTCTTATTACTTAGGATAGGTTTGTGTGTTTGACCTCATTCTTAGTATGGTAAGTAAGTTCATTATAAATGTTATGTTCATTCCCTTTTATTCGGCATTGTTCCAGCAGACATGTCGCTATACCAGTGCCGGAGAGAAGACTGTAAAGTTTATACCTTGTATAATATTAATTTAGTTTAAAATTATAATTTTATCTATATTTATGTTTCATTTTATATTTTAATTTTTATTATGATTATTTGAGATAATATTTGTAATTAATGGGTGCAAATTACCTGAATAAATGAAATTTATTATTATTATTATTATAAAACACTTGCCGAAATTAAACACTGTGGAAACCTACACTTCATTATACCTACAAGCGATACGTTGCCTTAATGACTTTAGCTTCAGCAATACTTAAAAAAAAATACAATGATTTAAATATTTCTTATCAAGCCAATGAAGGAGTCGTATTATAATGAACTTTTATACTACTTTCAGAAAGCAGACACGAACAAAAAGGTTCCTACACCTCTGTCAGATAATAATAGGTTTTTACCTATGCAGTTGCTCTTTTATAATTTCATGTTTCTCATTTAATGTAGGTACGTACCTATGGTTTGGCGGTGAAACCTAATTTCATAATAATTTTATTTTTATGACACAATTGACAATTTCTTGATAATAAAAAAAAATCCATAAGGTACATTGCACATTTAAAAATAACTTTATTAATCTTTTTTTCGACGGGCAACGATAAATTGGGCTGGAAAAGATACATTGATAGCATGGGTATATATGACATATTATTATTAAAAGAATAAAAAAAACATAAATTATCTCGTTACTCGTAATTTCGTAGGCACTAAAGACCTAATTATTTGGTTAATAAAATTATTTGTTGCCTTTCTTGATGAAAGATATCATTATTGTAATGTATCTCGTTTTTTATTTAACCTACATTGAAAAGCAAATGAATTTATGAATACCTTTATTTATTAGTAAACACTATAATTAAGGTTCCCAAACCCATGGACCTTGACGCTCAATATCCCATCGCCTCTTGCATACATTACCCATAAATTAATTGGTTAGAATCATAACTACACATAACAAGCTAAAATTAATTTATGCTCCATAAAATCTATCGTCCGCTTAGTTAGATCATAATTTGAGACTTTATTTGCGAATATTAAACATAAAAAATAGGAATAGATTTTTCTCAAGAATTAATCAAATACTTGAGTAATTGAGTCATTAGTCAACATACTGGACTGGTGGGCTTATTCAGGCCTTTCAACATTCTAAATGGATAACCTTCTAATTTATAGGTAAAAGGCATTGACTTAGGGATATCTAGTAACTGGGATGTGTCCAGTATTAAAGATAAATGATCAAACACTAACCAGTGTTTTGAATATCCAAAAACATTGAATATGATCAAAATTAAATCATTAGTGTGATTTTTTAGTACTGATCCAATCATAAAGGGTATGTTATTTGATGCTGTACAATTATGACGTCACAACTTGCTATTTCATTCAAAACTTCGGTCATTTTGACATTTCATAAAGAATTGCTGATTTGACATGTCAGGACACATTCCTACTGCACAAATAATAAATACACTGACTATTTATGAATACTTCCTAATATTTTTTCCAAACATATTTAAAAAAACAAACTTCAAAAATAAGTTCAAAACCAAAACCCGACTACGAAAAATTACGCTTTAAAAAGTATGAAACAAGAAAATATTCTCATGTGAAATTGTAATTCGTATGAGCCATATGACCATATATGAGGTGGCATACAACCACGGCTATCCTCTGAACATCACTATGAACAGGTATTAAATACTTTAAAATATATTATGTGTGAGTTTTTTATTTAATAGACAATAAATATTGGATAGTTTGTATATAACAATTTCACATGAGAATATTTTCTTGTTTCATACTTTTTAAAGCGTAATTTTTCGTAGTTGGGTTTTAGTTTTTGAACTTATTTTTTTTATTTCAATTATTTTGGGGTTATAATTTCATAATAAAGTATTTGCAGATTCGGTTTACATTTTTTTATTTAGATTTTATTGAATTATATATAATATAAGTAATCAATAGTTTGATGGCCAAATTATAACAATAAATAAACATTATCGTGTCACTTATAAGAATTTTTATAGTTAATGCCTTTATGTCCTGTAGAGAGCGCCATATCTAATTTATTGTGACGTCACATATCCTATAACCAGCAGACGATCAAGACGCTTCGAACGATACCTCGTTTGCCAAATTACGATAAGTAGTTTAAAAGTTATGAGGGAACAGATGAACATACATACACACATACATACCGGTCAAAATCATAACCCTCCTTTGGTTTCGCCGTAGTCAGGTAAAAATAGGTATCCACTAAAAAGTATAAATGAGGGTACAGGATTTAAATTCAAGTTATATTAATTTTATTCGAGTGCCTTTCTTGCCTAACTTCAGTTACTTTGATCTTCATAAGTGCCCTCCACGGGCATCTGAATAATTGGTTTTAATTTTGAATACCTCTAAAGGTTTGTCTCTGATATGGAAATAACAATTCAACCAAATATTGTAACCTCATTTAAATCGCGAAACTCGTGCCGTATATCAGAGCCGATTAGAAATAGGTTACATTGATCTTACTATCAAAATCGACGGTCTGGAACGGGAAAAGTTTTTCGTAAAACACTCTCGCCGAAGTACCGCCCCATAAAATGCTCTGTATTTCCTCAAAAATAAACATTTTTGCAACAGAATAAATAAATGAATAAAGTAGGCACTTAATGAAATCCCGCAAGGAAGTTATAACTTTCTTTCACTTGTTGACGATCTTTGATTAACTGTCAAAACAAGAACTTTAACAATAAATCTTCTATTTGAACAAGTAAATCAGGTCAACTTAAATAATATTTTTAGATTTCTTAAGTAATGGATACTAACTGAACCGAATTGTAGGTAACGAGTAAAGTAAGACTACGCACATAATAATAAATATTATTCACGGTATATGACCTAGACTATATGGTCATATAAATATCTTAAAATGGTTATTTATTGATTGAACTAACAATTTTTTATATTTACTGCGACAGAGATGCAATTCCAAAGTCTTTGTTTATCACTGAATCACACGAAACCGCCTGATGGCTTTGGAAGATGTTATTTTAGATGTTAAACATGCTTCCAAATAACCCTAAAAATACCCTTATCCTCAGAAACCCTTTAGTTACCACTAGAACGCGGTCTAACGGGCTGGCGAGACTGCAGTGAGGCCTTAACATGTAATATTTCATGAACTAACGGTTCGCTGTTCTTACAAGATGAGTGTAATTTACGCACTCAAACTTAATAGGTGTAGTCAGACAGTTTGCCAGAATTAAATACGCTATTACAAACATTCTTGTGTAAACGGTTTTGTTTATGTAATTTTGACATTTATATTATCGCAGAATCTACATATATACAAATATAACAGTACCCTGGCACGCTCCGCTGTGGCACATTGTGATTGAATGGTTGAGAAATGAGAAACAAAACAAAGACGGTCGCGGATATGTGACTGATGCAAGAAATAGATAAAAACAATCCTTGATGCGGAAATTATACCATGCTAAAATTTCAACTCGATCGGTGCAGAACTTTTTGAGCTTTTGATGCGTACACAAACCATCATAACATTTTTATATATATAGATTTTTTAAACTAATTACTGTTTGAGCTTCCCTAGATCCCAGTTATGATAATGATACAGTTAGGATGAAAAATCAATTCGATTCATAGTTATTACCACATGGACAAATAAGAGCTATCACTGACTATACTACTAGTCTATACTAATATAATATTATAAAGAGAAAAGATTTGTATGTAAGTATGTTTGTTACTCTTTCACGCATAACTACTAAACGGATATGGATGAAATTTGGCACATAGATATAGCATATCCTGGAATAACAAATAGGCTACTTTTTATCTCGGGAAAATGTGATATCCCTCGAGAACGCGGGTAAAACCGCGGGGGACAGCTATATTTTATAACAATAGAAGGGATTGGAATTGATTAACTCGAGTAGTTCAACTTACAACCACATCTATTGTAGGAATACTTGATATTATGTAGAATAATATCTTGGTTTGGTGCTGAATATAAGGGAATTTATCATGAATTCATGACCTACTTAATATTCATAATCTAATTTAGAAATGAAATGAAGTATTTTTTACATTAGAATTTGGATAATATTTGAAATAACCTTTTTTATAAAATACAAGCTACCATCTCGTGGGTTCACCCAACTTTCTAATAGAATTAATGTATTACCGGGATAAAATCTCAGCCATTATCACTCGGGGATAATTTAGCTTTCTATCTAGGAGAGATTTTTTTAAGATAAATGGGTAGTATCGGAAATTACCACTTACGTCCTACCCATTAATAATATTAGTTTAGATGTTATATGTGATGTTTATTTAAAATCATGAAAATTTCCACTAAAATTAACAGCTAAATAAACATAGACGTGATTGTTTATGCCCACAACAATTAAATCAATACTTTTTAACACAACATTATGGCAGATGTTGTAATAATTCCTGGTATAAAAAGTTAGTTTTACTACCAACTTTAGCAACAAACAACAGCTTTCATTAATGTTCCTCAAATTCTTTAATCCAAGGTGAGGTTCAAAGGAGTGTTTTAATAGCTATTAAACAATTATGTACAATTTGCGATCTCGCTTGGTAGTTGACGTCACTATATTTAACACCATTGCTGAAAATATATGCAGGATAGTACAGAAATCCGAAATCATAGATTACATGTACCTACATACTTTTAATAAACTAGATAGAGGAAGAAATCGGTATGGCTGTGATATATGGTCTACAGTCGTATAATCTTCTGGTAATTTTATGTAAAATATTATAATAATTTTTGCCCTCATTTTGTATAGATAAAAAAATATTGACATCTTATTGACCCTTAGACATCGTTGGCCTAACCCTACGACCGCTTTTACGTAACCTTGACTCCATATTGACTCTGATAAAGTGACAAGTAAGTAATCAAATACCACCAAAAAATATAAAATTGCGTTAACGAAATTAATAAAATCCGAGGAAACGTCTCTGATAAAATGTAGGATTTGACAGTGTTCATTTTGAAAATCTATTACAAACAGTGTATTTTGAATTTGTTTACAATTTAGTTTATTTCAATTTTGTTACCTATTATTGAATTAAATTAAATTAATAATTATTTACAACTTTTTTAATAAATAAAAAAATAATCTTACCTCATAGTTTAGTTTCTTTTTCAACGTTAAGGTATACCGACGAAAACATTATTCCCGTAACTCGAATATTATATTGAGAGATTGCTGAGATGGGAGGCAACACGCTCGCGACTAGAGTGGTACTGGATCAATGCGCTTGCGCTGCCGCCGGCCTACCGCTGTTTAGTTTTAAATGCGGTTAAACTCTGCTCCATAAAACACGGTGAGATCGTTGTCAGACTTAATTCTAACATTTGTTACTTGAGACTGAGGTCAGTGATATGGTTGTCTGCTGTCAATTGATGTACTAACAATGATAAATAACTGTACTATCAAAAAACCTTCATGCATTTAAAATTGTACGCTATGACAAGAACAGAAAGCCTAGATTATAGTGTCACATAGTCTGTTTCATACAATAAGTCCTTTTTTGTCGTTTATGAATGTCATAGTCAAATCACTATTATGCTTAGGCACATCTAAATATAAACCTTAATAAAATTGCAATACTTACCGTTTTCCATCACGCAAGTTTCAATAATAATGATATAAAAATATTATAATACTAATATATTAATAAGTGTCCACAAATAATTATCTAATAGCAAAAAAAAATTATTTAACATTGCATATTTATTTAAGGTTTTTGCATTACTCACATTAATTAAGAGAATGCAGTGTAGTTAAATTAATTCTTAGCAGTATTTCAATACGGGAAATGATAATGGTGAGCTCAATGACCGCGTGTAATCAAATATTTAAACAGCTTCTACGAGATGTAGGCGACGTGCGATAATTGTACTTTTTTAATTAGGTAACTCTTCTTTTGTCCTGATACTACAAGGTACTTACTTCAAAAAGTTGTCAGTAAGTAAGGTATATAATTCAGAGAATAAGTTTATCCATACAAAGAGGCAACATTGCCAGCCTTCTGGGCACTTTATCCATAGACGGCTCTAATAATCTAAATTCAGTTTTTTATTAATAGTTTATAGCTTTATTTATTTATTAATTTTAAGTAGATTAGTATGTAGAGTTTTGTCATAAAGAGCATTATCATAAAACACATAAACTTACATTTAATATATTATGTAATATAATCTTTAATTGTTCAAAAATATATTGTGAAAATGCAGAAAGGTAAAATTAAAAGTTTTAAGGATAAAATGTAAGTATACTCCACACCTTATTATAAATAGAGATGATGAAAAGACACAGTTTTAAAATAGCACGTAATAAACACACTATCACGAGAGTTTCTTTACAAAAATGTCTACCTACATAAAAGTTAATTAGAATACTTGCGCAATTCCTTCCTGACTCTTTCATAACATTATATTTATGAACTTGTTATTTACCGTTTTATCATTAAAGGCTATTCAATTGAGAAGGCCCTAAAGTTATTATTTTTTATTTACTGTCGCGATTCCCTAAGCATTATTTATTTGGAGCTTATTTTTGGGGAAAGCCGTAACTCGTCAAATAGCGTCCGCCTTTCAAGTGTTGTCATTTTGGCGCTTAAGCGGGTAGGATTATATAAAATTCCAAATCGACAAAGTTATTTCGAAAATAAAATTGTAATCGTGTAAGATTTAAGAAGTCGGTACCAGAAGTATGGACCAGCAAAACCCACATTACTTTTTGACGGTTAAATAATTGCGTTTGTAGTGGTTTACTACCATAAGAATCTTTTCTCCAAATAAGTTTGAAAATTTTGCTAATTTACATGCAAACCGGTTTTTTTGTTAAGACTATGTATTATGACCAACAGCAACAAGGCAAGTTGTAGGCATGCCCAGTAGCTTAATCAAGGAAACTTTGGTTATTTGCAAGTTGTGCAACATTCGGGCATACTAATTACTACCTGCAAAGTTTCAGATAATTAGTTTCTGCTTAATGGTTTGGCTGAAGTGGCAATCGTTCCGACATACCAAGAAGAATACCTGGCAAGTTGCCTGATTCGTTAGCAATTTCAAATCCTTTTTGAGGATTTATGAGCTGAAATGGATAGGAGCTGAGGATTTTTTAATTCCTCAATGTATAGTTCATTCTCGTAACGTAGTAAAGTGCCAATAGGAAACCTACTTAGAACAATAAACTTTTTGTTCTAAGTCATTCCATATGTAGACTAAAGGGCCGGGTACACCAGCTAAGTAAACGCTAAGTATGACAGGCCAGCGACTCTATAGAGTAGTAGAGTAGATAGAGACTAATAATATATATAATAAGAGTAGTAGAGCTCTTAGTGCAGAGTTCGTCCAGGGAAGTACTACCACCTTACCCATTTCCGCCGTGAAGCAGTAGTGCAATTGTATTACTGTGTTTCGGTTAGAAAGGTATGGGGGCCGGTGAAATTACAGGCACATGTGACTTAACAACTTCACGTCTCAGGGTCGACAACGCATTGGCGATGCGCTTGTGTTGCAAATGTCCAAAGGCGGTGGTGACCACTTACCATCAGGTGGACCGTCCGCTTGTTTGTCGGCCCACGTGGTATAAAAAAAAAACTCGTAATGCGTATTGCGACATTTAAAGTTATCTCCAACAGTCTGTGAAAAAAATTGGAAATACGGCCTACATTGGCTATACGGAAACCTTTGAGCAGACGATGACTTTGACTGTGTGATGGTCTTGGTTACTCGACATTGGTTAGAAAAGACTTTGGAAGCCACACTATGAAGTAAGAAGAACTACAGCGCCATCTAATGACTGCTTAATGCCATAATTTATTGATAATTCCGAAAAGTTATTCACCATGAAGGAAGATACCTACTAGAAATTGATTGTGTTACCGGATAGGCATAGCGGTGGAACCACTATCATCAGTAAAAGTGCTCTAGTGTAAAAGGGTTTCTAGGCTGGATATGATAAAACTGAAATTTAACCTGTGTCAGATCCATTTTTCGTCCGACACGGTTGGCGTGTAGCTGATATAGTGGATGTAATAAACCGAGCGTACAGAGCACGTCATAGACCGTGAATGCGCAGCGCAGTAAACTGTCGCTCGAATTACGATACGTGAGATAAAACCTATATGTCCAAAGTGTTGATACCCATCCTGATATAAAGTACTATAAAATTAAATGAGAGTCCATACGTCGCTCTTTTATATTTAATTTATAAGGTACTTGAGAAGACTGTGAACTATACATATTATGAATGTTTTCCAAGGGATTTTAACAATTCATATTTTGCCAATCATGATAAAGTGGTCAAAACTGCTATGCTTCTTGAAGTTAAGTAGATTGTATTATAAAGGGTCTGGTTATGGGGGTTATCACTGACACGGCCGCGGTCCAATCCAATCAAATGTGGATGCAGCGTCAAGCGACTCGTCTGAGGGTTTGATGACGCGCCAGCACTGAGGTGAGCAGAGGGAAAAACGATGGGTTTTAGTCGGTAGGCTGCGGCTACTAGTATATCATTAGCACAAGTAAGTAGCGGAGAGTCCACCATACCCCTCCAGCTCTCTTGAGGTCGTACGTAGGGGATGCGTAATGCATTTAAACTACGTAAAAAAATGGTTTATGCAATTGCAATAAAAATACTAATGTATAGCAAAAAATTTAATAATACCATTATCGTCTCCCCTTTATTAGAAGATCCGGAAAGAATATCCATTTTAATCCAACCTCAAACATATCGTATTTCGTATCTCCTAACAGAAAGAGCTCGGTGAGGGGCCTACTTGAGATAAACAATATCATGGGTAATTAAGTCTGTTTATTATTATAAATAATAATATTTATTTGAGTGCCATAAATCTAGGTGACTAATTGCCTTCCCAACCGCTGTAGGGCCCACACAAGGGCAATTTCGCGCTGAAACGTGATAAGTCAGGATACAAACATTCATCAATGTCAGATATTGTTGGTCCCATCACGATAACACTTGATTACCAAATATCTGTTTATAAAAAGAAGTAATTAAACTACCTTAATTTCAGTCCCATAGGACCGAATATCGTTCGAATTTTAATAACTAAATGATTTTGTTTATGGCTATTTAACACTTGTTGGATGCAATTTTTATTTGATAACTTGCTTGATTTTATTCATTGGAATTTGAACCTTCCTTATGTGAAATGTAATATGTTATACTTAGGCTAAAGACAATGTAATATTACTATTGTAATGTTACCCATACGAGTCCAAAGTTCAATTCAAAATTCAAAACCATTTATTCAGTTTAGGCCCTAGGAAGGCACTTATGATGGTCAAATTTAAAGTTACTGAAGCTATAACCGGTTCGGAAGTTAGCTTTCAACTGAGAAGAACCGGCAAGAAACTCAGCAAGGTTACATTCTTTTTCATTTTTCATCAAATATTTTTTTATATAAATTTTATCTATTCTGTCTCTTTGGCTATTTTATAATATCATTTTCACAACATATTTAACAATTACAAAATACTTAATATAGGTAACATTCAAAAGCTCCCTCCTAACTGTTGTGAAATAGACTAAAACGTAGCGTGAAGCGCAAAGATTTCCATAAAATAACATAAAATACCTTGTCACGATTGTCTTAAAATCACTTGAAGTTTAGTTGCATCCTAGAACTACCTGAAATAAAAGCGTTTCAATAGATATATCAGACAATACTCCACTTTTGCAAGGTAGGTTTTTATCGATCAAGATGCAATGGCGAGGTTAGCGATGTCACATCATGCATCTAGGATATTAAATCCTATGGTCTAACTGAAAATCAATAAGTAAGACACAAGTTAAAAATTATTAAAAGTATCGATGCTTGATTTAAAACAAATTTTATGTAATTTTTAGTAACTAATAAATTATTTATCTGAGAAATTCCAGGAATGGTTTTCATCACAAAATTAATATCATGTTTAGGAAACCGGCCTACTAGGTATAATATTAATTTATAGCTACTAAGTTCCTCGTGAAATAAGTAATTATCAACATAGAATTTTATTATCTTGTATCTCTCTAAGCTTAGTAAATTGTTTAAAATAAAAACGTTATACCAAATGTTGGATTACAGTTGAAATTTTACATTGTGATAAAACTAGTATTGAATTATAAAGTTTTTATATTTTTCCTATTACCCTAGGTTGTCTGAAAGAAATTGCTTCAGCAGTAAGGCCGCCTAAACTGTTTCCACTGAAAACGTTTGTAGAATTCTTTATTTTTTTTTAAGAAGTGTGAACAATAGAGTATATTTGTATTGTATTATCACTGCATAGTATACAACAAAGTCGCTTTCTCTGTCCCTATATCCCTATGTATGTTTAAATCTTTAAAACTATGCAAAGGGTATTGATGCGGATTTTTTAATAGATAGAGTAAATAAAACTAATTTGTAAAATTAAACCATTGACAGGCCAGTTGGCTTGGTGGTTAACGACTCTGACTGCCAAAACCGAAGGTCGCGGGTTCGATTCCCACCCAGGACAAACATTTGTGTGCTATGATCATGTAAGTCTCTATATAAGTATGTATTTATAAAAAAAAGTAGTATGTGTAATATATCAGTTATCTGGTTTCCATAGTACAAGGTCTGCTTAGTTTGGGATCAGATGGCCGTGTGTAAAGAATGTCCTGGGATATTTATTGATTTATTATTTGACAAATACTATTTACTAAATTGATATAAGTATTTGCTTTTAAATCAAACAATATTTATAGAAGCAATGGCGTATCTAGGGTTGTTTTTCCCCTGGCCCCTGAAATGCCATGGTCGATGTGATCAAGCAAGCAAAGTCGACATAAATTATTGTTTTGTCCCTAGGTAGTAACAAAAAACTATACATCATCATCATCATCATCATCAGCCTATCTCCGTCCACTGCTGGACATAGGCCTCACCTATGGCACGCCACTGAGCTCGATCTTCAGCTCTTTGTTTCCAACCGCTGCCAGCCAGCTTGCGTATATCATCGCTCCATCTAGCTGGAGGGCGCCCTACACTATACGTCTCATTAAAAAAAACAAAAGTTTCGAAACAACATCCTAGGGCCCAATTCCACTAAATGCAACGTTCGAGTAGCACGTTTGGTTCGGCAATGGTATGGTTATGATTAATGTCAAATTGAAGTTTGACATTTCATAAATATGGTATTCCTACGCACTACAACCGAAACAAACATACATTTTGACGTAATCTTTCGAACGAATGTGAACCATTACCGAAACATAACCGCAGTTCCATCGTTGGTGTATTTAGTACAATACGATTAAACGTCAAATTTGACGTTTGGTTGTGATATGGTAATGGTTCGGTGCATAATATGTTAGCGGAATTACCCCCCTGGGATTGGCACTAAACCATACAGAACCTATGTACGCCTATGTATAAAAGTAGTATATAAAGAAAATAAGTGAATAAAAATGATGTGAAAAGTACTATTTGATATGAATGGAAATGGAAAATTTACTGTGAACATTTTTATTTCTACGAAATTTAAAAACTTTGCTTGGTACAACTACTGCGACTACGTAAATAGTCTTGCGTCCACAGAAACTTTGTAACGACATTACATACAAAGTTTGCTTCACTCGTAACATTCAAGCTTTTAAATAATTTGAGTAATTTAATCCTTTAAGTATATTTTATACAGGCCAGTTGGCTTAGTGGTTAGCGACTGCCAAGCCGCAGGTCGCGGGTTCAATTCCCACTCAGGCAGGCGCGTATCCAGCCCAGAAAAAAGGCTGTAGTCACAGCCATCCGAAAATCAGCCAAGTGCGATTCGGAGTAGAAAATCGCTCATGACCGATATAGTACATTCCTACAAAGGAGTTTTTTTCATTTATAAAGGCATTGGACATAATATTATCAGCCTATCGACCTCAATAGACCGTGACAGTGTGAAGTGTGACGTCACAAGGTGAGGGTTGTGGGCATGCCCACCGTGCCCACCACGATGAATCCGTGCTTGCTATCAGGTCAAACATTTGTCTGCATGATCATGTCTGTTCGTCCTGTGTCTGGGTGTGCATATCTATATAATTGTGTATATACAAGAAAAAAGTAGTAAATGTACTATATAATCAGTTATTTGGTTCCCATAGTACAAGCTCTGCTTAGTTTGGGATCGGATAGCCGTGTGTAAAGAATGTCCCAGGATATTTGTTTATTTATATATTTTAAGCTACTCAAAACAGAATGGGGAGAGTATTTCACATAAACCATCATATTTTAATATGTATTTGAGATAATAGCTTAGGCTTAATAACGTTAATTATTTTATCTTAAATGTTTATTATATAAATGAAAATTCGTTTGTTTAAGAGCCCTCATCAACATGTTGAACTTTAATATTATTCTCATCTCAGACAGGAAAATTAAGGAGCTTTTAATTACCACGCGATATCTTAATTATCCTAGATTTTGTTTATCCACATGATCCGACAAACAAACAGCCAGCCCACCTCATGGTAAGTGGTCACCGCCACCTATTGATATTTGCAACACCATCCCAATGCTGATGCTGTAATTTCACCAGCCCCCTTACATAAACACAGTAATACAAGTGCACGGCGGAAATGGGTAAGGTGATAGTACTTTCCTGGATGAACTCTGCACTAAGAGCTCTACTAATCTTCGACACTTACTTTTAGTTAAGTTCTGATTACAGTGCCAGCTTTCAATTTCATACCTATTAATATTGAGACCGCAACTAGAGGTGTTATCTCGCTTCAGGACACAGAGCTGCACCAAAATCTCTGAGTGTCAAGACGAGTACCCGAATTGTATGGATAAGCTACCAGGGTACCTGCTAAATAAGATCAAGATCAAACTTTAAGAAATTAATATTTATGAGAAATTGTATCCTTTGTTAATGATGAAGTATATAGGTAGTAATATGTGGCGACATCTATGAACAGGTCCGCGAGAAGCGTACATCGCGATATCGGAGATTTGAGTATATACAACTTTTCTTCCAATATCAACAGTTGGACCGCGGTCCCCAGGCATGATCACCTAACCTGGCGGAAGATCTGCCCATTTAAATGGAGTAGTGTCATACATCGTGCCATAAATACCTACTTAATATTATAAATGTGAATGTAAGTTTGTTTGTTAAGCTTTCACGTGAAAACTACTTAACCGATCATCATGAAACTTTGTACACATATTCTTGAAGGAAGAAGTAACATAGGATAATTTTTGTGTTTTTAAAAATGTTACATTCCTCGGGAAAGCGGGTGAAGCCGCGTGGGACAGCCAGTATTAATATAATTTTTTATATTTTATAGTATAAGAAAACTAAAATACCGTATCTATATTCCTTAATTTCATTTATATACTGTTACATAGATATATGTATATACCTATTTAATACAGGGCTAGTCTCAATATAAATAACTGGATGTCTCCTGCGGTTTCATTCCCATTACTGAGTGATATTAAATTTTTCAGAGATACTAAGTATCCTATGAGTTAATCCTAGTCATGCTCACTTAAATGCCTTTGCTCGCGGCGGCGTTGTGTAGCGGGTCGCTCACTTCCCTACAGTATGGCAAGGAGGGCGATGGCTACCACATGCGTCATGCTTGTGAACAGGTGCTGCTTGTGGGGGCTGGCCATCTTTAGTTTGTTTGTATTTTTTTTATTATCAGATATTCATATTATCATTGTTTAATAATTCTTCACTTCTGCGATAACACACAGGTTTTGTCAGTGAAACTAAATAAATATTTTGTAATAAATCTAAGATCGTTTTTAAAAAGAGTAAACCTTCCGAACCGGTATTAGAGTCTGACTATTCAAAAGTGCTTGTATGGCCTATTTGAACAAAAATATTTGAATTTGAATTAAATTTGAATTATCTATTTGTTGTAGTTTTTACGTAAAACAGCATCTAGAAATTCAAAAAAATAATTGTTGAAGTTTTAAAAAATGTAGTAATTCAACTCGACAAGAAATTATCACTAACGGCATTCGCTTGGAGCTTCTTATAAAAATACCTGCTTTGATAAGTATAGATATGCATGATTCGATTAAAAACACCAAAAATAAAAAAACAAGTAGTTAGCTTGTCTTCCTCCAACCTCAGTTGCTGCTCAACAACATTTTTTTCGGGTGTACATCTTATTACCTATATTAGGACGATTACAACTTTTACAACTTTTTGAATCGTTATATCTCAAAAACGGTGGCTCGTAGGAAAAAAAGTATATAGCCATATTTTTTGTAGATAATTTTATGATCTACAATTTTTGTCTGAAGTATTTTTGTGGTTGAACTTATCGTTTTGTCGTATGCCGTGTATCGTAAAAATCTCATTTTTTGACCTTTGACCTTGAATATTTTTTTTCCTTACAAGAAAAAGATTTTTAAAGTCCCCCACTTTAAATTTTATTTTTAATCATATTTTAAACAATCTGAATGATTCTCAGCTTGGTGGGAATTTATGTAGCTTTACTCTTATTTTTAGGTCTAATTTGACCGGACTATTTATATAGGTAGGTAGGTACCATAAGAATTAAATGAGTACGTATACTTACACCTAAGTATAAACAGACCCGTTCTCCATTATATTGGGTAATCATCTACCCATCGTGACTCATGAGCTTATCACAGTCGTAAAAAGATAAAGATGTGCGTATTTTATGTTTCAGTCCCTGTCTGTTGCAACCATAAAAGTACAGTTGATTACATCTTACATACAAACACAAAGTTGCCTGTCACGCATCGCAATAATCGAGTTTACATTTTTTTCTAAAAACACAATGAAATGTAAATAAGAATTTCATTTGACTTCTAAAAATAGGTTTTCATTTCAAGCGGTTTTGACTATACTTCGACATTATTTTATCCTACAAATATTATAAGCGCGTATGTTTGTATGTATAGATGTATGGATTTTTGTTGCTCTTTCACGCAAAAACTACCAAACGGATTTGAGTTAAACTATGCACACGGATAAAGCATATATTAGTATTCTAATATATAACATATAGGCTACTTTTTATCCCGTGAAAATGTTACATCCCTCGGGAACGCAGGCAAAACCGCGGGGGACGGCTAGTTTTATAAAATTTGTAAGTTGAGTAAGCCGCATTTTAAAATGATTTGAATGGAGTCAAATAAATTCGATAGTTTATAAACGCAAATCATAGAATTAAGAAAGTCAGTATTCCATTTCAAAAGTATATTACTTATTTAATGATAATATCAGCTTTCAATCATAAGTTTTACTAGCGGTGACCCGCGGGGTCACACGTTTTCCCAAGGGATGTAACATTTCCCAGGATAAATAGTATCTTATGTATTAACCCAGGTTATAAAATATCAATGTGCCAAGTTCCATCCATACCTGTTTAGTAGTTTTTGCGTGAAAGTAACAGACGTCCATACATCTTCACAAAATTTCGCATTTATAATTTTAGTACGAAGCTTAATGGACCAACATATACATCATAGCCTGGAAAACAATTGATCCCCCTATAATGTACAAAACTGCGTGACGGAATTATTTCTTAGTGCATCTATCTTTAATTATCTCTGCATCAACCAAAGGTTGTCTGGTAGAGAATGCCTTTGGCATTAAGACCACCTTTGTATACTACTGTACATAAAGTATTAAATAAATAAATAAATTAGTTTGTTAATATACCTTACATGCAGCTTCTTCTTTTTAAATCCTTTTAAATTGAAATGTGTGACATAAAAGTAGGTACAATACAATATACAACATTAGGTAGTACAGGACTTCTCCTGGTTCCCCTAAGTCCTTTTAATAATAACACCGTAATAATATTTGTGAAAAGAAAAGGGCATCAGATTAAATAATATATTAGTATTAATTATTGTGCAATATAAAAAATCTTAGTCGATACTTATACAATAATAATAACATTGTCATATCGATAACATAACAGAATATCGAAAATACAGTTAAAATTAATTAACATTACATCACTCAATTTTGTTCAATTATAAAGTTAACGTTTTAGTCATGATTCGTAAACATCATAATTCCTACTCAAAATTTACCCAAAAAGACTTGGGTATACCGGGCTGCCTTAAGCACTCGCTCCAACTATCAGCATATGGAGATTTCTCGTCAATCGTTGCTTTTCCTAATATTTCCTTCTTGGCCATCTTTGTTTTACATCCGAGTGATATATAAATGCTAACTTTATTCAAACTAGCTTTGAAAACTGTTAGTTTCACTGTTGCTGACTTTGGGTCCCATCTGGCGGATATGGCGGGGACGAATCTATCACTCTTCCAATAACATTCAGCCTTATTCGCCTCTAATATCGTTGCTTTCAAATACAGCGGCGCTGAAAACACCAAATAAATGCATTAATTATACGTAACCTGACTGGAACTTACAACTTGGGGCTCTTCAAGATTGAATGGGCTACTAACGGGAAAGCAAGTTCCATCTTCGGCCTCATCTTCATACCATCAGGTGAGATTAAGGTCAATCGCAATCCCGTCAAAAATAAATTAAAACTAAATTGCTAAATCATAACGACCGCTGAAATTTAAATATTATTTTTAAATGAACGATTACATCTTTCCAATCACCTAAACATTTCCGTTAGGTACTCATTATAGAGGTACCTTCCATCCCTACTAATATTATAAATGTGAATGTAAGTTTGTTTGTTACCCTTTCACGCGAAAACCACTTAACCGATCATTATGAAACTTTGTACACATATTGTTGGTGGTATTAGAAGTAAAATAGGATACTTTTTGTGCCGGGAAAATTTTATTTCCCTCGAGAACGTGGGTGAAACCGCGGGGGACAGCTAGTATTAAATAAATGCCTTAATCATTGATGTACCTTTTCCCGTTAGTGACTGAATAATACTTAAAATATCGGTTTCGTTAATTAGGTAACATCGTTTTCATGTGTTAATTAACTTCTTATCTTTACTGTCTACAACATTTATTATATCACCTTGCTTTTTTATTTATTAAATTCATTGGTGCAAGAAAGATAAAATACCACTTACACGAAAGGGGATCGTAACTTTTATCTCTTCCTGAACAATATTCTATTTAATGCATGCAAAAAATACTGTAAGTATCCTCTACACGCTGCTTGTAAATCACTTGTGCCGTGCAGATAAATAGGAAGACAGAATAGCTCTTTCTTTGTTAGATTATTAAATTATGCGGAGGCATGATGAAGTATAGGGAGTAAATTCTTTCAAAGCAAAATGTATTTAATCGCTATACAGAAAAGAAACCTTTTTATAATCTCTATTCAAATAATAAGCTAGCTTACTAAATAAATGCTTACCTACGGGTGATAATATTCAACATTGAGTTAATTAAAACAATTTAACGTTTTGAAGTTTAAAATGGTGTTTGGGAATTTCAATATTTGCAATCAATCTAACTGATTTAATTAACTGTCACTGATATTATTTCAATTTTAATATTCCACCCATTCGGTAAATGGAAAATATAATATTTTTAATTCATCTTGTTTGTAGGTACTTGGGTAATAGGGGATGCTTATAGCTGTACCTTTTCATTCAAAGGCAACTAAGATTAGTGTCTTTACAATCATGAGTTCCTTATTAGATATAAACTGTTTACTTTGACTGAAAAATAATAATAAGCAAGCAATGACAATTTAAGAGTTTTCTTTGACTATACACAATAGTTGTGTGATTCATTGCGGCTTCGACGTATCGTTTCGACGACAACTTTCTCCTAATTTATAAGCAGAGAGCATTGCGTGAAACGGCCAGTCTTTATTTGCCTAGGTAACATTTGCGAGATACATTATGGTAGAATATATAAACTTTGACTACTTATGAATTTAAAAACAACAGTAAAAAATATCTATACTAATATTATTAAGGTGATGAGTTTGTTTGTTTAGTCGAACGCGCTAATCTCGGGGACTAATTATTCGATATGAAAAATTCTTGCACTACTAGATAGCCCATTTATTGTCGAAGGCTATAGGCTATTATCCCTCTGCTAGGCAGGATATAAAATGTAGCTCACGCGGGCGGAGCCGCGGGCGGAATGTTGTTGTAAATATTAGTAGCACAGTCATATAAATTCCTTCACTATTTTGTATTACAATAAGTAGCATTGGATCTATCACTGGATGCGTCGATCACCTTCCTACGCGCATCAACAGCTAAGCCCCTATGAACTAATGCCGGGTTCCTATATACGATCCCGATCGAAAATCCATGGATTGATGAACCTTTTGACAGTAATTTTAATACACGTAATGTCAAAACTCTACTTCAATCTTCCGATTTTAGATCGGGATCGTATATAATACCCGGCATAAGACACAGCAATAAATTCATTATTTTACAAATATAATTAAATAAATTTGGATACAGATCTAGGACACATTTGGGTTTCTAAAAATTCCTCTATTTTATGCTACCAAGGTAGATTTCGAATTCTAATTAAATAAGCAATCTTTATTAAAATTTATTAGTCTATATATTGTGTCGCGTGAGCTGAGATTCAAATTATCAAAGCAATTATTTTATAAATAGGTTTTTCATTTGTCTTAGCTATTTCTACTAAAATTTTACTAATTACCCTGTCTAGGCACAATAATTAATAACGCACCTCGCACGTAATTACACAGAATTACCTTTTAAATATATTTTTAAACGAGAGCGTATTAAATTAATCTAAACATTATATCAAAGGCATATTACGGAATTACTCAAGAGTAAACATTTATAATTTTGTGTTAATTTTGATATTTAACGGAAATTGAATTATTATACAGTACGGTAGCTTCCCTGAGATAGAAATTACAAATAAAATCTTACATACCTACATAATAAAAACAAATTTAAATATGTTGGTATTCACCTGCATTATATTCCAAAACTTAAGTAAATAACATTTTTATATGTTCATGTAGTTTTCCACATGTTTCATCTATACTAATATTATATAGCTGAAGAGTTTGTTTGTTTGAACGCGCTAATATCAGGAACCGATGGTCCGATTTGAAAAATTCTTTCAGTGTTGGATAGTGTATTCATCGAGGAAGGCTATAGGTTATATCATCACGCTAAGACCAATAGGAGCGGAGCACCAATGAAAAATGTGGCAAAAACGGGAAAAAAAATATCCCCTTTGAGAGCTTTAAAGCGCAGTGTAAACGGCTAATATAGAAATTATAGTCTGGAATTATAGCACATTAACTTCTTTTTATCCCAGGAATATGTAAGATCGCCCGGGAACGCGGGTGAACCCGCGGGAGACAGCTATTAACTATAAAACCAAAGTACCAAATCCGTAGAAATGCTCTACGTGGGTAGATATACTGTAAAATTAAGTTATTCCATGTTTGTTATAAAGGGAGGACCTTGTTAAGCGACTTATACACTCCCAAGTTAGTAAGTTACCAAGCGATTAACTTAATTTTAAACGTGTTAAGAACTTTCAAGTTGCAGTGGCAGGAGTACGATTTTGAGACTTACTTAAGTAGATATTTGTGTTGGATTAATCTTCAGTATTCCCTAGCTAACTCAAACAGTATTCCGGATAAAGTTGTATTTTAACTGGTACCCCATTTAATGTTAAGATTTAAACTAATTGAACGGTTCTTTGTTACCTTTAAATTGTTCCTGTTCTTGCATAGTCTGGACACTACACCGCAATCGATTGATTGTGAGTTGAACGATGTCATTCAGTCCGTCCTCACTCGACGTGTATAGAAGTGTCACTTCCAACTGCCCTTTCTTGTTTTCTCTCTGTTGACACACATACAAAACTGTTGAATTACTTTTGTTTTACCATATGTTTTTCGGAACTAATTTAAGGTATAGATGACAATCGTTTTCTTGGCCGCTATTCACGTGTGTGTGTACCTAAGACGCCTAGAACCTACATTTCTTGTTGCAAGTCCGATTTATCGGTTCGGCACCCTTCCTACTTAATATTATAAATGCGAAAGTATGCATGGATGTTTGTTACCCTTTACTCTCACTACCAAATGGATTTAGATGCAACTTGTCACACACATAGATAGAGCATATTTTTTTTTATTTTTTTTATTTATTTATTTCTTACACATCGTTCTTCAGCATGCAAACATAGTGTTAACTTAAAGCTTAGAAGAGAACAGAGAACTGGCAGGGTTTAACAGCGGGTCCTAAACTAGGCACAGCCTGTATCTTGGTAACCCAGATGCTACACACGGTTTACAATTACTGTGTTCTGCTAGCACAAATGAATGACTTAGAACAGAGATTAAACAAAATCAAAACAAATATTTAGGACAATTAAATAAAATATGGTTACAGAAATGACGAAACAAATTAATTGTTATTGACGTTGATAAAATAAAATAATTAATAAATATTCTAGTATAGCATATAAGCTACTTTTTATCCCGGGAAAACGTGACAGCCCTCGGGAACGCGGGTAAAACCGCGCGGGAAAGCTAGTAGGTATATAGAAATAAAGTCGACTCAATGTATGTCGCGTGTGTTGCTAGTATGGTATTCAAGTGCTGTATTCAACTCGAGGCATCGGGGGCCCACAAAAATTGGGGCTTAACGTCTATTAGCGGCCAAATCAAATTGAACTCTGAAATTTTGGAGTGGGATCAATTACTGTCCTAAAGTAGGTAAGTATACAGTATGGGTTCTAGGTCTGGCTCAGATATTATAAGATGTCGATGTTGATCACTAACGGCGAAAATAAATATGCAATCCCAATCGAAAATCCATGGATTGATGAACCTTTTGACAGTAATTTTAATACAAGTAATGTCAAAATTTTATTTTAATCTGGCGATTTTAGATCGTGATCGCATATTCATTTTGACCGTAAGATATACTGCAATTCAAAATCACCATTAACAGAAGTCCAAAAAAACATTTCATTAAATCCCGTATCTCATTTATATTCGACACGAAAAACTAAATTAATTAATTAGGAAAAATACCTAATTGAAGCTTCCCTCTTGCAAACCATTTTCCCCTACGTGGATAAATTTAACAAATAACTCGATCAATTGTTAGTTTTAGGTATTTGAAAGATTATCTGTCAGTACATCACAATATTTATTTTCTTCGCTGCTTATTACACGAGAATACTTATTTTAAGAATAATAACTAGAGGCATATGAATAAACACAAAGGAAGATTACGTCAACACTCAACATTATATAATATAAAAAATAAAAATAAAATAAATTATTATTATTATTATTTATATTGCGCATTATAGACAAAATAATATAATTTCGACACGTTAGGTACTGTAGATAGGATTGCTCGAGGTCAAACCTATTCTATTGTTAGACTTTACATATCAAGAAACAAGACTTTATTCACACGTTAGTTGCGTTCATCGCATTCTGATTAATGCTTCGGATTAATGAGTCACGCGATAATAACAGTTTGTTATTTACAAACAATATTGAGAAATCTTGATATGGTGGCGTAAAATATATTAGCCCCTAGCAGATATACTACATGTAGCTTGAAATCAAACATGTGTCTTAAATGGAAAGGAAAAGATTTCTCGACTCTTTCACCTACGCTTCAGACAGTACCTACCATAATGACTCGAGTCCTAACTCCTGTAACGATAATTTGCGTTGTTTTTTAAAGTTTTGTCGACACATACAGTCAGTTTAAAAGAAAACACTACCTACTTACTTGTTCCAATCACATTAAAGACTCAATATGTGAATCCTTTTGATTAGACTCGGTCTGTTACTTAGAGCGCAGGACTCAATTTGACTCGAAGAACTAAAAGAACTCATGTCTCGTGAAACTAACAGACCCAAATCTTGCGAAATCGACTCGGGTCTCAAAGTGAAGACAAAAAGACTTCAGTATTTTTCTAAACCAACTTATACGTTAATCAAGTGTGGAAGGGTGTTAAATCATCTGCGGTTAAACCCGACAAGTCATACTAGAATTATTATTTCATAAAATACAAGAATGAACCAAATGATGACGAACAAAATTGTGAATTAAGCACCGAACTTCGTAAAATTAATCGGCAGTAAAATCCCTGCTCAAATAAATTTACACAATTTTTTTACTGATTCATATTTCGTTCATCCTTGAAAGAAATTTTACTTCTTAGTAATGATGTTACAGCATCTTCACCATCAAGACTTTTAATTTATTCCTCACCGATATATAATACTCATTCCAAGAGCTATAGCAAGTAGTTTTACGGGATTTTGTAAGCCTTATGGGGGTATTTTAAAACACTGTAACTATGTTGACAAGGGAAAGCGATAGAGCCAATTTGTGGTCCCAGCGGTATTAAATAGTTTACTTGTAAATCGTGTAATAATAATTGTTCGATGCGTTATTAAAGGGCTCATATTTATAAACCCAAATTAAACATTCAAATGCTTAAATAATATATAAATATTATAACTTTCAGTAAGTTAACGTACCCGTGAATCAGCTGCTGAAAGTCCACTCGCTATAGCTGTGATGGGCCTCCAAATATCCGGAGTACCAATTAAGCCGTTTTTGAGATCGTTCTGAAATAATTTCGTATCAAAGTTCCACGTCGCAGCACCGACTGTTCTTCGCTTCTCTAAAATAGATTTTTGGCCTAATGCTTCTGCTTTCGTCGATTTGAAACTACTAAAGGTTTTTTCAAAGAATCCAGTCTTTGCTTTAGGGTCTTCTTGATCCGTAACTTTTGGGGACTTTTTTGAGTCTAATGTTTTGCTAGTTTTCCGTTTGTCTGATTCCGTTTTTGGTGGTTCTAATATCGCATAAATGGTTAGAGATAAAAAGTGGCCAGCGAGCAGACTTTGAAGGTCGACTTTTTCTGCCGACTTCTTCACATCTTTTTGTTTCAATTGGAATTTAAAATCCTCATTCCAAACAGGCCAGGAGCTTTCTTGTAGCGTTGTTTCAAATTTACTGTCACCAGGGAAAACTTTGACCTGAAATTTTAAGGATAATTGAATTATTTTTTTTCATAAAATATTTCCCAAAGTCTTTAGTTACGTTAGTAGGTAATTAAGTGGAAAAATTCAAATGAAGTTCTTTATTCAAGTTACAACATAAACATTTAACTAAACTTATAATTAATTTCTTACATTTTAGCATACCCAAATAATCAATGGAGAATTTGTGTAATACGAATAATTGTCAGTTTTTTTTCTGGTTCCTTTTAGGAATGTACCTACAAAACACATAACTCACATAAAACTACATGCAATGTATCTTATTGGAGAAAAAGAACATATTAATAAAATCATTCATAATATTTAAGTTTTGTAATGCCTGCCGCATGGTAATTGTCTCACTCTTCCTAATAAGGAATCCACGGCTGGAAATTGTTACTCATCGTTCTGAACCATTTGACCTCGACCACACGAAACGAACAAATTAACTTCAAGGTAGGATGGAACCTACCAGATTATTATTAAGTTGTGTACAACATCGGTAACGTTAAACAATTTTTTGTTATGTATCTGTTGTCACAAAAAATTATCTACAGTATTTTTTTCCCCTGTTCTTGTACCTAAATTACATACGTGCGAAAATGTCTGTAAGATATTTTATTTTGTAAGTAGCTAGGTAATCTCATCAAAGTGAAGACTAGACGTACGTGCCGACAAAACAATATTTCAATGTATTTACTTACATTACTGAGACTAAAAATTGTTTGTTCTGAATCGCTACTTATTAAAATCATTTGCAAAAATGTTTAGCCCCAAAATGAGTTCTTACCTACTTAACTAAGTTCTTCGTACAAACATTGATTATGTACGCGAAGAGAACATATTGGTATTTTATTTACACGGCAGTTCGGCGAAAATATTTTTATACAAAGTGTAAATAATCTTGTGTATACTGTGTAGTGATTATTCATGGCATAAAATATTCGTATTTCACACATTTTATCAACAACCGTAACTAATAGAAGAACAAAAAATGTTCTCGATGATTTAAATCTACATACATAACATGAATTTTCACGGCGAAAAATTTACAGTAGTTAAGATAATTTCAAATGTGATAGATCAGATAACTTGTAGGTATAGGCAATATGACATTTGAGGATATGGACATTTAGATTATGTATGGAACTGTATCGGTCTCATCGATAAAGGTTGTGACATAACCCAAAAAAGAAACAAAAGAGTACCAACATGTTTTACACCTATATTTATTACCGTAGCATTGGATTTGATAAAGAAGTACCTAGCTAGCTACTAAGATAAATGTGATTTAACAAATGAATGGCATTGAGATAACGCGGTGATATCATATCGAAAAGAAAAATTAGTGTACTTTCTTTTAGCTTCATACTTACCTCCATGTTTATCTAATCGCCATATCAGTCATGACGTAACATAGTAGGTCATTCAAATCTCCATTGAACATTAAGCAGTAAGAATTCTTTTCAATATGAACTGTAAAACTAGTTCCTCCTGGGCAAGTAAAGCGAAAGGTGTATGACCTAATTTTAGGTTCAATGACCTACTTACTTACTTATGTGTTAGAGATAAACTATACTACTTCCTACTAATGTTATAAATGCGATAGTTTTGTTTGTATGGATGTTTGTTACTCTTTCACGCAAAAATTACCAAACGGATTTAGATGCAACTTGACACACAGAGAGAGCATATCCTGGAATAACATATAGGCTACTTTTTATCCCGGGAAAACGTGACAACCCTCGGGAGTGCGGGTAAAACCGCGGGGGACAGCTAGCTATTTATATAAGTACTAGTTGTTCGCGGTATGCGTTGCTATGCGACAAATTTTTGTTTCCTTTACCTTCGTAGCCATACGTAAAACAATTCACAAAAATGTCATCGCTATCGTAAATAGTGTAAGAAGGCATATGGTACAAACATACAAACATTGATTTTTTTAATATATAGATTACCAATGTACACTAGGTAAGTACTTGCTATATGTAGATATACATACAGTGAAAGAGGGAATCGGATTTAAAGTTGATAAGATGTTACGGCATGAAATGAAATAGTATACATATAAGGCAGACTTTCGAACGGATAGCAACATCAGCTTTGACCTTCATAAATGCCCCCTTCCTAGGGCTTAAATGCTAATATGCTAATACTTAAAGGGCTTTGACATTGACTTAAAGGTAGGTTATTCTACTTTACCGGATTCATATCGATTGAAAGTTTTTGAGCCTCTTAGATCTTAGGCTTTCCTCCAAGTTTGGACTATTCAGTTGTTACTTACGTACTCTACTGTACTGATAGATAGGTAAGTATATTTACTGCCTTTATTAGAAGCTGCGATAAAATAGAGAAAGAAGGTTCTCAAACTTTTCTTAATACCTACATGAACATGGTAAGAGTATCTTCTTAATTAATAGAGGCAGAGGAGTTGGGTACCAGTTTTTTTATTATGTGCTTCTCAGAGCGTATTTTAAATTTTTTTATAAATAACTAGCTGTCCGGACAGACGTTATCCTGTCGAAATAAATCCATGAATTCGGTCGTAGCGCCACCTATCGGGTCCAATTGTGAATCTAAGCCCATTCTGCGTTTCGTTTTCAAGCATAGACAATGTGTAGATTGCCAAATGTATAAAAAAGTAAATAATTACGGATGACGTAATCATCATCTAGACCCCCTATCCCCCATGTCATCCAAAATAAGCAAAGCAGAAACCCCCTGCCTTCTCATAGTGCTTAGGTAATACTTGAACGGCCCCTTATACTCATTCAATTGTTAACAATACAAGACTATATAATATTTCAATCGTACCTACTCGTGCCGTTTACCGTAAAGGAATTCAATCGAAGTGCACTGATTGAGATTACAAAGGATGTTGATGAAATAATTTGAATCAAATTATCTAATCTAACAACCGACAATCGACCATGCAGCTATTAAATCCCATTGATCTTCCATTGTTATGTCCCATTACACACCCTACCTAAGCAGGCGACTCTAACCTTGGCCATATTGTATGGTTTCGTGAAGCCCTCACCGAGTTACAGTAAATTATATTTTTGTAGACGGAAGAGTTTGTCGCAGTATATTATCTTCTACTAATTCATAGATTCTGATAACTAACATACTTAATGGTAATTATAGGTTACCTAATGATAATAAAAATCTTTTTCAGTCTTCTTTGGATTGACGTTTGGCATAGAGCCAATATGATAGATCACGCATAATCTACGCTATCTGATTTAATAAAGCTGAATACTCTGTTTTTTTTTACTCTGGTATCGAAGCCATTTCATATCAGGCAACAACCCTTAGGAGCTGGACAAAAGAATAACAGTCAGAAATAACGCTAAGCGAAAACGAATAGCGCGGGCGGGCGATGCGATGCGTCGCGTCGTAGAGGTCTGCGAGAGCGAAGCCGCGGACAAAGCTTAGGAACTAAATTAACTTTAGCTAAAAGTAGCTGTAGTAAAACCACAACATATATGTACGTACTTCGTTTAAGAAAACCGGTCAGCACGGTTACGCTCGTGTAATATTTAATTATTCCACGTTCAGAATATGACAGACCTTTACCTACCTGCTGTATGTCCCCTATGTAGATGGAATCGATAGACAGATCCTACTTCACAGTGCCTTCCTAATATCTTCCAATATTTATGAGTAACCTACCTTAGTAGGTACTAAAATATCGACCAATTAAGTAACTTGTAGCAAAATATGAATATTACGCTCAATCTCGTGAACCTACGTCTATGATCGAAATTTTTGTTGTTGCTGCTATTAAGTACTTTAACCTATAAGTACCTTATAGGCATTTAATAACTACATTTATTTTTAAATACCTAGTACAGGTTACCCAGCTATTACTGTGTAATTAACACTCTAATCAATTGATTAACGAATGTGATAACAGAAACACAGATTGTACGTTTATATTTAAATGATGATCCAGTCAAGCATACAGTAACATTGATCAAACAGCGGCTGGTACCTTGGTGTTAAAAATATCTACAACATTGCGTTACTAAACTATTTACGCATTAACGATAACACGCGATTAAACTTTTCATTCAAGTTCACAAATAAAGGAAAATGTTAGGGCTTTCCAGTACCGATAAATAAACTAAAACGTTTTAATTTTCCTTAAGTATTTCGGAACGTTTGGGTAACATTTTATTACGTCGACGGTTCAAGATAAACGAACCAACGGAGTTGTAGTTATATTAGCACTGGCCTCAATTAGGAAAACAATTAGACGGATGTTAAAGGTATGCGATGCAGTAGAACCCGCATCCTACGCGGATAGGTACTATGTTGTTAATGAAAGTTTAAGGCGGTACCTACTACAATGATATCACTTTGCACATAAATATAGTAGAATCTTGATTTTTTTTTTATAGAAGACCGGTAGGTCGACCTTTATACATTGTATAGCACAATTAGTTTGTTATCTAACAATTCAAAAGTAACGGAACATGATTTATCACTTATGTTACACGTTCTTTTATGGTAGAGCACTCGAATAATGTATACCGTGATAAAATGTCACTTATTTTACATATCTATGTGACTACCTACTGGTAATAAAGCTAAAATAAGTAAGGTTTACAAGAATATTGGAATAGAATACCTAAGTTAATTTCCAAGAACACGGTTAAAACATCAGTTCTAAGAAAGTAAGTAGGTACTCACCTATATTATCCTCTAATTATATTATAAAAGCGAATATTAATTTGGCAGTTTATCTTTTTTTTTAATAAAAATAAACAAGTTATTGATAAATGCGCATACTTGAGTAATTTATTTAACACACCGCAACTTTTACTTTCTGTTGTTATTTACTCTCACGCACGCAATGGTCCCAGTAACTTTATGAGAGTTATCTTTGTTAAGAAATGGGCAATAAAGTAAACAATATGTGGAAGTTACCTTAACAAGGTATCCATGGGCGCGACTCAACCCAAACAGGGACGGAAGGTGCCGGGCTCCGATAGCGGTCACGTACAAATTTTTACTTATCGGGTGCAAGGCCAATTTGAACCCTATTTCCGGTTCCAGGCTACCACTCCCGGCCAACTGGTTATCCCTATTCGTATTCAATATATTTTTCAATTTATTTAGTGAAAATGCCATTGTATACAAACTTGCCGAAGAACTTGTCACGAATCTAACTCGCACTTAAAACCGGTTTATTGAATAATTAATCACGCAATTCGAAATAACTTTACGAATTTAACGATTACTTATAACATGGAACACACCACATTTTCAGCCTCTATCATTAATCTAGCACTAACCGAGCGCAACACTAAAAGTTTGTAATAACATTGTGCGACTGTGTAATTGATCTAGCTACATAACTTGTTCAATTGACACTCATGACTTGCGACGCGAGCCGCGATGATCGCATAGGTAGTTGTCATTTTCCAGCACCACTATCAATTCATACGCAAACAAATTGCAAATTCATGGACAACTCATAAAATCTTTCAAGCCTCTCCTTCAAACTCGTGATAACATATAGCTGCACTAGCGCTGCCAAAAATAATTCGCTACCATTTTAATTTAGTAGCATTAGACAATATTGTTATCAAGATAACTGCCATCTACCGGTATTTTTTCGTAATAACGCTAGATGGCACTAAAAAATCAATAATATTGAAGTAATTCGGTAGTGAGCCGACCAAGTTCTTTTTATTGCTTCAAGCGATTCTTAGAGAAAAGTTTGTGTAATTAATTAAGTTCGGTCTTCTCAGAGAATAAAAGAGGAGCTAAATATAGTTATTTATTAAAATTAAAAATTAAATTACAATCATACACATAAAATATGCTCAAATTAGACATAGATAATCATTGTATTCCATAACAGATAAATATTATTGCTATATCATGTGATCTCAAAACAAAACCAAATAGGTATGTGCCTTAATTACCTAAAATAATCACAACAATAAGTCTTTTTATACTTTGTTAAATCGAATAGATCATGATATTGACTTCGCCACAAGTTTACTTAGAAGTTCTACAATTCCATCGTAATAATGAATAATGATGGATACGATGAGTACGAACATAGCGAAGCAAATACCGGTGATGTACATGAACTGACTGGCTTCTTGTGGAGTTGCCAGTAACTCTTCACTACTCGCGTCTCTGTCCAGTGCATCAAATTCTGACGTATCTGTAAAAAAAATAGCCATCAATCTCACTTGAGCATTGCAACAAAAGAAAATGATATGATATTATAATAATAGATCATTAGTAGCGTATTCATACGCAAGACGGAAACTAAGATATTTAGGGGCCGTTCAAGTATTACGTAAGCTATATGCTTATTTTGGATGATATGGGGGGTAGGGGGGTCTAGATGATGATCATCCGTATTTACTTGTTTATTCAGACGGCAACCTACACATTGTCTATTTTATTTTCGGGGATTCTTAAGGATTATTTAAAACTAGATTTTTGCAAAATTGTTAATTCATAAATAAATTACCTGCAGGTGTCTCAACATCACAGACCACATCAGCCTCAGTGATCTTTACATCTAGTAATTCTCGAACAGATAACAATGCTTCAGCCGGCGCTTCTCCAGGAAACAAATAATCACAGAGATACATAGAACCTACGGGTACCAGGACTCGACGGGGAGGTTCATTGAAGCATACTTTCTCTAAAAAATAAATAAACCAAGTGTTATTATAGTTTTAAAATACAAAAACACATGTTTCTTATTTACCAATTATATTTTATGTTTAATGAAAGAAATTTCTGGTAATTTAATAATAATACCATAATGAATAATAGCCAATCATTTAACCCACTGACAAAGGAACTATTTATTTCTGTATGTCTGTCACTTGTATCTTTTAAACTATGCAATACATTGTCATGCAGTTTTCATTTGTATTGTTTTATGTGCATTCATATGATCTCACACAGGCGAAGCCAGGGCAGGGTAGGAAGTACAAATCAAACAATAACTCGCCTTCTGGAAGCAAATTATCATCAATCAATGCATCACAGTGCATTGTGAACCGCGACGCGAGTGATCGTATTATGTCTTGTTTTACAGCAGCAATGGACTCGCTAACCGTCGCTTTTGGGTACATAAATACACTAGAAGATACAACACCACTAAAATGTATGCTGCCATCACATTCCAAGTATTCAACCATTTCGGGCAGTGAGTTTTCCTATAAATAAAAACATTATCATTAATTTTTATTAGAACATTACAGTAAATTTATTGAATAACCTCTATAGACCCAGCGCCGGCCCTATGGACCTTGGCGGCGGAGCAAGATTGTCTTCTTTAACATAAGCATAGTTCCTATGTAATTAGCAATTTATTTTGGTGCCCTTGACCACTTGGCGTCTAGAGCGACCGCTCCTCTCGCTCTATCTCAAGGCCGGCGCTGTATAGACCTTCTGCTCAAATCACATTGGGAAATTTTGTAAGAGTGATAGCACAAAATAAGAACAATAAAGTAGCTAGTAATCTTATACACATATTTTAGTCTCATAATAACATACTCACAAAAGGCACAAACAATGATACATGCATGGACTTTGGTACATCATTTTGCAGTGACTTTGAAGTGTTTTTGGGCTTTTTCTTCATGGTCAACTGTTCCAGGACCTCTGTGCCATCCTTCAATTCACCGTCTATGAACATAACACTAGACTCTATTGTTTTGTGACCTGACTCCAGTATTTGCTGAAATATACATATGAAGAAATTATGAAAACATCATAGCTTTCTGGTGTAATGCAATAAATATCTGAGGACATTTTTCATCCAATCCAAATCTAACTATTTTTGAATATTTAGAAAACTGAGTCAACCTAGGGTCAAGGGAGATCAATATTTTTTTAATATAGGAATGATGCCCTCCGCAGGCCTAAACTAATACACCTTTTCCATTTTATTGATTCAACTTAAACTTCTGAAAGCCAATATGGATAAGTATTTGAAATTATTCAGAGATATTGCCATCTATACACGGAGCATGCCCTGTGTATTTTGTATTTATGAGGGAGTTTAATAAGTAGTAAAAATTTTGTTCACATTAAATGGTTAAAGGCAAGACTCCAAAAGAACTACAAATATAAGGAACATTATCATAAAGCATGCATAATTGTCACAAGAAGTGATAGTCTACTTGATTAAAGTTGTATGTTTGTTTATTATTGAACATATATTTGAGAATACCTGAAACTGATGCTTAACTGATATTCCACTTTTCTTAACAACAACAGGATAAACATCATCAAACTCATAATAGCAGTCCAACCTCTGCCATTGCTGTGGTTTTGGCAGAAACTTCCATTCAACAGGCTTCACAACAGTGCCTTTGCTTACACCCACTTCAATACTTTTACATGTCAAAACTTTTGTGTTTGTTGACATATGAAGTACTAATCTCTCATTTGAAGCACAATTTCCATACATATACTGATTGATACTCAATGCTTTGTGTATGGTATTGATTATAGTCTTCACTTTACTGAAATGATTGGGATCCTCAAAAATATCTTCATCACTTGTTACAAAGATACCTGCAAAATCAATATTTGTTATATTTACACCTCTTACATATTTTATCTCTCTTCTCCATATAGTATATAAACAATACATATTCTATTTCCATTTTAATGACTGATGTTAAGTATTTATATTGCAAAGTGCTAAAAGACAGACCCACTGATCAGTAGCATAACTCTGATAATGCCTGAAAATGTTCACCAGTGATGAGACTTCAGGATGGCACTCCTACTACATAATAATATTATAATTAACAAGCATGTCCAATATGTTTGTGAACTAACCCTGTACAAACATTCCTCCAGGCAACATTCTAGTGACATGTTTGGCGTGGTCTGCAATCCAAACATCAGATACACCCAGCAGAGTCCTCACAGCTTCCTGCTTATCGAGCACATAGCTTGATTCGGACACATTATCCGAGCCTTTCTCTTCGGGTGTACGAGCCAAGTGAATAACATTTTCTCTTGCTATTGTACTCTAAAACCATATTAAAAAATACTTTTATTTATGCAATTGTTTATTCATTACATGATAGTGAAAACACATACCTGACCGAGAATTAAGCCTATGACAAAAATCTCCTTTGAGGCATACTGTTCTAAGTATTGTAAACAGTATTCAGGAGAATAAACTGTTCGGACCATATTGTCGCTTTTTAATGATCAGTACACGTATAATTACAATATTGAACTGAAATAATGACATTCACAAGGCAATTCAATTTGCTTATATTATTAACAGAAAGTGAATCCTCGTTATAATCTGAAGTCGTGTCCATCCATTCCGTCCGTACTGTCTCGTCTCGTCTTGTAGTAAGGATCCAACCAAAGTCGATTCCGAATTCTAAATCGACTTTTCTCTGAAAATAAATAACTACTAAGAGCCGACTCTTACTTTTGAAATTCGAATGAGAATCGATTCTTAGCATTCAACTTTTCGACATAACTATAAGTTTTACGATCAGCCAGGAACCTAGTCATGTAAAATAGATTTAATAAAAAAAAATATCGCGGGCTTTAATTTTGCCAATGAGAATAGCAGGTCATATATCCGATAGTTCGATACTAAATTAACTTTACAATAAATCCTTCATTTTAAGTTGTAAAGAATGTTTCTCATGCTAGAGTTTGAAATTTATTTAAATTCAATTAATTCTCGTAATTAACTTTATTAACATAAATAAAATTGAGCAATAATAACGACTTTGCGGTAGGTGACTCATAAATATACAATATAACTCAACACTAGCTACAAACAAGTCTTAAAAAGCTATCAGACAATTTATCTTGTGAATTAATGTAGCTAAGAAGACTACTAACTACCATACAATACCATTTTGGTGATACCACCAGGAATAAAAGATTAGCTCTTAATAAAAGTGGTATACACCATTTATTTTGGATCACACGAGTCTGTAAGGCGTGGTCGGTTGGAATTAGAAAACCCTGATCTTTTATATATTTTATATTTTTTTCCGATCCGTCATGAGTGACATCTCTACTAGATACGGTGGCAGTCTTACCAACCAGTGTTATAAAAAGGTGCGACCACGGAGGCGCCACACCACCCCCCTACGGAGAAAAGAAACCGGGGGAAAAATTAAAGGTTAAAAACATTCAGAGATAAAAATACAATGGCATAATACCAAAAAATAGAAAGAAAAATAAAACACATTCTAATCTAAATTCTTAAATCTAACTCGTCTGCCAGACCGAGTTGTGTAACTTTTATCAGCAGGAGCGGATGGCTGAGGCTGAGACTTACGGTAGGCAGAAGTTTGAGGTGAAATGGACTGAGGTTTAATAGCTGAAGGCAGAGCTGGTGAAACAATAGGAGCAGGCGTTTGATATACAGAATGCTCAACAAAAGCAGGTTTTACTCTGTCGACGCTCACTGCAACTCTCTTGCCCCTGATATTGAGGGTTAACGTTTTCCCATCATCAGCACGTTCTAAAATGGTGAATGGACCCCAATACGGAGGCTGCAATGAGCGCCGAACGGAGTCGTCACGCAGAAAGACATGAGTGGCTGTTGCAAGGTCCTTAAATATGAATGAGGCTGGCTGACTATGTCGCGAGGCAGGAACAGGTCGTATTTTCGACATTTTGTCCCTGAGTTGGACAACAAGGTCAGCAGGGTCCTCAACTCTATTTGAAGGAGGAGACGCTACTAAGAATTCACCAGGGAGCCTTAAGGGTTCCCCGTACACCATTTCTGCTGCGGTTGCCTTCAAGTCTTCCTTGAAAGCAGAACGCATGCCAAGAAGCACTAGGGGGAGTGCTCGAACCCAAGAGTCACCGTGACACATAAGGGCGGCTTTGAGCTGACGATGGACACGCTCAATCATGCCATTAGCACACGGATGGTATGAAGTCGTCCTTATGCGCTTGGTGGCGAACTGCTTTAGGAGTCTGCGAAATAAATCAGACTCAAATTGGGTGCCTTGGTCAGTTGTTATGATAGAAGGCACTCCAAAACGAGCTATCCACTCCCTAGTAAAAGTGTCAGCGACTTCGGCGGCAGTTATCGACCGCATAGGCCAAACTTCAGGCCACCTGGTCGTCCTGTCTATAGCCGTGAGGCAATAACGAAACTCGTTATAGACAGGAAGAGGTCCGACGATGTCGATGTGGATGTGTATGAATAGACCAGAAGGTTGGTCGAAGTTGCCAAGGGGAGCAGAATTGTGCCTCGTAACCTTGCTTCGCTGACAATCTTCACAAGATTGCGTCCAAATTTTGCAGTCCTTCTTAATGGAAGGCCAAATATATCGGTCTGAAACAAGACGCGAGGTAGCTCGTACACCAGGGTGGCTCAAACAATGCAGTTTGTTAAACACCCCTCGGCGGAAGGAGCTGGTTAGGAAGGGACGCGGCTTTCCTGTAGAAACGTCACAATAGATGAAAGTAGTAGTGCCCGGAATAATGACCTTGGTCAGCTCAAGGCTACTGCCATTCCTTAGCAAGTCCGCTAGCTCCTCATCATCGCCTTGAGCTTCAGCGAGCGCTTCAAAGTTTTGTTCCAACGCAATAGCCTCAATTCGTGACATAGTATCAGCGACGACATTGTCTTCACCTTTTATATACTTTATGTCAGTCGTGAATTGGCTGATAAAAGAAAGTTGGTTCAGTTGCGCTGGGGGAAGCTTTTCGCGGCGCTGTATAAAAGCATACAGTAATGGCTTGTGGTCAGTGTAAATGGTGGCATGCTGAACTTCAAGAATGTGGCGGAAATGTTGTACACTATCGTACACCGCGAGAAGTTCTCGATAATAAGCTGGCCACCCTGACTGCTGAGGAGTTAGCTTTCTGCTGAAAAACGCCAGCGGAAACCATTCACCATTGATCTGTTGTTCTAAGGAAGAACCGACGTGGATGCTAGAGGCATCAGTAAAAAGTCCTAACGGTGCGTTACTAATAGGATGCTGAAGTATTGTAGCATCTGATAGGCTCCGCTTACATGCGTCAAATTGCTGTAACAGTTCGGGTGTCCATGGAAATGGTTTAGGACCCTTACTGTTGGTAGCGACCAAGGCATCAATAAGTGGTGCCTGGAATTGAGCGGCATGCGGCACAAATCGGCGGTAGTAATTGAGCATACCGAGAAAACGGCGCATACCTTGTACGGTTTTAGGAGGGGGAAAATCTAGGAGGACTTGGATTCGCTCCTGTGGTGGTTTGGTGCCATTGGCATCAATGTGGTAACCCAAAAAGACAACCTCACTAGCCCCGAGGATGCACTTGGAAGGGTTTAACACAACACCATATTCCTGCAAACGTTTAAAAAGGATTCGCAGATGTTCCTTATGTTGAGCCTGGTCTACTGAGAAGACCAGAATATCGTCAACATAAGGAAAACAGAAATCAAGACCCCGTGTGACCTCATCGATAAAGCGCTGGAAGGTTTGACCAGCATTTCGCAAACCGAAGGTCATGAAAGGAAATTCGAAGAGGCCAAACGGAGTAACAATAGCTGTCTTGGCGATGTCCTCTTCAAAAACGGGGATCTGATGGTACGCCTTCACCAAGTCAAGCGTACTGAACACGGTAGCGCCAGTGAGGTTGTGTGAAAAATCGTTGATGTACCGAACAGGATAGCGATCCGGCACCGTCCTGGCGTTCAAGGCGCGGTAGTCGCCGCAAGGGCGCCAGGTATTGTCTTTTTTCGGCGTCATATGCAAAGGCGAAGACCATGCGCTCTTAGAAGGCCTTGCAGTACCACACCGGATCATGTCCTCAAATTCCTTCTTTGCAGCACTTAATTTCTGCGAAGCGAGGCGACGAGGGCGACAACACACTGGAGGACCATCCACAGTCTTTATGTGGTGGACGGTATTGTGTTTAATGGTCCTTGTAAGACCTTGTAGGTGTAAGGCTTTGTGATCTCTGGAAATTCACCAAGAATATCCGTATAGGGTGAATCGCTGGAGATGACCTTGACACTTTGATGGTCAAAACTGACTGCCGAGGCATGGCAGGACATTCCGGTAATGCCATCCACCAACCTCATACGATGGCAGTCAGGTAAAAGATTGTAAAAACCCAGGAAATCCGCCCCAATGATCGCCTTCTTGACGTCGGCAACCACAAATGACCAAATGAAATCTCGACGAAGTCCGAGTTCGAGGGTTAGGTTGATGGTACCGAAGGTCCTTATCTTAGTACCATTAGCTGCACTGAGGTCGTAGTCAGTAGATTGCCTACGACTTGAGAGCCAGTGATAAGGAAAGCAGCATAAATCTGATCCGGTATCGACGAGGAACTGGCGCTTTGTAGCCTTATCGGTAACAAAAAGACGGCGGCTCTTAAATTGGCAATCAGCTGCCGCTGATACTAATTGCCGGTTATGTTTTCCGGTACCCAGTCGCAAGGCTTGATGCATTTACTTGCTTTGGTACCAAACTTGGTATGATACCAGCAGCGCTTGGACTCAGATGGTGCGGGCGTTCTGCTGCGAGCGCGTGAACCCGAAGAACGGCTTCGAGAGCAACTTCTTAGCCGTGCGGTCGTCTGCAGAGCGGCAACCTGATCGGTCAGGTACTCAATTTTTTTGGTAAGCTCTGCAAGCACCGGTAAAGGAGCGCTTGATGCAGCGTACACGTTTGCAGGGGCGGGCGAAAGCTCCATAATTTTATCGGCCAATTCAGCCACCTTGTCCAGGCCGAGGTCTGCTTGTGCAGCCAGGATAGCCTGCACCTGCGCAGGTAGTCGCCGTAACCATAGCTGCCGTAGGATGTTCTCGTCAGTGAAAGTGGTTCCAGCGAGGGAGCGTAAATGCCGCAGAAACTGGGACGGTTTCCGGTCCCCAAGTTCCTCGTCACTGATGAGTTGCCTCACCCGTTGCTCCTCAGATGTAGAGAGGCGTCGTGTTAGCTCTTTCTTGAGCTTGATATACCTCCCTTCTTTAGGGGGTCGAATAATTATGTCTTCAACCTCCCCGGCTAAACGCTGGTCTAATTGGCCTACGACATAATTATACTTGGTAGCATCTGCGGTGATGCCAGAGATTTCAAATTGTGCCTCTACCTGGGCAAACCATACTGCTGGCTTGTCAGGCCAGAACGGAGGCAATTTTACACTTACCTTGTGCACATTTCCACTGGACTGAGATGCCTGTATATCTAAACGCTCCTGCAGAGCAGCATTTTCTGTGAGGAGCTGCTTTAACTGAGCCTGCATATCATCAGCCATGGTAAATATATATAGGAAATGTGTATAAATTAAAAAGAAACAAAAGGTAGAGCACGATAAAAAAAATCATAAAAATGTTCCCGAAGTGTAAGATAAAAAAAATAATGAAATGTTATAGAGGGAGAGGATGCTGTGGTGTCCAAAATTGCAAATATTTGTGCAAGTATACACAAAAAGTATTATATAAATGTAACAGTTTTAACACAATATACAAAGGACAGCACACAAAAATTCCTGAAATTAAGTTGTAGGTTGTACACCCTAATACACAAAATTCATTTTAAAATACTAATGTCAAACACTATAACTAGGAAAACACATATAAAAACACCATACCTTTCCCAAGCAAACACAATAAAATGATATACATAAAAGAACAAAATAACCTTACTGCCAAATACGATGATAAATTTAAATATAAGTAAACTTAGTGTCCATAAGCACAGTCACCATAGGTTGGGAAAAGTTTTTGTCTCCACTGGAGGCGCCACACCATTATTGTTTTGGTTTCAAAGAAAATAATTGAAAGTATAAGAAGTACAACTATCATATATTTTTATTAGTACAACGGATTATACATTTTTTACCAATATTTTTTTAATATTAAGAACCCAAAAGGAATTATATTATAAATTATTAATATTTTAGTTGTGTCACACTGGTAAGATAGCTGTCAGGACAAAATAGACAGGATCATTATTGTGAGAAGCTTTGGATTTTTCGAATATATCGGCGATTCGGTGAACAAAAATTCATTCGTCATTCAGAGGCTTCTTGACAATAAAATAACGTATCTTTATAATATTTTTTGTGAATACAATGGCGAACGATCCTGAAAGATTTGATTCAATGCTTCTAGCGATGGCACAACAACACGAAGGTGGAGTAAAAGATGTAAGTAACTAAGACTAAGGGTTTCTAGAATTATCGATGACATTGTTTAACACAAATTAAATGTCCATATAATATCAATAAATTGCGTTATAAATGGGTTAAGCACGCAAGACCATGCAGTACATGCAATGATTTGCTAGAATATAATGATCACGTTTTGACACAAAGCTTATTCAAAACTTGGTGAGGTTATTCTTTTAAAATTAGATTGGGAACGGTTTTCAATTTGAAGATGTAGTAGATCTCTTGATGCAGACCTCGGCCAAAGATGTACTACCGTCATGCCTAATTCCGCGGCAGTAGAGCTGTTTAAGATTACCATGTTTGGTTAGAAAGGATTCGTAGGGCTGGGACAGTCATATGAATCTTATCAACTTCATGTCTCAGGGTCGACAATGTATCGAAGTGGTGGTGTCAGCTTATTTGAATACATCTTTATACTTAGAAATATAGAATAATTACAAATGTATAGTTTCTGATTTTTCCCTCCACTTGTAGAATAAGACTGTGTTACTTGCCAAATTTCATACTTCTTGGTCAATGGAAAATACCCTATAAATTTTGATTCACTTGAGAGTGTCGAAATATAAGTTTTTTTGCAGCATAAACAGCTATATCTTTTTTATGTTCACTTGAAAGTTGATTATTTCACAGCTTCAAGTGACTGTAGACCCGAGTATATACTTTTAATTTCAACTCTATAACCTCCACACCTTTCCGAGATAAAGGTTAAGTTTTTTCCTTTTGAGGCTTGGAACCCTAAAATAGAAATTGTACATTATCCTCTACATCAAGATTGTACTCTGCATCTGGGCTTTTGACCCAAAGTTGAACTAGATTATTAAAATATTGATGTTATTCCTCCTGCTGTCTTTCTTTTTGCGTCTCTAAACATAACATTTATTGTGAGGTATTGGATTCAAAGAGTCACCATTTGGGTGCAGGTTTTCTCTATAATGAGAAATAATAAATAAATCATCTGAAAATCTTAAAGAGAAGCATAAAGCAGCTAATTTTGTATTCATTACAAGATAATAAAATTCATAAAATACATTTTAGCTCTAGGATTCTAGGTTTAATGATCCTTTATAGAGTTAATGTGAAGTATGCTGCCGAACAGGAAGCTCTAATATGCCTGTTCTTGTCATAGGCCTCTTAATCTTTCTCTAACAGTCTAACCAAATTGCTTCACTGGAGATATAGTGTGGTTAGTGTGCTAGTACTCCTAAAAACTCTGCACTAATATAATAGATCTACTCCTTATACATAAAAAAATTATACAAAAATTGGTTATGCTATTATTTTTCTAGCTAGATGATTAAAATTATAATAAATCCATGTTTCGAAATGTTCTTAATATATTATATTTGTTACCACATTTTATCTGAAATTATTTTGATTCATGACATTGGCTACAAACCATATCACATAGCACCACTCACAAGGTTTTAAAAGACACTTAATTCCTTGGTAACAATTTCTGAAACCCAGATTGCATGTGAGGAGATCAAGACACTATTTAGGTTATTTTTATGGTTAAAACATGTTTAACATAATATGTTATTACTTTGTTGTATTGTTCTTACTAGACTAAACAATGTAATGTAACATTTCATGCAACAACTAGCATTTTCCTGTGGCTTCGCTTCCACAGTTTGGATCATCAGGATTTGTTACACATATTTTTATATAAAGCTGTGTTCTATGGTTGAAGCCTGCCTGTGCTGTTCCTTGGTATTCGCTGAGTGTTCTTTCACACTTTATTGTTTTAGTTTGTTCTTAAGTGTTGTAGCATGATGTTAAGAGATGGGCTATCAAAGGCATTTTTTATCTAATTCGAAAGGTTTGCGCATTCAGCAGACAGACTCATAATCTCACAAACTTTAACATGACCTTAATTCATTATCATTAATTTATTAATGTTTTCACCAACAGCTCCTGGCAACCATAGTCAGTTTTCTCGCAAGAAAAACAGACTTTTTTACAGGAGGCCAAGATGGAGAATGGGAACAAGTAAGTTGTTGTTTTTTTTATTAACGAACAGTGGCCAAATAATATACCTACTACCTTTACAATACGTAGGAAGTCTGTTTATTTGTATGTTAATACAACATGAGGTTTTCCCATAATTAAAGTTTTACCGATGCTATGGCTGGTATATATTAAAGAATTTAATAATTTGAAAATCCTAGACATATCTTAAATAAATCCTATATTTTGCCTATCTCTTTGAACATGGCATTAGGAAAGAAATAAAACCAGCAATTTGAGCCATTTATTCATATTAGGCCCTAGGACACTTTTGAAGGTTAGCTCCTGAAGTTACCACTGAACTTTAATATTATAATATTATTTATATTTAATTTTCCCATTAAATAGGTTGTTAAAAATGTTGTGAAATTAACCAATAATTTTATTTCGCCTACGATTAATATGATAGAAGAATTACATGTTACGAAGTAATGTTGGTTTTATTATTATTATAACCCTTGGGGCTCAAGTCCAACTCCTACTTGTCCAGGTTTTTAAACTTAAACTAAAGCTGTGCAAATCTATTAGGCTAAGAATGTCATCGAGCAATCATCTATCACCAGGGCCGTATTAATCATGTCGGGCCCCGAGGCCTAGGCAATGCATGTCACGGGCTCCCTTTACTATTATAACTTCCTAAAATATGCACGAGTATATTTTTTCTACAAAAACGCAATATTCACAACAAGCTGTCCCCCGCAGTTTCACGCGGATAAAAAGTAGTCTTATGTCTCTCTCCATAAAATAAAAATGTTATTAATAAAATTCTTCAAAATGTGCCTTATAGTTCTCGACAAATGAGACGTAATAATTAATCTTACAAACAAAGCTTTTCTTCTAATGTAAATGATATGTAAAATTTTGTAAGTTTGTTTGTTATTCAATAACGGCTGAACGGATCTAGATATAACTTGGCACACAAAGTTATTTTCTGTTATCACTTGAAGTACAGTATCCCTAAAGAAATATTTAATCTTCTGGGAATGTAGGTAAAACCGCGGGGTCATAGCTTGTTGATTTGGCAAAAGCTAAGTATCTCATAGCCTCCATTACCATTCACATTATATTAATATATATAGTTTAAGATAGGTGAATAATTATTTCTCTTTTTAAACTGAATGGTTTGGGTTTCAGATGTTAAAGGCTACTTTTTATGCTCAAGCAAAGAAAGGACGTGAAGAAGCTGATAAGAAAAAGAAAGAAAAAGAAGAATCAGAAAGGAGATTAAAAGAAATCCGAGAACGGAAAGAAAAAGAAAGGCTTGAGCAGGATTTCGAACCAGCCACTGTCACTGAATTAACAGATCAGGAAGCTGATAAGTTGCAGGAAGATATTGATAAGAAGAATGAGACTACTGCTAGTAAGTCACTAAGCTTAAGTTTTAATATTTGAAATTTCAAATCTATACATTTAAAATGCTTTGAACTGAATGACTGACTGACGGATCATTGTATAGCCTAAACTGCTGATAGTGGAGACTTAAAACTTCGAGGGTGTGTTCTTTGTATGACGTAGGCATCCTTTCAAAAATGATTTTCCGTAATTCTAATCCTATGGGCGTGAAAAACGGGGGCAAAATTTGTAAGGGAAAACGTGATTCCTTGGTCCAATCTACTTCAAATTTTGCATATACATACATTCTTTAACATAATTGATGGAAGACTTGTTCGTATTTTATTGAACCTGATTAAAAAGGGATAGAAAGTTATTTTGGGGGTGATTTGCATCGAAGTTGATATCAATAGGTTCTCCTTTGATTTATTACATTTTATTTTGACACGTATGTTTGAAAACTCAATCTGATTTTATTCAAAACACATTGAACTCACATAAAATCTTGGTGCAATGTAATAAAATTCTCTTTAAAATTAGAATATCATATAAATGAATATTTAAATCAGATTAGATTTCGAAACTTCAATGTAATTTGTTGTTCTTGGATTAAAATTGTATGTGTATTGTTTTTCGCAATTTTCTTACATTTATAAATTTGTCTGTGTTTATTTAATTTTTTCTTTTTTTAATAAATATCCTGGGGCGTTCTTTTACACACAGCCATCTGATCCCAAACTTAGCAGAGCTTGTACTATGGAAACCAGATTACTAGATACTACTTTTTATTTTTCTAAATACATACATATATAGATATTTACACCCACCCAAACACAGAACAAACAGACATGTTCATGCACACAAATGTTTCTCCTGGGTGGGAATCGAACTCGCGACCTTCGGCTTCAGGGTCGCTAACCACTAAGCCAATTGGCCTGTCTACTAAAATGGGAGCATAGTTGTATAACATCAATGGGAAACTAATAAACCTTAATATTGTACCAATAGTGGGACATGCCTTATCCGTACGCTTTCTTATTTGTTGTATGGCACTCAAGAACGATTGATATTCGTAAAGTAATTGTGCGTCATCTATCTGTATAAATATTGGCATAATAGGGTTCCTTTGACGCACCGTCACCTCAAAACAGCTGAACATTTTCGTAGATGGTTATATACTATATATGATATCGATAAATGCGGGTGAAACCGCGGGGGCAGCTAGTCTTAGTATAAAACACTATCTATATAATCTATTTCTTATAATATTTATCATGATGTAATGCCACCCAGGCAGGAAGTTAATATTTGATATAATGTTAGTTAGGTTATAAATACTATTTAGAATTTTATTTTGAAAAATAAAAATGTTAGATACTTATTATTGTGATTTGAAAAAGTTAAGATAACCCCAAGAGAATGTTCTCACAAAACCCAATTAGTACATTATAATACCAGGAAATCTGCAAAACAAATTGTTAGTGTCATTGTTGCCGAAAACAATCTCCGTAGGCGAGGTAATCTTGCACATGATCATTTTTGCTTATGTCTTTTTTTTTCTCAGAGCCTGAAATTGGGAGTGGCGATGGTGAGAAAGATGCGGCAGATGAAGAAGATGATCCTATAGAAAAAGGAAAAATTAAACCCAACCCTGGCAATGGATGTGATCTAGAACACTACAAGTGGACTCAAACCCTGGAAGAGGTTGAGGTAAGTACAGACTGCTTTTTTAACGTTTATATTACACAAATATTTCCTTACTTTCTTCATACTTAGATATTCGTCATTTATTTGAATTCAAATCAAACATATGTAGAGAGGGATGATTTATTCCCTTAATTAATATTGGTAACTGTAGAAATGTTAAGATTGTGATTATAAGTTTACTTACCACAGAGCATCACAATTATTACGCCATAGTTTATTTTGGGTGAATGGAAATAAATAGAATGAATGATAGTGGTAATTCATAATTTTAATATGCATAAAATTTATCACAGTTCATCCATAACATGTTTAATTACACATAAAAATAAATTAAATATAGGTAATACATATTAACAGTTTTTCACTGCGAAATTATTATTAATTTTAAAGTTTAACAACCACGCACCTATATATACATATGGCAATAAACACGCCAAAAGATGCCAATTTTCATGTGATCTACGAAAATTAGCAACTTTTTACAGAACTTACAATATATTTAACCTACTAACTAATGATACAAGAAATTATTTAAACCCGATACTGTTAAAAATTTACGGGTATCTACAAAACTATTTTGTATACTTAGTTATAGGTAGTGAACTTATTATCTAAAACAAATTAAAAGAAGCAAAAACATCCATACTTATTTAATATTACTCAACTTTTTAAACCATGAACACGGCAGTTCTGTGTGCCTCCCCTCGTGTTAAAAAAGTAACCTAAAACACTCCAAAGCTTGACTAAAACATAGTTATAAATACATTTAAATAAACATTCTAGAAGATATAACTAGGTAGGATACTGGGTGAGTTAAGTACATATATTGCACTTAAGTATTTAAAAGTAAATTATACCTTTAACAAAACATTGTCTAAATTTGTATACAATTAAATATCTATCATTATCAAATCCACTACTTTACAATTTCCTACATATATAAAATTGTAAGTTTCTAGTTAAATAATAACTATTAACTAATTAATACTTTTCGTATGTATCACTTGACATTGTTTTTTGAAATTTATGAATATTTGTAAATTCCGGTCTCCCTGCGCATACGCACTGCAAAGAAAAAATATTGGTTAGTTTTGATGCTACCGCAAATATGATAACATGGGACTGTAAATCTTGAAAATAAAAACCTTTTTTTGAATAGACCAGGGCTATCCAAACTATACACTTTCGCGGGCTAATTAAATTTCATACAAAATCTGGAGGGCCAGAAAAGTATTTTCAGTTGTCAAGTAAATAAAATACTATTAATATTAATACTACTAATATTATCCAAACTATTTGTGTCCAAAACTATTTTGAGATTAAAATGTGTTTCGCGGGCCGCATGAAAACAAGCCGCGGGCCTTTGTTTGGACAGCCCTGGAATAGACGAATGAAAAAATAATATGTAATGAGAGAAAATGAAAATATTCGACATTAAAACAATATCCAACAAATAGAAAATTAACTCACTTTCCACGAAGCATATAGCCGCGAGTATGCATGCAGAGAACAGGATTGTCATCGATATCACAAGAACAGTGATCTGATGAGAATGGTTGCAGCAGCAGGACTTTGGCTCCTTGCCCGCGCGGTGCTTCGTATACCCATTGACAACCGTGAAATGGGTCGAACTCGCTACAGACGCCGCGTCTTGCCCGTTTGCCGAAGCACGCTTGACACCATTCCAAATAGAATCTGCTGATTCATGCGCTTCTTCAGGAATGGTTACTACCGACTCTGTAAGACCATTTTTACGGACATAACTATCTAATTTATTGGGATAGTATGCTTCGTCGTTTTCTATAGCTCTTCCATTCATGCGCGCTAAGTGTGCGGCACTCAGCAATAATGAACCAGATGTAACACTCTGAAAAAATAAATAATATTCAAAGCCTTTGTTTAAGTTTATCCAGCGAAATAATTTCCGAGGAGCATGTTTTATAGGTTTTAATTTTACCAAAAAGAACGCCCGTCACAAAATATTGACTTCGTGTAATTTTCAAAATAATACTAAAGCAGACTCAAATCGAAGTCAATCAATCGTTAGGTGATAATTACGTAAATGGCCGTGAGTTCGTGAGGAGTCTTACAACAGTCGTCAAATCCAAATAAAGCCATCTGCAGTGTGGAATGTTGTATGAGAACATTCACGTACCTACATTTACACGGATCCCGTACCGGACACGGCAATATCAACCAGTTTATTGACCCCACAAATCTCATAAACTTGGAAAAATTACCTAATTACGGCACAAAAACAACAAATTGACTAGTACAAAAAAGTGATGAGTTTTTGTGGTCATTTAGAGGTCGTTGTTAACAAAGTCGATCGAGGAGTTAAAAAGCTTTTGATGGGTAATTTTTTTAATGGTATCCATTTTGTTTTTAGACCACGTTTGCAGATGCTTATTACGTTTTTATAATCATTATACTGGGTATTAATATTTTAATAGCATAGTAACTGATGATGATTAAGTATTGATGCGGAAAAGATAGTAATTGTGACGCACGATATACCTTAGAGGTCGACTTACGTGGGTGCTGTGGTTGCTAGAAGAACCTTGACTGGAGGCGGAGCCACCACGAGATCGAGAATCGCTCATACTGTCCGCCGTGCTGCTGCCAGACAGCGATGGCCGCGGTATGTGCCATTCGTGCGATGAGATCTGCAATAATAAAATGCAATTTAATAAAATAATAATTTCAAGTTCAACAGTTCTGAGGCAAAATTGTCGATACCGAGTTGCGTGCACTCAGGGAATAAAAAATGCTATATGAAAAATAAAAATTATATCGAAACTTGTCGGGCCCATTTTACCTAATGAAAACTAGAACACAAACTGAGACTACAACCGGGCGACCTACATAATAAGTTATAATTTACTTGTAATGTATTCGTTTTCATATACTACATATATAATAACGTGTACTGAAATTAAAGTAAATAATTAACGCTACAGAATAGCATACAAAAAGTATTTCTCGAATTTAATTTAATCAATTATAAGTTACAACCAAAATGAGAAATACACTTCGGTGTATTAAGGAAATGTCAGAAATCTAATAATTATAAATTTTATATTATCTACTTCAATTTAAAATATTCATCTAGTGTGTAAAAGATCTCTCAATAAGCCACTCAAATAAAATAGCCTCCTAGCAACTCCTATTGTATAAATTACTTATTTTATCAAGAACTAGTTTATTGGTGTATCTTGGATTGTTTGAAGTCACCATGTTTCTAAAATATGCAAATGTGTATTTTTACAAAACATACAAGATTCGAATATTATTATGTATATATAGGGATGTACAGTCAATATCTTTGTTATTATAAAATGTGACCAACATGAACTTAAAGGAGGCACATCATAAAAATCCCAAATACATTGTTTTTGAGAAATAATGACACGTAGGTCTTCTGTTTTAGTTTATTCTCACTAAATTACTTAATTGTATTAGTTGCCTCAGATATCAAAGGCGATGAGGGTAGTGACTATCTTCCCTTCACCATTTCAACCTTCCATATACAACAACGGTGGTCCCATAAAAATGTTATGTTTTGATCCCAGAGATCTAAAATTCGACCGTGGTGCATGTATACATATGTATGATGATGTAGAGTCAAATGAGTCAATAATCTTATTTAGAAGAGGTATAGGAGTTTGAACGGTTGTTGTTATCGTCATTGTTCTATGATTTTGTTTCGTACTCATTGAAATGGAAAGTTGAAAGTTAAAGATTGAATTCAATGAATTGTGTTAAGTACTTTACTTTCATCTATAAACGTTATTGAACGACACCCATTTATTTTAAATGGATTGTAAGATGTACCTAAATGTATCACTTCATCATAACTGCTGTAGTGTACATACCTTAGGAAGGTAGGTAAAGTTTTTTAGTCGTCTACAGACAATTATTTTTTGAATTTTATTAGTATTAATATTATTCGTTGCACAATACCAATGCTAATATAATTAACGATAATTCACTCTTTCTTTATAAAACAAGGTAATAATTAAGATCGTATTTTATAACTTTTACGAAATACTTGTGTTCATTATTACCATTATAAACAGACGTAATCTCCATTTTTTATGGTATAGGAAGTGGGGTATTTACTGTAATATGTTTGTGTATTCCTTTTTAATATGATAGTAATTTTATTTTACAGAAAAAAATAGATCATTTCTAAATAAATGTAATGTAGTAAGAATCGATCAATTGATACGTACAATTTTGGGGCCGAGGTTTTCGATCTCATATGCCTTTTTAGACCCCGACCGTTTTAGTCACTGATGATACTATTACCAATTGCTATGCGTATAATACGCCCTGATCAAGATTCTCATTTCAGTTACATGTATCCTTATACCGTCCTTATACCCTCACCCTAGTTGGCAAGCCTTTTACGGCAATACAAGTCTATTTACCGATTTATATACTTATCTTGCCTCTAGTCTTCATTGGCCTATGTTGCCATCTTATAATTAATTAAATTACTTTACTTCAATCTTATCGCAAATATGGGCTCAAAATATGCTTAGAGTCTGGGTCACAGACGTAGTTGAAGTAACAAGTGCCGTATCTAAGTGTTTGTAGTTCGGCAGTCTTGCAAAATTACTCCACGCCTGATTTTGTTGTTGAAAGAGTTTTTGCTTTGCTGTTCAAACAAAAGTGTCAACATAAAAACTCAAAGATACGTATTATATGTCGTGTTTGCAACACCAGTGTGTGGGTGTTACCGAATGCGTACGGAAATCATTGCAGAACATTTCCTTGTCTCGTCTTCGAAGATTTGTTGCGTGCTACCTACCATCATCTCCTTTTCAATTGCTTCATATCATATTTACATAACGATGAATTTCTTACGTTTACGTTACACTGACATTATCTCTATCGTATAAACTAAGCTGTCAACATGTTTAACTATTTCATTTTGGGTACCTACATACTTACAGAAATAATTAAGGATTAGGTAAACAGACCATAAAACATTTTTATTATATTTTTGTAAGTACATATTTAAAAATTCACTGGACCACAGACTGTAGTTTCATCAATTACATTTTTAGGTCAAGTTTTGCTTGGAGTCCGATTGATTTTGTCAGATACGGTGCTCAAGGTCTGTGTTCTCTTTATTTGCGGTCTCGTTTCGTCGGCCTCTGATGCAATAAATCTTAGCTTTGCTTTCGGCTTCATGGTCCTCTTTGTTACTGTGATAACATGATGGATAAGCATTTAAGGCACTACGAATTATAATGCATTTCTTTTATAGTTATATGGCAAGGTCTTGACAAAGTTTATGATTTTATTTACAACAATCCTTTGTTATGTGTATTACAAAATATTTTAAACAACTACTTAAGTGTTTGAAACTTGAATTAAATTGATTTAAGTGTATTCTAATAAAGGGATCATCGATCACAATGTTGGTACTGTATTAAGATCATGTACATTAGCTATACCTACATGATCGACGATTGAGTTGGCTATATATAGAGGCGCGGTGGGCGAATTGCAAAATGTTTCGCCAAATGCAACGAACCGGTTCCGGTGTTTGTATCGTTGGTGTTACACTAAAGCAGATCGAGCTATGACTTGAATCTTGACAACATGCAGCATGCACTTGCACTTTCGCTCTTTGTGTAGGCATCGACTCCATGCTACAAAATTAAGTGAACTTAAAGTAGAACACGATTATGACAACTGGGAAGTTGGCCGATTTATTCATGTTTCATTGTTTGTGACGATGTAGAAATGGCTTATTACAATATTGCCGCAGCTGCCGTGTCATTAGCCAATGCTACATTTAAGTGGTGACCTATAGCTAAAGTATTATACTACTTTTCATTTACGCATTAACAATATGAGTTGCAAGATTTCAAAGGCAGCAAGATATATATTTACAATGTTTATTTTATTACTTCAATGCAGCTTCTTTGAATTGTGTTTTGTATTCATTATGCATTAGTATCGCGGGGGAGCACGTGCTCGTTTACGGATATGTGCCCACATGATTCAGTGTTTAATTGGTATCAGCACGTGGTTCGAACACGTTTGAGGACCCTCTGAGAACTAGTGCTGAATGCCCACATCTATATTATTAGAATTGTAGGTAATATGCGTGCAAGTCTGTGCGTCCACGTGCGTAAAAGCACGTGTTAATGCATGTTCAACGAGATCTTTAACATTGTGATTGTAGATCACATTTATACCACGTGCAGACAGGAAGTGCAAGTTTTTGTTTTAATTAGTACGCTGCACATTTTTAGAGGATTGTATTTGTTGGATAGATCACACCAACTGTAACTGTTTCGCATAAAGTTTAAATATTGCTTGTAATGATTAAAAAATAGATCGAGCTCACTTTTTAAATTTTTTACTTCCTGACGTTTTAAATGATCAAATTTCTGACCACCATACCTCTATTGCTGAGTCTGCTGTCTAGAGGTGAGAGTAATTAGGTCATTTCTCGAGAACCACCACCGACTGAAGGATTTCACGGACCTATATAATAAAGTGTATGACAAAAGGGATATTAAATCCGTTTTCGTTAAATAAGTCTAACAAAAGTTTTTTTCCCGCGGCCGAAACGCGGGCAATGTCTGGTACATAAATAATTCGCAACCAATTATTAATTACTATTAGTATTATAATCAGTGATATTAACCGTTACACATTCTGATTTTATATTTGACCTTTGTAAAAATAATTTGGAGCAACACGCTGATACAATATAAATTAAACGCATGGACATAACATTCGAGGTAAAATGTTATTGACAACTAATGTTGGTTTGATTAATATTGAAATAACTTTCTAAAGGATATCTTATTCGTTGACAACTTATACTGAGTTGCTGTGGGAACGTGATACAGATCGATATCATATGATTGCCAGCTATCTCTTTATTTTATCTTTTTTGCATTGAACGCATGTATAAAAAACTAGTTGTCTCCCGCAGTTTTACCCGCGTTCCTAGAAAAAATTAGCCTATCTCCCAATCCATCCCAAAGGCTATAGTGTGCCAAATTTCAGCAAGATCGGTCCATCTGTTTTGGAGTCCATAGGGAACATACACACATTCACACATCGATGTGTAACGTAAACTCATCAAAAGATAGGTTCATTATATCGGAGTATGCTGATATAAGCAAGTCAATTTAAGTGAAGTGAATCTAAGTGTGACGAACTAGTTAGCGATATATTTAATAACAGGTGGTGTAGTTGTGAAACATGTTCGCTTTAACAAGGCGGCATAGTTATGCAACAGCGGTAATCTTAACGAATCAACAGTCAATGCATGTGTTGCGTGCCCATAACGGTTTCATTTTAATCACGGAAATCAGACAACATGCTAGTGAGTACCCTTACGGTGACAAGTGTTAGGTACCCAAAGCCGAGAGCGTCGTGTGTTTTGACCTCATCTTATTTTTTTTTTCTTACGAAGCGCTGTCACACTGCGAACCGTGACAAGAAGTAAAACAACCTCTTAACAAAGTCGTTGAATTTTTTTGTATTAGTTCGCATAATTAGTACCACGTAATACTTATTTATTTTGTGCGTTAATCTCATTTTCCAGCACGATATGCTACATTGTATAAAGATTTGCATGCAAAATTGTTAACCCGTTGAAGATCTATGTTGTCTTACAACTTTCATCATCTCAAACAATGGATGCTACACTTACTATGATAATCAGTTAACGACAAACTAGACTGTTCTCCTTAAGAAGAGAAAGCGTACATTCCTGTTGCATGGCACTTCTCGGAATACCTAAAGGTGTTGCAAATGTCACAATGGCTAACGGACTTCATGGCACTTCGGGCACTGTTTCGATATTCTTAATTTCATGTCTACCTCCGGTTATAGGTACTATGTTCTCATAACTCATGTAAATCTTAATAAGCATTGCGATGGTACTGAGTCCATGTTACAAACGTAACGGTAAAAATATTCAAAACATTCTGATTTTTCGTCTCGATGTCGGTTCACTGATAATGTCAATCATTTATTATTAATGTAAGTGGGCATTTGGGTTTCATTAAAATTCAAGATGTAAAAATGCATTATGCTAAAGAGCATGTTTATCTTTTCACGCGGTCAAAAATTTTGAAATATGTAATGTGTGCTTGTAAATAATCAAAGTTTTGGTTGGACCAGAGTGACAACAGTGAGACGTGCTATTGAACGTCCAATTATCATATTTTATACGCGATTGCATGAGGACGCGCCGCAATATAACTCATTGTTCACGCTGGTCACAAACACTGACATGATGCTTATGGACGTCCTTGAACTCAATTGGCTGTATTTATGAACCTAACGGGAATCGTGTCAATGCAAATGGCTATGGAAGCTGTTTGACTACTGACTGACAATACGAGGCTGCCTGACGTACGCTCTCATATTTTAACGAGATAAATCAAACCTATTTCTATTTATATCTTTTATTTTAATGAGACTTATATAATTTTATTCATAATTTATCCTCTTGGTATTGGTAGGTACTATCAATAAAGGTATTACATAACGCTAGAAATAATAAACTTCAATCCATAGAAATACACACGCATTAAAAACAACGAAAAAACTCGACTAACGATAGTCGAGTCAATATTTTATAGATTTTATATTGAACTTTGTTTAACATTTAAACTGAAGACGTTCCGGAATCTATTTATGGTGATTATATAATTAATGGTTGTAGGCTTCTTCCCTGTATGATTCGATCATCGTATTGCATTTGTTAGAGTGATTTGCTGTCTATGCGAGTGGGATATTACTGTTGAAAAAGTGACCATGAAATAGGTTACATAGCCGGATTCTTCTCCTGTATTCACGTTTTGTGATGACATCATTGGCTGACGTCTACAATTTGCTGTTATACAGTGTTACGTGAATGCAATCGTGTTTGAATGAGCTACTTTTTTATAGCACGATACAACAATTGAGTTCGTCATTCCTAGTTAGTACCTGTACCTACCTACTTACTAGTTATTTCCAAATATAGAGCATATATACAGGGTTATTCATTGTATATCATACTACAGCAATATGTTTGTTCAGTATCATCCAGTAGTATCTATAGGTGGGTATTTTTACAGTTTTAATTTGTGATCAAAGTTTTATGTTTTCACTATGTTTATTGTATTTATTTTTCTTTACAATAACTTGTTTTCTTGATTATGAGGCATAATGTGATACCTTATTTTCACCTTAATTTTTTCTATGATTTCGATTATGAATCATGTATTTTTCATTCTAAATTTATATATCATAGCTTGGTCTGATAGTTGGTAAATCCCAAATTAAATAAGTTAGGTACAAAAGGCTCGTGTTCAGTTTAGTTACCGGATTTTATTCAATGATGCATCACCTTGAAGACTTGTGGTCTTTGAATAATAGCACGCAACAACCGCTTCCTGGCTATCATGGTAACTGAACGACAAATATAAGATCGTCCACTGTTACTTGTGTCAATTGAGATTAAGGTCACTATTGTTCAAAATAATGAAAAACAACAACGATACAGCGGCGTGTAATAAGGGAATTGTTTATTTCCCGGAAATCAAGATTTACTGACATTTATATGTATTGTTATGATTTGCTATAACATAAATTTAAGCAGTTTTTACCATACGATATCAGTCTGTGCTCATTTATAACAATAATGTAGATCAAGAGGTTAAGTATTTTCTCAATAGTGAGACTTTCATACATACGATTAATGTGGGAAACCCCTAGACCGAGTTTAGCTGGCCAAAAACGGTGTCTCTAACGTTACAAGCGAAATTAATAATATAATAAATTTTCCCATCCTGGTCACAATCATAAGACCGGTCTTTTGTAATGCTGCAACAAAGACGCGTTTTGATTCGGAACCCGAGATTAAAATCGTTATAAAATTTTAGAGTACATTTTTATTAATATTTACTTAATTTAAGTAGTGAATGAATCAGGGAAAATTGTTCATTAAATATGTCACGCTCTTGTAGAATGAGGTAAACCGAACGACCTTTACTTGATCTGTCAGTCGGGTGAAGATCATTTGTGGCGCGAAAAAAATTGTTTACCGTGTATTTCGTAATTTGAAACATGTTTGGCTGAGATGTCATCACTGTATCATGAAGAAATATAGTACATTGGTAAGTTATTACAAACAAGTTAACACTTGTGAGACGACTGTCATTTGCCTGCCCTGTATAGATTTGGCAGATTTTTTTCAGCCAGCCTCTTTGGCTTTTTGGAAATCTAATACAAGCCTTTGCCCTAGAATAGAATAAAAGTAAAATTTAATTTATTCGACTTCGTCAGAAGTTTAATTTATTTACAGGAAACATTTCCTATCAGTTAACTTTTCTTTGTAATCATTTAAAAAAATTGGACACTTTATCTACATCTTTATAATTCATTCATTTGACGAAATAAAAAAAGAAGATTTATATTGTTATCAATTACTCACATCAAACATTACTTCTGATCTTTAGATCCGTTTGTCCGTGGAAAATCCGAAGTTGACAAGCTTATAGATGTGTTTAAGCTAGTAGGATGTTATTTTTAGATAGATGTTCTTATACGGAATTCCGTGTCATTGACTTGGAAATGTTTGCAATCAGTTACATTAAAATCGAACCAGTGCAAGTTGGAATGGCGACCAAAGGGTTTCGTACATTAATAATAAAACCAACTATGATCTGTGCACAATAAGATCTATTTTGATTTGCCAATTTATTTTGGTATACTTCAGTTTTGTAGGAAAAAAAACTGAAGTATACAAAAATATACTGGGCTGATCAAGTTTCAAGACGAACAGATAAATGCCATAAATATTATTTGCAAACCATTTCGATTAAACTAGCTTTCCATTGCGGGCATTTTTTAGTGTTGCATAAATAACTAAATCATAATAATATAAAATCGACATTAAAATCTATCCATCCGGAGAGGTATGAAGCTACAGATAGACAAACCGATAAATTATACGTCTAACTTAAACACGCCTCGTTTTTGACGTGCGGAGTTTATAATATTTTGGTATCGTAAACTCTTAAAAGGGGCCACCAAAGTAGCTTTTTATAACAAAATGGTTGTAGTTCCTTTATAAGGATTCAAGAATTGTCGCCCAGCCGACTGACCTGACCTACTTCTCCATTAAGTTGCAACTTTATGATATCAATATGACGTTTAAGCAATGTAATATTGACTGTGACGCAATTGAGATGACTTAGAAATACTGCTGATTTGGCCCACGTACCGGTTTATTTGCCTTTATCTTATTAAATAATGGAATATCTGTGATTATCTGATCATTTATTTCTATCAATTTCGTTTTTACATACGTATATTTAATTGTATTCATTTATAAGATATTTATTTCGAACCTCGTCTATATTATGCACATTATTTGTTATGTTTTTAATTCTGAATAAAGGAAGGAAATTATAATTTGCTTAAATATTTTAATGTTGTCCACAAAATTTATTTATTAGTTGTTGTGCAAACAATTTGACCGTGACTTCCAATACTACTTAAACTATAGAATTTTCATTAATTTGCCATTGACACTGATAGCGTATAAAATTGTCATATCGGAAATTTCCGCATCACATATTATTTATAAATTATAATACTAATAACAATTCCTATTTTTTGTCAGAACCAAAAAATCGAGAAACATTTATTAACAAATAATACGTTTCGTTACCAAATCTGAATATTTGTTAGTCTAAAACAAGTTACTACCTATTAAAAGTGATAGTACTGCAGACAATATAGGTACATTGACACGTTTCAACTGACTTCGCCAAGTAAAAAGATAAAGTACAGTGATCCTTTACGAAACCTCTTTCTCACATCCTTTTATCGGTTCAACAGTTTGAATGAATGCACCGCAGCCGTCCGGACTGGCTGGATGCTCGCTAAGTCCGGGTGTTGTGAAATGTGAAGGCCGTGAGTCGAGGGCAATTTTAGTTGTCAGTCCCTGTAACATTTACCTCGGACTAATAGCATTCGCCCCGACTCACGTAGCCTCAGCTGCTTTCGAACTAAGCTGTTTTTTAACAACTCCATAATGCTGAAGGTTGTATGTAACTCATCATTATTCTACTATTCGTTGAACAGTCTACTATGATTATTTCAGTGGATTTTAAAATATGAATTTGTATGTAACTTTAAACAGCGCGTTCCTGTTAGATTGTGACGTAAATATTATTAATTTGTTGTGTTTATCGATTTATCATTTGGCTTGGTGGTTAGAGATCCTAACTACCATGCCGCAGGTCGTGGGTTCGATTCCCACTCACCCAAACATATGTTAACTTGAACATGTCTGTTTTTTCTTTGTCTGTAGTAGTAGTGTATCTAGTATATCAGTTATTTAGTTGCCAAGAAGTAAATTTAGCTTAGTTTGGGACCAGATGACCACAGTCTGTAAAGAATGTCCCAGGATATTTATTTGATTATTTAAGTAGTTTTACCAACCCTCCCTCTACTTCGCATTCTTCTAACCTAATTACAATGAATTATCAAAACATACGGAAGGGATGCCTGAGACCACCCTTCCGTGTATTTAACCTTCTGACATTAACATAAATACTATGTCAGAGTTGTTCAAGAGTTGCGCAGCTAGTAGACGTACGTAATACAAACATGATTATCCAATTTTTTTATGTTTACGTCTCAATTGAAAAGCATGCTCGCAGTTAGTTAGTTTACCTAGTCGTTAGGTAAGAAATAATTTTACACATGATTTGTCCATGCATGCATTGTTAGAAAAGCGGTTATAACGATATAAGTGGAAACAAGGTACCGTCCTTATAGAAAAAACTATCACCCTTATTTACCCTCTAAGGAAAGGTACAAATATTATCCTATATGTTGATTCTGCACATTGCTTTGTGTTCGGCAAATTTAATTACGTAAAACTTTATGATCAAAACATTCACATGAATAAGAATTAGACCAAATACCAATTTTCATGAATTTATTTCCAAAAATGTTGAATTTTTTATACAAACATATACCCAATGGTACCCCGTTAAGGTTTCATATTCGGAACATTCTTAAAACCTCTATTTATACCAAGTTCGTGTTTCTATGACCAGCGGTTAAGGTTCTACGTTGATCTCCCCAGCCAATCAAAAGATAATAGATAGACAGCTCAAAATAAAAAGCAGAAAAAAATTTAGTGATATGCTAATAAGTATCAAAAATTTTATCATATAAAAATTAATTAAAATGAAACTGGCGGCTACTTAGCCCAAAGAATAAGCCTCGCAGTACAGCGAGGCAATGCCGCAACATTCTTGGTACTCTGCCACCAGGGGAGGAGTTAGGGGAGGTTTTTTTATTTATAATACAATAATTATAATTAGGTTAAACTCTTGTTTACTTTTAAATTGTTATTATTATTGTATTATTTATTGGTACCTATTAAAAAGAAACTAATTTAAGAAAACAATATGATTTCATCAACAAAATATTTAAGAATATTTTACTATTTATTTTAGGACGTGTTTGTATCTAAAAATATGTGACATTGATTGAACCTTCCGGCTGCCTCTACCTTTGAACTCTAACCGTTTTAAAATAACTACTGTGTCTAAAGTAACACAATGACATCGAGCCACCGTGACACCGAATGATAACTAACTTTGGAGTAAACTTAAACATTGTGCATTCTCCCAAGCTTAATGTAACTTAATAATTATTATTACATTTACGTAGATATAACATTACCTAATTTAAACAAGATGTGTAAAGAGAAGTGAAAGTCATGCGAGTGAGCGAAACGAGCAAGCCGCGGCATGGTCCACCAAAGCCCTGAAATTTACATAGACATTCCTTTCTTCCTCATGGTAGAAGACTTCTATACACCTGTACTTTATATACTTTTGATCTAAATGACTAACTTATTTATTCTATCCGTATTTATTTAAAAAAAATCAGCATTTTGATTATGTACCCGGGTATTGTTATCACTAATTAATAAGGAAATTGCTTATTGTTATGTATATGTTGTGTCAGTTACCAGTTTTGCTATTAATTATGAATGTCGAATATTATTATATTATGTACGCTAATCTAATTCATTATCTAATACCAAAAAATGTTTCGTTTTTATGACGATTGAAATAATATTCGATTCGAATACGATGATTTATAATTTTGATTAAAAAGGTTCTGATCTTAGTGTTATATTAGGTACCAATGTGCAAGGTCACAGGACATGATATTTGATTCGAACTTGCGGACAATCTTTCATTGTGATGAGGAATTTTTAAATAATAAAAATGATCATTATAGATGAAAATAGAGAACCAATAAAAAAACAATTAAACCTGAAATATTTCGATCGAGAAAACCTCAGACAAAAAAAAAATGGTCACGAGGTTGTTTAAAATCGCATCGGTTATTAATGCGGATCTTGATCATCTATACCGGCGTCGGTGGTTTTTTTTAACCACATTCCCGCATATACATGACTGCTTTTACAGAATTGTATTAGTTACTACGGATGATTATAATCTCTTCCATATTTAACTTAAATAATTATCGTTGTTTGGTGTCTACTGTTGGTGATTACAATTTGCATATTATGCATTGTGATTGTAGTATCGAGAATACACAAACAAATTGCCAAGATTTATTTATTAAGATGCCTTTCATAAATCATTTTTGACATCATGTTAAATGGAACGATTCGGATGGAATTGGCTGTCGTTTCATACTAAGGTTATGTTGAGGCAAAGCGAACAACATATTCCCTGATGTTGCAATCGAACCCAAAACCAGTCGGTTTGAGGCATTCGAGACTAAATAGCTGCAAAGCAGTTTATTACCCTTAAAATATTTCCTAAATATTTTCTGAACAATAAATTAATACAAGCATAATATTAAATAACTGATAATAAATAGTCGTGGATGATTTTACTAACACTATAAATAAGAAAGTTTGTATGTTTTTGTTTGTTACTCAATCACCCAAAAACGGCTTAACGGATTTGGATGAAATTTGGCACACATGTAGTATCTAACCTGGATTACCACATAGGATACTTTAAATCCAAACACTATGGATCTTATCCATCGGGAACGCAGGTGAAACCGCAGGGTGGAAGCTAGTATCTAATAAATAAACCCCGCTTATATTGTTTTCTTTATGCATTTTTAATGAGTTGCATTACTTACCGAGCTTTTGCTTTCCATTATTGATGGATTACCACCTCCACTCTTATCGTAGTTTTCTAATAAGCTGCACACTATAATTACGTCACTGAACACTGCAATCACACGGTCCACATGTCTGTCAGAGTTGTTCGGTTCTTCAGCGTTATCGAGTTGTGTCTCTCTCGCCCTCTCCGTGTGGCCGGCGTCGTGGGACGCGCCTGCTCCAAGCGGCAAAGCGACTAGAGTCGTACTGAGTGTGTCGCAACAATCACCAAGGTTTATATATGAGGTTGCACGCTGACGTTTTTTGTATTAACAAAATTAGCAATAAATGTCAATAATATGAAATTTGACTCAGTTTTTGTGTATAGTGCTAATAAATTTTAATATTTGATGGTTTTACCCCTGTTTACACTTCATATTTTGCCAATCAAAATTGTGTAAAATACATCAAAACACATGTAGACTATATTTTTTACTATTTAATAATGTCTTTTTTATTCTGTTTTGGCATTATTATTATTTTCATGATAATATTGCGTTCCTCTCTTATTTATGAGTATCTTATTTGTCCCAGTAACCGTGGTCCCACCGGTGGACCGAAGAGTATATGATAACACACAAAACAATAACAACGATAGATCCCAAAAAAGACAAATAAGAGAATTTCTTAGACTAACATTACACTCAAGTGTTTAAATTTGAGATCCATATTTGAGCAAATAATAGTTTTAAAACAAAGAAAATTAAACATAGTCATTTCGACAACACCAACGAACCATAACGATTTGTGTGGGACTAAATACAAGACTGTCCGCAGCCTGGTGTCCACAGGAAAATAGTAAAGAAGCAATACAGTAGCTGAGTCACGTTGCATATTTTGTCGTGATACGTCTCCCTTTGCAGTCGCCAGATATTGCACAAGCGCACGCGAGGACGAGCTGTCCGCGCTCGGAATAACATTACGGGATACATGCTACCTTGAAATTCGGAATTAACGACGACTGTATGCACCGGATATTGTTAAAAATTTATTGGAAATTTTGATCACGTTTTGAGTCATAGTACTTTCTGCAATTTATTATTACTTCTTCTGTATTTGTTTTATTATTGTTTGTAACAGTGAAAATTGAAGAAGACAAGGTTGTTCGGCTGCGGATGATTTAATACACTAACCGCAGAATTATCTTGGAAATCCCTATTAGAATATTTGGTGTTGATTATAGAATTAAGAGAAATTTACCTAAGTCCAAACCAAAAGATTTTTTTTTAAATTTAGCTGTAGGTACTTAATTGCTGAATTTAAAATGCTCTGTAGATTGTTGCATTAGCATTTCATTTGTTATTTCCTACGTATGTCAGATTTCTTTATTTTTTACATCATCATTTCTAGAGTAGTAGAGCTCTTAGTGCAGAGTTCGTCCGGGGAAGTACTACCACCTTACCCATTTCTGCCGTGAAGCAGTAGTGCACTTGTATTACTGTGTTTCGGTTAGAAAGGTAAGGGGGCCGGTGAAATTACAGGCACATGAGACTTAACAACTTCATGTCTCAGGGTCGACAACGCATTGGCGATGCCCCAAGTATTGCAAATGTCCATAGGCGGCGGTGACCACTTACCATCAGGTGGACCGTCTGCTTGTTTGTCGGACCAAGTGGAAATCTTAATTATGATGATTTTGTTTACTACTTTACGGACAATACCATAAATCTGAGGACCTCAGGTTCCATTAGAACGTGTCCGTAATCGGCGTATAATCGTGTGAAGGTATTATAACACCACGCTATTGAGCGCAGTTACCACAAGGTTCTTATAAGAAGTTATTCGTTGAAGTAACAAAAGATTGAAGGCTTGCTTAATTTCTCAGTCGCACGCACGATTCAAGCTAATTGGAATGCAATTATATCATCAACTTCGCTATATCATTACCCAATTATCATTCACTTTAAAATATGCATCCACCCACTTTTTGTCAAGTTGTAACGTTCGTGCATTATAAAAACACCCTAATACAGTGTAAACTCTTTATAACGAAACTCAAGGGACTGAGCATTTTTTGTCGTTATAGAGAGTTATCGTTATATGGAGTGAACAAAAAAAAACAAAACAAAGTGAACAAACCAACCAACTTGGGCTCACTTCAACGTTATAGGGAGTTTATCGTTATAAAGGATAACGTTATAAAGAGTTTACACTGTACTTTACTACCTACTACTTGTATATTTGAAATATCCTGGAACTATGGCGTCAGCCAACAGTCGTTCACAGTTCACACAAAGTTGGAACATCCGTCTATTCGTAACAGAAATAAACAATTTTATTAGATCCGTCTCACTTCCAACAATACAAAAAACTGGTCAAGTGTGTGTCAAACTATAGTGTGTTGGATTTCGTGCTATGTTTTAAGTAGAAGGTTATTACACTACACTTATTTATTGTGTACATAACATTTTGTAATGTATAACTATGCAATTAAGTTATAATTTGTGGTCGCCGAGCTCAAACTGAAAATTGCTAAATGTTTTTTTTTTAACTATCGTATCGTGTTTAACTAAAGGACCAACACATCGAGCCGAGTAAGCGCCTAAAGATGTTAACCTATAAAAATGCGATACAATTTATCTTACGATAATTTATCATAAAATCTTTAAAGACAAACAGATAATCGGTAATTGAATATAGGGCGGATCCCAGACTGTAGCATTATGAGCTATATTGTTCGCCACATCGAGGACACCATTTCACACTGTGACACCACATCTGAGATCCATTGGAGAAAAAAATATTCACGATTAAAGTTAAAAAATATATTCGACTTACTAACATCCACCTTGCAATTTCATTCACGCACCTAACGTTTTCACAGTGTATGGAGGATTTTACAGGTGAATAGGTCAAAATAATAAGGGTTCCTTTTCGAAGTCGATAAAAAAGGATTTCACGCAATAGAAAACCAACATAATTTCTGTGTCTATGACTGGTCAACATTTTAGTAGAAATTTCAAAAACCTTAAATATTTTAGCAATAACTGAAGAACTATGTAGTAGAATTTCATACAAAGCCTGTTGATATGACATACTTGCCGTTGTTACCGTACCTATGTTGTACAACTTTCAGATTTCCCCATTTCAGACGCGCATTTCAAATGATTTTAAAATATTAATTTTCTTTAGGTGGTGCCAGTTTTACAATTGAACCAGATTTTAGCATTTAGGTATAGTTGCTGAGGTAACAGACAAAACAGTGGAGTTTAATATGGGTTTGTACATAACGATTTCGTTACGGAATCACGCATTAGGAATTATTTTTAAAGGTACATGCGTTAAAACTGAATGTAAATAAAATGTCAACAACTTGTTGTCTTTTGTACTTTGTATTTAATTTCTATACTGTTAACATTGAAATATAAAAAAAATAGCGCTTAATCATTTTATTATGCATCGTCTTTGCATACCTGAATACTGATCATGGTCACGCAATGATTATGTTGTTTATTTTGGTAATATTAATAGTCTACATTACTAATTATTCTCTATCAGCGTAGACTTTATTATTGAAATTATGTCTTTATTATCAAGGGCATAGTGCCTATTCAATAATCAGCATAATTAAATTTTAAAATATTGTTCTGCTTCTCCATTTTGACAGAATAGAGTTTCATAATGATTCTACCTATGTGAAATTTAAAAAGAAAATTGGATCCTTATCATTTAAATTAACCTAGCTAATAAAAAGATAGCTATAAAATAGGTTTATGCACAGTATTTCATCTAAATTGTACACTGGTTCTTGCCCTCAATATATCATATGTAGTTAATTCTATCTCTCAAAGGTTTGCTGGTAGAAAACTCAATTTAGAGTTAAGCTCGCCTTTGTACATGACATTTCTTATGTAAGTTTTAAATGTAAATTATTGGTGTACAATAAGGTATAATAATAATAAAAGCTATGTATCTATTTTTTATATTGACAGGCACTAGTTGTGATTTAACAAAAATATCGGAAACATACAATGCAAGATATAATGTTACTCAAATTGAAATTTGTTCGCTCAAATAATTATATCATATTCTATTTATTTTTTATAAATGCTGGGTAAATTTAATTGGTGTTTAATATATTCATAAGCCTTCGTCATATTTTGTTCGTAACAAAAAGATGTACAATTAATATGAATACATGACTTACATCTAAAAGTGGGTGCATTGTTATGTCACGAGCTGGTGGTGGTGAAAAATTACACCTAATTTAGTTTATATGTCATTTTCTTCGGACCTTGTCACTCGTTTTCACTCGTTTAGTATTTCATTAACCAGTGGTCATTATTTTATTATCTTCATTCGTCTAGTCTTGAGATCATGTTATAAAGAAATCACTGGTATGTGGAAGTCCATTCCAGTCTGGGTTTCAAACGCAACACGCTACATCGAACGAACGCCATAGAGATTTGCGATAAACACGCAGATTCAAGTCCAAATCTAAGTCATAACCGAGAAAACGAATCAATAGGAATCCAATAACCATCTTATAGCAAATTTTGGGGTCGTGTTAATGACTCATAGCATTGTATTTGTTTGGTTATATTAATATTCGGGTATGTTCATGTTCATCGTCCTTGCCGGGAATGCGAGGTTATCACGCCTTCGATCGAAGAACGCGTTCTTGATGGCGGTCCTCTTGTGAAACATAATTATTGTTGTTTAAGTATCGTTCATTCCGTATTCTATGCATGTCATTATGATGTCAGTACCGGCCCGCACCTTGTCCTGTTCTCGACTTATGATTAGCGTAGTCTATACTCTATTTAAATACTAACCTAGGTAATGAAATGCTATTGATGTCAAATATGTTTATTTTTTTATTGGGTCTACCTTGTCTCGTTACCTTTTTTTTATTAACTAACCTTCCTAAAACGTTAATAACATAATGATTGTGAAACAAACCTTTTATTACAATTATAGTTTTGTATACGTTAAACCGTTTTGTTGTCAGAGCCTTTCATGATAATGATGGTCATCATCATAAAAATAAATTATTAATCGTGATGAGCTTTTATTTGAAAGACTCGTTTTATTATTTTTAATGTCAAAGGCAAGTCATTACAGACAGTGTAATTATTTTAAGGAAATAAATGATTAAAGAATTGTGACGTAATATCACTCAAGCAAACAGTAATAAAATTTTGTTGAATGAACTTTTAACCTTTTATACCTTTTCCTTTACCTTTATAAAATTCTTGTTCATTCCATAATATCGTATCCGTCTACGCAAATATCCAATTTATGATGTAAATGTCTTGGTATACATTATTACTTGGCATCCTGCACTACACTAGACAGACATTTTTTCCGCGTAAATTATCTTTGTTTCCAATTTAAATAAAATGCTTCTTGTGTTGATAGTTGCGAGTACCACTGCGACAGACACTGCGGCCTCGTGATCTGACAGTCGTGATCAGCAAGCGACACCTGAAGGTCGGCATCAAAGGCCAGCCTCTCATCATCGACGGTGAGCTCGATGCAGACGTCAAGATCGAGGAGTCCACGTGGGTACTGCAGGATGGGCGCAATTTACTTGTCAACTTAGAAAAGGTACATCGAAGGGTTTTTGAAATCATTCTAATATTATAATTCCTTAAGAATTTGTGTGACTTTGTGACTTAGCTCTGTTACAGCCGAAACTGGTTCTGATGATATTTTGCAAAAGATATTGTTACACGAAGTCATGGAATAGGACATAAAAATTTATTGCGAGACTGAAACAACTGGGCGGACGCTAGTTATCAAACTAAAGCATGTTTGTCTAAACTTGAGATACCATATTGAGAATGTTATAAAAAGGAATATTTAATAAAGAGTGGACGTAACAATTAACTGAGCAAAGTGTTAAATCTTTCATAAGGCCACTTATTTCTCATACAAGCAAACCATATAATATAAGCAAAAAGTTACAAGCAAATATCTAAATGTTTTTGTTGTAAAATGACATACATAAACCTTGTAACACTTCAAAAATTGTTAACTGCAATTATTTTTAATGTAACTTCATTATAACATGAAATGATGATTTTTTGTGCATACTCATTTGATGTAATCATCAGTTTTATAATAGCTCGCTGTGTTTCTTTCGCTTAGGTGAACAAAATGAATTGGTGGGGCAGGCTAGTCACCACGGATCCAGAAATATCAACGAGGAAAATCAACCCAGGTATGTAGAATTAGTTACGCGTATTTATACAACTTTCCTTATAGCGAGGCCGCTTCAATGTTATTTATTCAGATTGGAACTATGTTAGCGATAACATAAGATTATAGTTAGTCCAATAAAAAAATCCCTTTCGACGTTTATGAACGTAATAGAAATGTTGATTTTTGATATATGATTAGGTTCATCTATTTATTCAATGGTTCATTGTATTATATTTTTGGATATAAGTTAGCCATAGTCCTTGAACCAAGAGATATGTCGATTATAGTATGTTGTGGGGATGCTAAGCCACGCGCAGTTTAGAGTTCCGTAGTTAGGAAACGTACCCATACTACGTGAACATTCTCTTAAAAAAAATTTTTCCCTGACCAGAATTAGAAATGCATATTTAAATCGATAGATTAGGTGTTTATGGTGCCGCGATGAGAAATTAGAAATGCCTTTCATTTTTAATAATGGTGGCTATAGAAGATCAAACATTGGAAATAATCATGAGGGATGGCCCCTAGATCATATTATTATATTGAATTCTGTGGTTAATGCTAATTGTGGTTGACAGGCCAGTTGGCTTGGTGGTTAACGCTCTGACTGCCAAACCTAAGGTCGCGGGTTCGATTCCCACCCAGGACATACATTTGTGTGCATGAACATGTCTGTTTGTTCTGTGTCTGGGTGTAAATATCTATAGATATTATAAGTATGTAATTAAAAAAAAATAGTAGTATATGTAGTATATCAGTTATCTGGTTTCCATAGGTCAAGCTCTGCTTAGTTTGGGACCAGATGGCCGTGTGTAAAAAGAATGTCCCAGGATATTTATTATTATTTATTTATTAATACGCGTTTTGTGGTTATATTCATTGTCATACTAATAAGCACAATATTTTATTTTTATCAATAAAAGTGCTAGTCCTATCAACAGTAGAGTATTGTTTATAAAACTACTTCGCTTCATTTCAAAGTTTTATTATTGCTTTGTTGATTGGATTAGGATTCGCCCCATTCATGTTAAAAACAAATATTGTGCGTATAAGTATGCGAATTAGAGTATCGATTATAAAACTACTTCGTTTCGTACAAATAAAAGTCTACTTTAATGTGAATAAACTTTTGACGAAGCTTATTTTAAGTTTAATAAAGTTAATATATTTATTCACGATTCCATTTATTTTTCAGAGCCATCAAAGCTATCGGACCTGGATGGTGAAACTAGAGGATTAGTAGAAAAGATGATGTATGATCAAAGACAGAAAGAACAGGGTCTACCTACCAGCGATGAACAAAAGAAACAAGATGTGCTTAAAAAGTAAGTTACGTATTTTACTATAAACGAAATCGTCGTCTCCGTACATGGCGGCTATCGATATTTTGACTATAAAATAATTATTCTATATATTTTTTTCTAGTTAACAAATAAATTAAATAAACTGTGTAGATAATAAAATTTACTTGTTAGTTTATGCACACTTGGTATAGCTTGAGATTAGAAGGATAATATACTATCCTTATTTTATTATGATAATAATTAAACAATATTTTAGATAAAAATAATTAACTAAATTTATTATTTTACAGGTTTATGGAACAACACCCTGAAATGGATTTCTCTAAGTGCAAGTTCAATTAAATTAGCGATAAAAAAACGCAACTTTCTGGTGTCTATTCCGAGCGCTAATGTTTTATTTAGAAGCAAATTACGTTTAAGTCACTGTTTGTGTGGGAATTTAAGATTGTATGTGAATTATTCTTTATTGATTTCACAAACTGCACTCAAAATTATGTAAGAACCTAATGAATGCATGGTTGAGTTAATAAATAATATTATGTAAACAGTTTATTGCTTTTTTAGTTTCTTGAATTAACGATGGTGTTATTATTCATTATCAACGGCCACCGCCGTGTTCTGATTTTTTTTTAAAAAGAATGCGATGAGCAGGTCTTCGATTCTGTGAGGAAAATGACACAAGCTCGAGGATGTTTCGTCGCGGCCTCTATTCTCTGCCTCTTTCGCGATTTCTTCTATACATTTATATCCGGGGCTTTCCTTTTCACCACTGGATGTAAAATATAGTGATGGGCAAGGCATGAGGAAAACAACCAGACAAAAAACTCTTTGTGGGTGTGTGTACCTACTTGTTAATTATAAGCAAACTGCTGTCCAATTTTAGGAAAGACGGTAAATAGGTACACAAAATGATGCATAAGTACCCTACGAATACTTATCGTCCCATAATCATTATTACAAATTATATGATTCCGATTTATTGCAGATTCCGTATATTGTCAATTTTGCAAAATAATATGTAGGCAACAAAAATAATAAATCTGGTCCGAATCAAGATTATATTTTTATTTAAAGAATTTTATCTCGATATGATTCTCGTTATTTATACTTACACTAGCTGTCCCGACAGACGTCCTGTCAAAATAAGTCCATACAAAAGTACCATAAATGAAAACAATGCAGGAATTCGATCACAGCGCCATCTACCGGGTCCGAGTTCTGTATGTAGTAACATACACACGGACAGAGGAATTATATTTATTAAAATATTTACGTTGTTGTTATAGTTACCGTCACAACTAAACGTTTTTACGCTTATTTGTAGCTTATTTGGTCAAGTTACGAGCAATAAGTCAATGCCAGAAATCCTAGACACTGGCAAAAGAAATTTAGAAATAATGCACATACATTTTAAGTATTTTGTAAGTGTTAAACATTAGAAAAAAAGAATAACCCAAAGTCTGATTAGAAAAAAAGTTACCGTGTTGAGTTTTATGCCGGTTCTTCTCAGTCTGAGAGGGGAAAAGGGTTGACTTCCGAATCGCTGCTAGCTTCAGTTACTTTGACTTTCATAAGTGCTCCGTGGGCCGAATCGAAATAAATGGTCTTAAATATATTCTAAGTGAAGACTTATTTAGCACCGTTGTGACTTGAGACCCGATGAAACGTAGTACAGTAAAAAAAGACAAACATCTTACATTTAACCTGCGAGAGAATGAGATTGGTAGACGTATAGTTTATCTTTGAAGCCCCTTATACTCAAGAATAGCAATGTTTCTTTTTTAAGTGAGTTAATTGAGATTGAGTAGGCGCGAACACTCTGTACGCGATAATATGAAATCGTTAACTCTTGATTATCCAATTTTAAAGATTTCTACCTTCGAAAGGACACATCGTTGTTTTAGTCAGATTAGTTAGACGGATATTCAAAATAAAATATAAATACCACTGTAGTAGGAAGTATTCCCATCCTTTGACATTTTGTGCTGGGGATATGAAAACGGACGCTTGCAAGGTACTTTTTAGTTTTTATCATTCCAGTATGGGTAACAATTATAGGTTTAAACTAATCATTCATAAATAGTGTTAATCAAAACTGCTTATTATTATTTTCGTATTGAGGGAACACTGAAATGAGTAATTCCATAGCAGTCGAGAGCAGCAGGGTTTTGTATTTCTACAGTATCACTATCAGCCCCCTTATTCAGCTAATACAAACTTCGTCGGGGAGCCGCTTCACGGAGGCCTCGGAGAGCTTACCTCTCACGTGATTAGTAGTATTAGCGTAGTAAGCGACATATATAGAGCATAGAGGCTGCGACGAATCATCCTCGAGTTAAGCGTCATTTTCCTTACAACATCGAGCCCCTGTATCATTACATACATACATAGTATAATAAATATTGAAGTACCATCGTGATTTGAATCTTAATGTAACGGCGACTCTAAAAAGTGTCAAACATTTATACATAGTCATTATATAGGATTAAGTCTGCGAGAGAATGAGATAGCGCATTAACGCTAAAGCTACCGAACATACTGCAACTGCGTAAGAGTGTAAGAGCCACCAGAGGCTAACATTTTAGTCCGATACAAAAAAAAATAGGATGCAACTTGGCACATAGATGGAGCATGCCCAGGAATAATATATTAAATCGGCATGTTTTTATCCTGGGAAAAGGTTACACCTTCAGGAATATATATAACAATAGCTAGTAAACCATTTAATTATCCCACTCCTGATACATTCGTCTCATTCTCTCGCTGGTTTGTCTCTGAAGGTTTTCCTTCTATCGCATATGATTCCGTGTGAACCACATAAATGTTTTATTTTTTGTAGTTAGCATTAGAGGACAAATAACGTAGGTACCTAGCCAGAATATACTTATGGAACATTTACCTAAATGTACCCATATATAAACCATGTACAAATAATTATAAAAAATAACAGCTCCTATTATTGCTCTTTTATCTTAAAATCTTATATTGACTAGGTTGTAAATGATAAATTATATTTAAAAATATATAAATATACTCAAGTTTTACTATTGTAAAAGAATTATTTTTACCTCTGCTACCTTGTCAGCGAAAATAAACAATTATTTTTGGTGCTTACTATTAAAGTAAAATAAACACTGTTGGAACTTGTGACGAATGTTTTATTTTACAATAGAAATTAAAAAGAATATTGAATTAATAACATGACACAAAATAACTAAAAACTGTCGCTATGGAGACTGATGATACAGTCCTCCTCTCATCCACTCCTCTTATAGGAACTGAGGCCAAGAGTTTTAGTTAGCTTTTTTAGCCTAGGCGCATATAAAGGCTTTGTGAGACAATCACCCAGTTATAATCAGATAATGTAAAGTCTTTTAATTAAATAAGGCCCCCCACGCAACGCCCTGATCCCGAGGTTCGAGCCCCACAGGGGGCACCCTCAGTGTGCTTGTTGCTTGTGTATTTTCGGTTGAGCGCCCTAAGCGCTCACCCAAATTGTCCGCGTAAGGGTGTCAGAGCCACATGAGGCTAACACGTTCGTCCTTAAAAAAAAAATCTCCCAGTTGGTCCTCAGTTGTTACTCGCTTAACCTCAAGCGTGCCAACTGCCACACACTCTCTTACATAGATATACCTGCGTTGTATGTGCTTGGTCCGGGTATATTGGTCGTACGGGGGATTGTACGCTAGCTTTATCGTTGACTCGTTGTCAATGCAAAGAAGTGGTGGCTTTTCAGTTTTTGTGATTTCCTCCAACATCTGTTGTAGTATAGCCATATCATTTCCCGGCCTGTCTCCGAAGCTGCCACTAGCTCCGCCTCCGTCGATGATAATGCTATCGTTTTTCGTTTTTTATTACTCAACCAGCTAATTGGTCCATAATATAAACAAAGAATGCCGGACGTTGAGTGCGCTGCTGAAAAATCTATATGAAACAGCCCGATGGTTATAGCCATGGAACAAACAGAGTGTGCCGCTTGAAGAGGAGCTTATATGACCTCAAGCAGGCTCCAAGATGATGGAACACCAGTATACATGAATTTCTTGTGAGCTCCAACTTCACACAGAGTACTTCTGACCCATGCCTATATATTCGAGAAAATGGAAAATCTAATGTATTGATTGCGCTTTACGTTGATGACGGGCTAGTTGGATCATCTACAGAGGATGATGGAGTAAAATTCATAAACTAAAAAATCGCTTCAAAATTATAACAAAACAAGCTTAATATTTTCTTGGTTTGGAAATCGAAAGATTTGATAATAGGAACATAAAATGAAGTTAAAAAGCTTATATAAAGAAAGTACTAGAAAGTCTGAGTGCAAGTCAAGACACCAATCACTAAAGAGATGACACAAATAGATAATTCATCAAGTGAAAAGGAAAATTTTGCTTATAGACGCCTCATGTACCTCATGGTCGCAACTAGTCCAGATATCAATTTTGCCGTCAGCTGCGCTTCGAGAAACCTTGATAGTCCATCAAAAGCAGACATTCTAGCAGTAAAAAATAGCAGTAAAGAATACTACGCTCCCTAAAAGGTACAATGAATAAAAGTCTAGTATTCAGTAGGTCAAATTAAGCTATTAATAAATTAATTTGCTATAGCGATGCGGAATTTTCAGCAGCGCACTCGACGTCCGGCACACTATGTTTGTTCCATCGCTATAACCATCGGGCTGTTTCATATAGATTTTTCTTCTTCTACGTTACCGTTAAGAAATGCTGTAAACACATCAAATTGACACAGGGATAAGTTCTCTTTTGCAGCTACTGCTAATAGGGCACGGAGTAGTAAGACGCAATACAGGTTTCTTTGAGAATACTTTTACTACCAATCTTGCTTTGTATCGTTCGATACCACCACCTGGATTGGTCTTTGGTAAAGGAACAATATGTTTGGTTCTCATTTAGGTAATTTATCTCGTTCAGCTCCCTCCTAACTTGTCTTTGTCTGTGCTTTCTAGAACTTCGCGATAGGTTGAAGGTTCTCTATAATTGTTAAACTCTTCTGTAGCAGCGAGAACAAATTCATCAAATCTTTGTGGTTTTCTCAGAATCGAGTATAATACCTTCTACAAAACATGTAATTGTGGCCTTTTTATTCGTAAATAAGAAAGTCCATCCACATTCTGTGGCTTTTCCACCGGATTGTAAACTCGGGTTGGCACATAGTGTTTTTCAAAATGATCTCTTGAATTTTTGTTTTGCCTCCTACGTTGGCATGGTGACTTAACTATTACCAGAAATTTCAGCTGTCGCATCTTGGGACGCTAGTCTTAGGAGTTGGAAGTTAGATTTGTCGAGATTTCCGAATTAGTTTTTGTTGTAAGACCTGTGCCATGTACAACCGCTATCAAGAATCCATGTATTCTTTTCATCATCTGGACTCTTACTTTTAGAATGCTTAAATAAAGCGTGGGAAGGTTTTGGAACTTCTTCGTTCGTTTCTTTCTTCTTATTCTCGAGCTTTCTGCATTCATTGATGACATGTCCTTTCATATTGCAAAATTTGCATGTTTTTACGAAATTCGACACTTCTTCATGTTCATCTTTAATATCTTTAGTATTGTTGTTATTAAATTGTCTGGCTTCGAATTCTACAATTTTTTTTTATTTTAAGTTGTTCAGGTTTAGGTAACATGTCTCTGGATGTGAGAGTATAAATGTTCTATGCTCTGGCTTCTATAGCAACACGAAAATTTTCGTAATGAGATGGTAAGCTGTATAACATCATAACAGCGAGCAAATCCTCATGAATATGAATGTCCATATCCAGCAATTTGTCTAACACGTCCATGAACTTATTTAAATGCTCGCTAATGTTGCCTCGTTCCATTTTCGCCAATATTAACTGTTTTAAAAGTGAAGCCTTTCTAGCCGGTCCCTTACTCGCATACATGGAATGAAGCGTAGTCCAAATCTTATGAACAGTTTTGTAGTTCTTAATTTGCTCTAAGATTGAGTCAGAAGATCCTTCTTTCTCTTCACTTCATCAGCTTTTTCAAGATCCAGCGGTTTCTCGACTACATTCCATAATTTATATTTGATTTTTCTTTATTTAACGTCTCAGTTTTCGTACTTGAGCCCGACGCCATCGTGATCCTCGTATTTATGTCGTTATTTTCGCTTTGCTACCATATTAAGGTAAAATAAACACTGTTGGAACTAGTGACGAATGTTTTATTTTACAATAGAAATTAAAAAGAATTAATAACAAGTCACAAAATAACTAAAAATTGTCGCTATGGAGACTGATGGTACAGTCCTCCTTTCACTTACTATAACGGCCCCTTTTTTTATTCATAAATTCTTTAAAACTCAACGAACTAAAAGATAAAAATGCTACAAAAAACATTTTACAATTAAACGAAAAATTCTGAATAAAAAGTATTAATAACTTTCAAATTGTTAAAGTCGTATTTGAATGGCAAGAGAATGTGTGGTGTGTACCATCGAGATACAAATGCAAAACCAGTATTTTTGTTTTATTCAATATTCTTTACCTTTGGTTACTTTACGACTCGATGAGGGGTACTGTGGTATATATATAATATAGCATAAAAAGTTTGTGGGATAATGCTATCATCCATCATTACACAATAGATAAGCAAATCTTTGTGCACTTGCAGAATAGCTGCCTGACCAATGTGCTTTTGGTCGTGACACAGTCCCTCTACTGTGTGTGGCATTCTTAATTATAATATATTATCTGTGCTATAAGAAAGTGAAAGATAGACGGTTGGTTTGGTTGAGTTGACAGACAGACAGCCAGCAATGTCAAGCCAATCGAGGTCATTTCATGCCGTTGTTTTAGTGCATTTTTTGTGCATTTCGGATTAGATTTGATTCATAAATTAGTTAAATTTTATTAACTAAAGACTAATGTATAATAGAATTGTGATGTCCACTTTTGTTCAGGTATGTATAAGTTAAATTTGTTACATTTAGAATGGACTACATTACCGTGTAAGCTGATTGCTTGCTTGTAAAATTTGATGTCAGCAGAAATAACTTTTATATTGCAGACTTTTCTACGAAAACTGTAGCTATGGCAGATCAATTTTGCTTACGGTGGAACAACTTCCAGTCAAACATTGTCAGTGCATTGGATTCGTTAAAGTGCTCAGAAGATTTGGTTGATGTAACGCTCACCTGCGAAGGCAGAAACATCAAGGCCCATAAAGTCATACTGTCAGCGTGCAGCCCGTACTTCAGGAATGTGTTCAAGGTGAATGACTTAGGACATTTATTACGTTCATATTTATACAAACAAACACATGCTATTATAAACAGTATGTAGATGCAGTAACATGTGTACAGTGTGGCTGCCGAGAGATTGCGTTCCTGACGACTTGTGATAGAATGGTCGATGCAACTTCGAAGTGGGAAACAATTTACGAAAATAAACAGTTTTAAGGCACATTTTTAAATTTGCAATAATATTTTCAATGCAAATTTATGACCAATATAAAGGCTTAGCCAATGATTGAATGTCTAATAAATTTTAAAACAGTATTTTGTTAATCTGCACTGCTGTTTCAAGGTTACAATATCAACTAGAATTTATATTAATAAATACACATAATTGTAAGCAGAGGTTTACTTAAGTGGAAATGAAACTCTTCACGGTCCAAAACCTATTATTTAGTGTTCTAAACTTAAAAAAATAAATCACATTTGGTCTGTCCTTTCTCAGGAACATATTTTGATTTGAATTTACCTCTACCGGGTATCATGTTAATGTTAACATTAAATATTTTCAAAGACCCCTGAATAAAACAATTTTCTTTTTTCAAAGCAACAGTAAAACTAAAATTAATGTGCTACAATGTTATGTTTGTCCTTCAATCTTTCCTTGACCTTTAGGTTGGAGCTATAGTGAGTGGTATTATCATAGAATGTTATTACAGACTTTTACATACATATTTTTATACTTACATACATTTTGGTTTTGCTTGAAGCCTCCAAATCATCTTTACTTCTGTTTGGGCAAAATTTTGGCATGCATCTGTAATAAATGTATTGGATGGTTCCTTTCTGATGGTATTTTATACATTAAACCGTCTGATAATAACTTTTATATCTTCTTCCAGGAAAATCCATGTCAGCATCCAGTGATCATTTTGAAAGATGTTTCCGCTGATGATATTGTCAACTTGTTATCATATATGTATCAGGGTGAAGTGTTCATAGAAGAAAGCAAGTTGACTTCATTCCTCCACACTGCAGCATTGTTACAAGTGAAAGGACTGACAGGAGTAACACAACAGGTAACTCCTAAATTTGTAGATGGAGCTAACCGTGTATGTTAATTTACGCTATCTAGCATGTGGGTTTTAATATCTTATTAGCAACTTTCACCTGCTTCGTCCCAATGAGACAATATAAATGTATCATAAACATAAAACTTCTGAATTTTCTTTATGATGGTGAAAACTATAGCAAACATACAGATTTATAGCTTCCTTGATTTATTCCGGCAATGAGTAAAAATTTCTGTCCTAATAATAAATGTCCTAGAATAATATTAATAATATTCTATCTCTGCGCTGAGTTTCATCCATTTATCTGGTAATGTGTGATTGAAGCATAAATATCATAACTTTCACACTTCTTTTTTAAATAGGATTTTCAAAGGATTTTATTTATTACTTAAATGATTTTATTATTATTTATCTTTGTAATAAAAATAAGTATAAGTCCCCCACTAATAATAAATAATAAATATCCCAGGACATTCTTTTTTTTACACACGGCCATCTGGTCCCAAACTAAGCAGAGCTTGTACTATGTAAACCAGATAACTGATATACTACATATACTGCTTTTTTTTCTAAATACATACTTATATAGATATTTACACCCAGACACAGAACAAACAGACATGTCCATGCACACAAATATTTGTCCTGGGTGGGAATCGAACCCGCGACCTTTGGTTTGGCAGTCAAAGCGTTAACCACCAAGCCAACTGGCCTGTCAAGTGTCTATAAAAATTCCTCATGTATGAATCTAGATAAGATGTAACCACTTAGCCGAACACTGTCTCTTAAGATACAGGTTACCCTCGTTTAAGAGGCATGCTTGTCATTTTATTGTACAGATTTCTGCAGCATAATTAATTTTATAGAATTCTATCATTATTTTTTGACCTTATATTTATTGTAAAATGTAATGTATGTAAAATCTGTAACTTTTGTTAATGAAAAACAAAATTATTATTATTATTGTATTTATATAAGTTGTAAGTAAACATGTCAAATCTTTTCACAGAGAGAAAATTTATCAAATGTGCATACTAAACTATACACACATTTGACAATATCATCAAAGGCACAAGTAAGCGGACCTCAGGCCAAGCTGCCTGGATTGAAAAAACGAAGGAGCAGTACTTCGGATAAACCCAGTGATGTTACAATTGGAGATGGACACAAAAAGAGCAAAATCTTAGAAACATGTGATATATATAATAGACATAATAATTCGAATTCAACTAAAGTTGACAACCCACATTTCACCCCAGAGACTAACACAGACAAAAAGTGTGATATCAAAAATGACTCTCATGTAACAGCCAATGGTAAAAGCTCCACATCCCAGGTAAAGTTAAATCATTTTATGTGCATAGTAATCAAATGATGTTGAATTTTTACTTACCCAAATATATTTCAGCTTCACGTTCCTGGAGACAACATTCCGATAATTGTAAAAACTGAAAGGATTGATGAAAATGACTCCCCAATACAGACACTTGCTGCAAATTCAGAAACTGATGATAGTCCTCCTGATTATGTGAATAGTATGCTTGCCAGATCTCTAATTTCAGGTAATTATATTAAAAGTTAAGACACATTTACACTGGCCCTTCTGGTCAGTGAAGCCGGTGTCCAATGCATGCAGTAGAAGTGATTTTAACATGATGGGCTGAGTTATATTCCAGTCATTTATTTTTGGAAAGTTTCATTACTTATATTTAAAAAATAACTTTATACAATGCTAGTTTTTACCATAGCATCAAGAACTTTCCTTATAAAAATAATAGGTCATGTCACCCTGCAGTGGGAAAACGACATCTGCATGCATAAAATTATTGTTTAATATACTTTTTTCTATTTCAAGGAATAAACCCCTCAAAAACTGATGCCAGTGCCAACACATCTATTAAGAAAGTATCAAATATTCTTGACATTCATTGCACTACACGGCCAATAGAAACAAGCACTGACACAGTTACGTTCACTCATACTGTAACTAAAAGTCCTCTCAAAGTTTCATTAGATGAAACATTGGTGAAACCGGAAAAACTATCACCAAAACATGATACTGACTATGAACCAGAAGTGGTGCTGACAGAGAATCAGGATGATTCTGATGAAAATACATATCAAGAACAAACTCAAGCACAGACTATGATAATGATGGGACCAGTCATAGGATCAGGAGCTTCAACATCGCAAGGAATTTCACATCAACAACAATCAAATCATGCCGCAATTTGTGGTGATTGCCCACATTGCGGAATGAAGTATTCTAACCAATCAGCACTCAAGTATCATGTTAGATTAATGCACTCTGATTTGACCAACAGACTTTGTTGTTATCTTTGCCCAAGGTCATTTACAATGCGTGAGACTTTTAAAGAGCATATGTGGACCAGTCATGGTCAAAGGAATTGATTATTATTATTGATTAAGAAAATATGTGCCTTAACGCGGTTCCTTGTCAATTGACATAAATTGAAAAAAAAAAGAGTGGTGGTTATTTAGTGTAATGTGTCTTAGTGAGAACCTTGCTCGAAAAATATACATTTTGACCAGTTATAGAGACTGAGTTTTCACAAAAATATACAAATTATTAGAAAAATTTGCCAGTGACACTGACTTATTAATTGGAGAAAATATCTCATATTTTACTTTAAATAATTTTATGAATATGATGGAAAACCAGATAAACACAATATAACATTTGACAGTTTATTACACTGTAAAAAATGAACTAAACATCGTGATGTGTAGAATAATATTTTTAAACTCGTTTTTATTTATTGCAAATTACGAGTTGGAAAATAGTATTAAATTGTTTTCAACTTATTGTTATTGGTGCTAAATAAACTAACTATAATTAGTGTACAAAAATATTGTGAAAAGCACTTACAATTACTCAGGCATAAATGTGAACAAAATCAGCTAAGTCGCTGACGACAGTGCTATGGTCAAAAACAATAATTTGTTTGAGAATAATATGGAGAGAATATGTGGAACTATATTTTGGCAAGCTCCGCAGATATTAAAGTTACTAGTGTGCTATGCAGTACCTAGGACATCAATTTATGATGTATGAGTATATTGTTATTATTTATATTTATTATATTTTATAAGATAGTGTGATAAATACACTTGACTATATTAAGTGTTAGCCGTTTAGAAAATTTTAAATTGTTCCGATAAAATGTATCGGTGTAGGAAAATGTTCCAAAACAATGAAGAAACTTCACTGGTAGCGCCTCATTCGATAACAGAAATCTGGTTGGTCTTTACCAGCGAAGCTGTATGCTAAGCAACCATTTTATGATGATAGTATGTTGATGCCCTGTTAGATTGTTATTAAAGTTTTATTATTAAATAAGTTAATTAAAAATTGTTAAATGGCCAACAGCCATTTAGTATGTAACTCTATACGTCTCAGTATGTAAGTAGTAAGTATGATTTTTGTATAAAATACAATTTTGTAGTGGTTGCTGATTATGATCAACATGGTATACCTATTTATGACACTTATATTGGAGTTCAATGAAAAGGGTCCAATATACAAGAAGATGCATCATTCATTGGCATATTCTCAACTATAGTCTGGAAACATTAAAGTTGAACATACCATAAGTATAATAAATTATACTAGCATAGTTGTATTCGGATGCACATGAATTTTGATTGCACTCACTACACTACTATTAACATACCTAGTGTAATTAAGACCACAAATCGACAAAAGGCATTAAAGAAAATGGCCAAAGTGTGCTAGTAAGCCAGCACACATCTTAACATGTGTAGTATGTCTTTTTGTCGAAATGAATAGAACATTTGAATCCTTTAATACTATCGTACGCGTCTTACAAAAATTATGGCGTGTGCTGGCGCCACAAGCCAGCCATAATTTTTTATATTATTTTTTTAATATTTGGAAAAAGTTATATTTCTTGGAAGAGTTCATTAGATATGTATTTATATTAGAAAAAATCCTCCATCGAAATATGTAGATTTATGGATCTTTTATCGATATCTTATGATGAATGCCTTGGATATTTGAGTCCGAAAGTGTAGAATAAAAATGAAAATTTGTGTCGGTTTGAATTCAATTATCAGATTGGCAGCTTTTAACTTCCAAGACTGGTTCTTGTATAAAATGCAGCCTTATTTATACATCTATTATAAAGTGTGAGAATTTCTATTATCGATGGAATTATCTTAGTTTTAGGTTATATTTAAGTGTAATTTTAACGTAATCCATAATTTATTTTGTAGTTCTATGTCGATTAGTAGGGTAAAGTTTAAAAAACAGTATTTGCGCCTACATCCAATATTATCAGAGATTTTCGAATTAAATTTCACGTAAAGGTTTACGTGTTTATTTATATTAAAAAGTGCCAAAATTATTTTGACAAAAGTTTATTACGATGTTACTCTATCGAACGCATCCTAAGACATCAAATAGAATTTAATAACTCCATCTGTGCTTATTGGATAACAAAAGAGATGAGAAATGTGTAAAATAGTAATAAATAATTATTATATTTAAATGACGTCTTAGAGAGCGGGCCTTAATATATTATAATAATTCTCTGTGAATTTATTTCTCAGTCTAGACACTATGCTAAGGTTTAGTTACGTAGAAATTTTACTTTAATTTTGTTATCTCAAATATTATTAATTTTATTGAAAGGAATTGTTATTTGGATTAAATAATCCTAAAGCCATTAGTGAAAAAAATAAATGAATACTTTGTTAAGGATTAGTTATATAGAGTTGAAATATATTACTATGGTTATTTTAATTATAGTTAAGTCTATTATTGAAATATATTTACCTACGTTAGTGTAATATTGTTGAATATTTTATTCAGAAATTTACAAGATTTACATTTTAAATAATGTTACGAATAAAAGTTTATGCTTCTAATTTTTGCTTTTAATCGAACTACCCTTATTTTTATTTAACAATGTGTGCATAGTCCTATAATTTATGTTCGATAAGTACCTACATGAGGAGGTAAGTTAAGTACTTCCTATAGAATACGGAATACTATTACTCTGGCAATAAAGGTGAATTAACATTGGCGCACAATAGGCTTCTAAGGAATAAGAAAGTTTCATGTTTACTATTATACCGTTAAAATGTGGCGCGGAAAGGTGAGCGTGGTTGTATGGGTTTGTATACCAATACTTCAAAAAATCGTTGGTCTGCGTCGCGGTGCGCTGCATACGGCGCATATAGGTGAGTATCCCCATACGACGAGTACCTTGGTACCACCATCATTTGTGTAGTACGTATAATACTAAAGTACCTACGTAGCAAGTGACAGCTGCACTTAAAGAGTCAGTTAATATCCAATACGGAGTGATAGATAAACAAATATCTACAAAAAAAATATACAATCAAATTATGATAGTCGTAATCATAATCATAACTTTGGCATTTATAGAAGGTACATAATATAGTTAAAGTTCAGCGACCGCGTGGTAATTTTTTTATGCTTGTTTCGGTGTTCTTCGACTATAGCCTATTCAAATTAAAAAAAAAAAGAAATAAAATTTAAGCATCTGATATGACTACTACGTATTAGTTAAAGATATTTCAATTTGAAACATTAGAAAGTTAAGATCAAAATATATTCAGAGATTTCAAGTGTTCAAGTAATAAAGCACTAGTTGTGTTGCAACGTAAAAATACGTAGACACCTACGTAGCATAGGTAGGTAGTGGGTAGGTGTAAGGGCGTTCGAGGAAGCCCCTTAATGCGGAGACAGCTCCGCTGGGACGCTATTGATCGTCATCCGCCGTCAGTGGCCGAGGCGCCCCTATTGATTCGCCGCAATCTGCATGATAACCCGCGCCTGGCTTCTCTACTCACTACACAACATACATTAGAAAATAGTTATCGAGATAGTACATTTACAGTAACATTTATACTATTATTAACCTTTGTCTACTTATTTGGGTAAATCTATAGTTTCGTACCGAATTTCAAAATAGCCAATATAAAGTTTGTGATTTGTAGGAACTTGATAACAATTTATAATAATCTTATTTCGACATAGCCACCTACTTTTTAAGATGTGTCGTGTACGTACAGGAGTTAATTGTACAACTTAGGTTGACGTAAAATTTATGTCTCGTAGATTCTAACGAATGTAGGTAGGTAGGTAGGTACTCTAGAATATTTTGTTGTAGTTGAGCAACATAGTGAGTAAATTTTTTGCATAAAATAAAATTTTATGTATTGATATTGGCTACCCTTTATTTCGCGCGCGGGTGAAAGTTATAGTTTCAGTTGATGGGCTAATAGCCATAATCCCATTATATTAAGATTAGGTATTTAATAATGTGTCTATAAAATAATATAATTTACGTCTTGAGAAAGGGAGTATGGTACCTTCAGCGGATACATAGTTGTCCCACTGCTTTTCAAGATTAATAAGTTTGAGGGATTAAAAAATAATCTATAAGAGTATATATATAAAAAAAACCATAAGGTAATACCAATTTCAATGGGTTAGATTTGACGTTTTGTTAAGGTTTTGAAACAATACCTTTTCTTAGAAAGTAAACAATATCTACCCACGTTCCAATACGCAAATTCATCCGGTGACGTTAAAAGAAGTTCCGTGAAACCTATTAGCTTAAAATAGCTACCTACGCCTGCTATTTACTTGTATACCCAAAGCAAACAAAAAACAGTAAAACCGTTAACAAATTTTTCAAGTAACATAATAAAACATACCTACATTAGGTATTTAAAATGTTTTACAATTGACGAAAATATCGATGAATTTACATAAAAAAAACCATATAGACGAAAATACCTCCTTCATTTCTGAAATCAGTTAATAAACGCGGGCTTATGCGCGTCGGAACACGCGCAGTGCAGGGTTTCGTAGACAGTAGGTACGATGTGCTGCATTTGACTACGGAATCCATCAAATAAATGTGGTAGCTTGGGAACTGCATTCAAAGTAGTTGATTTAAAGTATCATCATCACTAATGGCAATATTACGATATTCAATTCGGCAGGCCTCTAGTCGCAGCAATGCTCTTATATAAATTATTTCGGAGCTTTTGAAGCGCCTTTCGCAGTGAATAGCGTCTTCATCGATAGCTATCGAGCGACGGAATAGGCTGCTATATACTACGCTGATATATACTATGAATTTAGTATGGTGCAGGTACTTTTGTAACCATACTCGCACTATAGGAAGTAATATTATTGTTTTGAGACTAGCACCCAAATTGGGTAACTCTCTCGAGTTGAAAGTTAAACCCGATTTCATAATAGATTAAAGGTTCGACGGCGCAGATGGAGACAGCAGTGTTACCGTCAATTTAATAACAAATCGGCTTAAATTTTGCTTGAAAACCATGAATAAATATTCTATATTTAACTTTGAAATAAATAGCAATTTCTACTTCCTAAAGTAAGGTCAGTTTTATATGTAGCTTAACAGATTTAATTTAGTAATCAGCGTATACTAAAACTAATCAATAAATTAGATTTTTTTGTATAAACATTTTGAAAGAAATCCCCTGTTTATTTTTTAATTCTTTATTAGTAATAGTTGTAGTTTACATGTAGTTTGTAAATTTTAATCTGTTGCTGGATGTTATAAACCATCAATTAAATCCATTATAGGCGCATGATACTTAACAATTACACGTCTCAGGGTCGACAGCCTAAGCATTGGTAATTCCAATGTCCATAGGCGGCGGGGACTACTCGCTTAGGTGGATTGTCTGACAATTTATCGGCCTAAATATAAAAATAAAACGGCAAGATCGAGTAATGTGGGGCTGTATTATTGACGACATCGTCAATGTACATACAATCACACTAGAATAATATTTTTCAAATATGCCCCGATATGCGATGCAATGCGTCTTTTCAGAAACCTTTACCGTAGAACAACTCACAAAAGTTTCATCTCGATCGGATAAGTATTGTAGTAAGGTATAGGGTGCAAAAATACATACATAGGTACAAAAAATCACTTTCATTGAAGTATATTAGATACTCGCCGCTCCTGGTATGCGTTGCTATGAGACATTATTTTTTTTCTGTCAGGAATCATCGCAACCTATCACTAAAGCTTTATCGCAGAAGGATCGGAGCAAACATACAAACATATTTTTTTATAAACACATGAAATAAAATCGCCTAGATGGTGGAGTCGTGTATCTGGAAGTATTGGATATGATTTCCCCAACGCAGGTACTTAACGTACCCAATTAATTAGTAGAGGTTTCTTTATGTTATAAAATGATTACCTTCCCGTCGCTCGGTATTGATAATGAATCTGAAAGCCGGTGACAATGTTCATTTGTTACGTTGCGACATAAAACATAATTGGTGAAATATCTCTCTTCGGTTTTCATTCACGTGCGGATATTTTTATGAAATACAATTAAAGTTACGCAGATTAGCTAAGCTAATTTAATAAAATTTATTCAGAATATATTACAATAAGGACTCTCAGGTACCATACATAAGATATACAATCAAATATTCAGTAAATAATGTCTAACGCGTTGTTAAACATTTTGCTGTGATACTCATTTCTACTCCCGCAATTATCAACTCTTTGAATCGCTCTTCCAGATTTTTCCTTCGATGTCAAAGTAGCTGTAAAGTACCGTTTTTACCCGACTGCGCGTCGCAAAGGGCAATGTTTTTAGTAAGGTTCAATACAGTCACTTCAAACACAGTCTCTATATTATACGTTTAAATATATATACACCTATTGATTAAATTGTTTGGTTCTTATTAACTTATCCATATTATTATATACATATAAAGATTGAGTGCGAATTTAGTGACACTATTCACTATTAAAAAAATATTCAACCATCTTAAAGGTACATTATTCTGGTTTAATAAAGAGTGTGTTATATTCCTTGCATACATTAGCGCCCTCAATCGCGAGTGAAACCGTGCGGCGGAACCTAGTAGACAATAAAATGCTATAGAATCTGGATAGTAGTAGATATTATATTAAAAATATCTACAAAAACAGGCGGCCGGTAATTAGTGTAGGTACGTAAATACGATTCTAGATCATAATGTATAATCACCCAAAATACATGTTAACATAACTTAATTAATTTGCTCCTGAATATGGAGAGGTAGTTAATATGTCAGACTAACTACCTACTAACTAATTAATCAATAATGTTAAACTCACTCAGTGTTGAGTTACAATGAGTTATGTTCAAGTTAAGCCTTACCCATTTAATGAAATGTATGAATGAATGAACGAATACAGTATTACAAACTTATTCTATTGCAGTTGATAAATAAAAGTTTACGGAGGTCTAGCCGTAGCCGGCCGAAGGACGAAGGGCGCGGGTGATGCGCCACACGACTATCCCCGATGTGGGTCACTGCCGCCTACGCGCAATTCGATAAAACTTTGCAAGTATCAGCCACCTGGAAACAGGGTGCGCATATAATACTTTAACATAGCAAAAGAATTAAAACATAATAATAAACAGCTGACAGTTAAGTAATAAAATTTAAAACTAGATGCTAAGTTCTTGTTAAGAGATCGCTTCTTACGTAAAAAATGTAGTAAAGCTTCAATGAAGTATCTACAATTTAATATTAAGTTTGCTTTGAAAGTATTTTAAAGTGATCTGTTTTAACTCTAGATTCGTTCAGTTACCATATCATCGTTTTACTTAGTGTTTGTGTTTAATAATGAAGTAATTAATAGTGCAAAGTATCGATCAATGGTTTCACCATGGTTCTAAATATAAAATTCCGTCGGGGAAGACAAAGTTCGCGCGCAATACGGGCGCAGGCAGGTAGTGCGGGCGGGCGGCGACGGCAGTGGCGGCGGCGGCGGCGGCGGCGAGGGCGGCGAGGGCACGCGGCGGGCGGCGGCGGCGGCGGTGTATCGATTCCGCGGCGCCTTCAGTCGGCGTCCGTCGAGCGCCGCGCTGCGCCGAGCCGCCGGCGAGCGGGCGTCGCCCCTCCCTCGCGGCCCGCGCCCCGCCTCCGCCCTCGTTCATCGAATCTCTCGTTGTCGCCGGCAAACTCGAACGACCTCCTTTCGCTAACTAACGTCGCACCCGCGTCTGATTCCCGCCGCGAAACTGCTCTCGATCTCGATGCGACTCACCGATACTTTCTGAATTTATTGAGAAATATTTCAGAAAAAATCTTTAATAACTTTGAGGAGACTTATAAACTTTCAACTTTACCGCACCAGTGTAATTTTTTTTCGAGGAAATTGGGATGTTAATAAATATATTGGGATATCGGTGATGCATTTAGGGTTTTTGTGTAGAGAGTAGCGGCAGACGAGAGTGCGGTGATGTGGCGGTGGGGTGTTCTTCGAGGATGGCAGGCGGCGTGGGCAGCAGGCACGCGGCCGGGTGCGTAGGGCGCCGCAGCCATGGACTGCTGCAACTACGGGGAGTACCGTGGGCCGGCGCACGGGCAGTACGCGGCCTCGGGCTGGGAGGGCTACGGCTACGCGCCGATGCCCTACGCTCCCTACGCGCACGGCTACTACGCGCCGCACGCGCACGACCCCTACTCGCGCTACTACCGTTACGACTACCCGCATCATGTGCACCACAATGACCATGCTATGTCAATGGGTTGGTACTGCATTGTATTTGTTATAGTGAAGCCGAAACAATAATACAGTAATAAAGTAGACTAGACGATACTATGTCATGCTGAAAACTAAAATAATAATGTGACATCATTTAGCCATTGCGCGAAATTTGACACAAAAATTACAAACAAATCATCTCACTTCGAAACATGCAATTAGTTATGTTCATAGCTAGCTAATACATACATGATTTGATTTTTATTTTAGTTCATAGATTTATTTCTAGTGTTTGTTGGGAGTCTAAAATTAAGAGCGCGTTGAAGTCTAATAAGTGACCTTTTCGATTTAAAATTCAATGCGTATGTATAACATATTGGGGATTGTGATCATCACAATCTATGGAGAGGTCCTATGCTAATTAGTAGGCAATTGTAGAAGAATTGCTGAAGTTATATAGACTTTAATATTTAAAATACATTCAAGAAAAAATATTTCAGTTATAACGTTATATTCTATTGAAAAAAAAAATATAATAACTAGCTGTACCCCGCGGTTTCACCAGCGTTCCCGAGAGATGTTACATTTTTCCGGGACATAAAGTATCCTATGTCTAATTCAGGTTATAAACTATGTATGTGCTAAGTTTCATCCAAATCCGTTTAGTCTTTTAAGCCTGACAAACATCCATACACCCCTAAAAAACATTCGCATTTATAATTTTAGTAGGACGTCACGTTTAAATCCAATTTTCATGTAAATCTGAACAAAGTATAAATATATACATATTTAAAAGTAATGTTAGTGTTGTAGTTACTATATAATATAGTTAACATACTAAATAAACTAGTTGTTACCAATTAATAAGTTCTTAATTAAATGATAACGCTATTTTGAAGGCTGGTTAGTGCTCCATCTTTTTTGTAGCAGCTATGAAAACCTATAAAACAATACTATATATTTCTACCGTAGCCAGGCGCCTTAATTCCTGGAACGTAATTGAATTACAAGCAGCGAACCACTTTCATTCTACATAACACTCGAGTTAGTAATCATAATAGCATACCTGCCGACTGCATAGTGCGTCGGCTTGAAATTTGTTTACCAATACGAGAGAGATCGGAATCCGCGCGCGTGGCGCGAAGCGACATTCTGAACAATGAAGAATGAAGTAAGAATTAATGTTTACGTTTGGGCGGATTTCTCGGCGTCTACGTCACGTGTCGATGTCAGAGGCCGCGGCAGTGGGGAGGGGGCGCGGGAGGGGGCGCGCTACAGGTGGTCGGGACCCCTCCGACCCCGCACCGCAACTTCGCGCCGCAACGCGATTGATCGCCTCCACGGCACAGCCACTCTACATATTGACCGGGTACTAACACTCGCGTCGCGATTCACTGCGAACTTTGTATACACGCTACACGGAATATGTAACGTCCTTGTCACGTTCTCAAGTTTGCAATGAATTCACAGGGAGCTATGTAGGTACCATCTTTTAATTCGTAAAATTACAAGAAATAGCCATCGCTGAAAATCTTAGGGAGAAACCGGTTGTTTATATTTGCAACCTTGTATTCTATGCCTCACTCTTCGGTCTGAGATTAATGAATATGCAGATGGTGTTCTTCACGCAATTAAGTGCGACATCAGACAATTTATATTTTAATTTTGAAAATATTTGCCTTAAGAATTGCCGGTTTATGTTTGTATTATAACTTTTTTATTTGGCTGCATACGTTTAATAGTTTTTTTTTATCTCGAAATATTTGAATAGGGAAATGGAAGCGTCATTTCAAATCATTTGAAGATTAAAAATAAAGACACTTGTACTCCTTTAGTTCCCGAAATTATTTTCAGATGAATAATTACTAAAAATATTCCGTTTTAAATAAAGTAATCATTATTTTTTCTCAAAAAAATAATAATAAACGGCAATATGAAACTAAGCCAAAGCATGGAATAAGATGCATCAATCAGGTTTAAGGTCTATAGTCTAGTGGACTTTGTAGACTTCTAGATTTCAAATGAAAAACAATGTAATGTTTGTGGTCGAGTTAATTATCTCCGAACAATTTGGAAACATAAGAGACATTCGTACCACGACTATTAAAATATAATATTTTAAGGCGAGGTAAACTCTGATGGAAGTCGTGGGTTCGTATCCTAAAATGAGCTTGAGATTTCATAGCATTGCATTACGGTGGGAGGCTATTTTGTAGTACCCGTCTGGCTAGCTACCTCCCTCATGTTGAAAATTTGCCGTTAGGTTCCTACAGTATTTCAGAGCAAGTTAAATTGAGTCTTCTAGACTTCATAATGACAACATTGTAAGATTGTGGTGAAACACAAGCCCCTAAATAATAAAAACAATATGTGTATTCTTATTTACAGTGACAGCATTAAAAAAAAATTGAGTTGGTATAAAGCCTTAACAATGTTCTGTCATTTATTTATTCAACCAACTATTCTATCAGCTTAAAATTTTGGTCAATTACGACGCAATATTTTTCAAAATCTTGGCAAATCTGAAATTACGACTCTATTAAATAACCAATTATTGAATAAATTTACTAAAATCACACTTAGTAAGTGTGCCTATACATATCTTTTATTATTTTAAAGAAAATATGAATTCTTTTATTAGATTACGGCGTGTACGCGTCGAAGGAGGCGCGTGTGCGACGGACGCTGGCTCGGCGGGACCAGCGCTCGCACACTCCCGCGCAGCACTTACCGCTTCCACCTACGGTAAGTCATTTTAATACTTAGATCTTAAGAAAGTATAATTCTATAAATTTTATGAATATGTTACACTTGGAAAAATTAAGTGAAAATGTGTCAAGAATTTGTTTTATTAAAAAAAATATAAATTAATATGAATTTTATAAACACAATGCTACGTATTTAAACGAAGATATCATTATTAAAAACCTTTTTTTATATATTCAATTATCACCATAAAAAAATTATTTTGCTTTCCAACAAAACGCAAACTTTTTCTGTTGTGTGTATATTATATAGGTGCTTGTAGCAGTGTTGTATTTTAAATATTTCGTAGATACTACATACTAATAAATTAATAATAAATTAACTAGCTGCCCGGACAGACGTCGTTCTGTCGAAATGAGTCCAAACAAAAATGCAGGAATTAGCTCACAGAGCCACCTACCGGGTCCAATTGTGAATCTAAACCATCCAGGGCGTTATCCAAATACATGTAAAAAAATCATTCTAATCGGTCCAGCCGTTTAGGACGTGTTACGAGAAGAATTATAAAATATAAAGATATAATTTATTATAAATTTTATTTAAATTAAACGAAATAACGCATCGAAGTATGAATGAAGTCATAAAGTTTGATAACTCCATTGATATAATCACGTAGTAAATTATGAATACAAAGAATGGCATCACGTCACAAAAAGATCACCTCAATATGATATTAAATGTAGGTCAATGTCAAAGGACAGTAAAATTGACAACCATCCTCCGCTATTACTACAAATAAAGTTGTTGAACCAACATTTTAAAAATAGATCTTAATTCTGTAAACATACCGTCTAAATTTAAATGTAGCTGTACAATATTTTAAACTCTACTGTGAATAAAACATTTTGAAGTTTCTTCTCATATAGTTTCGAAAGGTTAGTAGTATAGTAATACTTGTTGTAAGTTATTGTAGTAATAATAGTTCAATATGACATAAAATTATAAATCAACTAGCTGTCCCCCGTGGTTTTACCCGTGTTCCCGAGGCATGTCATCCTTTCCCGGGATAAAAAGTAGTCTATATGGTATTCCAGGATACCCTCTATCTATGTGTCAAGTTGAATCTAAATGCGTTTGGTAGTTTTTGCGTGAAATAGTAAGGAACATCCATACCTGCAAGCTTTCGCATTTATAATATTAGTAGGATGCTTATTCTTTTAGTTTCCTTTCTACAAATACTTATGTTCTGCAAAAAGTTAAAAGAGGGAACAATGTTATAACTTTACACGAGTTAGCACTAAACCATAAATTTATTAACTAGCAATATTGTGGTTAATCATTTATAAGAAACATATCATCACGCCCGTTCTCCCCAAAGAGGTAGGCAGAGGGATCTGTAAGATATTTTAAGCCCCAACGTGACGTATATGCTGTATCTCGGGTACATCACCCATCTCGGTAAATATTTAAAACATTAATATTACCTTTCATGACCTGAGAACCGAATCTAAGACCTCCACGTGTCGAGCTATATACGATTCGACTACCATGGCGATGATTTAAGTTTTATCATGTTCCACAAAAAAAAAATACATCAGACTTATTTTAGTTGAAAATATTATATTGATAGTTTGAAGCTGTATTAATTCCTGGCGGACAGTTATTCGCCGCATAAAGGCGCGGTAACGAATAATCGAGCCGAAAGTGGTATCATTACGGCATCATATTACGAGACAAGTGAGCGTCACAAAGGCGCTAATGAGGGCGGGAACGGCCCTGCGATGCGGAGGGAGTTAGAGGTGGAGGTGGCCTATGAAAGCTGTCAGCGGTTGATTTTTCCGAGTGTCGTGGGCGCCGCGCTGATCGATAAGTCACGTGGTTTCGCGCCGCGCGCTCTACGCTCACCGCTCACCGCTCGATAGTTAGTTAGCCTCTGCAAATCTCCCGTCACTAGTTTACTTCCCTCACGCGAGTTTTCCAGCGTTCACTTATTCGTTCATACTTATAGCATGAAAATAAGCTACTATAAATTCTAAATTCCTTAAAGAAATCATGAAAATAATTATACAAGCTGTATTGGAGAAATTTCTTAAATTCATAAATTTATGTTTATATAAAAACTGTAGTAAATTAAGTAACCCTGAATTTAAAAGTACTCGTTGTTTTTAATAGTTACAAATTTATTGCGTATATTGCAGATACGGTAATACTACCATTGCTACGAACCGTAGCTATCCTGTATAATGATTGCATTATGAATGTAAATAAATTGTAAGCAAAATATAAATGCAAAACATTAAATGCATTGTTACAAGATATTTAAAATTACTGTTTGCTAAACCGCGTAACTACGTAGCACCCGTAGCGCCTTAGCAACACGTACTCCGTAGCGGCACCTAACTGACTTTACTACTTTGAAGGAACACGTAAAACAATTTTTGATGTGTTTATCTTCACTACTAGTTACTGTCGCGCGGCTTCACTCGCGTTTCCGAGGGATTTTATATATCTTGGGATTATAATATAGACAATTTCACAGGGAAATAGAAGCTTTCTAGCAGTGAAAGAATTCTTAAAATCGGTTGAGTAGTTTCGATGCCTCCTATAACCAAACATATAAACTCTTATATTACCCCTTATATTAGTAAAGATTAATTGAAATGTATTAAGAACATGTTTTATCATGTTAGTGTTTGATGTATAAAAGTTTGTCAATAAAACATAACCAGATTTTGTACAATTTAAAAGTGGTAACATTAAAAAATCTGTTGACGTCGACGAAAATTCAACCTTATATTATATGAAAATAGAGGCTATCAGATCTAAATAAGTTACTACCTTGTTATATTATACAGTCGAATGTAATACTTACTCGAAAAAAGAAGACTTGAGCTAGATGCTACATTCAAGACCCAAATGAATGATATGTGATCAAATAGGAGCTTGAAGACATTGTTAAAAATATTTTTTTTCGGTATAACTACCAAAACCAATCCAAACCACTGTCTGACGATATAAAAAATAAACCAATCCAAGTATAGGCAACAGCGGCTAGTAATAGCAATGTATAAGTACATGTAACATCTCACAGTAAAACATTAAGAACTATGATCAAAGTCAACGAAGAATTAGCTGAGTTCAGCAAAACTACCAAACCCGAAAACAGACATGTCAACCAACTTGCAATAAAGTTAAAAGGGTCGGGAAAAGCTTAAAAGAAACTGTGCTTCAACTTTGGCCATCAGATTAAAGTAAATTTAACTGTAAGCGCAGCGTTACTGGATGCCTGGCTAACTTAAACCTTTATTCACTAGACCGAAATGATCTAACAGATGAGTAGCTCATTGTTCTCGAACAGGTTGCTATGAGTCAGGATTATATAGCAAAAATAAAAAGGAAGTTAAGTTAGTCACCATTTTGATGTATTAAAAAGTGGTGAATGCAGTTGTACATCATTGTTCGACAGCCCATTTAGCGTGGTGGTTAGCGTCCCTGACTGCCAAGTCACAGGTAGCGGGTTCGATTCCCACCCAGGACAAACATCGGTGTGCATGAATATATCTGTTTGTCCTGTGTCTGGGTGTAAATATGTTATGTATGTATTTAGAAAAATAATAAAGTAGTATATCAGTTATCTGGTTTCCATAGTACAAGCTCTACCTAGTTTGGGTTCAGATGGCCCTGTGTAAAAAAATGTCCTGGATAATTATTATTGTTATGGAGCATACTTGAGGTCTATGCTGGAAACCAAGACATTCAATAAAGCGGTGTCCAGTAGAAATCTTATTTACTAAATGTAAATTACAATTTAAACAAATTTAATTTGAAGTATTAATTAGAAATAAAATTAAATGTAACATATAAGATTGTCAATAAAGGCTATTATTATCACAGCAAAAATAAAAAGAATGTAAAGTTAGTCACGATCATGACGTATTGGAGAGTGATGAATGCAGTTGGTGCAAAGCGAGGCACAGGGAGTGACGGACATCGATCGGGTGGGCGCCCCATTCTGCCCTCGCACCCACTACGCTTAACATTATCTCGTGTACAGATTGTACGCTCTATTACAGTTTCGTTTAGACCTTATGATACTTTCAGTTAGAATTATTACTGTGTGAGAATAGACTGATTAATAAATTTGATATTCGAATAGTACCTAAGTTATCAATAAGTCCTTATAATGAATGATTTTATTTTATACTAGCTTTCACCCGCGTTCCCAAGGAATGTTACACTTACCGGCACGAAAGGCATCCTATGTGTTATTCCAGGGCATTTTCTATATATGGTAGTTTTTGCGTGAAAGAGCAACAAACATTAATACATACAAACTTTCGAATTATAATATAAGTAGAATTTACTATTTAGAAGCAATGAATTATAAATTACTAGCAGTCCCCCGTGGCTTCACTCGCGTTCCCTAGGGATACATATAAACCTCCCTCTTGAATCATTCTGTCTATTGATGAAAACCGCATCAAAATCCGTGTAGTTTAAAAGATCTAAGCATACAAACGGTAGAAGTGACTTTTTTTTATACAATGTACGGATAAGGATTTTAACAGGGCATAATAGGGCACCATATAAATTAAAAGGGTAAAAACACCGCTGGAAATGTACGAGTGTCGGTATACGTGCTTGGGTAGCGAAAAATAGGCCGGTAACACCCTTAAACAGCCAATTAGATCACGTGGTCTGGGGCTTGTCTCAAAATAATGGTTTATACAAATGGTCAATTCTACATTAAAAAAAAAAACAGTAATGTTATAGTACTTTACTATTATGAAGTAAGTATTACTTTGAAAAATAAATTTACGTAATTTTTACTAAATTTGTATGTACGTATATGCGAAAAACAAATCCAGACATGTCTGACTTCGATATGAAACGGATACTTTCGTTTCTAAAGGTACCGAGACGCCGTTCGTTGTCTTTGTCAACGTTATGTTCTGAGGCTCGATTCTGTAAGGAAAATGACACTAACTCGAGGATGTTTCGTCGCGGTGTCTATGCTCTGTCTCTGTCGCTTACTACGCTGATACTACTAATCACGTGAGAGGTAAGCTCCCCGAGGCCTCCGTAAAGCGGCTCTCCGGCGAAGTTTGTATTAGCTGAATAAGGGGGCTGGAGCTCTCCAATCGATACTCAGAGTAGCAGACGATTGCTGACATCAATTACTAGACACGTTGTGTATTTTGGGGATAAAACTGCGGTATTTTAGTAAGTTCAGAAAAAAATGTGTATTCATCTCTACACATCGATAATGATAATGAAATATAATATAATAAAAGGTTATATATAACATCACGTTACGGCAAAATTTTAAAACAGAAAGGACGCTAAGCGAAAACGAAGGAATAGCGCGGACAGGCGATGCGACGCTATGGACCGGTTGGAAATTGTGTTTGTCGGTTTGTTGATATTTCCTTCTTTCACGCCGCAACAGAGCAACGAATCAGTGCGATTTTTTGATAAAGAAATATTTTAAAGTCCAGCAAATGTATGGACTATAAACAAAATAAAAATAACGGTCAACACTATAAAAAGGGGGGTCGCGATATAAAAATTCACTTAACTTTCTTTCGCTTAGCCCCCATCCGCCAAGTCCATACCGTGCTATTAGGAACTACGCTCCAAAAAACCACCAATAGCAAACATTTTTGTTTTCAGAATCCTTCAGAATGCAGTATGAACAGCCGAGGATCTACTTACTGCGACCAGCAGATGTGGCCACATTATCAGGTGATTTAACGAAAATTTTCGACCACCAGTTTAATATTTCTGTTTTTGGAAAAGGTTTACAAATAAATCAGTCCTAAACAGTCGACCTTATCCTTTACTTTTTTATTTTATTGAACTTACTTTGTTGGCCTAAATGTTATTTGTCGGTTCATTGATACTACCTGACCCAGCAAACGTAGTTTTGTCATATTTACTTCATTATAAACTAGACATGAAAATTTATCGTACTATAACAAAAATTATATAAATAAAAATCGCGATTTAAAAACAGGGGTCGATTGTAGAGGGTTGAAAATTCAGTGTTGTGTATTTTTCAATACGGCATAAAAAAATAAAAAATTACCTAAAAATAAAAATAAATTAGGCTTGGATTACCCTTTACATTTAGGGGGATGAAAAATAGATGTCCGATTCTCAGACCTACCCAATATGTACACAAAATTTCATGAGAATCGGTCAAGGCGTGTTTGGTGTCTAACATTGTGACACGAGAATTTTGTATATTAGATATACAACTACTTTGTATACTTGTAATAAATACTTTTTTTTCTCGCTGGGTCTGTCTTATTATTTTTTAGGTTACATATTTGTATTCATAAGTATAATAATATTTTTCAGATGGGTGTTATAGGCGGTGGCGGTTGGAATGGAGGTAGTGCGGCCAGCAGTGGATGGGTTCAAAGAAGCTCATGCTCACGTGAAAACATACGCTATACCCCCGATTGTCGCCCAATAAAGGTAAATACCATCAGCAAGATCCTACATACTTTGTCTAGACCTCTTAGTGGAGATTTCGTCCGGGAAAGTACTACCACCTTACCCATTTCTGCCGTGAAGCAGTAGTGTACTTGTATTACTGTGTTTCGGTTAGAAAGGTGAGGGAGGCGGTGAAATTACGGGCACATTGGACTTAATAACTTCACGTCTCAGGGTCGACAACGCATTGGTGATGCTCTGGTGTTGCTAATATCCATAGGCGGCGGTGAGCACTTACTATCAGATGGACTGTGTACTTGCTTGTCGGCTCATCTAGTATAAAAATTCAAATTTCAATATATAAATATTCACGCCCCTTATTTCCGAAGAAGTAGGCAGAGGTCTTATTGCCAATCCTAGGCTACAAGTAATTACATTCGTAACAATAAAATGTTAATATCCTTTTTCATCAGAAAGGTAAGGCAGTATCAATTGTAGGTAGGTAAGCATGGTTTCTTGTTTGTATTAACTAGCAATATTATTTTTGAAATTCTAATAGAATACGATGAATGAATATTTTCAGTATGAAATTTTCACAAATCATCTGAGATTTACTTTTAATTCTTTGATGATACATTTTAAATGAATCAATAGATAAAGTCGCAGAATATATTGGAAAAGTGAAATCAATTACAGCGTACATCTTTAATATTGTGAACACAGATTTGGTATGAAAGAAGGATGATAATTTGAGGTTGATATCTGCAGAGAAGGTTTTTGTTTCTGTGAATGCAATGGCTTTTGTTTGTTTCAGGCATAGTTGGACAGTTACCCCTAGATATATATTAAATAACGTAAACTTATGTTGCTGTCTAAGGAAGCTTAAGTTATTTGTATAATTGATATTCTAGACGGTGAAACTACGTGGTCAAAACTTAGTTATAAAGTAACGATCGTATTCATGATGACTCTTCCGCACTGAAAATGTCACTTGTGACAATATTTAGGATATTCATTTCAAAATAACAATTTATGTCTAATTAAATTCTGGGATACAAGTAAATTGTATATGCCATTACAGGGTCCACACATGCCTGTTAAAAATCCAGCCTGCCAGCGGGACGGAAGGACTACTCCATATCCTGTATTCGAAGACCCATATTACAACGCGGAAAACGGCACAAGACAGGGAAATACACCAGAGTATTCGGCCGCGGTGCAACCTGAAAACATACGAGCGGTCCGTGATCGGATCTATGTTGAACCGCAGCGCTCCCCGATTAAGGAGAAACGACCACCAGTAGTACCATTGCCTGCATTCCAGCAAGCCTTTGGCTCCACTGAAATAGGAAAGTTCTCTGAAGCGTTCAGTCGCACTGAAGTCGCACTTGACGACACCTCAGGCGACAATTTCTCATTCGAGTCGTTTCCCGAATGGGATGGCACGTCTGATCCGCAGTGGTCCACTCAACCCGCCCCGCGGGAAATAAAATGTGAGGACAACTACTGAGCCGCTTGTTCTATACCGTTCTCTCTAGCGCTAATTTTGGGCAAGTTCGCCTTTTAGCTAATTAGATAATTTTCAGTTCCACCACCATGTTGCCAAATGAAGCATTCCATGCCATAGATCTTCTAGGATGTAATGTCAACTTACTAAAGTGTACGAAAAATTATGCGACCCAGTAAATAGTGGTGTGACATTTAATTCATATATATAGTAGAATATTAATTAGTTATTCCCTTTAACTAGTTTTAGACCGACCTTAAAGAAAAAAGAAAATGTTAAATGGATGTGGGAATGTTAAGTACTGCATATAGGATAAAAAAATCAATCATTACTCAATGTGCCTTTATTCGGAGAGCCCGGCCGCTACTCGCGCGGCGTCACCCGCCCCGCACTGCGTCGCTATGTATTACATAAAGTTACAATAGCAATTATAGGGACCAAACTTTAGACAAATATACACGACCCTGTCGCCTGTCGCGAGCACGATCGATGCGCAATAAGCTCAACGAAACATTATGATGTTCTAAAGATTGCGAAAAAGTATAATAACCATTCAGGTTTATAGAAAAATAATACAAATATATGATAGTTCACAATTAGCAACGTTTGTGAAAGTTTATTGTATTATAAAATTAAATTATAAAAGATTGAAAATATTCAAAACAAAATAATATAAGTAGATTAAATAAATTAAGAAATCTTCTAAAGTTTTCCACTTAACATGTGAACTATACTCACATTTTCAAAAAAAAATATCTCTCACAAACAATTCCATAATTACTAATTTCACTCTTAACTTAAGAAACTCCACTTGCTTCTTTCAATAAAATGGGGCTTACAAGACGCCGCGCGGACTAATATTAACATTTGAATTTTTCAGAAAGTAATAAAACAAGTCATGTATGTAGGTTTATTTAGGTAGTTAAATTTGATAAAAATTTTAAAGAGATTACTTATGAATAAAATGGCTTTTTAATTGAATATTTAGGGGTCCAACAACGTTGATGTAAAGGGGTTTGTTGTGATTACATTTTCCTTTTAGTATCACAAAGAACAAGTAGACTTATGAAATTCCATATCTTTATCTAGCGGTACGCTTGCATTCAAACACGGTTTAAGTAGTTCTGTGGTAAAGCGGCATCCGTCTCACTCTTCCGTATACAGAACGTGACGTGACAGATAGAGACTTTGGAGTTTTAGCTATTCTACGTTGCATAATATTTTTTGTGAATACGTGTGGTTTGCATATATTTGTGGAACCTATATTTAATGTTACCATATTATTTTAGTGGTAGCTTGTACAAAACGTTTAATTTCAGTGTCATTTGCTTGAAAATATTATAGAAATATTTTCTTTTTAGTTATTTTAATATTGTTTGTCTGTGATAAAATTGTTTAATATATATATACCTTCCTGTTTTATAAGATGCGTCAAAGATATGTAATTAATATAAGTACAAAATATCTACGGCAGTGGACAAGGATAATGTGTATGTATTGACTGTATAACAAAAAATGGAACAATTAGGAACATGTGTATTTTATCCCTTTATTGATTTTTATATGTTCGTTTAGATAATATAACGCATTATTTGGTTAAGATTATTGATTATTCAGAATCATTAAAAACGTTAGTCACACAAAGTATTCATGTCTTGTATTCCTGTATCAAACACAGTACTTTCCAACTGAATGTATATTTATTGAATATGAGTTCTGAAAAGTCCTGCGATTACTGATGTACACTTAATTTGAGCTTATCAAAATGATTGTCTTATAATGTGTGGTGCATGGATAACATAAACTTCCAACGGTCTTCATTTTTATAGAGAAAACCTGTGTGTCAGTATTTTCGACCTCTTTCGATAAAAAAAAAACAGCAAAATTAATGGAGTGCCTTACGTATTTAATATGATATGAAATTAGGATGAATGAATTTTATTCTAGCATAAATTGATGAAACACCATAATATAATAGTATAATGTAATTTGATTTAAACCAGTTATTTCAATAATTTTTTAATATTGAACTTAATAAAAAGTTATTTAACAATTATGAATATTATATATTATTAAATTGGTACATATTATTAATATACCTAAATAATAAATTAATAACGACAAATGCTAATGTTAACGCGAAACGGTTATGCTAACGTTTATGCGTAGTATATTCGGGTTAATGAAAGTTAATACAAAAATTATATATGTCAGAGCTAATGAAATTATAATTTCTAAAAATGAATAATCATAATGATAGTTATACCAAGTAATTAGCCAATTTTTTATTGAAAATTATTAGAACAATCTATTTAAAATTACCTTCCACCAATTTAATTACATCGCTAAAAATAAGAATTTTTATCAATAGGAAATCATTTTGTTGTAATATAGACCATATTAATTAACATATTATTAAAAATAATAGTATTTTCCGTTAACTGTATTTCTCAGGTCAAAAGTACCTGTATAGTATAATTTACCCTCACGATATCGGCTTCTTAAAGGTGATATTGACATCGCCTATTATAATAATATATTAATTAGTAAACGTAGACAGTGCCACATTATAATTATGTATGTTTGATATATATTTCCTTAGATAGTCATATTGTTATTTGTTTATATAATAAGAATGATCATATTTTTTACCATAGACAATTGTAAAGACCTTAATGTAATTATTATCTTAGGTGTTCATGAATAGAGCTTCCCGAATCCATAATTTTCACCATCAAGGTGTCGTGTGTTAATTGTAGGTACAGGATGGCGCAAAAATTAGAGTCAACATTCATAAAACAAGACAACGGTTGGTCTTGACCCAAGGCTTGATTTTTCCATAGACTCTACTGTTTGGGCCACTTGTATTATGTGTAGTACATTCCAGTATTTAATTAAAATATACATTTAATTAAACATTTATTTAATGTCACGTAAGATAAAAGTAACAGCTACTTTTATTTCGGTAAGATTATTTACGTGAAGCTTCCAAAAAGAATCCTTCATCATCCATTTTATCGGATACTTATGTTATAAATTTTTAAACGTACCTAAAATTAAAATAAGTTTACAGCTATAACATTAGAATTTTATTAATGTAATCGAGACTTAACTGAGGACATCATGGTTTTAAAAACAAACTTAATGGCATACAATATAAAAGTAAGTCTTTCTTTAGGTAACATAGAAATTAGGCCTCCGTATAAATTGTTCAGTGCCCTAGCAGGAACATCTATCGTAAGCATGACTTCATGTATCGAGTGCGCGAAAAACCAATGCAAAGGGAAATTGAACATGGCACAACGTCACTGTGGCGCGGTGTTCAATTTCTCATACAAACCAGCTTTCTGGCGCCCTCGATGCCATGATGCTACGCTCGTGATATATATTCGTGCTTAGGCCTATGAAGAGGTGAAGTGTAAGTGAATTTTTTCCTTGACAACATTAAATCTTCCATATTACTCAATTATTTTATCGTTTATTTATATTTGTTACAAATATTTGGCCAACAATCTTAGATAAGTATTTTGTAAATTTGTTGAGGCAGTAAAAAAAATAATGAAAAATTTATTACATACCTATCTAGTTATAATTATGACTAACCTTGTAAATACGTATTTAATTATATTTTGAATGTTTCACTCATATCAATCTAGTAAAAAAACTGTTTTATTAGCGAATTATAAGGTTTTGAATCCGAAAACACTGGAATGTTTAATTTATGGACGTCGATGTACGATTCAAATAAACACTCTGTACTAAAAAATGGCCTTTTATTGAGATTGGATAATTTTTATTTCGTGACCACTATCATATTTTGAAAATACCTAACCTATTTTTACATCTGTACTCCAAGTCACTGGCCTCCTACCACCACACATTAGCTAAAGGCCTGGCGAGTCACCCTATGCTCAAAAGCTAAACTAAGTTATTTTTTGGCGCAATTAGTTTTGGAGATCCATAAAAACTATAGAAACGGTGGCTTTTCACCATATTTCTTGTTCCTCACATAACCCGCTAACTTATGTTGGTAACACAGAGTGTTTCCAGACAGGATGTCTAATATTTTATTAAAAGTTATCTTAACTATGTGACTCAGCCGTGACCTTGCTGAAATCCGTTGTAATTCCGCTGGACCTGTCGCCAAACTTGTACTAATAAGTAAAATAGGTCTAGCGAATAGCTGATAAATATAGGAATTATTAATGATATTTGAAGGTAAGAAAATGTACCTATAGATATTAAATAATTTCAGCCTGGTTTCTAAAGAATCTATATTTCTAACAACGCAGATGCAGTAGACATCAATTCCTTATTTTATACAGGAATTGATGCATCATATCTGAACTGATAAATAATATGTATATAGCTTTGTCTGAGAGCAAACTGCGTTGAGGCAAAGGATATAACCTTAATTGTACCATACTGAGACACTTCTGAGTTTATGAACTATTTTTAAGTCGCCTCCGCCGCCCCTTATAGCGTACCCCTTCCCTCTCATGTCCATCTGAGTTTACCTGAGTGATATCTCTGTCTGAGTAAGGCATGGAAATGATTGCTACTTTTATTTCATTTTTATTTAATGAAATTATAAATTTTTTTCACAGTGATTTCACCTACGAAATTTCACAGCCAATGATTTTTTTTCGTAATGCTCACTCTTGGCCGTGCGACCCGTTCATAGCGACGATCAGTATATATTTTGCTCTTTCTAACACGACTTGGTTAGAAAGACGCTCTTTCTTTCTGACGTCGTCGGTGAAATACGATGATACCCGATTGATGTGCGGTGTGCGATGTATCATGTAGGCAAGATAGCAGAAAAGTAGCAGAATGATTTTTAACAGACGACGTCAAGGCAGGTAGCAGGTGTGACATATGAAAAAGTATTTCATATGATTTTTCACATGCTACTTGTGAATAATGCCATGCCTAGGCTGAGTAATATGAATAGCTGAGTTTCTGTGTATGATCCAACGATGATGTCCATCTGGTTTTACCTGAATGATATCTCTGAGTAATATGAATAGCTGAGTTTCTGTGCATGATCCAACGATCACGTCCTTACTAATGTCCATCTGAGTCCACCCAAATGATATCTCTGTCTGAGCAATATGAGTAGCAGAATCTCTGAGCATAATCCAACGATCACGACCCTACTAATGTCCGTCTGAGTAATACGAATAGCCGAGTATCTGAGCATTATTCAACGATCATGTCCTTCCTACTCCCACCAAGGCAAGTAGGCATATCCCACTATAGCAAGTAATAACAACTGTAAGTACACAGTTTCTGAACCGCACCCTCGAATGTCAACTAAATCTAAAGTGCTCACCTAGGCCTCTCGCAACACGCGCACCCAGGTTGCCACGCTCACTTCTCTCAATCTCTGTCTGGATAGTTAGTTATTTGCTTTGTTCACACTTTATGAATTGATGGAACGAGTCGTTTTTAAGTTTCGTGGGTAGCAGTGGCGTTAAAAATGTGTCAAAGCCGGTGACAGGGCTTATCGGGTTGCCAGTCTTTAATATTAATAAGGTTTGAGGTTTTAGTTATTTACAATTTGTGGTACATTTCGCGACGTAGTTCGCGACAGGACTCCTTCTCTGTCAAGTCGAACAGAAACTTACTAGTCCTTCGAGTCAGTGACTGCGGGTCTTGCAAATGCTTCGTGTGGAAGTGAAACACGTGTCGATTTCTTGCTGAGTTTCCTTGTTTGGGACTTGACAGAGAAGGAGGTCCAGCGGAATTAGTGACTAGATATTTGTTTTTGTATCATCTTAAAATTTTGCATTTTCTTGGCTCAAAGGCTTTAGAGATGTTAGATGTCTTACAACAACATGGTTAAACCTTCATCGAGAGACTCCTGGACGGAAGGATTTTCTGTAAATTTCTCGTTATCTATTGCAATATTGACGGGCCAGTTGGCTTGGTGGTTAGACGCTGAACACCACACGGTCGTGGGTTCGATTTCCACCCAGGACAAACATTGGTTGGCATAAACATTTATTCTGTCCGGGTGCAAATATCTATACAAGTATGTATTTAGAAAGTTTTAAGTATATGCAATGTGTCAGTAGCCTAAATACGAGACACGGCATGCACGGCGTTCAATTCAACCCAGCTTTTTGGCGCTTTCGATACGACGATGCTACGCTTGCGATAGGCGTTCGTGTTGAGGCCTCAGTTCTTCTCTGAAAATTCGAGCAGAAGATTCGAATTATATTTGTTAATTTACTTATGCAGTTTGAATTATAAAATTGCCACCAAAGTGAGCACTTATGATCTAAGAGAAGGTAATAGGAAAGAAAGAAAAAAAAATACTATATTAATTAATACGAAGTCTTTTTTATTCTAGCACGACATGGAGCCGAGGAGATTTGTATTAATAGTGCCTGTTATGGCTTGTAAACTAAATGAGGTACATAAAAAGAAAACGCAGTTTTATTTAATATTTATTCATAAGCAATAAAAAGTAATTTCCGTATGTGTGACAAATTTCAACATATTAAACAATAATTATATTAAATAACCAATAAAATACGTACACCGATGAATTTTTAAATTAAACTAATGTTAATCGAAATCCGCTAAAGAACTGTAGAACTGAGTTTTTCGTTTAGTACGGCATTGACAAACTATTTCTACGATCAATGGATAATAGCCTTTATGAAAACGTATCACTTACATGCACTTTACGTTCAAACATGTGAAGGCACTTTTAATTTAGGCGTTTTAATAAAACGGAAAGTTGAGTCGAAAATGTGCAAATAAAATCGTTGAGTAGTAAAAATCATTGACTATTTATTTAAATATTTATTAAGCAATGATTATCGTAACGATATCATTGTGAATTGTAGAGGTAAGCTTCAGAATCGTCCTAGCAAAAATTATTTTTTTTAATTTCAAATTATTGATAATATTAGTGCAAGAAAGTGTACATAGAATTTAATGTTCAAAACTATTAATCGTATGAAATAGTTAGACAGTGACAATACTCAAACATCGTTTACAGGACACATTATTTACTATAATATATTAAATGCACAATGAACATATTTTCAAAATACAAATAAATTTGCAAAACTAATGAACACTAAATTATAAAAGATCAATACTTAATATAACATTAGTTACCTCCGTATTTTACTTCAATAAGTCTTTCTAAATATTCATTCTTTTCCCTACATTACTTTTCAAATGTCATTGAAATATGAAATACAATCGCAATTTACGAGCTGCTTAGTGCTCATTCATCATTTTTCACTCATATTTGTTTATTTACTTTATTAATTATATTTTCTTAGTATATTAATATCTATAAATTGATTGTATAAGTTCGTAATTATTAAATTCGAATATTTTAACATATGTATATTAATAAACAGGTTTTATTTCGATAATTATAAATTAATAATTTAAATAATATGTAAGTTAAGAACAAAGTGTGTGGTCACAATAATTATAAATAAGTATGTATATAGAATAATCTAAATATAAGTAGGTAATATAATATACGTAATTTATTAATAAAAAAACATATTCGAGGTAACATTACTATAAACTAAGGATCGAGATCACGTGGAAAACTTTGAGCTGAACGATAAATGAATGAAATGTATGAAACTCCGCCGGTGATATGTCCCGAGGTGATTTGTTTTAGATATTACCAATAAAGGTTAATAGTCAGTAATAATGTTTCAAGATCACAACTTGGTATTGAAAATGTTGGTATATTTCCAATACTATGTTCTTTAATTGTCCAACGAATATATATGTATTTTTTATAATTATACAGAAAAACTAACATCAAGTTAAATGTCTTTTTTTTATTGTGAAAATAATTCAAAAGTCATTCTCAGTTTGATTTTAAATACCAACTTCAATATTCTAAAGTTGCTAATAAATCTGCTTGGCAAAGTCTGTGGGATTCTAGATTTTGCTAAGATTTGAAAGCACGCTTGAAATGATAAGCCATTAATATTTGACTAACATGTATCATTGTTGCGACATGAACCTGACGGATCTGAAAAACTCATCCCAGAATCGTTCAGCTACAGTTCTCCAAGACGTTCAAGTAAAATTTACAATATATTAACATCAAATAACCATATAAATACATATTTATTATTCGGTAAATTATAAAAACTTAATCATGTATATTACATGTCATATCGTTCACCTAGCCTATGATAGAACTTTCGAATTTGATCACGAAGAGAAATTATTATCAAAACTACCTAGTGTACATTTCCATTGGGTGTGTGCATTTGAACTATAGTGGAGTGTTGCATTGCCAATATGATGTAAATGAAACGCAAGTACATTACAACTAACTACTCATATATTTATTCAGATACATGATAATGATGAGTATTTAACATAGTAAAGGGTACCTACTTTGGCACAGGATTTAGTAACTGAGAGCTTCAGTATGGTTCAATAATAATACAAATTAAGTATCAATAAATTAACTTTAAATAAGTCTGGGGAGAAAAGTCGTTTCAGTGTTGCTGTAGTCCAAAAGTGATAAGAAATTTACGCTTCTAAGAATTCTTTATACGGATAATCATGTGCCTTTACTATGTGCATACACAATTTCCACACAAATACTGGACTTTACAGTATTTTGTTTCTGATTTTTAAAGCGAGCTAGTATGTACATTAAAAAAAGTACTGAAACGACTATTGTAGAAATCTGAATCATATCCTCGACTTTCCATCGATATTGTCATTAATTTGTTATTACAAAACAGACGTACTTATGTTAATTTTCACATAGTTCTAATATAAGTAAAACTTAAATATTTTCTATTTTAAGTTAACTCATTTAATAATGGCAAACAACAGCTGTATTTAAAACATAACAAGCTAAGATTTGAAAGTATATATCGTTACAGACGTGCAATATTGCACTGTGGCACAATTTAAATAAGTTATAAGCCAAATGGCTTTCATATTCTATGCGTTGTAAATGAACTTGTGCGTTCACTTAGTTAAGGAAGTGAGGAAGCTTACAGGATTATTTTAAAACAAATACACATATCTGCCATACCCGGTCATTTTCCTCAGCTCAACGCGAAGCGAATCATAGTGCCGGTTCAATACAAAATGAAGGCATTATTTAAATTACATTATGTAGGTACCTCACAAGAACCGCACAGTCTTATACGTTTAGATGTATGGTTAATTGTAACGAATTCATAAAATATATTGTAAGCTTAATAGTGAACAAAAACATTGGATATTCCTACCGAATTTTATAACTAACTTTTATTAATACTTGAGCTTTGAAAATTATTTTGGATTATTATCTCAGAAACAAACGAGACTGGAATATTCAATAGGTATAATGTATACCTACTTAATATTATTAGCAGCTATTACATTGTAAGTGTAGTCTTCGTCTATTACAATCATATGGCATTCCTGTCCCTGTTAGAATAAAGTAAAGATTCGTTACGCATTCGTCAGTAAATCCATCTTCAATTACGGGTTCTTACTCGGTATCCCTAAATAAGAAAAGGCAAGAAGGATGACTCGAAATCCTATATAACTCAACAGGGATTTGGGCCGAGGCAAGGTAATCGCAGTGCGACCGTAATATTTCAAAATAAATAAACAAAGAGATACATTTTCTGCTTTCGATTTCAATGAGGTCATAGCCCTATACTATATCCAGAACTTTTAGAAAGGCAAATTTCGTATTTTACCATCCGTTAGTTTCAATTTTGATTCGAATCGAGGCACAGTTATGATAATTAGGGAAGGAAAAAAGTCTAATATTGAATGGAAAACGTATAAAGGTAGAGGTGAAAGGTCCGCAATTAGGCGGGGGGACAAGACGCGGTCAAGGACTCATTCGCGGCTCGCAGTGTTCGCTAGTTAGGGCGAGGAAGTAGGGAAGCAGGTCCGGTTGCGTCGGGTTGCGGCTAGTGGCGATGGTCCGGCGCGAGCGACTTGCGGCTGGCGGAGAGGTGGTGCGCACGCGGCGCCGGCCGCTGCGAGCGCGGCAGCGTGGTGGGCGCGGGCGTTGACGGGCCGCCCGCGCCGCCGCCCGCTCCCGCGCTCGCCTCGCTCAACATGTCGCGCGGTTTCCACACGGGTGATCCTACAACACACCAAACACCGAACTCTTTATAAATCTCTTCTCGTTTGTTTGCGTTTATGCCGACAAAATTTAGACAGGTTACTTTGCACCGATCGCCAGGACTTCGCGGGCTCGCGAGCAAAGAGTTGAATGTTTGATGAATGTTGTCGTAGGTTTTAAGCCCCCGGTAGAAAGCGCACGAACTGCGGGTGCCCATCCTCGCCGATACGACAAAAAATATAGTTAAGTTAAAATAAAAAAAGGAAGCTTAACGTGTGTCGGTAGCGGTTTGTCTACGCCTGTCAACATTATCATCGAACATTCAAGCGAGGAGGATCATTAAAGTTTTTGGGATCAGAATATTAGTACCTATTTGAATACATTTCGAATTAGCCTAAATACTGATTATTATAAAGTCTATTGTGCAACGGATGATAACCAATGGTTATTTATTATGGTGATATACCTATAACATTATTATATTGCATTTGAATTAGAAAGTGCAGCATCTAAGAGAATTGAAGTGCATGGCTACGAAGGTTAGGAAAAGCTCTACATGAACAAAGAGAGTACTTTTGACTACATTTGTTAAGTTACCAGCTATTTATTGTGTTAAAAGTAAGTATACTATGTGTTGTTAGCCTAATATAATAATGGTTAAGCCCGATTGATTAGAACTACATAGGTTCATATGTGATTGTACTTGCTGGTAATATATGCTTATTATGCGCATCTAAAGATATATATTTCTATAGATTAACATAATTTTTTTTTCAGCTTACTCTACTGCTAAACACTTTGATTTACAATACAGAATTTTTGTAATAATATCCAAGCTACATTGAATAATGAATCTGAATTATAAACTCATTTTCGGGTTTATTCTGAGGCGCTCGGTAAACTGAGTTTTAGGTGAAGAACCAACAGACTCATCTCCATTCGGAATGAGGCAGACGATCGGTACACGAATAAAGATAAAAATACACATGAATTTCATGGAATACAATAGCTCCTACTGTAAATGGCAATCCAGTAGGTCTAAATGAAGAAGAATGAGATGAAATATAGCTGCATTTTTTATGTTTAAGCAGCCTCTGTATCCAGTGATAAAATAATGGTAAATGTACATTGGTTTTATGAACCGTGTGCTTTAAAACTTGTAGTTAATTGTATGCAAATATAGACAATTACATCCACGGGAACACATTTTATATTTCTACTTTTATTATGTACATAATATTATCTAAGATCAAAGATGAATTTATCGGTCGTCTAATATTTTCCTAAAAAACTTTCACAAATAGGTAGGCATATTCTGCAGTACTATTATATTAATATAATATTTTATAGACAAATGGATTAATTATCTATAGAGGGATGTGATTTATAATTGTGCTTAGAATTCAAATGATAAACTTAATTCTAAATTGAGCAGGTACAGAATAAATGCGGGATATAAGTAAATTAATGTGATTACCTAAAGGTACTTCGAAATGGAAGACTTAATTAATGTTACAAATCCATGGCCATCTACGTAATAATAATTATTAATCTCTAAGGATGTATAAATAAGTCTATGAAATAAAAATGAAGGTGAAGAAACTATGTCGAACGAGATTAAAGGATTAACATCAGTACGATACCACAGCCATTATTATGTAACACTTTAGCACTTGGATTATCTAGAATTAGAATATGATTATCTATAATTTGCTATACGGTTATTAATATGTACTACATCTACATTTTTTTTTGTTTTATTTTTCTACATTAAGAGTTGTGAATATATTAAATTTACCCTTAAATTCGGAAATATAAGTACGGGATTAGCTTATTCCTGCTTGGAAAAAGTAATATAAAATATTCACGTATACATATAATTTGAACGATAGTGGATTAACACATATTTGAAAGTGTTTTGGAACCATTCTATTTAGTTTTTATATACATAAAATCTGTGTTTGAATTATAAATAAATGTCTATAATTTTACTAAATCTCTTTTCTAGTCAATTCCATTTTTGTAGTACGGTTAGGAAACTGTAATTTATATTATTTGATATACAACAATTGATTAAAAGAGAGAACTAATTATTTTATGAAATTAATTAAAATTCTTTCATAAATAAATTTAAACATGTATTTGATCAAATTCATATTTTTCTTGGTGACGCGTCGGGATGCAGTATACGCGCTCGTGTGGAATGTCATCCAATGTTTCAATACTGCTGCGATCGGATGACACATGAATTGATTGAGACACGAGCATTTTTCGACGAGATTTGGGGGACTTGCCCTTCCCCTTATGCTAGGAAGTTTTAGTTTGCTTTTTCCCAGAAAGGTAACACTGAACACAGGTCGGATGCTCTAATGCTTTAGCGATTGATTCCGTTGATTTCGATACCACTATACCCATTTTTATTGCCTTATCTTCGGCTTTTGCGAGTTGAGAATAGTGAGTCATTCTATCGAGAGAATTCGTCCCGAGTCGAGCTAGTTTCTCACCGCTCGATTTAGATGACCTGCGGCTTACATTTGGCGACTTGCAGGGAGACCTATCGAAACTTGCTTGCGGTGTTCGCATTATCCCTTTTTTCGGTGCGGGTTTTGGGGACCTTGACCTATCCATACTATTTTCTCGAGACTTCATTATACTACCGCGAGGAGATCTAGACCCATCAAAGCTCTGCTGAGGAGACCGAGATTTATCAATGGAACCACGCGGAGACTTAGATTGATCGAAACTTCCACGTGGAGAGCGATGTAAAGTTTTACTTTGTTTGAGACTCGATTTATTAGGAGACCTGCAAACTATTACTTTAGTGACGCGATCACGATCGGGAGATGTAGCATCTATGGATCTATTGGGTGATCTATCCCTATTGATGCTACTACCACTGCAAGAGCGGATTACTCTAATCTTCTTTTCTGAGGCTGACGTAGTCTTCCTCTCCGGGGATGATTTAAGCGATTGAGACTCCTGCTTACCTAGTTCTTTAACCATGGTTGGTTGGTACTGTGTCGGTTGGTGTGAAGACTGGATAAGCCTAGCCTGACTGCCTGTACTTCCAGCGCTCAAAGTCGAAGTTGTGCTGTAAAAAATATAATTCGCATTACCGCTTTTTGAATACAGCTGATATGGCTTGTATTTGTGGTGACATATGTATGAGTAAAAACAAGCAAACCTACGTATCTTTTTATTGAATGATTAAAATAGTAAGTGCCAGATAGTGAAGGGTCTGGTGCTAATTTTGAATCGTGTAGGTAAAGTGTGTTCATCGTTAGTGATGCTAACCCATACATATGTTGATACCTTAGTGTGAGGTGGTTGGGAGTTCTGCCTAACCCTCTCTTGGCAGGCGGCTGAGGCTGTTCATCCTCGCCCTCAGACTTGGAGCCAGGGTCCACCTTGCCCACGTCGGGTGGTGGCGGCGGCGGGGCTCGCTTCACACTACTTTCTGCTAGCGGAAGAATGGAGAAAGCTTGTTACATGAGCGTGCCATGCAATAGATTTGTTTAGTTTTGGTTAATTCGTTAATGTTGTTATTACTAAACATAGTAATTTATATGAAATATTAATAATCTTAATTTTAAAGTTATTGATGTTGTATGATCAAGCTCATTATGTAGGATTGGTATCGTACCTCTTCTCACGCATAGTTGGTAACCTACAACATTTTTAATTTATAATTTGAATACCTTCGATAACTAAAATCATATGTATGTTTAACTAATAATGTGTAACCAACCTGCGGAATCACCTAGAGTCTTGCTCCTGTGCCTAAATGCTGGCTCATCGACTAAAGGTTCCTGAGGGGGCTCCTCTGCATCTTGTGAGTTCTCACGAGATAAGTCACCAATCTGTAACAGAACCAAAAAGCAATCAAATATAGTAGTAAAAATATTTAAAATTGGATTTTTATTTTAGGACTAAGTTCAGTAGGTCATCTTACCTCGATATTACCCGCCGATAACCGTTGTCCTGTAGTCTTAGGTTTCTTTGTTTTGCCAAGCGTTTGTGATCCTTGCATTACATGCACCTGTATTGAAAAAAGAAGTAAGTATGACCAATTTTATTTATAATAAGCTAACGAATTCTAGTAGGTAGGTCCCAGGTACCAAACAAATGCTATAGAATAAGTTGAATGGTAATAGTCAGTTGGTACCTGGTGCTTAGGTCGGTCGCGGTCGCGGTCCAGCGTATGCGGGCCGTGCATCGAGTGTGGTGCACGCGGCGGAGCGGGCATGGGCCGAGAGCTCGGCAGAGACATATTGCGCACTGACTCGCGGATTATCTGTCGGATTGTCTTCAGGAACGCGTTGCGGAAGTCCGCAGTGCTATATAAAATTAGAAAGATCAGTAAACAATCACGGTAGGTAACAAGCCTAAAAATTGCTATAAAAAAATAAGACTTTATATAGTAGGTAAAACATTTTCATACTATTCGTACTATATATGTATATACGAGTACATGTACATACAATCAAATGAGCAAGTTTACTAAGTTTATTAAGGCTTATCTAGACTGATTTTTTTATTACTTATTACTTAGCCTTTTATCACAAAAGTCTTTAAGAGAAATGACAGACATGAGCTAAGTTTTTATAATGACTTCAAGTTTTTGGTTTCTGGTGCCTTCTACACCCTTACGCGGACAATGTGGAAACTGTAATTGTTCCTTCGTTATAAATATTTTTCACTTTGGCTTCCATTGTATTTTTAAGCGACCAATTACAATTCTAATAATTAGGTTTGCCTGATTACATTTGTTAACATATAATGTAAACCGTTAAAGTCTACATAGCCTTCAAGTTTCAGCAATAAAGGGTTAAATGGGAAAATACTGAAATAATTAGAAAAGTTAAGACATAACTTACCTACACCTAAACATATTAAAAACTTTTATAATCGCACAGATTACAAATTTGATACTTAAAATGTTGTGTTTATTCACATTTGTGTAGATAGGTACTTATTCTATGATATGATGTTATGATTTACGGTCTACTTTTTAATATAACTAAAATGCTAGGAGATCCACGCCCGGAATAGACCCCTGGATTTAATTTATTATATATTGGTTTATATATAACTCTAAATTTGATATTTGTAATAGTTTATTTCGTTTTTCTCTTTTATGTTGTATCTTTAAGTGTCCTATATGTGTATATCTTTAATTGGCACTATATTTTGACCTTTGTCTTATATTTTATATAATGTAAATTATATATGTGGTTTGTGTACTTTAGAATAAAATAAAAACACACCTGTTTGATAGTACGTAGACTTTTTCAGAGCGGCGCTGTAACTGACTTCGCAAATGAATAAGCTCCCACAAAAAGTGACTTTCCATATCTTTAGCCGAAGAAGCGCGAACCTGTACTTCTGTCACAGGTATCAAAACTTGATATCTAATAATTTCAACTTCATTTGAATTATTCTTCGACGATACTCCCTGTAAAAGTAAAGGAACGTACAAATAAATATCAGTACAATTTATTTCGACCTTTACGTCAATAAAACTTAAGGTAGAACTTACCATAAGCTTTTTCTTCTGCCTAAGCCTTTCTTTACACAGGAAGACAACAGCGGATTTAAACACAAAACACATAGCGTGCAATTCCAATCCCTTCTTTATTTTTCCTAAAAAGTCTGAAATATTTAACCATTCTACTCCACCGTAGTATAACAAATCACCTGAAAATAAAATTAGAGGATAATTTTACAAAATACTTATATTTTTAACAATATCTTTAGATAATGAACAAAAAAACATACTAACCAGGACTTAGATCTATTGGTTGCTTGCAAGACTTTTGATGTTGTCTAAACAAATGATCAAATATAGCACCATATTCTTCATGTATTCGTTGCATCTCATTGATGTGTTCAGCAACCTTTTCCATTCCTTTCAGAGCCTCTGCAATTTGACAAACTATTTAATAACCTGATTCGTTTTAACCTTTCTGTTATGGCGAATCGTAGTCCTCATTTGAGCAAATATCCGATTGTAACCGACCAATTCTTATTATTATCAAATTGAGCATTTCTTCAACTTACCCACTAAATGGAGATGCTCTTCAGAATTAACGTCAGTCAAATTTCTCAATTGTTGAAGTAATAATGGATATTTTAATATCCGCTGAATAGGTTTAATTAAATACGACTCCAAAGTAGAAGAATGTTGTTGCTTTGGATTCCTTGCCGCCAGAAACTCTTGCAAAGCTTGATTACCTTCATCTGTTTGGGAAGAATTGTTGACTACAGATTTAATATTATAATAAATTAAAAATTAAACCGTTAGAGGAGGCAGAAATACTGTTAACTTACTTGGATGCAGTACTTTCTGTGCTTTACTGTGACTGGCGCAGAAGGAGCTGTATAGCTTGAAATGATTTACGTAATATAAGAAAGCATTACCGACAGCGAAGAGTATGTTCTGAAAAATAAATTAATCGTTATAATATATTTTAAAAATAGAGATCTGTTTAATGGATTATAAATATCAACGAAATTATTAAAGACCCTCTGTGACCTGGGAGAATAAATAGATATTCGGGTACGTACCTTGAATTGGCTTGAAATTTCAAAGTGATGAAAGTTGGGTTCGGCCTCAAGCGCTTCCGTTAAGTTTTGAAGGAACTGCCTTTGGAAAGTCACTATCTCCTGAATGTTTCCGAACAAAGCATTGATCTCCGCGTTCGATAAGAAAGTTTCTTTCTTCAGTGGCTCTAGGTAGTTTTCTAACAAATTGTTCAGGTGCTGCAAGTTTATTAAGTTCTTAATCAAGTTAATCATATATGTTTTTATGCTTAATCGCAGATATGTTCTCCTATGAGAGTGTGTATGTATTTATAAGTAATATAGAGTTTTATTTTAAGAAGAAAATTTTGAATCAAGGATTTTGGTTCAGTACTTAAAAGTTCAAATTGTGGTATATTAATGAACTCGCAGGTGTTTTAGAAAATTTCGAATTCATTTTATAAATCGTACAAAACTTTTTGCACTCATGAATATATTTATATAAAACGATAAGTCATTCAATATTACTTAATCTCTCAATTTGCTATCAAAATTTTCCAACAGGGACGAGGAGAAAACTTTATCTACAACTTAATTATCTTTTGGACATTCAGAAATTGAAAGTATTTCAGTTTCGGGTAAACTGTTCATGATATTGTCAAGAAGAGAGACAGTTGTGCGATAGTTGCATAGTAAATTTGACGGAAAATGATGCAACGATCAAAACTGCTCCTTCGATACATAATACGGAGAGAAAAATGATCGAAGGTTGAATGGCCGTCAAATGAAGTATTAATTATATAGACCAAAATAGAGACTGTACAAAAAAAATTTGAAATGTTTGTGTTAGGTAACTTTAAATTTAGGTAACATTAAAGACCGAAAAAAATTGCACCAAGTCTGTAATGGAAGTTATGTTCGAAAAATTGATTTTATGAGAAGAAAGAGAATTCCTACAGGGCCGATACGAGTGACAGATAACTGTCTCTGTGCAACCATTGAATTTTAACCAATGAGTAAAAGTACTTTATACAGACTACAAAATCAGCTAACGAAAAACAACTGGAAAAGAAATCCTGAAGACTCACCTTCACGTAAGCGCGTTCAGTATCGACAAGCTCCATCAGCACCTTCCTGAGCTTATCAGCATCGGAGAGATGCCTGGAAGGCGTACCGGCGGCGGCGCTGGCCACACTGCCCGTGGGACTGCCACGCCGCGTCTCCGCCGGCGACCGGCACCACCCCGTCACTTGCTCAGCGCTCTGCCGCACACGCACACGCCCACACTTCTATTTAATTCCCACCCGATTAAAACTCTGCTGGTAATGTATCGGTTATGCCACAAGACGACATCCATTACCATGAGCATGCTCGGCGTCCTTGTGTCTAGCCCGCAATTAACATAATTTTTCCCTTCATTCTTTCATAAATGTAATCATTTATGTATAATGAAATCAAAACACTTTGTTAAATCACCCGGAATACCCAAAAATAACAGAGATCCGTTCGTTTTCGAACTATCGTCTCAGTCAACATTTTTTAATTGAACACAAACTTTTCCTTTGAGTAATTTACGTGAATTGGGTAAGACAGAAAGAGTTTGCTATATAAAAGAATACACACAATTATAAACGTGCCCATAAATTTCTTAACCGACGTTTTATACTTACACCGATGTTCTATACATATACAAAAGCAGTTTCAGAAGACAGTTAATACAATTTATGCCGGGAGATTATTATAATAGGAGGATTCGGTTGATTCTCTAGAGACGATTATTATTTCCATTGAGACATTACCATGCGGGCACCGTAACGAAATAAAACAGGGAATATTCTCGCAGAAATAGATAATTGAATCGCGGATAAGCTCGCACAGGCGTGCTTCCTACGGGTGGTAATGCATTTTTTATTGTTTTATATACCTTGAGCAGATTTTCAATTTCGAAAGAGTTTGTGCGAGAGCTGACTTTTGGTGGTCCAGTGTTTACAGGATCTCCTCCGTGAGCGTCGGTTTCGGGGCTATACAGCTCTTTACCTGTTAAATAGATAAAATTAAATCACACCTAATGTTGTATGAAAGAAATGGTTTTAGCCGAAAACATTTTCATAATAAGAACATAGAATAAAAAAAACTTCTTCATTGTTCTTCTAAGTTTTTGAGCCTGTAATCTGTATTAATTATTAATATTGTACGATAAACAATTTAATATGATAGTAAACAGAAAGTCAAATAAGAAATTGCAAAAGTTTTGTGGAATTCCATCATTAAAACAGATGAATAATAAGATACAAAGGATTATTACTTTGGTACGATAAATACGTAACACTGGCACAAGTTTATAAGGGATAGCATCGTCTTTATATTTTAGGCATTTTTTAATAACCTAATAATAAATCAATACCTATAAAACTGTTTTATTCACATTTAACAATGAAAAATACGATCCATAAAGACACGATTACAATGAAAAGTGGAATTTTCAATAAAACCGCTACTAAAACCGATGGAGAGTTTTCAATGACATAAGAGGAAATAAGAAAGCTCGTGATAAAACTTCCATATGGAAGCCGCTTTATGACATGAAGTCACACAATGAGTTTTTGGTCGGCGAAAAGTCAACACCGGCCACAAGCAAATAGCCCCGGGTAGGGTCACGGCCTTTATTTAAAGAACGGTTATTTTTGTTTTCAAATTAGCACAACACTTTACAGAATATCTCTGCATATATAAAGAGTTGATCGTACTTAGTCTACAGATGCTTTTACCATGATTAAACGTAAATTTTAATCATAATGTAAGTTATACTAACAAAGAAACTGTTTAAATTTAAAAAGATTTTCAGACGATGATGTCATCTGAAAATCTACAAAACACGTCATAAAATAAAAAAAAAAGAAAATAAAGGTTTCATTAGGCGAGAATATCATAATGAATAACGTGTTTTTTGGAGGGGTGGGGTTGCTTTTGTTTCCACCACCCGCGCTCCGTAGTAAGGCCGCATCAAGCCGCGCTCCGATATTGCTATAACTGTCATAGAACAAACAACAACTACATGTCGAGTCAATATGTCGTTTATAATTGCCTCTTGTACTGTTGGTATACGAGGGCTAGAAAAAAATACAAGCCTTTCACCAGCGCAATTCTGATAGTGCTTTAAATAATGAGCTGCATAATATCACAGAGTAAAAAGTAAAACACTATAGTTACTACACTGAGATAACGTAATCAATCGCTAGTTATAATTTGGCTAATAAAATGAAGATGAAAATTACGGGTCGATGATGATGTTTAGGACGTATAACCGTCGTAAACCAGTTGTGCACTTATATTACTAGTGTTACTAAGTATGGGGCCGGTGAAATTACAGGGACATGAGACATAACAACTGCTAGGAAATTATTTCGTAATTCGCATTGTCGTGGAGTATGTATAAACAAATGAAAATAGAGACATGTATATTTGCCAAAGTTAAACAATTCGATGTAACTTACAAACAATGTGTAACGGCTTATCACACGATTCGCCGAGTTCAAGTTAACGAAATGTTCAATAAAGGGAGTTGAAGTATTCTCATTCCGTTTTCCGTTATTGAAGTCAAGAGACACATATAGTTTTAGTTGTGTGTATCTATGACACACACACATTCAGATGTGTAGAGTACACCGACAATGTAACCAAATAAATTTACCTCAAAGTAGTAACTAGAGAGACAATAACTAAAAATATTGCGAAAATATTATTAAGTAATAGAATAAATCCATCCTTGTAACCAGGACAAGTGCCTGCAATATTTTTCTAGTACAAAAACGAATTGATAGTTCCGCGATCCAACAAAACAGGAATTTTGTTATGCACAAAATATTACTGGCTGACAGCCATATTCGAAAATGAGGATTCAGGGTAGTTTGGAAACGATGCCAAGTATTACGTAAACGTGAAGATTGAAGAGTTGCTTGTTAAGCGGAATGCGCGTAATGATAAAGAATGAAGATCCTATGGCGAAAGAAAGGATTCATGCGATATTATTGTTCTTGTGTTTTATCTCAACATTGTAGGAATTATACCAACATTTTACGATGACTATAATGTTCTCTTGTTATTATTATAAATTAGATTGTATAGATTCTGCGGAAAAGCCACGAATGTCGTAACGTAATCGTAATGATATAAAATTGCTCAAAGCGTACCGGTAAATAAAATTTGTCAATTCATCACAAGATGTGAAGCGTACGAAGCGAGGGATAACGATGAAAAATATCAAAGTCATTCTATAAAGATATTTATGTATATAGGTATTTGTATTACGTTAACCGATCCGATTATCATAAAATATTTAAGAGTTGCTATATCTAATGGGTAGCTCAAGAACTTTCTTCTGTATAAAATAAGTGGACTTTAGACTTATTAAGCTGCAATGATTTTTACAATAATAAAAATTTGTAGAGTCTGACAAATCTAGTTACGGGTCCTATTCTGCTGGTATCCTGTCACCCAGAGGCATATGACGTGAGAGTACTTACTCCATGCGGGTGCAGGCACGATAAGGCCGGATATCATGTCGTCAGATATGACTGGTGGGTCGCTGGGTGGCGGCGGGCACACGAGTGAATCGATTATATCGTCCGTGGCCGCGCGCATCACTCCCGTCAGCTCCGGGGGCTCCGTGCGAGACGACCTGTACACAATCACCCCTAAATTCAATGTCCCCCAACAATATAGGTTTGAAAAAATAAACCAAGTACAACAAAAGGAAATTTAATCAGAATTTTGACACAATCATTTTTGTTACAAGAACGCTGAGATTTGGCTGAAATAAAAAATAATGTCAAGTTGTAAGTTGATTTATTTCGGTAGCGAAAATGACTATATAACATTATCATTATCAAATACTATTGTTAAAATATGTTTTAAAAAGTAATTTAAAGGCTACTTCGTAAAGTAAATTATTTTTGGTGATGATCCAGATTGATTCAGTAAATAATATTCTGGAAAACACAACATTTTTGGGTGGTATGTAATATTATACGGATTAAGCCGTGTATCAATTCACATTATTGTCATTATTTTCATTGTTGAAATAAGTAACAAACTTAAGACAATAATCCTCCGGTATACAATAGCGAAAAATAGGTACAATATTAGCAACGCAATGCCTTAATTATTCCTGTAAACTTCACCACGCTTAACAAGACAATAAAAGCGACCGCCTAGCCGGAACAGCTTTATATGAACGCTGAAATGAAACAACTCACAACAATAATAATATTGTGCCGCGAGTGCTCGTTTCGAGATGACATTTGTTGGGAAACATTATTCGACGCGGCCACGGCGGCGGCGTTAGCGGCGCGTCGTCGGTGCGGATGGCGTGCGACATGAACGTGGAGAGGCTCAATTGCGGTCGTTCACAATGCGGTGCCGGAGGCAGGTGGAGGCCGGCGCAGGGCTGCAGGGCGAGGGAGTATATAGGTCGCACCGAGCGCTTCAGTAAACTCGTCGCGGTCGCGAAAGGTCAGGTGTATGAGGGCGGGAAATGCCGATGAGCAGCCTTTCCACCCTGCCCCGGCACAACGTGCATTTTAACTTCCGTTTTATTAGGCGCTAGGTGCCCAGTTTCCTGTTTCGTCAGTAGTATTTTAAGAAGCGGCGTGGAATAGGAAAGCAGGAAAACTTTTACTGCGAAAGATTTTCATTTCTGCTGCAACGATTTATTCTAATTCGATGTAAACGAATGCGCCTCGCCGGGTTATTTGATTAATGAACAGCTGTTAACTGCGGTGACGGTTGGTGGAATTCATTAAGTTGGTTGAAATTGTTACAGTTATCTAATCGTTTATTACTCAGTCTTATTCGTATCGTGTCAGCCATTCTTGTGCTGGTTGTGTGGGTAATATGACGTTTTAAGTTTATTTTCATACTGCTCTTATTTTTAACCTTAAATTTATTATTAAAGATAATAATACAATACAATACAATACAAATATGCTTTATTGTTCACACCACATACAGAGAAAATTAAATAAAAAAGTGTTTTACAAATATTATAAGTGCAAATAAACAGATAAAGGTAAAAGAAATATTTATAAATACCTCATCATCATAACGAGGGAGAGTTCCTCTTGCAATACGCTTTCCAAGTACATCATATCTAGGTCAGATACGATCGCCCCGTTGATCACCATTATCTCGTCGCCTTTGATTATACCTGACACAGAAACAACACTGTACCTGGATTGATTGTTTTTATTGTTTTTTTTTCAGGGCACGCCTCGAAATGAAGGCAATCATGAATCAAATTCCGCTCTTGTTCTCAAGCATATTGATTGCTACATTTCGAAGAGATGAGAAAAAAAAACATTGTTTTGAAAATAAAATCAAGTCTACGGAAAGTTTAAAATTGTGTAGGAAATTGGATATCGTAACAATATATAACAACATTTGGTTATTTTTACAAGATTTTCAAATACATACAGAAAAATTACTAATGAATGACATACATAATTATTCATTACAGTTTGTTATTTAATGTTACCTCTAGGTGAATAAGCAACTACAGAGACAAATACTGTTCATTATGCATTTACCATTCTGCATCGCGACACTTTTGTCCTCAACCCTGCTTACGTAGCAGCATAGCTCGTCTTGTCTCTCCGCATTCTCTATTAATTCGGCTTCTACACTGAAGCCCCACATCTGCTCAAGAGTATTACGTTGTAGCTCCACTTGATACAGGATCTTCGCACAGACTTCCACAACCTCGTGTGTATGTAACTATAGACAAAAAACGTCACGTTAAAATTTCTAGAATAAACGTAAAAGAAACCTTAAGTTTCTTGTTTGAGCTATTTAAAATGTCGCTTTTAAGTATTCATGAAGAATGTATATTCCAGTTAAGATTTAAAAATAGGGCAATACAGGTTAATGTGAGACACATGCATATAAATAAAATAGCAGTTTGGACCGTTAAAACTGTGAAATGTCATATAAAATATATGGGGCAGGTTTGGATTCAAATTACGTAGCACTCCTCAAAATTGTGAATAAATTACAGCTGAGCAAAAAAGCTTTTCACGATAGACATAATCTTTTTTCTTGTAAAAAGTCAAAGTAATTAAAACAAATTAAGACCCCGCTTCTAATGTTTCATTAAAAAAAAAAACAACAGCGGGTTTTGTCTTATTAATTGCTATTAATACCCTTTTGGGTAAATTTGTAAGCTATACGTTTACGGTGTGTCTCGGAACTTAATTAATTGGGTATTTATGGTTGGTTATTATACTAGGTTGAAATAAACAAAATGAAAATATTTGTCACTTTTTTTGTCGAATTGGGTAATTACTTAATAAGTCCTTAATAGTTGATTGATTGACTGAGAGCTCAGCGCAGATATAAAGCCGCTGGTTATATGGAGACAATAAGAAGGCTCTCTTTATCTCGAAAAATAATCATTTTAAGAGTTAAAACAGGAGATCCAGTGGAATTAGTTAGATAGGTACTAGATATTTGTTTTTTGTATATTCAGATATTTTCAAGATAAATCCTCGAATATTGGAATGCATCATTATTATAAATATGTACTTTGATCTGGGGGCTTGGGGATGATTTAAAAAGAATCCCTTTCTTATACTCACTTACCTTTTCTTAAAAACTCCTGTTCAAAATTTCAAGTTTGTCAGTCTCTGAGCGTTGTTGAATCAGTCAGTTAGTCATGAAGTTTTAAATGTATTGATGTGGAGAAGATTAAAGTATCGATAGAAATAGAATATAGTTTTCCATATGTATGTACCAGGTAATATAAACAAAAATTCTTATTATTTCTTTATGTCATTTTACTTACTCTTATCTCAGAATGTTGTCGTTATTAGCACCGACGAATACAATATATTTTCAGAGGAAATTTTCTCATACAAACAAAACAAAGAGCTGGATTAAACTTCCTTACGGATTATTCACATTCGTAGATCCTAAAGTGAGTGTAATATAACTTTTTGATTACCTACTCCGTGTATGTCGTCATGCAAAATCTGCGACGTAACAGGCGCTGTCAGACCCTACTCACGTCAATCTTGGCCACAAAATATTTACATTTTTATTATATTCACTTAGCTCCGTGAGCACACGTAGTGGACTGACCGAATATGTAATTAAAAATATGATCACTTTTAACTGACGTTGTATTGTATGGTATACGAAGTCGACCCCATTTTCATTAAAATATCAAATCTAAAACAATAAACCATTCCACGTAGCGGATGTTAAGCTACGTAAGATCCGCAAAAGATATGCGGTTGGCCCGACTGACGTCATTTACATTTATTTGAATTTAATTTACCAAACAAAACTGGCCACTCATACAGATTGTATATCGGTGTACGCGGTTGTACTTTATCGCGGCAGCGCTGCTGTACGTGTGATATGCGTAATAAAAGAGCATCATCGACTTAATTACTCAAGCTCGATATTTTTGCGGGTTGAATATGACACGTTATACTGAATTTTATTTGTTTATTACAATATCGGCAATGGAAGTCGGGTTTGATAATTATTATGAACACCACCACCAAAACTCTTGAATTTAAAACAAAAATTCAAATTTAGACTTGTGATAGGAGTCTCTTAAATAAGTCATTGATTGGTGAGAAGCAGTAGCAAAATATTAAATATTAATGTTTCTGTTATAAGGTTTAATATAGAGAGCTTTGTATTATTTAAAAGTTCAGCTGTGGACATCAGTCTGTAGGGATGATGACAATAAAGTGTTCTATTTTAAAGAAAATCAGATCTAAAGCAATACTTACATATGTCTCAATAAGATCGCTACGGTGTGGCACAAAGTAGTTGTGATCTTCCATGTCCCGTCGCTTCTTTACTCTGACGAAATGCTCAAGCGCGTTGAGTGAGCGTCGGGCGCAGGCCCCCGCCAGGAACTCCTCCACAGACATGCCTTCACGCACACCGACTGTTGCGGTTGTGCCTTCTGGGAGTGACACGCGGACCGCAGCCTCACCCTCGTCGCGGGACATCTTGTAAGGGATACATAATCGTTGGAGAATTATTTACTAGCTATCCCCCGCGGTATTACCCGCGTTCCCGAGGGATGTCACATTTTCCCGGGATAAAAAGTAGCCTATATGTTACTCCCGGATATGCTCTATCTATGTGCTAAGTTTAAACCAAATCCGTCCGGTAGTTTTTGCGTTAAAGAGTAACAAACATCCAAACATCAAACATTCGCATTAATAATATTAGTAGGAAGTAGGCTTGTTCATGTACCATTAAACTTCTATTAAATATCAAGTATTATCTATAAAGTAACGTAATATGCATATATTTGTGTGTAATATTCGATTATTCACAAAACTAAACAATAACTATTTGAACCTGACCAGAGCCGTTTTTCAATCTAAACCGGCAAAACCAGCAAAGTTTTGTTTTTCTTCATAATAAGTTTAACGTAATCGATACTGTTTTGTTTACCTAGTAAAATGTATACCGAATTATTAGTAGATAACAACGAAACGAAAGCCAAAGTAATATAAAACATTCATACAATATTTTACCCAGAATTATAAGTAAATGTTTTCTCAATGCAAAATGCCCGCCCAAGGAATTTCAATAATGGACGCAATGGTGTGAATAAAAAAACAAATCTGAACAAATCCAAAGCTTTATTCAATATTTTAAGTTTATAGATTTAATCGCAACATAGGAGATATAAGCGTATCGATAAAGGTATTAGTTTAATGAATCCGTAGCGAGCTGATACATACATTCAATGACGCTTATAGCTTAGTATAGATACAGCTTAATAAGATATTTGAAATGGAGAGCTTAGAGTATTAGTCACTACCTTTACTACTATGGCGGTATATAACAAGGTCAACCAATTTACTAATAACGAGCTTAACTGCAATTTGCTTTAGAAACAATGGCGGTTAATGAGAAGCAGTCAAAGGGAACTAACGGCGAGTAATAGGCTCTTTTCATGTCGACCCGAATTACGGATCATGGTGCACGCCACTCTGGCATCACCAATTCGAAGGCGAGCGAAGTATTAGAACGTTATTTTCAGATATTTCCGTCAAGATCGTCATTTTGTATTACTGTGTTTTGGTTAGAAAGGTAAGGGGGCCGGTGAAATTACAGGCACATGAGACTTAACAACTTCACGTCTCAGGGCCGACAGCGCATTGGTGAAGCCCCTAGTGTTGCAAATGTCCATAGGCGGCGGTAACCACTTTCCATCAGGTGAACCGTTCGCTTGTTTGTCGGCCCATGCGGTATAAAAAAAACTAACAAAATCAATGCTTTTCTTATTACTGTTCTTGTACCTATCGTTTTATCATTATTCTACGTAGACACGCAAACATCAACCTCGACGGACGGACTGAAGTTATCTGATTAATTAATCAGTAAGTTAATCCGGGACTTCTTTCAAACCTAAAGTAAAGTAGGTAGTTCATTTTGTTTTATTGTCTTGAGCACGAAATAGGATAATATAGTCACAAAATGTACATGTTCATGATCATCATCATCAATTACTTACCTGCATCGAACGTCGACTGGAGCCAGAGTTGGAACGTGAAAGATTTGGTGCCCTGCGCTTAGTAGCACCCCTGCCAGCCAGCAGGTTGTTCAGTAGAGATGGTGAGCGAGCGCAGATAAATGCGTGGAATGAGGACACCGTAAACACGCCCAGCTTGTTCAATGTGCTTTTAGTGCCACGAGATACGTGTGTCAGTAATGACTGTAACAAATGGTTTCACTTAGGATCTGACGCAGCAACATTTAGCTGGCTCACACACGTAACTTCGTGGCTTTTACTTAAATCGTATAATACAAAATCTCTAGGTTATATGTATTTATTTTCAAAGGTAACGTTTATTCGTTTTTCAAATCAATAACTCGGCGAAGATATAAGTACTTTTTACGTGCGGAAAAGCAGAATGACATGTCATGATATGGGTAGTGACGTAACAGATTCTAACCCGGCGCTCCCGGTCAACGGCACTGTCAATTTGATAAAGGGGAACCACCAAATTTCCTTTCTCTGTCACCTCGGTGAAATCACTTGACAATCCCAACACTTCGACTCCTGTCCTATTATCGGATGATACGGTAAAATGTTTGGATGATACATGTGTTTTGATTGGGTATAAGCTATACGAAAATAAACAAAACATTTTTTCGTCTGATATTATTTTGGCCTGATATAACATGTCATAATACATGGCACATAAATAGGTAACATGAAGTTTAAATGGATCCAAATCGAGCCTCTCGTTGAAACCCTTTATTGTAAATAAAGAAACATGAAGTGAAGATAATTTGTATCAAAACCTAAATTTTTTTTATACTAAAATGTTATGAGTTATGTTTACCAATTTTACATCCATTTTTTTCTGGGAAAGGTTTTGCCACTTACCTTAGGATTGGGTAACTCGCCACTTTGAAGACTGGCCATGTAACAGCGCAGTCGGAACTGTTCACAATGTAGACGTTCAAGGTTCTCTTCCCATTGCAACATCTGTACAGCGAGCTGAGCTCGTGTCTCAGGATCAGATACAACCGATTGCTGAAGGTCTGCCATTTGTTTGAGTTTATGATCCTATAGGAAAATAACATTTACCTTTGTATAATTTGTTTTTTTATTGCGTCCGACTAACGTTATATGTTTTGTACGGATTCGTATAATATTATAATTAGACGTAGATCTGACGACCTGGTCAGAGTCGCTGGAAGCCGCTGAATGCAAGTGGCTCAAGACCATTAGAGGTGGAAATCCAAGGGGGAGGCCTATGTTCAGTGGACATCCCTGGGCTGATATGATATTGATGATGAAATACGTAGAACAGAGTGATTTGAATCTTACAATTAAGTCGATAATCTATCTCCAAGATGTAATTTGTGTGTTCCGATAGTACTCATGTAGGCTTAGTACATTCGGCAACACCACTACTTACAAAGATTTTATTCTTATAAAGTTGTTTACTGCTTTTGATGCTGATACTTCTATGTATAATGTAATATTTTAGTGTGGACGGTCCTCCATCACAGCCCGAGTATGACATGTCCTATGAATATTAATCAGCGCGTGCTCCCACCTGCCTGTGATAAAACACCTTCATTGTTTCGAACCCGTTCCTAATTAAGATATCTGTTTTGAATATTCGCATAACATTAATTTGTTGGTGGGATTATTCAATATATTCCCAATATATCTGCTACATAGAAATATGTACCTTTATATTATTGACAAAAGTTGTATTCAAACTATATCATCATTATTATTACCAATATAATGGAGGTCCGATTCCAATGAACATAGGCCTTGTCTACAATTAATTTCTAAAAGAATTCGTCGGTTCACTTGATTAAAAGATCTCCAGTTCGTATCCTAATCGTATCTACTTATAAATTGTAACAAAGATGATCTGAAATAGAGGATCTATTCTACTTCGTGTGATTCACATAGTTAACAGCAAATATGTCTGGTAAAGGGCATATTTATATGTGGTAAACATGGAGTGGTAGTCAGCCACAAAGGCTTTGATGCGTACTGCGGTCACCCTGTACGGGTCAGAAATTGGCGCGATTTACACTAGGAATGCTTCGAACCGCACACTGCCCCCGCTCACCGACACCGCCCTGTTCATACATAGCTACCGCTTGCATATTACGTCTGCTTGTTCGTAAATTGTACCTAGCGAGCTGAAATGAAGCTTGCAATTGACACACTGTCATCTAACATATTTTTCCTTACTACAGTTGCGTAATTGAATCATTGCTCTGCAGAAATCTGTGCATAACAATTTGTTATTCGAGAGCTGCCATTATGTATGAGCTGGAATATTATTTGAAGCTTTAATATGAAACTTGTAAAATATGTACTATGTATGTGTAAATATTTGTATGACAAAGAATTTAATATTCATATTTAAGTATCTCACTGGCATACAATGTGAAATGTGTACACTTGCCGAGCAAAGCTAAAATGGAAGATATTTACAAAAAAAAGGAGTTTATGACGTGGAAGTCGAACAATGCTTTTGTTGATTCAAACCAATGTAAAGCTAGGGTCGAACGGTGCGTAATATTTCAGAGAGCCTACTTTAAGTTACATCACTTTTCATTCGTGATAGAAACAATGTTAACATACATTTATCTTTGTTGTTAACCTCCAACCAAAATTTCTTTTCTACAAAAACATTCACTTAGACATTGAAAGAAACATGAAATACACATTTCGGGTTTCCGTTTCGAACAATTTTAGGGGTTCACAAAGTTTCGTATTAATTCCTTTTACAAAAAAGTTTCAGTCAAACTGTATTACCTCCTTTACCTCCATGGTACCTTCAACCTACGCTATATACGTGAAGCACAGTACCAATTTCATGAAGTTGAAAGACAACCAGTGACAGCTAAATGGCACCTGTTTTATATAAGTAGATAGATAAAATTACTTACAGATTCAATAGCCTTTTCAAGGCGGTAAATCTCTTCTTGCAGTAAATGGAGAGTTCCAGTCTTGCCTCGGTGACGTGCGAAAGCTGCAGCACATGCACTGTGAATGCTATTCACCCAGGAATCCAGCTCAACCTACAATTAAATCATTATTTAAAAAATACGCCTTATTATTAAAGGATTAAATCTATTTACAAATCATTCCTAAACTACGATCTACCAAACTCGTTCATAATGATTTGTAAAATGTAATTATGTAGTAAGCAGTGCTGGCGTATACAGTAGCAAGTACTGCGTCGAGCTGACGGTAAACAAGTTTAATGCCATAGTCATGTAGTTATATTAAAACTTACTTGACAGGGTGCTTGGAATAAATAGGCGTCTCCGAAGGCGGTACTCAAACAGAATATGAAATCGCGCTTGGGATGCTCAGGAATGGGCTGCATGATGGCACCATCAACTATGATGAGATGTTTAGGTGCAGCTTCCACTGATCGTCCTTCGCGTGAGTCGCAGGGGTAGAACAGTAAAGTGGTTCCTTTCAGACAAACCCAATATCCCTTCCAACCGCGCTTGCGTGCTAATTCAATTTGATGCTTCTTACGAAGAAGCCATTTTTTCACGCTTAGAAATCTGTACAAAATAATGGTTTGTATTACAATATATTACTTACACGATTGTAATACTTATGTATCTATATAAGATAGGTATTTCTTTGTCCATAATAAAAGTAATTATTACCTTAGATATATATATTTTTATTTAAAAACGAACTACAATTATAAATGTATGTGTAAATAAATCGCTATGTTGATCTGTTAATTTAAAGTTAAAAAAGCTGAGAAATGTTTTTTATTCGATAAGAAGACAATTTGTTATAAATAGAAGCTATTTTCTGGATTAATGACGGTATTATGGCATTCAAAGTAAAAAAAAACAACTGATAAAAACATCCTGCCGTAATTTGGATCTGTTTTAACTACAACAAAGATCCCATTAAGTGAGGATTTCCCATTTTCAGGTAGAATAAATTATTTGTTTTTTCAAGAATGCCAAAGTGAACAGCGAACAGAACGGTCATGTCGATTTTCTTATCGACGTCACTTTTTCTGCAAGGGAGTGCAAAATGCTTCTTTATTAGGGATCTTATTTTTTGAATTGGCACCCCTTGAGTTCGTTGCCCGAGGATTTCCATCGCCCAAATAATAACGTTGACTGGAGTAGGATGTCGTTTTTGCCCACGGTCCTTTGCAACTTTAAAATCTGATTTTACGCGGAAAACTGTCGAAGTCGAAGAACCACTGTTAGACATGGTAAAACAAAATATGAATTACTCATTCTGTTTTACAAGTTGTATTGTCATATTCCTTTTCACACAGTATGTTTTATACGTTATATTCGTAAGATAATTTGTTATTTTAAAGAATTCGATTGCGGCTAAACAGACTCAACTTTGTATCTTCATGTTGACACATTTATTTGACAGTACATGTCATAAATGTCAGCAATAACGTATACAACTTCTTTTGCAGAAAATTAAAAAAACGAGTATTTTTTTAAATTGGTTACGAAAACGTCACTTTAGCAATTATTATGTTTGTTATGAAGTTTCTTGTTGTATTTCCATGATAAATATATAAACTCGCTTATCAAACGAGAGCCTAAGAAATTATTTTGTAAAAATATTTCTCTCCAACCTGTAACTTTCGACTAATAAAATATTTAGATAATACGGCATAAATATAGCTTAATGCTTACGAAAAGCTATTAATCATAACTCGAAGGTATTATTATCTATGACTTATTAATATGTATACCTGAATACATACATTATTTAATATAATATAATCTATTATCTGTATTATCCTCATCTTCGTGTTCGATACCCTTAATAACAAGTCGTGAGTTCTCGTAAAATAGATTATATATGTTGACAAATATGATAAAATAATGAGTTGCTTTATAAGAAAGCACATTATGATATAAAATGTGAATAGATCAGTATAATCAATAACAATTACATTATATGAATATATTATAATAAAGTTTATAAAGGAATAGAAGTTTATAAGAAATACTCTAATTACTTTTTCTTAAAGATTATAATAAATAATATAAAAAAAAACATCAAGTTGATTTAATAAAGTATTTTGGTTGTAGGTTAAATTTAAGGACAACCTCGAGAATGAATTGATATTTTAAATTAGATAAATTAAGCCAAGGTAATATAAACACGTAATGCTAGATGTAGAAGTTCTAATCTTAAAATATATATAATAAAATAACAAAGCAAATTTTATAATAAAACCCCTATATTTTCACTATAAATAAAACGACAAAACTCATTCCATTCTAACGTTATTTACATGACGGTTCGTGCAGCTGTTTTTAAATCAAGCAGTAATAGGAAAGATTTATAAGAAAACTCATCGAAGCGACGACGCTCTATCTCGTCTGCGCACACCATACGGTTTTACAACGGCGTTGAATGGGTCACGGCTAAGATTTCCCTCCGGTCATTTGGGATTCATGGAAGAGAAATTGTAGCCTCAAGGAACATAAAGGACGCCGTAGGCTTTTCCTAACTGAAACTTGAGAGGAGTGTACGACAGCGCCTTTCTATCCTACGAGTCTTGTTTTACTAAACATTTATTAAAGTCTCAATGGAATGGGAGGAGAGTAGAAAGGTAGATTGTATAGAAAACTTTTTGTGTCTTTGTAAAAGACGACGTTAAAGTACATCCATCGATTCATATGTTACCTCCATCCATCTCCAACTGTATGAAACATTTGTGTATGTGTGTGTACCATTTAGGTGCTATTATGGGTTATAAAATAAGTAAATCATGACTTTGGACGAGTTGGCTATTCTACTATTGAACTCATAAATATGTAATACTATTTTATATGTTTTTCGTATCTCTCAAGTATTTAGGTAGGTAATATTCATGCCAAAGAAGGTTATCTATCAGTTTAATAAGGTTAGAAGTAATTAAAACAATAATCATAAGCAAAAGTTGAGGAGACTTTCTGTCAAAAAACCTCACGTTTATTTTCTCGTTCCCTTACGATTTTTACTTTTATTTAATGTATATTGATTAATTTTGAACAAAATCAATTTATGTGGCAACATTTATTCAAATCCATTCGGCTGTTTATGCGTGATTGATTCACAAACATTTACAATGTAGTATTAGTCGTATACTTCATACGAAATTGGCGTGTTTTCCTTCTGTTAAATTTTCAAAACATCGCAGTTTTTTACACCCACAGCTAACAACCTCTATCAATAACAAGGCATGAAAATATTATATTTTGGGTCGAATTGAAGAGTAGGTAGTAGAAATAAGCAGCTGTATTTTTATAAAGAAAAATGGTAGAAAAATACACTTACCCAGCCTTTCTGACGGCCCCAGTGCAGTTGAATGAAGCCGCCGCGGCCCCAGTCTGCTTGCCCTTATAAGGCGAATTCATTGCGCTCTCGCCAGGATCCTCTTCATCCGACACCGCCGTGGTCAATGACATGCGATCGTCGTCAGATATCTGTGGAAATGTATTAATTTAATCATGTATCTACATGTCGATAAAAAACACATTCTGGAGTAAAGAAGGTACTTACGATACGAAGGCAAATTTATCTTTAAGAGTAATAGTCAAAAGTGATACGGAAAATCATTTGAAATTAATTATTTTATCGCTGTAGGATGTAATTTTCGTTACAGTTCAGACGTGGACTAAGTAAAAAAACAATAGGAAATACAATAAAAGGTAGGCACGGAAATTTGTAAGGAGCTTTTAAAACGCACCCCTTTACCTGCCCGCGTTGTTATTGAGTTGAATTATTTCGTAATGTTAAAATCCCCTGATGTTTGAATAATATAAAATAAGCTCAATGAAAGGTGTGAGCCAGAGCGTAGGAAAATTTGTTTATTGCGTTTAGTTAAGAGTGGAAAATAAAAGCTTATAGGCACCTAATGTAAGGATTATTTATTAGCATCCCCTAATAATAGGTACCGTTTGATGTTGGGCCTTTGATATTGGAATTTTTCCTTTATTATTCTGTAGGGAAACGAATTTGAAAAACAATTGTGTTTGTTATCATCATTATGAAAATTTACTTGAGGCTCAAATAAATAATACGAGATGAAATATCACACTAATCGCTGCATTATATTTAGGTAGAGTCGGGTGTAGAATAAAGTAAGTTTATGTTTAGATATGCTTACAACGTTTCCAGTGTAACGTAGTTTTCCCCCTAGACCACCCTCATTTCCACCTCGGAAAATTGTTACCTCGCCTCTTGGGTACCCGTGTAGGTGCGCAAAGCACAAGAACGAGTGCTAAACGAGACGAGACTTTTTCATTACTTTATGCGGAATTTATTTCTTTTGAGGTAAATTCTGTTTAAATAAGTAATTAAAATCCTTCAAAGCTGTGTCTTCAACCTGTGGAATTAATTATGTTCCAGAGGTATTTGTTAATTCACTGCTACTTTGTATCCACTCAGACAGTTAACTTATTATAATTGCAGGTAAACCTATTGGGTTACTGATCCTGAGTAGTTCGGAAGAAATAAAATATATTAAAACAAAACAAACTAGTATATTTTATCATTTAAAGTTGATAAAAGGGGAATTTGTCATTCAGAATTATCAAAAAAATATTATAAACCAATATTATCGTTATATTATAATCTGTCAAAAAACCTGGTTTATATCTTTATCCTCACATATATTCTATGTTATATTTTAGGTATACATTTTTAAACTTAAAAAATAATAGAATAATGGTGTTTCTTGTGCTTTTGAATCACGACCCAATGTAACACGGAAAGAGTTGCTTTGAGACGCATGCGGGCCGCGGTAGCGCGCTCTTGGCTCGATGGCCCTTGACGCCGCTGCGCCCTCGCCTTCTCCTTTCACGAGGAAAAAATATACGACACGACATCTTTATAAAATTTATAATAATAATTGCATAAAGGCAACTACCTTAGTATATACAATTTTTTATATTAATATCGTAGGAACAAAGCACAAAAGTCGTTTCGGAACTGCCATTTACCAAAGCTATCTCTATGTATTTTATTTAATAAAACGTATGTGTTTTGTCGGGCAAAATGGCTTGGAGATTAGAGACCCTAATTGGCATGTCATAGATCGTGGGTTCGAATCCCACACAGCATAAACACTTGTGCATTTTGCCCATGTGTCTGGGTATAAATATCTATGTAAGTATGTATTTAAAGGAAACAAAGTAGAATTTGCTGTATGCCAATTGTCTGGTTTCCATAGTGTTAAGAATGCCCTAGGAAATTTTGAGCAATGTCTGTGACGGTTAGTGTATTTTAAGAAAATTATTTTATTCAATGAATATTATACCTCTAATAATTCAACGACAACCTATCTATTCATTTTATACCCCAATAGTATTGCACCGTAATAAAATTCACAGAGATATTTTCGGATCTATACCAATTGCAATCACTATCATTCTTTGTTTTTTATTTGCAGCGCTCTACGCGGGTGGGTTATTACCCTTTTACCTGTATTATTCGGTGATGGAGGTATCAACAATTTGAGAGTCAAAAGTTTCATAAAATCTGCTCCATCACGTTTCAAAGTCCATTGTCCGTGCTTAAACGTTAAAACTTTATAAACCTGTTGCAAGGTATTGTTTATCAAAAATTCCGTTTGGAAATTGAAATATCTGCAAGTTTTAAATTAATGTATACTAATGGAGTACCGAGAATATTGTCGTTGCTTATTTTGTTTTTAGACTAGTTCCTTTGGATAAACCATTACGATAAAATATAATATAATAGATTAAAAATCATTTATAAGAATTCAAATACAATGAAAGGTATATTATTTACCATTTCCTATTTGAAAGTCACTTTGCACGATGGTAGGGTATTCTATAGTAGCTGGCTGGCTTCAAGTTGAAAATCTGTCGCCAAGTACCTACCGGTGTGTTCCGGCAGCTGCACTTGGGAGCTGGTTTCTTTTTAGGCTTTGTGTGCTTACCACCTATAGCTAAACCATCCCTTACTATGGTAAGATTGTAGTCAGAAGCCATTGTATTTTTTTTTAAATCATATGGGCCCACAAACAGACAGAGGTCCGATTTGAGTGAGGTAAATGGGTACGCCACCATTCACATTTACAACACTAGGAGCATCGCATATGCATTGTCCTCCCTGAGACGTGAAATTGTTAAGTATTCCTACTATTCCTATACCTATTATTTCACCGCCCTTGCCTTTCTATCCTAAACTAAGAATTATATTATTATTAATAGTAATAATGTTGTGTGTAAAGACATTTCGCAGGATATTGATTTATTTCAAATCAAAAGGTTTCGACTATGAATCATCACATTTTAAGATATACGTTTATACAGCACAACCTCTTTGAAGCGGATTTAACTCTTTGGTAGTATACCTAAACCAGAAAGTTGTCTCATACTAAGTTAAAAAAAAAAACTCGTTCTAACAATATCTAATGATTCGCGTTTGTACTCTGCTATATCTACAATAAAATTAATGAAACTGGGTTTAAAAGGTAAATATTATAGACATTTTATCGGTTTTTTGACTTTTACTAGTCACAAGCAGTGTAGCAAAGTATTCATGAATAAAGATTGGATTTAATAATGTAATTTCCATTTTGGCCCTCCCAATTTCCACAGCATAGCTGCAATATTCGGATATAATGTTAACTATTACCTCACTTATTTGACGGGAGTGATAGTTCTGGAACAAACTTCTACTTTTGTGGAATTTAGAGTTGTACCCACGCTTAGCTTTAGTTTGAAACATGAAACTGTTCATGAGCTTTTAGTGTTGCAAATAATTTGTATTTAGTTTTAATAATTATTTCCAGCTAGATGGAGCGATGATATACGCAGGCTGGCTGGCAGCGGTTGGAAACAAAGAGCTGAAGATCGAGCTCAGTGGCGTGCCATAGGTGAGGTCTATGTCGAGCAGTGGACGGAGATAGGCTGATGATAATGGTGATGTATTAATTTTATGTTAAACTACTTTCTATATATTTTATGTTGTACAATGGATTTCTCATATAGAAATTTAAAACGAATTTATTTTTAATTCAGATTAATTTTATTGTCGAATGTTTAATGGTTACTCTTTTTCTTCGATGAAATACCATACAGTCAATTAAAAAAAAGTGTAAATGTACCGAAATTTTACTGTCAAAAAGTCAAATAAGTACATAGTGAATACAAATTGGTTGATAATGTCTCACATCTTGTACCGTTCTGTAAATTTCATCAATTTTGATTGATCATAATAACCTTTTTCTTGAATAAAAAAGAACAATACCCAAAGCTAAACAATTGGAATTATTTCCATTTCATCGAAAAATAGAACGAGAAAATGCGAACCTATATCCAAATAGAGTAGTGAAAATAAAAGACCTCATTAGTAAAAAGGAAATTGCAGAATCCCCTTGAAGGAAACTAAAATAAGGTCAAAATGTTAGCTATCTTGGTTCTTTATATTTCGGTAGGGGCTTTACCTATAATTCTTCGGTTAAATGCTTGTCAATATAATGTTTATAAAATGGGTTTTTGTATTGAAAAAAAGATTTAAGTTACGGGTTCAAATTGAATTAAAAATAGTTGGAATGTAACCAATTCATATGAAGTATATAAATCATAAAATATTATTTCTTACGAATATTAAGGTATATGAGGTATACACATCCAGAAACAGAGAAGTAATATAAGACGCAACAATGAGAAAAACAATTGTATAATCTTGTCATCTTGCACAAAAAGAATCGAGGTGAAATTATTTTGTATCATAAATTAGATACAACAGCGGATGTAACAATTTAGTTCATATCATATCACCAACTCATAAAAAAATGTATGATTAGCAAGAGTAAAGAAAAAGGAAATAGTCATGTAATTTAGGTATGACAATTACTTAAGGGTTGGTACTTACTCTTTATGGGCCATGATAGGCATTACATGAAAGCCTTATGTGAGCATTTGAGGGCTAAGTTGCGGAAATAACAAAAATGATATGAAAAACGTTTACTATGTTACTGTTGGTACGTTTATTATTATTAGATTTGTAAGGACCCAAATAAGACATATTATAAAAAATGTAACGATGCTGATTTTTTGTCGGTTTTCTTAGGAAGTTGACTTCCGAACTAGTTGTAACTTTAGTATCTTTGTCCTTCAGAAGTGCTTCTAAGGGCTTAACTGAATAAATTTGACGCTTTGAATTTTGAATAACTGAAATTTGTGCGATTTCCGAATTGGTAGTAATTTAGTTAATACATTTTGTGTAGCTGACGCGAATATCTTACCTTTCTTAGGAATGCCTCATTGCAAGTTTGTGCAGTTCCTTTCCAGTGATAATGGCGATATCTCACATTGCCGAGTAGCTTTGTCCCATGTAGTATAGAAACCTCATACACAATACGACGAATGTTGAGCACATCCGTGCGTTTCTTGTACTTATGCAGTTTGCGTCTTCTTACGATACGTTCATCCGGTTCAGAGTACTCTCCAGTACTCGTAAGTCCTTCTTCAGCCGCCCATGCACTTAGAACACTCTCTATAAAACTGAATAATTGTTGCACATTCGGTTCTAATTTGCTCGGTATGAAGAGATAAGGCGAGACTGTTTTTTTCGGCGCGACAATTTTTTCTTCGGGCTCGTCTTCGGGTGGCGGGGCAGTGTCATGGTAAGGACAGTTATGAACTTTATGGTGATGGTGGTGATGGTGATGATGATGATGTTTAGTTTTACGTTTCGGCTCCTTAGATAACGAGCCACCGCCGCCCTCCCCTTTGTCCGCCGTCTCTCCGCCGCTCGAGTGCGAATCGCCACTGCGCTCTCTGCGCGGCTTGGGGCGTCCGTTCGACGTCAACGCCACGAGAGCACCCGCTGCAAGGCAACAGTGATGAGCTACACAGCAGAATCGAGCATCTCCCTTGCGGAGCCCCGTATGAGCTTTGTGGCAAAACGAAACATCGGGGACTCGTGCCCCTAACGCTGCCAAGTGTGCTCGGTCGGCGCAAACTTGCATCAAGAGATTCTCTCCGAAGTGCACAGTCTTGTGTCGGCGCCGGCGGAGGTGCATCACAGTGCCGCTGCCGGCGAGTGAAGGCGGTGCGGACTGAGAGGTAAGCTTGGTGCGAGGCTCGGGCGCGCGCACACATCGGGGCGGCGGCGCGCGGTGCGTCTCCACCATCATTGGCGAGGAGCGGCGTCAGCGGCCGTTGCGCGTGCGTCACCTCATCACGCACCTACCTGTCTCAGCTATATACTGCTTCTTCCTGTACACCCGTGCGGTGCCGTAATGTCACTACATCTTATATTTTTAAGTATATTTTATATAACTTCGAAGTCATTTTTTGTATAAATTATATATAATAAATAAATAAAAATTACACAGAGCACTTGTTTTTTTATATAGTTATTTCACTTCATATTAGCTCGTTAGTAATAACTTGATTTATAAGACTAAGCGTAGGCACCTTTACACTTGTAAATAAAAAATACTGATGAAGGATAATTTTATGATTGTTTGAACGACTAATACTAAGTTTTATCCCTTCTCCCTTCCCCAATCTGATACTTCTAGACTACAAATTACGTTCACTCTTGACTTTCTAAGTTAATTTTATTGAGTCAAAAATCTAGAATATTACTTGTAATTTGGTATAGGTATTCAATAAAATATAAATAAAAAAGAAAGTAAATGAACAACTACAGGAATAAGAGAAAAAAAACGAGGAAAATATGTCTACAAATAAGTGGGTGCTATAAACGAAAATCGGATGTAAACGATCTGCGTTTGAAGTGGCCTGTTCCCTGTAAGATCTTTAACAAGCTGTCAAATGAGGTTTAAGCGAAAATAATTGTACCGGATCATTTTTACGATTCAATTCTGAGGATTCAGAAGGTTTTTATGAAATTAATATCGACAATGAACTTATGGCCTTCTATTAATTAAGAAATATTGAAGAGTAGGTCAAATATTATGAAGGGTTTTATAATGAGGTCAGTAAAAGATTAATCATAATGTTAACTATGAGCCATATTTTTAAGACTAGTAAGGCGTATCTACCTATCTATTTTAAGTTTTTCAGATCAGGCAGGGTGGAGTCTACTTGTTAGGCTCAAATAAAAAAACAAAAAAAAAAAATTAAGTATATTTACTAATCCATAATGATATTATAAATGCCAAAGCGTTTCTACTTCGTCGAAATGTTCGTTAAAATAAATTATTTACTTAACGCAAAATACATCATTTCCTATAAAAGTTCTTGAGTGTAGGAAGCAGATAACTTCTTTCATGGAACACGTATTCTTTATGATAGTTAACGATAACAAATGATCATAGTTGGGTGTTGTCATAGTTTGAGAATGAAGAAGATTCTTCATTGTAGTTTCGTCGCGTTTTAATTACGCTAATAGCTGGCGCGAACTTTTCCAAGTGAAGTAGGGCGTGACGCACCGCACCATAGCTCCATCACATTTGAACTAAATCCCGTTGCTATGATATTTTAATACAAACAAACACCTAAAGATTTTGCCTATAAAATCTCAAAACAGATCTTAAAATAATATATCAGAAAATCTTTAGAGTACGGGCTAAGTCCTTAGAAAATGTAAAATGAAAAAAGAATACATGAAATACCTTCAGATCAATTGGAAAACTAACCACTGGTATATTTTAATTATTTGGGACTGAAACAAATCAATTTATATGCAATCTAATAAAATTTTAATTTTTAATTGATAAATCAAAATGAAAAAAAATCTTCTATTGGAATTGTGATTTTTTAACCCATAAGTAACCGATTTGCTTTTTGGTCAGATGATTCGATGTCATAAATTACTTATATCATGAGACCAACTACGTTTAAAACATAAAACCAACTTCAGGTACCTTATTAACAAGTATGAAAAAAATACTGAGTCGAAATAGAGGCAATATTTCAAAATATCCACCCAGAATAGTTATCCCGGTTTGTTATGTTATAATTGAGAAAACTTGGGTAGTTACAGAAAAATGGAATTATTTTGATCGGTTTTTGAGCTTCTCTAGTTTCATCTTTATTGTTGTATTTAAAGCGACAATAAAATAATAATATATCGTTATTTTATCGATGGCATCAAGCAAATATAAAAATAATATTCTGAATAGTTTCTGAGAAATAAAATATGCCTTTATTAAGTCTGTACTGTGACTTGGATACGCTATATTCCTTCCATTGCCACTATTTATATATCTAACTAGCTATCCCCGCGGTTTTGCCTGCGTTTTCAAGAGATGTTTGATTTCCCCGCAATAAAAAGTATACTATGTGTTAATTCAGGTTATAAAACTATCTATGTGCTAAAATTTATCCAAATCCGTTTAGAAGATTTTGCGTAAGAGTAATAACTATAATTTGTATTGTGATTACACTCCCAATAAACCCTGAATCTAAAACAAATAAACTGTAAATAAAATGATGTGGAATATTGTGTTGTGTTAAACTTCAATATTTATTTTAGAACCCAATGATAGCTGCGCTGTCAGTATTGCCAACACACCAAAAAATATGGTGTTCGTTTTTATCCTGATATATTATAAAATGGTGCATTTTTACATTATCGTCAATATTACACTGGTATTTGAAAGTCACCCCATATAAAGTGGTCAAGTCATGGCCAGGTGGTCAATATTACTGATCGGATTTGGATGAAACTAATCATAAAGACTGATTTTATCTTATATGCTTTTGACTACGGTATAAAATGTAATCTTGTTATTTTATTCATTTTCAGCCACGTAATAGATCTATTTCTAGGTTTTTTTTAAAGAATTGTGCAAATTAACTAATTCATGACGGTTAATATTATAAGTAAAGCCGAAATAGAAACAGTAGCCGTGCAAAGCCGAATTGGGTCAATCACTAGTAAACACTAACAATTTTAAAAAATGTTTTATTTATACTTTATTTTTTCTCCGAGTAAAATAAAAAGAAGATAGCCTATAACTAATTTAATAACGTTACTAAAGACCCAAGGGATTTTCAGTATAAAAGAATTAATCAGAGTAGGTACCTAAATTGCTACGTTCCAGTCCTTAAGCCCAGTAAAGATAAGGGTACCTACTGAATGTTAGGGAAAATTGATAATTTACGAAATACCCTTGTCACCCAACGATATACCTACTTCTGAACAATACATTGGAATTTAAGATTTACTTATCCTGCGTTATTAATAGCCATTGATTCTTGCGGCAATAAAATACATAAAAGCTTCTATAATTAGAACAGAAATCGCTGATGAAAACAATAGGTGCTTGAATGTGTCTTCCTTGTAAGTGATTATGGAATACTACGTTAATAAAAAAACGATAAGAATAATAGTAAAGATGGTTGGAATTGGTATTGAATTTCCAAATGTACCCATATCATCACCACATAGTATAAAACAAAGTCGTTTTCTCTGTCCCCATATCCCTATGTATGCTTAAATCTTTAAAACTACGCAACGGATTTTGATGCGGTTTTTTTAATAGATAGGGTGATTGAAGAGGAAGGTCTTTATGTATAATACATGTGACATCCCACGGGAACGCGGGTAAATCCGCGGGGGACTTAAACTTAGATTACTCAGCTTTATGACTGTGGGAACTAACAGAATATTTATCAGTAACCGCAGATTTAAAATAATCAAACTATGCTATAAATTAACGTAACCAATTTATGCCGTCATAAATGTCAGGAAATTTTTAATTACATCTGTACGAAACAATTACTACAGAACAAATAAAATGCGAAAAGCTTACGGATTTTAATTCCAATCTGAACCTGATTAATTGCTTCACGTTAAATCAAAACCATCCAATTCTTTGTACTGCAATTTAATAGATGTAATGTATTTGCTCATATTATTTATAGTTACGTAAACATATCATCAAAATGTATAATAAAAAAAATCAATTAATTGGAGATATTTTAACATTACAATAAATGTTATTTGAGATCTATTTTTAATTAGAACTTATCTTATAACTTTAAGTAAATAAATAATAAAGGTAGGCAGCAAAACAGAGTTAGAGACACCCACATTTTCCACGAAAAATAATATAACGTTTTGAGAATAGCAAGGTTCACAAAATAATAGAGGCTTAAATTGTTCAAATCAAATATAATACTGGCAAACTACGATATCAATTTCAAAATTAAGCTGATATTGTATAGTTATTATTTTATCAGTTGTAATGTAAGTAACTTCCCCCATAGATGAAAATTTCGAAATGTCAGCGTACGATAAATGCATCTAAATCTAAAATCACTAAGCAATTATGGATTCAAAATGAGTCCCGCCGCAACTGCGTGGACGTTTTCATAGCGGCCTGCATTGCACCAAATTCTCATTTGTTTGATTCTATTTGTCCCATTAATTGGAACAACAGCAGTAAACGCGAGAAACCATTGATATTTTTTGACTGTGTGTCTTTTTAATACACCATTGTGTAAACAAATCAACGTTACGATGATCACTAATCGAAATATTGATTTGCTTTAATCGTTCAAACAATCATTGTATATAAGATATGTACAGATCTGCTTCCATTAAATATTGTAACTGTATTTTCCGATTTTCATTTGAGAAAGACCAAGAATTTTTTATCGTATTATTTCGACGAGATAGTAAACCTGTTCTGACGTCAAATCACAGCAAATATAGGCGTACACATCACTATTGCACATAATACAATAATTGTTAGCCTACATTTATCAAAAATAAATTCATCGATGACAATTTACATTTAACACATTCACAATTGAGTCGCAAGTTGATTTGTATCAGTTAATATATAAATAAGTTTTTTGAGTTACATAACCAAGCACTGGACACACACAGAACCGCTCCAACGCCCTGGCGGCCCTCGCTGCGACTGGATCCAGCACGCGTCGTTGGAGGGTGGTCGCGATCGTCGAACTTCGTTACGATTCGGAGCGAAACGATCGTAAGTCCTCGGGCGTTTTCGGAGCAAGCGCGCCTGCGGGCGGGCGGCGCCCGTGTGCCCCGCTTATCCGCCTACTACATACTATAACTAACTACCCGGCCTTTAAATTTATTTCTGGTCAAATCATAATTTTATATATCTATAAATTTATATAGAATAAGACCCATTTAGATAACAAGTCAAGGCTTTTGTGGCTGTTTCGCTAGTGTAGATTGTTGAACAAAATATGTTTGCGGTATTTTGCGTAAATTTGACCACTTTTAAAGCACAGTAGGTAAATGAGAAATAACGTTACTTTGTATTCTTTTCATTAAAACTAAGGTATAGAATACGGTTATTTCTTTTTTACTTACACAAAAAATAAGCATAACATTAAATGTGTCTTCATTTTTGTTATTATTCCAGTTATGGGTAGTAGCGAAACCTGTGAAGTTAAAATCTATGATTTCAATATTTAAACTAGGTTTTAAACATGATATCTCTCTTGAAATATTTCTTTTATAATAAAACGTGTATAACAACTATAATGCAAGTTTTATTCAGTGCCGGCTTAATCTAATTAGACGCAACAAAGCAGAACGTTATCGCGCGCCTGTCACACTTCGCTACAGAGTTTTCCCACTCAGAAAATATTCTTACAATCTCGCCGTTGTATAAATATGAAGTAAAAAGTCGTAAAATGCTATTCATATATATTATAGCCTGGGGTGTATTACAGGCACATCGGTGTGAGATTCGTATGGCACGGAGCACTCCATGTAGTATTGATTGATATTATTTTACTGTCGCTGTTGTCGTGTATATTGTTTAATCAAACGACTAGTGATGACTGTGTTTAATCATTTTAATATTCGAAATAACTCTATGGTTCATTTTTATTTTTTTATAAGTTACAGATGGCGTGTACCCAAGCAAATAATAACGTGTCTGGGAAGGTAGTCTCGAGGGGGTTGGCGGGATGTCTCAAAGTTCGGCGCCTCCTTCCTAATTCACAACTTTTAGCATTTATTCATGTTCCTCAGAAAATGTTTTCGAATACATTTGTAGAAGATATAAGAATTAATCAATGACTATACCAACGGTTAGCATAACTTTAGTATAACCTAAAGTACCTATACCTGTGTTATTTGTAGTTCATAATACCTACATAAACTTAAAACCGTTCTTTTAAACAGAATTTTGTATATCTTCTAATATCAAAAGTATATATAGGTAGTATAGTGCGATTTCTATATATGTATACCTAATTAGGGATCTGAAATCCAATATTATTGTTTCTTTTTATTTTTCATATCCCAGAATTGGAAATTATGAGGATTTTACCATTCACCATCATTATACGCGGTCGGGATTGAAAAAAGTTCTATAATACCGTTGATCAGGAATTCTGACCCCAAAATACACATAAAAAGAAGGAAACAATTTGATATTGCCTTTCAAAGTGACCCTTATTAACTAGGAATGAAGTTAGTAATTAATTTGTGGACACATATTAAGGTAACAGGAAGTTGAATATATCCTTTTAATAACGCAACAAGCAGAAGGCTAATGGACATTTGCAATAACAGGGGGGACGGGATCGGGGGACTGCTGATGTGCTGCCAACCTTGAAGAGCTCTTTTCACGCCTCAGTTGATGATCCCCATCTTATTTAAAAGAGTCTGATCCTGATCGCATAAGGTGGAAATGATCGCGCGATAAATTGAATAAAGATTTTTTTTCTCATAGAAGTCTTGTGGTTTTAACCAGACTTATTACTTGATACTACTAAAATATACTGTAACGTAAAGTATTTAACCGATCATCACAAGATGGTATCAACCCGACTGTTTATAGTAGATATGTTTTAGATTTCTAAACTAATATATATATTCGGCTAATATATTTTAAATCCGGAACAAATTCTACTTGTGTGCCAAATATATATATGAAACAAACTTACATACACACACACACAAACTGTTAATTAGTTTTCTGTCCATTCGGTGCATTAAATATTACAACTAATTTGTCAAAATCCTGTTTTCAAATTATTTATAAAAGTATTTATGAACATTTAATTCTAAAATCTACTTACGTTGCAAGGGAGGCGTATTTTAGGATGTTATTTCGTTAGCTTATTACGTTTGGATTTACATAATCGCTCAACTGAGATTGTCCGGTTAACTGAGTAGAAATAATATCAAATCCTACTTGGAACATTATAAAATAGAAATGTATAGCCGAATAGTAGGTAAAGAAATTAATAGGATGGTCAAAAATTTCATTATTATAATTTATTTCAACAGCAACATACTTTATAAGTGATGTCAAAAATAAATAGTAAATTGATCGACGACCGTCGCATATCGCAGTTCAGCCAGTGATCAATCAATTGGTAAACAAAATGTCATTAGCTCGCCACCCTACTGCCGGACTACACACCCCGTGACCTACTCCGCATCTACCTACCTGTGTCATAATATTAACAGATATACTATATTGCCACGAACACACGAACCATATTTTCCACCATGTACCAACCCCGAATAATGAATCTAATAAGCCCATAATCCCATCCATTATATTAACGAGTTAGATAGTCGAAACCATAATTTATGCGTTTAACTTTGTGGTCAATAGACTAGCCAAAAGTGTGTAGTAAGCAAGCACTGCTAATGAATCACAAATTATTAACGCTTCTCTGGCTGAACATTGGGATCAATTTAATTGTGTACGTACCTATCTTCCGAATTTTCTCTTTATATTAAATATCAAAGACGCTCAGTTGATGAGTAAGCTCTTATTATAAGGATTTAATTAGTAATAATATATCTTACACCAGTAAAATGTCAGCGACGCCAATTCATATCTAATTTGTAGAAAATAATAGCCAAGAAAAAAGTAATGAGGAAAGAAACGCAAGAAAGTATTCTCGTACGTAATAAATAATAAAGATAGGTAGGTATATATACTTATAATTTAGTCGTTGCTCCAATAAGTCGAAGATAATTGACCGAGCAAACGAACCGAGAGTACGTTACAAGAGAATAATATGGCGATGGGGGCTGCACTGCGCAGGCGTAAGGCTTTACGTGTCCCCCCGGCAGACGTGCCCCCGTCCCGCACTCTCCGCTACTGCCCGACGCCATTGCACATATCAAATAGAGAAGCAGCGCTAGATGCGGCATCGATGCGAGCGAGAGTGGCAGGCAACATGCCTCCTTGCAATCACTGCTAATAGGGGCCGAGTGGAGGCTACAGAGCGCTACGTGTTTCAAAGGACATTGGTAGAATCCCTTGTAATCGTTGGGCCATAAACTTGATTAAAATGTAATAAAAATAGTAGTGCTGGTTTAAAAAGGAAAATATTCTTTATCTAATTTGCATACAAGAGAATATGCAATTTAAAGTGCTCTATAAATCAATGTTGATTAACAAAGTAAACTTTTCCTTTTAATGTTCTGTCAATGTTAGAGAAAGTTTTCAGGTAATCTGATATCTAAAACCTAATTAATTTATTAGTATTGCTCTCATTTTGTGACGCAAAACTTGGATATATAGCACAAAAAGAAAGAAGCATAAAATTGTAAAAGAGATGCAATTTATATAGGCAATGTTATTTAGCAAGTTTGTTATTTTTTTATGAAAATGTCCATTCTAAATAATATTCTTTTGTTTTAATTTCGTAAAAAGTTTCGCCATATGTTTTTGTGACATGTATTTTAAATTTGTTACACAAAAAGAGCGAAGCATAGAATTAATGTGAGGATACTGTATACTGTATTGACTGGATGATTTTACAACATACGTTTGAAAAGTAATAAATCAAAAGCAAACATTTATAACCTTATAGATACTAAATCGAATGAAAAAGCTTACGTAACGTTTAAAAATGTATTCTATCAGATTATCATAAAAAGGAGATACTAACTACATAATTTAATTGGACAGTGATTGGTTGATAGGCAAGTACACATGCAGGAATAAGAATATTTTTGACAATTTGCGCGACAGGATTTTTGATATTAAATTAAGTTGGTTGGAAAGGTAAAATCCTTTACTTATTTTATTCAATGTACATGGTTACAATAAAGGTTAATTTTTAAAAAGGTTTTGGCGGATATCTTCACGTCGATAAGATCTAAGAAATTTTACCAGGCAGCGGAAGTTGCGTGTGTCGATGTAGCACACAATGATGTTAGTTTAGAGTGTAATTTTAGCAGGAAACGGAAGTTGCGCGCGTATCTAGTCATTTATTAATCTGTTATCAAAATTGAGAATAAGTGGTCGCCATTCTGAACTTTTTACATTACTGGAACTGCTTTTAAACTTTGAGGGTTTGTTGTATCTGAAAATACGAATCTGTTCTTGAAATTGAAAAAAAGAGACATTTTGATCTTTTTACTGAATACAAATCTAATTTTGAAAATAAAAAGAAGCCGACATTTTAAACTTTCTCGAATATACATCAAGCGAGCATAAACATTGTAAAACGGTTCGGTACAATTATTATAAAATCAATGATATTTGGTATATGTTAGCCTCAAAGCGCGAAATTGGTTTTCGAGTGAAAAAACACCTTAAAACGCGTTGTGGTTTAATTAAAGCATTCACATTGCTAATTTCGATTCTCCTTTGAAAACGCTCATGACGTTGTGGTAAATACAGAAGGAGCTCAATAATAATTCGTGTCATGGGTATTATAATATTAGACCACAAAAAGGTGTGTTTATTTATTTTTGATAGACATTTTCAATAATAAGAATAGTGAATATCTAGTCGTATAGTGCGCTATGATTAAATGAGCATTTACAATCTTTGAGCCTAACAACCGAAATCCTGTTCGTTGGTAAGCGGAATACTTGACAAAGGCTGAACCGATTTGGCTTATTTTTTAAAAGCTATAGTCCAAGAAAGGTATATAAATGAAAAGTAAAATTAAAATTGTTGTTCGGACATATAGAAAATTTTGGAAAAACTGAACATGCGTTTTTCTTCAAGACTTTAACGATGGGCGCGTATTTTTTTTATGTGTGTAGTTATGGTTCTTTTTTTCTATGAATGATTTTTTTGTATAGGTACCTCGAGTTATTTACATGAATTCCTTTTTTTATGTCATTTAACAACTTTTTTTGAACTCTTTTGGAACGCTTATATTGCTTTTTGAAGTGAAAACTTCTTTAGCATAGTTGTGATTTGAACCTTGGTAAAACGAAATTTAGCCTGCGAAAAAACGAGATAGGTAGTTTTCTGAAGGTTTCCCTTCTACCGCAAGTGAAATGAACATACTTTGAAGTGAAAACTTCTTTAGGTAGTAGCTTCAGTAACTTTAAATTTGACCTTCATAAGTGCCTTCTGAGGGCCTAAACTGAATAAATGGTTTTGAATTTTGAATTTTTTTGAAGCAAAGTTGGGATTCAAAACTTGATGAAACGAAAAAGAGACCAACATATACATCTATAGGATGTAGCTTGCGAGAGAACAGTATAGGTAATTTTCTGAGGGTATCACTTCTACTGCGTGTGAAATTCGCAACTTTTTTTTATTTTTTACAATGTTGTTTGACATCTGATTCACTAAATGACTGCTGCATATACTGTAAAGAGAATTCACCAATTTTGAAACGGCTAGTTTTTTAACGGAAACGGTAAGTTTATTGGGCACGTTTTCATAGTCTATTTCTTATGCGATGGTATGTAATGATTTATGGATTTCTATGGGAAGCAGCAGCAGATATATACACTTTTTTATGATACAAAAAAGAGCAATGCGTGATATTTATAGTATGGGTCCTCGTGATTAGATAAGATATTTATGTATGGAAAAAAAATATCTAATATATAATTTATGACCCATGATGGAGTTAAAATTGGATGCCCATAGTATTAATATAAGACAAAGAGAAGTTAGTTGCTCCATATTTTAGACGAGCTACCTCAACAAGTATTTTCTTGGTAATTTCGATTATACATACACTTTTCACATAATTGTTTTGAAAATGTAAAATATTACATATAAATTTTAAATAATAATAAAGCTAAAAATTCAAATTATATAAAATTTATAATAATATTGTAATTTTGTTTTTATCCTTCCTGACTTTCTTGCCGGTGACTTAAATATCTTCTTAGATGAAGGCTGGCTAACGGTGGTACCTTCAATAACTTCGACCTTTGAACTGCCCTCCGCGGGCCTAAACTGAATAAATGGCTTTGAATTAAAAATGTATCGTTAATATAGTAATAGTAAGCCATTTGGTTACCTAAAAGGCCACAAATAAGACGTAATTTAGTTTGCAGACCGCACAACTAACTCGAGGATGTTTCGTCGCGGCTTCTATGCTCTGTCGCTTACTACGCTAATACTACTAACCACGTGAGAGGTAAGCTCTCCGAGGCCTCCGTGAAGCGGCTCGCCGATGAAGTCTGTAGCTGAATAAGGGGGCTGTTCCAAATAACATTAAGTTGTTAAATAGGCAACAGACATCTACGTACGACTTTCTCATGAAAGTTGTGAACAATGAAACTGGAGGGATTTCCTTGTTGGACGCTTCAGGTGGAACTGGAAAAACGTTTTTGAACATTGTGATTTTGGCAACGATTCGCTCGGAAAATTTAATTGTACTTGCACTTCCCTCATAAGCTAAACAGCAATTATTTTTTATTATGATAGCTGAATATTTATACTTATAGTAGGCAAGAGAGCTTATAAATAAATAAATTGAATTAAAGAAAATAAATATTTTTGTTGGCATAAAATTTGACTATTAGTTTCTCAATCACTGATTCCATATCGAATACATTCACACATGCCTAATAACGCATGTAATTTTCCCATTAGGGTAATATGCATGTCCAAAATCGTTAATACATGAACCGTCGACAATGTGATCACACAGAAATACGTCTTTCTTTTTAAATTTTTACTATTTTTTACATATTTCCAATAGCCAGTCATAAATTCACAAAAATATAACTAAATTGAATTATGGCCAGAGTATTGGGTATATAAATCAACTTTTGAGTTCGTCCAGGGTCGTATTACAATCACATACAAATTTCCGCCATGAAGCAGAAGTGCAATTGTTACAGGGTTTCGGTTAGAGTAGTAGTTTTTATAGTAGTAGAGCTCTTGGTACAGAGTTCGTCCGGGGAAGTACTACCACCTTAACCATTTCTGCTTTGAAGCAGTAGTGCACTTGTTTACAATTACTATGTTTCGGTTAGAAAGGTAATGGAGCCGGTGGAAATACAGGCACATGACACTTAACAACTTCACGTGTCAAGGTCGACAACGCATTGGCGATGCCCCTAGTGTTGCAAATGTCCATAGGCAGCGGTGACCACTTACCATCAGGTGGACCGTCGGCTTCTATGTCGGCCCAAGTGGTATAAAAAAAAGAGGGTGGTGCTAATTCACGCCTTATGGTTGAAAATGAGTTGGCAATGCCACTGGTGCTGCAAATGTCCATGGGCGGCGGTGACTACTTACCAACAGGTGACTGTCAGCCTAATTATAATACTTTTTTAAATTCAAAACGCAAATGATTTTCTAATGACGAATTCATACGGGAGGCAGTCAGGGTTAACAAAGCACCAACCAGCTAGTAAATTATTTTTAAGAATTCAAAATGTTTCATTTGGGATGATTTTATTCATAGAAACAATACTATTTTTAACATTTATTATGAAAAACAACAGGATATCCGAGAGTCTATCTTAATAAATTAACCAACCAATATAAATAACAACAATATCCGTAGATCCCTATCACGAAACAGCTCTGTGACTTATTTTTGTTAGGGACGTATTTATGTTTAATAAAGGAAAAGTACTCTGTTTTTTTACAGCCGCCGTAATGACACTGGAGAATAAGATGTTCGTTTATAACGTCCTTCAGCAATAAAATAGTTTCCAAATATATACCGTGCTATGCTGTATAACAAGATTCATAATTCTGAAAAATATATTTTTGGTAGTAAACATTTTTTACATTGATCATTTTGTAGAAATAAATCCTAAAACAACTCCATTAATGAAGAGCACCCACATCAAAGCGGACCACACACCACTAACCTTTTCCAGCAGTCATCTTCCTCAACACCAAAAATCATTTATTTAGCACAATCTATAGATGAATCACCATAAGATTGTCGAACAGGCATTCGTAGCATTGTCAAAAAATAGCATTTCATATTCTCATTTGTTTTTAAAATTGTACAAAATATGAAAGGTATAACATGAATAAGCCAATGATCACTTCTATTACTTTTGTTGTTTTATCTTGAAGATACAAATACCTTGCTTTTATACTTAGCTTTCTCTTCAACTTACCTTCGCTGCTGGTACTTACCGAAAATTTACTTACCTGCAACAAAAACATTTTTTTTTTCATTTACCATTAAACACACTAAAATACTAAAGTTCTATTTACTATTAACTATTTTGTTCCTGAATTAAACGTATCACTTCACAAAGAAATTAAAACGACTACATAATAATAAAAGTAAATATAATTGATATTAACATTAATAATCCTAGTTTCATTTCACTTTTAATACAGAAAAGCTAAACAAAGAAGCTCAGTGAAGTACCTACTGAGTTAATTGGCTATAAAGAAAACCATGACCTCATTTTTGGAAAAAGAAAAAATACTGTTAGTTTATAGCCTTCTCTAAAAGCTTTCGCAGCGAAAAGCGTTTACATTACCAACAATATATAACCTGTCTTCAAGGTATTACATGTTTCCGGCGGAAATACATCATGTTGAGCCGTTTTCACAGCCATTTATTCAGACACCGGTGAAAAATGTTTTTATATTTGTCTTTGACATAGTTTTTATATTTTAGGTCCTGTTTATTTCATAAAAATCGATCTTCTGGAACGTCTTCACAAACGGCCTCTGATCTCTGAAGAGAGCTTGTACTATGGTAATCAGTAGACGACTTAACACTAATCCTACCAACACCTACTAGGTACCTATTTCTACCATAGCGGGTCAAATGTGACTTTATGTTTCCTGCTTGAATGTATGAAATATGGTTGTTAGGAAGGGAAATAAATAGTATAACTGTATATTAATTAGTAAGAAAAAGTCATGAAGTCAAATGTGCAAAGGCAATAAGATGATACGTGCATTTTCAACGCAAAGTTCAAAATGGGTCATTTGACCCGGTTATGGTATGTTTAGTGTTAAAATACAAATACCAGTTTTTTTTTTAAATATACACTTATAAAATTACACACAGTATGCATTTACTCATGTATCGAACCTAACAATTAGACTAAATGGATCTTAGAACCTTTAACCTATTTGGGCTCATTCATTATTCTTATTACATAATTGTAGTTTTTAGCCGAGGTCCATAGCTGGCCGAAGACCTCCTACATGACTTTGCACATTGAACGAAAGACCTAGTTCTCTCGAAACTCCTTTCTAATTTCTTCTTCATAAGATTAAGTGAGAAGTAAGAAAATTTATTACCATAAAGAACTTTTCTGCTATCAATTAAAAATGTCAAATGCCTGCTATGAATAATTGGTCGAGTGCCTAAGTAATCTAATAAGGTGTGGAGCGTAAGAGTCTAGAGAGACTTATCGAGTAATAATATTGCATTTGATAAAATTTTCCGAAGTTACAGCAATTCTGCAATTCTTCAAACCTGAATATTTTAATTATTTGTGCAGTATTCGATGAATTACTATTGTAATAAAAATACTGGAATGGCATAGGAATGCCAAACAGAGATATTGTCTTTTTAGACCCACTAGAATAAGTCCCTGCGAACAATATCACCCAGTGCAGGATAACAGTATATGTCTTTGATTCCTTCTCGTGTTTGTTGCTTTTCTTGCAATACAAATATTATACATCACTGAAAGCGAGTAGGTTATCTATATTAATTTTTTTTTTATATATATATTATTAAATATATTTTTTGTAGAGTCAAATAACTCAAACAATGGAACGCGATATTAACCCTAAAAATCATTGAAGATCAAATTAAAGTATGAGTACCTTTGTGCCCTCGCTAAATTTATTAGTTTAAACAAACATATATTTTGACGATGAATACTTATATACGAGTATATAATCTATACGTAAAATTCAAAGATAGTAGAAATAAATAAGCCCTGAAACCAAAATAGTAAAATGTTACCCAATAATCTAATTTACCCTATAGCTTAGTGATATAATTGCACACATTAAGCAGAATAAACCGGAAAACACATGGGACGGGTCGGCTCTCGGTGGGAAAGAAACGAGATCAATAGAAACTCGACCCTGACACAATTTACAGTGGCCGTGCCTTCGCTGCCACGATTCGCGGCCGCATTCAAGAATAAACACTAGGCCTTCAGTATCCTATTACGGAGAAAATAATAGGGAGTGACGCAAAAACAAGACACAATATTTGCATTTCACGATGACAGGCCGGATACATGAAAAATATATTTATATTTAAAACATGCACGAAATATTCTTACTTCAATTATTTTTATCATGAAAGCCTCTTTTTTGAGATTGTTTTAAAAACAAACCAAAGTAGAAACTTTTTGCATATATTTTATTATTATTCTTATATTTTGGCAACACTGAAATAATAATTTTACACAGTTACAATTTATTTATTTGTAAAAAAATACAATTTTCGATTCAAATACTGTGTTTATTTATACGGTGTCCGTTCTTGATTTCATTTATCTATTTTTTGAATCATTTTTACAGTTACATACAATACTTAGTTACTTAGAACCTCAAAACCTGTTGAATAATATCTATTTCTGTCAAATGTTTACAAAATACCTATGTTGCTGTAAATTCTGTAAATATTTATAACCGCAAAAATATATTACACACTAATAAATGTATTGATAAATCTTCATTATGACTTATGGTTAATCAAAGTATTGTGATATCAAAACAAATTCGCTTTCTCTGTCCCTATATCCCTATGTATGCTTAAATCGTTAAAACTACGCAACGGATTTGATGTTTTTTTAATAGATAGAGTGATTGAAAAGGAAGGTTTATATGTATTAGTATCTACATTGCACCTGAGCGAAGCCGGGGCGGGTCGCTAGTCTAGTATAAAATGTGTGAAATAATCTTGAACGAATTCATATCTCGGTTAGTAGTTTACTATCAATTAATGGTAGTATTTTCATATCAATAATTTATTCTAGACTACCTTATTATAAAGCTACATCAATATTACATGTAGTTATTGAAATTTAAACCGTACCTTCAAAAACACAGCACTTTTTGATTTGATGGCCCCCATGCAGTTATCGTACAAACATTTTAAAGCTTTTATCTAACTTTAATTTCCAAGAAACTACTTAGTTTACAAAATTCTACATACCTACAACATTAGTATATATTTATACTCCGAGAGAGATTTTTAAATAACTTTATTAAATCTTTTGGCAATAATATATATCTATGCCTCAGCAAAACATTTAACACTCTAAGAGTTGCAACAAATTATTTAACATTGGCAGCTTTAGAAGATACACACAAAGGATATAACATTTATTAACAAGGTGAATATCACAGGTGGATCAAGCGATATACAGGCAGGAGTTCTACTAAAATAGTAACATTTAATATCGCTAATAACGTTAACTTTTTTGTTATTGTAAATGGAAAAACTATGTCAACAATTCACTCATACATAGGCCTTAAAATTGACTTCACTTTGCCTCACTAGATATGTTTCCAAATTACTTTTAATTTCACAACAGTTTCAGTTATTATAAGAGTTCAAATTGAATCAACCATAGGAAATATTCAATAATGGAGCGAAACGCAGCGAGTACCGATCTTCTTTGTCCGTGCACTTGATAGTAAAAGCTTTGTATTTACACAAACAAAACGTCTCAGTTTTCGGTTCAAAGTTCTTTTTCGCGACATTCGACACGTCTATTTAACGACGTTTCTAAACATTCCGAGCCCACAATTTGTTTCGATTCATTGTATAATAAGTAACTGAGAGAAGTTAACCTCAAAATGTTATTTTTAATGGTTCGTTCAGTATAGGATTGGAGGAGCTCACGGGGCGCAGCGACGCGCGTTGCTTTGCGTTCCGCGCAGACTCCAACGATCGCCCCCGAGGGCGACCGAACTATCCCAGACCTCACTTCTCTGGACAGTCAATAATTTACTTGTTCCGAATACGACCAGCTTGCATCCATTCTTATTACATACCTTGTTAGTGTAATTTTAGCACTTAAGACACGACCGACTAACGGCCACAATTAATACGAGTTATGCAATCTCGATTGATTGATGTTACCTTTTGACAGAAATTTCAATACACGTAATGTCGAAATTCTACTTCAATCTTGGGATTTTAGATCGGAATTATATATTATTTTTGGCCGTAACGGTTTCACCCGCATTCCTAGATTAAAAATAGGCTATATGTCCTTTCCTCTCCTTTAGCCTAACTTACAAATATTAACGTAAAAGCACTCCACAGTATAACTCCTTTATGAGTTGAATATTTAGTTATATTTACATGAAGTTTCGAAACCCTCAACCCAGGTGAAATGATTATATGAGGCTTTATTTGTTGGGTGGTTCGGGTAGCACTTACAGGGCGATACTAAGTTGTACGTCACGTTGGGTCCTCGTAAACGAGGGTAATATCGCGGTTTATGGATTGTGTAGTCTCGTACAGAGTACCACAACGGGCTATAATATGCACGACAATCTCACCAACCGGTAAGATAGGTATATTCAGAATGGGGTATACGACTTGTGTTGCATATAGGCCCCATGTGGCTAGTCTCCGGGTTACGGAGGTTGACCGCAAATCAAAATGACTGGAAGCCCATTCCATGCATTGCCTGATAGTCGGCAGATCATAGTCAATGTTGAGATTGACATTTAGCGAATACCACAGGACATATAAAACGAAGGGATGAATTTCCGAAAATCCTTATTTATAAGGATGAACTAAGTCATTAATAAGGAACCAAACTTAACTTTTATAGACTTGAACGAAACAAAAAAATTGTTTTATGAATTTTTAAATAACAAATATTTATAATAGTATTATGAAAGACGATTATAGTTACTTGATAAGGAAAGATTAACATTTTCGAAGTTTCGTTTGGAAAACCCCATTGAATTTTCATTTGCTGAAGCATAATTATCAATCAATAACTATCAATGAAAATCTCAACAAATTAACTTTCATGATTAAAAAAATGATTTATCGTACATACAGTTGGCACAAAATTTAGTTAAATTGAGTTCCGATTCTAGATATATTTCAAAAGGCAAAACGGAATCCTATTACTTATTATTTGTCTTATCATGACAGCCGTTTATCAGATCAACTGTCTGTTAGAAACTTCAAGCTCACAAATAAAATAAGGCCAATAATTGATTTAGCTACTGGCACAAAAAAACAGCAGAAAAGTTTAAGTTTCTACATAGTATAAAAGAAAGTCGTGACCCACCGTCTTCTGTACGCTTAGATTTTTTAAACTACGCAACAGATTTTGATGCAGTTTTTATCAATAGACAAAATAATTCAAGAGGAGGTTTATGTGTACAATACATGTGACATTCTCTTAGGAACGCGGGTGAATCCGTGGGGGAGAGCTAGACGTATTAAAAACGTTTAGAAGATGCAATATAGATTAGAATAACAAAATATTTATATATTTATCATACGATTATTATCAAGAAAATCACAATAACTTACAAGATTTACCAACATCATCATTGTCAAAAAAAAAAAAAAGAAAACCTTATGACCAAAAAACAAGAAATAAAATGTAAAGAAACCTACTACTAGATTAAATTTCACTGTTCTTTGACGATTAATGTTAAGGTTGTTGTTTTTTATTTGTTATTTCTATACAAATAAGTAACGAGTTCGACAAGTGACTCTAAAAGCTCTAGATATATTACTGGACTTCAGAGTTTAGAGGTGTTTTGAAGCAATTTACCTTTAATATCAGATTTAAGAGTGGATTTAGGAAGTCTGGTATTCAAGAGCAATTTACAGGTTCTCAATTTGAATCTGGGAATGGATCGATACCCCGATAACGTACAACAAACAGCTGCGGCTTCAGTGCACTTCTACGAACAATATTACTAAAACTAACAAACATATTTGATGAAATTAACAGAAGGCTTGTAACTATCATTCCTTAAACAAATTTCGTTGTACGATATACGAGTATATCCTTACCTACCAAATCCGAATCAACTGTTTTAGGATTTCGTTTTCAATTTAACGTCTTAAATAGATTGTTAGTTAATTCTAAATGAATCTCATTTATCAAGGGTATGATAAACATTTTTAATCACATATATGAGTTTAAATATTTTATTTCTCATAAAAAACTTTATATATAGAATGTTACAAAACTACCCGTAAAGCTGAAAGGAGGTTAAATGGGGTCTTATAACGAGTCCATTCACAATATTTAAGAACCGTAGTAAAGCTATATAACATACCCCAAAAAAATTACAAAACTGATTTTTATGAATGAAAAATAAAAAAAACTATAAAAGTAGACAATTATTAGGTAAAACAGGTACGTAGGCCTTTCTGTGAAATAATCAGGTTCCCTGACATGACAGCTTACTATGGTTGTTGGCTTTGATAATATTTTTACGGGGTATTTTGTAACACGTTGTATATAGAGATATATACACATTTTAACTGCTGATAAGCGCATAAAAAAAGGCTAGTTTCTTATAGGTACTGAGGACGCTGATAAAACATACAATAACATATACCTTCGTATAAACATACGAGTATACCTCTTTATTCTTCATATTTGGTTTTCTCTGACATAATAGCTGAAAATTCTGTTCTTATTTGAAAGGACCCTTGGGCCACGCGAAAATGACTTTTACTTATGCTTCACTATAACGACACACTTCCAGAGTGATATATGAACACTGGGTAGGAACTACTACAATATGGTTAGCGAAACAATAACTTAGCTGGCATATGAGTTGGCTATGTATGCGTGACAGTGTGATATGGGTTCAGATATATTGTTACACTATCTTGAAATCTATTGTTGAGAAATCCGGGGATTTGCATTCAAGGAACATTGATTTCATTAAAATTTTACGGTCTTGTTAGAATATTTTAGTAAGTTTGACTATTTGAATAATCACCTTAAGTAATGTTTATTTAGTTTGAACGGAGAAGAACCGCCTTTTTTACTTTTCATCTTATATTAGAAAAATACATACATAGATATAATCGATAACCCACTATATCAAAATCTTTTCATTAGAATTACAAACAAGATATATTCTTGACATAACAAAGAATTTGATTCTGGAAGAAAAATCTTACGAGCTTGATATTTTATCGCGGCCTCTATGTTCTGGCTCTTTCACTAACAACCCAATCAAGTAAGAGGTCCGATGTTGTGTTGTGCTGGCTCGGTTGGCTATAAGTATTTTTAGTTTTTTTTTTCGGATGAGATTGCGATTGACCTCAATCACACCTGATGGTAAGTGAAGATGAGGCCGAAGATGGAGCTCGCTTTCCCGTTAGAAGCCTAGTTTGAAGTTTGAATTAGCTAAATAAGGGAACACCCGAATTAGGTAACTCTATCGGATTCAATATTGAAGGCATATTATAATAGATTGTTGTTTCGGGGAGCAATCATAGCGCCGTCAATGTGTACAAAATTTACGGAAACGGATTTCGAGGGCATTATTACAGTCGCCTTGCTTGTCACTATATTATAATATATATAATTTAAGGTTAGATGTTTAAAATTAAACAAAGATTTATTAATAGAGTAAAATGTCAATATATATAAATGTTATAGTTAATCAAGGTTAGGTTAAAGTTAGGTTAGTTAGGCAAGTCGCCTAGTGTGAAGGCCAGAGATATAATTTAAATATTAAATTCGACCAGTGTTTATGTATTGTATTAGAAACAACGTCATTTGTAAGTTTATTTTTATGTTAAAATTATAAACGCTGCAAATAAACCTTTTTCATGTTTCCTTTTTCTTTTTCATTTAGATATTTTTTTAAACTAGAAATAAATACAAGTATCTTACCTCACTAGATGTCAAGTAGCAGATTCTGGAGTCGGTGCTATCAATCGAAGCCTGCTGCACGATGCCATATCGCGTTGACTCGCGATCGCTTGTGTACTCCGAGCGGACGCTATCTTGCCGATCGAACACACCCCTGTAAGAAAATTCTTTGTTAAATTTCCTGCCAAAATAGAAAACAACAGTTTGTTTAGTTTTGTATTGTATTTTATGACTACGTTGAATATTATCTTTATGTTATGCAAATTAATGCTAATTAAGTGGTCAGTAGTTTGAGTATCCTAAAGCAACACAGTCAAATTGTAGATATTGCATTGTGTGTGTGGGTGTTGTTGTAACAGTATAATTTATTTGTAAAACAAAACCATAACCTCTATGTACCTAAAACAGTAGGTACTTAAATAAGCAGGTATTGCTTTTATCTATATCTATACTAATATTTGGATGTAAGTATGTTTGTTACTCTTTCACGCAAAAACGACTAAACGGATATGGACGAAACTTGGCACAAAGATAGAGCATACCCTGGAATATCATATAGGCTACATTTTATCCCGGGAAAATGTGATATCTCTCGGGAATGCGGGTAAAACTGCAGGGGACAGCTAGTTATTGTGTAATATTAATGCTTGTATCATATATCGATATATTTCAGGACGACGACAGATCTTTGACGACTAATATGACACCGCGATGTTGTATGTTTTACTTTTCATCGGATAGAGCGTACTTTGTTTAGTCTCTCTATGATCGTAACTCCATTTCGCAAAATTTTAAGTTAAGCCCTTATCGTACTGAGGGTGCGATAAAATCTTAATATATAATTTTACCTATCATGGTGAGGTATCAAATTCAAGCTTTAGCATACTTTAATAAAAAGTGTCCATGCGCAGTGTAGTTTCCGTAGTTTGATACCTTGGTCGACTATTATTCTTTAACATGTAAAGCCTACGTAGTTGTGATAGTTTTCCTTTTAGAAGGTCGACAAATAGACAGATGTCTACCTGGTGGTAAGTGGTCACTGCAGCCTATGGGCATTTTCAATACCAGGGACATCGAAATGCGTTATTGATCCTAAGAGGTGAAGTAGATAAGTTTCATGTGCCTAATTTTACTGGCCTCTTTACATTTCCAACCGAAACAAAGGAATACAGGTGCACTACTGCTTCACCGCGGAAATTGGACATTATTTACCTACCAACAGTATTTCCCTGACAAAACTCTAAGCTAAGAGCTCTACTACATTTAGAATCCTTCCATTTAACTTCGTTATTTCAATACTACTATCGTGCTTTTTTCACATATCCAAAAACATCTAATAACAGACGAATATGGCGAAACTTTATAGCGCGTTGACAACAGAACCGTAAAAAGTATTTTGTGAAACATCAGTTAATTAAAACTGGATCTGTCAATGGACATCAAAACGCGTTCGTTCAATTTCACGTCGCATTTGTTTCTGAAAGGTAGACAGCTAGTAATGGGGACTTCATTCGGTTTCGGATATCACCGTGCCACTCCGACACAATCCAATGATACGTAACGCAAATGAACGTTGAAGTGTACTCGCAGTTACCGAATATTTAAAAATGTTATGAATTCCTATTACTGTACTTTTATCAGGTTACGACGGCATATTCGTTTTATGTCAAACCCTATGTGACGACTGTGTAGAGGAAGCTACAAGATGGAAAATAAATTTTAACTATGTACAGTGTTGCGAGTATTTATTTTTAAATTACGTGAGTTGTTCGTGAAAGTGTTCACGGCAAAGGTATATGATGACAAAATAAAGAGTAAAGAGTACATAGAGCAGTATTTTCTATATTGCTGAAATATTTTTATAACGTTTGCTGCAATATGAAGTTGAAGTATTGCTTGACATTTTGTTACAATTTTATTTCCATTTTGTAGTTTTATTTTTTTTATAAGTCCACTGTAAAAAAAGTACTTAAGGACTTGAATATGATAAGCACTGTTATTACTAGCAAAGTTTTGCAGTTAAATATTGAATTCTATTTTATATTTTACTACATTTTAGACAACATGTTTTATGAAATCGTTTCATTTTTCGTAAAGCATTAGTTTGTTAGTTTAGTTTCACACCGGTGTGTGACAAATGGATCGAGTTATCCCGTTCTTAATTAGGTTAAAACGGGATAATGAAAAAAATTGGAAGGGTAATACAAACATTGGGTATCTTCCTTAAAATTTTGAGGTATGACAACAGTGAGGGTATATACAAGGACCATAGTAGGTACTTGTCTTCAATAACACGGCTAAACAGTGCTCATGGAATAAAAAGCAAGCTATGTCCTGTTCTGGTGAAACATATCAACTTGATCACTTTCTACGTTACTGCAACGGTAACAAAAAGTACGTAAGTACATCTAACCCGCAATTATATCAGTTTTGATTGACATATAATGACTGGGATTGGATTTGGGGAGTAATAGCTAGATTCAAAACATATATATTTAGATACAACTTACCGTTGTTCGAAACTATCAGCTCTATTGCTCCGGTAGCCGGAATCGTTGAGGCTTCCCTCATGTCGGAGGCTGGGCAGGGAGTCCCAAGGTGAGCGGCGGGGTCCGGGAGGTGGGGCGCCGCGCCACCCGTCGGAGTGACGGTACCACGCCGCCCGGGCAGACTCACCGATGCATGAAGCGCAACGGGATGCACTCACAAAACTGTTGAACATCAATGATATATAAAACTATGGATGCGTTATCCACGCTCAGAAATGGCAACCTAAAATGATGGTAATTGACCTAATTCCATTTCAGCTCCAACCACGGTTGCGGCGGCTTACATGCTACTCAATCTTAACGTAACTAACAATGTATATTCTTCTCCCTCAAGCAACAGGTACCTACACCAAAAGGTGTCTATCTTTTTCTTTTCCTTTTTCGCATATATAGAGTGACTGGTGAGATACCTTGGATACTTATGGAGAGTACTCGATTCTCGTTAAAATGATATAATAAAATTAGGTGCTAAATTTTTGACCAATATTTCTTTAAAAATAAGTGAAATGTGGATATTATGCTCTCTAAATACGCCGCGGTTTTTATGACTCTGTATAAGTAGCTATCTAGTATTTGCTTAGTTTTTGAGCCGTGATCTTGGTGAATGACGTGTCTATATTTACGAAGGCGTATGTTCAACAATGATATATAAATATCATTGTTGAACATACGCCTTCGTTACGATCTCCTACCTTTATATTATGTAAGTAGAGTTTATTTCAACTTGGTTTTACTATTATCATTCGGCTTGGCGCATTTACGTCTTTTCCATTCGGTGCATTGCATATTACAAGTAAGTTTCAAAGGTAGCTGGAGCAAAAACTTCTTAATTATAAGCAAACTATAATAATTATTATTAATTCTTAGTAAATTAATTTAGCTTATAACAATATACTATGCAATCAATATAAAGGCAGAAATTGAATGACTTTGGTAAAATTGTATTGATGAGCTAGACTGAACTAGGCTAACTAGAACCTAATTCTAATATTGGTGTAGAAGGTAGTAAAAATATGTAAGGAGAGGGTTTTTCTGATTTAGTATTACTGCACGTGGCGGACTGAGAGATACCTTAGAATACCCAAAGTCAAAAATATGTTGACCTGTTTCGAAAATATTTATCAGAGAATTAGAAAATAAATATCCCAGGATATCCCATTCATTCCATGGATTCAGAATGGACATTCTTCACACATAGTTACTTGATCCCAAATTAAGCAGAGTGTACTGCTTGTACTGCGGATACCAGGTAACTAATAAACTACATATACTACTTTTTAAATACAGACTTATGTCCATGCACACAAATGTTTGTCCTGGGTGGGAACCCACGACCTGTGGCTTGGCCGTCAAGGTCTATAGCAAACAAAGCTCGTCAAAATTGTAAAATTTTAATATGTCCACAGTATTGTAAATTATTGTGTTTCTACAATTATTGTAGATCGCCCACCCATCAAGTAAATAACAAGTTCATTTATAATCTAATTTAAAATTAATGTTTTCGACTATCCCACTGGGATGTTACTGTTCCGTCGGTGTCAGATTAACAGAAACAACTTTATTTATTACATGCTTCAGTGCTACTGTTGCTCATAATTTACACGTGTACTTTGTTTTAATACGCTGAAACGTATGAGAATAGCTGAGAAATATGTATATATTTAAATCTATAACCCGACAAAGTATTGATAAAAAAAACTGTAAAGAAAGAAACAAGTTTAGTGCTTGTTCATCGACATGTTAGATATTCCTGTGTATTTCGTTCTATTAATGTTTTCTGGTAATTTCATAATTATTATAACAAATAGTATATATAATAGTAGTAATAGTTTCTTTTTTTTCTGTAATCGGGTAACAGATATTTGATCTGTGTCTTTTATTTTAAATTTCCGTTTTAACCTTTGACGCGACAAATAACCTAAATTTAATTTATCGTACCTATTCAGCTTAGTTTGTGATCAGATGGCATACAAAAACTGCTAAAATCAAAAGCCTTCCTTTTTTTTTGAGAGGCCAGTTGGCTTGGTGGTTAGCGACTCTGACAGCCAAGCCACAGGTCGTGGGTTCGATTCCCACCCAGGACACACATCTGGTTTCCATAGTACAAGTTCTGCTGGGTTTGGGATCAGATGGCTGTGTGTCAAGAATGTCCCAGGATATTTATTTATTTATTTTGTTTGCCTTTGTTGGGTTAGAAATACTACAACTCAATCGAGCCTTTCATAAAGAACGATCATACATTAAATCTACTAAATAATAATACCATCTATTGAAATGTGAAATGAAATAAATAAATATCCCAGGACATTCTTCACGCATGGTCATCAGGTATGATTCCAAATTAAGCAGTGTGTATGTTTGTACTATGGCTACCAGGTAACTGATATACAACATACACTACATTTTAAATACATACTTATATAGATATTTACACCCAGATACAGAACAAACAGACATGTTCATGCACTCAATGGTGGAAATCGAACCCACGACCTACGGCTCGGCAGTCAGGGTCTCTAACCACCAAGCCATCTGGCCCGTCAATAAAATGATGAATCGACATACATCATTATTTAATCAATGAATATTTGGATATTCTTAACAACTGTACGAGAATAACATTAGATATTTATAAAAAAAGTCTATTTCGTTGACATTTTAAACATATCAACCATCCATGCTCGCAGAGCTGTTGTCATTTGATATTCTGTCCCTGAATACACACGGGAATAAACGGCGAAATGGAAAATATTTCCACGAAAATAACTGATCGATCGATATGTAATCCTGCTTACACCTACCATGCCTTCAATGAAAATAGATTTTGTTCACTTGCAATAGAATCGTAGTAGCAGACGAATTGAAACGACAAAATTCGTGGGATTCCGCAGTCATCTTAAAAACTTTGTAGTTTATTGTTATGCGTTATTTATTCGATACGGTAAGTAAATTAAATCAATTGAATAATTAGTTATATATAGTATAGTTAGTTATATATAATATGTAGCTTAAGAAAGTCAGGTAACGAAAAGAAACAAAATACACGTTATGCTTTCAAAAATGCCAAGACTTTAGAGTTTCACAGTCTTCACAATCTTACATTTTCAATCAATTTCATCAAACCTTTTAAACCGTAAAATACCAATTTTTCTGCGGATCTCTTCCGTTCTTAGCCTTATGACGTAGAGTCGAGAGCATCTTCCTTTCATTCGCTCATTGACATAAACTTTAGTCTACCAATTGGGGATTTTGTACATGTCAACGTGTTTGCACCCGGATAAGCTTCGGTAATACGCATTGATATAATACTCATATCTGCTACCAAAGTCAAGTCAGATTCATCTCCCTATTTCCTACTTTCAGTCGTGCACAAATAATTTAGGAGTTAAGTAATTAAAATAAATACTTAAGAATATAATAACATGTTAGTACCAAGGCAACTGTCTGTTTTATGTAGATCAAAAGCAATAAAAAAATTATCATCAATTAAGTTAAGGCCGTAAAGATGGTAAAAGAAAAGTTACCATCTCAGCCCCCTTATTCAGCTAATATAAACATCGTCGGCGAGCCGCTTCACGGAGGCCCTGAAGAGCTTATCTCTCACGTGAATAGTAGTATTAGCGAAGTTAGCGAAAGAGACAGAGCATGAAGGCCGCGACGAAACATCCTTGAGTTAGTGTCATTTTCCTTACAGAATCGAGCACCTGATCGCTTTTTCGTATAGTGTGGTAAGAAGAGACTAGTTGTGGATAGCGAATAAGTTAACGCAATTAAACTGTCTACAAAATAACTCTAATAACAATTAGTTATTTAACTCATATAGAAAATACCGTATGATTTATAACCCTATGTACGTATCTTACTTATCTATTCTTATTTAAGAATCCGCACGATAAGTGCAAAAGTACTAAAATGCTCTGATTATACCCGGAATCTCGGACAGACAACCAACAGTTTTAACAAAATGAAATTGAATAATTTTTATTTAAATAGCCCTTGACAAGCACTTTTGAATAGTCTGGACTCTAACGCCTGTTCGAAAGTTTGTTTTGACTGACACAGCAATTACTCATTTCAAAACGAACTTAGATTTATTACAATACCTACAATTTATTTAGTCTCAGTGAAATTATTTGCCTGGTATGGCGGGAGTAGCGAAATTATTAGACAGGCCAGTTGGTGGTTAGGGACTCTGACTGTCAAACCGAAGGTCGCGGGTTCGATTCCCACCCAGGACAAACATTTGTGTGCATGAACATTGAACATGTATGTTTGTTCTGTGTCTGGGTGTAAATATCTATATAAGTATGTATTTAGTAAAAAAATGTAATATACATATGTAGTATATCAGTTATCTGGTTTCCATAGAACAAGCTCTGCTTTGTTTGGGATCATGTGGCCGTGTGTAAAGAATGTCCCGGGATATTTATTATTATTTAGTCTCAGTGATAATGTTCGCGTATAGCGGGAGTAACTAAATAATTATATAAACTAGAAATAATATTCGATTTACATAGATACTGTATAACCGAGACATCCAAACTGTATAGCATATCTTTTTCTTGACTACTTTTAAAGCTAAATGGTAAGAGTATACGAGGCGTCCTATATTAAAAGCCCTTCTATCTTCCTGGAAAATGCGTAATTCCCTCAGGCCTCCCATATCGACTTTATGGTTAGGTTTTAGGATGACTGTAAAATTTACGCTAGCAAGGTAAGTAATAAGAGATATTGTTGAGGCTGGCATGTCAGTCATATCTCCCTAGACTCTTAAAGCACGGCCTTGTCTCAATAAACGGCGTAAAATGTAACCCTATTACACAGTTTATTTACATTGGACTGTTGGCAAACAGGAATGTGTTTGATTACGTTTAATTAAAACCTATACAAACAATAAAATGGATTACGTTGGAATACAAATATACCTGCCGCGAACAAAATGCAAATCAAATACATACTTTTGATTCGATCCTTTTATTTATAAAGGGAGAATTAGAGTAGTAGAGCTCTTAGTGCAGAGTTCGTCCGGGGAAGTACTATCACCTTACCCATTTCCGCCGTGAAGCAGAAGTGCAATTGTATTACTGTGTTTCGGTTAGAAAGGTAAGGGGGCCGGTGAAATTACAGGCACATGAGACTTAACAACTTCACGTCTCAGGGTCGACAACGCATTGGCGATGCCCCTAGTGTTGCAAATATCCATAGGCGGCGGTGACCACTTACCATCAGGTGGACCGTCTGCTTGTTTGTCGGCCCAAGTGGTAAAAAAAAAACTGGATATTTCTATTACTATTCAATTAATTATTGCAATATTCGAACATAATTTAAAATTAATTCAAATACATACTTTTGGTTCGAACCTATTATTTATAACTGGTTATTTGAATTTCTATTAAATTTATTAATTAATTTTTTTAAAACCAATAAAATGTTATTGAAATCAATACGTCTTATTATGAATCGATATTTGAAGTACTATTAAATTTATTTATGCAATATTCGAATATAATTTAATATGAATTCCAATATACACTTTTGATTTGATTGTTTTATTCATGAATCGATATTCGAATATCGTTTAAAAGTAATTTCGGGCGTTGTTTGGTTAATATTCATGCGGAGCAAGCTAACTCCTTTCAGTTCCACTAAGTTGCGGTAGCACCACCTAGGTGTTCCCTTCTAGGCTTTGTCTGCTTACCACCTTAGGCATATCAGGACTAGTAATGGTGAAATTGATATATACGCTCTATACAGAAAATAAAGTATTGGCATCGGTGAAAAAAAAAATATACCTACTGTGTTTTCAGCGGATAGTCGTGAGTGAACATCGTTTCAAGAAAAGCATAATATTATTGCAAGTGTAACTAACAAAAATAAATAAAACTAACCTGGATTGATGATCACTCAGGTAACCTTGATCACGATCTCTTGTGCGATCTCTGTTAAGACAAAAAAATATATTAGTTCATTCATAAAATCCAAACACAATTTAAAATTAGATAGGTTATAGTAGTGATAGAGTATGGATAAAGTTAGAAATATATATTTCTATTAAAAATATAATTTCTCTTTTCTTGAAAATTACTACATAATCCAAACTCATGTTATGACTAAACAAAATCGCCATAATCTACATAAAGTCACGAAAGAGATTGGTTTAATTCGCGAAGCCCATGTTTTGTTGGTTTATTTTTTGTTAAATTAATATTGGGTTAGGTACGGTGGCAGATCTTCCATGTAACAATTTATAATTAACTTTATTAAAAGGGCTGTGGGCAATTTTATATGTGGGCATGCATAAAAATATGGGGATAATCAGATTCTTTTAATTCCAAGCTGTAATATTCAATTAGACTAATTTATCAGTTAAGAGTGAAACAAGAAACTGGTAACACGGGTAATTGTAGATTCGATGCTGACAAGATGGTTTTCCATTCTATTATCTGTAAAAAATATCAACATTTCCTTGAAGGAATTAGCTTGTGTATTTATAATATAGTATTGTACAAAAAAAATTATATATACAATTTTATTATAGGTATACATTGCGAGTTTTACATGTTCATAGGGTAATTTTAAAATACTTAGGTACATTGGTAGGACGTAACAAATATTTAATATATCTAGTAAATAGATAATTTTAGAATTAAATTACAGCGATATATCTGTTAGTCTGCCGATACGTGCATCTCAAGGGCTAATAATAGGAATGTTTATTGACAAGTCAAATTATCAACTTTTTATTAAATGTCAAAACGATTAAATGAATGGAGTTTTGAATGAATAAGAAGTTGTGATGTCATCATTGTTAAGCATCAAACGATCTACTCTTTTTGGTTTGAGTGGTACTTATAAATCATATCTTATCTTAATATATATAAATCTCGTGTCACAATGTTTGTCCTCAATGGACTCCTAAACCACTTAACCGATTATAATAAAATTCGCACACCATGTGCAGTTCGATCCAACTTGAGAGATAGGATAGTTTAAATCTCAAATTATAGTCGCAATTTTAATTTATTGCTAATTATTTGTCTGTTATTATTTGACAGTCACAATTATCTGTTAACTCCAAATGATTCTAAGAGATGTCGATACCTTTCGACTGGGTTGAGTAAGTCATCAATAGATGGCGCTGCTATGGTAAATCTACGAACGTGTCATATAAGCTACAATTCAATATCATGATTACCACGTGTTATTGAGGCTAATGTATAAATTAAATTTATTTTGTAGTAAACGAAATACCGTGAAATTCAATTATTTCTTCTTTTTTAATACGGCTGGACCGATTGGAATGTTTTTTTTTGTTTGCGTTTGGGTGGTGCCCTGGATGGTTTAGATTCACAATTGGACCCGGTAGGTGGCGCTGCGAGCGAATTCCTGCATTTTTGTATGGACTTATTTCGACAGAACGACGTCTGTCCGGGCAGCTAGTTAATTATAAAATTTCGATCAAATATGATATATTCGTTTATTTTTAGACATTCAATATACTGGTTAGTGTTCGGTCATTTATCTTGAATACAGGGTACTTCCCTATTCTGCCCTTTCAAAAAACAATGGTCTAGTACAGTGATGGGCAAAGTACGGCCCGCGGGCCAACTTCGGCCCTTCTTAATGGTAAGCTCTGTATAATAAAATTCAACCAATAACATTTTTTTTTATAAGTTAAAATCTTAATAGGTTTTTATTTAAGGCTCAATAACTGTTTAAATTTGACATATAGTTGGAAAAAGATAGATACCATTTTATTTTTTATTTTTATGTGAGACAGAATTTATTTTCAGTAGTAAATTTGGTGTAGCGAAATACCAAAACATGAATTTAATTCCCAATATTTTTTTATAAATCATATAATACGCTCAGATGCTCTTAATGATGTAATTGAATCAACTAGTCTCCTTTTTGAAGAGTTTTCTAATTCAAAGTATATGGCTACTTTAATTAAGGCTAACGTTTCAAGAATATTTGTTACAAACCTGGAATTATGGTCACTGAGGTAGCCCCTCTCCCTTTCTCGTTCCCGTTCTCTTTCTCGCTCACGCATCAGTTCGTTACGGTCGCTACATAAGACAAGTAATAAAAAATTATGTTTTTATCGATAATATACATACCTACCCAATTTTATTCATTTTTAACGAGAGCACAATTACACAACTTGCTCACACCGAAGTTATTATTTGTTTTCATAAGTAAGACATTATTTCAGTTTTTTTTATTAAAGAGGGAGAAAATATTATTTGTTATCTTGAGGTCATGGCATTTGCAGGCAGTAGGTGCTAAGTTACATCCTTCTACATCTATTTTAATAATGTGAAAGATGAATTACATTAAAACAACAGAATGTTATGTAATTTTTTACTTAGTTGGAATATAGTTAATGATTTATCAAGGCTCTTTCCTATAAACATTTCGTTAACTTTGTTACACATAATATGATGATACCTCATATAAGCAGATTAAACTGCAAGGTATTGCGACATAAATCGTGATAATCGGAAAATATTAGCACTAACTTCCGCCCCATGGCTTTACCCGAGTTCCCGTGGAATATTTTGTTTCCCTAGTATATAAAGTTCAAACCCGTTCAGCTGTTATGGAACTGTCGTTACAAACACACAAACTAGACTAACCAAGTAAAGATATAAGTAATCTTGTTGTAAGTACCTGTAGTAGCCATCACGATCGGATCTTGCGCTATGTTGCCTTTCGACGCCAAGGCGATGAGGTAGCGGCAGCGTCGAAGATCGGCTGTTCCCTCCGGAACATTGCGATGATGACCCTATTACATACAATGTCTTTATAAATTTGTGAAACCCAAAAAATCTTTTACCATGCGTCAGTTTGATACTGTTGGAGGGATTCGTTGAGAGAAATAATGGTATATACCTATTAAATATAAGGATACCCCTACATATGTATATAATGATGAGCTACATATGCAGCTGATGCAATACATTCTAAGACCTACGTACATAGTATGGAGTTCTTTAGTTTCATTGTGATTTTACAGACCTTTTTGTATGAATAATAATAAGTAAGAATGATGAATCTTTCTCGGAGGAAGTAATTATTAAATACAATGTGTGGTGAGAAGTATTATGCATGATATTGGATGTGTAAGTCCCTTTTTTCTGGAATGCTACTGATTTTCACATCAAAATAGTCACCTACCAAACCAATTGTTAAATCATAAACTGTTAGTCCTTACACCCTTCAATTGTATCTATCCATAATGTTTTAACCATGAGCAAGAGTTAAGTTGATGTTTCATCACCCAGTGTAGCTGCGATGCCCGTATCTTGTACTTGTAAGTAAAAAAATAGGGCTTCTAATTAATATTTTGGATTTTCGTTATTTGTTATTAAAATTCTCAAGTCTATTCCTACAAATATTTATGGTATTTGATAAGGAGAGTTTACAATTGTGAAGTATGTTTGTGATGAGAAATGGTAGATTGTTCTGATCCGCAGTCAATGAGACAAATAGTTAACCTAAAAACCAAGCCTTATTTTTTCACCTATCTAGGACCTGGTTTTAAATGTTAACCTTAGATATAGCTAGAAGGTTACAGAAATATAGCCGTATATTCCTATTTAACCATGGTAACAATATTTTTCGTCTCCAAAAATATCCATATATTTGTCACCAAAAAACCGCAGCCATTTTTTTGTTATCAAATGAATCCTCGTCCTCAAGTATGAATCACAAAATAAAAGTATTTTTTATATTTAAAATAAAATTATGATCACCATTTTCTATTGGCTGATTTTTAATCAGCTTTGCACCTCAAAAAAAAAATGATACTGCACATAAATAATGGTTAGATTGATTATAGAACATTCATTTTATTCGTTTATTACGGTGATAACAAATGACAGGATTTTAGGTTAAATAAACATTTTATTTCATTAAGCATATTTATTGTCACCACAGTATAAGATTTGTTTGTATAATTGAATTTCACGTGACATTTTCATATATTTTTGGTTAATAATTCCATTTGGTCCCTTTGGTCATCTTTACTGAAAATAAATCATTTATTGAAGATAGCTAATCAAGTTGTAGCTACGTGCCATCGAGACAAAACTCCTTGTTTTTTTAGATTGTTATGATTAATGTTATATTGTAAGATGTTTTCAATTGTAATAAATAAAAATGAAAGTATTTCCAGTAATAAAAACATTTTTTAGGTTTGTGTTTTGTTGCGCACTGTTTCGTGGTTCGATTCTGGTCACAGATCATATGACGACCAAGCTAATATAGATAATTGAATATGTACATATTTAGCAATGGTTAAAATTATACCCTTTAACCTTTGGTCACCCTGACTACGGATCAGTAAACCTACCTTAAGACTACTAAATAATAGTTTGATGTGACATGTTGACAGATAGTATACCAAATAGGCCAAATTTAATATTCGATATCTATCCAAAATTTCGCTCAAAACTTTTGACAGTAATTTCTATGTAGGTCAAAAATCTCCATCAATCCAGAAATTTTGGATCGAGATCAAATAATAGTTTTGATTTGTTGTTTTACGTTGATGAACTTCAGAATGAATAGTTAACTAAGTCACGGTTCAGGAAAGAGAAAAATAGGCAAAGGTAGGTAGAATAGATAGAAATAGAGTAGATAGACCAAGTGTATATGGCTTTTCAAATGCTTTTTGTGGATTCAAGCAAAGCATTGCTTAAAATAGATTTCACTCAACAAAGATGATTATATAGATAGGCCAGTTAATAACAGAGGGGACAATTAATTAACAATGCAATGGTACCATAAATAATAAAAAAATAGATCACCTCTATCTCTTAATGCAGCCTCCTTGAGGTGTCTCAAAGACTGTAGGATGGATTCTTGGGTCGGTCCTCAAGAAAAACAAAAATAGGGTTCAAATTAAATTTGAATTAGGTTATTTTTAGTGTGCGTATTATATGTGCGTTCTTTGTGATATATATAGCAAAGACAAGTGTTACAATAATGCAGTTGAATGTGTTTGTGCTATATCAAAAGATAAAATTGATTTAATTTATTAATTACAATATGATCACTTACGTCGTCGTGGTGGGTAAGGGCTACGCTGATTAGACGGCGGCATGTTGTCGGTGTATTCTACACAATGTTTATTAAAATTAAATATGAACAGGCAGTCGAAAGCTGATATAGTTTAGCCTTTTTTAGCGCAGATATCTAAACGATGACACCCTTCCTATTGAGGGTTGAAAAATAATTTTGCCTATGCTTGTTGTAAGTGTTGCGGGAATATTGTCTAACATGTAAAACGTAATTAAAATTTCATGGATTGTAAATGTCAGTTATAAAAGGTGCTACTTTACAATATGCCCGCAATCTATCAGAGAGAGAAATTTAGGTGATGCAATGACGGCTTAGTGAGAATGAGCGTTTTGCAACCATGCTTTGCCATTCATTTTTAATAAAGAAAGAAAATATTTAAGTCTGGTCTTGCGTGGGGTTAACAAAAAACAACCTCCTCGCTACGCCCATCTTCACACCAGCTGATATTTCAATTTGATTTTTTTTTTTCAAACTAAAGGCAGATTTAATATGACAATATGAGGTAAAACGTGTTTTCTGAATTAAACCTTGTAAGTATTATGACCGCTGGGAGTAATTAAAAATGTAATGTACTGTATTGTGTAGTGTATTTTATTAAAATTAACATTAGTTTTTCGTTACATTGTTACTAACAAAAATATAGACATGGTCTGAAATAAATGTTGATTATTATTACCCTTTCTAAAGTCGAAATAACCAAGTCACATTTTATTTGTATGGCAAAAGTATGGTATTGGTGGACATTTTCAATGAGACTATGCCTAACGATAAATTTGATTTTCATTAGTGTGTATTAATAATTTTAAAATGTACTCACCCGTTTGGATTTGGAAATCCTTGAAAACCAACGGGTGAGGTTTAATAATCGAATCTTTTACAGAATTACCGGATTGATCTAGATTTTCTACATACTGATTTTCATTCGGGATCAAATATTATTTTGGCCCTATATTAATATCTGGTTGCTGAAATTTGAACGAGATTTTGTAAGAAATTTACATCAAGAATCACATGTATATGTCAGTTATATAATTATCTAACACATTTGAAAATATCCTTAGAATATTCTTGCATATAATTTTTATTTAATTATAATGATTACTGCAATCATTTGTATAATTTTGAACAAAATTTTGCTCTTTTACGAGTATAACCTTAGTTCAAAATAGAAGCCTCGAGCTCTTGTTGTAGAAATAAACAAAAAAATATGTCCTTATTTTCATGGGCAATGTATGTATAATACAATATATACCCCATTTGGTAAATGTTACTGTCAAATTTATGAAATAAACATACGAGTATACCGTCCAAGCATTCTATAAAGTGTTGCCCTACCTTATTATCTTAGAATGATAGAATAATGTTAGGGTAAACCATACTTTTTATAAAAACCATAATTTCTGTTCGATCTTTGCGCGATAAGTAAATATCTAGGTACCTATCAAGTCCTATCAATGCCCCACTTGCTTGTCACGGTTGAATTCAGCTAACACGTTTGATGTTTGATTGAGGTTACATTTAAATGATTGTCAGAGCATAGATTTCAATACCTTATCAATTGTAAGGCTATTTCATTGAAATAATTAAGCTAAAAAGCACTCAATATTAAACCTTATTTCTAGGAAAGTATGTATTTTTGTTATTATGGCTATTTAATTTTAGCTTACCAATCAAAAACAAAATTACTTTTAAGCTTAGATTTAAATAATTATTTATTTTCTTTTTTTGTTTTAGTTCTAAAATATACTAACAAATATACACCCTTACCTAAGTCCTCCATGCTCTGACTCAAAAGAGCCTCAAACGTGTGGAGACTGTAGCTTTCAGCATCCATACCCTTGGCGAGAGTGTTCCGAAGGTGCATCTCGTACTCCAGCAGAAGACGAGAAGTCGGTGAGCCTGGAGCCGGCGTGGCGCTCGACTGAGAAGCTTGGCGTGACAGGCAAGGCTTCTGCTGTATATGCATAAACATGAGTTTAAACTTGTCACATTAAATTTCATGAGAGACCAAACATAAGATAATAGCGTAACCGACTGTATTAAAATTAAATTGTGAATTATCATTCATCAAAAAACCCCTATAAATCTCCTGCAATTTTTATTTTGCAACTTAAGCTAATTTTATATTAAAAGAACATTAAAAAAAGTCCAGCAATTGAGTATGAAAAATAATGACGTCATAAGTCAGTACTCCGTACATTTTGCATATGAAATTTGCGTTTTGACAGATGATAAAAAGTAACTGATTTGACAAGTCAGTCCGGTACCCTTTTACATTAAAATGTGGTACTAACTGGTGTTAGCCACCTTATTCTAAAAGCAGCTCAGTGTAACATATTCTTATGTGACAAAATATGCTTCAGCTAAAGATATATTGATTGGTAAACATTAAGTTATTCGTAAATGAAATATTACTCTTAGCCCTAGTCACAACATAGTCTTTCAATTAATTGGATTGTTAATGATGATCAATCTATTTTATTTTGGCAAAATATATTTTATCATATATTTCCATTTTTAATCTAATAACTTCACTAAAATTCTGGTCTATTTCCGCCTGGTATAGTTAAATGACTCATTTTCACTATTCCTAGCACCATGTCAAATAGTTTTTTTTTAAATATTGTAATTTTGACACTCTCTATGAGTAAGCGATAATCATCTCTCTACTAGTGAAAATAGGTAAATACTTCTTGCGTCAAATTATTCTTCTTAGATATCTTTACATACAAAAATGGTGTAAAATCATCAATGCGACCATTAATACTAACTGCATGATGATGCTGCCTCGGATCGCGGCGCTGACATGGCTCCTGGTCCGAGTTGCCGTTGGAAGATGATGGCGTAGTAGCGTAGCACTGGTTGTCGAACATAACATTATCAGACGGCGGAGACAGGTCACGCTCGCCACCACCTAGCTCCAGGTATAGACCGCGACCTGGATACCCACTTGGAGCTGCTCCCACACCAACTCCACGACTGTAATATAAGATATGAAAAAAAATTGTATTTATTGCATCATAACCAGGTAAAATATTAATGACGCATCTGACTCCTGGACTAGGATAACCTGTGTGTCAGGATTCAGCGAACGGTGTCGGTACTGCTAATATGTAGTTAAACTGAGCCACAAATGTTAAGGAAATAAAAAATATATAATTATATGTACAAAGTAAAAGATACTATGTTTAATTAATTAATTAATCCCTTTTAATATCGCTGCATGATTTACACCGAGGTGCACCGGTGGAGCGCGAACTGACGTAAAAAGCTGATGGTGCTGCTAATGTAAAGCTGCACCGTACAATATATAAATAAATGATGAAATAATATAAATAACACGCTATTATGTGATTGTCAGCTTATAGGTGTACGAACGACTCGGAGCTAATGAGTGTATTAAAAACTAATATTCTTTTGCATCATAATCAGAGTGATCTAGCCATTCCGTTATTTAAGATTTAATTAATACCATCAAATGTAATATGGGACTAAGACACAGTATATTGGAATTGCCTATTAGCAATTTACTTTTTTTTTTATTTATTTACTTAAGGTTTACAAACAATTGTTTACATAAAACGCAATACGCAAAGCACATTTAGTTTTTCTGCTAGTACTTTCTGGCGAAAGGGTACACTAAAGCAATGATAACTTATAATACTATAGTATGTATTTTTTTCGTACACTTAGCACGCTAACCTTAGCATAAGTTGAGGAAGTGGGCTAGCTAGAAGATTAACTCAATAGTATTTTAAGTAAGCTTGTAAGATGAGTTCGTTCAAGTTCTAGGACCAGAGTTTTATAAGCGCCTCCGCATGAGCAAATGCCGTAATTAATCAGTGAATGACAAGCAAACCATACCTACATCGTACCCTCTCCTATAAATATATCCTACTATTATTATGATGGATGTATGGATCTTGTTACGCTTTACTACAGAACAGATTTGGATAAAAGTATAAAAAATATTAGTAGTAGTAAATTAATATAAACTTTTATGATTTGTATCTCTACAATTTGTAACATCCCTCAGGAAGGTGAGTGAAACCGCGGGGCATAGTGAGTAAGATAAATAATATAGCAAATTAAGGTATGATACATCGTATTCTATGTGGGGATATTTTGTAAAATAGATTAATTGAAATCTAGCTTATCAACCATAAATTCTACATTAATCATAATGCAACAGGTGTTTCTATATTTCTCGATAATTTAATGTAAAAAACAGAATAAATGTTTGTTAGGGTAAAGTCCTTGAAGTGAAAATAAATAACTTTTTTTTTTTATGCCACTTGGGCCGACAAACAAGCAGACGGTCCACCTGATGGTAAGTGGTCACCGCCGCCTATGGACATTTGCAACACTAGGAGCATCGCCAATGCGTTGTCGACCCTGAGACGTGAATTTGTTAAGTCTCATGTGCCTGTAATTTCACCGGCCCCCTTACCTTTCTAACCAAAACACAGTAATACAATTGCACTACTGCTTCACGGCGGAAATGGGTAAGGTGGTAGTACTTCCCCGGACGAACTCTGCACTAAGAGCTCTACTACTCTAAGAAACAACAAGATACTATAACAAATGTTTGTCCTGGGTGGGGATCGAACCGTCTCTACCCATCAAACCAACTGGCCCGTCTAATGGTAGGTACTTCTGGTTACTGGTCATTTCACACAAAACTTGATGTATCTTTAATTACCATTATAGAAATTTTACTCGAAAATGTGTTGTGTGAAAAACCGCTTGGAAACTCGGAAAACGAAAACTGAAATATGTTGTACCTATTATAATATATAAAACATAAAAGTGAATGTTTGTATTCTATGCCTTAATTTATTATTTAACCGATGCAACTTTAGTAAGTCTGCAAATAATTCCGACACAAGAAGTCGCATAGCGACGTATGTCGAGAACAGCTAGTAAGTAATAAACAAAAAGTACCGCTGCGAGCTCTGGCGACTGTTGTTATTGACAACATGCGAGTAATGCCCGTGGTGCACGTGCTGCTGTGGCCGGTGACCGTGAGTTCCACAAGATGGGGGACATGGTCCTGCCCCACCATAGCGACGGCGCCCCATCTCCGGAGATGTCACTGGGCTCTCCGTTGATGGCATCGGCTTTAGCATCCGTTTGAGAGTGCTCGAATCTGAAACAATATTTTAAATGATATATACCACAACGGGAATCGTGGGTGGGCTGGGAACCAGGTAATATCAATGCAATAATAATAATATGTGCCGATTTGACTCACAGACTCTTAGTAGTAAGAAAGATATAATGGCGTTGGTTAAAAGTACTTATTAAACACCCCGACAAAGTTGTGAAAAAAAAAATTCGTTTTTGCCCATTGCCCAATGAGTTTTACTCGTCTATTTCATTGTGTGGTGTGTTGTTTTGGATTGTTTTGGATGTGTAAATAATTTACGGTAGCACTATATTGTGTATTACAAAGTTAAAAGGAAAAGTATCACAGCTTTACAAGTTAACGAGTAATAGTCAACACAAAATTTTCGAAAATTCTCAACAAAAAATTACACTGTAGATGACGTTTTTAGCCACTAAGATAAAACTAGGTGCATTGTAACTTTACAATGATATTGTTGCACTGCAACTACGGAGCCACTTTGCCGGTGTTTTGTTTAATTTGTGAGTAGTTTAATTGCTTTATAAGTTTCTATACGAGCGTAGATTTTAATACAATTATTGTAACATGATCAGGGCAAGCGTTGAAGCTTTATTATAATGAAAAGAGGATCGGAAACATAAAGATTCATACCAAAATACTTTAAACGATGTGAATATTTGGATTGTAAGTTTTGAATTCATAAAACTTCTGATTAATTTGCTATGAAATACATATTTATAAAAATATACATTTTCTCTATTTATAGTCCATAACTCACCCATATTCATATCTTCAGTACTTTTGGATTTAGTACGACGTGAACCAGATGTGTTGTTATTGATAACATTGTGATGATGCGCAGCGTGCCTGTCTGATTCACGCGACTGAAATATTATATGTTTTTATTAGTTTCATTCGATCATACATTATCAAAAAAAAAATATCGTTCTAAAGCAAAAGCTTATTGATTGTAATTTAGATGGAAATACTATCGGAAATGCATTTCGATGTACCAAGAAAAATATAGAAACTTACGGATTCGTTTCCATCTCCATAATCAACGCTCTTGGGCATGTGCTGCAGATGCTCCTTGCCAGATCTTGTGGAAGTAGCCGAAGACTTGGAAGATGTCAATGTTCCACCTGCTTGCACACCTTCTGATTTAAGGTCTTGACTATGTTGATTCGATGAAGCGCCGCCAGCGTTTGGTGGGTCTTCATTGGTCTGTAATAAGAAATGCGTATACAAATTAATTTACAGCTAGATATTCAATTTTCAAAAGTCTTTGATATTTAAAATTGAAGCTGCAAAGAATGAAGATATCGAAGGGAAGACTACACATAGACAATTCCTACAAGTGCTAAACCTAAGAACTTGCCAGAATTATTACAAATAATTATAAATGACTAAAGACGCTTAATCCTCTGGAGAAAATAAGGGGCTAAAAAGGAAATTGACAAGTATTGAGTGGAATAAGTAGTAAATTGGCAATAATGATGACCGCATAAATAGTACTAGCGAAATGGCAAATGAAAATAGGAGAGGTTGAGTAAGTGATGGGTAGGTATGTTATAAAGACTAGCCAGAAATCGAGCGTGAAAGTAAAGATGGTGCTAACAATCCTATTTACCAATTTAAAAGACAAATTTCTAAACACAAGATTAATTTTCACATGTTGCGTTCAAGATTGGTAAAAACTAATCCTATGGCAATCATAAAAGAATTATTTATATAATTATAGAAATTCTGGGACATTTTTTTTTGTAGATACCTACATGTCAAATTGGTTATCTTCTAATATTATAAAGAGAAAAGATTTGATTGTTTTTTTGTTTGTTTGTTTGCATTGAATACGCTCCGAAACTACTTGACCGATTTGAAAAATTCTTTCACTGTTAGGAAGCTACACTATGTCCGGTGAACATAGGCTATATTAAATTTTCAAAAAGTTAGGGATCCATACTAAAACTTCAATAATGTACCCCAAGGTGTGAAACAATTACCAAAAAGCTTTCTAATATCGCGTGCGCTGCGAAAAAAAAAAGATTATAGAAAGAACAAAATAATGTAAAATCCCCCAGGAACGCGGGTGAAATAGGTAAAGTAATAAAATGAAATAACGAAAGGAATCTTACATTAGTTCCATGAGTTCCAACAGAAGCTGTTACTGTTTTTGGAGCAGTTGAAGTATTAGTTGTCATTGTTGATGTCTCCTGTGACTTTGGAGGTCTCGTTGGTGGCTGTGATTCCGATTGCCGAGCAGCCGCTAGAATCAATCATGGAAACTGAGATTGGATTATCTGCTATTGTACAGAATTAAGATGTATCGATAATTGAACACCTGCATCTAATTTCACTGGCATGTAACTTACTAGTGAAACTACTGCACTTTCTAGCCACGTTATATACCAAATTCTGAATTGCTCCGCTTAAATGAGTGGTTTTATTTTGATCAATACATAAAGATATTTAGACTGCACTAGATCTTAATCAAGATTAACTGAGATGCTATTTAAAAGAAGATATAAAGCTAAATGCCTGAGTTTCACGGCATATGGCTAAATAGAAAAGATAATAAATATGGTGGAAACTGCTATAGCTCTATTTTTTAAAACTTACGCTTAGGAGGCGGTTGATGAGCAGGCTGTGAGTTGGCGACGTTGTCGTACAGCGAGGTGGATGATGTAGCCGCAGCCACCTTATCAGAGCGGCCCGTGGTACCGCCAGCTGCACCTGCTTCGGTCTCTATCGCACGGGTTGTGGTGCGAGGTAGAGTTGAAGAACCTACATGAGGCTTTTATTGTATAACGTAAAGACAACTTCAGCTCGACTAAAATATTGCTATCTGTGCCCCGATATCAGTAAGCATTATACCTTGTTTGCAACTGTATTTACTAGCTTGGCAGCCTAGTCCAGTTTGGACTAATGGAAATGATGTAGTTATTAATAAATGTCTGCAAATGTAGCCAAGGTTTCCAGAATTTGTCGGTACGACATCGGTGCGGTACTTTTATGCAAGTCAGTCTGTAGGTATACGTTTGGGCAACAATTTATGCCATCGCGTGTATTATTGGAAGATTACTAAGATACGCATTCCGCCAAGTTTAAGCTTTAAGCGTGTCGTAGTACGTATTTTTTTTAAATACATCTTAGCAAAGGTTGATACTAGGCTTCCGGTTGTTGCCTATTTATGTCACATTCGGCAACATATCTTTAGGGTAACTAAATAGCATACCGATGACCGCATTACCGTCATCGTCATGTGACGATGCTCATGTGAGCATTCATGAGCTTTGGTGATAGCGAGCATAACCATGTGTACAATATCTGGCAACTCTCTTGTAATTAATAAATTGTATGTAAAAAATATGTCTTGTAATGCACTGAATAGACCATAATCGGAGGAGATATTTAGAATAGCTACCAAAATGTAACTCCATAAAGATCCGTCATGTTTGACGGCATATGTTAAATTGATCATTAATGTTGTAGACGAGGCTCGGGCCCCGTTATGAAATATAGTACTGATTTTAATAAAACAAATGAAGTATACACTTACGATATCGCGGATCCTGAGCCCTCAACCGTGCATATTGTTCTTGCGTCATGCATGTACATTGTGGTTCTCGACCGTAGGTTAAACTATAACAGATATGTATGTTGAAATAACGCACCAGAGTACATTCAACGAGCTAACATCATGATATTATGTAACCAAATTGAAAAGCAATAATACTTATATTATAACTTTCAGAAGTGTAACCTTTATAAATTCACAACTATAGAGTACAAGAGTTAGATGACACTGGGTAAAATAAAAGATTACAGTTCTTACCTAGATCGGTTAGGGCTGGCGGGCGTGGATAGTGGTTTTCTCTTAGCCTTGAATTTCTGCTTGTTACCTGGTGGCTCCAACTTCAAGCTGTAGCTCGATGAAGCCTTACGTGAGAATTTGAATGACGGTGACTAAAATAATAAAATAATTCGGTGAAAACCCATATTTTATTACTTTATTTTATATTTTTTTAACAAAATATTTATTTTATGTAAGTTCTAAATAAAAACATTGAAGGTAAAAATATGAGTGTGGTTAAAATAAATAGATATGAGTGCGGTGGCATGAAATAAATGGAATGTGCATTTGGATGGGTTTTATTTCAAGTGATTAGACGAGAGAGTATATTATTATAATATTTTTACAAGTGTTTAGTTAAATATATTTGTGTTCAATTATAAATATGGAAATTATTATTGCACACAAGTACGTTTAAAATTACAGGTTGTAATTAGATCTTCATGTTTAATCAGCGTAAGGAATAAATTAAATATCAGTGGGAGATAGTATTGTGAGGTAACTTACACAACATTCTCTAAATTGTTTAGCATCGATGGGTGAAGTGAAATTCAAGCCCCAGGTGTCATTGGTCATCGGGTCCTTCCAATAAACGAAGCATTCAGATGCTTGACCGATGCGAGTGCCTGAAATTATAAGCACATTTAATTAGCCCAGCGCAAAGAGACTATTTCCACGTGTAGAATATATTAATTTAAACAATTTCTTTTAAATTTGATTTAAATTAATAATATAAATTCATATATCTCAAGTTAATTCCAATTTTGTGTTTTTCGTTTTGTTTTTTTTTAAATAATATAAACTAGTGCTTGACTGCGATCCCACCTGATGGTAAGCAGTGATGCAATCATTCATGTTGAGGCGCACTAGTTTATTAAGAGCCTATTCACTCTAGCCTTGTAAATAAGCTTTACAGCATATTTAAAAAATTGGACATACATGTAGTTATTATAAAAAAAATCAAATCATTGTTATAATTTGTGTCTACGTAAGTACACAAATTCACTATATTTGACAATTGATAACAGTACTTCAGATACATCAAGTAGTGTATTATAGATATATATACCGATGCTGGAAAAATTCGGTCGATTACAGTGTATATTTAAAACTAGGTTACAGCAGCTGCCGGGGTATCATTGCCCTCTTGCAAGTTTGCTTCAACGTTAATTCTTTGTCTCTCACGCGGTATAAATACTCGCTCTAAACAATCTTATTATTTAAATAGGTAATCTCACCTAAATAACCTATTATTGTTTATTGAAGACTGCACTCTATTCGTTGTAATATAGGTAGCAAGTTGAGAAATCTTATGCAACAAGATATTACGGAACATATTAATTAAAATCTAGGTAGATAATCGGTAAAGAAATAAAACGTACCTGGCTGGAGTAGCCTCACGTCAAGTATCTTGTCGACTTGGGAGTTATATGCGGTGATGTGGAATACGCATTCTGGGGAGTCCTGGATGCAGGTGATGTTCACGGGTACCAGATCTTCGGATACTTGCTGCCATTTGACAGTGCCGGCGCCGCTGGCCGACACGTGAAACACCTCCGCCCATAATCTGAAAATTAACCAAAGCTTGGAAATTGTACGACGTTGCAAAGTAAAGAGAAATGCATGTTCTTATATAAATTACATTCGGATATAGCTGTAAGTACATAATACTTTATTCTTCCCGATCTATTTATTAATACTACTTATTTTTATTTACTATAGAGCACAAATCAAACTGCTTAGGTACATGATCAAGATTCTTTGTATTCTATGCCAAGTTATTTAAATTAACTATTTATTGCAGTCTTCGGAATAGAATATAATATATAGTTTCCCTTTTTTAGGCTGTCTACTTTTATAAGCACTGAAATCAAAACTAAAATTGCAAATTAGGAGCCGCATCGAATTTAACTTTGGTGCAATTCATCTTGTTTAGATAGATAGACAGTTTCAAAGTTTTGCTACCTGAATGCAGTTTCGAAGGGAAGAGCCCAAAGTAATCAGGTCAAACGTATTACAGTCAAAAGTAAATTTTCTTTCTTTTAAATTATTATCATACAAATGATTACTATTAAATAATTTATATTGATAACTATTGGCCCGCGCCGGTTTCGCTTGATTGGAAAATGATATCTATTATAAACGTTGTTTAATGCACATAAACTTATCGGAATAAATTTTCTAAATGATGATAAGAACTGCTTTAATATCTTTTGCGAAGTTTAGAAGTATTAAACCCACAAACAAATATACAGCAATAGTGACTTTGTTTTATGATATTTAGAGATGAACGATACGGCTCTGTAAGTCGCTCTATCTATATATATAAAAATGTTATGTTGGTTTGTGTACGCTTCAAAAACTCAAAAAGTTCTGCACCGATCGAGCTGAGATTTTGGCATGATATACCTATAAGACGCATCAAGGATTGTTTTTATCTATTTTTTGCATCAGTCACATATCCGCGACCGTCTTTGTTTTGTTTCTCATTTCTCTACCATTCAATTACAATGTGCCACAGCGAAGCGTGGCAGGGTACAGCTAGTTTCCTATAATTATTTGGAATATAATGAAATACTATTATAAATCAAGTAGTTTTTATAATATTCTTTAGCAAAAACTCACTACTTATCTAGCGACTAAAAATAAAGTTAGGATAACTAGTCTAGTCTGTAAGTTCTTGCAGTCTCAGAAGATGTAATTTGGAAAGATATTTCCAGTCGTAGCTGTCATTGCTCGATCCGTGAAATTATTACAATTACAATCTTCGAAACACCTTTTTGAACATAAAAATCATCATGTCTCTTTTATCGTCATAAAATGTAATTAGGAAATAATAAAAGGTACTCTGAATAAGTGGTCATAAATAAAATTGGCCCGAAAACTATGATACACATATTTCGTGACTTTGCATTAAATGGTCTCGAATAACCCACAGCGCAACAGAATAGTCAATAAAATGCAATAAACCTGTTTCATAAAATAATACTGCTAGAATATGCAATGACCATTATCATTATACTGTAAGAGATCCAAATTTAAATGGATTGGACTTGCACCCTTTAAATAGGAGATAAGTATGTTTCGATTAATATAATTAACTAATTTATTTATCGTTTAATATGCATGGCATAAAATGTTTTTACCTATTTGCTTGCCCTGTTTTATTATTATATAGGAGAAACGAGGATCTTTTTTAATAAAATAATAGAATGTATTTACCAAAACTGTGGGAAATAATAATGAGTAACATAAATTTATATTTCTTTATAAATACGCTACTCTACAAGACTATTGAACGGATTTAAATAGAGGGTTCCGCAGGTAAATTTTGCGTAGCAACATTGGGTTAATTTTATTGAGTCGAAATTGGCTGACGGGGAGAAAATATACCCTAATTTAATGAAAAACGCGGGTAATGAATGAAAACATCGCCCTCAAATTGGCAGAGGATAGCATGGGCCACGGAAATAAACGATAGGCAGTTTTTATTCTGGGAATGCGGATGCAACCGCGGGGAATAGCTGTTCTAGCAAATTTTATAACATATTTCTTTTTACCTTAGCAAATGTCCGTCACGTCGTCGCGAGTTCTGCCACGGGCTATCTTCATAGCGATACGCCTTGCGCAAAATGGGCGCGCAGGAGCACGAAGACAGTTTATTGCCCATCGTGCGCGTGCCGCACTCGGCGCACTGCACTATGCTGCCTGAAATGTCATATGCGCGTCACTATTGTATCTATCGATCCTTGAGAATCTTATTACCTAATTGGCTATTATTTACTCACTGGTATGTATGTGCGCAATGTTTATGTTAGCTTAAATATTACGTAGTTGAGTTGCATGACTGATACCTAGGTATTTATAAAATCCATTTTTTTTTAATAATAAAGGAAATATATCTAAAATAGCGGAATAAATAGAGAGAGCTGTCATGTTACCACAGATTCAAATTTTAAAGTTTTATCTGGAAAATATTTGAATTTTGTTAACTCTATACATACTTTATAGAAATATATACATTAATTTCCTAATATTTATCTTTCATAATAAAAGTCACTCAAAGATGTAAGTTTAACAGAAGTAGACATTCATACCCGCGGTCCCGTGATGTCACCAGGTGCCATCGGTGCGCGAGAGCGAGTGTCCGCGGTTGAGACTCTGCGAGCGCTGGGTGCCGTGTCTGTACGGATGTTTCACAACCCCATGCTGCAAAACATACAAACACATCTTGCATTTCTCACGCAATTACAAACCTTGGCATCAATAACAACTATTATTAGAATTGGGATCATCATACCTTACGGGTATCCCAATTCACAGTTATATTACACGGTGATTCTCTTTAACAATTATATTCGTAGTTTGCATTCGAAGCAGTATAAACATAACTAAACCGACGAACAGTACAGTAAACAAACTCATCAGTTTAAATGGAATGGTTAATGTTTAATATGATAGACATGCTCATGAAACCCAGCCAGAAATATTCATTAATTAGTGTCAAAAAATTGTTATATCTAAATATCTACTTTAATTTTAATGCTTGCTATTATGGTAGGTGTACAGAAGTAGAAAAATTAAAAACTCTGTAATTGAATTAATAGAAATAAATTCTTAATTTTCCATTTTTTAAATATTAAATATTCATGGCTGAGCATGTTCTTTTAAATCTTAATATTGTTATTAGTTATTATTTGAGGATTTTTTAAAGAGCGTACTAAGATATAAAGCGATATATAAACATGCTTGAAACATTGATCTTATCCATAATACATAAGCTTCAAGATATTTTGAGGTCAATTTGGTAAGTAGTATGACCTGGAAAGGTACTTTCGTAACGTTATGTCAGTAATATAGTCATACTTTATTGTCTTTCCCTACAGACATATATTAAATTATTTAATGTTAATGTCAATTCGTTTGAGAAATCATCGATTGCAGTAAACCAAGTACCTAAGTATAACTTGGATTCGTTAGCTGATGTTTGCATTATGCATTAATTCATACAATCAGCTTTAAAAATATTATACAAACTGAATACCTCCTAACATTTTTTTACAATTATATAGCAACAAAAAATTACTCTGTTCTTTCTTATTTTGTATTGAACACAAACTGAATTCTTTACAATCAATACTAGATGTAATTCTCCAATTAACACTGAAATGGAAAACTAGCGCAAATTCCATTAATATTTCCATTTGAATTTCATAAGTTTCATGGAAATGGATGAAACAAACTTATTTGCGCTGACTCGGAAAATTCTCTGAATTTGTCCTATATTCTTCAATTGCTCTATACTAAATATGTATAGGATTTCGTAAACTCATAACAAAAACAATTTAAGAGATAATAACTAGGGGCTTGGAATACTCATAAATAAATTTAAGTTTGCAGGTAGGATACAAATAGTATACCGGGTTACTCGCTAATCGTAATCAAACCTATCTCAATTGATAATTTAAGTATTTCCCGTCTTTGGAACTTATAATGTATTAATATCTAACCACACCTGAAGTGCCAAGCAACCTGTTTGCAGATACCTTTTCTATCATAAATTTATTACTAGATCTATCAATCTTAGCGTCTCATCGTTAATACTTACTTGAACCAAAGTAATATAAAGTTTCTATCAAAACAGTAATATAAGTGTTTTAGTATTTTATTAATAACGTTAAGCCTAACCTAGGTATATTTCCAGAACATCTGCAATATTGAAGCTCCAGTCTGAGTCTATCCTATAAAATAGTAATTAAAATTCTAGCGCCGCATTTCGATCTCGACGGTTGGCGGTGCCTTCAATCATAGTAGATTAGTCTAACTGAATGTGGGTCAACTCAGTTTGGCTTCATATTTAAAACTGCCCTGCTATGTACGATTATCCATAAACCTACTTACAGTCAGTATGCATATTTAGAGTCAGTAGGTAGCCAAGTATTTTAGGAGTTTAGAAGTTCTTATTTTTGGACTTATATATATCTATAGTTCAAAATCCTACCCAGTTTAGTTACAGATACCATGTTGCGACAAATGCTCTATTACACACATACACTTATACATATACGAGTATTATTAAAATAGAAATCGACGACTAAGTTATTGTAATTAACTGTACATTTTGTAGTGTATGTTTACCTATCGATTGTATATATATATAAGTATAGGTATATCCTTCGGTAACGCGATACTTACGCCCATGTACCTACTTACCTAGGTAGACCTTAGTTAATGTCAGTTACATTAAATCGTATACTTTGTATTTTATTCAATATTATGTTAAACTGCAGTATAACACTTACCAGTGGGTTACATTACTTACATGATAAAATTTCTAGTTTTTCTAATCGACATGATATCATCTTGTTATATTTAACACATAATTATATAGGTAGCGATAAATTATTAAATATCGATTACGATTAAATATATACTAGCGTTCAAACATACATTTTATATATATAAGATTTTATTTATAATAATCAGATGGTTTAGTTAATTTATTTAGTTTTTATTAATATTTATACATTTTAGTTAAACAGAACGAGTGAACATGCATTAAACTTATTGCTGAACACGACATTACTGTGCATGAATTTTTAATTATGATTTCACATAACGTTAAGTCATATTACTATTTATTAATGGCATATATATGCCCGATGATAAAGACATTCACGAGGGAGGTAGGGGATACAAACACTCCATGTGCAAATTAATTTAATTGTATTACGAACCTCGAAATTGTTCCAATTTTGCGCAGAAAATTTTGCAGCCTCCACGCTCTCTTTAGCACCCATATTTACGAAGTTGTGAAATCACTCTCAATGAACTATGACAATTCGATTTCAATGCTTTGATTTGCTCTGAGCTCGTGACACTAATGTGCACTACGACCGATCTCTCTATTGAAATACGGTTTTGATAAGCATTTAAATACCTCTATCGTTGGTTGTTCGCAAAGTTAAAAATTCACTGCGTTGAATAGTAAATGAAGGGTGCTGTATGTTGCAGTGAGCGAGCGCACGGGCGGCACGGTTGCAGGCGCGGCGTGTAAACACCGCCAGCTGCTGGCGCGGCACGGATCCGCAGCTCCGGGCTGCTCGCTTGCTCGCGCCGCACGCCCGCACCGCTATTGGGATTCGAAACCCGTGGACCACCCGTTCTATAGGTGTACGCTGGCTTAATCTAGTCAGGGCTACACTACCACTTTCGATGATAATATAAAATCTCAAGGTGCGCAGAATGTAATGTGCGATGACGGTACGGTTTGGCGAGCGGTGCGGCAGGGTGACACCGGCGACTCGGTTAAACGTCAGAGCAGACTGGGTCGCGATCTAAGCGTGCGTGGCGGCGCTGTGTGCGCACAGTCGCACCGGCCGCCACCGCGCACCAACCGCCCGCCGAAAGCCGAGACGCAGCGACGCCCAAACCTAGCGACTACGGCGGCCAGCGCCCTCCTTCTCTAAGATACACCGGCTACGGTGTGTATTTTCATCTCGAATTATGACCTACGTAAATCAATTAGCAAATTCAGTAATTAGTTACAGGTCCTGCAGAAATCTGCATACGAATAGCATTAACAAATTATCTGTCGAGATTATGAAGATCATCAATGGACGTTCGTAGCGGTGCGGCGTGGGGCGGGAGCTGCGCGCGCATTCTAGCCGAGGCAACATTCGATTTTGGTCCATGACTCTTGGATGCTTACAGTGGCCCACTGAAGGCTTTAAATAGTTCATTCTAGATGAAGATGAGTCCATGACCACTTATCCTATATCATACCATCCAAAATCATACTCCATAGACCTAGGGGTACCTACTCTTAACACAGAACTTACTACATTTCTCTTAGTATCGAATTATAGCTCAGACTTGTTACACTGACCACGAAAATGGAAATTTTATATGATATTAAGGTAGATAGGTATGTAACCTAAAAATAGTTTCGTAATTTTTTTCTTATATATTGAGTACGATCTAATTCAATAAAAGCAAAGATCAGTAAATAGTATTTTTAGATAAATTCAAATTATGTCGTTTTATGTAATTGAGGAAATAAAAAGGTAACACTGAACATTTTTTTAAATTTAAAATTACGTTTAATAAGAACCACAATAATTCCATTAGTAGTTAGATTTCGTTAAATAGTGCCAAAATTAGTATGGCACTACCGTTAAATTACCTACTTACATATTCAAGTCCATCTTTATAAGAACTTATATTGAAATAATCGGCGAAGTGTATGTCAGACCAAACATAGTCAACCAAGTATAGGGTTCTGTACCATGTCATAAGTAGCAAGTTAAAGAAATACAAAGTTAGAAACTGGGGTTGATGAACTTAAACTGAAAATAAAAGAATTTTCTGAAATACACAAATTACATTAGTTTAATGTGGGTTTAAAATTTTAACTATACTGGTTATTTTTAGATTTTTCCGCCCCATAGTTCAAAAGTTAAAGGCGAACACTCTTTTTACGACCTCAGTAGTGCATACCTCGGAAACCATTGACGTTTTTAAGGAGCCTCGATTTGAACCCTAACCATTTTTGAATACCTATAAAAAATGTAAAACGATATCTCGCACACTCATATGCACAGGCTATTTTTTTTCAGTCCTCAGTTACCAGGTATAGTTTAGGTGTAGCACCAATCAAAGAATTATATTATATATAGCGCCTACTAAGGTCTTCTAGTAAAACTGTGACATGACGACAGTCGGATCGGAAGAGAATATACGGCTCCGTTATTTGCCATTTGACTAAGGAACCCCAAAAAACGAGTAGAAATGTTATGCGAGGTGTTCAAAAGTGTAATGCCAATATTCCAGGCTGATCCAGTGGATACAATTATTTTGAGCCGATTTCAAAAAAGGAGGTGTCTGTATATAATATATATTTTTTTTTATGAATGCACACCCATATTTACCTTAATTGTGGACAAATAAAACTGAAACTATTCGTATATTTGTAGTTAGTTACTCTTTATTAAGACGCCTAACATTACGTTATGATTTTGAGTATTAATTCAAGTTCAGTATAAAAAACGAACAAAAAAACTAAATAAGTGAAATAATCATATTAATAAAAGTGTAATATTTTTTGTTTTAATATAAAAAAAAATACTTAGTATGTAGTCGATTGTATCATGGTACGACTTGATGATAGGAAGGATACTGATTCTCGAGGGCAAATACTAGAACACACTCTTGGCAACAGATTTTCAACATAAGGGTTGTAACCAGCCAGGCACATTACAAAGTACTTTACCACCGCGCTAAAATTTCCACTTGATATCTTACTTCACTGAGTTCGTTACGTTATAAGTACAGAGAGGAGGCAACTTCACAAAAATCAAGGACGTATAAGGGTCTGATAAGTGTGACTTGGAATCCAAACACTATGCTGTTATCAATTTTAACTGTTAGAACAAACGGATCCGTGTAAAAAAAAAAAACTTTAAACAATGTGTGTCGGTTAAGGAATATGTAATTTTCAAATTCAAATCGTCAAAAAAGGTTTTAGTACTTTTTTCACAAATAAAAATGTATTATTTCGTTCTCGTTAACATAAACAGTTTTAAATGTATTCGAAACATTCTACTATATATATTCTTTTCGTATATCGTAATGACTGATATTGGCTGATATTTATGACTAAATTACATATATTATCATATTAATGGGGACATAATTAAACTTGGAGGATGTGTTCCAACATTTTTCATTGTATTCTATTATATAAATCGATTTCTATGCGTTTCTATATCATTCATTCAATTGCAATGAAACTTTGGGGAGTGGTTGTGCAAAAAAGGAATCATTAAAATCGCTTCGCTTAGTCGAAAGTTATGAGGTAACAAACATACAAAAAAAATACAGACGAATTGATAACCTCCTCCTTTTTTGAAGTCGGTTAAAAAGACGCATTGCAACGCATGCCGGGAATAGCTAGTAAAATATACATTCTAACTTTACAGATTTTGATGTTTTCTTGTACTAATGCGGTCACCTGAATGGTTATTTCTTACCCCATCTATCGAATATATATTTTTTTTTTTTATGCCACTTGGGTCGACAAACAAGCAGACGGTCCACCTGATGGTAAGTGGTTACCGCCGCCTATGGACATTTGCAACACTAGGAGCATCGCCAATGCGTTGTCGACCCTGAGACGTGAAGTTGTTAAGTCTCATGTGCCTGTAATTTCACCGGCCCCCTTACCTTTCTAACCGAAACACAGTAATACAATTGCACTACTGCTTCACGGCGGAAATGGGTAAGGTGGTAGTACTTCCCCGGACGAACTCTGCACTAAGAGCTCTACTACTCTATGATCTAATATGAATCTATTAAACTATCTATTACTAAGCGCATGGAATAAATTCATGTCTAGGCTAAGTAAATGATATCTTTATATCAAATACTTTAATTACTTACCAAACATTCTTTCGTTTGACTGTACTGATTTGGCTTGAACAACAGATTGTACTATTAATTTTTGGGTGGTCCCAGTCGCCGGAAGAAAAATACTTAAATTAAAAGGATCCGGCAAGTGGGACCCCGGTCCCAGTCACCGAACACCTCTTAGAAGTAACATAGGATACTTTTTGTGCCGGAAAAATGTTACCTTCCTCGGGAACGCGGATGAAACAGGACAGCTAGTATTACATAAATTAAAAATATGTATTTAACTAAAAAATATAATTTGTAATGTAGATCAAACGCCTGGATCAATAATAAATTAAAATTGAAATTTTTCGATTTTATCGAATAGTTGAATCCGATACGTGGCGCTCGAGAAAAGTCTCGACCAAATCTTTTTTTTGGAACAAATCTTTTAGCGCATAACGCCCCCTTCTGGGCACAACACCGTCTGCCATGCAGCTACTGTAGTTACTATATCGAATCACAGAATAGCTAATAGCTACAGTGACATGGAGAGAATCTCCTTGTTGACCAAAGTGGTGAAATAACCAACAACAAGTCTTACTCGACGTGTCACCTCAGCCCCCTTATTCAGCTAATACAAACTTCGTCGGCGAGCCGCTTCTCGGAGGCCTCGGAGAGCTTACCTCTCACGTGTTTAGTAGTATTAGCGTAGTAAGCGACAGAGACAGAGCATAGAGGCCGCGACGAAACATCCTCGAACTAGTGTCATTTTCCTTACAGAATCGAGCCCCAGAAACTGAGTATAAAACGTGTAGGGCTGTCACAGTGTCACAGCAGCAAAGGCGGAATAGATGTGAAAAACGTAGAGATTAGTTAGGAGTAAGAATGTTTTTATAATATAAATAAAACAAGTCTAAACTAGATATGCTAAGGTAAATATATCTTGGTTTTCTAGTACCTACTGAACATAAAATTTTTCAAATCAGGTCAGTGCAGTCAGCTTGGTGCAAGCCTTCATCGTAACTTATAAATCATGTCCAAAGTCGGCATATATTATGCGAAATTTATCTCAGAGTTCTTATAGCTGTCTTCAAAGTAGTTTTTCAGATCAGACCAAACTGTATCATGTTTTGCCTTGAAATTTCAGTTGCTGTTCCAGAGTTTAGTTTCAAATCAGTCCGGGGATAAAATCTCATCGTTTTAAGAAACATGCCTATCATCGAGATTAGATTAGGAGTTACTTAGCTAAATATATTATTGAGGTCCACTTGTTTTAAATACATATTATTAAAATTAGTTTGTTATTGAAGTTACATCGTCATACATTTATATTAGATTATGACACCTTGAATCTATTATATATATTATTTAGTATATGAGACTATGACTATGAGAGAGTATATATAAATTTCAAGAGCATAGTATTTTACATGTTAGTACCTTGGTGACCGAGTATTGCTAAGCTTTTTTTGTGTATACGCATTTTTTTCAGGATAGACACCAATTTAGAGAATCTCAAAAAGCAATTGGTATCGTATCTAAATACAAATTTTAACCAAATACTTGTTAGAAGAATTGCTCATTTGATAGGATTTACAAGTTTTTATGTTTACTAATATAAATTTGAGCATATGTACGTTAAGATGACCCGGCCCCGCAACTTAAAATTATAGTGAAAAATAATCGGTCGGTTTTTAATAATGGTTACATTGTAACTAAAAAACTGTTAAATGTACTGCATCTCTGGTTTTACAGGAGATATTTCCGCATATACCTTCAGCAAATGTTCGACTTTTACGAGATCCAATACATCATATTTCACGGGTTATACATATTAGTAAGGGGCCGAGCCGGCCTGACGCCTCCAGTCAGGTCACCTTGTAACTCCATAACTACTAAAGGTACCGAGACGTCAATGGCACTGAAGAAATATACCGCTTTTCGAGATCCTTAACTTTATATCTTACGCATTTTTGGTGCTAGTTGGGGGCAAGGCTAGGCTAATATTCTTTCAAACAGCCAACTTGTTACTTCAAAACCAAATAATTTACGAATATTCGCGAATCTGATGCTGCAAAACAAATTTGCCATGGATGATGCCATTTTTATAGGAGCCATGTTCAATGCATCTTCAGGAACCTTTTAGGACTCTTCAATTTAAGAGTACATTCCTTTATGATTTCTATAGAAAAAAATATTGCATAAATTTTTTTTTTTGCGAAAAAGAGTTTTTATGTTCCATTAGTTGTTCCATGTTCCATTTCTCTCGTGATATAGATTTTAAATCTTAAAATTATTAATATTAGACATTAATAGTTCAAATATTTAAAAGTTGTAGCATCTTCAACAGTGAATGTTATTTGACTGATCATGATTTTGATGACGATTGAATCGAGATTAATTTATCTAAAGAATTGACGTCAATCAAGGACCCACTTTTCTGGGTTCTACTTGCTTTAATGATTCAGATTTTGCCAAATGTTCTTTGAATGATCTTTTTAATACTTCATACTCAATGTTTCCATAATAACATACTGTCACTTACGAAAAGGTACGTGACGCATTATTCCACTTGTTAATAAAAGTGTGTATAGTTTATATCGGTACAAAAGAAATAGATTGATTAAATAATACTTATATCATATAATATAATATTTACAATTTATTCTCAAAGCGAGTTGGCGTCAGGCAGACGACCGGCAGTAAAAATTCTGCCAAATCTAGTGTAATATGTAATGCACCGAATGGCGAAGGACCAAGCCGACCTCAAATGATTGGAAGTATAAAGCAGGCAGATGATAATATAATATTCTACTCCTGTTCTACTCCTGCCTCTTCCAAATCAGATCGACTATCCTTTCAGTGTTGCCTGCCTTCAATATTAATCACCGAAGTTGAAGAGTATATTTTGAAATACAGTACCGACCTGTATGCCGTTTGTGTAATCCGCTGGGAATCGTCATTACAATCAAATTTGTACTACGTTAACGGTCATTATTTCCATTATAAAATAGGCTTTAACATTGAATCCGATAGAGTTACACAATGCGGCTGCTCTACCGAAAATGGGTTAAGTTATTATGCAAATATTATAATAAATAAATATCCCGGGACATTCTTTTACACACGGCCATCTTATCCCAAACTAAGCAGAGCTTGTACTATGGAAACTAGAAAACTGATATACTACATATACAACTTTTTTTTATAAATACATACTTATATAGATATTTACATCCATAGTAATCATAATAATATTATTGTTAGGTTTTTTTAAAGATTGCGAAAAAAATTGCTGATTCATAGACCACTTCAAATTTGACCAAGAAGTATAGGATGGTTATCCCACCAGTACTTACTAATTTTGCCATTACTAATGAAATAAATGTTCAGACTATATATCAAACTAAGCAGAGGTACTATGAATATGACCAGATAACAACCAATCGCGATTTAATTTGGAATGGACATTGCCTATGGTATTGAGAGGGACACAGTATCTTGTGTCTTATTTTATCCCGGGAAAACCTTAGGAAGAAACGCGGTAAAACCGTAAGCGATACAGATTTCATTGAATAGTTATTTTGGATTAATATTTACACTACTATTTCTTCGTATTTTTTTGGATATTTGATAGATTATTTAGTTTTGTATTGTGACAATATGTGACATGTGTTTGTTGTATGAGAAACTACAGTGGAGATGGACAGGCCTCATGATGAGGAACAAAAAGCACAAGTGGGCTAAGGATATGACCGAATGGTGTCCATGACAACGCAACAGAAAGAGAGAGAGACAGCGTCGAAATCGGAGCACATCTGTAGAATTGCCGAGAGGCTTGAACGTCCTCCTTCGGGAACTCGTGCATTCTGGTCTCCTGCCAAAACTATCGAAGGCAATTTCTGCAAGCCATCCTTTCCACCCCTATACATGAGAAATAATTCGTAAGCCCGTGACGCAAAAGATAAAGCTAATCTTCTGGGCAAACTCTTTGCGTCCAACTCGACTTTAGATGACGGGAGACAAGAACCGCCGGTTCTACCAACGTTCAGTGCGCTTAGCACTTCTGTCCCTTGATATCCATAAGTCGACAGACATAACAGACAGAAGCATTAAGGTCGTAGTCGACGATGAATGCTCTGATTTCATGTATGTAAATGCTGGTGTCCCGCAAGGCTGTGTGCTAGCGCCTTCTCTGTTCCTCCTCCATATCAATGACATGTTGCAAATTAGCAGCATTCATTGTTATGCGGACGACAGTACGAGCGATGCTTTCTATTCCGCCGCGCTAAGATCTCTCGGGAAAACGTCATTGAGAGCCGAATTAAACTTGTGTCTCACATTGAGACTTCTTCGAAGGAAGTCTCTGATTGGGGCAGACTTAATCTGGTAATATTTAACCCCATAAAGGCACAAGCATCCGTGTTCACCGCTAAAAAGTCCGCTAAAAACCTCCCGTGGGTCGTATCTCCTCGTTTTGAGAACATCCCCATAAATGCCTAAGCCAATATCGGGATACTTGGTGTCGATATATCGAGCGAAGTCCAGATACGCGGCCATTTAGAGGGTAAAGCTAAATTAGCTTCTAAAAAGCTTGGCGTGCTCATCAGATCGAGACAGTATTTCACGCCTACAACTTTACAAGGCGCAGGTTCGGCCTCACATGGAATACTGTTCTCATCTTTGGGCAGGGGCATCCCAGTTCCACCTTCTCCCTCTATTCAATGAAGAGCGACTCGAATCGTCGACTGCCAGGATATTTCATATCGACTGGACCCTTTGGCGCTGCGTAGAGATGTGGCCTCGCTTTGCATCTTCTATCGCGTTAACTATAGGGAGTGATCCGAGGAATTGTTCGGACTGATACCTGCTGCTTCTTTTCGCCGCTCTCCTACACGACAGCATTTCCATTCCTATCATTTAGATGGTTGGCAGTCCACAACTGTGCGTTTCTCTAGGACTTATCTGCCTCGCACAACAAAACGGTATTTCCGGACAGATATGACCTCCAAACCTTCAAGAAATGAACGAACTCTTTTTTAAAAGGCCGGCAACGCACTTGTGGCTCCTCTGGTATTGCGGGTGTCCATGGGGGGCGGAAATCGCTTACCATGAGGCGAAACGTCTGCTCGTTTGCCTACCAACACTTAATAAAAAATTAAAATAGGGATTATAAGTTCTCTCATAATATTTTCTATAAGAGTGACATATTAATAATTTAAATCAAGCAGGCACGAAACGAAATTGCTTACTTTATACAACAATTATATTGTTACAAAGATACTGTGGTTGAACGCGAAGCATTCTATATCTCATTATCTTGGTATTGGATGCACACTATCATAGTTACACATTTGTTTGAAACGTGGTGTCGGCTGCCTACTCTATTGTACTTTGTACCCTGTAAACTAAACTATTCACTCACGGATGAGTAGGTCAAAGTATAATAACTGGAAGGGTAACTTCTAATCAGTTTTTGCATGCAGTGTCTTTCAACGCCTCAAATTTATTAGGTGTATATAACTTTTCATTATTATGTAATACGTAATATTTCGTGGTAACCTTCTCGTCTCGTGGTTTCTTGTTAAATAAATTAGTTAAATATATTTTGTTTTGTCAGCAGGTCTGCATTGTATTGTATGCCAACTTAGCATTGCGTTATATTATGGAACATTTTGTGGGAGGACAATAAATAAAGTGTATTATTATTATTAAAAAAACTATCCCGGGACATTCTTTACACACGAACATCTGTTCCCAAACTAAGCAGAGCTTGTACTATGGAAACTAGATAACTACTTTTATTTTCTTCTAAATACATACTTATATAGATATTTACACCCATACACAGATCAGACAGATATGTTCATGCACACAAATGTTGGTCTTAGGTGGGAATCGAACCCGCGATCTTCGGCTTGGCAGTCAGAGTCGATAGCCACTAAGCCATCGGACCTGTCAATTTATTATTTTGTATGAAGTAATTCAAAGTTGAGTGATTTTTAAAAACTAAAATATAACGTGCCTTAATTCTCGTTCTAGGTAATTATGTCATGTCACGGTCAAGGGTTCGATTCCAACCCAAGAAAAACTTGTATGTGCATGAACTAACATAATAATAGGTGTCTGTTTGCTCTATGTCTCGATGATTGTATCTAAATACGACTGATAATATATTTTATAATGGTTTATTTCGTATAACAGTTATCTTTCTATTGTACCTTGTAGGTCACCAGATAATTAAAGAAAAAAAATCGATTATTAATTTTATTGAAAACATAAAGTTGGCACATACTTTTTCTAATAATATAATTATTTTGAATAGAATAACATGAACACCAATTTTTCAAATACTATTAAGCTATAAATACTTCATTATTATTATTAAAAAGTTAATTTACATAACACAACTTCAAAATTGATTTATATATATTATATTGATATAATCATTAATTTATTAGGTACGGTTATATAATTGATTTATCAAACAATATCACACTTGCGAAGGCGGAGATGATATCATATTCACCTAACAGTGGGCAGTATAACAAAACATCAACATACAGGTAGGTATATAAAAAATCATAATCCATCGATAGTTTTGGAGTAGTCGGGTAATTAGATGAGAACAAATAAGATAAAATTATGAAAACTGCGAAATGACTTTTTCACGTCATTTATGAACTAAATATGAAATTAGAGAGGCAGGAGTGTTGCACTTCAGTACAGGAATCTTAAATTATATAGGAACCTCGCAAATAAATTGGTATAAAGTATCAGGTATCATAGATAGACATAGAATCGGATAGGAATAATGTAAGTACCGATATAAAATCATTTTTGCGGTTATTCAACATTACTTTGTTTTATAAAAAAAAAAATATTAACCACCAGCATTCTACCAGCTGCTTAAAAGTGTTCTTCCACAGGTCGCAATTCAACCATAATCATAAAACATAGTTATATGAATAAAAAAAAATAACTGTTCCTTTTTTTATTTTGATAACACTAAACTTCGTCAATGAGAAAATGGTACTTAACTATTTTGTATTTGGCTATAGATATAGATAACTACAGGAAAATCATGACATTGACCTCTCAAATAATTACCTACATAAGTAGGTCCGCATTGATTTTATAAGTGATCTTATATATATTTATTTATTTATTTATTTATTGGATCACCAACAAGACACACATCAATATATTAAAAAATACAAAAACAAAAGAATATAAATCGTAAATAGTGTCCCAATTACAGGTGACGACTACAAGCACTAAAAAAGATACAGAACAGTACAAAAAATTTGAGAACTAAATAAAATTAAAGATAAAAATTGAGAATAAATTATATATTTTTTATACTTAATTTACCACTTCGCCAATGTAATTTTTTATATTGAACAATACTCGTTTTTTATTAATTGTTGAAATTTCATAAAACTTTACACAAATGCCATGAAATTTGTATTTTAAGTATTTAATTTCAGTTATAAGTGCATACTTACGTTATAGGACAGAAGGTAACATTTTATGAGCACACTTTTGAATTATGTTCCGTGATCGGATATACTCGTATACACACATCGAAAGTGTATATCCAGACTTTTTTGCTAGTTACTAAAAATATGTTTCGTTTTTAAATATTTTTTGTAGCTCCTACGGATTTTTTATTAGTAATTTTGAAAGTTTTTGGTTTCCGGTGAAAAGATGAAAATCTACTGTCCTATTCCAATATAATCATGCAACGGGCATCAGTAAAATTTCTGCTATACTTCTGAGTGGAACCAATAAAAAAGGTTGTTATTATGAATAGGAGGCGTTATTTGAGCCGAAAAGAAATTATCATGTTGGAAGATGATTCTCGCAAAGTGCTGTGGCGATCGCTTTGTGCATTACGCAGGGGGTTATAAGTCAATTTTGGGATACGTTACCGTATCACTGGCAGCGTGGAGGAGCAACATGGAAGACGAGCTCACCACACGCAGACAAGATCATTTCATACGAACTACTGCTCGACGAAACCATACAATGACCGCCTTGATGTTGATCATGTTGGTCACACAATAAAAAATCACTTGCATGCAGTCAATCTTCGTTTCCGAGCCACTACGTGTACCATCTATCGAGCCTCGCAATCGCAGAGCCAGTATAGAATGGGTTTCTGAAGACAGAAAATGGGCAGCAGAAGAGTGTCGTTTTTCTGACGAATCTCGCTCTGGTATAAGGCCAATTACTACACGTACTGTATTAGGGGACCCCTGGACGACAAGATCGTTAAAAATCATCCCAGGAAGCCGCTGAAAGCATTGTATCAGATGTTGTCCTTTCTTTGCGGAGCCAATTCGGTTTTTCATTTCTGCTTAAGCATAATAATGCACCACAATACACTACCAAACAAACCATCCCACTGCAAACATACTTGCCGCAGCTAATATCAACGTCCTACCATGACCTGCTCAATCGCCAGAGTTGAATTCCATTAAGTACGCATGGGATATGCTTCAAATAAGAGCTCTGCCAAATATGGATGCCGAATACACACCAGAAAATCTTTTTCGCCTGTTACAAAGGACGTGGGCGGACATTTCCCAATGTGATTCACTCACTCATTTTGAGTATGCCGAATCGCTGCGAGTGTGTTATACGTGTTAATGGCAGAAATATAGACTTCTAATTGTTTATTTTACGCAATAAAAGCCTTTTAAACTATTATTTTTTATCACATTTTAATATCAGGATTAATTAAGGTGAAAAATGTAGCATAAGGAAAAATCGCGAAAAGTATTTATTAATGCATAAGCAGATAGTATTTCGTCGATCTATACATACGAAAACATTTTACTCAATCGATCTAAATAGACATTTTTATTTAATTTCAATAGGGCAATGAAATATATTACATTTATAAATATCTTGATCCCTAGACACTTTTGATGAGTGTGTGTATGTGTGAGCTGCAGGTTTGGCTACTAGTATCGACTTCCGCAAGGCTATGCCCAATAAATTATCAATTAAATTACATACATAATATTTTTTTTGGAACGAAACAGCTTGCGAAGTCACTAAATAAATTATCCAGCACTAACATTTTATAATTATTTTATTTTGCACTGTCCTCACTCCGAGATCTTCTTCCAGATCCACAAGAATGAAGAGTGACGTAAAATTTTCAGGTTAAAGTATTATGAATAAAAGTAATTAACAATTGAAATCTCGACAAAAAATCTGCCATCCTACAAAAGGCTCTAATTATAATTTAAAATACCTGTGCAAGTGCAAATTGGACTGGCGCATGGAGGGTTCAGTGATAATAAAACCATACTTTATTTTGTAAGCAATAATCTATGTGGACTAGCCAAAATTAGCGAATGTTTTTATATTATTTCCTTGAAACTTTGGAGATAGTAAGGGGAAGCCTTATTTTTGCCGTAATGTGTAATTTTAATTACACCACTTTTTTTAAATATATGCAAACTAAACCACATTCATATGAAACTTTACTAAGCACTATCCAGTTTTTGATTTCGACCCTCATTTCGGCCCTATTTTCAATAATTTCTAAAATTCAAGCATCACTAATGGTTCGTTATGAACTGTAATTATACCTATATTCCAATAAGCTTAATTTATATTTAAAATTAATTTCAAATAAAAACATTACAAAATATTTACGAATAAAATGGCCCATGTCCCTATACAATCTGCAATTCTGAAAGTCTACTGAGTCTTGTGATTTATAAAACTTCGCTATCCGAGCTAACTGTTTGAAACATTATAAGCAGCAGTAACTGTCGAAAAAAAGCTCTACATGAATATAATTACTTTGTATCCCTACCTACAGCACTACACGACTACTGCAGTCATACAAGCACATGGCCAGTTTTTTTTATTACGGGAAATGTAAATAGCGCATTGAGGTTACTAATACATTTCGTTGTTATTACCAGTGCCTTTACCATGAGTTTTTAACGTACGTACTCGCTAGCGACGGCGTAAAACATTTCTATGGCAAATGTGTACAGCGCCACTAGCGGTCACCTAAAGAACTAAAATCGAGTCGTACGAGTCGATAAGTAAAAATCCTATCGAAATGTAAACACTCGCGAGTAACGTTTTTAGCCTTTGCTATAGAAATTCGGTACCATGAGTCACAAATTTGACGGTTGCTATCGAGAAATACTGTATAGATAGTAGTTTTCTCGCTAGTGACTAAAGTAAGTTTCGATAGCAACTCATGGTAAAGGTACAGTACTATCTTCCAAGTGTTTAATTTTTAGGGCTCCGTAGAAAAATGGAAAATCCTTAAAGATTCGTCCTGTCTGTCTGTCAGTCTGTCCTTCTGTCCAGAATTTACAATCGAAATTTACTCGAAAAAATCTATAAAGCAGAAATTTTGAATTTTATTTTTGATGGTACACGACCATACAGATAGATCTTTAGATAGGTGTTCAAACATGAGATAAAGGTTTCTCTCTTTTATTTAAGTCGATAGTTTGTGAGATTTGCACTTCAAAAGACGTAAGTGTCGTAGTCGTCCCTTACTTCGCCACTATAAAATTTCCGACAAAAAGAATAATTTAAGGCTAAATAAAATATTTTCAACAAAAATTGCCAGAAACAAGATACGATGAGTTTCTGCAATATCCACTATTTTCAGTTTGAATTTAGCAACCCTAAATTTTAACATTGTAGTAAGAACTTGAAATTTAAATGTATAGCCTCTCGCTAAAGTTTTCTCAATAAAAAAAAATTAAAAAATTACTTAATATTTACGATATGATACGGAACCCTACACATCGTGCGTCTGACATGCACTTTTTTTTAAATAAATTCAAATACAGTCGACAAACCAGAGGATAAAAGAATTTAGAAACCATAGTGGCCGGTTTTTTAAATACCTATAAGGTATCATTGTAAATAACAATTGTTGGATCTTAAGACTGACAAATTGTCGATTTTCCATCTGATGGTTTGTCCGTTGCCTATGAAATTGCAGTACAAGAAGGAGAAGCAATCCAATATCCTTGAACATACCACTGCATAATGGACAATTTCAACCACATTCTGATGTTCTCCAATCCATACATTATGAGTAAATTAATTATAATCTTTTTTTTTATACCACATGAGCCGACAAACAAGCACACGGTCCATTTGATAGGAAGTGCTCACCGCCGCTATGGACATTTGCAACACCATCGGCAATGCGTGGTCGACACAGAAACTTAAAGTTGTTAAATCTCATGTGCCTTTAATGTCACCGCCTCCCTTACCATTCTAACCGAAACACAGTAATACAATTGCACAACTGTTTGACGGCAAAAATGGGTAAGGTAGTACTTCCCTAGACGAACTCTGCAGTATGAGCTCTACTACTCAATCGCGTAATCTTATACATCAAATTCTCGTGTCACAATGTTAGTTACCATACTCCTCCGAAACGGCTTGACCGATTGTTATGAAATTTTATATTTTCAGTAGCTCTGATAATCGGGTACTATCTATTTTATCATACCCCTAAATGATAAGGGAGATTTTATTTTTATTTTATCATGATTTATCATTGAAAAATACATACAAATTCAATTTTTCACCCTTCTGCGATCAACCCCTGTTTTTTTATTGCGATTTTTATATTTTTTTTTCCATCCATAGATCCGCAATAGGGTTCCGAGATGGCAATCGAATATAATAATAAAGTTCATGATAATGTAAACATGGCAAAACAAAATTTGCCAGCTAGTCATTTTATAAAATTCATTGTATCTCTGTGCTACACCACAATATACCACATGGCTGTGTCGGAACCAAAAAACCAGTGTTGGACTGCAACAGTTATGTATGAGTATAGAAAATAATTAAAATGAAAGAGAGAGATCGAATTTTGCGAGTTTGTATGTATGCGGAGAGTATATAAAGTCATCAAAATCACGTCATCTATTTGAAACAATCTTTCACCTTTGAAATAATAATACACATTTTGGGTGCACATAGGCTATGTATATTGGTTGTGTGTTTTTTAATCCCAAGATACATAAGATCACTTGGAAACGCGGTTTCCGCAACTCGGAAACCTATTAAAATACCCTAAAAATAAAAATATTTCCAATTGAAATTATTGCTGAGTACCACCAAAATTAAATGTTAATGTTTTATTTAAAACAACAACATCAAGTCATAAACTATTGCTGTATTAGTTATGGCATTTGGTAAAACAATATTATTTTTTAAATGTCTTGGATTTTAAGTCGCCTTCAGGTTTCCTACAAAGCTCTCATAATCGAAATAAATAAGAAATAGTTAGTTCATAGTCTTTCAAGCATTTAACAGACTAATATGGATACGTTTTGTATTTCATTAGGATATTTAGTTTTCGAATTACCCCTTTAAAATGAATATGTTAATTTTGGTCTTTTTTTGTATTATAAATTCCGTGTTCGTTAAAGTAAGTCAGTGCAACAAGTCTGGGCTATTTCGTTTACAATACGTCAAAGAACATCATCTTAAATTTGACCTCGACACCTGACAATTTATTTCTACCTGACATAAAATCGATCTTTTTAATATAACATTTTATATACCTACATGAAATTTTGCGGCATTACTTTTCATCAAACTAAGAAATACATTCATCTAGTTTCAAGGCAATTTATAATGCTGTTGGAATAAATAAAACTACAATGAAAATGGATGATGGTATGCACGAGTCAGTCACCAGATTTTATGATCTGAGAAGCTCGAAGTAGGTACATAAGATGCAGTATGATGCCTCTAATCACTAAAAGCTTTAATGTTAACACTACATACGACTGTTTCTCTTGATCACATCTAACTTACCATAAGATCATATCAATGTGAATTATTATCCGACTTATTTATTTGTTAGGAACTGACTGCTGGTTTATTTAGCACACATTTTTGCTGACCACAAAACATTACAATTGTAAATACGCATTTCCCTGAACTAGTATTGATTTCCGTGTTTCACCTATAAAATACGAGTTGCTTCCAGTGTAAGAGATGTGTGCCTGTTTACCTACCCCTAGACCTAGTATCTCTCCTCTGAAGCATAGTCACCAATTATAATTCTGTCGCGTATACTACATCATCAGATATTATATAGTGATAAAATGCGCATATCGTTCTAAAAATTGCAAATAATAAACATTTATCAGCAGTATTTTATTTAAAATATTTTCAAATATATATCGACTATTTTTAAACGGCTCGCTTAGCTATCCGAATGTATCAATTTTACCATTAACATTGAACATATAAAAAGAAAACATTTAAGCCATTGAGGAAGGAAATTTTGCAACGTGACAAGTAATTTGAAAATGACACCGATGCATCTGGCCTTTAGGGGCGGTGTCGACTATTTACGATAAATCCAGATTGGGAAATACGACTACGAATATACAGGAGCTTATGCACAACCTCGATATACACCTCATTCACTAATTTAGCTCAGAATTTGAGCGAAAAAATTGGAAACGTCAAGTGATTTGCACTAGAGTCGCGCAGGGCGCGGCGTGCGTGATGGCTCGTTCGGAGCGCGACGCGGCACACACTAGGGCGGGCGGCGGACACGGCAGCGTTACGTCAGCGCGGGGCTGGGGGCAGCGGGGGAGAGGGCATGGTCGAAGGGAGCCCCGCACTACTGCATCCTCCGCGCGCCCATCTTCGCCCGGCTCCGCTGAAAAACGTGACATCTCCGCTCGGCACAGTTCGCCCCACCACCCCTCTGCTTGCCCGAGCCGCATGCCACCCATCTCTGTCCAAGGACTGTGCCGCTTCGCCTCATGGTAATTTTCTGCAGGAGTTTATTACCTGAATAATTTTATATTGATACATGTGTTATAAATATATTTTAGATAATTGGACACCTGCTATTTGCCTATGAGTGTAAGCTAATAATAACAATAAGGACATCATTATTACTTTTTCATTAATCAAGCCATGCAGCTTTTCATATATTGTAACACCTAATTATAAAAAGTTTTAATGAAGATTATACTCAGTAAATTTCGTTATTACCGAAATTGTTGAAGGTAATATGACAATTAACTGTATTGTAGTATTTAAGGATTTTCTGCGACAAAAGAATAACACACATTACGACAACACTTGGGAGTAATGGACAGTGCAAAATTAACAGGAAGTATTTTTTTAAATGTAGTTTTAGTATTTTGGCGATTGTAAAAGGAAATCAAAGATTTAATATATTCATAGCAGCCTTTAAACTCCCTATTTTTTCAGATTTTATATGGATTGTGTGCAGTTATTGTTAAATAAAAACAAAAAAAACATATACCACTCTTTACACACGGCTATCTGATTCCAAACTAAGCAGAGCTTGTACAATGGAGACGACATAACTGATTTACTACATACATATTTATCTAAATACATACTTATACAATAGATATTTACAGCCAAACAGCACATTCATATACACAAATGTTTGTCTTAGGTGGGAATCGAAGGCGCGACCTGCGACTTGGCAGTCATCAAGCCAACTGACCTGTTATTTTCATTATTGAAGGGTACATGTTACATTAAGGCTTTACTCGAATCCAGTCACATTACGACAACACTTGAGAGAAATGGACGAAGCAAAATTTCCTCAAAGTATTATTCTGTATGTAGTTTTTAGTATTATGGCGATTGTAAAAAGCAATTAAACAATTAGAATATTATTTGAAGTCTATAAACTTCCTTCTTCTCAGATTTCTAATATTGATTACATGCAAATAATTATTGTATACTAGCTGACCCGACAGACGTTGTCCTGTCTTAACAATGAATATTGAATTCGAATCTTCCGATTGAATCGACTGTGAAATGTTTAATAAGAAATTATAAATTAATTAGTTTATCAATATAATTCCGACGATAATTAAACGATATTTGGAGTTAGCATTCAGTCAATCTTGCAACTGTCAAACGACTGATAATTAAGTCAAACGCCATATACATTAGAAAAGTGAATATGGTCGTTATGCTTTCTTAAATTTTCTACTACGCGCTACTTTCTTATTTTTTTCGTTCATAAGAACCATCTCCTGACAATAACAAACACAACAAAAAAAGAATTAGCGAAATCGGTCCAGCCGTCCATGCGCGATGCCGTGACCAAGGGAAATAGGGATTCATTTTCTTATATATATATAGATGTAAGGCATTAGGTATCTTGATTGTTTGAATTTTTTTTTGTTTGTTACGTGAATCGCCGACTTAATACTAGAAAAAAATAGACATAGATAGAATAGAAATGCGTTTTCTATTACAAATTATTTTAAAGTAGAAAAATGAAACAAATATTTTTTATTTTATCATTTAATTTTCTTTGAATAATAATAAAAAACAAAATTTAAACTCTAAACATAAGAAATCCTTACGAAAGCATTCAGCAAATATATAATGGAAATATAATTGCTAGAATTTAAAATGTTAATTAACTTATGAATAAACTCTATTCAACGAATTAAATTATGAGGTAGATGTTTTCAAAAAGTCTTTCTTTAAATCTTAAAATAATTACATAATAACTAGGGATATAAATGAAAATGTAAGTAACCCGTAATGCCTTAACCTATGCTGAAAACGTCTCTAAATAATGTATTTTTATGAAGAAGACCATTCATCTTAAATCAAAGTACATTAAAAACCGATATTATGTTAATTATAATCATAAGATATATTATGCAATGAAAATGTATAGCTATAAAAAAAAAGTCGAATGAATTTAGTTGCAATTACATTTTTTTTTATATGTTCATTTTATATTCCAAAATTCTAACAAACAAATGACAAATATTTCTCATTGGTTTCATAATAACAGAAGTACCGTAGTTGCATATTGTAAAATTAATGTATTATTTAAAACGAAAAACTAAAAATATTATAAAAGAAAAATAAAACCATACTGTAGTCCAATACCCGTAACATACAAATTTGACTCAAAGAGCAATATTATAAACAAACAGACAATATTTTTGAAGCATCTAAATCCAGATATTGGCTTAATAATGCTGACAGAGAAATTTTGCGCATAATCATCATTCATTATTTTATCCGAATACAGTTCTAAATAGTTTGCTCATATTTGTCAGGCCCGCAATTCATACATGCAGCATCGCATCTATTGTGTTCAAATCAACAATACAAATGATCAGCTAACTTCTAGTACTAAATCATATTTCAGAATTAGAGTTATTGGTTCAATCGAATGCATGATATGCCTAATCTAAGTAGGGATTCCTAACCCATTACATAAAAAATGCTCTACAAATTTATAGGTACTTAACATAGCATATTTAATCGAGAGAATATCTTGGCTACACTATTTGATATATATAAAAAGAAAATATAACGTTCTCTTTAAATACATGTTTCGTAATTCCATACAAGAAAAATTAGATGATATTGTGTGCCATATTTGTTTTTGCTGCCAATAACATTACATAAAATGAGGTTGTAGAAGATTTCAATTGTAGTTAAAAATATTAATTCAGTTAAAACATTTTACACAATTTCGATTGCAATCGATGTCTCATATTGTGTAAGTTTTTGTCATAACATTAGGTCCTGCTAACACAGGTTCATATTCAACATATCTTGACAGCATAAATAGGTATACTATTTGTAAATCAAAATCATAAATCATAGCTGTAATAAAATTTGACAAAGTAAAATATGATGTAATTCAGACTATATATATATTCTATATATATATAACAGGAAAATAGGGTTCCTTTAACGCTCCATTACCTCAAAAGTACTGAACATATCGGAATGGGACTACCATTCTACGCGGAATTTCATAGGCTATATATGATATCAATAAACGCGAGTGAAACCGTGGGAGGAAGCTAGTGCTAATATATGTACCAAAATAAATGCAATAACACAGTACGAATCTTGACCAATATGATGATATATTAAATCAGTTTTATAAATCGATTGAAAACCTGCGTTAAAAGAAATCCATTAAGCCCTTAAATGTAATTATTAATACATTATATCTGTATAAATCTATTTATATAATGAAAATAGGAATATTTATTATAATCGTTGATTAATTATCAGGTATTTTACAGTAAATAAAAATATTAAATATGTGAACACAATGTTTGAGGTAGACTTCATATTACACTTATGTGGCATTAAACACTACTTAAAGGGCCTTACTCTTAAAACTAAATATTTTCAATATAATTTGAGGTAGTTATCCACTAGTATTTCTTTATTACGTGTGATACATTATTCCCACTACCTATATGATAATATTTATTATTCTAAAAAAATTGAGACAAAATTAATTCAAAACATCGATGGGTTTCTTTGTAGATATTTATCCAATAAATGATATGATATCTTAGTAATTGATCGTACAGAGATGCTTTTAAATAGAGGAATACTCGTATATAGTTATTCAGATAATTTGTCGGTGCAGTCGTAGAATTGTTTACTGTTTATATTAACAAGAATTTTGTCGTTATGCTCAAATGACGCATAATCTCCTACCAGGATATTATCGTGTACGATTTGGAAACAATTGTTTGACGTTAAATGACAAAGGTATTGTTAGAATTTCACAATGTAGCACTTAAAAGTATTATGTAAAAGCGGCGAGTGTGTTGGAACACGCGCAGTATTGGGTTCTGTTATACAGTGTTACCTACAACCGACGACCTAAGTTTTAAGGAAATTAGTATTATAAGTATTTCTGATAGAGAATGAATTTCTCTCTCCCTCTCTCTCTCTCTCTATCTCTGAAATTGCTGGAAATCTAGTGAAGCGGATAAAGTGTCACTTTCCTGTGAAATTTCTTATTTTTCCTACTACTGCTATATAGCTGGTAAGGTGAGCTGAGACATGGAAGTTCAACAAAAAAAATACATATATCGTTACTAAAACAGGTTTAGAATCAAAATTTGGTTGTAACATTTAAAAAGAATATAGTAGAACTGAACAAAAAATACACTACCCAAAAATGTATATGTTGCCTATCAATTTCTTATCAGTTTCCCTTACACGCTTTATATAACATTTCTAATACTTGAAAGACGACTTTAATTAAATTGGGAGGAAAGATTTCTTTGACTGCAGCAGTTATATAACTGCCTAAGCGGGTGCAATGGCGACGCGAATGTTAGAAAATAAATGTACTTACATAAGTACATATTATGCTTTTCCATTTAAAATACTACCCATATTATTGTTCATATAATCTTTGGATAATATGCAGATGCCATCTCTATACGGATACAATTTTAATTACACTATATTAACTAACAGTAACATTTTTGAGAAGAAATATAATAGATTGCAGGGTTTATTAAGTATCTACCCACATTTTAATCAAGACTATTACTTATGATTAGGCTTTTGAGCAAACGTAAATCGCAAATGTTATACTTGGCATACATTTCTGGTTATGTATTGTTTATTGATTACTATAGTTAATACTATACTTGGGGTAATAATTTAAGCCACCTACATTTATTTTTCCTTGTCGAGTCATTCGCTCAACCTCGCAAGGTAAAACTATTTAGTGACAAACAGAATATCAGTTCAGTTACTTTATGGCAAAATATTTAACACTTATTCCGTTTTATTGTAACAGAAGGAAAAGGATTTGGCTCCATCTTTTTTTGTTTTGACCAAGTTTTAAGAAAAAACGTTTATAGTCGTTGAAAACTAGAACTTTTGTATGAAATTCGAAGGTGGCTCAATGTATTGCTCCCAAGTATAATGATTATTTTATAGAACTACTTGATTTTTTTTATAAACAGGTTAAGTTATTTGAATAACTTTTCAATATGTCTCACAGAAAATCCTTACTTAAATATCTTTACAATTATTGCAACAATATTAATTTGACTTTGGCACATTCATTTTAACATTCATATATTTATAATGTAAGTATGGGTAGGATACATTTTATACATTTCATTGTTAATTAAAGTTTACTTCACATTACAATTTGTACTCTATTACATTCATTAAATTATCAGTTTATTTGTAGGTACGAACAGCCGCACTATTCCTTGCCACAGGCGCTATTTTAAATCGACACAAATTATTTGTTGAATTCCAAATCTAAAATATACAAAAATAGGCAATATTCTTACGGATGCATGTATTGGCGTTGGTAAGAGCCTTTAGTAAAATTTGCGCCTTTTCATTTTGTTCATAGCCAGTCATAATATATCTAACTTAAAAAATACTTTTTAAAAACTAATATATTAACATAAAGTTTGTCATAATAGAATATAGCGACAAAATTAATAATAATGATGTAAACACACACTTAACTTTGGGTAAATACCAATATGCGTAAAATAATTAAGATATTGACACTCGAACACATAAATTTTGTACTTACGTTACGTTTGCAAACATAGCTCATAAAAAATACTATCAATAAAATTATGTATAAATGTAAAGTTTTGTACTACAAATTGGGTTTGTACTGATCAGTCTTGTACTTACTTTCATAGTTTTACTGTAACTAAATTGAGGTAGGTAGTTGTCTCCAAGTTTGATGGAAATCTAACTTTGTTAACGTTGATCAATATTTTATCTTTGATTTCGCTGCATTCGTTTTATAATTCCAAACTACTTGAACACAAAGTGTATATAATTAAATCGAATTCTATGTTTCATTAGAACGTCGGGAGAAAACTTCATTATGTCAAATTGAATAGCCCAAACAAAGTTTCAATGCAGTATCTTGATCTATATCGAAATTTACAAGTCAATCCACATTTAGATGTAAACCTTAAACGACTCATATTGTTTGAAATATCAATGGCCGATATATGAATTTGTATAATTTGCTGAAACCATAGGCCCAACCCAAAAAAAATGTGCATTTATAAAAAAAAACCAAAAGATACCCATTTAAAATGTAAGTGAATTAAACTGTTTCAATTTAACACAAGGTTCTTTTCTTTGACAATCTGATGTTTGGATCTACTATCAAAACTAATGAAGTTATCGCCCTGAAATGTTTTGAATTGTGAATAGCGTTATAACAATTGAATAGTTAACGCATCGGTAAAGTATACACGATTCATAATCTAATAAATGTCGATATTAAGATGGCAGTATACTTTGCCAGGTTAATGTAGTTTGAATTATGAAATTATTACTGTTGAGGGCTGCTTGACTGACTCCCTTGAGAGCTGCTTGAGCTCTTCGACTGCGGGTCATCTCTTTTCTTTTCAACCTATAAATATTTATTGATATTATTAATTTAACACACAGATTATTAGGTTCTGAACCTTAGATTGGATTTCCGGGTTAGGTAAGGTATATTAATTAAACCCACATAGATTACTTGTTAAAAATGAGGATAAATATCATATATTTTGTATACCTTTATAGGGCAATCGGCAATCAGATGGTCCTCACTCTTGCAATTGTGACATCTCTTTGGTTGTGGCCCGATGCTGCACTTAGCCGCTATGTGGTTAGCAAACTCGCCGCAGTTATAGCAGCTGAAACAACATAAAGAAAACATTTACGGCGAATTGGTGAAAAGTTTTTCAGTTAAGAAACTAGGACTTTAGTTGTACGTTTATGTGGGTACTTCACTTCGGATACTCAGTATGTTGGTACCCTAAAATTGATAATATATTTATCGTACATGGATTTGTTGAAGGTAGGTACATCTAGCGACAATGGTTATACCACACACAACTTTAAATAATTGTAGGAAGCTGATAACAAATAATTCGAGTATCGCGTCATACGCCTGAAATTTTATTTTCCGGGTATATTGCGATAACCTCTGTTTAACTATTATATCATGCCTATTAACTATTTTTTTTACATTTATACCAATAGAAAATAATGATTATGACAGTTACTACCTAGCTATATAATTAATACCTACAATATTAATGACTAGCTGTTCCCCGCGGTTTTACCCGCGCTCCCGCGGGATATCACATTTTCCTGGGATAAAAAGTAGAATATATGTTATTCCAGGCTATGCTCTATGTATTAAGAGATTTATTTAGGGAAATAAATATAATGACATTACCTTCACTATATATTTATGAAAATATAATGTTTATACGTAGAAACATAGGAATGTTTGAGTCAAAATTAGATATTCATAGTATAAATACAAGACAAAGGGAGAAGTTAGTTGTTCCATACTTTAGACTAACTAAAGTTAACAAGTCATTTCTTGGTAATTGTGTTCGATTTTATAATAAGATACCGCTTTCAATAACCAAAATGTCTGATCATAAATTTAAAAATTATATTAGGAAAGTTTTGAAAGAAAAAGCGTATTACAAGGTAGTTCATTATATTGAAGATAAAAATGTATGGAAATAGCTGCTCTATGCACAGTGCACCTCTAAATCTCTTGTTTAAGTTGTAAGTACCTAATTATTGTTATTTTCTATTTTGTAGTCTTGTCATATTTTTTTTTTTGTTTTGTTTTTATTAATGTTACCTATAATAAGTATTTTGTAATTGTTAAATATAAAATTATGTAAAATTGAAATTATAAAATAGCCAAAAAGTCAGAATAGATAAAAATTTATATAACAAATAAAAAAGAATGTAACCTTGCTGAGTTTCTTGCCGGTTCTTCTCAGTTGAAGGCTGACTTCCGAACCGGTTGTAGCTTCAGTAACTTTAAATTTGACCTTCATAAGTGCCCTCCGAAGGCCTAAACTGAATAAATGGTTTTGAATTTTGAATTTTTGAATTATGTGCCAAGTTTCATACATATCCGTTTAGTAGGTTTTGCGTGAAAGAAACATACTTACATACAAATCTTTCCTCTTTATAATATTAGTATAGATATCATACATGAAAATACTAGTCGTCACGAAATACAGGCTCAAATTACCGACCCGAAACTGAAAGAGGAGAGGCTGTGTGTATTAGAGCTATGGATGAAGGTTAATAATTTTATTTATACATTCTTTCAACTAAAGTTAAAAATGCGACAACGTCTTAACAGATTTGGATGAAATTTGGCAAATAAATGTATGTTTTTGTGTAACTCGTCATAAGATGGTGCTGTAGCATATCAAAATTTACACTGTTCAACCGATCTCCATCAAAATTGATATATTTAGGTATATGAGAATTCAGGAATACATATTGAAAGTAATCCCAAATCGTTGATAGCAGATCGATTAAAGTCCCACGAGCAATGTTTCACGATCAAAAAGAATATGTTTTGTGATCGCTTAACAAAAGGAGTTTTAAAGCATTTACCGTATCTTCCTGAATCGTTTTTTTGACAAAGGGCGTCGATGAGAACCCTGGCAGTCCACTGCAGAAGGCCCTGAGACACGTGTCGCTTCCAAACCTTTATCTGATTCTTGACATTCAAATTCCACTTCCTCTTCATCGCCAAGTGAGCGGAACCCTTGCATTTGTATGACGCTCTGAAAAATATATAAGTTTGTAAGTATGGTTTGTAATTGGTACCTATTGAAAAATAACTTAAATTTCTTAAGCACATGCGTCTAACGGCCAAAGTTAATACACGATCTCGATCTAAAATCGCAAGATTGAAGTAGAATTTTGACATTGCGTGTATTAAAATTACTGTCAAAAGGTTCATCAATCCATGGATTTTCGATCGGGATTGCATATTAATTTTCGCCGTTAATGAACAGCAATGATATATAGTATTAGGGTGTCGAAACCTGATACAAGACCTGGCAATATAATAAACTCATCATATTATATTTATCATAATGATTTATATGTTAATGTCAATAGAAAACAGTGACACTTAAAAATGATTTCTAGCTATTATTATTTATAGATTCATGTAATGTTACCAAGTTTTAGTTATCACTTATGAGAAAAAAATCAACGTTATCGGTATCCAGTAATATAGTCTTGACCTAATATAAGTTTTACCGCAAGCGTCGCTGCAACCGAACGAAGTACAAGTTTGGTGGCGCAAATGTATAGAAAAAACATCCGGCCTTGATAAGCCGAACAAACAAATAAGCGCACTATCGGGTCAACCGCTAGATACGCCGGAATATTTTGTGAAAAGATTTATTTCCCTCGTTCACATCAGATCACGTTATATGTAATAATATTACAATTGTCATAATTAATAGAATATTAAATAGATGTGGTGCTCGTTGTAAACGCTTTGTTGTAAGTTGTTATGTATGTGCCTACCATAAAAACCCGCTTATCAAACTCTGATTCTGAAAATCCCATGGTCTTATTAGGAGGAAAGTAGCAAATGTGATTATAGGAAAATACTACCTATCGAGCAAACACTATGTGGCTTATTAATGTAATTAAAGTCTTATCAAAGTAGTCCGGAAACATAAAAAAGTGCATTTTGTACAATAAAAACAATAAATATTATTATTGTTATTTATCATAGATATTATAAATGATACTGGGCAAGAGAGAAGGGCTAGGGGAGGATATGGGGTATATAATAATATATTTTGAATTAGTCACTTTATCCAACGTTTTGCGTGTATATGGTCTAACCGTAATGATTAAATTGAAACTAAAAACTACACCACCCCAGTGTTTCTTTACCAAACACAACAAAAATGTATGTCTATGGGGGCATATTTGGCGCGCTTCAAGCACTCTTTCTGTGCGATATTGGTAAGAGTCATGATATACGTATGTATACGTATGTAGCGGCCCATGCCATTGGCCGTCCCAACTTCTGGGAAACCAAAATAAATTCCGGTCGTAAAAGCCTGGTTCTAAAACGGCCGGTAAGCAAGCTGTGACAAAAGATCTGCAGATAAGGTTTTTGGTCAAATACTGTGGCATGACATCCATAGCCGAGATGTTCCACACAGCCTTCGGAATAGAGTTCAAAAAAGAATTATATATATAAAGTTAGAGTCCTGACTCTGATTTTATAGTAATGAGAAGACGAGCTCACTCTGCATCACTGTTAGAAGTTAGAAATTTAAAAGAGAGAAAGGTTCAACATAGTAAAGTCCCTGCACCTTCCACTGCCTTCATCTGCGAAAATTTGTCGTGATGGAGGTCTGTATTTGCAATGGCTATGAATCTTATCGGTGAGAAGACATCTCTTCAAATAAAAATCTCTATGGCTTCTATATAAAAGCTGCTTCTTATTTGACGAAATTAAGAAGTAACATAAGCAAACACAGTATTTTGAAATAGGAACCTCCTTTTAATTTAATTGTTATAATACTGTCACTAGCTACTGACGCAAACTTTTTCGTTTCTGTAGCCAAATAGCATAAAACAGAACATTGTTTCGACCAGTCCATCCATCTTATTATATTCACAGACATTTCACTCGCAGACTCATGGCGCTCTACTGATGAAATTTGGAAGGTAGGTGAATTTCATGAACGCTACACAGTGCTGTGAATGGAAACGACATTACTGAAGGAAGTAAAAAAACTAGCGAATGTAAGTGCATGGGGTATCTATAGGTAATATTATGGGACAGAGGTTACTCAAAGACTTTTCATTTCAATAATTTAAGAGATATGCCTTTCTTAATATTCGAATTTTGCCATTTAAAATATACGCCCAAAGACAAAACTCCAAAATCCAAGCACTGTCATTTCACCACAAAAAATTAATAAAGGTATCTATGAAAAATTTGCCACATAGTTTAGTTCTAAGTAGGTACGACACAGGTAAATTTCACAATTAAAGAAATGTATGCTGCAAACAAAATTGTCTGTGTCAATTGTCTGTGGGTGGTTTGCTACAAATAATCTATTACTAAATTCAAAGAAAACTAAATGCTTAAGGTTTTCTTTACCAAATGTAGCACAAGTAGATAGCCAAATAATAATAGATGGGAGCCATATTGATCTTGTAAATAAAACGGTATTTTTGGGTCTTACATTAGACAATAAATTGCAATGGGGACCTCAGGTTGATACTCTAGCTGCTAAATTAAGTTCGGCTGCTTTTGCTGTTAGGAAAATTAAACAATTGACGAATGTTGAGACGGCCAAATTAGTTTATTTTGCATATTTTCATAGCCTCTTGTCCTATGGTATTTTGTTTTGGGGAGCGGCAGCGGATATAGAATCAATATTTATTATACAAAAAAGAGCAATTCGTGCAATTTACAGTATGGGTCCCCGTGAATCATTAAGAGATTTATTTAGGGAAATAAATATAATGACATTACCTTCACTATATATTTATGAAAATATAATGTTTATACGTAGAAACATAGGAATGTTTGAGGCAAAATTAGATATTCATAGTATAAATACAAGACAAAGGGAGAAGTTAGTTGTTCCATACTTTAGACTAACTAAAGTTAACAAGTCATTTCTTGGTAATTGTGTTCGATTTTATAATAAGATACCGCTTTCAATAACCAAAATGTCTGATCATAAATTTAAAAATTATATTAGGAAAGTTTTGAAAGAAAAAGCGTATTACAAGGTAGTTCATTATATTGAAGATAAAAATGTATGGAAATAGCTGCTCTCTGCACAGTGCACCTCTAAATCTCTTGTTTAAGTTGTAAGTACCTAATTATTGTTATTTTCTATTTTGTAGTCTTGTCATATTTTTTTTTTTTTTGTTTTTATTAATGTTACCTATAATAAGTATTTTGTAATTGTTAAATATAAAATTATGTAAAATTGAAATTATAAAATAGCCAAAAAGTCAGAATAGATAAAAATTTATATAACAAAAAAAAAAGAATGTAACCTTGCTGAGTTTCTTGCCGGTTCTTCTCAGTTGAAGGCTGACTTCCGAACCGGTTGTAGCTTCAGTAACTTTAAATTTGACCTTCATAAGTGCCCTCCGAAGGCCTAAACTGAATAAATGGTTTTGAATTTTGAATTTTTTTGAAAAAATTCAACCAAACATTTTCTTTTACAAGCCAGTGACAATTTCTATTTGGTTTTAAATAAAAGAAGTAAATCACCTGGTGTACGAAAACATCTTGGCCGCCATCGTCAGGGGTAATGAACCCCCAGCCCTTCGCCACATTGAACCACTTGCAGCGCCCGCGCCGCGTCACCCCTGTCACGCCGCTGCCGCTCGCGCTCGCACCTGCAATGAATGTTACCCTTGTTAAACTTTCTAAGAGTGATAAATTAAATATATTGGACGTGGTACAAACTATGGCCAAGCTACCACATCTCATCCATATTAACATCAACTATGCTTGTGGTGTATCAACTTTTAATTGTCATTGTTAATATCGTCAGCTTTGCAGTATTCTGTTTGAAATAGGCCTCCCTCAAAGTTCTCCATACCAACTTCAAGGTATTTATATTCAGCCCTGTACTCACTTGGAAATTTAAAAAAAATAATAAGTACATAATAAACATTATAAGATAATAAGTATTTTCATTGATAAGTATTTATATATTTATTTTGAATGTAAATTAAAATTTTTTTTTACATATTTTTATATAACGGGACGAACATTACTCGCATCTGAGACATGTAATCGCCACGTCTGCCCAAAACACTGCTTATGTAGTAGTTTCTATCGACATATCAAAGTATTATACCCTAACTCCTAATCGTTAATGAGAGCTGTGGCTTTCTTCATTAGCTTAATACCATGAGATGGTAACTGCCCGATGCAAACACCTAAATAAGTTATGAAAAACTTACAAACACATTAAACGTATCTTCAGTTTGTACGGATTACACTCGGTTTCTCTAACATTCCATCATAAGATCCTAACTTAGTCAGAATAGGACCACCAGGAGACCACCCTTGCAAGGCATTCGACGAAGATTTCGGTAGACAAACATTTAAAAAAATTCAGATATACATAAAACGTCTCTCTTTTAAAGTCGATTAAAATGAACCGCGAATGAAATATTGTCTTGCTTATTAGCACCACATTATGTGGTGTAAGTAGAACCAAGAAATATACAATTTTCATATATTATTTCAAACATGTAGGGCACTTATGAAGGGCAAAGGTACTGCAGTTACCACCGATTCGGAAAAACTAGATCACGGTGAGTTTTTATAATCAGACTAATACATACATTATTTTACCTATGTCCTAGACACTCTAATTTGGTTAATTGGTGGCTGTTTTGATCGCATGTATGATGTGCGTTTGTTACCTGCAAATTACCTACCATTATACGACGTATAGTCTAATCAACTTTGTTAAAACTTACAATTAAGTAAAGCCATTAAAAAAAAAACAATAGAAAAGTTCATAAATATCTTTATAATTATAATGAAACAGGGGATCCTATTTCCTCAAAAAATTAAATTGCATTAAGTGGGTTACACTGTAGTCCCTTCATTTCAAATGCATGCATAGACGTTTTAACGTTCGGAAGTCTATTAGCAATAAATAAGGGCCCACAATCGTTTACACGACTAAGAAAGGGTATACTATTCCCCTTATCGCATGCTCTTTACAAAAAATAACGTGGGAAAAAATAAAAAGACATTTCGTTTTATATTAACAACGTAGACATTTACTTAAAATATGCATTGAATTATGTTTATGTATAACCGAGTTCCTTTCCATATTAATTTGGCCAATAAATTTAAATATAGAAAATGTTCTTAACTTTAAAGTTGCATGTTCTATGCTTCTTGGGGAATAGGGAAAATATGGCTTGATTGGTAGCGTTTGTTTTATTCATCCCCAATAGACAAAAGTCAATCTATGTCAGCGTGGATACCTGATATGACCAATATAACTAGAGCCTAGATGACCTAGTTGAAAATAGACATAAAATAGATCTCACTTTAATTTGATGAGATCCAATAGGCCTTATAGGTTTTGACAGATAAGAGGGTTATAGAAAAATCAACCCTATTACGTTGAAGCAAGGTTTCTTAGTTGTCAAAACGGAGCAATTAGATCTCGAAACGGTATTGAACTATGTTTAGATCGCTTAAAATACGGACTAGTTCCCTAGATGGTTAGGGATCCAGACTGCCACGCCACAGGTCGCAAGTACTTTCCCATCCAGGATAAAAGTGTCTATGAACATGTCTGATTGTTCCCATAACCTAATACCTTTATCTATCTAATACCTTTAAACGTGCAATTCTTGTATATATATATGTATATATATGTATGTAATCTGAATCTCAGAAACGGCTCGAACGATTATCATGAAATTTAGTATGCAGGGGGTTTCGGGGGCGATAAATCGATCTAGCTAGGTAACATTTTTAGAAAACGTTGTTATATCCGTGTTTTGGTATATTTACCTTAGGCCAAATTATCGTTTACCTCCCTAAGATGGTGGTGAAACACAAAAGAATTTGTAATAAAAAAAAGTGTAAGGAGCTAGCTATCTTTGCAAGAAGAAATATTTTACAAGTCTTTTGAAAGCTAATTTTATATCTCTTTTAGCTTATATGTTTGAACAAGTCGTATAAAATGATTACTTATTTAATAGCAATTTAGTAAGGGCCTAGCTATAACAGGATGGGCATCAAATGTGGTGGTTAGCTGTGAATACTAGAATAAGCAGTCCCCGACTAAGCAACGACACGATTAATCAGGGAGCAGTCAATAGGCCTGTGGGAAGGCCCATCTTACAAAAAGTTGTAATACCCAATGATGGACGTGTAATACGACTAGAAATCTCCGTCTGTTCCTGAGGTCCCGGACACCAGTGAGACCAGAACTACCTAGAGGCCGAAAGACAGAAGATATGGATATCTTCAGGCAAAACATCGGTCTGAGATCTGCGAAATCTTCAGAGGAAACCACCGCACAATCAATCCCAAAACCAGTAGCTTCATGTAACGCTGACATGAGCCTAGCTCTTTAATTTAGGAAAATAAATAACATTTGTCACTTCCGAAAACAATATGACTAATCATCTCTTGCCAAAAGGAAGCGGATATGTTGATATTTGAAGAAAATATCTCGTGAGATGACTAAGTCTACCTACCATTCTATGTATGGAACTTTATGTAATTATTTACAATAATATCATCGTCATCCTTAAAGTATGTCGGATATACGCCTTCTATAACATCGACTCCCCACTCTCCGTATTCAATTCAATATACACAAATTATTAATAATCATTTAAACAAAGTCAATCGACGAAAAATAAAAGGAACGCATAAACTAATCACATCAACAAAAATGAAACATCTATTCCCACCAATCTAAGTCAAAAAGAATGCAGCCATACTTATATCATAGGCCGTAATATGAAAGTTTATCGGTGGGTTTGCTAATTCGATATACATTTCCATGTGTTGGTTGGTATGTAAGCTAAGCAAGCATATTATTTCTGGCGGCGGCAGCGGTAAAAGCGAGCTAGCAAGCACACGTGGCGACGACGGGGACTGGAAGAATGTTTGGTATTTAGGTTGCGTTTCTGGTACCTTTTCATTCATTGCCGTAACACTGCATCTATAGCCGGCCCCGGCCGCCGCCCGCGCCGCCGCCGCCGCCGCGCAACCTTACCTCACGGCGGATACTCAATATTTATAATTCCCTATGCCATATTAATGAGAAAGCTACAAGACTTGTTTCCAATTTACATGAAGTCTATTTAAACGTGTGTTACCAAAACATCAATAAAGTAAATAAGAAATTATAAGTTCTATTTATATTGAGAATGTCGGAATTCAGGCTTTGGAAAAAAAATAAGCAATATTTATACGAAAACAAATTTAGAATAATTGAATTCAACCAAAAAGTTTAGAAGTAATCTGCTGTTTATCCCTGTTTCTTTCCCGGTAGTTAAGTCATGAATGAAGTGATGTTCAAACATTGGGCTTTGTTATCAAAAAAAAGTAAGTGTTGACGTAATAAACGCAGAGAAACAATGTTTATTCGGTGCATTCCAACTATATGTGTGTTTGACATTCTGCTCTCGTTCCTACTTCAGTTTCATTCTATTAAAAGTATCTATTTATTTAATAGGCAACTCATCAAAAATAGCACTAAACCTACTTAATTGTACAGGGAAATGTGTGATTTACATATGTCCTACCTACCCTCTACCTAATTATACAAAGTTTTGTTATAATCAAAAGACATACTCGAAAACAATTAAACTTATATTTTTTCTTATATTTATTACGTGGACGTTGATTACCATTGCGCATGTATGGAAATAAAGCTACCATTTACGGAGGTAATGACGTACAAAAACGTTTCATTTTCGATACAAATTTTGACGAAAGCCGTACTGCATCACCGAACTTTTGAATTTAAAGACTTTCATAGAGAAGCGTCACGTGGCGATAGTGCGTGTTATGTAGAGTTATCGAAAGCGATTCGTACGAAGAAAAGCCTGGTTAAAATGTGGGTATTTTCCAACATTTGGTTAGTGCAGGAAGGCGATGCAGCGGCGGGCGGCGGCAGCACCCGTCGCAGCACGGTATTTATATTCGTATGTGGCAGGAGTAGCTCCAGCATACCACTTACGGCGCATCCGAGTCGTGTATGTGCCTGTTTTGTAGTTTTGTTTACTCAGCGTGCGCGTGAGCTGCCGCCCGCCCCGCCGCCCGGCGCAGCCCGCCCGCCACTACGCACATTCCACGCTTCACTCAACATACACTTAGGAATTTCAATGCAACTGACACACTATTCGGTACGCTGATTATTGTTTTATATATTCCCTGTTTTCGGTAACACTCTACAACATGGAACCGTTTTAGAGTATCTAAATGCTTTTGATATTTCAATAGTTGATTAATAAATATTGAAAATGTATCTTACGACCCTCCTGAATATTCTTGTCTACTTAACAAATATTGCCCATGTCGAAACACTAATTTTGACATTTCTAGTTAATCGTTAGTTCCTCAAGCGATTAGGCATGCTATTTTAAGGTGGTGTTTAAATTTAACCTTATGTTATTTTAAAACAGGAAGGGGAATTTCTACGCATATTTAAGTCGAACGATCACTGCTTGCTTGTGGCACCCTAAAGTAGTTGAACAGCATGGTTTAGTTATTATAAGGCGTTGTTTGGAGAAGCAAAGTACTTTTTTCTATTCGGAGCGTTTCATAAAGATTTATATTAATAATTCAAGATTTACGTAATTTTTTTCTAATTGATAAAAAGTTTCCAACTTATTTAGAAATAAATACTATCCTGGTCGGATCGGTTTTCGTTGAAAAAATGCAGTTTATGACTAACTCAAGAAATAATGCTGAAGTTGGCAACATGCTTGTTAAACGTTGACAAATACGCGCCACGTGTATTATTCGGTCGCTAAGAAGATACTTGGTTACTCTTTCGTCTTTCAAATTGTATTATATCAAGCTAATAAACAAGGCATGTACATGGAGTGTAATTCAAAAGTATCCTATTCTTCAAAATCAACTACCACTAAGTAACTCAATTGAAGCTAATATTTGGGTAGGTTTAATTTGATTTATTTGCAATGGATTACCTACTCGTGTCATGTTACTACTGACACCAATGATACATATTATATGTCACTATTTTAAAAACAAAAACGTTACTGTTACAAATTAACCAGTCCGCCCTTTCTTTACATATCGTTCTAAAATTGTTCCGATGCGTCATTATCATTATCATCAGTGAGTTACACCTGCCACCTTACCCAGTTTGTGTCAGTATTCGAGTCTTTGTAGCAATGTCATCGACCCTTTTAACTGCCGAACAAACGCCTTATTTACCCTTTCTACTAGAATTATCACCAGTTTCTACTATATACGTACTTAAAGCTCAAATTGAGATCACTGAAAGTGCTATTTCGAAATATGAAATTTGTCGAATTGTATTGTGTAACTTACACAATAACTCAAGTTTATTGTCGACTTATTGCCGATTACTAGGTAGAAGGCAAAGTTTTTATATATACCCAAGCAAAGTAGTTCCATAATAGTATTACAGCCAATTCGATTATGCTCAAAGGCTCTAGACCTATGCAATCGCGTCTGGCAGAATGGTGTCTACTGCACTAGCAATAACCGCCAATTTGACCAAAAATTCATGCAGCCTTTGAACTGTACAACAGTGGCACAATGGTGCCTCAACCCGAAAAGAGCTCAACTGCAAATAATTATTAATGCTACTTTAACCCTACGTTACTTTCGTAACAGTATTAATGAATTTATTTTACGTCAAATCGTCTTTAGGGTTCAGTTTTGTGTCAGTGAAATTATATACACATAACGCTTTAAATATAAAAATCGTTTTCAATGGATCATCAGTAAAAATAAAGTAAATAATAACTTATTATGGTTAAGTATTATGATACAACCCAAAAGACTGCCATATATGTTTATTGCGCACATATGTGGTGTATTCTGACTTATTTTAATGCACTTTTAAAATTTATTCAAATACTTAAAAGTAACACTATATGGTACCTCTAAATCTCATAATAGTATAAAAAAGTCATTCTTTTTGTCCGTCAGTTTGTCCGCATACATAATTTAAACTTTGCAATAGATTTTGATGCGGCTTTTACCATTATTTTGAGAACTACTCATCTCGAATAATGGAATCACAATCAGTTGTTATACGTGCAGAACCCTACCAGGTTCATAGCAGTTATAAAATATAAGTCTTTACATATAATACGTAATAACATATAAACGTTCCAGTACAATAAAAATGATTATAGAATAATTTATTTTGAAGAATATAGCTTGTTTTTGGTAAATATGTAATTAACACTTTTATGCAGTTTGGGGTCGTATAACAGAAACAAAAAACCTTACACTAGCTATCACACTTAGCTATCAGTTCTAGTGCGCCCTTCGTTCCTCCCTTTCCATTTTATTCTCTTTTTAAAAGGTATTTGAGGTAAATGATTTCAAAAATATTTTTGTTTTTAAACATTAAGCTAACCTAACCCACCACTTTAAAAATTGCATAATTGGCATTTTCGATTATACATGGATAAAAAACAATTTGATGGAAATACTATTGTATCGTATTTTTGATAAAACAATAATTTATTGAACTAATTCAAAAATATTGGCGTAATAATTCAGTATGGTATTGGAATGCCCAGTATGCGCGGGCAAAACCGGGGGCTAATTTCGGTAATTTAAATAATTGCCAAAGCAAAATTATAACGAAAAACGATACGTTGAGATCTGCTAAGAAATTTTAACGGAAATGTATAAATTTTGCCTAGCTATCGGAGTAACTTTTATAACAGATTTTTAAACCCGACATAAAAATTGATCTCATTTTTAACACTAATCATACCAACCCTTACTAGTTACCTATTTCTACCATAGCGGGTCAAATGTGACTTTATGTTTCCTGCTTGAATGTATGAAATATGGTTGTTAGGAAGGGAAATAAATAGTATAACTGTATATTAATTAGTAAGAAAAAGTCATGAAGTTAAATGTGCAAGAGCAATAAGATGACTTTTTCAATGCAAAGTTCAAAATGGGTCATTTGACCCGGTTATGGTATGTTTAGTGTTAACCGACTTCAAAAAGGAGGAGGTAATTATAACAAATGTAGTAGGTACCAACTTATAAATATTGGTATAAGAAATGGGATTTTAGTATTAATCTTAAGAAGAAATTTATACATAAGGTACTTAAATATTCGAATAACAAAATCGGTAACTTAAATAAGGACAACAACACTCTGTGTTGCGAATATCACAATGAAACGGTTACACACATCTAACAAACAAAACGCATACCGATTGTAGCATGATTGTAGGACGCATGCCCAGCAAACAAATTAAATGACCTAAAACATTCTGCCATTCACTACTTTTTGCTGTTATCAATCGTAGGTATGGAATTTGAACGTGAATCATCGTCAAGTGGCGCTTGTGCTTTGGGATCTTGAACTAAGAGTGAGAGAGACAGCCTACCACACCACCACTCAGATTTAATTGACTGGTTACGAACTCGGACCCTGCAGTAGGGACGTCACGTTACTTAGCATCGACTTTCTAAAAAATTCCAAATAGTTCTTCATTCAATAACTCTCTATGATATATTTTTTAACACTTATCATTCCTAAAATTAATGTTTTTATTTATGTACAGGTTTAAAATAAAAACTACGTGATTCATTTTGTGACTATGGATAAATATTAATATAATATGTTTTATCATATTTTATTGGATGATCATGTACCTATCAATAAGTTAAGTATCAAAGTTGCGTAAAAATGTAAACAAATCACTAATCAGCATAAAAAATATCGAAAACACGATCGTCACTGACTACAACTCTGGTATGTCTATAACAAAAACACGTAGTAATATACAAGAGAGGGGGGAGTGAAATTAAGGTCCTTCCAACATGCAGTTGGCTTACCTAAACACACACAAGCATAGGTCACAACACAAATAAAAATAGAAAGTATTTTTGTAGTATAAACCTTAAGTTAGTATGTTTAGGGTAGTAAATGACGCAGCAGATAAAGCATTGCACGCAGGCAGCACGCATTCGAGAAACCAAAACCATCTAAAACGATATCGTAGGAATAGTAAACAATTAACTGCTCGATGATAGACCTTGTTTAACAGAATGTTCACGTCACATGGTTTTAATAGAAGACTTGAGGTCCTTCCTTATACAAGGGCTTTAAGGATAATTTATAGCAGTGGGCAATCATATATTTTTTTTATATAACATTTTATTGTCTACATTAAAAAAATCCAAATATTATTGCGTCATATCACACAAACATTTTCTAATTAAGTACAAAGAACGTACCTACATATTTATAATTAGTATATCTTGTTGTTGATCAACGTTAAACGACGTAAACATGGCACGCATATGTGCGACATCAGAGAAACGAGACTCTATTAACCTCAATTTGAACTATTTCAATGATGTTATAAACAACTGTTTGTGATTGCCTTCCCGAGCACTGCGTACAATACATCCGTTCGATAAGGGCCATGTCAAGTTCCAATACACGAAATAGCTTTTGACGTTTCTTGATTATACTCGCATCCTCACTATGCGTAAACTGATTAAACAACCAAATTATCAATGAAAAAATAATACCAAAGAATATTTGAGAAAAACAAATCTTGAGTCGCTACTTACTCGAAGAGGGAACTGCATTTCCGCCTTCCCTCCCGCTCATGGTAACTATTACTTAATAACTGGCACCACAAATATCACCTCTTCATTAAATACATCCTCTGTTTAAATAAAAGGCACTTAATTTACGCTGAGTTCGTTTACCGTGTATTATTCGCACGTTTAAAACTTATCAACTATCAAAATTAGTAGGGTGCATGAGAGCGAACGCGCGTGCGCGCGAAGCGACCAACGACGCGTACGCAGGTCGACTGCATCGAAATTGAGTGACAGTGGTGTGGTGTAAAGTCGACGCCGCCGCCCGCCGCGGTGATGCGGTCGGTCCCTTCCCGGATATCGTCAAGCAAGTAGTTTTTAAAATAGAGAAGCTAACGGAACGTGTGCACCGCCCGAAAGCGCCGGCCGCTTTACCCTAGCCCAAAATGTGTCACTTGTCGGAGTTGTTGGCGTAGCGCAACGTGGTGAACGTTCCTTGCCGCTTCCTACAGATACGGGCACTCTACGGACAGGGTGAACGGCACCAACTGACTACCTACCACACACTGCCTACAAATATCCAAGCTTCACAAAAAATATTTTCAATAGAAGCCGCGTATACCCGACCGCATCATATACTTACACGACTATCATAAGTAAAGATGTCCAAGCGAAAACTTTAAGTTGTTATTGATGTTTTTACGCATATTTTATTTATTAGTGACAACATTTCAAAATATTAATAGTAAGCTTGTTATATTAATAGTAATTCATTAATTTATAATAATTGAAAGACTAACAACGAATAAAAAAAATATAAATGATGCGTTTTCTGTGAATGTATATTAAGTAAAACTTATAATGAATGTACGGTATGTGAGGTAATCACAATCATTCGTTCATCTATAATAAATAGTCTTAACCTATGAAGTTGCCGTTTCATAGAACTGACCGTATCAGATGTAATTTATCTATGTTTGGCGGGAAATTCTAATTTCAAATAAATTTTATTTTAAAAACATGTGATTCTTTTATCGAATCTGCCAGTTATTTATTGATTGGTGTTATGTTTTTATCGCTTATGAATCTTTTTTTTAGCGTGGGTACATTAATATACGGCGTATTATTGAGTTCCGTCGTGGTAGTAATGCGACTAAAATGGCCCGCAATATCAACGACGTATACTGAGCGAATACTACAAATGATCGCACGACACGTTAGTTATTTCATCGCTTCCGTTGCGGAAATTTTGATCTGAAGAGTGAAACCCAAGGTCGCCCGAAAGCTATGGTCGACAACGACAACTTAAAGCCAATTGTGGAAGCTTATAATTTTAAATTCATTTGATTATGCTATTAATCTACTGTTAAATTACCAGCAACTTTCGTAGGATCAACCGCTCCATTTGCTCCAAATCGGCAATGTGAAAAGCTTGACAAATGGGTACCACACTCATGTGTGATAATCGCCAACGCGACATAAGCGTCGAAGCATACCTTTCAATGCTGAACAGACACAGAAACCATGTATTTAGATCCGCATTTTCACTTGCGACGAGAAATAGATTATTTGGGACAGTGGGACCTAGGCAGTGTCCTACCGAAATCTTAGCCCTAGAAAAGTGATGGTCACTGTTTGGTGGTGCGGGACGTAATCCGCTACAGATTCTGCCCATACGATTCAAGCATTACTGCGGATATGTACTGTGATCTGAACACAATGATGGAGGAATTCTCAAGTCTCTAGCCAGCTTTGGTCATTCCCTTCTCCGATTCGATTCTCTGCTTCAGCACAGCAGCACGAGATTGGGTGTCTTCAAGTTCCAAGAGCTAGGGTTGGAAGCTCACCGTCATCTACCGTATTCACCAAACCTACTTTAACAATCAATACACGGCTACTTTTTCCGGAATATAGCCAACTTCATAATAGGAAAAAAAAAATTATTGCCACTGCGCTGGCAAAGATGGATAGATAGCATGGGTGAATACTTAGATTAATCATACCAATATTATAAACGCCAAAATTTGTAGGGATGGTTGCGTGTTACTCTTTCACGCAATATCTAATCAAGGGATTTGGATTAAATTTAGCACATAATAAGTTTATATCCACTATTGTCTTACACTAAAATGTTGTCCTGCTCTACAACGCACTAAACTGCTAAACTTAAATCCCATATCATATGGGCACGTGCACATGTATTTAAGACACTAGCAGTAGGTTGATGAGTTCCTAAACTCTACTTGTCAGTTAGCTTCAGTTATACGCCAATATTTTCTGGAAACCTATCACTACATAGTATAAAACAAAGTCGCTTTCTTTGTCCCTATATCCCTATGTATGCTTAAATCTTGTATGGTTAAATCTTTAAAACTACACAACGGATTTTGATGCGGTGTTTTTAATAGATAGAGTGATTGAAGAGGAACGTTTTTACGTATAATACATGTGACACCCCACGGGAACACGGGTAAAACCGCGGGGGACAGCTAGTTAACCAATAAATCAATAAATATAAGCTTGGCTTAGCTTACTGAAGTTACCACACTATTAAAGAGAAGAAATAAAAATGCTCAATGATACAATTGCTTGAATATTATTTTCAATTCAAGCCATGTATTATTCCTGGGCTGATGCTGTTCTGTGACTCTGTATCATCTGTAAAATCAGGACTAGAGACTAGAGGTAATTAAATAAAAAACCTATATTTTAAAACTGAACCATCAAATAGGCATAGAGAATTTTTTTTTTACATCAGGACATGCAATATTATTGTAAGAAATTACACCTTTTTTAATATTCGATCAAAATACAATTCCATAACAAAACGAAGACTGAAATAAAAATTGACTTTTAGAATCAAATATGATTAAGATTAGAGTATCAAAAAGTTGAAAGGTTGGGAAAGATATTTGAATAAACATGAAAAGGTGTTCGAACCCCTCGTATTTTAAATCTATTGTCATTAATTTCACGTTAATTTTCTAAGTTTCGGATAATGCCAACCTGATGTTGCGAAATTTTATATTCGTGTCTGTCCACCCCAAGGAAAGTCCCCTTTGGAGAAATGTCACTTTCTGACGAGCAGGCCGGCCGGACCTATTGTTACCATTCTAATCCACGAACGATTATGCGCCGACCATGTTCAACAATAGCCTTCTCACAAGAAATACTAGTTTACAAAATAATAAAACTCAACCGATTATAGAGTTCACTTTCTCTGATAAATGTCTGTCTCCCCATATAACCAACTACTGGTTAGCAATTATATTTTTCTATGACACATTCATGTAAATGAGACAACTTCTGATTAAATCGATTGTTACGATTCCCTTCGAGGAAGTGTGAGTAATCTGGCATTAAAAATGACTAATAAAATATTGTACGACAGACTTACGGTTTGTACATTGTACCTAACCGTATGGTGATGCAACGGAAATGAATGAGTTGTGTTGCACAGTTGTGTAGGAGTTGTTTGGCCTTTGCTTGAAAATTTTAAGAGCACATGACATGAGACTAATTTCCATAATGAAATATATGTTTTTAGGAACACTATTTTATTCCTTTACACTTAATTACGTAATCTACAAATATTCCATTTATATTAATATCTTTATGTAATAGTATTGCTTGCCATTAAACTGTTCTACGATTTCATTTTGTATTATAGTGACACCTAACGTACAATCTAAACTTCGTTTCCGGAATATGAAAAGTCTATTCACTCGCTTCATACAACATTTCTGAATAAAGGTACAGATGGCGTCTGTGTTGAATGAACAGCGCCATCTATTTTATTTGAGAGAAGCTTTAAAGTTCGTAGTAAAAGCTTCGTCCAAAACTGCGGTTATGTATTGTAATTACAATAGAGGCGGTTCTTATAAAGGGGTGGTGCTTGAAGCAACCCTAAATATCACGGTAGGTATTTTGAATCAAGTATGGACCCCTGTTATGCAAAGCTTCCATTTTTTATATGCTAAAACATATACACAGATAACGTAATTTTAAATTTTAATTGGTACCACATTCGATTATAGGATTTGCAAAAAATTCTAGTGAGTCGTATTTATTGTTTATTCTAGTTGGAAGATATAGTAGTTCTAACTGACTGCTTCTTCAAACTACATTCTAATAAGATTATTCTAACAACTAGTAAAAGGGTATTAATAAGCTTTACCTACACTTTACCTTAATATGCCAAATTTTACTTTCCCTTTATCAGTTTAACTTTTTGGCTTACTAGCTAGAAATTATTTACATTGAAAAACCTTCCTATTATTAATCTTTATTTATTGTTGATTCTAGTTGGTAAATATTGTAGTTCTAACTAGCTGGTTCTTAAATCTAAATTCAAACAAGATTATTCAAAAATTTGGAGAAAGGTATATAAGGAAATAAGCTTTATCTACACTTTACCTTAACACTAATCATACCAACACTTACTACGTACCTATTTCTACCATAGCGGGTCATATGTGACTTTATGTTTCCTGCTTGAATGTATGAAATATGGTTTGGAGGATGGGATATAAATAGTATAACTGTATATTAATTAGTAAGAAAAAGTCATGAAGTCAAATGTGCAAAAGCAATAAGATGATACTTGCATTTTCAATGCAAAGTTCAAAATGGTAAAATGCCAAATCTCTCTTTTCCTTTTATCAGCTTTTTTGGTTTACAAACAAGCATTATGTATATTGAAAAACCTTTTATTAAGTCGTGTAAAACCAGACTGGCACTTGCAAAAATACAACATAATATACCATTAATTATCAAATATTTGAATAAATACACTATATTATATTAAACGATGATATTATACTTCCATAGAAAGAGTTCTGAAATACCGATATAGTTACTAACACGACTGGAAAACGACACTTCTTTGTAAAATCCTAAATAAACACTTAATAAATTGATTAATTCCGATGAGTTTCCATTAATTTTAATCATCATGAAACGCATTTTCTGTAGGTATAGCATTGAAAGTTGTAAGTTTTATACTTTTTTAAAAAAAATTAATCAGAGTTCCAAGTTAGAGGATGGCCCGGTTCATTTGCTGTCTAGTGTATATGCACAAGTCATTAAATTTCTATTTTTTTTACTATTTGTGTTAAAGATAGTACATATTTTTGTGAGGCGATTTTGATGAAATTAAGCCTATATTTCGCTCCAAGTTCAGTTTCCAATAATAGCCCCATTAAAATTCGTCTAATAATTTTGGAGATCAACATGTACAAACGCAGACAGAGTTTTAAAAAAAGGTCTTAGTGTCTGTTACACAAAATCAACCGGAATCAGATTTTGGCAAATATTTCCAATTTACAGACACGACGGTTCTTAAGTTTGATTATGATTCATTTATTAGGTTACCAACGTATATTACATGTTTTATTAAAGTATATCAGATAGAAGATATGAAGAAGATGATGAGAGACAAGATGTTTTATTATATTATAGATTACTCAATTCAGTTTAAAAAAGTTGTATACATAAATATTTTATTCAATATACGCGTCTAAACAAACATTAATAAAATAATTCAATTATTTTTTGAAGTATTAAAAAAATATTTTGAAATAAGAATTATGTGACTTACAGTTTCCATTGTATTTTGGAGTTCCATTGACAGTTCCATTGGTGACAACAGGCGCGACTGGGACTGGAACAGGTGACTTGATAGCATCCGGACCATGGCTGGCAGCCCACGAAGCTGCAGCTGCTGCAGCGGCTGCTGCGGCTGCGCATACACTACAATCTGTAAAAATAAACAAAGGTTTTCTTGAAATGGGTAACATTGGTAGATTAGATTTGAGAGATACATAGTTTCAATACTTTTCTGGCGTTTTTTGTGAAACGGTAGAATATTGTTTAAGCTATTTATTGTTTGTTGAAATAATTAGACTGCCAATGAACCTAGTATCAAGGTATTAAATAACTAGATATTAAATAAACAATCAAAAACAAAGGAGAAACAAAAGCAATGCTAAAAAATACTAAAGATGTCATACAAACTACTTTAACCTTTCATTATACCGTTAATTCCTATTAGTAAATTTATTATTATTAAGTGAAATTAAATGCTCTTGTAAGTAGGTACTTATTTCTTCCCTATTTCGTGTGATACCTAGTCTTGGTTTACTTGCATATTATGTTATATACACATTTTCTTTTTGATCAAAGCATTACTAAATATACTGATATGAAATATGGTATACTAACACTGATTTTAGAAATGTAATGTTTAGTAAACTTGCTTCAATTATTATGATATTGCAAATAGATAATATTCTTCTCGAAAATTTGAGAAGAATATAGAGATGTTTGTTTTCATTAAAAGCTGAATCTATTTTTTATATGTTTGAAATTAGTAACAAAAATAAAACAGCCTTGGAACAACATATCAATTGGAAATAGTTATATTCCAATTCTAGGTTCAGTTCTAGTTAGAATAATAATATAATATGCCTGACATGCCGGCTTTAAAAATTGGTACTGTTGCACTTCCATTGACATTATATTTTGATTATTTAAATTACAACACGTTAATTAGATTTATTAGTAAATCTAAAACTGATCTAATCAATCAGTTTAGGAATCAAACCACAACATATTTCCTATTCTCTAATACAAACAATTGTTATACCAAAATACAATTTTTTAGTGCAAGTAATTAATCAAATTCACCTTTTACGGAACATTATGAATTTTGGCGGCTGCTTTAGACAGAATGTATAATAATTATGATACGTCTTTACATAATGTGCTTCGAATTTCAATGACTGACTTTTTCACAAAATATAAAACGCTGTAATGATAGATTTATTTAAACTGTTCATGTACAAGTGTCTCACCCTTCATGTATGCCGCGAGTCGCCCCTCTTCAGAAAAACCTACCAAGGCGTATTACCACATACGTACTGCTATTCAAAAACATTGATACATTGTCCTTTTTATAAAGCAATACATCATACTAATAAAAAAGTATACAATAACACGGCACCTTGACACAACGACACGTAGATAATAAAAAACCCGTGAACCTGCGCTAATATTTCTTAGACCCTAAATTCCCGTGTCATCGAATATTTATTAATTTTCAATAGTACACTAAGTATAAATAGAAATATTAATGAACAAACTAGAGAAGTAACGCGTGTGGCGATTTGCGAAAGACTGCGTGGTGCGTTTTGCGTGAATTTGGGGTGACGCGCATGGTTGGGGGACGCTGCCCATTTACTACAAGTAAATACAATAGTAATTGTTCTTTATCTCATTTTTATACAGTTTCCATAATTATTATTAAGCATTATCAATCATTAAAATTGGTCCTACACCTTATTGTGACACGAATACGTAAGATTATTCTAACAGGCTATATTCGGGCTTAAGAATATTTATTATTTCTCACAAGAATTACAAAAGATTCACATAAGTAAGATACTGAATGCATATAAAATATCTGATAATTTATATTAACAAGTTTTAATGGAAATTATCAAGACCAAGGAGGTTGGTAAACCTCTATGTCATATGTAGGCAAACAAATTTAACTTGCCCATATAAGGTAGAAATGTCGAATAGATTATGAGCGTTACGAGATTATAAGATTTGCAAGAGACAGCCATAGAGATGTGCAAGCTGATTGTTTCCAATACATGTCTAGCTTCCGGGATTTTACCCAACATCTCATGGCAAATTGTATCATACGCCCATGCTCCATATTAAGTCAATCCGTTGCTTCGTTAAGACATGAATCTAGACTAACATTCGAACTAAAACGTCTCTGTGAGGTGATAAATATCTAACTTTTATTGGTACTAGAATTAAACTGTAAAACCTTGTGTAACGTTAATAATATATCAATATTGAAACTGATTGCGATTAATGTAGGGAGTGTAAAAGAGTACAATAAGACCATTTATTATTATTTTTTATCATACCGAAGATTTGTAGCTTGGGCCAATATAAAAGTTCTAAAGCCTCAAGAGTCAGCTAACGAAAAAAGGATACCTCAATTTAAAGTTATCATGTCCTCCTAATATTATAAATGCGAACGTTTATGGACGAATGAATATAGATGGATGGTTACTCTTTAACGCAAAAACTGCTAAACGAATTTGTTTAAATCTTGGCACAAAGGTAGTTCATAACCCGTCCCCTTATTCAACTAACACAACCTTCGTCGGTGTGCCGCTTCACGGAGGCCTTGGAGAGCGTATCTCTCACGTGATTAGTAGTATTAGCGTAGTAAGTGACAGAGACAGAGCATAGAGGCCACGACGAAACGTCCTCGAGTTAGTAATTTGCCTTACAGAATCGAGCCCCTGGATACATAGGAAACACACTGATGAAACGACGGAGGACAGCTAGTGTATAATAATAAACAGAAAATAAAATAACAAAATTAAAGGTATTCAACTTTAGTTTTTCTCTTATGTGTTATGACTTCTTGAAATCAGTGCTTGTAGCCCAATCCAGTCCAATCAGATGTATTTTTTTCTAATTATTATAGACAACTGGTCTAACTCGTGTAATAATTTGAGGTATAAATACCTTTTTTAGACCCGCTCTCTATAATAATTAGAATGTATACGAATCGTGAAACCTTAAAAACATGGATATGTTTTTTTATTAAGAGTTCTTGTCGCTTTATGTGTATTTTTATCAATTTAATCGCTAAAATGGTAATTACACTGGGCAGTACATGTTTGTATATTATATTATTTATATCGAAAAATATTGGTAAGTACCTTTTATCGTTATATTTCTTAGTTAGTAGGTAGTCTAGACATAGCCGATTAGCATTACCAGCATGCACTGCACCAGAATGCGATGTAATTCTCTCACCACGCCTCACTCTTAACTTTATAGAGAGATGTGTACTCGTATATGTGGATCAAAAATCCAAAATTAAAAGAGTACCTACTCTGAATTAAACTACATATGAATAATGATAACTGTAAAAGGCCAATGGTATTATCGCTGGCAACTTTTTGAATTGGAATTTAATATTAATTTTGGTTGTAAGCCATTCTGGAATTATCTATATATTTCAGATTTAATAACATTATTGGCAATAAGCCATCTTCAAAGAAGCTTTGAATTAAAGCATGCAACATTGTTACAGAATTGTAACATTGGTCTAATATATTTGAAATTATAAATGAAATTTTATTATATGGTAAGCTATCGCTTGTTGCTTTCTTTACCATACTTTATACCTACATATTATATTGAAGTACTAGATCTTCTAGAGTTTAATGATCTGATATCCTCTTGTTGAAGCATGCGTGTATTTTTTTACTGATACTGCCTTTAAACTATGATAACCTTGTTACAACAAAAGTAATTCGGTCAGAATCACCAGTGGAACCGTCTTATTTTATGTTAAAATAAGTGCACAAATATATGGAAAAATGGCTTTTTTAAAGCATATCCATAGAATTATTCGAATAGAATCTTTTGGATTTCGTAATTTTGATGTTTTCAAAGAAATATTTATAACAAAAAGGAATCTAATTTGATATCGCTGTTATATTAAATTAACATTGAAGTAATAAAAAAAATGGAGTAAAATCGTTAAATAGCACTGCTTAACTAAAATGTCGGCCATATTTGAGTGTGGGGCGCGCATGCGCACTGTGACGAGTAACTTCAAACAGCCGTGCCGGTCGCACATCTGCTGGTCAGTTCGTGGACACAATGCCACTAGTGTCACCATAAATGTACAAAAATGTTTAACCAAATTTTTGGATATACATTTTAGAAAGGAAGATATTTTCTATGACCTGCAGAAAATGGGTTGGATTGGGACTACACATACCCACGTAACACTGAGATAAAAATTATGAAGTGCACCTAAGCGTGTGGAGTATCTTTAGATGTAAGAAAGAGATTTCTAGTGGTACTTATTATTTGAGTCAGTAGAGTTTGTAAGATGTGGACCAAATTTATAAAGTATAATATATCCTGGATTATAACATTACCTATGTCCGGAATAATGTTCCCTTCAAATGATGAAAGATTTTTTGAAATAGATGTCGTGGTTTCGGAGATTACCCTGCACATACATACAAACTCATAACATTGGCACTCTCTCATTATAATATGCGGCGATTTAATTAAATGAATGATTTATAGAATTAGATAGTAAAAGATACTTTCAGTATGAGTTAAATTTTTTTGACGGGCCAGTTGGCTTGGTGGTTAATGAGCCTGACTGCCACGCTAGGTTGTGGGTTCGATTCTTACCCAGGACAAATATTTGTGTGCATGAACATGTAGTACATAGTCTGCAAAGACGGACGTAAAAAATTAAAATATGAATGAAATTTAAAAATATATATTTTAAATTCAACATAACTTCTTCCTTAACAAACATTTATGAATATTATTACTAGGTGGTAGCAATGGAGTGGGCAGTTTATTTACTCTTTTTAAAAGAAAATTTTATGGATACTAAGATTTTTAAAATATTTTTAATATTTCATTCAATATTGAATTGAAAATAAAATATGATAAATAGTTTCCACCTTTATGTTGATCCTTTATTTATCCGACTAGCTTACTTATATCAAGATGGTCACACTAGCATTACCTGACCCACCCAGAACCCCACAGCATGCGCAAAATCACACTCGGGAGGTAATGTTTTTTTTTTTCTATTTGTTACGAGATTTGTATCCAAATTTTTATTTATAGTTTTAGTGAAATACGAATATTTTACGTAAATTAAATTTATGGTGTTAGAAACATTCAACGATCACCAGATTTTACGTCCATTAACACCACAGGGTGAGATCTATTTACTTTTAATTCTTCACCAAGCGCAATAAAAAATATTTTAATTGCGTTGTGAAATAGTTCCTCCTTTTATAAATTTTAAAAGGAGATACCAATTCAAAAAAAAAACATAAAATATCTTCTTATTAGGCAACATGAATTATTTACTTTTAATATGCGTTTGGTTCAAAGGTCTCTGTTATTTTGTAAATAGGGGTGGGACATTTTTTATAAAGTAATGCGCAAAAAATGAAAAGAAGCAAAAACGTGTAGATTAGACGCGTGCAGCATCAATTCAGTGGACAATAGTAATCAATCCACGTTAATAAGGGGTGGTTGTATTCACAATGAAGATATACTTTTTTGAAAGACCGTGAATACCCAATAATGTTCAATAATTTTTGTAAGCTAGCTAGATTAATACTAGCATACTGTCCATAGATAAATCAAGGCAACTGGGTAGCTTTCACCTTCAAAACAATTAAACATTTTAATTAATGTTATTATTTGGTCTGCAAACCGACATACCAATTAACAGATTAAAAACCATTTTTAAATATGACCCATATATTGATCGGCCAATAATTCTATTATAAAACAGTAACTTCAAAAAATTACGAATACTTTCTTGCCATAATATATTTTTTTTGCGATTATTATTATTTGAAATAAAGGCAGATGTTAATTTGCAAGTGACCGTTGCCTGTCAATCAATCACAACGAGGGGCAAATCCAAAAAACTGACCCTTCGTTGACCAAATATAAAAAAACGTAGAAAAAACACACAATAGACCCAAAAAACCAATATGAGAATTGGGAATTAAGCCCCGAATCAATGAAAATACTTATTTATCAGGATTTGAGTCACGTGCCTCCCCTTAAAATTATAATTGATTTCTTTTTAATTCATATACTCCTGATTTATCTATTTTTTCTATTAATATTTACACTTTTATCACCTTTTTTAGAAAGGAATTAGTATAGGACCTAGAAGGCCCATGTACCTTTTGTTAAAAAAGATTAGGTATTTTAAATAAATCAGTAAGGAAGTCCTATTTGTTAATGCGCATGGAGTCCATATTAAAATATCCTTATATTACAAAACATAATGTATCAGTTAACCAACATAAAAAAAAAATCTACTGTGAAATTTTAGCGATACGGCTACAAAATATTACTGATAACGAGTCCTACCGCCAAATCACGTGCTAGCAAAACTCGCGATCTTTTAGCGAATCCTATAACCATAGCCTGAGCTTCAATTTTTGGTTAAACATCGTGACGATGTGGCTCACCAACCCTCTCAAGTACCTGTAGATTCTAAAAGTGACACGCGCGTCTGCTATCTTTATTTATATTTAAAGACAGTAATTGCTAGTCAAGAAAGAGAATTTGACACTAGTATATAGCGTATAATTAGTTCTGAGCTACGCACCCATACCGCCATCCTCAACATCAACCCCAATCACATTGATATTTCCAAAGAAACACCACCATATCAAGTGTCAAATGCGAATTTAATCACTTTTCATTTTAAATATTATGTATGCAAATAAGAAAATAATAATAATAATCTATATATGTATACTAATATTATAAAGAGGAAAGATTTGTATGTAAGTACGTTTGTTACTCTTTCACGCAAAAACTACAAAACGGATATGGATGAAACTTGGCACATAGATAGAGCATATCCTGGAATAACATATAGGCTACTTTTTACGCCGGGAAAATGTGATATCCCTCGGGAACGCGGGTAAAACCGCGGGGGACAGCTATTAATATATAAAGTAGAATATACATTCTTTAAATACGGTTATCCGATCCCAAAATGAGTAGAACTGCGTACTGCTTTACTATGGGAACCAAATAATTGATATACGAGTTTTTCTTTTCTTTAATACATACTTGTATAGTATAAACTGACTTGTTCATGTATCACACTATGACATGTATAAAGAATATAAGGTCTACCTGATGGTACTGTAATGTACTGATGTACTAGGGAGCCGTGGGCCCTATGACTAGTTTTTACTGCAATTCAATTGAGGCTATTTATTTCACGCAATTTGACATTGAAAATTAGAATATAAGTAGTGTAGTTACAATCCCAGTTATTAGAAACTAATTGAAGGATTAAAAGTCTTGTATATACTCGTATATAGATCCGTTTCCCTGTTTGGTCTAGTACCAGTGTATTTCATCACAGCTTCTTCCCATACGCTACGAGTATTACTGTGGATGTATAGATAGTGTATGTGCTGTGAAGAACTGACCACAATGTTAGAAAAATCGAGAATCTCTAGCCAGATTTGGTCAATCGTTCGTCCCCACTGCTTCTGCAGGACAACGCGCGACCCCTCACTGCACAACGGACGGTCTCCAAGCAACAAGAGGATTGGGAGCACTACGTTATTCACCAGACTTTGCGCTATCAGACATCTACTTGGTAAACCCTTCTTGGTAAAAAAACAAAATATTATGTTATTCATAAATTATAATTGTTCTGTAATTGACTGATGATATTAAAATTACCACATTTTAAACATACATGTTCGTACCTACTCAGTTAATGTACTTCACTTTATACACCCAGCAAAAACATTGGGCGCTTCTCTATTTTTGTACATATTATCAAAATCTGTCATGTCATCAAATATGGAGTGACGTTATTCTCGGATGCGAAGTGCTTTAAACCCAGATGCATCGAGGGGGCGGTTGCACCCTACACAAAAGTGTAATTTTTTTCCCTAGTTTCAAAGCAAGCTCAATCATTCACGTCAACCGTTTACATACGCGCAAAATAAGCGCTCTCTTGTTGAATACGCGAATTAGAATTTGACAAACTTCTGACATGTTTAAGTCACGATGAGTTTGGTTATTGGCAGCATCAGTTCGTATATTTGATTAACAAACTTAGGGCGTTTGCCAATGAGAGGTATTATTGTATTGTCCTGTAGAGTAAACAAATTGTTTGCGCTTCATCGTTGATGTTTCAAAAGCGTAAAATATTTTGTTTTGTGTAAACTTGATGAAGAGGAACCAAAAATACTTATATCGATTAAATCTTCATGTATCAATTTATACGACATATTTCAGGAAATCGTTGTCAAATTCAAAAAGTACAAATTTGTTACGCGGATTCTGTCCAAGTGTTACTAGATATTGTGCTTTTAGTATTGATGGGCGTGTGTAGTTTGGGTAACATTAAGGTTTTATGATGCAAGTAAATTTATATATTTTGCAAAAAAGGAAATCATATTTATGTCTAAGAGCGAAAAAAATTATTCAATGGTCAAAATATCACCCTTATTAAGAGTTGTAGAGTTCGTATGAGATCTAAGAAGTATCAGTAAACAATATGGCGTGCCTGTCTCCTAAGTATAGACGACTTTCATGCATTATTTAATATGCTCTTGTCTTTACTCAGGTACCTTTTCAGAATTGAAGAGGCGTCACATTAATCTGTATATTTTTTGTGACACAATAATTATATCATAGGTAAATGATATTGTTTAGATTAAATTGCTTTGTTGATATTTCTGTGTCACGTTGTGTTATAAAATATTGAACAAATTGGCATTTTAACGCTGTTTGGTTAAAATTTCGCTAAAAGGATATTTTATTATTAGCGTATGAACAGGGTGAGGACCCTCGTAGGGTTCAAGCGCTGCCATTGGTTGTATGGCGAAGGGACGCTGCGCGCAACGTTGAGGGTCGACCGCGGAATCGCGCAGCCAATCAATTCGCTCATTTTTTAAATAAAGAACAAAAATAATAAAAAACGATCGCATTTTTTGCGTTCCACCCATCCATATTAGCACCTATATACCTTATAATGTAGCAGTAAGTATGTGTAGTAGGTCATTGTTGATTTTAAATAATAATTACGAAAATTTTCATGATCATGACACAAACACATTTACCTAGTTTACTAATAAATAGCTGCGTCAAAAAGAGCAGGTACGGCAAGGTTCGCACTGAAAAACAATTTTTCGTCCTAAAAATTCTGGTTTCTATGAACATGGACATAATTCGTATTTTGGTTTCTTTAGTGTCTAGAAAATGGTCGTTACTCCTTTACGTGGACCACACTGCAAATTCCTTGAAAATATATTTAAAGTTCTACAAGTCTATTTATTTAGCACCATTTATCGAATAGGTCAACTATTCTATCTGCATCTTTGCCAGCAATGTTGCGATTTATCAATGCTTCTTGTAAAAGTCAGCTGGATGGGAGGCAACAAACTCCTCATAATCCTTTTGTACGGAAATTCTTTCCTACGAAGTTGTAAAAATTCTAAAAAAGGAGAAGTCTGTGGTCTGGTGAATACGGTGGATGACGGAGAACTTCCAGCCTCAGCTCTAGTAGCTTGGAGTCCATCGTACAGAAGTCGCGGGAACGAGCGATTAACCAAAGTTGGTAAGAGATTTGCAGCTACTCCATCATTGCGTTTAGTATATATCCCGAACCGCATTTTTTTGCATACTATAACAAGCATCATAGTAAAATGAAACTTTAATTTGTCTGTGGTAATATTAGCATTGTTAACTATAATTAGCTTCTTAGGACCTGCAGTGGAAGGATTTCCTTTACACTAAGCGTTGTCTGGCACGTACTTAATCGTTTCCAAAGTATAGATAATCAGAAGAAATTTTACAAACGGTCGCAATCAATTTAAGCATGTCCTAATAGTTTAGGTATGTTTCGCACATTCGGATATCTAAGAACAAGTGTAATAGATTTCTTTAATTCATCCCCTGTAAGGAGTTATAATATGTTACATCTTTAGATGGAACACCACTTCTAGTTCTATTACGGTGTTTTTTTTTTGTATAGCCGTTAATAGAAAACACCTGCCTTCCAAATATGTCATAAAGATGAATGGTGCCAATAGTCACCGGGTAAATAGTTGTGACTAATGATGACGACATTATAAGGGGTCCGATTTTGCCAATTGTCTATGGAATATACTCAAAACTAAACAATGATATAAGATAGATATATATATCCCAAGACATTCATCACACATGGTTACCTGATCCCAAGTTAAGCAGAGTGTACTGCTTGTAGTATGGCTACCAGGTAACTGATATACTACATATACTACTTTGTAAATACATACTTATATATAATAGATATTTACACCCAGACACAGAACAAACAGACATGTTCAGCACACAAATGTTTGTCCTGGGTAGGAATCGAACCCGCGACCTTCGGTTTGGCAGTCAGGGTCTCTCACCACCAAGCCAACTGGCCCGTCAACTTAAAAAATTACTTTGTTTTTAAATTGAATGTGTAAATAAACCAAATATACTTCTTTTTATTATATCTAAATACATTCTGATATTAACAGGCAAAAGAGACAAATTCAGTCAGTCAAAGTTTGGGCATGGTGGGAATCGAACCCATGACCTGTGGAGCCAGCAGTGGCGTAGCTACCGAATGCGGTAACGAGGCAGTTTGGTTATCTAGCTACGCCACTCGGAGCCAGTAAGGGTATTTAAGCACCAAATCAAACGGCATGTCAAATTAGTTGTAAGTAACACAAAAATAATTTGTTTTAAACTAAGTGTAATTGTTATAGTAAACCTTTGATAACATTCAGTAACTTCCTTTAATAAATAGTCAACTCAAACCTTTTTCTTATCCTTTATTTACTTGACTACTATGAATTGACCCATATCTTTCAAAAAGGATATAAATACGATTTTTGTGAATAGCCTATTTTACTTTGAGTAAGACCGCCAATTATTTATATATAAAATAAAATAAAAATAAAAATGCGTTTATTTCATCTCCACAAATTACAACACTAGGGATACAAACATTGAGCAGAGTTTTACAATTGATAGGTCTAGGTAGTAGGTACTTATTTTTAGCATTTATGAAAACCATGACAGATTTGATCTGTAATTTGTGGGAGATCTGGAGTCTAAACTAAGCCTAGGCCTGTTATATGTTTACTTAGTGGTTTTTATTTCATTCTTTTTTATTGAATCCAAATAAATCATACCAGTATAAAAAATTGTATGCTGGGTATTCTATTGATATTCGTCTAAAACCGCTTGCTAATTCGACACGAATAATTAATTCAATCAATTATTTCTTCAAGTTAGAAACCTCTTATTACTACTATACAACTAACAATAAGTTAATCGTAAAACGACATCTAACGGATAGGAAGTAAAACCGTACAACACTAGGTGGCCATATTATGATGGTTCTTGTTGCACGCTCACGAATATCCCGTGCGGTTAGTCTAAATAATTTCGCAGAAACGTACTAGATGGCGTTACACTTGCTTACGTACAGAAACTTCATATTTGCAAGTAATCATTATATATATATTGTTTTACAATAATGCCTTATAAATAATTTGAGATGGTAATTACATATACATTGTTATAATAATACGTAATTTAGGTAATTATTACATGCTTGTATTTATTAATAAAGAAATTGTCTAATATAATTCCATTAACAACTTCCCAAGTAAATTTATTGTGCTTTGAAAAATCGATAAAGGTTTGCTATAACTTTATTTACTGTATTGCCTGATATAAATATTAATATGTTTTTATCATATAAACATAACAAACACTTTCACAATGTTAAAAATCGTATGTAATATTTAGTAAACAGTTACTGTAAATCTCTTCTCCTAGTGCAGCATAGCGGGAATTATCCACAAAGCACTTATAGTATAATGATGCGGGTAACGGGCCCGGGTCGGTTGTGATTTACCAAGATTATCCCGGCAGGCTCTGAGGGCGAGGGCCGGCTAACGGTACCGCGTGTTTCGATTTCGTAGAGCATTTCTCCGCGCGGTCCCGTTACTCGGCCGAAAGTACTTTTGTTGCTTGCGCGCACCGCGCTCGCTCTGCTCGCGACGACCGATCGCTCGAGTTCACTGTATTGAGAACATCGTGCTTGTTTAGTCGCCATTATGACTTCTCTCAAAACAAAAGCACGCCTTTTAAAATAAAAATGGCGTTACGTGAATAATGTATTCAGTTATTCACTTACAGTTATGTCTTTGAAAATGACCCGCAACATATTATGAGCCTATGTTAAGATTTTTTTTTATCTTACATCGAAAAGGGATAAATTACATAAAAAATTTAAAAGAAGTAAATACTTTTATAAGAAGTCGATAAAATTTTGTGGCCAGTTGTGTAAGCGAATGGCCTTGCGAGCGGTGTGGGTCGATGACTGCAGCGTTGACTGCGGATGATGTTTACTTTATCGACGGAGTGAGCGTAACCGAAACGAAAGTTCGGACACAAAACTTTATGCCCAAAATATTGAGAGCGCAACTTTAAATCAACTCTTATTGAATGGCTACGAACGACCGCGACGTAGCACCATGATTCTACGAACTACCGCGTAGTTAATGAAACACTACATAGTTTTATTATTAGCAATTAATAAATTATCAAGTTAGCCATTGAATTCCAAGAACCCACACTGTTTCAATTGTATGATAAAGTACATCCGCATTTTTCCAGAAATATTTTAAGATCCCAACTATCCACATAAATAAATCCCACCAATTAAGAAATAATTTGCTTAGGAATTGCGTGGATACTGAATCATACATAGATACAACACAGATTTAGATGGGCATGTTGGTAAATTATTCACGCATCATCATCATTCTGAGAGAACCTCTGATTCCTTCAGCAATGTAGACTAAACGGTGTTTCATAGAAACGTTTTTGCAGAAAAAAAGTTATAAAGTATAAACCACATTAGCGATCAATGCAATCATACGAATATAATTTTCATAGGTATTAACTACGTAAAAAGAGTTCACCAATAAGTTGAAGGCCACTACGACTCAGTGAAGAACCCTTCAATAAAAACTGCCAATTTTTTATCGGAGCATAGATAGGAATATTCCATGGATAGTTAGTCAGTTGACACATAGCGTCGTGGCACAGCGGCACAGCGTTGGCGCGGTGTGGTGGCGGCGTGGTGATGGCGGATGGCGGATGGCGGGGAGGTTGCGCGGGTGACGTAATCCATGCGGTTCGATACTCTCGAAAGGCTGCGGGGTCGACGCCCGCTAGACGCGGAACCGCAGCCTACACGACTGCTCAATTAAACATTCCACATTTACATTTTACATACAATATACAGCATTATCTTATTTATATTCTTATGAAAATAATATTCAAGAACCAGGTATATAAGTGATAAGAAGCTGATAGACTTTCTTTATTTTCCAAGATAAAGAGCTCACGAGTCGTATGTTTAACATTCTAATTAATATATAAGTAACTAACTAGTTACTTTGTGTTGTATAAGTACTTAATTAAATAATTATGAAGCCATTAAGAACATGATTTAAAAAAAAAAATTATAAATTACACAAAGATTTTCAAAAAAATATTCAGTCTTCAAACTAAACGCATAATGACAACTGGCGAACAAAAAGCGTTCGGCGAAAATTTGGCACACAGAGGTTATAGGCCTATAATACGACATGAAGTTCCTCTTAGGAAACATAATATACAATAGAGTTACGGTCGGAAACAGTTAAACATGTGCTCTAGATCAAAGACAAAAGAATCAGCAGAATGTATAGCGTTATACAAATCGACACGTCCGTCATAAGTGTAGATTAAGTGTAGCAACGTTCGTGAAAAGTAAATAAGGTAAGTGCAATAATGAGTCCAAGTGAGAGGCGATCGAGAAGGGCCGCCGAGAGCGAGTTACACAAGAAGGGTTACAAAACTATGGCAATGAACCCGAGTGAACCTGAACCTTGCGAACCGCTAGCCGCCGATGGCGACAGATGTCGTCAACCTGCACTTATTTGCAGGCGAATAAACCTTATACAATATTACAATATTATATTGCTGAAACACTTTATCACGTGAAAATGATGATTTGGACACAAAAATAGCTTAAATCTTTAGGTGTAAGTTTATTCATCAGCAGAGAAATATTGAATTCAACCTAAAACTAGAGAAAAATCATCATCATCTACATTTTTGTCAACAGTAACCAACAATTCAAATGAGTCATTAAACTTGTAAATTTGCCTCATCGAAATTGTTTACTTCATTTATTAACAATTGTTTTATTTTAAATGGTTTTGTTTATGGTTAGTATTCTTTTTAGTTTTGAAAAGAATGAAGTAAAGTAGCTGTTACCCGCAGCATTATATGTATAGAATTAAAGTTGATAGTAGATATAATAATAAGCTATATCCATACCTAGTTTTATTAGAATCCATGTATCTTTAGAAGTATTCTAAATTTGTTGTTTGAAAGTTGCAATTAGAGATTTTCCTATAAATTGCTATGTGAAATATATATTTTCATACTGATAATTTTCAGGCTTATTCCAGATCACACATCGCTTTAACCTCCTTAATAATTTCAATAAAGAAAATAATACTTATTAATATCAAAAATGGCATCTCTATAATAATTGCATACCCCTGACTCTCGTGTTGCAGGCGGCTAAGCGTCGGGCGCGGAAATGTTACCTGCAGGCTGCAGCGCGTCTCGGCCGCGCGGTCACCGAGCGGTGCAATGCGGAAACTAAACTTTTTGCACAACTACACTACACGCAGGGTTATCATATGGAATCAATCGATAAGCTTTACTTTCTTTTTGCAGTTCAACTTCTAAAATAGCTCTAATAGCAATAAAAATACATAAAACTGAAAATCATTACCGTTTTATACGAATGCCAAGAATACCATAAAGGTTGATAATCTTAGGGGAAAATTGATGCGTGTGGCAACCCTACCTTCACTTCACCATAATCGCGCTGTGATGCTACTAAAATCATTACTGCACGAGTTATTAGCTCATATGAAAAAGCAACAACTGATAAAATTATAATTATAATGAGACTGAATGCTACTTGATTTTAAATATGAGAATAATTATTGATATCAACAACTGTTGAATAGATTGTTTTAATAGAATTATGGTAACTTGCCTTTTCTCATACTAAAACTTATTTTAATAGCTTGTGACACTGATGTTGGTTAAAAGAAATGTGTAGGTTTTTTGTATAAGTACAATTTTTGACGATATTCTCTACATAGTATAAAACAAAGTCTTCCCGCTGTCTGTCTGTTATGTATGCTTAGATCTTTAATACTACGCAACGGATTTTGATGCGGTTTTTTTTAATAAATAGTGATTCAAGTGGAAGGTCTATATGTATGATTATATCCCTCAGAAACTCGGGTGGAATGGCCGGGTACAGCTAGTTCTTTTATATCATCTTTTCATAGTTCAGAATGATTGGATTATGTTGAAAATATAATATAAATATCTGATATTTCCATTTTAAAATTATTTCATTTATTACAAATTGATAATAACAACCAGATGCACATAATTGTTTTAAATTTGAACTACAACTTGATAAGTAAACACAAGCGGAGTAAATAAAAATGCTTTCGATACAAACGACATCAACGAGCTCATAGCACGGCATGCCCTGCGCTTGATTGTCATTGGCATAATACAAAATGTTTTTTAATAAAAATATATATTTTTCGCTTATCATACTACAATAATTAATTTCGATAATGATATTATGTCTACAATATAATAATCAGCTCGAGTTATGAATAACTAGCACTCCCTCGCGATTTCACCCGCTTTTCCGAACGCTGCCATTTTCCAGGATAAAAAATGTGTTAATCAAAGTTATAAACTATTGTTATGCCAAGTTTAATCAAAATTCGTTTAGCCCTTTTATGGTGAAAGTGTAACAAACATCTATAAACATCCATACCTACATTCAACTTTAGAATGATTCGAATTTATTTTTGTTTAATCGGAAATGCACAAATCTTAGAAATAAAAATAATATACAATTATAATACACAAACAAAGAGCCAATTATAGGTATTTACATACATTAATATGTAGTATGCATAACATTAGTAAGATTTTCAAAACAAGCCGTATAGATACTAATAGGTACTTAATCCATCATGAACAAATATATAAGTTATGATTTTTGTAGTATTCAGTCAGGGGTGCGATTCTGTAAGGAAAATGACACTAACTCGAGGATGTTTCGTCGCGGTCTCTATGCTCTATGTCTGTCGCTTACTACGCTAATACGTGAGAGGTAAGCTCTCCGAGGCCTCCGTAAAGCGGCTCGCCGAGGAAGTTTGCATTAGCTGAATAAAGGGGTGTTTGGTAAGTTTGAATCAGTTCAGCGAATTAAATATTAATTTATATATTGGTGAACAAAACGGAATGTTAACTACATCTAGAGAATAAAAAGTCTTAATAGAACCAATACGTACTAAGAACACATTTTTAATGTGCTGAATTCCGATATGTCCCTTATCAAGACTAAACTATTCTTGTTATCTTTCACGATAGCGATTATCTAAGAACTGACTGTAGGAATTAAATGTAGATATTAAAAATTATTGCTATTAAATTTTAACACATACCTACATTTTTTTAGGACACAGTATTTATAGGTATTGAAATGAAATTATAATAATTCAAATAGGCCTTGACAAGCACTTATGAATAATTTAACTCCAATTCCGGTTCTGAAGGTTGCCTTTATGAAGAAATGCTGGCATTAAACCTAGCAATTACCAACTTTTCAAGATGAACTTATTTTCTAATGTATAATAAAATATTATTGTCGGATATTTTTATTTGTGTTCTTTTTGTATATGTGTTCTTTTTGTATGTGTGTTCTCTTTGTATGTGTATTCGTTCCGCCTTTATAAAAGGATATGAAATAAAGAGGCAATGTAACTTAAATGGCTTTAATTATGTGTCATGTGGCATTACAGAGATTGCACGTTCGCAAACTGGTGGATTCCCGCCAAATGCGGACGTCTCGAGGTCAATAAACCCAACTCGACACTCACATGCTCGATAAAAGTAAAAACTCATGCTCTCTGCGTTACCACTTTTATTACAAAATATTCACATCGCATTCAATATACTCGTATATTTGAACAGGTGATGGCTGTTAGAATCAATGACCAGATAATTAAATACTTAAAAATATAGCTATTTATAATCTTCACCTTTTAATTTACATTATAAATACAAAAAAATTGTGACCTTTTGAAATCTCAACGATGGCGCAACCAATTGTGGTGAAATTTTATGAATACAAAGCTGAAGGGGATATCGTTTGCATTTTATCTCAGGGAAACCTTAAATCTTTCGAGAACGAGGGTGAAACAGAAGTGCTATTTACACGCTTTTTTTTATAAACCACACAGTGCTTGACCTTGCTTTTCTCTGATTCTTTTATGTCAACTACTCAACAAGTTCTAGGTTCAGCCTTTTTTATACTTTCACGCCTTATATTATTTTCCCTTCTACCTTCTAATACGCAATATAATAATGCTAAATTAAGTAATTATTAAATATTTATAAAAAAAACTTTTATTTCATAAATTAAACGCATAAATAGGAAGTAGTATTACATGCCTACTCATTACATTAAACTTTAGCCTAAATAATACCGTAAAATAATTTATTTATATCTCTCAGTCGATACCCAGTTTACTAATGATAGAAAGAAATGTAGGTGGTTACTGTTACTTCTGTAATGTAAAACAATTAAAATCTTAGATTGTTGCTAGCAGTTCAGTGTTATATAAGAACAAGGTAGGAAATTTAATGCGAAAAAGTGAGTTTTCATTTCATTACCAAAAATAAAAAAGTTTACAATGTCTATTACAGAGTGAGCGTAGATGAAAAGTGAATCAACCTGACGTTTGGTTGCGCGGCCACTTGCGTTCGTTGACCTCACAAATTTTCGTTTCGTTGGTTGCGTCGATGTGTGCGTGAGTCCCCCTCCACCCCTGCCCCACTCCTACCATTGCCCCCCATTCCGCCAACTTAGATCACGACTAAGTACTCAGCACGCCATTGTTCAAACATATCGACAAAAAGCTTATATTGTCCAAACATTTGTGGGTATATCAAAAGGTTGTTAACAGATGATTGACGCATCTTTACATTTCGCAATAATATGATTTAAAAAAAAATACGTGAGGAAGTTATGTTATTAAAACCCTTTCATTGTTATGAAATACCGTGAAATTATAACAAAAGATGTTGTGCCTGTATTTTTTACGTTACTGAAACTACCGGATATATAAGTGCAAAAACTTAAAAAAGCACTTTAGCTAAACTCATAAAAATGATTTTTATTTGTGGGTATAATATTACAATTTTTTACTAAAATAAATTTCATCCGAAGTTAATATTTTCTCACTAACGTTAGATAAAAAGCTTTGTTGATTCAAATGGAATGATGTTGTCGCATCTAGGCCTTGTCAATGACCTCTATTTCGCCACTGCGAGCATTACAAAATGCGAGAGGCCGATTCGCGTCACGGCTCTTTAAATCGCCCACTCACAAAATTATGGAGCTCAGTTGAAAATGTAATCATTACCAACTAATGAGCTAATACTTTTGACAAATCAATTCCTTCACATAACTACAATACAACCTTTATATTTTTATTTAAAACTAGTATCGGCCCCGCGGTTTTATCCGCGTTCCCGAAAGATTTTTATAATCTCGCCATAAAATGTATTCTATTTGTTATTTCTAAAATATTGTATCTGTGTGCCAAATACTAACTTACAAAATTGTAAAAGCGGTAATTTATGATTGTGCCTCGATAATAACAGTCGTCACTTATATTTTGACATTTATTTTGATACCACGAATTCCCATTTTGAAAAATATTAATGATTTCCCATTTTCCAAATTCCTTCGCCTATCCTGCCACTCTCAGTTTACTCGGAGAGTTTTTGCAGTTTATAAATGAACCTTTGGCGGTAGGTGTTTTATATGAACAGCCATGTATATTAAAATTACGAAAATGGTATTCAAAAAATATTTAACCTAAATCTAGAACTAAAACAATAAGACAGAAACTTTGGACAAAATACTTTGGTACATTTAAAAGATAAACTCTAACGTTAGAGTTTATAGAGTAGGTAATGAAGTCAAGTGTTGTGTCAAGTTGAAAAATATAAAAGCGAGTTACAAATAAAACTTCATTCAACGAGAATTGATTTGACCATGATTCTGTACATGCATTTTAAGATAACCCCAAAATTCCTTTTTAGTTCATAGCCCTTTTATAACTTTGTATAGTATCATTGTAAAATGTTATTTAATTCAAACAAATTTTCTACAGTCTGTAAATTTTAAATTGTTTGGTTTAATCGATATTATTACCTAACTAGCCTAGAACGGAACTGCTTCTTTATTGCAGCTGCCGTCTGCAGCAACGCCAGACTACACCGATCGCTGCTATTGCGAGTATTGCGACAGATTTTCATACAATATAGGATTATATTGTGTATAAGATGAAAATCTGTCCGTAAATACTTAATCTTATCAATATCATTTAGGTACTTAGGGTTTTTACTTATTTACGCGTTTAATTCAGTGTTCTTTCATGAGTCTTCAAATCTTGGCTACAATCGCCACAATCAAAATACCCTCCATCAAAAAACTTAAGATAAAGACGTTGGGTACAACCAACGCCTTTATCTTAAGTTTTCATTGGAAATTTAGTGATGCCACGAATATTCGGTATTCAGCCTATTCGGCCGAATATTGAATACCATCATATTATTATTATTATACCATTACAATCATGAAAAAAGGGCACATATATTATTCATAAATCAATATTTTTTAACAACAAAACATTACAATTTTTACTTAAAATTGATCAGAGGAAAGTAGAGTAAATATTTTTTTTTACATTATTATAGCAATAGATTGCGATTATTCTAATAAAGTTTACCCACTTTTAAAAATAGTCCGTATATGCACTGCTACCGAGTGATGATACATACATATTTGCGAATTTTGACAGTTTTGGATTATGTGTTCGTTAGCCAACCACCACTTGTAAAGGGCCTGCTGTCCGATCTCTGCGTCGAATATTCGGCACTTCAGCCCAGAGCATGGCCAGATATTTAGTATTCAGCAAAATCAGTATTCATGGCATCTCTAAGATATGTACCATCTTATACTAAGCTTCCTAACCTATGCAATTTTGTATAGCCTTTATATTTTTAAATGAATATAGGAACCTTTTCAGATATGATACCTGTTATGGTATCATTTGAATGTCGTAAAAAAGTCGAAGGTTCAAATCTGACCATGAGTTTTGGGACATCTACTGGGATACTTAGTACTTACTTAGTAGTAATAGTACCCAGCTGGCTAACTCTTCAGACTACCCTCGAGATAAAAACCTTTCCCCAAGCATCTATCGGGGTATTTCAACAGCTGCACTTGTTTTATATGATAACCTTCTTTGGTTTCTTCAATACAAACCACACTGAAATTCTGGCTTAAGTTTTCATTTAAAAAAAAACATTCCAATGAAATTAAGTTTGTTTATACGCAGTCACATGAAATCTTCGTGTAGATCTTAATTATTTCTTCATCAAGTAATCTGTTGTTAGCTGAGGTAGGCGTAGTCCAGTTGCGATCACGCAAAATGATCGATCAGTTAAGTTGTGGCTGCAGCTTATATACCTATTAATATTGACAGTTAAAAGATACGGTTAGTAAGCCATTGAATATGAATTTGTGCCTGATGCTCTTTTAGAAATAAGTATATAGCATTTATCTATAGTTCTAGTTATAATTAGAAACCAGAATAATTTGTTTCACCTGCCATAGCAGACTCGTCTCAGCTTTTAAATCAATTTCTGCTTGTACATAAAAGTATCAAATGACAGCATTGAAAGTTTAATCGTTTAAAATACTGAGTATCATTTTTATTGAGATACTTATCAGAAATCCACAAGTGTCACTCTATATCACCAACGTTATATTATATCTCTGCATAATATTATCTATTATGTGACTCATATTTTTGGCCAAACAATATCTCGGTGCAATTAATTGTTAATATCGAACAACGGTAAGACGACAATATATTTAAACGTTGCTATTAAAGACAGCCGTCAGATGGCGAAGATAAAGTCATGGTGACGGATTGATAGAATGACAATTTGGTGAGTAGGCCAGGTATCGCAGAAGACACTGGTCGCGGTTCACCATGGTTCAACGTGACACTTTCAGACGTCATAAACAACTTTCCTACAAGCAATGCGCGCTGCGGCCGACGACAGCGCCGCCCGTCGCGCGCGGCGGCCACGAGAATTATTGTGCGCCACTTTTCTAGAAAAATAATTAATTTATACAACGTCTATAACTTTTCTTTGCGTTGCAGCGCAGACTCAATGCTACTTGCTATCTGCTCAAAATTTTTGCATAACTATCTATTTTTTATGTTGAAAAAATCACAAATTTATAGGATACTTTTGAAAATTAATAGTAGTATTTACGACTACGAAGTACGACTTATATTAAGTTTGTTGATTTGTACCATAAACAACAATTCTGTATAGGAAGCCATCAGCGCCTCTAGCTAGCCCCTAGCCTCTATTTTCTCGCACACAAAATGTAAGGTAAGCATTCTTCATAATATGTGCTTGCAACGTGCATCTGTATATTATGACCAAGGAATAATCGAGAAACCTATATCATACCTATTATCAAAAATCTATAAATGCTTCCCTGCTTCGGCTGTAGATATCCACTTACGTTAAACAGAGAAGAGCCCTTAGCGATAATGAATTAACTGACCAATAAAAACTATGCTTAACTTCCATTTGGAATATTTTCTATTCTCAACACTTGGTCACATTTTTTGTTTTATTATAGAAATTATCAATCCTTACAACCCAACTCTGAGGCATCCCATAATCTCCAAACATTGTCGTCGTCATTCAAAATTGATACCAATAACGATAAAATTATAGTATTATTTCCATCTAAAGTTATGCATTTCTATATTATATCATATCTACTTGGGAATACAAATTAGTAACATTTGATTATATTCTAATAAGATATGTGAAATATAAGTTTAAGGGTCCCGTTGGGTTCTGATAAACGTCCAAAGAGGAACCATTATAATTTGGATCTGTCCGCCATAGTACAGTTTGCATTTTTACTTATACTACCAGCACGCTATGATGGCCGTTTTGACGTTTCAGAATGTCATAAGAAAAGAAACTGTATTGCTTTGGAATAAGGTTGATTTCCATCATCATACAATTAGCTGTTGGATCAATAGATGCACCTTATGTCTCAAGGAATTAAGGTTATTTTATTTTGTCATTTTTAAACGTCAAAACCGTCATCATAGCGTGCCCCAAGTTTAGGGGCGATTAGCGCAATTATACGTAAAACTTGGAAACTGCATAGTTTCTATGAACCACGTCACAATAATGATATTGAATAACGAATCAGCTATTATTTGTGTTAGAACACCAGACATATAACTAAGGGCTGAAAATCAAAGTCTAGCGTACAATGTACTTAGATGTAACACAGATTTAGACGAGATAGAGGTTTTCTATTTATTTAAATCAACAACTTGTGAGATATTCGCTACTAAAATCGTAAAAACTGTTTAGCTTCTCAAACATTTCAACTTTGGAGGGTAAAGGTCTGTAAAAATCAAGTAAAGTGAAATACAAAAACACTTTCAACGAACAGTGGTTTGAACAAAATACGTTAATATCAGCATTTTCTTACTGTAAATACTGCGGAAAATATTATAATAAATGATAAAACCAATGTCTATTGCCTTTAAATTTTATATTGCTAAATAGAACATAAGACAACACCATAGCCAGACAAGCACTTGCCCGGTTATTTCTTTAGTAACCACTGGCAGATACCCTATCGTAGTGATATTTTTAAAATTTACTACTCCATAATAAACTGAGTAGGTGTTACGTAAATTAAATGAATACTTAATAATTCACCATGAGACCCGGTGTTAGTAAGAAATATGAGTGAAAGAAGTCCCTGCGCAAGTTTCATTTCATCTTGGACTGCCGATTCTAATTACGCTTCTATAAGTTTGTAAAGTTGTTTTTTATATTGAATTCTAATAAGGATTGCTTTTGACCAAAATCTCACCATGCTTGGTAAGTAGGTATGGCAGTAGGTGATAAAGATACAAAGCGTAGAATTTAGCTCTAAGTTCTGCCATTGGAACACACCGACAAGTGGTTGACGACAGATTTTCAGCTAGACGGTAGCAGCCAGCCAGACGGGAACTTCGAAGGACCCTTCCGTACCCTGCTATGGTTTCCTCACGATGTTTTCTTCATCGAGCTCATTATAGGAATTGAACCTACGACTCTCATTGTAACCGACGTCCCTACCAACTGACCAATTATCGATTATTCTTTAACAAAGAAATGGTATCAAGCATATATATTTTTTATTAAAGTTATAGTGCTTAACGTTTAAATATCATAGGGCTCGAATCATTGAACATCGCAATCTGTCATCTATTTAAATAAAAAAATTATAAACGTTAGTAAGCGAATCACTTGGGAAAGCCTGGACCGTCATGGCAATATATTTATTAACTGTTCGTAAAAAATTTAAAGTTTCTGGAAGAATTAGGAAATTTTGGAAACATAAACGTATTTTTTTCTATAGATTTTCGTTTCGCACAATCACCTCGTAAATCCTTTATTTTCCCAATTACCCTGTATGCCTTTATTAAAGAATTTTTATCAATTCCAATCTTTTTTAATTCCTTTTTTGATATTGTTGATAGTTTTTTGTATCAACTCTTTTTCTGCACGATTATTTTTAAATTTTATCTGACATCTGATCGTAAAATTGCGCCAGGTGGCTTGTGGGTTAGAGTTACCCTGACTGCCACGCTTAGGTTCGATTCCCATCCAAGACAAACATAATCAAACATTTGTGTGCCAGAATTTTTTTATAAGTATGTATTTAGAAAAAAAAGGTAATAGAAATATATAGTAAATCAGCAATCTGGTTTCCAGTTTAGTACAAGCTCTGCTTAGTTTTGGACCAGATGGTCGTATTATATGAATGTCCCAGGATAATGTATTTAAATTGCGAATATAGTAATAGTAAGCCAATCGATCACATAGTTACGCAAAATGAGAACAAATAGAGCTAGTTATCCAAATACATAACTTTTAATGGAAAAAAGGTTTTAATAAAAAAAATTGATAATTAATTCAGTTGTTTTTTACCTAAAATTTTGAAACAGTCATATTCGCGCATATAATGGTGTACTGCGGATAGAGTTCATCTGGGAAGTACAATTTTTCCATCAGGGTAATTCTGAATAATACATTTAGAAGTATATATATAAGACATAGTCTTATTTTTATCCAGATAACCTAGGAGCAAAACAAGTTAAATATCTATACTAATATTATAAAGCTGAAGAGTGTGTTTGTTTGTTTGAACGTAATCTCAGCTGGTCCGATTTGAAAAATTATTTCAGTGTTGGATAGTGCATTTATCGAGGAAGGCTATAGGCTATATAACATCACGCTATAACCAATAGGAGCGGAGCAGGAATGAAAAATATGGCAAAGACAGGGTAAAATGTTCCTTTTGAGAGGTTTGCGCGCGTTTAACAATTCGCGGATTACAGACTTCCGGAACGCGGGTGAAACCGCGAGGGACAGCTAGTAAACGAAGTAACATAGAATTAACACAGTTACAACATAGAACTATAAGTGCAGTTTGTTCAGGAAGCCAGTGCGTTACGTAATACGGATCGTACATAAAGAGGTCATCGGCTCGCTCTCGCTCGATTCCATCTTACGGCGAGAATGGAAAAGGAATATTACCATTTCTAACCATGTGACAAAGTCTATCATTTAAATTGTAAATCTAGTATTGAGTTAGTATGACTCAGTTTGTTTTTGAGACTTTTATAGTGTACATTTTATTTATTTTATATAAGTACTTAATTGTTAGATTTAATTAAATTATGAATGTTTTTGTGGTAATAAAATGTTTTTTTCAATGATTCTCTCTCTATGTGACAATTATTAGAATCAGATATCATTAAGTAGAGTAATCGAACTGCAAAACCGATTCACTGTTCTTGCAACAATTTCCACAACACATAAAAGCGGCGATGTGCGAACTGGACTCGCACACTTTGCAAGGGTTCTGTAACACCGCACAATATTAAACATACACTTTTATATGGAGGTCCCCATATTTTTTTTCTTTTATTATTTGTTATTAGAGGGCTAGCAGTTCACCTTGTAGAAAAATCAGTACGTCACTGTGGCGGATAGACAGACGAACGGGGTAGTAATAGAGTCCCGTTAGAACTACATACCTTTTGGGTACGGATCCCTAAAAATAGGCTACAGAGGAACCGATTCCACCATTCTCAGACATACAACGCGCTAGAGGAGAATTTTTAGGACCTCATTGGATAAAGGATAAATATTAGGGCAAGGAACTATACCTTAAATAACTTGCTTCAATAATTCAGAACGAGTTAAAGTGTCATTACCATCAGATCAGATCAGGTGTGGACTGATAGAAATACCAATAGTGGCTAACAGAAGGTAGGCTCTAATAAATGTAATGGTAAACGCTATAATACTTATCTACACTTACACTTAAGCACTGCTTGAAAACCTAAACTCAACATACACGCCTCTAAAGAGTTACAATCATAAACACATTTTGATTGCAGAGAGAGAGCTACAAAGCCGGAAAAATAAACGTATTGAAGAGTTCTTTTTTATCCCGATAACTCCACCATCTCACTACACAGGGCAGGAAATTTGCTTGCAATTTATTCACTTATAACAGGGCTTTGCCAGCTGATCTATTTCCGATGGAAATGCTAGGGCTCACTTACCTAATGCCGTTAACAAACTAAGGCTACTTCTAAACATCACTTTATCATTAAATATATAGGTACTTTTTATTTACTTAAATCTTCTCCCAAACTGCAAAGTTTCAATGAATTATCGGATGCAAATGCCTATCACAATGCCAATAAATGGAGAGAATTAAATTTGGACACACATTCAACTCGAACCAGGCTTAATTTAGGTAGATTGTTGGAGGCTGTCAAGCATTATATATTTTTAAGCGTTATGTTACCCCAAAACGCTATGTTATGTTAGTTTTATTTGAATACGCGTACATACTTACATACGTACATATTTCGAAAATTTCATAAAATTCGCTCCAAATGTTTGTCATATTATTCTCTAAATATTTTCGAATTTACCATTTATCCGATAAACACAATTTGGTTAAAAACCTTCTATATAAAATATTCTTTGATTGTGTTAACTAAATTTGCGGTAATCCTCAGATTTAAGTCATTTCCATACGATCAGTCCGGCCGGTCAGAGAAAATTAAAAGTTAACCAAAAATGTGTAGGTAACTATGTGATGTTATGTTAGTTTATTAAATTTCATTCATCATTCGAAACTTAATTAAAGTTGAGAATTGCTATTGCTATTCATTTATTTTCACAAAAATCTGCTACTGTTGTCTAACATTAAAAAATATTGTCACTATAAATTCTTAACCTACGTCAACAAAAAATTAGAACTGTCAATGTCAAAAGCATCTATCGTATTCTATACAACAAACTAGTGGTACGACCATGTCGACCATTACTTTCTTGCCCTGTGGGACGCCGGGATTGTAACGGGACTTGACCATTATTTTTACTTTTTTACTGCTAGGGGCGACGTAGGCATGCGTTCACTTTTAATGACGCTCAACTTTTTTGGAATAACCTTTTTCGGTCGTCCATTAAAAGGACATTTCAAATTTATACTTTTATATTTTTTTGAGTAAGAACATTACGTATATAAGTAACATTATTATTATTATATAAATTTTACTGTTTATTTTTCGTCTGCATCCGAATAATAATAATTTTTAGTTTAAATATGGTTTTTTAACAAATTTATATTTTCTGATTTTTCACCTAAATATATGACTGAAAACACCGATATTTGATATCCGATTACCGATTCTTCGTGAAGAATAAAAGGGTATCTCAAAAAAAAGCCCAGCACAACTTAAATTGATTTATTATTAATAGTGTTATAATTTTTATTATAATGTTACGTTACTTATATTCACATAGGGATAAGGACAAAATTTATAACGTTATAAGCTAATGAACACTAGAGAACATACAGTGGCCGAACATTTATACTTTTGAAATGATTCTCCCTGCTCTTATTAATATTCTATTTGATACTGACAAATAGTAGAAAGTAATAAAATATGAACCTAACTAAATGCCCATGCATTAAATACAAGAGAATATCTTTTGAAATATGTGTGACGTAATTAATATTTTCAAATTTTAAACTAATTTGAGTATCACCAACCTTGATTAGGTTCCTATGTTTCCAAACATACTCCTAATATTATTACTGACGCAAAATTAAATATTTTATATGTAGGTATTGTAAGCACTGATTGATTTATGGTTTCATGCTCGAAACAATATACAGTGAACAGCTACTTTGTGGTCAAACTGAAGGTCTTTTGTTTATGAATCCTTTGTACGAATAACGGAGCTAAGCCTGCGACGTCGTATGACGAGGCTTTTGTGACGTCACATCAGAACTGCACTTTTCAACAAAAATGCACTTTTGTTGAGATATTATGCGGGTCCCGCTACAATGTAACAGTTCCTGTTGTAAACCGGGATCTATAGTAATAGCTATTTCTAAGAACAAACGGGTCTCTAAAGAACAATAGATTAACAAAATATATGACCGTTCATTTTTCATCGGACTGTGACCAATTTGAGGTTTAAATACAATATTATCAGGAGAACACGTCCACATTTTGTTTACACTGTTATTCAGGTAGTTTTTGTGGTCAGCAGAAAATACGAGTTGTTTAATTTACCTTCTATTTATTGTAATTCGATGTTTTAGAGAAACAACTGTTAGGAATTTCCATGCGACATTTCTTATACTATTATTAGGTATATATATATTGTTGAATCATAGGTTGAATAGTTCTATGTAAGTCAATTATCCTAGAGTGCAATTTCCGCGTAATGGTGTAATAGACACAGACTAAGTCCTTGTAGTTCATAAAAAAAAATGATTGTAATAATTTCATAACAATTGAACAGTTTTTTATGAACGCTCTTTTTTTTAATTTCTTACTTGTACTTAAGTTAAGTTAAGTATGACATATAATAAAATGATTAATCAAGTACCTTAAAATTATCCGTAAAAAATAAGTAATATTCCTTTCGTTACGTATTTCATTTATTTTTAAATTAGGTTCGCATTTTGTAATGTATAGTCATTGACTATTAAACTATTAGTGTAGATCCGTAGTTTAGGTACCAATTATTAGTATTATTTCTGAGTTTATATTATTTGCAACAAATGCTTAGATTATATAAGAAAATGTCCAGCAGTGGACGGAGATAGGCTGATGATGATGATGATGATATAAGAAAATATTTTTACGACTTTAAAGCGCAAATCAAAACTATCTACTTAATAAACTCACTGTGAAACGTATTTATCGCTGACAAAAAAAATTTAAACAACGATTATCTGAACTATTAATTAATAAGTAATTTCAATCGGTATATCATATAACAAGTTCATAAAATACACCAACCACCTAAATCTCATATATAAAGTGGACAGACAGAAAAGGTGAAATTACATGCGTTTTTTGCCACTTGCCAACTGAAACCTTACTAACATATTGGTTTGATATGCCATGAAAAAACAGCAAATGGCAATGGTGGACTACAACTGTGATGGCATCAATTGTGAGCGATTCAATTAACATACCGCCCATGCGCGCAAATGTCGACGTTTTTATACTAAATTTACTGTTACGGCACTAACAAAAGAAAGGGGTTTAATAGATAGGATGCAAAAAAAAAGCCTGTGATTACTTAACCCATATCCGGCATTAGAGCCACCTTGAAACATATGGTCCCGTAACCCTTTGGCCCCGTTATACCCCGTTTGTTTAGCAACAGTTGCATTATGAATATAATAGATTAACTTTTTGTATGCTGAATAAATTGGTCCATATGATGCCAGATGATGTATTTTTTGTAATAAAATATAAATGTGTTCAAAGATAAAATACATATTCGTTATTCAACTTGATAAATATTTAACGAGATCGTCTAGGTTTTTTATATTTTCACTTTTCACCTAAGCTAGTGAGTTGTAAGAGCGTCGGGCAACAACAACGCGTCGGGTCGCTGATTCCTGGAATCGCACGCTTTCCACAGTGTCGAGTGAACTGCATCTTCCCGAGGAAATGTACGCGGGTTCGTTGCACTTACAAACTCATAACCCCCTTTCTAAAGCGCCGATCCAATTATGTGCACTTTCGCAAGCCGCTACTGTCACTCGCCTAGATACGGATAGGAAACTCGGCGCGATGCGCTCGCGCACCCACCTGTCGATGTGGTCCTCCACACCATGACTGCAACTCATGTGTTACTAAATTATATGAGTGATTATTATATCTAAACATTCTACAAGTAAACATTTTATACTTGTTTATCTAATAAAGAAAACAAAATAAGTTAAAATGAAATCTCACTCGCATGGGCATTGACAGATGTTGCCAATGTGATAGGAACTGCTATGTACAAGTGCTAGCAACAATTATTGTTCGTTAGTCTTATATCTCCAGCGAAACACTAAGCAAAGATACGAACCCCTCAACCTTGAGCAGGGCACCCTACTTGCGTTCGTATTCATCGATTGTCCGTATAAGAGCGTAAAAGCCATCTGCGGCGAACACCTTCAATTCCAAAGAAAAAAAGTGGAGCAACAGCAAATCATTGTTTGAGTAGAGAAAGATTTTTCGAGGAACATATTAATTTAATCCGAAACTATAAAACAGCGTTCAAAAAATTCTTTTGTACACGTGTGCGATGTAACATGAAAGATTTTCAGTCGTAATCAATGTCCGTAGCGCACGCCAATGAAAACGAGAAAGGGTAACGAACCCGTTTATACCATCTCTTGATACTTGCGGCTATTTCTAACATTAATTTACCTATAGATTAAAATTGTACTAATTATAGTAATTAATTAATCTCATTGGTGTAGAATGCTGCTCTAAAAGTATTAACGTTTTGCAATATACTGTATTCTTAATTCAATTTCAATTGCAATGCAATAATGTAAATTTTTTACTCGCTCGATAACTCATTAAGTTTTATAGTTGATTAACGTTATAGAAAAATATAAATATCCAGGATAATCACACACAGCTATATAAAGATCCTGAAATCTAAACTTTGACATTTATAATGTATCTGGGATAATAATTACTCAATAATCATTACTTGCCTGAACAATAGTTTTTATTTAGTTAGTCTGTAATATAATAGTGGCTTATTTTCTGGTCCTACTTGGAATTATAAAATCATATCCAACCTCTGTATCTAAATGCACAACCTTAGTAATTCTTTAGATAGGACAGAAATTCATAACAGTGGCATATACTCCTACATTATTTTTTCTTATAAATACTAGCATTTTATTTATTTTCGGCCTTTCTATTTTCTCCGTAAAGCCTTCAGACTTTGCAATGACTGCAAAGTTTTTTATTATGTAGGTTTGTGCCACATAGGGCTAACCACGACTAGACGAGTTGAACTTGTCATGAGTGATTGCAGAGAGATGGAGGGGATTAGAGTGCATTGACACACTTACCTAGTGCACACTGCATCGGCGAAATGCAGCGGCTTCGTCACTTGCCTCTGCGGATATACTTCCACGCACCAAAGTCATTAGAGCCGCCCTACCCCCCTCTTACGCTTACAACGATGACAAACAAAACGAAACTCGTAGGAGATACGGAGCGCCGACTATGTTGGTCATGTTATAAAGCACTGACGCCTTGGAAAAGTGGAATGACGTCCGCGCGGCCATGCAGTTTTCACTCACAAACATGAACTTAGAGAGAAATAGAAAAACTTGTTAATTTTATTCAGGTGATATACAAGGTGCGGAAAAAATATATTTGTGATCACATGATGCAATATGGGGTGGTTACTATTTCTTAGTAATTGGATAGTTTTATGCGAGAAATGCGTTTAAAAAAGGTTTTTTTTTACAAAAATACTAATACTAAACATATTTCAGTATTTTTTTATAATATTATTAAAACTGCACTTGGCCAAGATTTAAGGTCAGTTAATAATATCTCATAGAACTTCCGCCTTGCAAAGTAGTTCGCGGTTTTCTTTCACTACTCAAAGAAAGTTTTTGTTTCTAAATGATTGCATACTTTATTACTTATTGATTACTTGATATACTAACCGCTCTAATGACGAAAGTTGTTATTTTATTTTGAATTGTCTGAGAAATCAAATTATATGTTACACTTGTAGAAAGAGAAAAAATAAGCGATGCAAAACATAAAAACAAATATTAAATTGTTTATGGGCTTATTGTATCTTGCATAACAATTACTCACTACATTATAGCCAATAAACGAATTAAATTCTTGACGATTCTACAACTGACACTTAATTGCTTTTGGTGGCTTAAATACGTTTCGTGATCGTTTTAGATGTAAGCCGCCTTGAAATATTTTCATTACAAGTACAAATTATGTTTCAGAATGAATGCGCCTTTTACTTTTTTTATGTAATAAAGTTTTTTTATTATAATGCATACAAATATAAAAAAACTCGACTAAATTACCGTGCTTTATGCACTCGTTTGAATTAGTCAAAATATTTGATAAATCATTATGTCTACACCGAGATCGATTTTTATAAAGACCCCTGATGTTGATTAAAATGTGTTAAATACTTATAATATTGAAAGCAATCTAATATTATAATAAATTTCGACTAATTACCCTGTTTTATGCACATCTTTAAATTAGTAAAAAAAATTGATAAACCATTATGTCTATCTAGACTCCATCCATCCAACACCGATGTTTATAATTACTAAACCCTTGAAGTTCATTCAAATGTGCTATATCGAGATATCGATGTTATATAATTATAATATTGCAAGCAATCTGATATCAGGTGTCGACAAAATTACTTTGCTTTTAGAGCTTATTTTAATTGGTCCAAATATTTGATAAATTTTAATATATAAACCGTTATTCCATACCAACCCTGATGTTTATTATGACTCCCTAAAGTTCAATAAAATACGCTATATCGAGGTATCGCTATACAATTATAAGCCTGAACCCCAGGAGTTCATTAAAATGTGTTGTACCGAGGTATCGATGTTATATAATTATAATATTGCAAGCAATGCAATGTCAATGTGAGGTGTACTTGACACGACACGGGCGGGGTCAATGGCAGCGTCATCGTAGCGCGCCGTAGCAACAGTTGCGCCATTGTTACCTCTTACTTTGCTCCGCCCGAATTTTACAATCGTATACCGTAGCTGACCCCTTGTGTTAGATTTTCTCAAACGATATAGATATTAACAATCATTATTGTCACGTAATGTGGATTAATTTATCTTTTACTGTACATTCTATTTTCCATGGTTTATATTATAACTATATACAAAAACCTTTTTTTAATATCTGTAGTCTGACTCAACCTTTTTTGTCAAAGATGGAAGCTTCATAGCTTATACTATGAAAATATTAAACATCGTAGAGTCTATTTTGGTGAGCCGGCTACCACCCCTCTAGATGAAATATGACGGTGTACCGTTGTGTTCCGGCAGCTACATATGAGAGCCGGTTGCTTTCTGCGTTTTGTAAGCTTACCACCTTCGACCACATCATCACTTACCATCGAGAGATTGTCATAAGGTCTATATTGAAATGGTGAATAAAAAGCTTATATTTATTTACTTAATACTCTAATACATTTTCGCGATATATGTAGGTAGACGTTTGACACACGACTTTGACTTTAATTAATTGTTTTTAAAGCCGGTTCCAACTAGATTTTGTATAGAATAACACTAGTACTCCGCTGCGTATTGTGAGGTGACAATGAAAGTACGCGTCGCGTTTCTCGCTTGCGATAGTTTGGAATAAGGCCAGCTGCGTTCATCGGCCCCGATCGCGCCGTTACAGCGCGGCTGCCGCAGCCAGAGCCCGCAGCCCGAACCCGCTGCGATGCTGCCGACACCAACGTTCACTAATCAAACACATATTACCATATCTAGACATGTTATTATAAAATACCAATAGGTAATACCAAATACCAGTATTTTTGACTTTGGTTCGGACTCATCAAGACGAAAGGAAAATTAATTGATGATAACACAGGAATATTTAATTTATATGACTTATGATTTGATTAAAACTTGTAAATTAAACTACCGTGTCATTTAGACATGGCATACGCTGAAATTTCATAAGTAATTCAGTAATATGTTGACTATACAATATAGAAAAATAGGCTAACTTATTACTATGTAACAAAAATAACAGTAAGGATGCGAACTAGGAGATTGACTTCGGACTAAGAATAAGCAGAGGCAAACCACCGGCCTCATAGAGCAATGACATCGCTAATACCACTGGGATGAATAGGAAGAGAAAGGCTAATGGCTAAACATTAAAAGAACTGGCGTACAATAGCTAAGACATTTGTCTCGTAATGAACTTTGCAGATGGAATAGTGTCAACTTCAGATATTTAACGCGGACCTAAGACACCTACGCGATCTTTAATTAGCGTTACATTTTTTTGTATTATATTTTAACCAACTTTTTTCCGTTATTGTATGAATAGAGTGACGTCATGGGGTTCAAACTTGGAGAATACTATCTCAAAGTACATCATGCATCGAACCTTAGGAAAAACAAAATATGGAGCTCAAAATGGTAAAACCTTTGGCGTCGTAGAAAGTAATAACGGTGTAGGTAAATACGTATGGTGAGCGAGCGCATGATTCACAAAACTGGCCGGCGATGATGCTGACGGCCGCACGGTGACATAATAAACTAAATTAACATAATTCCGCTGCGAGTTTCGGTTAAAACCCCTTTCCTTTACTCTTACTCACTTTGCTTACCGGCGAGTCATCGTTGAATCAAAAAACTTTAAGGATACTGCAGTGTTCTATATTGCAATTGCTATAAATACGTTTTTCCTTTGGCTCCTTTGACTATGTAGCGGAAATAATAACTACATAAAGTAAATAGTTTTTACTAATATTTGCCTATGATATTAAGTCTATGAAATTGCCGTTAGTATAAATAAGTTATGAGCCAGTTTTATTTTTATTTTCGTATCAATATATTAATCGAAGAATGCACCCATGCCAGTACGCATATTTGCAAGCGAAAATGTCGCCTGGATAGGCAAGTAACTTTTCAAAGATATTTTGCACTGCCCATGGATATTGAAATATTTCCTTATCAAGAAGTTGACCAAATTCTGGAAAATGTAGAAGTCTGTGGGTGCAAGGCCTAGTGAATATGATGGATCTCAGCTCCGAGACACGCCGACTCGCGGATTGTCATGCAGAAGCAGAACGAGCGAACAAAGACTGGCTGTAGATTTGCGAGCATCTCCATTATTGTATACAATTCATCACAGTATACTTCAGTAGCATTGCTCGTACCGTATGGTAAGAAGTTGTGTATCACACCAGCACTAGACTACCAAACAATAGCAATCACGTTTCTAGGGGTAAATTTTCGTTTAGGGCATTGATACGGGGCTGAACCAGGATCTAGCTAACAAGATGAGCGCTTACGATCGTCGCAAGTAACAATGCAGTTCAAGATCCCCTCATTTATTTATCTATTGATCAATCAAAAGCATGCTTTGACGCGTACATTTCTGGCGATCACTCAATTCGTGTTGCATCCATTTGTCATGCTTTTTACCATACTAGTTTGTCGCAAATGGATCAATATTGTTTTGATGCTTACTTTGAAAGTTGCTTTTAAGCTGCTGTTACTTGGTAACCACAGCAGCAGCATTTAAAATGTTGAATTCGTGGTATTGAAAGAGATATTTATGTTGTTAATAAAAAAACAGCAGTGTTACATGTTAAACGAAATTATATATTCTGAAAACATAGGAATGGCCAAGAATGTCTCATCCGAAGCAAAGGCATTGGGCGGAAAACATAAAGCCGTGCCAATCGAACCCTATAGTGAGTAGGGTGCAGTCGATGGCGCAGGCATGTAGGTGATTGCAACTGTTTTCCGGTAATGTAACAGTCGCGTATGCTTGCAAGAATTCTGCTCGAAGTTCATTGAACTTTCGTAAGTGCAGAACGCAACAGGGTGGGGGAGCCACACTAGGTCATAGCAGGCCGTCGGCACACTTACCTTGACTCGACGCACTCGCCGCCGCAGTCGTCGCCGCTGCTGTCGCACCACCCGCGCCCGCGCCCGCACCTTTCAATAATCTGCAGAGCTATAGCAATACCTCAATTGATATTTGATAACCATTATTTCATTGATTACGTGTTCGATTTTCGAATACTTCTATAGGCATTGTGATATTGAAAATAGTGCCTATTGAATATTTTGCTACAAATTTATTTCTATAAAGAACGACTCTTCATTTCGCATCTTTTTCTCATATATAAAGCTATTGATGTATTTTATTACCGCATAAAGCAGATAAAGGCCAAATTTAAGCTATACTTTAAGTAATACTTCATACTCTTTAATCAAATCAAATACATATACCATACAATTGTATTTCGCAACATACCTGTACCTTCGGGACACACTTACGTTTATTAATGTTGTGTGAGGATAAAGACTATCTAAAGACATGCTTTAAATTCATTTTATGTCTAAAATCACCCATAGTTTCGTACAAATCTAAGGCCTCATATGAAACCGCAACAAAATTGGCTATGCCGTTTTAAGATAAATGGTAATGGATACACACAAACGCACGCGCACAACCCACACATTTCCTCAAATTCATACACTGACTTGGTTTTATCGTTGGTTTGATTTATTGTGGATATGTTCAGTAGGTAGTTAAAAATGTCATTGCACCAATTTAAGTGCTTAGTGTGGCAGGTAGTAAGAAGACTACCTAGAGCTGGCTTTCAAGTACAGCTGCCAGAATACATCAAGTGAAATGTGACAGATTTTCTGTTTAATTAAAATATGAGCAGACATTTGAATCTTTTTTATAAGCATTTAAACCCAAGCTTAATCAATTTTTTTATACTACTAAGGTAGAAAACAAGCTGACGCTTGCAACACCGTGGGTATCACTCGCGCGTTGCCGACCCTGCAAAAATGCGCAACCATGCTGTACTCACTTGGGAAAACCACGGCAAGAGCTCATTCCACAACCTGAGCGTCAAAATCAAAAATTCAAAAACATTTATTCAGTTTAGGCCCTCGGAAGGCACTTATGAAGGTCAAATTTAATGTTACTGAAGCTACTACCGTCCGCGGTAGGAATCTCCTCTGAAATCGTACCGTGCGAGTCCAGTTTGGTTCCAATGTGAAAGGAGAACTGAAAAAGATTAATTGTTTCAAATTATCTTTTAAAGCCACTATAAAATACTCCATGATTCCAACAGGAAGGAAAACTGCTTAGCATGCTCGTACACTTTTCCACGTTTTAATAATAAACATCCATTTGTCAGAGTTCAGGTAAGTATGTATTTAGAAAAAGAAAGTAATATATGTAGTATATCAATTATCTGGTTTCAATAGTACAAGCTCTGCTTAGTTTGGGATCAGATGGCCGTGTGTAAAGAATGTCCTGGGATATTTTTTTATTTATTATTCATATTTCATAGACATAGTAAACCCTGTCCGATTATGTGATGGTATGTCACTTTGAGGGTAGTAGGACCATCAGTCATTCCACTATACGGTTCACATATACACATAATAATCTACTAATATAAATGCAAAAGTTTGTGACGATGGATGTATAAATTAATGGATTTATGTTTCTCTTTCACACAAAGAATACCGAACCGATTTGGATAGTTTATAACGTGGATTAAAAAAAATTTAGAGGTGTCAAGGGGTGGAACGAAGATTCGCATTGGAATTGACCAACACGCTGAGTGTGTTGAGAAAAACTTGCAATCTCTCGTCTTTAGTATTAGGTCTTCAATAAAAGATCAACACACAACAACGCACAGTCTTGAGACTGTGCTAATAATTACTAATTATACTAATTTATAAATGGAAAAGAATTTTAAACATGTTGTTTGTAGCCTTTAAATAAATTATGAATAAAACAAACCCAATAATAAACCATATCATTGAAATTTCGAAAAAAAGTTTCGTTACAACTTTTCGTATGATTTTTTTCCGTCTAGCCCCCTTTCACAACGCGCGATAAGGAAAATCGTTCCAACATAAGAAATTGTTTATCCCGGGATAATGTTACATCTTTCAGGAAAGCAGGTGAAACCGCAGGGCACAGCTAGTAAATTAGAAATATTCTTTTTTTTTCTTATTATTTAGGAAGATTTATTAATATAATTAATATAGTAGACATAAAAATAGCCATTTCAAAATTTCTACCTATAAATAAAATCATGTTATTCGTGTATCCCTTTCTATTAAGCACATCCTTGGAAATATATACATAATAGGCGTAAGAGAGCAAAAACCTGATACATTGTCTGACATCACGTCTATTTTACAGTGTAAAATGGCCGCCTATTAGCACTACTTCCACATGAAGACAATCAGCATTGACACAAACTACCACAGAATACAGAATGAAGCACAAAAACCATAATTGAGTATAATTAAAAATCAGATTAATCTGTATATATAAATATTAATGTTTGTCTGTATGTCTTTTATAGAATCGTAAACTATGCAACGGATTTTAATGCAGTTTTCAACAATAGATAGAGTATTTTAAGAGGAAGGTTTATAACCAGGATTGAAAGCGGGCAAAGGCGCAGGGCGCAGCTAGTTTATTTATAGTTTTAATCGTTGACGGGCTAATTGGCTTGGTGGTTAGCGACCTGACTGCCAAGTCGCAGGTCGCGGGTTCGATTCCCACTCAGGACAAACATTTGAGTGTATGAACATGTCTGTTTGATCTGTGTCTGTGAATAAGTATCTATTTACAAAAAAAAATGTTGTATATGTATCAAATATATCAGTTATCTGGTTTCCATAGTACAAGCTCTGCTTAGTTTGGGATCAAAGAATCGTATGCAAAGAATGTCGCAGGATATTTTATTTAAAAAAAAAGCTGTGAATTGTTCCGTATTAACAAAGGCTTGAAGTCATTTGGTATAAGCGATCGGTGAATGATTAAATATTTTTTAATTTGTCAAATCTACTGTTATAATTGCTGTGTGTGTTTTTTTTTTTCAAAACCATAAGTGTTTTGGAACTATTAAAATTTTTCCATAATTGATCTCAAATCAACTTCGACCAGTGTTTTAATAACTTTATACTGCTTATTGTAAAATGCGTAGGAACTAACCATCAAACAGCCATACAAGTTTCAGGGAAAGACAAGTTTTTATTTATAAATGAAATATATTTGTTTAACCTAATATTATTTTAGACTATAAATTTAGACTTTCACTGGTCAGAATCTAACGCCAGGTTGGAAGGTTGCTTTTAATGATGAGAACTCTGCTATTACTGTTTTCAAAACAATATTTTATACATTAAGATGTGTCCTTCAAGAGCGAGCATTGTAATTAAAATAGTCGGAAAAAGACTTCTGTACTTAAACAGTTATTTCATTAATTTATCTACATATATTTTGAGCAGGCTAATTAAAATTTCTGCAAGGATTTTGTTATAAAATGGAAGCGTGGACTTAGCCCTAAGCCTTGCATTTTTTAAGTCTAAAAGTAAAGTAGTAATTTTATACTTAATTTTAGTATTGATAGAGTGCAAATTACTCATTTCCATAAATTCTTTTATTTTGATGTACAAATAATGTTTGCATAAATTTATACTGCAATGCCACAGTGAGGATACCATTTTTTTTTTGTCAGTATAGTTTAGTCTGAAGGGCACTGGATAAAAACCCAAATTACAAATACGTCATGCTACTCTTTTTTGCGAATTAAAAATTATTTCTATTTCAGTAGCTTTACCCTAAAGCAAAATGTCAAAGGACACAACACTATGAAACTAGCTAAAATAAACGAATCCTACTAATATTATAAACACGAATGTTTGTAAGTACGGATGTATGTTCCTCTTTCACGCAAAAACTACCCAACGGATTTGAATGAAACTTGGCTCATAGACAGAGCATATATTGAAATAACACATAGGCTATTCTAATCCCAGTAAAATGTTACATACCTTGGGAACGTGGATGAAACCGCTAGGGCAGCTATTTCTTATAAAACTGTTGACCGAGAGCTTCATTATCGTACTTACGCGCTTATATGGAAATTGCATAGCATAAGACAGTTATGTAGCATTGTGCTATCCACTCAGAGCATATCAGAAAATAAATCTCTATCTCGTAACCCATTGTAATGTGAACAGACGATACCATAGGTCTGTTACATAATCAATTCAACATTATATTAGTAATATCATTTAAAGTAGATGTAAATAAATATATAGCATATTGTTGTTATTACTGTAATTTTTTCATTCTTTTTGTATAATACTCACACTTATATTTGTTGTTTGCTTCAAACTTGTGTTATGTAAGATATTGGTAAAAATTCCATTTTAGTACGTGGATAGCTGTAATTGGTCGCATAATTATAAGTTCAAACCATGTAATTTTTTATAGTTTAAGACTGTTGCTGTCCCAAATAATGAAAAATTCAAATCTCTCATTACGTAAAAAAGTCTTTTTGTTTATGTTGAACACTTGGTGGAAGGTGAAAGGTTTAAAGTTAGTGTAAATTGCACTTGTTGATCAGTATGATTCATTGTCCCCACTTACAATTTTTTCTAGACGGCTTCCAGAGATATTATTAGTATCCACTGCCTAACTGCATAATTAATCTATATTTTATATAAATAAATGTTTGTATCCTGTACCTTCCTATACTATGTATCTTAAAGCGATGAAACCTTAGTGAGTTATTCTATGTAAGCGTACAAAGGTACCTGACACATAGAATATAAAAAAAAAACTCGCATAGCAACGCATGCCGGAAACAGCTAATGTGTACAATTTAAATTTCAAATGTACATTATTTTTTAAATGACTTGCTTTTTTGCAAAATGAAGAAAGTATTACAATACCTTCATGTGGAACTTTAGCAGCCCCCTTATTCAGCTAATACAAACTTCGTCTGCGAGCCGCTTCACGGAGAACTTATCTCTCACGTGATTAGTAGTATTAGCGTAGTTAGCGAAAGAGACAGAGCACGACGAAATATCCTCGAGTTAATGTCATTTTCCTTACAGAATCGAGCCCCTGGTCTGTTAGGATATTAAAGTATCTGTTTTTCAGCACTTATGCAAATACTTTTTTGTTATTCTAATGTATATTATTCACGGTCTCAGTGGCAGGTGTCAAAAACCTTTACATATGCGGGTTACACACTCGTTATCTATAAACAATACATAACTGATTACGGATGTCGTGGAAACTTTAGCTTAAGCGAAGAAATCCGGCAACATTGGCAAGACTCAAAACGATGAGTGAAAAATCTCCACCTAAACTTGTCTATTGTGGATATGTAAATAAGAACAGCTTGTAATACATAAACGTAAAAGCAATTCAAACGTCGTTAGTTCGTCATATAAATTGGCTAATAGCAGGCATTGACTCTGTTCGGGACTCAAAAGAGTTCAACGCTCGTCGGCTTCAACTAGCTAGCTAGTCTCACGACTCTCCACACAATGGCTTTTTTGTGCATTCTTGATTTTGGTTATGACATCATCCCGACAACTAGCAACTCGAACCAACTCGGCTTAGATGTTACAAATATATAGGTGCTATTGAACACATGATCACCACCTACACCTAAACATGTAAGCTGGTACCAAATGCGGTGTTTATAGCATATACCATTTCGACTCCACGTAACATATATATGCAAAACTGGACAGAAAAAATATGTTTTATTGACCGGATTATGTTGGTTTATCTGCAAGTACAGTCATTTGAACAACGTGGTTTATTGTTATATTTTTCCTAAAATGTTGCGTATGTATTTGTTTGTGGTGATCAACATTATTCGTATTGCGCTCTGATGATATAAAATCGTTTTCATAGTTTTGTTATGTTAAAAACAACAAACGAATTAGTATACTACTTTTTTTGAAGAATCAGGGTAATTTAACAAAAAAATATTAATAAATGTTGATATACATATTCGCAATTGCTATTGAAAATTGTGAAAGTAATCAAGTATATTGATATATTTTATATCTAATCGTGTCCTCTTTTATTATAACTTATTTCTAACCTAACCTAGCTTTGTCTTTTTAAAAATATGTACATACTAGCCACTCTGGAGGGCTCTGCCTCCACCTCCCCATTTTGATAGATTAACATTAGATTAACATTCTAACATTTAAAAGGGCCTTGAAATTATCATAGTACATATATTTTTTATTGATCGGTAATGTGAATTCTAGTCGAACCATGATTATACAAAGCATTTATTATTATGAACTACGTATATATGAAATAAATATTGTATAATGTTTTATTTCTTTATAATTTTTATTTTTTGTACCTATGTTGACAAAGACACATAGGGAGTGAACGTGATAATGCTTGGGTCCTTATTAGGCCGTAAGCCCAAATATTATAAGTTTATAAAAAGTTATACAACATCTATAAGAATTAGCACATACATCATCACTCTTATGATCATTATGAGCATGCGCTTTACATCACGAACTATAATGATGCAAACAATGGAATAAACACGAAAATATGTGATTTACATTAATATGAACTCTATCTAGTTTTACTGTACCATTAAAATCGCATAGCAATCGCCACGAGGTCCCAGTGAACTATATTTTATTACCATTGTCTTTTTCTGGAAAGATTCGATCTCCTGCACGCTATGTGGTAAAAATATTTTAGCTAATGTCGTTGTAATCTGGCGAGGCGTGCAAAAACTCTAGGAATAATTCGGTGGAGGCTTCGTGCCCTCGGACGGCGGCGGTTACGTAAGTTCATCTAGCTTCAAGGTCGAGGACATTGCTCCCAAATCGCTGATCGCGTCCTGCCAGTGGAATGGAGGGGCGACTCCAACTGGCCAGTTTGGGCGTTCACTTATTTTTTTACACACACATCTATTATTAAAAAAACGTGGTCCTTCAATAACCTGACGTTCTTCGTTTCTATTGATGTTGACTCTTTGATTCTTTTGTTTTCGATATGGTGTTAAATAATTTCTCAACCATAAGAAATCACTGTTTTGATGATATTATGTTATTAAACCCGTTTGTCAGATAAATTAACTATATAACGTCCGAAAATAAAAATAATTTAGTACATGATGTCCGAAAGTAAAATTATGTTTCTAAACAATAATAAGAGAAGACAAATTTAGAACAAAGGACTATTACTAACAATACTAATTGTACTCTTCATCATTATAATACTGCTACCGGCGACATCATAAATCAGGAAGAAAGTCATTCAACAATCGACTAAATGCTTCACCCCTCAGGGTGGTCATGCAACAAACAATGTGAATGGTCTCAAACCCTTTTCTCTACTGTTTCGGCTACTGCATAATAAAACTCTTTCTTTTTACATTTTGTTAAGAAATAAAATGCATGCAGTAGGTAATAGAAGAAACCGGCCACTTTCAAAAAATTTAAATATTGTTGCACTTTAAAAAAATTGGAAATAAAATAATCTGGTTCGGATTGTTTTGAATATTTATAGGCCAAAACGTAATCAAACTTCAACGGCTTTAACATTAACTTTTTATAGCAAAAGTAAAAGATTCCAACAATTCCATTCTGTTCGTCAAGGACAAAGCATGTTTTCTTCACAGGAAACGTAAAACATAGTTTTGATGTTATTGTGCTTTGGTAGTCGCAATGTGCATTTTGGGTGGATGAAGTACCGTTGGATGTTTTTTATAAGCATTATAACGGGCACCCTTTAAATAAAAAAAAACATCGGGGCCCAGCAGGTAGAGCAAATCTTTTGATCTAGGACTGCGATTATGGCCGCGATTGATCTTACATAATGTTCTTTTTGTTGTTATTTCAATGTCCTGTATTATTGTTAGTCTTAACAGTAAAATCCTTAAATTCATGCATTCTGTTTATCCGTTGAACAGATTTTTAAAATGATAATGTACATACAAAGTACAGGGTTACATTATGAATTGGTGAAGTAAAAAACTTGATATTAAAAGACAGCTTATTCCGCGTGTTATTTTGTTTACGTAAATACTTCAGTTACGCTCAAATAGAAAATCCAACTCTACGCTTAAGATCTCTACGACCTATCTTACTAGCTTTCCTTGACGCAATTTCATTCGCGTTTCCGAGGAATCCAAATGTATACCAGAATAATCTATCTCTATCAAGATTAATCTAATATTCAAAAAGTTAATGAATTTTTGAAGTAAAAACTTCTTCCGCGGCGTTGAGCTTTTTCCTTGGGATGGGTATAAAATGTTAATCTCGCGCCAGGACACGTGACCTGATCGAGAATTCGTAAGACGGTAAAAATGCACAACGTTAATGTTCAAGTTTTTCAAATAAGTGCCGTGGTTCCGGAGAATTACCCTCCACATAAATGCAAAATCACAAAATTCCCACTTTCTCTATTATTATAGTATGGATTAAGAATTGAAAGGACCTTGAAAAATACTTTCAAAGGCTAAAGCAACTGTAATATCTATGTAATGAAAAAAAATGTGACAAATAAAATGAGTTTAATTATGTTATAGAATGAATAATATTTTTTTAGTGGATTGTTCGATTTGTATAATTCGAAAAGTAATATACAGTTACTGAAACAGCCTTGAATACGTAATATTTATTTATATAAGGAATAATACCAGGGTACAAATAACGTGGTCTAGTACCTACCGGAGTTTCAGCACCTTTTAAACAACAAAAAAGTAGGTGTCATTACACCTTATTTTTTTACATAGCTTACGTAGCTATAATAGTTGGGATAAATGGTATCGCGAATGTTTTTCGTAGATATTAAAATGTGCTCTTCAACTGTAGTACATTATTTTGATGTACTTATCAATTGTTATCGCAGCGCACGTGATGTTTGGAATTTTTTTGGTAATATTTTTACACCTTTGTTTACATTATTGGAGATTTCGAACTAACAATAAGAGATAGTATAGCTTACTACTGGTGAAGTCATTTTTAAAATTTTTCCAGTAGTTTTTGAGTTTATAATTTTTTACAAACAAAATTCAAATATATTCTCCTAAAATGTAGTATAGAAGTATTGATAATAATATTATAAGCCCCGCAAATATTAATGCAAAATTGAATTTGCATTTTATTAAATGCGAAAAAGCCAGGGAAACAGACAGCCGTTTGAAACCTTTTCGTGACTGACCAATGTGACTACGAATCCCTAGGAATATGAATAATAATAATAATAATAAATATCCTGGGACATTCTTTTACACACGGCCATCTGATCCCAAACTAAGCAGAGCTTGTACTATGGAAATCAGATAACTGATATACTACATATACTACTTTTTATTTTTGTAAATACATACTTATATAGATATTTACACCCAGACACAGAACAAACAGACATGTTCACGCACACAAATGTTTGTCCTGGGTGGGAATCGAACCCGCGACCTTCGACTTGGCAGTCAGGGTCGCTAACCACCAACCCAATTGGCCTATCATCAATGAATACCTAGGTATCAAAATCACAATAAGCCGCACAGATTGTTGAATTTTTCTATTTTTAACAAATGATATCCCTAATTCCACATATATATATAAGCAAATTAGAGTTCAACTAACGCATCATATCAAATCTACTAAACATATTGAGATGGGACTGCTACCATTCGTTGCGATTTTTTTCGTAGATGGTTATAGGCTACATATGCTGTCGATAAACGCAGGTGAAACCGCGGAGGATGGTTATAATTACCTAACCATATGATTTGGTGCTTTTTTAAATCCTAGTTAAGGTGCCATCCTGCATATTTTCCGTGTTGGACAGGAACTGGCCTTGACCATGTTTTTTTCTTACTTTTAAAGACGCAGACAAACACGTTCTTGGGCAGTCTACAAATTAGATCAAACTTAGTTGACCTTGTAGATTCTTGTATAGGTCGGCTACCCATCGACAATTGCATATCTTGGCATTGCAGGGGACAGTGATCACTTAACGTCAGGTGGACTGTCTCCCTACCTTTCAGCCTTCTGACATAAAAAGAACACTATATTTGACAGGCTAGTTGGCTTGGTGGTTAGTGACTCTGACTGCCAAACCGAAGGTCGGAATTCTCACCCAGGACAAACATTTGTGTGCATGAACATGTCTGATTGTTCTGTGTCTGGATGTAAATATCTATATAAGTAGGTAAGAAAAAAATAACATATAGTATATGTAGTATATCAGTTATCTGGTTTCCATAGTACTAGCTCTGCTTAAGATCTCATCACTTATCATCAACACTTTCGTTATTTAGAAAGAATCAAATTAGCCTCAATGACATTAGTAGATCCACCCAATACTGGCGGTATTGATTTTTATATTTCCTGCTTGTTTGGTCTCCTTACTAAACTGATGCTGACAAAATATCGGCCACATATATGGGCTGATGCCCTCCAATGTTTTCTATGTCACAGATATTTTGTATGCCACAGAGAGCATGTCCGTCATCTATGTTTGTCAAAATGCATATAATTTATTTATAATCCAATAATATGTAGGTAATATAATGTGATGTTTGACAGGCCAGTTGGCTTGGTTGTTAGAGACCCTGACAGCCAAGCCGCTGGTCGTGGGTTTGATTCCCATCCAGACTAACATTTTGTGTGCATGAACATGTCTGTTGTTCTGTATCTGGGTGTAAATACATTTATAAGTATGTATTCAAAATGTAGTATAACAGTTACCAGATAGCCATAGTACAAACAGTACACTCTGCTTAATCTCGGTTCTGGTAACCATATGTGAAGAATCTCCTGGGATATTTATTTATATAGTTGTAATGATGACGACTGATAACAACAAATGTATGTACTTCAACATTTAACTTCAGTCACACAAAACTGGGGCTCGATTCTGTAAGGAAAATGACACGAACTGGAAGATGTTTCGTCGCGGCCTCCATGCTGTCTCTTTCGCTTACTACGCTAATACTACTAATCACGTGAGAGATAAGCTCTCTGAGGCCTCCGTAAATGACAAAGTTTGTATTAGCTGAATAAGGGGGCTAAATGACAAATACAATTTGACATAAAAAGCATTAATTAATTCATTTGTTCATCTTCATGATAGAAGGCATTACAAGAGCGATAATAATTCATTGAAACTCTTAAGGCACCTTTGTTTTACTGTTGTGAAATGGAACTAAAGATTGCATAAAATTGTGTCGGTGCTGCTGGAGACCTAATGTGATGAATTTAAAAGTATTATAGAACTACTTTGTGTTGTTCAGGTGGTAACTCATCAAACACATGCAGTTTTTTTAATGATATTTTTATTTTCCTTATTTGGGACAGCAACCGTCTTAAACTAGAAAATGTTACATGGTTTGATATTTAAATAAGAGACAATTACAGTTATCCACGTACTAAAGTGGAATTATAACAATACTTGCTGTCCCCTGCGGTTTCGCCCGCGTTCCCGAGGGATGTAACATTTTCCCGGGATAAAAAGTAGCCTATATGTTATTCCAAAATAAGCTCTATCTATGTGCCAAGTTTCATCCAAATCCGTTGGGTAGTTTTTGCGTGAAAGAGGAACAAACATCCATACATCCATACAAACATACTTTCACGTTTATAATATTAGTAGAATCATACATAACACTCGTTTGAAGCAAACAGCATACATAACGTAAAGAAAAAAAAAGATATGTATAAGTATTTAAAAAAAATAAAAATTACAGTAATATCAACAATATGCTATATATTTATTTATCGAATATTGTTTAAGGTAGTTCTGCATAGGTATGTTTATACAGCTTTTTCTGATTGACTCTCTTTTAATCTTCAACTAGTGAAAAAACAATGAGCGTGGCTACTCTTACTTTCCTGTTCTTGTTTCTGAGACATGTCTTTGAATGTTTAATATATAATAATAATATTTTCTTATTATTCGACAGGCCAGTTGGCTTGGTGGTTAGCGACACTGATTGCCAAGTCGCAGGTCACAGGTTCGATTCCCACTCAGGACAAACATTTGTGTGCATGAACATGTCTGTTTGTTCTGTGTCTGGATGTAAATATTTATATATAAATATATTTTAGTCTTTAGATAAAATAGTATATACAGTATATCAGTTATCTGGTTTCCATAGTACACGCTCTGCTTAGTTTGGGATCAGGTAGCCGTGTGTAAAGAATATCCCGGGATATTTATTATTGTTTAGAATTATTAACAGAAGATTTCTTTGTTAATATTAGAAAATTTACAAATATCAATAATATGGTTGGTGCTCATCCATTATAGGAAGTCATACACCGTGAATACAAATTTAGTAATTTCATTACTTAAATTGTGAATTTCACCTTTTTAAATTAGATCTACGATAAATATCTAATACATCAGATTTAAGAAAAATAAAACGATCTGTAATTAAACAAATATATTTTAGACAATTTATATTGGTTCAAGTGTTAATTTTAAATGAAATAAAAATTGCATTATATTCTTACCAGGAAAATAAAACTAATAATAAGGTTACAAAAATTTAGTTTTATATTCATACATTATATTTACTTTTGTTTCAGGAAATTACTGGTACGAAGGCACGTCCAAAGTTATCCAAGGATCTCATTTTTTGAATGGTAATAATATTAATACTATTTATTTATATAGTAAATGATAAATAAATATAGTAAAAATAATAAAAAAATTGCAAGCCACCCAATTTAAATTTTCTGGTTCTGTTTCGAGTATTCTTGATTCAACCTAAATTACATTATAACTAATATGTTAATTCAATAATAAATATCCAGGGACTTTATTTTACCCACAACCATTTGGTCCCTAAAAAAATTAAGTAGAGCATATGTAGAGTTATATAATATCACGTACTATGAGAACGAAGTAAGTGATATACAAATTTTTCGGGTCCCGTAGCCGTATGACAAAAAGCGATGCTCTAATAGAGTGTCCTGTCTGTCTGTCCATAGCTACTTTACTATGAGTCTATTGATACTGTTGTATATAGATAAATTTTTGATAAAGGTGTATATTGTTGACTGATACTCAACTGTGGAAGAAAATAAAGAAAAAAAATTAAAAAAAAAATGATTATTCGAGATAGAAATGTTCATGGATACAAATGTTTGCCTGGATGGAAATCTGTGACCTTGCGCGAGCTTGTCTGGTTAACTCACCAGCAAGCTACCGGCCCGTAAAATTATGGGTGTAGTCTCTATTTGAGATGATAATACCGAAATTTAACTAATATCCCGCGGTAATTGATTGAAAATGACAATTAAGATTTTTATTGATTGGGTCTGGACCCAATATATTAATTACTGGTAATTGTAACGTAAAATAATAAATAATCTGAGAACTTTTCTCATACATAGCCATCTATTTCTAAATAAAATGTAGTCAACTGATACACTACCTACTATTTATATATATATATATATATATTGTATATGTATTAACAACAAATATTTATGTTTGTGTCTCAACAAATGTTTGTCAAGGTATGGAATCGAAGTCGTAAACTATGTGGTAGTCAGAGTATATACGAGTATAATGTGTTTACATCAAACATCAACCAAAAATAATATTAGCTAAAAAGCCAAACCGCAATAAGCTTGTTAGTTAATTATAAAAGCAGTGCAATTTTATTAAAAATACCATTTAATGTCATATATATAACAGCGAACTATCGCTGTTCATGTCACAGCACAAATTAAATTTTAGCTAAGTCTATTTGCAAAACATTTTCTGACACTTGTTCTAGATCGATGCCGAGATAGAAGTAGTAAAATTCACTGTCAGCTTCGACCATGGCATTGGTGCGGGCAGTGCGGGTGGGACCATGGGTGTTTTGTCTCGCTCACTCGCAGCAGTTCATTCACCCGCGGTGGCGGCGAGTACGGAAGAGCAGCGCTTGCGCGGGCGCAGGTACCGACGCAGGCGGACGCTGTACACGGGTAGTCGCGCAGGAAGGACGTCTCCGACCATGAACCGAGCTATATTTTATCAGTTATCCGGAGGTGTCGGTGCGCCATGCCATGTCGCTCTCCGCTCTGCCAACATGACCCTCTAATGACGATACTCAAGTGACGTTTTTGTTTTGCATTTAACTAGACTGAAAGCAACTTAGATCTCAAGATAAGACTTATTTTATATTCTCTTTATTTTTTAAGTGACGGTTTTAGTGAGGTGTGGATTTATTTTTAAGTGTCAGTGAACAACATAAACAAAACATTTCCCATTAGGATTTTTCAATTTGGATTATTCTTCGGTCTTCAGCAGTGGATAATTATGCAGCTTATGGTTTGTATATTTTTAATATATTATAATTATGTCAGCTGTTACTATAGTCTAATAATATAGTTTCTGTGTTTGACATCTTGCTATCAAAAGACTTCAACGCGCGTCTTTGTATTATTTTTAATTAATAATTAATTTTTAACTTAATCTAAATTTAACAATATAAGATATTTTACTAATTTTACTAACATTTATGATACAGGTATATGAGGAAATATTGTGTTGTAGTTTTTTATATAATATATACAAAATATTAAGTGATATATTTTAGGTTATTAGATTTAGTGTTATTTTTTATTAAACCATAGCATTTAGAATACAGATTGTAAATATGCAGAAACTGTATTTCTTAAAAAAAAATTAAATGTGTACATTTTTTATCTCAGCTTATTTAAAAATAAAATATGAAGCTTACATGATAATGTATTAAGAGAATCGTCATTTAATTATAAACAATTGAATAATAGATACATAATAATAATTCTATAACGTGTTCATGGGTGATGGAGTAATAATAGCTTATAAGCACACACAAAATCTAATAATTGGTATAATGGTTTATTCCTCATTTTTTCGCGGTATAATTATACCAATCAAAAAATTCTAGTCCATATCACACACACAACACTCACACACACACACCCAACTGTTGTTGTTGAGTCGCTTAGCGATGTGCAAAAACAGAACCTTGAACTTTTCGAGTTCAATTTCAAGGCGAAGTTCAATACCTACTGGAGGCTTACGTAATGCTGCACCTTTAGTCGTATCAATGAGAAAAATATGCACAGTTTATTATTACATGTACATGTTGCATAATGATTTGACGCAGGATTTTTATCGTGTTAGTAGCATGCAAAATTATTCTATTTTTTATGTTTTTCGTCTAAACTGGGATAATATTCACCCATGTGCACATATATGTGTGCTATTAGTTATTGATATATACTATGGTCTTCATATGTTTCCCGAATATAGAATTAACATGATTAAAACCAAATTTATACTTTGCCAAACGCCTAACAGATAAAAATTTAACACATCCTTAAATAATGATCGAATCATCAAATAAAGTGAGCCAACACTGTAAACAAATGAGAAGACACGCGCAATTGTGTGGGCATGTACCTAATTACACGACAGCGAACAATATACAGATACACGGTAGATAAACCAAAAAAATAATTTACATAAAGTCTACGGACAAAAGTGAACCCAGTGGCGAGCGCAAAAGTTACAAATTAGCATGCGCGCTACCGCCCGCGGTTTCGGCAATGACAATGACAACGACCGATGATATAACAGAAGGCTGTCAAACCTGTGAAAACTCGGTCATTGAACCGCACGCTCGCGACTCAGCCCCACTTCGAATCGCTTTCGCTTAAGTATGCAATTGCTATATTTATGGTGCAGAACATAGAGTTCAAAGTTAATCCAATGCTCTTGCTTCAAATTTAAAACAGTTAAGATTTAAACTTAACAATTCGTGACGCAAGTATGTGACAACCTTTTCTCGTATTGCTTTAGGAACACCTAATTACATAAACAATGAGTTTGTATGAACAACAGTGACACATCATGGAACAGAGTTAGTTATTCGTTGAAATTATCCATCAAAACCATTACCATGTTTTGATATTTCGATTCTTTTAAATGCAGCATTTTTCAAAACTTTAAATACAAAATGGACAAAGGGATATTTAAAATAACGAATGAAAAAATATCACATAAACTAGATTGTTTTATGTCATCATTAAAACCTGATCACTTACGTGGGAGTGCCAGGAAGGTCCTTGATGGGTAGAAAGTAAATGTTCAGTACACACACACTCGTGACCGGCGATTCAGGGGTGTGGGAGGTGGGGGTATGCATGGAACCTGTTCGAGCAACGGTACCTCATATCGTGCCCAAGGCGCACACGCACCCATTATGTAATAAACCTTTTTCTTGCTTGAGTAACTTCTCACTTATGTCACAATATGACCTTAGCTTGCGTAGACCATTGGACTTTCATTGTAAATTATTTTTGCGGTCAATTATTAGATGATTCTTAACAGTAAATGGCGCTTAATTGAATTTATTTATACATCAACAATCTTAACAATGAAACTAATGCTGTCATATTCAAAGCAACACATGTACTGTTGGGCTACTGTGTAAGGAAATGGTAAAAATCTTAATATGTAATTAATTTTATCTTCCATACGCCAGTAGCCCCGCTGATCAACCACTCGAACATCTATTATTAGTGAAGATTATTCAACAGTTTCTATTTAGACCATAACAACCAAAATGAAACCTATACCAAAACAAAGATACCTCAACTTGAATCATAATCAATCAATTTACTCATACTTTCATATATTGCAAGGTTATAGGTAGAGCCTTAGAAATGTAAAACTACTTATTATTCCAAATCAAATTATGAAAGTAAAGTTGCAGGAAATGCACCAAGTCAAGCGGTGTTTATAAAAATATCGATGACATTGTGGACTGTCCCACATGCATATTATATGAGTAACTCTAATGTATGCCGCGAGCCTTCCTGTGGTCGCACTTGTGAACAGTTACCGCACCATAACTAATATACGACATAGAACATAACATGAGTATGTATAGACCAGTTCATTCATTGTGTGTCACCCTGCTAGTAATGAATGCACAACGTATTACACTGTACTATAACAGTAATCATTCCCATTCGGAACTTAGCTCTAGCAAATATATAGGCTCAACTCAGTATATACAACGTGTTACAAAATACCCTGTCAAAATATAATTAATTATCAAAGCCAACAACCCTAGTAAGCTGTCATGTCAGGAAACCAGATTATTTAACAGAAAGGCCTACGTACCTTTTTTATCTAATAATTGTCTACTTTAATAGTTTTTATATTTTTCATTCATTTTTTTTTTTTGCGTATGATATATAGCGTTCTTAAATATAGTGAATGGACTCGTTATAAGGCCCCATTTAACCTCCTTTCTGCTATACGGATAGTTTTGTAACCTGTAGATTAAAATAGAGTTACAATTATTGATTAAATGTGTAAAAAACACTAATTCAGTTAGTAATGCCTAGTAGTGGCCCATGAGTATATTGAATTACTAGCTGTCTCCGCCGTTTCACCCGCGTTCCCGAGGGATGTAACATTTCCCCGGGATAAAAAGTCTATATGTTATTCCAATATATGCACTATCTATGTGCCAAGTGTCATCCAAATCCGTTGGGTAGTTATTGCGTGAAAGAGGAACAAATATCCATACATCTATACATCCATACATAGAAACTTTCGCGTTTATAATGTTTCAATACTTTGTCAAAAATCTAATTTGTCAATACTTATAACTTGAAAAAAATCATCATGTTTTTATCATTACATAGTTTTTGCATCCCATACACATCACGTAAAAAAATTATTCATCTATACCGATAATATTTTCAACAAAAAAAAATTGTTACGGCTATGGTGCATCCCACCGGGTTCTGATTTCACCCTCCCATTTGTTATTTTTTATCAACACAACCTAACGGTACTCGGGTCGTGGATACCGTATGAATAATGTTATGGTTTAACATAGGGTTCATATTAACCTGATATATGCGTATTTCACCTATTAATGATAATTATAGACCCTCTACATTCAGTGACAATATTTAAAGTTTTAAAAAAAAATGGCACTGAAATGAAATTTGAAGAACATCCTACTAATGTATAATGGATGTTTGTTACTCTTTCACGCAAAAACTACCGAACTGATTTAGATGCAACTTGGCACATAGATAGAGTATATCCTGGAATAACATATAGGCTACTTTTCCCGGGAAAACGTGATATCCCTTGGGAACGTGGGTAAAACCGCGTGGCAGCTAGTACTAAATAAAACTGTAGAGCGGTATTGTAGTTTTCATTAAGTATTAGAATAGCGTAGCTTATTTTCAGATAGCAAAAATTAGGGTGTGATAGATGATTGATATAGCCGCTAAAATAAATTGTGGACAACAACGATAATCCTTGAGTTTTTCCTTATCTTCAGGAGAATATTTATAGCAAAGGTGAGTCACACATGTCATAGCGGAATGGAACGTTTGAAATTATTCAACTCAACATACTTACGAGGACTTTCCCGGGAAAAAAAAGTAGCCTATATGTTATTCCAGGATATGTTCTAACTATGTGCCAAGTTTCTTCCATATCCGTTTAGTCGTTTTAACGTGAAAGAGTAACAAACATATTTACATACAAATCTTTCCTCTTTATAATATTAGTATAGATATAGATAAAATCTAAGGAAAATATCTTTGTTGTTTTGAATTATGTTGATTCCAAAATTTATGAAAAAACCTATTAACCATCTACATTGATCATATTTCTAACTCCGCTGATTGTCGTCTCAAATGGATCTAACGGTACATCCTTTTACAAAGGCCCCGTTGTCCCAAACATATTTTTTTTCGGTTTCGGCCTCTACCTGCGATTAACTAAACACTTGCTGTTCCTTTTCATATGTTTTTTTGTTGCAAACCGTAGATAATCATTATATTGCCATAGGTCGTAATTTCGTAGTCATTGCGGTTTATCGTGCAAAAATAAATAAATTTATTGTTTGTTAAAAAAATTATCACGTGGTTATTCATAATTGTATATTTTTACTCGGTAAGATTACACAAGCCAAACGAGAAATTATTTTATTGATAAATAATCATATTTGACTGTAAAAACAGTTGCAACATTAATAGTATGATCATTGCTATGAGATCAAGGAGGTATAATAATCCTTATTTCTACAAAACCAAAAACTAACAAAGGAAAGTAAACCGCTGATGTGGTTTGTTCGATCGATGAAAGTAAAGGCCTGTGTAGACGGGCGAGCGGTCCCGTTAGCCGGCCGGAGCTCGGCCTCACGGAATACTAAACGCTGACATACTGCGCGGCTTTTGACCCTAACACATTCTAGACTAGTACTTCACATCACCTCGGTGATACAGACTTTGCGCTCAATTTGAGCCTTAAACTTCTTTAGACTAAAACTTAACACAAATTCACTGAAATGAAATTTCGATTTTTGGTTCTGGGACTTCTCAAAATCTGATCTAGATATGCTAGCACTACACACATTTAAACACCACTACTAAAGGTTATTTTGAATAGATATATGTATATAGGTTCCACAAGCCTTTATAAACATCAACGACCATAAGATATTAGACCCTCCCAAATAACAATGTTGCAATAAAAAACAATTCTTGCAGTTAAAATCATTGTCGTTACCTTTTTTCGCCGTCCTTCCAAGACTTTTGCACTTTTTAAACATTATTCAAGCGTTACTTCTATTTAAACGTTTTTAGAAAAAAGCAAACCTATTCCATTTTTCTATTGCAAGAAATGCAATTTGTGCAAATGACGTTTTAGCGCATCTTTTGTTTAAAGCACTTTGGTCGTAAAACCTGAAGGTTAATTGTTTTCACAACTTTTTTGTACGCTCTCTCAAAACCTTCACCTATTGTAGAAATATATTATAAATGTGGCGACAAAGGAATTGCAAATATTGTCCAAAAAGTGAAACAGATTGTAAAAACATTAGTTCTTTACATTATTGTCAGTACAACAGCGTTTGGCGGCCTAACAAGAAAAGGAAGATTTTTGATATCAGTACCGTCGATGGGTACATTTACGATATTATCGCTATACTACTGATCGGTACAGATAGATGTATGGGAGGACAACGACCCTACGCAAAATTCGCTGCATTGGGCTAGGTCTAGTGCATGCGCGTATGTAGCGGTATCAACACGGAAGCGTCACGAGAGGGAGCGCAATATGCGCCTGCACCCCGCCAGAGCGGGAAAAAGGCATGAATGAGTATTGAAGCCTACCCCAAGAAGGGGGAAATCGAGTTTGCACTGCGGGCACCAGCACTTCCACAGATATAGACGAGCCCTGTATACCATACTAAATAGGATCAATAGAACTTGTTCCATCAAACTTACACAGATACAAGGAAACGTTTACTGCAGCTGCTACTAGTTCGCATGACAAATTATTTATAGCACCTACATACTTTGCTAATACTTAGGGTCCATTAACATTAAATTCGACGTTTATATTTCAGCCTATAATTTTGGAGCCAAATTTTTTTTTATACTTAAAGACTTCTAAACGGTATTCCTTTGAGAAATATTGTCACGCAGACCGAATTAAGCAATTAATAATAAAACGAGAAGTCGAAAAGTGCTGATAAACGAGGGGATTGTCATAAGACAGCAAAATGTTAATATAACATTCTAAATTTGAAGTACGGTTATAACACTTATAACATAATACAAATGCTGTAAGCGAGCAAAGAACATAATGCGGGGTCTGAAAGTGTGTCACAAACAATACATTTTTATTTGGAGCTTTAAAAGGATGAATAATATATTTTGCAGTTCAAGTTTCTAATATAAGCCCAAAGAAAATTGGATGTCAATGACCCTGTGCCCAATACTCGCACAGTAAACGCATTTCCCGGCGCACACGAGTACAGAGTACCAGCGTGCGATTTATTCGCGCGAGTAGTGGCGTGGCGGGCCGGCGGCGGGCGGGCGGTGGCGCGAGCGAGACACCGAGTGGCGCCGGGCGGCGGGGGCTAGCGTAGTGGGACGAGGCGGCTGCGGCCGTTCACCCCGGAAGATTCAGTGTTTTGATATCGCTCAAGCCTCCGACGCCACTGGAAAACTGCATTTTCTTTGAAGCGCTTCGCTTTTCATGCTCTAATTGACCGTCAATCGTATAATTTCGTTTTTAAGCACTGGTTTCTCATATTGTACCCTATAGGTTCTACACTGCTATAAAAAGCTATAAGTAATATCCAATATTTACGATTCAAAAAAAAAGTTATAACATATAAATAAGCATATGTACAAAACTATTGTAGAACTTTTCGAATACTTTCTTAAACCACGTTTTAACTTTTTATTTTTTGAGACATGTTTCAAATAACTTGTTACTGATACTTAACAAAACGAGGAGAAGGCTATAGTAAAATACTTCATAATATCTATACTAAAGAGATTCTGAATTTTGTGAGTTTCTGCAAATGCGGAAAGTAATCTCCGAAACCACGGCACTAGTTGGAATCATTCTTTCAGAAGAATTGAAATCGCGGTAAGGAAAGCTAGACATTTATACACATACCGAGTTATATCTAAAAACTACGTTCCTGGGGTAAAATACATTTTTTTAAATGACTTTTCTTTAAGATAACTTCATACACTACAAATAAAACGCATACTTAATTCCGTCATGGAACCCTATATCTATAAAGCTTATCTGTAATCAAACAGACGACTGAAAAAGTCTTGATTCCTAAGCGCCAGAGACGAGTGGAAATTGCCTCAATATTGGGGTAGGTTATTGCCTATCGGTAGGGATAAGTTGGGAGTACAAATATATTAATTGCAATACATACGCAAATAAATCACGACGTACATAATGATGTAGGTTCCATATCTGATATAAAATTATATGTTGTTTTAGGTCAAGGTTTTTAGTTTAATAAAACCTATAGTCAAAGTCTAGTCGAAGATAGTTATAAAAGAGCATCTACACCGTATTATTAGTAGTACCGTAGTATTAGATTATAATCAATGCAATGAATAAACAGCCCAATTTAGGTATTAGTCCCTCGTTGCAACTCTCCCCAAACCTTTCGGCCCTTTATCCCGACTGAAGCAGTTTGCAGCTGTTAACAGCTTACTGGCTGTAAATAGTGAAATCAATATTGGATAATGGTAGTCGGCAGGGTGCGGCGTGGCGTGCCGTAGGAGAGAAACTCCCTTACCACGGATTTTAGTCTTTTGCTCAAAACATACGGAAATGTTAGGAAAATTCGCGTCACTCTCAATTCACGAACCAATAACTTTATTTTAAATAACACACTTTTTTTTTTTCGAGATTCGAGGGTACGGGTGCATACAGGCTGTGTCGTCGACCCGCGAGAGTGAAAGCGTGTTCCGGGGAGGCGAACAACCATCCCGCCCGCCCGCCCTGGCATGGCTTTCGCTGCCGTTCTCACGCCACTCGCTCGCACGTTGCTTTCAACCTGTTTTAATTAAGGTTCTATAGTGCCCTAGCAAATTGATTCTAAATATAAATAATATATATACGTTTCGAATATTAACAAAAAATGTTTATTATAAAAAGTTTATAAAAAAAAGGTTCGTAAAACGTATTTCCAATGCAATACGTATTCCCAGTTACATATTGTTATTCTTATCTCCTATTTAAACTAGTTTTAAAATAAATATTATTAAACAAGAGATATAGTATATTTTAGAAGTTTCGGTAGTATTTCCGCGGTGTATACGCGATCATCGTCAATAGAGTGCGAGCGCCGAGCGCCGAGCGCCGAGCGCGGATCGGGAGCACGGTCACGGCGCGCGCCGCGGTCGCTCGCCACACTACGGAAGTAATGAACTTGAATGCAACCCGCGGCCGCACTGCGCTGCGCCGCCGTCCCGCTCTCCTCTATTAAGAGAATAGTAGGCGCGAACGTGACGTACTCACTGCATTTGCTGTCAAATTCGTCCGCATTCTCCGTCACCGGCCGCTTTCGTCGTCGATGCGTTTATCGGAACGAGACGCGAATATGTGTGTCGATTGCATTCTCAGCGTCGTAAAAGTGCATCTAGGTCGGTGGGCATAGCGGCGCGATGTCGTCGGGTTAGTGCTCGTCGGCTAGACGTAGGGCAGGTCGGCAGCACCGTGGCCTCCGCGTTGCATAATGTGCATCGCGCTCCGACGGCGAACACGGCGAGTGCATCCGTCGGCGGCGCCTGTGCTCGCCAGCCGCTGACTGTGTGCCCGGTGCCGGTGCCGGTGCCGGTAGTGCGCTGTGAGCTCGAGACCGACATGAGAGCGGCGCGCAGGCTGAGACCCCTGGTCCCTTTACTGGCACTTCGTATACTCCTCGAGTACCTCAAGTCGCTCGACGTCGCGCTCTCCTAGGCTGATACCTCTTCAACTACAACTCGCCTAAAGACGATAATACTCTTTGTTTATTCCAAGTATAATAAGCATTAATCGCGTAACCTATACAAGTATCTCAAGAATGCCTTGAACAATAATTATTACTCATTGTTGTAAGTATTACAAGTATTACTTCCTCTTATTAATTCTAAATTCCCATAAATATATTAATTACCATCTTATGTCAAAGCTCAACATTTAATTATGTAAAAATGATTCCTCATTATATAATCAAAGCAATTTCAATGATAACAATGTTTGTCCAACACTAGGTTAACCTATGACCCCAACTTCGTAGAAACTCTTTGAAGCAGGTACTTCTATAATAGATGGAAACCATAATTTGAATGATTCGTTTTGACTGCGATTAGTTTCAAAATCAATTAATATAAATAGCTGGGCGGTGTGGAATTATTAAACATACATTAGATTAAAGTTAAACAATTGTTTTAGAACATTTGCCGTTTGAAATTTGGGGCTTAATCACAAAATGTACCCAATGAAATTGATGCCTTTACATATAATTCCGCGTTTGCAATAATATAATCTTTATCTAGCCAGTAGTTGCGTCTATTTGTAGTAGAAATATCTACGTATTAAATTTATTATTAGACTGCAAGGTTAGTGTTCCCGTTGCACTCTAACATGGGCTATTTAGTAGGTACATGTATGCAGTATTATGGCATTTGATAAACTGAGGAGATTCGAATATAAAAATCATATTTAATGGCATTACTTTATCATGTAAGTATAGCGGATTAAGACTCAAATTTGTTTGGCTGTCAACATTAATGAGGTAAAACCTAAAATAACAATATTTATCTAGATATTATAAATTTGATGGAAATTCCCCTTTTCATATAATTGCTGCATTGCTAGGTAATATTCTGAGTGCAGATATGACTTTGTATGTTTGATTTATCTTTATAGCTAAAGTAACACAGTAATTAGTCAAAATTAGCGGATAGGTGTCGTCGAAATAGAAAATCGTTAGAATCCTTTTTGTTTTGGGAATGTGAGTAAAACCGACGCAACTAGCAATGAATAATAAGATCAATAAAGATCATATCATCCAGTTTGAGAACATTACGAAATAATAATAAATATCTAGAGAAATTCTTCACACCCCAAATTAAGCATGTACTGCTTGAACTTGACAACCAGATAACTGATATATTACATATACAACTTTTCTTCTAAATACATACACATATAGATGTTTAGTTAAAGCGTTGAATTGAGTGATAAGTCATACATAAGACCATTTATTGTATGTGAATTTATTATAATGTTATAGTACATATCATTATCATCATATATTACTCATATTACATAAAGAGTGGTAAATATGAATGCTGATAGTCTTTAAAGTATATGAAGACCGAAGAAAGTGTACATGGATTGCGTGAAAGCGAAAGATGTGTGCAGAGAGTGAATGCTGAGGCTAAGATGTAGGAGAAATAGTAGAAGTGGAAATCTTAATGTGCTGTCCTCATGAGTAGGTGTTATTTGTATTTGTTCTTAATGTTAAAATCTCGATTTAAGTTATACTATAGGTACATCATATTTAATCGAAGTAATTGAATTGTCCGAGAAGTAATAATAAAATCAAATCTATGCCCGTCAAGCCATATTGGATAAACGTAGGCGAATAGGACCTTCAACCAAAGATGGATATCGTGTCTAGTAAAAACAATAGCGAAGCTAGTTGATGATTATTGTGATGTTATTTTTACATTCTTAACGCAGATATCTACTCAGCTAGCGAAGGTACCTACATAAATATGTTATCTAAGTATTCATAGATGTTACAATAAACATCATTATAAAAAACCTTGAAGGTGGTGCTTCAAATGAAATCAAACAATAAAATAATCGCGTAACTAATATTATCATATCAGTGAACGTGAAAGAGCTCGATCGCACTGAGTATACAACGTGCTAGAGGCGCAGGCGGCTAGAGCAAAAGGGCAAGTTCAAGTGCAAGCGCATCATGCGCCAAGGTTGCTTCCTGGTGCGCGTGCGCCGATGTGCAGCCGTGCGCTACTGTGCGCGAAGTATTCTTGTTTCTATCGTATTTAATTAATTATACATTTACAAGAGAAGAAACCTAACATTGTTATTAAGCGAAAAGTGTTGATTATATTGACTTATGACAAATATTTATGTTACTTTTGATTCATTGTCTATATTATTAATTAAATCAACGTATATTAATATTTTAATCATAAATGTTTTTGGCTAGGCAAAAACTTGTAAATACTTTGTTTTAGTTAGATAACAAACCAATGTTAATATTTTTTAATTAATCTACTTTTTCATAAGTCTTCTATTTTAACATTACGACCGAAAACGAAATAACCGAAACGATATGATTAAATATGAAAAAAAATATTATTTATTAGATAGATCTATTATTGATATCAGTGAGAACGATGAATATCTATTTAATTAATCTACTTTTTCATAAGTCTTCTATTTTAACATTACGACCGAAAACGAAATAACCGAAACGATATGATTAAATATGAAAAAAAATATTATTTATTAGATAGATCTATTATTGATATCAGTGAGAACGATGAATATCTATTTAGCCCTAGGAACGGACTCTACGTAGAGGGTTTCCACGGACATAGCTAGATTTTTAAAAGTATAAGTTAACAATCAACTGAATGACCAGTTATAAATCGCGTGTGCTATGTGACATTGCGCGGACGCATTGCACAACCACCTCTCATGGTCACGTGTAACGTTGCGTCGGCGCTGCGGGGCGCTTGCCCCTTTGTGCCGCACTCTTCTTGCCGCGCCAACACTCCACAACACCGCACACCTTACGTTAAACTACCACACTAACCATTTATGTACTTTTATTTCCTTGTTAATTGACTTTATCAAATAAAGTGCTCATCTACAACACTCGGTTACATAGATTTGAAACAATATTTAATTCTTATTAAAACAAAGATTTCCGTAAAATAAAACTATGTATCTCGTAACAGTTTAGCAAAAAAGTACAATCAATGTTATTGTGTTTATTTACCAAAACCTTGACATATCATTTGGGTTAAAAGTGTAGGTATAAACAATGAATTTATAAACAGATAAGATGCGTCTTTGTGGTTACAAAACTCATACATAAAACCTCACAAATGCAGTGCATAATTTATACGATAAAACACTCAAGCCAGCGCTTGCGCAACTATTGAATGTCAATAGGGCCGGTTTGGAAAATAGAATTTTCGTTCTCATCGAGAGGAGTCGGCCATAGCACAAGCAGTAGTTAACGTAGCGGCCGCAACGCTTCCGCAATTATGCAATGAAATGTTGAACCTTCGAGCTGCTTCACTGCATTTTCGTAAGAATGCATTCTTTAAAGTCAGTTAAAAACAAAGTCGTCGCAACGTATAATTGTATTTTGAGTAAAGCACCAATTGATTATTTGTTGTAATTTAGTGTTGCTTATTTACTACCTCTACATAAAGTACTGGTACTGCTCAAAATTACGAGACCAATTCCCGGTTCCGTATTTAACATACATTATTGCCAAATTGGCAAATATTCAATGTGCTGTCAACAAAGTAAAAACAATAAGTCGATCCGTAAAATACATTAAATTTGTGTTTGTGTTTCCTTGAATTTATTTTAGTTAAATATAACAGTATCAGTTCAAACAAAAATTAAAACTAGAAATGATTGATCATGCAATTTGTATTTATTTAATAATTTGAACTTTTGGGTATAATTGAAATAAAATTTTAGTTTCTAACATGTTCTAGCTTATGCTTGACTATTTCAGTGCAATTTCTTCAATTTAATTATTCTTTTTCAGGTACAAGTTCTTTCAAAACGTAGAGCATAATTATGGGCATACTGTTTTAAAGACCAAAAAAATATCAAAATCAACATGAGACTGGTGAGTGCTATTATGAATAATACAATTATTTAATTTTATTAACCAGATATTAATTTGGTTTCAAAAACAAATAAATACTTTAAAAGTAAAATAAATTCAGCATAGATAATAATGGAAAAATATTTACGTAATATTTTTTAATTTACTACTTGAATTTTCTAAAGTAAAGTTGAATTTTTTGCTTGAATTCAATAGAATTTTCTGAAAATATAACTATGCAAAAGGGAAGTGGCGGTGCGCAGTGGAAAGTGCGCACTTATCACAAAACTGGGTCAGTAGTGGCACCGCCCCTTTATCGAACGCCGCTAGCCACATCTCTCTGAACCAAAATAAACTCTTTCCATAAGAATATAAATCTCAAACTTAGATAACACTGCCGAAAACGCATTCGGGCTGAAAGTACGGAAATGCATTTCTGCATAGTTTTTGCGTCTTACATCCATCTGTCTACAGCCAAGTGAATGACAAAATTAATTTGCCATCTCAACTGAATTCACTGGATAATATAAAATTTGCTAATCAATAAGATCATCATAAATGTATATATATGTTATAGAAAATAAACATTTTGTATTTGTATTTGTAATGTTGTTCTACGAGTGTTTCCAAAATCCTAGATTTTTATTGTAACTAGAAATTTACCTTTGTTACAAATTATAATATAATCAACAGTCAACTAGCGAAGAGTTGCCAAGCACGACTGTGGTGGGCCGAACGAGCAGCCCTGGGAATGCTGGGCCAGTGAGTGCAGTTTCAAGTGTAGGCGCATACGATGTAACACGCATGCGCGAGGATGAGTTCGAGAGACTCACCGTGTACATAGTGCCTGATGTGCCCTGCGAACGTGGCACCCTCAACAGAGCCGAGAGAACACTCCCGCGCAGCTTGGCTCTAAGACCATCAGCAGTATTATCAACTCCTAATACACCGGTTAGTAACTCACATGATTATTCTGTATTTGATAAATCAAATGACATTAATTAAAACAATGCTTATTAAATAATTATGTTCATGTATGCTTTGGTTTTAAGGGAATCTTATTAAATATTTCAGACTGAAGGTGTTTGGAGCATAGGGGTAATCCCTCGTGGAACACGTTTTGGACCTTTTGAAGGAACCAGAACTCCTAACAAACCTAATGATAAGGTCTCCTGGAGATATTATTGGAGGGTAAGTTTTCTTGACAATTTATTTAGTAATCACTTATGTCACCCAAATCCTTATTTAACAAATGCTCTTTACTTTGCTTCATAACTCCAGTTTGGTTAAGGCTTTTGTTTGTATACCTATATAGCACAATTTGATACCGTTCTTGCCATGTAGCTAGAAAGCGACATCGAAAGAAAATAAACATATAACTAATACAGTAGTATACATAGGTATATTACAGACTGGTTATTTTCTTTGACTAACCTATTTCCTCTCTATTTTGGGCCAGGTACAGGAAACTGTCAGACATCATACTTACGGAAATATTAAGGTGAGATTAGGCTTCCAATTTCTTTTTCATGGTTATGGTTATATTTTGTATATAATTAATATATTAAGGTAAGTGTATATCAACGTAAATCAGTAATTAATCAAAGCTATCAAATGTATGATAATCTCAAGTTAACAGAAATTAATTGTTGATGAACTCCAGCCTAAAAATGTATAGTTAATCCGATCTTTCTAATCCTCTAATACGATAATCATTTGAACCATAAAGCTCATTTCCGGAAAAACTCTAACGTGATTCAACACTGCATAAAGTTAAATCATAGTTCAAATAATTGTTATCATCTACGTCCTACATTAGATAGTATGTAACATTGCATCTCGTCCTTGACTCCACACTGCACCACTGCAAGCTTGTTGCTTGCTATCAGTTGCACGCGCACAGTAAATATCCCGCACGTGTCACGTGCTAAATAAATCATGTGTTAAGGTTATATTTAGTAATATTATTAAAAAAATCATTAATTTTTACTCGAATCACTATAATTAGGAGCCTACCTAACAGACGTTATAATTTATAATATAACAATTTCATAATGAAAAGCGTTGGCTTCAACTAGGCACTGGTAATAATGTTACTTTTTAATTATTCATTGCAGATATTCAAAGACAGTGACTATTATTACCTGGATGGTTCGGACACGTGCGTTGCCAACTGGATGCGGTATGTCGCGTCTGCTTACTCGCTTTCCGTGATGAACCTGGTAGCGTGTCAGCACCAGGAGCACATATATTTTTACACGATCAGGTATGACACTACACATCACTTTTTAAAATAACACTTGCTTTTATAAAATTGCAATATTCATTATAAGTACTTTCTATTTTTAGGGATATCATGCCAAATGAAGAACTAATGGTGTGGTACTGTAAAGACTTCGCAACAAGGTTGGGTTATGATATTGATCCCGAGAGAGCTACGTATTCTATTTGTAAGTTAATAAACAATAATATTTTTTTAACATGATTGTTAACGTATTATCATGACGCAATTAATAATATTATTATTCAAATTCAGGCAAAGAAGAAACGATAAAAAAAGCTTATGGATTGCCGCCAGCACCGGTTCACCCTGAAATAGCGTTTAATCATATGAAATATGTTCTGGGCTTAACAAATGCGAAGGAACTGTTAGAAGCTGAAATACCAAACCGACGGCGAAAACGTGAAGCGAATGACAAACCGTTTCATGAAAATGCAACCTTATTGCTACGTGAAGATCCTCGAAGCCATAAAAATGATAGAAATGTGGTTAGAACTGATATTGCCACAAATATAATGCACAATAAAGCAGAAAATTCAATTATCAATGAACATGCACCTCTATCACCAAATAGCCTTATGCCGTCTCCTTTGCCTGTTAAAATACCTCATAGAGATCACCCTACTCTAATAATTCACCAACACAAAGAAAGTACATCTCATTTAGTGATACATCAACTGGATAATCCAAGAATATTAAGCAACAGATCACCTGCGCAAAACCAACACTTGAGAGATATGCGTGGCCCATCTCCCATGGCGCAACATCATCATGATAAATTAGGAAGTAAATCTCCAAGCCTTAGTCATTGTGGTGGACCTCATTACGAGCATCAATTAACGCCTAATGATGGGTCAGTGCGGTCAGATGAAGGTTATCATAGCAATGGCTATCATGACGAATTCACTCCACCGGAAGATTCAAGTGATTCTGATGTAGAAAATTATGTTCTAGATTGTTCCAATAAAACTAATGAACCTAAAGAGACAGTAATAGTCCAAAAGATTGACCAAGAGATGTTAAGAAATGAATACAGGAAAGTAAAAATCAAAATGCCTCGAGCATATCAATATCAGAATCACAAAGATATGGATTGTGAGAGCGAAAAAGAGTTAATAATTGCTGAAGAAATGTCCGACATTGGACCACAGAACTTATCACCTCCTCGCCGTGATCCAGCAACGTCTACGGTTATTGTTTTAGAAGCATCTCAAAACACTGTTTTGCCGCTTAGCAAGCCGTACTATGAAGATGGTACCATTTCACCAACTCCACAACCAGCATTTATGAGATATTCTCCACCAGACACTCGAATTTTAGAAACAATTTTAACAGGAAATAGAATAGATACGAACAATAATGACCCAAACCGTCGTCAACCAAATGCTACGCCTCCTCCATCATCACCAACCGAAATGGCTTATTCCTACAAAAAGAGCCACAGGTATGGTAATGCTTGCAGTCCCGACTCAAGTTCTAACTTGACACCCTTACCATCCCTACTACCATTGCCGCAACAACTACCAACTCCAACAGTTGCATCCGTTTATTCTTCTTCGCCTCCTCATAGTATTCCACATACAACTGAAATTCGTGAAATCAGAGAAATAAGGGAAATAAGAGAAACGCGATATGAGAGTCATTATCCGAATTATTCGTACAACTTATATTCACCGCCAAACTCTACCATCATCACTCAACTTGGATCTCCACCCAGCACTTATTCACCGACTGTGACATCATCGCATCAGTACGAGAGATCGCAAAACGGATCGAACAATCATCATTATCCATCTTCAACTAGCGTAATCACGCTCAAAAACTGTTCGCAATTAAGTTTAATCCAGAACTCAAATGTAAACAACCAACTAGTATCGCATCATGGAAGTGTGAGCCCAGACGGCACCTGTAGCCTTATGATGGCTCCGATGAGTCCGAATTCACAATCTTCTCGTGGATACAGAAGTTTACCATATCCCCTCAAAAAGAAGGATGGAAAAATGCATTACGAATGTAATGTATGCTGCAAAACCTTTGGCCAGTTGTCGAATCTGAAAGTCCATTTAAGAACTCATTCGGGCGAACGTCCCTTTAAGTGTAACGTTTGCAATAAATCTTTCACGCAATTAGCTCACCTTCAGAAGCACCATCTAGTCCACACTGGTGAGAAGCCACATCAATGTGACATTTGCAAAAAGCGCTTCTCTTCTACTTCGAATTTAAAAACCCATCTACGCTTGCACTCCGGTCAAAAACCATACGCCTGCGACTTGTGCATGCAGAAATTCACACAATTTGTACATTTGAAACTTCACAAACGGCTACATACCAATGATAGGCCATACGTATGCCAGGGCTGCGACAAGAAGTATATAAGCGCTTCAGGACTGCGCACTCACTGGAAAACTACTAGTTGTAAGCCGAACAATATCGAAGAAGTTTTAGCTATAACGAACGCTGCAAATACTGAATGTATAGGTAAGCATAACAATTTTTTATCTTTATTTTGCACATTGTGTTTTAATTGTATTTAAATAATAGCATTATTCACTTTTATCCACAATTAAAATAATTAAAGAGATTAGTCGCGATCGCAGTCGCGAGAGTGACTGCAGCGCGTTGCACTTTCTCTTCGTAGGTGAACCGCAACTTTCACTTGCGCTCTCGCTTAACGCGGCCGATTTCATTTTCGCGTGCACTTTGCAGGTAACGTCGACAAAGACTGCCACGAGAGAGAGGGGCACGAGGCATACGAGGTCCACTCGCCTTCACAAGGAGGGCTGGTGGGAGCCGGTGGGGCGCGAGTTGCGATGTCGCATGAAGTAATGCTGGGAGGGCATGCGCACACCACCACTCCGCACCTTGTGACGGGACACGGGCAGCTGTCTCCGCAGTATCGACCGCTGATGCCTCCACCTCCTCCTGACCATGATCCCCAGCAGCAGCACTACGGAGCCCCCGGGGCCGAGCCACGCCCCAGCGTGATAGAGTCCAACCAACCACTAATCATTGAATGCACCTGAACGGGACGAGCAGTGCCACCGCCGCACGCAATCGTCGGACGCGTGTTCCCCGCCGCATCATGTGATTCCAGTCTAGTGATCAAGCGAAAGTATTGTGTATAAACACTCGGATGAGTCAGTGACTCGTCCTATCCAGTGGCTATGAGATTACGATACGAACTGTAAGTTGTACATTTGTAAAAATAGTAAGTTATATTATTATGTGCGATGCGAAATTATTAAGTACTAAGTACTTGAATAAATTTAGTCCCCTTTGGGAATGATGTATTATACTATTATTAAGCATTTTAATATTATACCCAAGGTTATGGCAGCCTCTGTTTATACTAATGCTCAATTTTATACATACTATTATAATTCTATTGTAAATAGGATTGTGTGACATCGACTTTATTTAAATAATTTTCTGTCTTTGTATGTATTTCGTGTACCATGTGTGTACCAGAAAGTTAGGCATACAAATATTATTGATACGTAGATTTACTTCCATAAAAATTGCTATTATCTTATACACTTGGTGTTATGTTGTTAATACCTTCTGCAAAATACTACAATACCGCTGACAATTAACTTTTCACCAAAGAATGTCTGAACGAGTCCAAGTGACATTTCAAGGACGTCATACATACATAGGTACATAATACCTATATTTGCAGAGTTTAAAATCAATCATATTTGGTACACAGAACAACTCATGGAGTGTATATCAACTGATTAGTGGTAAGTGCCAAAAGCACGTTTATTTTATAAGTTATCGTAAAAAAATGTTCGTATAGTATTTTTCAAATTGTTGTTCCTAATGAATATTCGGAGTGTAAGCGCATAATATGTGCATCAACTTAATTCTAATGTTATTTAGATTAAAATCGACGAATTGTGTACATTATCCCTACGCTAGAACAAATGGTGCTTCACATCGTAGAGTAGTCGTTTCCAACGCTCACGTGAGCTGAAGGACTATGTACTACATAGTAATATTAATTCACCGAGTCTACTAGTTACTATTTTATATTCCCCAGTAATTATGGTTCTCCTATTCGAAAAGGCTGAGATAAATAAATAAATGTAATAAAGTTTGGCAAATATTAACCTTAAGAATTGGTTTACATGATGTGTAAGTGAGTGTGTAATGGAACAGTAACGATAATATAATTTACCTACGTCGTATGTGACTTATGCGTGATGTAAAACCAAACGATAGCTTTTTGTATATTTCTAATGAAGTACGAGTAAGATTTTTACAGATGATCCCTTGTAGTTTTATTATGTACCTACATTTTATACAATACACATTTATATATTTACGTTTTGTAACATCACACTAGTGAATTTTGTGATTCCCTTAGTCGAAGAATTTGCGCTGATATCGATGTTACTTTGATTTGTTTTTAATTTGATCTTGAAAAATCATTAAATTTCATGCATAGAAGAAGTATTGTACCAGTAATCGGTTTTAATATCACGTGGTCTTCTCAAAAATATCTTACACGTGTTATTATGATGCAGATGTCTCTTTGAGCAAAATCAAGATCTTCCTATCTAATATTAATAAGAGTACCTGTCCGCCGTAGTGCCCTAAGTTACACCTGTATCGGTGCGATTACGCAGTGTAGGTACCTATTTTTTCAACGTTATTGTATAATTGTTAATAAATTATTGTACTTAATAAAAATGATATATTTTTAAATGTAAAATGTACTCACAGGGTTTTCATGAATACGTCGAATGTCATCATTTAGTATTCGGCTTTTTTAGAAGATGAGATGATAAAACATAACTATTGTTTGCTGAAAGTTTTTCATCAATGAAGGAATCAAAAAATCAATATTAATTAGGTACCATGTGTGGTTAGCCTTATTGTTTATGTAAACGTAGTTTATAATAATTCAAATTCAACTTCCATGTGTATAACAATTTTAAACTTTACAATGTAGGCTACTTTCAAACGTCAAATCAATCAACACTAAATATAAGTATTAGGGGGTTATCTTATTGTATCAAAATTCGATTCATTTAACATATTCAGTGTGACTCAGCTGAGACCCTAAGTATCTATATAAATAAAAACATTGTACATCGCGTTAAACTTCTCGCCATTCCTTATATTATAAAGTTATATATTTTTGTTAGATTTTATAAATAATGATATCTTGCTACTGCAAAGGGAAAATTATAATTTATAAAATAATAAATCAATGCACAAACGTACGAAAAATATATTTCTGTGAAGAATTCTGTAGTCGTTTGCAAAAAAATTATTTGAATTATAATTAGGTACCTATCTCAATACTTAATTTACAGATTGTAACATATTAAATGGTTTTTAAAAAAAATGTTAAACTCGCAATCTATCTGTAAATATTCAAGAGTAAACTTTAAGCTACATATTTTCATATTATTTATAAAAATAAATCTTTCCATCGTCATTTTATGTACACCGTATAATTATGTATCAATGAAAAATGTATAAAATATTAACCACAACTTAAGGATGATAGTTGACTTCGTACATATTATGCATAGGTACCTACTACTTATAAGTACAATACATTACTCTTGGTACAGCAAAGTAAGCAATATTATCTATATAAATATGAATCGAAACTCTGCTACGGTATAGAATTATAATGGACTCCATCGCATACACCTCGTAAAGAGTGTAGGCAATATTGTTACAATTCAATACGCCAGAATCTTACCTACCTATTGTAAAGCCTGTAATTTTGTACACCTTGATCGATAATTATTTTAAAACACCAAATCCATTAAAACAGGAGTAAAATGAAATTGTGGTTTTATTTCCTCAACACACCTAACGATTATTTAATAGCGAAACTACATATTTTAGGTCTCAACACTTTAGAAATAAATTAGCAACCCTAAATAAAAACTTCGCTATAAGCCTCAGACAGAACAAACATGCATAATTATTGAGCAAAAATCCAATAGAGAGATAGAGAGAGAGATATATATAAATATGTTTATGTACATACATGAACATATTTAAAGTAAATTGATAAGCTATTTTTCGTAAAATAATAAAACACACTAATCGAGTAACAAATTATATATTGTAAATATGTATATTACTATACAGGCAAGACATTTCAAGATTTCCGATTTACAATAACATACTTAAATCTAGCTAAAAATACATTAAAATACATACATAAATGCGTTGTTCCTAATACTATTCAAAACCCTTTTATTGCTATGGTATTTCTTTATTTAAATGTCTTAATAAGGACGGGATTAGATTTACTAATTAAAAATAATTCAATGACATAATGGGGTTGAGTTAGAAAATATTTTGGTTTACAATAAAATTTTATTCTATCGTAGATTTTTTACGTACTTACTTGGAGTAAGTATTCACTTTCACTTTACTATACACTTTTCAATGTATTAAACATCGAATATTTATAATTGAGGGGTCAGACGTCTTGATAGTTGAGACCCTGACCGCCACGCCACAGGTCGTGGATTAGATTCCCACCCAGGACAAACATTTGTGTTCATGAAACATGTTTGTTCTGTGTCTGGGTGTAAATATCTATACATATAAGTATGCATTTAGAAAAATAAAGTTGGAAATGTAGTATCTCAGTCCTGGTTCCTTTAGTACAAGCTTTGCTATGTTTGGGAACAGATGTAAAGAATGTCTCAGATTATTTATTAATAATATATTTAGGAGCTCATTAATAAATTAATAGGATCAATTGCTTTACATACCTATTACTCGTACTTGGGGTATCTAAGTATTCTATATCTACACCTGTGTTTCCGCCATTTGCAGTGTTTGTTAGACATCATGAGAACAGATTATCATTATATATCCTGCGACATTCTTCACAGTCGGTAATCTGATCCCAATTTAAGCAGATCTTGCAGTAAGGCCACCAGATATCTATTATATTAGGTTAGGGAAAAAGTATTTTCGCATTATAGTATGAACTTGTAATAAAATCTCTTTGGCTATACTATTTGTATCTGGCTGGTTTTGGTATCATTGAAAGTTTAAATTTTAAAGAACATAATTCCAAATTCAAAAAAGGGGCCGTTCATAAAATACGTCACACTAAAATCAGCTTTTTTTGACCAAAAATGACAAAATTTTACTGAAAAAAGGTAAAAATGCAACGCAAGCCGCGAAAAAAATTTGCGATGTGTATGGACCTAGTGCAGTGTCTGTGAGAGTAGCACAAATTTGGTTTAAGCGTTTTCAATCCGGTAATTTTGATGGCAAAGATGCACGTCGCTCTGGTCGCCCCATTACGGATAAAATGGATGCCATTTTTGAAAAAGTGGAGCAATATCGGCATATCAGTGGTTACGACGTAGCTGAAGAACTGGAAATTGACCACAAAACAGTTTTGGCGCATTTGAAAAAAACTGGGTACACCAAAAAGGTCGATATTTGGGTACCTCACGAACTCACTGAAAGAAACCTAATGAACAGTGTACTCATTAGTGATTCTTTATTACGACGTTATGAAATCGAACCATTTTTGAAGAAGCTGATAACTGGTGATGAAAAGTGGAATACGTACGACAAGAACATGCGAAAAAGGTCGTGGTCAAAGGCCGGTCAGGCTCCACAGACTGTGGCGAAACCCGGGTTAACTCGCAACAAGGTGATGCTGTGTGTGTGGTGGGATTGGAAGTGCATTATTCATTATGAGCTTTTACCACCAGGCAGGACCATCGATTCTGAACTCTACTGCGAACAACTGATGAGATTAAAGCGGCCGGAATTAATCAACAGAAGGGGTGTGGTTTATCATCATGATAACGCTAGTCCTCACACATCTTTAGCCACTCAGCAAAAATTAAGAGAGTTTGGCTGGGAGGTATGCATCCGCCGTATAATCCTGACTTTGAACCTTCAGATTTCCACCTGTTTCGGTCTCTTCAGAATTCTTAGGTAGTGTCAGGTTAACATGGCTGTTTGGCAGTCGACGAGAGGACTGCCAAAACCACTTGTCGCGGTATTTTGATCAGAAGTCCCAAAATTTCTATAACAATGGGATCATGTCCCTACCTACAAGATGGCAAAAAGTTATCGAACAAAATGGTACCTACATACTTTAGTTAAATGTTTAAAAACCTATATTAAAAAATGTTTTGAATTTTCTTAAAAAATGCGAAGAAACTTTTTCCCCAACCTATTACTATAAAGACTGCTTTTAATATACGTGTACTATCTATAAAAAATACTTACCGACACAAAACAAACAAACATGTTCAGGCACTCACCAAGGTAAGAAATATATATATTTTTGTTTGCTTTAAATATTGTGCCTAGTATTGTGCCACATAGGGATTACTCAATCTCTTTGATGTGACTCACACTTTTTACACAGTCTAAGAGGCACCTAAGTTTCCAGAGTTACCAGAATCATAAGGTTGGATTAGATTATATTATAGATGTTTCAGATGTAACGAGGTATATTCTTTTTTAAATCTAAATCTAGATCTATAAATAAATATTTCCTCACGGGAAAAATAATTTCGGTTGAGAGCCCTAAGCGCTCACCGATATTGTCCGCGTAAGGGTGTCAGAGCCATCTGAGGCTAACACCTTCGTCCATTCAAAAAAAAAAAAAAAAAAAAAAAAAAAAGGGAAAAATAAACTAAAAATCACTGAGGCGTGTCTCAGAATCCTCATTGAAATGATATGAATAAAAGGTAAAATAATTTATGACGAAAATATTTAAAGTTACCTACTTACTTCGCCTATGGAAGTATACGTTATAATATTTCCCTGGTAGGCGAGCTATTTTCTAGTTTCACAGTCAGGTATTTCAGGCGCTGGCGCTGTACATTTCTTCATATGCGTTCTCATGTTAGAGGACTGCGTGAAGGCGAGCTTGCATCGAGGACACGAGTACGGCTTCGAGCCCGTATGGAAGTTCAAGTGCGACTTTAGGTGGTGCTTCTTTGTAAACGACTTGGGGCACAACGAGCACGAAAACGGTTTTACACCTGTAAATTACAGAATAATAAACAGTTAAAAGTATTTCTAAATATCTGATTTATGAGAAACCCGTATCGTCGGTTAATGATGTGCTTCTTAATAATTTTACTAATATTTCACCTTTTTGTTTAATTTCGACATTTTGGTGACGATTCTTAGTTTTTAAGTAGTGGAGCTCTTAGTGCAGAGTTCGTCCGGCGAAGTACTACTACCTTACCCATTTCCGCCGTGACGCAGTATCGCACAAGTTTATTGTGTTTCGGTTAGACATCATGGTCTAAACTCATGGTCGACAACGCATTGACAATGCCTCTGGTGTTGCTAATGTCCATAGGCGGTGGTGACCACTTACCATCAGGTGGACCGTGTGCCTGTATGTCGGACCAATTGACATAAAAAAATACTTATTTACGCTCGTAAGAAGTTATACCCGATATTATTGGTAAGAAAAACTGCCCTAAAAGCATTTGTCTTTACTATTCAGTCGTGAAATTGTAGTGTACAAACTCTTTGCACCTGTATGTAGCAACGAACAATTTTTGACGTTGTTAGGTTATTATTGACAACGACATCATTAGTCACTCATTGACACTGACAGTTGCGATTTGTGCGATGTTGAGATGTATGAGACCGTTAACAGGTAGGTAACTTGAACCTGTTACTTTTGTGTTACAGTGATGCGCGCGCATCTTAAAATTTCACTCTCATCATTTTTTCATAACGCGCCTAAAGAAGTATAACTTCAAAAAGATACCGCAACATAAAAAAAACACAACTCTTAAAAGATTTGACCATCACAATAGGGATGTTGACTGACAGGTCAAATTAGCAACTTCTTATTAAATGTCAAAACGAACGAATGTATGGAGCGTTGTATGAAATAGCAAGCTGTGACGTCATAAATGTATAGCATCAAAATATCTACTCTTTTTGGTTAGATTGATACTTAAAAATCATATTAATTATAAAATTTTGCTCACATTTGATGTATTCGTGTATTTTTGGATGTTCAATACACTGGCTAGTGTTTTATCATTTAAATTTGAATACGGCATAGTTCCCTATTTCATAAATAGACGTACCAGTATGGAGTCTCAGATGTAGGGTCATGTTGGATCTGTCAGCAAAGCGCTTGTCGCAGTGTTGACACGCGTACGGCCGCTCGCCGGAGTGCGTGCGCTGGTGCTGCTTCAACAGCATCTTGCGGGAGAACGCCTTCCCGCACTCTTCGCATACGTGGGGCTTTATACCTTGAAATTAAAAAATATTTATTTATTTATTCTATATTATAATCCCATTACAGCCTATAGTATGCATTAATTCGATGCTATAACTAAAGTAGGTACATAAACGTGATACATTTTTTAATAAACATTATAAAAAAGAAAAAAACACAGAATACATTTTTTAAAAAATATTTGTCAGTATCTTTGGCGGGCCAGTTGGCTCGGTTGTTAGAGACCCTGACTACCATGCCGCAGGTCGTGGATTCGAGTCGCAACCACGACATACGTTTGTTTTATTGTTATTGTAGGTACGTAACACGATGAGTTTTTGTTTTACATGCCCAGTTTTTTAAATAATACTATTGGGTTTATTTACCTGTGTGAATCCTCACATGCATGTTAAAGGCTACGCGCTGATTGAACGATTTGGGGCACATTGTACACTTGTATTCCTTACGATTCCTGAAACAAGTCATAACAAATATATTGAAACAAGATAGGTATATATTATAACAGTTTTAAATCGTTATGCTTTCTTATGTTTTTTTCATAATCTTATTAACCTACTGGCTTCCAGTTCCAGTTTTCCTTCTATAAATTTTACTTTCTTTACAAAGCTTTCAAGCCAGAAAGTATGATTTTCTATGCCATTAGTGAGAGATATAAGGTTGTCCTTGACATTTGGCATATCCTTGCGTAGCATATGTAGCTCAGTCACAAGGTTGCTTAAAATGTCAGTCTATAACGTACTGCCTCGGTTAGCTGGGCCCAATTTTACTAAACTTTACACACGGCGATTTACTTGATTGTAGTTAGTTAGTATATTCCGAATCCACATAGGCCGACAAAAAAGACGGTCCGCCTAATGGTATGTGGTCACCGCAGCCTATGGACATTTGCAACACTAGGGGCATTGCCAATGTGTTGTCGACCCTGAGCTGTCATCGCGGCTTAAAGTAAAGTAGTAAAGCAAGTATACAGCCTATGGGCTGTATGTTCTAAGTTGCAGTAAGATCGGTTCAGTCGTTTGGCCGTGAAAGCGTAACAAAATAACCTCTTCCTTTTTTGAAGTCGGTTAAAAATAAACAAACATTTGAATTTATAATATCAGTAAGGATAAGAGAATCATGATTCAACTCTGATCATTTATTGAACATCATTTTTAAGATATCTATTTGCGAGATTGCATTTCCATATGAATGACCCAAAAAAAAATGAGTTTGTGGACCAGCTTATTTGTAGTGACAATTAGCATGACACTGGCAAGAAAGAAACAAATCGCAAATCACCATGATATGCAAAATACCACCAATATGTCGAAGTACACCTATCTACACTTTCACTTGTCAAACTCAGGAAAACTTTACTCACCTATGAATTTTCATATGACTGCTTAGATATCCTCTATCATTGAAATACTTCCCACAAACAGAACAAGTGGCAGCGAACTCCCTAGTGCCACGATGTACCGACATGTGGTACTTAAAGTTTCTCAGTTGGGAGAAGGTTTTTCCGCATTCACCGCAAGTGTAGCGAGCACTTGTCGAGTGCCCTCTAGTGTGGACTGCAAGAGTGTCGCTGCTTGTGAAAACCTGAAATTATATTAGAAATCTTTATAGGATTAAAAATGTTATTATATTGCATCGGAAGTATTCCCTAGGTTTTCTTAATGACTCTTTTCTCTGTGATAGCAAATGAGGTAGATTGTCCTCTGTTGCGGAAACTCACACAGAGGACGAAAATAAATATTACTTTTAAAGTTCAGTTTTATGTACCGGTCAAACTAACTTAGTTTATGATCTTACTAACATTATTTTCTGTGTTGCCCTATTAAATAAAAATATTATTATTTGGTTATATCTTTCGATGACTTTATGAAACCCAAGATTATATGCATATTAAGGACAACATTTTCTCGGTTTTTTATAACCTGAAAGTAAGGTGCACTAGTAAACGTTTTATTTGTTAATTATTTTTTGTTGTTTTCGTGAATATTAGAAATAGTAAGATAATGCAAAAAGATATATTAGTATATATACGGGTTGACCTCCGTTTATTCGTCGGTTTAAAATAAAAACTTGCAAGTACTATCTGCGATAGACGATGATAAAGGAATGGAAGTAGCTCTCACAATTAATTATATTAGAACGTCACCATTTCATAACCGGTTTTAACAAAAAACATACCTCACAATTTGATATTGCTCTTTACTAGATTTCCCACTTAACAACTCAGTTAACACTTTTGTAACTTTTAATTATTGACCGAATATATCTATCATATCTATAGGTATGAGGATGAACCATGAAATGATATCTACATGGTTACAAGACTGTGCATTTGCTTAATATTTACTTATAGACAGAAATAAAACAAAATAATGGCCGAGTGCCATCTCGACACGAATGTAAACGACTTTATGAATATAAATACAATTTAACGTAAAGTATTTCCACTTAACGTGGTGAAAGCTAACAATGTTTTTTGAATAAACGAACAGAAATATTACATCTAATAAAATGGTGTTCTATACGCTTTATATTAATATTTCAGTAACTACATACATCCTTGTTACAAAACGAATTAGTACCTTTTGTCTGGCTAAAGGTTTCTAGTAGGTACTGTGTTATAAATAAGATAAAACTTATTATAAAAAAACGTTGTCAATGTAAACATAAGAATTGTGCAAATGATAATATTTTTTTATCCTGGGACATTCTTAGATCTCCCTGTCCCAATTTGTGGTTTGGTGTTTATTTAACTAACTTATATAAACACTTAAAACAACCAAAATACCAGAAAAAAAATATAAAAAAATAATCCGATTCAATAGTTAACCAATACAGTAGTAGACTACTACACTAAGAGTACACTACTTGTACGGAGAAGTACTACCACCACACCTATTTCCACCGTGAAGCAGTAGTGCACTTGTATTATGTGATTCTGTTAGAAAGGTAAAGAGCCGGTGAAATGACAGGCACATGAGACTTAACAACTTCAGGACTCAGGGTCGCATTGCAAATGTCCACAGGACAACTCAACTTCCCCTTGGATAACCCACACGGGTAACCGAAATATATTTAAGTTACAACATATAATTTGAATTTGATTACGTACCTGATTACAAATAGAGCATTTAAAGTCTACTTTGGTGATATCAGCAGATGTAGAAGTGTCCATTAAATCATTGGTCTCATTTATATTTGCATCATTCATTGATAGTGTTGATTTTGAAATATTATTATTACTATCATTAAGTGATTGCTCTCTGATTTTGCAGTCCTGAAAAAAATAATCTTTTATTTATTGCCACAATAAAAATTCAAATAATATGTAAAAGTTTAGTCTATGTTCTTACTTTCCGTTCAAAATGTGTAGGATTTTGCATTTTTCGTCTAAACGGCTTAGAATTAACAGGTATTCGAGGACACCACGGGTTATCTAATACTTGATTTAAAATAGCAACTTTTGTTGTGTTTGAAAACGAATTTTCTTCAATATTGTTTTGTTTTTTAAGGTTTTCATTTAATGTTATCATAGATCTACTATTGCTTAACAATGTGTGTGATGTTGATTGCACGTTTCTTAAAGCGATAGATGCAAACGGTATTTTTGGTACCAGCTGTCCCTGTTGGACTATTGGCATCAATGGTATTGCCTTAGGTATATGATTTATTGATGAAGACATTTTATCACTCTTTGCTTTCAAATTTCCATATAATATATCCATATGAGTTATTTCTGAAGAACTCTTTGAAGCCGAATTATTTTCTCCGTATGTTCGAATGCAATTCTGGTTATTTCGTCCATATAGTAGTTGTTTACGAGGGAGAAATTGTGAAGTCAAGTGAGAGATTTGACCAGTTATATTTTTATACGGTTCCGAGAGTGCGTCGTCGTCGCTGAGATGTTTGTCATTTGCATTCGTCAAGAGCACAGATCCCGGAGCACGATAGCATTCATTTGATATTGCTAGCACGCTTGCCTTCAGACCGTTAGTATTACCGTTTCGAGGATATGTCTCGATAAATAAATCACGTAGGAAAGAGTTCCTTTGTCGGTCTCCATAAGGCGATTTTAGATCTCCTAAACGAGTCCTGCGTTGTTCGCTCCAATTCTGACAATGCTTATCATTAATATCGGAGTCTGTTAGTGCACATTGCAGAAGCATGTTCTGAATATCTTCACCTTTCTTTATGTTAACATATCGCTGATCTGCACAGTTTCCAAACTCTAAAGTAAATATATTGCTATTTTTTGTCATATAAGTTTCGGAATCATTCTGCAGGTATTCGTAATTATTATCTGTTATTTCACAGAATTTTAATAAATACTGTTGGTCTATATAAATCTTCAATGTTTTAATTATTTCTAAAAACATATCCAGCTTATGGTTTTGTATTATAACTTCTCCATTGTATATATAATATAGTACAGAAAACATAGCTTCTAGGTCAAAGTCGGGCAAGACGATTAAAGTTGGCCATTCATCAGTGGGGCATGAGAGAAGTGTTTGCTGTAAGAAAATATATTGTAATTTTTAATTTCGATGTACGTAAAATAAATATCACCGGAGATTCCTTACACCCGGCAATTTGATCCCAAACTAAGAGCATGTACTATAGAAACCCGATAACTGATTGACTACATTTACATTTTTTTGTTTTAAATGAATACATGTATAGATATTTACACCCACAGAACAAACAGATATGTTTGTCCTGGATGGGAATCGAACCCACGACCTGCGGAGTGGTGGTCACGGTCTCGAACCACAGAGCCAAATGGCCCGTTAATAGGATGGTTATAAAGCTATTGCTATACCTATATGTTCTGAATACGAAATGTATTCAAGTAGATAACTTACTCTGAGAAAAGTGCTGACACTGGCGAGCACGGCCCGATGCGCGCTGAATGCGCGACCACCACACAGTAGCTTCACATCGCACCATTCCCCGTGTGAAAGCCATTCGCACATCTGTGGAGTATTTTAAGTTCAAATCAGATATATTCTCAGACATTTCAAGCGTAGCAAGACACCCTTATAATTTCGTCATGTCCGTTAGCCTGTCATGGCATTGTTTCTCGTAGACGAGTTATAAAAGTAATATATAGTTGAAATTTTAAATACGGAGGTATGTGTTTTATTAATGTGTTTTGCTGGGGTGTTGAATAAGTCTAAAAAATAGGGCTATCTTACTTTTATAAACAACTTCTTTTATGAAATTCAAAGGTTTAATGAAACTGTTGTCAGCGTTTAACATATGACTAACTGTCCCCCGCGCTTTGGCTTTCCCTGTATTGTCCATTTTTAATAATGTTATCTATGTGCCAAGTTGTATCCAAATCCTTTTTGTAGATTTTACGTGAAAGAGTAACAAACATCTATACATTCTCACAAAGTTTCGCATTTATAATATTAGTAGGAAGTAGGTATTGAAAAGTAAACTATTATTTCTAATCACATATGTATTGAAACAATGCAATTATTTATGAGCTCACGGATAACGACTTATAACTTGTAATTTCATAGAAATACCATACATATCAAATAAATTCACAAAATAACTACGGTTTATTCTGAGTGAAAAAATAAACATCACATTGACAATTTAATAAATACTAACTCATTAATCATACATACATTGTTATATGTATTACGTAGAGAGAGAGTAGTAAAATAAATATGTAGGTAATCAAATTAAAAAACATTTATCGATCACATGGGCATAGATCTTGCCCCTTTCAGTATATTATGATTTGTTGTTCTAGCCCAAGAAGGATACAAATTTATTATTACTTTTAAGAATTAATTCTTAATGATATTAATTGCATATTTTTAAGTCAAGTGGGCCGACTAGCATGCAAATGGTCCACCTGCAACACTAGGGACATAACCAATGAAACGTAAAGTTTTAAGTTTAATTTGCCTGTAATTTGACCGGCCTCCTTACTTTTACTACTACGTTAGTAGAACTGTAGAACTACTACGTTAGTAGTAGTAAACTACTACGTTAGTAGTAGTAAACTACTACGTTAGTAGTAGTTCTACCCCGGACGAACTCTGCACTAAGAGATCTACTACTTCTTACTTTGTTTTTAAGAATCCACCTCCAAGAAAACAAATCCGCTTCCATCTTTGCAAGGATTTACGCATAAGACGCAAGCTCAAGGAGCTCAAGCTCAAGAAGGCAGCCCAGACAAAGACTTACATAATAGAACCTCTCAATTAAGATACATAGTAGTAAATCGGATTTTAAAATGAATTTGCTATACAAATAACAACTTAATGTCAAAAAATCTAAATGAAGTCTATGTTAGAAAACACAAATAAAAATTGGAATTGTCCTGCTGGCTACAATTACCTTTTAAATCAATGAAGAAACATACAGGATAACTTCAAAACTTTAAGGACAATAACTCTTTAATATAAAGGATAAACATAAGATACAAAAAAATTAAAATAAAAAAAAGAGGATCGTTCGTTATAAAAGTGTTCATACACCATATAATAGCCTGTGAACGGCCACCATTACGAAATGAATTATAAACGTAAAAGTAATTTTATAGTTTCCTTCACGCAATTTTCGTATAATTTGGAGGTGGCCCAAGTGCGGTAGGTTAGAGACGTTGAACGTTTGTAAACACGCTATGTTAGTGGCACACTTATAATACTTGGTGATCGTGCAAATAGACGATGCCTCCGCTGTAGCAGACTCATGTCCGACGTCAGTCGATGTCTCAGTCTACACGCCACTAAAGGCAAAATTAACCAAACATAAGACCAGGTCAACGTTTTTAAAGTAGCACCACTCGTGAAAGTGTAGAGCAAATAGGTTTTATCAAACATGAGAAAAATTAGAAGCTTCTCTCACAGTTCCATCCACTTCCTACTCTATTTGCTTACGTAAATGTCATATGGTACTTAACCTAAACAAGCCAAATATAACGTACCATATAAATTAAGAGATGTAATTTTAGAATCACTAATTATCTATTTTACTTTAATATATATATTAAATATACTCATATAGTGACTTATTATATTCAAACACGTTAAAATGAGAATGGCATAAAAATAATTACATTTAAATATTTTGCTACGACGACGCCTACGAAAATGCTACGGGCGCCCTCTTGTACAACAATCATACTACATACTAGTCTACATCTACAATGTATTTATGAAAATAATTAGTAACATTATTGATAAATGATAATATGACATTATACTACACGTATTATGACTCAACCTTTAGGACTTATTAATCTTCAAATAGTAAAAAGAAAGGTGTTGGATCATAATCGTCAACATTTGGGGCTGGTCTACTTATGTATGTAATTTATGAAGTTAATTCTTAATTATTTTTTTCCACCATAACCCGCAAATATTATTAGTGAGACAAAATAAATGTAATATAATACATCTGTTTGTTTTTGAAAAAGTATTGGTAAATTTATTCCCGGCTCTTTTCAAAATACAACCTTCTGGACTAGTACCTATTAGAATCGGACTGATGAGTGCAAATGAAAGACTATTTGAATAAAAAATACTTTTACTTTATTTCATTATTTATAAATCCAATGACTGCACCAACCGTAACTTTATGTACCTATCACAAAAGTTAAAAACACGCACAAAAGCGAATGGTCAATGAACATAACGAGATATTAAATTTAAAACATCGTTGCGAATTTTTATTCAATTATTTTCTTGTACGTAGTTATACCTTGTTTCTACATATAAAAACTACAATAGAAAGCTAGGGTCACTGTAGGAACATTATCAATTATTTCCAGTACAGCATATTTTAACCAATACTAATTTCGGTATAGCTGTCGTATCGAAAGCAAATTGCCAATTTGTGAATAACACTTAAAGTTAAAATAAAACATACGAGTCGTAGAATAATTCTTTATAATCCTTTTCTTTTACTTTCAAATTTTTCAGAGTTGTTGCAGTTCCCTTGGAATTAAATTCGTTGTCTATACATTAACTTGTAGAGATAGACATGGCCTTCTTTTCCATTGGGCACTCTGGGTAACTCTGCCCAAGGCCCAACGATTCATGGTCCGAAAGGAATGGAACCCGTTGGACGTCGATAGTGAGTGTCGTCAGATCGGATCGGTGTGTCGCGCTCATAGAGCTTTCATAGCGTAGTCATAGGGGCTCTCTTATCCTAGTGCCCAGGGCCTTGAATAGTTTAAAGACGGCCCTGGAGATACAGCCAAATTTTACTAACATTATTAATGCTAAAGAATTGATGACAGATGGATAGGTTATGTATGTAAATGATATTTATCGCGAAAACGATATAACATATTTGATATGGAGTGTAGAAGTAAAGGAGGACCATCTCAGTATACTAAAAAGTGTCCCTTGAAAGGGACCAAATTAAGGTGGCGCTGCTGTAGCCAGTGGAAATTTTTTAAATAGAACGCCACAAATAATTAGTGTACGATAGAAAATTAATAAAAAAGGAAAGATACATTTCCGTTTTGTTACTGCGCATTTTTTATAATTATAATAATAATATATATAGACAAACATGAGTATGGAATAAAACTATACAGTGATTTTAAGTACCCCAATTAATTGTAAATAGGAAATAGAAAATAGTATTAAAGAATTACCGGAAACCAACCCAGCACACTTCACTCTGTTCATATCATTTCCAGTTGCTACACTAGCACTATTTCGGTGAGAATTCGAAACCTAATTTGTTGTTTACAAGGGGACACTTTTTCGACTAATCCCCCATACAAGATGGTCCTCCTTTACTTCTACACTCCATAATATTTGAATGAAATTTGGAACATAGATAGTATATAGTCTGATTGACACACCAGATACTTTTTATACCGGGAAAATATAGCATCCCTCGAGAGAGCGGGTGAAACCACGGAGGACAGCTGGTAGTGCATTCACGCCTTCTTATTCCTATCTCTCACACAATCAATTTATTTCTTCCTCAGATCGCTACCGAATTGCCCATTTTCTTTATCATCATATTTATCATTATTTTAGTGACAGATTTCATCCCTCCTAACATGACCATACCATGTAGAAATGTATACATTAAGGGATATATTGTGATAACATAACAGTACATGGCAATTAGCAGCTTATCACAATTTATCGTTACAATTATAGCCAGCATAAATCTGTTGTCTTATTATCATGTGATGAATTGAAAAAGATATAGAGAATACTAATATTATAAATGCGAAAGTTTGTCAGTATGGATGTTTGTTACTCTTTGACACAAAAACTATCAAACGTATTTCGATCAAACTTGGCACCTAGATAGGCTATACCCTGGATAAATACATAGGATACTTATCCTGGGAAAATGTTACATCCCTCGGGAACGCGGGTGAAACCCCGGGGGACATCTAGTCTAATATTATCATCTTGCTGAACAACTTACTCGTCGTGCAAAGGGTAAATCTAGAGTAGTAGAGCTTTTAGTACAGAGTTCGTCCGGGGAAGTATTACCACCTTACGCATTTCTGCCCTGACGCAGTAGTGCACTTGTATTACTGTTTCGGTTAGAAAGTTAAGGGGGCCGGTTAAATTACAGGCACATGAGACTTAACAACTTCACGTCTCAGGGTCGACAACGCATTGGCGATACCCCTAGTGTTGCAAATGGCCATAGGCGGCGGTGACCACTTACCATCAGGTGGACCGTCTGCCCAAGTGGTTTAAAAAAGCTCATAAAAAAGTTATTTACAAATTTTTGCCTAATTTGTATTTACAGATCAGCCTATGCAAATGATGTAATTTGCATCGGTCGATCTATATGTTAAAAAATGTCTTATTCAATTTAAGCTTTAATTGACCTTTACTCAGACCAATAGTATTCCAAAAATAACTGACCAAATACGTGTCGGGCAACGCGTAGTGCAGGATTCCGTCCATATTGCCCGTTACAATATGCTTTCTCTTGAATAATACTCGTACTTATAGAGGCAATATATACTAGTACCGTGTTTAGGTACTTTGTTTAAATATTCAAAGACAACGAAAGTTTAGAGAAGAAAAGTTTAATATTCCGCAATCGAAAAATATTTTATTACGTACTACAAATCTTTTTAAAAAAAAAGCCTATCCAACGACACCCCACACTATGGAATAGTTAAAAAAAAATACATCACCGCTATGCGCTTTACTTAATAGGTAAATATTAAAAATCGATTCATTTCATAATCTTTATCGCCGCAATTCATATGTATAGGTACCATCCGAAATTTGTTTGTTAGTACCAAAAAATTCTTAGTTAGGCCGTGGACCGACGGACATGGCGAAAGTATAGGGTAAGGTAAAGGTTCTTTGTTGACTACAGGATTCTAAAAATTGACGAACCGATATTTTGGCACTCGTTTTAATCGAGAATCGATTAAATTGCTTTCGATTAGAATCAGTCAAACCCCTAATGCCTTATTTTGGAACAAATCAAGGTTTGAGTCATAGAAATCTCAATAATCACATAAAACGTGTCAAAGATCCTTAAAGGGGGAAACTACCTATTCCGCTGAAACAGTAGTATCCCCCTGTTTCGGTTAAAATGGCATTGGGGCCGGTGAAATTACAGACACACAGGGTCGAGAAGGTATTTTAGACTCTCCTGGAAATGCTAGTGGCAGAAATGACCATTGGATAGACCGTCTGCCTGTTTGTCGAATTATTATATAACTAGTTATATTATAATGCGAAAGCTAAAGCTATTTTTATTCCGATAAACATAAGATACATTATTCTTCAGTCACATTTAAAAAATGCTGACAAATATCGCTTTACGTGAATAATATTTTATAAAATAGAATCCAATTATTGAAGGCGCATGTTATAATTTTAAATAAATAGATCTAATATTAAGTACAAGTATTGTTCCTATTTCGCTCTTAGTTACTCATCATACTCAAAATTATTGAAATAGCTATAGTTTCTTTATTTTCTATTAATTTATTCGATTAAATCTTAAACTTGGAATTTAATTTTATTTATATTATTTTACAGTGTTTGTACTTATAGAATACTTCCATCTATGTGGTAAACATGTTATAACAAATCAAACCTAGATACAAAAAATCAAATAACATTAAACGAACTTTAATAAATAAATAAAATCAACAAAAAAAATATCAACATACCTTCCAGTAATTTTTATTTGATAACAATGCGTACCGAAATCACAATTCGAAATTTAAACTTAAAAAGCGCGGTAAAACATAGCGCGTTCCGTGAGAGGGCGTACCATAGCCTGCGCGCGAATCCTCTGACTGACGGATATTACCAACACGCATGCACATAGGTGACATAGATGTGGACCTACCATCTCACTACCACTTAACCTATGGGCTAAGCGCGTAATTTTTCACGCATTCTTACCGAATATCAAGTTACTTATTTTTCATATATAGAAACTAATAAGTACTAAATAGGATATTAGTATGGTAGGACTTATTCATTTAGATAGGGTCATTATTATTGTTATTATTATCTATAATTAATTTTATTAAATTTACTTAATTTTACCCAAAAGCGGGTAAATAGATGAAAAATTGCTTGTATAAAACTTTTTTTAATAAAATGGTAACGGAAACTTGGTGTACCTAAATATTGTTCGGAGCAAATAATTAAATTTGCATTTTAACTCTTAATTAGCGGAATGGAAAGTTATTATTAGGATGAAATAAAACAGCACAGTTCGATTGTTTAGTAACATGATATAGTAGAAGGTAATATTTTATCGGTAACAGATTGTATTTGTAAAAAAAATTATATACTGGGCTAGCGAATTAGGGGAGATGTAGTCAATCAGAGTCAGTTGGCAATGGTGATCACCTCAAAATAACAAAAACCGAACCAGAGCCGAGCAACAAACTGATACCAACATAACTACCCGCTAGCTTAACGTCATTCCCGAGCCCCGTCGGTCGCTCACTTAATTCACGCGACGCAATGGCGAGCAATGACCATATGAAGATTTAACACCATTTTGATCTAATTTTACGAGTTGATAAAATCGATGGTAAGTCTTAAAGTACTAAATCCTTATTTCTGTACTTGTGATATGTAGTAATCGTAACATATTATATTGATTATTAAAACTTGGATTGATAATATATTATCAGCGTTCTAATCAGGATTACTTTTTTCTCATTTTCGCCCATGCAGGCAATTGGAGTCACAGTGACTCTCATTGCTTGCATAGTGACCCCCCATTGCCCATATTACCTCAACTATTTAAAACAGTGTATTTTTAGGTTGAGAAGTATATTCTGCGAGAATCGTATAATTCTTCGATGTGAACACTGAAGCCGACGCAAAAGACGCAGGTTACATGTGTCTTGTATGTGGATAATTTGGACGAGACAGCGAAATATGGTATCTCTTGTGCGCTTTGGGCTCATGCCGACTGTGGGCGGGACTCTGCTACCAATTATGTGTGCGACTTGTGTTGATCACCATTGACCCCAAGCTGATCACCATTGTCAGCATCGGTTTATCGGCAAGCAATAATATTCCAAAATGTTTAGACTAAAGTGATAAAAATTGATCTGAAGTGAAAGTTAAATAACTAAAGTTCATCATAAGAGCTTATTTATAAATATTTGGTTAATAGATTCTGTTTTATTTCAATTATTGCTTAAGTGATCCCCATTACCTACATCTCCCCTACGATATTACATTAAAAATACTTTCACAATTTTGATTCATTTTGTTTTATCCTGTTTTGTACTTCGCATTTATTCCTATGAAAAGTTCATGATAATCAAAAAAATATCATAATTATTAAAACTTTACAAACAAAGGCAATCATTGCCTCAACTGTAGTAACGTTGAATGCCGTGACGAGAGTCGTGGATTCTTATCTTGCAATAAACTAGATCTTTCGGTGAAGGAAACCATAGCACGGCGGTAGGACACTTTATTGACTGACTATCACCCTCAAATTTAAAATCTATCGCCAAGCCTTTGTGTATGTTCCGGCAGCTGCACTTGGAAAACCAGTTACCAATCAAGGCTTTGTGTGGTTTCCAACTTCACTGGCCATCATCTACACTTACATCAATCGGAATCGGGTAGGCTGATCTTTGAATGAATGACAATATCCAAGACCCAAGGTCCAACTCGCAACGGCTTAGGTTTTTGTTATATTTCTCTTGAATAAAACGTATATACCTATTAATTAATTCATTCAAAATTATTCTTACATATGGAAACCTAGCATAATTAAAAAAAATCAAAACCATTTACTCAGTTGAAGGTCAAATTATGGTAGGTAATTGTAGGTACTATTTGACAACTATTAGCCCTTAACTGAATATTTATTACCAATTGCTAATATTCCCACACTTTCCTAAATTTTAAGTAGTCATGTTTGTCTTATTATTTTCATTCCCACACCACTGAAATTGAAGCAGGTATTAAATGTCGCGCAGCAATTAATGTACCTCCTAATAGGTATTTTAAGTGTTAAAAACGTAACTTAAATTGTACACTGCAATTAAGGTTAACTTGAGACAATATTCTAAGAACACATTTTAAAGTTAATTACCTAAGTAGATAACATCTTTATATTATTACTACCTACTCGCTTCCGCCTCCTGGATTAATTCGCGTTTTCGAAGGATCTTGTTTTACCGGCCTAAATAGGTATCTAATGTGATAATCGCGAAAATAGGGTCAAGTTTCATCCAAATCCTTTCAGAACAAAAATCCAAATTGTGCGTCAACTCCTGCCCATTCGCAAAATCTTTCTCTCTTGTAGTCTTAACGAAGGAACCACTGAACTGACCATATACTTACCTACTTCATTTTCCAGTGTCCGAATTTACAGTAATATGTCATGACATTCTCTCCTCCGTAAGTTAGATAAATAAATATATACAATAGGTACATTAATAAATCTCAATTTCCTAATTGGGTCCTATTTAACTTTTTATCAACATTCTCAATTTGTTATTTATAACAATTAAGTATCAATTATTACACTCAGCGGATCCCTGGCGCACGCATCCCTCTTTGTATGGAACATAATGCGCGACAAGGCGCAACGCAGCTGTCACTCTTCACACTTGCATTCAAAACAAAACATCTAAAATCTTGACAACCATGGCTGTAGCAAACTTTTGCTAAGGCAACCTACAATACTATTGGGTAGGGAATAAAATAACCTTTAAATTAATTAAAAATGGATTAAATAACTGTTAAGGGTATTTAACAGTTCTTATAATAATATTTCTTTGACTAACATGAAATTGGCAGAATTGTGATTTTCATTCACCATTTCATTCAATGAAAAGAAAGCTTTCACATGTATAGTACAGATGTGCAGACTAGCTTATGGAGACATTGAGTGTAGCATTCTATAAGTGAAATAATTATTTAAATTGGATGAATTGTTTCAGAAATTACCTCCTACATCTAACATACTCGTACAAACAATTCCTCTAATACTCTGAGATTATTGGCACTATATTCTACATATGGCATGTAAAAATTAAAATTGATAGGAGGTTAAAATTATGGGATCTTGTCAATGGTCATGACTAAACAACAAATTCAATTTAGTTTTTCAATTACTCACATTTATTACTTAAATCATATTTAATTATAAAGATCATAAATGTTCATTAAATATATTACAATCCATGTAATCAAGGGCATCCACATCTTTGATAAGAGATGTAAAATAACTTCCATCTGTAGCATCATATTCATATTTACTACATATACAGTAATGTATACTTTTTTTACAACCTCTACATTTGCTGGAATGTTTTAATATTATTTCATCAGAAAAATTACAAGATACAAACTCATCTAAGTTGCATGAATTGTTCGTGTCATTTTCAAATGTATTAAGCAAATTTTCATTGATATACTTATCAACACTTTCAAAAGATCCAAGATAGTTGAATACTTGTTTTTGTTCTTTTGTCAAAATCTTCTCCAGCATGAAGACTAAATGATGATGGTAGCACTGAAATGTTATTTTGCTGCTATCCTTATCTTTCATATCTTGCCAAAGCTTAATACAACTAAGTGGAGTACTGTCAGAGCCACTGAACAATGCTGGGTTTGTTAAGAGGCCACTTGCAGCCATTACACCATTGCATTTGACATTATCATACAATAAATCAGCATCTGATAATGTTTTGACTCCTCCATTAGCAACCACAGGAATTCTAGTTAGATCACAAATTTCTTCCAAAGCTTTTGTGTCTATTTTATCACCACTCTTCTGTGATGGGGTGCGTCCATGTACTGTTAAAAAACTGACCCCACATTTTTCTAGTTGATAACATAAATTAAGAGTCTCTTTCAGTTCCTTTAAAATCCTTATTTTTACTGATACACTAAAGCTATTAGGCATGCTATTCCTTATGCCTTTTACTAAATCATGTATCACTTCAGGTTTTGACAATAAGGCACATCCATAACCATCTTTTATGGCCCATCTCTGAGGGCAACCGCAATTTAAATCAACTCCATCAGCATAAGGGAACACAAGCCTTGTTGCATCTATAAAATCGTTGCAATTATTAGCAGCAAACTGAACAATCAGTGGAGTATCGTTCAATGTGGTTGAAAATTCACTTGTTCTAGCTTTAGCATTCTGACAAAATGAATCAGCTAGTATCATTGGAGAAAAACACAGGTTCACACCATAACTAAAAAAAGATAATAAAGAATTGCTTGGTTAAACAATTAAAGTTAATTACATTTTGTAATTAATATTATTAGTATGTCTTCATTAAATATGCTTTCATGATTTAGTCCAGATTATTTATAGGTAAAGCCAGCAAAACATTTTGATGTGATGAATGTGAGAGCACCTATGATTTATGTAGAAAAACCACCACAGTTCCTAAGTGAGACGATCGATACTGGTGAGCAATACCCGTAGTGGCAAGGCACACAGAACAAACCGTAAACCGTTTAACTGGTTTCAAAGAGAGGTTATTTATCTACAACATTTATAATAGATACTAACTTTTTTACCAATGTTCTAAATTGTACTTTACTATATCTAACCATTGGAGCACAGACTTTAACATATGTTTGATTTGATTTAGCATCAGAAAATAGCTCTAAAATATTAGTTTTGTTCTTCATTATTCCTCTAAAATAAAATGCTTTTAAAAGTTAAATAAAGTCAATGTCAAACGAGCTGACACCAGCACGCACAGCACAGTTGTCATTATATTAATCGACTCTATAAGTCTAACCTGAATCGATATTTTATTTTTAAAGTGTTTTAAATGGTACACCAACAGTACAGGTATTATACATTATATAAAATATAAGACTAATAATAACAGCTTTGTCTAGTTTCCACGAAAATTTTTTGAGGATTTTGCTATCCCTTACAATTATTATTATTGAGTTATTTAAAAAAATCTGATGTAAATTTATTTACAATTTACTTTGGTGGTAAAATAATAAAAATACTCCTTTCTCAGAGCCATAGCTCATGTTTTTAGGAGAATGGAACGATTATTCACCGTAACTCATTTCTCGACTAAACTATTATTAATCATACAAATTCATAGATTATGATATCTTTCAATTAGTTAAAGCGCATCCCTATTTCGTAGCAACCAAAGGGGACAATATTTATGTTTGCTTGCTTGTTGTGTATTTTTTAACTTATTTTCTGTGACATACATACACATGCATGTATATAGACCGGTAGGACTGTAGAAACACCTGTAAGATAGGTGATATGCTAGGAAGAAAGACAAGGAATGCAATAATATGGATTTAGAAAGAAAAGATAGACTGCAGCGTATAAAAGTTATGTAAACACCTAGCTACTTGTGAAATGCTGTGATCACCTAATACTCATGAATATATTTTATTACAGCTGGTGCTTTCCTAGCATCGGTAGCTGGGATTTCTGCTTTCGTAGGTTTTGGTGCTACTTTATCCACTGCTAAGAAAAGTGACCCCAAATATTTTAATAGAGGTTAGTTTATGTTATCTTTTCTATCATTATTTTTAAACACAACAGTTTCAATACAGTGCGTTTTAAAAGTAAACTGTTTTTTATCTGAACATTCGTAAAGACGATCAGAAATACTGACCTATCCATAAAAAATTACTGACCTTACTTTTATCCATCCCCGTCCATGGCATTGTCATTTATTATTTATGTGGGAAACTGAAATGTAACAAAAGAACCATAATCGATAATTTTATTATAGAAATACTCTACTTTTCATTCAAATTATTTAAAAATCCATTCTCTCACCATTTGTCATTTGAACTAGAAAAATGTAAACTGGCTGTAATACTTCTTATCGGAATCATACTAAAATGTGTCTCATTCTCCCAAACAAATCATATTGATATACATAAGACAACCTTCAAGATTTGTAACCATGGTAACATATTTTAATGTATACCTCACATTAATAAGAATATTCTGATGAAAGTAATATGCCAAAAGTCAACTAACACTGATATTCTACCGCTGAGATAACATTGAGCTAGGTATGTTATTGTTGCAGGAATGCATGGCAGTGCTGAATTAGCAGATGCTGGTGCCATTCTTGCATTACGTGCACTTGGATGGGGAACACTTTATGCCATAACTGGAACTACCTGTTTATGTTATGGAATATGGAAACTATCTGGTGCTAAAGATGTAAGTAAGATTTCTAATTATCACCAAACATGGTAATCTTCAAAATCTTCAGATTCAGATTTTGAAGATTATTGTTATTATCAACCATGTTCTTAAAGTATTGATGCCATTAAAACATTTTAGTGCAAAATTATCTTATGTACTTAAAAATCGAGTGGGCAATATCAAAAAGAATAGATACTTAATTTTTTTTTTACTGAATCAACAAAAGACTTTTCATTTATTAACATTTACTTATGTTATTCTAATTATAACAAGCACCTTAAATATTGTGTATTATTAATATTTTACCTGCTAAAATGATTACTAATACACTCTCAACAAGTTCTTATAAGCAATTTAAGAGAATCAGTAACATAAATAATAACTAAAAAAACAAAGCCATCAGAATCATGACTGTCTCTATCACGTTTGTTAATATCCTTTTAAATGTTATATTTCAGCTTAAAGAATTTAGAGTCAAAATGGGAAATATTTTGCCAATGTTACCAAAGAATAATCCACCACAATCAAGAACCGAGTTCAGTGGATTAAATGACCTCCTAAGCTATTTATCTGAGGACTACGGAAAGAAACCAGCAAATGAGAAATAGTAGAATAGAATAATAAAAATAAAAGGTTTAAATTAGCACCAAATCATTTTATTTAATCAATTTATTTTGACAAATCTTGTTTAATCATAAATTCTTCCTTGTAGGCAGGCCCTTCATTGCAACTTGATTTACAAGTATAAATGATCAATACACCCCAGTCTATACTGTTTAATTCTATGCCAACATCTATAAAATTAAGAAGCTGAGGCATTACCTGAAAAACAAACATTATTGGATGCATAAAATATTAATTTCTAAAAAAAGGTTTTTACCACTATTTTTATATTACCTTGGGCATTTAAGAGAACTGATGAAAAACAATTGTATGCAGCTGAAACGAAAATGCTAAGGTGGAGTATGTGTAAAGAAGAATAATATAGGAGGATCTTTGAAGCTAAATGGTACTGTTTGTTATTGTATGCACATGTCATGAGAAGAGATGAAAGTCTTGTGACAAAAGAGTGATAAATATGAAAGTAGATGGAAATTGGGTAGAGTAACCTGACATTTAAAATGGATAGACTGTGTGAGGGATGATATAAATATGAAGTGAGTGCTGAGATGGGATATAGAAGGACCAATCTAATTGCTGGGATCTAGCCCAGCAGATGATGGTGACATTTTGTGATCTTTCTTTTCAGAATCACACTGAAGTATATAGATTAAGTACAATTTAATCGACCTTTGGTATAGTAGTATAACTAAAAATGAAGTACTTACTTGAAATTCTAATTGTCTTTCTCCATTACAGTATTGACAATTAGGTACATTTACAATGCTATTATTAGTATTGCCAGTTATCCACAATGGAGAACCTCCTCTGTCATATCTCAACACTTGATCTGGATGTCTTGCTATTCTTTTGGTGAATTTTTCAAAAACTTTATCTTCAGGCAATGACCTAGTGTACTGCTCTAATTCACTTTCACTAACATTGCTCAAAGTACCAGCACTTCTCTCTTGCATCATTTTTGTCAGTTTCTCCATTTCCTTATTAACATCAGTACTTGTGGCCTCTTCCTATTAATATAAAGAATAAATAGAGACATCAATCAATTGTATTTTAATACAATTAAAATATTCAAATACATTGTAAGCTAGGCTTGAATTTTTATTTGTGAAATCCCTTTTACAAATGCCTATACCAAGCCAGATAGCATTTGGCTTAAATCTTCATTTAAAATCTGATTTATTGAGAGATGGAGTGACATCAAAATATAACCTCATCTTCTTCATCAACAGAAAGTTCCCATTCTTTGAAGAGAAGAGTTTTTCCAGCATTTGTTACGATAAAGTCATTTAATTTGATCTCATCTAAAGCCTGAAACATAAATTCATTATACTATTTAAAATGTTTATGAGTCTTTTTTACTGCTTGGTAGCTGATATGTGGATAGAACAATTAAATCGTGTTCAGCTAACTCATGAGATTCTAGCCAGTATATATTTATATTTTACACCATAATTGAAGAAATAGATAGGGGTGATGTAAGTATGTCACCAAACACTGGAAGAATTAAGATATCCATATAGATTATGGTATGCATAACAAGGAGTTTATATACATGATCAACTGTGCTTGACACCAAATGTAGAGCAACATTATGGTATAGACTAATGTTTAGAATTTCCCCATACTGTACTCATGATGTAACATAATATATGGATATAATGCCATGACACCCATGACATACTGTATGGTAATTTTACCATAAAGGTTTAATATACATTTGTATAATACTTGTAGATTGAATTTTGAAATTAATAGTAAATTTGAGAAATAAGACATCCTCATGTAGTAAATGCCTTGAGGTGGAGCTGTGATCTTGCTAAACTATTGACTGACCTGTAATTTAGTACAGCATTCTTTATGTTCTTTTTGCCAGTCTATAATTTGATGTTTCCGACTGCAGTAATTTACCTTTTTGCATTTAGAACAGTGTGAAGGTGCTTTGGTACCACAAAGATTGCACAACTTTACCCATTTGTCGATTGGGAATACCTGTAGTTAAAAAATGAATAAATATTAGCCAATATTTATGTAATCATTGAAGTTACAGGGGCAGATACAGAACTAAGAATTAAAATCCCCAAGAGTAAAAGAAGAATGTTGTAGGTATATGAGAACTGCTAAAACATATTTTTTTTTAATGAAATAAAAATATTTTTATTCAAATAGACCTTTACAAGCTCTTATGAATAGTCTGAATCAAATACCAGTTCGTAAGATTGTTTTTTACTGAGAAGAGCCAGCATTAAACTTATGTAGGTTTAACTTTTGTAGATTTAATAATGTTAAAAACTTCAAGGTTGAGCAGGACCCCTTGGTATTTAAAATAGCATACATTTTTTTAATTCAAAACAGTTTGAGAGGCACATCCAACTTACTCACTGCATTCTTTTTCTATTATGTATTTTCAAAGGTACCCTTACCTCATTCTCGTTTTCTTCATAAGGTTCAAATGAATAAAAATCATTATTTCGACGTAGCTGACAACGTAATACAATCATGTTATCAGCTGAGTTAGGTTTAGAACATGAACCATTTTTGCAAATGAAAATGAATATAGTCCGATGAAAACATTCAACGGATTCTTCATAAGGAGCATATATCTGCAAAATAAAATAATTAAATATATTACTCAGATTAGAAACCTATACCTGCAAGTTTAGTAGCTTTTTATAATAAAACCATAAAAAGAGCAGATTCAAAAATTATAATAAACATCAACATTCAGGATAAAATAATGTCCCCAGGATATTTAGTTTCTATAGCTAGGTTTTACTCTTTTCAGTGTTGCGAATTCTTTGAAGAATTTGTTTAAATTATGCAACTAGCTGTGCAAAAATGCAGTAGGGATATGTTGAGGTGATGTTAAATGCAACCCAGCATTACATTATGGTTGTACCCTGCCTGTCTTCATCCCCATTGGGCAATTTATGTAGATGTTTCCCAGGATAATTGGTTTAATAGAAAAGTCATGTGTTTGTCCAATGTTATCATATGTGCCGTTATGCCGGTGCTTTAAGGTGGGTTCTCTGTCTACATTTATATTATTAGAGTATTTAGGTTACTCCCTTTCATGTATAAGCACCGTACTTTATTTAGTCAGTGTAAAACGTCATAACTTACTTGACATAAAAATATTAGGGGTTCATTGCACTTCTTACAAGATAAATCTTTTGGATTTGGTAAATCCTTTAGATTTAACCATGCTGGTTTGCCACCTACTTTACTAGGAAAAAATCGAGGATGTAATAACCAACTACATTTATTTTCTAAAACACCAATATCAACTAGACTAGCACTCATTTTCCAATTTGTACAATGTGCACGTTATACATTAATTAGACAATGTATTTTCATTTCAGAAAGGATTATACATTTATCAATCGCTCGCACGTACCTACAACGTACGTAACGTAACTCTAAATAAATCGTGCGTTAGGCTTGGGCAAAAAATATCGATATTTTTCCATACAATAATCGATATTTTAATCGCTTAATATATTGATATTTTTATATGAGTTTCGAATTCATCTGAATATTAAATCCTCAATTTGACATTTTATTGTATATGACCTTGATTAACAGACATTTAACAATTTTCGGATTTTTTTATCAAAAATCCAGTACAAAAAAAAAGTCCGTGTATCAATGTGTACGCGCACAAGATTCTTAAGATTCAAGATTATTCAGAAGTGGGGCAAAACATCACACACATCGTAACTGTCAGTGAGTAATGTTATCATTGTCTTACAGTAGTCTTATATTTGTTTGGGAATAGCAATAATACGAAAGAAAACATCATCACCAAAACAGCTCAGGGATTTCCACCGCAAACGGTCTTGAGCCGCCTGCATCCAGCGACTTCCAGCGACTCTGACCAGGTCGTCGATCCACCTGGTGGGAGGTCGTCCCACTCAGCGTTTTCCTGTCCGTAGTCGCCATTCGAGAACTTTTCTTTCCCATCGGTTATCAGTTCTTCGAGTGATCTGGATGGCCCCTTACCACATCAGCTGGCTGATTCTACGAGCTATGTCTAAACCTTTGTTTTTCTACGTATATCCTCGTTCCGGACCCTGTCGCGTAGAAAAATTCCGAACATAGCCCGTTCCATAGCTCGCCCAAGGTCCCTCCTTGAGCTTATTAATACGGCCAGCAGTAAAAGACCACGTCTCTCAGTTATGCTGTATGGAACCATACTGGCATAACTGGCATCACTGGCAACACACACTGATTAAAGACCTTTGTCTTCAGACTCTGATGTACTTTTTACGTGAAGATATGCTATAGCTTTCCAAACGCTGCCCAGCCGAGTTGGATTCTTCGATTGATCTCCTTTTTGAAGTTGTTCTACCTAGTTGGACAATTTGTCCTAGCTATACATACTCGTGAACAACTTCAAGAACACTGTTCCCAACAATGACCGGCATTGATGCGATTTGAATGTTGGACATAACTTTTATCCATATTCATTTTAAGACCTACTTGTTGGGACACCTGTTGAGGTAATTAAGCAAGGTATTTAGAGCTTCCCGCGACTCCGCCATTAAAACTACATCGTCGGCAAATCGAAGGTGAGTGATCTGTTTGCCATATCATTTCCAGTCCAGGAGCTTGAAGATATCCTCGATTGCAGAGGTGAAGAGTTTCGGGGAAATTCTACTACTAATACACCCGTCTGCAATTGGATTGGTCTTGTACTTTCGCCCAGTACTCGGATTGACATTGTGGCCTGTTGTACAGGCACTACAACACTTCGATATTCTATTTGGCATCGCTGTTGACTCCGTAACACCGCCCATGACTCGATTGAATCGAAGGCTTTCTTATAGATTTCTCAAGAAAACATATAATACGATTTTTAAATTTTGACTGGCGATAGCTCGTAAACTATTGAGAAAAAGTAAAAAAAATGGAGGGAATAGCTAGTAATAGAATGTATGTGCTTATTCTTTGTCACCGACATTTCAGGCTTCTAGATTTATCCACTGAGATGTTACAGGGGCGTCGTTAGTGCCTCGAGTGGGTTCGAGAAAAGGACATTGCGGGGCATTTTCGTGTACCATATGCTCAAGCCAAATAATAATTGATGAAAGGAATTTTATTTTAAGACTGATCGATGGTTTAAAAAACTATATTGTAGATATGTTTATAAAAGAGCTTATTACATTAACGATTCTGGGAAAATCTGTAGTAGGTAGGTACTCTATACCTACCTGGAAAAGTTGTTTTTTTTTTGCTTTTAATGTCAACAGGTAGACGTTCCATTTGATGGTATTGGCGGTGTCGACCCTGAGACGTAGTTGTTAAGCTTCATGTAGGTACCTACCTACCTGTAATTTCTCCGCCCCTCCTTTCTAACCAAAACACAATAATACAACGTACTACCGCTTCACGGCGGAAATGTGTGTTGTGACAGTACCTCCCCGGACGCAACAAGACCTCTACACTTAAAACAAATTTAGGTATGTTTCATATATCAAACATTTGAATGACAATTAAATCAGATTTGCAGATATTCAAAATATACTTCTGCTGTTTTTGGTAGTTTCAGTATATGAAACCATATTAAGTGCTCTTTGCGGACCTAAACTGAATAATTGGTTTTGAATGGACCGCCTCATCTATTCGAGTCTGTTTCAAAAAGGGTGCCTGCTTTCTGCAGCAGGCAGACTACAAAACGGCGCACAATAGTCTGAAATTCGAGCTCCATACTCATAGAATCTTAACGAAAGGAATTGGAAAAATAATTATCTGGTTTACTATAGGAGTATACCTCTCCTTACGTAATATAAACTAATGGATGGTATTAGAGCTCCACGCCTAAGAAAAATAAGTGCTTTAAGTATTTTCTCCTATATAAAAATAAAAAGCAAAACATTTTTTTGTTACGTTTGGAGCCACTAATACCATCCATACCTACCGGCCATTATAGTATTCGCGCGGCACCCTTATAAGTCTCAAGAAACTGAAATGGGCGCATGTCTGATATTGAATATAATATTTCGACGACGTATCGCTTTTTGGGACTTGTGAATATGAGCAACTTATTTATATTTAAGTGCTAGGCTATGCCGTGTTGTTGTAATAGAAAATAGAACTGCACACACGAGCCACCGGCTACAGCATCTTCACATGCTTTTCAATGCATTCACTGCATACTTGTGGCTGGTGACGGCCTGTCGCTAAGCAGTGTCTGTATTACTAAACCTCGTCACGGTAATATTATCTATAGTGGCTCAAGTGAGTGGAGCCTTAGATTTATCAAATGAAGTTGACGTAGGTAATGAGCGAGACGTATAAAATACGATAGCAGTCAACTCTTCGTGGTAAGAAATTGCGAATGTGTGTACCATTTAGCATGTATGAGCAACGGATCCGCAATTCAGCAGCATTGACCTGCGGCGACTTAAAATTCAGTTGCAAAATTTGTCCCACACATAGTAAAACAGATGAATTTAAATAACATTATAGTAATATAGAGACACCTCTCTAAACGAAAACAGGTACAGGATGAAAATAACAGCAAGAGCTTATAATAACTATTTCTTTTATTTCCTTGTCTAAGAACTTATCTTAAAATAACTTCATTTAAATAAAAATGTCACAAAAAGGAAAGACATATAGTCATATTTAAACTTTCAGTTTTGTATTTAATGGAAGCTAATATGATACACAAGTAAAATATCAAATCTTTACAGTTATTTTTATAAAATACGTACATTAAATACAAGTTTTATTAATAGCATTAACTTCTAATATTTACATGTTCGTACAACTATAACCTATACATTTTATAAACTAATAATAACTTAACACATGGTACGTAGACAAGCAACCAGTTTCAACATTCATTTCTCTTGATTTTTTTACTGGGTTCATTAATCACGTCTTCCAGTTTATTTACCCGCCGTGACTTTAAAAATGAGTTGCTTTCACTTTCACCCATATTTTGTCTAATACAGTTCAAATTTGTTACATTTTGATTATGTACACCATGTTTTTTATCACCCAAAGTTTTATTATTCTTATTAACTATTAAAGTATTTTGAATGTCTTTAACCAATTCACCAGTGTGCACCTTAATAGGAAACAAAATTTGATTTTCGCTATCGCCTTTCTTGATAAACTCTGGTTTTATTTGAACCTTGGACCTATTTTCAGCGTCACTTGATAGCCTGATTGTTTTTCGTAAATGTATAGTATCAGAAGAAGAGTCTGCAAAATTGCGTTTTACTAATATATCACCAGTAGGCATTTGTTTGACGAACGTTAGAGTTGGTATCTCGGTTTCTTTTCCTTCTTTTTGCTTACTTGAGTTACCTTTATCGCCTTCCAATCCATCATCATGCTGGTCATCGTTTTCAATTAATTTACCTAAAAAATATTTTGCTACATTAGATGGTCCAAGAACAATAAATCGGTACTTCAAAATTTTGTGCTTTGCATTGTATCTATAGCATAAAATAATTTTATGAAAATATAAACTATATAATAGTATTACGGATATATGGTTAAAAAAACAATTTACCATTCAATGTTGGGAATGCAATATCGGGTAAGGCCAAATGCGAATCTGGATTATATTTGTGCATTAAATTTTTTAGTAAATTTGAGATCTCTTCTCTTTTACGTGTGACAATTATCTCATCAAACCAATTTGCTAATTGTTTTATAGGAAGGGAATAATCATATATTGGATCCTGGAACAAATAAAAGCTTTTATCAAGACAACACCCATATTTATTATGTTAAACATAGTAAATATATACATTGCGACCGTCTTACATACCTTAAAAAACTGCTCAACATATTGTAACAAATATAATCCACAATCTGTGAAATTATTTTGTTGTGGAATTTTGGGGCAACTTCCTTTGATATTATCTTTGTTGAAAATTTTATTTGGCGAAATCTAAAAGTAATACACATTCAAATAAATGGTTAACAACAAAAAAAAATTTATTCCTTTTCATATAATATAATGGTTAATGAACGTAATTCTTACTTTTGCTTGGTATTCACAAGTGAGGTAGTCTCGTAATGTAGCTACTACTCGCGACCGAGAAGCTCCAGCTAATGAGTCAAATATGAGTATACAAGGCCTGTAATAAAATGTTAAAATTAAATCATAATTTATTAGTGTACATATAATAATTAAAATTTTATGATGTATTGCTTTTTCAGTGTTTATATGCGAACATTTAAATATGTGTGAATCAAGCCATGATAATTCTACTATCTTACTGTTTGATTGGATCAACTTTTCTGTCGACAGGGACTTCAACTTTTTTTTCAACAGGACTTTTCTCTAACTCTTCCTCTTCGGAATCACACTGCATGTCTAAATCACTTTCCTTAAATAAAATAAAACATTATAATGGATTTCATACGCACAATATATCATGTATGCATTGATTTAATATGTAATACAGAATATTATTTAAATATACCTCTGCTTCAGCTTCATCACGTTCACTAAGATTATCCGAGTCACAGCTTAATGTAAGTTGTTCCTGCTTTGTAAGTGGCGTGATTGTCGTATTGCCTATTTGGATTGATGATCTCCGTTCTGCGACATTAGGCAAAAATATTTAGTTACAAAGGGACTATTCATAAAAGTACAACCAGTTACAGGCAACATAGTAAAACGGCACTTTTAATGGATAATAGAAATAAATAATAATAATAAATAGCAATAAATCAACCTGATTTTGTTTGCATTATGATCTACTTTTACAAGCAAATTTTGAACAGAATTATACTTCCACTCTCAAAACTGAAAATGTTTATAATAAGCAAACACAACCCATGCATATGAATATGACATACTACTTCCAAACCCCATTGCCAATAAGTATATAACCAATCAAATATTTTTTGCAGGGAAATAAGTTTTGCAACTGTACAAACTTTTGTTGAAACATACAAACAGACAAATTGTATCCTTTTCTCACAATTTTTAATGGCACCATAGGAAGGATAACATTATATTAATCATAATTTGAAACAACACAAAGAGAAACCAAAGGTTATAAGAGCTTTTGCAACATCTTACCTCTTTTCTTAATTTCCTGAGGAGTGACAGTACGATTATCAATCATACTTCGGCAGCCGTCTAAACTTGGATAACAAATTATTGCCACAAACCAATGACAATTTTCATTAATAGGAACTACAATAAAATCTTTTTCAAAAATGTTAACATTTTTTGTCCATGTTTTCACTCTAGTATGGCGTTTTTGAGCTGGAGTCAAACTACTGTCCCATTCAAGGGGATTTGAACCTTTGTTTAATTTACTTGGTTTTGTTGTTAGTCTTTTGTAGAAGAAAGTGCTAAATATATGAGTCTTTTCTCTCTGACTGTGTGTCAAAACATCATGAAGCAGATATTTTAAATAAAAATCTATTATGACATCATTTAAAAATTGATCTTGAGCTAGGCACATGTAGTCTTCAGTGTTCATGGGTATTCCACCTTTCCCAGGGGGATAAATTAGTATTTGTCTTATTTCAGCAGAATTAGAGCTGAAAATACAAAACGTTAAGAATGCTATGATGTACATATACATGTAATGTAATCAGACATAATTATTACAAAACAAATATTGACAAATATAAGTACCTCTTAATACCAGGTGCAATAGAAGAACTCAATGACCTGGTAGTCATTTTTGTGACATTATTACTCTCCTTAGGACACGTCCTAACCAATATATCATTGGCTTCCCGGGCATTTAATTCATCCATAACTTTGCCAAACAAGGCTTTTAAAGCAACCTTTGCATCTTCCGATATGGTTTCTGGTAATAGGGTAATCCTTTTATAAGGATCTTTTTTTGACATTGGATCATAGTACAAACCTGTAAAATACACACATGGCACTCTACAAATTTGTTATTTTAAGCTAAAATTTCATTTTGGCATTATATTTTCACCAAATGGAAACTCTTTAAAATAAAGTATATGATTTGTTTAACTTAGCATATATTAATGAAAGTTAATCAATATGACTGCTGTAGGATAATTAACATTAATAACTATTCTTACCTGTGTCCTCCACCATATCAAGGGATTTCCTAATGTAGATACCACATTTACTCATTGTATACAAAAAAATAACTGGTAACCCTTTGCCAAAATGCACCAATATTCGTACCACTTCTTTTAATTGAATCTGTAGAGCAACTTCCCTCAACTCATTTTTCATTGATGGTGCCACAAGCTTAATACCTTTTGATGATATATATACCTGTAATAAAAGTTGAACATCCATAACACTGTATAAGTTATTCAAACATGTTTAAACCTATTACATCTGTTTGAAGGCTGTGATAATTAATTTTTTTTTTATAAGTCATCTTTTTCATGACTAAACATATTTAAGAGAATGAGCAACAATAAAAAATTACAACAAAGTTAAACATACAATGAAGCAGACCAGAGTTAGTGCATGGCATAATTAATTCTAGAACATTTTCCCTGCGATTGGAGGTGAAACAATGGACAGGTCATAAAAAGCATGAATTTATATATAGCTAGGTAGACTTTCAAGAATGACAAGTCTTATGGTGCCCAGATATACAGTGTTATCAAAATTTTCCTTTTTGACATAAATATTGAATGAATAAAATAATTCATTTCATGAAGAGAAGTAATGGTACAGAGAATAAAGCCAAAAATGCAAGTCTGTCTTTGAGAATGTATTCATAAAATAATAATAAATTGAATACCTTTTCTTTCGGTGTGTATCTATAGGAACCAATTCTGATAGTCCGACAATTTAAGGATGTAACAATGCCTTGTGAAGAGTTTTGACTGCTCTCATCTCTACTGCCATCTGATGAAAGAAATTATAACTGAATTGTAAAAAAATCTAGTAACCTATACAAAGCAGAAGCTATCTAACCTACATTACAATTTATCGGTTTAAGAAATATTTTAAATACGTAGAACAGTTTGCATGGTGTCTGCCAGAATTTTGGGAATTCTTCTTCTTCATTATCTTCCTTTTTAATTCTGCAATTTGTTATTGATGTCTACATGATCGCCGACGTATTTATGTAGATATGTACATAATATACATAAATACAAATTATTAAACACAATGAGAATTTAATATGAACTTACAGACAATTTCAAAATATTAAAACGTTTCTAAAAATTTACTATTATCGTAAAATAGTATTTGTTTAAAAATTTGACCAGGCGTAATTCTTTGAAGGACGTACATGCGGTATCGGCCTGGGATATTGAACGGTTTGTAAACATCTACAGAGGAATTAGATAGAAATTACCTTTTGCACCTCTGAATTTATCCTTAAACATATTTATCTTTTTACAAAAACATCAATTGTAAAGAAATCTTTCAACTAAGTGCGTGCATCGCGGCGACTTCACGGTTACACAGATAATAAATATGTTAGAGATAGTGATGCACGATATTCATCGTTGGTAGATAAGAATCGATGGTTCGCTAGAAAACATCGAAATATCGATATTATACTATCTACTAATATAATCCAACAATGAACTATAAATTAATTTACTTTTTTTAGGTTATTTTGTGAAAAACGAACACAAATTCCCCGAAATTAAATATTTGTTTGTCTTGCTTTGCACTATAATAAGGAAAATGTATGTAGGGTTGTAAATATGCCATGAAAGAATTAATGCTGGATATATTAAGAAAACATAAGTATTAATACTAGCGCCAAATTTCTTTCCTATGCAAAAATATTAAAAACTTTTGGTAACCCTACTTATTCCGAATGCCATATGGATAGTTTGTATCAAAGTTTGCAAGAACAAGAACTACAACGACCATCAACTCCACCTACTTATATAAGTCATAAATAAAAATAATACTTTTAGAGTGCCTAGTGGTGCGCTCTCAACTAATACACTACTACTGGTAAATCGGAAACGTCTCAGGATCAGGAAGAGACTGATTCAGAAAATGGGACACCGTGCGGTGGCCAAAAGTAATGCTCTAGTTGTCGAAATAAATCGCAGTATGCGGATAGTCAATAAAAAATCGGTTGACACATAGTATTTTATATAAGATTTGTGGGAACTCCTTTCCTTTATGTAGAAACCAAGCTTTATGAATTCACTATGAAAATAATGTTAGATACCGTGCATGATGTTATTAAAGAACACGATAAAGAAAAGCTTCAAACGTGAGTACTATGACTAACAACAGACGATATGGCCCGGCCTGCGAGCTACCTCTCACCTTTGTCAAAGCCATTTATTATCTGTTTATATTCATATCATATACTATAGTTTTTTTTATAAAGATTTTAAAACTGCGCCCTGCAATCAATAAAATTAATAATTGCCACATAAGTGCACCAGCAACTCCAGATGTTATATTTTGGTAGAATAATGTGATTACAGATATTAAAAAGCGTTTGCCACATACTAAAAGTACCCAAAAATTTTAGATAATATAATTATTACACTTTATTTTGCCACTTAAAACATCGATATTTTCCATTCGATATTTATCGTATATCGATACTTTTGGGTTTATGTCACCATCGATATAATGTTGATATCCTTAGTTAGCCATTAATAACCGAGTGAACAAAATCTTGTGTACAGTGTTGCCAACACGGAACAAATAAAAATAAGACGTCAGTCCCACCAAAAAGAGTAGAAATTAATTATCGAGGAGCGAAAACTTACAAACCATAGCAGCACTAATCAATATCAGTGTCACAATACTAAATGTCATTACCAGATTCTGTTAATGTAGAAGCATTCTTTGCTAAATTCATTTCTTACTAACAGCATCACACGTCGTCATCACGAATATGCCATGTGGGCAATTTTCCACGAAGACGGGACTTGCCCTATCGAGTAGGAAAGCGCGAAAAGCAGCGACAGTACAGGACACAATTCAGGAGCACAGCGTTTTAGAACCACTGCCGGTATACCGTCTGGCCCACTCGACTTATAGACGACGAGAGAGAGCAGCCCCTGCCGGACTACCCGTTGAGAAATACAAATTTCCGGCATAGAGCTTTAACACCGCGGGGATGGTCGGCGGCGTGGTGCCCCCGTCATCCAAAGTCGAGTTCGAAGCAAAGATAGAGCCTAAAAGGTCAGCCTTCTCATTAGCACTATGGGCCGAGTTTTCATCCTGCTTTCGTAGTGGTGGCAAGGACGACTGACAAGTTTGCCTCAGCAGCTTTGGCAAGAGACCAGAAAGCGTGACACCCAGAAGGGACACTAGTCAGCATCTCGCCAATTCTGTCGACGAAATCGAACTTAGCTATGGTGATAATTCGCTTATTGAATTTCCGAGGCGGCGTTAAAATTGCGTTTCGCATCAGAAATGTTCGGATCCTGTTTAGTGCGGGCCGTGGTCCAAGCCTCATACAAAGTTTGCTTATTACGTCTAGCTTATTTGCAGAACCGATTAAACCACGGTCGTCTTTTCACCCCTACAGCTACCAGCGGGTTACGGATATAACATTCCTTACCCGCCAGTATCGCTTCAGTGACTGTAGCTGCACAGGTGGCAGGATCGTCTTATGCGAAGCAAAGCTGCCTCCACGGGTACGATGCGTAAAAATCACGCAATCCATTCCAATCTCCTGACTTGTAGTGCCAGACACAACGCCGCCTTGGTGGTCGGAGCGAATTTGGCAGCGCGCAAGGCACTTGCGTTCGGATGAGACAGTGATCCGATGACCCGAGTGGTATTATTATATTATTGTTTAACTTTATTAACTTATATTAATTTATTTAAAGTTACCAAATTTATTCTAATTTCATTCAGCAGCTGTAGGTCTGTATATCTTAAAATTTAAATTGAAGTGGATTGCGTGGGTGAGTAAGGGAAAGAAATTTCTAGATAATCGCGAAACCCCGATTCTTGTGAACTATGACGCAGACACGCGATTTTATGGGACGCCACAATGATGGTGCATAGAAGTTTCCAGCTTATTATCTCTCATTCCGAGGTTGAATGCTATATATTTGACTGGACTATATATATAGGTTATAGTCAAAAAAGGAAATGAAAGGGCCAAATACAGAAAAGGTCGCCCAAAAAAGGTATAATGATTTTTATCGTGTTGAACAAAAAAAAAATCATAATTTTTATGGAGTAAATAAAACCTATCATATCAAAATGATTGGTCCCGCAATAAGGTACATAATCTGTTTAAGTACAAAAAATGCCAAGTAAAAGGAAGAAGGAAGGCTTACTTTGAAAAAAAAGCACCCTAAATTGTTTTTCTTAGATATCAGGCACACACTAAGATGTTTACTAGACATCAGTAAACATCTTAGTGTGTGAGATCTCTATCGCAAAGCCAGAGCGTATTAAAAGCAGTAAAATCACTTAATCTTTATTATCTGTTTTATATCATGAATCAGTTTTAATTAAAAAAAATGGCACAAATTCATGTTTCAATACAGCTAGTGAAGTAAAATATAAAAGGTTTTTAATACATTAAAACTGTGTGTATGTGTGTAGCAGCTCCGACGCACCACTGAAGTATACTATTACTCGAATAGGTTTAGTTTATGTGATGATTGATGCGAACGATAGTCAATGTATGGATGATCTGAATCATCTGCTGGTGGCAACTCCTTCATATTAAAATCGTCTTCATTTTCAATTTGTTCACGTTCAATGACTGACTGCGCATACTCGCCATCATCACCATCATAAAGGTCTTGCGTCAATAAATTCGATAAAAACTAAATTTTCCAGATTCTGGTTCGATGTTTTAGACGTGCATACTTACATGCGTCAGCTATCGTCCAACATACCCTGTACGTACACGTCGGCTGTATACAAGTATACACAAATATCTACATACAAGTACATACACATGTATACACATACATGATTTCAAAGTGAAAGTTTTTAAAGTAACATCGTTGCGCACGAAGCGTAACAACTTTTTTGGTAACAATTGTTTTTTTTTTAAGGGACTGTTAGCCTCAGATGGCTCTGACAATTGTCGCGTAAGGGTACGCGGACAATTTCGGTGAGCGCTTAGGGCTCTCAACCGAGAATAACAATTTTGAGTTAACGCTTGAATAAATTCACTCCGCATGAATTTTCAGTACCGGGGGCCATGTATATAAAAATCGATGCTAAAAGAGTAAGCTCCAAAAAGAAAAGATTCAACATGCCCGTCACATTAAAGTGAAAGTAAGACTTTAAGACTTCTTTACGATAAAATTATTCTTCAAAAAGCAGCCATACACGAGACATAAAGCACACTAAAGTTCAACATCCAGCTGGAAAGGTCTCGTCTCGTGTTGTCTACGTCTCCTATTAAAGAGACAATCAAGCAGAACAAAGGTTTTGAAGTGTTCGAATTGATCTAATTCGAACTCTACTGGTCAAAGCCAGCTGACAGCTACATCATCACGTCAAAGAGATTTTGAGAGAAATCGAGAAGTTTTCTAGACAACTGTACACTTCGTCACCGAAGCCGGATACAATACTAGGAAGTGCCACAAGACCAAAGTTGACCCACCATTACACCGCAGATATCCTAGACGTCGGCCTGTATGAGATTAGGCAGGGATTGGGATACTTCTTTTCCCTGAAACTTTTCACCTGTGCAATCCATTGAACTCTCCAGGATGTCTTTAAGTTGTCTTGTTCAAGTCTGGAAGGGATATGGCATCAACATAAACGGTGATCACACCACTCATCATTGATTGACCGAAGACAGTCTGAATGAGGGAGTCGCTTAAGCGTTTAACCACCATGCTGAATGGCCTTGACAGGGTTTCCTAACAGGTGGACCTCAAAATCAATATAGACAAACTGGTCATTATTGGGAACACTGTACCCGAAGTTGTTGACGAGTATATTTACCTAGTATAATTAAATAAACTAGTTAGGTTCAACTTCAACCAAGAGATCAATCGAAGAATACATTTCGGCTAGGCACCATTGAGATGACATTTATCATGAGAGCTATAAGCTAAACCTGAAGTGGCAATGGGCAGGCCATATCGCTCAAGGAACTGATGTACAGGAAAGCGAGCGGGTGGGACGACATCTCACCAGGTAGACTAACGATCTGGTCAGTCGCTGGGAGCCGCTGGATGCTGGTGGCCCAAGACCCTCCGATGTAGAAATCCGTGGTGGAGGCCTATGTGTAGCAGGGGACATTCCTGGGCTGATATGATACAAGGAAGTCATAATAGGTACAAAGACGGCAAATATCATCCCCTAATGCAAGTATATGGTGAAATTATGCTATGCTTTGCCGATTATGTCCTGAAATATAATTATAATTAACGATTTGTTAAGTCGTAATAACTCAGATAATCAAGGAACTATTCATACCATAAACTATTACACATATAGACCATTAAGAACATCAAACAGACCTTCAAACTTACCTAAGCATTTCAGTCGAAACAGGATCGAACTTTGCTTGCCAAAATGCCTCGCGTGATACGTGGCGCTTGTCCCGCGGTCACGTGATCACTAAATGTTCTCTGTGCGACCACAACTTCATTTCTTTCGAACGAATGACAAGATAAACGACATGTGTTGCACAAGGTAATGGAGAAATGTGACATTGAATTGGTCTAAGTATACATTTTTATTTTATCTAAGCACCACACTCCTTTAAATATCGGAAGGTAAGCCGCAAAGTTTAAGGAACGATTCGTTAGGACAATATGTGGTATGTTCCTTCACAGGCAAAATACCACTAAGGACCAAGAATTAATTTTATTACTTAAAGAAACCGACGTAGTACTAAAACAGTTTAACGAACAATTGTCCCGTTTGTTGGATTTGGATATTTATGGTGATAGTCTTCCTAGATTAAAAAAAAGATTGAAGGACTATGTTGGGTCTAGGCACAGGTAGGTAGTACCAGCCCCTGCATGGACCTAGATAGTAGGTCTATGTTTGTTTCTGTTATGTTTTGTGATTTTTTTTATTTTATTTATAATTTAATTTTGTTTCTTAGTTTTGTATACCTAAATTTAACTTTTTTATTTTTTGTTTAATTTAAAATAGCGGTATAAGCTGTACCTGTACTATATACTGTAAGCTGATTACCTTACATTAAGTGAGCACAAGGCATGTTATCTCTGTAGCATCTTTTTTTGTCTTAGTTATGTGTATCATTTGTTGGTGATCCTTAATAAATAAATATAAATAAAATAAACAATCAAGAAAGCCCAAATAACATCTCGGTTTCGATTTTTTTTTTATCTAACCAACGTAATAAAAAACGACCAAATTATTTGTTGCTAACAATGAAAAAAATATGCTAAGAATCTTTATTTACGAACCGCTTATGTTATATGAAGTTAGTCCTGTCACTTAGACCAAACGACGCAGAAAAAAGATGATTCTAGGTTCCAATAGTATATACTCGTATGTCGTGGCCATATTTAGGATAGGATTAATCACTTCATGATGTGGCCGACCATTTCATGAAATGGTTGTATTTCATGATATGGAAAATACCCGCTGCCCACGTCATGATGTGGTCAGGCTAGATCAATAAATAATCGGCGTTTGATGATATATAAAGCAAAACGCACGACTACTTCATGATAGGATTAAACTTTTGTGATCATATCGTAAAACACTTACCTACATTATCCGCCGTGAGAAGCGCTGATTTTGTTCTGTTTTTGTGATGCATCATGGTGGCGGTCAATTATTTAAAACAAAGATAATAATAATGTGCCAATTGTATGTAGATATAAGCGAAGTGAAATGTGGTTAAGATACAAAACTACTTGAATTTAGTCAAAACAACGAGCGCCACGTAAAAAAACATTTTTGCGTTATAGGAACTGTTGAAATTTTTCGTTTTACATTATGATTAGATTCAAACATTTTAAGTTTTATGGTGATAGTTCAAATTTTAAGCCGTTTAAACAGCAATAAGCAATTTTTTTACATACAAGAAAAATATATAGAATTATTTCTTTATTTGGAATTTAGATCAAACCTTTAATGTCATGGAAACCCTTCAAAAATTATATGGCTAAACGTTGATTCAGTTAAGCTGGTCAGTTTTAGCTGGCCTTATCATGAAATACAATTATATCATGAATTGGTCGGCCACACTATGAAGTGATAAATTCTAAGATCTGGTCACGACATACTCGTATATACCTGTCAATTTTGCTGATTTTGAAAAATGGCGCATGTCCCTTTTTGGGTGTTAATGAAATACGAACGGAATTTCGAACTACTTCCACTGGCGAATTTGTATAAGTATGCGGCTTTTTTGCAAACGTATAGTACCTACTCCACAACAGGTTCTTAGAGTGTTTATAGCCGTAGCTCACTGGAAGCTGCTGTCGGGGTTGGTCGGAAAATATAGTTTGTATATGTCTTGATCAGAATTATAACCGACTTTATATTGTAGTACCGTCTCCAATTTTTCTTACTTGAAGTTATAAATACTATTAAAAAAAATCAATACAATATTTCTACCATTTCCGACATAAAAACTATAATAAAAAAATATTCAATCCTAGTTTGTAAATAAATGTAAATGTTATTCTTATCTTCTTTCAGCTAATTATATAAATCCCAAAGGTAAATGTGGCAAGAATGAAAATGTGAAGCAATTTAATGTTTTAAATCAATTTTGATCTTTACCACTTTGAAAACCATTATAATAAGTTTATTACATAATCTTACTAATATTATACATGCGGAACGTTGCGAGGATAGATAAATTGATGAATGTTTGTTACTCTTTCACCCAAAAAAATTAAGAATTTAGATTAAACTTGGCACATTTGTAAAGTTTAGAAACTAGATTAACACATTGGATACCGAGGTGTTACATCTCTCAGGAACGCGGGTGAAACTGAAGGGGGTTATAAAAACGTGGGACAAAATTACTTACCATCCATTTGGTCAATGCCAATGCCACTATCTGGTGTCCCGCTCTCTATTTCACTGAGTGATGGCTCTTTCATACTAATTGATTGTTCATGCTGAATAGACAACAGAAAAAATACATATAAATAAAAACATGAAAATTAAATACAATTAAATAAAATTATACAATAAAAGTTGGAAATACGAATGAAACAATGAGGAAAAGTACATTAAATATTGTATATTTTAATCAAATTACTCTGTATATCATATTATCCATATCATACTATGCCAATTGTCTGTGGGTGGTTTGCTACAAATAATCTATTACTAAATTCAAAGAAAACTAAATGCTTAAGGTTTTCTTTACCAAATGTAGCACAAGTAGATAGCCAAATAATAATAGATGGGAGCCATATTGATCTTGTAAATAAAACGGTATTTTTGGGTCTTACATTAGACAATAAATTGCAATGGGGACCTCAGGTTGATACTCTAGCTGCTAAATTAAGTTCGGCTGCTTTTGCTGTTAGGAAAATTAAACAATTGACGAATGTTGAGACGGCCAAATTAGTTTATTTTGCATATTTTCATAGCCTCTTGTCCTATGGTATTTTGTTTTGGGGAGCAGCAGCGGATATAGAATCAATATTTATTATACAAAAAAGAGCAATTCGTGCAATTTACAGTATGGGTCCCCGTGAATCATTAAGAGATTTATTTAGGGAAATAAATATAATGACATTACCTTCACTATATATTTATGAAAATATAATGTTTATACGTAGAAACATAGGAATGTTTGAGTCAAAATTAGATATTCATAGTATAAATACAAGACAAAGGGAGAAGTAAGTTGTTCCATACTTTAAGACTAACTAAAGTTAACAAGTCATTTCTTGGTAATTGTGTTCGATTTTATAATAAGATACCGCTTTCAATAACCAAAATGTCTGATCATAAATTTAAAAATTATATTAGGAAAGTTTTGAAAGAAAAAGCGTATTACAAGGTAGTTCATTATATTGAAGATAAAAATGTATGGAAATAGCTGCTCTCTGCACAGTGCACCTCTAAATCTCTTGTTTAAGTTGTAAGTACCTAATTATTGTTATTTTCTATTTTGTAGTCTTGTCATATATTTTTTTTTTTTGTTTTGTTTTTATTAATGTTACCTATAATAAGTATTTTGTAATTGTTAAATATAAAATTATGTAAAATTGAAATTATAAAATAGCCAAAAAGTCAGAATAGATAAAAATTTATATAACAAATAAAAAAGAATGTAACCTTGCTGAGTTTCTTGCCGGTTCTTCTCAGTTGAAGGCTGACTTCCGAACCGGTTGTAGCTTCAGTAACTTTAAATTTGACCTTCATAAGTGCCCTCCGAAGGCCTAAACTGAATAAATGGTTTTGAATTTTGAATTTTTTTTTTTGAATTTTGTATTCGGTATTAAACATGTAATGAATTACCAACCAAATAGAAATACACCAATAAGACGTCATTTTGCAGAGTATGTAAACTCGTATTAAATAAATATGTATGCATTTCACACCTTCCACACCAATGTGATACCCTCAGAAAACTACCTTCTTATTCTCTGGAGGGTAAATCATAACGATGCATCTGTTTCGTATCTCGTCGTTTTGGCTTGCTAAAGAAGTTTTCACATAAAATATTTAATGTAATTTTCATGTATGTCCCATTCTTATTTAACTCTCTGTCTATAGATTACCTGATTACTCATCATAGAACTGTTGGAGTCTTCTTCATCCGAGCTCAAGGTCAAAATTACTGGTTCTGGATCTGGCTGCTTCCCTCGTGGCTTCCTCACTCTTGCCGGTTTCTTATCCTGCACAGGCTGTAGGCAGACAAAAATATACAATTCCTTGTGATTTTATCACCGTGTGAATCAAATACACATAGTTACATTTTGTAAATAAGTTATACTTACAGTTTTATTATTTAGTAACTTCATATTAGTAGATTTCAAAAGATTCAGTTTTATACCTTCCCCACAAATGCTGAAACAAAACACTGTTTTAGTAGACCTGTTTAAAAAAGTATAATATAGAATTTATTTGCTCATTATTTAATACAAAAGTAAAAATGTTCTCTAAATAAGATTGATAGAATAAAAGTCAAAACTTACTTCTGTTTTTCAATCGCCATTTTTTCAGGTTCCTTCTTTTTAAGTTCAACTTTCTTACTTGCTATTGGTACACCTTTGGGTTCTTCCGTAAAAACACGTTTACACCTTTAAAGGAAACAATTATGTTAAAGAAAACGAATTTCCATACACATAGATATATGCTTTGAATTTTTTTTTATTACCTTTCACAACGACTGAAGTTATACCCAGTGTAGCCACAGGATTTACAGAGCGCCAGCATGCCATCGACATGTCGGGGAGGTGGGGACCGGTGCCCTGGAGAATCTGGACTATTGCTCACTAAAATCATATTTCATTAAATTTTTTTGGGTAATCTCATATTAACAATTTAAGAAACCGGGACTCACCATTTTCTGGGCATTGAGATTTCTCTGGTGTAGAGATTTCACTACTTTGGTTAGGTTGAGATACAACATTGGGGGAGCTTCGACTGTTTATGTCACCTATTAGCATCTGCAATTGTAAAACTTATTGTCATATTTAATTCATCAAAATTATTTTATTGTGTTGTAATAAACAAACAAATTCAACAGACCGGGTGGTTTTCCAGCATATCTTCAATCCTCGTGTTCGAACCGACCGATACGAAATAGTCAATATCACTACTTGTATTTTGCATACATTGTATGTGTGTGTCCTCGGAAAATGGAACATGAACCTACAATAAGATCATAGAGTAACATCATAAATAATTAATTAGTGAAAAACAACCGGCAATATGGTAGAAAAGAAATCAACAGACCTGTTCAAGAACTTCTTGTAATGTACAACTCTCTTTAGGTAGAGTGAATGTAATTAGTCTCTGTTCTCCATTTTGTAGGAATATTAACATTTTGGCTGATTGTTGTTCAGAAGTTTGCTCTGAAGGCCCACTAGGTACATCATTGTTTTCTGAAAATAAATGAATAAGTTATATAATATTTTATTAATTAATACCAATTTGTAAAGAGCCCACACAAATTAGATCTTTTTAATAAGCTAGCTGAGGTTTCGTCCATCTTACAGGATGTGTTTGTACCACAAAAATGATTATCTTTGTGGTTACAAACTACCCCCCTTTTCAATGTTCAACATAATCGGTTTATTATTCTCACTAACTAATACTGACAAAAATAAGCAATCAAACAGACATACTTCATAAGTACGTTTATATTAATGTTGCATTAACTAAAGTCTAAATGCTGTTACTTCTCCTAGATAGCCACCAATCAGTATTTGGTATATATTGAATGTACATTGATTCTACGGTCCAATTATGTGTAATGGAGGGAGATTTAAGTATACACACCAATTTGGGGAACTTGTTGTTGTGTTTGCATCGGCGGCACACGTTGTACAGGCCTCTGTTGCTCTTTGCTTCGCACCAAAGTCTGTCGTCCACTTTCCCTACAAAAAAAAAAACATTATAGATATGTATTCAACCAAGCACATAAATATCTTCTTTTATATTGTATATATACAATATCAAAAGACTCACCTAGCTTGTTGTACCTGCACTGCCGTACGAGGTGATTGTTGCATTCGTTTATAATCGGCTAGAGTCATTCTCTGACCATTGGTGAAGGTTAATACTTGTCGCTCTTCTTCTAAGGAATCAGGCTCCATTAACAATTGATTGAGAGTTTGAGGGTGTTGCTGGATGAGGGGTTGCTCGTAAGGCATTTGCTGTTGCTGGTAGCCATGTTGAGAATTAAAGTTTATTTGTTGGTGCGTGGTCACCGACCCACTAGCGTGGTTCTGCCGTAAAGCCGGTGGGGGTGTATGGAATTGTTGAGGCGGGGCATTCATGTTTTCGGTCACAGAATGTTTGGTGAGTATAGCTGCTGTTATGCTCTCTTCTAGATCATCCATATCGCTGGCGTTATTAGGTTGCACGACGACTTTTTTTACTTGCTGAACTTGTTGAACTTGCTGTTGAACTTGTTGAAGGTGAGGCGAAGACCTTTGCGGAATAGTATTGAGTGTATTCTGCGTGGGTAGAGGTCCGTTATTTAGATTTGTCTGCACGACAGAATGTTGAGGTATTTGGGACTGTAAACTTTGTGTAACTATTGTTCCTTGTGGTGTGATTATTCGGGCTGACTGGTGGTTTTGATTTTGTTGGTTGATAATCTAAAAAGAATATACTTCTCGTTAGCATATATATATGCCATTGAGATATTATTATATGCTTCGCTTACCATTATTGACCGACTCGACATTTTTCAATAAATATTTGGTATACCATTGAATTTGGTTATATCCAATTAAAGTTTATAACTATTGGTAGATGGTAAAGTGGTTTTCGACTTCTTTTAAAGGTTTTGGATTCCGTATATACAATCGGAATAACGAATGAAATTGAATTTTAGACTTAGAGTACTTACTTGGTGTGTGGATAGCTTGAGTTGGTTGAGTTGTTGTTGGTGAACTTGCTGACCGATAGCGTGCTGCGCCAGTTGGAGCTGCGGCAGTGGTGGGAGCTGCGGCGCGTGCTGTTGCTGTTATGCACAACCAACATGTTCATATTAACACACATTCTAAGGTAAAATACGCCATTCCCAGTAGAGCAGTGATGTCAAATACAACGAAGCCAAAACGAAGTTTAGAATATAACAATGACAATGAACTTTTCTGCAAGAAACAATAGTGAGGAAATGATAAAACTGGAGTAGTAGTTTTTTTTTCAAACTTGTCAGATGATGGTATCATTGCAGCATAATCTAATGTTAGTGGGATAAAATGTATATTTTGTGTTAATCCAGAACATATTCTATTAGAGTCAAATTTCATTAAAATCTGTGTGTTGAGCCTCAAACCAACATAAAAATATCTAAGTAAATTTTAATCAAGTTTGACTTTATGGAATGTTCGTTGGTAAAGTTCGACATTTAAAAGGCCCTTTTGGCAGTTCACAATGTCATTGAGAAATCACCTTGTTGAAAAGTTGTCCGGAAAAAAGTGGGAGCTTTTTTTTTGTTTCGCTTTTATGCCCATGGACTTGGGTTTGAGCTTAAGACCATAACTTACGATTCGAAGATGCATGGTAAAACATGCTGGGGAATGGCTTGTACTTTAATAAAAACGAAAGTAAATAGGATAGGCGCAAGCCAGTTAATTATGCGATAGAAATGCGCTTGTTATTCTACCTAATAATAAATTTTAAGTATAGACACTGTGTATTATTTTATTTATGTGTGACGAATAAACTCATCGCACTTAGCAGCGACAATAGTAATGGGTTCTGTTTGTTATTCCTTTAACTATGGGTATTAAAGGAATAACAAACAGAACCCATTTCTTGTTCGAATTATAGGCTATTTAACTCACGCTACGACCCTTAGAAGCAAGCTAAGCGAAAACCAAGTAGTAGCGCGGGTAAACGCGATTTTTTGCAAATGCATTATGGGCCGGAGAATATATAGTACTCACAAAAATTAAAGGAATAAAAAAAAAATGCAAATTTTTCATAAATTTTTGAGGGGCTGTATTTCAGCGAAAAATGATCGTATCGCAAAAAATAAAAAAAGCATTTCGAAGAATTACGATTTTAACATGATCCAAAGAAATAGAGCGAAATTTTTTCAGACAAAACGACCTTATGGAACAGATAGCCTGTTTATTCACCTTCAATTTCAAATTCACCTTCAAATTTGTTTGGCTTGATACGACCATTTGTCGCGGAGATATCCGAGATTAAACAAGAAAGGACGCTTATGTCTTTAACCATCAATATCTCTGCCACCAATAATTCTACGATAAAAAAAAAGGACAGTTTTGGAAACTGAAAGAAATTTCTAACACTGTCCTTTTTTTGCGTTGCCCGATACCGGTTAGAAAAAGGTTGAAAAAAGTGACTTTTTCCCTTATTTTGGTTAATCGACTGTATCTTAATAAATATCGACGGGGGAGCTAGACATTTCAGGAATTTTTACACCTCAATGTACCCCTGAAAACCCTGTAAAATTTCAGACCGATCGATTCAGTAGTTTTTCCGCCCCGAGCATCCAAAATTTTGAAAAAATTAAAAGAATAACATTTCTATCCATTATCGTAGCGTAATCTTCACAAAATCATTTTGCTCTCAATCGACTCATCAGTAAATTTGAGTAAAAAAAATTACAAAAAATCAATTTGGTTGTAGTCATTTTTAACTTGTTGAATAAAAAATATGGGTTTTGTTTCCTAACGGTTTGTAACTTCTGTACTTTAATCATTTTAATTTTATTGAATTAATTAAAAGTCAATGTCCCCGAGATTTCGGCAATATTCGCTACACGAATATTGAGGCACAAAATTCTTGAATTTAATTTGCAAAGTTTATAAGTATTCCTAAAAACAGTTTTTCTTAAGACTACTTTTTTTTTTTGTTTCAAAACTACTGTCCATTTTTGCAATTTTGTTTGTAATTTTTTTCATTTAAATAACTGATGACAATACTGATTTGGATGCTCGGGGCGGAAAAACTACTAAATCGATCGGTCTGAAATTTTACAGGGTTTTCAGGGGTACATTGAGGTGTAAAAATTCCTGAAATGTCCAGCTCCCCCGTCGATATTTATTAAGATAGAGTCGATTAACCATAATAAGGGAAAAAGTCACTTTTTTCAACCTTTTTCCAACCGGTATCGGGCATCGATGAGATGAGAAAAAAAATCTAAAATTTTGAAAATATTTTTTTCGCTCTACTTCTTTGGATCATGTTAAAATCGTAATACTTAAAAAAATTACTTCAAGATCTGGAAACTAGAGACTTGGAGCTTCGAAATGCTTTTATTATTTTTTGCGATACGATCATTTTTCGCTGAAATACAGCCCGTCAAAAATTTAAGAAAAATTTGGATTATTTTTTTATTCCCTTAATTTTTGGTAGTAGTGTATAAAACTATATTTTACCCCTAAGGGGAACGCGGGTTATACCACGGGGGACAGCCGGTAAAACATAAATAGAATTGTTTACCTGGTGCTGTGGGGTCCTAGGGCGCGGCGGGCGGTGCTGGGCATGCGCAGCCTGCGAGTTCAGCACTCGCGGGGCGCGCACCCCCCCCGCGACCGTCGACACCCCGGGCACCCCCACCCCAGCCAGGCCTGAGCCCCCCACCCCGACCCCAGCCAGACCTGAGCCTGCCACCCCCCCGCCTGTAACGCCACCCGGGCTTACGCTCGTCGGACATAGAGAAGCGCGGTTGCGAACCGTCAGTGCACCCTGCAATGTGGTAAGCACCAGATATACTGCGCTGCTTGATAATCGGTGTTGCACCTTTTTATCGTCGACGGGTCTTCATCGGTTTATCGGGGCCGAAAAATAAAATAAATCGACGTCGGAAATTGTCGATTAAAGCAAAAAAAAAAATATCAAGATGGAATTGTTGTAATTACGAATTGATTAATATTTTGTTATTTGTTATACATTCAGCGCAACCGAAAACAGTTTTCTTTTTCCGTATTTTGTGATAAGAATATTTTAATGTAGGTAAAGTCAAACTCACAGATATGTTAACATTTGAAAGTACTCAATGTTACAAAAACATGTATCAATTTAAATAATTAACCATATAATGTGATAAATAAATGTTCACACGATATATTTGCCACTTTATGATTAATCTGTTTATGTAAGACCTTATAGAATGGATGTTCTCTGTATATGTGCCATATTTATGTAAGAATATGTCATCAACATACATACATTTATAGGTCATATATAGATCGTATGAAAAAATATTTTTCAGATTATATGGTTAATTATTTAAATGGCTACATGTTCTTGTTACTTTCAAATGTAAACATATCTGTGACTTCGTCTGTAGGTACTATGTGAAAACAAAAAAATTTACTCGGATAGAAGATGTTCTGGATAACTCCGATGTTTAAAAATAAGGTCTGACTTAAACACTATTTTCTTTATATAACTAATGAGAATCCATTTTGTATTTTTTTTTATCTCCAACTATGACCACTAGACTCTAAGCCCGAAAAGTATTCTGAATCCAAAACGATAATATTGTCGTCAACAGCGTCACACGCGATCGCAAAAAGTTTAAATGTGTCCGGATGTGTGCGACGGTCCCTCGGCGGTCGCGTATTAGTACCTCTGCGTTGAGTAAGACGGCTCTAATGGAGCTAACCGGCTGGTGCGGGTTGAGCAGGCGTGCGGGCGAGGCGTGTGTCGCGTGCGTGGCGTGCGGCGGGTGCGGCGCGTGTGACGCGTGCGTGGCGTGCGGCGCGTGGGCCTGCGCGCGCGCGGCGGGCCGGCGCGGCCGCATGGAGCGCACCGGCGTCCGCACCAGCGTCACGCCCGCGCCGGCCGGGCTCAGCGCCTGGTTTAGCAGCCGCGGGGGAGCTGCTCGGCTCGGTGTGCCCTGGATGACATGATAATACCATTATTACGCTTGCGTTTGATCGAGTGAAGGTCGCACTTGCTCCATGATCGCATAGTCCTTGTCGCCACGAACATCATATCATGATAACTACAATTCTGAACTGCAAAGCATGGACGTTCTTCGAATGATCATGGTTATAAGTGAGAAGGGGGAAAAAGATAAATCTACTCATTTAATTAATTAAACATCCTCAGAACACGGATTTTCGATTTGAGAGTATACATCATAAAAGTATTTGAAATGTTGGAGATGTGTGATGAAGGAAACCATGTGATTATGTACCAAAATGTATGCAAGTAATGGATAAAAAATAATCAAAATTGTATGTCAACTAAATGATTTGAGTTTTAGGGGGAAGTAACTGTAACAAAAATTACCAACTTTATATTTCGCAAAGGGATCTCTGAGTCGAAAAAGTTCTTCACATACCTCCTATATTTTCGATTGACACCACAAAGAATGGAATATATTAGGGGGACCGGAAAGTAATGTCGTTTCAGGGCATGTCGATATTTGTTTATCTTTTATCAGCTCACAGTGTATTTCGAAGGTGTGCAAAGTCTTTTTAAGGTTATTGTGACTTGTTTACTTCCAATAATTCAATATTAAACGTTTTTTTCTGCAATTTGGGGTAAAATGGCCAACCAAATACCAGAAGAGCATATTCGGCATTATTGTATGCTTTTTGAATTTCGCAAGGGTAGTAACGCAACAGTCGCGACCAAAACATTTGCGATGTTTATCCAAGTGCATTAGACGTTCGTAAATGCCAAACATGGTTTTCCAAGTTCAAATCCGGTAATTTTGATCTCTCTGACTCCTATAGATCAGGAAGACCAACAACATTAGTGGCAAAATATTTTAAAATGTGGATGATGTCCAAAATGCCATCTCGGGATATTTTAATAAAAAAACAATTGATTTTTATCGAACCAGGATTGAAAATTTGCCCACCTGATGGCATAAGGTTATTGATAACGAGGGTGATTATTTCATTGATTAAAAAGAAAGACTTTTAAAAATGTATTCCTTTGAAGTTAATATAAAAAAAACGACATTACTTTCCGGTCCCCCTAATACATATAAGTTTATTTATTTATTTATTTATAAGGACAGCCAACAAAACATACACTAAAGAATATAATACAATGGTCACAAACAATACTTAAAGCTAAGTGCTGTTTTAATTACAGGCTATCACAACATGGTAAAAGACAAAAAGACATGTAAATATTATAAATTTGAGGTATGTTAAGACCTAATTAAATCAAAGATATAAAAATAAAAATGATGATAAAACAAAAATGATAATAAAACAAAAAAGGCTTAAAAACCAGCATATAGTTACCCACAGACGTGATCATTTGGCTAAGGTTTGAGTTGAGAAGAAGGTCCAAAAGAAGCCAAAACTGCACGTTTAAATGCATGCGCTTTGTTTGAGAAGATGTCAATGTTATGGTTATTCCTATACATGTTGTTATATTGACTTTGAAGTCTATTTAATGTAGCATGCTGACCCAGGTTAGTTTTAGAACATTTTACCAGGAACGGAGTATATTTAATAAGACGAGGTAACTTGGAGGGGGCGTTCAGATTAATTGATTCTACTAAAAAAGGACAATCTATGATACCGTTAACCACGTTATATAGGAACATATGATCTAGCAGTTGTCTCCGCTCACGTAAGCTATTCATTTTGAAGTATGTGAGACGGTCATTGTAGGAGGGTAACAGCTTGGCTTTATTACATTGGTATGAAAGATGCCAAAGAAATCTTTTCTGTACCCTTTCTAAGCGGTTAATATGCACGTCATAATGCGGGGACCAAACTTGTGCACAGTACTCGAGGGCAGAACGAACCAGGGTTGAATACAGCATGATTTTAGTGTCTGGTTTTTTAAAATCCTTGCTGTTTCTTAAAACAAACCCCAGCATCTGAAATCCCTTGGTTGCAATTTTGTCGATGTGCATATGGAATCGTAGCTTCCTATCCAAACATACACCAAGGTCACGAATGTGATCCACTTCCTCTAATATCGTGTTATCGATACAATATGACTGTGAAGATTGGTGCAAGTTTCGAGAGAATCTTATAGATTTGCATTTACCAATATTCAAGTCCATATTATTGACATCACACCAATGGGTCAGTCGGTCAATGTCTTCCTGGAGTAGTACGGTGTCAGACTCAGACTTGATCTGCAAGGCTAATTTGAGGTCATCAGCATAAAGAAAACATAAGGAATGTTCAAAGTGGGAAACAATGTCGTTCATAAATATATTGAACAAAATTGGTCCAAGGATAGAGCCCTGAGGGACTCCAGACATGGCCGGGAAACGCTCTGAAGTGTACCCACTCACAACCACCCTTGAATATCGATCACCCAGGTATGAAGTAAACCATTTTAGCAAATTACCTGCGAAACCGAATAGAGATAGCTTGTTGATTAAGATTTTATGATCAACGGTATCAAATGCTTTGCTTATGTCCGTATAGATGGTATCAACAGGGATGCGAGCGTCCATAGAGTCGGTGACAAATGAAACAAAGGATATGAGATTTGTTGCGGTGGATCTAGATTTGTGGAAGCCAAATTGCTGTGGCGATATCATGTGCCTAACATGCCAAGAAATTACGGGACGCAGTAATGCTTCAAAAATCTTCCCAAAAACTGGCAGTATCGATATGGGTCTATAATTTTTAATAGAAGCAGCATCACCACCCTTGTGAATAGGTACTATTCTGGATTCTTTCCAGGCAGATGGAAAAATACAGGACGAGAGGGAGCTATTGTATATAATAGATAGAGGTAGGGAGAGCGCTTCTCGACATTGTACAATAAGTAGAGGTGGTATTCCATCAGAACCAGGACCCTTAGTTTGGTCCAGACTTTGGAGGGTTTTGAGTACCTCTTCGCGTGAGAACGCCACATTACTTATGCACTGCGTCAAGGTAGGACTTGATAAGATATTATCAGGGGTATTAATACTTGAAGATAGCAAGGGCTCTCTATATACTGACGCGAAACAAGAGGCGAAAAAATTACATATATCATCGCCTTTAGTAGCAAAATTATTGTTTAGATACATTTTTGAGGGATAGGAGCCATGGTTACGTCTTTTATTTTTAATGTACGTCCAAAAAAGCTTAGGGTTTTTCAAGAGAGAGTCTTCCAAGTGATTAATATAATGTCCATAGCATGAAACTGTCAATAATTGGCAACGCTTTTTCAAAGAGATAAAAGATAGTTCATCCATTGGGTTTTTATACTTACGAAACCTTATACGCATTCTATACTTTTCACGCAATAAACGTATAAGTTCTTTCGTATACCAGATGGGGTATTTTTTGGGTACCGGCTTGGATTTGGGTACGTGTGCTTTAATCGCCTCTCTGATAACATTGTAAAACCTAGTAACCATTGCGTCAACGCTTGTGATTGATGATAGTTCTTGAAACCAGTTCACAGAGTTCAAGTGAGTTATAATTTTATTAAAATCAGCTTTATAGAAGTTAAATCTGTCACTCGGAAAACCAGGAAGTAGATCGGGACATCTACAATCAGCAATGTTAAATTCTAATGGAGGGTGGTATGGGTCAACAGTACTAAGCACAAACGTACTTTTCTTAAGGTTATCTATTTTTACATTGGAGAGAACCAGATCCAGAATTTTATTTTTTTCATTGAGAATGGTATTATATTGCGTTAAGCTATTGAGAGCTGTAAAGTCGAGCAGTGTGTTAGAAAGAATGCTGTTAACCGAGCTTGGCGAGAGAAGGCCATCGTTTCCGTGCCAAATAATGCTACTTAAATTAAAGTCTCCCAGTATCAGAGCATTTTTGTGTGATTCTAAAATAATATTAGTATTGTCAATGAAGTGGTCGAGAATATGTCTTTGGATTGGTGGAGGCAGGTAAACTCCACATATGTGTAATTTATCGAGGGAGTTATTTGTGTTGCCCGCATCTAGTTCCACCCAAATATCCTCACATTTACTTTCCAATTGAGATAATCTACGGGATCCAAAACGTTTAGATACAGCGACAAGCACACCGCCACCTGATTTGCTCGCATGGAAACCACTTGCCTCACGATCACGTCTGTACGTTACGTAACGATCAGAAAACAGCTCTGAATCAAAAATTGTACAGTTTAGCCATGTCTCGCATAATACTACTACATCATAGTCGCAACATAACATATTTTTATAAAATTCTGTGGTTTTGGTGCGTAAGCCCCTAACATTTTGATAATAAATGTTTATGTGTGAGAACTTTATAGGATTCAATTAATAACTATTGATTCTAAGCGCTAGACATGGAATAATTACTTAGTTAGTTTATCAAGTGTTGATGTGTTACGAACTAGTACATATTCAGAGGTATCTGTTTTACGCATGTATATACGCCCCCCACGCACCCATACATGTTTAAAGTTTAGTTCTTTAGCCTTCGAGCGAGCCGCAGTGTGGAGCATTTTATTCTCCGGTGACAAGTTTTCAGTAACATAAACCGCAGTTTTATTTTTCTCGCCAACTACGCCCAGATGGTTTGAATTAAGTTTATCATCAAGATGACTTTTGTTAAACTTAATGGTGGCAGCCAGAATGGAATCACGTAGCCGGGGGTTACATAACTTGACCAATATCGCACGGGGACGAGGACTGCCCGCGTTCTTTTTGGCGATCCTGGAGCAGTATGAGATGTCAGTGTCGTTTATAGGGCAAGCTACAACTTTGCCCAATTGCTTCACAATACTTATTACGTTTTCAGTCTTGTGCTCGGGAACACATTGTATTTCCATATTAGAAGAACGGGATACCAGCTCCATCTGATTTAAGCGCACGGCAAGGGCATTTAACTCGTAGCGGAGAGACTGATTTTCTTTTTTGACAGAATCGACTTCAGTTTTGTATGTACTGATTTCGGTGAGCAGTTTTTCAAAAGTATTGTTCATAAAGCTTATAGAATCCTTGAAGTTATCAAGATCATTTCTCATATCCCGCAGCTGTTGGTTAATATCACGCTTTAGGTCGGCGATTCCGATGGACATAGCGGCATGCACTTCTTCCTGTATTATTTTGCGGAGGTCCATACGAGACACACAGGAGGGCGAACAGCAACTAGCCGTGTTGGCAGTATCCTGTGTGTCGCGCTTCGCGCGTCTTGTGACGTTCGCGTTCGAGGGTAAAGTGTTAGGTGTTGGACGAACAGACATGATTGAATGGTCTGCGCCGGGCTGATTACTGTGACACGCTGGACAATCCAATTTGTTGTAGAGGTAGATATAATAATACAAAAAATATATTTTCCTCAGGAAATATATTCTGAGAATCCAGCCGCGGACCCTGTCGTGTGAGTCGACGCTTCGCGGATTGCGCTGTTTGTCGAGTAACAATGATGACGAAATACGTTATCAGTTAGGGCTTAGTGACTTCTTTTTAAATAGTGTGGGGGTAGGGGAATTGCATTTGATCACTTGTATGATGTTGGTGAGAATAATCACAAACACATTTCACGTTATAGATATACAATCGTTCCACTTCAATCACTATTTAATCACTTTTGCGATTGTGTGTTTGTTGCTACACTAAACTACACTGGTTTAAGAGTTTTATTTCAACTTTTGGTCGCTCAATTTAATTAAACTGTATGAGATTACAAAAACACGTCTTTATCCGATAGAAGGTGAAGGTAGTATAGTATAGTAGTATAGTAAGTTTAACTAATATCTGAATTAAATATATCTTATTTAAAATTTATTCGAATCTGTTGGAGGTAATTTAAGCATGTAATGTTAAATTCATATCGAAATATATAATATGCTGTTTCAGTGCCGTATTAACCATTTAGCAGGAGTAGCAATTGCTACGGGCCCCACGCAAAAGGGGGCCCGCGAGTCTAAGGCCGCCCACCTCGGCTTGCGCGTAATTTTTCGAGTGAAACTTATTGGGACGTTATATTGAATTCACTTGACGTCGCAAAAACGTAAAACCTTTTCAGATTGTGACAATCTACGTACGACAATCGGTAACCAATTATATCGGTGGCGAAAAAAAAACGGTAAACGCACAAGTTCGACAAAAAGTGTTGATACGTAATGCGTGTGATAGCAGAATTCAAATTCTATTTATTTGTCTTAGTCTTAAAGAAGTTTAAATTTCAAAGCACGAGAGTTTTAAGACTGTTTTTATTAACCACTTTATACTTATACATCTTTATATACCCATAGCAGATCAAAGGCCCCTCGATAGAATTTGCTACTGGTCACGCGCTCGCTTATTTCTGCACTGGTTGTGTTAAAATGTAGATATGTGTAGCACGGTCGTGACATACATTTAAAAATATTTTTTTAATGTATCTACTATGTATGTATAACTATGTAATATAAAAATCGCAAATTTGTGATATGGTAGGTCCATAACAAAGCTGCAAAACGACATTATTTTTGGATTTACATATTTCATGGGCCCTTTAATAAGATGTGGTAACGCTAGGGACCGCTATTTAACTATATAGATAAATTTGATTACGATTTTTCCCTTAACAATATAGATAATCAACAAACAACTCACAGCTTGGTTAATATACGCCGCATGCATCACCACTTGTTGATGTTGTATCTGTTGCGGCTGCATATGTTGCTGCTGCTGATGCTGCTGCTGTTGTTGGAGTTGATGTAATTGTTGTTGCTGCAACTGCTGCTGTATTTGGAACTGTTGTTGTTGCAAATGTTGTATGAGTTGGGGGGGTGCTCGCGGCAACTGTTGCTGTTGCTGCTGCTGCTGCTGCTAAATAACATAATGGTTTTTACTGCCTGTTCGATTCGTCAAAGCTGAGTGCTGAAAAAGTAATAAGATATATTTCTGAGAGAAATTTCACAATAGGTGGACACTAGTAACAAAATCTTGACTGTATACCGTTTGCTGCGGAGCATGTTGCGGTGGGGGCGGAGGAGGTGGAGGCTGAGGAGGCGGCTGCTGAGCGGGGTGTATCACCGTCGGTTGTGACAGAACGTGTGCCGGGCTCACTAGCTGCTGTCAAAAAATAATTTGTAAATACATTATTGTTTTAAAATAATAATTACTACATACGAAACAAAGGACGGTTGGCCAATATTTCTTAAAGTTGTATTTCTCTTTTTCATCTATTTATCGTTTCTACAATTTACTTATGACCTTATTTATTACGACTGAAGGCTTATTCCGTATTCTGTAGTAGCGTTAAGCTCACAGTCCTTTCATCGTATGTGTGTTCAGTTTCAACTTAGTATAGAAGTTATTATATATTACACTTAAAGATATGGGTAATAATATAAAGTGGGAGAGTGACGACAAGACAAAAAGCGAAGCATTCCATTAAACTTTTCGAATACATTTGTTATTTACAGGCACTATGAAATGAAATTAAACCACATCCACAGTAATACAAATTACATCGCACTTTAATGGAAAAACATATCCACAGTAGATACACATTATATCGTAGTTTAATAGGAAAACTTTAAATATTTACGATTACAGGAAACATTCGAAAAATCCTAATATACTCGTATATCTAACTCATTCGAATATCTAGTCTCAGTCAAATGCAGGTTCATGAGCTCAGAAAAAAGTTTAACTCGGTACCATCAATTAGTCTGCTTCATTCTTAAACGATATTAAACGAATGATAGCATAATAAGTTAATCTCTGTAGGTGAGTAAATTTTTAGGTTTTAGTTAATTGTAATTAAATTCCGGAGGTATCCTTAAAAACTTTAAAAATAATATTAGTAACAAACATATATTTATTATCCAATATCAATAATCTCTCAATAAAGATTACAGACCTGTGAATTTAAGTAGGAAACGTGCATTTAATATATGTTTCAAAAGATACAAGAATGACAATAGTTTTGGATTGAATTAAAATAATCTTGATCGCAACTAACAAAAGAAAAGAGATATGAAATTTGGACGTTAGTTAACTTTCGTGGAATTAAACTTAATTTTAAAACGCTAATCAGCTGTCAGTGAAAATACACACGTCATGCTGCTTGGCTAATAAAGTGGTTTCTGGCCAATTTGTAAAACCATTTCAAAGAAGAATAACAAAAGCATTAATCTTTGAAAATGGAAACAAAAAGAACTGTTTCCGCGTTGTAAGAACTCTTTGACTGAAATAGTCCAGTTACACCACACAAGTTGGAAACTTAACATACTCACTAAGTATGCCCCCCTCTACTCTACATCCGTCCTCTTGGTAGGCCAATATCATAATCCATACACAAGGCAGATTATGTTCCTCAGATGTTGTTTTAAGAGAAAATGTGTATTGTTGTAAAAAAATTATAAAAAAAAAATCTGTACCAAACCCACTTCGGTGAAAAAGGATTCATCTCTTTAAATATTAGAGTATGAAACCCTATAAAGAAAATTGAGAACAGAACCACCTATAATTAAAATAAGGATACAAGAAGCTTGAACTGTTTTTTTTTTCACCCACGGCCATCTAACGGCCAAACTAAGCAGTCTTTAATGAAATTCCAGCTGACAAATATACTATATTTATGAAAATTTACAAAATAGGTACTCTGTAAAAGCATGATTGTTATAACCGCTTACACCTTAGACAATCGATGGACTTATCCCCATTATTATTAACCTGGATACATACATACTATTTAATGTTCTAGGTGTTTAGTAATCTACATAAACTAGATGCCGCCGATATTTGCGGTAACGTTTTGGTGTTTCGTGATGTTAAGTTCAGATGCCAGGTTGAATAAATAAAAAATAAGATACATAACCAAGTGAAAAAGTGGTATCATGCTAAGCATAATATAAACAGTTCTACACTAATTCTATTGTTGCCTTAAGTGCATGAATGTAATACACAATGACTTGGTCATTAGACATACATGTTGGGGGCGTTGTGAAGATGACTGTTGCATCAGAGATGCATCAATGATCTGCTGAGCCTGTTGCAACACAACCTGAGCATCCACAGGTAAATCGGATGTGTAGTAAACCTACAAATAATTATTGCATGAAAACTTATACTATTTTTGTTTTCTAAATACCATGGCTGTGCAATATTTTTTTTGTTGATAATTCATCTCCTTTTTTTACCATATTCATTTTCAACTTTAACAATTATAAAAAGAAATCATTTCCTTATATTGATTATAAAATAAAACATACTTGGTGTCTATGCAGAGCTTGTTGCTGCTGTTGTTGCTGTTGCTGTTGTTGCTGCAGCTGCTGCTGTTGTTGTTGTTGGAAATCAGCACGAGGGGGAGGTGGAGGAGGTTCATGGCGAATAATATATTGGGGCTGATATTGAGCTAAGCCATCACTAACAACCAATTGGGGTTGGACACTATCACTAACTATGATATCATTTGGTTGATCTGCTTGTTGAACAACAACCTTTGAAAAAAAAAGAGATATAAAATATAAATAATTCAGTTAATATTGTAAGATTTGCTAAGGTGTTTGCCATAACTGTCATTGGTAATACATAATATGCAATGAAATATAGAAAAACTACTTATTTCCTTCCTTAGAAAAAATATTGTAAATAAATAATAATAATATTTATTTATTTCTCCTCACAATGACAAGACTTATGCTAGGTACAAAAATTTTAAAATATCTATTTTGGTTTCACAGTTTACAGTCTAGTGTATGTGCGGAGCTGGTGTCTATTATAGGTGTAAGCCTGTAGTAGACACCAGCTATATAGTAGTATTCATAAATGAGGTTTAAGCCTTTTTTTTTGGTGTGTAGCTTGTTTTACTAAATCAGTTATCTGGTTTCCATAGTCAGGGCCCAATGTAAGGGCAAGCAAGATGCATGTAGAAAAAGTTTTTGGTCCTTCTTTGTTGAGCACCCAAAATGTACATATTCCTACTGTTTTTGAGGATACAAGGGAATTTTTAAGGATATAATCTGTAGGGAAAATATCATTATAGATAAAAAATGTCGTTAAATAATAATTATTTGAATCCAATCAGTAGTTTCCAATAAACCATTGGGCAAACATAGTGCCATACATACTAATGAAATTTGGTATACTTCTTTAGAAGCCACCATAGACTTGTAAAAACAATTCAATAATATACCACACCTACAGGTAAAATTCATACCCTCCCTTTTCAAAATAGCATGAAAATTTCACTATTGCCTCTCTAAAATAACATTATTAAGACTTATAAGGTGTTAGTATAAAGGGAGGCAAATGAGCACGGCTGAGAGGCCTTTGCGCTCGTCGAACTTCCATGTAAGGGTGTAAAAATAGATAGAGATAAAACATTTGCCCCTTCAAAAAATAATTGCCTGCAAATATTACACTTGCCTGCAGCAACATAGATCAAGCCCCGTCCATAGAAAAAACCTCTGCTTAGTTTGGGATCAGATGGCAGTGTGTAAAGGATGTCCAAGGATACTGATTTATTGACATACTTATACTTATTTGCTATTTTCAGATTGAGCTTTGTATTCCATGAAAATATTTTATTAAAGTATAGACTTTCTACATTCACTCTCATTACTGAGAAAAGTTTAAGACCATGGTATGGAAACCTACACACAGTGCATGGGCTGATATGCACTTGATCAGTAAATTTTAGGATGTATTTAATATCAAAACTCATATATTCATAATTAGGGCTCATTAAATCACAAAATTATACAAACTACAATTTAACATTACTACTATACTGTATACAATTTAGTATACTTCCATCAACACAAAGTTATTACCAGAAATAAATGTTAAATGATTGGAAATGTTTTACCTGTTGTTGTGCATATTGTTGTTCTTCCTGGTTATTAACAGCTATTATCCCATCTAAGCATATATTAGGACAATACCTTTGTAGATCTTCTAGAGTTAATGAATGTCCTTGTCCAACTATTTGGTAGTATTGAGCCATGGCAAATGGTTAACCTAAAAAAATAAAGCTGTTCCATACAAAAATTCAATACATCGATCAAAACAAATGGAACCATTCCAGTAAGGAAGGTTTATCTGGCCCGACCTGCATGTCTATGACATAGGAAGGGGAATCATCGACCATACAACCATGGTGCTGCCGATGTGGTAGTTATCTCATAGTGTAAATCAAATTCAAGTTATAATAAGAAATTGTCAGTAAGTTGCCAAAGATGGCAGCTGGGCACAGTAGGTCAATTTTGCGATTTAGATGATCTTGCTTCCCTATAGCTTTGACTTGCCAGGCCCTTTAGACAGAGATACATTCAATGACCTACACTGTTTTGTGTATATAGTGAATACATGGTGCTTAGTTGGCAACATAATACATATCCTCTATGATATTATACATTTCTTCTCTTCATGTTTATTATTAAAAGTTCACACTATTCACATTATTATAATTTTGTATGTGTCTTTATTATGGCCCAGTAGTTTATAGTATTGTTTTTTGGTATTGCAGGTTTGTATCAACAATATCATTATTAACTGTTAGCAGAAAATTGAACATACATTTAGAATAACAAGAATTATTATATAAATTTGCCTTGCAGCCCAATCAAAACATACATAAACAATTTGACATGGAAACTGAACAGGCAAAATGTATAATTGAAAAGTTTTATTACCAATTGTTATATTAAGGTTTTAAGGTTTAATGATAAATCCGTTTGCTTTCAGACACTATGGCATTGGTAGCATGGTGAGATTAAAGTCAAACACAAGCCATATACATAGTAGAAAAGACATTAAAAAATGGAGCCGCTCACCAATACAGTATATTTTTGAACATGAAGGTGTTATAGCCTCAAAAGGGTTTTAAACCCTCTTGCAGACAATTTGGTGAGCACAGAGGTCTTAACTCTTAGCTCTCAACTAATAAGTTATTTTGATTTAGTGTATCTTAAAAATAATCACAGAAACAAATGACCAATTACACTATTGTAGATAAGTGCCTTATTGTAGAAGAATTAAAATGGGTGTAAGTTGTACAAAAATATGTAAATAACACAAACATTGCCAATAAAAATGATTAAATTTATTATTGATTTGCAAATGAAGTTCTGAAAAATCTGAATGATTTCTAAAGCACTAAAAACTGAAATGACAAGAAAAACCTAATACCCAACAAATCTAGGACTTTATTAATATAGTGTTTAGAAAGGTTTTGTATTTGGCCACTGCACTAACTCATAAAAAAAATGCTACTTAAAAAATTAAGAATTATAACTCTATATTAGTAGTCTTTTTAATCAATAACAGATTCTTTACACAAAATTATCGTGAATGCATTTATTTAAAATAAGCAAAACACATAAAAAAGCTATACATTGGAAAATGTTATATGCATTAAATTCATGTTTTTTAGATTTTACTACTTTAAAATAGGTATTTACTCTTTTAGCATACATTTTTCATGACTTTGATTATGAGTTATCACAATCATAATAACTTATGAGAGCATGCTAGTAAATGAACCTTAACTACACTCAATTAGATGATAGTTTTGTATAAGGTGTTTTTTTTCTATGCTAAGATAAATAATGTTTGGATTTAATTTATCTTTGGAAAGCATTTATTTCCAAGTGAATGTTCATAAGGTAAAAACGATTTGTTTACAATGTCAAAACTGTACTTGCCCCAAGATATTGATATAATTTGACCATTTCATACCTACATCAAACCAGAAGTATTTTTAAGGTAGTGCTTGAATGCAGGAATTTATAGTTCTTAACAAACGACTAGTGGTCAGTTTCTGATGTAAATTGTATGCCTGTAATCCCTGAACACTACACAAGGTGCAGTTAGATTAAGTTTTAACATACGTATATTACACTACAACTATGGCGACGACACGACCACCGCCTTTCAGTTGGTACGAACACATATTTTTATAAACTTTGCCACTATAACTTTTAGCACAGCAAGCAAGCAGAAATACACCCTCTTAGTACCGTTTTCTTGAAAAGATCTAAATGGCTTCGATGCATTTGATCCAACCTAAATACTTTCCAAGGAGACAGTTTGACAGGGATTAGAATATGCTATTGATTTATATCTTACCAATATTTTCTGTGGACATTTTAAATGTCCTAGGTGTTTAATAAATGATATTATAACATCAAAATGTATTTTTTAACTCAAACGCCAAAACTAGAAGCAATTTACATTATGGCGTGTGTGTCACTTTTCTGTTTTTTTTTCTTTGTGTTGCTTGCTCCTAGCCGAAGCTGACCATATGTAGAAAATAATTTTTATCCATAGAGCAAGCCAGCTCTGATTTTTTCATAATTAAGTTTGAGTTAAACATTACGCTTAAAAAGGCCCTGAAAAACACATTATATTTATAATGTAATGTAATATAAATAATAATAAAATCTAAGTATTTACATTTTTTATACCTAGTACGTTCGGTACTTAAGGGTATTTTTAGTTTTCAATGTTTTATTTCATAAATAAAAATATATTATTCCAACGTATAAAATACCCTGAATATTATACCACGGGTATCTATCAGACTATTGACATGATTTTACAGTAATCGATGAACTTATATAAACGATACTATTGATAATATTATGATTATACAGTGTTGATAGAATTGTCGTAAATCAATTATATTTTATGGGAATCACGGGAAGGTTTCTTTATTATACAAGCATGAATGTGAATTGATGGACTAATTTGCTTGGTGTTTAGTGACTGCGACAGGTCATTCCAGTCATTCGATTCCCAATCTGGGCATATATTTTTGGGTACTTGAACTTCTTTGTTTGTGTGGTGGTTGGTATTTTCAGTATTAAAGTTGTCAGGATTCCATAGTTGCAAGCTCTGTCGGGAACAGATTGTCGAGTGTAATGAATGTCTTTTGAAATTATTATTATCCTTCTTTTGGTACATTTGGAAAAAATTATGAGAGTAACATTTTTACGATGCTCGTGCACACCAACAACCAAAAAGCGACATGATGAAGTTAGCTGATAATATACTGGCTCTCTGGTCCCCTCAACTACAACGAGTACTAGGAGTATTTTACAGTTGTAAACTGACTGTGCTGAGTTAAAAATTTAATATTTCTGCTGACTAGAATATTTCAGATAATGCAGTTTTTAAACGCCAACTTTTTACATAGTCTAAATTACTAATATATAAAATTTTCATGTCGCGATATTTGTTACCAAACTCCTCCGAAACGGCTGAACCGATTTGTATGAAACTTTGTGTGCATATCGGGTAGATCTGAGAATTCAACATTTATTTTTCATAACCCTAAATGATAAGGGTGACCCACTTCAAAATATATATTTTTTTTATTTTTTGACAATTATTTTTTTATTTATTTGATTAGACATTAAAAACTAGATACAATTTTCACCCTTCTACGATCAACCCCTGTTTTTTAATCGTGATTTGTATATTATTTTGTTCCATCGACAGATCCGCAATAGGGCTGTAATTTTTATTTATAGTTTATAATAAAGTTAATATGGCAAAACAACGTTTTCCGGGTCAGGTAGTAACCCATAAAACTGCTTTGATCACGTGGAGAGTGATTTCATTTTTGTAAGCTTTTTGATATAATACTTTTTCGTGATACAATATTCTTAACTGTTGTAAAACTTATAAAAATAATTTTACAATCTAAAAAAGGTTTGTGATGATGGTCCTCCTTACCTCTATAGTTTTAGGTTAACTAGATTATTTTCTTAATTCGCACGATATACTTATGGCCAAAATCAATATACGATTCCGATCTAAAATCGCAAGATTGAAGTAGAATTTTGACATTATGTGTATTAAAATTACTGTCAAAAGGTTCGTCAATCCATGGATTTTCGATCGGGATTGCATATTAATTTTCACCGTTAATGGGTGGGGGTGTAAGATGTGTAGGTACAAGCGAAATGTAAAAAGTATTGAGTGTATGTTTGGTTATTATTAGTGTTAGTGTCACGGTGTTTTAGCTTAGAACAAAAGTCAGGGATTCATAACCGGCCAGTATAGGTAGGCTCCTGCTTTTGGAGATACACTACTCAATTCAATAGATTTTTAATTTAGTCGTATAGTAATATCAAAAGTTATACTTACTTATTGATAGATGGCGCTGTTCTTAAAATGTCAATGGGTTTAGTCTAAACATTATGTTCCATCTTACTCAGATTTTCAAAAAATATCAACTATTATTTTTACAAATAAAAATATTGAAGCTATTATTATTATTATTTAGACACCTTTTAAATTAATTGTGTTAACACACAACGTTTGTTTAAATGGGTAAAATCGTCTAATAATCCAACACAATTTTTTTTAAATGTTTTAAATTTTATGGGGAAAAAAGGAACGCAACTCGCGATAGTGTCGTTTGTTGTTCAAAACTTCAAAAAATTATTCCGTTTTTCTCTCTTCGAGTAAACGGATGCGCTTCGATTAATTTGTGGATTTTTCTTGACGACTTGGCTTGTATGGACATTGACGATTCTGCTTCTAAACATTGACCTGGAAAAGTATTGGATACCGACGACAACGCTATATTTGATTGACCCTTGCACGAATATCTGGACTGTTGACTCGTTTGTTGTGCATCTGTTGTGTATAAACATGAACGCAAGCAAGTGTTGTGTGCTGAACTGCAAAAACACTCGTAAGTACAAATAATTATACTGTTAAAAATGTGTGTTTGTTGTACAAGTAATAATGGTTCTTTGTAGGTACGAACCGCCTGTCGGCTCTATTTAGAATTCAATAGTATAGAAATTAGTATTTCCTAATCTGGATAAACACACTGATTTAACTACATTAGGAATCGAATATTTATTTATACTTTATGCACTGAAGTACATAGGCGAACATAATGCCTTAGGCATATTCTACCCGTCTACCTTGGGGTGATGCAGAAACAAGCGAGGCAGGTGCACTAAAAGATGGTCAAGATTATGTGTACTTGTAAAAACTTTACTGTACCTATATTTTAAAATATTGAAATATAATAGTTAAATAAACACAAAAATACAATATTACATATACCTACATACTATATAAATAAGAAATATGTATATACATATATAATATATATATATATATATAAAAGTTAAAGTACCTTGAGGAAAAAATATAATCTTTTCAGGTCCAAATACTACTTTGCATAAGTTCCCTGATCCAGAAAAGGAGTTGGATAGATTCAATAGGTGGATATATGCAATTGGTGGAAATGTATTAGTGATTGACTCCCAGTCTATCTTTAAGAATGGACGAATCTGCCACTCACATTTTAATCCAAACTTCTACACTGCAAGCAGAAGACTTAGCAAAAATGCAGTTCCATCATTGTTTTTATCAGGTATGATAATCAATTTATGCAATATGAAACTGTTTCTAGATACACTATTACCAAGTGTGTCTACACCTACTTATCTAAAACATTTAACTCTTCTCGCAGGCCCTTAGTTGTTCATGTCTGCCTAGAGCATTAGCTGGCCCCTCACATATTCAGAAACTGAAACCATAAGACCTACCAAATGTGCTACTTGTATTAAACTTTTGATGGATGTTGTGTCAGATAGTGTGGTGATTATGGCACTATTTGCTAAGTTTATGGACTGTAGCAGATAGCAGGTGATCATCACTTGAAACAACCATGACATATTTGAATAAATGTTCTCAATTCTGTTTCAGGTATCCACTCATCTTTGCCTTTACAAGATGTTACTAACTTAACAAGGGAAACTATATTTTCGGGTCAGAGATGTGAAAATGAGTTGGAACCAGCTGTTCTATCTCAAAATCAGCCTGCATCAATATTTGAGCAACCTGCCCCATCAACATCTAAAGGTACCTACTAGAATTATTTTGTTGTTGCATAAAGCATATTGATTAGATTATTTTCTGAAATCTAAAATTATTTTTCGCTATTTCGGTGTCGGTTCCATACTAACAGTAGTTAACAGAACACTACTATTTTATTTTACTACACTCTTCTTCCGGCCCTGCCCTTGTCCTTTGTTATTTGGTTGGTGGAAAATATTTTTCTCATCCTCTTTTTCTTGTTAACTGTCACAATATCATTCGATCTATTACCATCACTACTATTTAGTTTTACTATACTAAACAATTATTTATACTCAAAGTCAATGCATTTATTTCAAATAGGCACATAAAGGGCACATTTTAACATAAAAAATTTAAATAAAAGTATTGATTCTAGTTGCCCATTCCAATAGGTAGTTTTCGTATGGAGAAGAAGGGCAAGAAACTCTGCCATTACTCTTTTTTGTGTTTAAAATATTTTGCATACATTAATTCTATCATATTTACATTAATTATTATAATACTTATACTAGAATTAACTCATAATTTGTATTTGCAGGCAAACAAGATGTCAAGAGAATGAGTTTCAGAAGTTTTGATTCAGACACTATTATGCTGAAGAATAAGATAAAAAAATTACAAGGGCAAAAGGATTCTGCAATGACAAGATTAAAGAAAGCTTTAAAACTGTCAGAAAATGTTACATTCAAAAAAGCACTCAATAAATTTTCATCAGCCGCAAATATATTCACAATGCTGCAATTTCGAGAGGCAGGGAAACATAAATTAGGTTGCAGATTCACAAAGGATGAAAAAATTATGTCCTTAGCCTTGTACAAGCAGGGACCTCGAGCCTACAGGTGGCTAAGAAAATTATTTAATGTAAATAAAACCTATGTAATTATAACTTAACAAATTGATTGATTAAGTTGATGATAATGAATTTATCTTTCTTATCCAGGTATGGGAATTCTGCCAAAGGAATGCCAAGAAACAGCAGATTTGCTTTTATTTTTCGACGATTTGTTCGACTCCGTTAACGGGAGCTACGAAAATTCAAAAAAAAGGGCTGGGAAACATTTACTTGGACCAGTAACTCCAAATTCAACTCATAAAAGAATATGGGCTGAAGCAAAGAAAATTTTAAGCTCTATGAAATATTGCAGTAATGGCAAATCTGGTGTTGTACCATCAATAACAAATTGGTTGCAGACAATTGAAAATATTGAATATCTTGTTGATGTTTTAGCTAAACAGTATAACCTGACGTCTCTATGGATGAGACATTTCAACCAGGACCCCCTAGAAAATTTATTTGGCTGCATTCGAAGCCATGGATATCGTAATATCTCGCCTTCGTGTGTTGGCTTCGAAGCAGCCTACACGTCCTTACTTATTACTAATTTTAGTAATACGCATTCGCCGGGGTCCAACTGTGAAGTTGATAAATGCTTAAATTTTAAATCACTAAAAAACTTATTTTTTAAGAAACCTGAGACGTCAAGTTATACTGTGGAAGTTGATTTTGATGATGTGAACAGTGACAATATCTATGTAGATCTTGAAATAAAGAGACAAGACCCAAAAATAAAAGCACAATTAGAGTATGTGACAGGATACGTATTGCGCAAGTTAAATGTAAAAAAATGCAAATATTGCAAGAATTCATTTTATAATGAAAATAAAGAAAACAGTTCCCTTCATTTTAGGGAATATTTTAGAAATAAAACGAGCCTTACGTATCCTTCCATACCACTTATGAAATGCTTCTCTAATATACAAGATGTTGTCACTAGTATATTAAAAAAAGATTCTAAAAAGAAAAACATCCGACAATATATTAAAACAATATTTTCAGTTATATTAGATTATAGTTTTATTAAATGCAATGACCACAAACTTCAATTAATTACGAAAATTGAAGATTTATGTATTAATTTGTTTATATACAATTGGTACAAAGATACAAATAAATTATTATGTGGATCACGTAAAGATTATGATATTGATGACAAAATTCAAGAGTTGGCCTTCAAATATTGTAAAAAAAGATTAAAATAAAGAATTTGATTTTGTATTTATTGTTTTATTTTTAGTAACTACCACTGGAAAGAAAATAGGAAAGGCCTACTGCAAATCTGAAGCTGGCTATAAGTATAGACCTATATATACGCTTCATAGTTGTGTTTACTTGTTGCCAGAGGGCGCCATGAAATGTTAGAGTGACGTCTCTATCTATAAATGTACTCTGTGGTTAGTGTGTTTAACAAGATAGGCAAACTAGATTATGATCTTTATGCAGATATTAAGCTCGTAGTTTGGACATAGTTCCGTTTTTGAAGCCACTGAGTTATTTCATATTATTATATTTGTATTTAAAATGTGTTAAAGGGAACATTTCTATATGTTTGGATATTTCATTGCAATGTTTGCCGCTAATGGAGTACATTTTGTATGACTATTTACAGCCAGATTCTGTCTTTCTTCTTTGTCTGTTAAAACACCTGTCAGAGATTTATTTTGAATGCGTAATCAAAATTGTTTTTTTAATAAACAATTGCTTACTCACAGCAGGTACGTAAGAATTTCGGTACAGCGAAGCACGAACATCTATCGTAAGCGTACTTTGACGTCCTTGACACACGAATAAATACTCATGTGCCCTCGACACGATGACGATACGAATACTTACAATAGATGTTCTTTCTAAGGGCACAGGTCAACTGGATAACAATATAGATAGAAGGTAGCCAGCCATCTTCAGCATTCTTCCCCGTTTATTGAGAATTAGCCGCTAGCCCCAAGTGTCCATCAAAACCTGGCGGGCAGTTGGAGCCGACGTTGCCCAGGGTGCGCCACGAGGAGGCTTCACAACATGCACCCCATTCCTTAGTTAACTTTTATTTTTTTATCGAAGCGGAAATGAGTTAGTCATACTACCGCGCCAGTTCGGTTATGTGGGACTCTCTTTGCAATCCCTTCCCCTGTAGGGAAGCAACGGGAAGCCTACCAACTAAAATCCCTCGGGTTCCTTCTCCGCCGTTGACGGGGCTGCGGGACCAAACGAGACCAGAGTCTGGGTCACTCGCCAAATTCAGGCGAGCCCTTCTCGGGGTGGGGCTAACTGATAAAATGAAAAGCATTATAGAAACTTGTATTAAGAATTTTGTAGCATGTGGCGATTTCAATGTCAATGACAGGCCAGTTGGCTTGGTGGTTAGCGACTCTGATTGCCAAGCCGAAGGTCGCGGGTTCGATTCCCACCCAGGACAAACATTTTGTGTGCATGAACATGTCTGTTTGTTCAGTGTCTGGGTGTAAATATCTATATAAGTATGTATTTAGAAAAAAAAAAGTAGTATATGTAGTATATCAGTCATCTGATTTCCATAGTACAAGCTCTGCTTAGTTGGGGATGAGAAGGTCGTGTGTAAAGAATGTCCCGCGGCATATTTATTATTTAATTTATTAGTAGATTCACCCACAACTATAAGACTAATTATAATTATTAATTTATATAAATCATTTAATCATAATTAATTGTGGTTATTGGAGTATTCTGTGATTTATCTAAAGCTTTTGATTGTGTTGACTATCAGACACTTATGCGTAAATTAGATTATTATGGAGTTTAGGGTGCAGCACTTGATTTGATGAAATCGTACCTTAGGGAGAGAACTCATAGTGTTAATGTAAGTGGAGTAATATCATCTCGTTCTACAGAGCATATGGGTGTGCCGCAAGGCTCTATTCTAGGACCTTTTCTATTTTAAGTATACAATGACCTTCCCCTTTTTATTTAGATTTAGGATTAATTATTTATTTCTAGATTTTATTTTAAAACAAAGTGTACATACTAAACTACTTAAAATTAAATAATAAATTAAGCAAAAATCTATAAATAAAAAACTGAATTTAAATTGTTAGAGCTGTCTATGGGCAAAGTGCCCAGAAGGCTGGCTACGTTGCCTCTTTGTATGGCTAAGCTTATTCTCTGACCAAAATACGAGCCAGCCTTCTGGTCACCGTATGACTCGATGAGGCGCGTCGAAAGGTCTTTGAATAATTTATGCGCCTCTGGTCCCCATGCCCAAACCCTCCATTTTATATCTGAAATACCTGTGGTGTGGATTTTACTTTTTGCTGATGAAATCTAACTGTTTTTTGGTGTTGATAGACTGAAATACAATTACGATGATGGTAACGCTGCATTCGCCCAGGAATTAAACTAGTTTACTGTTAATAATCTTGTTTTAAATGCAAGGAAAACGAAATGTGTTAAATTTGCATTACCTAATTTTAAAAACTAGGCTGTAGTTTAATGTTAGTTAGTGAAGCTCTTAGCCTTGTGGAGTCAACAGTTTTCATAGGAATAATTTCAATGGGGGACACAAATATCATATCTTGCGGGGAAATTCAGTTGGGCAGCTTACAGAAAATCAGACAGATTACAGATGTAGATACGACTAGATTAATTTATTTTCGCTACTTTCATTTTGCTTTGGGGTAAAGCTGCCGATATAGAACGATTATTATTTTGCAAAAAAGAGCACTTCGAGCCATTTATAATTTGAGGTCTCGAGCTTCCCTCAGAGAAAAGATTAAACAAATTGATATCTTTACAGTCACATCACAGTATATGTAAACATTGTATTTGCACATCAAAATATTAGTATACAGGATGTGTCGTAAATTATGAATAACCCCTTAACTGTCGACTGGCTAGATTGTCATCAATCATTTACCCCAATTATATCACCCGTGGGTGCCAAAATTACAGCCAATTAATATTTTTTTTAAACCCTACTTGGTCATACTAAATCAGCTGCCATTTCTGCAATTGGTTAACATTTCTCGTTCTGTTTTTTTGTTTTACTCCCGAATCTTAGTGTCATCATACCAATATCAAGATTCGTTATTACAATGGGATACAATATAGGAGCTTTGGGCCGCTGTATCGAAAAACATGTACTACACTGCGATGGCCCATTAGCTTAAAAACTTGCCTATTTAATGCAAATTCTAAAATTGTATCATAATAGTTCGAATTGAATTGGGTCTTAATTTTCAAAATAGTAACGAAGTCCTAAATCTTTCCTCACTCTGTTAGTCCCCAAAATCCTTACCTAAATTCATGTTATTGGTGTTATGAGAGTGTTAAAACTTGATAGAAGTAATAAAAAATCTCTTCAGCCTCTTTTTTGGTCGACTACCTGGATAGGGTTTCAGGTAGTCGATCCTCCGTGTTCGTTAAAAGAGTTATTGTTATTAGAATGCTACAAAAGGACAGACTACATTTTTTGCTAGAAAGAAAGAGAAGCCCTATGATTTTTTACAAAGAGCATTCATCCGACTAAGAAAAAGGGCGCACTGAGGGTTCAGTGCGCTAACCTTCTCGTACTTAGTTGCACGCACGTATCTCGTTGCTCTCCGTGTTATTATCTTTATTCGTGACTTACTGCTTTTCCTGCTGGACTACGATTTGCTTGTGTATTGGACTTGTTTTGAGTGATCCCGACGACATTGCTATTTCCACCTGGATTGTAGTTAGCTCAGTAATTTGGACAGTTCCCTCAGCAAGTCGGAGGTCATGACGTTTCATGGCACCCGGCGGGCGCCGCCGCCCGACTCACACATCGTGGTCGGGGGGTCCGAATCGCTTTCGAGCCCACCATGAAACATCTGGGATTGGTGCTCGACAGCCGGTGGGACTTCGGGCCCCACTTGTAGGGCGCGCCTGCATCCCAACGCTGCTTCAACGAGCTCCCTGTAGGCGGCTCTACATGGGGATCGTGCGATCCATGGCCCTGTACGGGGCCCCGATCTGGGCCCGCGACCTGACGGTCGGCTCGATCGCTGTTCTGCGAAAACCGCAGAGAGCGATGGCCGTCAGAGTCATACGGGGGTATCGCACGATCTCCTACGAGGGGGCTTGTGCACTGGCCGGATCCCCGCCCTGGGACCTAGAGGCGAAATTCCTCGCGTCACTGTATCGGTGGCGCGAGGAAGAGGCGGAGCGGGGCGAACGACCGATGGAGCTTCACGTGGAGCTGCGTCGGTCTCAGCTCCGCGAGGTCCTAGTGGCGGAATGGCGGGACAGGCTTTCGCGCCCTACCGCCGGCCTCTACATAGTCGGGGCGGTCCGGCCGGTGCTCGAGCGCTGGCTCGGGAGGAGGCACGGCTCCCTGTCGTTTCGGGCAACGCAGGTACTCTCGGGGCACGGTTGCTTCGGGAAGTACCTGTGTCGCATAAACAGGGAGCCGGACGCCCGGTGTCACCACTGCGTCCATTGCCGGGAGGACACGGCGCGGCACACGCGAGAGTGTGCCGCTTGGGAGGAGCCACGTCGTGCCCTCGTCGCCGGTGTAGGCCCGGATCTCTCTCTGCCAGCCGTGGTCGAGTCGATGGTCGGCGGCGAGGAGGCCTGGGACGCAGTGGTCACCTTCTGCGAGACAGTTATCGCGCAGAAGGAGGCTGCGGAAAGGGAGAGGGAGATTTTGACCCTCAACCTGGCCTGCAGCAGGCGCACCGGGCGTCGGCGGAGGGCGGAAAACGCCCTCTTCCAGCCCCCCTAAATGGGTCCCGTTGTGGTGTTCCACGCGCGCCCCTCAGAGAAGTCGGGGGGGGGAGGAGTTAACACCTCACTCCCCCCCCTCGACCAGCCGGGAGTTGCGGAAGCTGAATACATGCCCGCGACCCTCAGCGCTCAGGTGTGTGAAGGAACACCGGAGGGGTTTTAGTGGGTATACCTCTCGAGCCCCTTCTCATTTTAATCGAGAAGGGGAGTTTGCGAGATGGAGTCCCACATAACCACCGCGTCTCCCCGGGCGCGGTGGTATGCGCAAAGCATTTCCCCTCAAAAAAAAAAAGAAGGAATTTGGACAGTTGACACGACATATTGTTACCAACGACTCGGTGGCGCTCTCGATCCTCGGATTTCTCAGTGTTCTCAATGCATACTCTGAAGCCAACCATATCAATTCGTGTTCTCGTCGTACATATCGGCATATCAACCAAAACAGTACATCGCATATTAAAACGACACGAGTTATACTTATACCACGTTCAGCGAGTGCAAACGTTACTTCCAAGAGACTATCCATTACATGTAGCATTTTGTGTAAGAATGTTACGAAAACTTAGAGACGAACTGAATTTTTTATATAATAACATTTTATGGAGTGACGAATCCTCGTGTCGGAGAGACGGATATTTAAATTTGCACAACTTGCATAGCTGGCAGTTGGAAAACCCGAACTTAATCAGGCAAGACGGATCTCAACACCAGTTCAAGATAAATTTATGGACTGGCATCATAAACGGTGAAATTATTGGACCATTTCAGCTGCCACCGACACTGAATGGAGAAGCATATTTAAATATTTTACAAAATGATTTACCTGCATTCTTGTTGTTGGAAAACGTACCCCCAGAAGTGCGTGAATACATGTGGCTTCAAAATGACGGATGCCCCGCACAGTATGCGGTGAGAGTACGTTAGCACCTGAATGAAACATATCCAGACAGGTGGTTCGGGCGGCCAATACTATGGCCACCTCGTTCGCCTGATCTAAACCCCCTTGATTTTTTTTTACTGGGGCTGTTTAAAAGCGAAAGTTTATACGAATACGTTCGGCTGCGCAAATCTCATCAGCAGGATTTGCGCGCAAATTGAGACGGTCTTTCATAAGAAGGTGCCGGGCTTGCATTGCAGCTCAAGGAGCCCAGTTTGAGCATCTCGTATGATTTTTATAAAATAAATTTAAGTAATTAATAATGTGTATAATAATTGTATGTACTAACCCATAGCGATCAAATTTAACTTGGCCTTCACAAAATTAGTCTAATAGCAGTGTTAATTTTATTTAACTAAAAAAAATATTTTTATTTCTCCTTTTCAATTCGAACAGCAATAACATCGTATTTTTTTAAGATACTGATTATTATGATACTATTTTAGAATCTGCATTAAATAGGCAAGTTTTTAAGATCCATCGGCCATCGTAGTGTAGTACATTTTTTTTTTCGATACAGGGGCCCAAAGTTCCAAAATGTCTTACGAAAAAAAAACGAAATTTAAAATTAACTAACTTTTGTGAAGTTATCTTACATTGTGATAAGGAATCTTGATATTGGTCTGACGACACCAAAATTGAAGAGTAAAATAAAAAAACAGAACGAGAAAAAAGTAACCAATTGCAGAAATGGCAGCTGATTTAGTATGAGTAAGTAGGGTTTTAAAAAAAATAATGAAAATTGGCTGTAATTTTAGCACCCATGGGTACATGGTGATATAATTGGGGTAAATGATAGATGACAATCTCGCCAGTCGACAGTTAAGGGGTTATCCCTAATTTACGACACCCTGTATATGTAAAAAAGAGCGATATGCTGCACTCTACCAATACCATAAATAAGCATAACTTGTAATTTCTGCATGTAGACTTTAAGGCTTATTTTTAAAACTTAGTGCACGCATCTATAATAAAATCCCAGCTGAAATGTTAAATTGGCCTTTACCAAAAATTTACAAAGAATTACGGTTTTAGTGCAAAAGGCTTTCTACGACATAAATTGCTTCTTCATGAAATGTAGCGTTCACTCCCGGAAATGTTCTTTTATGCCCAGGAAATATAATTTAAGAGATAAGATCCCAGGTACGAAGAAGAAACTTAACTTTCTGCTACCACACCACTTTGTTGAAGCATATCGCAACCATATTCAATTAGATTATAGTTCGAGGATTGCAGCGAGCCAGTCCATGGTCACCACATTATGTTACTGAAACCATTGACCAATCGAACGGGATACGGATGGGCATTATCATACATGAGCATGAAATGTTGATCCATTTGCAATCGTCTTGACAAGTCCTAATACCTCGTTACGGTATTTTGTAACAGTTAAGTTGCCGTATAAACAAAATAAATGATGTCGGCGATCTTTGACTCTTTGTCGCTTTGACTGGTACCATTACCAATGATAGTATTGCACTGGATCGCAACAGCTTCTAGCATTCTTTTGTGTTGTAAGTATGTACTGTGTTGTATGTCGGTGTTCCATGTTATAAGCAAAACCAACTTTATGAAAAGTATACAAAAACACAGACTTATTTATTTTTAAGGAAAAATACAAATAATTATTTTATAGAGAAAAAAAATTGGTGTTTTTGTAACCTCGACATTGGCACAATTATCGGTGATACAAATAATCGTAGTAAAAACGAGGAACCGAACAAAATTTTTAATTACAAAGCGTTGCTGATAAATCTTTAATTGTGGTTTTGAATCTGTACCTCATGAGAACGCTCACTTAAAACTATTTGGTATGGTGACTTCAGAATTCACGATAGTTGCCACCTGCCTTTACTATATTTTTTAATCTTTGGTGTGATATAGACAGTTTGTTAAACATACATACATATTCCCTTTGGCAACATCGAAGTAATTTTCGTAGTTTTAATTTTATTGCATTTAATTTTTACTATTGTCCTAATTTTATCTCGGATTTTAATAAGTTAATTTAACTACATATTAAATTCATTAAAGCGTTAGCTTAACGGGAAATATTAATTACATGACATTTTGTTGCCGTCCCTAAAACTCGTGCAAAGCAAATGGATGATTCAGTGATCTCGCCAGGTACACTGCAGTTAAATTACTTTTATTAGTATCCCATATCAGTATCTCCATTATTGCTAATGTGGAATGTTTGTAGGTAATAAGATGGGAGATTCGGCATCTGAAAGTGATTCCGGCTCATTGGATGGTGGAGCTATGTTGCCTCCCAGTACTGTTTCTCGTGATCAGCTTCAAAAAAGAATTGAATCTCTACAACAACAAAATAGGTAAAACTACTATTCCAATTAGTTATCTTTTACTAAGTCATGAAATATGGGTCAAAATAAGTTGTCATTTTTTGACAAAGCAACTATAAGCCATAAAAATAATTCATTCCTAAATATTCTCGGTATTAATTATATCTATAAAAGTAGGTACATATTTAATATCATCGCTATTTTCGATAAATCGATGCCAAATCAATCATTTAAAATGTATTAATATATTAAATGCGAAAGTTTGTGACTTTGATTTAAATTTCATCTAAGCTATTGAGTACACAAGCACTTTCGAGGCTTTTTCATGCCGAAGAGATTTTGGTGGGTCCTCAAATCAACTTGTCAATTGTATTATATTTTATGCATGATTATGATCCTTACTGTATAATTAGTAAGGAAATTATTAAAGCCTTGTTTTGGCCACCATAATTCTTGTTCATATTCCAACATGCTTGATCACAAGGTGGCGCTATGACAATGTCTACACACCATTACATATTCTTATAATACTTTTAACAGTTTCATGTGTATGTTACTCTTTACATATGAATGAGTATGATTTCTAGACATTGCATGATTGGGTCCAAGTTGATGCGCCTTTGCCATAATTGTAAAGTCACCAGTCCCAGTCCTTGCATTTAGTTAAACCAAAATGTTAGGGAGCTGGTAAGCATTTTGATCTACTAATGGTTTGCTCAAGTCTTATATTGATGATAAAAGTTCAGATCAATACAATTCAATATAAGATCTGGCTAGAGGTCAAAATCATCCTGAAAATTCAGCACATTTATGAGCTTACTAAAGAAAAATACAAAAGAACCAACCAAATGCTTCTCTTCAAGTACCAAGTAATACCTTATTTAGATATTTCATTGGAAAGTTATAATAATATAAAGGTATAATGTTTTAATTGATTTCCTAGCTATGGTTTAATAATAACCTTGCATCGATAAATGCAAATAAAATACTATATAAATGATATAACTAAAAATACTTATTTTTATAGAGAGAAACATGTACAAGTACTACAAGACAAGTATAAGGTTTTCATACACCTTTCTTGTACTCAGTTTGTAGGGTGTGATATGAGAGAAAATTTGACACAGTGCTATACTATCCACCAGCATATCTACTTATACTAAAATCCCGCTTTGAAACTACAAATAATACTGACAAAATTTCCACCATGGTGGAAGTTACAATAATCTAATTCAGTATTAGTGAATGCATAGTTAAGAACATTATTGTATGATTTGAGCTGTTTTGAGTTTATCTTCGTTTTTGCGTTCCATAGTAACCATAAATAAATAAAAATATTAATTTATTGATGATACTGAGACTTATTCATGCTTATTTATGGTTTTAGAGTTCTTAAAGTGGAGTTAGATACATACAAGCTGCGTGTAAAGGCTCTGCAGGAAGAGAATCGTGCCTTGAGGCAGGCATCAGTTTCTATTGTGAGTATAGTCACTCATTATTACATGCTGAAGCATAAAATTGAATGGATAAATATTAATATCAAAAGTTTCAGTCCTGCCTACTTCAGGATTTAGTACAGTTTCCTTTCCAAATCTTCACAGTCAGTTAATTTCTTCTTTTATATAGCTGTGCTCTCGGGTTTATCCACCACGTCGCATCGTCCGCCCGTTACCTCGTTTTAGCATAGCTATTTTTCTGATTTATTCTTTTTGCTTGGCTCCCCCTGGGTTTAGTAGCTTAGCCTTGTGTTAACTTGTCATGAATGTTATTTGTTTACAGCAAGCCAAGGCTGAACAAGAGGAGGAATACATTTCTAATACCCTACTTAAGAAAATTCAAGCCCTTAAGAAAGAGAAGGAGACTTTAGCTCACCATTATGAACGAGAAGAAGAATGTCTCACTAATGATCTTTCCCGGAAACTTAATCAGGTAAGATTGTCTCTCACAATATGTAAATAAGGTTGCTGTCCACTGCACTTAGTATCACCGTGATTATATAATGATCCATATAGGGTTATTTAATAACAATTTAAGCTTATTCATTTTCGATTTGGAAAGTGCAATACAATGTCAGGTTTATCACCAATAATAATTTGTGAAAAATCACTAGCCAATGTTGCAAAATATGCCTTCTTCTATTCATTATGATTACAGATTATAATTACCTGTAAACCATGTGTTACCTCGGTTATATAAAGCCATGTGTGATCAGCACATTTGCTCCATGATGAATCTAAGCAGAGGTTTTACTATGGATACCATCTCATGTTCTTAATTTCAAAATTCACACTTATAAAAATATTTACACCCAGATACAAAACAAACAGACATGTGCACTCAAATATTTGTTCTGTTTCTGTGTTATTTTCACCATGAACTCTCATCTGTTTTCAGTTGCGCCAGGAGAAATGTCGCTTGGAACAAACCTTGGAGCAGGAGCAAGAATGCCTGGTGAATAAATTGATGCGAAAAATAGAGAAACTGGAAGCAGAAACTCTTGCTAAGCAAACAAATTTGGAAAGGCTTCGCAGGGAAAAGGTATATTCTGATAATGTTGATGCTATCCTTACAGTGTATAATCGAATTTTCGTATTTCGGGAAATAAGGCCCTTCCCACGCAGCGCGCCGGCCCAGTGCACTTTAGGGGCCTTTGCGTAATTTTTCATTCTGACTATTGAGCAAGTTTCTTTGTTTTTATTTTAAAGCGTAACATTTAATACTCAAAGGTTTTGGCACGTGATGTGCTTCAGCACATTGTTGTGTTTCTATTTATTAGGCATGGAAACCAAATAAATTGGAACATTAAATTAATTACGCAATAATCATAAATAATCTGTGAAAGCAACTCAGATGTTTAAACGGCGTCAGGAACGATTATTCATACTAAAAACTAGGTTATATACTCGTTCGGATTACAGGTTCCAGTAATTCACGGTATTTTACAACATTTTAATAATTTACCTTATCGAGGTTGGTTCTCCCATAGGCCTAGACTCCCTAACGTATCCGGCTATTGTTTCACTTTGATATGGATGGATTTCCTGTGGATTTCGCAGGTGGCCCTAAAGCCAGGTGTTCGCTAAACACGAATTCTTCGTGAATTTGGATGAAAAACAAATAAAAATTCTTCTGTGGCGGCAGGAAGTAGTTTGTCCTATAGTATTGATTGGTGTAGAGATCGGAGTCAACTGAGGATTGAGCTGTGTCTCGTGTCGCATCAGTGGGGAACTCAACCGAGGCTTCTTAGGGAAACGACTTCTTAGATACTCGCTTGTGTTCACATCTCGTTATTTGGAGAACTTCAGATTGTCGTTTGTTCTGACTTTAATTGTACACATCTTTTTTGCTCCCAAGCATACGTGAGGGGGACCGGACTGCTAACGGGTTTTCTTTGGTTGTGGTAACACGTCAGGTGAGGCGAAGTCCCCACACATGTGAGCATCTATTCCCAAAAAATATTGATACGGTGGTAGGCGATCCATCGGAAAATTTTCAATGATGACCTTCATTGTTTCCGGTGAACTCGGATCCTGCGGTTAAATACGCAGTTTTTTTTTACTTTTTTAACCTGCCCCTAGTCTTCCGAAATGTGCTTGTAATCCTCTGAAAACTTCTTGAGACTCTTTAACCGTGACAATCTTAACTGCGTCTCTGCCCCCCCCTGATTATAATGAGAAGTATTGATTTTCTTATTTAAAGAGGATATATACTTAAAGTTATGTTACAATAATAAAATACTTATTTCTCACACTACTTTTTCACATTTACTCATTTCATCATTCATTCATTCATTTAAGAAAGCTAATTTCATGACTGACCTATTATATCTAGCCAGAAAGCTGTCGGAAAGAGCCATTAAGAAAGAGAAGGCTCATGCCTTCCAAAAAATTCTGGAAACAATCATTTGTTTCCAGAAATTTTTATGTTTTTCCTTGTATGGCTTTCCTTATACAATTTTGCAGAGTGTAATAAACCTAGTTAAATTTAAAACTAATTATGTTCACAAGTCGCCTCGCTAACAGTGGCTAACGAGGTTATTAAGGGGTTAGGGGTACTCAGAGGCCTGAAAAAATGATGATTTTCAATAAAAAAAATTTTGTAGTTAATTACTTTATTTGACAAAAATAAAAACATATCTTTATTAGAACACGTTTCGATTTGACTTCACGAAAATTTCAAAAAAAAAAAAATTAATAATTCAAAAAGTTATCGCTGTTTTTGTAGAGCCCGTTCCTCCCGAAGTCCTTTGCGGTGATCATCATAAGTCCTTGGAGATTCATCTAAAATCAATTGGACAAGAAAAATTAGTTTTATTAGTAGATAATCTTGTGCCTGATCGAAGCTTTTTTTTTTTTTTTCGAAATTAACAAAATGGCGGCCTCAGGAATTTTTTTTCAAATTTTCGAGAAAAAAACCGACAGTTTATTGTTAAAAAAAATCGAAATTTTTGAAAAAAAAAGAAATCCTTCGATCAGGCACGAGTTTTTAATGTATTTCAAAAGTACAATAAATTTTATTTAAATCTACCGAGCAGTTTTTAAGTTACAGTGATCACCAGTTCAGAAAACATAGTTTTGAGAAAAACGCATTTAAAGTTTTGCTATGGATTTATGTCGAATTATAAGAATTATTTAATAACTTACACTGAGTCATCTATTCCTGGACCATATAATAGCTCTTCAGCCGTCATAGCAGCTTCCAAAATATCGATTTGCTGGTGCCTACGTTGCAATCGACCTTCTCGGGTGTTATCATTAGCGCGCTTATCTGCTACTTTGATACGTGCAGCATCCATTCTTTCTGCATACCGATGAGAATTAGGCCCACAATTAAGTCCTAGTGTATTCATCAAGACTAATAATGAATTTATACCCTCATTGCTGTTTGAAACACTACATTTCCATCACATTTTATAAGAGCAGAAATTGCAGTGAATACCTGAATAAAATTTATTATTCGAAATTCAGTACTGCTGTCTTCAGTGTTTTGTTTTAATTTTTTAGAAGATGTACTCTGAATACTTTCATCACGTTCGGCTGTTTTCGGATTAAAAACATTCTTTCTTTTGACTGAACGCGACTTATTAATTTTTTCAGAACTCCGAAGTTCTCTTGAAACCTTTCTAGAATCACGTCCCATGGTTAATTATTTAATTCACTTGAGAAATAATTTATCACAAAACTATCGACTGATCAGTGCAACGACTACAGGTATACTGGCAACCAAAAATTATTTTTCAGTTCTTGTACTACCTACAAATTGTGAATATATGTAGAAGGATTTATATTATATATATATATAATTATACATACATTAAAATGGGGAGATATTCATGACAATGAAACCCGAAAGGTCGGTTGCTTGCAGCTGTTTCTAGCTACCTGCTCTCGAATGCCACGTAGCACCCGAGCGTCCTTTGGTCATTGTTAAATAACTCGAAAAGAATTTGTCGGATTCACTTCAAATTTTCACACAATATTTTTAAAATATTATACTTTGAGAAAATGCAAAAAAATAAAACGATTTTTTGAAAATTCTGACTACCCCTAACCCCTTAAAGCGCCGTATAAAATTAATATACTAATCTTGACCTGAATTCTTCAGATACACTATTTCTTGCTTTATATCAACTAAAAACATCTGGTCTTATTCAGGTTGAACTGGAGAATACTCTGGAGCAAGAGCAGGAGGCTTTAGTCAATAGGCTGTGGAAACGAATGGACAAGCTGGAAGCTGAAAAGCGTTCACTGCAAATAAGACTAGACCAGCCAGTGTCTGACCCTGCTAGTCCTAGGTGAAATTTTAAATAAATATCTATTATTATGTTTTAATTATGTTATTTATATTATTGAGCTTTATACTTTTTTAAATACAATTTGTTATTAAATTATATAATTTATATTATTCTTGTCATTAATTTTGGAACTTGATTAAAACACAGATGTCTGTTCTATGTTTACTTGACTCTAAATTGCTTAGATTTGGGTAAATATAACTGATTCCCTAAAAAAATATAACAGCCATCAATTTCACTTTCTGTTTGGATAATATCAGAACTTTTTGCTTGGTTATTTAAAAAAATGAAAGTTAAATAAAATATTGGTAATTTTATATATTTTTCGGTTATTATGTTAAGTGCTTGATATTTATTTATTTTTCGTGATTAACTCAAATATGTGAACTCAGTTAAATGGTTTATTCTTGCTAGGGACATTAGTAATGGTGACACCGCATCCAATCTAAGCAATCATATCCAGACATTGCGATCGGAAGTCGTTAAATTAAGGTATGTATTACTTTCTTCTTGATACATTATTCCTCACAATATATTTATAGACACAAGTATGCACATTAAAACATATAAGCAAGCTACAGGATAGATACACAATTACTTTCATCTAATGTACCTTCAGCATTTACAATCATATGGCATATTAAACAAACAAATATAAAATAACTATTAGAAAATGTAAAACCGAATCGACGTTTTGTGGAGAGATTTCAGAACTTTCCGCCTGAAGCAAGGCAAGGAGTCTTATTAATATTAAGGTCATTACCTATGAAATTGCCGTTTTATTATACTGACTGTTCCAAATGTAATTTGCTTTAGTTGGAGTTTGGTGTAGTTAGGTTGGCAGGAAATTGTAATTTCAAATAGATTTAATTTAATAAATTTTTTTTCATCATTATGGATCCTTCAAAAGTACGAGTAACTATTGAATATTAATCTCGTCGTAGAAATAACGCGGCGCACACGGCACGCATTATCAACGTGTATCCGCACGTTATTGGTTTCAACGATGAATACGGATTCTTTACGACAATAGTAAGCGGCTCATCCTGTTGGCTGGACCCTGGCTCATCACCTAGGCAACGCCCTATACGAAAACTTATTCCTATAATAGTGATGGTCACTATCTGATGGGCTAGTGCCGGTTTGACTCATCACAGCTTTATACCATACGATAAGAGTATTACTGTACATCTGTAGTGTGAAGGACAAGCTCGTAAGACTTAGCGGGTTTTAGTCAATCGTTCGTCCCCGCTACTTCTGCACGACAACGCGCGAGCACACACTGCACAACAGACGGTCTCCAACCTTCTAGAGATAGAATTATAAGGTGTCTGTCATCCACGGTATTCATCTGATATACTTACTTATACTTTTTCTAGAATTCGAAACCACTTTTCACAAAGTGCCTTTGTTGAACTGGTGACCCGTACACCTAATATTTTCATGAGGGGCATTGTTATATTACTAAATACTATGTTGGAAAGGATGCATCAATAGTATAAATGGTCTCCTACTTCGATTAATAGAATAAAAAAAGATAACTTTTTTTGTCTATTAAACTGAAACTATTATTTATGAACCTTTGTATATTTCAGAGAGAGATCTCTTCAGTCTGGATTCAATGACGAAAATTGAATGATGAAAATTCAAAACATTTTTAATATTTACATTTAACTAAAGTATGTAGGTACCATATTGTTCGATAACTTTTTGCCATCTTGTAGGTAGGGACATGATCCCATTGCTATAGAAATTTTGGGACTTCTGATCAAAATATTGCGACAAGTGGTTTTGACAGTCCTCTCGTGATGTTAACCTGACACTGCCTAAAGAATTCTGAAGAGACCGAAACAGGTGGAAATCTGAAGGTGCAAGGTCAGGACTATACGGCGGATGCATTATTACCTCCCAGCCAAACTCTCTTAATTTTTGCTGAGTGGCTAAAGATGTGTGAGGTCTAGCGTTATCATGATGAAATACCACACCCCTTCTGTTGATTATTTCCGGCCGCTTTCTCTCAACTTTTTGCTTTAATCTCATCAGTTGTTCGCAGTAGAGTTCAGAATCGATGGTCCTGCCTGGTGGTAACAGCTCATAATGAATAATGCCCTTTCAATCCCACCACACACACAGCATCACCTTGTTGCGAGTTAACCCGGGTTTCGCCACAGTCTGTGAAGCCTGACCGGCCTTTGACCACGACCTTTTTCGCACGTTCTTGTCGTACGTGATCCACTTTTCATCACCAGTTATCAGCTTCTTCAAAAATGGTTCGGTTTCATGACGTCGTAATAAATAATCACAAATGAGTACACGGTTCATTAGGTTTCTTTCAGTGAGCTCGTGAGGTACCCAAATATCTAGCTTTATTGTGTACCCAGTTTTTTCAAATGCGCCAAAACTGTTTTGTGGTCAATTCCCAGTTCTTCAGCTACGTCGTAATTACTGATATGCCGATCTTGCTCCACTTTTTCAAAAATGGCATCCATTTTATCCGTAATGGGGCGACCAGAGCGACGTGCATCTTTGACATCAAAATTTCCGGATTGAAAACGCTTAAACCAAATTTGTGCTACTCTCACAGACACTGCACTAGGTCCATAAACATCGCAAATTTTTTTCGCGGCTTGCGTTTCATGTTTACCTTTTTTGTAGTAAAATTTTAAAATGAATCGAGTTTCTTCATTAGATTCACTAGTGCATCTTGGCGGTACGAAAAACAAATGCAAATCACACATTTTCCTAATTTGAATTAGGAATGATGTTCTTTAAAATTTAAACTTTCAATGATACCAAAACCAGCCAGATACAAATAGTATACCCAAAGAGATTTTATTACAAGGTCATACATACTATAATGCGAAAAGGCTTTTTCCCCAACCTAATATTCAACTCTTTACGCCAGCCACGAAATTTTATTGATTTAATATATATTTATTATTATTATTTATTATATTAATAATATTGATTTAAGCTTGTTAAGCCCTACATGATTAAGAATATTTCTATCGTTTTATGAGGGCAAGTTAACATTTAAATACGGTCGGATTTATGTTGATAGTACGCTTTATTTTTTAAATATTGCATTAGAAAAGGTAAAATCATCAACCCAGCGGGGTCTGAGTAAATAAAAACAATTTAAAAGTATGTTCTTATACTTACTAGTGAATTCCCGTTGCATGTTATATGCATGCACGCTTTCTATTTCTTGCCATTTTCTGAAAATATTGAACAATGATGTCACGCAATAATTTTCGTAAAAAGTCTGACGGGAGGAAATCTTGCATTAAATACACGACAGATATGCAAAGAAATAAAATGCTAGATCTGCTGTCTCATTAGTATTTCATATTTGTATCTGGCTGATTAAATACATTTTTTTCCGAGTAGTAGATAGAGCTCTTAGTGCAGAGTTCGTCCGGGGAAGTACTACCACCTTACCCATTTCTGCCGTGAAGCAGTATTGCACATGTATTACTGTGTTTCGGTTCGAAAGGTAAGGGGGCCAGTGAAATTACAGGCACATGAGACTTAACAACTTCACGTCTCAGGGCCGACAACGCATTGGCGTGCCCCTAGTGTTGCTGCAAATGTCCATAGGCCGCGGTGTCCACTTACCACCAGGTGGACCGTCTGCTTGTTTGTCTGGCCAAGTGGTATAAAATAAAAATAAAAAAATATTATTCGGTCTAACTAAAATTAAATAAAACTATTAATAATGCTTCTACTGAAAATTGTGATCAATGAACGTTTATTTCCAGGAACCAACTGGCTGTTTCCCAGAATGAAAATAAAGAGAAAATGCATCGTTTTGCCTTAGAAGAGAAACATATTAGGGAGGAGAATATGCGTTTACATCGAAAATTACAGCAGGAAGTTGAGCGTCGCGAAGCTTTGTGTCGTCACCTCTCTGAGAGTGAGTCGTCGTTAGAAATGGAAGAAGAGAGGCAGTTTAATGAAGCATTGAGTGTAAGTTTTTTTAATAAATTATCTAAAAATGCATAGGCCTTCGATGTCTTTTAGATTTATATTTGGATGTATTAAATTGGTTGTCCTCACAATGAGACTGATTATGTATTATGATGATAAAATTACCGCTATATTATTGGCAGATTTGAAAGTACAAATCAACTTGAATATATTTTTATACATGACCAACTGAAAAGAAAAATGAAACTGGCGTTTCATACACTATTATAGCTGGATATTGCACACATATAAACTTAGTACATGGATATTAGTTAATTTCTCAATGCTATAATTACCCATTAATGATGGTGCAATTTTTTTAAAGGCGCGGTCGCGCAGCGTTTCGTCTCCGGGCGGGTCGCGGCCGCTGTCGCCGTATGCGCCGCCGCTGCTGCCCAACGCAGCCGGCATGCCTCTCTCACGCCCTGCTCTGCATCTGAACTCTCAGGTAGGTTACTGGATTCTCCATAAACATTGTAAGAAGCCACACTCTTTAACTCTTAAATGTCCTCAAACTATGCCCTCCGAATAGGCCTCTTCCGGGTGGTTTATTTTGCCGCTACAAGTAAATACTAGTGAAATCGAATTAAGTGGCATGTTTTAATTTCTGTATAACAATTTTATTTGAATTTTTTCATAAATGGTGAAACACAAGATATTCAATATTTGAATAATCATCACGACGGCTCGATATCTTCCCATGTAGAATGATGAATTTAACTCTGGTTTCAGTCGCGGCGTGCAAGCGACCGGTTCGTGAAGCCGGCGCTGCCGCTGGGCGCGGGCGTGGGCGTGGGCGCGGGCGTGGGCGCGGGCGCGGGCCTGGGGCGCGCGTCGCTGGAGCCGCCCGCGCCGCCCGCGCCCCCCGCGCCCCTCGCTCCACCGCTCGCCCCGCTGTCGCCCGCGCCGCCCATCCTGCAGCCTGCCAGCCCCATGGACACCTCCTCCAAGGATTAGACCACGCAGAGCCTCTGACGACTCGACCTATGATGATGTCACAGTCGCGTTCTAAAACTGATCATCTCGTCCGAGATTCGGAGATATACGGTACGCCGACCGCTTCCTTTGTACGGTCGAGGCGTGCATACTTCGGTGCGTCTGATCGAAATTGTTAAGGCTACATAAAACGGTTATACATAACGACGCTTCGTATCGGGTCCACGTGCGCCTGTACCTCCGAGATAATATAGAGGAGGGCAGGTCGCTCGATGAGAATCTGCATATTACCCGCGCTATTATCACAATAATTATTATGTATCCGGTCCAGAAATATTATTATTTAATCTTATATATATGCCATGCACCCTATTCACTGCCACGCCGACTCGAATGCGCCCCGGCAGATCGTACAAGAGCTACGAAGGGCTTTCTCATCGGTACACTACTGATAAAATTGGTACTTATCGAGAGAAACAACGTTGTCGTCGTTGCAGTCTCGTGAGGGAAATATAGGGGCAATATTATAAAGTTCGATTAGGATAGTGATGACTAGTTTGATTAAAAATCACTCATATAACTGGGCTTTAAATATGTGGCAGTGGGATTTATTTTATTAATAAGGCTGTGTATAAAATTCACATGTGAGTAAGTTAAGTGGGCAAAGGAAGTGATGATTGTAAACTATTTGATATATCGCACTTGGGGCCGGGCGTGCTACTCCTACAAGATGTTTTAGTCTAGGAATGTATGATATGTTAGTAATGTTGTTTTGAGCTCTCAAGAGTTATGTTATGTTCGATTTTTATTATGTACACATGTAGGAGTAGTGATGAACGTCTCTGTACTCAATTCAATTATGCAAATTTTCACTTTTAGGTTTTTGTTTTCAATGTTATAATAAAACAGAATATACGCATTAATATTAATATTTCTTTTATTTGAACCAAAACTTAAAAATAGAGTGTTCGCGTCGTTAAATATTATATTACCAGTTGTGGTCTCGCGGTTTCATTCGTTTTCCCGAGGGATCAAATATATAACGGGATTATAACATAGCCTATGGACATTATTTGGGAATAATGTAGCTTTCTGTCTAGCAGTGAAATAATTTTTGAAGTTATATGGGCAGTTTCGTAGATAACCTCCGACAACCTACAAACTTTATAATACCAGTATAGATTATGTTTAAAGAAAAATGCTATATCTTCCCTATTATCCTTGTGAGTAATGGTGTATAGCTGTGCCAAATCCCTGGCAAAAGTTACGTGTCGATTTTTTTACAAAACTTACTCCTGAACATTTTTTAAATGAAAAGAAAATTTTTTGAAACAATTTGTTTCAGCAACGAATCGAACCTGTTGACTATATAATGATTGATGATGATATATTTCATGTCTTTCACATTAAATACTACCATAAAATTATAAAGAGTATAGGTGAATGTATGGGAAAATTTGTTAGCGCAATCAAAGAAAGACGGACCTATAGTCTCTTATTTGATACAGTTCGATATATTCTTTCATCTTTATAAGAAATAGGATAAACGGCATATAAAAGAGCTTTTGTCAAAACTATACATTTTCTTTCATATCTCTTGTTTTCCAAGTCTGTAAATGCAGGCCTAAATATAAAAGTTTAATGGAGTCTTCAAATGATGTTTTCCTGTAGCTAAAACAATTAAGGTACCTGCCCTTACTGAACCGTCCAAAAAACAGCCTGTATAATTGTGGCACTTATATAGGTATATTCCTAAACATTGTGTGCTCATATCCGACATAATAAATTAATGACTGGGATATTTTTTACACACTGCCATCTGATCCCAATCTAAGCAGAGCATGTACTTTGGAAACCAAATAACCGATATACGAGTATACTACATTTTTTTAATGCATACTTAAACCCAGACACAAAAAACGGACATGTGCTTGCACACAAATGTTTGTCCTCGGTGGGAATCGAACCCACGACCGACGGCGCTGGTCAGGGTCTGATCACCAAGCCAACTGGCCCGTCATCGGGATTTCCATTTAAAAGAGTACAACAAGGATGGCATACAAATTTACATATAACACTACCAATATTTTCAATGAAAGGGTAAGTGAGCAAGTAACGACTAACTGTCGTGTGACCTTTTACGACAAATTGATGTGGGTTATGACTTTAACATGTAGGTAGATTCTATTTCATCTAGTCTTAGGTATAGACTATTTATTCAAATAAGAAATCTACTATAACTTGGTGGTATAGTAGATTGCTACTTTTAGGTATAATATTATAAGTCAAAATAATCATTAAATAAGTGCTTAATACAGTAATTAAATTCTTAGTCTTGATGAGTCAACAGTTTTTAGGAATTACTTTAGGCTCAAAACTTCAATGGGGGACACAAATATGTCTTGCGGGAAAACTCTGTTAAAATGCTTACGCAGTTAAAAAATACCAGACTGATTACAAATATAGATTAGTTTATTTTAGCTGCATTGATAGAGTCCTATGGGATTTTGAGTTGGGGTGAAGCTGGCTGATAAATAATAAATGTTTATTTTGCAATAAAGAGCAGTACGAGGTATTTGTAATTTGATTTCTCGAGTTTCCTTAATAGAAAAGTTTTAACGAACGCCTCGTTTCTGCAGGACACATCTTTATATACAAAATCTTATTTCGAAAAGAGAAATTGCTGAGTTTATTGCCGGCTCTTCTTAGTAAAAGTAACCTTCCGAACTGGTGCGGCGTAAAGAGCATGTGAAGACCTTTTTGAATAAATATATTCATATACATATAACTTATTCTGTCAAAAGGTAGAAGTAGTAGAGCTCTTAGTGGCGTTAATTCTTCCGGGAACGTACTACCGCAGAAACCTATTTCCGCCGTGAAGAAACTGAACTGTACTGTGAACTTGTATTAAAGTGTGGATAGAAAGGTCTTAGGGTAGTCATTGCATTGTAAATTGTAAACGTTACTGAGATGAATTGACCTCACAATTGTTTTCACTAATATTTCACACATTAATGTTTTGGTAGGAAGGATAGATAATGTATCACATACATCCCTCTATATAAATGTGAATGTAAGTTTGTTTATTACGCTTTCACGCAAAAACTCTTTAACTAACTTTGTACACATATTCTTGGAGGTATAAGAAGTAACATAGGATACACTTTTCGTGCCGGGAAAATGTTATATCCCTCGGGAACGCGGGTGAAACCGCAGGGGACAGCTAGTAACTAAAATATTTTTAATTGAAGTGATGTATTTTTCTATTTCTATATAAGTGATATGTGTGGGTCACATAAATAGCAGGTAGGTAATAAAGTTGTGTTTCCTGTAATTTTAGTTAGCGATTTGTGAGATGTATAATTTATTAAACAAAATATCGTAGAATTACGTGATTTAGGAGAACACTGGAATAAGTGATTAGTCACTACGTTTAGAGTAAGGCGTTGATAGTATGGATAAGGCAGGAATTTTCCAGGCCGTAGGTATTTATATATTTTTTTAAGTTTAATATTAGATGCGATTTGATATAGTATAGCGTATTATATATCCATAGTACCTACCTTATAGTGACAACTTGAAGACGTATAAACATAACAATTCGCGTCAAGTTGCTAGAGAAACCGCAGATGATCAGGTAACAATAAGTAAGTAAGTATATAGTCGGCATTGCGTTTGTCGATTAGTGCTGTCGCCATTCGGCATCTTCAATGACTAGAGAAATAATCGCACTTTACACACGCATCATAAACCTAAGCAAACCTCTGTAGGATAAGGCGCACTTCTATTTGCCTTGGACGCTGCTAGGGTTAGATACAGGTAAACTAATTTGCATATTACCTCCCACGGTGATTTTTTTTAGGTTCAGATTTTTATTATTGATAAATACCAGCCGTCATATTTTTATTAAAATTAAATGTGAGTAAATCCTTACCATACTGTTTTTTTCACAATTGACTATCTGATTAAAACTATTTTTAGCAATCTTCTAGTACTACATTAGTAGAAAAACTAGCAATGTATAATATATAGGTAGGTACACTTTCATAATTTTTCAGTATCGTGGCAAAATGAATTTTTTAAAAACATGGAATTATATTTTCGAAATCTGCCATTTTTTTATTGATCAGTGTTTTGTTTTTTTTGTTCGAGTTCTGTCGTGGTAGTAGGTAATACAAATGAATGCACGGTACGTTATTGGTTTCAACGCTTCCGTTCCGGAAATTTTGATCTGTGGATTGAATCCTGCGGTCGCCCGTTAACTAGCGTCGACAACGATGTATTGAAGGCGGTTGTGGATGGTGATGATGCAAAATAAACGATACCTAAGGTTGAGTTAGCAGCAGCTTTCAACGTTGGTATCAAAACGATATTGGTCCATTTGGTTCAAATTGGCAAGTTAAATAAACTTCACACATGGGTGCCACACGAACTGAAATATCGCCAGCGCTACGTAAGCGTCGAGGTATGCCTTCGTTGCTCAACAAACACAGAAACGAAGGGATTTTGAACGGCGTTGATAATTGCGACGAAAAATTGTTTTTTTATGACAATCGTAAGCGCTCCTTCTGTTGGTTTAACTCTGGTTCACCACCTAGGCAATGCCCGAAACGAAAAGATCCGGAAATACAATAGTCACTGCATAATGGTCGAATGCCGGTGTGATTTATCGCAGCTTCTTACCATACAGTACGAGCATAACTGCGGATGTGTACCGTGAAGAACTGAACACAATGATGGAGAAGTCACAAATCTCCAGCCAGATTTGGACAAATGCTCGTCCCCACCGCTTCTGCATGACAACATCCGAACACAGGATGCTCAATAGACGATTTCCAAGCTAGGAGAGAAAGAGCTAGGGTTGAAAGCTCTCCGTCATCCCCCGTATTCACCAGGCCTTGTGGCAACAGATTTCGACTTTCAACAGAGTTTGAACAACTTGTTGATAGGAAAAAATATGCCGAGAGGCAGCAGGTACAAAATGCCTTGGAAGAGTAAGTTGCCACTCGTCGAGCAGACATTTTTGAAAAGGGGCATTGTTAAATTGCTAGCAAAGGTGCATAGATAGCATGGGTGAACACTTGGAATAAATAAAATATAAACATTACTCGTACTCATTTTTGGTACATACTAAACAGACAATTTCATAGATAAAGACCCAATAAGAAGTTTAGTTTAAATATAAAATCCATGTAAGTAGAGTACAAATATTTCTACGTTTCAATGTGTGATATTTTCTAAAACATTTAATAGACTTGGTCAAGGCTTTGAAAATATTATCTATGTTAAAATAAGTTTGAAATTAGCATTCAAATAGAAACGTAGAGCGCAGCCCGACGCGAACGGGCGACGCTCATAAAACATGTTTACAGAGAGACAAATAACTGGCATAGAGTTATTGATCCTTCCAATAATTATCGAACACGTTTCATGTCACCATGTTTAAGCACATGTTTAAACACAAAAGTGGACGAGTTGGCGGATAGGTACACGGCGCGACTCTTGTTTGTAAGTTTACGTACGGAATCGTAAAGTAGAGGCAGGCAGTAGGTAGAACTAACAGAAAACCAGAGACAGTGAGAGCAACGTTCGTTCGTTCAGTTTGCTTGCGCGAGATATTAAATGTGTAAGGGTTCTGTATGGTTCTAAGTATGATATAAACAATAAATCATATATAATATTTAAATACAGTAAATATTGACAAACTTCTTAGCAGATTGATGACACTAGCAAATAATCAACTGAATACTTAGATGGTGTTAGTATGACAATGTATAGCTATTTATCCTAAGAATACTTGCTTGTAAAATTTACTGACAGTAAAAATAATTTAACATTACATTCGAAATTACTATCCTTTTTTAAACCGTAAGGAGTGCTTTTTTTTAACTTTTTAGCACTTTCGGTGGTATAATCACTCTTCCTCACTGACTTAAAAAGCCGTCATATATAGTATTGCCAATGATACATATGTGTTCGAATGCTTTGGAGCAGTTTTATGTGCTTTTAAGAGATAATTATTATAATTTTTTCATGACTACTTAATAGAAGTTATTAAAACTTTGATCATGAGCATTTTTTAAATTGTTCTTTACCAATTTTGTTAGGTTACCGTTACGGCTATGAAATTACCTAAGCAACAAAAATATTTAAAAAGGCAAGAAGTTCAACTTCTTGTTGAACCCTAGTCTTGTTGTATATACACATCTGGGAAGTAAGAATTCAAAATGGAGGTGTGTAAATGTTGATTTTCTATCAAGTCAATTCGAAACTGCTATGTTTAGCGTTTTGTTAACGCTTTAAATATCATTAAAATATTTAGTGCAACAAGTTTTTAAAAGTGCTAACATAAAATATTATGTACTTACTTAGGTGTAGATACGTCATAACGTGACATCTACTCATCTTGGTTTCTAACCAACAGCGAATCAGAGGTTAGGTAGACATACCTGCATTTATTGGACACCACACTTCTTTATCTATTAACATTACAAAACAAAGGCAATTTTCTAGTCTGTCTGTTTATCCGCATATGTTTATCTTTTAAACCACGCAATAGATTTTCATCTTTACCATCATAGAGAATTTCTTCTGAAAGGTTTATTTGAACGCATTTGTTTTATCCTACTCAGACGGCGCCCGGGGTGGGTCACTAGTATATTATATATTACCTGCTTCAAACTTTTTTTTTTTTTTTATACCACATGGGCCGACAAACAAGCGGACGGTCCACCTGATGGTAAGTGGTCACCGTCGCCTATGGACATTTGCAACACTAGGGGCATCGCCAATGCGTTGTCGACCCTGAGACGTGAAGTTGTTAAGTCTCATGTGCCTGTAATTTCACCGGCCCCCTTACCTTTCTAACCGAAACACAGTAATACAATTGCACTACTGCTTCACGGCCGAAATGGGTAAGGTGGTAGTACCTCCCCGGACGAACTCTGCACTAAGAGCTCTACTACTCGATAATATCACTATTCTTCATAATATCACTACATAGTATAAAACAAAGTCGCTTTCTCTGTCCCTATTACCGCAACGGATTTTGATGCGGTTTTTAATAGAGTGATTGAAGAGGAAGGTTTTTATGTATAATACATGTGACATCGCACGGGAATGCGGGTAAAACCGCGGGGGATAGCTAGTAATTGTATAATGTATTATCGAAAACGTTGATTTACCCAGATAATAGTAGCATACAGTAGCATAAATGATAATTGTAGCTGTGTCATTAATCCATTTATGCAGATAAAAAATATGAATTAGCAATAATCTTATAAATAAAAAGGCAACAGCAAACATGTGTTGAAAATCACAAAGGCGTGAAACAGAGCTACATGAGCATGTTTTGTTTTCCTTAATTTTGACGAGTAGGTGCTTAATGCTTCATATCCATCGGCAGCAAATTAAGAGCTACCGGCAGGTCAATATAGTCTCGTGAACCATAAATGACACGGTCATTCAACAATCCACAGAAGGTACATAATTATGGCACTAGATGACGAGACTAAATAGTATTTACGCCGAGGTGTTAATTTCAGGAGGTTAGAGTAGCGTGAATTTTATTTATATGAAAAGTTAATTCATGCCCTCCTAGCACGTAATGTTTAAACGGCGGAGTTAGCACGAGGATCCGAACAAACAGTGCTGCGCTGGAGTTTACGTGCAAGCTTGGTAAAGCGTAGTCTTAGTACCTACCTACGCGAGACGCGTGCGTACATTGATATCAACAACCAACCGGGCTATCGCCTCGGATTACGATGCCATCGTTTGTGTAAATTTTATAACAAGCTTTTATTATTCAAGTCAAGGGATCAAGGCCGATTGTTCTAAAGATAGATTGTATATTTATGTTAGGGGAAACCAATACAACGGACATAACATGGGGCGCATAATACTTAATAGTGTACCTACCGATCTACTAGAACATATAAAAAACAAACGGTTGAGTCCAAATATGTAGAGTCAAGTTCGATTAATTTCAAAATGAATAGAGTATTTTCGCAATTTGTATTTCGTATACATATAGGTATTCCAAAATTACTGCTGAATTCTGTGCTAAAACAAAATAGTATAGTTGGTGTATCATTGTATTTAGGATCAGGTACCTATAATTTATAGTAGGTATCAAATTACCAACAGCCTGAGGGGCTCTAGGTACCTTCTCCTAACAATTAGAGAAATTAATTAGAATTTGATTCGGAAATTAGTGTTCAAAGTCCATCATGCGAGCTCAATGGCATCCGTTCGGGATAGGTGGATTTCTCATTGATCGGTACAACTTTGATTCGGTTTCTCATTTATAAATTTTCCACATATAAGTTATTTGACACTCTTAATTCTTAATAGGTGATTATGTAACGTACCTTACGTTTATTCATCCTAGTTCACTGTACATATGTACAGTATTTTGTTTAAAGACGTGTGTTGGAGTTGGAGCTTTATAGTTACTTACCAAATTCTCTATAACTTATTTCGACCACAGGCCATTTGATTTTCTGTGCAAACAACGTCCGAACAGAAATTCTGTCAGTAGTTTCTAGGAAACGATAGGGTAAACTCGACAAACTAACACGTACCTTGGATTATAACACAAACTTTTGTAAAAAAATCTTAACTAATGATTACAAGATACTGAGCCTAACTTTCTTTGGTATCGTCTTTAATTATATGCGAGTAACTAAATCTTCACTCATGAAATTGAGAGATGATTTTCTGAAGAGAAGGAAGTTTTTCTTGATTTAAACACGGTTTTATTGTTTATAAACTTGCGGGTGACAATATACACCATAACTTAAATTTTATGTTTAACCAGCTGTGCCCCACAGTTTCACCCCCGTTCTCGAGGGATGTAATGATAAAAAATTGGCTAAGTTACTCCATATAGCATCAGCTATTTTTATTTTATTTTTTTTAAATTAATATGGTAAACAAACAGTGACACAATAAATATTACAATTAAAATTTCTGAACATGACTTAATAATAGTGACACCAACACCGTATACCACAGCTTATTCAATAAATGTTACAGTTTACAAAGCGTAAAAAAATCTATAAAAAGTATTACAAGTGCATAAAAGTACACTTAACTAAAAATCTGCTATTTTGGCATAACAAACAGACACTTACATTTTGATGACAAGAGGTTGATGATTGAGTTTCTTCTCTAGTAACTCTGGAAGTTGTTATAACACAAGGCCGAGGATGTAGCAAACATACCCAGAAAATGTCAAATCTTTATAGCCATCAAGGGTGAAAAAGTATCAGGAAATACAGGTGCTAATGTTTAAAATTTGATAGTACTTAAGCTAGTTATAACCTAGATCCTGAAAATGCGAACTTTAGTCGACGAACTAGGCAGCGAAGAACTGCAAAGTGTTAACGTGTATCTGTTATAACGGTCTCGGAGATGTTTAAAAATGAAACATTTCTGTGGAGAGCATTGAGCTTGGTCGTTGTTTGAGGTTTCCTTTTCCAATTAGCACTTGGTCGGCCGGCAGACCGTAACTGGGTGAGGCGAGCTCGATGCATTGGAATGCTGACTAGGTGTCTACAGCAGCTCTTCGCCTCGCGGTAGGTACGTTCACATGACAGCAGTATGAAATTACGATGATTCCACGTAAGGCTACCTGCTATTCCATCCGTAATGTAATTTGGTATATATGACGATCGGCATTAGTATAAAAATCTGCATCTGAGCGAGCCTACCGCTTACTTTCATCTTCTAAGAGTGATGTGAAAGTAGTGCTTTTGCTACCTTTCCAAAATAATTTGGTTATGGAATAACTACGTATACGAAAACTTCTATACATACTGGTTTATCATAGGTAGCAAGTCTATCAACTATTTTGAACGTAGAATAATGGTGTTCTAATGAAAGCTGTGTTTCTTAAAAATGTATGAATTTCCTCGCTGAATATGTCAATGCATAATTATATAAAGTTTTTCTTTCTTTCCTATTTATAGAGAAATAAAAAAACAAGGTTGTATGAGTGGTTGTTTGGGCATGCAGAACAAAACATTATAGTCCGAGTTGTATATCTTTTGGAAAGTTAAAAACAAACCATCTTCGAAATGGCTAAATGGAATAAGATGGAAGTTGCATGGTTATAGAAAAGCAACACTAATCGGACAAGAGGAGGAATATATGTAGGTGTACCTGTTGTTGCATGTTGATGGGATCTACTGCATGATATTGGATTACTAATAGATATTGACATTTGGTTCAGACCGATAAGGAGTCAAGGACGAATCTGTTATCCAACAAACTGTTTTAAATATCCATGAATTGTATGAATTTGCCCGTTAGAAGAATATTTTTTATAGAAGAAGCTTTAAATATATTTACACCATGAAATTTATACAAATAAATAAAATCGAAGTATTTATTTCTAATGTCGAAATAATAGCCATTTACAAAATTTATATGAACTACAATTATATAGGTCAAGAAAAAATCTATAACATTTTGGCTGTTTGTTCCGGCAAGTCTCCGAAATGGCTGCACCGATTTCGACAACTGACTTTCACTGGCAGTTAGCTGATATTTCAAGGAGTAACTTGGGCTTATACCAAATTTTATAATACTGCAACAAATGGGGCACATTTGTTCTTTATTTCACAGTTTTCACCTAGGCTCTATGTGCTTGCCATGTCCACCCGGGCACAAGCTATTTACAGCTGTACTATGTAACAAAATAAAAATAGAGTTATTAAGTTGACATTAAATCGACTTTTATCTTGAGATCGTAAGCAATTAGTATGAACATAAAGTTTTAGGAAATTAAAGTTGTGTAAGATTCCTCTTCCTTATTATGTACCTTCAACTTAGTACACTGTTATTCTACCAAAATAAAATGTTCATATCACAAACTTATATTACATAATTTTAGATAAAAATGTATGGAAATTTAAGTAAACGCCTTAATGTTGCGCAGGATTGTCTCAACTGTAGCTCAGGCCCGCCACCAATCGGTTTGTTTGTTAATACGCTAGAGGCGGAGTCACACTCAGTTTGTTGCTGGCAAGACTCGCGTGTGATCTATAGCAATATTTTACTCTCCTGTATACAAGATAAGATACATTATCGCATGGGGGTATGTTAGCAAGGCTTTGACTTTTTACAGAAGTTTAAGTCCTACAGCATAGTCATATGAATGATTATCGGATGGTGCTGTCGGATGGTAGTGGGAATGATATTTTGTATACATGCTAATGAAGTGTAGTGCGGTCAGGTTTGCGGTAGTTGCTCATGCAGTTGGCACGCCAGCACTGATTTGTGATATGTGACAATTAGAGAAATTAATATCCGTCATTACTCTTCCAATAACATTGTTTTAAATTTTATGAGTTTATGGTGTTTTTAACAACTCGAATGTGTAATTGTGTTGTGGACAAGACAATTAGTTAAAATATATTAAATTTTAAATGTGTTTATTTGAACCGACGAAATTGAGGATAAAGTAACTAGTAAAGAGAGGTAAGTGTCATTTTATTATCATGATTATATAGATATATTTACCTTTGTAAGGTTTATAATGTAAACTAATATTATTACCTACATAACAATATTTTTTTAATTTTTAGATTAATTTTAAATAAGTAACAAAACTTTTTCAGAAGACGGTTTTAATACAAACTCAATAAAACAATAATAAACATTAACAATTGCCTACTTTACCTCAAAGTAATTCCTTACAGTACGCGGGAATAGTTCTGTAAGCTACTATCGCTTCCATAATCACGGAATAAGTACTTATTTAAAAAATCAACCTCTGCGCTGTTGATGAAGCAACAACACTCTGGAACCGCAGATCACTTCAAGAAGCATAGCTATAAATTAAAACATCATAAACAATTCAAACATCCTTTACTGTAAATTTAAGATTAATGTTACTCAAAATTTAATTCCTCCATTGACCCTAATACTGAAAAATGGATACGGTGAGTATGATCAAGCACCTAAGATGATGGGAATGACTATCGTTAGCCTATCTTTGGTACGGAGTACTTGAAAATCCAGTCAAGTACGTATAAGATACTACATAATGTAGGTAGCGTTCCAAGATCATTAAACATACTAATGTAGAGTTTGATTGAAATTTATACGACAATGTCCAGTGACTTTCAGACGGCTACATCTAGTTTGCTTTGCGTTTCGTACACTTAGCTTGAAGCTCTGTTAGCCGTCGTGAAATCTTCTGCTGCTAGTCCTGGAGGCGTACGTGCTTTTCTTATATCGGTGGGAACCTAACTATCGCAAAATGGCCATATTAGCTCATTAGGTATAGGTATTACATATTAGTAGTAGTATATTAAATATTAGTTCCATTCAATTTCACTTTTTCAAAAGTTTCAAATGGTCCAATAAACGATATTAAGCATTTTTCTTCGAAAATTTAGTTACCTTTCATTGTTGTTGCTATAATTATTAAAAAGGGTCGTGACAAATTTAAGCTTTTAATGAGTTGAATTAATGTGACAACATTAGTGTGACTACGGAACCTTAAAAAGTAATAAAATTAACTACTAAACTAATAAATAAAATACTGTAACTGTGTGACATCATTTCCACACGACTTCATAATAAATAGCTTCAAAAACCAGTCCTAATGAATATCCGGAATTTATTTAGTCGTCACATGTAGTTGTAAATGAGGATTATTGCATTTTTTTAATGTTTTGTGTTAAATAGAGAATGACAGTGCACTATGCAATTGTTCAGATATTTAATTGAAGGCGCGCGCGCAGGCTTTTATGATGACATGGGCGCTAGGAGCGCGGCACAAAGACGGCGGGCGAGCGGCGCGGCGGCGGCGGCGGTCCAGGCGCAGGTTCCGTCATCGGCCGCGAAGGCCTATCGGCGCGTCCGGCTCGCCACAAAGCCCTACAATAAACTTTTACAACTCACATAAAACCCTGACTTTTTAACCCGAGTTATTTGAATTAATATCAATTCGGAGTTCCTCAATGGGCTTTACTCGTCAAACTTTAAACTTTTATGACAACCACAGAATTGAGGAATAAAATTTAATTGAAATGTAGCCCCAAAAAAGTTTGATTGCGGTTATCAGCTTCCGAATTTGAATATTCAAACTGATATTAAAGAAAAGAAAACTTAATATGACTGTAGGCGTCAAGTACCTATAATTACTTCTTCAAACGATGTTCCTTCTTCGTGATCCTTTACCCTATGATTACTTGTAAGCCATTCTCATGCTGTTCATCCAAAAACTATACATGTAATAATGAATTTGCTGAAAAGTGTGACGGACAGATCGGTGCGTTGGTTCATTGGTTAGTTTGTGGGATATCTACCCTAACGACTAACCCCACAGGTCGTGGTATCAATTCTCACCCATGCAGATATTAAGCAATTTATAGTGGTTTAGTAATTGAAAAGAGTATGCTTTGTACAATATTTTGCAGAAAGTTTGACAATAAAAAAAATCTTCTTGCCACTTCTTCTTAATTGGAGGTTGACTGTTGAACCGGTGACCATCCTAAGTTTGACCTTCGTGGGTGAACCTTTCGTCCCGGAACTGAAATTTGGCTTTAATTTTCAATTTTTATGTGTGTTTTTTCTGTTTTGAAGTGTAAATATCTATTTAAACATAATCTCCTAAAATAGTATAGTAGGTATTATGTACAATATTGTAGGTACAATACAAGAGGTAACTATTGCGTGTAGTCGTTTTGGAAGTTTCGAATCCGGTATCGGTGTGTAAAGTTATCCCAGGTTATTTATAAATCATACATAATAAAGTATCATAATTACACATTTCATAAAACGAGTATGTTGAATAGGTAAATATTAATTTAATTCCACACCTCGTTTTTTTACAAATCAATAAAAACCAAATTATTTGCATTACTCTGCATCATGTCTAAACGTGGTAGGCATGTAATTTTTAACAATAATTTAATTCAGCTAAGGTATAAAATGTACCTATTGTAAGTACCCACTAAAAGTAATTCCTAAGATAAAAAAATGGCTCTATATTTTTTCCAATCAATAATCCAAAAAAATCTAATTATCCCATTTTTTGTGACAGTCATGCACAAACGGCACAACGAATTTAAATTGAACAAATAAAATATGTGTAAGATTATTACGTAGAATACTTTTCATTTCGAGAAGACACTACATTCCTATGGAAACTATGTCAAAACCCGGGGTCGGAGGTAGTATTAGATATAATTATTATATCAAATCTTAGCACGACTGTATATTGACTAAAAATCAATATAAAACATTTACTTATATCGAAATTACCTACTTACTCAAGGTAGGTTATATCAAATTGTGAAATCCAAGTAGATAAATAAATACGTTGAAGACTAAAGTGGGTAGGTGGTTACCTATTGTCTATTGGAAACAGTCGAATATTGTGCCATCGGTTGACCAATTCAAAGTATGAATATTTTATTTGTACCTAAGGTCGAATCTTATTGATCATGTCTTGTGGTTATTTGATTTTAGTCTATTGTTTGATTAACATATCAAGGCTGATGGTTGTATACATGCCAAGTGATAATGAAAATTCAAGTTTGAAACAGCGATGACGCAAGACCATTAAAATACAGACTTTTCGGCATCATTTCATTTGCATAGCCTTCTCGGCCTTCATTACGCAGCTATTCCGCAAACTCTGAAATTGGAAAAGACAACACGGCCTGTATTGTTTCAAAGGTTTCAATATCGGTTTGGGCGCTCTTGCATTTGATAATTAGCACCTCTCGCCTCGCATCGGCCGATGGAGGCGAAGACGTGGTGGCGGCTGCAGGCGGTACAATTGCCGCGCACGATACCACCGCGCACACCTCGCTTACACTTATCGAACGAATGCCATAAACTTCCAATCACTGTACCCGCTCTTCTGTCGAAACAGCCTTCAGAGCCACTCGTTGTTATCTTTGAGATTTTATAGGGATCAGTAAAATGCCGGCACTGCAAAGCGACATTCCATATGCCCAGTGATCGCGGCGATATGTCGTCTTGTCTGTGATGATGGAAGTGAATAGCTTGACCCATAGATAAATATTATTATTACACGTAATTAAGAGGTGTTATTGTCGGCCACGCTTTCAGTTTCAATGTATGTAGCACGTATTCCCCGATACTTATCCGATTTAAATCCGAAACCAGGGCCAATATTCGCATCGCACATCATATTTAACCTCGCCATTAAAAAGAAAATGTTCGCAATTCAGCTATACGACTTAAGTTTAATATTTATACCTCATGGAGTCGTAAAACGATGAATAATGACGCTGCAGACGAGTGGGCTAGCGCTGTAATTACTTCGCCTTTATACACACACGTTGGGTGCTTTCTTGTTGTTTAAACTTAAATGTTGTACGAGTACGATAGGAACCTTCATAGTTGTACTTTGAGGTGGACGTAAAACCAAATTACGAGTACCTTCGCCATAGTGAGGTCTCGTGGCAAATAAATAACAGTATTCAATAAAGTGTCGGCGCTCAGTCTGACTTTACCCATCGAAGCCATGAACACGTCATTCCAAGCAACAAAATAATCCATTTGAAACGTTCTTCGCTTATTTCTTTGATGCCTATCTCCATATCTATACTGTACACTAATATACAAAACAAGGTCGTGCTGACCCTCTGACCAACGCACTGTCGTAATCGCTGGGTCTAGAAACATGGCATTTTGTTTAGTCCTTATATAATGTACATTTGGAACATTAGAAGGGTATTTTTTAAAATGAATTCCAGGGTGTAGCGGTTCAAAGTCTGTATGAAAAAAAAATTTCGACCTGTCCTTCTGACAGGAACTTTCTATAACTGAAATACAATGTTCTAATCTACAGTAATGTTTATTTCGTATTAAATCGAAATAATATGAGATTACAGTCCACACACTAATTTAAAAAAGAAGGTCTAGAAATGTTTACAAAACGGTTTAACTTTTGTATCTTTTTTTATTTAAGTCAATGGGAGTATGAAATATGCGCTTCTAAAATCGTTTAAAGAGTCACGTTCTTACCTAATAAAATAAAGGTAGTTAAAATATAAAATTCCCTTTAGAGCTTCGATTTCTTGGGCACCTATGCATAGAGACTTTGGCCGACCTATTGCCACTTGGGCCGACAAACAAGCAGACGGTCCACCTGATGGCATGTGCTTACCGCCGCCTATCAACACCTTAACAACACTGGTGGCATCGCCAATGCGTTGTCAACCCTGAGAGGTAAACATGTTAAGTCTCTTGTGCCTGTAATTTCGCCGGCCCCCTTACCTTTCTAAACGAAACACATTAATAGGTACAAGTACACTACTGCTTCACGGCGGAAACGGGTAAGGTGGTAATACTTCCCCGGACGAACTCAGCACTAAAAGCTCTACTACTTAAGGGTATTCCCATTCGAACACCATTCAATATTTTAGTTTGGTGCAAAATTGTGAATAAAAATCCTTTGAGCATTTACGGTACAGCTTCGAGTGATCGGATGTACAATAAAAGATATAAAAAGAAATACCAATTTTATTAATTTTAGTAAACTAAATAATTATTATAGAAATTGTAATCAGTTTTAGGTATGTTATTATTAAACCTAGTTATCTATATGAATAAAAAAATATATTTGCATGTTTTTAGCCTTCTTAGACTATTCATCCGATAGCATCAAACCATAATTTGATCTACCTACGTAGGACTGCGCAGCTTCCTGAAAGAAAAAACAAAGTCGCATAGCAACGCATGCAGGAAACGGTTATTAAGACAAAAATCACATTCTTAGTAACAATATAAATTCTAAACGAAAATATTTCTACAGTTGTACAATATTGCTTATTATACAAAAACAAATATCTAGTAAGTAATTCTGCTGGATCTCCTTCTCTGTCAAGTCCCAAATAAGGAAACTCAACACGTCTGTGGTGCAAGTGCGTCGACTCAGTGACAGCGAGTCTGATACGTCCTGAAGATGCTTCGTGTAGAAGCGAAAGACGTGTCGATTTCCTGTTGAGTTTCCTTGTTTAGGAGTTGACGAAGGAGATCCAGCGGAATTACATATTAGATATTGGTTTTTGTATAATCTTACAATGGATTTTCTTAAGGTCACGCCTGAGTCCATTAGTTATCCATATTCCTTACTTATACTCACATATACCTACTCCCTACTTATAACTTATTTTATAAAATTTTGTCAATCAGACTTTCTTTCAACTTCTACAATCGATTTCACATTTTTATTTGTCCTAAAATATATAATACACTCACATTATAAAAATTATGAAGCAAATCATTCATTTTGTGATATATGAGGTTCTATTAATAGGAGATGTCGCGTCTAGTACCCACTTCTTTTATGCTACTAGTCATGTTTCTACATACACTCAACAAACAAGTTTGCGTTCATTTGAAAAACCTAAAATATTTCATGGTTATGATAATAAAATATAAAAAAAAGTTTTTCAATAATGCTGTCTTGTTTAAATACCATCCATTGGTGCAACAAAATAAATAAATACTATTTTGTGGTTTAACAACGAATAAATAAAACGTAAAAGATATTGTCTCAGTCACTCATGCCATCTATAAAAATAAACTAATTAGTAGTTTGATAATGACATTTTAATTATTGTATATCTTATTTATTTAATTAGACCAGTATATTTCAAAAGTTGCTTTATGGCTAATAATATTGTGCATGCATAATATTACGGAGGGGTTCCGCCATATTTTGTATTTTAATATTCACTACAATTCCGTAGTTTTGCCAATTTTTCTGAGGAATCTAATGTCTTTCGGAATTGTAACATAGTCTATGTCACTCGGGAATAGTGAGGTATTAGGTCTCATCGTCATTTCGGAGACTACTTTCCACATACACACATAGACTCACAAAATTCTTTTTAATATTAAGATTTTGGAAGCTACGCGGGATCCCAGAGCTGGCGGCTACTTAGCCCAAAGAATAAGCCTCGCAATACAGCGAGGCAATGCCGCAAGCATTCTTGGTACTCTGCCACCAGGGGAGGAGTTAGGGGAGGTTTTCTATTTATAATAATTATAATTAGGTTAAGCTCTTGTTTACTATTATAATAAAAAGTTTTTGATTTTAAAAATTTGTTTGCTTTATGCATAAAAAACAGATTTAAAAAAAGTATAATATACATCCGGATAACACTTTTTTTTTTTTTTTTTTTATGTGGGGAAATCCTCTGTTGGATACCCGGCGGCTCCGGGGGGAGCGGCCGGGTTATGTCAGACTCCTACTGACTAAAACCCCACAGTGTTCCTATCTGTCGCTGCTGGCTGGGTATACGGGGGCGCCGAGGCATTCGTCCGCGTACCCAGCAGCGACGGCCTGGTGGAGGCCACGTCTCGTTAATGACGAAGACGTCTGCGGCAGTGAGGACCGGAGCTCTCGTCCTCACCACCTCGCCTTAAGTAGCGTGCGGGAACACACGCACTACTACCCGAGCCCGATCTTGCTGGGCGGCGGACTCCGAGTCTGCCGCCCTTGGGCTCAAGTGGGGGGAAGGTGGCGTAAAAATGCCACCCTCCGGCGCCCGGTTCTCTTGCGGCGGATGGCCAGGGTGGTTGTTTCGTCCCTGTCCCTTTCCGCCGCCTCCTTTGCGAGCATTACAGTCTCGCAAAAGGAGTGGAGTGCGCACATCCGGATAACCCAGGACAACCCTAACAACTCCTAAAATTGTTAACATAATTTTTACGAGAAACTGTAACCTGCGCAGGTCTAGGTTTTTGAGTAGTAGAGCTTTTAGTGCAGAGTTCGTCCGGGGAAGTACTACCACCTTACCCATTTCCGCCGTGAAGCAGTAGTGCATTTGTATTACTGTGTTTTGGCTAGAAAGTTCAGGGGGCCGGTGAAATTACAGGCAGATGAGACTTAACAACATTACGTCTTAGGGTCGACAACCCATTGGCGATGTCCCTAATGTTGCAAATATCCATAGGCGGCAATGATCACTTACTATCAGGTGGACCGTCTGCTTGTCTGACGGCCCATGTAAAAAAAACTGAAACAAACAGGGAGTAATATAAATTATCCCGATGTATGTTGAAAAAAGTAACTTTTATTGTTACCCGGCTCCAGAGACAACAATAATTTCAAATTAATTTATAGTAGATTCAGGTACAGATAAAACGTGTGGAAGTCTATGGTGATCTCCATTTTCTTTTATGTCTCCAAGGAATTAAGGGCCTGCGGAAACAACCCTGGTAATGCAGACCGTAAATACTACAAATTAAATCATCAATCACAATGTAGGGACAGTTTCCTTATGTTCAAAGTGCATAAAAAATGAAACATTCAATATATGAGTCCTCCTCTTAAAATCATCTCTTAATATAATATGGATTAACATTAGATTCCAAATTGCTCATAAAAAATACCATTAAAACCTAAGCTTGTAAGTTTTGCTGGATTCGCAGTATGAAAAATTCGACGATTATTGTGGGTTTTTTTAATGACTTGTTGGCACAGATACCTTTTACTACCTTAGGTAATCTAAATTACTAAACGTGGGGCTCACACCTCAGCTTTATTAGAGCGTTGCTGAGAGCATCGGAGTCAAGGGAAAGTATTGTTTGAAGATCAGTTTGAGAGACAGCTCGGTCCGTTCTTATGAGACAAAACTAGGTAGGTTATAGCGACGGTCCTCTCCGGAGGACGATATCCGGATTGGCGGTTATTTGTAGAGTCGATCCTAGCGAGCTACGTCATCTGGTATCTGGACAAGAGTTGACACGTCGTTCAAGTTGTCATGAACGCGGCATAGTCTGCGTACGAGAAATGTTAGTTGTATTGTTGTCATATGTCAATGTGGCGATTGATATTTACAGTTACCACGGGGCACCTACGGCTTTTTTTTATCCGTGCGCTATCATGCCCAGCCCTATACCCTCCAACATGATCGGAGACCTTATAGTTACTTCCATATCTAGTCTTAATATTCATGCTTCAAACAAAATCTTTCTTTCATTCATCATATTTCATTCTTGTATTTCTATTATAATTTTACATTTTAAACTTGTAGGTGCGGAAGTTTTGTGGCATGCTTTTACTTTATTTTCTTTTTCTCTAAATCTAGTTACATATTTTCCTTAATCAATCTTTTTAATATTTTCCTCTATTACATACTACTTCTTTTCACCGGGCACTTGCTGGTGCATCCAAATTTTTGCTACTTTAAAAAAATTTTGGAACGAAGTTCCTTATCACGCATTGTGAAAGGCTAGACGGAAAAAAATCATACGAAAAGTTGTAACGACACTTTTTTCGAAATTTAAATGATATGGTTTATTATTGGGTTTGTTTTTTTTCATAATTTATTTAAAGGCTACATACAACATGTTTAAAATTCTGTTCCATTTATAAATTAGTAATTATTAGCACAGTCTTGATCTTTTTCTCAACACTGGACATCTAAACTCAGCGTTTTGGTCAATTCCAATGCGTATCTTCGTTCCATCCGGGTGTCCCTTGACACCTCTCAAGTTTTTTTTGTTCTGTTTTACTATTTAAATAATTAAAAAATTGCTATTTTCTGTTTTCCAATTTTTCCTGCGTCCATTTTTACAAAATAAAATTATTCAGTTTAGGCCCGCGGAAGGACTTAAATCAATTTTAAAGTTACTGAAGCTACCTAATCTAAGCTAGTTTCATTTCCATGTCTTGCTCCTGTGGCACACATGGCTTTACGCTCATTGACTTTGAGATGTTTTTAGGTGACGGGGCGGTGTCTGTCTTTCTAGATTTGTACTGTTGATTAAAACTGCTTGCAGACAACAAGCAGTTTTCAATATTTTTTCGTCATGAACAAACTTATGGTACTGAGGATTTTTTTATATCAACCTTAACAGTCTGGAATTATTAATTCAAGAAGCTTGATGTATTAAAATAATCCAATAGCGATTCTCAATTTTCTAAACCAAATGATAATAAAACCTTAATGAGTAGTACAGAATTCCCAAACCAGAACTTATCTGTGGTGCCAAGCTTGTCCGAGGTTATAATTACCACCTCTTTAGTGCTTGAATGACTGAAACGTTCACGTTTCAGCTAAGTTACAGCGACAATTGGATCAAATTTGTGTAGCAGTTCTAGAGTTTAAAGCGATCGCTTTATTTTTTTTCTGTCCTGACTATTGTAGGACCTCTACTCAAACACTGATTTGCAAACTTCACAGTCATCAACTCGATTATGGCCTCGCCCGTGAGGATGATCGCGACCCAATCTCGTCTTATAAGGCACTCCGACAGACGACCAAAAAAAATTTTTTGTCAGTCTCTTTCTCGCAACTCTCTGAGGCAAATTAAACCTCGATGGCGCTGGCCGAAATGTAAGTCAGAGATTGAGTATAAAGGGACCAGTAGATATTAAATTCAAATAAAAAAATGTTTGTAATTACCTAGTGTTTACCATTGATTTGTTATTGAAATTTTTTATAAAAAAATATTTCACAGTCTTTTAAATGTATTAAAAACAGTATTACAATCGGTTCAACCATTTGTTGGCAGTATGCTGTTCAATCCGACACAATTTTATAATTTGGTATATTATAATATCCCTACATACTGGACTATCTACGGAACAAAAAGCTTATAAGCTTTGTTCTGTGGGACTATTCCAATATACTATACTATGTATAGAAGGTACTCTTAAAAAAATCAAAGTGTCCGTCACGCGACACTGAAAAACAAAAATATTTGGTGATGCTGTGGGTGTGTCCGTCGGTGTTGATCTATGACCTCCAAATAATGGATCCATTTTAAATCGTTTTTTTTTGTTATCTAAGATAGTTAAATCGGGCTGGTTTTTAGCTACAATTGACACAAATCTATCCAGCTGATTAAAATATATAAGCTCCTTCTTCAGCTTATATTCAGAATTTTAAACATATACAGGATGTTACAAAACTTAACCGAAAGGAGGTTAAATGGGGCCTTAAAACGAGTACATTCACAATATTTAAGAACCGTAGTAACTCAAAACATCAAAAAAACTGATTTTTATGAATGAAAAACAGAAAAACTATTAAAGTAGACAACTAGTAGGTAAAATAGGTACGTAGGCCTTTCTGTTTAATCTGGTTACCTGACATGACAGCTGACTAGGGTTGTTGGCTTTGGTTAATAATTATATTTTTACGGGGTATTTTGTAACACGTTGTATATTGAAAATATTTATTATATTTACTTATTTCATCAACATATATTTTAGTACATGTTTGTAAATCATATGATTGTGCAATGATACAGTAATCTGGACCTTCTTAAAAATGTAGGTTATATAATATTGCGTTAGATTTTTTGCCGATGATGAGATGTCAAAGGACTTTATTAAGGGCCTTACATGCTAAATCTAGCCTCGTTATCAAAGCTTACCCAAAGAATACAACTATGAAGCGATATCACTATGCAAATTATTTATTTATGGTATTGAAGTTTAAATTCTACAGATTCCCAAAAATCTACTCCCACCGATATTAAAGCACTGCTGCCTAACAGCATGGTGTAGTTATTAATTATATATATATTTTTTAATATTAATTATTTATTTTCTAGTGTTGTATTAGACTAGTAAGGAATTTACTCTGCGGTAGAGAAAACTCTTAACCATTTATTTTATTACCAATTCCCTATAGCGATATAAGTATAGTTTAAGAATGTAGTTGCAGCAATATCACCACTATTTCTTAGATACATTTACTACTTAAATGCATTACGAAATACACATCGCTGTACAAACGTGGAACATCACGAAATCCGATGGCAGTGGCAAATAAGCCGGATATTATATTGTAAGTTTGGCTCGAGCACGATCTTCACATCCAATGTTTATTGTACCTATTATCACTGACTACGTCGGTTCAACGTCCCACCACTCCTCCTGACTGGGAATTTTGACAATTTTAGATTTTATATTCTTTCTACACGAATTAAATTGAGTAACCTTGCAACTGGTACTTACTTAAATAATTATTATTTATGAGTACAATTTTATGAAATAGAACTAACAACGTCAGATTTGTAACTGTAGATTATAAAAAAAAATCCAAAGATTTACACGGAGCAGATTAAGATATAAAGGCGAATAAATAGTAGGTATTTCAAAATTATAAATCATTAATTCAGTTTAGGCCCACGGAGGGCACTTATGAAGGTCAAATTTAAAGTTATACCGTTTCGAAAGTCAGCCTTCAACTGAGAAGAACCGGCAAGAACATTTTTATACAACTTTTATCTATTCTGACTTTTTTGTTCAATTATTATGTCAATTTTACATGTTTTTATATTTAACAATTAATGAATACTTAGTATAGGTTACATTCAAAAACAAAATAAAATAATAAGACTACAAAATAGTTAATAACAATAATTACTTACAACCTAAACAAGCAAATTGGATGTGCACTGTGCAGAGAGCAGCTATTTCCATACATTTTTATCTTGGGACAGTTATCACATAGATGACAATAATTAAACCAAGAAACAATTCGTGGCTGTCAAGCACGTGCGCGGTATTGTCCACGGTGGCACGATGGTAAAGGCAACCGGAGCGGGCATAACTGGTTCCAATTAAAAAGTGACAAGGAGCAAGGGCTGTTGAATCTAAACAATCAGAGGCGGGTGGAGTATTGGGCACTTGAATAAAATTTTATTTGGGACAAAAGATCATTTCTTCGTATGTAAAATGAGTATCTAAGCTTAGGCTTAAAGGTATTTACTTTCTGAATAAAAGGCTCTAAGAGCCTCTTTAATAGCAGCTCTGGCAATGCCATTTAAGTTTTAAGTATGGAGAATGGCAGTAAAATTAAATTCAAAGGAAAGTTTTGATTGATAATTCTAGACCTAGAATTCATTATAGGTATATCCTTCGAAATGTTTACAGTTGTCGGTCAAAATATTCCAAGGCTTCCCAGGAGGATATTTCTAGCGCATAATGGCCAATAGATTCCGGAGTATTTGCCTAAAGTAAAAAAAGGATTGCATTATCTTCATGAAATTTTGAAATCAAATTTCTATAGTGGTGTAGACGTAAGGGGAATTATCAAGTCTTGCCAATAACAAGAATAATCCTTTCTAACAGTATTATAAATATACTAAATAAATAAAAAATATATATAATATAATACATAATACAAGGGAATGACTTCCTTGACCGGAATAAAGCATGTTGTATATAAAAAGGCATAATAAATTTTGTGAATCATTAAGCACTTCATTGGTAGCCTTTAAGGCTATAGGATATAGTAGGTATATTATTATATTTTTATTTAAAAGCTTTTATTTATCTTACAATGTTTGTATGTCTAGTAAGTTGACCGTTCCAAAATTTGCTGACAATTTTTCAACCTCTTCTTGGTTGTTGGTATCCCATTGAGTTGAAATTTGGCATAGTTATGTAAAAGTTCGTGGATAATGCAATATTATAGTACTATTGAGCTGATCTGATAATGGAGCCAAGATTTAGGGAATGAAACTCCCTGATTGTTAATTGAGCACACTCATGTTTGGTCTCGTTTATTTTGCGGTCATGAGTACTTCCCATTACATATTATGATGACGAGGGTTTGAGAAACGGCAAATTTAAGTGACAAACTAACACTGATATCTTCAGCACACTAGCTGAATAAAATGAGAAATCGTAATATCAGTACCAGATTTCTGGACATGTGAACAACTAAAATGAATAAATATCAATGTCATGTCTATTTACCATTAGGTATAAAAAAAGTTAACGCTATTATGCTATGTTTCAAAAATAATTATAAACCTATTTCAAAGGCATGGAATATGGTACGCAGGTAGTTATTACGAACAAGCCAATCAGTAGGTAATATATATACTAATAGAAGGAATTTTAAGATGATGCAATAAATAAGTTCGTAAGTTTTAAAATTAACAATAAAAAATATGTTCATCAAAAGCTTCAGACATAATCCGTTACACAGGTTACTAACTACTTCAGTGCTTTAAGTGTTTTTTTCTTTAAGTAATTCAATCATTTGTAGTTATTTCTATTTGTTTACGTACCTAAAACTTACCTATGAAGCCTACATTCTGATGACGAGTTACCAAAAGAGGGGGCTATTTTGCCTAGATATACCCATATAACTTGATAATACCTATACAAAACTACCCGTAAAGCCGAAAGGATGTTAAATGGGGCCTTATAACGAGTCCATTCACAATATTTAAGAACTGTAGTAACACTGTATAACTTACCCTAAAAAATGTAAAAACTGATTTTTATGAATGAAAAATAGAAAAACTATAGAAGTAGACAATTATTAGGTAAAATAGGTACATAGGCCTTTTTGTTAAATAATCTGGTTGACCTGACATGAGAGCTTACTAGGGTTGTTGGCTTTGATAAATTAATTATATTTTTACGGGGTATTTTGTAACACGTTGTATACATACATATATATGAAAAATGTCACAAAAAATCACATTACACGGTATTTAAAAAAAAAAATTGATTATAATTTTTTTACCAATATAAATTGCAAAGCACAATAATTTGAAGTACCGCTCTGCCCCGCAGCTTTTGGAGCACTTCATCTTCTAAGATATAGCCTACTTGGACAACTGCGATACTTTCGTATAAATTGTGGATGAGGAATTCAATTTTGAATCAACTTTTTCATACTAAAATAATACCTTAAAAAACCAAAGGTTGTAAAAATTTTTTTTAATAAATAAAAATTATGAATATATTTTTATTACAAAGTTATCGTAAAAAGTAGATTTACGTTTTAATGAACATTATCTATGGCTAAGAAAAGATACTGTTGGGGATATATTTATTATATAATATAATAATTATAATTAATAATAGTACATTATATGAGTTACATCCTCATTACCACAAACTTGTAATTTTTATGAATTACCTACGGTGGAATTTCGACCCCTGGGCTCGGCTTATCTGTGAATCACCGACATTAATTAAGTACATATAAATAAATAAATAAATATCCTGGGACATTCTTTACACACGGGCATCTGATCCCAAAATAAGCAGAGCTTGTAATATGGAAACCAGATAGCTGATAAACTACATATAGTACTTTTTATTTTTCTTAATGCATACATTTGTAGATATTTTACACTTTATTTCTTTCTGACTCTATAATTTCTATCCATGCTTTTACTATTGTGCAGCCAGAGCTAGAACTATCTGCGTACCAGTTACTTAATGAGAAGGATTGGGTAAGTCCTGTATGGATGACAAGTTACCCCATACAGGAAGGAATGCACGAAGAAGATCTTGTTACGAAGCTGATGTAGAGGGGGCATATTATCTGGAATTCTACATATCATACAAACAATACGACGACGAATTGTTCTACAATCTTAGTGATAATTAGAATAGCCTCCCGCAATTTTATTATTCCCCTGGCTGATATAACGATACATCCTGTGCACCTAGTGGGACCTCTCACCGGGAGGTGGACAGTGAGCTATGTTTAGCAGTGTACATCCCTGATACCCGGGCTGATATGAGAGATATAAGACGAAAGAGGGGCAATGAAAAGGGATTTCAGTGGGCTAGAGAATGAAAAAGAAATGTTTATGTACATTTCTTTGTGATTTTGATATAACAAAAATATATATTTATTGTTGAAAGAAACATCTAAGCCCTTTGTAACTTAAGATCTCAAAAATTTGAAAAACAATACATAGGTACAAGTAACCAAAAATAAATAATAATAAAACTTTTAGTTATTTTAAGAGCAGTGAACCTACAGAGGAGGGTACCTGGTTACCCGTAAAAGAAAATAGGGTGACCGCTGCCCAAACTAATTACAGCACTCTGGTTATAAACTGAAATTTAGTCAATATTCTAGACTGAAGGGGTTAAAGCATTTGGAGTAAAAACGACAACTTAAGTCACCTACGATTAGCGGATGAAGCTTGTAAGAAAGTAGGCTGTGATATTAACCAGCCTAAAACTATGCTAATGACGCCAGGAAGTCCAAGATGGACGGACATCTGGAGTACATTTGCTAGCAAATAGGATTCAACCGACCCTGAAGTGAACTTTAGATTACAACTAACGTGGAACGAATACTGGAGTTTAAGAGAGCAACTTACCTATCGACATCAAAACTAATGTCTCAAATTGTTGCCTACTAAGGCAGACCTAATGTACAGATATCAAACTTTTATTCGCAATATAAAAAATAGGATAGTGATATGGTAGAATAGAGCATAGCATGCTGAATACGAAGAAAAATACAGAAAAACGACGCAAAAAAGTCAGGCAATTCACCAAAACCACTGATATATCAGTAAGCCTTAACAACAAAATGGAAATTGGCTTGACATAAAAAAAAACAGCTTTTTCCAAATTCTTCTGATTCTAAATCGTATTTTATAATTATGACTGACCTGTGCCCTTAGAAAAAAATGGCTTTAGACATAGCTCTTAGAATCAGCTTGCTGAAGTGGCATGGGCAGGCCACATCAATCGAAGAACCGAAAAACGATGGGGAAGAAAGGTACTCGAGTGGCGACCACGTACAGGAACACACCAAGTGGGATGACCTCCCACCAGGTGGACCGACGACCTGGTCAGAGTCGCTGAAAGCCGCTGGATGCAAGCGGCTCAAGACCGTTTGAGGTGGAAATCCATGAGGGAGGCTTATGTTCAGCAGTGGACATCCCTGGGCTGATATGATGATGAGCTGTCCCCCGCGGTTTTACCCTCGTTACCGAGGGATGTAACGTTTTCCCGGAATGCAAAGTATCTTATTTGTTATAGAAGGACATGCTCTATCTATGTGGTGATGTTCATTCAAAACCGTTTAGTAGTTTTTGCGTGAACGAGTACCAAACATACATACATCCATACTCACAAGGTTTAGCATTTATAATACTAGTAGGAAGAAGAATAGGACTATCAACCAGTATTATACAGGTTCCCAAGGAATTAATACTTCAATGTGTGTTTTAATCAAGAACATATTCTATCTTTGTGATTGACTCAAAATTATCTAAATATCCAAACATCTCCAAACGTCTTAAGTACAACATTTATGAAATGAGTGTGATTGTTTCAGCAGGATGGCCGCGTCGCACATCCTGAGCGCGGTGGAGCCAACGGTGGGCGGCGGCGTTGGGACACGAGGTGGCCGCGAGAGGGAAGTCAACGTAGCGCTCGATGACAGGGAATTGTGGGTCCGCTTCCAAACTCTCACGAATGAAATGATTGTTACCAAAAACGGCCGGTGAGTACTGTTTAGTGCAAACTTTAATGTCATAAAATAAGTTGAATTAAAAATGTTTTTGTCTCGGACTCTGAGTAACTATCGGTAAACCCTTTTCGGAGGACCATGTGTGGGTAATAAAAATATCTTTTAATGATATAGAAAATAAGATAAAAATATTCTACACCATATGTACATATAGCTTGCTTGTTTTGTTGTGAGTTCAGTTCGTATAAGTATGAATAAAATAAAACGAGGCAATCTTGTAAAGTAAGTACCTAGCTTAAGATGATCGTTAATGAGGCCTTTGTTGTCCCAAGCTAAAATATTATTATCTATGAATATGCAGTCAACATTGAAGTAAATGAGAGGAATAAAATGGAACAATACCTACGCCTTGCAATATTGTAAGCTATATGCGGCGTCCACAGATTACTTATTTCTGTGGTCGCATCACCACCTCTTGAGTAGTCATAAATGTTTTGCTAATATACGATGCCCTCATCAAGTCGCTTTGTATTAAATAAACCTTCAGTTAAAACAAAATTCAATGGTGTATTTGACCTATGAATTTTCTAAGCCAGGTGCATATTTTGTAGTCTTTACTTACTATTATTAGACTTTAGTTAATCATTTTGTAGTCACTAACGAGACACTATTATCTACTATGGTCCACCAGATAATTTTAGTGTAGATAGAGTGGGACATTGTTTTTTATTTATTTTCACAATTAGAACGGTTTTCACCAATTACACAACATTATAATTAGTGTTTTTGCACTAATTATACATATCTACTAAAAAGGATAACAATAAATGAGATCAATAAATTTACAAAAACTAATCCTGTCACTCAAGCGTCTCACAATACCTCATGCATTCCACAACTATCGTCTGCCATCCGTCCGCAAACAGATAGCTCTGATAAATACATTTATTTACTACACTGTTACTTAAGTAAGAAAATATTATGTTTCTAAAAAAATTAGGTTAGGTTACATATATATAACTATATTGGTTATAAAGTTTCTAGTTAGTCATCTTCTACATTTAGTATTATTACGTAAACATTTCTAGTTTCTTAGTTACATATTAAAATTGGGCGTTCTTTTTTTTATTTACTTATTTACGTCTGGTGTGTCCTTAAATGTTCTTTTCATCATTGCTAGAATTAAATTACTATAAAGCAAGTAACATAACGGTGATGCTTTTGGAGTTTTCATGATTTTTTCGTCAGTAAACCACATGGGCTAATTTCCAGAATAAAATGTTGTTATTTCAAATACAGTGCCATTTTAGCATTCCACACTAAAATCTTAACAAAAGCTTTATCAAATAATATTATTGCCCATTTTTTACGTTTTCACGAGTAAGGCTAAACAAACTCTTAACAGTTGAGGATGTGATTAATGAGTACATACTTGCACACTAAGTTGGACATATTCGCTAGTGCTAACCGCTCGCTGACCGGCGGCTAGTTTTCAACTATTAACACGGTAGGCCTTACTCATTAACGCAGGGCGGCTAAATGATACCGCCCGATGTTCGATGAGCCATGACGAAGCCCTTACCCTTGAGACAACGATGCGATGACGCTGTTGTAAATATGTCACGGTGCTACATTTGTTTCTACACATTGTATTTTGTATTTACATCTATGGTCTATTAGTTTCTACCAGCTTTTCACTCGCATTACCAGAATAAATGAATCTTTTCATGAGCTATAGTAGGTAACAATGTACAAACCTACCAAATTGAATCACCCGTTTAGTCATGAAAAGGTAATAAACAGATGGAGAGATAGTGTTACTTTCGGATTTATAATAGTAGTATGCAATAACGTATATTGATTTATCTGATTGCTTGCATCTATTTTGTTTAGTCAGTCAATTTACGATAAATTCTATTTCGAAAGATATATTCGATATTCAAAGAGAGAAAACTCCTTTAAGAAGTACCTAGTAGAGCTATTAGTGCAGAGTTCGTCAGGGTGGTATGGGAGTCCGCCGATTACAAGCACATGACACATCACGTCTCAGGGTCGACAATGGATTGGCAATGTCTCTGGCGTTCCAACTGTCCGTAGTCGGCGGTGACCACTTAGGTGCTCCAACTGCCTGTTTTTCGAATTACTTAACATAATTTTTTTTTATTCTTGAGTAATATTATAAAAGTAATAAGTAAGCCTGACTGTCTGTTCATATGGCTAAATTAACTTCCTAACTGATTTTGATGCTGCTCGGACCACCCAAGGATCGAAGGTAAACCCGTGGGGTTCAAAACTAATGCAAACAAATTGCAACAAAACTATGCACTATAGTTTTGGCTCACATAAATTATTTTAAAATAATTAGCTTAGTTAACTAATTATTTTCTGTTTCAGGCGAATGTTTCCTGTAGTAAAAGTAACAGCCAGTGGATTAGATCCAACGGCCATGTATACAGTCCTTCTCGAATTTGTACAAGTCGATTCGCATCGCTGGAAATACGTCAACGGTGAATGGGTATGTCATAAGATTATTTTTTACATTTTATATGACGTGTACTGAAATGTTAGTAATCTGTTTTATTATTAAAAGGTTCCTGGAGGTAAAGCTGAAGTTCCACCTTCAAATGCAATCTACATTCACCCAGAAAGTCCAAATTTCGGAGCGCATTGGATGAAAGAACCAATATCATTTGCTAAAGTGAAACTAACAAACAAAACTAATGGAAATGGCCAAGTATGATATTTTAGATTATTACCAAATTAAGATTAAGCATTTATTCATTATGAGTCATTTGAAACGGACAATAAGTCACACATTTACATAAATAAATATTCAGAAAGGCATTCACTTTATATTCCGAAGTGAGCATAATTAGTTCATTGAATTATCAGAATATTACCCGATGAATAAGTAGCAGAATAGTCTCGATGGCAAGGTGTTACAGTGCTACGGTTTCGATGCTACCGCTACTTCATGGAAGCTGGTTCTCACGTTTGAATGTGGTGCGAATGAATATGAAAGCAAACATCTGATACATCCAGATCCATATGTTGACGTCTCGGTGTGAAATCTGTAGCTTACCAACTGTTTAGCGGGAGCCCGTACGCACTATCATTTGTAATAATTATTGTCTCTGCGCTATGTTTACATTACACATATTTTATAAGTTAGATGGTCCTGATCAGTGCAAATAATAATGTTCTTTTACTTGTAATTTTAAAATATTAGGCATTTTTTGAGTATTAATAAATAATAATATTGAATAAATCCTTCTTTACACACGGCGTCACGGCCATCTGATTCCAAACTAAGCAGAATTTAGAGTACGTTTGTTATAAAAAGGCCAGTTATTACATTTTCGAAATATCCGATATATAAAGTTTGAGTTCATTGGTTGCAAATAGAATCTTTCGTGGTAAAATGTTTTGAAATACAAAACATTTTTATTACTATTTAGGACGAGGTACCTAGCCCTAAGCACTGTGTTTGCTCTGACACGCACTTGGCTTAATTTAAATTCTCAGTCGTATTAAAAACAAAAGCTTAGATTATGACACATCATTTAAAATGTTATAATTTACCCAACCAATAATAGAAAGGTATGTAAATATATGAATAGGGATACCAATGGAATATGGACGTAAAATAACACTGTCACAAAATCAAATTGATCGACATTACAAAAAATCGTTTCTTAACAAAAATAATAAATCAATTATCAGAAATACAAAATGCGATTATTTTCACCAGCCTAACCACTGAATTGTACCTACCTACCTAATACCTTATGATCTTTATGTTGGTTCATTACAACTAAAACGCTGGTTAGTAATGGCATGGTATTAGTAATATTAGTTGCCAGTAATATTAATTGAAATTAAAATAAAATGAAAATACCAAACATTTAATAACCTTTTTAAATATAGAAATATTTTTACAGATTATGTTGAACTCCTTACACAAGTATGAACCACGAGTACATCTCGTGAAAGTGGGTACGGATCTACGTCGCATCATGACATACCCGTTTCCGGAGACTCAGTTCATAGCCGTCACAGCATACCAAAATGAAGAAGTAACATCACTGAAGATTAAATACAACCCATTCGCGAAAGCTTTCCTAGATGCGAAAGAAAGACCGGAGGGATACTACCAGAGAGATTTCGTCGGGACCCACTACCCTCAACAAAGTTCTTCACCTCATCAATATCCTCAATGTAAGCTATATACCTACGTACCATAGCTTTGATACGATCATTAAACTATCTAGCTAGCGCAGTATCCTGGGTTGGATCAAGTCATACATTATTAAGAATATTTGTTTGTTTCATAGTCGGCGGATGGTTTGTAGCATCACAATCACTGTATGGAAGCAGTAACGCAGCGTCTCGAAGGCCCGCACCCTATCCACCCAGACCACCTTCGCGACCGCGCACTTTATCTCCTCCTTGTAAGTACATATTAAATGCTCTATATGCTACTACGTAGGTAACGTAATAAGTAGGTGTATCTATTACGGATTTTCTACTAAAAAAGCTCACGAGGCTTCCTTCCGTGTAGACTGACGAAAATATGTTGTAAAACATTTGTGTTAATATAAAATTTTATAAATAAATCTTCAACTTTATATTAATACAATTACGACCTAGCAGTTTCAGCATAAGTGTGGATACCAGCAAGGCGACTGCGTGATGCTTTAAGAATCGAAGCTAGAGAGGATATAATTAGATAAAAAAAAAATTGCAATGATGTTAGAAACAGCCTTAATTCATGTAATAAGAGCCGTACAATGTTCCATGGTTGTTCGCTTATTGACAATTGTTCTTCTGTTTACCTACATTGTTTAAAAATAAATTGTATAACATTTAGTTTTACCTAACATAATTATAATTCAACATCTTTGTTTATAATTTTCGCCGTTCCGTTCGATCCGATATCGACTGAAATTTTAACTTGTATTTCACATTATAAGTGAATTCTGTTTTTGAGAAACCATAATCACCTGTCTAACGACCGCCTCAACAGTCTCACAGCATAATATACAAATTTGTTTGCATAGGATTGATTTTATAACATTTCTACTATCGAGGGTAAGGAGGTTAAGGAGCATCTCGGTGCGGCTGCTGAGCCCTCCAATCCCTTGAATATAAAAGGCGAAATAAAAAAATATGTTATCTCACTTGTCCGCGTAAGGGTGTAAGAGCAATCAAAGGCTAACGTCGTAAAGATCTTCGTCCCTTCATAAAAAAAAAAAGTTTATCTCACACATAAATTTTGCCAGTACTAGAAAACTATTTAGCGAAACATCTAAAATGCATAATGAATTAAAGCGTTCGAATATAGAACTCAGATGAAACCCTCTACCAAGAAGATAATAATAATACTAGCAGACCCCGGCGGTTTCAGCATCAACTATCTATGGAAAAAATCCGTTGCTAAATAAAAAAAAAATCTTAATTTCTAAATTTTTTCCACAGCATCCTATAACAATTCGGAACGAACAACCGTAGCCCCAAATGGCAGTGGTAGCTACACGTGGGCAAGCAGCAGTGGATATTGGAGTTCGACTCAAGGGAGTAGTTCACCGCAACCGAACAGTTCACCTGCTCCGTACCGCACGCCACCACACGCGTATCCCGCACCCTTGGAGTACGCGCCTCCGCCGCCCTCGAGCACCGCCGCGCCCTCTTCTGCGCCAGCGCCGCTCTACCCGCTACAATACGAAACTCCTGCACAACATCACTCCCCGTACTACCAACATGCGTACGCGCCATATGCTCACCACGCGATAGAAGATATTTCTTATTGGCCTAATAGGTACGAAACAATCAAATTGTTATTAACACTTGACGGGCCTGATGGCTTTGTGGTTAGAGAGCATGCCACAGGTCGTGGGTTCGATTCCCTCCCAGGACAAGCATTTGTGTACATGAATTAGTATGTTTGTTCTGTCTCTGGGTGTACATATTTTCTATTATATATTTAAAAAGTAATATGTGTTGTATATCAGTTATCTTATAGCCATAAAATATGTGTACAAGCAGTACAAGGAAAAGATAATCATGTGTTGAGACATTAGCAATTCCAGGTTACAGTTAATCTATACAAAGAAACATTTAATATTAACTTACCCGCCATTGGAATCGAACCCAGGTCCTCCATGCTTCTAGACAAAGTTTATACCACTCGACCACACTCATGATCTGTAATTGGGACATAAAATAACTACGGTAAAAATTTGAAGTACTCTGTATATGCATTTTATTTGTAATGAAATGTATGTTCCAATGACCACTGCAATTTTAAATTAAAAAATAAAAGTTATCTGCATCATCAAATATAAAAAACTTATAACATCTAATATTATTTAAACTATTTTTACTGTTGAAATAAAGCTTTATTTTCTTAGTTCATTTTCATACACATTTATCGTTTCAGTTTAAACAGCTACGGTTACCAGCCATCAGAGTATGTGGGTACGGGCGAAGTAGCTTACGGAACGGAAGGCCTATCATTCGGACCCACTGGACCTTCATTGGAAGCGGCAACGGCTGGTGGCGATGACCGAGGTACACCATCAGGCGAGCATCCATCTCAAGAGAGGGAATATAAATTCAGTGCAGAAGAAGACCGCCAATCTCCGTGTGAAGAACCTGCGCTTCCAACGCGCTCTCCGCCGCCACCGCCGGCTCAGTGACGAACTAGTTCAACATGTAGTCTTTAAAATGGTCATGACATGGACTCGATAAAAAAACAAATATTTTAAAATAACAATTATTTGTCGAGAATTTCTTTCTCGAGACACATTTGTTAAGACCTTTTAGAAACCTTTTAGGTACATTACTGTTATGAACCATATCTGACAGTGGCTTATTATATCGAAAAATGTTGACTCAATGGTAGTGGTTCAGAGCGGTGACAATGGTCCTATATATTATGAATCCTACAACGAATTCACTCTCTTCGTTGAAAGAACATTGTGAGGAAACTATAGCATTGTGCAACCTTCAAGGTCAAAATCCCCAAACACCTATCGATGTTCTAAAATCCTTCACATGGTATACCACTGAATGTTATCTATAGGTAGCGGTGACTATTTGCCATCAGGTGAACCGTCATGCCAGCTTCTTGCATTAAAAAAAAACCTTATAATGGTGCTACCAATGGGATATATGGACCGGTCATAAAACTATAAATTTAGTGCCTTGACTCTTGATGTAGGAGAGCTTTCACAAAATTATGAAATTATTTTATTTACAAGCTAAAATACCAACTCGGTTACTTACCGAAAAATATTCATCCATTTTTTATTTCACACACACGAGACCTTAATTTCCCGTAGTTACCTACTCAGTTATTAGATTTTGAGATTGGATACTATGAACCACGATACCACAAAAACGACCATTAACATTTTGTGGTAATGAAGGTTTATCATCCTATTAAATCTTGACAAAATGTGGTATTTCAGTCGATACAATTTAGAGAAGAATGGGCCCTCAAAATCTCTAGTAGTGCCCTATCAACCTATGTAACAACCTTTAATTATATTATTATATTTATATAAGAATTTAAAGTAAATTGCAAATGGCAGGTAAGTACTTAAATATAAGGACTACATAATAAGAATCATTCATATACAGCTTAGCTAGGCTAAATGGTACCTTCACTTTAGTATTTCTAAAAAGGTAGTTTGAGAACGACGTTAATGATGAGCATTTTGGATTTTACACTGCAAAGTTTCGGGTCCTATCCCGGCACTTATCCCTATCGAGAAATCCCTACTGGTAGGGATAAGTTCACGTTTTTAAAAAAAGTGTTTGTAAAATCGGAAAACAAATCACAGAGTGGTACACTTATCCCTACCGAACTAGCCCTATTGGTAGGGAAAAAAAAAGAAAAATACTATTTTAGTATTTTTTAACAGATACATATAAGGTTTATTATTTTACTATTTTATCAATAAAATCTTTCTTTTTTGGTACTAATAAATTAATTGAAAGAATATACAATATGTCTCATGTGCATGTAAACGTGCACTTATCCCTACCATTAGGAATAACTCTGTAGGGATAAGTGTACCACTCGTTAATGGGGAATGTACCTATCCCTACCGGTAGATATAAATCTACAAAACCGTGCACTTATCCCTACCAGTAGGGATAGCTTGGTAGAGGTAAGTGTACCACCCGCAAGATTTGGTTACGAAAATATTGTATTCATACTCTATGTCACTATTGCCCAATTATTACATTGTCTTAAGAAGCGACTAAAGAGTAGTTAACAGATGACCACGTTCAGTTTTCACCTTGGACCAAGTGGTCTTAATAAGCATTCCCAAAGAAAAGGCGTCGTCAAGCAAACGAACCTTAAATTTATTGGAAACAGGACAGGATGCTGATTATGATTAACAAATGCCTATATTGTATAAAAATAAGTTTATTGTTATTATGTGTAGAAAATGGCTTAGGATAATAAATTATTGTATAAAAGTGTGATATAATGTCAGATGGGTAAGTGAATTATACTTAACGGTTCATTTTATGGGAAGAGGCGAAGAACTGTAATAGGTCCCGTATTTTTTAACCTGTAACCTCCACAAATTTAAACAAACTTGGCCTTTTTGATGTATTATGAACGTGGTAATCTCTATTCATATAATGTATAAAATTAAAAAGAATTTTGTGTACGTGGTCACGGGCTACACAGTAGAATTTTTCTGCAAATTATCTTTTGTTAAAAATGGTACAGTTCTACTTATATGAAAATGTGTGTGAATTGAGATTAAATAAGGATGTTAAAAATATTTAGAACATTTACTTGACTTACATAAATCTACGGCATCTTAAAAACTCGATTCAAAAACCTATTTAACCTGTGTCTTTGTTGTCTTATAATAGATCCTTAGCGTTGTTTCCTAACATGAGTCCTCAGCCCTCACAGAATTTCCCGAGAAACAGTTAAATTAACGTTTATTTTTTAAAACACGGTATTTATTTTGAAAACTAAAGAAAGAGCAAAATTTTTCCTAAGACCGTTTTCTGAATTCATCACCAAAACCACAGACCAGATTGTTTCTTTCGTGATCAGACCAGATCGATGGTACCATAACTTTGCATTGTGCAAAATTATATGTGATTAGTTTCTAAGTATCATCAAAATCGGCTCATATTTTTAAGTTTGGCCGGACGTGTGTTTAATTGCGACGCAATACTCGTTTCTGTAGCTTTTCAGATTTTCTGCGGCCCGTAGCATAATCTATTGATCTTCCGCTTTTAGCAACTGCTACTCTTGCGTGGTTAGTCCGACACTGTTGACTACCGTAGAGTTATGGTTTCAGTGCCATAAGCACGAACATCTAGGTATCGTAGTAATATCATCATCCTATCGAGGGCGCCTAAAACCAATGCAACGTCTAATTCAACATCACGCAATGTTGCGGTATGCGCGGTGTTAAATTTTGTATACAAACAAACCAGCTTTTTGGCGCACTCGATACGACGACGCTACGCTTGTGATAAATATTCGCCTCACCTTCAATTTGGTTACCCCATCCACTTGACCTTGAAATTTTAAACAGCAAAAGATACTAGAAACTTAGGTTCGATTCCCACCCAGGACAAACATTTGTGTGCATGAACATGTCTGTTTGTTCTGTGTCTGGGTATAAATATCTATATATGTATGTATTTAGAAAAATAAAAAGTAGTATATGTAGTATACCAGTTATCTGGTTTCCATACTACAAGCTCTGCTTAGTTTGGGATCAGATGGCCGTGTGTAAAAGAATATCCCAGGATATTTATTTATTATTTATCTTGAATGGCAATCCACAGGTCGTAAGTTTGGTTACCACACAGGAAGTACATGCGTTGGGTGCAATAGGGAACGTGTCTGTGCTGGGTGCACAGTATTCATAGCTGTGTATAATAAATTCTGGTTTCCATAGTACAACCTCTTCTCAGTTTGTGTGAAGTATTCCCAGGCTTTATTATTATTAGTAGGCTTATTTATTACTAATTGTGACGTATGCATATCCCTACTTATATATACCTAGTAGAACATATAATAAGGTTACAGGAAATGCCATACCTCTTCTTGAAGTTATAATAAATGTAAAATGGCCGTTTGTTGTATTTAATTACCGCATAATTCTACGGGGGAGCGTTACATAAGTATTTATTAAAGTTAGGCCACAGACGTACCTAATTTTGAATATGTGTGTACTTTTAAGTATCGTACCTACTTACTGTCGCAAATCCTGTTTTGTACCTTCAGATACTAAATGTTACAAACCTACCTTTTAATATAGTTGCTGTATGAGAATTTAAGTAGGTAATTACTCCTTAATGCCTACATTTAGGCTTTGACAATAAATCAGGTTTCTGTTTTTAATTAGTGTCATTATATATCTACATAGCCATAAAATGCAAAAAAAAAACAACCTACGTGAAAATTTCAAATATTTCATGTTTGATTATTTTTACACAGATTACCTATGAAATAAAAAAGTCGTTTACTACCTAATTATTTGACCAAGAAAATAGCTCTGGCAACTGTCACACATCAAGCATATATCTATCATTGTAAGGTCAATCAGTAGTAACCTGAATAAATAAACCAGACTAGGCTATTGGTTACTTTATTATGAATGCGATTCAGATGATTCAATTCACCTTACTTTGGGTTTGGAATTATAGTTTACATAGTAGCTAACTCCGCAGACGATGTTTCGGTAGGTGGCGCTATGAGCTAATAGTAACTTTACTACAGCGCCATATAACGGATCCTAAATCTAAAACGTGGTGGGAAAATAAAATAAAACAGTTTTTTTCAGAACTCGACAACAGCGCCACATACCGGGTCCAGCATGGTATAGCCTGGAAACATGCAACTGATACCATAAGTATTCGACAAAAAAGAAATTCCTAGTATTGGAACACAGCTCCAGGGTTCAATTGCTTGGGTCAAAAATTTCATTGAAATTGGTTCAACTATTTAGGAGAAGTTAGTCGGCCTCCCAGTCCTTCAGCGTTTTAGCTATATTATTTAAAAAAGCGTATGTGTACTTACGTTCGAAGTTTTGAAGTAAAACTTCTAAACGGATAATTGGCTTTGAGATTCTGATCCACAACTTTTTGCGTGACGAAAAATAAACAACCAAATGATGACAACAATCTATGCTATTCAAAAGTGATTGATGAATAATTAAAATGTTTCCCTGTAATTCAAAACTTTCACTTCTATTGTGTCTTTAAGACACAGCCTTTTTTTTTCCTAACAAACATAATATGAAATTGCGGCTCCTGCATTTGCCGCCTGGAGGAGATGCTCCGGTTTGCCTTGCCCTCCCTAGGGCTGGCCAGAACAACACAACTTACTCTCCAAGTGTCTCCAACTCTCTGGAGTTTGGACGAGCAAGGTAAAGAATTGTCATTTCCTAATTTTCATTGAACAATTTCATTATATTTAAAATAATAAGAAAATATTGATTACAATAATGAAACTGTATTCGTTTTTACTATTTCACCTCCTATTTCTTATAACTTTTTAATAATCATAAATTCCTATACTATGAGTAGGTATCTAGAATGTTTCACATTTGTCGTGAAGGCCATTTCTTTTTAAAATTAGTAAGATGAACTTTCATTTCAAATTATGAAGTAAAGGAGGACCATCTTGCATGGGGGATTAGTCGAAAAAGTGTCCACTTGTAAACAGTAAATTAGTTTTCGAATTCTCACCAAATAGCGCTAGTGTAGCAAGTGGAAATGATATGAACAGAGTGAAGTGTGCTGGGTTGGTTTCCGATAATTCTTTAATACTATTTTCTATTTACAATTAATTGGGGTACTTAAAAACTCTGTATAATTTTATTTCATACTCATGTTTGTCTATATATTATAATAATTTAAAAAAATGCGCTGTAACAAAACGGCACGTAAAAACGATTGCAGCTGTGGCGACGCGTGCAGCCGTGGCGACGCGTCGCTGACTGATTAAAAGTATTGAGTTGTCAAAATTTGAATATATTTTTTTAATTTTGAATTTTTGAGTTTAATAAATAATAATAATAAATAATAAATATCCTGGGACATTCTTTTACACACGGCCATCTGATCCCAAACTAAGCAGAGCTTGTACTATGGAAACCAGATAACTGATATACTACATATACTACTTTTTTTTCTAAATACATACTTATATAGATATTTACACCCAGACACAGAACAAACAGACATGTTCATGCACACAAATGTTTGTCCTGGGTGGGAATCGAACCCGCGACCTTTGGTTTGGCAGTCAGAGCGTTAACCACCTAGCCAACTGGCCTCTTAATGAAAATAAATGTTTAAAACAGTTATTATTTTTCAGGAAAAAAATCGTAATATTTTATTTTTACATTATGCCATATTCAGTTCTATGGAGGAGCGACGTATGAGACTCCTTTTAAATGGGAAGATCTTCAGCCAAGCTGCCGCAGATCATGCCTTGGGACCGCGGTCCAACTGTTGATGTTGGATGATTGTATATATGTCGAATCCTGAGAGAATCTCGATATCGCGATGTAGGCTTCTCGCGTGTTGCGTGATGCGGGCGGTGAAGGATTGTATGAGTGTTTGGTGATACCACCAGGAATAAAAGATTAGCTCTTAATAAAAGTGGTATACACCATTTATTTTGGATCACACGAGTCTGTAAGGCGTGGTCGGTTGGAATTAGAAAAACCCTGATCTTTTATATATTTAATATACTTTCACCGTTCCGTCATGAGTGACATCTCTACTAGATACGGTGGCAGTCTTACCAACCAGTGTTATAAAAAGGTGCGACCATGGAGGCGCCACACCACCCCCCTACGGAGAAAAGAAACCGGGGGAAAAATTAAAGGTTAAAAACATTCAGATTTAAAAATACAATGGCATAATACCAAAAAATAGAAAGAAAAATAAAACACATTCTAGTCTAAATTCTTAAATCTAACTCGTCTGCCGGACCGAGTTGTGTAACTTTTATCAGCAGGAGCGGATGGCTGAGGCTGAGACTTACGGTAGGCAGAAGTTTGAGGTGAAATGGGCTGAGGTTTAATAGCCGAAGGCAGAGCTGGTGAAACAATAGAAGCAGGCGTTTAATATACAGAATGCTCAACAAAAGCAGGTTTTACTCTGTCGACGCTCACTGCAACTCTCTTGCCCCTGATATTGAGGGTTAACGTTTTCCCGTCATCAGCACGTTCTAAAATGGTGAATGGACCCGAATACGGAGGCTGCAATGAGCGCCGAACGGAGTCGTCACGCAGAAAGACATGAGTGGCTGTTGCAAGGTCCTTAAATATGAATGAGGCTGGCTGACTATGTCGCGAGGCAGGAACAGGTCGTATTTTCGACATTTTGTCCCTGAGTTGGACAACAAGGTCAGCAGGGTCCTCAACTCTATTTGAAGGAGGAGAAGCTACTAAGAATTCACCAGGGAGCCTTAAGGGTTCCCCGTACACCATTTCTGCTGCGGTTGCCTTCAAGTCTTCCTTGAAAGCAGAACGCATGCCAAGAAGCACTAGGGGGAGTGCTCGAACCCAAGAGTCACCGTGACACATAAGGGCGGCTTTGAGCTGACGATGGACACGCTCAATCATGCCATTAGCACACGGATGGTATGAAGTCGTCCTTATGCGCTTGGTGGCGAACTGCTTTAGGATTCTGCGAAATAAATCAGACTCAAATTGGGTGCCTTGGTCAGTTGTTATGATAGAAGGCACTCCAAAACGAGCTATCCACTCCCTAGTAAAAGTGTCAGCGACTTCGTCGGCAGTTATCGACCGCATAGGCCAAACTTCAGGCCACCTGGTCGTCCTGTCTATAGCCGTGAGGCAATAACGAAACTCGTTATAGACAGGAAGAGGTCCGACGATGTCGATGTGGATGTGTATGAATCGACCAGAAGGTTGGTCGAAGTTGCCAAGGGGAGCAGAATTGTGCCTAGTAACCTTGCTTCGCTGACAATCTTCACAAGATTGCGTCCAAATTTTGCAGTCCTTCTTAATGGAAGGCCAAATATATCGGTCTGAAACAAGACGCGAGGTAGCTCGTACACCAGGGTGGCTCAAACAATGCAGTTTGTTAAACACCCCTCGGCGGAAGGAGCTGGTTAGGAAGGGACGCGGCTTTCCTGTAGAAACGTCACAATAGATGAAAGTAGTAGTGCCCGGAATAATGACCTTGGTCAGCTCAAGGCTACTGCCATTCCTTAGCAAGTCCGCTAGCTCCTCATCATCGCCTTGTGCTTCTGCGAGCGCTTCACAGTTTTGTTCCAACGCAATAGCCTCAATTCGTGACATAGTATCAGCGACGACATTGCCTTCACCTTTTATATACTTTATGTCAGTCGTGAATTGGCTGATAAAAGAAAGTTGGTTCAGTTGCGCTGGGGGAAGCTTTTCGCGGCGCTGTATAAAAGCATACAGTAATGGCTTGTGGTCAGTGTAAATGGTGGCATGCTGAACTTCAAGAATGTGGCGGAAATGTTGTACACTATCGTACACCGCGAGAAGTTCTCGATAATAAGCTGGCCACCCTGACTGCTGAGGAGTTAGCTTTCTGCTGAAAAACGCCAGCGGAAACCATTCGCCATTGATCTGTTGTTCTAAGGAAGAACCGACGTGGATGCTAGAGGCATCAGTAAAAAGTCCTAACGGTGCGTTACTAATAGGATGCTGAAGTATTGTAGCATCTGATAGGCTCCGCTTACATGCGTCAAATTGCTGTAACAGTTCGGGTGTCCATGGAAATGGTTTAGGACCCTTACTGTTGGTAGCGACCAAGGCATCAATAAGTGGTGCCTGGAATTGAGCGGCATGCGGCACGAATCGGCGGTAGTAATTGAGCATACCGAGAAAACGGCGCATACCTTGTACGGTTTTAGGAGGGGGAAAATCTAGGAGGACTTGGATTCGCTCCTGTGGTGGTTTGGTGCCTTTGGCATCAATGTGGTAACCCAAAAAGACAACCTCACTAGCCCCGAGGATGCACTTGGAAGGGTTTAACACAACACCATATTCCTGCAAACGTTTAAAAAGGATTCGCAGATGTTCCTTATGTTGAGCCTGGTCTACTGAGAAGACCAGAATATCGTCAACATAAGGAAAACAGAAATCAAGACCCCGTGTGACCTCATCGATAAAGCGCTGGAAGGTTTGACCAGCATTTCGCAATCCGAAGGTCATGAAAGGAAATTCGAAGAGGCCAAACGGAGTAACAATAGCTGTCTTGGCGATGTCCTCTTCAAAAACGGGGATCTGATGGTACGCCTTCACCAAGTCAAGCGTACTGAACACGGTAGCGCCAGTGAGGTTGTGTGAAAAATCGTTGATGTACCGAACAGGATAGCGATCCGGCACCGTCCTGGCGTTCAAGGCGCGGTAGTCGCTGCAAGGGCGCCAGGTATTGTCTTTTTTCGGCGTCATATGCAAAGGCGAAGACCATGCGCTCTTAGAAGGCCTTGCAGTACCACACCGGATCATGTCCTCAAATTCCTTCTTTGCAGCACTTAATTTCTGCGAAGCGAGGCGACGAGGGCGACAACACACTGGAGGACCATCCACAGTCTTTATGTGGTGGACGGTATTGTGTTTAATGGTCCTTGTAAGACCAGGTGGCTTTGTGATCTCTGGAAATTCACCAAGAATATCCGTATAGGGTGAATCGCTGGAGATGACCTTGACACTTTGATGGTCAAAACTGACTGCCGAGGCATGGCAGGACATTCCGGTAATGCCATCCACCAACCTCATACGATGGCAGTCAGGTAAAAGATTGTAAAAACCCAGGAAATCCGCCCCAATGATCGCCTTCTTGACGTCGGCAACCACAAATGACCAAATGAAATCTCGACGAAGTCCGAGTTCGAGGGTTAGGTTGATGGTACCGACGGTCCTTATCTTAGTACCATTAGCTGCACTGAGGTCATAGTCAGTAGATTGCCTACGACTTGAGAGCCAGTGATAAGGAAAACAGCATAAATCTGATCTGGTATCGACGAGGAACTGGCGCTTTGTAGCCTTATCGGTAACAAAAAGACGGCGGCTCTTTAATTGGCAATCAGCTGCCGCTGATACTAATTGCCGGTTATGTTTTCCGGTACCCAGTCGCAAGGCTTGATGCATTTGCTTGCTTTGGTACCAAACTTGGTATGATACCAGCAGCGCTTGGACTCAGATGATGCAGGCGTTCTGCTGCGAGCGCGTGAACCCGAAGAACGGCTTCGAGAGCAACTTCTTAGCCGTGCGGTCGTCTGCAGAGCGGCTACCTGATCGGTCAGGTACTCAATTTTTTTGGTAAGCTCTGCAAGCACCGGTAAAGGAGCGCTTGATGCAGCGTACACGTTTGCAGGGGCGGGCGAAAGCTCCATAATTTTATCGGCCAATTCAGCCACCTTGTCCAGGCCGAGGTCTGCTTGTGCAGCCAGGATAGCCTGCACCTGCGCAGGTAGTTGCCGTAACCATAGCTGCCGTAGGATGTTCTCGTCAGTGAGAGTGGTTCCAGCGAGGGAGCGTAGATGCCGCAGAAACTGGGACGGTTTCCGGTCCCCAAGTTCCTCGTCACTGATGAGTTGCCTCACCCGTTGCTCCTCAGATGTAGAGAGGCGTCGTGTTAGCTCTTCCTTGAGCTTGATATACCTCCCTTCTTTAGGGGGTCGAGTAATTATGTCTTCAATCTCCCCGGCTAAACGCTGGTCTAATTGGCCTACGACATAATTATACTTGGTAGCATCTGCGGTGATGCCAGAGATTTCAAATTGTGCCTCTACCTGGGCAAACCATACTGCTGGCTTGTCAGGCCAGAACGGAGGCAATTTTACACTTACCTTTACAGGCTTAAGTAAGATAAGCAGGCCTCCACGCCCAGGATGGACTCGGATTGCGCGTGATCACGTCGGGGTCACCAATTTGGTGATACCACCAGGAATAAAAGATTAGCTCTTAATAAAAGTGGTATACACCATTTATTTTGGATCACACGAGTCTGTAAGGCGTGGTCGGTTGGAATTAAATAAACCCTGATCTTTTATATATTTAATATATTTTCACCGTTCCGTCATGAGTGACATCTCTACTAGATACGGTGGCAGTCTTACCAATCAGTGTTATAAAAAGGTGCGACCATGGAGGCGCCACAAGTGTTCATAGATGTCGCCGCAGTTTCTATCGTAATCTGGTCTTTTATACAGATTACTTGTACAAAATAATTTCGATGTTTCACATCTGCCAGGCGTCCCGCGACGGCTCACATTTTTTTTATTAATTTTGTATCCTACTTAAATAATTTGTGGCGCTCTATTTAAAATTCTTCCACTGCGCTACAGTAGCGCCACCTTAATTTGTTCCCTTTCAACGGACACTTTTTAGTACACTGAGATGGTCCTCCTTTACTTCTACACTCCATATTTCTGGGGCTAGATTCACAGATTACAGTGTGTATCCAGGTTATCGAACGTTGAAATATCAATGTAAAGGCTGAAATAAGAAATTTTAAGAAAGGTGAGAGCTCGTGTTTTGAACCACTGCCACAGCATTTTCAATAACTTCATCTGGCAATTCTGGCAACATTGTCAAGCGGATAAATTAAATGAATTGTTTTGGTTGATTCCCATCGAATTCTTGAAGCTGAAAGTTTGATTATTTAGTTTTATTCCGATGGATCCTACTATATCCGTTTCTAAGGTGTGTGATGTTATATTTTTAGTAATTTATAATTATAAATAAAGACCTTTATGGAACTATACAATAGGTTACTTAGGAAACAGCCTCATTTTAGTTATACTCAAGTAAAGTGAAAAATACTTGTGTGCCAAATTTAAATTATTAATGTAAATCCATTATGCCATTATTATTATTCCAAAAAAAAATTGAATTAAAAATATTTGTAAGAAATTGGATGTGTTCATACCAAAGTAACTTTTTGTCAAGCTATTGTATGCCCACTAGCTATAAGAAATCTCTTTTGATGCTTAAGACTATAAATTAGGTTTGCAAGTGTAAGGACCACAACAATATCATATTATTTCAAGTTATAGAAAGTTACTATGTTAACATGCTGCAAAATATTATTCTACTAAAGTAATTCCAATGAGGTGGATCCACATCCTTTAAACCGATACAGATATGTTTTTGAATTGTCCATAACTAATTTAGTATGATCTCATTATAGGGTGTTTTCTACTTCCCAAATGGATACAAGAAAACAAAAAAAAAACAGAAGAATACCAGTCCTACCCTCTTTGAAAAGGTGTTTCGGAATGAGCTCTGGTATACAACATTTAAAAGAAATTGGGATAAAATAGAAAATGAGATGAAGGTAAATTATTTATATCTTGTTTAATGTGTCTCTCTGCCTGTCTCTTGGCTAGACTATTGGAATTATATATATTGATAAGGCAAAAGTTGAATGTGTTCTTTGTGGGCACAATTGTGTAATTATTTTTTTTGGGGTGTCTCTTCATGTATACCTAACTTAGGAATGAAAGAATGGAATCCAGTGCACATGGAATCCAGGGCTATATTTAAGTCAAAAACTGTTGGGAGTTGGGTTTCTTATGTTATAAAAAGGATTTCCACTTACTTTTATATGAAAGTATACAGAAAAAACAAAATACTAGAAATAAAAAAAGGTTTAATAAAATAATATGTAATATATTTAGTAATAACAAGTAAGTTTAGTAATAATAGTAGAGTACAAAGAAAATAAGTTTATAAATGTATATCAATGGTATAACAAACCAATAGTATGTTCTGCAAATAAATTGAAGTCACTGTGCTGTCTTATGCAATTTTTATTCCTTTGTGTCTTTAAATATTTACATTTACTGTTTATTGACAGTAGGGTTAACTAATTGACTCAGGCATGTCCATGCAGAAATCTATTGTAAGATTATACAAAAACAAATATCTAGTAACTACTTCCGCTGGACATGCTCCTGTCAAGTCCCAAACAAGAAAATTCTACATGTGTTGCACTTCTACATGAAGTATATTCAGGACATATTAGACCCGCTGTCACTGATTGGAGGCACTAGCACCACACACATGTTACCTCATCAACCGCCAGACATGCAGACATTTTATTTCTTCGAGTTTCCTTGTTTGGGACTTGACTGAGAAGGAGATCCAGCAGAATTAGTTACTAGATATTTGTGATAGTAGAGGGTTGACGGTCATACAATCAGACCTTATTGAAGTGTATAATTTCAAACAGATTATAGTATAATAAATGATACATTTGTTTAAATAAATGGTGTTGTGGGACACCAGATAGGAACGAAGTTTTTATTGACATAATACATGCTTCTTTCAATTCAGTGTGATTCAAAATTTACTTTGAACTTATTCCTCTTCTTATAATAATTACTAATTATTCTAATTTATAAATGGAACAGAATTTTAAACATGTTGTATGTAGCCTTTAAATAAATTATGAAAAAATAAACCAAATAATAAACCATATCATTTAAATTTCGATAAAAAAATTTCCGTCTAGCCCCCTTTCATATCGCGCGATAAGGAACTTAGTTCCAATAAGTTGTTCATTCTCTGATACTATGAAGTAAACCATGCATGAACATTTTTCTACTTTGATAACATTTTAAAATAATTGAGAATAAAATAATGTGTTATATTATTTTAGGAACTACATCACAGATCATACAATTTGTTACTTCATGATGTTGTTAGTTATATCAAAACTTTCTGTGGTAATAACAACTTTGTAACACTTGAAGGAGTGATACCAAGTGCGACTCTGCTCACAGGAGTCAGTCAGCCAGATCATGTGTCTCAGTTTATGACACTTATTGATTTAACCAGGTAAATATTGTTATGCTACTATAAACCATAGAGGTATATTTAATCATAAATAGAAATAAATTAAGAAAAAACAAATCTATAGAGTTGGAACACTTTAATCTGCTGGTATGCCATCAATACTCCAGTAACAACCTATGTCTGATGTTTACCTAAAAATAATCTTACCGAGACGTTTTGAAACTGGGGTGCTAGTAAGAAGACCGAACTGCCGAACTGCAGGTCATGGGTTCGATTCCCACGATGCACAAACATTTCGATCCTTGGACATGTTTATTGGTCGGACTGGACCAAGAGGCTGACGCACAATGGCCCGTTCAAGAGGCTAAGTGCGGAGGAAGCCCTGAATAACTAACTAACTTTATGTTTATTAGTACTGTATATATTATAAAATAAATAAATAAAATAAAAATACCTTTATTATTTCATAAGTATTATCTGGACCCCTCATCGGGTGAAGGCCTCCTACAGAGATTTATATATTAACAAAAGATATATTACCCATACTGTATCAGTTACTAAACTAAGTGTGTAATGAAATGTGCCTTAAAAAAACGCACCTTTGCGGGAGAGAAATTTAAGTATGGATGGGCTGTGTTGTCGCTGTTTAAATCCTACTAATATTATGAACTATTTTACGACTTATTTTATGAGTTATTTAACAATAGGATGGGTTTAAAACTCCAGATGACTTACTACTATTTTAACATATTTCAGAGAAGAAGTAACACCTCATGTGGCCTTAGTCAACTCTCAGGATGCTCCCACTGTCAAACATTTGGTAGAAAACGCAGTTTGGCAGCTAATATATGGTTGTGAGGCATTGGTTAGTATACCTACATGAAAGTTAAATTTTTTAAATAAATAAGTTTTTGATCTCACAGAATCATTTATTTAATCTTGGCTAGAATGACCACTAGATAGGTAGTAGTCAAGTATTAGGCAAGACTTTTTTCCTTCATTTATTTTTTGTTAACCAACAATAAGAACTGTATCCTAATATACATAGATATAGGAACAACATGGGATTTGCGAAAAAAAGCTACTGCATTGATTTTAACGACAGAAATACCATGGTATGTTGGCAGCTCAAGATGATGATGATAAACCTACCATAACGTGTTGTGACATTGATTACGAAATTATCTCTTATGATTAAAAGTCTATAGTTTCAATTATGCTGGGAAATCAAAATAACCTTTTAAATACTACTATGTCTCATTAGTATACTTATATACATCTAACAGTTTAACTGCGAAAGCCTTTAAAATCCTTTCGCCCAACAGAGACTTAAGCCACTTGCTGTGGAATACAATGCCTTAGCAATTATGTTTACCTGTAAATTTTAATTTTGTATGCAATCTTATTTGCAGGAAACATATGATGAATATTCGGAAGATGTAATCATGCAGTCTCAGAAAAAACTGAAGAAGAATCAATGCACTATGAAAGCATTAAAAAAATGGCATAACTCAAAGTACCTAACACCCTCACCAAAGAAGAAACCCCATGTGAATGCAGCTAGATCATTAGTTATAATAATACCCGATTTTGAAAGCTTTAATTGCAATGTGTTGCAGGATTTTGTAATGATTCTAAGGTAACGATACCATTTTTCTCTAATATTCCATGCTAGTGCCATGATCATACTTGATGTTGATATGGGGCTTTAAATCATCATGAAGTTTAAAGGAATGATTGATGATGATAACACTACACTCAGCCACAACAACCAACCTATGTCCTATACAACCATTCAAGCGTCAACTACCATGCAATTGACATCGTTTATATTAAATGGGACCTGAGTATTAATAAAATAGGCTCTAATACAACTAAGTGTTTGCTTGATGTAGTTGGTGTAGATTTTGGAGATGTTCATAGCTAGTCTGCATCTGGAAGTTATCTACCCTAGCAATGCTTTTTCGATATCAACCCTGATACGTGAAGTTGTTAAGTCTCCTGTGCCTGTAATTTCACCGGCCCCCATAACTTTCTAACCTATATATATATCTAACCTGTATACTACTGCTTCACGGCGGAAATGGGTTAGGTGGTAGTATTTTCCCGGACTACAAAATCTCAATCGATACTATGTTAATTTGTTTTAAACTCGTTTAAAAATATTGTATAGGGATAATTAACTTTTCAATTTTTATTTTGTTACTCAGTTTAAAATAATGCATTTAATTTTCAGTACTTACGTATCGTCATTGCCAATAGTGTTGGTATTTGGAGTAGCTACATCAGTATCAGCATTACACAAATCTTTACCATATCATGTCTCGTCGAAACTGTTGATTAAAGTGTTTCATTCACACTCGTCTCCTGTCTACATGAACCAAGTAAGTATTGAGTCACTAACTGCACCAGCATTTATTAGATTAACATGTTACTATTATTATGATATATGTCAATAACAAATTATAAGTAATTTCATATATAAACGGATAGCGAGGCGAGCAATTTATTGCCAAGAGTTCCCTCAGTACGATAAGGGCTTAACTCAAAATTTTGCGAAATGGAGTTACGATCATAGAGAGACTAAACAAAGTACGCTCTATCCGATGAATAGTGAAACATAGTCAATTTATTTATAGAATCTCTTGAACACTCCGGGACCCACCCTCCCCGCTCAGTGCAAAAGTGATCCAATCAGAGAAGTGCCAAAAGTGATTTTTTGAGTTAAGCCCCTATCGTTCTGTGGGTGCGATATGTATAAAGGTATACATTGCCCCTTAATATATTTCTCTTACTTTAGTGAGACGAGTTAGAGGTACAGTAAGTTAGTGCTTGTTACTATTGTCCCTATTTTTAGGGAATTGATTTATATTTTTACGTACATACCTTAAATTCTCATAAATGAATTTTGACCACATAGTCAGAATATTCTTGTTATCAAACTTATCCCTAAGAGAGTATCTAGGACTCATACTATAGATTGCGAAACGTCCTTCTTCTGCAGAATAAAAATAGTATTGATGTTGGCAATACTACTCTAAAAAAGGTAGCCATAGGATATCAAGCTATGAAAATAACAAAAATAAACGAATCTAGCAGTCTCTGTAAGAGAACGCATTTGTATGTCCGAAGATGGTCTTAAGTAAGCCCAATGTGATTCTTTGTTTGTCTTTCCTTTATGTCCCGTCGTAACGAAGATCAATCGAATGGATTGACTTGTAAAGTTTTTCGGGGCAGGTGACGGAGAAACAAATAAGTATATTATTTTACTGGGATGCGGAATCTATTGAATGACATCTACCTCATTTAAAAAAAATTGTAGTTGATAAATATTAAATTTTCAGGTACTAGAAGAAATTTTTTTAACACACAGAAGCCCCTTCCACTTATCAGGGAAGTCATTTGAATTGTTGACAGACGTGTTCCTTTTTTACGACTTTTCTGTAACAGGATTGATCCAAAGCATAAAGGTAAAATAGAAAATTAATTAGTTACTAATTAAGATTTTGGCTTTTGTATAAAATTGCTAAAGCGATACTGAAAGGAGTTTGTATATTATTTGAAGTTTATGTTTTCTATTGTTTTTTCAGTACTGCATGATGGACCATTATTATGGAGATAACATAAAGTCCTTGTGCTGTGATCGAGAGATGTTAAGTGAAGTAATTATTAGCTTAAGTGCTGAAGATCTTGATAATATAAGAAGATTGATGTCATTCAGGCCATACTTAGAATCACAAGATTGTAAAACCAAAATAAGTCTTTTTGAGGATGATAATTTTTTTAGAAATGCATTATATAAGGAGATGATAAAGCTATATGATTATCTTTACACATTTTATTTGTGTGTCAGATTGTTGTCGGCGCTTTTAAAAGATATGCCTAAAAATATACTTGGGAAGACGGTACGTTGCCTTTAGTCACAAAACTTGCGGCACGCCGTTTTGACGTTTGAGAATGACAATGAAAAATAACCTTTATTCCTTCAGACATAAGGTGCATCTATTGAGCCAACAGCTAAATGTATGATGATGGAAATCAACCATATTCTAAAGCTATACAGTTTCTTTTCCCATGAAAATCTGAAACGTCAAAACGGTCATCATAGCGTGCCGGTAGTTTAGTTCGTCTCATATTATAATAGCTTTGAAAAGGAACATTAACCGTATGGTGCTTGTTTTCAGGTTCGTGAAATCTACACGAAATGCGTTGGAGAATGTATAACTAGTACTCCAGCATTCAAGGAATCTATGCAACTATTGAATTTCCAGTCTCAAGTAAAACTAATCGAAAGTGTAAAAAGTACATTGAAGATAATAAATTCGTATTTACATATCGTGTCGCCAAAGACTCCATTGCGTTCGACCCCGACAAAAAAGAACTTTAATAATGTTTTCCTAAACAACGATCTCGGTGAAAACTTTGTTAGGACAGTCAGAGTTCATTTACTCACATTTTTAAGGCAAATTGAAAATGCCAACACTGAGGCGTGTGTATCAACAAAGCCACAGGATCACGAAACTGATGCAGAAAATGTTCCTGAAAGCAGATATAAGTTAAAACAGGTATAAATATCACATACATTTTAAAACGTTTTTTTTGTGCTCGGTAAAATCTAATTTATTTTGATGGCAGTCATTATGCAGGAATTTTTTTTTACGGATTTTTCAATCACACATTACATTTGTTTCAGAAACTCTTGAAAGCTACAAGACTGGATAAGATCCAATCAGAATTTGAAATGATTCGATCAAGATTCGTGAATTACTTAGAAGAAATGTTTATAAAAGGCTTACAACCCCCTCATACGCAAACCTTTCATGAAATATTATTCTTCAGCGAGGTGCAAAATGTGAAGAAGCATATAATTGGGTCGCCGCGAGGAGCACTTCATATGGCTCTTAGTAATCCTATCCATTATTTGCAGGTTAGTTTATTTTGACCATCAGTATCAGTTTTACAATCATGTAAAATACATATTACTATGCGTTGCCTTTTATTTTTTTGTTGAACTTCAGTAAACTTACATAGTTATAACATTGATTAGATACGTTTTAGAAAAATTGGTACCGATTTTATTATGCATCGCTAAAATTTATTAGTTCTACGTAAGATGTAGATACATCTAAAATTAAGCAAAGCTTGTAGTATGATAACCAGATACCTGATATACAATATATATTTTTTCTAAATGTACTTATAAAGATACTAACACCCAGACACAGAATAAATAGACATGTTCATGCACACAAATGTTTGTCATGGGTGGGAATCGAACCCACGCCCTGCGGCGTGGCAAGGTCGCCAACCACTAAGCCAAGTGGCGCACCACTATATTCTATTTTAATAGAACGAAAAGAGAGAGGATATAAAATTTTATTTTGGTCTGTCAAACTAGCTTTTGACATAGTGGTGATGTGTGACTTAATTTAAATTTCCAAAGTAGAATCATGACATTTGTTGATATTTAAAGTATTTACTTAGTTGTAAGTATCAGACTGAGTTCTTGCAATCGAGTATAGATTTGATAAATAATTATCGTCGTGTTATTTCTTTTTCGTTTTTAAATGTAACATATAATAAGTATTTTGTTAATGTTAAATATAAAAACATATATAACTGATATAATAAAATAACCAAAATGTCAGATTACATTATTTTTTATTATAATATTTACAATAATTTTCATGTAAAAGTCATGAAAATGGTTTATCAGTCACTATGTCAATCGATCTTAACATATTGCATCTCCTCTTGGGGCGGTGCGGCTAAGTCTCATCTTATACAGCTAGAAAGCGCTCAAGGAGCTGTTCTTAAGGTGTGCTGTTTCAAGCCCCGACTCCCACCGACAAGCTCTATGAATATTGCAAAGTGCTAACAGTCAGACAACTGTTTATTCTGATAACAGCTCCATTTAGTAGCTGTTTCTATATCAGTTATCACTTCTTTTAGCCGTCGATTCTTTGTTTTCCTCGGCCCCTATGTTTATAATTAATTACATAAAATACTGTCTTTGTACACTCAAAATCAATTTAACATTAAAACTTCAATTCAGGAATGAATTCTACAACAATCTTTATACATCAACTGAAGGCCTCTTGGAGGTTCTTGAATAGACTTTTACACTTTTACAAAATTACATCACAAATCCCCAACACTACAACTAACATTTCATGAAGGTAGACCGAATTTATTTTGTTTTTCTCTTTTACTTATTAGTCTTAGTGTGGTAAACTAAATAATGCACAAATAATGTCCTTACCCATTTCCGCCGTGAAGCAGTAGTGCAATTGTATTACTGTGTTTCGGTTAGAAAGGTAAGGGGGCCGGTGAAATTACAGGCACATGAGACTTAACAACTTCACGTCTCAGGGTCGACAACGCATTGGCGATGCTCCTAGTGTTGCAAATGTCCATAGGCGGTGGTGACCACTTACCATCAGGTGGACCGGCCCAAGTGGCATAAAAAAAAAATACATTTATGCTATTTTGATTTGTAAAACAGCTTCCTAGAGGTGGAGACCTGGTGACCTGTAATACAGGTTTCTATTAGCTACCACGGGCACCAGCGATCCACAGTAAAAAATTGTAATATATTATAGCTTATGTAAAAATATTATTAGATGTATTTTCTTTGTGGTGACAAATAAAGATTTTTATTATTATTTTTATTTTAATATAAAAAAGAATGTATCCTTGCTGAGTTTGTTGCCGGTTCTTCTAAGTTAAAGACCGACTTCCGAACCGGTGGTAACTTTAGTAACCTAAAATTTGACCTTCATAATTGCCCTCCGCGGGCCTAAACTGAATAAATGGTTTTGAATTTTGATATAGGTGTAGGTACCTAATTATTGATATTAATAGTGTTCACATCAGAACCAGTTCATCATAGATGTATATTATGCACGCCTCTGCTACAAGCTCATTAATAAAATAAAAAAGAGCGAGTTGAATTCTTCCGAGGGTCCGGACGATAATAATGCAATCAACAGCAACGTAAATTTCCATGCAATAAAATCTATCTTAAATAGTCAACATTTTGATAGGAATAAACAATTAATATTGTAACAACAAAATCACTGTATTGTACCCATTTTATTTAATTTAAGAATTGTTGGTGTTTTAAGTGAAACTTTATTTGCAATTTATTTTGAAACATTTACTGAAATCTATTATAAAAATAGAATGCGAATTATGTGAGTTTGTATGTATGCGTAGAGTAAACTCCCGAACCTTGGTAGTAATTCTTTCCCCATTTGAAAAGGACATTATTTCTATTTCCTTTCCCGGGATATATTAGAACCCTTAGAACGCGGGTGAAACTGCGGCACGGAAAGCTAGTGATATCATAATTCTATTTATAGTATCTTAAAGGGGACAGAAGTACGGAAGGTACTCGTCAGTACATTTCATGTCATCCTTATATTTACTCAAAATTTGAAATTTGGTCTCAAATAAGAGAATAATAATATTTTATAATTTGGACACGGAACCATAAAAATAAGCTTTAAGTTGGGCGTCTAATAAAATAGCATTTTTTGTTGGTTTTGCTTATAACTATCAGTTTTCCAGTCTCGTCCTTTTGCCTTTGGCAACGTCTGGCTATTGCAGTTAACGATTATTTTTGTTTATTGTGTTCTTTTACGACGTACAATTTATAATAAATCAATGTTTTTTTTTAAACCGTATGTAATTATTTAATTTGTATTGAACCTTGGACTCTTCAAAATTAAATAGTAAATGAAAAATGATCGATGTATTAAGGTTAATGGGAATTCTATAACAAAGAATAATTCGTGGGTACATAATAATCTAATGTCGATTCTATTAGAACGAAATATCTGACTATGGTCGAAGACGAGCTGGACTGGACTAAACTTGGACTACGAAGGCAGACACATTGTTCAAACTGTGTTATGTTCACTAGTCTCTTCTGACGCTTTGAAATAGGCGATATATCGCACCCTCAGTACGATAAAGGCTTAACTTAAAATTTTGCGAAATGGAGTTACGATAATAGAGAGACAAAGTACGCTCTATCCGATAAATAGTAAAACATAGTCAATTGAATGATAGAATAAGCATACCGATACCTCAGCCTCTTTAACATCGGGACTCACCATCCCCGCTCAGTGCGAAAGTGATCCAATCAGAGATGTGCCAAAAGTGTTTTTTTGAGTTATGCCCCGTATATCGTTCTAAGGGTGCGATATATTCTTCCTTTCTTCGATTGTCTTATTTTACGGCGCTGTTATCGATATTTTAACAGTATGATATTTCTAAAGTTAATTTAATGTTTTATTTCAGTGCTCCTGCTGCGTTTTACCAACATCTGAGAGTATGATCGACTCCCTCCCCGACGTGTGCCTCGCGTACAAATTGCACCGCGAGTGTGGCAAGCACATCAATCTCTACGACTGGTTGCAAGCATTTGCGGCAGTTCTGCGCCCTGATGAAGACGATGAACAGCGCCATCAGGATACTAGCATACAGTAATTATACCTTTATATTGAATCTGACAGGCTCGTTGCTATGGTGGTTAGTGACTCTGACTACCACGCCAGAAGTCGTGGGTTCAACTCCCGCCTAGGTCGAAAATTTGTATGTACACACATATCTGTTTGTTGCGTGACTGAGTTTAAATCTGGGTAATAATTGCCTTGTCCAAACCGCTGTACCGATTCATGAAAATTTACATGTGTAGGTGATGTACTACATACATAACGTACGCGTTCACAAATTCTTAGTGAGATTTTAAAAAGCCTTATATGAACTGTTTGTTGTAGGTGGGTGACATTTTTAGATTATTTATTATAAATAATTAGATACAGTCCGCATTTCTCAGAGCTGTGGCACTAGCACCATGTTTAGACGTATTTAGATACGTATACCGTCTCTAACTTAAATCATAAATTCGAGTAATAATAAATTACAAGAACGGGTTTCTTAATATGTTTATTATTTTACTAGCTGTCCCCCGCGGTTTCACCCGCGTTGCCGAGGGATGTTACATTATTATTTTGTTCATTCTATCATCAATAGTTTTCGCAGCGCACGCGACGTAAGGAATTTTTCAGGTCATTTTTTTACACCTTATGTTACATTATTGGAGTTTTAGTAAGGATCCCTAATTTTTTTTTAAATATAATATAGCCTATGTTACTCGGGGATAATGTAGCTTTCCAAAGGTGAAAGAATTTTTGAAATCGGTCCAGTAGTTTCGGAGCCTATTCGTTACAAACAAACAAATCTTTCCTCTTTATAATATTAGTATAGATGAATAAATACAGCGCAAAGCCATTTCTTTATATAGATATATAGAGTTATACACTATTGCATAAAGGTTATCTCATATAGATGCAATAAATGCCGACTCAATATTCCTTAAAATATTACTCCTGAAATAAGTTATTATAACGTAGATTCATTTTCGGCAACCTGGTTATTTCACCAAATATTTATTATGGATGCTATTTTTAATATAATTTTCTAGTAATAGTTTCAAATTTGACTAGGTTTTACTTTCGAATGATGTTATAGCGAACGTATTATTTTTACTTTGCATTTGAATAAATTTGCAACAATTTAAGCACTTTTAAATCATCTTGTATTAGACTGGTGCTATTATATATTCATTTTAGAAATGTTTTTTTTTTACTATTAGCTAACTCGGGTTTTTTTTAAATTGCTAAGTAAAGCTATACCTAGAGATAGGAATGTTTTTTCATTGTACTTTTATATTTATATCTCAGTCTCATAGTTTTTTATATATATCAATTTTGACGCGAGTGAAAATGCGAGGCGATTGCTAATTCTACTATCCTAATATACATAATTACCTAATAATATTTGATACATGCAAAAGTTTGCGAGGAAGGCTGTATGGATATTAAGATGTATGTATGTTTGTTGCTCTTTCACGCAAAAAACTATTAATAAATAAATAATAAATAAATATCCTGGGACATTCTTTACAGACGGCCATCTGATCCCAAACTAAGCAGAGCTTGTACTATGGAAACCAGATAACTGATATACTACATATACTACTTTTGTTTTTTTCTAAATACATACTTATATAGATATTTACACCCAGACACAGAACAAACAGACATGTTCATGCAGCACACAAATGTTTGTCCTGGGTGGGAATCGAACCCGCGACCTTCGGCTTGGCAGTCAGAGCGTTAACCACCAACTGGCCTGTCATCAATTGACTGGATTTGGATGAAAATAGACACATGAATTGGACATAGGCAATTAGAAATGGCCTAGGAATAACAAATATTAGGTTTTATTACAGAAAAATGTAACATCGCATGAACGCGGGTGGATCCGCGGGGAACAGCTGTATTTAGGAAGTATAATATGTATTACATAAATCTGTTATCAGGTTTTCATTGAACAAGCTCTACTTAGTTTGGGATCGGATGACCGTATGTAAAGAATGTTCCAGGATATTTATTATTATTGGTGTCATTGCTTTTGTATCTCTATGCCCGATTACTGGTCCTTTTGGAATGCTTACGTGGGGAACACTCATTATGATTATTAAAAGTACAGTTTTTATTTTTATTTTCGTCTTCAGTTAATTATGTTCATTAATATTTTTAGGTATTTTTTTGAATTCTTGAAATTATAAATTACATGTTCTTATAACTTTTGTTATTGGTTTCTTTTAATGACCACACCTACTTGCTTAACGTTTAAGTAATTCTATTAATAAATGTTAATACGACGTTACCGTCCGTTCAAACCTCAATAGCCAAGGTTAAATATTTTACTCGAATAATTAAAGTGGTGATGTATGTAGGTATGCACTTGACTGTGATATAAAAAATAAGTAGCTCGACCGGTGACTTGCACATCTTAGTTTTAGTTTTAATGTTGGTAGGTCCTTAGTATGGATAATGTTCCGGGATTCGCGCAATTCCCCGAAGGTATTTTTGGTTACTTAGTATATTACTACTTCATAGGCCTCAGTTCGCCTCTGATAGATCCGTAGGATAAGATTGAATACGATCTTATAGTTCTTTTGAGGTTGTCCTGAATGATGAAAATGAAATTTATCATCACAAAATTGATTAAAATTATTAATGTATTATACTAATGTATGTTATGTTTTGCCATTTTCAGGTTGCGATTCACGCGTGCCGTCGCAGAGCTCCAATTTCTTGGATTTATTAAATCATCTAAGAGGAAGACTGATCATGTAATGCGTTTAACATGGTAATTTTATGTCTGTCACTGTTTATTTTTTTATCTTTTGTTTAATTTATTACATTATTTGAAATGAAAAGTTATCTTGTTTTATTCATGAGCACCCATATTATTTATTGTTGCCGGTTTTGTTGCATATAAATTCCATAATAATTTAAGGTTGATCAAGTAAAAGTGCTAATGATTACTTGAAGTCTAACATAATTTACCAGAATCAAAATATCTTCTATTTTTATTGTGGTGGGTGCAACATGTACATTTAAAGTAAGGGTGAACTTGTAACCGAAGGAGAAAGACAAAATTGATTCAATTAGAAGCCAACCAATAATTTTAATGTTTAGTTTAAAAATATTAAAATGTATTCCCTATTCATGAAAACCTTTGTGAATTGTCCTTACCTGGTCTTTTTTATATTTGCAAACAATACCTACTAAGAATAACTAGCTTTAGCCGCGGCTGCAAGAGCCTTGCAATCAATGTTTAGCAACTAAACACACGAATGCAGCGATGCAGGTTTGAACAAAGGTCCATTTATTTTTTGTGGAGCTTTAAAGCGTCTGACAAAAGTTTTGGGCCATGGAAAGGGTCTGACACTTATGATACTATTTTAGAATAATATTCTACAAAACATATATTAAAATCTGCCATATAAATTTAAGTTACTCTTATTTTTAGTTACCTTTCCTTGCCAAGGTGTCACAAGGCGAGCTCCACAAGCACGCAGGTATTCAAAAGAGCATGAGATGCTACTAAGAACCTAAGGTTTCATATATGTGAAAATAAGTCATCTGATCGCTCTGGGATCTTGCACTATAATTATATTTTTACGAACACACTTTAATTATTATTAATCCTGGATGAGTTACGAACGAGCTCGCTCGCTACCAACCGCCAACAAATTAACTTTATTTTTGGCCGTTCGTTCAAATTTGTACTATCTAATTGTTATCTATAAGGCCTTCGTTCTTCGTGCGTTTTCGCTTGTTGACTATGGAACCTTTCTTTTCTTTCTTTATAGTTTCACTTGAAAGTGAAAACCATTGTCATGGTTATTATTCAGCAGAGTTCCATCTTAAAGATATTTTATAATTTTCCTTGTTATGTTGGAGTTTATAAGTGCTTCAATTAGTTGTCCTATTTGGGCCCGTTTTAGTCGTTATTAGGTTACTATCACTACATAGTATAAAACAAAGTCGCTTTCTCTGTCCTTATATCCTTATGTATGCTTAAATCTTTAAAACTACGCAACGGATTTCGATGCGTATTTTTTTAAAAGATAGAGTGATTGAAGAGGAAGGTTTTTATGTATAATATATGTGATATCCCACGGGAAAGCGGGTAAAACCGCGGGGACAGCTAGTGTTATATAAAATAAATGAAATCTGTTCATTTATTAAAGATGTTATGTTCTAAATATCTATTAGATTTTGTTTGAAAGTTTCGGTTGAAATTAGAAATAAAATAGCGATGTAAATATATCTATAACTATATTTTTAGGTATATGTGTGTAAAAACAAACCAACCTTGAATTATTATTTCACAATATACCTAGCATGGGTCTGACCTCTAGAAAGGTTAAGAGCACATCACTTTTATTTGTGTCTTGCATACTGACGCGGGACAAGTTCTAGCCTATATCTACTCCTGCTTTTTTTTTGTCTGACCTTTTAAATACTTATACTACCTACCTCAGATTAGTTTTATACAATTTTAACAAAATGATATCTAAACTGCCTACTAACCTGCTATTTGTTAAAGCTTGTAAAAAAGTATATTTACGTCAACTAATAAAACATCGCCAATGAGTTCTGAAAAAATAAACACCGAGAAAAAGTTCCGAATTGAGGCTAAGCTGTATCTAACTGGCCTCCTTAACGTGTCGATGGAGTAATATAATGGTAACCTAAAAATAATATGGGAAATGCTAGAAGAATGAAGTTACCAGAACTTTAAGTAAGATTACTTATTATACAACATATACCTACTTACAACAATAATGTCTATACTATATTTTGAGGGTTCAATGAATAAGATAATAACATTAGAGTGCAGCTATCTTGACCTAATTCTGGAAACTTAAAGTACTTATTTGAGTCTTGTGAGAAATTACTACTTATGTAAATACTTGAGATGATAAATAAAACCTTCAAAACGCTTGTGTCCAAGTGATCACGTTTTATAACTACATACACACTCATAGATGCATGCGCTTGTACATATGGTCAAATACTGCGTTCACATGTGCTTGTGATCAACGATGACCGAATCCTGAATATCATCATCGTATGTTTGCTTCGTTTAATATTACGTTAGATCCTCAGAGAAATGTATAAAAGATTTTGTCACGACCGAGTAGACATCATTCGCTCATCAGGTAGCCACCGAACCAAACCAACCCAATCAAAATGAAATTGGTGCGTTGCAATAATACTATTTAATATTAAAATTATTAATTTTATTATTTATTAATTACTTTATCGTGTATTTTTTTGTTTTCGTGTTTGATGTTTTATAACATTTTATTTGCAGATCATCGCTGTTGCCTTCGCCCTTGTGGCCGTCGCCGTGGCTGCTCCCCCAGCAGTAGAGCCGATTCCCATCGTTCGCTCCGAGTTCGTACAGGAACCCGCAGGTGGATACGACTTCGGGTATGTCCAATTTTAAATTAAACAATTAATATTGTAATAACAAAATCACTGTATTGTACCCATTTTATTTAATTTAAGAATTGTTGGTGTTTTAAGTCAAACTTTATTTGCAATTTATTTTGAAATCGTTACAAAAATCTATTATAAAAAGAGAATGCGAATTTAGTGAGTTTGTATGTATGCTTAGAGTAATCTCCCGAACCTTGGTAGTTCAAAAATTCTTTCGCCATTTGAAAAGTACATTATTACTATTTTCTTTCCCGGGATATATTAGAACCCTTAGAACGCGGGTGATACTGCGGCACGGAAAGCTAGTGATATCATACTTCTATTTACAGTATCTTAAAGGGGACAGAAGTATGGAAGGTACTCGTCAGTACCTACGTTTCATGTCATACTACTAATATTAAATATGTGAATGTAAGTTTCATTGTTACGCTTTCACGCGAAAACTACGATTTTTTGTTCACATATTCTTGGAGGTATTAGAATTAACATAGGATACTTTTTGTACCGGGAAAATATTATATCCCTCAGGAACGCGGGTGAAATCGCGGGGGACAGCTAGTATTTTATAAAATTCAAAAAACTCGAATCAAAACATTTATTCAGTTTAGGCCCTCGGAAGGCACTTATGAAGGTCAAATTTAAAGTTACTGAAGCTACTACATTCTATATCTTTATGCTTCATATAATAATATATTTTTTATTTATCCTTTAACATAGCTTCGAGACCGGAAATGGTATCACCCGTCAAGAGAAAGGTGAGCTGAGGGAAACCGTTGATGAGGAAAACAAGCCCCACACCGTAGTCGTCGTTCGCGGCCAATACGCGTACCCCGATGAGAATGGCAAGCCCGTCGAAATTACATACTACGCTGACGAGACCGGCTACCACGCAGAAGGTTCCTCAATCCCCAAGGTTGCATCAAGGAGATAAGCATCTTAAACCTGCGCGCCCTAAAATTATCGATTTTCGAAGATTTTGGATCGGTCATTCCACGGATATTGCTGACTCGCTTAATAAACTTACGATATAGTAAACGGATTATCATGGAACGTGCGATGCAGCATCGGTCGCATGTTCTTTTTCTGCTCGTTATAATTTGATGCTCACTGCCATACTTTGTACGTTTTTATATTATTTGTTGTGTTTAAGTAACGTGATTTGTATAGTAATTAAATAAAGTTCATTTGAAATATTATAATCACCTTATTATTAATTCCTCATGCTTTAATGCAAAAGAATAAATAAAATGCATCTTCGTATGCATTAATTAAATATGGAAAAAAATGTTATTCTACATTTTTTTCTTGAGAACCTCCTTCGTGTTTTCGTCGGTTAAAGAGGAACCAAAAGTTTCAAAAGTAACATTCTGTATAGTCAATACAGAAAACATAATTTACTTCTTTAATTAAAATAAGAATTTCTTATATTACTAACCTGCATACCAAAAAAGATCTGACATGATCTAACATGACATTTTGTTCGAGATGTTGTATTATACTACTAGCTGACCCGACAGACGTTGTCCTGTCTACAATGAATATTGAAATCGAATTAGTATAATTAATAAAAAAAATATAACACGAACATAGCGTTTATTATTCTAATGCTTTATGATACACAACCATTGAACTGGATGTGATGGCGCTCTGAGATAATCGTAATGACAAACACTTCTTAAAAAACTCACTGTAAGTACATTAGAGTACAATTTGTGATTGAATCGACTGTGAAATGTCCACTAAGAAATTATTAATTCTAGTATCAATATAATTCTGACCCATTCCGATAAAATATATTTGGAGCGCGCATTCTGTCAATAATGTCAATTTTCAAACGACTAACAGTTAAGTCAAACGCCATATGGTTACCTATGGTTAGAAAAGTTTATATGTCAAATTCAAAATTCAAAACCATTTATGCAGTTTAGGCCCTCGGAGGGCACTTATGAAGGTCAAATTTTAAGTTACTGAAAGTAGTTTCAGTAACTTTAAATGGTTGTAGAACCGGTTCAGAAGCGCTAAGGCTACATTAGAAAAGTTAATATGGTCATTAAGTTTTCTCAAATTTTCCGCCCAACTTTCTTGTGTTTTTCTTTCTTAAGAAGTTTCCTCAGACTTCATCAAACACAACAAAAAATTAAAAAACAGCGAAATCGGTTCAGCTGTTCTCGAGTTTTGCGCTTAGAACACATTTAACGATTCATTTTTATTTATATAGATAGATAGATGTAAAAAATGTGCTTTGGAAACAAAATACGTTTATTATAAATTACAGGCTTAACAATTCAAGTCTCGTTGACTATAAATGAAATGATATATTTATTCAAATAGGCCTTCACAGGCACTTATGAATGAATGGTCAGACTCTAAAATAGTACCATTGTTACTACTCTAGATACATGACGTTGCCCCTGATGCTGCAGATGTCTATAGGTGGCCGTGACCACTTACCATCAGATGGACCGTCTCCCTGATTGACGGCCTAATGGACAAAAAAACAAAAAAAACGCACCCCCCCGTATATGTAGACTCCTATGGATCGATTAATAATTTTATTTCTCACTGTAAATCTCAACCCATATTATCTGTCAACGGTAGGAAATTTGTCAGAGCCGGTACTGTTAGAAATATTCTTGTCTGATATTGGTGTAACATGTGAAATGTCTCGAAAAGGCATCACGTTTGAATTTGCTCTTCCTCATTTGCCTCATTTTAACGGCATCAAACATCATATTACCTATTAAAGAGAGGTAGGTATGCTATGCCGATGAGGGTACACTCAGATACATATGTGTTTACCATCAGATTTACAAATATATTAATGGATCGAAAACATTTTTTTTACCTACCTACCATTGTAACCATAAAAAAGAATCTGCGCTCTTTTAGATTTTTTTTAGATAAATTTCAGACGGGATTGCGATTGGCCTCAATCTCACCTGATGGTAAGTGAAGATGAGGCCGAAGATGGAGCTCGCTTTCCCGTTAGTAGCCTATTCACTCTTTTTCACTGTGTTTCGCCGTCGGTATCGTTCCGGAATATTCCACACTTCAAAACTTGAAGCACTTCAGTTGTGGTCTTCAGCTGCGGAAACACCTGCAGGAATCTTGGACATTGTCGTGTCAAGGAAACATCGCGTAGCAACCGCACACGCTCGAGAACGAAGTCATTCGATCAACGGACATCGGTACTACGAAAACGCCAAGTCATCGTAATGGTCAAGGAAGGACATAATTCATCAACGTTCAAATATGGACGGTTTGGTCATTAAGTGAGTTCGTTCCAATTTATTCCTTCTTTATCCTAATCTTCTGTTCAAACAGCCTTTATTAAAGTGAAAACATCCTCTTGTTTAAATTTTAACCGTTTAGCTACTCAGTCTTACTACCTTCATATTTTAAATAATAACATAATATTACAATAATATCAATTAAAAAATTCAATTGATTATAAACGTAAATAATATCTACCTGTACATTACCGAACGGGTCGCGCCAACGCGCTTACTCGCTTCTTATCAGTAACAGCTGACCGCTTACCCGCTACCTGCACAGCTGTTCTATTATTCTCATAAAAAGGTCAACCACTCGTTGCATATTTATTTCTTTAATTCTTTGTTTCTTACATTTATTCATTTCTATAAATTAACGTATCTAGGCTTCATCTTTCATTTCTCTTTAATTTGCTATCCCGCTTTCTATCGCTATGGCTGATGAAAAGCTTGAGAGATTGAACAAAAAACGCAGCTGCATGAAATCTAAGCTGACTATCTTTAGTAATCATTTAAATGTACTCAACAGCTGCTGCGACTTAAGTACCTTACAGCTATTAGATCTCGAAAGCCGCTTTGCAAAATTTGATGCCTTGTACGTGGTATTCGATAAATTGCAGCGTGACATCGAGATGCTTTCGGATGAACCAGACGAGGAGGTTGGTGACCGCGAACAGTTCGAAAACCAGTACTACAAGCTGCTGGCGGCGGCACGCAGCCTGCTCGGTGCGCGTCTCCCGCAGCAACGACGATGGATAAAGATGGTTCCGTATCGGTTGACGAAGATGGGCAGGCGAGTGGTTCTAAACCCAATTGTGTTAGATTGCCAAAAATAGACTTGCCTATTTTTCATGGTCACTATCATCACTGGCTTGAGTTTAGGGACACTTTTATTTCATTAATACATTCAAGGTCAGATATAGATAACATTAATAAGTTGCACTATTACGTGCTTCTCTTAAAGGTAGTGCTTTGCTTGTAATAGATAATTTAGATTTTAAAGCCGAGAATTATGAGTTAGCTTGGAATTTATTATGTATTAGGTACGACAACAAAAGGTTGCTCGTTAATTATCATGTTCACACATTATTCAATGTTGAACATATAGATAGGGAGTCCTGTGCCGCTATTCGTCATCTAATTGATGTCACAAATAAAAACTTGCGTGCACTGTCTGCTTTAGATCAACCTACTGAGCATTGGGACACGTTAATAATTCATATGATGTCAGAAAAACTTCATAGTGTTACTCACAGGGCTTGGGAAGAGCATAGAAATAAGCTGAGTAATCCTCCTTCTTTGGATATTTTTATTACCTTTCTTAGCAACAGAGCTGACTTATTGGAAACCTTACAAGAAGATAAATATAACAGTAAATCAAACATTTATAAACAAAATTCAAATTTCATTACCACTACAAATAATACCTTTGACTGTCTTATTTTGCCTCAAATCACTAAAGCTATACCATCGTCATTAATAAATATTGGCAATATTCCTCTTCCAATGGGAATAAGTCTAGCTGACCCTTCTTTTAATGTTCCGACATAGACATCTTGGTCAGGGCCGACATATTTTGGTCAGTCTTATGTAATAATTCCATCGATTTAGACAAAAATCAACCTAAGTTGTATGAAACAAAGCTTGGTTGGCTGGTGTCTGGGTACGTTCCCCGTCTTAAGTCACACTCTTCTTCCCGCGTTTGTCATTTTTTAAACGAGGAAGCCAATCCAGATTTATCCCGATTCTGGGAACTTGATACTGTTTCAGCCAAACACTCCCTATCCCCCGAAGAACGTGCTTGCGAACAAAGCTTTTTAGTAAGCACCAAACGCAAGGATGATGGTCACTTTGTCGTCACCATGCCACTGAAACAAGATTCTTCAGTCTTAGGTGACTCTTTACAGAAGGCAAAGTGTCGCTTTTTATCCTTGGAGCGGAAATTTCTTCGCGATCCTTCCTTCAAGGATAAGTACATGGAGTTCATGCGCGAATATGAACGCCTCGGTCACATGAATGAAAATAGGGAGTCTTCAGTTAGCTGTCATGAACAAACAAACTATTTTTTACCTCATCACGGCGTCATCCGTGAGTCGAGTCTTACAACAAAGCTTCGTACAGTCTTCGACGCTTCAGCCGTCACTTCTACAGGATTGTCACTTAATGACATTCAGATGGTTGGACCAACTGTTCAAGAAGATCTTTTTTCAATGTTATTACGCTTTCGGCAGCATAAGTATGTCATTACTGGTGATATCGAGAAAATGTATAGAGCCATTGAACTCAATCCTTCACAACGCTCTCTTCAACAAATAATTTTTCGCTCGAATACTAAAGAGCGCTTAAGAACTTATACACTTAATACGCTGACATATGGCACAGCATCCGCACCATATCTAGCAACCAAGTGCTTAGTTAGTTTAGCATCTAGTGCTTCTGACAATGACGTAAAAAGGTCTATTGAAAGAGACTTTTATGTTGACGATTATTTAGGAGGTGCGTCGACACAATATGACGCTATAAAACATGCAAGGGAGTTATTTCTATTTTAAAATCTCAGACGCTTCAGAGCGTGCGTACGGCGCGTGTGTGTACATTCGTTCTGTAAAAAAATGTGGGTCAGTCACGGTACACCTTTTAACCTCCAAATCCAGGGTAGCGCCGATAAAGCCAACGACCATACCGCGTCTAGAGCTTTGCGGAGCTTTGTTAGCTGCAAGGCTGTGTACTAAAGTATTGACCTCTTTAACTCTTCGTATCACTACCTGTAGATTCTGGTGTGACTCCACAATTGTTCTAGGGTGGCTTACCACTCCACCTAGTCTACTTAAAAATTTCGTACGGAACCGTGTTCACGAAATTCAGGAAAGCACGGAGGGTCACGCGTGGAGCTACGTACCGTCGAAGCAAAATCCGGCGGATCTTGTTTCTCGTGGGCTGAAGGCTGACCTAATCAGCAGTTCATCTTTGTGGTGGTCAGGTCCCACTTTTTTATTAAAAGATGAACTAGAATGGCCGAAAAAACCAAATCAATTCGTGAAACACGATCTACCCGAGTTAGTTTCTTGTGTTACTGTAGCACTTAACAATGATACCAAAGTTGATTTGATTAATGGCTTAATTAATAAACTATCATAATTCTCTGTTTTACAAAAATCAATAGCATATTTACAAAGGTTTATTCATAATTGTAAAAACAAGACCAATAAATTAAAGGGTTCTGTTTCGGTTTTTGAGCTTCAAAATTCATTAAATTTAATAATTCATAAAGCTCAGCTGGAAATGTTTCCTGACGAATATGATATTCTTAAAGGTAACAAACCTCTTTCAAAAAAGAATAGACTTATTTCTCTATCTTATTCGTGTTGGTGGTAGACTTAATAATGCTCCCTACAGTTATAATTCTAAGCACCCAATTTTACTTTGTAGCAAACATCATTTAACTAGAATAATTTTTGAACATTTTCATTTAAAATATTTACATGCTGGACCTCAACTTCTCTTATCTAATATAAGACAAACGTACTGGCCCTTAGGAGGCAGAAGTTTATCAAAAAATATTGTTAACAAATGTGTTCGGTGTTGTAGGTACAAAGCTGAGACTGTTCAGCCCATTATGGGGCAACTACCTATGTTTCGAACTAATCTAGAGTTCCCATTTTTACATTGCAGTGTTGATTACGCTGGGCCAGTGATGATAGCAGACCGAACAGGCCGAGGTTGCAAGATAATTAAATCCTTTTTGCCAATTTTTATTTGCAATTCTGTAAAAGCCTGCCATCTCGAACTCGTTACGGCTCTGTCTAGTGAAGCTTACATAGCAGCATTAAATCGTTTTGTATCCCGTCGTGGGAAACCCCAGAGCATCACTTCGGATAATGGTATTAATTTTGTTGGGGCCTTCAATGAGCTAGCAAAATACCTTATTCATTCTGATCTTGAGAGTCACATGGCTCAAGAAGGCATCGAATTTAAATTTGTACCGGCTTACACCCCTCACTTCATCGGCTTGGCAGAAGCCGCCGTTCGTTCCACAAAATATCACCTCAAAAGATTATTACAATCAATTAATTTTACATACGAGGAAATGGCTACATGTCTCACTCAAATAGAGGCTGTTTTGAACTCCCATCCTATAACTCAACTTTCCTCTGATCCTCTCGACTTCTCTCCTCTCACTCCAGCTCACTTTTTAATTGCACGACCACTATTGTCCACACCTCATCCACAGATGGAAGACGACGTAAACATCAGACGCCTGGAACGCTTCAAGAGAATCGAACTCATCAAGCAACACTTCTGGAATCGCTTTTCTTTAGAATACGTCACACTGCTGCAATAGAAATTAAAGTGGCAGTCTTCCAACAGGGAACTTAAAATAGGCTCTCTTGTCCTGATTAAGGATAGAGCTCTCCCTCCTCTTCTCTGGTCTTCGGGACGAGTCATCAACCTGTACCCTGGCGGTGATGGCGTAGCTAGAGTTGCCGAAATAAAGACGAAGAGAGGCACTATTCGGAGGGCATATAATAATATCTGTCCTCTTCCAGAATTTTAAAGTTCTTCCTGCAAACTTCAACCCGGGGAGTATGTTAAGAATTATCTTAACAATTTACGCACGGGAGGAGACGCGCGGGCGGGGGACACCACTTCGTCTACCATTGCGCGTACCCCCACCAGCGCCGGGGGCCCGGCGACGCCGCGTCAGCCGCCAGCGCATTACTTGCGTTATCGGAACCCGTCAGCGACGCACAATTTTTGATATTTTTGGCTGGCAATAAAAACCACCCTATTTTAATACAGTCCGCTTTTATTTTAACGTCCACAAGACCCTTACATTGGTCCTTCGAGCCGGATTGTTAAGATAATTCTTAACACATTGGTTTAAATTTACACTTCGTTAGGCAGTTCCCATGACAGCATATTTTTCATTGACAATAGACTTAGTTTAAAATACCGCACGTACCTTTATGAAATGTTATTTATTAGTTTAACGAATTTATTTCTGAAAAGAACATTACATAGCTTGAACATAATATGAGAATACATACATAATAAAATTGTAAAATATAAGTGCTACATTTGTTATTCAACCTGTCGGTTTTATATTTAACAGTTATTATTGTTTAAAAGTTATATTTTTATGTAGTTTATAATTATTTATAGTTTATTCTAGCCGTAAATATTTTATTTCTTATTTTTATTTTTTTCCCTCAAATTGTATTTTTGATTAGTTCTATATAATTCCTGTTTCTTGTATGATAGTGGTGTGATTTATGATTGAAAGAAGATTGTGTAAATATATTTATTTTATATAAATGATATATGTGGAAATCGGACAATTTTTGTTTTTCGCTGAGAAAATGAAGATGTCTTTTTTACCTTTATAGGTAAGTACCTGGATGCCCGGTGTTGCTTAACAACGCCATCTACCTGGAGTACCTTTAATGTTGTTGTGTCGATAAAACAGTTAATGCCAGGAAGTCATTTTTTTCAGGTTATATTTATGTCTATTATCGATAAAGTTGATCATTGAAAACACGGATAAAACGACATTTTCTGAAAATGAAACCTAGCTAGATCGATTTATCGCCCCCGAAAACCCCTGCATACTAAATTTCACGAAAATCGTTGAAGCCGTTTCCGAGATCCTAATTAATCATTTAAATTTCGAAAAAAAGTGTCGTTACAACTTTTCGTATGAATTTTTTCCGTCTAGCCCCCGTTCACAACGCGCGATAAGGAACTTCGTTCCAATAAAATTGCTTACGTTCATACTGCATGTCAAACACATAATAACGTATTTTTACACCCTCGCAACTGACGTAATTGAACAAAATTAAAAAATGATAAATGACAATCTATATATTATATATAAAAATGAATCCCTATTTCCCTTGGTCACGGCATCACGCATGGATGGCTGGACCGATTTCGCAATTTTTTTTTATTGTGTTTGTTATTGTCAGGAGAAAGTTCTTATGAAAGTTGCGTGAATAATTAGAAAATTTATGAAAACATAACGACCATATTAACTTTTCTAATGTAACCTTACCGCTTTTGACAATATAAACTCTTATAATGTAACCTTATGGTGTTTGACATAAATGTCAGTCGTTTGACAATATCGTTTAAAACAGAGGCATGCATCGGAATTATATTGAGAAAATAATTAATTAATAATAAAATAGTGCACATTTCACAGTCGATTCAATTTTTAACACCATAGTGTGTGTTCAGAGCAATCACGCCTCATATTAAAAGTTAAATTTTTGTGTATCTTAAAGCATTAGATTAAAAAATACTATGTTTTTTTTTATTAATCATACCATTTCGAATTCAATATTCATATTTAAAACAGGACAACGACTGTCGGGTCAGCTATCGAATATAATAATTATTGTAGTACGATAAATTTTCATGTTTAGTTTTTAATAAAGTAAATATGGCAAAACAACGTTTGCCGGGTCCGCTAGTTATACTAAAAAAATAAGAATTATGGTCGAATTTCGATCACTAGGCGACAACTAGTTAACTTAGATATGCTAAACAAAAATCTGATAAACAATAGATTATGGGACGGATCAAATATATGTTATCCTTTCTTATATTAAGCGTAATAGTTATTATTGTTACCTTTTCACACCAGCAGTATCAAATAGCATCATGAATATAGACACTACACGAGCTCCTGTCGAGTCACATCGACATGACCAAGCGGCATACACGACACTCACGGCACAATTTACTTTAATTTGTGGTTTTATATCCACAATCATTAAACCTATTGTGGTACATTCTGCTATATTATTCGTGTTTGGTGACATATTTGGTGGTGGTTTAACACTAAACATACCATAACCGGGTCAAATGACCCATTTTGAACTTTGCATTTAAAATGCACGTATCATCGTATTGCTTTTGCACATTTGACTTCGTGACTTTTTCTTACTAATTAATATACAGTTATACTATTTATTTCCCTTCCTAACAACCATATTTCATACATTCGAGCAGGAAACATAAAGTCACATTTGACCCGCTATGGTAGAAATAGGTACTAGTGTTGGTATGATTAGTGTTAACATGCGTTTTCATTGCGTGGAAGCGTGGATTGGTGACAGGGCGGAAAAGAACTACTGGCAAACGTTGCATTACCGCCAGGCGTTAAACTAGTTGGTTGGATGAACAACAGAGACTTTGCGATAACCCTGACCTTCAATCCCTAATCATTTACCTTTAAAATAAAACGATAGTAGATTATAGATAGATTATGCACGGGGACTTTGTAATTGTAATGATTGACTATGCCTTAACAACCTAAAATTTGTTTACTTCTTGTAAAACTTGTAAAACCGCGGGGGACAGCTAGTAATAAATAAACGACAGGCCATGTTATAGGAAAGCATATAAAATGAAGTCCGCCATATTGGATTTCGAGTGACATTAGGAACTTTATTTTTCGAGTTATTCTCTTCAAGCCCTTTCATTTGATACTTATATTGTAGGAGTGTATTAAAAAAATAACTAGTCCGGACTCTTGGGTGTTGCGCTATGTTGGATTTAGAATGACGTCACACAACATGAAAGCGCATTAAAAACACACTTGAAATTAAACATGTATACAAAATTTCAGCTCAATCGGTTGAAGATATCTGTTTTAAAATTGAATTTCAAGTTTCCACCCGAACAAACATTCATATATTGGAAGTCAAATAAAAGCTTGTAAAAATAGGCATGGTGCATCTATCGAATGATTTTTTTTAAACAATACGGCAATCTGTTAAATTTGTAAAAAAATGCTTTAAATATGGACATAAGGTCAATTTAAAATAACGTTACACAGTTTTTTTCAATAGTATCAACTCAAATCCAACAATATTTTGGTAGGTTGAAGTCAAACCTTGCCTTCTGATTTTGTTAATAATTTACAGTGTTTGTGAGGTCTATTGGCGTCGGTTAAAGTTTCTTATCAATTATTGTCATCAACGGATGAAAAATTCATTTGAACGAAGGTGAATGTTAAATAAAATAATGTATTTCGACTTATGTGCACTTTATTAAGGTACTTTACAATTCACGTTACTTAAACATAACAGATAATTTAATATCTACAAAATATGGCAGTGAGCATCATTTAACGAATATGTAACACGATAAAAGTAAGCGCGATGCTTTGTCGCATACCTACCCCATGTTTTGTTTATATCACAAGTCAATCCAGGGAGACAGCAATGGTCGGTTAACAATCAATAATAACTGTGAGGTGTGCAGGTTTGAGATGCCTATCTCCTTGATGCAACCTTGGGGACTGAGGGACCGTCAGCGTGGTAACCGTTCTCGTCTGCGAAGAATTCAATTTCAACGGGCTTGCCATCTTCACCGGGGTAAGAGTATTTGCCGCGGACTGTTAATACGGTTTGTAGCTTGTTTTCCTCATTAAGAACTTCCTTCAGTGTACCTTCCTCCTTACGGTTGATACCATCTGCAGATTCGAATCTGTAAATAAACAGGAAATTATTATGAAGGTAGTTACTTGGAGGTACATGGACATTGGAAATTGTGAAAGGTAACACCTTTAGATTCTTCGATATAAATAACAACTAGTGTAACTCAACAGGTATGGAATAAAGGTAAAACTTAAATATAAAATAATTAATATTAATAATATTAAATAAATATTCTAGGACATTCTATACACACGGCCATCTGATTCCAAACCAAGTCGAGATTGTACAGTGGAAACCAGATAACTGATATACTACTTATTATTTTCCTAAAAACATGAAAATGTAATAATAATTACTCGAGGGAGTATGATCCTTCCGGTTGTTGTTCGAAGAAGAACTTGGTGATATCCACTTGTTCCTTCTGCACAGGGACAGCAATGGCCACGGCCACCAGGGCAAAAGCTACAGCGATGATCTGAAGATAAACGACATATTATTACATATTTTGACCCCTATAAATTACTGAGGTCTGTAGATGTACTTAGAACAAATAAACCGCAACAACAATTATGTATTAATTTGTTAGTTCTTAATTTTTGATCGACTTCCGGCCAAAATTCGTGGATTAATGCTTTAAAAGTTTTGTCAAAAGTGATTTTAGATTGGGACCGAATATGAATTTGGCCGTAAAGCAATTAGCGCTCTACGCTTGAATATTTTCAGAATAACGATATGTCAACGTACCAATTTCATTTTATTGGTTTGGTTAGTTCGGTGGCTAATGAGCGACTGATGCTCTAACAATCTGGAAAATATCTTTTATAGATTTTCGAAGCCGCAGCCAGCAGATGTGTAAATATAAGAAAATTATTACCATTAGCTTAGCATATCTATTTTTGTCCTTGAATATTTTATTAGAAACGAGTTTTTCGGTAGAGGCTCAGTAAGTATCTTACATTCGTTACCTTTGTACGTTAAAGTCCTTACATAGTGCCTATAAAACAATGTGGCTTCCGCCGTTTGCACGCTTAGATCTCTCAGACCTCGTAACGGATTTTGTTGCAGTTTTCATCAAAAGACAGAATTACTGAAGATAAAGGATTTTAAAAAAAGCCCGGAAAAGGAAAACCCCGGGGACAGCTAGTTAAAAATACTCTCATATATTTAATCAAATTAATCATTACATCATATCATATACCTACTTACTTGGATCTCTACTCAATTTGATTGGAACTAGCAATATTAATGCTCCAATGTTTTAAAGAATAACTTATTATAGTTATGTGTATATTATTTTATCTTATTAGATTTAGTTTCATTTTGCTAATATTAAGAATAACTTGTAAATATACGTTTTAAATAAGTAAATTAAAATTAAAAATATTTTTTTATAACAAGCTATGTCGTGTCTGCGATGTTAACCGTTTGTGAGTTTGTGAGAGAGTAGTGGTGCAATTTAAAATTGGCAATGAAAATGAGTTTATGAAATTTCGTGTCTATTTTCTTTACCGTTAAGATGTTCCTTCACTTGGGGCTCGATTCTGTAAGGAAAATGACAGTAACTCGAGGATGTTTCGTCGCGGCCTCCGTGCTTTGTCTCTTTCGCTAACTACGCTAATAATCACGAGAGAGATAAGCTTTCCGAGGCCTCCGTGAAGCGGCTCGTCGACGATGTTTGTATTAGCTGAAAAAGTGGGCAGGAGCTAATGTGAATGTGAACAATCGGGTCATTGTTCACCCAGGATTAGCTTACCTATTTACGACTATTTACGTATAGTTATGTAACGTAACGTAGCGAAACGTAGGTATTTTATGTTATTAATTTTATTTGTTGTAACATGTTATTAATAAGTTACATAAAATTAAGTGACGTCATATGTTAACGCAAATGTAGTATGTAAACCAAAATCTTAAAAAAAATGACTTATTCGATTTAAATTTAACAGGGAATTAATCGTTTATTGTTCTTTAATTGGTCTTTTGTTTTGTCTATTATTTATAATATTTTACTTTATTTTGATTTAATTAAAGATTATTTTCAATCTCATATATTAGGCTTATTCATAAATAATAATAAATTACTGGGAAATTCTTTTTACACACGGCCAGGCCATCTGATCTCATCAACTGATATACGTACTACATTTTAAACGTTTTATATGTATATGTAAATATATAGATACTTCACTCGAGACACAGATCAAACAGACATGAACCCACGACCTGCACCGGATCCATATCGATCTAATCCACGAGCATTAGCGTTTTGGATGAGTATACTCGTATACATATTAGGTTGGGGAAAAAGTCTTTTTGCATTACAGTATGTATGAGCTTGTAATAAAATCTTTTTGGCTATACTATTTGTATCTGGCTGGTTTTGGTATCATTGAAAGTTTAAATTTTAAAGAACATAATTCCAAATTCAAATTAGGAAAATGTGTGATTTTCAATAGTTTTTCGTACCGTCAAGATGAGTGAATCTAATAAAGAAATTGATATATTTTAAAATTTTACTACAAAAAAGGTAAAAATGTAAAGCAAGCCTGGATAAAAATTTGCGATGTTTATGGACCTAGTGCAGTGTCTGTGAGAGTACCACAAATTTGGTTTAAGCGTTTTCAATCCGGAAATTTTTAAGTCAAAGATGCACGTCGCTCTGATCGCTCTATTACGGATAAAATGGATGCCATTTTTGAAATAGTGGAGCAAGATCGGCATATCAGTAGTTACGACGTAGCTGAAGAACTGGGAATTGACCACAAAACAGTTTAGGCGCAATTAAAAAATACTGGGTACACAAAAAAGCTCGATATTTGGGTACCTCCCGAGCTCACTGAAAGAAACCTTATGAACCGTGTACTCGTTTGTGATTCTTTATTACGACATAATGAAATCGAACCATTTTTGAAGAAGCTGATAACTGGTGATGAAAAATGGATCACGTACGACAAGAACGTGCGAAAAAGGTCGTGGTCAAAGGCCGGTCAGGCTTCACAGACTGTGGCGAACCCGGGTTAACTCGCAACAAGGTGATGCTGTGTGTGTGGTGAGATTGGAAAGGCATTATTCATTATGAGCTGTTACCACCAGGCAGGACCATCGATTCTGAACTCTACTGCGATCAACTGATGACATTAAAGCAAGAAGTTGAGAGAAAGCGGCCGGAATTAATCAATAGAAGTTTTTCTTTATGATAACGCTAGACCTCACACATCTTTAGCCACTCAGCAAAAATTAAGAGAGTTTGATTGGGAGGTATTAATGCATCCGCCGTATAGTCCTGACCTTGCACCTTCAGAGTTCTACCTGTTTCGGTCTCTTCAGAATTCTTTAGGCAATGTCAAGTTAGCATCACGAGAGGACTGCCAAAACCACTTGTCGCGGTATTTTGATCAGAAGTCCCAAAATTTCTACAGCAATGGGATCATGTCTGTACCTACAAGATGGCAAAAAGACCAAAATGGTACCTACCATACTTTAGTTAAATGTAAATAAACTATATTTAAAAATGTTTAGTATTTTCTTAAAAAATGCGTAGCAACTTTTTCCCCAACCTATTATATTTCCTAAGCAATCAGTATCCTAGTGCTCTAGCAATGAAGTTTTCATTAGGTAACTGTATATAGAGACACAAATATTTAAAAAAAAATCTGTAACTGGCCTGCTTCACAGGACAATTTTAATTATTTCTTTTTATTTATTTTTATATTTTTTATTTCCTTTTAAATATTTCTGAAGCATGTTAACAGACATACATAATAAATACGAAATATTTGTGACTAATAAAAATATCAATCAACATCAAAATTAAGAATAATAATATTAATTTTATTTTAAATCGAATCATCTTCAATCTAGTTCTTGCTCAGCTTTTCAAGTAAAGCCTGCTGCGATATATATATAATAAGTAAATTAAACTATAATTTATGTAAAAAAAACGAATTAAATTATCATAAATTAATTAATTTACGGATAGCTGCGTCCTTCACGGTACAAGGGAAAGCGGTTATTAAATGTTGTGATCATCATAAAAGGGGGAGTAATTGATCATCATAATTATTGGAACTTTGAGATGGAAGTTCTTTCAATAAAATTAATTAACAGATCGGCAAAAGAGTGACGACGATTTATTTCAGGATTAGGTTCAATAAATAAACATAAATAATAATGAATTGTTCATTAATTAAAAAAAAAAAAAAACTAGGCGGGTATTGATCACGGAAAGTACATTTTTTCTATCTAAAGTGCCAAAATTTCGTTCAAGTGAATCAAACTTAATTTTCAACTTTTGAGTTAAAAATCTAAAAAACCTTTTCTTGTTTTTAACTAGAATCAAAAACTGCGCTAGACTCTAAGCTTTCAAAATAAATATTACTGAATTGCCGTTAGTAAATTCACTGAAATCGGCCTTCAAAGATACAGAAGTGCTGAAGTCCTACGAAATTAATTAGATTTTCAATAATATTTTTTGCTTATTTTATCGTTCGTTAGGCTCATTAAGGCTAAAAACAGCTTTTATACCTGACACATATGACATTTTATATGTCAGAAACGAATTATTTGCTTTTATTTTAAAATCACAGTTAATTTTAAAACATTGACTTTTTCATGTTCTTTTTGTTTTATGCATTAAGTCAATAAACATATCGTATAATAAAACAAAAAATATCTTATAATAAGTTTTCAAAATGTCGGCTCATATTTGAGTCTCACACAGGGTAAGATAAGAACGACTGATGCGGTTCTTTTTTTGCGCTGACGCCGCGCCCCGGTAGTTCGCTGCTCCGTCTCCCATCTCGCGTACATGGGTTCTAACCATAGAGAGTGAGAGAGACAGAAATAACATTTACTAGATAAGTAATTTATTTCAGGTAAAAAACGGTCTATCCCAATTTTAGAGAACGCGCCGCATAAATGAAAAGAAAATGAAATAAATTTGTAATTTCTCCGCTCGCCGGAATAGTCGGTGTAAGAGCCACCAGAGGCTAAATAAATTTGGTCAAATCTTTGCTTTCTTACAATGATTTTGTCGTTAGTTTAAACATTTCCTACCAAAATAAGCTTTAGGAACTATGAAATATGCAAAAAATATTAGTGAATCTAATTAATTTCTTAGGACTTTTCCACCTCTGTATCTTTGAAGGCCGATTTCAGTGAATGAACGTCTATTAAGTAATATATATTTTTTTATTATTTTGAAAGCTTATGGTCTAGCACAGTTTTTTAACTCTAGTGAGAAACAAGAAAAGTGATTTTTAGATTTTTAACTCAAAGTTGAAAATTAAGTTTTATTCACTTAAATCGAATGATTACTCTCTTTGTTGACGATGTTGTTGATTGTAACATAAATCAGTATTTATTGATTCATTACCAGCGCTGGTTATTAAATATAAATAATAAGTCACTGTGTTATTTCTTTTCCTCATTTATTTAATTACCAAATAAAGTATAAACAAATTAGAAATATTAAAATACTCAAGTAAGTTATTATTTGGTAAATTTCTTTTGCTTATTTGTAAAAATGTATTAATATAAAAATAGCCAGCCTAGTGCCTGTCAGACTACGCACTGTGTGCAGGGTTCTGTGCAATGTCAGTATTATCTAATATATAAAATTCTCGTGATACAGTGTTAGATACCGTACTCCTCCGAAACGGCTTGACCGATTCTCATGAAATTTTGTATGCATATTGGGTAGGTCTGAGAATAGGCCAACGTAAATTTTATCCCCCAAAATGTAAAGGGTAGTCCACACCAATTTTTATTTTTTAGATAAATTTTTTTTTTTTATGATACAGCATAGAAAAATAAATACAACCCTGAATTTTCAACCCTCTACAATCAACCCCTATTTTTTAATTGTAAATTATAAAAAAAGAAATCACCAAAGAATATAAAAATACCAAGAGAATCTGAATTTTTTTGGCAAGACTTTTGTTTTTATTTTGTCACGACTAGGAATAAAAAAAAAAATATTTCTCTTAATTTTCCACCTCTCTACGATCAACCTATATTTTACCATCGCGATTTTAACTTTTTTTTATTTTTAATAATTATCTATAATTATGATTTTTTTCTCAATTCAATTTGATTTGTCGATAACTGATTGATTGATAGTTGACCATTGTCACCTCTCATCCAGCAAACATCACGGAGTAGGGATGGGAACGAAGCCGGTCTCCTGTCTTATTTACTATACAGTTTTCGGCCATTTTTTTGGAACGAAGTTCCTTATCGCGCGTTGCGAAAGGCGGCTAGACGGAAAAAATTAAGACCAAAAGTTAATAAATAAATAAATATCCTGGGACATTCTTTTACACACGGCCATCTGGTCCCAAACTAAGCAGAGCTTGTACTATGGAAACCAGATAACTGATATACCACATATACTACTTTTTTCTTTTTTTTCTAAATACATACTTACTACGACTAACGGACTGACGGACTGACGGACTGACGGACTGACGGACTGACGGACTGACGGACTGACGGACTGACGGACTGACGGACTGACGGACTGACGGACTGACGGACTGACGGACTGACGGACTGACGGACTGACGGACTGACGGACTGACGGACTGACGGACTGACGGACTGACGGACTGACGGACTGACGGACTGATGGACTAATCAACAGACGGCAAGGACGAAAATGTAAGGGTAAATTAATTTGCCACGTGACTACGGAACCGAAAATATTTGTTTCTTTTGTTAATACTAAGGTGGCAAACAAGTTGACAGCCGGTCTGATGGTAAACGGTCACCGCAGACATGTTTTATTTAAATAATCACAAAAATTATACTTTCTCATATTATTTATAATAAGGAACTTCGTTACACGTATGTAATACGTTTTTTTTCTCATGTAAATAAACACGTGTTGTGAGTGTATGACGTAGTGAGAGTCCGTAACATTTTTTGAAAATAGTTTTAAATCAAAACGATAACGTGTTACGTGTTTAATAAATATACCTGTTTTATTATTGTGAAAGGTAAGTCAAATAATAAGCAAACGAATACAATATTAAGTTACTTTTCTTTCCAATACACTGATAGGAGGATTTATTAACTATTAATAACTTAATTTATTTGAAGACAATCCCTATCCCTACTATCAAATATTTAAAATTCTCATGTCGCGGTGTTTGTCAACAAACTCCTCCGAAACGGCTGAACCGATTTGTATGAAATTGTATGTGCATATCGGGTAGGTCTGAGAATCGGGCAACATCTACTTTTTTATACCCTTAATAGGGGTGACCCACCCCTAAATATTTATTTTTATTTTCTTGACAACATTTTTATTTTTATTTAATTATGATTTATCATTGACAAATACATAGTTCTACTTCAAATTTTCACCCTTCTACGACCAACCTCTGTTTTTTAATCGCGATTTTTATATTATTCTGTTCCATCCACAGATTCGCAATAGGGTTGCTAGATGGCAATCGAATATAATAATTGTAGTACGATAAATTTTCATGTATAGTTTATAATAAAGTAAATGTGGCAAAACAATGTTTGCCAGGTCAGCTAGTAGTAAGTATAATAATTAATTGGCAGAAGCAATTAATTTAAAATTAATTAATTTATATATGTATCTCCAACAAAATATACACACTAACAGTTCAACATTATAACACACAGTAGGTACTAAAACATAAAAAAAAATGTTTTTGTTATATAGTATTGCGATATTCAGTTGGAAAAATGTAAAATAAAATAATGTATTTCAACTTATGTGCACTTTATTAAGGTACTTTACAATTGACGTTACTTAAACATAACAGATAATTTAATATCTACAAAATATGGCAGTGAGCATCATTTAACGAATATGTAACACGATAAAAGTAAGCGCGATGCTTTGTCGCATACCTACCCCATGTTTTGTTTATATCACAAGTCAATCCAGGTAGACAGCAATGGTCGGTTAACAATCAATAATAACTGTGAGGTGTGCAGGTTTGAGATGCCTATCTCCTTGATGCAACCTTGGGGACTGAGGGACCATCAGCGTGGTAACCGCTTTCGTCTGCGTAGAATTCAATTTCGACGGGCTTGCCATCTTCACCGGGGTAAGAGTATTTGCCGCGGACTGTTAATACGGTTTGTAGCTTGTTTTCCTCATTAAGAACTTCCTTCAGTGTACCTTCCTCCTTACGGTTGATACCATCTTCAGATTCGAAGCTGTAAATGAACAGGAAATTATTATTAAGGTAGTTACTTGGAGGTACATGGACATTGGAAATTGTGTGTTACCTTTAGATTCTTCGATATAAATAACAACTAGTGTAATAATTAAATTAAATTAATATTAATAATAATAAATAAATATTCTAGGACATTCTATACACACGGCCATCTGATTCCAAACCAAGTCGAGATTGTACTGTGGAAACCAGATAACTGATATACTACTTATTATTTTCCTAAAAACATGAAAATGTAATAATAATTACTCGAGGGAGTATGATCCTTCCGGTTGTTGTTCGAAGAAGAACTTGGTGATATCCACTTGTTCCTTCTGCACAGGGACAGCAATGGCCACGGCCACCAGGGCAAAAGCAACAGCGATGATCTGAAGATAAACGACATATTATTACATATTTCGACCCATATAAATTACTGAAGTCTGTAGATGTACTTAGAACAAATAAACCGCAACAACAACTATGTATTAATTTGTTAGTTCTTAATTTTTGACCGACATACGGCCAACATTAACATGCGATCCAGATCCAAAATTCGTGGATTAATGCTTTAAAAGTTTTGTCAAAAATGATTTTAGATTGGGATCGAATATGAATTTGGCCGTAATGCAATTAGCGCTCTACGCTTGAATATTTTCATAATAACAATATGTCAACGTACCAATTTCATTTTGTTGGTTTGGTTAGTTCGGTGGCTAATGAGCGACTGATACTCTAACGATCTGGAAAAAATCTTTTATAGATTTTCGAAGGCGCAACCAGCTGTTATGTAAATATAAGAAAATTATTACCATTAGCTTAGCATATCTATTTTTGTCCTTGAATATTTTATTAGAAACGAGTTTTTCGGTAGAGGCTCAGTAAGTATCTTGTAAAATCTTAGATACTTCTAATTACTTCTACGATATAAATGTTATCAATACGAATTTTTTAACATGGATATATACTCAAGACTTGATAAATCCATACCTGGAAATACGCGATCCATCGGGAACCCGAGGCAGGTCCTCGTGGAGAAGTATTAACGCTGTCTGATTTCAAATAAAACTTCATGACAATTGGCGAGTAAATATGTCTTATATATTTATTTTATACTTTGAAACATCAAGTATTTGCTTATCAAATTTTATTTCGCACGTTTAATGGAACGAATCCCTTAAAGCCTTTTTGCGTAGCCAGATAACGTGAAATTTTGCATACGTTCACATTCGTTATCTTTGTACGTTAAAGCCCTTACATAGTGCCTATAAAACATAGTGGCTTCCGCCGTTTGTACGCTTAGGTGCTCTCAGACCTCGTAACGGATTTTGTTGCAGTTTTCATGAAAAGACATAATTACTGAAGAGAAAGGATTTTAAAAATGCTTATATGCCTCGGCAACGCGGGTATAACCCCGGGGGCAGCTAGTTCAAAATACTCTCATATATTTAATCAAATAAATCATTACATCATATCATATACTTTGGATCTCTACTCAATTTGATTGGAACTAGCAATATTAATGCTCCAATGTTTTAAAGAATAACTTATTATAGTTATGTGTATATTATTTTATCTTATTAGATTTAGTTTCATTTTACTAATATTAAGAATAACTTGTAAAAATACGTTTTAAATAAGTAAATTAAAAGTAAAAATATTTTTTTATAACAAGCTATGTCGTGTCTGCGATGTTAACCGTTTGTGAGTCTGTGAGAGAGTAGTGGTGCAATTTAAAATTAACAATGAAAATGAGTTTATGAAATTTCGTGACCTATTTTGTTAACCGTTAAGATGTTCCTTCACTTGGGGCTCGATTCTGTAAGGAAAATGACAGTAACTCGAGGATGTTTCGTCGCGGCCTCCGTGCCTTGCCTCTTTCGCTAACTACGCTAATAATCACGAGAGAGATAAGCTTTCTGAGGCCTCCGTGAAGCGGCTCGTCGAAGATGTTTGTATTAGCTGAAAAAGTGGGCAGGAGCTAATGTGAATGTGAACAATCGGATCATTGTTCACCCAGGATTAGCTTACTTATTTACGTAACGTATTATGGGAGGTATTTTAAGTTATTAATTAAATTTTGTTGCAACATGTATTTAGTAAGTAAGATAAAATGAAAAGCTATGTGACGTCACATGTTTAACGTTAATGTAGAATGTAAACCAAAATCTTAAAAAAATACTTTTTCGATCTAAATTTATAAGGTAATTAATCGTTTTTTGTTCTTTAATTGGTCTTTTGTTTTGTACATTATTTAAAATATTTGACTTTATTTTGATTTTATTAAAGATTATTCATAAATTATAATAAATTACTGGGACATTCATTTTACACACGGCCACCTGATCTCTCATCAACATGATATACATACTACATCTTCAAAAAAATTTAAATACATATAGATACTTCACTCGAGACACAGATCAAACAGACTTGTTCAGGCACACAAATGTTTGGTGGGAATCGAACGCACGACCTGCACTGGATCCGTATTGATGAAATCCACGACGATTTACCTACCTGCAGAAAAAAAACTTGCTACTGGGGACTGCCATATTTTGGGCGACATTAATTTGATATATATTTTCCTCAATATATGGCGGGTTAGCGATTGAATCCGTCTCACCTAGATAGTATGTGAAGATGAGGCAGAAGATAGAGCTCACTTTCCTGTTAGTAGCCTATTTACTCTTTTCTGGAAGAGCCCCAAGTTGTATGTTGCAGGCAACACAGACGGGAGGAGAGAATTCCAACTCTTAGCTGTGCGTTCATGCGCACATGGAAGGAACCTGCAGAGCGCTTCGTCCGAATTGGTGGTATGTCTACCACATAAGTTTGCAAACTCTCCCCATGTCTGGCAGTCCGAAGACGAAAAGGTGATGGAGGACCTAAGTCGTGGAGTTCCATAGCACACTCTTCACATTTCCGTCACGACCCCCCATTATATAGCTTAGACTTCTCTTACCTAAGTCGGTTCCCATTATTATAATATCCATATTTTCACCCAACTATTTTTATTGAAAATTATTTGAAATACAACCTGTTACTCGTCCGCTTTGCTTTTTTGAATGAGTATATACAAATATTTCCCAAGCTATCAGTATCCTAATGCTCTAGCATTGAAGTTTTCGTTAGGTAACTGTATATAAAAACACAAATATTAAAAAAATGCTGTAACCTACCTGCTCCACAGAACAATTTTAATTGTTTCTTTTTATTTATTTATATTTTTTTTATTTCCTTTTAAATATTTCTTAAGCATGTTAACAGACATACATAATAAATACGAAATATTTGTGAATAATAAAAATATCAATCAACATCAAAATTAAGAATAATAATATTAATTTTATTTTAAATCGAATCATCTTCAATCTAGTTCTTGCTCAGCTTTTCAAGAAAAGCCTGCTGCGATATATATATGATAAGTAAATTAAACTATAATTTATGTAAAAAAACGAATTAAATTATCATAAATTAATTAATTTACGGATAACTGCGTCCTTCACGGTACAAGGGAAAGCGGGTATTTAATCATCATAAAAAGGGGAGTAATTGATCATCATAAATTATTGGAACTTAGAGATGGAAGTTCTTTCAATAAAATTAATTAACAGATCGGCAAAAGAGTGACGACGATTCATTTCAGGATTATTTTCAATAAATACACATAAATAATAATGAATTGTTCATTAATTAAAAAAAAATAACTAGAATTAAAAACTGCGCTAGAATCTAAGATTTCCAAATAAATATTACTGAATTGTCGTTAGTAAATTCACTTAAATCGGCCTTCAAAGATACAGAGGTGGTAAAGTCCTAAGAAATTAATTAGATTTTCAATAATATTGTTTGCTTAATTTATCGTTCGTTAAGCTCATTAAGGCTAAAAACAGCTTTTATACCTGACACATATGACATTTTATATGTCAAAAAAGAATTAGTTGCTATGGCATAAAGAAAAAAAAATACCAAAAAAAAAACACTGTTAATTTTAAAACATTTACTATTTCGTGTTTTTTTTTTGTTTTCTGGATTAAGTTAATAAAAGACTTCGTATAATAAAACAAAAAGAATATAATAATAAGTTTTCAAAATGTCGGCTCATCTTTGAGTCGCACACAGGGTAAGAACGACTGATGTGGTTCTTTTTTTGCGCTGACGCCGCGCCCCCGTAGTTCGCTGCTCCGTCTCCCGTCTCTCGAACACGGGTTCTTACCATGGAGAGCGAGAGGGGAATATCATTTACTAGATGAGTAATTTATAAAAAACGTTAAAAAGCGCTCTATCCCAATTTTTGAGAACGCGACGCATAAATTAAAAGAAAATGAAATAAATTTGTAATTTTCGGCTGAAAGCCCTCTGCGCTCGCCGGAATAGTCCGTGTAAGAGCCACCAGAGGCTGAATAAATTTGGTCAAATCTTTGCTTTCTTACAATGATTTTGTCGTTAGTTTACACATTTCCTACCAAAATAAGCTTTAGGAACCATGAAATAGGCAAAAAATATTATTAAATCTAATTAATTTCTCAGGACTTTTCCACATCTGTATCTTTGAAGGCCGATTTCAGTGAATGAACGCTCATTAAGTAATATTATTTTTAAAGCTTAGAGTCTAGCGCAGTTTTTTAACTCTAGTGAGAAACAAGAAAAGTGATTTTTAGATATTTAACTCAAAGTTGAAAATTCTAGTTTTATTCACATAAACGCAATTTTGCCACTTCAGATAGGAAAAAATGTACTTACCCTGCTCAATAGGTGGCTAATATTACAAAAAAAAATACGTCTACTATGCAAAAATAAAAATATTAAAGTTGATCCCTATAAAAAAAAATGAAATCCACTAATTAATTCATAACACGAAAACAAAAAAAACGCGTGAACTTTTGAGGGTGAATCAGATACTCCTCTGTATGAGGTACCTAATTTTCACCTCTGGACGTCATGTTCCCGACCAGTAAGTGGAACTCATGGTGCGTGTCTCGCAAATCGAATGATTACTCTCTTTGTTGACGATGTTGTTGTTTGTGACATAAATTAGTAATTCATTAAAAATAAATAATATGTCACTGAATTATTACTTTTCCTCATTTATTTAATTGCCAAATAAAGTGTTAACAAATAAGAAATATTTAATTACTCAAGTAAGTCATTATTTGGTAAATTTCTTTTGGTTATTTTTTGTAAAAATGTATTAATATAAAAATAACCAGCCTAGTGCCTGTCAGACCACGCACTGTGTGCAGGGTTCTTATAGTAAGTATAATAATTAATTGGCAGTAGCAAGTTATAATTGGAGGTTGTCGAACTCAAATAAAATGGCAGATATCTCATAAAATTATTCACGTATCTTGTTCAAACCCATATCATTCATCGATTTCATTATTATCTCAAACTGTTAAATTAGGAAATATCCTTTTCATGTTGAAAATTATTGATTGATTACAAAACAGATAAATCATTGTGGTTACTGGAAATAGCTTTATACAATAAATATTTTGATCAATTAATTAATTTATATATGTATCTCCAACAAAAGATACACACTAACAGTTCAACATTATAACACACAGTAGGTACTAAAACATCAAAAAAATGTTGCTTTTGTTATATATTATAGTATTGACCATTGCGATATTCATTTGGAAGAAGGTAAGAATGTAAAATAAAATAATGTATTTCAACTTATGTGCACTTTATTAAGGTACTTTACAATTGACGTTACTTAAACATAACAGATAATTTAATATCTACAAAATATGGCAGTGAGCATCATTTAACGAATATGTAACACGATAAAAGTAAGCGCGATGCTTTGTCGCATACCTACCCCATGTTTTGTTTATATCACAAGTCAATCCACGGAGACAGCAATGGTCGGTTAACAATCAATAATAACTGTGAAGTGTGCAGGTTTGAGATGCCTATCTCCTTGATGCAACTTTGGGAACTGAGGGACCATCAGCGTGGTAACCGCTTTCGTCTGCGTAGAATTCAATTTCGACGGGCTTGCCATCTTCACCGGGGTAAGAGTATTTGCCGCGGACTGTTAATACGGTTTGTAGCTTGTTTTCCTCATTAAGAACTTCCTTCAGTGTACCTTCCTCCTTACGGTTGATACCATCTGCAGATTCGAAGCTGTAAATCAACAGGAAATGATATTATTATTAAGGTAAGTTACTTGGAGGTACATGGACATTGGAAATTGTGTGTTACCTTTAGATTCTTCGATATAAATAACAACTAGTGTAACTCAACAGGTATGGAATAAAGGTAAAACTTAAATATAAAATAATTAATATTAATAATAATAAATAAATATTCTAGGACATTCTGTACACACGGCCATCTCATTCCAAACCAAGTCGAGCTTGTACTGTGGAAACCAGATAACTGATATACTACTTATTATTTTCCTAAATACATGAAAATGTAATAATATTTACTCGAGGGAGTATGATCCTTCCGGTTGTTGTTCGAAGAAGAACTTGGTGATATCCACTTGTTCCTTCTGCACAGGGACAGCAATGGCCACGGCCACCAGGCCAAAAGCTACAGCGATGATCTGAAGATAAACGACATATTATTACATATTTTGACCCATAAAAATTACTGAGGTCTGTAGATGTACTTAGAACAAATAAACCGCAACAACAATTATGTATTAATTTGTTAGTTCTTAATTTTTGACCGACATACGGCCAACATTAACATGCGATCCAGATCCAAAATTCGTGGATTATTGCTTTAAAAGTTTTGTCAAAAATGATTTTAGATTGGGATCGAATATGAATTTGGCCGTAAAGCAATTAGCGCTCTACGCTTGAATATTTTCATAATAACAATATGTCAACGTACCAATTTCATTTTGTTGGTTTGGTTAGTTCGGTGGCTAATGAGCGACTGATACTCAAACGAAGTGGAAAAAATCTTTTATAGATTTTCGAAGGCGCAACCAGCTGTTATGTAAATATAAGAAAATTTTTACCATTAGCTTAGCATATCTATTTTTGTCCTTTATTATTTTATTTGAAACGAGTTTTTCGGTAGAGGCTCAAGTAAGTAAGTATCTTGTAATATCTTAGATTTATCTTCTTAATTCATTCAAAAATTATAATATTTCTACGATATAAAAGTCATTAGTACCTTAATACTAAGATGGATATGAAGTACATACTAAATACTCGATAAATTTATACATGAAAATACGCGATCAATCGGGAACCCGAGGCAGATCCTTGTGTCGAAGTATTAACGCTATTAGGTTTCAAATAAAATATCATGAGATTTTCCGAGTGAATATGTTTTTATATAATAATTATGTAGCCGCCTGTTCTTTCTACTAAGAAGAGAAGATACTGTACTCGGTTCAGTTTTATATATTTATTTCAGCAAGTCTTAAAACCGTGTATTTGCTTATCATATGTTCGCACGTTTTCTTTGTACGCTAAAATTATAAATATTTTTATAACTTAAATCAAATTAATCATTGCATCATAATATCATACACTCTCACTCTCACTTGAATCAGTACCCTGAGCATGAACATTTATGGTAAGCGTGTCGTTATCGTATCGAGTGCGCCAAAAACCAATGTAATGGGATATTGAACATCGCGTTAAGCGCCATGTTCAATTTTCTGTACAAACCAACTTTTTGACGCACTCGATACGATGACGCTACGCTTCCGATAGATGTTCGTGTTTAGGGCACTGTAATCTTTAGTGAATTGACACTTCTCGTCACGTCACGAAAGAATAACTTGTAATAAAAGTCAATCAAATTATTACGATAATATAATGTAGTTACAACTATTGTTATTTTTGGAGTCGGTGTCAGCCAACGTAGGCCTTTAACTACATACATAGTTATAGGTGAGATGTGCTTGTGTCCCACGCGCTACTTTGCCAGGCGAGAGGCGAGAGCGGGGCCGCGGCGGGAGGGGAGCTGTTAAATGTGTTTATTTATTAAAGTATTCTCATATTATTATTGCTAGGCATATATAAATATATAATATAAAAAAAATGTTTTATTTTTATTTTTAGTGAATCTGAAGTACACTAACATTTTTTTCTGAAAATGGGTAGACCTAACGTGATTACTTAAGGTGTATTATGTATGCCTACACATTGAAGGATTTTCCTCAATTTTCTCAGGATTCCATCATCAGGTCTTGTTGTAATGATCATGGGACCATTTGTGAAGTCTACCCTTTTATAAATGAATAAATCGAAATCGGTTGGCGTGATATAGCGTGATTGAGTTAGTCGTTCATTTGTCGCACACATACTTAATGCTTATTTTAGACTTATATGGTTTTCTCATGGGTGCCATTGTCAGAACTGGACCAAATTAAAATGGGACCACACGGGAAGCACTAGCTTTCAAATAAAAAATAATAAGAATCATTAAAATCGCTTCGCCCAGTCGAATGTTATGAGGTAACAAACATAAAAAAAATAAAAGTACAGACGAATTGAGAACCTCCTCTTTTTTTGAAGTCGGTTAAAAATAACAATTTATGCTTTCAAACATTGGACTTGACGACGTTTTAATAAGTAAATTAATTGTAAAAAAATATTAAATTAATTTCCCGTTTGCAAGGTGGGTGTAGAAGCTAGATAAAAGCACAATTTAGAACGGATGATCAAAATGAAATATGTTTACAACATTTCGTGTCTTTGTTGTCGACCGTAGACAAAGGATCTCCACTAATCCTCTGTGTACAGGGATCTGTAGAATGTCCAAGTCCTACAGCCTGTCCGATCACGCATTGCGTGCGATTCAGTAAAAGTCTATGTGTGGTATATCTAATACAATTTGGAGTAATCTATATATGTGTGTTGGTTCCCTATGGACTCCAAAACGGGTGTACCGATTTTGACAGGACTTTTACTAGCAGGTTATGCTATAGAGAGTTGCTTAGGTTACTTTTACCCCGGGAAAGTGTAACAAACCCTCGATTACACAAATTATTGACGTATTAAGTTTCAACGTAGCAATATCGTTAATTCATATCACTAATATCTCAAAACCTGGTCAATTTTGAAACATCCTTTTCAATAGCTATATGTCTACTACAAAGCAGATGTGATGTATCGATCATTGCTTACCCTGTTTGTTTACCCTAATAAATAATAAAAAAAAAAATTGCGGTTACTCCTTATAAAACAAAAGTTTTTATTTCAAAATTAAATTGAGAAAGCAGCCACACCAATAAATTTGATTGTTTTGGTAACTTTTATATTCATTTTAAAAATGTGAGAATGTCAAATAACGTCATTTGTTTATAAATGCACTTTATTTTAAGATACTTTACAATTTACGTTTCGGTGATAACTTCAGTAGCTTTGAGCTCCATAAGTGCCCGCTACGGGTCTAAACTGAATAAATGGTTTTGAATTTAGTTTTTTTACGGTACTTAAACAGATAATTTAATATCTACAAAATATGGCAGTGAGCAATTTAACCAGTAACACGACAAAAGTACGAGTGATGCTTTCTCGGGTACCTACCCCATGATTTGTTTATATCACAAGTTTTACGGGAGTTAGCAATGGCAATAACCCTGAGGCACCCAATAAAAATAAGTTAGTCTTATTAAACATAAACCTGTTTGACCCTCCACGTAATTTTAGATATATTACAAAAATAAATTTAGTATTGATACCTAATCTAGTTCTGGACCTCTTACAATTATTTACGAAAGAAGGATTGCGTTGCGTGGCTTATATTTGTTGTCCATTTTAGGGGTTTTTTGTTTCTCATCGTTTTGTAGGTAGGTCCACGGACCACGGTGGTCCTCCTTCTTTTCTTCTGGGGAAAGAGTCCTTGTACATTGAGACGAGCCAGTTGGCTTAGTGCCTTCGCAGCTTGACTGCCGCGTCGTAGGTCGTGGGTTTGATCTATGTCTGGATGTATGTCATTCATGTTCCTGATTGAATTTAGTGATTCAGCGTAACGAAGGTCTTTCGGACCGACCACTTATGTTATGGCGGTCAGGTTCTTTAACCACCAAGTCAACTGGTCCATTAGAAATGGTTTTCAGAATACATACAATACATTTTTAACAGTTATGTCGGCTAATAGTTGTTCCCAAAGTGAGTTAAATAATCATAAAATATTAAATAATACCCCAAAAAATATTTATGAAAACAGTTTTTACATTATAGTTTTGATTTGCGGAGTTCTCGCAAGCCCTTGTAAAAATTATGTTGACTTATGTAATTTATCGGGCTTCCGCATACACCAGAGTTGATAATTCGTAGGCAAAATAATTTATTATCATAAAAACTAAATTTGAATTAAAAATGAGTTACGATGTATAAAAAGAGGTATTATGTTGGTTATTATTATTATGACAAGTAGTTGTGTAATAATGAATTTGAATTTATGTTGAGATCTTTATCTTCGTGTAAAGCATAATAGAAACAAATTTTTTGGCCTTCTATTTATGACTGTGGGGCGTGCAATTTTATCATCTACGTATTGCAATATGTATCACAACATATTGTTGGTAACATTAAATAGTTAAATAACTGTCCCCTGCGGTTTTACCCGCGTTTAGTTTGAAGTTGCTCAGACCAACAAAACTCGTTATTCCATACAATTTTGCACCCCCGTTTTAACCCCTTAGACCCTTCACCCCGAATTATCAAAAATCCTTTCTTATGCTATAAAACGAGCCCCTGTGTAAAATTTCAAGTTTATAACTCTTATAGTTTAGACCCTGCGTTGATATGTCAGTCAGGCTTCTCTTTTTATTTATATAGGTAATTCAGTACTTAATTCCATTAGATAATAACGCAACGCTAATTTTTTCATGATTTATTTTATATTTGCAGGCCACGTGAAGCTTAGTCATTGGCCAACTAGTGACTGGTTGTAAATTTACTCTGGGGTGGGGTTTAGTTAACGATCGAAAATTATAACTTCATATTCCATAGTGTATTTGAAAAAAGTCTTTTTAGTCGTCAGTTCAACGTTCAGAAAACATCAACAAACAACTGTAAACCTATCTCTTAAAGCAATGGATAGAATTTATATATAAACATATAATTTATATATATACACATAATAATAAGTAATTCTTTGTTACTCAATCGCGCGACTTGGGAAGTTTCTTTCCATTCAAATATCTCTATTTGGATTTGAACTTAATATCTATATTGAAAGTTAAAGTTGCAAAGTAAAATTTTACATATTTTAGGCCTTGATATGCTGTTCATTCTTCAAGCAGCAACTTTTATACTTAAAATAATATTGTAAGTAGTGGGAACCGATAATAATCAGATGGGTGCTCTAACTTCGTCACACTTATTCAAATACTTGATTAACTAGAGCTTTATCAATAAAAAGCTTGACTGAATTTCTAAACTCCCCAATTATATGTAGTGAGTATAACGTTACTGATCATGAATATGGTATTGACATATTTTATGACTAGAATTAGGAGTTAGCCCAAATTTAGGAGTAGAATACTGAAATGAATTCGAAATAAATGAAGCCTTCTCAGCTTTTACATTATAAAATAAACATTTTTTAGTTTTTAATTTATTATTATTTTGATTTTTGAATAATCTTACATTCGTTCCAAATGTGGTAAAATTTATTATTAAAGTGCACAACTGCTGTACTTCCCCGGACGAAATCTGCACTAAGAGCTCAACTACTCAAATATTTAATAATATCAAATATAATTAATGTCATCGAGCGAGACACCTCTCTGCACCCCCGCAAGCGCCTGAAGCATTCAGGCAGCCAGACTCACTTAATATAGCTTTTACAAAATTATAAAAATCTTATGCATTGATGATAATATGGCTAATGAATATAAAGTAAGTCAGTATAATTTGGTAGTTCCATTGGTCTAAAATTTTGATATTATCCATTGAAACTGTCTTGATAAACTTCTGACTTCAATACAAATTGTTTTAATATGAAGAACGAACACACATAGGTACCAGATACAATGTTGTATCTAATGAGGGCGAACAATGGTTTACAATAATGAAATCGAGCAGATAATGTCTGTTCTATTAACATTTACCGTAGTTTTAGTTTGAAATTGCTAAATTTGCGTTAGTGTAGTCGTGCCGTACGAGCTTTGGAGAATACTCCAACTAAACCAGCTAATAACAGCTGATCGGTAAAGAGCCGTGTGTGGTGCTCACGTTTGAGCGATGGCACAACAAAAAATATCAGCACAAAGCAACCCTACTGCCTATAAATGGAATATTTGGATCCACACTAACAGTAGTACTTCGAGTACAGCGTGTGCAGTCGGATTTAACAAGGTAAGGAGTTAATTGTTAACTCATATTAACGTAACATTTGTAATTCAAATTATGCCTTTGATGTTCTTTAATTATAACTTTTGTTGTGTTTGAGATATTACTATAATTATTTATCTTTGTCGGGTTCTATTTTCTTTGGATTTTCGTTGTTCAGAAATATAAACATCAAAAAATATTTGTAAATGTAGGTACGAATATTGTACATAGTCAAGTATTTGTATTTAAAATACCTTTTAAGGAAATAATATTGATGTTAGCTTTTACAAGTTTATATATCGCCCCATCTAGTGTTTTGCTTTCAAAATGTTACGAACAATAATATAAATATATTATTAATGTCGGCACCATTACCTCAAAAGCTAAAGTTAACAAGTCCTTTCTTGGCAATTGTCCTCGATTCTATAGTAGATTTGGAGAATAAATTATGGAAGTAACTAGATACTCTTTGCTCAGTGCACCTCTAATTAGCTTAAGTTATAATTATTGATATATTTAAAATGATTATCTTAATATCATGTTTTTTTTAATTTTTGATTGTTATGTTCAGAATTTTGTAAATGTAAAATATAAAAATTTGTGTTTCTTGTCGGTTCTTCTCTGTTGAAGGCTGACTGCCGAACTGATGGTTCGTGATCCTAAACTGAATAAATGGTTTTGAATTTTGAAAAAATAAAAATAATATTAAATAGTCGTTAATTATCTAAAATAAATCTAAAATCGTCTAATAATAAATGTAAATAAACGAGAAATAATAACGTTTTTGTACATAGGAGAACGAGTTTATGTCCTAACGCTGAAACTACATTGTGATCGATTAAAGTTCTATTCGGTCATCAATTTACATCCATAATATTTTCAACCGACATATATTTTATTTTTGTATCTCATTGTGAGCACAATAAGCCATCAATGTCAAAATAGTTATGGAAGTTTTAGCTTCAATTAAGTCTTTTTTTTTGAATTTTTCATCTAACTTCACCAACTCAAAAAAAGGGTCTTGAATTAAGTTATATTTAGATATACCTAATCGGATTTTCCCTACGAAGTTGCCGTTTCATAATACTGACCGTTTCAAATGTAATTTATGACTTGGCGGGGAATTCTAATTTCAAATGAATTTCTGGCGTTATTTTATTGATTAGTTGTTTTTTTTATCATCATACATCATTTGAATCGTCGAATGTTTTATCAACATGGTCTAACCGCACGTAGGTAATATCAACGACGTATACTAAAACTATATAACATCGCACGGCACGTTATTAGTTTCAACGCTTCATTCCGAGTTTTTTTACCTGAAGAATGATCCCCCCCGTTAGCATGAAAGCTATATAGTCGACAACGGATTAAATGCAATCTCGGAAGCTAATGGTATTCAATCTACGGCTGAGTAACATTAAAACGATATTAGTTCAGTTGCGTCAAATTAACAAAGTGACCAAACTCTACAAATGTTTGCCATGTGAACTACATGATCGATCGATCGATCGACAAAGCATACCTTGCGTTGCACAACAGACACAGAAACGAAGAGGTCGAAGGGAAACCAGACCAGCCCTCTGGTCTGCACTTGAAATCCAAAACCAAAAACGGTTTTGGTTTTCTATCAGAGACGAATATTTATTGAATATGACACGCAAACATTTACAGTGAAACTAAATAATTCTTTGTATGCAATAAATGTTAGTTCGTTTTGAAAAGAATAATTACTGAGTTTATCGCCGACTATTTTCAGTCAAAACATCCATCCGAATCGGTATAAGGGTCAGATTATTTATAAATGCTTGTAAAAGCCTATTTAAATTAGAATATTCTCATTTCATTTCAGCGGCTGTACGTTTATAAGCTGGTCAGGATTTACTGTTTTATACCATAGACAAATGTGAGCAATGTTAAAAAAAAAATTAAGGAAAATAATAATTAGTAATTTTTTTTCATTAGTTTCAGGATGATTCGTCAGTTGACGTGTTCGATTCTCTACAGCTCGTTAGTGGCAAATCAGCTGCTTATACTTGCTGAAGCTGCGGTAGCTCCTATTGTGCCGACCCCATTCCCTTTTACCTCTGCAAGTAATCCTCTATCACCTGGCTATAATAATCCCTATTATAACCAGTATAAAAGTGGGGCTGTACCAATATTGTCATACTCTAGCGAGCATACTGGCGATGGTACTTATGCCTTCAGGTACTTATAATATCTTAATTTCCATAATATGACCTGTCAAAATAAGTCCATACAAAAGTTCTATAACAAAAAACAATGCAGGAATTCGATTGCAACCCCACCTACCGGATCCAATCGTAAATCTAAGCCATTCTGGAATCCACTGGGACACACACAAAAAATATCATCAAAACCATTCCAGCCGCTTAGGAGGAGTTCACTAACATACACATGGACAGAAGAATAATATATAATAACATATAAAAAAATATATATATGCACAAAATTGCATTCAGTAAGTCCGATAACTCACTTCACAAATTTTCAGTTTCTCCACTGCTGACGGCAAGCAAGCCCAGGAAAATGGGTTCTTAAAAGGGGCCTACATTGACAATGCTGGGGAACCTCAAGGGACACAGGTTAATATTGTTTGTTAAAATGCAACCTTATATTAAAAAAAGTTTGTAAGTTATTATATATTTATTAACATTATAATCATAATCAATGAATATAATATATGGTAAAAAACTAGACATCACACTTGTCTTTAAAAAAACCAGATGATTATCTAGTTAGTAAATGTATGAATTTCACAAAACCTTGAGAATTTAAATATTGTTCCAGTACTAGTTTGGCTTAAAAATCCTATAGATCGGACGGACATAAGATAGGTACCTACTTTAATTTTATCTTTTATCCATTATGAAGTGTCACAAATTGTTTTCACGATTTTTCCGAAGCCATTTCTTGGTTGTAGATACGTTATCGATCTTTCTTTTCTTACCAAAGCAGTCTTTCATCTTTTCATATACAAAATATGGAATAGGTATACTTTAGTAGTTAAATAACTTTTTTTATTTCACACGTTTCAGGTTGTACAAGGAAATTACGCTTATATTTCTCCCGAGGGCGTACCAATTCAAGTTAGTTACGTGGCTGATGAGAATGGTAAATTAATTTTAAGTTTTATTTATATAATAATAGAGCCTATATCTGTGGTATTTTAAAATAATAACAAGGTGTGTCGTAAGGACACATGGTAGAAGTGAAACTTTTGTTTATCAGGGAAAAATTTGAATTATTCATCAATCACTTTTGAATAGCATATATTGTGTTTATCATTCGTTTATTTTTCGTCACAAAAAAGGTTGCGGATCAGAATTTCCAAGCGCTACCACAAGAAGGTTCACATGGCAATCTATTTATTTACTAATTTATTATCTGTTTCACAAAGTCGGTTTTAGTCATAAGCATTGTTTAGTGGCAAAGGAGCATTTGTCTTACTCTTTAATAAATGAATCGTTAGGTGACGTATAGACTTTGCATAACTTTAACGGAACATAAAAAATAGCAAAATGAATACAGGGTGTTGCGTCTGTACTTTGTCAAAAACAGCTTAAAACCATTTATTTATTTAGTTAGTAGTATATTTTTAGTATTTGTTTAGAGTAGTAGAACTCTTAGTGCAGAGTTCGTCCGGGGAAGTACTACCACCTTACCCATTTCTGCCGTGAAGCAGTAGTGCACTTGTATTACTGTGTTTCGGTTAGAAAGGTAAGGGGCTCGGTGAAATTACAGGCACATGAGACTTAACAACTTCACGTCCCAGGGTCGACAACGCATTGGCGATGCCCCTAGTGTTGCAAATGTCCTTCGGCGGCGGTGACCACTTACCATCAGGTGGACCGTCTGCTCGTTTGTCGGCCCAAGTGGTATAAAAAAAAAAGTTTTGCCATATGGAGGGCACTTATGATAGTAAAGTTAGCACCGTTTTGGGGTTTTTAGGATCCTTTTAAATATTTCTATAGAGTTGGTTGGTACTCTGACTGACTTCCGAACGGGTGGTAGATTCAGTAGCTTTAAATTTGACTCTCATAAGAGTCCTGCGATCCTAAGCTGAATAAATGGTTTTTAATTTTGAATGGATTTTTCTGAACTCTTTATCATGGGAAATGTGGGTCATCCTCATCAATCTCACACTAAGCTACTACCACTATTTTATTATTAATTGATTACGGGGCAACCTACACAAAAATATGTAAAGTCTGAGGCGTGGCAACGAAATAGAGGGTAGGTGATGAAAGCATTTATCTCGGTAACAAATATAAGTATTGTTTATTTGCAAAAGCCCCAAGCGCGATAGCATCGAGTAGATGAGCTTTTAGTGTAGAGTTCGTCCGGGTACTACCACCCTACCCATTTCCGCCATGAAGCAGTAGTGCACATGTTCGGTTAGAAAAGTAAGTGGGCCGGTGCAATTATAGACGCATAGAACTTAACAACTTCACGTCTCAGGATCGACAACGCATTGGCAATGCCCCAAATATCCACAGGCGGCGGTGACCACTTACCATCAGGTGAGACCGTCTGCCCAGGTCGTATAAAAGGAAAAAAAATGATAAACCTTAATTTAAACATTTTAGGGTTCAGGCCATCAGGAGTCCACATTCCGGCCATCGGGAAGGCATCCATACCGCAAATTGGAGAAATCAAAGAGAACCAAATATTCGACCCGTATAACCGCTACAGACCACACAATTATCGTAACCGTTTCTTTGGACAATACAACAATCAACCTCATGACCCCAGATACCCTTATGACCCTACGAAGTATAATCCATATTATAACAACCAATATTTGGCTCCAGGAGTTAATAAGGTTGTGAATTATGAAGCAAGAAAAGGAACAGCATAATAATATGAACCTATTTTGAAAACAACAAACTTACTGTCAAAATGATTATATAATTATGATTAAATAAAATCTATGATAAGAATGTGTATATTTTATTGTGAGCCCATTTAGTACGTCTTTATTAATCCTCGCTTATGCTTTCTTAAACTACCTGATGAATCTAGAGGCTTGAGAGTAATGCAGAGCCTGAGACTTTAAAGATAGCTCAGGATTAGATGGCAATAAAATATTAAGTCACTTTTTGGTTGTCTATTCCGATTCCGTACAGAATTCTATAACTAAGCTAAATGAACTTGAAAATTACCACATTTTTCTGTCATATTGTCATTTAAATGTTTAAAATCGTCTGCAAAAAATCGCACAATAAAGCCTAAATAAAAAAAAAAACATTAAATATAGAGTATAAAATTATTGAATAATTTTCCTAGACCCATACAGGTTTCTTACCCAAGATATTTATGTATCAAATTAATTTATTGCATGCGCCCACGTTTTTCGTTTTTATCTTAGATGTATTTTCATAGATATAAAAAATCTTAATCTCAAATTTGCAAGATAATGTGTGGAGTTAGAACTCTGTCTCAGTCTAGGAGAAATTATTCTATTACTTTTAGTTTTCATATTGTATATCAGACTATAAACAACTATTATAAGTTAACTCAACATAAATTCAATTTCGTAGCGGATATGAATATCGAAAAGTTGCAGAAGTATATATGGGAAGATAATTATAAGTCAGGCGCAAATAAATCATAATGAAATGCAATAATCCATTTACTTGTCAAATTGAGAACTGTCCCTTTTTGGAAGTAGGTTAAAAACCCGGGAGCTTTGACCTTCGTAAGCGCCCTCCACGGGCCTAAACTGAATAAATATTTTTTTTTATTTCATATCCTGTCATGTTGGTACTATAAAACATATTGGTACTGAGACCTCCGCTAACTTATTTAGAGAAAAGAGGCATAATGATATGTAAGACGCATCATACTATATTATTTGTTTCATCGTGTCTATTCATCAGAATCTAGTGCATAAGTGCGTGTTAGGAAAATACTCAGAAGCTTGCTTGTAAGATTACTTGACTATCCAAATACGAAGAAGACTATTGTGGATTTATTGGGATAATTATGGACCCACGAACGGCGGCTTGTCACGCGCCTCGTAGGTCACCGCTTGAAACATTAGTCTATGGGCATATTGACAGGCCAGTTGGCCTGGTGGTTAACACTCTGACTGCCAAACCGAAGGTCGCGGGTTCGATTCCCACCCAGGACAAACATTTGTGTGCATGAACATGTCTGTTTGTTCTGTGTCTGGGTGTAAATATCTATATAAGTATGTATTTAAAAAAAAAAATTGTATATGTAGTATATCAGTTATCTGGTTTCCATAGTACAAGCTCTGCTTAGTTTGGGACCAGATGGCCGTGTGTAAAGAATGTACCGGGATATTTATTATTATTATTATTATTATTATATATCACTGTTTATGCTATTTTAAATAAGCTGCAGTTACATTTAGCGAATGTGTATTATGAAGTTATTATTTAACTTGTACTATATTTCATTTGATACTTATTTTTGTGTTATATAAAAAGTCCGGTACAGGAACAGCATTCGTTAATACTCCAATAGTATCCTCCTTTAGTAAAATGTTTAAAAAACGAATAAATTTAAAATGGGGATATGCAAATTCGATGACGAATGTATCGAAAAAAAAAACCTTGTTGAAGTATGTCACAAGTATGTATGCCTGCTTGCAACTGGTTTACAGAATCTTCGTTGATGTTCCAATGTGTTAAGGTTAACTTACGGGCCTTACCATTACATAAAGTGTCATATACGCCAACAAGAACTTGTAATCTTTAAGAGTTCCGTAGGAAGGGCTTTAAAATACAGATTCCGGATAATTATTTAATACTTTAATGGCTTTTGAGTTAAAACAATTCTTTTTATCGAGAGGACGAAATCTAGTTGTCATGCTTAAACATAGACTGTGTTGCTACATATTTTGAATCATCATCATTAAGTAAAAGCCGTAAGACGTCCACTGCTGAACATAGTACTCTCCCAATGACTTTCAGATTGGCCGGTTGGAAGCGACCTGCATCCAGCGGCTTCCTGCGACCTTTATAAGGTCGTCTATCCACCTTGTGGGTGGACGTCCCACGCTGCGCTTGCATATTTTAAATATATTATGAAATATCTGACATATTTTAATATTTTATTTTTAGCCATTTAGCACGTCTTTATAATCCTTGCTTATGCGTTTTTGTCTGTTCCATACAATTTTTGCAATTGATTTTAAACTTTTTGACAGGCCAGTTGGCTTGGTGGTTAGCGACCCTGACTGCCAAGTCGCAGGCGCGGATTAGATACCCACCCAGGGCAAACATTTGTGTACATGAACATGTCTGTTTGTTTTGTGTCTGGGTGTCAATATCTATATATGTATGTATTTAAAAAAATAAAACAGTAATATATGTAGTCTATCAGTTATCTGGTTTCCATAGCTCTGCTTAGTTTGGGATCAGATGGCCGCGCCGCGTGTAAAAAAAAATATCCCCGGATATTTATTATTTATTTAACTTTTTTTTTTTTTTATACTACTAAGGTAGCAAACAAGCTGACGGCCCGTCTGATGGTAAACGGTCACCGCAGCCTATGGACGCTTGCAACACCGTGGATATCACTCGCGCGTTGCCGACCCTGCAAAAATCTCTTCACACCCTTCTTGAAGAACCCCATGCTGTACTCCCTTGGGAAAACCTAGGCAGGGAGCTCATTCCACAACTTAAGCGTACGCGGCAGAAAGCTCCTTTGGAATCGCACCGTGTGAGACCAGTTTGGCTCCAATGTGTGAGGATGAACTCCCCGTCTGTGGCGAGAGGTGCGATGGTAAAAAGTAGCCGTGGGCATCAAATCAAACAATTCCGATGCTCTTCGTGATGTTGAAGGACGTGTTCTGGAATTGTGGAGCCACAGCAAATGGGGTTTTTTTAGCGGTGAACGCGCAGGCTTGTGTCTTAGTGGGGTTGAAATCGACTAGGTTTAGTCGACCCCAATCGGAGACACTAGTAAGTGTGCTCTCGATTCCAGACACAAGTCGTTCGCGGCTTTCCTCTACCACGGAGCGAGGGATATTTGCACGGCCCGTGTAATAAGCATCCCCAGTACTGTCGTCCGCATAGCAATGAATGCCGTCAATAGACAGCATATCATTGATATGCAGAAGAAACAGGGTTGGGGATAGCACAGAACCTTGCGGGACACCGGCGTTTATGTCCATGCTATCGGAGCAACTACCGTCGACGACGGCTTTTATGCATCTGCTGGACAGAAAACTGGTGACCCATTTGCATAATCCCTCGGGGAGCCCGTACGCTGGTAGCTTCGATAGAAGACCCCGGTGCCAGACCCGATCGAACGCCTTCGCCACATCTAGGCTCACCGCGAATGCCTCACCTTGAGTTTCTATGGCGAGTGACCAACGATGCGTGAGGTACACTAGGAGATCACCAGTCGAGCGACTATGGCGAAAGCCATACTGTCGGTCGCTCAACAAGTCGTGATCCTCCAAGTACCTCAGCAATTGTGTATTGATCACCCGCTCCATCACTTTGGAGAGAAGGGAGGTGATGGCGATCGGCCTGTAATTCGTCGGGTCTGATCTGTCGCCCTTTTTGGGCACAGGGTGCACGTGGGCAATTTTCCACGAAGACGGAACTTGTCCCTTGGAGTAGGAAACCGCGAAAAGGCGCGTTAGTACAGGACACAATTCAGGAGCACACCGCTTCAGAACCACTGCCGGTATTCCGTCTGGCCCACTCGAGTTATGGACGTCCAGGGAGAGCAGCTCTTGTCGGACTACCCGTTGGGAAATACGAATTTCCGGCATGGAGCTGTCACACCGCGGGATGGTAGGCGGAGTGGTGCCCCCGTCATCCATAGTCGAGTTTGAAGCAAAGAGAGAGCCTAAAAGGTCAGCCTTCTCTTTAGCGCTATGGGCCAGGTTCCCATTCGGCAACCGTAGTGGTGGCAAGGACGACTGACAAAAGTTTCCTTCAGCAGCTTTGGCAAGAGACCAGAAAGCCCGACACCCAGAGGGGACGCTGGTCAGCATCTTGCCAATTCTGCCGACGAAATCGAACTTAGCCCTGGCGATAATTCGCTTACTGAACTTCGAGGCAGCGTTAAACTTGCGTTTCGCATCAGAGATGTTAGTGTCCTGATTAGTGCGGGCCGTGGTCCAAGCCTCATACAAAGTTTGCTTGTTACGTCTAGCTTCTTTGCAGGACCGATTAAACCACGGCCGTTTTTTCACCCCCACAGCAACTAGCGGGTTAGGGATGTAACATTCCATACCCGCCAGTATCGCTTCAGCGACTGCAGGTGCACAGGTGACAGGATCGTCTGATGCGAAGCAAAGCTGCCTCCACGGGTACGATGCGTAGAAATCACGCAATCCATCCCAATCTGCTGACTTGTAGTGCCACACTCGATGCCACCCTGGTGGTCGCAGCGAATGGGGCAGCGCGCAAGGCACTTGCGTTCGGACGAGACAGTGGTCCGATGACCCAAGTGGTGCATCTACTGTAACAGTATAGTCATCCGGACGCGTTATCAGCAGAAGGTCCAGTAAGGAACTAGTATGGCTCTCGATATCTGGTATTCTCGTAGGGCAGAGAACCAGTTGCGAGAAGCCATAGGCCAGAGCAAAGTTGTGAGCTGTCCTACCCGCGCAGTCAGTGGACCGAGAACTAAGCCACTCAACGTGGTGAGCGTTGAAGTCTCCTAAAATCACTAACTCCGCAGAAGGGTACTGCCCTAGTATTCTATCAGTTGTCGATTGCAGGTGCTCAAATAACCGAATTGTGTCCGAGTCACCGCTGTGGGACCTGTAAAGGCACGCGTAAATGCGGGTGTGGCCACCGTGGTCTATGCGTGCCCACAGTACTGACAGGTCCCGGTCTTCAAGGCCGTAAAGACGGCGACAGCAAATATCATCCCTAACGTACATACATACCCCGGCACGCCGCACAAACTTGTGCTCCAGCTTGTACCCGGGGTAGTGTAGATACGATGTATCGCTAGGGCAGGATATTTGCGTCTCCGTGAGAAACAGCAGAGTTGGCTGTGCAGTCTCGAGGTGTTGGTGGACTGCATTGATGTTTGCGTGAATTCCCCTGATGTTGCAAAAGTCCATCATAATTGTGGATGGGGAAGCCGCTGAAGAACGTCTTCTGTATTTTTTTTTGGCCATGTGTATAGAGTGGTAGATGTTTTAGAAGAGTCGCTGTGTCGGCAGCAGAAAGGACAAGGTGCAGTACTATTCCACCAGAGTGCTACACCGGTGATGTGGTTTGTTGGTGCGGCAGCTGGAAGGGCCCCCGGTCCCCCCAGATACAATCGGCCGAGTCCACTCCGATCTCCTCCTCCGGCACGACCGACTGCACCATGGATTATGCGCGAGGCGGCGGGTCAGCCTCCCTGGGTGGAGATTAAGTGATCCCAGGGGTCGGGACCCCTACAACCTGCGGGCGGCCAGCGGACAGCCGTTTCACCGGGTCTCCCTAACCGCCGCAACAACACGCCACGCCTGCACAACCCTAAGGCAGTACTAGACTGCTGGTCCCCATACTGCCAGCACAGCGCCTCCTCGCGGAGCTCTGGCGACCTTACTCACCGCAGGAACACAACACTACATGTAGTGTTATTTGGCTACGATCTTCTGTAAGGTGGAGGTACTTCTCCAGTCAGGCTGCTCCAAATTTTGAACGGGAAATCCCGTTAAGCCCTACCTCTCTTAATTACTGATTTCTTAAAACTGATAATTGAGAATGAGGCAGAGCCTGAGACTCTAAACTTAGCTTAGAACTGGTTGACAATCAAATATTATGTCACTTTTTGGTCTGTCTGTCTATTCAGAATCCATACGGAACCCTATTACTAAGCTCACGCTAAATGAACTTGAAAATTACGTTCTACTACACTTATAGGCTTAAACACAGACCGTGTAACTACATATATATTAGCTATGAAATTTCCAATTTGGTGTACTGGCTATTTTTAAACTGAATTACTGCGGTTTGGCCTAAATGCTAAATTTATTTTAGGATAAGGTAGGTTAATACTTTCATTATGAAGTGGCAGATACCGGATAAAAGTAGATAGAGTTTAAGATGTTTTGTTGAATTAAAATGTATTAAACTATTTCATAAAAAAATATAGTGACCACAATCTACACAATTCATACTTATATTACAAATATAATCAACTGAAAATACTTACAAACATACTTTTGCAAATCCATTTTTTTTAATACTTGATTGAAAAACATGAGAACATATCCATTTTTTATAAGACAATTAATTTTGTCATACAACGTGTAGGTATTATATAATTTTTATAAGTAGACATTTTTTTACTCTACAAAAAAAAAATAGATTTTACTGTGGCCCAAAATAACCTTTATAACTCAGAAGACCTCAAGAAACTCCACATTTCACGGGTTTCTTCATATTTTCATAAATTCAGTGTTTCTCTAAGCCTTTTCCTTGTTTTTTTTTGTACACTAAAGAAAATGTTCACTTTAGAAATATTATTTTTCTTAGCAAGAGCTAAATCTAGACTCTTTAGCATATGGATTATCCAAAAAAAATGCAATACATTTTGACCCACTGTACCTAACAGGTTAAGGTTGTTGATTTTTCAGATACTAACGTTTTATATTAACAGTTACAATATATACTTGTATTTATTCTGTATAATGTTATGACGAGTGAAGTGAGTTATGAAGACGTTTAATTTAAATAATTTAGCAAAACCAAGTAAGGGATTTTAAATTTACCTACTAATACTATTTAATACCAATTATACAACATTAGATCAAGAATTTCAATAATACATAATTTTATAGACGGGCCAGTTAGTGGTTAGAGACCCTTACTGCCAAGCCGCAAGTCGTGGGTTCGATTCCCACCTAGGACAAACATTTGTGTGCATGATCATGACTGTTTGTTCTGTGTCTGAGTGTAAATATGTATACAATAAGTATGTATTTAAAAAGTAGTATATCAGTTACCTGGTAGCCATAGTACAAGCCGTACACTCTGCTTAATTTGGGATTAGGTAACCATGTGTGAAGAATGTCCTGGGATATTATTACTCATTTTACATACTGGACTTTTCAAATGTAGTTAGCCCGTTTAAGAATCTAAAAGCATATTATAAAAAGTGGCATGAGGTAATGTTATAGGGGGGAGTTATTTTTCTTGGAACTTGAATAATTTTCTAAAATCTCAAATAAGGGATTTACAATTTAGAATAATATTTAGTTGTACAATTTATATTCTAATCTGATTTATGTAGATAAATGTTTAAATTTATTAATAATTATAACGAGAAACTTTTATGAAGCATTTGAGGTCCTCCGCCTGGTGCTATTCATTCCACAATCTTGAATTTTTATATTTAAGCTGTCGTCAGCCAATTGTTAGATTGTTAAAGAGTGGACTTTATAAAAAAAAAATACGCGAACAATATTTTGTAGGTAACTCAACCTTGAAGTTTGCATTTAATCTATAAGCTATGTAAGTCAAATGTACTTTTAACATAGTAAGCCGCGATTGCTTTTTAATCAGTATGTTCCTTAATAGTTAATTCCTTGCACGACTGAAGCGATCAGCCCCCTTATTCAGCTAATACAAGCTTCGGCCGCGAGCCGCTTCAGACCTCGGAGAGCTTACCTCTCACGTGATTAGTAGTATTAGCGTAGTAAGCGACAGAGACAGAGCATAGAGGCCGTGACGAAACATCCTCGAGCTAATGTCATTTTCCTTACAGAATCGAACCCCACTTCTCAGCTAAGTTACATCGCATTGATTCATAGCTTAAAGATATTCAAACGTTCTTGACTGGATTAAAATCCGTGTATAGCATCCAGAGATTTAAGTTAAAACTAACAATCTGACAAACGAAAACGTTGCTTTATTAATAATAAATCAATAAGAACTAAAATTGATATAAAAGTCAGCCAAGTCCTTCGCACTACTATCTTCGATATCCAATGCGAAATACTCCATAAAACATTTATTACGCTCATCGAGTTCATTTAAACATAAAACCAATCATCAAGTATCAAGTCGGTTGTGCCCTTTGTGCCAGTATCAAGCAAATATACATAATTGTAATTTCTAGAATATTCCATTTGTTTAAGGAGTTGATTCTGAAACGTGAAAGAGCGGGTTACAGACCGTTGGTAGGTCATATTCCAACTTCCCCGCTAATACCACAAAATATTAAAAAGCATTGGATTTTTACCCATCAAGATCCAGGATCGTAGTAGTAGAGACTTAACAACTTCACGTCTCAGGGTCGACAACGCATTGGCCATGCTCCTAGTGTTGCAAATGTTCATAGGCGGCGGTGACCACTTACCATCAGATGGACCGTCTGCTTGTTTGTCGGCCCAAGTGGCATAAAAAAAAAAAAAAAAAAAAAAAAAAGGATCCGGACTCAAGAAGTTACTTTTGTTATTTGACAACGATAAACAGTAACTTTGACCTTCATAAATGCCCTTCCAGTGTCCAAAGTGTAAACTTTGGCATTAGCAAATACTTCTGTCGCGTATTTCACAAGAGGCGCTGTATATTTAATTTATATAGAGAAACCGTTTGCTAACGTAAAAGATCTACAATTAAGCCGACTGTTAAGTTATTATGTTGTGATATAGAAATATGTATTATAAGATAAAGCATAATTAAATGATAAATTATAGTCATAAAATATGTTGTACATTATTTACAGATATTTTAGTATAATATCATTAAAACTAATTATAAGTACTCGTATATATTCCATTTTATTAAACCTGCTCTTGTTAAGAAATTATGGATTGTAGGGAATCATCCGAAAATGTAGAATTTATTTTATACCAGCTGTCACAAAGTATCCTATGTATTATTTCAGGGCATTTTCTATATATGTGCCAAGTTTCATCCATATCCATTTGGTCGTTTTTGCGTTAAAGAGCAACAAATATCCATACATACGAAAAATCGCATTTATAATATTAGTAGGATAAACTTTTTTGTTTTTAGTAGTAGTAGTGAGTACTCATATAGCCAACTATGTACTTACATCCGTTCAAGAACACATGAGCGTAGAGATATAGCGTAGATATAGGTATAATTAATCATAGCCGGATTACGACTTGACAACGCTAATTACGCGGTTCGATAGAAGACAAATCTGAACGGCGTGCATAGTCTCCTCTAAGCAGATGGAGTGTGGCACCCGACCCCGGTTGCTCAACAACCGGTCAGTTCACTTTCCCCGCAACCCGTGTCAAGGTCGTGCGACCATCGGATCACACCGCCATAAACTTCACGAGCACGATGAATAGAAAAAAAATTGCATAAAATTATTTCTCATAAAAGATACCTATACCTAAACATATAAATCTTTGCTAAGGTTAGTTCATGCGTAACACTTTATCTTGGCGTCAAAGTATATTTTTGAGACAAGTGTTTCTTAGAAAATCTCTGTTATAGCCTATTTAGAGGATAATAGAGATACTTAAATTGTATTGATTGGCTTATTGCCTATTACCAAACTAGCCACATGGTCTCTCCAAAATTCCCCAGCTATTATAGCTTAAATAAAATATAACTAAAAGTGGTAAACGAGTTCTATGGTATTTTTTTTAAAAGAACTTTGTATGTAAGATAATAAACAAGTGTTTATGCTACATATAAATAAAAGAAAATGATAAATAATAGATACGTAAATATTAAGAACTCTCTTACAACTTACATAAATAATAAAATTTATGAAAGATAATTGAAGTGACTTTTCATTAAAATTAAATATTGTTATAAAAGATTTCCAATGATGGGGAAAATATATAATATATGAGCTAGTTAAACGAACAAGTAAATCCTATTAAATTCGCAAAGGTATATTACGTATGACAAACACAAAATATTGGTTATGCGCACTATATTATTGCCAAAGCCATAATTTGGCAGTGTTCAGGCCAGATCAACAAATATCGCAAGTTTAAAATGTCATATGACTTCACCACATTATCATAGCCATACATCAGTCATCCACAACATGCCACTCCCAACAAATAGATGTTAATACTGCAATTGATAGCAGAATTTGTTTGAAGACATTCTATTCGCTAAATGTGCCTACGATGTGATTTACATAACCGATATGAGAGAAATCCTTTGTTGTCTGAATATCTATTCACATAGATGACTATTAAAGATACATATTACATAATACTACTTAGGTATACGTAATCATCAATACGATTTTCTTATTATTTTTATATTTAAATGGGATTCAAGTAATTATATTATTTATCTTAATTCCTATTCTGTTTGTGGTTGTCAGATAGTCAGTAGTCAGACACAGGTCACACGTTTCATCATAATATGAATTCTTGACATTTGATAGAGATTTTAAGGCATTTGGATGGCAACAATTATCATGTCTATTTAGCTACACTTTACTGAGGACTTCATGAAATCTGAAATTTGAAGCAGCGCCTCCATGGTGGCGGGCGTCGTCGTCTGCACATGTTTTTGAAGTAAGTATATTTGTTAATAGATTTTTATGCATTTTGATATGAATTAATCTTACTTATAACTCGGTTACTTTTTCACGAAGCCATATCGGACATTCTTAATGTCCGAATGATCATTATGACATTGGGCTCGTATTAGACAAAACTTATATAGCAAACGATTTTTAGGTTCATGAAGACTGTTTAGAAAAACCTAGAAATTGGCAAAGAGTTCATGCTGAGTGTGAATTATATGGGAAATGATAAAGACCAAAAAGATCTTTGGTGTAACCACTAGAGTGCTTGCGTTAAGGCCGTTACTGAACAAATGGAAAATCCGTTATGTTTGTTGACAACCATTACGTCCCCCCCGCCAGGTTGTCATACAAGAGTCGAGGTAATGCATCTACTGTTTACTTATTTCATTGAATTAGCGACATCGCAATGAATTGTGAAATTAGGACTGCAGGGAGGTGGTCAAATGGATCTAACTATAAATACTGAAAATATCAGGATGTAAAGCATCAGTCGAGACACAGTATCTTCTGTTGTTTGATCAACTATCAACAAATCATCCACAATGAAATCTACTGTAAGTGTTCATTTGAAACCAGGATAAAAAAAGGAAGGAATATTCGATTACCGTCTGACATATCAGTTCTTCACAGGAACTAATACAATTCCAAGACAAAGTTCTCTTTATAAATCACATTTTAGTGTTGTGTCTTCACCACGCCACGCATATTCTAATGGATTATTATTATATGAACGGACAAATCGATCTACAAAATATTTATAAAAGCACGCTAAATCGACACGATCCATAATAGTGAACGAGTTAGCAATAATTTTATTTACATATTTGTTTCAGGTTTTGGTATCTATGCTGTTTGCAGTGGCCTTTGCCGCCCCACAAGGTCCCACTGAGCCTATCCCGATTGTTCGGGACGACAGCCAGATCAACGCTGATGGATCTTATCAGTACGCTTACGAGACCGGTAATGGCATCAGCGCTGACCAGAAGGGTGAACTGAAAAAAATAGGAGACGTTGAAGCTTTGGAGGTGCAAGGCCAGTTCCAGTACCCGGGAGAGAATGGAAACATTCAGTTGACATACACTGCTGATGAGAACGGATTCCAACCCCAAGGCGCACATTTGCCCACCGCTCCTCCAGTACCCGAAGCCATCCAACGCGCCCTCGCTTACCTCGCCACCGCCCCACCCCAGCCTGAAGCTGCTGCACCAGCCGGCCGACAATAGATCTTCATTGTTATAAAAAATAATACTCATAGTCACTAACTTTATGATCCTTTATATGTTTTTTTACAATAAATATAGATACCTGATATAAGTTTTAAAATAATGTTTATTAATTATTTTTCATAAATATGCTGTAAGCTAGCGACCAGCCCCGGCTTTACCTTGTCGGGATAATAATAATATTGTAGACATTAACCTTTCGGAAGATTTTTTTTACATAATGGTGAAAACACGGTAGTGACTTAGTTTTGTACTATCCTTACATAGTATAAAACGAAGTCGCTTCCGCCGTTTGTACGCTTAGATCTTTTGAACTGCGCAATGGATTTCGATCCAGTTTTCATCAGTAGACAGAATGATTCAAGAGGAAGGTTTGTATGCTTATATCTCTTGGGAACGCGGATGAAACCGCGGGGGACAGCTAGTTTAGTATATATTAATTATATAATCAAGAGACATAAACTACAATAAAAAAACAATCGACTTCAAGTCTTATATTTATCAACTAAAACTGGCACTTTAGGTATAGGAAGGTGAATTTCATGAAAATATACAACATGTCCCCAGGATACCCTGGAATAGCATATAGGCTACATTTTATTCCAGAAAATGTGACATCCCTCGGGAACGCGGCTAAAACCACAGGGGACATGTTGTATATTTTCATGAAATTCACCTTCCTATATCTATGTGGGAAGTTTCATACAAATCTGTCTGGTAGTTTTTGCGTTAATGAGTAACAAACATCCATACATACAAATATTCACATTTATAATATTAGTAGGATTCATTGATACGTAAATATTTACACTAAACAATTAGTTCCTTTGGGAGTCAGTGCCAAGTTCATGAATGAATAACATCTGTGACCGTAGGTAACTATAATTTGAATTTGGTTATATAGCTCCTAATAATCGAAAATTATCAGAACACATTTCAATGCGACTGGTTCACCAACTCAAAGTCGCTCAGCGAGCTATGGAGAGAGCTATGCTCGGAGTCTCTCTGAAGGATCGAATTCGAAATGAAGTAATCCGTCAGAGAACCAAAGTTCAAAGGATTAGCAAGCTGAAGTGGCAGTGGGCTGGTCACATCTGTCGTAGAACCGATAACCGTTGGAGTAGACATGTTCTAGAGTGGAGACCACGGCTCGGTAAACGTAGTGTAGGGCGCCCTCCAGCTAGATGGAGCGATGATATACACAAGCTGGCTGGCAGCGGTTGGAAACAAAGAGCTGAAGATCGAGCTCAGTGGCGTGCCATAGGTGAGGCCTTTGTCCAGCAGTGGACGGAGATAGGCTGATGATGATGATGATGATTTCAACGATATAAGAATAGAATTAAATATAATTTAAATCTAAATACTCTATATCATTCATGGAGCTGATAGTCGGGCTGGCATCGACAACAAAAATATCTAATTAGATATCGTTAATATTTATGTTTCTATAATTTTGGGCATTTTCATTTAATGCGCTTTTCTCTATAAAGTACCCAATAAATAAATATTTAAACATTTTCAATTTTTAGTGTGAAGTAGGTAACTCTAGCATGTTTGATTTTAGTATCAGTAAATCTTCCAATCGTGTCAAAACGGATCAAATGAGCGCAAACTCTGTAGCTATTGAACTCTGTTTCAGAGTCCTGCGATTTCCTTCATCAGCTAGGAGAAAGCTAGGTTACAATTATATAAAAGTTAGATTGGAAGTTATAACAGTGTTTAGTTAAGATGAGAAAGTATATCCCTACCTATATGTGGCGTATCCGTGAATACATTATGTAGTGAATGGATAAATTTGTATATAATTAGGTTATTAATATTCAAGACAAAGCGTTTATTTTTTTGTTAATAGATGTCTCGACTAGTTGCACGCATAGGGGACATGCGCACGGCACAGCGACATAGTTGTCTTTAAAAATTTATTTATCGGATATTTTCTCGACTAAAATTAGAAGCACATATTTTATTGTTTTATACACTTTTAGTAATTGGTTTGTTCATATATATATACAACTTATCATTTTAGCTTATATTGTTATGTACCTTGATCCGTTGAACAATACTTTTTGGAAATATAATAATGTATTTTATAGCATCAATTGTATATTTTCATCATATACTCGTATGCTAAAACCTATATAGTAATAATGATGTAAATTCACCTTTTTTATACTACATTGGCCGACATACAAGCAGACGGTCCACCTGATGGTAAGTGGTCACCGCCGCCTATAGATATTTGCAACACTAGTGGCATCGCCAATGCGTTGTCGACCCTGAGACGGGAAGTTGTTTAGCCTTATGTGCCTGTATTGTAATCTTTTATGAAACGGTTAATAATTAGATTTATTATTGAAAGGGTTCATTTCTTTATGTCATTTTTAAACGTCAAATCACCTTCCAATATTGGACAGATTATAATATTTGCAAAATTAATCGATATCAGTTCATCAATATTTAGGGATATTTTGCTACGATATTTACTCGTATATTAGAATTTAACAGTCTTGTAAAAACCTATCGCAGTAGGCACCTATTAATTTTATTGCTAAGGTCAGTCAAGATCAAGGCTAAATAGATATAGGCATTATAACATAATAAGATGGAGATGAAACTCGAACCAAAAACGTTTTTATTTAAATTAATTATCAAAAGCACGTTTTGTGTCTACTTATGCGAACGAAGTAGGTATAAACATGAAAAAAAAACATGTTGGATTATCTCATAACCTCGGCGAGACTGCGATATTTATTCATTCTTCTATTTGTAGTATTTTAGCGTCGTGGGGCCACTAATTTATTAACTTTTATTAAGAATCAGTTGAAGAAGATTTAGCATTATTTGTGTAATAGGGTACATCCTAGTAAAATTATAAACGCGAAAGTTTGCACGTATAGATGTATGGATGTATGTTCCTCTTTCACGCAAAAACTATACAACGGATTTGGATGAAACTTGGCACGTATATAGAAAATGCCGTGGAATAACACATGGGATACAAATTGTGCCGGGAAAATGTTACATCCCTCGGGAACGCGGGTGAAACCGCGGGGGACAGCTAGTGCATTAAATGACACAGAAATCCTCCTAATTTTATAAATGTGAATGTTTGTATGTATGGATGTTTGTTATTCTTTTACGCAATAATTACTGGGTAGATTTGGACGAAACTTGGTACATACATAGAGCACATCCTGAAATAACATATAGGTTACTTTTTATCCCGGGAAACGTAGTAGAGAAACCGCGTATGACGGCTACTAGTATGAAGTAATTAAAATATTTTATGGTTTCACTTTTATTAATAAAAATGTAATCTATAGGTCATAGTTTAGTATAATCAATGTATTTTTTTGTCGACGTATCTCTTCCTCAATTCCAACCCCCTCCATTCAAAGCTAATATCTTTTTTTTTTATTTATAATTTATCTTGTATAACTAAAGTATAAAGAACGACTGGTCTAGGCGTGGCCCTGAAACAAAAATATGAAATGTTGAGATAACCACCGTTAAATGATTATTAGCGAGACGTGAAAAAAGGCAACTTTTAGTCATCTTGCAACTTACTTGAGAGTCAATAGCATTGAGGAAAAAGTGCTTGAAACTACTTGAAAGTGAAAGTTCATATTATATTAGCTTCCATACGGTTTCACTCGCATTCCGGGACAAATAGGATCCCTATTTGTCCCGGAATTACAAAATAGCTTATGACACTTGGGAATAGTGAAGTTTTATATCAATGAAGGAATGGTTGACATCCGATGATTATCGGAGATTACCTTCTACACCAAAACTTACAAACTTGACCTCCTTAAAATATTATAGTATTGATTGATTTATTGATGAATATTTAAATATATATTTTAATTATAGACACCTTTTATCTACCTAATATCATCGCTTTCAACTTGTAGTTGTAACTTGTAGCTTCAGTAACTTTAAATTTGACCTTCATAAGTGCCCTCCGAAGGCCTAAACTGAATAAATGGTTTTGAATTTTGAATTTTTTTTGTACAAAATGGGGCCAGATTTAGGGACCACTGCTGAACAGATGCCTTCTCCATAAAAAAAAAATTCTTTATTACATTACAAGTAATTACATGGTTTGGGACTCCCCTTTTAAGTTTTGGAAAAACCTGTATTAGGAGAGACCCGCTCTACCGATTTTTATGATTAAACTTGTGTACACGGTAAATGTTTAAAGTTAAAAATGTGTAAATATAAAATGAAACAAACTTTAAATAAAATGCGTAAATTTGTTAAACCATAGAGTTCCACAACATCATATTCTGCACCATGAATGAATTGATGAGAAGTCTGCAGCTGGTTATGACTTTTTAGTATACTATTGGTAGATGTACCCTCAAAACGGACCTTGTACATCTAGATAAATTACAATCAGAGCATACGAGGCTACGCTGAGTATCTTTAAGCTTATAATTGAGGTAAAGGTGAAAAGTCAATTGTGTTATGTATTTTTTTTTTACATCCATGAACTAATGAAATGCTGTAGTTCCATTTGGCTCTCAGTAAATACTTTATGAAATACCTTAATGGTACTTTAAATGATAATACTACCGAAGATTATTATTAAAACTTCTATTTTCCTTAAAAAGGATATTAAATTCACATCCTATTAGTAATTAATATCAATTCATTGAAAATGAGGTGTCCTCGACGGACCGGTTTCACATCAAACTGGTAACCCATTGTGCTTTTATCTTTCGAGGTGTATATTTGTTGGAATTAGTGCATAAATTATATTGTTAAAAATATTCGTTGCTACTTGAATCTTTTTAATATACAACTAAGTATATTTTTTTTAAATATGCCAAGTGTTATATTATGTGGGTAGGTATATTTCATACTCAGTAGGTATCGAGAAGTTTTAATAATCTTATCGGGTGCTAAAGAGACATTTGTAATGATTGGTATCTATTGATGAGTGACATGAAAATGTACACAAGAAATAAGTATTTCTTAATGAGTACAAAGAGAAAAAATAAATGTAAGTAAAGATTAAGCATGATGAGTTTGAGATATCGCAAGCGACCACGGTACGCACATATTTTGTCGAATTTATTCTGACGTGTCAAATGGTGCAATACCATCCAGAGGTGGTAGGCGGCATAGTGACCCGCTCGTATATATACCGATAACACAGTTAGACCAACATTGTCTAGTACCTTCACCGACATTTAAATACATACAATAACATGAAGACCATTGTAAGTGCCAGTGATCATATTTTATTATTCATATTGGATTCATATATTTTAAGCAGTGACGTGGAACTTGCGTGTTTGTCTGAAAGTTTTATAATGTGCTTTAATCAAAATTTATCATTTAATAATTATCCTTAAACTTCTATTCTGATAAATTGTTTTATTTCTAGGTATTCCTTGGACTTTTGGCAGTCGCTGTAGCTGCTCCTCAATCGCCAACGGAGCCCATTCCTATTCTGAAGCAGGACAGTGAAATCAACCCTGATGGCTCATTCCAGTACTCATATGAAACCGGCAACGGTATCTCCGCTGACGAAAAGGGAGCCCTAAAGAACATCGGTGGCGAAGAGCCAGCTTTAGAAGTTCAGGGACAGTTCCAATACCCCAGTGACGATGGTACTAACATTCAGCTGACCTACATCGCCAACGAGAACGGATTCCAGCCCCAGGGTGCGCATATCCCCACTCCTCCCCCAGTTCCTGAAGCCATCCAGCGGGCACTTGCCTACCTGGCGACCGCCCCTCCCCAACCTGAGAGCAGACGCTAATTTCAAGTATTTTTAACCAGTCATGGGGTGCCAGCATTGTTCACCATAACTGCTGCAGCAGCAGTAAAACCTTTCAAAGTGCCATTGTTCTAAGTTAATGTGCTACGCTGCTGGTATTTCTTTCTATGAGATTGTATATAAAACTGATTAATAACTATTTTTATATTTAATGTAAATATATAATATTTTTGTACCAATTTAAAAAGCTTTTTTCTACCGTCTTCCTATTAGGTAGTAAATTATTGAATTAAACAAGTTGAATGAGGTAATAAGTAATTTTATATAAAAAAAATAAGGTCAATATAAAATATGATATCCTCTTAGTAAAAAATAACCTTCGAACCGGTATCAGTGTGACTATTCATATGTGTTTGTAAAGGCCTATATGAATATAGATTTCATTTTCATTTGTAAATTACTATTTAGCAATTAAAATGACTTTTAACCTGTACCTAACTACAATCGGTTTCGAGAAACTTTAAAGAGTACGGACTAAGAGTCCGTAGAAAAGGTAAAAAAAACTATTTTTATAAGAGATTTCGATAAATACATAATAATCACTTGATCCTAAGTACGTATGCCCAAACAACAAAAAGCAGGTATCTTATATCACACAAAAATACTGCAAAATATATTGACTCTATTCTCTGCAATATGCATACGCAAAATTTCGTCTAAGTATATTTATTTGACACTAATTTGTTAAGCAGCGTTTGTTTCTTAATGATGCTACTTAGATAGTTTTAGAGTAAGAGGTTCCTAGGCAGTAAAAACTTATGCAATAACCTGCAAATTGTGATGCTCATTATTCACTTGAGTATATTAATGTAATATCATAATGTGTGACGAACCATTAGCTCTTGAAACTTAATAACTAAGTAAAAATATCTCTGACAGCGGAATTTTAATGTTTCTTTGAGCGGCGTCGAAATTTAAATTTTGTGTTGATGATGCTACAATGGAGCAAGTGAATCAATTAAATTATTATGCTTACTCTATTAGTATTCGCTTTAAAAAAATATTTTTCATTGGTATATAATAATATATCCTACTAATGAATGGTATGGATGTTTGTTACTTTTTCAAACTAAAACTACTAATATAATGAAATGAAATATTAATTCAAATAGGACTTCACAGACACTTATGAATGGTCAGACTCTAACACCGGTTCGAAAGGTCGCTTTTACTGAGAAGAGCCGGCAATAAACTCAGCAATTACTCTTTTCAAAATAAGATTTTGTACATAAAGATGTGTCCTGGAGCGAGCGCTACACCCAAGCATTGTCGTCATGTAGATATAACATGTAGGTAAACATGTAGGTATATATAGATATACGCTACCTATGTAGCATACGTACAAAGCAAACATATAGGCTTAATACCGGGAATATTAAACATCCCTCGGGAATGCAAACAGCTTCATTAAGGCACAAAATATATATGAAAGTAAAATAAATGTAATCGTGATTAGTTACAACTTTAAGGTGTTGCTTGATGAAGGTGAACGATCGCATGCATCATGTAAATGTCATAATTTATCGTATTCGTAAACTTCCTCGAGCCATTGGTTTTGTAATAAACGTACCTACTATTTACTTATGTGAAGTAAAACAAATTGCTTTATCAAATATTAATAAAATACTAAGGTCATAATGTATGAAACACTACAAGCAATGTTTATTTTAGAATTTACTTTGACAAAATTGATGGATTTTGTAATGGACTGTGATCAAATAAAACTGCATAGTTTAGTAGACTGTGTAGTAAATTATCATTTACCTGCCCTGTTTGTAATTATTTGGGGTTGGTCCTATATTTAAGCTTTCTTCCCATCCAGTGCTTTACATGGGTAATAGGTATAATAAAACAAGCGATTGACCCTGGTTTGTCAGTCATCTGTCCGACGCCTACTTTTTTTTTAAATGCTTTGGAAGACAACTAAATCCAAGGTGTAAAGTGGTAACTACTTAGTAGTTTCTTTTGCTATTCTAGGTATGTTATATAACTCCTTAAGGAAATGTTGAGTAGTAACCCCAAATTTAACTATGTACTACATGCAGGCGCGGTCGCAGCCTGTAATTTTGGAGAGGGTCCAATAATAATGCAATTTGCTTTTTTATTTTGTAAATTTTTAGTAGATTTTTCAATTTGACATGTACTATTTTGGGGTTGGGGGGCGTCATTTCCTCTTTGACCCTCCCCTTCGGACCATACCTAGTAATGCCAATTCTAGTAATGCAACAAAGGCTGAACAAACAGCATATAAAACCTATGCGTAACACTCCAACAAACTAAATAATAAAGGAGTCAAGGGTGAATTCAACAAATAAAAAACACTCAATTGTTTATCTATGATTTCAAAAGCAATTCTTTGATATTGCGCAAAATATTTGTCTTAAAAACTATGACACATTGCGCGTTGGTAAAGGTATGTAAAACTTTAAAAGTTTTACACGCTGTAGATCTTAGTTATTTAATAGTTAATTGGGGTTGTTTAAAACTGATCTTTGAAAGAGTCCCGTAAAATGATATTATTTAGGTTACCATCGTTACTTCCATAATAATAAATATAAGTAAAAGTAATAGGTATCGTTTGTAGGCATCTAGCGACAAGTCTGCGAATCTTTTTCATTTGAAGGTTCTTGAGAACCCATTTATACATTAGATTGATTGAATACGGTATATTTCAAGATGGACATAATAGATGGCGCTTTTTTAAAGAAGACAACGTGTTTTTTAGTTACCAACTCAATCCTACTGATATTATAAATGCGAATGATTGTATGTATGAATGTTGGTAACTCTTTCACGAAAATACTACCGAACAGATTTGGATGAAATTTGGCACATAGATAGAACATATCCTGGAATAACATACAGGTTTTTTATCCGAGGAAAATGTGACGTCCCTCGGAAACGCGGGTGAAACCGCGAGGGACAGCTTGTCTTATTATAACTTAATAGCGGACGGCCCACGACTTCATCTGCTTAGTTCTTGCCATATAGCATTACGCTTTCTACCTTAAAGGGTGGGCAGAAGTGTCTTGTACACACATTTTGGTAAATTGCGGATATAGTACCGCGGACATTTTCTTTGATCAATTAAATACTAATATATTTATATATGAAGAATCATTTAGTCAACGCATGGGGATAAAGCAGCTTGGTAGTGGCTTTCATTACAAATACCATTATTCATTTTAGATTTTAGAGTAGTAGAGCTCTTAGTGCAGAGTTCGTCCGGGGAAGTACTACCACCTTACCCATTTCTGCCGTGAAGCAGTAGTGCACTTATATTACTGTTTCGGTTAGAAAGGTAAGGGGCTCGGTGAAATTACAGGCACATGAGATTTCACGTCTCGGGGTCGACAAAGCATTGCCGATGCCCCTAGTGTTGCAAATGTCCATAGGCGGCGGTGACCACTTACCATCAGGTGGACCGTCTGCTTGTTTGTCGGCCCAAGTGGTATAGAAAAAAAAAACCAAAATTCAAGGTTGAAACCTTATTCTAACTGAAATAAAATATGTTACTTCTAAATAGAAGCTTTTTAATAATGACAGAATTATTAAAATCGGTTCGGTAGTTTCAAAATTATTTGATTACAAACAAACTAAGAAATCTTTCCGCATTGACATATTATTATTTGTATCGATGTGTATAGACTATTTACCATCTCATGAGTTCAATCGCGTTCCCGGGAGATCTGATGCATCCCGGGAAATAATCTAGAAATTTATGGGAAAACAAATAACAGAAATAAGGGGTAAATTCTAAATAAATTGAAAATGAACGCAAGCGATTGAATATGTCGTATACGAATAACAAAAATATTGGAACGAACACGGAGTGAAAAAAAAATTAATGAGTGATTTATAAATGTGGTAACGAATGCTAATGTATTATAAGAAAAAAGTAAAAAAAGAAAAATCGAGTTCATATGAAAAAGAGAAGGGACGGTTGAAGGAACAGAAAATAAATGTTGGCAGAGGAATGTGGAGTGAATTAGATATTAGAAAAATGGGGACACTTTACTGAGAAAGATAAAAAATAAAATGGAACATGAAACAGAAAATAAGTAAGTAAAAATATCGGGAAAATTATTATAGATATCTTGTAGTTAACACACCAATAAATAAGGTCTCTGATCATGTCAGTGGGATAAGGGCGGTCGCAATGCGGCCATTAAAAGAAACAAAATGCTTCCTGGGACTTTCACATAGCCTATGTCAATCTGGAATTAAATAAAAAAAAAAGTGTTTTTGATGTATACGCCTTTAAAATTGCTGCCATAGGATTCTAATTAAAAAACAAATGGTAAAAAAATCGGGGTATACAGTTTGGTGTTGCAGCTACATATCTATCATTTCCATTCAAAATTTAATTACACTACTGTATAGCTAAAGGATCCAAATTCGTTATGATAAATGAGGATTGTGACGCATTGCGCGCGTTGGAGGAAAAAGCGCCGCCATTTTAAGGTCATTTTGTTTTTTCTAGTTCGTTCCGAAGATTACCCTCTACACATAAACAAACTTACAAAATCCGCTCTCTCTCTTTACAATATTTTATAAAGTATAGCTGTCCCCCGCGGTTTTACCCGCGTTCCCGAGGGTTATCACATTTTCCCGGGATAAAAAGTACCCTATATGTTATTCCAGGATATGCTCTATCTATGTGCCAAGATCCATATCTGTTTGGTAGTTTTTGTGTGAAAGGGTAACAAACGTACTTACAAATCTTTCCTCTTTATAATATTAGTATAGATATGATTGACGTAACTTAAGAAGTTTATTGTGATGTATTAATGAATAAAATATGTGTAGGTATAAATAAAAATATACATTTATTTGTTGCTTGCCTTCCCATATGTAAATCTAATTTGGGATGATAGTGTCATATTTCGAAGATGTTCCGGGTCATATTATAATGTATTAGATCTGATGAGCTCAGTTGGTTTGGTGGTTAGCGGTCTGACTCCCAAGCCGGAGGTTCGATTCTCACCCAGGACAAACATTTGTGCGCATGAACATGTCTGTTTGTTCTGTGTCTGGGTGTTAATATCTATTTAGAAAAATATATAGTTTACGTAGTAAATTAGTTATCTGGTTTCCATTGTACAAGCTCTGATTAGTTTGTGACCAGCCGTATGTAAAAAAATGAATGTTCCAGGATATTTTAATAATTTATTTTTTTCATATCAAATTTGTTTCATAAAGTGCTAATGGTATGAGCATGGCGTGTATAAAAGCTATTGCGTGATTTGTGACTGCAAGTTGTATGGATCGTGACCCTGGCGACCTGTTGAGGCGATGGTAATAATAGTCGTTGACATTTAGAGAAGGCAACTAGTTTTGAAGAGGCCCGTCTTCGATATTTACGATATTGTTTCAGTTTTATGGCTTGTTTTCTAGAGTCGAACCCAACCAGTAACTATCCAAGGCCAACTAGGATGGTGTCAAGTTAAATTCTATCTATATTATGATCTCCAATGGTATATTATATTACATTTATATACTAATAGAGTATATATTTTATTGTATGTTATTATGTTATATATATGTGTTATTGTTGTACGAATAAATAGGGATACGATTTATTAATAAACTTGAGAAAATATTTTCTTAAGTTTTATTGCGGTTACCCTATTATTTATAGGGCTTTCATCTCAATTTACGTGTATTTTATTAATTGTAATAGAATTTATGCATATGGGAATTTAATTTTAAAATGGGTATTTATTTATTTAAATATTTAATAAATATAATACTATAAAATTTAAATATTAGTAAATAATGTCTAATGAAATTGGAAATTGAACCTGTAATATTTCATGAAATAAATATAATGCTTACAAATAAATAAATAAAATTAGCATACCAAATTTAAAATTAAATTCCCATAGATATATATCCCCATATGCATAAATTCTATTACAATTAATAAAACACACGTTAATTGAGATGAAAGCCCTGTAAATAATAGGGTAACCGCAATAAAACTTAAGAAAATATTTTCTAAAGTTTATTAACAAATATTAATGAATAATGTCCTATGAAATTGGAAATTTAACATATATTCATTAAATAAATATAATGCTTCCAAATAAATAAATAAAATTAACATACCCAATTTAAAATTAAACCCATAGAGAGATATAATTAAAATATTAGAGGTAATGGTCTATAATACAGGCAAGTTCCTAGAACAGACACCAGTCTCTCAGAAAGGACATTATATTTGGAAACTGTATTATTATTTATGTTCCATCTAGTTATGAAGCAACCTTTGTGATAGAAATAAATAAATATTATTATTATTATGATAATAATAATGAAAATTCTCTTAGACCACACGCATTCTGATCCCAAACTAACCAGAGAGATTTACAATTATATAGTCATAGGAATAGAATAGAAAAGAATAAAAAATATGTGCACTGAAAAGTGATTATCATTTATATTTTACATGTAGTTTTAAAGGTTTTTGTATACATTAGCTATATTTTATTTTGCTACAATCATTTTGGCAAACACAATGTTTTTACAAATTGAACACATTGCATAAAATGCATAATAATATCAGTTTCTATTGCGTATGTTTCTTATAAAGTTTTGAATTATTAATATAATATTGATGCAAGTTAACAATGAACATTTTCATTTGATGTAAATGATGTGCAAATATTCTGAATCTATTTCTTTAATATCAAGTCCGTGTTTCAAAGAATACTTAAAATAAATGGTTACCTGATCGATTTAAGAAAGACACACACCATGTAGCAGCGGCGGCCTTATCCATTGCGAGGCTCCGGGCAGGTCATTGCGAGGCCCTTTGTCCTTCGTGAAAAGTATGGAATGCGCAAGTAAGTCTGCTTGTTTGGTTTTGGTATTTGTCATGTTTGATAAACAATGATTTGTTATATAAATAAATAAAATTTGATATCCATATTTTTTTCAATTTGCTTGGGTTGCACGAGGCCCCTGCAAGAGCGAGGCTCCGGGTGATTGCCCCGTTCGCCACCCCCTAAGGCCGCCTCTGCCATGTAGTTACTCGTGTAGTAGTCCTACGCGAGTAATAAAAAAAAAATTACAGCTTATACCTTATGGAAAATTGGTTCCATAGTTCGAATAACCCTTTTTGTAAGACCCAGTAATATTATATGTTTTCTCGCAACGTGTTTGAACGCGTTTCGAGAAATTTATAAAAGTTTCTTCAAGGCCATTGCATTATGTGTCATTGACCTTTCAATACGATTTTTGTTTAGTTTTATTCTAATACAAAATGAAATCTGTAACCTTTGTTATAAATATATTTATTATTATTATTAAACAATTTCGTGCATATGGAGTCTGTTGTTCTTAGGCTCAAACTGATGCAGGAAATGAAGTTTGAGCTGAGGATTTAGATAATGATTTTAACTCTAGGACTAGGTGATCCACGACAACCATAACTTAACTTCTGAAAGTATCCCCGCTGAGGTCGCATACTAGCCGATGAAAATGGTTGCCAGCCCAAGGTACGACAGCTACTATTAATCTACGCTCATCCATACAGTATAATGAGGTGTATGTCAGTATGTAAAATTGGATGTCTTTGAAACTAATCATCTCAAGAGACATCTATAGGCTATAGTCGACTTGTATTTTTTTAACATAATCATAGTTCCTACCGCAATGTAATTTGCTATTTTTCCCTTTGCCTCCTGGCGCAGAGCGACCGCTCTTGTCGTTCTACTCCAGGGTCGGCGCTGGTTATAATCTGGGATACGTTAGATCCCTCAGGAATGCAAGACGGTAGCTTCCTCAGGTTGTGAATTATAATTGCCGTTGATTTCATATTTCAAAGTTCACATAAAATTTCATGACACGATGGTAGCATGATTAATGCATGTTGGTTTTCATATTTACAGGAGGACTTCCAGCCTGTCCAGCCCCTGAAGCCGTCAGCCACTCTATTGAACTCTATTCTATATATTGCGGAACAACTGCAGCTTATCGAACTCGTCAAGAAATACTATTAATATTAACCTACATTATAGGAGTACCTATATATTATTTTGTACATATCTACAATTCATGCATAATGTAAACAAGCTTAATCTCGATAAAAGTATCGGTAAATCAACAGTTAATTGGCTATAAAATCCTATTACACCAATATTAAAAAGATGGAGATTGGTATATTTGTTTGTAATGAACTACTGAACCAATTTCAATGATACTGGGAATTAGAAAGCTACATCATTCAGAAGGAATATAGGCTATTGTATTATAATTCAGGATAGATTTGATCCTTTTGGAACGAGAGTGAATCCGTGAGATAGAAGCTAATGAAATATAAAAAAAATATTGCTTAAGTGGTGAATTCACTGACATATGTACATACACGCAGGTTCTCATCTCAAGCCTATTTCTGAGTTTTGAGGCCCTGATTTACCGCTGACTTTTTATTTAACTTAAAGAGAAGTCCTAGAGGTTTCTTGTTTATTCCAATGTTTTCCATATCTCGGTTTTATGATTATATCACTTAACGTAAGGCTTTTAGGCACAAAGTTAAATGTAAACAAATAAATCGTATTTATAATCACAATCATAGTAATTGCACTTAATCATAATCAGCTAGCGATGAGACATTGTCACATTAATTGTATTTTAGACAAAAAACTTTTATTACAAAAATGAATTTAAGTTATATCAAGACGCTCTTAATATAACACTAGTGGTTCTTAAACATAAGCAAAGCATAGTTCCTACCGCTATGTAATTAGCTATTTATTTTGGCGCCGCGACCGCTCCTCTCGCTCTACCCCTGAGCCGGCGCTGGTAGTGCCACAAGGTTCCACAGTATTATAATAATCAAACTGAATAAATAAGCGCCTTGATATTCCACTAGCTGTGAAACATTGCTATCAATTATATTTAGGCACAAATAAATAGTAATTTTATTGCATAGTAACACTTAGGTGCTCCTGTGCTTTCGGTTACTTAACTATAATAGAAATTTGTGTCTTTACCTAGAAAAATAACAGAAATTTACATTTCTGATTAATATTTTTTTTAAGGTTTCTTCCACGGGGTCCTATGTTTTTTTTTCTTATACCACTTGAGCCGACAAACAAGCAGACGGTCCACATGATGGTATGTGGTCACCACCGCCTATGGACATTAGCACCACTAGGGACATCGCCAATGCGTTGTCGACCCTGACACGTGAAGTTGTTAAGTCTCATGAGCCTGTATTTGTATTCAGGTTCGATTTTTGATTATAAGCCATAGCAACTCATTTATTTTAACCAACCCGATAGCGAGACGGTACCTTAAACTATACAGGCTCCCTTAGGTAAAGTTTATGGAAAAATAACAGTCTATTGAAAATCGAACCCGCACTTTACATAATATCCGTGTTATACATATTTACCAAAAAAAAATACCGAATTAACATTTTGATCGGAGTATAGCACGAGCCTTACTTGGCTAGGTTTTTTTGTTTTACTTTAGAGTTTCCACAATAATAGCACAAAATTGTATCTGTAAATAAAACTAAACACATGAATCAGTAACAAAAAAAACATTACAAAAGAAAGTGCTTATGCGCGGTAAATGAACGGAGAAATGTACGGAGAATAGTAGATTTGTACATACCATTGCTTAGCCCACATTAATGTTATAAATATGTTTTATATTAAAAATTCCAGAAAAATAAAAGTGGGCATGCAAAATCAGACTGATTCAACACACAAAAATGTTTCGATAGAAAATACATCAACTTGGTGCTTGAATGAATAAATATGAAATTAGTAAGTTAGGTCACAATTATTATTTTATTAAATTCGCTATCGGAAGGTTTATTTTTGTTGGTTTTCTATCTAAGTATTATAAAAAATAACTTTAAATCGTCCCTTTGAGAATAAAAATGAGATTCCTTTTACTTATAGTAGATATTTATATTTCTAAAGGTGAACTGGCTATTAGATGAAGCTATTAGATTAGTTACTTTACTTAATGTATGCTTGTTTGAGTGCAGTCTTATCATGGTAAGTGATTTTAAAGTCGAAACCAATAAATATAAATATGCAATACATATATTATAATACTAGCTGTCCCCGCAGTTTCACCCGCGGTTATCAATATTATATATAGCCTATATCCATCTATTAAATATTCCGCTTCGAATGACAGCAGTCCCATCCCGATATGTTCAATAGTTTGAGGTGATGATGCGTCAAAGCAACCCTATTTTGCTTATATATACAACGTGTTACAAAATACCCCGTAAAAATATAATTAGCCAACAACCCTAGTAAGCTGTCATGTCAGGGAACCAGATTATTTAACAGAAAGGCCTACGTACCTATTTTACCTAATAATTGTCTACTTTAATAGTTTTTCTATTTTTCATTTATTTAAATCATTTTTTTTAATTTTTGGGGTATATTATACAGCGTTAATACAGTTCTTAAATATTGTGAATAGATGCGTTATAAGGCCCCATTTAACCTCCTTTCGGCTTTACGTGTAGTTTTAGTAACATTCTGTATATATGTCTAGATAGATAAATGAATGTCATGTTGCTGCTGGAATACATTTTTTCTTAGTTGGACATTTTCAGCTTGAGGGTGGTATGGGAGCTTATTAGGTAATACAGAGAACCTCCTTGCTATGTTTTCTTTCTTCAAAAGCTCATTGAGCTTATCAACTTTGACTCCATATTTGAAAGTATTGTTTCTTCGAAGTATATCTTTTACTTAACTTTAAGATCTACATGTTGTATAATGTTTGTTAACAGTGTATTGTGTGTTGTTGTCAATGTAGACTCAATATGTGTAGTATTGTCACAAACCTTTGTGGTTTTTTAATACTACTATGTAATCATTATTTTATTGTTATTTTGAGCCTGTAATAAAGAGAAAAGAAATTATAATAAATAAATAAAATTAGTTATTAAACCTTAAAGAAATTAATTATTGCTCTATACGGGGACTGGGACTGAATAAGTAATCCTCTTAAAACGTTAATGGTTTTTTGAGAATTATATTATAATATATTTTATTTTCCCCTTGTATTAATCATTAATAAAAAAAAAACATTATCCATGGGCATTCTTTATACACGGCATCTGATACCAATCTAAAAAGAGCATGTACTATGGAAACCAGATAATTGACATATATTATTTTATCTAAATATATACCTATATTGTATAATGTTGAATAAGTTATTCCTTTTATAAACGTAAATGGTTTTTTGTGAATTATGTTATAATTATTTTATTTTCGCCATCATTGTCCATTAATAAAAATAAATAAAGCAATTAATAAAAAAAAATATCCAGGGGCATTCTTTACACCCGGCATCTGATCCGAATCTAAGCAGAGCATGTACTATGGAAACCAGATAATTGACATATACATTTTCGTACATTAAATTCGTACTTATAATGATATTAACTCCAGACAGAACAATCAGTCATGTTCATGAGTGGTAATTGGATCTATGACCTGTGGTTTGGCAGTTAGGTTCTCTCATCAACCCAATCGGCATAGAAAAAAACTTGAGAGGTGTCAAGGGACACCCGGATGGAGTTTAGGTTCAGTGTTGAGAAAAACTTGCAATCTCTCGTCTTTAGTATTAGGTCTTCAATAAAAGATCAAGACTGTGCTAATAATTACTAATTATACTAATTTATAAATGGAACAGAATTTTAAACATGTTGTATGTAGCCTTTAAATAAATGATGAAAAAAACAAACCCAATAATAAACCATATCATTTAAATTTCGAAAAAAAGTGTCGTTACAACTTTCCGTATGAATTTTTAGCGTCTAGCCCCCTTTCACAACGCGCGATAACGAACTTCGTTACAAAAAGTTGGAGTAAGACTAGCAAATGTTACAATTATTGCTAAAGTTACTTTAGAATAAATTTGCAGGTTAACACTTTCTTCTATAACTAATCACATTTCTGGGTACATCCTCGGCGTCGTCATAACCCCTTCTGAGGTCAGCCGAAGGACAAACGCCAGCTCATTCTAAATAAAAAAAAAACATGGGTTCAGAACCTTATTATAAGAGTTTAACGCTCACTTGGCGGGGGCAATATGGCAATGATTATTAGATATTGCCCCTAACTTTTGAAAATTAGATATAAATAACAACCTGGAGTTGGCATTGTGCACGTTGCAGCCAATTTTGTGACATTACTGTCTGGTTAGCTCCTGCTACTAGTGCTATAAAATTAGGATAGTAATATGTAACTATAATAACTCCATACAAATACACGCCTAATTTTATTCAAACTGATCTCACTCTTCTATATTTAAAACAACAAACTGATAAATGTCCGAAAAGAATTAAATAGCTACAGAATCTCATCGGCAAATATTTTTTACAAACAAGTTACTTGTCACCATAAAATAAATATCCACGTGAAATCGGGAAATTATTAACAACTTTCGTCAAGGTTGTTCTCTTGATGTCATTGCCCTACAGATGAACATATTTTTTGTAACTTCTATTCCAATATAAATAGGACAAATCTCATAGAGATGGTACCTGTTGTTTTTGGGAATCAAACAGAGACAGATCTCAGCAATATGAAATTCTTGGTAAGAATTTGTTCCTACTTGTTTTATTAAAATTATTATTTATACTAACAAAAATAATAAATAATAATAAAACATATTGTCATGTAGGTCTTAGCCCTCTGTGTGTACGCCGCGAGCGCAGCGGTACCTGCTTACCGCGCCAACCAGCCCTGGAAGTACGCCTCCCAGGCCGTGGCACAAGTTTCGGTACCAGCGACCCAATCTGAGCCCATTGTCCAGGCAGCTATCACACCTGTGGTACTTGCCAAGACTGTCTACGATAACAGCGAAGTAAACGCACCCATTCTTCGTTCAGAATCTGAAGTCAACGCTCAAGGATACCAATACTCGTAAGTACAGGGATCCAAATTCCAAAAAGACAAATATTTCTAAATTTCTTCTTGATGGGCCAGGTGGCTTGGTGGGCAGTTGTTGGTGGCCCACCCAGGATCAACATTTGTGTGCATGAACGTGTCTGTTCTGTTCTCAGTCTGGGTGTAAATATTTATATAAATTTGTTTTTTGATAAACAAGTAACACGTGTATATCTTTAATGTGGTTTCCATAGAACAAGCTCTACTTAGTTTGAGATCAGATGGTCGTGTGTAAAGAATGTCCCTGTTTATTTATTTATTCCTAGCATGCCTTATTATGAAGTTCATCAAATTAAATATTTTAATATAATTTCAAGTAAATTCCTAGTTTATTTTCATGCTAAAATGATGATAGCAAATTTCCTGTATCTTCTTATTAATTGTTATATTTTATATTCTAGTTACGAGACTGGAAACGGAATCTCCGCTTCATCCTCTGGAATCCTGAAGAAGGTTGAGGATGCTGAAGTCGTGGTGAGTAATATTACTTTACATCAAAATTTTCAAATTGTTTTATTTTCAAATTTTAATATTTGAATATTTAATGTAACATGGCATTATGCAATAGGTGAGCAAGGGCGGATACCGCTACATCGCTCCTGATGGCACCCCCGTTGAAGTCACATACATCGCTGACGAGAACGGATACCAGCCCCAGGTATGTTAGCATTTTATTTAATTAACTAATTATTTAATTATGCAGATGTTAAATTATTCATTCCATTCATCAGTAGGCTTTTATTATTTAAAATAGTGTTCGAATATTTTATAGCAGTTCCTGCGAAATCTTATTATAGAATATTTCCGGTCATAAACCAATTATAAGATTAATTTACGGAGGTCAACAATGTTTTGTTTCGTTTTAAAATATATACTACTTTTTATAGTTTGATTTGATGGTTTATTCAAAAGAATATTTTTAGGACCAGATGCGTCAGCCATATCGTGAAATTTAAGTTTTAATTAAAAAGTTTATTTGCTTACTTTTCTACGAATTGTACTGGACTTAGCGGACTACTAAAACTTTGAATAATAGTTAGGCATTACTTGAGTTCGCGTGTACCATCCTCGACCACATCGTCACTTTCCATCAGGTGAGATCTAGTCAAAAGCGCTCAAGTTTTTATATAAAAAAAAAATAATAATTTCGTAAGCCAATTTGATGTTAATTGAGATTAGCGTGTTCAAACAGACATACAAATATTTCCAAAATGGTTTTATTGTACTCTATTGTACAGTCCTTACATCAACCACAATCAGTTTTTGCTAAATAAAACGTGTCAAAATAAAAAAGCTTGGCGTGGTCGACCATCACACATGAATAAAAACTGAGAAATATTGACTACATCATAAGTTAGCCTTTTAAGTAGTCGGATTTTTCTGATACTTTTACATTAACGTTCTTTTTTGAGTTACTTACTTGGATTTTCTCTGGATTCACCATTTGTAGAATAAATGTAATTAACTTCACTTATATGTATTTCAGAGCAACCTCCTGCCCGTCGGACCCGCAACTCCCGAAGCCATCCTCCGCTCCCTGAAGTATATCGCAGAACACCCGCAGCCAATCGAGCCCCTCAAGAAGTTCTAAGCAGAAAACAACTGAACTCCTCTAACACCGCAATGTCATCCAAAGAACGAGGAATAAACTAGTGAATTATCAGTTGAAATCTAGAACAGCAGATAGGATTTTTTATTAGAATAAAATTCTGACTATCAATAATTGGATTCTTTTATTTTACTATTAATATCATCATATTGAAGTGGTCGGGTGCATGTTAATACACAGAGGGTTCCACACACAAATTACTTATTTATTTTTGGTTGGAGAACCAAGACTATAAATAAATAAATAAATATCCCAAGACATCCTTCACACATGGTTACCTGATCCCAAGTTAAGCAGAGTGTACTGCTTGTAGTATGGCTACCAAGTAACTGGTACCACACACACTACATTTTAACACAAATGTGTGTCCTGGGTGGGAATTGAACCCGCGACCTTCGGTTTGGCAGTCATGGCCTCTAACCACCAAGCCAACTGGCTCGTCATACTTTACAAAATCTCCAAATTTCATCCTACAAAATTGGTGAGCCATTTATAGATCCTCAATGATAAACGCACAATAATATCTATATATAAGAAATTCGATAACTTTATACAAATAGGAACAGAATAGTAAAACATAAAAACTTTGTAGAGTAATAAAACTTATTTTACTGTATAGTTTCAACCAAGACCGACAATTTCGACAGGCCAGTTGGCTTGGTGGTTAACGCTCTGACTGCCAAACCGAAGGTTGTGGGTTCGATTCCCACCCAGGAAAAACATTTGTGTGCATGAACATGTCTGTTTGTTCTGTGTCTGGGTATCAATATCTATATAAGTATGTATTTAGAAAAAAAAAAAATGTAGTATATGTAGTATATCAGTTATCTGGTTTCCATAGTACAAGCTCTGCTTAGTTTGGGACCAGATGGCCGTGTGTAAAGAATGTCCCGGGATATTTATTTATTATTTAAATGTTTTGAGACAGTTTTAATTGTTTTGGTATTTGTAGATTTTTTACAAATACAAAGCCGAGATAGCAACTGGGTCATAAATGCGACCACCAGAGCAAACCTAACAGATATTTGGGTAGATTTACACTTTGAGGGTGGTAATGACCCAAATGGGTACAGTCAGGAACTTAAGTAGCTGAATAGATCAAAGTTTACAAAACAATTGTACACTGCATCTATCCATGATATGAAAATATACAGTAATTAGGAGTTTAGTAAATATCTGACAACAAATACTTAAACTTTACATTTCTATTATGGATTGGTTTTAGAACAATTTTTTTTAAATATCGCATTTGAACATATTATATGCCCGTATAGTAGGAAATACCACCACTAATCTGAAATAAGGAGAAAACGCATCAAAAAATAAATATCTGCCAGTTAACGAAATAACAAAACTAACTAAAATTTAAATAAGTTGTAGGTATATTTAGAATAACAGTTGTCGTCTGATTGCCATACGATAAGTTCTGCTTGGTTTGGGACCAGCTGAGACCAGATTGGGCCGTGTCTTAAGAATGTCTCAGGATATTAATTTATTAGATGCTTGACCTTGAATTGAATTTCATATGTCACATCCACCTTCTATTTCAATGCACTATGAACCTTATACCTATCATGAAAAACCTTAGGCATCATGCTTGGTAGAAGATTATAAAAACAATGTAGGTTCTTTGCGCTTTGTCAGACAGTTCTGTAATAGTCTATAGTGGCATTGGGCATAAAACTCCATGCTGTCTTTCTTCCGTCCATATTGTTATCCAATCGAAGATCTATATAAAAAGTTAACGTTCTGACAGTCAGAATGGTTTATTAAACAAACAATTTTGAACACGTATTAAAAATTTATATTTGATAGGTCCTCTTATGTCTTTATCTACCTTAGCAGCAAACTCTATAATACAATATTTAAACAAATATTAATTGCTTCAAAAACTGAACTGTGACCAAATTGAGAGCTTAATATCTGAATAAAGATATTATTTTGTTTGGTTCGTTGTGTGTACACCTACATACATTTACTACACTGAAATACTTCATTATGCTTAGGCATATATCTTATACCAGCACTCACACTTAATTAATATACATAATAATTACTTCCAATAACTACCCATTGTTAAAGTAGTTAAAAAAATATATTAAAACGCATGGAATAAATTAGTTTAACTAAAACCTAAACGAACAGCCCCCTTATTCAGGTAAAGAAACTTCGTCGGCGAGTCAGCGCACGGAGGCCTCGGAGAACTTACCTCTCACGTGTATGTATAGTTATCGAAAGAGACACAGCTTAGAGACCGCGACGAAACATCGTTGAGTTAATGTAATTTTTAATACAGAATCAAAGTCCAGTAATAATTGCTATATGCAACTAGTCTGGGGATCAATAAATCAGTATAATAGTAAAAACCAATCGAACCAATATTTATATACCAGCAAATGTTTATAAATTTGTCTACTTTGTTTGAGTCTAATAAAGGCTCTAATTATTATTAAATTTTTTTTTTTCAGTCAAAGCCAATTTCATATTAGATTGATAGTGCGGCACGCGAGCAGTGTGGAACAACAATCGTAGCTCCGTCAATGAAACAATAAATTGCCCTGCCGCGATGCCGATGCCATGCCACCGGTATGGTAACAGTAAATAATAAATAAACAATAATTTATTAATTAACAAACAAGGTAACAGATTTTACATAATATGCTACATTTCAAAATAAGGGTAAAAAACAATGATAGAATTTTATATGAAATAACATTATGCTGCAGAAATCTGTACACAGAAAATGACAACCCTGCCTCTTAAACTAGGGTAACCTGTATCTTAAGAGACAGTGTAGCGTGACCTTGAGTCAACTTACCCATCAGCACGGTATGGCTAGGGTTGCGCCTTAACAAGTTTATTTATTAATTTATTTTATATCAGTTTGTCAGGCTGCGTTTTCTCCCGAGTTCCCGGGATTATGACATAGCCGTAATAATGAAACTTTAAAGTAATGAATTTTTTTTTATATAGTGTAATATTTATTTATGTCAAGGGGTGAAAGGCTTTTTGTTTGGATCGACATTTTATATAGTAGATACAAAGTTTCGAAAAATATTTTTATGAGTAAAAATTATCTTGATTGACCAAAAAAGCTTAATATTTTGGTATAATCTATCTATATATAAAATGAATGTTTGTCCTTATGTCCTTTATGGAATCGTAAACTATGCAACGGATTTTAATGCAATTTTTCAGCAATAGATAGAGTAATTCAAGAGGAAGGTTTATAAACAGGATCGAAAGCGGGCAAAGCCGCAGGGAGTTTTAAATAAAATAAAACAGCTGTTCCATGGAAAACGTCGCATAAAAATGTCACTTCGAACAAATAGCCTATTAACCCTCGTCATAATGAAAACGGTCGGAAGTCGGATATCAAATTTTAATTTATAAATTTGACACTGAATAATATTACTTATTGCCATTTGGCACTGTCAAAAACGTAAAGGATGTTTTAAATGGAAGACAGAACTCATCAATTTGAACAATTTAGTTCTATGATCAAAAGATTTTTGCAATATTAAACCACATATCACTAACTACATATTATAAAATAAAGTCGCTTCCCGCTGTCTGTCTGTCCCTATGAATGTTGAGATCTTTAAAACTACAAAACGAACTTTAATGTAGTTTTTTTCTTAGATAGAGTGGTTCAAGAGGAAGGTTTTTATGTATAATACATGCATATTGTAATTGAGAAAAAACGAGAATTTTAAAGAATTACAACTACTTTAACTGCGCGCGTTTGACAGTTCGCGTATTACCAACCTCCGGAACGCGGGTGAAACCGCGAGGGATAGCTAGTTAAACCACATAAATAGTGAAGTTAACATTTTATTCAAAACCGATTGGTTTTCGTGATCACAAATAAACGTTTTAATAAAGATATAACAAAAGCCAATGTGATGATCTGTGTGACCTTTTTATAATTAATAATGACGTACCGTATATCGTTTATTTCTCTCATAGCTTCCGCTCCGCGATTTAATCCACGAAACCGCGGTAAAAATAACCCTATGTCCTATTTCTAAAAGGTTAAGTTTTCACCATAATAATATAAGCAAGATAAGGCCAAGCTATGTCGTAAGCTTTAAATAAGTTCTTGATACGATTTCCATAGTAAGTTATATTCGTCAAAATATATGGAACAGCTGATTTGTTTAGCGATTTCAGATATTAGTTACATAGTTAATGATGTAAGTAAATAAAGGTTTTTATTTTCTTGGCCTCATCTCTTTTAATAGTTTTATATAAAACTTTGGTGCCTTTTATACCTTTAACCATAGTTTCCCAACGGTGCCTTTCCCGGTTGCCATGTGGGCACTGAAGCGTTTCGTGGAAGCAGTAGCGGGTCCAAAGGCGAACGGGGGAATTTTTGGTGCGTTTCCGTCATCTGGTTTGGCTGAGCGTGGGTTCAGTGCTAATTTACTATCTAAGAAAAGGAATCGAGTGCAGATCACTGAGCGTGGTCGTCTGCAACTGACTTTAAATAAATTTAAACCCGACATTAACAAATGGTTAACTCCACCAGCCACTACCATCTCATTTACATTTATGTTTCGGCTCCTCAACTTGTATGTAAATGGATTTATTGAGAAACTCAGTAACACCGGCATTGGCTGTTCCATTGAAGTGAGATTTATTAGAGACATTAGTTTTGCTGACGATATGGTGTTACAGGGTCCCTAAATTTGCGCTATTATGCTCCTTAAGAAATGTGAGGTAAAGGAAAACGAACGGTTAGTTTTTAAGTCACTGGACATAAGATAACCAAATCGTGTCTTTTAAGACGGAGTAGCACTCGGGCCTCGGAGGATTTCTCAGACCGTGGAAATATTGAGAGAGGCGTTGCCCTGACGTAGTGAAAATAACTCTATTTAAAACCTTTTGTTAATCCATTTATACGTGCAGTCTGTGGGTAAGCTATACGCAGAATGCGTTTAGGAATAGGTTTCAGGGATGTTTGCTGATTGATTCCATTATATGCTAAGAAAAAGAGCCTCCGCGATGTTCCGACGCGTCTGCGGGAGTGACAACTGCGTTCTGCGTGGTGTAGCTAACTGTACGCTTTGCCTAATATTGTGGCACTGGCCACGGTTACTAAGTTCTATTCTTAAATTGCATAAATCAAAAAAAATTTTTGGTTTGTCTGTTTCTTCGCTTATATTCTTTAACGAGACATTTGATCCGGTCTTCACTATCATTAAGAAAATTTCTACTGAAACGTTAGTGTGTATTATTCATTTATATAAATATACTAGGACGAAACCCCACTCGAGAAGGCTCGCTAGTACTCGCATATTATATTTTACGTTTTATATTTTGACTATGAAAATTGAATGTGCGGTGAGCAGGCTGTAGTTAACATGAAACTGATAACCAACAAGTTGACATGTTCTTGACTGAGTTCTAGATTTAAATATTAAAAAAGGCCCGTTTCCACCAGTTAATATTTAAAAGGTATCTTATGGCAGAAACTGTCTAATTTTGCGTTGTAATAATAATATACTAGTTATGTTGATCTTAAATAAATAAAAAAGCAATATTTATATCCGGCTTAAGATCTTTTGACTACAGAGTGTTATACCCCTCAATGACAACGCATTAGAGAATATAAAGTATTGATATTAATAGAATCCATATGAGATGCATGAGGCTAATGTGATAGTTGACGCATAATTAATACTAGGATCCTGTACCGTTCGAGGATGCCACTGCTATAACCAATAAATACAACTTATTAATTTGTTTTCAAATGAAAATTTGCATGTAACTTGTTGATGTTGTCTTAATAAAATTGGCGGTTTATTTTCAATAAATAATTTAGTCATAAAAAAGATGACAGGACCTCAATTATGCGCAGTAATATGACCCAAGATATGTAAGCGCACTGCGCAACGATTGCATGCCACACCTGACGAGTCATTGGCTGTTTTGTTTAAATATTAGATGAAAAGATAATCTAATAATAATTATTATATATAACAAGTATGGGATGTTGAAAACTATATTATTATTTTTTCGAGTATTTGGGAGAGTAGAGACAGATATTTTTTGCGTCGGGTCCAATAACTGGTTTCATATTAAAATTATACGTTAAAGAATTTATTTTCGGAGATAGTTTTAAATTTAATGGGTCCTTCACACCTCAAGCGGATCTCATTTTATAAGCCGTCTGGCACAATGGTATTTATAACCAGCCAAGATAAAATATTACTGTATGGGCGTGTTATCTCAAGATGAGGTTACGATAAGGGCTTGATATATATATATAAGCCGAAAAAATACTCCTTTCGGTATTGATTCGAATGATTTTACACTTTTAGTCATACGTTTGTATCCATAATAATACCAATATTTTAGTAATATGTAACTAAATTACCGATGTGCTGAGAACTGTAGTACTGATTCTTTGTCAAAGAAGATGTGTATTATCGTGTAAGTGCAACCAACAACCGAAAGAAAGTGCTGTTTTTAATTTAAAGGTGGTTAGTGACTCTAACCACTAAGACTGGAAAACTTAATCTCATATACTGTAACTAATATTTCTTGATAAATTTTAATCAATCTCCGATACTATACAATAACTTTGATGTAAAGGAAATACATCAAATCTAGCATTTACTTTGAATTATTGATGATTGAATCCTCATTTTAATTGGCCTTGGCGACAGAAACCATATAGTCTAGTATACGTATGTCTGAGGTGGTGAGTTCATTAAATTATACAATACAGACTAGAGAATCATTCTGTCTCATGATGTTGATAAAATTAATTAGTATACTAATATGATTCTCAAACTATATCGTAGGCAATGTTTGCATACAATTTCTATCCTTTAGAAATGTAAGATCTATAGCTTTAATCTACTTTACCGATTGACGGCACAGCGATTGGTATTCAATGTTTTTGAAGGGAAAACTTTTTTAGCGGTGTTGAGCTCTTTCCTTGGGATGGGTACGAAAATTCGTAAGACGGTAAAACTGCACAACGTTAATGTTCAAGTTTTCACTTCTGCCGGCACTCCCGAAGTGCAACCCTTGTTTTTATTGGAATATTTTAGCCTCTGATGATTCTTATAATAGTTACCCATATATGTCGCTAGACTAATATGAAATATCACACTGAATTCCAAAGCTCTTAATAAGTCTATTAAAACCTTAATGTTGATTAAATTGTGAATAAATAAACCTTTTAGCACATCATATATAAGCTAATGTCCCACATAATACTAAATTACCTTACAAATAGTTATTGCTACAATTAGAAGTAAATAAGGTGTGTGGGTTGTGGTTATGAAACAGCAACAATGTAATAACACTACAATATAGACAAGGATGAATCACTTTTAAAAATGCAAGGAAATTAATCAATATCCGATGACTCTAAAATATTGAGAAACACTGTCAAACGTCAAATACAACATTATAAATGAGACGAACTGGCCAGGAGAATATTATAAAATAAGATAAAAAGGTATAAATAGGCTTTGGTCTATAGAAGAGCACATTCAAGCTGTTAATTTCGCTTGTTGATTACGGAAATGCGCGTCTATTTGGTAAGTGACTTAAATACTGGGGTTTAGTTAAATTTTCATATTTATATGATTAAACATTTTTTTTACATTTAACTGTACAATAATTACTTGAAGACATAAATAAGTTATTAACTTATTTGTTGTGCATTAGTGCATTGTTAAAATGAACATTGATTTATTTATTTTTGACTTAAATTAAAAATATATTATTTTTATTATTTCAGGCTATATGTTTGACCCTGGGGGTCGCTTTGGCGGCTGAAACTGGAAGGTACGTAGTTATTACTTTTTTTTTTGTTAGCGTAGGGCTATATCAATTTATCTTCTTTTAAGAATTTCCGATACATCAAAATTTATGAATAGTAATTCAATTATTTATATCATACATGTTAGCCATTCTTATTTATACATTGTAGTAGCTTAGTTAGCTAAGTTAGCTCAAACATAAATTAAGTGGAAAGTAATATTTTTCTTCATTACCAATAACTTACACTTCTAATTATAATAGTATTTTTAATTTACGAAATTTAAATAATTCATAATTTTGAGTACTTACTTACTATGGCGAGATTGTGATCAAACACAAGGTAATCCACAGTTTAAAAATACTACGTTGTATATTCATTCAACTTATGACATAAAGATAAGAATATGTTATCATTATTTAAGTTATTGATTTTAAAAATAGAAATACTTATAGCCACCGATGACATAAGTGTTTTATTATAATTACTTATGTGAAGAATTCGAATTTCAGGTACACACCCTTCCAGTTTACTACACGTCGTCCGGTTACTCCTATTTACAACCCCAGCCGTTACGACCCCAGCCGTTATGACCCCAGCCGTTACGATTCTAGCCGTTACGACCCCAGCCGTTACAACGCTAACCGTTACGATCCCAGTCGTTACAACCCTGGTAATGATGACAATTCTGGCCGCTATGTTCCCGACAATACTGGAACCTACAAGTAAGTATATAAATAGGCCTGTATTTATATATATTGTTATATACTTATATTCTATTCATATAAAAGCAAATAAGAAAGGCCAATGTAGCCTTTATTTATATATATAAAAATGTTATGTTGGTTTGTGTACGCTTCAAAAACTCAAAAAGCTCTGCACCGATCGAGCTGAAATTTTAGCATGTTATATAATCCGCATCAAGGATTGTTTTTATAAATTTTTTGCATCAGTCACATATCCGCGACCGTCTTTGTTTTGTTTCTCATTTCTCAACTATTCAATCACAATGTGCCACAACGAAGCGTGCCAGGGTACAGCTAGTTACTTATAGATAATGAATTCAAAATGCACTGCATACATTTCAAAGGTAGTAATGAAATTTTAGTATTCCAACAATATTGGACTGTTCAGAGTATAATAACTCAATATTCAAAACCATTTATTCATTTTATGGAGAGCACTTAAGAAGGTCAAATTTAAAGCTACGGAAACTTCTTTTTCTTTAATTAAAATGGCGACCAATGATGGTTACCAGTAGCACACTTCCGCCAATGTCACATTAGTTGACGATATATGAAGGGGATCTGGGTACAAAACAGAATAACAATTTTGATCCGTTATTGAGTGTTGGAGCCTGGCTAACATACTACTGAAGCTACCAATACTCTATCTAGCAATATAACTTGACAAGCTATTTACTTAAATTGTGAGTTCATTAATCCCAATTAACACCAATATGTAACCGATGCATTTGGTGATATTATGCTATGACCAGAATATACATTGAAAATTTAAACTTAACAGATAACTTATTAGAAAAAAACAGTGAGTGTTCCATAGTCGAGATAAAGCATTCAGTTAAAATTCAAATAATAATCATATTTACGCATCCAATATCAGAGTATTATTCATTGAATCAGTAGCAAACATCAATTTTAAAAAACACTAAACGATAAGAAATTTTTGCGGTTGCTTCAGGTTAATGCATATACAACATTACAACATTAACTTTAAATTTGACCTTCATAAGTGCCTTCCGAGGGCCTAAAATGAATAAATGGCTTTGAATTTTTAAGCAAATAATCAATTGTGTGTAGGTCAAGATCAATCGTATAATTTATTTCATCCTCTGACATACGGATGGGCAGACACATGGACAGGGTGAAATTGAGAGAAGTCCAATACTTGCCATTTAACTAGGAGAAAATACAAGAAATTTTGATAATTTTTTTAATTTTGTAAGAAGACTATGATCAGAGCGGCGATAAAAATTAATTAGCATAAATATCTCATTTATTATCATGTTTTGAGTTAAGACATAATTAATTACATTTTTAAGAAATACTAGTATTTTGAATTTAGAACTAACTCCCTCCGCAAGTTTTGACGGTCTTTAATGTGAGCCATTGAGAGGTTATGCTGACTCTATAATGCTTCCTCTTAAATATTTCCGATGTATTTTAGTTGTTCAAGTTATATTTGCGTATAATTACAATTTTCCTTGAATTTTAATTAGTTTTATCAGTTAATAAATCTTTGAATTAGAAACATTATGTTTAATCGTCGTGGTTGATTGCTGTGAAACCAAAATAGATATTTTTGAATTTTTGTACCTAGTATAAGTCTTGTCATTGTGAGGAGAAATAAATAAATATTATTATTATTATTTAATTTAATTTAATCAACAAATTTGTATCAATTCCAGTGGTGATCGTGGTGACCGTGGAGGTGCTGGTGGCTTCTACTCTGGATCAGGATCTTCCGGTGGCCCAGGAGGAGCATACACAGGTACCTAATAAAAAAAACAAAATTCTAAATTATAAAAAAAATTCAGTTTAGGCCCGCGGTGGGCACTTAAGCGGGTCAAAATTATTGAAGCTACCACTTTAACACTAACCATACCAACACTTACTAGGTACCTATTTCTACCATAGCGGGTCAAATGTGACTTTATGTCTCCTGCTTAAATGTATGAAATATGATTGTTAGGAAGGGAAATAAATAGTATAATAACTGTATATTAATTAGTAAGAAAAAGTCATGAAGTCAAATGTGCAAAAGTAATAAGATGATACGTGCATTTTCAATGCAAGTTCAAAATGGGTCATTTGACCTGTTATGGTATGTTTAGTGTTAATAATGTTGAAACTAGAAGTAGAGGTTAAATCCCAGATACGTATTTGTATCGTGAGCTAAGTGGACGTTAAATGCCATGGCGAAGGTTAGAGAAAACGATGTTTGGTAACAATTAGTTCTAAGTACTCGCCCGGCTGTCTGCCAACATGACTTGAAGAGAGCTTCAACTGCAGCTGCTGATGTAAATAATTACCCAGTTGTGCGTTTTGAACGAGTTTGTAGGGAAAATTATACTAGCTCAAAGATGTTTCATCGCGGCCTCTGTGCTCTGTTTCTTTCGCTATCTATGCAGTCAAGTGAGAGGTACGCTCCCGGAGGCCTCGTTACGTCGCCTCTCTTGAACTTGAACCCACTTCATTTTACATTACATACCATCTTCGGCTACGCCATATTACAGAAATGAGATAATAGTTAAACATATGTGAAGACATGTCCTAGAATTTATACATTTTGTTTAATTTGTTGTTCATAACTTTAACAACATTACTGGAGTTATCACGGGCAAGTCTTAAGAATACTTCTTTATTATTATGCCTAACCAAGTCTTGATAATTGGCTGAAGGGCACGCTTGATTTTTTTTTTAGATGAATGTAAGTAATTTTATTGTCACTATCGTTACTTACAGGAATAATATGCACTTGAAACTCTTTCCTTAGCTTTGTTATATAAGGTTCCTATATACTTCTAATCTGTGGTTACTCTGTGTACAGGAAGTGCTAGTCCCGGTGCCTTCGGAGGCGCGTACACAGGCACTGGCAGCGCTGGCAACACCGGCGGTGCTTACAAAGGCGATAGTGATGCTGGCAAATACAAGCCCGACGGCAGTGGCAATTTCAAGTACTTACAATTTTCTTTTAATATCGCGTATTATCAAATATTATTGCTACGACGCTTCTATAACTTAACCAATTTTAGAAGGCTTTTCTTTGGGAAAATCTATACCTAGTTTTACTGCCTTTAGTTCTACTTGAACCAATTTATTGATGACATAACTTTTTTGCAACCATATAGATTGAGGAATGAAGTGATCAATGACCTTCAAATAAAAAAAATATTATAAAACTTAAAATACAGAAAACAAACCATAAAAATACAGCAGCGTAAAAATTTGCAGCAATTGAGAATATAACGTTAATTTATAATTTCAAAATTTTAAAACTTTCTGACGAATTTGAAATAGATAAAAATCTATTTATTGTTATTTAACAGCGGCGACCGCGGGGACCGTGGCAGCGCTGGTGGTGCTTACACTGGTGACGCAAACAAGGGCTTTGGTTCAGGCGGTGGAGCCACCGGTGTTACCGCTGGAGCTTCCGTTACCGGCGGTTTTCCCGGTACCTTCGTCTCTACAACTGCAAAGGTTTCCAACACTTATAACCCTGTTCCAGCCAGCGTAGCCAATACAGGCAATTCAGGAAAATACGACTATAAATATGGCATCATCCGTCAAGAAACAGACATCTCACCCGAGGGCTACCATTATTTGTACGAAACTGAGAACAAGATCCTCGCTGAAGAAGCTGGCAAACTCGAACAGATCGATAAAGACAGTGATGGTATCAAAGTGAAAGGATTCTACGAATATGTTGGACCCGATGGTGTCACCTACAGAGTAGACTACACTGCTGACGAGAATGGCTTCGTCCCCGCCGGTGTTCACTTGCCCCAATAAATAAACCATTACTAGTAAATGTTGCTTATTATTTAATTTTAATATAAAATAATGTTAACTTGTGATGTTTTGAAATTTTGTGGCACTGTTTGTCCGTCTATCTAGTCTATTGTAATTTCCTATAGTATGTCTATTTAGGCGTTACATCCTATTAGTAATAAATGTGCAATGACAAATGAATCATTTTTTTTATTCCTGAATTAGCGTACTTACATTTGTATATGAAGAGCTATTATTAACATTTCAATGTAATTTTTTAAATTTCTAAATATGTCGATATTTTTTTATTTTATTTATTATTGAACAAAGGAAATACATGGAGAAAATAAAACATAAAATCATTCACAAAAAACCACTGAAGATTTACATATCTATTAGCTATCAAACTGAGGTTTCACCCAATAAGGAGTGTACGTTAGTATACACACAGAAAGTGAAAAATTTCAATAATTTCGATATGTTTACCCTAATATATAAATGTAAGCTCAAATAAAGTCGCCTGCACTAATTTATCAGCAATGCAACTTTCTTAATGTTGCTCCGAAAATAAAATTTTCAATAATTCTCTACTGAGCACCGCTTTTCTTTAAATTGAGCATGGAGATTTGTATGATTGAGCGACTATTAATATTTTAGCTGGGCGCGCAATTAGGCTCAATAAAAAATCAAATTTATTCTCCTTCGAGCGCTAACGGTTACAATTCGAGGGATGTACAATAATATTTATCAATAAAATCAGCAGTGTTTTTTTAATCACACGTAGGCCGACAAATAAGCACACGGTCCAGCTGATGGTAAGTTGGCACCGCTGCCTATAGACATTTGCAACACTAGGGCTTCGCCAATGCTTTGTCGACCCTGATACGAAGATGTTAAGTCTCATGTGCCTGTAGTTTTGTTAATTTTAGTAAACCAAGAGATTATTATTGCTTTTATCTTATTTTTAATATTGCAATCACTAATATGTTATTTTTAATGTAGCTACGTAGCATAAAAGAAGAAATGATATTCATCGAAATAATTTTCATAGCTTTACAGTTTTCTTACTGGAAGTTATTTTAACAAATTCTATATATCCCATTCAGTTAATCCATCGATCTATTATTATATAATATAATATAATATATTTTAACATATTACGGTTTAATTATTTATTTTTTATTGATAGTTTTTGTTTCAAATTTCATAGTAACCCTACCATTTATAATACTACAATACATCTAAAAAGGTATTGATATTTAGGTATGTTTTCTTTTTAGTCAGTTGATGGTATTAATAGACGGATGGGCATGAACTAGATACTAAAATTTCATAAAATTATGGAACTACAGATTTTATCCATTTATTTTACTATTTGTACTTCGGAACACTAAAGCCATACCGTGCACTACATGCAATACAAATTCGTTTTTTTTGTTGCCAATTGAGCACCTAGCTAAAATATTGATCGGTGCTAATATGGGAATAACTTACGCGCTATTGCTTATGCACAAATAATCAGTGCCATAGGAAAAATAAATACTTCAATGATATTGTGTACACCATGTTTACCAATATTTAAGCTAAGCAAAAATAGGTTCTGGTGAATGAATCAATTACTTAATATTTTTATGCCAGACGGCTCACAAGCAGGTAGACTATCCACCTCATACTAATTATTAAAGATCTAAAGACTTTAGCACTACCAGGGTGATAACTAATATTATATGGCTAAGCTATAAGAAGCCAAGAAGGCTCATTAACGTACGCGGGCGGCTACCGGAATACACCACCAGGGTTTGGTGAGAACTTTTTAACTTTGGGTCAGTCAGTAGACAGCCGGGTGACTTACTAAAAATATCCTATGAAATGAAATGAAAATATTTTTATTCAAATATGCCTTTACAAGCACTTATGTATAGTCTGACTCTAATATATATGTGTCGGCAATACCCACGGTGTTGCAAGCGTCAATACGCGTACACGTATTGTAAAAAAAAGTTGAGTAACGCGTATCTTTATAAAATAAGTGTTGGTAGTATTATCACTACCAAGTTAGGTTCCGTTAAAATTGTACTATGTATGAACCAATAAAACTAGTGAGTGATTATAAAAAAATATCTTTAAATTATAAAGACAGCAACCTTTTACTACCCTTATATCCTACCTAGAGCTAGAGTCTCTATAGCACCTCAATGCGCAGTTGCTTAAGATCTAAAACCTTCGGGTGTGGACCCTTATCTCTCGGCGAAATTGTCCGCGTAAGGGTGTAAGAGCCTTTAGAGGCTAACGCAATCGTAGCCTAAAAAAAATATTTCTTTATGATGTCTTCCTAAACCAATTTTCATTGCAGGATTCGATTAGTTGATTGGCGATATTACCAATGAGGTTTCATAGTTTCTAAAAGTATATGCATATTAGGCCTACCACGAAACCTTATTTTAATTCAACTTAGACTGAACTGGATCTTTTTGTGTCAAAGAACGTTAGTATGGTAACAAGTGACATTTTACAGAAAATTAAATAAACTATGGCAAAATTGAATCTGAATATAAGATTGAGATCAGGCCCCTATTCTTTATGTAGATGTTATTATACGAGTACTTCTTAAAAAGGCCCGTTTGAAGTTAGTTACTCGATTTCTTAATCATTTGAAACGAATAGGAAAATTTGGGTAGTATTTCTTTTATTTGCGTTTGTGATGTTCATGATGTTTCTAAAATTAGTTTTTAAGACTTTTCCAAGAGGGAAGTTTTAGGCTTTTGATGTATACTTAGTAAGAGCTACATTTAAAATTACCCAAAATACATTTTCAATTTTTTTGTGATCGACAGGCCATTTGGCTTGGTGGTTAGCTACTCTGACTGCCAATCCAAAGGTCGTCGGTTCGATTCCCACCCAGGACAAACATTTGTGTGCATGAATATGTCTGTTAATACTGTGTCTGGGTGTAAAGATTTATATAATGTATTTAGACAAAAAATGTATATGTAGTATATCAGTTATCTGCTTTCCGTAGCACAAGCTCTGTTTAGTCCCAAAGAAAGTCCCAGGATATTTTTTTATTATTTATTTATTTAGTATTTTTTTTTATTGAAACCTTTAAATGTTTTAATATGTTTGCACCGTCCACACTACCTTATGTCGTTCAAGTTTATGATCTATAAAGTCTCACACCTTAATATAGGCAAGTCTTGCCATTTAGACAAGGTTAACCACATGACTCATCCCGCTCATATTTAGATCAACTTTGTTAGTAAAGTTTTTCAGAGATATCAAATCAACAACTTTTTTTAACATTATAACACAATATTATTATTTTAGATACAAGGCAATGTATTGTAATGATTTAAAAAGTTAACAAATAGAAAACCAGTGAACCTTCATAATGTCACTAACTTTTTAACTTTTGAATTTAGAAGACAAAATAAAATCCAAAAAGGTGATATAAATGAGTTCGGTTCGTAAAAATTATAATTTAAAATAGTAAAAATTCACCAGTCTCATGTGCCTGTTAGTTTACCAGGTCCTTACTTCTCAAACCAAAATACAGTAGTAGTACAATACAAGTGCGCAACTTCAATGCAGAAATGGGCATGGTAGTAATACTTATTTCCCTATGTGAACTCTGCACCAAGATGTATCTTTAAATATATAAATTTATAAAAAAAAATATTATTTGTTTCATTGCAATTTCAATATTACCTTACAACAAAATCAAATAATATTTACGTAAGTGACAAAAAAAATCACTAAATACTATCTGTAGTAAATATATAAATTAATAATAATAAAATATTTTATTAATTTATTTACAACTAAAATAAATAAAATAATAATTAGGTAAGAGACTTATGTAAACAAAAAACAAAAAAAGATATCATGGACATTCCTAACGGTGAACGCAAGCAAAGCACAACCTTTACTTCTTGAATCTAGATAACTTGTCAAACTACATGTTTTTGATTCCATTACATAAATGAATAGAACATATTTTACACCCAGACACAAAAAAAAATGCACACAAATGTTCGTTTTGGGTGGAAATCGAACCCAAGATCTTTAACCATACATTAACCCTCCCTCTTAGATGATGGACTACATTTAAAAAAATATTTTAAAAGTTCGTTTAGAAAGCGAAGAATGGTATAGAAATAAAAGAACCCTATTTAAAAAAAAGAAGAGTACCTTCTTTTAAAAAAAAGGTTTCTTTTATTAATCCCATGGTTCATTGTATAATGAAGCTGATCAGCATAAGAAAGCTCTTGGGCTATTTTTAGCCGACTTAAAAAAAAGAGGAGGTTCTCAAATAGTGTGTATATTTTATTACTTAATCTCTTAGCAATTACATCAGGCCTATTATATCAAAACAAAATTAAAATGTTGATTTTTAAACTGGGGTCTGTCGTGGATAAAATAATATTTTCTACACAGAAGTATTTTTTAAATGATTTATATTTTCCATAGAAACTTTAAAACTGGGACATACTCGTATACAGAAAATCCCCTGGAATAACGCATAGGATACTTTTTGTGCCGGGATAATGTTCTATCCCTCGGGTGAAACCGCGGGAGACAGCTAGTATATAATTTTGCTACCATGGACAAATAATGTCAATAATAAATACTACATTTTGTGTATGTCACACACATTAAACGTCATTAATCAACATGTAAATGGTTTAAGGTCTTTGTAACAGTGGGCATCATACAAAATTATACTTTTAAATGGACCAAATAAAGATCCTGAACATTTGAATTTCAATGTGATAATACCACATTTATATCATGCATATATCAACAATTTGACCTTTTTGTAAATAATAAAACGGACCAGTGCACAGTAATGCTCAAAAATTATATGATATATCTACTAGATTTATTATTCTTTACGTGTTCTGTCAGATATTATTTTAGTATCCAAATATTTGAGCAGGAGCTGAGAGCATTTGCTGAGGTTAATTCCGATTGCATGATTCAGCTTATGACCACATTTGACGCCCACAGCTTATTTAAAAGCTGTTTTACTGATTTGGTTCTATGATATAATGGTAGCATTTATTATTATACAAAGGCATTAAATTTTCAGTAATGGCCTCATAAAATAATTTCAAAATATGGCTTAAACTGATAAATAAATTTCATGAAAATTTCTTGATCTGTTGATGTCACGAGATCTGCCATAATATTGATAAAATCCCTTTTGGCATCATGAAACCTGCAAAAAGGTAATCAACTCAGGTACTTTGTTATCGCGTAGGAATTTAAAAGCAATCTGCGAGTAACACTTACGAGAACACAAACTTTAAGTAGATCATTTGACGAATCAAAAAGATTGAGAATCTTTGGCGATGCATAAAAGTCAAACTGCATAATATCATAAGTTAACTTAATTTCGCGGGTAGACTCAGCAAGAAACTTTTCATTAAATTACACACTGAAAGAATTTTTCTTGAGATGTATCATAATGACATAAAAAATATATATCTATTAAAACTGTAAGATAGTCCTTCTCGGCATACGGACCGCTAAAATATTCATTGATATGACTTTTCAAAGAACTCACAGATCAACATAGCATTTTTGTTTTCATTGATTAGTTTACATTAGACAAATGGGATGGGTCACTGTTATAAAATTAGATTAGAAGATATAAATGAGGATCGATCTTTGTAAGCGCACATTCGAGTAGTTAAGTTCGTTTGATGACAACGGAAATGCGGGGGTTCTTGGTAAGTAATCAGAGCATCGCAGGAAATTATTGTCTATCATTGTGCAAAAACTGGAGCTGTATTTGTACTTATGAATAATCATTCCATTTTTAACAAACACATATCGAAAAATATGTGACGCTGTTATAAGTGATTTAGTTAAAATGCGATTTATAAGCAAGGCCTTCACTTAATGTCAGATTACATTGTTGCAAATAAGATTGTTGCATGTCAACAATATTTGTTTAGCTCAGTATTAGTTTTGCACAGTTACACATCATGCAGAGTTGTGTTACAGTTATAGTGTAAAAGGGTATTTAATAAAACAATGTTCTTTCAGGTCATCTGTTTGGCCGTATCGGTCGCTTTAGCGGCTGAAACTGGAAGGTACGATTTATGAATATCTTGTGTTGACAAAATGTGCATATAAAGTTTATAAACATATTTTATTTGTTCTTGATAAAAAATATTAAGAAAGTAAACTGGATAAATTCTGTTATGTTTTTTTACGGTGTGGTGCAATATGAGTGGCAAACAAATATGTTCGAAAAAATTTCAGATACACCCCCTTCAAGTTCTTTTCAACTACAACCCAGCGTCCTTATTATCAGCGCTACACGACTATTCGTAGCGATACAGCTGGCCGCTACGAGCCAGGGCGCTACGATCCTGGACGCTATGACCCTGGCCGTTACGACCCTAACAAATACGACCTAGGAAAATATGTTCCTGATGACTCCGGAATTTACGAGTAAGAATAGGGAACTATACCAAGATAAATGATCAAACACTAGCCAATATATCGAACATCCAAAAATACACGGATACATCAAATGTGATCAAAATTTTATAATCAATATGATTTTTAAGTACCAATCTAACCGAAAAGAGTAGATCTTTTGATGCTGTACAATTATGACGTCACGACTGGCTATTTCATAAAAGCACCATAATTTTCTTCGTTTTGACATTTAATAAAAAGTAGCTAATTTGACATGTCAGTTAACATTTCTATTTTAACTCACTATAAGAATTTAAAAATAATGGACCAACTATTAACTATTTTCAAACACAACAGATAAATTATTTTAGATAATAATTCAGAAAATACTAAAAATGGTGTCATTTTTTATTTGAAGCGGTGACCGAGGTGACCGCGGCGGTGCTGGAGGTTTCTACTCCGGATCAGGAACGAGAGGAGGCCCCGGCGGCTTCTACTCTGGGTCTAGCGATGCTGGCGGTCCTGGAGACCGTGGTGGTCCTGGAGGCTTCTACTCAGGGTCAGGGGACAAATACAAGCCTGACAAGAGGTAAAAGAAGTTTACTTTTTTGTTTACTATGGATAGGATTGTTTGACCAAACAATCATAATACTTAGTAATGATGTGATCAAAGGTAGCATACAAGTTTAGAAGGGTACTGCATTTTAAGTGCCGTTGCCAGAACACATTGGAAGTTTTTGGCGGCAGATTTTCAACATGGTGGTAACCATTGCGCCAGCCAGGCGAGTACTTCAAAGCCTCCTAGCTCCGTTCTATAGTTTATCTCATGTACTTACATGGCTTCATCGAAATCTGGTTCGACCGAAGCAACATCAAAAATTATAAAAATATAATAAATTATTCCTTTTAAAATCCATTACCGTATTGTAAAACACCGTTTGCAAATTCAGCTTTCTGAATGTAAATATGTTAACGAAATAATACTATATTAGTAACGACATTGGATCGCTGGTATTCATGAAAAGAATATTCTTGAGATAAGGTACTATATTACGCTTAGGTTACTGATATAATAATAATCACAAACAATTATCTCAAAAATACTAAAGTTAACATTAGTTTAGCGGAATAATTATAAAAATTAATATATATTAAAAACACTTACCTAAAACCTTTAAACATATCAACAGCAGTGGCAGTGGGAACAAAGGATCAGGGACTGGAACGACTGGAGGAGGCTCAGGTGGAACCCCTGTTGGAGGTGTCCGGCCCGGTGGCAGTTTCCTTGGTGCTGTGAAACCAACCCCAGCCAAACCCATTAAATCTACTTCATATACTCCCCCTGTATTATCCGGTGGCTACGTAGGCAAGACCGGCTCAGGAAACGGCAACTACGAATATAAATTCGGAATCATTCGTCAGGAAGATGACAAACTTGAAGACGGTTACCATTACCTTTATGAAACTGAGAACAAGATTCTTGCCGAAGAAGATGCTAAATTTGATGGCGATGACAACTTAAAAGTGAGAGGATTCTTCGAGTTTGTCGCCCCCGATGGTATCACCTACAGGGTTGATTACACGGCCGACGAAAATGGCTTTGTGCCCTCAGGCGCTCACTTACCTTAATAAAATCTAGTCCTTTTTAATACTAAACGTATTAGATTAGCCAAGAAAGCTATACCTACGTATACATCTATATAACCTTTTTGATATTCTTTTTTTGTAAAAAAGGCTAGGCTATAAGTTTATAATTCTTTTTGTTTTCCTTTTATTGTCCGAAACGACTAAGGAAGAGTGATCATGATGCGGCAATATTGCGGGATAACACAGCCATAGAATAAAATAATACTGTAAATTGATGTAATCTTAAAATGATAAATATATATAGTATTTATCGAATAGGTATAATTGTATGAAATAAAAGGAGTTTATTTTTGCTTGAAACAATCGTGTATTTCTTGGTGTTAAATAAGATAACTTAAGGTTTATTATCGCATTGCATGTTATCTAACCTTGGCTATAAAAGTTTAAACCATGAAGGTTATATGCTCATCTACAAAATTAACCTTAAAATAATCAACTATATAGCAATATAGTTACAAAGAAGTTTAATAATCTGACAGGGTTCTTTAGGTCTCCTAAATAACCCTAACAGTTACGCAGTGAGTGGTCTCAGTTTTTAAAAGATTCCAAGACAAGTATATAACATAGGTGATAAACAACTGAATAAATAAAATATCCGCGCGGTAATTATCCTCGAAGAGGTAGGTAGAGGTCGTACTGTAAACAACTTAAACAACAGTTCACCGATGATATTGTAACTCTAAACATAAACTAAAGTTGTGGTAATCTTCTACAATATTTATGAATAACCATACCTTGTAACCTTTTTTAGTATCGAACTAAACAGAAGCGTTATTTACAATCATCAGGGAGAGACTCAGAGTATTGCCATTCTTATGGAATATAGATAACAAATTTGTTCTATTTATATGTGACCGATAAAATCGGAAGTAAAAAAGTAATAAATTCATTGCGTGTCACAAAATCTTGTTAAACACCTATATACTCGTATAAAGTATTTTTTAAGTATCTATGACATGGGCACTTCAGTAAAAAGGAAATATCAAAACGAACCATTAAGAAAGTTTGTTATTTAAACTATTTGAAAAAGGTCAAAAATGTTATTCACAGGTTTAATTGTATTTGGGGTTATGTATAATGTTAAATGCCATAGTAAGTAAAATGTGGCTGCAGCAACGATTAAAATATGCTCTCAAGTAATAATACAAATAAACTGTTAGTTATTATAAGGCTTTCAACTATTGGTTAATGGGAATATTATTTCAATGTTTTAAAGTTTAGCCTCTCGTTCTCACTCTTTTTTACAGGAGTATAATTGTTTTTTTATTATTTTTATTATTCTATTATTCTATTATATATTAATTTTATATTTAAAAGAGTAAGATACGATAATATATTTTTCGTTAACATTTCTGTATTCTCTATTATAACTGCAATAGCATTTTCTGATTTAGTAAGAACATGGTTGCTATGAATGATTATGAATTTGGCGTTATAAAACAAAGTTAATGTCTATGAAACATAATAAACCTACTGAACAAATGGTTCGACATCATTTAAGTTTAATCCATTTTAAGGTTTGGAATCTTTATTATTAATAATACATAAAAAATAACAAAAACATTACGATAAACGAGCATTTGTTTCTTGCGACCGTGCTTGTCCCATAGTCAACTTTATCCAGGTGAAGATGATATCCAAAAAATTAAGGGGATCACACTAAAATATATATTTTGTAATTAGGTAGATGTAGGTATATGTTATAATGATGATTAAAATCTAGTCAGATATAAATTTTGAAAAGCCATTAATAAAAAATTAATTAAGTTACGTCAGATATATCTATGTTAGCGATTTAAATATAAGTCAATAAAATTCTCGAAGATACTGTTGTTTGCTGCATATTTAGCAGATACTAGACGTCTTTGATCTTTATATTAGAACGAGTAGGCACTCGTAGGTATAGCGTTGACAAATACCCATAAACGGAGGACTAGATTTTGTATGTCAACTAAGTCAACAATCTTGATATAAATGGAATAAGGTCCACATATCGTGGTGGGCATTTTATTATTGCATTTGAATCATTTTTCTTTTATGCAAATCGTTGTTTGAAGTGGATCCTGCGACATTCCATATGAGAATTACGACTCGCTTGCAAGTCGGTCGTCTCGGAACTACTTGCGTACTGCAGTCAACTTGGCTTTTAATAAATACAAAATATTAACATTACAGTGCAAAAGTGAGTGATTAATAACAAAGTCGTAGCGGAACTATTATAATTTTATAAACTATGCTAATTCATCTGCCTGACCTCGTCACACCTTGATTTACGGATTCTGTTCCACTTTTTGGTATGTTTTAAATAAAATTTATTATTCATTTAAATGCAAATTAAATGTCAATGAAGAATAAGGTGATTATTTGACAGACTTAATATGTTTCTCAAAACTGCTTTTAACCTATGATACATGATTTGATCTAGTTTCAGATCCAAAGTATAATTTGTGGTGGTGACAGGCTTGCGGAGTACAAATATCACTATCCACTTCAGGATATTTTACTACCATTAACGAAATAAACGCGATGCGTGTTCTTCAATACGTAAGTATTAAATGTTATAATTAATTAACGAGATGTATTAATTATAATACTAATAGTTAATTAACTTTTCAAATGATCATCTGAATAATTGACTTATTTTGACAACCGTTTGAGCCAGTACATTTTCAAATTTTATTTAAAGTGGCCGGTATTTGTGATGTTCTGTTAACAATGAATCATTTGCTCACTTCTTTGTTAACACGTGCATAGATAGTAAGTGATAATTCCAACTATTTGCAGATGATGATTAAAAAATATGTAGCCTTTAGCTTTTTTGCTTTAAACACATTTTTTTATTTAATCGAACCTCTTACATCTTATATTATAAATATACACAAAGTCCGTTGACTCGGAGATATTGTCCGTTCAGAAGGTGAGGAGAATGATAAGAGTTAGGTATATAACTTAACAAAGTGAGCAACTATTGTTTAGTCTGTCCAAATTATAGAAAAATATAGGAGAAATAGCATCCAAACCAAAAAAAATCTCACGATATAGAAAACTTTATATATATATTAAAAAAAAATATATCGAAGTAAATTGTGATAATATCACAGTTGATAAGTGTTACTACTATATATTTTCAATGGGTTAAAAGTTCATGATGTCTTGAATTATTTATTTTTATAGTACAAAGGCACTTGTTATAAATATTGGGTAAAAAATAAAATAAAACCCTTGGAAATTCGTTACACACGGTCTGATTCCAAACTAAGCAGACTATATACTATGAGAACTAGATTACTGATATATGTACCGCATACACTACTTTTATTTTTCTTAATACATGCGTGGATATTTACACCTAGACATAGAATAAACGTAAATTTTTATGAACATCAATGTTTGGCCTGGGTGGAATTGATTTGAATGTGCTAGTCCGGCAATCTAACCTCCAAGCCAAATGGCCCACCAAAGATTTAATTTAATTATTTCAGATTTTGGCAATCTCCTTATGGACTTTAATTCATTGTAATCCTTTTGACGATGGAAAATACAATCCTGGAAGATATAGAGTGTACGATGATGGAAGATATTATCGACCTTTAGACGAAGGCAAATATGTGCCGGGAGATGAAGGCAAATACACGTTTATATATCAACAAGGACTGTATCCCGAAGACGACGGTGACTACAGGTATATTCACCAGATCGGCCCCGAAGGTGGATTCGGTGGAAATGGCGGATTTGGTGGAAATGGCGGATTTGGTGGTAATGGAGGATATGGTAAAGGTGGTCCTGGTGGTCCGAATGGTCCAAATGGACCAAACGGACCCAATGGACCAAATGGACCTAACGGGCCACCTGGCCCACCTGGCCCACCAGGATCAGACCCCAATCGACCCCCACCCAAGAAAATTGATTACATTGGCAGCAGAGTCTACGCAAACAGATACCCTTACATACATAAAGTTATCAAGTCTCTAATTGACAAATATGTTTCATCGGAATTCTTCGGCGATGAATCACAGGAAAGTTCGAATCACTACAGAAAAGTGTATGCAGATAAGGAAATTGCCGTCAAATGTCAATACCTGAAACCTAAGACAATCAATGACACGGAGTTTGCAACTCAGTATGTATCTTACCAAAATCCTTATTAAAGTTACTTTATAAAATAATAAACTAGCTATCCGTGCGGTTTCACCCGCGTTTATGAAGGATGTTACTTTTTCCCGGAATAAAATACTTCAGATATTCCAGACTACAATCTATCTCTGTGCCAAATTACATCCAGATCCCTTCAACCATTCTGGCGCGATTGGGTAATAAAGATCCACCCATCCAATCTTTCATATTTTAATACACTAGCTGCCCGGACAGACGACGTTCTCTCGAAATAAGTTCATACAAAAATGCAGGAATTCACTCGCAGCGCCACCAGGTTCAATTGTGAATGTAAACCATCCAGGGCGCCACCCAAACGCATATAAAAAAATTCATTCAATCGGTCCAGCCGTTCACTGTCAACACACGTACAGAAGAATTATATATATAAAAATAGTAGTAAGATAATAATAATACATGTTTTGTTCACAGGTACCCCCCAACAGTACAGCTGCCAGTAGGAGAAAAATTTGGATCATACTATAGCTTTAGGGGCACGAAAATTCTCAATACTATTGAAAACGCTCTGACAAACAAAATAAAGCTAGAATACGAAGTATTTGTAAGGGTCGTAGATATAGTTTCTTGATTACAATTAATATTTTAAAATGTAATTTACCTATTTATATTCATTGATATGGCGATGTATTTTATTTTATTTTAATAGATGCATAAGTTTTGTTCGAAAGCAAAGTAATTGTGGTTTTATTACTAAAATAAGAAATCGGCAAATACCAATCATGACCCTTAGCGGTCAGATAAGTTTTGAATGTGTCATTGACATTTATCACAGTGTATAAAAATATAAAATTCCAACCGATGTAAAAAAATAAAGAGACACCTTTGAGGACAATCACCTTATATATTTTTTATTGATACCCCATTACCTAATTACTGCGAATATCTGCTATAGAGCCATCTATAATTTAATACTCAATTGCGAGCTAAAATTTAGTTTTTATTTTAGCTATAAACTTCTTTCAAGTAATGTAAATTAACGCCCATGACTTCAGGGATGGGGTAAAACAGCCTGTTATAAGTTAGGTTGAAGTTTGTAGACTAAACTGTTATTAATATAACCAAAAACATTTAACTTTATGATTTACAATATCTAAACATCTATTTAACAAATTTATCATCAAAAATTTCAAGTAAAAATATTGTCTTAGGTAAACAATAAATTTATTCATCATCATCATCAGCCTATCTCGGTCCACTGCTGGACATAAGCCTCACCTCACCCGATAACCGTTGGGGTAGAAGTGTTCTAGAGCGGAGATCACGGCTCGGTAAACGTAGTATAGGGCGCCCTCCAGCTAGATGGAGCGATGTTAATAATGTATTATTAGATTATAATATGTTTTAAGAACAACCTAAATCTACCTAACAAATTAAGTAAAATACGTGCCATGGAATATTTTATTAATAAAGGATGGTTTTCCGCAACATAAACACTGGTATTTATTTTTCTGTTAAACGTTTAGATATCTTGTCCAAATCAGTATAATTCGACCTTGATTTCCAGGCTGATGATTTTTAATTAATCCTAAAATCGAATATAACTTATAGATTATCATCGTATGAAACTGAAGTAAGCTCATAGAAGGAGGTAGTAGGTTGGTGTTGAGTAAAGTGATCACATTAGGCATTGGGTTGGCCACTTGTCTAATATATCACGGAAGCGGCCCAAATATGCCGTTTATATTGCCGACTTAACGAATAAAATTAACATTTTCTTCGATTTGGAACCATGTATTGTTGCAATAAATACTCCATTTTCGAATTGATGGTTGTATATAAAGAAACGATAGGCGTTTATTTCCATCATTCCATTGTATTGATCACTGAGACGTCGGATAACAATGAGGAGGATATTGGTAAGTAACTTGAAATATAGGAACAAATAATTAAATAACCTACGATTACGATTATAATATGTCAAATTATAATAAGTATAAGTATAGTATACATTCCATTAAAATAAAATAAAACAATCATGATAGTATCCCCATATTTTTCCAAAAAAAAAAACAGCCCTGAGCCAGTTGCGTCAAGTGAGTGAATTGTGAATGCAATTGTAGGTTCATTACATATTACTATAATTACTATTATTAACACATGAAAAAAAAACAGGCACGTTCTCTTTAAAAACATATATATTTTACATTTTAATATTTTGTAACATGGTACCCCTTTATTGTAGTTTGCTGTACTGGCTGTAGCTTTCATCAACATCAGTTTTGCTGATGAGGAAGGACGCTACCACCGAGACGTGCATGGCGCTAATAACGGCAGACAATACATCAACCAAGGCAACTACTACAGGACTCAAAACGGTGGATATAAGAGCCTAGTCGATAATTCCGGCAAATATAACTCTGCACCAAATGTTTACCAACCGTACTACCAGGCGCAGCAACTCAACCGTCAACTTTTAGCTCCCTATTCCAATTATGATAATAGGTAATTATAAGTAACAATATAATATGTCCTTCGTGCTTTCTCTTTAAGGTTTTTAATAACTTCACTAGATATTATTTTTGCAACATGCTTAATGTAACTATGCTTAACATATCGAATGTTCAATCCTACGTTCTCAGGTAAGAACGTTTAAACAATCAGGCTTTAATATATTTAATACATTAAATATTTTATCCCTCATCCCAGACGAGTTAAGCACTACGAAATTGAACTTCTCAGGTAGTCAATGAAACTCAGATCCATGGGTTAATTTACTCAATAGTTTGAGTAATTACCGTTGCAGTTAGTTAAATAAATGCTATGTAAATAATAATGCCTACAAAATACCTTAAAATTTCGCAAATTTCGAAGGTATCTACAATATAACAATAGTTCAGTATTGAAAAGTTACCAAATTAATATCCTAGCAATATAGCAAACATCTATTCTTATAGTTTTGTACACTGAATTGGACGATATTTGTTTCTCTACAATTATTTATCAATTAGTCATAACTAACTAACTACCTATCATTAAAATCCACAGTCGTAACTTCATAATTCAATCACGCGAATATAGTAATTATGGAAATTCTCATTGATAATGGGAATTTATTTCGTAAACTTTATTCTTTAAACGGTTTGAATTTAATCTTAAAATTCAGTAATAACCTTGCTAGACGAATAAATCTACTGATAGAACAATGAATAACTAAATTGTTGTGGTGAAAATATCGTTAAGATTCCTTTTGTTTTTCTGCACAATACATATATGCACAATGCAAATATATCTGTATAATACATATATAAAGAGTTAGCCCCCGCGGTTTCGACATTCGGTTATCGATATCATAACACAACCTTAACCATCTACAAAAAAATCCGCGTCGAATAGTAGCAGTCCCGTCCCGATATATTCAGTAGTTTTGAGTTGATAGTGCCTTAAATTTTATTTACCTATATATAATCGTTTACGATCGTAAACGATTGAAAGCATTTCTAGTTAGTTGTAATTATGAATTTGTGCTATGTTTATTTGAAAATAATTGAAATGTTGTTCCAGATTCGACCAAAATTATTACTCTTCATTGGGTGGAGTGACAAACCCTACTGTCATCCCCGCTGTGACCACAATAAGGCCTAAAGTATACTCGACTGTCAGTACAGTGGCACAACCATTGGTGCAACCTTCTAAAGTGCAAGTATACTCCAGAACCCAGTACAATTCTGATAGGTCTGCCAATATCATTGAACAAGATAATGATTTCGATGGGAATAGTTATCGCTACTCGTACCAAACCGATAATGGAATTGCTGCTGGTGAATCTGGGAGCGTTGACACTTCACCTAATGGAGGCGGCACTAGAGTCCGAGGATTTTACGAGTATATAGGCGATGATGGTCTCAAATACAGAATTGATTACACTGCTGACGAGAATGGCTTCAGACCTTCTGGAGCACATTTGGTCCAACCTTAAATTATATGTACCTATATTAAATGGAAAAGGTATTACTAAGCTGAAATTGTATGAAATTAACGATGATCGATTCTCGAAATTATAATAAAAACGATTTAACATAATTTCTTTTTTTTTACCTACCTCATCCCCAATATGATTACTGAATTAACCACAGGATTTAATGTTTATCTCACGCCATCGGTATTTTAAATTTTATGTCCTTACCTGAGATGTTTATGATGTCACCCGTGGGTGGGGTCAATTTTATGAACTCACAGAATGCCTTTTAGAGTAACTCTTGGAGCCGAGAGAGGAAAAATGCCAAAGCTTAAAATAAATATAAGGACTTACTTCAACTATAACCCTGGTTTGACACCGGAATCGTCCAAAATATAAGGTAAGATTCCAGTACCTATTGTAAAATAGGATATTTAAAATAAATATTTTGAGACTACTCCCAATGCACAGTACCTACTACATTGTTCTTTATTATTAATAAATATATAATACTGTTTTAGATTGTGAAGCTGTCGTTCTTATTCAATTGTAATAAATCAGTATTTTGAGGAATTATTTAGAATCATAACTTTAATAGGGCACCCAAATAATGTGTCTAATGGAGAAACTTTTGTTTTGTTTACAAAAGCTTATAATTTGAGTTCTCAAGCTTCCTTCAGAGATAATTTTAAATAAATTTGTGTAGGTATACATATTTAGTGGCCTGGTCACTTCTGCCGTAGAGCCGCTAACCGTTGGGGTGACGTGTAGAGTGGAGACCACGGCTCGGTAAACATAGTGTAGGGCGCCCTCCAGCTAGATGGAGCGAGGATATACGCAAGCTGGCTGGCAGCGGTTGGAAACAAAGAGCTGAAGATCGAGCTCAGTGGCGTGTCATAGGTGAGGCCTATGTCCAGTAGTGGACGAAGATAGGCTGATGATGATGATACATATTTAGACTATAATACCAACTCACGGTGCCTTCGTAGTTCGTCTACCATTTAATTTGTACCTTATGTAAGAAAAATGCAGTCTATCGAATATAAATAATTTCAAACTTGTTACATGTAACTTCTAAATTCCAAATGCGTGAAGTTCACTTTTTGGGCAAAGTTCACGCTTCTGTTACAAATTTCCTGTTGCAATATTAAATTGACCTCAAATGTATAATTCTTATAAAGGTCTTCTCGTAAAGGTCTTAATTACAGAACATAAATAACATATTGAAATTTTCTAATTATGATATTGCTGGGGTAATTGAGGTTCATCTTACAGTACCCACTTTATAATAATAATTCAAGTTTCCATAAGTGTAGTTGCTGAGATACTAACTAAACAACTAATACAAACTATACAAATACAGACAGTAGAAATTAAGAAAAGACAAATATTGTATTTTAATTTACTTACAAAATTTAAATTGAGAGTATGAGTTAGGGCGAGGAGCAATGAATAAATAAATAAATATCCTGGGACATTCTTTACACATGGCCATCTGATCATGATCATGGCCTAAACTAAGCAGAGCTTGTACTATGGAAACTAGACAAATGATATACTACATACACTACATTTAAAATACATACTTATATAGATATTTCCACCCAGACACAGAACAACCAGACATGTTCATGCACACCAATGCTTGCCCTGGGTGGAAATCAAACCCACCAAGTCAACCGGCCCGTCAAATATTAGCATCGAACAGTTACACGTTTTAATATTCCGTCAATGGTCCTAATTTGTGTAGTTATTTATTAAAATGGTGCATTAGCCAGAGAGTATTGCCTTTACATAATGTTGTATCAATTTTTACTTTGTACGTTACGTTGTTCTCGTGGAATTAAATACTAGGTTTGTTTTACTGCAAAATCGTTGATATTGTCGGTTTGAAGGCTGTAATAAAATAGCGTGTATAGTGGCCGATGTACCCTCCGCCCCAAAAATGCGACGATAAGGTTTCCACCAAGCCAAAAATTATAATGATTTTTATTCCTTGGAATAAACTAAATTATATGCGTAAGGTTACATTTTAATTACCAGAGTTAATTCATTTAAATACTTCCATTACTTTGAAACATTTATTATACATCTTTATAATCCCCCTGCGGTATCATTCGCATTCCTGAGTGACGATACATTTTTCCGGGATAAAATTGTAGCCTAAATGTTATTCTAGGGCAGTGGTAGGAAAACTTTTTTAATGGGGGGGCCACAAAGTTAAAGAAATTCTAGAGGAAGGCCAAAATTATACGCAACACATGAACTACGCGGCTAGTTTAGCTTCACTAATAGGTTATGCATCTATTTAAGTAGAATCTACTTTATACTTCTCGACCGTCAAAACGTAGTTATAGCGGGCCATATACTATCCATGTCGATGGACCCTCGGCGGGCCGGATTAAATACTTTAGCGAGCCGGAGTTGGCCCGCGTGCCGTACTTTGCCCATCACTGTTCTAGGTGATGCTTTATCTATATGCCATGTTTCATCAAAATCCGTTCGGTAGTTTATGCCTGAAAGCGTAACACATACATCCATATATCGATATGTACATCATTATTCTCAAACTTTCGCTTTTTGTTAGTAGGATAATGTATACTAATATTATAAAAAGGAAAGATTTGTATGTAAGAATGTTTGTTCCTCTTTCACGCAAAAACCACTAAAGGGATATGGATAAAACTTGGCACATAGATAGAGCATATCCTGGAATAACATATAAGCTACTTTTTATCCCGGGAAAATGTGATATCCCTCGGAAACTCGGGTAAAACCGCAGGGGACAGCTATAGTAAATAAAGTAGGATTAGTAGGTTATGATAGGTATTTTACAATAGAAGGACCTGTGAAATCGTAAATAGTAATTTTATCTTTATACAAAACTGGCTGCCCACGTGGATTCACCCACGTTCCCGAGGGATGTTACTTTTTCCCGGAAAAGTAGTATATATATTAATTCAGGGTATGCTCTATCTATATGTCACGGTTCATCCAAAGGTTGAGTAGTTTTTGTTTGAAAAATTAACAAACATCCATAATCAATTGTTTCAAACTTTCGAATTTATAATATTAGAAGGATATCAACCTTACTCGATAAAAAACATTTTATTTTTGAGCCGTTTGGCTCAAAAAAATTTAATGAAATTTTTTACATATATAAAATATGCTTTGGTTAAGGACATAATTTGGAAAAATGAGGGAGCGTGGGTTGAACAGCGTTGAAGTTGGCAAATTATTGTTATTAGTTCTCTATTGTTAATTTCTTTCCATTGACATATAAAATATCACATCACATCTCCATTCGTATCATTAGTATACAAAAAGCAGACATATTATGACAATATCAATGTCGTATTGCGCAAAATTATTTGGTGGATTGGTATAAAAGTAAAAAAATATTCATCGAACAGCATCAGTTACAAACAGATCTTCTCTTGTAAAAATGAAGTTCGCTGTGAGTAAAACTTAAAGAAAAATACTATAAAGTATTAACATTACATTTTTTGATTAAATTATTTCTTTATTTTAGATTGTCTTCGTTGCCGTGTTGGCTGTTGCTTCAGCTCAAATTGGTTTGCGGACCCAAAATGCGTACCGTCCCTTCACATCCACCCCGCGTCCTGCAATTGTGAGCGTTAATCGCGTTGCGAGCAGCGACCAAAATGCTAACATTATCCGTTACGAAAACGAAATCAACCCGGACGGTAGCTACACCTATGCGTAAGTCACATAATAGATTATTATTATTAAGTTTAAATTTAGCAATTTCTATAGTATACTCCACTAAATCCAGTAAATGTGAACCTGAAAGATTCCTTATATCTATCTTAATGTCTTGATCACAAATGTAATTAAGCATTTGTATAACACCAAACACGAGATTATACCCATCCGCTGTGGCAATATATAGCTCTGAATATCAAATAATTTACAAATCATATAGATGAATTGATTAATCAGTGCATCCGTTACGAAGTCGTACAGTAAATGTAAGGTCACAGGTCAATTATTTGCAAAACATATTAACAAATCCGCATGTTTTTAAATGAATCTTTTATTTTGTTGATATATTTTCTTGTTCTTGTGTTACAATTTTATTTTTTTTATAGTTTTGAGACCGACAACGGTATTGGAGTACAAGCACAGGGAAATCCACGTGACTTCGGTGGCAACCCACCTGTGGTTCCTGTTGTATCTCAGGGATCTTACTCTTACACTTCCCCCGAAGGACAACTTATTACCATCGTATACGTTGCTGATGAAAACGGTTTCCAACCTCAGGTACAGCACCCTTGTTATATATCCTTTGAAACGATTTGAACTTAAAGGTTTTAATAGAAGAAATTTATAAACTTTTTATACACGGGTAATTCCTGATGGGCCAGTTGGCTTAGTGATTAGAGACACTGACTGCTACTCTATAGGTCATGGGTTCGATTCCCATCCGGAATATACATTTGTGTACATGAACATGTCTGTTTGTTCTGGTTGTTGTCTGGGTATAAATATCATTATAAGGATGTATTGACAAAAAGTTGTATTTTATATTATAGTTATATATATATTTTTATAGTATATTAGGTACCTTTGCCCAGCTTTGCTTATTTTGGGATCAGATGGCCGCGTGTAAAGAATGTCCAAGGATATTTATTTATTTATATATGGAGCATTTTATAAGTCAGTTAATTTATAATGATATCTTTCAGGGTGATGCCATCCCCACTTCACCACCCATTCCTGAAGCCATCCTCCGGTCTTTGGAGTTCAACGCAAAGAACCCTCCCCAGAAGAAGTAATCGCATAACAATATTATCATAGCATATTAACTCAGATCTGTATATAGCGAGGCATATAATGTTTTGGCATCATGTTAAGACAAGTAGAAAATTATTATTTATTATTTATAATGAAACATGGAACTCTATCTGACTACAGGACCTATTATCGAACAGGTTGTGATTATAAATGTGATATTGTTTTAATGTTAGATCAAAATTATGTAGAGTCAAATCAAGAGAGTTATGATTGTTGCCGTGATTAAAGATTAATAATATAATGAACTAATTTGTTTTCAATAACGTTTTCCTATCATCATCATCATTCTCCTACCCTTATAACCCACTTAAGCGGGATCAGTACAACATTCCGCTATTCCTCTTCCAGTCAGCCGTTATTACGTTCTTACTCCTTTTTTAACCGACTTCAATAAGAAGGAGGTTTTATGTTAGTTGGTATGTATTTTTTTTCACAATACCCTCCGCACAATCCCATGCATACACCGATAAAAAAATCAATAAAATATTCTGACAAACACATACTATCAAAAATATTTCGTAATCATGAATATTTAAACCGTTTAAATTAGATCACATTCATGAGCTCACTCACAAGATTTTATAAATTCCTACATCCTTAATGATCTATGTGTTTTTGGTAGTAAAAGAAGTCTACTGAGTACAAATGAAAGTTGTCTATACAAGAACAAAGGATACTTCTGACATGCCATGTCCTTGTAGTCGATTTTTCTAGAGGCTTCATTTTCTTCATCATTGGTAGTTCAAATAAAAACACAAAATGTCACAATTCAATCTAATTTAGACGTATATATGAATGTAAAGTATCAATTTCAAAGTTGATACTTTTTGCACTTATTTACTAACTGATAATTACGGCCTTAATTACGTAGCAATTACCTACCAATATAGCATTAATGAAATTTGAAATTGAACTTTGATTATGATGAATGAGAAATTAAAAATTGATATGAAAAAATAAATGTAATGTATCTTCATGCTTTAATAATCACACAAGGACGTTAAAAATGCTAGTGTTATGAAGAAATATAATTTATTATGTATAGCCAAGTTGCATATTATGCACCTAGATATAGGAAATATGAATATTGATTGATCTGAAATTAAACGCTAGACTTAGGTTGAACTTAGGTCTCACACCTTTTACCGGAGTGAGACTAGGATGTAAATAAAATTAGAGAAATTTGATGATGTCGATCTAAAAATTAATATTATGAGTGCTAGCGCGTTGAGCTATTCAATGCTACAATAAATTAAAATACGAATTAGACTCGCGTACTATGGTCCCGTACATACTATAATGATAACTCCATCTTATTTATTTTTAATGCAATATATGTTTATTGAATACTAACAATAATTAATTTGTCAATAACGATAAACAAAATAAATGTTTTATTTCTTTTACTGTGAAATATAGAGAATCCGTGTGGGTGGATGATAATGACCTTACAACTTTGAAACAATGGTCTTATATTTTTAAAATAAAGCAACCTGCCTGCCAAATTGACCCCTTACAAGCAGCCATAATTATAGCTTTTTATCTATAAGGGGTCTATTTTAAGAATAATTTCTTATTTCAGAGTACACCTACGATGGTTTCAATTGAAATGTCTATTGCTATAATATTGTCTTCCCATAAAATATCTGACACCTTGTTTTACCACAATTGAGTGTTAATTAAAAAAAATAATAAAAGCGAATTAAAATATTTTTTTGAAAATCACAAGATACGTGTGCGCTTTTTTGCTTTGTGGGGGGACTCCTAGAAAGTGAGTAAAATAACTGTTATAAAGTCGAAATGTTTATATAATATGAATTTAATCCCTCATTTTGCCACATTAGGGGTTGAATTTCAAAATATATTTTCTTATTCTAGTACGCTAGAGACTCGTAAGGTACCTCATTAGTCGAGTATAGTGGATAATATGTCTTGTTCTTTAATTATTTTTTTCGGATGTGTACATATTGTTATGGTTTTAGGATTTATTGAAATATGCCAAGGTTATACAGCTTGTATATTCCAGCCGATTAATTCAATGAGCACGGTGCACAATTAAAATTACATTTAAAGAAGATAAGCTTAAAGCAATTGCTTTGGTATTTGTACTTATAGTAGCTTTAAGGATGGGAGGGACCTTCAAATTTCCTATTTTGTAGGAGCTCAAGGTAAATGACAAATTAATGAAAATTGATGATCAACAAATAATTGCGCCTATACAAAGACTCAGACTAACTGGCAAGCAAACTAAGCGAATATTCGAAGCTAAAATAAAAATAGATAAACATATTTTTTTATTTCAAACTGCGCTGGTTTCATTATATATTTTTTCAAATCAAAAAAGATTTAGATCTTATGTAAAAACGAATATCAACATTATCATCGAATTTAAATGACAAGCTTTTTTTTTAATTGTGGGATTACTTTATACCTAAAGGGTTATTTAATATTTAGTATTGATTCTCACAAAAAAGTTATTAAAACAAGAGCGAAACAACAAAAACTTTAAACCACATTAGATTTAGAATGATGTCACTTAGCTAATCTAATCATGAAGCTAATCGTGCAATGTCAACAAAAACAATCGAGTATGTAACATTTCAGCTCGATCGGTGAAGTTAAATAAAGCTTGTAAAAATTTTAAATGGGTCAAGTGTGAAATAACCTATTTCAAAAATATTCAAATGTGATAAAAACAAAATACAAATCAATAAGCAAAATCAGACATAATTAAAAAATAATTTTCCATGGTATAAAATTAAATTTATATTAAATAAAAATAATCTATTTCACACTTGACCCATTTAATATTTAGCTTTATTTAATTATTTTACCTATTAAAATAATTTTACACTTTTTATTTTACATAGTACTGACCGAACTTTATTTTAAACCATGGAAATTTATTTTTGAATTATGTCTGATTTTGCTTATTGATTTGTATTTTGTTTTTATCACATTTGAATAATTTTCGTCTGCATTCCGATCGAGTTCCATCGTGGTAGTAATGCGGCGCAAATTGCCCGCAATATCAACGGCGTATACGGAACGAACAATACAAATGAGCTCACAGCACGTTATTGGTTTCAACCCGAAATATTGATCAGTTGAAAAGTGAAAAGTGGCAGCCCGAAACAATAGTCAAAGTAATAGGTAAAAAAATTGACAATCTCTTTGTCAAATTTTTGGACACACCAACTGAATAACCATAAGCGCGCAATGCGCTCGACGCGCCTACCTTTTATTACTAAACACACACATACACAGAAACATAGAGATTTCGAACCGTATTGTCAATTGAAAAAGTGACTACAGCAGTTGTAATCGCTCCACCTGTTGCCTGGACCCTGGTTCAGCACCCAGGTGATGATCTAGATAAGCTATACTGATGATCTAGTGCCGATGTGATTCAGTATAGCTTCTTACCATACGGTAAAAGCATTGTTGCGGATGTGTACTGTGAAGAACCGAACAGAGAAGCTCGCAAATCTTCATGCGTAAGCCCACACTGTACAAGAGACGGTCTTCAAGCTATAACAGCTAATTGCCATTTATCGCATTCACCGGATCATGCCCCAACTGACTTCTAGTTTTCCTTAAATTTTGACAACTTCCTGGTAAGAAAAAAATTACGAGAAAGGGAGACATTTTGGGGTTTAATTCGAGCATAGTTAGTTACTTCCCGTCCACCTGGATTTTTCAAGCAGGGTATTAATAAATGGTCATGGTGAAGATACGATAGCATGGCTAAATACGTTACTCGTAACTTAACTTATTATAATATAAAAGAACCCAAAAAATAAAAAGTAATAAGCATTATCAGTTCTAACTCTGTTCATTAGAAAGTGTCATAAATATACCTAATAAAATACTACGGATATCTATTTAGGTAATGGTGGCTGATGTGATGATTGTTAGTTCGATTTAAACCCAGGGTAAAACATCTGAGTCCAATGACATGCATTTTTCCATTTAGATAAAGGTGACGAACGCTGTAAGCAATTTTTACAGTAAGTACCTGCCCGTATACCTGCCTATCTTTATAGTGGATTTGTTTTAAAACTTCAGGACTAAACATTAACGAAGTAATTAATATTAGGAGATTTTTTAAACAAAACGCTAGACTTGGATCCACATTTGATACAGATATCACAAAACCATACAGGTTTAAATCTCGACATAAAATTTGAGTTAAATATCTAGAACATGTTACACAATAATTTACTTTCTGATATGTACATTTTCATCATTGACTAACTACTAAAAAGTTACAAAGGTACTTTTTACTATTTTCTTCCCAATAATGCGTTTTGCGGTCGCAAAAAAATTGAATGCGCTCAAATGCGGCCGTAATACGCGGAAACCTACTCGTAGTAGTAGATATTCATTATGTTTAATCAGAATATTACAAATATTGTTAGATTGCCTTAATAAATTAACTCTAATAAAGTAAGTCAAGTAACGCGAGTAATGACCCCTAAAAATTATGATGACCTAATGAAACTTTATGTCTTTTGTGGATGGATAGCCCAAGTGTTATTTCTAGTCTCGCGTCAAATTATTTAAATGTTATTGCAGTTCGCCGTCTAAAGTGGGTGGTTCCTTGAGTGATATATAAGCCTCCGCGGATTTTTTGACCGCATTCTAACTAGTTCAACCAAGCTAGGCAATCTTAGAATTAAAAATGAAATTCGCAGTAAGTAAAAAAAATATAAAATGTGTGAAATGTGATCAAAATATGTAGTGATATTAACCTATTTTTTGTGAATTTAGATTGTGGTATTGGCGTGCCTGATAGGTGCTGCCTGCGCGCAGTATAATCGCCCTGAACAGTACTCACCCTTCGGATTTGCCCAAAGAAATCAGTACAACCAGTACAATCAGTACAACCCATACAATCGGTTTAATAACAATAAACCTTACAACCGTTACAACAGCCAGTTCAATCAGTACAGCACTCCTTCCCCTTACCGCCCGTTCACAACTGCAGCTCCAGTAACAGCACCCGTCACTACTTTCTCCCCAATATCTGTGACCACCCCAGCTCCTCTCGTCAAAGTCCCCGCTCTTTACGCAAAGGCGTTATCTGATCCTCGCTACGCTTCCACCCTGAGATACGGTAACGAGATCAACCCCGACAATAGCTACAACTACTTGTAAGTATCTTCCCCATTTCTAAGTGTTGAAGTGATTTATGATTGTTCGAAGTGATATTCTATAGATCCTTTGTTTTCTTTTAGCTTCGAAACCGACAATGGTATCGCAGCTCAAGAAGTTGGTAGTCCTCGTAACTTTGGTGGAAACCCTCCAGTCGCTCCTATTGTAGCTCAGGGTTCCTTCTCATGGATTTCCCCCGAGGGTCAGACCATCGCCATTACATACGTTGCTGACGAGAACGGATATCAACCTCAGGTAAGACTATCAAAACCACACCTAACTATAATTGGTTAAATCAACAGTGAGTAAGGAAGTGTAAAGTTGTTTTTAAGGAAGCTATATTTCCATTACACTAATAATAAATAATAAATACAAAAAAAATACATACGGACATCTACAGGCAATCTAAGCAGAGCTTTTACTAAGGAAACCAGATAACTAATATATACCACTTTTTTTTCTAAATAAATACTTATAGAAATAATTACACCCCGAAACAGACATGTTTTTGTCCTGGGTGGGAATCGAACTCGCGACCCGGAGCTTGGCAATCAGGGTCTGAATCATTGTGTATACTTTATGTGTAGCACTGTCAATATGTGACGTAAAATAACAATACAATTATGGTCAATAGGTGCTGAAGCTTTACATTTTTTTCAGGGTGATGCTATCCCCACTTCACCTCCTATCCCCGCTCAGATCGCCCGCGCCTTGGAGTACATCGCCAGGAATGCCCCTAAACAATAAAACTTAACTAATCACACAGCGGTGAAACAATAGATTTCACGCAAAGATTAGTAAATAGTCTAGTATAAATTGTGAATACCTTACAATGTGATTATTTGCTACATTTTTGAGTTATATTTATATGAAAGTGTATATAAAATAAACTTTGAATTATTTCATGCTATTAATTTGTTTAACATTTTCAAAATTTCCTCTGATCGTTGATTATATCACGAGAGTCAGTTAATCAATATGGGCCTACTTAAAAAATAATTCATACGATTTAAATTTGATTATGTATTTAGATCAGTTTAAAATTTAATAGCCTATTAAAGAGTCATAAAAATGAAAATGGTAATATCAATGGTTGAGATTATTTTTTTACGACCCATAATAATGGTTATGTTAAATTTGTTGATGTCTACTTAGTCGCCCGCTGAGCCATTACTTGCTTCTGTGCTATATGCTGAAAGCATTCCACTAAAACATGAGTACATTATAACACATTAGTTGTCCCCCGCGGTTTTACCCGCGTTCCCGAGTTATATCACATTTTGCCGGGATAAAAAGTAGCCTATGTTATTCTAGGATATTTTCTAACTATGTCCCAAGTGTCATCCATATCCGTTTTGTATTTTTTGCGTGAAAGAGTAACAAACATACAAATCGTTCCTCTATATAATATTAGTATAGAGAGCTATTCTTCTACTTGGCAAAGTTATAAATTATCCACTGGTATTCAATTACACCGATCACAAAGCAGGGTTGAACAAAAAACTATTGTGCAGTTTCGTAAGTTGAAACTAAAATAGATTTTTGCTGAAATTTCTATCAATAAGCTAAAGAATTAAGTTACTGAATGGGATAGGAAACACGTGACTAAATACTGAACTATTTTTATGCTAAATGTGATTTTGATTTTGTAATACTAAATTATGACTCGTTTTGAGCTATATCAATACATTTTTCAGTTTCTAATAGAAACTAATAATTATAGATGGCTAAGTAAAGTATGTATGTTTCACAAATATTTTAATTACAATAATTAGGTTTATTTCGGAAATATTAGAATGCTTTTATCACTTATTCATGGATAAGTAATAAATACCTACGGCTGAATAATTAAATAAAAGCCAAGTAGAAATATTTGTGGTCGTAAATCGGGATGACGTTTTAATGATTTGGTGAAATCCATTTAAAATTAAAATGTTCCTTAACCCCCTTATAACAAGATTGAAAATAAATATTAAAAGAAAAAAGAAACATAACTTTTGCTTCCCGAACCCCTTACTGATTATGGGTTCCTAGTTTTCTGCTAACTTAGTTCTAAGAGTAGATATAAGATATATTTATGATTCAATTATGTTATTATTATTATCTGATATAACTTCTTTTCTAATCAAACCGAACGGTATGGCACGTGACGATGGTAAGAGACCTGGCGGGGTGACGTTAATGCCCTGGAGTCAAGTATAGCCCTTTATTTGGTCCAGGTGTCTCAATACGCTGGCACTATCGCAACTTCAGATTACATCTAAGGGATCCGGTTGAGCAACATCAGTGGCGAAGAGCTCCAAGAGGTGCAAGTTTGGAGCCCTCGAACGAAAGCTATACATTTTTGGCTTTTGGAGTAGAATCTTTGGGGCTATGGGGAAGCGGGCTGGTTTTTCAAAGAGTCATCAACGTGTCGGGTGAGCAAAAAGCTGGTTATTTTCTCAGATATATAAGTCTAGCTATCCGTAATGCTGCCAGATTTCTGGGTACATTGCCCACCTAGCAGGTAGCAGGAAATGTATAATAGAACAGGGATATATAATAAGACATTATAAATACTCCATAATATATCTTAGGATTTTTAAAAATCCTCAAAGCAATAAATAATATAATTATATAGATGTTCATTGGACATAATGATAAAAATAAAATATAATGATGATTTGGATAACGGATGTTAAAAATACCAAGATTTTAAGCTTTGATAAAATAATATAAAAAAATCCTTTTTATTAATGCTATCTTGTTTAAATACAATCTAAGTGACATCTAAGTTACAAAATAAATGAATATTATTTTTTACTTTTAAACAAAGAACAAACGCTAAAGATTAAATTAAACACTTTTCAGTTTTTCAGAGTAAACACAATCTTTTTTTGTTCTGTTACATATCTCTAATCTATATAAATAAATATGAGATGCTGTTCGTTGGTCATCACTTGAGAATGGCTGGACTGGATAGTTCGAATCAGGGGCACGATACTGTAAGGAAAATGACACTAACTCGAGGATGTTTCGTCGCGGTCTCTATGCTCTATCTCGGTCGCTTACTACGCTAATACTACTAATCACGTGCGAGGTAAGCCCCCGAGGCCTCGGTGAAGCGAAGTGAAGTTTGTATTACCTGAATAAGGGGGCTGGTTACAAAGGAAAGAAGAGGAACATTTCGGGAAAAATTTTACGTGTTTTTTTCTATGGGATTTCTGTATGAACTCATTCTGAGAATTATAAAACGATTAGACGAATCGCCACGTATATCGGGAATAGCTATATATTAATAAAAATATTGAAAACTATTTTTGTACATGACTGCCTAGTTAGTAGACGGATCTTTATATTGTGCTGATATGTGAATATCGATTATGAATTAATTAAAAAATTTATAAGATTTTAAACGTATTTACAACATAAGCCATTCATCATATTCAATGGTATTAAAGACGTTTTTATGATCACTTGTTTAAAATGTGATGAGAACCTTCGGTTTTTAATTATTTTAAGATTATTTAGAATATCATACTTATATATCGTTCAGTATAAAAAAGATTCTTAAAAAAAAAAATTTGAGCTTAACCTTTAATGTGACACTTGATTAATAATATAATTTTATATATACATTTGAACAGTACAAAGATATGAGGGCGGTTCTAACCGTTTGGGCACGCTATGATGGCCGTTTTAAAGTTTCAGATTGTCATAAGAAAAGAAACTGTATTGCTTTAGAATAAGGTTGATTTCCAACATCATACAACTGTAGCTGTTGGATCAATAGATGCACCTTATGTCTGAAAAGAATAAAGGTTATTTTTCTTTGTCATTTTGAAACGTCAAAACGGCCATCATAGCGTGCCGCAAGTTTAGTTACTTATATGGCATGAAATGGCTGTGGCATGCGGACAGTCGGACAGACAGGCCGAAAGACGGGCAGAAAAGTTTTTTTTGCAATAAGTACTAGTTGTGATTTTCATTCCATAAAAATCATTTTTTAATAAATTTTAATCTAACTCTCAAAAAAACATCTTCTTCGGTCAGCGATTGGTTTTTTTTTAAAACTCCCCTTCGAAAAGGGGAGTGGCCATTTTCAGATTTCACCCAATCTAAGCAGTTTTTTTATAAAGACATGAATATAAAGATGGCGACAAGCAAGTAATACAACTATTTCAAGTCGATAGCATTAGTAGTTACTGAAATAAATAACTATGAAAAAGAAGTAAGAAAAGAAAAAATATTTATTGTCAAAAACATACTTTTACGAAAAAAATTGTCGGTCAAAAATCACTATGACAGACTAAAAGGCCGTCAGACCGTCGACGTCGCACCATAAAGGTTCCATTTAGGTAAAGAATCCTAATAACTAACGGCTATCTATTATAATTATCAAAGAATTGAAGTATGTTCTTGCAAGACCTTATAATAAAATAATCAGCCATTCATCATCCATCAACAATATTCGAATTTGCGTAAAATAGATATTGTATATTTTGATTTTAATTAAGTTCACTTCCTATTGATGTTGATATCAGGTTTAAAATTCAAATGGTTATCAAGTGGTCGTTTGTCCGTTAATGGGATAATAAATCGATAGAAGACGGATCACATCAGCTCTGGTGGTAGAGCGTCCTTGGTTTTTATAGGTGTCACATTAGTTCACGATGGGAGGCGTCTTAACCCACGCTATAACGCTGTGCTCATCCATCTAAATATTACGCAAGCACACAAATTTTACATATAACAGGTTTTAGAAGATTAATCTACGATGCGACCTTAGGCGATTCTTTAATCAGAAATTTGTAAGCTCTTTTTAAAGTTTGCTCTTGTTTATTGACACATTTAATCTCATCGATGAACATCATAATGCGATCGTTTACATTCTGCCACCAAACATTTATATTCGTACGAGTATCGGGTAACATAACGAATTTCGTTGTACAATATTTTATTTAGTTTGTAGTTATAATGATTATTTATCGAAACTGTTAAATAAATTATGACTAATATTAATCACTCCGTGGTATTACACACCTTTGATATTCTCACGGATACCATCGCATGTTTAAGAATTAAATTGAATAGTTTATACGTATGGTAAACAGGTTTTGTTTCCTTTAAAATGTATCATAGTAATGAATCAAAGTTTTAAAAATAAGGAACAGGTTTTTATCTAAGTGGACTAAATACTATTTAAATTAATAAATTATTCGTATTTTTTTTTTAATAATATAAACTAGTGCTTGACTGCGATCCCACCTGATGGTAAGCAGTGATGCAATCTTAGATGTTGAGGCGCACTAGTTTATTAAGAGCCTATTCACTCTAGCCTTGAAGACACCCAAATTATAGTTGCGATATGTTATAACATAAGCTTGTAGATCAATGTAATTTTTTTAACAAAGTAGGGAAACTAGAAGTTGTACCAAGTGGATACAAAGGGATTCCCGAAGAGGGCATTAACCAAACGCAGCTAGCTTAAATTATAAAATGGTACAAGTATAATCTTAACATCTCGTTGAGTGTTTGATTTATAATGGTTATTTAAAAAAGTGAGCTTCTTACCAATCTATCCGGGTAACTGGTTTGAATACAAAAGATAATGTGGCATACCTAAGATTGAGTCTTTATTGAATTAATAATATATAATATAACTAGCTGTCCACCGCGGTTTTACCCGCGTTCCCGTGGCATGTCACATGTATGATACATATGAGCCTTCCTCTTGAATTACTCTATCTATTGAAAATCCGCATCAAAATCCGTTGCGTAGTTTAAAGATTTAAGCGGATATAGGGACTGAGAAAACGACTTGGTTTTATACTATGTAGTGATGGTATAGCCTTTATATCCCGAAACTCCTAATTCAATAAAACATTTTTTCTTATATATGTTTTATAAAAATATGTCTCGGAGTTCTGTGTGCCTCCTGGCAAAGGCCTCCTCTAACGATTTCCACTGTTTTCTGTTCTTTGCAACTCTTCTCCAGTTGTAACCCACTGTTAATTTGATTTCGTCCTCCCATCTTTTGCGTTGTCTGCATCCACCTTGTTTCCCGTTTCTAGGGTACCATTCAGTCAATATTTTACTCCATTTATCATGATAATTGAATTACAGGAACATAAAGGAGCACAGAATAGGTACTATTTTTCTGTAATGCTTTTTCTTAAACCGATCACTCATATTATTATTATTGTAATCAATAAGAAAATTTGTAATTTAACTACTATGCCATTAATGTGCCTATTTTATTTATAAAAAAAATAACTCGTTGAGGACCATCTTCTGCGTGATCACATTATGAAAGGAATAAACAAGATAATTATAACAATAGTTCAAGGACTTTGGTAATAGGATGTTAAATACAATAATATTGTATCACTAACAATATTTCTGGGTAACAAAATATTTTTTGTATGAAATTTAATTCCAAATACGGTAATTGTATTTTGCAAGACAAAGGGACTTGAGTGATAGGTGTGATCTTCACCTCTCGATCAGGAGCCATCGTGATGCTATGCGGTCCGTTGAGGTTGACCTTAGCATTTGCAAAGATGCGCCTACATGTACTTGTACATGGTTATATTCTATAGCGCACAGTCGCTTCATGATTAATGCCTACTCGTCTGGCCTGACCTACCATCGCACCATTTAATCGTATAATGTACTCTGTCTCTTTCTAATTTCATGTAATAGGCGACGATTAAAACCACCTGCATTTAGTAGCATATTAAACAAATTTATACACTTTTGGTTAATATTGTTAACCTTACACTTTTGCCGCGAAAAACCATTTATGTTTTATTAATGTTTTCGTACGCTTATTATTTTTATTATAGCTATCAGTGCTTAATTATTATCAAATTACATTATAATTTTATCCTCTATCTCCATATTCATAAAAAAGTCTTAAAACCATAATAATGACTTATGGCTTTTAACAATCGCTTATATATTTGGTATTTTAATAAGTGTATACTATACTCGTATACTGTTGCAAAAAGGTCTTAGTTAAACAGTAATGTTTATAAATTCTACATACAGTAGAATCCGTTTATTATGACTCCGCCTATATTGACCAACCGCCTATTATGACGTAACTACATAACTAATTTTGGTTTTCATATAAAATTCTTTGTAACAAAGTCGGTCATAATGACTTCGCTTACAGTGACATGTCGCTTATTATGACCCCTTTTTTATAAATTTTGACCGTTTATAGTGACCGACATGATTCTTTACACCTTCGGCAATGTTCGTTGATCCCCGACTAAGTTCGGCACGTGGCTTGTTTTTGTTTTGAATCTTAGTATCGATCTACCATGGCAATGTCTTACATTATAAGACACACTTACAGATTTTTTAAGTAAAAAATTAAAAATATACATACATGTATTACATGCAATTTTTATATAGATTTAATATGCAATGCTTCTCTATTAATATGAGTATTTACCTAAAAAAAAAGAAGGTTGTTTTTTTCACAAAAATGCTTTGTATGACGTCCGCTTAGTATGACGTGTTTGTCAATTCCCTTCGATGTCATTATAAACGGATTCCACTGTATATCTTTAACACTAATCAAACTAAACAGAATATGGAACTAAAAAACCTAACATACTATTCAAAATATAGTTGTGTAGTTGGTTCTAGGTTGAATCAACCCCGCAATAAAACTATGATTGATTTGAGATTCCTCTTTTTTCTTTTTTTATGTTTTCTTTGTACAAAAAGTAGTAGCAAGTAATGAATGAGGCAGTAAAGTCCGAAATAATGGTGCCTACATTTTATAGCCGGTGGTTTTGATTATTCAACAATTAATAAAACATTAAATTGCTAACTAACTGGTAACTAATATCTTTTTCATATCTTTTGAATAAAAAATATCAATTTGTTGTCGACATTAACCTCTGAAAAATCGTAAATTCACATTATAATGATTATCGTTTAATAATTACATACTTCTGGTGGTTATAGTTTATGTATGTTTTTTTACGACATTTTTTAAAGTTTTATCTTTACGACTTTTTGCTTAATCCTGTAATTTATAACCGGCATTTTTTTTGTATTATTATTACCTACTCCATATTTCTGTAAAGTTCCAATTGATTAAAAAAACATATTTTTTTACATTTTTTAATGTTTTATCTTTAAGAGTTTTTAATCCTGTTATTTATAACCGACAATTTTTTTTGTGTGTTATTATCAGTTACTTACTCCATATTTCTGTAAAGTTCTAATTTATTAAAAGAGACAATTTTTATATGTTTTAAAATTTTATGTTATTTATAACCGACAATTTTTGTATATTACCTACTCCCTATATCAGTAAAATAAAAAAAATATTTAAAAAAACCTTTTTTTTGCGACCATTGACCATGGACATGAAACTTCATTATCACACGCTTTATTTTTATTAGTATTTTTGTTAGAAATTATTACTTGGGATTGGTAATGTATCCGAGACAGGCGAAGACGGCGGCGTGACACACATGGATTTAAAATATCTTCGATGGGTCTCAGTTTATGTTCTTGCATATTTTAAGGCGGAATGCCAAAATTACTTACTGCCAACGCTCCGTAACATTGTAATAAACGTAAATTATGTAGATGGTAACCTCCATTTAACATAAAGGTGAACACTAAAAAACACTCAGTTGTTGTATTTCTTAGTGATTTCAATGAGTACAAATATATAATTTATGAATTGCCCTTGTTTTATTATTAAATGAAAATATATTTTTAAACAGAAGAATCGTATGGTAAATCAAGTTAGATATAAATTTTAATAAAAAACGTTGGCCTCCGAAAAAAGATTGAAGGTACTTAAAAAATACACAAATCACTTTAGCTTCATCGAAAGATAATAGTTACCTTGATATACATAAAATAAATATATATTATCTTGAGTTACTACATAATTATATACTCCCTGCTATTTGAAATTCTTAAATGATGCCTATAGACTGTAATATGATCAGGTTTTCATTTGTAGAGTTAAAGTTCGAAGTGGATCCACAAGTGTTTCTATGATGACCGATAGTCTATATTAGATTAATTTCAAAGGTTTTATACACATTATACACGTATAGGAAAACGCCGAGTGGGACGTCCTCCCACCAGGTGGACCTGCGACTTGGTCAAAGTCGCTAGAAGCCGCTGGATGCAGGCGGCTCAAGACCGTTCGAGGTGGAAATCCAAGGGGGAGGCCTATGTTCAGTGGACATCCCTGGGCTGATATTATGACACACATTGCTTGGATATTTTTTTCCTTATAATTTTCTATTACCAACTAAAGGTTAGCAGTCACTGCCATCTTACTTTGACACTCATGAATTCGAAGTCAAATATATTTAAGAATGCTTTTCGAAGAAAATGTTTGTAAATGTAGTATTCTACATTTATTTATTTTCATCATTTATCTACATTTATATCATCATTCACAGTTATGTGGTTTCCATAGTACATAATTTTCATAGTTTTGGGATCAGATGGCCGAGTGTTCAGAATGTCCCAGGATCTTTATTCATTTATTAAAAGTTCAGCAGAATTTGGTCCATACTGAAACAGTTTCACGACGGTGTCAGGTTATATTACCCTTGTTTCCATTGGGTAAACAAATGCTTTGGCAGGTACTCCAATAATTAGAAACTACAGCTTGTACGTTGGATACTGCTTATGTCAAGCAGCTAACTTTAACTGCCGCAATACACATAGCAGCAAGATTTTAATCTGGGTTTAAAAAAATCATGGCTTTAATATAGGTTCAAATATGTACCTACTAGCTGTCCCCCGCGATTTCACCCACGTTCCTGAGGGATATAGCGTTTTCCCGGCACAAAAGTGTCCCATGTGATATTCCAGGGCATCTCTATATATGTGCCAAGGTTTATCCATGTCCGTTTGGTAGTTTTTGCGTGAATGAGTAACAAACATCCATATATACAAACTTTCGCATTTATATTATTACTAGTTGTCCCCCGGGGTTTCGCTCGCGTTTCCGAGGCATGTATCATTTACCCGGGACAAAAAGTATCCTATGTTACTTCTAATACCTACAAGAATATTGTACAAAGTTACATTCACATTTATAATATTAGTAGGGATTAGTAGCGTGTGTTTTATTTTAAGTTAGTTAAATAAAATTAAGTTTGACAATCTAATCATTTAGGTATCGCCACATACAAAATCACTTTCGCATTTATAGTGTAAAAGGATGGCAGGTTGACATTAAAACCACATTTCTAAGTGAACTCACAAGCAAAATTTTATGAAATAGAAGTGGTTATTCTTTCTAATGAAGACACATTTGCATAAACGTCTTAAATAGGATAATTCAGTGTTTAACCTTTAGGTTTTGTAACATCAACGCACTAAGAGACAGAAATCATTATTCCGATTAAAGATGTACATCATTACTGAACAGGTTTCGAACTGTCCTTTGGTATTTCTCATTTTGTTACGTTAAATTTAACTCCTAGCCACAATTTTATATTTACTTCGGTTTTACTTACAGTTCACTTATAATGAGATACAGAGTACAAGTATTATAGTAAAGTAGAACATTTAAAATTTCCTCCAGAGTACATTAGAAGTCACAATATACTAACATGGTACTTGAGCTTATTTTTAAATATATTTATGTTATCGCATTCTTTTATATCGTCCGGCAATCCATTGGACAGCTGTGCTCCTTCGAACAATACTTGATACTAATATCGAAATTGTAAGGTCATGTAGGTTATTTTTGTTTCAATTTTCTATCCTTTATTCAGTTTTGACCCACAGTGGGCTCTTATGAAGGTCAAGGTTACTGAAGTTACCACTTTACGATCTTATTTTAGGATCGTCTTTTTATTTAAATTTGTAGATCCTAAACCTGTTGATGCGTCATCCCACTGTTTTCCCCTTTTGAAGTCAAGAGAACATTAAGTCACCACAAAAGGTAAATTATTACCATTTACAATTACGTCCTGACCTCAACATTTTTTTCGTTTGAGGGTCTGTCCCACTGTTTTACTTAGTTCTACATCTCTTTTTGCTTCTTGTATTAAACATTTTATTTTTGATTTGATTGTAGTATTAAATTGAGCTAAAAAATAATCGTGGAACCTGGCCCAAAACGATGTCGATGTAGTTGCATCCTCTGCGGTGCTTTGCGATGCGACTAACATTAAACAAGTACCTATGACTGTATGTATCAAAGTTCAGAGTTCAGTTTTCTTCTAGATTCACATTTGCTACTTAATTAATTATCTATTCGGTATAGGTATTCGTGGAAAAATTAACCTGCATAGATTCTTTTTAATGATACCGCTCTTCTCGCTTTCAAAAAAGAGTTCCTTTTCCAATCCAATCCAAACCAAGGCTTATCTAAAGAAATATAATTGTAATATCTATAATGGTACCATAAGTAACTTGACCTTTAAATATGACCTTCATAAGAGCCCATCCGCGGGCCTTAACTGATTAACTGATTTTGAATTTTGAAAAAAATTTTTAGTATGAAGTATGCCATTATATTTATAGAAGACACAAATATGTTATAACTTTGTCCTCAACCGCTCCGACTGTCTTAGTGAATGGAACGTGCTCATCTTGATATTCATTTATCCCCTACGTATGCAATATGTGATTTTCCACAAATACATACTCGTAATAGTTAAACTTGGCTCCAATTTAATTTATTTTATGTTGTGACTTTTTTAATTTTACATGATTTTACAGTTATACATCTGCCAAACTGTATTAAAGTTTATGGCCAGTTAGTTGTTATGTACTATTATTAAATATTAAAGAATACCCGATTAATTCATATAGCACCGCGGTGTGAAATGATTATTTTAAAAATATAATTTTGGTTATTTATACATAGACACAGTATACCTACCTAATTGATTCAATGTGATCTTTTATATCGTAAACTGCAAGACTCACATACTCCACATGTGAGTCTAACTTGTACGTACTCTTACTTCTTAAAATCGTATAAGAGTTATGAATCGACAAGAACTGCAAAATTTCAAAATGTTATTTTATTTTTCGTGGAACATATCGAGTTTTTATTATTATTATTTTAGTTTTTTCGGCAGCCAAACTTAGGGGGAAGGGAAAGTTACTTTTACACTTACTTTTAGTTTTCTATAAGTAAATTCTTAACTTAACCTACAAAGTACCTACTTATATTATTATTATGACATCCCCTTTGTGGCCCCATGACTTACATTAATATAAACAATATTAAGCAAAATGGTTCCCCAACTCTAAGGTTCACAAACAAATAGTTAACTTACGTCCGATACTAATAAATCGAAAGTAGATATTACATTAATTATTAATCACCTAATTATTTAAGATAGTTAATCAAATCAAACAGAAAAGCGCCGTATGGGATGATCTCTCTTTGGAAGAGTCGCTGGAAGTCGCTGGATCGCTGGATGCAGGCGGGTCACAATCGTTCCAAGGAGGCCTATATTCAGCATGGGAACCCTGGGCTGATATGATGATAAATTAATCAAATAAAACGATAATTAAACAATAAACCATCATAAACTTTAATTAATAAAAGTATATAATTATATATAAATACTAGCTGTCCGAACAGACGTTATCCTGTCGAAATAAGCCGTTTAGGAGTTCAGTGACATACACACGCACAATAGAATTATATATATAAAGATAAGTAAATAAGTACAGACACAAAATGAAAACCAACGTCGTAATTTTCTAAACAATAACTGATTGGAATTTGTTACTAATCAATTTGACAGGTTGACACTGTTTAAATTATGTTCACGAGTGGAGAAATTGCTCTTTTTACACTGAGACTTGTATTGTTATCGTTTTTATAGTAAATTGACAAAGCTTGTCAGTGTGAAATACTTTGTTGTCTTAACTTCTAACTTTAAAAATAACATTAATGGCATTCATGTGTAGATCTTAAATAACTTATCAATATCAATAAAGATTCGAAATCGCGTAAAATTTGATTGCATTCTTTAATTTCACTATAGACTATATTTTATAATCTTACACCCACGCAGTGAAGCAACTCACATTAGGTTAAGTGTTTCATATAAATAACAATGTACCTAAACTCGAGTTTTATGTTATGTCGAAGTATTTACGCAATTATTTACGTATAAAGATTCAGCTATAAGTGATTTAGACAATGTATAAGTACTTGGTTTAAATAGCCTTAAATATCCTCATGGGTGGGAGTTAACAAGTAACATACGGTGTGTGAAATAGTTTTACACAAAAGATCCTTCTAATCACCAATCTACTAATGAGATTAGCGTCTGTGGTAGAATTCGCATAGCCGCTTACTATAATTGGCTTTTGTGCACAAAACAATACGAAAATAGTTTATTGTTTTAAATTTGATCCAATGACCTATTTAAATAATGAAGTATTTGTTCTTTTGCAACCGAACATTGTATAAAACTTATAATGGCTTTTTTTTCAAATAGGGGTTTATATGACGTACGGATAACTTTTAAGTCTTGTGCTCACTATTAAATGCTCAATATTGTTTAAAAAATATTAAAATATAAGTTATTACAATTATTTTCTATTGATTAAAATATAAGATATTATGTATTAATATGTTATTTCTGTAGATATTGTATAACGGTTTGTTAAGTTTGGTTTTTTAGGGTCCCGTACCCGTAATTTTCACAGGTGGTGTGTTTATGTTGCCGCTATAACAACAAATACTGAAAAACAGAATAATATAAATATTTGAAGGTACATACAACAAACGTGATTTTTTTGCTCGTTTGTGTTTAGCAATATTGACTTGAATGCTGGCAAATGCTGTGATCTCTTTAGTTATCATAACCCTTTATGGTTACAATTTTGAATAGATTTTTCTATTTTTGGGTCGGTGACAGGGACAGACCTGATACACTATTTGTTGAGTAATACAAGCAACTTACACTATTTATAATAATATGATTAGAAATCCAAATAATTATTGTACTACTTACCCATATTATTTACTTATTAATATGTTCATTCAATGGGAAAGGTAACCACCACTTTTCAATGAGTCCGACATTTGAAACGAGCCTCAAAATAATTGAGAAATGGCAAAAGCGATGATTGATTATAATGGTACAGTTAATTTCAACAAAAAGCTGGAAATTAGAGAAGACTGCAAAATTTTACACGTGTTGTTACGTTGCAGTAATTGCCAGGCCATTTGGCTTGGTGGTTAGAGACCCTGACTGCTAAGCCGCAGGCCGTGGGTTCGATTCCTACCTAGGGCAAACATTTGTATGCATGAACTGTTTGTTCTGTGTCTGAGTGTAAATATCTATATAAGTATGAATTGAAATATAACATTATGGGGCTGGTACTTTTTGAAACTAAAAATGACAGTTCAATTATTATATTTTATTTATGTTCTTCTTTACATAAGTCTCATCAATATGTAGTTGATAAAAGCAATTTAGAATAAATCATAAAACTTACTTGACATTTTAGATAGTACATACCTATTTATAGATTGAAGATTTTGACATAACAATCAAATATTCGTGAATCCGTTTAGCGACGTGACACTGATGTTGTATAATTTTGATTACTTTATTATTTACATTTTAATTGCTTAAAAAAGGTTATTATATAAAACTCTTCAGTTACTGGAAGATGACATTCTTTTATCCAGGTTTCATGTTAGTTAGGTTGTAAAGAAACAAATGTACGTATATCTATACTAATATTATAAAGAGGAAAGATTTGTATGGAAGTATGTTTGTTACTCTTTCTCGCAAAAACTACTTAACGAATATGGATTAAACTTGGCACATAGATAGAACATATCCTGGAATAACGTATAGGCTATTTTTATCCCGGGAAAATGTGATATCCCTCGGGAACGCGGGTAAAACCGCGGGGGACAGTTATCCCTGCTAGTATTCATAAATGTGAATGTAAGTTTGTTTGTTACGCTTTCACGCGAAAACTACTTAACCGATCATCATGAAACGCTTTGTACACATATTCTAGGAAGTATCAGAAGTACCATAGAATACTTATTGTGCCAGGAAAATGTTACATCCCTTGGGAACGCGGGGGAAACCGCGGGGGACAGTACATAATAATATGAAGTTAGGAGTTTAAGAATAGTACCGAACCTAGGATGCTGCAACGATGTTGAGAATTGATTTATAAGCTAAAATTGTGTGATAAGGACAAAACCAAGAATTCTTCTTAATCTTAATGGTAGGTAAGTGCGTTTTGCACAGACCCGCCACGGCGAAGTTACTGGTTTATTATAGACTAGCTATCCCTCGCGGTTTCATCCGCGTTCCCGAGGGATGTAACATTTTCCCGTAACAAAAAATATCCTATGTGTTATTCCAAGGTATTTTCTATATATGTGCCAAATTACATCCAAATCCGTTAGGTAGTTCTTGGGAGAAAGAGTAACAAGCGTCCATACATACAAACCTTCGCATTACTAATATTACTATCTGTCCCCCGTGGTTTCACCCGGGTTTCCGAGGGATGTAACGTTTTTCGGGCACAAAAAGTATCCTATGTGTTATTCTAGGGTATTTTCTATAACTCTGTCACATTTCATCCAAATCCGTCTGGTAGTTATTGAGTGAAAGAGTAACAAACATCCATACTCACAAACTATCGTATTTATAATATTAGTAGAATTTAATCAATTTAGTTCTGTAAGTAGTTTTTAACATAGAATAGAGGATTTAATGTATCTGTGGTATTTAAAACATAGACTCCTAAAATTGTAACCCTTCCTTTTGTCTCTGCTGTAATCGGGTAATAAAAAATAGGTGTCACAAGATGACAAAACAAATATGAAAATGAATATAGTGAGAAATATGTACAGTGGTTTTCTCGCAGTTTGCAATGTATTTGACATAAAGCGTGCGTACCATTTAAGTGTTGGGTTGACTCGGCGTTTTACGAGACTCTTGATAGTTATTCTATTGTACCTACCATGGGCGAGATAATGTTCCTAAAGAGGACCGAATTGGAATTGTAATTAAATTGTATATTAACCTCAATTTCTGTAGCTTTGCTACTTTATTCTAAGTTAAGTATGTGAACAATTACCAATATAACCAATTAATAACCACCGGTGGTAAATAGCCACCAAATTATACATACTGATAGACTGGCAACAAAAACATTCTTAAAAAAATATATATGTTATTTAAAAGTACGACTAATTTACTCTGCTTTCAATTACCCGAATTTACTCCATTGTAAAGGTGCAAAAACTAACGTATATATATTTTTTAAGTAAATTAAATAATATTCGATGCCTAAATACGTACCTGCAGTAAGCAGTCGTTGCAAGCTCCCCCTGCTGTATGCAATTGCTAGACAAACCCGCGTCTCTATAAAAGGGACAGGTGATTAGACGACTAAGTACAAACCGGCGCACACGCCGCCGATCGCCACCACATGGGATATCATTATTGCGCATCCAGAACATTTACACACAGTTTTTATTTCGCGACAAAGATGGTAAGATTTCAAACTTTAAAATTTTTATTTATATGAGTTTACTAAACACATATTTAAGTTATTAATTTTTAAAATAAGATACTAAATAGATAAAAAAATATTAACCGGACCTTTGTACATATTTGCATAGATATAAATAGTGGCACTAACAATATATATATTTTTTACATTATTATATATTTTCAACAATGCCTACTTATATAGTAACAAACATACTATGTCAACAGCAGTTAAAATATGAACATTAAGCCACAACAAATAAGGCATACAAATAAAAAGATTTACAAATGTGGAAAATATATTTAAATTGCGATGACCCGGTATATGTGAGGTAGTTATGCATTTAACTTTGTTTACATTAATGTATTTATATTTTTAAGGTTGCCTTCATAGAAACTGAAAATAAATATCTGTCCATTAGTTAATAGATTGTTTACGGCCAGGAATTGTTTCAGGAATCAATGTAAAAAAGTTTACACTGAATTAAAAAACTCTTTTGAAACAAATTTCATACAACAACGCAACACTATTTATAAAAGCAGATGTTGACTTAGGTCGAAATTATGAAATCAATATCGAAACATCTGCCTTTTTCATCATCTTGTTTTTAAGGACGTGACCAAAGTTAGCTGATAGGGCAAGGGTTCGATGCGGGTCTCATCTTATGCAATGTCTCGTGCATTTATTGCATCTAAACTACCTAACCTTTACTATGTTTACCTCAGTGACAAGCATGCCTTCGCTTCAGCATAATGCCATCCTAGTTAACATGGCATAAATAAGACTGAAATATTATATGATTAAAAACATGACCTTTGTTAATCGATGTCTTCTTATTCGCAAGAAACACCGAAGTCTTGTTTCTTTTAATTAGCAACCAATAACTAATAAAATAAATTGCAAATCGTTACAAATCAATCAGTTTAATTGAATTGGTTGTAATGTTTTATCAGTAGCTTTTATATGCATCGAATTTAATTTATCACCATCAACCAATTTTGAAGTAAAAAATTACATATACTCGTATATTTTGATTTTAAGATTTGTATGTTTGTTACTCTTTAATGCAAAAACTACTAAACGGATATGGATGAAACTTGGCACATATATAGAGCATATCATGGAATAACATATAGGCTACTTTTTATCCCGGGAAAATGTGATATCCTTCGGGAACGCGTGAACGGGTACAACCGCGGGGGACAGTGATTAATAATAATATTGTAATTGCTGGCTTTTCCATCTCTTCACAGTTTTAAATCGCAAGTAGAATATTAGCACAAACATATGAGTTACTGGTATAACGATAAATAATAATTTTCGGAATTCGTCCCTGAAGACACGCGAGGCGTGCGAGCGGTTAATTAGGGGCACACCTTTTGTTTTTGTACAACATTGTCTTTTAAAGCAATTCTTGAATTCTATGACATATTCCCACAACTCAATTCACTTGCAAAATACAGTGTATTCCGTCATCTGTAAATTACACCATAGTCTAACCAAATTCTAGAACCGTACACTTAACTTCCTAACATAAGAGCCATATGTTTAGTTGAATTTAACTTTGCGATGTAATTTGTGTTTAGTTACTTAATATATATTTAGAGAATAATAATACCTATATCGGTTATGTTATACGGTCTTCATATTAAAAGTTCTCCAATGACGGGCTGTGAAATGTAATTAATAAATGTTACAGAATAATCATTATTAAATTAATATTATTTTGATGATTTGAAAAGTTCCTTTTTATCACAGTTTTAAGTCTATCGGACAAATAACTAACAAAGGTAAATGGTTGTTGTTTGTAATGGTTAAATACGATATTTAACCATAGTTAGATGTTGTTGCTTCAATTGTTATTTACTGACTAGATAATTAATGATCCGTAAAGCGTGACAGCCTTCGTAACTAACCCGCGTGTGTAATTTACACTACAATATTAACAGATGCTTATTGCATGGAAGCATACTGGCGACGACATATTTGCTTTAACGTCGTCGATATTAATTCGGTACCTGGGGCGCGATTCCGTAAGGTAAATGGCACTAGCTCGACGATTTTTCGTGGCGGCCTCCATGCTCTGTCTCTTTCGCTATCTATTCTATCACGTGAGAGATCCGCATTCGGAAGCCTCGTTTCACGGGCTCCCCAGCGATGTTTGTATTAGCTAAATAAAGGGGCTGCTAGCTAGTAGCTAGCTGTCTACTTATAATATATTTCTTGAGATTCTTTACACAATGTCATCTGGCCCTAACTACCCTGAGCTTACCACAGATCTACATTAACCAAATGACTGATATATTTCATGTGTAAAGCTTTAAAACCCAACTGTACAAACAGATATGTGCGAACCAAACCTAACGAAATTATTTTCTCTTATTCGGAGTTATGAATTTCGTCAAAACCCACGGTTAGGTCATGACCAAATGTATATGAAACCCTTTTAAATAAAAAAAAACACTGTAAATACCGTCCCTTTTTAAACCTTCTTTTTTAAAGTCGATAAAAAATAAAGGGTCCCGGATGCGGCTCGCGCAAGTAACTTTTCCGTAAATCAAGCCGTTAGTTTTATTGTTGTCGAATCGATTATCGATTTGATTGGACAAAGGATTAGGGGCATGAGGCTTACTCAGTGAATCAGGTTCCAATTTTATATACGATATTCAGGTTTGTCATTGCCATTGCAAAATAGGAGAGGCGATGATGACATCAAATATGCCAATAACTTTTTGTAGGTTGAGTAAATCTCTTGTTTCCTAATAAACCTAAGCTAGATTTATTTGTTTTATATTATAATACAATGTGAATATCAAGTTGATCACTTACTAAAAATATTAACAAAATTATTTAAATATTAGAGGGAAGCGAAGGATAAACATCCTATTTCTTTTAATATTTATTATCCTGAGAAATTTAATTCAAAAATTTAAATCATTTATTCAGTTTAGACCCGCGGAGAGCACATATGAATGTCACATTTTAAGTTTAAACTTACTGAAGTTACCACCGGTTTGGAAGTCAGCCTTCAACTGAGAAGAGCCGAGAAAAAGTTATATAAATTTTGTGTAATCTGACTTTTTGGCTATTTTATTATTTAAAACAATGGTTATCTTATTGGGTTGTTTAAAAGATCCCCTGGTCCAGAGCCACTCGCGTGATCGGCACGCGAAGGCCGCGTGCTACAAACGACTACTGGCCACTGCGACTAATTGTGTTTGTTTTGTCTTGTGGATACAATTAGCAAGTGGATATTAGGTGTTTGTTTATGTGCAGCCGAATGACTGACCTGAATTAAGCTTTCAGTGCGTGACTGCGAAACGTTATTGTGGTATTTAATGTTTTAGTTGAATGTTACGGGTACTTATACATATATAATTAAATATTTACTTTAGGTACTAGTCTAATACTTTTACAGCGTAGGTATTAAATTCTAAAATATTTTTGTTAAATAGGTACTCTTAGAGGAGCTTAAAATCAATTACATTTTCCATATATATGTATATACTTATATATATCGATACCCTTATACATTGACTATAAGTACTAGTCTATTCGTTTTTCAGTGTAGATATTCAATGCTTATTTTGTTAAGTAGGTGACCCCTACCTATGTATTATTATTATATTATTCGTAGTCATACACGCACTTGGCTGGTTTCGTTATTAATACAAATATATTGAATCTTTAAAACTTACATAGTAATAGCTTGAGTGCGAAATTTGCAAGCAATAATTGTTTAGGCACCTGCCTAAAACTAAAACTAAGAAACTGCCGATTTTGAGCCCTAAAAAGTTTAAAATTGTTGTAGACCCTTTAATTCATTGGGCGGCTAAGTGAATAAACTAAAAACATATTTTTTTAAACCCTTATAATATATATATAAATATTGTTTGTATTTGCTTAAAGGTAGCTCTTTTGATGTCATGTGAGATCAAAATATTAACCAACAGATGCCTTTCGTTGCGTCCATAGTTTGATCAATGTAAGACACTATTTGCTTCACAAACACGGCAGGCGCAATTTGCGCAATGGATTGTGTTTGATTTAATTAAGTAGTTAAGTAAATAAAATTAAAACTATGAGGCAAACAGAGACAACATACTTATGATTATTTTTAAGTAATAATTTTGACGCTTATATATTTTTATGTTGAGGCTATAAAAAATATTATAAACATGTTTTCAGTAATAAGAATCAAATGCCTTATGAAGCATGCATTTACATGATACTTATCAAGTAAATATAAAAAAAAAATATTCTTTTAGTATTTTTTAATGGAAATGTACAAAAGTTATAATCTTTCATTTTGAAGTACAACTAGGTTTTTATTGATCTGGTTTCAATTAATAATCAAAATTTTCAACTTATATGGACATTTGAACTTGATGCATATTTTATCATTCAAATTATTGAGTTCAATATCTTACATTTCGCGCCTCAATTGATTATGCTCAAAATATTAGCACTTAATTTTTTTTAGATACCTATGTACCTTCTAAGAGCTACGTAGTTATTAATCTTACGACAAAGAAAATTAAACCTTAAATTTTTTTAGATACCTATGTACCTTCTAAGAGCTACGTAGTTATTAATCTTACGACAAAGAAAATTAAACCTTAAAAATACTAGCGTAGATTAAAACTTCTTTATAGGCAGCATCGTTTGTTGAAATATGCTGGTTTCTTTGCCTATAGCCTGAGTAAACTTGTGCCGCAAGGACGCTTGTCTGTGATTTTGTGCAATTTGCATTACTTTTAATCAAACACAGCCTACGAATTTGAAGCGTGATCATGTAATTTATGTAAAACTAGTATTCCGCCTCCAGTTTTGTGTGCATGGAGTATTTAAGGTTTACAACTAAAGTTGTTGACACACATTTACTTAATAGTTTTAGAGAATAAACGAACTTTATAAATGAATTAGTTAATTATTATTTTGTCTAGGCAATTTTAACACATTTCATATTGATGTATACAAAACTTCATTAACTTTACCCCAACGTTTCATGCAAACTATAATATCAGCCTTTTTTTTGGAAAATATTCTTATTCTAAAAGCGACATCTAATTTCAAGACAATGCAACTTTTTTCTATACAAAAGATAACTTCTTGTTCCAATTAAACAGGAGAAAATCCTTAAATTATTATATTTATTTTATAAGATAGAGTTTGTAATCCAGTTCCTAGATCAAATTAGAAGTAGTAGAGCTCTTAGTCCAGTGCCGTCGGGGAAGTGTTACCTTCCCCATTACCGCCGTGAAGCACCTACGCTTGTTTTAATGTGATATGGTTAGAAAGGAAACACTTTACGTCTCAGGGTTGACAACGCGTTGGCGATGCCCCTGATGTTCCAATTCCAATGGCGATGGTGACAACTTACCATCAGGTGGACCGTCTTCCTGTATATCGGTCTATGTGGCTAACAAAAACAAACTGCAAGGCCTTACTCTGTTACTGTTTACCCTCTTAGGGGTTGAATTTAGGAAAGCCCCTGTTCAAATTGTGTGGCTTCCAATATGACTTTCAATAGTAAGGGTTTTGTGATACAGCTGTTGTTGTTTTTTTTTTATACCACATGGGCCGACAAACTAGCGGACGGTGCAGCTGATGGTAAGTGGTCACCGCCGCCTATGGACATTTGCAACACTAGGCATCACCAATGCGTTGTTGTTAAGACTCATGTGCCTGTAATTTCACCGGCCCCCTTACCTTTCTAACTGAAACACAGTAATACAAGTGCACTACTGCTTTACGGCAGAAATGGGTAAGGTGGAAGTACTTCCCCGGAGGAACTCTGCACTAAGAGCTCTAGTACTCTTGTGTTCTTTATGCCAAAAATCTCTCTTGATTTTCAATATAATAACTATTTATTACTTACGATTTAAATTTTTATTTTCAGAGGGTGCTATTTTTCCTGAGTGTCGTAGCGGTAGCTTCATCGGCTCCACAGAAGCCAGATGCAGAGGTAGCGATCGTCAATCAAGATTTTGATCAGCAAGTTGACGGATCCTACAGATACAGGTAATTTGTTTTAGCCATAGATTATTTTATGTATTTGTTTAATATGTTAAATTAGGAGCTTACTTATGTGATAGTGGACTACAATAATGATGATTATTACTAAACAACCTACTGTGAGATCTATTGTATCATATTATATTATAATGACTTAAAAATTAATCAACGTAAATCTGAAATTAATAAAGCTACAAAATAAGACATTAAGGCAGTAGAAGATCTTGACGTAAACGAACATGGAAGAAATAAAAAGCCATAAATTCTGGATATTTTTTCTTTGTGGTCTATGGAACGAGACATAAATACGGAATTATTAATAAAACTGGCTAAGATTTCTCAAAATTCATCACATCATGGTGAATTATAGGGGAAGATAGTTGGTATGGGAATTTGTTTCACTTTTGATATTTGAATTACTCAAAAACATCGTACCCACATAAATAATGGCATACGCAATCTACCTCCACTTATTTATTGCTTAGCTGCCAATTCACCCGCATTCCTGTTAGGGGTAAAAGGTAGTTTATGTATTCTCTGTCCCAAAGAATACGTCTGTCCAAAATATCGCGTCCGCCCGCACTATTAATTATTTCGTTTTCGCTTAGCGATCGATCTGATTTTTTTTCTTTTCTCGGCTCCTGAGGGTTGTAGCGAGATGCTAAATAGCCCATAATCTTCTTTACAAATTGAGCCATCTGATGCAGACAATAATATAGATGGGACTGGTAATTTTCACAAACCGAACCATAAACAAACAAACAAAAATTCGTAGATATAGGTTTTGTTGATTCTTCTGTTTACACCCTTAGAAACAATAATTTTTCTCAATCATTTTAATGAACCGAAATCGACAACCAGACATTTGTTACTTATATAGATGTCTATATGATAGAAGATATAGACGGAGAAGAAAAGATGAAGATAACCAGGTTACAATCGTGGCATCATAAGGTTATACTACACCGTAATAAATTCACTTATATAGATGCCATGATCAATGTTTATTTATATGTATGTACATTGGCATGTTGTCAGGTATGTATGACCAACCATAAATATCATAGGTTAGCAAGGCTCCAGAAGCCGCGACCGGTCTTGTAGATTTGGCATTCTAGGCCCAGTTTTTTCTGAACCTCATTTACTAACTTGACCTAAAGGAAGAACAAGTTAACTATTACTTCCTTCGCTAATATTGATGTTTAATTCCGATGTTGAGAATTAGTTCCTACGGAGAATTCAGTTAAAATAAAAATACACGTAAATAAAATTTTATTACTTTTATATTAGCTTTGCTTATAACTAGTGGCTAAAATAGTTTTTAGCTATGAAGTTCGATCAGTTCACTATTTCTTTTAATCAAAATATCGTATCTAGAACTTTCTATTTAAAACATCTGTACTTATTTTCAGCTATGAAACTGAAAACGGCATCAAGGCAGAAGAAACTGGTACCCTGAAAAAAGCCAGCGGCCCTGAAGGCGGTGATGTAATTGTGGCGCAAGGAGGCTTTAGTTACACGGCGCCAGATGGCACTGTCATCAATTTGAACTACATAGCTGATGATGAAAATGGCTTCAAACCAGAGGTAAGCATTTCACTAGAGCGTATATCTCTGAATTAATCGGATTTTTTTTATGAATAGACTTGTGATTGACCTCAATCTCCTCATGACAATTGAAAATCCAAATATGTGATCGATAATCGAAAGTGATAGGCTCGATGCACAAACCCGAGTAACGGATTACTTTCTCAAGAAACAGTTTTTTTTTTTCTGACGGGATTGCGATTGACCTCTTGAATATCATCTGATATTTTCAACATTAGGGTAATGATCAACAGTTTGACTTTAGTCAGTAAAATAAGTCGCTGAATATATCGTAATTAAAAATACCTATATAATACAAAGATCCATGTAGACAATGTAAACAGTGTTTTTTAAAAATGTCTACAAAATCTTACACAATTATTTTCCTATAGAGATAGTTTTAGTGCCACAGGATGTCGTAAATTTGAATTTTGTAACGCTACTTTTGTTACTGACAGTACCTGCTAATAAGTACACAGCCATCATGCATTCTTTAACTGTAAAGATGACTTGGTTACACTGTACTCATGTTACTACAGTCAGGTTCAGCGTTCCAACACAAAAGCTTTCTTATTATACAACAAAAGTTACTACACCATAATCATTATCATACAAAAAGACGTTTGGAGATGTCTCATACATTTTTATAATTTTTGGTCGGAAAGTAAATATACTTATATATTTTTTTAAATCTATCACGTTTGTAGAAATAGCAAGTGATTATTAGGTAAGATAGTAATCTTGCTGACACCCTCGCTTCAAATAGTCGTGGGTGACGCATCGCTATAAGCTCCCGCCATATTGATTTCGTACACAGTTATCTATTTTATAAAAATAGCGCTAATTTACGAGTTTACATAAGAAAAGGTACTGGGAATTTAACCATAACTACACCTAAATGAGTCGTGTACATGTATGACCCATTTTTTGACGTCAATTCATTTGAAGACTGTCGCATATTTATCAGATAAAATAACTCGCCTTGATGTCGCCAGCAGGGTGTACCAAAAATGTATTACGTAAGAGTAAGAATTGTCATAAATAGTATTTATATTCGTCATCTTAACAAAAATAGATATGAAAACAAATGTGTAAGCATACCAAAATAAAATTGATAGGGTAATAAATTCGATTGAATAACACTATAAAAATTATAGCAATGTAATGATTTCACTTACAAATACACTATACTATAAAAATTTAATATATTATAAAATTATGTATATATGAGAGAGGAACCGATATCTATAAAATGATCTTAATATTGTCAGCTGTTGGTCCTCCAACTAAAAATAAATTAATATATATATTATTACATTGATTTGTAGGAGTAGTTACCAGTAAATTTTATTGTTTTCAGGGAGATCATTTACCGACTCCACCGCCGATACCACCAGCAATTCAAAAGGCCTTAGATTACCTTGCGACTCTTCCACCACCACCGGCTTCCAGAAATTGATCATAAGTACCACACAACGATACCGCTGACTGACGACCCAAGCATCTCTCGAGTCACACTTTATGACGGACCCACAAATACTCCTACCGTTTTGGAAATAGATATACTATATCGACTGCGTGATTATTTGATTTTGTTACGAATGTTTACGAAGAATTTAAAAAGTATGTTATACTATATCTTGTTTGCAAAACGGTAAATATTTACTAACAAATGTATATACTAAGCAATAAAAAATTTATATAAAAATTTATGTACAATGACTGAACTGTGATAAATATGATTGAGTTTATGTAAAATGTTTGTTACATAATATAATTTATTAAATAAATGCAAAATCAGTGCCAAAGATGCATTGCAAAATGATGATTTTGTTTATCTTCTCACTTGATTTGTTGTTCCACAGTTCAAGTATATACTGGTCGGAACAATGACGCGTGTCCATAGCTCTTTGATTAGCAATCAATTTACCAAATCAAACTGTCATATAAGTGTTAAAATGTTGATGTCATTTCCTATAAATCTTATCAATGACTGAAACCATAATAGTACCTATCATGAGATGACGCGTTCTATAGAACTAATACAAATAGCAAGTCAAATAATGTTAATTAATATGCAGTCCTTGACACTTAATGATGTACAAACATCTATTGTTTCCAAGAATTGTGGCGGTAGTGGGCTGAGGTGGGAGGATCGAGGAATTAAGCTATGCTCTTCCTTAATTGGTTGAGGTACTACGTGAGGTCGTATGTCTACATGTAGTGCCTAATATAAGTTTGAGTTTCTAGCACTCTATGCACCAAAAATACTCAATAAGCTATACATCTATTTATTGAACAAAGGTAATGGATTTCCGGAAAAACGATATTGACTTGAGTTGCTGTCTTACTGAACATAGTTGACTCTTGTTAATATATAATTGTTCTGTATTATTACAAAGTAAACTCCATATTAGCCAAAACCCATTCTAACTTGCTCTATTACTTTTTAAAATGAATGTCGCCTATAGGAACCTAATAATATTTTTATTTTTATTCGGTTAAGTAAAAGTTATATTTATTCAAAGAGATTGAATAGTCATTTATTCATCTCGTAGTAGTATTATTATAGGCATTCGAATCAGCCGTGTTACCAGGATACAAAATATTATATGTTTATCTTCACGGTACAAGTATGTAAATTTTCAACAAAATAGGTTTTTAATTAAGCTGTGAAAAGGTGAAATACCTATAGAATGGTAGGCTAGTATAGGGCATTGACGAATGAAGATTTCTGCTTTTTACACTCTTTTTATTAGCTTCAACTGTATGTTTGTAACCGACTCCTTTGGGTGCGATTTTGACCCACTTTAAACGGTCAGATTTCATTAAAACCTTGTAGATTTATCGAGGACCGATGACAATTCAATATTGTAAACAGTTAGATCCGTTATCCTGACTAGGATAATCAGGATTATGAATAAACTAAAAAATGAAAAATAAATAAAAGTTAAAAAAAAATAAAAAAGCACGCTTTTGTAAGAAAATAAATTTTAATTAAGAAGTGTATAAATAAGAATAAAAATGTATTTTATAGTAAAAAAAAGCGTGTAGTGGTTTTTAAGATATTATCAAAATGATAATCCTTTTCTCAAATCTGTCCATAAAATAATTATAACTATTGACACCATGCACCCCACGCTTTTTTTTTACAATAAAATAAAAAAAAATCTTATTTACCCCCAGTAAATACCTATAAAATAAAAATTCTATTTTATAGTTGGATTTTCTATAAAAGCGTGTTTTTTTATTATTGATCTAGATTAATTCTTAATAGATAATTTCTTAAATTTAATTTAATTAATTAATTAAGAATTCCGACCAACTAGAGCTAGCTCTAGCTTGGTCAGCTATAAACGAGACATCTCTACGCCCGATAGCTTTGAATAACGTTGATTTTTTTGTACGGTACTGCCATCTCCAGTGCTGAGATATAAATATATATCTTCAATTACTCACTCGCAACAAAAATTTTGTGTTATTTGACCAATGACATTTACCAATGAAATTTACTAATTCGAGTTTTCTCTACAACGTTAATTGTTTCGACCGAGCATACTCAAGGATACAAAAATTTAATCCATTTTTTATTAATTTTGCATCGCGGTCATATTAGATGGTATAAGTACATATTATGTAATCTTCAAAATATTTTTATTTTGTATGGATGACATCAAGAGACGAAACGAATAAGTTTTAATCGCCTGTAGTAAGAGAGAGTTGATTCTTTTTATCATACCTACCTTATTTAATATAAGGTTCGGACCACCGTGTGTCCTGATTTAGAGAAAATATAGCCTTAAAATACTAGCTAAGACTAGTTCCGAGAAGCGTGTTTAAACTGAGTAAAAAAATAGACCGGAAAAAACCTTTTAAATTGTCGTTTTCAGCTCTATTTTCTATATGACCTTCAATTAGTTTTTATTATAATTCTTAATATATCTGAACGCTTTACACGTATACTGTAAGTAAAGATTACTTAAATAAAATACCCTAACATCTTCTTAATATGGTAATAGCTCATATAATAATAAAATGTTCGGATACGATTCTATTTTGGTATACAAGCCCAACAGTAGAATGAATAATTCAGTGTTGACTGCGAATATTAATCTTTATACGAAAATAATCGTGATAGAAAGCAGTCATCACAGTAGTGCTTCAGAGCGTCGACATTCCTCTGAGAACCTGTTTTGAAGCGAGCGTTCGTACAAGGTCACGGATGAGTGCACCACCGAATAATGCCTACAATCTATTCAAAGGAGGAAGCAAACAAATGAACTTCAGTAACTTTAAATTTGACCTTCATAAGTGCCCTCCGAGGGCCTAAACTGAATAAATGGTTTAGAATTTAGATTTTTTTGAATTACAACTATTCTCAGAATCAGGAATTTTCAAAGCAATATGAATTTTCCTTAAAACGTATACCTTAGTTGTTATAATAATAAATAATCTTTAAAAGCATTTTGTTTAAACATAAACATTTGGACACTAGGTACTTCTTGACATATTGTCAAATAAATGTATGTGTATAACTAATTTGATTAGTAATGCACATCAACAGACAGTGAATCTCAGAGATTAAATAACAATGGATCAATTAATTGGTATTACGGAATGATATTTGGGTGGCAGATTTCACGCTTACTCAATACATTATGTAGATAAACGGCGTACTTTACTGTTTCAAATCAGTAACACTTCGTTTAAGCTATTTGACTTTAAGGTACACATAGACATAATAATTGCGAGTTAAAGTTCATATTAAGAAGTTATTGGCAGGATTTTCCTTTTCAAATTATTTGTATAACCACATCAAAATGAAGAGTTCCTATTATGTATAGCTTGTGAATAAAATAGAACACATTTGCTATGTTGTTATGATATAACATACTCGTTTATTATAATGAGAGATCAAAAATAGGACTTCGTAACAGGCTCATTGGGATCTGGTTTCTTGGTGGCCAGATATTTTAGTGCGCGTGCAATCGCTGGCGGAATGGGAGGCGGTGTCGGGAGGTGCGCGCCCACCGGCCTGTAACCGTTCTCATCAGCCGTGTAAGATAGACTGAAGTCTTTTCCATCCTTATCCTTAAACCAATACAAAATCTTCAGTAATGTAATAAAATATCGAATCGTAGATATCTTTTGTAAAGACATAATGACATCGCATAATGAGATTTTAGTTTAGCTTGTAGGTATTTACAGTTCGGAAGACATAAAATAAGTATTTATAGAAATGATGCCAAAGTAGTAATGATAAGTTGAAATTTTCTTACTGTATATGAATAGCTTCCAACAACAGCTTCGCCTTTAGTTTTATCGTCAAATGTCTTCAATACGCCTCTCTCGGAAGCTTTCGTTCCGTCGCCACCTTCATAGCTGTAACATACATTTATGAATGTAGTGACATTTTACTGGCTTAGATAATTATAATCTCCTGGAACATTTTTACCTGACCCCATACTTAGCGAATATTTAACTATGAAATGTAAGTCTTATACACAAAATGCTGAGTGCTTATAGAACTTACTACTTGTGGCGTATCTAATCTGACCTAAGTATCACACGGACCATCAGAGACTATTAATAATTCTTAATAATATTCAAAACTTACCTGTAGTGGAAATTCCCGTTATGTGAAAACACATAACTCTCTGATTCCAATATTGGAACAATAGGGTCGGCTCCCTTAGATCTCTTTGGGAAATTTGTTGTAAATTCAATTCGTTCCTTAAACTGCTTAATATTTTCATTTTGTGTTATCACTTGTGGTTCTAAGGTTTTCGTTTCTGTATCAGGATTTTTATCAGCTGCTTCTAATCTTTCCCTGTTATCTATCCTTTTCTTTGTTATTTTTAACTGTTGCCCTTGACGTCTGCTTTTAGGTTTTATAGTTACAGAAACATCTTCATTGCTTCGTAATCGGCGAGGTTCTGTTACATATACAACAGCAACTGGTATTTGAAAATCCTTAAATGTACGACCTTTATATTTTATACTAGATGTACTTGTTTCTGTTTCAAGTTCAGTGATAATATCTTTATGTTTTATACTAGATGTAGTTGTTTCTGTTACAAGTTCAGTGATACTATCTACTGTTGAACTTACTTCTACATCTTCAACTTCTACTGTGATATTAACTTCTTGATCCTTATGATCTAATGTTAATTTATTTTCTTTAACAGTTTTCTTAAAATTTGCTCCTTTAGAATTAGATTCATCATACACTACTGCAACGGGTATAGGTTCGTATTGAAACGAAGGTGGATGATTAAAATTGTATGTACCTCTTTGTATTCTTCTCACATTTTTTAAATATTTACTATTGTCATCACTACACGACACACCGTAAATGAATATTAAAATAATTAGGAATGCGGATCGTGTAATTATCATTCTGATTTGTCAAAAGTAAATAAACTACAACACACCACTAACGCGTTTCAAATCGCAATGAAGATGAGTCAACAGTCTAACTCACGGAAAATACGATTTATATTCATAGTCAAACCAGTAGTTTGACCAGAAATTAGACGCTTATAAATGTATATAATATATTATATATATTTATGATAAGGGAATAAATCAGCCTGAGATGTATGACCTCGATTGTTGTTGATTTTTATAAATAAAGGAAGTTTAGTCATCGTATTACAATGCAATTATAATGCAGCGCATGTTTTAGATTGGTACTTGGAAAATAAAATTCATATAAGTTTATTTTAGAAAATCAAATAAATCGCTAAATCTAAGTAGAGGTATATTTATTGAAGCAGTATTTGCTTCAATAAATTTGTCAACTTGATCAATATTGATTGATACGTACCTACTTAGCTGCTTTCAATGTTATTTAAGTTTAATGTAAACATTTGTTTCAATACTTCACGGTAAAATTTTCATGCAATATCTCATGATGCCTGTAAATATAAAAAAATACAGGTCTCTTGTTATGCATCACTCACCTATCCTCTCTTAATTCTAAGCACACAAACGTTTTGGGTATATTCTACTAATTGTATTCTTTATACCTGCCTTATAAGCACCTAACATATAACAAACAGGAAAAATGTAATATTAATAATTTTACAAGAATTTTTAATATTATTTCGTTTATTGTCCCATTAAATAAAATAATCTGTAAAATTAAATATAATATTATTTAAGATATACTTGCAAGAAACGTTTGCGTAAACGTTAGGACATTTTGCAGTAAACACTTACAATACCACGCGTTACTGAAAATCCGAGTATCAAATATTTCAGCTAGCTAACAAACCTTGTAAGGAGTGGACAGCCTTTTTAATCGCGTCGGATCGTCACCGATCATGTCTCATTGTTGACACCTCGACGATTGTGCAATTTTCCGAAGAACACATCAGTCAAGCGCTAAGGTTGAAGTATTTAGCGACCGCTAAGGCTCGCTCCACCGGAAGGCGGGGGGAGGATAGTGTAAATAGATGAGCCTTACATATAAGTAGTCAAGAAGTCTGGAGTATCACTCATCAGTTATTTTCTGGAGTGAATACAGTTAAGATGTTTTGCAAATTTGTAATATTTTTTGTGGCAGCGGCCTACGTCTTCGCAGCACCCACGGATGTGGTACCTTTAGAAAAACAGCAGCCAACAGTGATTCCCATCGTTTCGCAGTCTGAGGAATTGGAGCCCAATGGAACTTACAAATTTAGGTATTTAACTTCATTTTGATTGTAAAGAAATATATACTGCCATTGAGTAAAGAATCCATCACGATAACCTAATGACCAGCAAAATAATAACTAGTTATTTTGTGAATATTACCTACAAGAATAACTAGTAAATTTTTTTTTCAATATATTTTTTTTAATTAAATTTTATTATTCAGCTACGAAACCGGCAATGGTATCAAACGCGAAGAAACTTCATACGACAAGGTGATTCCAAAATCCAAGAGCAGATCCTCCAGCAGTGAAGAAGGAGGTGAAGACAGTAGCGACAGTGATGAAATTCACGTCCAGCAGGGTTCATACTCCTATACTGCTCCTGACGGCACACTTATTACTTTAAGGTATTTATTCAAGGCTTAGATATACTCTGTTATATTCTATAATCAAATCAAAAATAAATAAAACTGGAACGGCTCAAAATAAAAGATAATGTAATTTTTTTTTAATATTTTGTACATAATGTAAAAAAACCGTATCGTTGTTCGATGATATATAAGCTCAACCAGATACCCGGAGGTCCTGGTTCGATTCTAGGGAGCGTTTAATTATTTGTAAATGATAACCTGCAATCCGAGAGACAGCAAGAATGCTCAACAAATGTCATTTGAATCTCATTACTTAGATAACCTCTTCAGGGATAATGGACGAGATGATATATGTTATGTATTTATATATAGTATTTTATACATAGGTACTCACTATATCGAATAATTAAGAACCTGAAACCCAATAATTGCGGTGAGTTTTTAACAATTTGAAGATTTTATAATTTGTTGATGCACTTTTTTTCAGATACATTGCTGATGAAAATGGTTTCCAACCAATCGGTGACCATATACCTAAGGCTCCAGGCCCAGTGTCGGTTAGTTTCAGTTCAAGTGAAAAATCAGGACGTGCATTAAGCGCAGACAGCGTCGAAGGTGGCTCAGCACAATCAGCAGTTATAGCACCACCACAACCAGCTGCACCTGCTCCGGCTAAAAGCGCCGCTCCTGAGAGTGAACCTGCGGCTAAATCAGTCGAGCCAGCACTAACTAACGCTGCAGAACCAGCACCTGAAAACCCTTCAGTAGCAGTATCTTCCGCTGTAGACACGTCAGCTGCACCCTCAACAAGTGCTCAGCCTAATGCAGATGAAGCTGCATCAACAACAGCCCCATCCGAATCCTCAACGACTCCAGAAGCAGCTTCCACAGTCGCACCAACCGAATCTGCTACATCCACCGAATCTGCATCAACAACTGCCATTGCAGACGCCACCACATTATCTAATGCGGCATCCACTGTCGGATCTGCTGAGGTAACTACTCCTGAAGTAGTATCCACAACGGCTGCTGAAACTGTTTCCACATCTGAAGAAGCAACATCAGCTGCTGTTCCTGATGCCTCTACATCTTCTGAATCAGCTTCAACAGTTGCCCTTGAGTCTACTGCTTCCAATGTCGATGTTTCTACAACAGAAGCAGCAAAGGCCACATAAACTAAGTGCGTTATATTTTTCTAAGTATTTATCGATTGCCTTTTAATCTTCAGCGACATCTGAACAATACCTTCGGAGGCTCAAAATGTTGACTATATTATATATACGTACATTAAATGTTTGATTTGAAACAAGAATTTATCAAACGATATTGATGCTTTATTGATACGGGTGGACTTCCTTTTATAAGCATTATAATATGCAAAAATATAAATGTGATATTAATTGTTAAAACAAGTCGGCAATGTATCTTATTCAATGTTGCGATTTTGTTTTATAATAAAATAATACACGCGTATATTCTGATGTTTAATTATAATATTTAAGATATCTTTAAAATATTCGTTTGAACAATAGGTATTGAAGGTTTTTTCATTTATATATGAAATGTGAATTAATACTTAAGTGGTAATTTAAGTACATACATGCTAACTTGCTTAGAGTTCTACAAGATCATACATAAATGTGTTAGATTGATTCGTGGGTCCCTAATCAGTCGTTCAAAATTTTATAATAAAAATACGAAAATGGGGATGCTTTTTGGAATAAGTAATACGTTTTTGTATAGAAATTTAATAATATTTTTATTTATTTATTAAGGGACAGCTATAGTTCCTACATACATTAAATAAACATTCTTTACACACGGTCGTCTGATACCAAACTAAGTAAAGCTTGGAGGTACTATGGAACCTAAATACATACTAATATAGATATTTATACCTAGACACAGAACAAACAGACATGTTAATGAACACAAATATTTTTCCTGGATGGGAATCAGACCCGTGACCTGCGACCTGGCAGTCAGGCTCGCTAACCACCGAGCCAGCTGGCCGGTAACGCATATCCACAACTATTAAAGGTAAACACGATAACTATGACAGAAACACAAATATATGTCGGAAGAGTCATTAGTATGGGAGTTGATTTGACAAGGCGAAAGCGTTATGACGTCAGAGCTTTGACAGAGTCTGGAGTTGTGTTCGCGACAGCCGCGATAACGAAGTCATTCGACCCATATAATGTCTGACGGTGATGATACTAAAAACTACTTTTTACAATAAAGGCAAAAGCAGAACGTGTCCCCCGCGGTTTCACCCGCGTTTTAGAGGGATATTACATTACATTATTTTGTTCTTCCTATCATGAATAGTTTTCGAAGTGCACGCGATGTTAGAATTTTTTTTGCCCCTTGAAATCGGTCCTTAAGTTTATTCGTTACATACAACAATACAAATCTTTCCTCATTATAATATTAGTGTAGATGTAAAATTATACTAAAGTAAATATCTAGTAACTAACTCCGCTAGATCTCCTTCTCTGTCAAGTCCCAAACAAGGAAACTCAATAGGAAATCGACACGTGTTTCGGTTCTGCACGAAGCATCTTCAGGACGTATTAGACCCGCTGTCACTGAGTCGACGCACTAGCACCACATACTCGCCGACCGCCGGACAGAAAGCTTGGATGCAATGGATTTCGCAAGGTCTCGCCTGAGTCAATTACTTAGTTAGTGCAGATGTAGATAAGTTAGTAGTTAAGCACACTCTGTTATATAATTTACAAAATCAAGGTTTAGGCAAGAACCTCCCGTGAACATGTCTACGTAGTTGGAGGACCAAAGTGGGCTCTAAAACGGAACTAAAATTCCAACATTGTAGAAGCCGAGGGCACATATTTGATACTTGAATAATCACAAGTCCTGGTAACAAACTAGATTTTCTTGTATTAGGTAAACTTGATTATCAAGTAAGTCTGGCACCATAGACAAATATTATCAAAAAGTGTTTTGAATTGGATTAATTATTCAGATTTGATATTGTTGAATATTCAAATCTTTTTTAAAATTGTAAATTTCGACATTCAAAACCTTTTTATAATCAGTTTAAGCTTTAAAAAGGCACTTGAGGCACTCGAGGTGATGTATTCTGAAGTGCAACGGTAGATACGGAATGAAATCTCAACCAAGAAGAACCAGCAAGAAGATCGGTAAAATTTGTGTTTTTTTTGTAGATGTTTCAAGGTGTCCTAAATCTAATGACAAAAGGAATCACGATGTATAAACATGTTTTCTGAGATTGGAAGGTAAGCACGTGTACGTGTTACTTTCAACAAAACAATATGTCATTTTTATTCGCCTACGGTTTTCTTATAGCACCGAATACTTTTATGGTAACCAATAACAAAATATAAAAAAACTAGCTTCCGTGCCGCGGCATAGCATTCCCGAGGTATTTAAAGTAGTCTGGGACTATATAATCGCCTTACATCTGGAATATACCTTTTTAATAGTGAATGAACTGTTGAAATAGGTTTGCAGTAGTTCCAGAGAACATAGTCTACATATTATTATAAACAAACTAACAAAATCCTTTCTCTCTCTTTATAATATTATTAAACATAGATAATGAATAGTTCCACATTTCATAGACTACCGTCTACATTATCATTATACTCTTCCTGTAAGAAGTAGTGTACTAAAATAGTGACAATGCTGTTACAATTCAACATATATAAAAAAGGTAAAAAATCTAAAGACATTATTAGTGACTACATTGACACTACACTTACTTGTCGTTAGGCGTTAATGTTTAGTGTCAAAAACTAGTTATTGAAATCATTTGCATAAAATAATATGGCTCGGTAGTAACATCCCTATGAATTAAATATTGGTTTTGCTATTTGGACCTTATGGCAACGCCCTAAGGTACATTTATAATATTTTTATTTAGTTGTGTAAATAGCCAATACTAAAATATAACCTTCGATGAAAGCATTTCATTGGTACCATTCATGCATACTTGAATGCTAAAAGTATGCGAATTGGAATATCAGTTCAGATCAAATGTCAAGATCAGTTTACGTCTTATAGGCATACCAAAGTATGAAGAAGCGCTCGTTCCTCCTCTCACTTTTATTGTGAAACCATAGACGTGCACCTTAGCTTTGTCATTGTAGCTATAAACATTCCTTATGAAGTTCTAGTTTAAAATAATAATAAAAAAAAATAGTATAAATAAATAAGTATCCCGGGACATTCTATACACACGGCCATCTGATCCTAAGCTAAGCAGAGCTTGTACTATGGAAACCAGATAACTAATAAATAATAATATTACATATATATTTTTTTTCTATATATGTACATATTTACACCCAGTAAGTAAGATAGGATAGACATCCATATCTTTCTAGTAAATAATGTGAAGGTATTTCTTAATATGACATTTACTTTTTAATCATTTACTTTTTTAATAACATTTTTTTTAATTATGGTACAGCTAAGAGCTTCATGACTCAATACTCCACATTTAGTGTCAATAACCTCACAGACGTACGCTCAAGTTACGCAAGGAGCTCATCTTTTATCAGAAGCAGCATGAATCAAGTGTAATTGTAATTGATTTTGTCATACACCAAGGATGTGAATGGGAAGTCTTTTCTACCTATCAGTACTAAAAGTGAATTAAATAACATAGTTTTTAGGATCCCCTAAGGATTTAATGGATATAAAAGAACCCTTATAGGATCACTTTATTGTCCGTCTGCCGTCAACCTGCTATTACAATTTTTCTCAGGTACGCTTGGAGGTATCATGTTGAAAATAGCATCATGTTTGTATATCAATCCAATCAAAAGATATCTACGGGAATTTAAGCCTTATAAATATTTTAACACAGCGAAGATGAATCGAAATATATAGGGTACTCCCCATTGATCTAACATCATGAAATTTGGCTATAAGTAAGGTCTCAGCCCAAGTAAGTCAATTCTGAGAATTGTTATTTTGTTGTTAAATCACATAATTATTTTTTTTACCATTGTAATCTTATACTTTGCTCTGAATATTGACTGTGATGTATACAAATTACTGCGTATATGAGGGAACATTTTCAGAACTTCAAAGTTAAGTTTTCCTTTCAATCCGGCTTATTTTTCGTGCTTTCACAGTTTATAAGCTTATGTATAATATACGAAGCCCTTGGTACGAGTCAAAATCGGACTTGTCCATTTTATTATAAAATTTGACAAGAGGGCATAGTGACTAACCCAAATAGAGAAGTAAATATTATAAGGCGGCGGAGTACCTATTCAGATAGGGCTTGTTTAGAGAATTAGATATTACATATTTCATTCACCATTAATGGAGCATATCCTCAAGCTCCTGGACTGGAAGGGATATGGCATTCATATAAACGAAACACACACATCACTCACCTTCGATTTGCCGACGATGTAGTTTTAATAGCGGAGTCGCTGGAAGCTAGACACCATGCTCAATAACCTCAACAGGGTCTCCCAACAGGTAGTTTTAAAATGAATATGGACAAGACGAAAGTTATGTCCAACATTCATATCGTGCCGATACCTGTCATTGTTGGGAACGCTGTTCTAGAAGTTGTTGACACTCGTCTGTCATGTCTACCTACAAATTATCCAACTAGGTAGGTCCAACTTCGACAAGGAGGTCAATCAAAGAATCCAACTCGGCTGGGCGGCGTTCGGGAAGCTACGGCATATCGTCGCGTTAAAAGTACCTCAGAGCCTGAAGACAAAGGACTTTAATCAGTGTGTGTTGCCAGTGAAAACCTATGGAACAAAGACGTGGTCTTTTACTGCTAGCCGTATTAATAAGCTCAAGGTCACTCAGCGAGCTATGGAATGGGCTATGCTCTGAACTTGTCTACGCGACAGGGTCCGAAACGAGGACATTCGGAGAAAAACAAAGGCTTTACACATAGCTCGGAGAGTCAGCCAGCTGAAGTGGCAATGGGTAGGCTATATATCTCGAAGAACTTATAACCGATAGGGAAGACAGGTTCTCGAGTGGCGACCACGTACAGAAAAACGCCGAGTGGGGCGACTTCCCACCAGGTAGACCGATAACCTGGTCAGAGTCGCTGGAAGCCTGGCAGGCGGCTCAAGACCGTTCTAGGTGGAAATCCAAGGGGAGGTCTATGTTCAGCAGTGGACATCCCTGGGCTGATATGATGATGATATTACATAATAGCGAAAAGTTACTTACTCATTTACTGACTGACTAAACACGAAATCTCAAAAACTATTACTTAACTTGACGTATGAAGCTGAAATTTGACAGGCATTTGACTGTTCTTACTTACTTTCTTATTCGTAACAGGGTTCATTTTATTGAAATAAATTATTTGTCTATCTGAATATTTTATCAGCTACGATAATCTTTAGACCCCTCAATTTCACTTAATAAAATGTATTATAAAAAAAAATTACCTTCCTTAGTTTCTTGTCAGTTCTTTTCAGTTGAAGGCTGACTTCCAAACCAGTGGTAGCGTCAGTAACTTTGACCTTCACATGTGCCCCCGCGAGCGTACATTTAATAAATAATTTTGAATTTCTCTTGAATCCTGACTTTATGAGTCAGTCTTATGTGTTTGCTGCTAAATGCATAAAAATGTGTTATTCTGGTTAAAAATGTAAAATATTTTTTTTGCGAAAGAATAATCGCAGTACTGAGGCCTTATTTATATTTTTTTGTATCTGTATGTTTGTATATCCCCTTATACCGCAAGATCGACTGGACGGACTTCTATTAAAATTAGTATGCAGGTGGGTTATTATGCAACTATAGTAGGTACTTAATTTTTTTTATTTTTTATCATAAGTCCTTCATAATGATTTAGCAATTAACTTAATTCGCAAATATTGCTCAAGAAAACAAATAAATGCGCTTTGTTAATTTTTGTTCCAAGTCAACCGAGTATGGAGTAGCGCGTGCAAACGCGCCGTGGTCCCTACTGTTAGACAACCTCGGGTTGTCGGATGCTGTAAGAGCTTATCGCGGTGACGGAGACCTGACATTACTTAAGCTGGTACATAGATTTTTTATGAAATTATACATTATTGGAGTACTCATCATTAAGCCTATGTGTTTATCGCGTGGAGCGGGCATGGGCCGCAGCTTACGCAACATCGCTGCTGCATATTGATGCCAGCAAACTTGCATTATAGGAGAAATGATACCCAGATATTTTCAGTTCTATCTGAAGGTACAGAAAGCATTTGTAGTGACGGAAAATTTATAAATAATCGGCTTCAACTGCGAATCCGAGACCATTAATTACACAATCACTCTGCCTCGCTGAAGTAGGTCTCTTGTGAAATTAATGTGAAATTATTACGATTATTAGTGTTTGATAATGTTGTAATATATAAATAGTTAATGAAATGACAAATAAATCGTTACCTACGACACATAAGCTAAGCCAGACTTATACTTTTATTCACTAAGGACCGAACTAAAATAAAACGAAGTAAAAAATTATATATACTCGTATATTAATTATCAGTTCAAAACAAAAGGTCTTCAATAAGATCAATCTTAAGAGAATCCATCTTAAAAATAAATACCTATATATATGTATTGTAAATTAAAAAAAAAAATATGATGTAACTAAATTATTTTAATTCCATTGCATAATAATGATAATAGTACTTTAGAATACAGGGTACAAGGACTTCATATCGCAAAATATTTATCCAAAGTATTTGATGTCACCTTTTAAATCACAGCAGGTTTGAAAGAAAGTTTAATGAAATAGGCACTAATTACGACAATACCTACTAACAATAACCAACATCAACAATAGTAAAAAATATTGAATTTTCCAATTGTGGGATCTATGACAAAGCGATTCACATACAACATTTTTTACCAATAGGTCAACTAGCAAAAAGACATGATGTTTACATGCAACAATTAATCTGTTAAACACTTGTTTCTTTTTTGCCCGGAATTGGTATTATAAAGCTATTACTCATTCCAACCGTGACCATCTAACAAAGTTAACTGTTTCTATGTATCACGGGTAAAAATGATCGGAAGTGAAGCGCAACGCTGGGCGCGCCTGCGCCAGCGCACGCACCCTCTTGAACATATTACGCAAGTTGCCTTGATAAGTGATACTAACACATTGCTACACTGACAACCGAAAACAACGCCTTCTGTTTATGTAACAACTGAACCCGTCGGATGATGTTGAGGTACTGATAACGTAGTATTTACATATCATTTGAAAATGCTACTTTGTATTCAAAATTACAAATATAACATTTGGTTTTTAAAGTTTTCCTTACGTACTGTGTTTATCGATATCTTTATGCGTTTCAAATAGTAAAAAACATTATCTGGCTTCCTAGTACAGCTACCGTAACATAACCACTGAACTGTAGTTCCCTCCTGCTGATTTCCTACACCGAAAATGTAATTCACTACTTTTGCCACGATATGCGACGTGTATAACCTCGTCATCATCCTCTGTGGGATTCCCTTGTCTATCTTCTCATAGAGATAGAGATCGGCCTCTACCGTCAATTTCTTTTCTAAGTAAGTTGTTTCACCCCATGGTAAAGACCTCCCTTTTTCTATTCCCCCCGAGTTCAGACATAAAGTAAGATATTATATACTATTAATCCTCAATAAATAGTTGCACCATTTTTATTTTTTACTAATAAAAGACGTTTCTGGTTTTTAGAGCTCTTAATGCAGAGTGCATCCGGGGAAGTCCTACTATCTTATCCACTTACGCCGAGAAGCATTATAGTGCACATGTATTATTGTGTTTCGGTTAGAATGGTAAGGCGGTTGGTGAAATTAAATGCAGATGAGACTTAGCCCCTGGTGTTTCAAAGCAGCGGTGACCACATATCAGGTGGATCGTCTGCTTGTTTGTCGGACTACTTGAGATTAAAATACAAAACAAAAAATCCGCATATCACAATTTACAAAAAATTTTAGAGCCAATTTTTCTATCCTGCGACCTGATGGCAAAATATAAAGATTTAAATAGGTTAGAGGGGAGATTTCATTAGTAACGCCCCTCGTTTTTAATTCGACAAATATTTTAAGATACTAATTGATATAATTTTATACTTATAAGTTCCATTTAACGCGGTAAGTATATTGAACATAAACACTATTTACTTTGGTAATAAAACTCTTTCATGCTTTGTTTTGTATAATACGTAATGTATAAAATAAAAATTGAAAATTTTACAATTCAAAAATTAAGGATCCCAAGGGATTTGCTTTAAATTCTGTAAATTGTATCCTGGTGAGCACAGGGTTCATAGTGGAGATAAAATTTCCGGAACAGAAGCATTGAAACCAAAAACATGTCATGCGTTAATTTACAGAGTTCACTCCGTATACATCATTGATATTGTGAACCGTTTGCGACACATTACTAACATGATGGAACTAGTATTCAATTATATTATTCGAATTTTCAATGCTGACGAAATATATTTAAATGTGACAAAAACAATAATCCATAATCAAATGACAGAATTTCAATATAAAACTCCATGGGTTTTTAAAAAGAAATACATTTAAAATTAGAATTCCCTGACAACCCATTATATAAATTACATTTGAAATGGTCCTGCTAATAGAATAAACGCAAAAGTTTGTATGTATGGATGTATTTTCCTCTTTCACGCTAAAACTACCCTACGGATTTTTATGAAACTTGGCACATAGATAGACCATATATTGGAATAACATAAAAGCTACTGTTTATCGCGGGAAAGTGTTACGTCCCTCTGGTACGCGGGTGAAACCGCGATGACAGCTAGTAATTTATAATGGCAACTTAATTATTAAATAACTATAACATACTTTGAAAAGATCAACTGAACAGAGTTCTGATTAATTTGCAATGTAGTACATTTAATATGCTATTAATTTACCCTTTTCATTATACCTATATAATCAATGAAAACACTTACTCTTATTAATAGCTTGAAGATAAAAATACCTGCATTTTGCAGTGATTGTTGTTTTCTGTCCAAATGTCATTTGTTATTGAGTATTTTTATTTTGTAATAAATATTACTACTAAAATAGAAATGTTATACTATACTTATAAATCAATTTAGGTTTTTGTACCATTATGCAGATACGTAACATCCTTGATTAAAGAACTATGAAGTTGAGATGATCTATATATCATTAGTTCAGAAAACATTTAAGTACAATGCGGGGTGATAAGACAATATTTCACACATCTGTGTAAACATGACAGGTATACAATGAGGCTTCTCACGCTAGAGACTGAATACTAGACAAAAAAAAATACACATCATTAAGCTCAAGTGACTTATATGTACTTCATTAGCTACAGTTATGTCAAATCATTTTTTGATATCGGAATTGAAATCAAAAAAGTCGAACCATCGGTGGTATAGAGCATTGCAGCGGGCATGAAAGTGAGATGGCTCAGAGCAGTGCGCGAGTAAGTGGCAGGGGTGAAGTATAAAAGTGAGCGCACTACTACCACTCTGACATAGTTCACGACACTCCACGTGCCACTTCGCTGCTGCACGTCACACCACACACAATCAACAATGAAGCTACTGGTAAGTTAAGAAAGCCATCCATGGCCCTTCCATTTCTTTATCCCTCATCATCTCAATAAAACATTTTAAAATTAATTAATTTGGAGATAATATTTCTGTGATTAACATAAATTAAGGTATTGCATTAATATTGAAGGATATCCCGCAATCGGATGCTGCAAGAGGCGGCACCGAATAGGGTCGATCGGTGGATGTGTTGGCTGTTGAACTATGACATTTAAATGCCATCATCTTGAATAGCTAGTTCATTTAACCTTCTTGACTTTAGTTTAGATTTTTTTTTTATTGCATAACGTCCTAGTTTTAGTTTGCTGAAACCTTGTCACAGTTGTATAATATTTAAAAGAAATTGATCTAACATTAATTATAATTAATACTGGAGTGATATAATCATAATTTTGATAAGCTTCGTACGTGTTATCAATATGCACTTTTTGTTATGAATGTTAATACATATCAACATAATTTCTAACATTTATATTTGAAACAAGTTGACCATTACTATTATGTTAGATATATATATATAAATATACCCGTATATCCGCATTATATATAACGCAAAGTGCATTCATTAAAGGAATTACGACATAAATGCACAAGAAACTAGCAAACGTGCATTATGTGTATGAACGAGTAAAACTAAGCGGGGTAAAGTGCTTACTAGCCGTAAATAAATACCACTATATTAGTGCTGCTTTTTCTGTACTGACACTTGTAACCTCATTTTTTGCTGGACTTTCCGGTACAAACAGTCTCGTTCATGTCTATGTATTGCATAACATTTTCTAGGTCATACTAAATCAAATTGGGCTCAGAGGTGTTAGGTTAACTTACGTCTGCTTCACTTGTTACTGTTATGCAGTAATCTGTAATTATCTAAGCATCTGACAGTGCTACGTAAGCGAAAGCTTTTAAAATGCCATTAAAAGTAGCACGATGCAGACAAGAGCTTTCAACAGCAGACGGTTTTACAGTATTTGCAATAAAATTACATTTAAACCCACCTGTTATCTAATAAAATATCAGTTGTGCATTCAATTATCTGTTAAAACATTGCTTTCATGAATAAATAAAAATAATGAATTGAAATGATTTAACAAACTAGTAAAAATCATTATGAGTTCTAATTTATCAATAAAAACGATAAGAGTTATAACATGATTGTAATCGCATAAATAACTTCGAAACTGGTAAAGCGTAACTGCCAGAATACTGGCGGAGTGGCACGATGATTGTTTAGTTGAATGTTAATTTAGTTTGCTCATCACTACTGTAAAGTCACTCGAATTTTGAAAATTCGTAAAAAGGCCTAATTTGGGGACGTTAGCACATTTCTGTGCCGTGGAACATTGCGCACTTTAAAACTATTCCGAAATAATTAGTTCGTATTATATAACAAAGAGATAAACGTCCACAATGTTAACAACGCGCGTGGAAGACAAGTAGACCTCAATGCAAACAATACCATAGTTATGGTCATGCAAGTGCCAATACCTACATATTACCTATGTTGAAGCCCACTTTCGCCCAACCTGCGTGTCGAATGAGCCGGTTTCACAAGATGCTGCCTATTGTATCCGCTCCATCTTATCTTGCGACATTACGAATATGATTAAGCTCTTCAGTCTGACATCATCCCATTATAAAACATGTAATACATGTTTACAGAGTTTTGTTAAATAAGGTTCGTATTAAATAATTGTGTAAATTGGGAATTTCAGGTCATAGTATCGGCAGTATTGGCTCTTACGGCTGCTCTCCCGCAGCGGAGAGTTTCGCTTAAACCTGAAGGAGAGGTTGAAGACCAGCAGCTAGCCGAACAGAACTACAACAACTACCAGCCCCAGCAACAAGCTGAATACAGGCCGCAGCAGCAGGAGTACAGACAGGCCAAGCCCATCGACGACTTCAGACCTAAGGTCCAGTTGGAAACCACCACGTACATTCCCATCATCCGCTACGACAAGGAGCAGGAAAATGATGGAAGCTATAAGACATCGTAAGTAACCTCAACTTACATTAGTCTACATACATAACGTTACATACTTATGCATAACATTTGCCGTAATAAAAACTAAATTGTTTAACTTAAGACCAAATATTTTTAGTAAAAAAAATATCAAGGTAAACCTTGATATTTTTTTCAACGAACTCAAAGTTAGAGTGTCGGTCTAGTCTTATAATTTTATTTTCACATTTAAATTCAGAGAATATTAGTTGTAATGAAAAGACAGTCCATTCTCAATTATCTATTAAATTTTTTTTTTTTTGTAATTTCAGGTACGAAACTGGAAATAACATCCAGGCTGAAGAGCAAGGATACCTGAAATCAATCGGTGAAGATCAAAGCGCCCTCGTGCAAACCGGGTCTTACAGCTACACCGCACCTGATGGTCAGATCATCACTGTGGAGTACACCGCTGACGAGTTCGGCTTCAGGGTCAAGGGCGATCACATTCCCACTCCACCACCAGTCTCCCCCGAAATCCAGAAAGGTCTTGACCTTATCTACGCTGGGATCAAGTCTAACCAGGTATATTATTTTTCATTTGCATTCGTTACGATATGCTTGTCGACATCAGTTACCAAATTACCTTTTCAGATAATTGCATAAGTTTCAATATCAAAAATATGTTAGAACTGACGATGAAGTGACGAAATTTGTTTACGTTAAGCTCATATGAAGCAACTTTTGTATGCGTCCAATGATTTTAATTTTATACAATGAGAAATATACCTCGATATTTTGTTCGGTAACATAATATCCTGTCTCCAAAATAAAAATCTTTGTCATTTTTATAAAAGTGATTGTAACTATCAAGGTGACTCAAATAGGACAATCTATAAAGTGTAAAGAATAAAATAATGTTACTTCGATAAGTAAATAATAATTACTTGAATTGACCTTGAGAGATGAGAACGTGAATAGCTAATGTCAAGTACAAAGACAGAGAAATTATGTAGTGGAAATAACGAGATTGCTACTTTCATACAATAAAATTTTATGTAATCGTCTTATGTACTTTTTAACTTTTTTATGGCTATTTTGTTGCATCATTAATATGGTCACTTATGGTTTATTATACGTATAGCTTTTTTTGTATTCTGTAGTAATGACAAACCAATCATAGCCTAAACTGTCCACTTGCCCACCAATGGGAATTGATTAGTGATAGGTACTTTAAAGCGGGCAACTGATATTGCAAATGTGAATGTTGGATGTTTCTGTAACAATCACGCATAAGCGGTTAACACTTTGGGTAAATATGCTACGCAGATAGAATGGGTATTGGAAGATAGCAAACAAACACAAGCTCTAAATTCATCCACAGGCGCTTATCAATGTAAAAAAAATGATACTTCATATTGTTCAAATTGATGGCGCATACTTTCACGTTTTTATCTGAGGTTAATCAGAATGTAGTGATGACGTCAAAGTAAATCTTACGTCATTTCTAGACCGTGCCTGGTATATAGTAAAAGTGCATGCAACTATTAGATACGCATGATTACAATATTCGACAAACAACCTAAAGTAAATGAATATAACAAACATTTTCAAATGATATTTCTCTTTTTCCAGGAACGTAACGAGCTAGAAGCCAAGAACAACCCTGAAGCCGCCAGATTACAGGAAACGAAGGCTGCTCTTGACTACAAAGGTCAATACTATCAACAATAGAGAGCACATGCAAAGACTAACTGTGACTAAATCTATCTCTAGTGATGTAACAATCACATTTTAAGCTAAATTAAGGCCTCTATCGTCAAAATAACTGATGCCATAATAATGTTGAAAGATGAAAAATCTTTTTATAATTTTGTTTATAGAAGACGTACCATCTGTAATATTTAAGGAGTTCTGAGCCGCCCTCTCTATGGTAACCTTAAATATATTAAGACTTTTTACAAACTGGACATTAAAATTCTGAATCTTTGATACTGCCTTAGCCATAGTTTACCTAATTGTACTTTACAAATATGAGGCTGCTAATTGAGTTTATTACGATATCGATTTAAAGTATATTTGGGTAAACAGCAAGTGCGGAATATTCCGTCACCTGATACAGTATTCATAAGTTGTGTATAGGCTTTAATTTTATGTGATATAAGCAAATAAAATATAAATACTCATGATGTCACAATAACGTTAAAACTTTTCTCTAGTTTAATTCAGAAAAGCAAAATTCACAACTCATTACCAACAGAGTGACAAAACCACCTTTTTATATTTTTTTTTATGACATACTTTTGTTATTTTATGTACAAAAAGCTACTTGCTACTGGACCATTATTGTGAGTGTTCAATTTACAATACAAATACTTACATTATTTTTATACTTTGTAAATACCTTAGTAACTTATCATAAATTTTTGATTTTAAATAAAATGTTATGTACTTTTATGGTGTTATTTTATTATTATTTTAAGAGGAAAGACATTAAAGTTGGTTCTTGACTACCTTATTCCAATATCCGGGCCAAGTATTTTTTACTAGCAGCACCAAGATTTCTGCAGATCAACAGCCACAAGTGTATCCAGTCCAGTCTTTCAGATCAGATTAAGCACATGCAGGGTTTTGGTACCTTTAATCAAGAAGTAAGGAAGCACCTACCACATTTTGATTTATGTAGTTGTTGCGGCTATCTAACCTCTATACTGTAATGACTGGACGACAAGACTTAAACGGACAGAGGACAAATGACTTGAGTATAAAACCAAATAGAACAAAAGAATTTGTTAAAAAATCTGGACATGAGACTTGGGTTTGAATAAAAGGCTTTAGACTCGAGCTGATCTTTTCATTAATTAAGACCTTATACGAAGACAAGATAGAACAGTAGTAGACAAATAGTTAAAATAACAAGTCAAACATTAAGCAATTTCATGCTGCCATTTATAAATGATTCAATCGAAGAAATAGAACTATGACTGTAACTCAACTCGACACATTTATCAAGCCCAGGGGCTCGATTCTGTAAGGAAAATGACACTAACTCGAGGATGTTTCGTCGCGGCCTCTATGCTCTGTCTCGCGTGATAGATAAGCTCTCCGAGGCCTCCGTGAAGCGGCTCGCCGGCGAAGCTTGTATTAGCTGAATAAACGGGGCTGGTTGGCAGCCAACAGATGTCTATTTTTACAAATCACCATTTTCCCTTGCATTCTCAGTATTACTATTATTATGTGTACCTGAAACGCCTGCTCAATTCTTTATACTTACTAGAGTATTTAAGTGCAAAACTCATCGCACTGCATTTATTTATACAGTCCTGGAAATCATTTAAATCCAACAGTGGAATAGGAGGTTGAGCGGTCTATAAAGAAGAAAAAGCATAAAAATATATGGGAATATATTAGGTTGGGGAAAAAGTCTTTTCGCATTATAGTATGTATGAACTTGTAATAAAATCTCTTTGGCTATACTATTTTTATCTGGCTGGTTTTGGTATCATTGAAAGTTTAAATTTTAAAGAACATAATTCCAAATTCAAATTAGGAAAATGTGTGATTTGCATTTGTTTTTCGTACCGCCAAGATGAGTGAATCTAATGAAGAAATTCGATTCATTTTAAAATTTTACTACAAAAAAGGTAAAAATGCAACGCAAGCCGCGAAAATAATTTGCGATGTTTATGGACCTAGTGCAGTGTCTGTGAGAGTAGCACAAATTTGGTTTAAGCGTTTTCAATCCGGAAATTTTGATGTCGAAGATGCACGTCGCTCTGGTCGCCCCATTACGGATAAAATGGATGCCATTTTTGAAAAAGTGGAGCAAGATCGGCATATCAGTAGTTACGACGTAGCTGATGAACTGGGAATTGACCACAAAACAGTTTTGGCGCATTTGAAAAAAACTGGTGATGTTGAGGGACGTGTTCTGGAATTGTGGAGCCACAGCAAATGGCGTTTTTTAGCGGTGAACGCACAGGCTTGTGTCTTAGAGGGGTTGAAATCGACTAGATTTAGTCGACCCCAATCGGAGACACTAGTAAGCGTGCTCTCGATTCTAGACACAAGTCGTTCGCGGCTTTCCTCTACCACGGAACGAGGGATATTTGCACGGCCCGTGTAATAAGCATCCCCAGTACTGTCGTCCGCATAGCAATTAATGCCGTCAATAGACAGCATATCATTGATATGCAGAAGAAACAGAGTTGGGGATAGCACAGAACCTTGCGGGACACCAGCATTTATGTCCATGCTATCGGAGCAACTACCGTCAACGACGGCTTTTATGCATCTGCTGGACAGAAAACTGGTGACCCATTTGCATAATCCCTCGGGTAGCCCGGTAGTTCGATAGAAGACCCCGGTGCCAGACCCGATCGAACGCCTTCGCCACATCTAGGCTCACCGCCAATGCCTCTCCTTGAGTCTCTATGGCGAGTGACCAACGATGCGTGAGATACACTAGAAGATCAAGTCGAGCGACTATGGCGAAAGCCACAAGTCGTGATCCTTCAAGTACCTCAGCAGTTGTGTGTTGATCACTCGCTCCATCACTTTGGAGAGAAGGGAGGTGATGGCGATCGGCCTGTAATTCGTCGGGTCTGATCTGTCGCCCTTTTTGGGCACAGGGTGCACGTGGGAATTTTTCCACGAAGACGGGACTTGTCGATTGGAGAAGGAAAGCGCGAAAAGGCGCGTGTGTACACGACACAATTCAGGAGCACACCGTTTCAGAACCACTGCCGGTATACCGTCTGGCCCACTCGACTTATGGACGTCCAAAGAGAGCAGCTCTTGCCGGACTACCTGTTGGGAAATACGAATTTCCGGCATGGAGCTGTCACACCGCGGGATGGTAGGCGGTGTGGTGCCCCCGTCATCCAAAGTCGAGTTCGAAGCAAAGAGAGAGGCGAAAAGGTCAGCCTTCTCTTTGGCACTATGGGCCAGATTCCCATTCGGCATTCGCAGTGGTGGCAAGGACGACTGACAAAAGTTTCCCTCAGCAGCTTTGGCAAGAGACCAGCAAACCCGACACCCAGAGGGAACGTTCGTCAGCATCTTGCCAATTCTGCCGACGAAATCGAACTTAGCCCTGGCGATAATTCGCTTACTGTACTTCGAGGCAGCGTTAAACTTGCGTTTCGCATCAGAGATATTAGGGTCTATTATTATGGTTAAGCTGTCCGTCTGCCTGTCCAGTTGTCACGAAGCTGTATCATTTGAACCGTAATATTGGGACACTTGAAATTTTCACAGGTTGTATAAGATTATGGCCGCAATAACAAAATTAAAATGGAAACAGGATGTTTCGTAAATACACTATTGAAGTAAAGCTTTTGATTTTAGGGAAACATTTAAATTTTCATCAATCACTTAAATAGCAAAGATTATGTTTCACACAAAATGGTTGCGGATCAGAAGTTTGGTTAAATATTTACTACACTGTGATGTTATGTATTGTATTGCACTTTGAATCCGAATCGCGTTTGGCCACTTTTAGCCAATAACTTTAAGCAATCGAATAATTTACGAAAATATTTTTATTGTAGTGGCAGTGCCTTTGTTATTAAAGAGGATGTTAGGTATTCAATGTAGCAAGCGTTGACACACCAAAGTAAATAAAGCTATGCATTTCACACAACTATTTGCTGTTTTAAAAGGTCAAATCAATCAACATTGTGAAGTTTAATTTGTACTTAACAATATTAAATTTAGAATAAGGTAGATTCCGAATCTCTTAGTGGTATTATAGCTTTTGTAAATTTTATTAGTACCATCAAATGCTAAACGTAGAACAGGATTTGCAAGGGTCAGTCTCGTGTGGCGAAGCTGTTGACGTATTTCACAACAAAACCCCACTCTTAATCGGACATCGTACTGTCTAATGTGTGACAGCTATGTGCAATTTTAGTTAAGTTCATAGGCATAATCAAACTATGCAAATACATCATTAAATTTAATAATTTAATTTAATAATTTTCACTTACTTTTTCCAATATAGGTTATAGTTCCAGTTATCCATCCAAGTACAAAAAAACAGAATACCTACTTTCAAAGACATTTACGCAAGAAGTCTTTGTTTTAACGAATAACTTCTATATCGCGGTTTGACCCGCATTCCCGTGGGATTCATTATATGCCCGCATTATTACCTAGTATATGCCCATTTGGAATAATATTCCTTTAAAATAGTAAAAGCTTTTTCAAATAGAGGCAGTTGATCCAGAGATGAACCACAACCTTACAAATCCGCTCTCTTCTTTAAGATATTAGTAGTTATATAGTAGCGTTCCCCCGCGGTTTTACCCGCGTTCCTGAGGGACATCACATTTTCCCGGCATAAAAATTAGCTTATATGTTATTCCAGGATACGCTCTATCTATGTGCCAAGTTTCGTCCATATCCGTTTAGTAGTCTTTGCGTGAAAGAGTAACAAGCATACTTACATAAAAATCTCTCCTCTTTATAATAATTGTATAGATTAGTATAGCTACTCCTCTTTATATTATGAAAAAAAATACTTGTAATGAATAGAGTTGGTGAAAAACTAATATGTCATTAGTAAACTACTATGGACAATCAACATTTGCATTATGTGAGGATACTTTGGAAATCATTTATTATTAACTAAATTATACCTAGAGGAAGCTGGTAAAATCAGAGAAACAAACAGTTGACGCCTTTAGCCCGATAGTTCTCCTGATATATATAATGATAAAAGTAATAAAAGATCTTAGTAATACCTAGTACCTACTAGTTACCTACCCGTTTTACCTTACTAAATATTAAATTAATTTGTTATGCGTTTTCATCACCTCCTGATTACCAATGATGTACGTATATAGCTAAGGATGAAAATACAACTTCCCGTTTGGAAGCTGTTGAAACGAAAGAAGCATTTATTATAAGGTTAATTGGAAAAATATTATTTTAACTAGCTGTCCCTCGCGGTTTCCCCCGCGTTCCCGAGGGATGTTCCATTTTCCCGGGATAAAAGTATCCTATGCTACTTCTAATACCTCCAAAAATATGTGTAAAAAGTTTCATGATGATCGGTTAAGTAGTTTTCCCGTGAAAGCTAAACAAATTTACATTCACATTTATAATATTAAATATTTAGTAAGTACCCCTAAGCTTTTCTAGCAATAAATATAGCCTATGTTTCTCAGGGTGAATGTAGCTTTCCAATAGTGAAAGAATTTTTGAAATCGGCACACTAGTTTTTGAATTTATTCATTACAAACTTATATACACACAAAAATACAGATTTTTTCCTCTTTATAATATTAGTGTGGATAGTGTATATTAGTGTTGAAGTGTAGATATTGGCAACAAATTATAAAACACAGATATGAAATTACAAAAAATCATTGGCATCGGAAAATAGCTGTAATCGAATATTTATATGTATTGTACAGTGCAGATTTAGAAAATTCAATAATTAATACTTATTTTTTTATTTATGACGGGTTTGCAATTGCAATCACACCTGATGATAAGTGAAGATGAGGCCAAAGATGGAGCTCGCTTTCCCGTTAGTAGCCTATTCACTATTTTCGTAAAGATTCCTAAGTAGTAAGTTTCAGGGAACAAACACATCACACAAACGTTTTCTCCCCTCGTCTGTATTGCTATACTCCAAGATGAACAATGTCTCAATGAAAAATACTCAGAAATTATTAAGGTACCAGTTTCAACCCCGCAATTTTACTTGTTTTTCGCTGAGATCTTATATTTTCTTGGTATAAAATGCTTATCTATGGGTCAAGATTCATCCAAATTATGTATTTCGGCGTGATTAAGTAACAACATCCATACAAACAACCTCACAAACATTAGCGCTTATGATATGGAAAATTCAACTTTGATTGACAGTGATAACTTTAATTCGGATTTAATTTTTGTTGTTCATTTATTGTAATGCAAGTCGTTTGATTTGTAAATAAACGTGCTTTGATTTATTTCATAGTCCATTAACTAGATGTCTCTAATAGCCACTACGTATGTAAATTGAAGCTCCTAAAACCAATAAGTACAATTACTATACTCCAACAAGATAGGTAGCTAGTTTTAAATACAAAATTTAATTTACATTATAACGTATAAAATTTTAATGCTGTTGCACAAAATGGTGTTCCAGGTGGTCAACTATGTAGGTTTATTGAATGTTTGTATTTGACAAATTAATTACAATTTGATGTTAATTCGTACTTACAAATTGTAAGAAACATAATAAAGCTCATGATACAAGTGATTTGAAGATTCCTTTATCTGTCAAAACAATTCATACTATCTATTTTATAATATGCCACAGAAGTTTTGGTAATTGAGCTTTAGTTTTTAATTCAGGTAATGATGTCGCCCATTTCGAGTTTGTAAATAAGCTACACATAACTGCTGTTTTACTTATCAATACTCTAGATCATTACTACATACGGTACGCCTGGTTTAGAATTTAACCAGAATTGTAATCCAAATAATTATTTGGGTGTTATGTTACCATCTATGTATTATCACGATCTTCCTCTATTCCATATATATTAAAACAGCCAGAATTATGTTTCCTTATACTGAGCAATAAATTTCTAGTTTACTGAAGTCTGGCATATATTTTTTATATACCAGCCATTCACGGTATGCGTTGCAATGTGAATTCGAATCGTGAGTTATGGTCTTGATTTCATATAAAACCCATATAAAAAACTAGGTCTTTAAACCTTTCCAGTATTTCAAAAATTTCGGGATATTTTACTTTCTGTAAAAACCTTATTCTGATTATTACGAGCATTTAATTAAAAAACAAAGCCTTATCGGTCCCGTCGTTCTGAAGTGATGCGCTCTCTAACGTACTGCATTTTATTTTCATTTAATGAGATGAATAATTTAATAATTTTTTTTATGTTAATTTTTATTTATAAACATAATTTATTACATTGAAATCATCGAGCTTAATTTTGTTATTTGTGTAGTGACATTCTGGAGTATCCTCATTACTATGCTTTACGCAGGCATCGATCTTATTTTAATCTTATCGAATAAATAATGAAGACATGTTCCAAATTCTCAAATTTATCTTAAAATAATTGTATACACCATTCTATAACACATTAAAGTAGGTACTTAATTGATGATATTACTATTTGTAAATAGCAATATTACCGTAAATGTTCAAAACCTAATTGCGAAATAGAATTTTAATATAATATTTTCAATATACCTAATATTCCAATCATTGGAATCGATAGAATTATGTATATAATTTATTTTCCATTAATACATGATTGTTTAAAACGAGCATGTGTACAGGCGCACTGCGTAAGTGTGAGTCTGAGTAAAGATGAATCGGGATGCGCTTGCGCCGGGTCGCACGAAGTTCATAGGTAAACATGCCGGTATATAAACCCCAGGCAGTGTCACCGAGCACACATTTGTGCTGCTTGTGATTGAACCCAGAACTTAAGTGTCATCACCTGCCCTACATATTGACATAATGGTAAGACAACAAGTTTTTAAGCCTATTATAGACGTCAGTCTGAATTTTTACATATAAAAATACGCTATTGTGTATTTTTTTTCACAGTCAACTCAATTGTTCGTATTCATGCGTATTCTAATATACTGAATATACTAATATTATTTTAATAATAATCATAAAATTTGAAGGAGAGTTTTTGAATTTGTTCGTTGAATTTGCTTATAAGTTCTTCCTTCACGTTCTAATGGAACATCAAATTAACTTAATAGCAAATAAGGCGGATATGCATATTTACTATTTAAGTTTATTATACTATAATAATATAAACATCATTCGTTAATATTATTTATTACTTTCTACAAATACTAGCTGTCCCTCGCGGATTTACCCGCGTTCCAGAGGGATATCACATTTTCCCGGGATAAAAAGTAAGTTATATGTTAGTCCAGGATATGCTCTATCTATGTGCCAAGTTTCATCCATATACGTTCTGTAATTTTTGCGTGAAAGAGTAACAAACATACTTACATACAAATCATTCCTCTTTATAATATTAGTATAAATTTTTATGAGTAAAAACTTACTTATACCTATTTGATATTCATATGTAGCACCTTTAAAATTAATTAACAATATTAGAGCCCACCATTATATTTTATTAATATTGGAAAGAATACTATTTGCGTACGCAATTATATTTCATAAATACTTAATAACAATTAATATTGGCGGATAATTTTAAAGTCATTACAATATTATATTACTTATACTATAAATAATATGAAATCCGATGCCCATGCGTAAAACATGTCGCAAGGGTTTTAACTTGACGTTTAATTAAAAATAACCCTAAGGTCTTTAAAACTTAATGTATTAAATCTGTTACTTATTGTCATGAATATTTAATTGATGTAATTCCGACTACTGCATACAATTATTTCAAGTAACGTATACATTAGCAAGTACATTTTACCGCCAAAATAATAATGATGACCTAGTATGGTTAAGAATTAAATATCGCTTTTCCTGAAATAATAAAAAATTTGGTATATTGGAGAAAATGTGGTGTGTGATTCAAAAAACTATTGTAGCACTGTTATTTATTTAACAATTTGACGGTATTCGCCTATAACACTAGTTATGCATATCTACTAAAAAGCATAACAATAAATGAGAATAAATTTACATAAACTAAACGTGTCACTCCACTAAATATGTCTAAAAGGTATTTACGATTATTAACCTAATTAAATTATCTATTAAGATGCCTTTTTCTTAGCTACACTACGATCAAAGTAAATGAGCAATTTCGTAACGTAAAGTAGATACCAACTCACTGTATTTGCATTTCCTTATTCTCAGAAAATATGATATGTTAATTTATTTTCGTTTTGCTTACAACATGGGTCGAAAGTCACAGCATGTTTCATGCGCAGGAGTTTACGACGCCCGTCTCTACCTTAATAAGATCTTTGTCAGGTCACGGATTCCTTTCTTTCCTTGTTATACACAATTTCTACTTGTGCATATCACGTTTCCGCTGGAGCGAGTAAATTCATGCATTTACGGTTTCGGTTTGCACAATTTTCATTCATATAACTTAATGTATTCTGTTTGCAACAAAGAGCTATAGAAATTTGCAACATAACACGATGCATGTGTGACACATGGGTGAAGCAAAGCTTTCAGCATTGCTGCAATATGGTTAAAAGGGAGAGAAACGCAAGTCACTGATTAGTACTATACAGTATACAATAGTTATTACACTACAAAGTCTATGCTTGAAGTACCTAATGCAATCATTAGATACGTGTTTCCTTATGGATAGTTCAAAAACTAAACAAAATGATAAATGAAGATGTTGAAGAACTTACCTCTTAATAAGAGTTCCTAACTAAATTTACTTTAATAGAAGATTACAATAAATATAAACAATTAAATTCTAGATCTATCACCGGAAGCAACCATGGCTTACATGTAGGTACTCAATTTAAGTGCCATGCTGCACATAAATGTATGGAGTGCGGTTAGCGGTTGCAACACCTGCACACTCCTATAAACTTATTTCATTGTTCGTAAAGAAAACACTTTCAACTCTCCTCTAGTGTTCCGGCACTAGTTTGCATTTCCGCATGTTGTTACACGCATGTTACAGTACAGTTCTGATTTATCATTGTGATCCCATTATCGATTACCAGGTCGAGTGTGCTTGTCAATATTAATTACAAGTTGACATTATTATAAATAGCCGTCAAGAATTAAACGTAACATATGCATAGCGTAACCGTTATCGAAGTGGAAGTTTGTTTTTATTAAATCAATATCATTATCAGTCTGCCCTGTTCGTCACAATATGTATGCTTGATGGTTTGGATATTGGTACATTTTATGTCACAAAATATTTTATAGAATTAGTACAGTGACCTTTTGCCCTCTTGGGATACCTACTTTTGTTGACAATTTAGTGAATTATGTAAAGTGACTGTCATCGGAATACTCTGGTCACCTCTTACAATATATATCTAATATAATATTCATCGATGGTACTGCTACACATGCACAATTTCAATGCATGGAATTAATTAATACCCATAACTTATAATGTAATATAAGTGTTTATGTAGGTACTGTAATCCGTTTCAGTAAGTAAAGCTAAGGACTTGTTCAAGCCATTCTAAATTACAATGCGCCTATAGTATTTTTAATATCCATGATATTCAGCTTCATGTTTACAGTAATTTAACTTTCCTACTTTATAATTATTTAATTGAAATAAATTATCGCGGGCCTTGATTATATTTTGCTTTTCATATTTAAAGCAACGCCTGCTGTCTAAGAATCGACTTAATGTTTTAACGGTGAAATAAAACTCCGCTATAATAGTGTCTACAGGCGTTTGATTGAGTAGAGTAAAGGTTTTAATTATGAAATAATTACAATTTGTTGCGTTTATTTATTTATTTATTTAGGATTCACAATACAAATTACAACCAAAAGTTGACCACAAAATAAGTAATAATACATATAGAGCTGGGTTGTTACTCAAAACATATGTATACAGAAAAACAAAACTTGAAATGAATATTAAGACAAATGCGATGAAAGTGCAAGTGAGCACTCCCAAATGACAATATAGATGAAAATATTATTAATTATAAACTATAAATAAATTTAACTCTTTTTCTAAAAATAAATTATACATGAATGATTTCTTCTAATTGCGTAGACGTAATACGCGTAGAGTAAAATTACTTAAATAAAACGCTTCCGTACTTAACGTACCTATTTGTACTGTACTTTTTTTGTAGAATGTTGTATTTATGTGATATTTTTTAGTCACCTAAATTTGGGGGAAAGCTGCTAAGTAATTTTAAGTTAGATTAGTCCTTTGTAATGTTTTGTATAAAAAATTTCTTCATTTGTATCTGTAGGTACCTTTCTGAAAGGTAGATGATTGTAAAAGGTACTTATATTTGTCTTAGGTATGTCCAGTTACCAAACTGTGTTTGGTGGACTAATTAACTACTGCAACAAGTTTATTAATGATTTATTATTTCAGATCTCTTATATCTTCTTAATGCTGGTGGCAGTGACCCTGGTAGCGCAGGCGCAACAACCGAATGATCAAATTCCTATAATCCGATTTGAAACCGATGGACCTAATGTGGATGGCACATACAAATGGCTGTAAGCTATTTTATTAATTTTTTCGTTAAAATTCGAGTACTAGATTTTAACAAGATCTATTTTTGTATGTTTTTAAAGCCCCAACATTAAAGTACTAAAGTAATTTTTGTAAAATTATACACATACTGCTATCTAATTCTAAATTATCAGAGCTTGTACTACGTACTACAGAATTGAGATGACTAATATAACTACATACATAGACCCGGACTAAGAATCGCCAACTTCTCTTATTATGCAGAACAAACATGCATATTTTCGCACATAAATATTTGTCCTATGTGGGAATCGAACGCACAGTTTGTTTTCCGAATGATGTAAAACAGAAGCTTAAAACGAAAAATAAATTCTTGTCTTCCAAGGATAAATATTCAGACAGGAAAACGTATGTCTCATAGGATGATACCCTCGTATTTATTAACTTTAAGTAAACTGACTGACGGTACGTCATCACAAGATATAATCACGTTGACATTTTGAAGAATTTGTGCGTTTAAGCACACAATGATTCTCGGTCAGAACGCATGGAAATGAATTTAAAGTATTTTTTTGTTACATAAGACTTTATATTTGATATTCTTGAAATACTCAAAATATATACATTTGGGAAGCAAAGCATCCAATACGTAGATGGTTCTCTAATATGACAAAAGAAGGTAATATAGGTACTTAAATTAAATATTCTGATGATCATCGTGACCTTGGTTTAGTTTATTCATATTGATTCGACTTCTCTTGCCTTGACTTATCTTGTCGTAATACTATGCAAGGATCACCGTCCAGTTTCAAATCTTTGTCTAACCTCAGATATTATAAATACTTGACGAGTCAGTTGGCTTGGTGGTGAGAAACCCTGACTGCCTCGCATCGTGGCTTCGATTCCCACGCACACAAATGCACGCAAACATTTGTGTGCACGAACATGTCAGTTGTTTGTTCTGGGTCATCTATATAAGAATGTTTTTAGAAGAAATCAATATTTCAGTTATTTGGTTTCCATAGTACAATTTCTGCACAGTTTGAGATGAGATTGTGTGTAAAGAATGTCTCATAATATTAATTATGTAAAAATATACATTTTTCAGATATGAAACTGGGAATGAAATCAACGCTGAAGAATCAGGGTATGTGAAAAACTTTGGTAAAGGCGAAGGCGAGGAGGTACAGGTAGCAGAAGGGAAATTCAGTTACAAAGCCCCCGATGGCACTCCCATTGCACTCTCATACATCGCTGATGAAAATGGATTCCAACCTCAGGTTCGATATTTAAAAATAACAATTCTAGAATATTTTCTTTTAGATACTTTCTTTATATCCTGATTTGAAAAACATAAAATACAAGCTCTTTGGAGTATAAAATAAGAGAGTCTTTAATCAACTCTTAGAAACGTTTCTCCAAATAAATATATATGTATCAATAAAACAGTTTTTATAAAATTTCTTATCTATTTCATATTTGGACTAAATTAAAAAATAATACAAAACTGAAAAAAGAAATATGAATCGAAATATTTTCATTATATGTATTATATTTATTAAAGATTAAGAAATTACAATATAAATGTTGTGAATACCCAAGTATTTTTACAATAATGGTGAAGTTAACGCTTGCCAACGTCCAAAAATTATCACCGCTTAAGGATGCGACAGGTTTACTACATCCTGTTATTTACTGTACAACATTGTTGTAATGACCCATAAAAATAAATAACAGAATTATTTATTAACACCAGCTTAATTTAATTGTTTTATACTACTCCCAGCTGACAACTGGGCCGCTAAAAATGATTGCAAGATAACTGCACCTTGACATAATTCTGGAAAGAATCTCATTAAATTTAATACATAATATGGTCTATTCATAGTCCCAGTTATATATCCCGAAGCCGTTTCAAAAAATCCTTAAACAAGCGATAGCATATATTAGTAGACTTGACACCGTTCATTTGCATTTTTTTTTTATTTAGTGTGTTAATATTTGAATTAGCATGTCCAATGTGTAAAAAAAATTGAATAACTTCTTTACCTATCTAATTTTAGAATAGCCTGATAAATATCACTTTTAATCTGGACAATACTAATGACTCTACATATTTTTACATAAAATTTCCCGAATTGTGGCGTATTTTAGAAAGAAGTTAATTGGTTAGTTAGATAATCATTTACATTTCACGTATCGTTAAAGCAACGATGAATGGCTTTTGTCACAATGTTGTCACATGAATTGATCACCAACAACTTGTATGCATGTAACAACCAAACGTTTATGTAATTCGATGGAATGAAAATGTCAGGCTAACTGATTACTCAAGGTCTTCGAAGATATTTGTTTTGACCGCGATGCAACATTAGATCATAAATCCAGAAGACCATATCGCATTACTTTGTTCTGTTTTTGAATTATTTGTGACGTTAGCAGTAATTTATGTATCCTTTTATGAATCATTTATAAAAAAATTTTTTTGCAACATTTACATTATTTCCACTTAAAAGCGAGATAAAGCGGCCGATGGGGAGTGGTTTCTACACGTAAGTATCTAGGTATCGCCGGTTACTCGGAAAGCATCTTGAGTCAAGCTTGAATCATCTAAATTGCGTAAAACTTGAGGAAGATGTCTGAACTGCACTGGTGCGCGTGTGGTTCTTGGTTGGCTAACGTGTGTGCAAATGTCGCTGCAAAATATCAAACGCCGACCCGTGACCCGGTCTTAGGAAATGGGAAGCCTTATAGTTATGGCCGGTGATATGACCCTGATAAAAATATGCCTTAGATATTTTTTTTATGTTTTAATTTGTTTTTTTTTACATTCTATTCGATTCTACGATAAATTATTTTAAGATCAATTGTATTGTATTTTTATAAATTAACATCTTACCGCGCTTGCTCAACTCTTTGTTTTGAACTGATGCTTGTGGTTCCTTAATATAAAGTGTGACATTGAATCTTTCTATTGTTTCACTTTTTGTTTGTAAATAACTTAAGATTTACTTAAATTTAGTTACACATATTCATCAAAAATTATAATTTTAAATATTAAAGTTTAAGTTATTTTGACCTCGAATGGTTTCGCTCTCAAAAGAATGATATCTCCATGACAACTGCATCTCGATGTTTTATGGCTATTTTAGCCTTAGATATTTAAGCGAACGCACAGTTGTCCATCTAACTGAGCTACTTACCAACCTATTGGACAGCAGTTGGTATATTTCTTAACGCAGCTAACCTCAATTACCAAACCATTTGATAAATATAACCGTAATAACGTAATTTTAAGCTTTATTTAAATAGTGGACCCATAAATCAATTGTTAAACATTTATAAAATAATTATGCCTTATTTTGAGATTTTAAATGATGTTCAAGCAAATGCTTCTCCCACCAGAAATGCTAGTTGGTTACTGTATAATGTCTATTATTAAATTAAAAACGAATATGTCAATATCGAATTGAACAACTCTAAATACATATAATTTATGTGATTATGAAATGTCTTCTAAATTTTTTAGCTTCCTTTGATCGTTGTATTATTTCTACATATTTTTGAAAAGTGACATTTCCTAATTCTTAATGTAGAATGTTGTAAGTAACCGGAGTCATTTTCGACAACCCGTCTTAATTTGATGTCTATAAAATTAATGAGAATGAGGAACTTTACGAATTCTTCATTTTATAGTTACCATTCTGTATTGTTCATAAATTTTAATTGTGTTGTGTAATGATAATTAAAGATTCACGAGATTTGCGTTAGAGGTATTGACCCACAGAGAAAGGTACCCCGAATTAGGTTTATTATTATGAGGTACCATACACAAATTTATTAAGTTTTTTATAATTTTTTCGAGTAACAGAGCTCTTAGTGCAGAGTTCGTCCGGGGAAGTACTACCACCTTACCCATTTCTGTCGTGAAGCAGTAGTGTACTTGTATTACTGTGTTTCGGTTAGAAAGGTAAGGGGGCCGGTGAAATTTCAGGCACATGAGACTTAACAACTTCACGTCTCAGGGCGGACAACACATTGGCGATGCCCCTAGTGTTGCAAATGTCCATAGGCGGCGGTGACCACTTACCACCAGGTGGACCGTCTGCTTATTTGTCGGCCCAAGTGGTTTAAAAAAAATACTGTATTATGAACCATGATTTTACTTTTCAGGGTGATCACCTTCCTACACCACCTCCGATTCCACCTGCAATCCAAAAGGCTCTTGACTACCTGAAGACATTGCCCGCGTCTGCTGAAGGTGCTTCATCAAACATACAGCCTCAATTCCAAGCGTCGCCATTCAAGAATAGGGGAAGATTTTAATTTCTAAACTTCAAGAACAGCTTACATAAAAATTATACGAGCTATTACTATCATATTCATACGATTATACGTTTTTACTAGATACTTTTCAAAGTTGTCGATATATTTTGTAAATATAGAAATAATTATACGAAATGATTAAACAAAGTATACATTTTTATTTGTATCTAGATGTTATTATTACTATATACTATACCTTTATTTTTAATATGTAAGTTTGTTCGATTTTAATTGCTAGGATCTCTGTTTGAAAATACTGTATACAAATGTATCGCATGTTTTGAGATTCTTACGTGTATGATACATTTTTTAAATGTTTTTAATACCTTAAACTAATTTGCTTACTGTTAATAACACTCAAATAAATAATTATAAAACTGGCTATTTCTTTAAATTTACAATTAGTAAAATATCTATTATTTGATGACTACATTTATTACCTGGGACATTCTTCAAAATTAATGAAATATAAATAACAGTAAGTAGGTAATTAATAGCATTTATTTCACAGATTATTTTAAGAGAAATTACCTAATGTTGACTCCAAAATGAGCATAATTAATAGATATATTTTATTTTTAGTCCAATCACACTTGAATTTTTATTCGGTCAGAATTAATTCATTTTATAATATTTTTTTAAACCGTACACTTTATACAGGCTGTTACAAAATTACTAGTAAAGCCGAAAAGAGTTTAAATGAGGCCTTATAACGAGTCCATTCACAATATTTAAGAACCGTAGTAACGCTGTATACCATACCCCAAAAAAAAAAACTGATTTTTATGAATGAAAAATAGAAAAACTATTAAAGTAGACAATATTAGGCAAAATAGGTAGGCCTTTCTGTTAAATAATCTGGTTCCCTGACATGACAGTTTACTGGGGTTGTTGGCTTTGATAATTAATTATATTTTTACGGGGTATTTTGTAACACGTTGTATAAGTGACACCTTCTAAAATAGTGTTCGTAATTATTTTCCTCCTAATCGGTGTCACCGATTTTGATGACATTTCGTACTTACTTACTGCCATAGTTAGATCCTATAGGTGCCACTGTAAATCTCTTTTAGCTCATAGCGCCACCTACTGGACAGAGCAACTTCTGCCGAATTCATTTCGTAGATATTAAAAAAATTGTGCTTTTTTAAATTATTAAATATTAAACGGTAATTAATTAAATCAATTCATAAATATTTTACACAACGTATTTAAATAATATTTTGGTGGTTCGATATTAAATGGGTCTTAAATTGTAGTTATTGGGTAATTCGAGAATCAATCTTATTGACACATCTGCCCATACTGCTGACCTTGGTATAATTTCACAACACCTTGATATTTATATCTCATTTATAGATTACATATTAAAATACAAGTTATCGTGAGAATACTGTTTCATTTAACGGCCGGGCGGACACACCCGGGCTTTCCCCCATGTCTTGGTGTGTCCACAATGTTTTTCTTTACCGAAAGTTCAAACTCATTGAAGAATTCGAACTCGCTACGCCGTACCAATGTAATGTACTGGTCGTTACCTAAGTAAGCTATGAGTTTTTTAATGAAATCTTAACATTATTATTTTAAATTCGAGCTAGTAATTTTTTTATTTGAATTAATGATTTGATAGGAAGTTCCCGGGATGATTTTAAATCCTTTGCGAGGGCTTAAGCATTTATTGGGCGTTATGTAGGCTTTTAGCTGAAATAGGCCTTCAAAGCTTGCACCTAGGTACAAATTGCATTATTGAATGGATTATTGAACTTTTGTTAGTGTTAGCTTGTGGATAGGAATTGTCAACGGACAACTCTGCGACCTGGTGCTAAAAGAGCCAAAGTACGTATTAATGAAACGAGATTGTAATGCCAGTTTATTGTAAAAGTATGATATATTATATACTTAAAAAATGCTTACATAAAATATACTTACATAAAAGATACTTGAAAACATAAATCAAATAAAACTAAAATATTTTTGCCATACTACAATATAACACCTAAATAATAACTATGTATGCTGATTCATTGTTTTAACGCTCTTTACTGAAAATAATGATCATGGATATTGGCCCTATTAGCACCAGGCCACAGAACTAATAATTAAAAATTAAGACATTTATAACACTACGTAAGCGTGAAATTTGCATAAATTAATAACCGTAAGACACAAAGATAACCAAATAGGTATAAATATCATAAAATGTAGGTACTTCCAAATCAGTTTTCGTTGGATTTTGTGTTGACGGTTATATTTATCTTGCCCTTGTAGTGTAGTTTTGCTATAAATCATTTTATTTAATGTCTTGAAATGGTAGGATGAATAATGTATGCTGTTTCACATCTTTCACACCTCATCTTAAGTTGGGATATGTAGGTAATATTCAGATTGTAAGACTTTTAAATGAGTGTTTTATTTTCACAGTTGAATTTATTCACGCTTAGAAGTCACGGTACAGTTACAAAAAAATCAAATAGCCTAAAAACAATTTTTCTCAAGTAATTACCAAATTAAGTGTAGCGTAGTTCCCATCTCAAGTTGCATTTGCAGGTTATAGAACCTACAAAATACATAACTCTGTCAAGATACGTTTGATTTAACATAATCTTGCTGCGTGTAAACTTGGTGCACTGTCTAACTGTAACTTAATAATAAAAAAAGTGAGGGGCCAGTTGGGTTGGTGGTTAGTGACTCTGACTGCCAAGTCGCAGGTTGCGGGTTCGATTGCCACCCAGTACAAACATTTGTATACATGAACATGTCTGTTTGTTCTGTGTCTGGGTGTAAATATCTATTATAAGTATGTATTTAGAAAAATAAAAAAGTAGTATATGTAGTATATGAGTTATCTAGTTTATATCATAATGTCATAGTACAAGCTCTGCATAGTTTGGGATCAGATAGCCGTGTGTAAAGAATGTCCCAGGGTTAAAAAAAAATGTTCGTCATTTTATAAGATTTGCTGAATAATGCTATCCAGTACACAATAATGACTACATTATAAATCTTATTCCAAGGACCGTTTTGCTCAATGTCAGATGCTGTCCTGTCAGTCGATCAGTAAGTGTTACAGCCCGTTTTTGGGCTAAATTGAACACCGAAAACCACAGAAACTAGCATCATGGTGTTGTCACGAGACGAGATGCTATCAAAAATAGAAGAACCTTCATTGTCCAGGATCTGGACCTAAAGAAAACTAGGTTTTATAAAATCAAAGGCTTGTGACAGCTGTCGTGGCCAATGCTTACTTGTCTCGCCTGATAAATTGTTGGACAATGACCTTAACCTCTCTTATATAAGGATAGTCACGGGCTGCAGCAGAGGGGATAAATGTTATCTATCTTAAATTATTTTTTTGAATTTTGAATCAAAAATTCAAAACCATTTATTCAGTTTAGGCCCTCAGAAGACACTCATGAAGGTCAAATTTAAAGCTACTGAAGCTACAACCGGTTCGGAAGTCAGTCTTCAACTGAGAAGAACCGGCAAGAAACTCATAACTGATATTATAAATGCTAAAATATGTTTGTTAAGTTTTCATGGTGACACTTAGCCGATCTTGCTGTAATTTGGCACTCACGTAATTCATGGTACGGAGAGGCTATGAATCAGTGTTAAGGTGAGTGAAATATTAGGTGTGAAATCATTAATTTTATGTCGATAATATTACTGTAATAATTACTACAGTGAAGTACCTACATTTAGAAATCCAGGCAAATTAAGAATGCATTTTAAAGGAGAGCTATTTATTAAGGAATATTTTTTTTAATCCTATTAACCTACAGCTACGGTATCCGTAGTCTTGCATACTATGTTTTATTTTCGTAGAATAAATCTATTGTACCTAATAATAAAATTACAAAAAATATGAGTGATGGCTCGATTCATCAAAGTATTCATTTTAAAGGACACAACCACAATGCGGAACCTTTTCATAGATGAACATCAATTACGGTGTATTATTGTGACTTCATGCCTTCACCTTTCAGTTGCAATAATTATTTAATTTCTTGCTTAGTCAGTCAAACCACTACTATAAATATACTATAAGGTTTGTTGTAACGTTTGTTATGTAAAGTGATGATAAATATGACGAGACATAGTTTTACTCCGACAGTAATATAATTGTATCACCATTATATTTATATTTACACTGTGGGTATGAAATTCAAATAAATAACAGATTTATTATAAAGTCACATAAGTGTACGACTTCCCACAAAAATTAGGATTACCCTGAACAATGCGCTTGAGACATATTCTCAGATATGCATCATAAGCAATTAATTTTGCCAAACAGACAATTGGTATGCAGCCTTTTAAATTTTCATAATTTATTACCTTTGCCTGACATATGATAGACTTAAAATTTACATCCATACCTCTCTAGCCATGACTTTTTGGTTTAGTGGATAATATCCCTTAAATTCTGAGAATTCTTTAATTTATCCTGAAGATAATTAGAAAACCGATATTATATCGTCAAATTGGTAGGTACCTACTTCATAAAGAAGAAATTTGAGGAAACTTTCAGAAAAAATAGTTACCATATGTACCAATACCTTTTGAAGATAATGTAAATAGTCTATATGGTGGCATTCGTGTCTATACTAATATTATAAAGAGGAACGATTTGTATGTAAGTATGTTTGTAACTCTTTCACGCAAAAAGTAATAAACGGATATGGATGAAACTTGGCACATAGATAGAGCATATCCTGGAATAACATATAGGCTAATTTTTATCCCGGAAAAATGTGACATCCCTCGGGAACGCGGGTAAAACCAAGGGGGACAGCTTTTTAAAAAATATATTAATATAATTCTATATTTAATCCAACATTTATTTAACAAAAAACTGAAATAGCGTTCAGTGGTTAGGCGACAATGGGAGTACACACAAGTAGACTTAAATTATATAAATAACATAGCAAAAAACAATTTACACATAATCTCACAGTTGTTTAAACGGGTTTCAACATTAGCAACTAAATCAAAATTCCTAAGTAATAAAATTTTGAATAGTACTTTCGCGATCTAGTGTTTCGCCATAAGATAAAATAAATAAATATACAAACAGACTAAGCCTCTTAATTTGAATCCCGTATCGTACTCGTACTGTATCGTATTCGAGAAACAATACTTTCTTTATACTAACGTTTTATTGCTTACTATCTTAGTTATTTCCATAACTTGATGTCCTATCCTCTTTAGGGTAGCGGTGCCGACATCAATACTAATATATTTATATTCTGCTGAAGAGAGCTGTTCGTGCAATCTATAACAGTCCTAAGAACTCTCGAATATACTATAATAAGTTTATTAACATAAATATTTTAACTGTAACGTCTCAGTACATTTGAAAATTGAATGTATGTTCGTAGAAATTTACATAAGATTCCTAAAAATAGCGATACGCGCTATACCTGTAACTCGACTTAGAAAAGTTAAAAAAACAATTCCAGAAATTTAAAAAGTTAGTAAAGAAAGCTTTATAATAAATAAGATTATTTAGAGGATAATAACCCTTAGCAATGAAATGACCGTATCTATTAATTTAATTCCCTTTTTTATAGTTTAATTCTTCAATATTTAGATTACCAATTATGTAATGTAGTAAAAAAAAGACGAAATATAAGAGTTTGTGAAAGCCACTGTAATAAATATTTTTCACTTTTCAGATAAGAGTTTTTATATTTTGCTTATAAGTTACCTCATTACTGCAGAACATTCAGAGTGAAATTCCCCCTATGCAAATGATTTACTATATTTGACTCATTCTGCATGCTACTCACAATTCGTATTGCTATTTCCCCATACTGTATATTACTGGACATTCATCAAGTTCCATGCTTTTATGTGAAATGAAAGGTCAATGGTTTAATACGAAGGGTCATCACAGTGATAATAATGAGAGCTTTATAGCTTTACCGTCGTGCAGTAGGTTAATGACCATTGTTACTATTTAGTTAAGTTATCTGATCAATTTTATTATTTTATTTTTAAAGATATATTTTTATATTGTACTAGCTGTCCCCCGCGGTTTTACTCGCGTTCGAGAGGGATTTTTCATTTTCTCGGGATAAAAAGTATCCTATATGTTATTCCAGGGTATATTCTATTTACGTGCCAAGTGTCATCAAAATATAATCGGTAGTTTTTGCTTGAAAGAGTAACAAACATCCATAGATCCTTTCAAACTTTCGCATTTATAGTATTAATAGCATATATTTTTATACATATAAACGCAAATTATTTATTTAAAATTATAAGTATAATTGTTATATTCTTCTAAGTAATTATTCTGTCATGGAGTTATTATTCTCGACTTTTGTGGGACAGCGTATCAAAGGCTATGTCCTTTCCCGTTTTAGAATCGCTAATAATCCACAAAAATTCAATGATGTCACTATGCATTTAAGTATTTCTACTGATATCATATTAAAAAGTGTAAATGATGACAAACTCACTATTTGTTATATAAAATAATCCCCCATTTTATTTATTTACAGCCTCCCTGAATACTGTTACATAGACAGTATTCGTGTAGACACCATTGAACTTCGGGAGCTACTTACACAAATACAAACAAAACACAACAATTCAAAACTTCCCATATATGATGCCTATATATATATTATATTATGTTCCACGCACGTTAATATACGTTACGCTATTTATCATAACTCTACCATAATTTAAAAACAATATAATGTATAAAAACAGGCCAAGTAAGTCCTAACTCAAAGGCTGGGGTTTTGTTATACGCCATTAATTCACTGATTTGATCAATATGCAATTTTTCCTTAAAAATAATCCTTATTGATAATTTACAACAACCTCTAGCTGTCAAATTATTTGTGAAAATTACAAACCCCACGCTTTTTTTACAATTTTTTTTTCTTATTTACAATATTTTTATTAAAATTGTTTTTCTATTTTTTTTATTGGATTTTCTATAAAAGCGTGTTTTTTATTGTTTTTTTAACTATTATATTACTTATTTTTAAGTTAAATCACTAATCCTGATAATCCTTGTAAGGATAATGGCTCTAACTGCTTAAAACATTGAATTGTCATCGGTCCTCGATAAATTTACAAGGTTTGAATGAAATCTGACTGTTTAAAAGGGGTCAAAAGCGCGCCCAAAGGAGTCGATTACATACAGATGAAACTAATAAAACCGTGTTAAAAAAAGCGGATGTTGCTGAGTGGCAACTGCCACATCTAACTAGGTTGACAGACAAACATACTGATACATCACACAAACAGATCGATAAATCAGAAACTCAGAATAGGATCCTAATGCCATCCTTTGTTTAATATTTTATAACCCTTTTTTTTTCAATGTTGAACATCTATATCCATTTATGAACAATTTAGCATTTATTTGCATAATTATTTAGACACGGAACGAAATCTCCTATAGACAATGATATTATACCAACATTTGACTAGCCTTTAAAAATAACAAGCGAAAATAGCAAACTGTATTGTAATTGGAAGGCATTGTACGAAACTGGTTCTAACTGAAGATTCTAAACTGCAAATGGATTTTAACCTACGAATCAGTGAATTAAGCGTTGCCTGCGGCCATGTACCTATAGCTTATAGATGATTGGCAATTTAATGCTTTATGGTCGATGTGTCCTATACTACATAGGTTCGATAAATTTACGTAATTTTCTCACTTTTCGTATTTTATTGTTATGGCGTATGTCTTTTTTGTTTATCTTATGTGGCTTGTGCAAAGCAGTTAGTGTTATTTTATGAAATGAAATACAATATAAAAAAGGAAGAATTTGCTTGATCCCGTTAATCTCTGGAAAAAATATTTTTCATTTGATAGCCCAATTCTTGAAGAAGGAAGGAAGGACTGGTCATCACGCTACGGGCCTTTAGGTGTATAGCAAAATAAAATAGTCAGCGAAAAAGTAATAGTTCGGGCGATGCGACGCGATGGGTCGAGGCTCGAGGGCGGCCGCCTGACGAGTACCGATCATTCCCGATTGACTGAGAAGGAATCACTTTGTACCAAGTTCTGAAGTCTGCGTTAGCTAAGCTGCTAAAAGCTAGTCATTTGTAAAACTTATATTAGGTATTACTATTTCTCGCCTGGCTTAAAGTTCCCAGAAATTTCATTGTGACATTTTACGAAATTAAATCGACACAATATACGAATTTGTATCAAGTCCTGAAGTCTGCGTGAGCTAAGCTGCGAGCAAAAGCCAGTCATTCGTAAAGCTATTTTATAAGGTTATCAATATTTTTCATCTGGCTTAAAGTTCCCAGAAATTTCATTGTGACATTTTAAGAAATAAAATGGTCACAGTATACGAATTAGGTTTGAGTCAACTATGTGTTATAAGATTTTAATACAGGTTAATTTTACATACATAGGTTGAGTTTAATAAGCTGGATGAAATACAATATATATAAATAACAAATAATACGACTTTTTCTATGGTATCTATAACACCTTCACGTCTCAGGGCTGACAACTAATTGGCGATGCCCCTAGTGTTGCAAATGTCGTCCATTCCATAGGCCGCGGTGACCACTTACCACCAGGTGGACCGTCTGCTTGTTTGTCGGCCCAAGTGGTATATAAAAAAAATATACATAACATTTTAGACGAGTACCCAGGCTATTGAACTTTTTCTCCGCGTAGGTAGTAGTTTCTACTACATTATATTTACCAATTGAAGGAAACTACATGAATAAAAAATACAGACAAACAAACGAACGAAGCGAGTAAAATAAATGCTCGTAAAAAGCAGAAATACTTCTGTGTAGTGAGGAGAAGACACTTTATTGTTTCCTTAGATTCATATCTTTAAAGAACATAAATTGTCACAGTACCCAACACATCACGTTGACAATATTGCGGAAGTCTACTATTTGGTCTGAGAAATTTAATACTCTACGTACGTTTTTTTCTTTTTATAACCGGTAAAATCGATGAACATTTTTGAGGTACTGAGGTACCTAACAGTTTATTAAATAATGGACAGGTTTATCAGTATTTGACAGTTTTACCAAGTAAAACGGCATACTTTATATTAGTTTAAATTTCTTCACATGCCTAATCAAGAAAAGTTTTGAGACTATGAAGATAAACAGGGAGTGGCCACATAAATAAGGTATTTTATGTTTCTCACCTTCAAGTCACCTAATAATCAACTTTTAGCTTAGTCCAAAAGTAAAGTATTGATGGATTTGAATAAATCCAAGGTGTTTAAAAATTAGATAATCATTTTGTCATAAGAATACAGAAAGTTACCAATATACGGACATGCATCAATTTGTAATTTATCGATAACACAGCTTAGACACGCTTTATATCAGTGACATAATATGCCAAAGACATTTAAGGATGATGATTTGTTTATGATCTATTGCAGTAACATACTAAATTCGCTGGAGTAATTGTTTGCTTTAGAGTTCAAATAATGAATTGCATATTTTATAATGTAAGTTATAATTTTAATTGCACTGCTGTTTAAGTTTACTTAATTCGTTGCACCTCAGTAATGTCTTCGTAAATTATTAGCCGTGATGTATTATCACTTGCTAATCATGTAAAATTATCTTGTTTAAATAAAATGTGTGTTAAGCAAAATAAAAAGATTTCACCTAAATGAAGTAGGTACATGATAATTGCTACTGACTATCGCATTTCGATAAACTTAACTTTTTATTAAATTAATTAATTTAAAGCTTTATGTGGTTTTTACATGCACTATGTTATGCCAACAGTCCTTGTGACCTCGTCATATATCGATGAGTTAAATGTCGTTTACAAGCCCATAACAATAAATATATACAAAACGTGTCAATGTAGATAAAATTCTTGTATTCTGGAGGGTGAATAAATATATTTAATAATATAATATAATATATTTTAACTGTGATAAACTGGTTGCCTGACGGGCGGGCGGGCGGCGACGGGCGGCGCTGGCCGCTTTGATGTGCCCGCTGCGTTGAGCCTGCGCGCCGTACTCCAATTTCACGACGTGCGCTGACGCCGCATCGTATAAAAGCCGCTGCGTTCGATCTGAAAAATCATTCCCGCTACACACATCCTCCGTAGATCATCAAACACCTGCAACTCCATTTTAATTTAAATACAAACATGAGATCGGTGAGTGAATATAAAGAGCATCAAATTTTTAATTAAATCAGAACGATTTCATTGAAGTGCAAGTAGTTTTCACATCGCGCATGTACTGTAATTACACTTTAGTTTGTAACATTATGGCGCCTAGTTTTATACTATTCCATTTTGTATATATTTAAAATGTACTAAATCTAGGCCTTACTATTTCAATATGATAAGGACGAGTTTGTTTGGTATAGAATACTATTGTATCTAGTTTACAATAGGCTTGTTATTTACCGTCATATTTCCATCACTGATGGCTTATTTCCGTCATTGACGACTTGTTCCCGTTGTCACTCAAATCATGAACAATGTCTGATTGCATGACATGGCTCCTTCTATGATCATTCTGATAGACATTCTGACAGACAAATGTATCTTGATTTACGTTTCTCATACCCATTGAAATACACTTTTGACAAGTAACAAAGCAGCATTTGTTCTGATAGACAAGTATATTTACTTCAATTATCTCTAGTATTTCCCACGATAAAATCCATTTAAAGAAAAAAAAGATAAATTTAAATTTGTAAATTATGATGTTGGTCGATTTTAGATCAAATGTCAAACTAGGATACTGTATTTATACCAACATGTTGATTGGCGTCGTGGATAGATACCCTCTGCCATCCCATAGGTCATGTATTCGATTTCTATACATGATATATTTTGCCCGAAACATTGTATTAAAAACCATGTTCTATCCAGTTTATGAAGTAGGTCAATTAATATTTGCATTTCATAGTATAAGCCCCGTTTGTTTGGGATTAGAGAGTGTGTATCAATAGATATCCCTAAATATTTATTGACCAATTTAATTAATATTATGGATACCAAAGATGTCGATAATGTATAAATCTTTCGGACCATTACGAAAGGCATCCATATATACTCGTAGATCACTGTTTCGTACAACAACACAACATGTGTGGGCATAAAAATGTTAATGTATTATGAAATTATACAATCTTCGGATGAAACATATTGCAAGAGTGGTCAGTTTCACAAACAAATTTATTACAAAAGTCTAAAACTAACTCTATATTTGACATAGGTAGTCCAGACAATGACAAACTGGTTTTTGTGAATACTTGGAAACAATTCCGCAAGTGAATTTATGTTATGATGATTAAGATAAGATTTGTTGTTCTCAGTTCGTGGTATTGTCCGCCCTCGTGGCTATGGTCTACTCCGCCCCACAATTCAACCAGTACGCACAGCAGCCACAGTACCAAGCTGACGTCATCCCCATCATCAAGCAGTCACAAGACGTCAGTTACGATGGCAGTTATCAATTCAGGTAAATACTCTCTTTATAGAAAAAACATTAAAAAAAAAATACAGACGAATTAATAACCTCCTCCTTTTTTGAAGTCGGTTAATAAAACAGGATGCAAGATAATTGTAATTCAAGGATACTCACAATGCTAGATAGCGTGTGCTTTTTATTTGGTTAAAGTAGCCTATGATCCACTCAGCTTCGTCATTTAGAAGTATGTTAAAAGATGAATGCCGGGTTACTATATACGATCCTGATCTAAAATCGCAAGATTGAAGTAGAATTTTGACATTACGTGTATTAAAATTACTGTCAAAAGGTTCATCAATCCGATCTTTTTTGATTTTTTCGATCGGGATCGTATATAGTAACCCGGCATAAGTCTATTCCTTGCTGCATTACAATGTTTAGCCAAGACAGACAAACGCACTCACTTTTGAATTTATATTATTAGGGTGAAAAGATGAAAGGACAATTTACCCTATACCTAACGAAACATCACAATTAAAATACAAAAAGTCCAGTAAATTACAAACTTTGTGTATATTTGCCGTTAAACTTTATTGAGAACATTAATAGAATGTAAAATATTTAGTGCATATATTTTGATTGTATGTATTTCTATTTTATTTTACAGCCCTGTTATACTTTATTACTTAGTTTACCTTCACCTATAGTTCCGTTAAATCAAAACAGACCGCCCATATGGCCAACCATTTAATTCCCATCGGTAAAATTTATATTGTGACATAAAGATGCAAGAGTGACATCACAAACAAATGTGCATTCCTTCAGTGTCAAACATATTAAATGCAAAAGTAAGAGTCATATAAGTTGCTCGCCACCAAGCCCTTATTGCGCAAGAAATTGACTCAGATGGAACTAAAAGCATACTCAGTGATTCAATTTAATCTCCATAATAATAACCCACGTGCAAAAGGATGTCATTTTATCAATTGATTAATTTTACATTATCAAATCGATTTTTCATATTGGGGCTAGATAAAACTTAATAAAAGATTTTTTTGAAATGTAACTGAATTTCTAAATAAAATTATTTAAATAATGATACAAAACTATCATATTCTCAATCGATAGCAGTTAATTTCCTAACTGACAACAAAGCACTGCGGCGGTAGCAGGTAACATAGAAACAAAATATTCCCAAGAGCAATAGATTGACAATGCAGCATGATCGCATGACCTGAAAACGGTTTGGTGAAACCTCTCATTAGATTTGATCTTTGCAGGCGTGTGGCGGCATGCCCTCGGCTATATTAGATTCTACCTAGTTGTAAACAGCACACGTTACTTATAGAACCTTTTGCTCATAAGTGCAATCTTTACTTGCATAATACACACATAACTCAACAATGTAATTACCTAATCAAGTAAAGCTAGCTTAACTTATTACTGGCCATATAGATTAAGCATGTTAAATCGAAAGCTCAGTTGCATGTTACTTGATGACCTTTATAAAATGTCCAATGACATCAATCACACCACTAAATTAGTCTTCAAACAAAGTTTTGACGCTTCATTAAAATTTTGTAAGCCTTAATGGGAATCTCGATCACATCTTGTCGTTATGGAGATCAGATATTATATTTTGGTTTTTTGTTCTTTAGCTACGAGACAGGTAATGGCATTGCGGCTCAAGAACAGGGCTACCTGAAAAACCCTGGAGTTAAAGATGCTGAAGCGCAGGTCGCTCAGGGATCCTTCAGCTACACCTCTCCCGAGGGTATCCCCATCAGCCTCTCTTACATCGCTGATGAGAACGGTAAGATAACTATAGTTAATCCTTTTAATATTTTCACCAACCAAACATAGATATATTTTTTCAAAATTAAAAAATCCACACATAAATAGTAATAAAACCGTTGTCCAAAACCTACTAAAGCACCTAATGTAACATAATTATTAATTTATTTTTATCTTTTCAAAGGTTTCCGTGCCGAAGGCGCTCATCTTCCCACTCCTCCCCCAACCCCAGAAGCCATCCTCCGCGCTCTTCAGTACATCCAAGCTAACCCTCAGCAGAACCAGCAACAGAACTACCAGACCCAGCCCTTCCAGACACAACCTTTCCGCGGTTAAGTTGACCAACGACGTGACCCAATAAAGGAACTCACACCCATGCATGTACCTATAACTTAGCATCGGATGATGTGTTTAGTTTAAGTATTGATAGCGATTGTTACCTGTGATTTATTATTATATTACATAAGAAAATTATGAGATAATAAGTATACTAAATACTTTTGTTTTTCTTCTATTATCCTATTTCTACCTATCGTGTATATCTAGGTCGGAAGACCCGTTTTCGTAGGCTCCAGCCCATTTCATATATTTGTTTAAATGGGGTGATATGACCTCTTGCCAAAACAATAGATTTTAATACAGTTTTGGTACTCGATAAAAGTAAAGTAAAAAAAAAAGTTTGCGAGATAAAATTGTTCAAGAGCATGTAGGAGTAGAACCATCCATATCCTCAGGCTCCAAATGAATACATTGATATATTAGTAATTTAACATACCAAAGCTACTTCTGGGCCTAAATATAATGAATGTTATTATACTTTAAAATGAGTTGGTAAGCGACTAATGCTACCTATCTATAGGTCAACTATAGCTTGTGAACTAGATGACTTGGCGTAAGAGTATAAGGAGCATAAGAAGAAGTGCTATTCACAAACAAAAACTTGCCAAGTGATCACTTAGGTGTACGTAGATAGCGGACCTCTCGCCTCATTGTGGGATCGGGAGAGAGACAGGGAATAGTCACTGCGTGAATTCATCGTCGAGTTTGATTGCAGAATATCATAGCTGGTCAAAATATACATATAACGTGGCCTACAACCTTCCAATATTACAAATTAACTTCTTATGTTGCTGGCCGTAATATTTCAAAGTATTTCCAATGAAATATAATCTATTTAGCTGATTAGTTTTTTTTTATTTAGAGCGGTCACAGGGAGAATGGGGACAATTTTTGGGCACTTCACATTTCTAAGTGAACCTAAAAAATATTTATACAACGACATTCCAAGTAATGTAGCTAACAAAAAGTACTCACTTCTGGCAAATAAACTGATAAACATACAGATAGACAGACATTAGGAGCCTATCTGGGTAGGTGTGGGAAAATCCTAATCAATAATTGCAGAAGTTGTTCTCCTCTATAATCTATTAAGTATTGTTGAACTTCTCATTGATTTACTTGACTGGGAATATTTTGTATCCAAGAATATATAAAGCCGCAAATTACCTTTCCAAATATGGAAGATGGCAATAGGTCAAATGTGGGCGGAACTCATAAATTACGGATACATTACATTCGCACTTATTAACTAAATTGCAATACATTCAAGATTTATTTGCTGTAGTAATATGAGGTGGATCTTTTGAAATACTTTTCCATTGTTATGATTATTTTACTAAGGCATTAAAATGTAGTAGACCTTAAATATGACCTACATAATAAACACTGACGACGTGTCTAATAAAATCACATAAGCAGTGGCGTTGCTACCGGAGGGCTAGACGGGGCAGTGCCCCAGGGCCCCCAAGCTCATGAGGCCCCTCGAACTCTAACTTACAAACAGTGGCGTAGCTACCGGAGGGCTAGACGGGACAGTGCCCCAGGGTCCCCAAGCTCAGGAGGCCCCCCGAACTCTGACTTACAAACAGTGGCGTAGCTACTGGAGGGCTAGAGGGGGCAATGCCCCGGGGCCCCCAAGCTACGCCTTGGGGACAGACGATTTTAAATAGTTCAGTTGGGACCTTACTGAATTTTTTGCCCCCGGGCCTTTGGTTACCTAGCGACGCCACTGCACATAAGTACGCCAATTTTTTTTGTTTCTTCGCGAGATTTGAATTACATACCAATACCAAAACATCCTTATTTTATCATCATGTCTAATACCTACTATAAATGCGAATGTTTGAGTATATAATGGTTCCACTGATCTTCGTAACGGATAAAAAAATTAATATAAAGTATTCTTTGTAGTTATTATAGAACAAAGGGTAATAGGGTTCCGTGCCATGTTTGAAGTAGCTAAATTTATTATAGAAACACAAAATTATTATTTAGTCTTCGAAAAAGCAAAGTTCACTTTTAAAATGTTTTTTCAAACCAATGTTACACGAAAGCTCTAATTGCTGTAATTGCAAAATTTCTGTTTTATTTTTTTTGTTCAAAGCTTTTCAGAAACTTATATTTTATTAGCGATGGCTTATTTAAGATACTCCACTCGCCTATCTCTGCCTACTGACATTTTTAGGGTTCCTCCGCTGTCTGTCTGTCCGTCTTTCTGTCTGTTTGTCCGTGATAGTTAGATAGCTTAAATTTTTTACAATGATGTGTTTCTGTTGCCGCTATAACAACAAATAGAATAAAATTAATATTTAGGGTGGCTCCCATACAACAGACATGATGTTTGTCTGTAGCGGTTTATACAATACACTAACTTCCAAATTTCATCTCTATAGCACCAAAAATCTTCGAGTAAAATGGCTGCGAGATATACAAGACGAAAGATGAACAGGACAAATCTATAAGGTTTTTCCTATTTTTAATATTTTATGACAAAAGTGTTGTTGAGTCGAGCAGGAATACTGTTAAATAGTTATGATATTTTTAAATCGCTCTAAGGATGACATAATGTAGTATTTAACTATCCAAATTATGATATTTAAATATATATATACACAAATAGCTCTAAAACATGATTTTCCATTTTGTACGAATTTGTACACCTCTGTATGCTAGAAGATTAATAATAAATAAGAATCTAAATCCTAAAAGTCTTATAAAACGTACTCAATCCGCATAATGGCAAAATGGTTAGGGAGATCCTACAGTATCGTTCAGTAAGTAAATTTTTTTTTCATATAAAATAATGTTAATTTTTTTTAATGACTTCTTATTAGGGTCAAATATATTTTTATTTTAAAAAGTAGATACTAATACCATACTATACTATATAGGTACAAGCTGAGAACGTAGTTCATTTTTTTTAATAATTGTAAGTCATTTTATTACGACTATTTAAAGGAAAGGGGTTAGAATGTGAAACTTTGACTTTCTGTGGAAAAAATGCACTGTGCACAGTTGTTGGGATAGCGATATTATTCAAATATAATATATATCACATAATGATTAAGTTACTTACATTTTATTTAAATGTCATTATAACTGCCATCTACCCAGAGTTATTGAAAGTTTCTGAATGCAGTAAGCTCTTCGTTTTCGATTGCCATAACATATTGAGATGAAAATAATCAAAGCATATAGGTAAGATTTCGTAAAGCTTCAAGATCGAGCCACTAGATGGTGCTGAACGAATATTCAATATTTTTATCTAAACAAAATGAAAATTTACAACCTACAATGAAAAGAGTTTTTATAATAAAATCCTACAAATATGTATAAATGTGAAAGTTTGTGAAACTTGGATGTTTACCCTTTCACATAAAATCTACCGAACGGATTGGGATGAAACTTGGCATATAGAAAGAGCGAAACCTGGAATAACATACAGGATACATTTTTAGCCTCGGGAACGTGGATGACACCGCGGGGGACAGCTAGTCTATCATAAACAAAACTATGCATAGTAAAACAGAGTACAGTCTAGGTAATAATTTATATATATAGGTATTCACAAGATATAGTATATTTAAAAGAGTAGTAGTACCTAGAAGTTAAATTTTAGGTCTATTATTAAATATTATAAGCGTTCTAACAGGATTTTCAATAGAACTTTTTGCTTTCTAGGTTCAACTTCAAATTTCGTCTCATCTTATAAATAAAAAGTAAAAAACAAAGATGCAATTCTCTAGATCAGTCTAAACCAATAAAACCGTAATAGGCTTTATAAAAACGTATTTTCTTTTCTTTTTATTTTATCAACAGACAGGAAAAGCAATATAGTATTACTTTGTCCAATTATAGCTTAATGAAATAAGCATCTAATTAACCGTCTGTGAATCATCAATTAGTTTTTATTTGACCTAGTATATTTTTATTTATTTACATGTTTGCTTATCGATGTTTGCTTGCCCTACAATAATGTCAAGCCCTTCGAAATTATAGCTTTATTGTTTTCAAAGAATGTAAGGCAATCGGTCACTGTGCAATCGTGAAATCAAACAGTCCAATCATTAGCCGTGTCTTCACAGACACCTCGTTGGGCCAGTTACCTCTGCTCCGCTGTGTCATCCGTCACCTTACATAACTATTGAAATCCTAACTTAACCAAGCTCGACAATACATAGACAAAAATTTCATCACGATTATATGACACGCCATAAATCACGCGCTGGACAGCAATTGGCTCTTCGATACAAACAATTCCTCTTTGAACTTTAAATTTCGTATACTTATGTAATTGAGAATGTCATGGAATAAATTATTATTTTACACGTTTGTTATCCTGTTATATAATTTACTATTATACCATATAACGCTGGATGATAACAATTTTTGTGGAAAATAATAATTAACCAACCCGGTATTTTTAACAAATGTAAGCTCAGAATAATGAATGAAGCTCTCACACACAGGAGATTACCCTTTTTATAGTCCTTGCATAATAACTATACCTGTACTATTGTATGCTGCCCCCTTATTCAGCTAATACAAACTTCGTCGGCCAGCTGCTTCACGGAGCCCTCGGAGAGCTTGTCTCTCACGTGATTAGTAGTATTAGCGTAGTATGTAACAGAGACAGAGCACGAATGCCGCGAAGAAATATCCTCGATTTAGTGTCATTTTCCTTACAGAATCGAGCCCCTGTATGCACAAAAGTATTATCCTATATTATTAACCTATTAAAACCTAGTTTTACCTACAATGCGTGTATCGTTTTTCGCGTCGGTACTCCTATCGCATTAGCCGCGGCACGTGCAACGTTAGTCTTCCCAGTTTAGATTTTCTCCTTTTTAGTACTAGATTAACACTTGGGGCATTCGCGCACAAGGCTGCAAACTCTGTGGCGGCCAAATTCCAAGTAAAAGAAAAAGTCTTAGCGATATCCAAATTGCTTGGAAGAGTGAAATCGTGTTGGTAACTCATCATTTCGTGTAATCCTGATAATTAATAATGCAATGCACTCAATTAATGCATTATTTAGAAAAGCGATATTTTTTAAATTAAAATTTTGGCATATAAGATAATTGAATTATTAAAAAAATGGCTGTGATGGTGCGGCATTTTCTGCGGGTCCCAGGGGCGGCACTGAAGTAAAATCTGGCTCCTTTTGTAAACAATGGCATTTCAAAAAAGAATGACCCTGGGCTTTGTATTAGATCAGAGAAAACATCTTCTTATTTAAAACTAAATAGATAGGTATATACTTAGTGTGTATTCTGTCTATGAAAACAAATAGAACTATAGATGTGTATCAAATACGGAATAATGTGCGAGCAACGGCTACAAATACCTAGTCCGATGATTTCTGAAATTACGTTAAATATTTTGCTTTGAAAACAACCAAATGCGAGGCAGTATGTTTTTGCCTTTAATTTAGCAGATAGCACCTAATGATACCGCTGCGCGTGAGTAGCGGGTGTACGTGCGTTCTGCGTGGCAAGTGTCAAAACTGGCCATGCTACCAATTCTAAGTTCCGTTTGCGTACGGTATGCGTAATGTTCGATTCTTCATACAAATTAGCTTTTTGGCGCACACGATACGATGACGCTACGATCACGTTAGATGTTCGTGCTAAGGGCACTGTTTTGTGGTAAAAAGTCATTGCAAGAAACCAAATAAGCCCAACCTCGGTATATCTAGAAAGAACGTTATTCTTTTTTCTATTTAATCCTGTTATTTACTCCTTTATTTTTATTTAAATTTCTTGCATTTTGCAATGACCAAAAATTTGTATATATTTATCTGCTCATTTAAATCATACATGTGTAAACTTTTAATGGATAACATAATAATTAAATAATAGAGAATATAATCATTAATTCATCATCAGCCTATCTCCGTCCACTGCTGGACATAGGCCTCACCTATGGCACGCCACTGAGCTCGATCTTCAGCTCTTTGTTTCCAACCGCTGCCAATATAATCATACCTTATATTTACTCCTGAATATATTGGTACAAAAATGTTATGTGGTAATTTTGAAACCTTTCCAGTCAGGGTTTATACAGGCGTGAACTGGTTTTGCATCGTTACCTAAAATCTACAATAAAAATAATTAAATTATTATTTTATGGATATTTTCTATCATTGGATAATATCATTGGATATCAATAAGCTATGCTTACTTTTCTTATCACTACATAGTATACAAGTCACAACAAGTACAAAGTCGCTTTCTCTGTCCCTATATCCCTATGTATGCTTAAATCTTTAAAACTACGCAACGGATTTTGATGCGGCTTTTTTAAAAAGATAGAGTGATTAAAGAGGAAGGTTTTTATGTATAATACATGTGACATCCCGCTGGAACGCGGGTAAAACCGCGGGGGACAGCTTGTTTAATATATAACTTAAACCTAGCCGGATCAAAGCAACAAAAACAAACTCTGACAAGCAAATTATAACCTGTATGCTATTAGTTTCGTACTCAACCAGTTATAAAAAATAATAGTATAATAGAAGAAACTAACAGGTATTGACCAGAATACTTAAAATCTCCATGCAATTAAGCCGCGTATCAAAATATACCTTGAAGCATCTTGCTATTTAAAATTATTAAGAACATCGTGTTTCTGTTGATCAGCCGACCTTGCCAGCGAATTTTTGTATAATACACGGTATTGTTGAGGCTAAAGTTCTTGTATAAATATAACTGATATCATATTAGCGGACTTATAACACCCAAGATGTACCGAACGTTTATTATCTGCGGATTCATTGCAATTGCTGCAACTGCTTCCATTCCCGAAGATTCACAAGCTAAGGTTTTAAGCTATGAAAATGAAAATGATGGTAAAGGAAATTATAGGTTCAGGTATGTTGATAACATTTTTTTTTTATCCTGGGTCATTCTTTTCACGCGGCGATCTAAGCTGAGCTTGTATTTTGGAAACCAGATAACTGATATGCTTCATATACTTCCATTCTAAATGCATACTAATGTAGATAATAGGTTGGGGAAAAAGTTCCTTCGCATTTTTTAAGATTTTTTTTTTTAACATAGTTTATTTACATATAACTAAAGTATGTAGGTACCATTTTGTTCGATAACTTTTTGCCATCTTGTTGGTAGGGACATGATCCCATTGCTATAGAAATTTTGGGACTTCTGATCAAAATAGTGCGACAAGTGGTTTTGACAGTCCTCTCGTGATGTTAACCTGACACTGCCTAAAGAATTCTGAAGAGACCGAAACAGGTGGAAATCTGAAGGTGCAAGGTCAGGACTATACGGCGGATGCATTAATACCTCCCAGCCAAACTCTCTTAATTTTTGCTGAGTGGCTAAAGATGTGTGAGGTCTAGCGTTATCATGATGAAAAACCACACCCCTTCTGTTGATTAATTCCGGCCGCTTTCTCAACTTCTTGCGAGTTAACCCGGGTTTCGCCACAGTCTTTGAGGCCTGACCGGCCTTTGACCACGACCTTTTTCGCACGTTCTTGTCATACGTGATCCAATTTTCATCACCAGTTATCAGCTTCTTCAAAAATGGTTAGGTTTCATGACGTCGTTAATAAAGAATCACAAATGAGTACACGGCTCATTAGGTTTCTTTCAGTGAGCTCGTGGGGTACCCAAATATCTAGCTTTTTTGTGTACCCAGTTTTTTCAAATGCGCCAAAACTGTTTTGTGGTCAATTCCCAGTTCTTCAGCTACGTCGTAACTACTGATATGCCGATCTTGCTCCACTTTTTCAAAAATGGCATCCATTTTATCCGTAATGGGGCGACCAGAGCGACGTGCATCTTTGACATCAAAATTTCCGGATTGAAAACGCTTAAACCAAATTTGTGCTACTCTCACAGACACTGCACTAGGTCCATAAACATCGCAAATTTTTTTCGCGGCTTGCGTTGCATTTTTACCTTTTTTGTAGTAAAATTTTAAAAGGAATCGAATTTCTTCATTAGATTCACTCATCTTGGCGGTACGAAAAACAAATGCAAATCACACATTTTCCTAATTTGAATTTGGAATTATGTTCTTTAAAAATGTTACTTTCAATGATACCAAAACCAGCCAGATACAAATAGTATAGCCAAAGAGATTTTATTACAAGTTCATACATACTATAATGCGAAAAGACTTTTTCCCCAACCTAATACATATACATCTAGACACAGAACAAACAGATACGTTCATGCATACAAATGTTTGTCCTGGGTGGGAATTGAACCCGCGACTTGAGGCATGGCAGTCTGGGTCTCTAATCAGCAAGCTAACTGGGCCATCAAAAATATTTATAACAATCTATTATGACCCAAAATCGCGAAAATTAGTAGTCCCACTAAGCCTTCTTAACCTTGTTTTATTTAACATTATGACTATTAAATTATTACAGCTTTGAAACATCAAACGGAATATTTCGTGAAGAATCTGGTCGCTTGGTAAACACTGGGACACCTGACGAGCACATCGATGTAGCAGGAATTTACACATACATCGATTCTAACGGAGATAAAGTTAGCGTAACTTACACTGCTGATGAAAACGGCTACCAAATCACAGAACCACAAAAAGTTGTAAGTCCTATGAATTGATACATTCGGATTTATCGTTGGCTGAATATATAAAAGAGGAAAATAACATAATGTATGCCTTTTTCAGGGATATGGAGGTGTCTCACCTAGCGTCTTGGCGTCATTACTTGGAAAATGATACTATATGCTGAATTAATGTAGGTACCTTCAACGCATTTTTTTAATATTTGAAATGTATGTAAATGATTATGTTATAATTTTAAAATAAACAATGCTGGTACTACACTACTTTTTACTTACTATTTACTTATGTCTTCAAACAATAAAGAACATTAGTGTCAAAATAAATATAAATATTAAGTAATGAGTATGCTTTTGAGACTTGGCTCTATCGATTAGGACCTTTGCATTATAGGTCCATTAAACTTAATCAAGTAACTTTAAATTTGACATTTATAAGGGCCTTCCGCGGGCCTAAACTGAATAAATGGTTTTGAATTTAGAATTTGCCAAGCCTCCGCTGTCCATCTGTCAGAGGGCTTTATCTCATGATCTGAATGAAATAGGTAGACAGTTGAAATTTTCACATAGTACTACTATGACCGCTTCAAAAACAAATAAAAAAAAGGTTAAAATTATAGGTAGATGCGTGTTGTGAAATATTGTACGGTGATACCCTTTGTTTGCGAGCTCGACTCACACGTGGCCGCTTTTTATTTATACATAACAAATTAATTACCTTTCGGCTTCCTTAATATCATTCCCACCAGTTTTGCCTTGTGGTACGATAACCTGACATATTACAGGTCGTGGAACCCATCCATAAAAATAGTTAAGTTGGTTAAAACATCTGTTTATTCTGTCTGGAGTTGTATTTTTTATAGCAAGTAGATCGACAAACAGGTAGGTGGTCCACTTGATGGTAAATGGTATTTGCCGCCTGTGGACAATCGACAAGCACACGTCTACCAGCCAAGAAGGCTGGCTATGATACCTTGATAGACGGCATAACTTACCCTTTGCCAAGTGACAATAGAGAGGATAAGAGAGGAGAACAAACATACGTTGAGATGTCATTTGTTTTAAAACTGTGATGATAAAGTATTAGTTAAGGTAGACAGGGTCGTCGAAAAGCCAGATTCTGTCACGTATAAACGCCATAAATCACGCGCTGGACAGCAATTGGGTCTTCGATACAAACAATTCCTCTTTGAACTTTAAATTTCGTATACTTATGTAATTGAGAATGTCGTGGAATAAATTATTATTTTATACGTTTGTTATCCTGTTATATAATTTACCATCATACCACATAACACTGGGTGATAACTATTTTTGTGGAAAATTACAATCAAGCAGTTTAATTTTTAACAAACTTGGGCATAGAATATTAAATTAATCTCTCACAGGAGATTACCCTTTATTGATTATTTAGTTATCCTTGCAGAGTAATTTGACTTGTAAAATTATACATATTTACCTACAATACGCATGACTTTTTTCGCGACGGTCCTATCGCATTAGTCGCGGCACGTGTAGGTAACGTTAGTCTTCCCAGTTTGGATTTTCTCCTTTTCAGTACTTAGTGGATTAGCACTTGGGGCACGCGGCGCTAGTGCCCAAGGCTGCAAATTTTGCGGGGTGGCCAAATTCGAAGTGAAAGAAAATATCTTAGCGTTATCGAAATTTCTTTGAAGTGTGAAATCGTGTTTGTATCTTATCATTTCTTGATATCCTGGTAATTAATAATTCACTATTAAGGCATTATTTAGAAAAGCGACATTTTTCAAAAGAAAATTTTCGGATTCATAATTAAGATTTTTTAAATTATTAAAATAATGGCTGTGATGGTGCGGCATTTTCTGCAGGTCCCAGGGGCGGCACTGACCCTGCTCCTTTTGTTAACAATGACATTTCAAACAAAGTATGACCCTTGGCTTTGTATTAGATCAGAAAACATCTTCATATTTAAAACTAAATAGATAGGTATACTATACTATAGTTAGTGTGTATTCTGTCTATGAAAACAAATAGAACTATAGATGTGTATCACGAGCAACGGCTATAAATACCTGGTCCGGGTCACCTGAGGTGAATATGATTTCTGAAACTACCTTAAATATTTTGCTTCGAAAACAACCAAATGCGACGCAGTAACTCATTTCTTTGCCGCACCTCAAACAAATGGAATTCCCTCCCTGCACACGTTTTCCCATCTTCCTACGACATGGGATCCTTCAAACGAGGAGTGAAGAAGCACCTCGCGGGCCGCAGGGTGAACGCGGCTAGTGTTGTACACTCCTGTACTGGCACTAACGTTTCTCGCATTTGGACTACAGTTCTACTTTACATCAGGTAGACTGCAGTCATCTGGTTTCATATATATAAAAAAAAGTATGTATTTGCCTTTATTTAGCAGATAGCACCTAATGATGCAACGACGCGTGAGTAGCGGGTTTACGTGCGTTCAGTTTTGTGGTAAAAAGTCATTGCAAGAAACCAAATAAGCCCAACCTCGGAATATCTAGAAAGAACGTTATTCATTTTTCTATTAATTCTTGTTATTTACTCCTTTATTCTTATTAAAATTTCTTGCATTTTGCAATGACCGAAAATTTGTATATTTTTCCTACATGTGTAGACTTTTAATCTTTAACATAATAATTAAATAATTTATAGAAGCCTGATGCATACTTAAAACGACATAAAAGTATATACAATAAAAATAGAAAGGTAAGAAAAGTTGGATCAGCTGCTTATAGTAATAACATAATGCCGAGAATATAATCATACATTATATTTACTCCAGAATACGAGTATATTGTTTAAAAAATGTTATGTGGTAATTTTGAAACCTTTCCAGTCAGGGTTTATACAGGCGTGAAGTGGTTTTGCATCGTTACCTAAAATCTACAATAAAATTAATTATTATTTTATGGAGCATTGGATATCAATAAGCTTTGCTCACTTTTCTTATTTAATATATACCTTAAACCTAGCCGGATCAAAGCAACAAAAACAAACTCTGACAAGCAAATTATAACCCGTATGCTATTAGTTTCGCACTCAACCAGTTATAAAAAATAATAATATAATAGATGAAACTAACAGATATTGAGCAGATTGCTTAAAATCTCCATGCAATTTAGCCGCATATCAAAATATACCTTGATGCATCTTGCTATTTAAAATTATTAAGAACATCGTGTTTCTGTTCATCAGTCGACCTTGCCAGCGAATTTTTGTATAATACACGGTAAAGTTTTTGTAAAAATATAACTGATTTTAATACTAGCGGACTTATAACACCCAAGATGTACCGAACACTTATTATCTGCGGTTTCTTTGCATTTGCTGCAACTGCTTCCATTCCTGAAGATTCACAAGCTAAGGTTTTAAGCTATGAAAATGAAAATGATGGTAAAGGAAATTATAGGTTCAGGTATGTTGATAACATTCCTTTTTTTTATCCTGGATCGTTCTTTTCACACGGCGATCTAAGCTGAGCTTGTACTTTAGTAACTAATATCAGTTATCTGGAGGAAGTATATACTTCCTTTCTAAATGCATACTAATGCAGATTTTACATCTAGATACAGAACAAACAGATACGTTCATGTACGCAAATGTTTGTACTGGGTGGGAATCGAACTCACAACTTGAGACATGGCAGTCCGGGTCTCCACTAAGCTAACTGGCCCATCAAAACTATTTATAATAATCTATTATGACTCAAAATCGCGAAAATTAGTAGTCCCACTAAGCCTTCTTAACCTTGTTTTGTTTAACATAATGACTCTATTAAATTATTACAGCTTCGGAACATCAAACGGAATATTTCGTGAAGAATCTGGTCGCTTGGTAAACACTGGGACACCTGATGAGCACATTGATGTAGCAGGAATTTACACATACATCGATTCTAACGGAGATCAAGTTAGCGTAACTTACACTGCTAATGAAAACGGCTACCAAATCAAAGAACCACAAACGATTGTAAGTACTATGAATAGATGCATTCAGATTTATCGTTGGCTGAATATAATTTAATAAATTAAAAAACTCGCTTTTATTGAAAATCCAACTAAAAAATAGAAAATAAATTTGAATTAAGAATAGTGTAAGGAAGAAAAAAAAAATATTTTAATGTAAAAAAAAGAGCGTGGGGGGCATGGTGTCAATAGTTATAAATATTTTATTAGGAGTAGAAGGATAATATTTTAAAAAGCACCCCACGCTTTTTTACATTAAAATATATTTCTTTCTTCTTTACACTATTCTTAATTCAAATTTATTTTCTATTTTTTAGTTGGATTTTCTATAAAAGCGTGTTTTTTAGTGTTTTTAAACTATTGTTTATTTTAATTTTTTTAGTTAAACCGCTATACCTGATCATCCTAATAAATGATAATTGAATTGTCATCGGTCCTTAACAAGTATGCCAAATTTCGTTCGTCAAAAGTTGATCCGACGTTTTGAAGGGAGTCAAAATCATGTTACATACTAACATACGTCTGAAGCTAATAAAAACGTATTAAAAAAAGAGGAAAATAACATAATTTATGCCTTTTTCAGGGATATGGAGAAGTCTCACCTAACGTCTTGGCGTCATTACTTGGAAAATAATACTTTATACTGAATTAAAGTAGGTTCCTTCAACGTATTTATTTATATTTGAAATGTATGTAAATGATTATGTTATAATTTTAAAATAAACAATGCTGGTACTCTAGTACTTTTTACTTACTATTTACTTATGTCTTCAAACAATAAAGAACATTGGTGTCAAAATAAATATAAATATTAAGTAATGAGTATGCTTTTGAGACTTGGCTCTATCGATTAGGACCTTTACATTATAGGTCCATTAAACATAATCAAGTAACTTTAATTTTAACATTTATAAGGGCCCTCCGCGGGCCCAAACAAAATAAATTTGTTTTGAAATTAGAATTTGCCAAGCCTCCGCTGTCCGTCTGTCACAGGGCTTTATCTCATGACCTGAATTAAATAGGTAGACATTTTGGAAGTTGAAATTATAACATAGTACTACTATGGCCACTTCAGCAACTAATAAAAATAAAATAATGTCTACATTATAGGTAGATCCGTGGTTATTGAAATATTATACGAAACCCTTCGTGTGCGAGCCCAACTCACACGTGGCCGCTTTATATTTATACATGAACAAATGAATTACCTTTTGGCTTCCTTAATATCATGCCCACCAGTTTTGCGTTGTGGTACGATAACCTGACATATTACAGGTCGTGGAACCCATCCATAAAAATGGTTAAGTTGGTTAAAACATCTGTTTATTCTGTCTGGAGTTGTATTATTTTTCATTGTAAGTAGACCGACAAACACGTAGGTGGTCCACCTGATGGGAAATGGTCATTGCCGCCTGTGGACATCGACATATCAACCAGTACGATCGTCAATGCGTTGTCGACCTTAAACTAATAAGGTTGTTTAGTCTGGTCCTTGAAATTCCACTGGGCCCTCTCGATTCTATCCAAAACACAGTATAATACCCTTATATTTAATTAAAAAGCTGCCTAGTTAAAAGTATGACTGATTACTAGTGTCCAAGGCCTTGGTTTAGGATGAATAGTGTATAAATAAATATCCCAAAGAAAAAATAATAATAAACCATATAACTTGAATAACCGGTGTGTTCCGTCTGCTGTTGGGAACCAGTTCTATTCTAGGCTTTGTGTGCTTTGGCCATACCAACACATACGGTAGGATTGTGGTATATATTAAAAATAAAACGGAAGAGAAAAAAGAAAGAAAGGGTTTTTTTTGGTGACTTCCAACTAAGTATCAACAATGTGAATAACTATAATATTATGGAAAGCACTTGTGAGATTATGGGCCACAGGCGGATTATCCGTTTGATAATAGTCACTGAGAGCCGCACAGGTTTGTGTATAGCTATAGACATCTATAAGGTGAAGTGTTTAATTGGTATATATAATAATTACCATAAAACGTGTAGATTAGAAGAAATATAGATAAATAGGTAAAAGATCTAGTTAAGTTCCCTTCTATATTGTGGCAGAGAGCCAAGAAGGCTGGCTATGAGACCTTGATAGACGGCATAACTTACCCTTTGCCAAGTGAAAATAGAGAAGATAAGAAAGGAGAACAAACATACCAGAGAGTGTAATTTGCCCGATTGATGTCATTTGTTTTGAAACTATATGATAAAGTATTAGTTAAGGTAGACAGGGTCGTCGAAAAGCAACATTCTGTCACGTGTTGCTGCTAATGTATGGCAAAAGGCTCATAAGACAAGTTTTTATTTGTTACTATACATCGTATATAGTATTATTCTATAGGCTCTACTAATATAATTGACTTTTTAAATATTTCAGTATGTAATACAGACCTACATTTTTATCGATTTCTTTTTCACAAACAGAACATTTTATTTCTCGAAAAACAGTGCAGACTGTCAAACTTGTTTTGATCATAAGACATTAAACGTAAACTACAATATTATGTATGATGAAATCACACCTTGGACACAACGTTCAAAGTGTTAAGCTCCATTTTCAGTAACATTTGTTTTTTTTTTATTTTGGGTTCCGCATCTAAACAGGGAATAAAGGATCTTATAGGATTTCTTTGTTGTCTAATCATCTACCCGTCCGTCAAGTCTCTTTTTGCAGAAATTCAGGATAATGTATGTCACAGCATTATATTGATGAAAGCAAACTCATTGATTAAACCCTACTTCTCGAAGAGCAAATGTCATGAAATTTGGCAAGAAGCGAGGCCACACAGCACAAGTAAAGAAAAACCCCCAGTGCCCGAGTTGAACTCACATGTGCTCTATATTTTCAGGTCATATATTCACAATTGCAATGGTCCTAGAATTGAACATACCACAAAAATATTTCCATAAGTGTAAACAGAGTCTAAATTAATGGAGACTTAAATGTTCGAGGATCCCTAAAGCGGGTATAAATAACAAAACCAATATTATTCACACACACCAGAAAGCAACAACGCACTCAGGTACATGTTCCAGTTCCAATCTCGTTGCATGCCAGCCTTTATAAATCAATGTGCTTCGTACTTAAATCATTGTAGGCATATTTTTGCTTTGTGTGTAAAGCCAGTTAGTTGTTATGATGCTGGTATGAAACAAAAAATATACAAAAAGATCTGAGCAACGAGACTATTATAAAAAGATTTTACATGTGATATTGAACAAAAAGGAGGTTGCCAAAAAGTAAGTCATACTGCTTTGAAACATTTATCATAATAGGTTCAAGTAAACTTAAACCTCCTCTTTTCTTAGAAATAAGACATTCGGTGGAAGATGAATACTCTTACTTCTTTACTGATACTTTGCATTTTCTACAAGTCTATTAATGCTCAAGATCCAGCCCCAAGTGAAACTGAGTACGAATTTAAAACTGATAACATTGCTCAAGGCGAATACGTTTTCAGGTAAGTTTTTAATTAATAACTCTTCTACCCGTTTTACTAATCTCTACATAGTATAAAACATAGTCGCTTTCTATGTCCCTATATCCCTATGTATGCTTAAATCTTTAAAACTACGCAACGGATTTTGATGCGGTTTTTTTTTAATAGATAGAGTGATTGAAGAGGAAGGTTTATATGTATTAGTATCTACATTGCACCTGAGCGAAGCCGGGGCGGGTCGCTAGTCAATTATAATACGCGTAGGTAATGCTTGATATATGACTCCTAAAGAATATATGTTTTAACCAACTTAAAATATCGTATATTACATGTTCTTAAGACAAGTTAATTCTATGACGGAATACTAGACATCGCACCCTCAGAACGCTAGGGGCTTAACTCAAAAAAACACCTTTGGCACATCTCTGATTGGGTGTCTTTTGCATTGAGCGGGGAGGATGGCTCCCGGTGTTAAAGAGAGGTATCGGTATGCTTATTCTATCATTAAATTGACTATGTTTTACTATTCGGATAGAGCGTACTTTGTTTAAGTTGTTTGAGTTAAGCCCTTATTGTACTGAGGGGGCGACATGTAACCTGTTTAAAATATTAAATAAATTTGTTAATGGGTAATGTGTCTAAGTCAGGCATAATCTAAAAAAAAACAAAATGAATTAAGTATGGGTCTTATTAATATCTATTACTTATATTCTAATTCGCAGTTCCATCCCGGTATGTTCAGTAGTTTTGAGGTGATGATGCGACTAAGGAACCCTATTTTCCTTATATGTATATATAGATTAATACTCTGGGAGAATTTACTGGCCAGTATGCTTACAAAGGAACCCAAGAAAAAATTTATTGGAATGAGCAAACCAAGCACCATATTTTGCTTTATTTAGATAGTAGATGAGGCAAGCAAGTTATAGAACTCAAAACAAATCAGCCAAGTGCATGTAGGGTCACGCGCAGTGTAGGGTTCCGTAGTAGCTCGTTATTAGTACAGAGCCATCTAGCGGCAGCTTTGTGACACTTATGATAATTTATTATGGTTTTGAAGTGCACTATCATCATGAATTTTTCCAGATTTTTCAAGCCAGCTTGCTTTTAAAGGGCTTTTAAAGGCGAAAAATAGTATTAACACCTCCTAAATAATTTTAAAAGACCTATTCAATGTCGCGTATATTTGCTTTGTTATTAGTCAATTATAATGTTAATGAATAAAACGCGAGCAGCTCCTTCTACATTAAGGTACCCATAAATTGTTATGCCTGTAGTTATTACAAATTACCTTTACAGATTTGGAACACCTGGTAATCAGATAATAAGACAAGAAAGTGGGTACTTTGAGGATGCTGATGGCAAAGACTACATAGTCAAGGGACTTTATTCATACATAGATCCAGACGGCAAAACACATATTGTTAGTTATTATGCAGACAAAACCGGCTATCACCCTACTGTTTTTGTAAGTAACAAATATTGGTAAATTTATAAGTGGTAGCTTCTTGTTTTAAATTGTTTTTGGGTAAGCTAATTAATATGCGCTTTTATGTTTAACTATTACCTATAAAAGTCAATAAGACGAGCTAGTTGTCTTGGTGGTTAGAGATCCTGACTGCTACGCCGCAGGTCGTGGGTTCGATTCCCATCAAGAACAAACACGTGTGCATGAACACGTTTGTTTGATCTGCGTCTGGTTGTAAATATCTATATAAGTATGTATTTAAAAAAAAGTAGTATTTCAGTCATCTGGTTTCCATATTAAAGCTCTGCTTAGTTTGGGATCAGACGGCTGTGTGTAAGGAATATCCCAGGACATTTATTTATTCTTATTATTAAAAAAAACGAAAAACTAGATTTTATCGCGTTTCCAATTTTTTTTACGGGTGGACATTGAATCTTTGATAAACTAAAGGTCTACGGTATTTTTTTGAGTAATATAGATGTTTAACTATAAGGAATTTGAATGCCAGTGCTATTAAATTAGGTACGCTATACACATTTGTTTTTATCGTTATATTGAAGCACCTCTTATAATCTCATCTTAACTACTTCCTTGTTTATATTATAAGTAGGTACCGAAATAGACATATATATTGCATTTAAATTTGATTTGCGTCTTAGGAGACGTGATTTCATTATAATGTAAGGAAGTTGAAAATTTAGATAAATTTAACTGCAATTTTAGTTTCCAATTTTCATGTATTATAAATATTAAATTCTAACAAATAATTAAAAAAAAATCTTTTCAGGACGATTCCGGTGTCCAGCAACCAGATGCAGATAAAAATATACAGGTATAATTATACTATTGATATCTTTGAATTGGCAGAATCTTAGCTTGAAACATTTTTCGGACATTATTGCAACCCAAATTTGAAATGGGTGGTGAATGCACTTGTATAACTTGCGCAAATAAATTTATGCTCTCATTCTATGAGGCTTCAGTTAATTATTCTGGACATCATGTATGAATGAAAATAGTATTTGATGCAGAAGGAACAAGAGAAAAGAAAGCTTTACTCAGGTTTTAGAAACATTTAATTAACTTACTTTGACATTACGGGCCGATGACTGAAGTCACAGCTCGTGGGTTCCTTTCCCTTCCAGGACAAAAATGTATGAGCACGAGCATGGCCGTATATCTGTGTCTAACAACTTTGTACGTATTAAGTAAAGTGTTATATGTACGAGTATATTATTATAGCATTGATTTGATTACATCGAACATACAAGCCCAGCTTATATTGGGATCAGATGGGCTTGTTTAAAGAAATGTCCCAGGATAACTAATAATTATAGAATTATTATTTTCATGACATTTCCAATTGAAAGTTGTAAAATGCAATCTAATATTTATACCAATAAAATTCTTTGTCCTGAATGACTGACTGACGTATCAACGCACAGCCTAAACTGCTGATCGTAGAGACCTGAACCTTCAAGGTTGTGTTCTTTGTATGACGAAGCCATCCGAAGAGAAAGGATTTTCCAAAATTCTACCCCAAAGGGGGTGAAAAATGGAGGCAAAAGTTTGTATGGGACAACATGATTCCTTGGTCCAATCTATTTCAAATCATACATATTTTGTTAGGTAACAACCAAATAATTATCTCAACGGAGTACACTTATATTGACATGTTTTTCAGAGTATTCCGGAAACCACATTTGCGATACCTCCAGCAATAGTTGGTTCACTTCTCGGTTAGAAGAAAATTCGTGAGGAGTAGTAAATGTCTACAATGAGGATTTTTAGCTCTAAGATGGTGTTGTGTTCGTGCAATCATTGATTTTTATAATTATTTCTCTACATTTACAAATAATGTAGGTAGAATAATATAATTTAACTAATAATAAATCTATGTGTATCAATGTTATCTTCAAATGGACGGTTGGTAAAGAGGATAAATATCTTGACATCTTCGCATCTAGTTGAGGCTTCAACTCCCACCTATTATAAACATTTGTGGCCATTAACTTGTCTCTTTGTTTTATGTCTGGGTCTACATAAATATATAATTATGATTTATACGTAATAAAAGGTTTTTATTTTATTTTTTAGTATATCTATAATAATATATCATGATTGTGTAATATTGTTCTAGAATAATGTATAAAGACTTGTCGACATCGATAATCGATTTCTCTCTCACAACAGAATGATTGCTAGAAATATAAAGTATTAATTATTTTAACCGACTTTAAGTTTTAGTTGGTCTACCCATGATGCTTTAAATTAACTGTAAAACGAAAAAATAACAAACTTAAAAAAAAGAAAAACCGTCTTCAAAAAAAAAAACATCAGCACTAAAAAGCGAAAAATAAACTTAATACAATATTTATTTCACTATATACCTAGGTACCTACTGATCTGTTTGATGTCGGTGCCAAATAAAAGATATATTAAATACTTAACATTTTACTATGATAGGTACTAAGGAATAAACAGTTATAGTTTGAGGTCGTTAAACTACGGATATTTTTAAAACATTTAAAAAATAAAAGTTACTCACTATTTACGACTTCAGGAGAACATATCTTACAAACTTTTTACCTTTAGAGATGTATTTACAGATAAAGAACAACATTTATATGTTTGTAACAAAGACGTAAGGGATCGTTCAAAATGTGTATATCCTGATATGGATGTACGGATCTCGAAATTTGTATTCTGTGGAACCCGTGCGCGTGACCTTGGACCGATAATTGACGGTTTGCGTTTGTAACACGATGTGTCTTGATATGCACTACTTGCGTGTTTTGTTTATCCCCACTAATATTATAAATGTGAATGTAAGTTTGTTTGTGACGCTTTCACGCAAAAACTACTTAACCGATCATCATGAAACTTTGTACACATATTCTTGGAGGTATTAGAAGTAACACAGGATACTTATTGTGTCGGGAAAATGTTACATCCCTCGGGAACGCGGGTGAAACCGCGGGGGACAGCTAGTAGTTAAATATTTGCAATATGAATTTTACAAATAAGTATGTGATTTTTAAATAAAACTTGTAGAATTGATGTTTATGTTATATTTATGTTATTAGTAATGCTATTATTATTTTGACAAGCCAGTTGGCTTGGTGGTTAGCGACCCTGACTGCCAAACCGAAGGTCGCGGGTTCGATTCCCACCCAGGACAAACATTTGTGTGCATGAACATGTCTGTTTGTTCTGTGCCTGGGTGTAAATATCTATATAATTTTGTATTTAAAAAGTAGTATATGTAGTATATCAGCTACCTGGTAGCCATACTACACTCTGCTTTAACTTGGGATCAGGTAACCATGTGTAAAGAATGTCTTGGGATATTTTAATGATTAAATTATAATTAATTATTAAAATAGTTACCTTTAAGTTATTAGATCCTTAAATGATCCGCTAAAAAGTTACGGATACGGATATAGATCTTTTAATTCCTCAATAGTTTACACTGTCTCCCTGAAAGCTCATCTATCATATCTTAAAGGTACATTGAAGGAATTACTATTTCGACTATCTTCTTTGCACTAGTACCCTGGTAGATACCTCGATGCAAGCAACGTGACTTCATCTGTCAGTGTACTCGCATGCGCGGTGTGCGAATATAGGTGAAAGTATGCACACATCTATAAAATTGCAATATTGACTGCTTGCTATGCACTAGTCTCCTGGTAGCTCCCACAATACCGGCAACGTGACTCCGTCAGGGTGGTTGCATGCGATGAGAGTGAGGGAAAGGGGGTTTAATGCGCGCGCCGTGTTTCGGTTCAACTATGAGAGGTCAACGACATAAATCAACCTCCTCTCGTTTACTAGTACCCTGGTAGCTGGCTTGAAGCAGACATGTTACCAGGGCCGCATATAGCCTTAGCGCCGGCTCTGGACATGCCACCCCATCAAATTTTCGAAAATTATAGTTTCTATACAATGTAATTATAAAACATTATCATAATTATTAATGCCAATAAAATAAAAAATAATAAAAAAAATTATTTTCATAATATACAAATCGCCGCCATCTGAATTTCAGACTTTTGATAGTTTTAAATTTTCATAGCGAAAGTTAAAAATTGTTTGTTAAAATATTTCTTAGTTAACCATTTATATTTCGTAACCCTGGCGCTATTAGAGAGTATTTAAAATAGTGACCTGTGTAGATTGCAGCTAATAATAAAAAAAAAATCAGACACTACAACTTTTTCACAATATAGGTGATAAAACCGATGTTTATCATTTTGAACATAATCTTAATAATTTAAATTGTTATAATTTGTAGGTAGTTCCAATAGGACTTTTTAAAGCAATTTAATACCGCTATGATTTTTTTTTTCACTCTAAATTTCACCGCCTCTGAATATTTGTCGCCCAGAGCACTAGCGACAAACGCCCCTTGTGTTAACCCAACGCTGCATGTAACGAAGTCACGACACGATGAGAGAAATTCAAGCTATACCTTATTCGTCTTGGAGAAGTGGGCCAGCCATTAAATTGATGCAACCTTGCAACGCTAAATTTACGTGGATTGGATTCAGAGACTCTACAAAGCACTAATATTAAATAAATTATTTTATATAAATATCCTGAGACATTTCTTTACCGCAAGATAAATTAAGTTTATTGGTGTTTAAAATATAAGTTATATCCAATACTAGGTTCCGTCTTTCATCCGCGTTTTTGAAGGTCCTTATATATTATTTTTGATTCCTGTATGGAATCCACATTAATGCGCATATAATTTTTAAGGATGCCTTTACATAAAATTACAAATTGTTGTTTTAGTGTCATTTTGTTTTTGGGAAAAGCACTGCTTATCCTAAGCTACAGGGCTCTACCCTTTATTAGGAAGTAGTCTCTCTTGTCATTTATATTGTATTTTTCTCATGTGTGTACCCACGAAAGAAGGCATATTGTTATGTTATGTTTTTTTCTGGCAATAAAATATTATTATAAATTATTATTATATCCCGGACTATAACATGGCCTATGTTAATTCTGGATAAAGTAGCTTTCTAATAGTGAGATGAATCGGTCCATCAGTTTCTGAGTTTATTACAAACAAAAATCCAAATCTATTGTCATTATTATATTAGTGTTGATGTAGGCAAAAAGAAACAAAACTAACGCAAGACTATTTACAATAAAACAAGGACAGGAAAGGTGGATCGGCTGCTCACAAGAAATGGCAAATTGTTCGATGATGCACTGCCATCTGATTACAAACTTAACAGAGCTTTTGCCATCGTATCTAGATAAATAAAAAAAAAAAAAAAAAAAAATGTTTATTTCTGTATCCAAGGTTTACAATTTAAAATAAAGGTTGGGACCTTCTTTTAAGTACAGCAATACTTGTGTCAGAAGATAGCTCATATACTACATACAATAATTAGTTGTTAAACATTTACTTATATATATAAATTTTGCAATCAAACACAGAACAGACAGATATGATCTCGCACACAAAATGTCGGTCCTGTGAGAATTGAGCTCACGATCTTTGGCTAAGGTACTCGGTGTATCAAATCAACACGCCATCTGGACACAGGTAGTCGATTGATTGAGCCTGAAAATGCTCACGTGGCTTCTACTGAGATAACTACTAGGACAGTAGTACATAGCTGTAGGTTGATCACACTACTTCAGTGTAGTATCTAACGTCTCATCCCCAACTCTTGCTCTCAACCACTTTCATGAAGTCACGTTGCCAGCATTGAGCCAACTACCAGGGTATTAGTAAACGGTAGACAGTAGATCAAACTGTTAATTTTTTTTTGCGTGTCGATCGTTTTTGGTAAATTTGTTTAGACCAGAATTCTGCCAGACATACTGTATCGTTTATTATTTATTAACCCCTATAGACTGATGCTACATAATGGGTAAAAACAACCTACTATCACTCTCGTGCGAAGTCACGTTGTCAACATTAAGGGGAAATACCAGGATACTAGTAAACTGTAGTCGGTGAGTAAATTAAATTGCTTTATATTTCTCCTAGATAGTGGGTGCAATCAAACTCCTTTCCCCCACCCTCATCGTATGCCACCACCCAGTCGAAGTCACATTGCCTAAACTGAGCCAACTACCAGGATGCCAGAAATACCAGACAGTCAATGATCTACAATTTCAGCAAAATCATACAGCCTAGGTACTTCTTCAGTGAACCTACATTTCTCTTAGCAATCTCATTATTTTTTATATTAAATTATTTTTTTGCTGTGTGACTTATAATTGTTGGTACACTACATACAACGAAACAGAGTTAAGTTTGAACTAAGATTGAGTTGTAAAGATGATAAGATACCTAAAAAAAGTGACCTAGTGCGTGTCAAACCACACATTGTGTAAGAGTTCGGAACCATATTAGATTTTATTTAACATAAATGAATATTTAAATGATAATAATGCCTGGTTGTAAATGTATGTTGTTGTATGTTATGATTTATTTTTTATTTTATTGCAATGTAAATTTATCTATAACTTTGAATATGTTATGGTCACAGTGATAATACTTTGTGTGTATTCAAAAATTCATAAATTCTTATTTTTATGTGCATCAAACTTAAGTTAGTCATGCTCGCTCTAATGCCTTTGCTTGCGGCGGCGTCGTGTGGCGGGTCACTCACTTCCCTACAATATGGCGAGGAGGGCAATGGCTGCCACATGCGTCATACTTGTGAACAGGTGCTGCTTGTGGGGACTGGTCAGCTTTGGTTTGTTTCTTTTCATTAGATATTTATAATAATAAAATTGCCATAACACACAGGTATAAAATAAGGACTTAGTTACTGACATAAACAAATATATACATAGAAAAATACAAAAGCACTTAAAATTACATTAGTTACTATATTATGTACACTAATAAAACAAAACCGAAAATTTTGCTAAAATAAAAGGTCCTCTAAATGCTCCATGGTACCCATGATACTAGCGGCGTTGCCCCGTTAGATGGTTAAGCTTAGTCTCTGGGCAAAAAAGTCCCTGGCTCTCAAGTCCCCAGAGGCTAAGACCAAACCGCTTGCCTATATCCTCAAAGGCACATTTTGTATCAGATGACCATGGGCCCATGGTTTCTACCGCAAGAGCCGCAAATTCATAGTCGTCCGATAGACATGAGTATTTGCGACGCTTGAGGATCTGTGCATTTTCCGCAGCTGCTCCTGCCCCGTGACGCGTGCTTGAGATGTGGGAGGGTGCCAGTGTATCTACACAAGTAACGTCCCACACCACGGCACGACCTAGTCGCCACGGCACTAATGTCATACCATCCGTTCTCTTGCCATCGTCTCTGGAGAGGCCACAAGGCTCCAGTTTTGCTGGAACAGCGGCGGTGACAAGAGCCCGGCGGATTATATCGGTATGTGTGGCATGGCGGTATATGCGGCCTGCACATTTTGTACAAGATAGACCATGGCGCCCTAGCTCATCGACATGGTATCCACAACCACGGCAGGTGTGGGGCTCGTAAATTTTAGTGCCTAAGCGAAGACATATGGCGATACGGAGCACCGTCGCGTCTAAAAGGGTACCTATGTTGAGTGACGGAAGCGAGTGCAACCAGTGACCTGATTCCTTTTCCGAAACTGCAAGTAGTCTGGCTTTATCCACGTCATTAGAATGCTTAAGAAGATAAGCAAACGTTAATTTTAGCTGAGGCAAATCCCACCCTCTCTGTGACTCTCGGTTTACTGGAAGGTTTTCCCCCGGATATGAAGAAATCCAGTGAGCCTATTATTATTTATTATTATTTTGTATAATAGGTCAGAAGACAGATGGAATTTTTCTATTTTAGGATTTATTGGAAACGCATCGTTGTAAATAGGTGCACCAAGGAGAGAGAGGCTGTGCTTGTCAGATACACAATGTTTGGTATTAAATTATGAAACTCACTCATGAGCTCTAATTTTTTAGCATCGCAAATGTGTTCTGAAAAAAATATTTCGCATTTGTTAAAATTTAGCTTGAGACCAATGCTGTCGAAGCTGCTCGTAATCGTTTTCAGGTTTCGGAGTACTGAAGACGCGTCTCCTGCCAGTGTTCCATCATCAAGGTACCAAAGGTTAAATTTGGAGGTTAAACTTTGAATGATAGGATTGATAGCCAAACTGAAGATTACTGGTGCAAGGGGATCTCCTTGCTGGCAGCCAACACAAGACTCAATTTCGTTGTCTCGAAAAAATAATTACACATTATATTGTCAGTGGTATTGTCAGTGAGACTAAATAAATTTTATGTAATAAATCTAAGTTCGTTTTTTAAAAAGAGTAATTGCTGAGTTTATTGCCGGCTCTTCTCAGTAAAAAACAACCATCCGAACCGGTATTAGAGTCAGACTATTCATAAGTGCTTGTAAAGGCCTATTTGAATAAAAATATTTTCATTTCATATCCTAATCCTATGTAGCAACTTATAGTTTACAATATTTTGATAAAAAATTAAATCTATTCATAAATATTTAAATATATATCTAGAGTTCTTCAGTACTTCATCATCTGTCATATTGTATACGTAAGTAGGTATATCAATAATATGCAAAAATAAAAATTTTGTAATAAATTTTATTATTATTTTATTATAATAATTAACTTTTTATTTTTGCATATTATTGATATACCTACTTACGTATACAATATGACAGATGTTGCTCTACATACTTAATAAGAGATAACTTATTTTATACGGCTCAGTAGACATTTAGGAGGAGTTCAGTGATATACATGAAGTACAGAAGAACTCTAGATATGTATTTAAATATTTATGAATAGATTTAATTTTTTATCAAAATATTGTAAACTATAAGTTGCTACATAGGATTAGGATATGAAATGAAATGAAAATAATTTTCTTCAAATAGGCCTTTACAAGCACTTATGCATAGTCTGACTCTAATACAGTAATATATAGCAGCATATATATAACAGCAATATATTACAGCAGTAATATATAACAGCAATATAGTAAAAAATATTGAGTTGGTACCTACTGTTTTGCGATGTTCATATCGATATAGGTAATGGAATTAAACCTTCTCAAGTTTACATAATATGTGTTATGAGGTCAATGACATGGCATAGTCCTTGACGAGCATTATGTGCTAAGGAATGAAGTCCAGACCTGACATTCTTGAGGAACTGGATATAAGGTGTGGGCAGTTGTCCACAAGTCGCAGTCCACTCATACATCGAGTGTCTTTGGAGAACATTCACGACAATGGTGAGTTGATCAACCTGTTTTAAATTTATAACTACTTTTATATTGAAATGTCGTAACATTATCTATTTATAAAAAAAGTATATAAATATCAAATATTATTATACCTAAAAGATGGCACAAAGCCGTCGTTATATAATGTTAAAGATATTGTTAATTCAGGATATATCAGAGTCTCTTTTAGTCTGGTTAGGCGTAGGTAGAAATGTTATTGTGAACTACTTAACCTTTCCTATTTATGGACAGGTAGTTGTAAAGTTGGATAGTCGGTAGATGTTTTGTAGAAAAAATCTGTTAAACTTATGTAGCTGACTGTGCCTACCATAGGTATCTAGATGATTATCATATATTGACAGGCCAATTGGCTTGGTGGTTAGCGACCCTGACTGCCAAGTCGAAGGTCGCGGGTTCGATTCCCACCCAGGACAAACATTTATGTGCGTGAACATGTCTGTTTGTTCTGTGTCTGGGTGTAAATATCTATATATGTATGTATTTACAAAAATAAAAAGTAGTATATGTAGTATATCAGTTATCTGGTTTCCATAGTACAAGCTCTGCTTAGTTTGGGATCAGATGGCCGTGTGTAAAATAATTTCCCAGGATATTTATTTATTATTATACTATTTGTTATGCAAATAAATCTATCTTTATATCATTTTAAATATATTCGTATACTCTTTACGATAAGCGGATGTGCTCTCTATAAATTGCTATTAATATTGTATCTATATATAACCCATTCGCCGGTCTACCCGCATTTTTCTCGTGGGATAAAATTTGTAATTAAATCGATTTCATACTTATTTACTTTGATATAACCGCATCAAAATAAAATTACTTCAATCAGAATGTAATAGTGAGATTATGTAAATACCAGTAGCTATTAAAAAGTAGGTATGTAATCGAGTTACAACTCTACATTACACATACTCGTATAGGTGGATTTCATACAATAAATTTCCATCGCCACCAAGATAGCAATAATTAAAATTATATATAAGTTTGAGTTTTATTAATTACCAAAAAGGTCATAAAATTATTCAGTAATACCTACTTTGGTTTGTCTGTCCGCAATTTTTTGATAGCAAAAACAAATGCTTTCGGTTTGAATTACAGAACGTGCTAGCATTAGTCTTAGATAGAAAAATATGCAAATTATTTTATTTATAGTTTTTGGTTATTGGAAAATGGAATCTGATATGGGAGATGAAATCTGAGAGTGGAATATATATGGGAGCGGCATATTGCAACGGCATGTAGGAGAAGAGTTTATAAACCATCTATGTTGGGTTAAATCGGGACTTGGGTTCCGTAGGATATATATTTCTTACAAACTGTATCACATGGTACAGTTTGAGTTTGTCAGTTTATAGCATACACGCGAGTTCAACTCACACTTGACCCGCTTTATATATCACTACATAGTATAAAACAAAGTCACTTTCTCTGTCCCTATATCCCTATGTATGCTTAAATCTTTAAAACTTACCAACGGATTTTGATACGGTTTTTTTAATAGATAGAGTGATTAAAGAGGAAGGTTTTTATGTATAATACATGTGACATCCCACGGGAACGCAGGTAATTGAAAAAAAAATTGACCCTGAAATACCCAATTCCACTTTTTTGGTATCTTTATTTCATAAGAAAATCTAATTTTAAGATTTCAAACCAATTATACCTGTTCGAATTACTTTATTGCATATTTATTAAGTGTACAGAACATTCCATGCGCAAATCCAACTCGAACTTGACTGTTATATGTCCCTATATTTAAAGCATAATAATAACAAAACAGTTTATTATGATAAATCTTATAACTATAGTTATAAACTTATTTTGTCTTGTTATTTGGCGGAACATCTTATATTATATTTGCCGCTTAGCCTTGACATTAGATTACGTGTTATGCAGGTAAAAGGAGCTCATCTTTACGTCTTCACCTCTATGGTTTTTATGACCATCGCGCCATTTATTCATGGCCATGAAACACAAATCAAGAAATATACGTTCAACAGAAACGAGCTCGGGACGTACAGTTTTGAGTAAGTTTATTTATTTTCCTAAATGTAACGAACTTTTATTATAGCATTAAATTATAATAATATAATTATAATGTTTATTGACTCATAGCTAAGTTAATAAAGGTAATAAATTATTTTGGATTAAGCTAATGATTGCCTATAAGCGCACCACGATATATTCACTAGATAAACACTGACCTTGATGGGCTCATCCCATAAGCTGTTGAATATTGTAGCGCTGAGAAATTGCTAAAAGTCATATAAAGGAGCTAATTTTACATCCTCATGTTATTGGAACGTCCGACTGAAATTTCTTCATCTTAGGCCTCGTATAATTATACATATTGCCTGCGACTTAGATTTAAATAAATAATATCCTTGGACATTGAAACTTTTTACTTCTTTATTGTTTCCTCTTTCTATTTAGATTCGAGACCTCAGACGGCACCTTCAGGCGAGAGGATGGTGGTATCGTCTCAAGACCCGAAGGTGACGCTTTAGTTGTACGAGGAGAATACGGATATGTTGATCCAAAAGGAGATAGATATTCTATAAGATATGTTGCTGATGTCAACGGTTACCAACCACAGCTAAACGAAGACGACACGAGATATAACGATAGGAGAATAATATAATACTAACTAATGTGTGTGTTACAAAATACCCCGTAAAATATAATTAATTATGAACAACAACCCTAGTAAGCTGTTATGTCAGACAGCCAGATTATTTAACAGAAAGGCCTACGTACCTATTTTACTGAATAATTGTCTAGTTTAATAGTTTTTCTATTTTTCATTCATAAAATTTATTTTTTTTTATTTTTTTGGGGCATGTTATACAGTGTTACTACGGTTCTTAAATATTTTAAATGGATTCGTTATAAGACCCCATTTAACCTCCTTTCGGCTTTACGGGTGTAACACCCTGTTTAAAATAAACTATGTCATTATTATAATAATAAGATAATATTAAATACTTACATGGTCAATAAAACATCCTTTAATTAAAGTCGTAGTTATAAGTTGAAATGAGTTTTAAGTGTAGGTATAACTTATTATAAACCATCAATCAATGGTTACAGAAGCTTAAATAGCTTAATAGCAACCCTTACTCTGCAAGTCCATGATAATTCCAAATTGTTTCAACTTCTATAACAATTATTTATGTATTTATTATAATTTATTTTATAAGTGAATAAATTAAATTATTTCCTTTAACATAAAGCAATGGACGAGGTGCTTATTGAAAAATGGAATCTATACTATTATTTATTCATTTATTAACCATAAAACTTACGTCTATCTTTACATAAATAAAAATTATAAATAATTATGTAATATCTATAATATTATTAAGAGAATGTGCAAATTTTGTGAGTTCGTTTATAGGCGGAGGGTAACCTGCGGAATCACGGCACCTGGCAAATGTAGATTACCCATATAGCACGTATTATTTTAGACCACATACGTCCCCCTCGTAACTTTAAATCTATTTGACCGCCACATTCCAATACTGCGTGTCATCTTATAACAAAATCTCAAATTTTATTTAAAAAAAACCAGTTACCATTTAGATGATAATGACGTCCGATTATAACATTTTTTATCATTCATTGACTCACTCACTCATCACAATTATTGACTATTTTGAGATGACTTAGAAAGTAAAAATATTAGTGGAGGTAGCTAATTGAACATTTATATAGGAAATATTAAAAATCAATACGAAGGATAAAAATTTCAAAAAAAATATATATCTTGAGTCAAGACCCGTGGAGGGCACTTATGAAGGACAAATTTAAAGTTACTAAAGTTAAAGCTACTACATAGTTCGGAAGTCAGCTTTCAACTGATAAGAACTGGACAGAAATTTCACTAAAAGAAAACTTGTCAAGTATATATGGGCAACCACCGGCCCGCTGTAGGATATGATCGGGCCCGCGAAACATTTTGAAAAAACCCAATTAAAATAATATAACATTAGGTACTAATACTCACTAAGTACTGTACTAAGTACTAAATGCATTAAGTACTTTTAAACGCGGCCCGCGAACGTATTTGCACGCCAAAGTTTGGCCCTCAACATGTCAAAGGTTGCCCATACATAGGGGAAATGCTTTGCGCATACCACCGCGCCTGGGGAGACGCGGTGGTTATGTGGGACTCCCTCTCGCAAACTCCCCTTCTACTAATGAGAAGGAGCCCGAGAGGTATACCCACTAAAACCCATCCGGTGTTCTTTCACACACCTGAGGTGCCGAGGGCACGTATTCAGCTTCCGCAACCCACGACCGGTGCTGGCCCGCCACCGCGGGCCCCGTCTGGTCGAGAGGGGGGAATGAGGTGTTAACTCCCCCCCCGACGCCTCTGACGGGCGCGCGTGGAACACCACAAACGCGCTGCCACCTCGGGTCCTGATGTTATAGAGGGCGCCGGATGTCCCCAAGTCCGTCGCCCCAGGACCCATTTAGGGGGGCTGGAAGAGGGCGGTATCCGCCCTCCGCTGTAGGTACTTAAGTTTATCACTTTTTTATTATTTCATCAGGGTTTACGGTTCCTATTTTGGAGTCAGTTTCATTTTTGGTAATGAACAACACATCTAAAAGCACCGAAAAATCCACAATTATATCAAATAATCACCAAATATAGCTATGTATTTTGGTGTATTTGACGTTATTGTTTATATGTTTCTAATAAAATATTTATGTTATCAATAAACAATTTAAATTTTTATGGCTGTTGTATTTCACAAGCATCACGTTTCATACCTACCTGCGGGCCCATATTCACCAAGCTACATGAAGTAATGTACCCTGTAACCTTTCTAAACTAGCACACGTTATGCTTAAAATTGCAAATTGTATTTATGTTACATTCGTAAGTAAAATAAAATGAGCTAATCTGTAAAGTAAAATATAATGATCAATAATCATAAAGCGGTGTTTTAGGTGGTACACAACCTTATCATGTCGAGTGCTGGAGAGATCTATACATAGTGAGTGTCGGCATAACCCTTGACCAGCTGAGATGATTGTATATTAATGCAATCATCTCGTCTTAAACGCGTTTCGAGGGACATTTAATATACACCCAATAAAAAGTATTTTATGTTTAGTTTACTCAAAACTATCTGTATGCTATTTAGTCGTGTATGTCTTATATCTGTATTTTGCTATTAACTTACCAAAACAAAGGGGCATGCCTAATATCTGTATTTTGCTACTAACTTACCAAATCAAAGGGGCATGTCTTATATCTGTATTTTGCTATTAACTTACCAAAACAAAGAGGCACGCCTTATATCTGTATTTTGCTATTAACTTACCAAATCAAAGGGGCATGTCTTATATCTGTATTTTGCTATTAACTTACCAAAACAAAGGGGCATGCCTTATATCTGTATTTTGCTATTAACTTACCAAATCAAAGGGGCATGTCTTATATCTGTATTTTACTATTAACTTACCAAAACAAAGGGACAAGCCTTCTGGGTACAGCAACCTTAACAGCGAACTGGGTAAGCTAGCCTACTTATTAACTTTTTATTTTTAACTCTGTACATATATTTTATTGATTAGCTTTAGTTTTGATATTGTACAAAGATGCTCACTAGCAAAATAAGTAAATAAATATCCTAGGACATATAAAAAAAAGTTTTCTTCTCGATTTCAGTGAAGATATAGAGTTGAGGCGACTCTTTCCCAGTGAATTTCCTCAAGATACTATAAGAAGAAGCGGCTCAATTGATCCTGAAGTACGATAATATTAATTGAAAATTCAACAAAGTACAGGCATTTTAGTAAAGATTTTAAAATAATTTCAGCATTTAGGGCGGTACGCTGAGCTCAAGAGTTATTTCAAAAATCCAAAATCAAAGCTGAACAGTCATTTTGAGGAACTGTTATGTTATAGTCAAGGTAAAAGTAAGGTTGGTACTAAGTTTTTAAAACATTATTTTTTTTAATTTATTCGCGTGAGGATGTAAAAGTCGTCTGCGGCGATTACCAAGTCGATGGCTTCTTTAAACTTAATGAAATACCTTAATAATATAAGTTAGCCCCACCTCGAGGGTTGATATAAATACCGGTATTGTATAGTTTACGTGGTTGCTATTCAGGTTTGCAAGGTAGATTTCCAGCGCTATTCTCCTGAAGAAGACAAGTTTTACATGTCTCCTGAACCAGAAAGTCACGTTGATCGCCGCCGTATCTACTGCCTCATGCTTATTTGTTTCACGGAAGACGAGCTGGACAGACTGGTAGTTTCTTTTTAAATATTTGCTAGCTCATTATTGACTAATAAAATTTGGAATTAATAAATTATTGTTTTAGTTTATCGCCGTAATACATAAGTGATTAATGACCAATTATTTAAATAAAATCAATGCTCCGATTTTTACTAACGAATTCTACATACAGATCAAAGAGATTCCGTGATGTATTTTTGAGCAACATCACACGATTTGCATCTGTATCGTAACCGTGCTAGATTTTAAGTCTTGAGGTTCAAAAGATCAGCATTAAGTACTATATTTGTGTTTTAGTATCAATAAAAAAATTGTTTCAATATTTTGAATGGGTCAAATTATGAGTATGAAGTAATGTCTCGCTTGAGTAATAGAATGATCTAAGTGCAGAGTGGTGACCGAAAGATTTCAATGCCCATTTGGCAGTTATAAGACATCATGAGCCAGTAATTGCTTATATTTTCATATATTTATAAAAATAATATAATAGAACTAAAATATAGCAAATTGAAAGCTACTCAAATTGTAATAAAATTTACAGTCCTTTACGAAAATGAATCTCCAAAAAGATGAACAGTCTTTATAGCTACTATTATCAACATGATTGAACACGAATAAGTAACTGTATGTAACAGCGTATTGTTTAGAGTGATTGTTACAGTAATACCCTACTAACGGTGTATTGAATGGTATAGAACATAATATGATTTTTATCATTCACGCCTAGATTGTAACACAAGTACAATAAGAATTATATCATTCAAATAGACAAGTAAGCACGTAACGATATACTCCTGCTTTGTTTTCACCCGGATGCTTTTGTGTAGACGTATCTTTAGAATTTAATATTTGGATTATGTTAATACTAGATTCCTTTCAACTCCTCAAAATATTTCCCATCTAATCAAGATTGCGTTGATGTTAGATCAAAACATTTTTACTTTCGGTATATATTATAGTCTGATTTATAATAATACTAGCTGTCCCCCGAGGTCTTACCCGCTTTCCCGTGGGATGTCACATGCATTAAGCATAAAAACCTTTCTCTTCAATCACTCTATCTATTTAAAAAAACCGCATCAAAATCCGTTGCGTAGTTTTAAAGATTAAAGCATACATATAGGGGCAAGAAAGTGACTTTGTTTTATACTATGTAGTGATTTTCTATCTTAATAGAGAGTGGATAGAATCTATATTTTAATCGGGTTCTAGAGAAAACACTGCCACACATCGCCACTGAAACACTGTAACCCAAGATTTCATACTTATTTTCTTTTTCATCTTAGTAAAATACAAAGAGATTAAACATTGGTTTAGCGTTGCACAGCAGAATTGGCACCAAAATGTTGACATTGTACATCAAATTCATGTAACCATTTTTTTATAAATTGTTTCTTTTTTAAATAGGTACTGGCTGCCCTTCGCGATAACCTTTTACCAGGATAAAAGTATCCCATAGGTTAATCCGGGATATAAACTATATATATGTCAAGCTTCTTCCAAATTCGTTCAGCAGTTTTTGCACGAAAGAGTGACACACTTCCATACATTCATCCTCACAAACGTTCGCATTTTAATACTAGTAGTAGGACGTGACATCAATTAATTTCATTGTAGTCCAATTAATATAGTGGTAACATACGCTTCTATACCCAGTATGTTGGGTTCGAATCCCACCCAGAATAAACATATCGTTTGTTCTGCGTCTGGGTGTAAACACTAGGTACCTAATATATAAAAGGAAAATTCAAGAAGTTCAGCCTTGTAGGAAATTAGGCCAGATAATCGGACGCGATGAATGTACTAGGATACTTTTTATATATTTGTCAATACTTTTATTACTTACAGAGAAATTTTTAAAGGGGAATAAATATTACAAAATATTTTACTAGAACAAAAGCGAAAATATTACCATTTCCGTATCTATATTATAATTTCCTTTCCTGACATAACTCACGCAGGATTCATTTTGACGGGGCTTTTTTTACAGTCTAGACTGTCTAGTAGATCCGTATCCGTTTAATATTTTAAGGTCAGAGCAAGACTGAGTCATTACAATAATATTAAGTGGACAGGAAAAAGTAATTCCTCATTGAAAGATTTATAGCGAAACTGATTGTAAAAAGTTTGTTGCACGAGGATAAATTATGTTTTTTTATTTAGGAAAAACCTTTGACTTCATACGTCACATACAATCCATTGAAGTCAATGACGTAAGTAACTAAGGTATTATGACAAACGTAGGTCAGTGAAAGTTAACCAATATTGAAAATAAATAAATGTATTCATAATTTGTCGCGTTGTTAAACGACGTTCTTTATTAAATAAGTCAAAGGCTAAGTGGTCGGTCATGCCTTCAAGGTTAACGATATACAAACATAATGAAAACAAAAATGCTTCTCATAACGCACAAAACTTGACCCACTAGGTGGAGTGTAATTATTTATTTTATTATGTAACGTAATTATACGATGTCATCGTGATGCGAAGAAAAGTTATGTCAGATAACCTTGTACTAAATACTATTCAGATAGCCGATGATTTAAATTGTTAATCAACAATAAGTTAGGATGTTTATGAAAACTTCTCGTGATGCTTTTAAAGATTGACCCAAAAATACAGGCGTCATTTCATGTAAGGAAAGCGACTGGTGTCGGAGGTCAACGTTGCGATGTCGTCGGTTCAACACACTATGATGTAAGACAACCGGCGCGACCGGCTGGCAGTTGGGAACAAACCAACCTCTGCTTCAATCAACTTTTATTCACACAATTTTGTAATATTTTCATCAAAATATTCTTAGATCTGTTTTAATAGACGGCTATTTATTCCGGAAAAATAATCGTAACTATATGGAACACTAAACATACCATAACCGGGTCAAATGACCCATTTTGAACTTTGCATTGAAAATGCACGTATCATCTTATTGCTTTTGCACATTTGACTTCATGACATTTTCTTACTAATTAATATACAGTTATACTATTTATTTCCCTTCCTAACAACCATATTTCATACATTCAAGCAGGAAACACAAAGTCACATTTGACCCGCTATGGTAGAAATAGGTACCTAGTAAGTGCTGGTATGATTAGTGTTAATAAAAAAATGAAAGTTATTATTTCCTCTTTAGTAATAAAAAGAATCTCTATAATTATATTTCTGTTAAAGTCAATCTTATAATTAATGTCTGTCCATAACTACGTAAAGGGTAAAGTTAAGAGGATTTCTATTGTTAACAATTATGAAACCTTTAACGATTATATCATGGGGCTATTACTGCTATTAGGTAGGTATATGTTTGCAAGATTCTCAGCAAGTCTCATCAGAAACCAATTGGACACAAATTATTCAGCGCAAAATGTAAAACCTTGGCCTTTTCTACATGATTGTCGACTTTAGTGTTGTGGTTTGTACATTTATTACAATACGCATTACCCGTGACTTAAACTATAGACTTTATGGCTATGTTAATAAATACGATATTAGTACCTAATGCTACTAATGAAATGCATCATCTTCCGAAACGTCGACCAATTGAAAATGTTAAAGGCCGAGTTGTTTGCTTGAACCGATTGACATTCCCATAACCTTACAAGTCCGCCATATAAATAATGTTAAAGTTCCTTGGTTTGATTATAAAAATACTAAGGTATTTACATGCAAACCTTGTTACCAGTCACACAACTGCGTCAGGAACTGCTGGAATGGTTTGTTTCTAACGTGTCTTGTCTGGCTATTTTATGCACTAAACATATCTTGACTAGTGAGTAATATAGGTAATAATGATAATACAAAGAATTCGGCCTTGACTTTGACCAAATTAATACAAAAAGCTGTTCTGCGAATTAATCCTAAAAATGTAAACGAGTGATTATTATTGAATACCATGGTGATCTCATTTCTAAAGATTTCGATCATAATACCGGACTCTATCGGAATCGGCGGAGTCCACGCGGTGTAGGTACCTATAAAAATTTACATTAAAATTATTAGATATCTGTATTTTACATAATAATATTAGTTATCTGAATTAAGCTCGTAGGTAGTGTCACTCAAAACAAGACAGTGATAATTTTAAAATATGTATATGAGCTTTTTACATATGTTTTTTTGTCATACTGAAATAATTTAACCTACAGTTCAGAAACTAAAACGGTACAGTACTTACTATCTAACGTATGTATATATATTTTTCATTTCATTATTTTACTAACTGTTACCGCGGTTTCACCAGCGTTCCCAAGGAATGTTAAAATTTTCCGGAAAATTTTGTTATTCTATGGAATCCTTTTTCTGTGTGCGTCCTGAGTGGGAATCGAACCCCCGACTTGCGGCGTGGCAGTCAGGATCTCTACCACCAAGCCAACTGGCCCGTGATATTATAACAACTAATCAAAGTTGAGAATTTAAATAGTCTATTTACACTCTGTGGGGTTTTAAGGTTTCTTTGTACGGATATAATGCGTATATGAATTTGTTGAATTTATATGAAGTTGCCAATGTGATGGAATCAGTACCACTGGTCAGAGCGATGAAGAGCCGTGACATGTGGCTCAAGATCACCGCCAAAATCACTTGATCTTGAGACCGAAGAAATACTTAGCAGTAATATATTCATCATTTAACTATTAACCTTGCTAAACAATAAGCCTCTATAAATGGGTGATTTTTGGTAATCTTGATGACTAACGGCCAAAATTAATATACGATCCCGATCTAAAATCGCAAGATTGAAGTAGAATTTTGACATTACGTGTATTAAAATTAATGTCAAAAGATTCATCAATGCATGGATTTTCGATCGGGATTGCATATTACTTTTCGCCGTAAGCCACTAGACAAAACATAATGACGGGCTAGTTGGCTTGGTGGACTGATACCCTAACCACCACGTGCCACGGCACAGGTTGCGAGTTCGATTCTCATACAGAAAAAAAGTTTGTGTGGATGAACATGTCTGTCTGTTCTGTGTCAGGGTATAAATAAGTTATGCATTTAGAAAAAAAAAGATCGTGAGTTCGATTCCCATCCGTTGGGATCAGATGGCCGTGTGTAAGGAATATCCCAGGATATGTATTTATTCAAGTAAAACTTATAGGAGGGCTTTGAAATTCAGATCCGCAACCTTTTTGTGTGACCAAAAATAAATTAATGATAAACACAATCTATGCTATTTATATAAACATGATAAAAAAGTGATTGATAAATAAATTAAAATGTTTCCCTGCAATACAAAAGTTTCCCTGCGTGTATCTTAACGACAAACTTTATTAAATACATTATATATATTATTACTTTACAAATTATGTGAGAACCATATGTGCTGTTAATTTGGGATATTGTATATAATATTTTTAGCAGATTCTTGGTTCCATGATTAATTAAAGCCGTTGATATTTATAAAAACTGGTTCTACAAATTTCTTTGGATTTTCCAATAATAACCAAAAAAAGCTGTCGCAGATACAACGCAAGTTGTAGTGCCTACTTTGTTTTGTGCAAGAACTATTGACATTTGAGATGTAATGACCTGTACCTTCACATTATTAATTAATTTATTACTTAATACCACTGAAGTCACACCGCAGACATGAGGTCCATTTATATTGTGTATTTGACGACATGAACTTTCATATTGTGCCTATTGTCTATCATGCCCGTCTGTGGTTTACTTACCTACATAATTATGCTTAAAAGCCAAGCTCTGCTTAATGTAAGCTTATATTATAGTCTGATTTATTTTGCATTATGAATATAAATAAAATATAATATTAATAATCAAATATTTTTAGTTCTATTATTCAAAATTCAAAATTCAAAACCATTTATTCAGTTTAGGCCTTCGGAGGGCACTTATGAAGGTCAAATTTAAAGTTACAGAAGCTACAATTTGTTTATAAGTTGCTTTAAATTATTATTACTAATTCCCAGTAACAGCCATAAAACCACGCATAAATATGCATAATGCGTTATCAACGCAAACAGGTTTTTTAAAAAAATATATATTTTTTAAAGTATCAAGCCTTTAGCATCTGATGGCGAGGAATTCGGCTAACTCTGACGGCTCCAGAAAGTAAATAAAGAAATATCCAGGTACATTCTTTACAAGGTCAGCTGATTCCAGACTAAGCAGGCCTTCTATGGAACTGATATACTACATACGTATACCTACAGCTTTATTTTAAATACATACTTATATAGATATTTACATCTATAAAAAGGAACAAATAGACAGGTTCATGCACACAAATGTTTGTCCTGGCTGGGAATCGAACCCGCGACCTTCGGTTTGGTAGTCAGGGTCTCTAACCACCAAGCCAACTGCCCCGTCTGTTATGTTAATAGGTTGGTTATTTTCGATACTCAAAATGTGAAACCATAAAAACTGAGAGCATAATTCTCACAAACGGGCCATTGCTTAATCGTGATTTGTCAAAGTACCTGTCCACCCAATTGATGTTCAGTCCACTTTCATTGTAAAGAAAGCACATTTGTATCGTATAACTAGATATACAGGCTGTTACAAAAGTACCCGTAAAGCCGAAAGGAGGTTAAATGGGGCCTCATAACGAGTCCATTCACAATATTTAAAAACCGTAGTAATGCTGTATAACATACCCAAAAAAATTTAAATAAATGATTTATATGAATGAAAAATATTATAGACAAACTATTAAAGTAGACAATTATTAGGTAAAATAGGTACGTAGGCCTTTCTGTAAAATTATCTGGTTCCTTGACATGACAGCTTACTAGGGTTGTTGGCTTTGATAATTGATTATATTTTTACGGGGTATTTTGTAACATGTTGTATAGAAGACTAAACTAACTAACACTATGTCATGTGGTAATATTTACAATTTAAATATGAGGACGAATGTATTGATTATAAAAATAATCTAACTTACAAATAGACCGCAGAATAATGAATAGTACTACTATATAAGTTTACTAACTGTCCCCCGCGGTGTTACCCGCGTTCCCGAGGGATATCACGTTTATACGGGATCAAAAGTACCCTATATGTTATTCCAGGATATGCTATATCTATGTGCCAAGTTTCATCTATATCCGTTTAGTAGTTTTTGCGTGAAAGAGTAACAAACATTAAGTATGTTACATACAAGTCTTTCCTCTGTATAATATTAGTATAGATATAGATTAGAGTTCCGTGCGAAAATATTTAAAGAGCTAATTTGTGAGACTTTAGTATTTCTCTGTATGTCCTACTTACTTCACTACTTCTACAAGTTATTTGTAAAATATAATAAATCTAATAAAAATCTATATTACTAGTCCTAAATCAGGTGTGTAACATCCTATATATTATATATATTATTATTACATCCTACTTATTACGTATATTATCTGTTAAAATAAAACGGATTGTTGTGGAGACCAATTTTTAGAAACACTGCCTTAACGTAAGAAGTTGTAGAATTTAATAGTTAAAAGTCCTGTAAAAAAACCCACGACGACAACCGATCTATATGTAAAGGTCAATTAATTCAAGGTAAATCATTAAATTAATCAACAAAAAGAAGATGACTAAAATATATATTTAACACTAATTTTAATATGTAAAGAATAATTCGAGTAGGTAACGTAAAACTCTTATCAAAAGAAATTAGCACATCGCCGGGGAATATTATTAGATAAAAATAGCCGTATGCATAAACAATTTTTTTCTATCATGTTTTAGAAAAGACAGAATAAAATCGTGTCTGAATTATGTTATTGCGCAGAACGTGGCAGGCGCTGCACGTAATGTACAACGGGGAGAAGCGGGGTCGGGGCTTTTAATTTCGACAACCAATTTCTACAGAATCCATGAAGCGTGAGAGTTTGATGGTGCATTGGTAAGGACATTCACAGAGCAACAGAGCAACGGATTTCTGCGTAGTCTTATGCTATCTCTCTATCTAGGACTTGAAAATAACCTAGACCTTTTAACCCTTACAGGAACGGGACTTGACGTCAGTAGAGACCACGGCTCGGTAAACGTAGTGTACTCCCTCCAGTTAGATGGAGCGATGATATACGCAAGCTGGCTGGCAGCGGTTGGAAACAAAGAGCTGAAGATCGAGCTAAGTGGCGTGCCATAGGTGAGGCCTATGTCCAGCAGTGGACGGAGATAGTAGACGGGGTTGTTGGCTTGTCAGAAACCTTGAGTGCCACGCCACAGGTCGTGGGTTCGATTCCCACCCAGGAAAAACATTTCTGTACATGAACATGTCTTTTTGTTCAGTCATCTAAATATAATAAGCATTTGCTTAAAAAAGTAGTATATGTAGTATATCAGTTGTCTGATTTCCATAGTACAAGCTTTGCTTAGTTCGGGATCAGATGCCCGTGTGTAAAGAATGGTTATTTATAGTTGGGTATAGGGGGTAAATATAAAAAAATGCAGTACAGGGGTTTATTATGAACGGGTTTGTTTGTCACATGCCAAAATTATTACAGTATAAAATGTTTTAAGGAAAAGAAAATAGTAATTTTTTTTAAGGGAAAGATAAATAAAAAATCTATTTCATTAAATCACAAAGGTTATAAACTGTTCTTTATGCTACTAAATTAGATAGGTATTGATCTCAGACCAATTATTAACTTCTTCATTTCTTTAAGGTATACCAACTTTATCACACGTCATGACGCAACATTCAAAATGCTATTAAAGTTAACGTTGTAAGGTAGCCTATTCAACTGAGTGAGCTACAATATATACATCTCTTCCCCTTATCTCCGAAAAATCAACATCATCAGTAAGTCCATATACGTCACCATTGCAGGGGCTGGAATAGAAACAAAAAGAACTTATATTCAGAGTGACAGACATATACTATACTAGCGACCCGCTCCGGCTTCACTCAGATACAATGTAGATACTAATACATATAAACCTTCCTCTTCAATCACTCTATCTATTAAAAAACGGCATCAAAATCCGTTGCGTGGTTTTAAAGATTTAAACATACATAGGGATATAGGGACAGAGAAAGCGACTTTGTTTTATACTATGTAGAGATAGTAACATATGAACACAGTTAAGTATTTACTCGAGCATTTGATTTCAAAATAAGCAGAGCTTGTACTTTTCTAAATAGATAAATTGTTTTTAAATATATGTATATTCATTGACACGCACAGAGCGAGCATGAAACATGTGCATGCACAAAAATCTTTATCCCCTGGGAATTATTCCATGGGAATTGAACTGACGACTTTTGACTGTATTGCCTTGCCAACTGGCCTCAGAATACTGATATAATAGTATAAAAGTAGTTAACATAAAAATTATAAACTAGGTAAGATAAAATTACCAACCTTTGAACAACTATGTTAATTAATGTAATTACAAGTGATAGCTGTTATAGTAACATTACATCTTAGGTCGGTACGTTAGTTTTAAATTGCTACTCTAATTACACAATTTCATTCATAAATCAAATGATTCACAATTTATGTATTCTTTTCTATTACAAAAAACTAATTATATAAATGCTAATTTCATTGCAGAAGCCTAGTGTATGTTTGAACAGTTTAAACCAAGAATAAGTTCGCAGACGAAACGCAAAAAAAAAGGTTATGATTTACCTATTAAAAGGTCGATCGCCTCAGTGATCTAGTTGTTTATATGTTAGGTACAGTCCGGAGAGCCAGGTTTCGATTCCCCATTTGGGAAAGGTAATTTAAATGTTTAGAAATGATAACCTGTTGCCTGGGATTGATAATGTGCCAAAGAGACGACGACAATCATGTCACGTTAGGACTTTAAATGTCGTCGGTGTAATGTGGGTCATTAGGTCAACCACAAAGCCTACCTCATCGGAGATAATGGTCGTAAAGATATGTATATTTATTGGTAGACAGTAATAATTATTAACGATGAATGAGCAATGTCAAGAATATTGTAAGTTAAACTTAAATTACCTCTTAGCTAGAAAAGTTGCATGGCTCAAGTTAATATTTTCAACACAAAAGCAAACTTTACGAGCTATCCGTGTGTGTGTACTTAGTCTACGTTCTCTAGAGTGTACCGCGAGGAAGCTGCATCTCGTACCTTCCTACTATAATAAGAAGCCCCTCGCTTGCCCAGCTATTATGTTGCAACCAAGTATTAGAAGAAATACATACGTATATAAGAGCATCGTTTGAACACGTAACCATCCCACACATCAAGTGTTCTTTGCAGACGACGGCCACTGAAATAAAAATTAACAAAAATGAAATTGGTTAGTAAACACCGAAAGTAAATCAACAAGAACAGTGACGTGAAAGTGATTTATGTATTGAAGATATAATAAACTATATTAATGGACAGAATTGTATGGATGATTAAAAACAAAAGTTATTCTTTCAGTTCGTGGTACTTGCCTTGGTTGCCGCCGCATGCGCTGCTCCGCAACAAAACCCACAGGATGTTCAAGTGCTTCGTTACGATATTAACAATGGTGGACTCGATTCTTATAGTTTTGCGTAAGTCATAACAACACATACGATTTATTATTTTATTTTACAGTGCTATAGCGTTAGTTCTATATGTTTCAGGTGGGAGCTCTCAGACGGTAGCAAACACGAAGAACAAGGACAACTGAAGAACCAGGGAACTGAAAACGAAGCTATTGCGGTTCAGGGTCAATACGCTTGGGTTGGTCCTGATGGAGTCACTTACACTGTTACCTACATCGCTGATGAAAATGGATTCCAGCCCCAGATCCAACAAGGTCCTGGTGGAGCGGTGCCTTCAGCAGTCGTCGCGTCGCTTTTAGGTTAATAACCCCTAGATAAAGTAAGCTATATTAGTGCAATGTAAATAGCCCAATACTCGATCTGTATATAATATTTATGTACTGATTCACGTAAAATAGTCAATTTCCTATTATAAGTATTAAATAAAAAAAACACTGTTAAGAAAGAAGTCAAAAGTTTTATTTTCCCGCTATCAAATGCTACTTCACAACGATCTCAATTATACTTTTACTTATATCAAAATTCTTTAGATCTTTAACTGAAATCCAAAAAAGGACCTCAAATCATTGCCAATTGTGAAGCTTTTAATTTTTTTTGTCCATAATATATAGTTTGTAGTTGGTCCCATTTAAATTTCATTATGGTTTAACCACAGAACTTGAATTTATGACGGTATTCCTCGACGGAAAAGAAAACGAATGTCGTGATCATAATATATTCAGTATAGTCGGCATTGATTAGTTATATCTCTTCGGTCAGTGACACGACTTTGGGACATATTGAATATTACACTTCAAGGGGTGAAACATTTTGAAATGAATGCCATTCATTGTTACAAAAACAAAATGTCACAAAAAACTACAAACATCTGCATGTAGAACAAAAAGGTTTTAATTATGAAATATGACAGTAAATTTTGTTTAGTGGTCTACTGCCGGTGTGAGTAATAACAGCTTACAACCATGGGGTCCGGGCAATACTGCGAATTCTTACACTTGTGAAGAACACAATAATAGAGAGCACATCAATCTCCAGCCAGCTTTGTTCATACGCTCGTCCCCGCTGCTTCTGCGCGATAATGCGTGAGCCCACTGTACAGTAGACGGTCTCAAGTCTTACGTCGTAAGTAGGCTTCAAGAGCTAAGAGAGGAACCTCGGTTGTAGCTTCAGTAACTTTAAATTTGACCTTCATAAGTGCCCTCCGAAGGCCTAAACTGAATAAATGGTTTTGAATTTTGAATTTTGAATTGAATCTGCATCAACCACCGTATTCGCCAAACTATGCGGCAACAGACTTCAACTTTTGCCGGAATTTAGACAACTTATTGATAGGAAAAGAAATCAATAGCCGAGAGAGAACACTTTTGAAGAGTTTGTTGTTTGTAAACACTTTGAAAGAAAGATTAAAAAAAATAACTTTTTTGCCCTAAACGACACTGTACTAGGTGAACCGAGAAACTGAGTATTCAAAGTATATGAAAAAAAAACTATCAGAGATTCAACTGATATAATCTGACGAAGATTCCCGATGAGAGATCACCTCTTATGGATACATTAGGGTTCATATCCTGTATTCTTCGATATCTAGATATTTTAGAAAGAAAGTGTTTGTTCGTCTTTTAACACTACATGACAGAACTGTAGCGAATGCTCTCAACCAGTGCTAAGCTATTTCTTTGTGACGCAGCAATCAGACCACAGTGATTTTCAAGGAAGCTTGGATGGAAATGTTTATTATGGCATTTATAACACTAAATGATAATAAATTTAAATATGCTAAAGTAAGTATTTTCTTTGGTCATCCTTCCTTTACGTTCTTGGCACTGAGCTGAAAACATTTTGAAGAATATATTATTTTTCTATTTCGGGTTTTTATTTACAGAATAGGAACGATAAACGTGTACTTTTACTGTTTTTAAGTAAGTAATAAGGCAGTTAATCCTTTTTAAACGACTTCAAAAAAGGAGAAGGTTCTCATTACTTGCCTTGTGAGGAATGGTGTACATTGAATGCTGAATGATTGGAAGCTGAAGGCAGTAATCATCTCGGTTTCATCTCACTATTCAGTAAAGAAGCCAATTTCTCACTCTTAAAAAGCGAATTCCTGACACAATTGATTATGCCTACCTTCTCAACTTTTGCCAATTTATTAAGTGTACAGTTTCGCATGTCTTCAGCAATTGACTTCTTTTAATTCCTTTTTTTTTTTCACTGAAGATAAAACTATGTCTAGTTTGGAAATTATATCTGTTCAATACTATATGTCATATTCTACCACACGGTTGGTAAACTAAAAATAGATACCTACTAATTTGGGTAGAACTCTTAGTGCAGAGTTCTTCCGTGGAAGTACCTTTCGCATTTCCGCCGTGAGCCAATAGTGTACTTGTATTTCCGTGTTTCGGTTAGAACGATAAGGGGCCGGTGAAATTACAGGCACATGAGACTTTACAACTTGCTAACGATGCCCATGAGGTTGCAAATGTCCATATGCGGCGGTGAGCACCATACTTTACACTTACCATCAGGTGGACTGTCTGCTTGTTTATCGGCCTTTTGATATAAAAAAAAAATAAAACATACTGCATACTATGAATACTTCCGTATTTGAGCGAGTAAATCTGCAAGCTATAGCTAGTTAATTCTTCTAGAAGTATTCATACTTATACTTGTTAACTGATTGCACAAAAATCAGTTTAATCTTTATGGAGTTTTGAAACGCATTACTTAAAGGGAGATAAGTACTCATATAACATTTTGTTTCTACATTTCGATGTCAAGCGGTCGACCTTCTACACCTACTGGTCCGACTTAATATGCAAATAAAACTACAAAAAGTGATAGGGTAGATATAAAGAACGGAATTAAGATTAGTTTGTCATTTTCGTTCTTATTCCATACATTAATCGTCATCCTATCACAGAATGAAATTGGTGCGTTCTATTTTTATTATAATTATTTTGTAATATTAAATTTTATTATAACCAGCAAGTGGGTTTTAGTATTAATACTGATTCGTGGAATTGAAACCATTATATCTGGATTTATAATTTTGTGATTTTATTTATGTGTTAAATGAAGATATCTTTGAAATCTAAAAATTATATTAGGTCATTTAATGTTTAAAAAGAAATACTAATGAGAAATTTGTCTCAGTTTCAATATCTAAAAATTTTTATTTGTTTGTGTTATATTTAAACCAAGGTTATTTTATTTATAGTTAGCAGTATTATGCTTGGTGGCCGTGGCGGTAGCAGCACCTCCACCAAGAGTAAACTATCCCAGCGACGATGCTCAACTCGTGAGTTATAATAACGAAGAATTAGGATTCGGAAGATACAGCTACGGGTAAGCTACTAAATCTAATACCTTTAAACGAGTGGGATCTCGGAAACGGCTCCAACGATTTTCATGAAATTTTGTATGCAGTTGGTTTCGGGCGTTAAATCGATCTAGCTAGGATTCATTTTCAGAAAATGTCGTTTTATCAGTGTTTATAGGCAATGAAAACTACAATTTCATTAGAAGGTAAGGTTTTCAAGTTACATCTTTTGTGAGAAATACTTTTATACTGGGAGCCCTTTCTAATTCTCTAATCTAATTCGTATCTAGGTATATATGACAGTGCTTTAAAAAAGAGAATACGGTAGAAGTCACGTTAGTAAAGAAATCCCAAGCAATGCTCGGCCATCTAGGTACTACTAATAAACTGACATAATTATATAATATTTCTTCATGTTTTAACTAGTACCATATACTTAATATAACAAAAAAATATTAATGTCGTGGGACCTTCCTTTCATACGGCCATCTGATCAATCAAGCTAAACAGAGCTTGCTTGGAAAGCGATAACTGATCTACATAATGCTACTTTTTCATTCTAAATACAAATCTAAACAGACATGGTCATACACACAAATGTTTGTCTTTGGTGGTAATGGAACCCGCGACCCTTGCATGGCAGTTATGGCCCAACCACCAAGCTATCTGGCGCGACAACATTTTCTGTCTATAGAAACAAATTTTAAAAATAAATTTGTTACTCGAATTTAAGCAGCAATTTCGTTTTATCGTGATACAAATTATTAATGTAAATTCTACGTGAATAAAGTTGTGGGCACGGTTTTTATCACGTAGCATTAATGTACTCGTATATACCTTCTAACTATTCTGAATAATATATGTTACTGGTACTGAGTAATATCAATCAAGTGAATCTAATTTTTTCCTTGAATTGTTGAGACTCCTTAGGTTTTATTGATTTCTTCCTTTACCAATTATTTTATCCTATGTGTTAATCCAGGTTAACTACTATCTGTACACTAAGTTTCATCCGAATCCGTTTATTATTTTTTACAACAAAGTCAACAAGGATCTTTGTTGAGATCCTCAACAGTTATATATATAATAATAACAATACAAATAATCATCAATTGATGTAAACAAAATTGTTTTTCATTTATTTACATTATTTTGATGCCATACAATGAAACGGCAATGCATTAATAACTATTAATTTAATAATTTATACTCATAAGATCAAACACAAACGTTTCCCACAACAACGTCATACTCACAGTGCGTGTAACATTTAAACTTGCGATGATAGAAAAGTCAAGGCCTGTATATCGAAATAGAATCTATAATAAATATGAAGTTATACTAACGAAGTCATCATTTGGTTGATTACATGGATGATTTCAAACTATCTTGTAAATAATATCTTAGTAGACAAAGCGTCAAAATTAATTATGTTTTCGTTACAAGACATAGGTATACGTGGAGGAAGTTATATCTCGAGTAATTAATGCATATAAAATAATTTGCATAACAATTTGCCTGTAGTTTTTGTCACAAATAAACTTGTTTATCTCCCAGAAGTCTAATATTAAGCCCGCTTCATTGACTATACTCTCATGGTACACATAATCAGGGAGATTTTTGAACTATAAATATCCTGGAGCATTCTTTACACACGGCCATCAGGGGCTCGATTCTGTAAGGAAAATTACACTAACTCGAGGATGTTTCGTCGCGGCCTCTGTGCTCTGTCTCTTTACGTACTAACTACGCTTATACTGTTATCACGTGAGACGTAAGCTCTCCGAGGCCTCCGTGAATCGGCTCACCGATGAAGTTTGTATTAGCTGAATAAGGGGGCTGATTCCAAAATAAGAAGAATTTGCTCTATTGAATCCAGACAACTGATTATACTACATGTACTACAACTGCTTTTTTTCTAAATACATACTTAAAAAGATATTAAAACCCAGACACGAAACCTGCGGATTGGCAGTCAGGGTCACAAACCACCAAGTCAAGTGGCCTGTCAACTGATGATAATATATTTATTCTAATATTTATAGATTCGTCCAATCCGACGGCACCAAGGCAGAACAGCAAGGTGAACTTAGAAACGAAGGTCGCGAAGATGAAGAACTCGTGGTCAAAGGTAGCTTCTCCTGGGTAGGTCCCGATGGCGTCACATACCTGGTGACTTACGTGGCTGACAGCAACGGTTACCAGCCAGAAATCGAGCAGGGACCCGGTGGTGGCGTTCCCCCAGCAGTTGTGGCCTCTCTCCTCGGATGAATGACTGACTTGAATAAATTTGTTTTCTAGTTACAACAGTATTTTATTTACATCCTATAGTTCTTTATTCTAATGTTCTTTGATTTATTTTACTATTCATTCAGGTGACATTGAGGCGATGGTAAATCAGTGATTGGATAGGTGTATTTTGGCCCAATGCCAGTATTCTTCTAGGTTTATGTAATTACCGCTTTTGAATACACCGTGGTGAAACCATGCCAGATAGTAAAAATAGTAAACACACTACTTAAAGGGAAATAAGTACTCATATAACATTTTGTTTATACATTTCGATGTCCAGCCGCCGACCTTCTACTTAATCTTCTTTATTTATAAAAATGAATCCCTATTTCCCTTGGTCACGGCATCACGCATAGACGGCTGGACCGATTTCGCTAATTATTTTTTTGTTTGTGTTTGTTATTGTCAGAAGATGGTTCTTATGAACGAAAAAATTAAAAAAGTTGCGCGGAAAATTAGAAAAATTAAGAAAACATAACGTATGGTCAGACTCTAACACCGGTTTGGAAGGTCGCTTTTACTGAGAAGAGCCGGCAATAAACTCAGCAATTACTCTTTTCAAAATAAGATTTTGTACATAAAGATGTGTCCTGCTGGAGCGAGCGCTACACCCAAGCATTGTCGTCATTAAAATAATCATTTGTGTTATAGAAAGCCTTTTGTACTAAAACAGTCTTAATTCTTTTCTTAAATTTTTGTAAAGGCAAATTTAAAATTTCAGCAGGTATTTTATTATAGATACTACGTCCTAAAAATGAGCCTTGCACTTTTTGTAGTCTATATGCAGAAGTGACAAGTTTATCCTTATTTCTAGTATTGATGGAGTGCATATCGCTCTTTTTGACATATAGACTAATATTTTGATATTCAAATATACACTCTTATGGACAATATAAACTCTTATGGTGTTTGACATAAATGTCAGTTGTTTGACAATGTCGTTTGAAAAAGAGGCATGGGTCGGAATTATATTAATAAAACAAATGTATTTATCATTACTTAGTGGATATTTCACAGTCAGTTTAATCGGAAAATTGTATTGTAATGTACAGTGAGATTTTTAAGAAGTGAATGTTAAACGTTTAGTTCAGAGCGCTATTACGTCTAATATTAAAAGTTTAATTGTCAAGAATAATAAACACTACGTTCTTGTTATTTTATTTTTATGAATGATACCAATTCGAATTAAATATTCATTGAAGACAGGACAACGTCTGCTGGGTCAGCTAGTATGCAAATAAAACTACAAAAAGTGAGAGGGTAGATTTATAAAGAACGGAATTATGATTATTTTGTCATTTTCGTTCTTATTCCATACATTAATCGTCATCCTATCACAGAATGAAATTGGTTCGTTTTATTTTTATTAAAATTATTTTGTAATATTAAATTTTATTATAACCAGCAAGTGGGTTTTAGTGCTAATACTGATTCGTGGAATTGAAACTATTATTTCTGGAATTATAATTTTGTGATTATTTATGTGTTAAATGAAGATATCTTTGAAATCTAAAAAAATTATTATGCCTATTAATGTTTAAAAAGAAATACTAATGGGAAATCTATCTCAGTTTCAATATCTAAAAATTATTTATTTTTTGTGTTATATTTAAACCAAGGTTATTTTATTTATAGTTAGCAGTATTGTGCTTGGTGGCCGTTGCAGTAGCAGCACCTCCACCAAGAGTAAACTATCCCAGCGACGACGCTCAACTAGTGACTTATGAAAACGAAGAATTAGGATTCGGAAGATACAGATACGGGTAAGTTACTAAATACTAAGAAACTGACATAATTATATAATATTTCTTCATGTTTTAACTAGTACTTATATTTATTACTATATATTATTTACTTAATATTACAAAAAAATATTAATATCCTGGAACATTCCTTAGATACGATAAATTTGTTTTCTAGCTACAATAGTATTTTATTTACATCCTATAGTTTTTTTATTCTAATATTATAATACTAAATTCTAATATAATATTTTTTGTATTCATTGAGGCGACATTGAGGCGATGGTAAATCAGTGATTGCGATATCAAATACCGTAGCATAGTTCGTGGGATCAAAACTTACTAATTCAATTGATGAGGAAACCATTGCATAGTTGACAAGTGCTTTGTATTACCCATCTGTCTAATGGAAAAACTTGTATGTACCCATAGGTGTATTTTCTAATACTCACTAATCACGTGAGAGATAAGCTCACCGATGAAGTTTATATTAGTTGAGTAAGGGGGCTGATCCCAAATTAAGCAAAGTGTAGGTAGGGGAAAGCAAGGCAAAACGGCACACTTAAGGGACAAAACACATACAGTGTAAACTCTTTATAACGTTATCCTTTATAACGATAAACTCCCTATAACGTTGAAGTGAGCCCATACATATTAAAAATTCTTGTTAATTTGGTTTTTTTTGTTCACTCCATATAACGATAACTCTCTATAACGACAAAAAATGCTCAGTCCCTTGAGTTTCGTTATAAAGAGTTTACACTGTATTTAAAAATAACGGCTTTATTTATGAGACTTTTTTTAGAAATTAACAAGTATATTCTATAATATTAGTAAGTCAGACTTTAATTAAATCACAAGAATAACGAGATATTGGATGATTTCCAATAACTTCTTTTTTTTTTCATTCATTTTCATTTCATTTCATCTAGTTTTTGGTCCGTTCTGCCCGTATGAGTAGGTAAATTGACCACACTTGAAGGCAAAATGGAGCTAACAGTTACATTTTCACAAATGAAACAAGCGTCTTCATCTTCGTCGTCAATGCCAACACAATGACAGTGTGCCCACCTCTTACATTTCTTAAATGTATCCAGCCTTCGTTGGACTCTGAATATAGAATATAAGCAATACAAACTCTGAGCAACTTCTTTTTCTGATGAATAGCTTCCTGTTTCTTTGGCTCTGCCCTTACCTTGCCCCTTGCATTTGCCCTTACTCTTGCCCTTACATTTACTCTTAAAACAGACAATATTTGACAGTTATTAATCTGAACACATATTGTGAGGGATATGAGCGACTGGATGAAAGTGACATTTAAACAAAATTCCTATTTTTTACTTTAACTACTTTCCTTGATAAAAACGTAGCCGTATGCATGACGGTTTCAAGGGCACTGACCGAAAGCGGGAGAAGGGTGACTGATTTTGCCAAATAGACCTGCTAGATGGAGTTAGTAGTTCACAAGATAATATACTGTTCCTTTGAGGTACATCTCCTTTCCCCTACTGCTTTTACTATGGGTACCAGGTAACTAATTTACTAAATATACTACTTTTTAAATACACACTTACGTGTTATAAAATACCCCGTAAAAATATAATTAATTATCAAAGCCAACAACCCTAGTAAGCTGTCATGTCAGGGAACCAGATTATTTAACAGATACGCGTACGTACCTATTTTACCCAATAATTGTCTACTTTCATAGTTTTTCTAATTTGTATTTCATAAAAATCTTTTTTTTTTATTTGGGGCATGTTATACAGCGTTAGTACGGTTCTTAAATATTCTGAATGGACTCGTTATAAGGCCACATTTATCCTCCTTTCGACTTGACGAGTAGTTTTGTAACATTCTGTATAGATGTTTACACCCAGCCTTATGACTTATTGTTACAATAATCTATGGAGTGTAGAAGTAAAGGAGGGCCGTCTCAGTGTACTAAAAAGTGTCCGTTGAAAGGGAGCAAATTAAGGTGGCGCTACTGTAGCAAGTGAATTTTTTTTAAATAGAGCGCCACAAATTATTGGAGTAGGATACTAAATTAATAAAAAAGGAAAGAAAGATTTCCGTTTTGTTACAGCGCATTTATTAAAACATGAGTATGGTATAAAACTATACAGTGTTTTTAAGTACCCCAATTAATTGTAAATAGCCCAGCACACTTCACCCTGTTCATATCATTTCCACTTGCTATACTAGCGCTATTTCGGTGAGAATTCGAAAACTAATTTGCTGTTTACAAGTGGACACTTTTTCGACTAATCCCCCATACAAGATGGTCCTCCTTTACTTCTACACTCATAATATAATCTAACAACTAAAACCAAATCCGATGGGAAGCAAGTAGTAAAAGGACATGTGACTTTTTAGGTCGCAGACGCAGTTGAAATCATACTGGCCAGTAGTAATTATTCATGAGTATTAATTACTTACTTAAAGGCGGTACCTACCTACCTGAAGATGTCATGTGACTGTGTGATATTTCGATTTATAAGAGGTTAGCCTTCAGATAAACCTTTACTGCAAATAATGTAAAAAGTAATGTGTTTATACAGTACGATATAAAGCATGGAATTACGATTCGCTCACCATTTTCTTCGGGTTTTAGAGGAACACTTGTCGTTTGTTGAAATGAAAATGGTTGGTTAATTTTTTTTAATCAGTAACAATAATAAAAAAAATATTAAAGGATAGTTTAAAAGAGTGTTCTAGTGTGAGTGAAGAGTGTGTTATATTTGGAAAAAAACTATAATTGGACGTAGTATATCTTATAGACATATCTTTCGATGATTGTTGATCCACTACACAGCAACCCTTAAAACAGCTGATAACAGAGTCACAGCAAATAAGACGTATCGGCTTACTCGGTGGTACCTTCAGTAACTTACAGGACTATACAAAAAAAAATAATAATAAATAAATAAAAAAAAAAAAAAAAAAAAAAAAAAAAATATCTAGTTACTAATTCCGCTGGATTTCCTTCTTTATCAAGTCCAGCTGAATTGATTACTAGATATTTGTTTTTGTATAATCTTACAATGGATTTCCGCAAAGCCACGCCTGAGTCAATATTTTTTTTTCATTCAGCTCGTAGTATTTTGCATGGTAGCAGTGGCTGCTGCTGCACCACCTGCTAGTGTCTCCACGAATGATGTACAGATACTTAACTATGAAAATATTAATAATGGACTCGGTAACTACAGATTTGTGTTAGTTTTCTGGTTTTTATGCATGTTAATTAAATAATAATAAATATCCTGGGACATTCTTTACATCCGGCCATACTAAGATCCCATACTAAGCAGCGCTTGTACTATGGACACCAGTTAATTGATATACCACTTTTTTTTCTATATTTCATATTTATTAATATGGATATTTACAACCTGACAGAACGAACAGACATCTTAATGCACACAAATGTTTGTCCTGGGTGGGAATCGAACCCACGAACTTCGGCGTGGCAGTTAGAGTCGCTAACTATAAAGCCAACTAACTGGCCTACCAATTGAATTATATTAACGATTTATTTACGAAACAGCACGAAGTTAAAATAGAAATATTCAATTAATTAAAGCTGTGTCTATAATAAATCTCTTTCTTTGTACCATCAATGATGAGGACAACAGCCATGCCTAAAAGATAATTGTATATTGAATGTAAGTTCACGCAATTTAGAATCAAAGATGATTTATATAAAATACTAGTTGTCCCCCGGGGTTTCACCCGCGTTCTGTGATATAACATTTTCCCAGCACAAAAACTATCCTATGTGTTATTTCAGGGCATTTTCTATATATGTGCCAAGTTTCATCCAAATCCGTTAGATAGTATTAGCGTGAAAGAGTAACAAACATCCATACATACAAACAATCGCATTTATAATATTAGTAAGATTATTTTATAAAAAATTATTAGCCAATGATTAACTATTTTAATTAGATACCCAATTCATTAAAATGGGCATAAATTTCCCAGATTTGAACAGTCTGATGGGACTAAACAAGAACAGCAAGGTGAGTTGAAGAATGAGGGCAGCGAAGACGAATCGATAGCTGTTAAAGGCACTTTCACGTGGATAGCACCAGATGGCGTTAGATACACTGTGACGTACGTAGCTGATGAAAACGGATACCAGCCAGAGTTTGAAGAAGGGCCTGGTGCTGTACCGCCACATCTGAAGGATTCCCTTCTTGGTTAATAACTTACAACAAAAATGATATTGGCATCTGTATGGTATCGTATTTACTTAGGTTTATTTTTATAACGCTGATGATTTTTAAAAATAAAAAAACTTTTTTTTACCACATACAATGTTTTACTTCGAGAGTTTGTTTGTTTTTTTGTCCTTTCTTCATGAATTATCGAACCTACGGATTAGCAACCAACACGATGAATTCTAGATAAATGCTAGTGTTAAATATTTGATGTAAAACCCTGTCTTAGACATTAATAAATAAATGAAAAATAAAAAAAAAACAGAATACACAAAACAGTAGATTGTTATACATCTCTAAGAATTAGAACTTATATGTATAATTATAAAAGAATAATATATTAAAATACTTTCGGCTTTGGCACTACTATTCATTTATTTCAATTTTTCAGTCAGGACAGGCATTTCTCATAAAATATTTAGTACCTGGATGGCCGAGCATTGCTCGGGATTTCTTTACTAACGTGACTTGTACCGTATTCTCTTTTTTAAAGCACTGTCTTATATACCTAGATACGAATTAGATGCAATAATAAAGGGCTCCCAATAATAGTATTTCTCACAATAGATGTAATTTGAAAACCTTACCTTCTAATGACATTGTAGCAGTTTTCATTGCCTAAAAACACGGATAAAACGACATTTTCTAATCTAAAACGGCATACTAAATTTCATGAAAATCGGTGGAGCCGTTTCCGAGATCCTTAAAAATCGTTTAAAGGTATTAGATAGATTACTCTATAACTTCGATTATTTTTAATCGTTAAATGCTATACAATATTCTCCTCCATTGTTATTAAATGAAAATAAAATAACTGTTGATCATTTGCAATATTTAAATATTAAATCGACAATCATTTAGATTGCACATCTCAGTATAAAATAAATTTTAAATATCTGCATACATGTGACATTGTATTCCCTAATTGCCATCAATCAGTCAACAATAGTTAACAAATACCTACTAAAGGCATTATAATTATAATTTAAACTATTTCGAAAGGTTTCTATCACGGATGTCCTCAGAAGATTCGCGGCTTACCTTCGCCGTGTCGTAGGAGTGGTCAAATACAAAAAACATTGTAACGAGACGTGTACGTCGACTAATAACAGTGTTGTAATACAATATTTCGGAAAGTATAAAACATGGGTTTAGTTTATTCGCACAAACACATTTCAAGTTAAGTCGATACAGTGAACCGTTTACCAAAAATCATGATGAAGTTGGTCGGTATTTTAAAAGATTCTAAATAAGTGATATTTTATTATATGCCTAGTGAATGTGATTAATAAGTGTAGTGAAACTGATGGTGTATTTTGGTTTCAGCTGGTTGTGTTGGCTGTAGTCGGTGTGGTGGCGGCGGCCCCTCAAGCTCCTCGTCAGGATTACCAGGATGTGCAACTTCTGCGATATGATTCGGATAATATTGGACTTGGATCTTATACTTTCGCGTACGTATAGTAATATAATACTTTAATCTTATAGGAATACGATCTTTAGGGTTAGATGCATAGACAGATCGATTTAAAGTGAAGGAATTCTCCAGTGAAACAATGATTAAAACAGCTAATTAGTATTTTTTTAATAATTAATTTGGATTCAAAACGCAAAATCTAAATTGGGTGTGTAATCTTCAGAACTATTCCAGAGGTCCAATTGGACTCAAAATTCCTGAAACCAATAGAATATTGCATTACATATTTTTATTTTTTATACTATGCTAGAAAAATACTATTTCAAGGTTCACTTACTAATAAAAAAAAAAAATTTTTAGTTTCGAGCAAAGCGATGGCAATAAGCGTGAAGAACAAGGAGAGCTGAGAAATGCTGGAACCGATGAAGAGTTCGTTGCAGTCAGAGGTTCCTACGCGTGGGTTGGACCTGATGGTGTTACTTACACCGTCAACTACATCGCTGATGAGAACGGCTTCCAGCCTACCATCGAGCAGGGTCCGGGTGGTGGAGTACCTTCGGCGGTCGTTGCTTCCCTTCTTGGTTAAACCACTTAGCTTTTACTAGTCCAATAAAATATGCCATACCAATTTTTGTTTCTTATTAAGTACACTAAGTAAACCACCATATCTATATATATAATAGTTGACGAGTTTCGAGGATTTTTACTGGCAGATACCTAATTATAAGGAGTAACTTAGGCTACCTTTTATACCGGGAAAATGTAGCATCCCTCGGGAACTCGGGTGAAAATGCGGGGGACAGCTGGTCATTGATTTTTTTATTTGAGCCTAACAAGTTCAATACTATCCGCTTAAGGGTTAGTTAAAATGTGAATAAAGAGTATACCGATGACCACTTGCACTTAACATCTAGCACCACTTGGCAACAAAAACATTTCCATAGTGGCTAAATGCTAGGCCGGCGCATGCCCGTAAATTCAACCGGATTTATTTTTATATTTTATGCAAGGAATGTACACAAAGTATGTATAGGTATTACGCCAATACCAATCAATCATATATTACCCTTATTTTCCAAGACTGCACCTTTAGATTACAATATAAAAAAACATTGTCTAATTATTCAACACTCAAAAAGGTTTTCATTCTAATGGATTTTGTAATGCATGGCCAGTTATAGAGTCCTGACATTACTCAAAGAATGTTAGCTCCCTAACACCCATTCATGGTCTCGAAGGATATTACCTTACTCTATGGTATATCTACATATTATCTAGTATATCAATAAACCAAATTGTTTGAATGAGTCTGACCACATTGTATTTAGATCGTCCTTTACTTCTGTCATTGACCTAAAAGATGTTGCTCTGTTTTAATGTCATTTTTGACTAGGAACAAATGTCAATAAATTTACTATCTATTTTAATTTAATTTAATGTTATACTGAATGCTGCAAAAGTATCCCAAATTGTATGATAATGATATAATAAATTGACTGTAAGTACACGTGTTTAATTCATTGGTCAGATGACCTAATCTGTAATACATTATTGAAGTCCTAAATTTATTTTGGAGGTTTACAAATTATGAAATTGTAAAGCGTTATATCATAATATATCTACATAGCTTAACTTCATCACAGACCTACGATGTGGAAAGTTACTTAAGGTAACTCCAAGAAACTCTATTCTAAGTTCCATTTAAAAAGTAGGTGACACGACAAAGTGAAAGCTAGTAGGAACAAAAAGCTCAACAGCTTCATGAACCAAAATGAATATAACTATGTAATCCATGAAATGTTGCACATCCATAAGTTTAGCGAAGCTTACTATACATACCTACTATAGTATATATTAATTGGTTTTCTCAATAGAACCTTGAAGTAATGAAAGTTCGACATTTTAGATGGGAAGAACAACTACTTCCAATTTAAACGCAGGAGAGATTGTGTTATCAGCGATAAAAAAGTTAACTAAGAACACAGGATGGACAGCACGAACAATTATCAAGTTCATTAAACTGGAGTACAAAGTTTGTGACCCAAAAATGAGCAGGAAAGTGTCCAGGTACCTATCGACTTATTAAAACTGAGGATATATTTAAATTGCCACTTTCATAATATCTTCATTACGATAAATGTTATTGCAATTGAATGTGTTTTTAAATATAGTTTTTGAATTCAACTTCTCGGGTTCTAAGGCTTCCGAAATTTTCCATTACTAAAAAGGTAGTGGTCAATTTGCTAAGCCCGAGTGATCGTAGGTTGTTAGATTTACCATTGAGCTTTTACAACTACGTGTATGTAAATGATGTATGAAAAAATAGGTATCCTGTTCATTTGGAACCTCAATAAGAAAATTATTATTCCATTAAATCGTAGCATTTTAATTATTAGGGCATTGAAACGAGGTGTCAAATTGGGATTGCTGCAAATGGAAAGTGGTCGATATAGACTGAATGACCTATCCCGCTTAGTGCGACCTGTCAGCGCACATCAGATACGCTTGCGTCAGCAGCGCTTACGACAACGCAAGCGCCCTTTGCGTGTACGCAGCCGCACACCGTCTCTGAAGAAAGAAAACAAAATTGAAAGCAATTCTTGATATAGCGGCAGAACCATAATAAATTATGCCATTAAAATTATTTTATGTAATTTATATGTAGTCTTCTTATTAATATTTATCACAATTCAATACTATTTATTTTTTTGGGAGAAAAGATGACTCAAATATCTTTAGGTTGCGACTTTGTCTTTAGAAGTTTAATATTTAGGTACTTAATGCACTAGTGTTTATTTTCGAGTGTCTATTTTCTTTTTTACTAAATTACATGAATCTCATGGTGAACAAAACAAATTACAGACATTTGGATTATACGGAGCTAATTGTTAACACATAATATTAGTAAGATGTCTAGTAGGTTCCTTATGCTGTAACAGTGTGCCCACCGAAAAAATATTCACAGTAGGTAAGTACCTACTTGAAAATTTTCCATAAAAATGTAGAAATTACAAATCAAATTAAGCAGGTTTCGGTTGTTTTTCATATGGTTTTCTTTACTCCGATGTGAGCTTCAGATAATTTTATTTTATTTTATTTTTCTTTATTTGGGACAGCAACAGTCTTAAACTATAAAAAAATACATGGTTTAAACTTATAATTATGAGACCAATTACAGCTTACATAACCCAAGTTTGAAGCAAACAACAAATTTAAGTATGAATATTATACAAAAAGAAAGAAAAAATTACAATAATAACAGCTAAATGCTTTGAATCTTTTTTGATAATAAAAGTTCTTAACTAAAACGCCTTACGGATAAATACATCCTACACAGCGTTTAAAATATTATAGCGAATAACAAATAGTCAGGCGTTACTATTTAACCTTTTTTTAGCCTCTCGGGTGATGACCAGGTTAACGAAAGATTATATTGAAAATCTTTAGGGAGTGGGTTAGATTATCCCTAAAAATATGATGATAATTATCTGTTATAAAAGTACCATGACTTACGTGGTCCAGCGGATAGGGGTTAGCATGATAGAGAGCATGTAAATCCAACTATAAAAGCGAAAGTTTGTATTTTATATGGAACTTTTGTTACTCTTTCACGCAAAAAACTACCAAACGGATTTAGATGCAAATTTTGGCATTTTGCACATAGATAGAGCATAACCTGGAATAACATAGGCTGATTTTTATCCCGGGGAAACGTGGCATCCTTCGGGAACACCGATAAAACCGCAGGGGACAGCTTGTAACTAATAAATAATAATAATTATTTTTATATAATCGTATTACCGTACAGAGGCTAGATGTGAGTACATTGTGTTTTTATCTGCTGGTCCAAGGTAAAATGCCCGTATATCGCTAACAGAATCTACCGGCCTATCATTGTTTGTTTTTCTTTTTTCTTGGGGAAATCCTTATGATTACCCGCGTCGGGGGAGCGACCGGGTTATACCGGACTCGTGCCGGCTAAAATCCCACGGTGGTTGCCAACTGCGGTGTAGCGGGGGCACGACAACGTTCAGAACACGTAACAGCGGCCCCTCCATGCGCGAGTGTGATGCTGAGACAGTCCATCCCGGGAATGCGCGATACTTCCCCCCAGGCCCCTGGCTGTGTTGTCGCACGATGGGTTTCAACTCATTCTTCCATCATATTGCCCATCACATCTAGATTGGCCACGACCCCAAATTTCCCTAAATAGTCACAACTTATGACAGGGAAAAGCCTATTATAATTTTAAGGTATTGGCAAACTATTCGTTTTATTATTTCTATCCCTGACTCAGTCATAGGTACTCCTAGAAAGCTTGCCTTACAAACCGTTATCACCGCCTAAGAAACATAAAGATCTAACAAGTAATTATAACCCAATAAAATTAAATTTAAGTACAGACGCAAGCCCATGTATGCTTTAATTCTCACTGTCAGCCTTAAAAAAACGATAGTAGTGATTTTACATACAACCTATTATTTTTGGAGTTTATAAGAATATTCTCACTTGGTCGTTTACTACAGGACACATTTGGGGGTCCGAATCCCAGGAAGCCGCTAGATGTAGACGGCTCAGGACCGCTTGCGGTGGAAATCCGTAGAGGCTTATATTCAGTAGTGGACAACCCTGGGCTGATATGATTGTTAGGGGAGCTGATGAGAGATGCAACAAGTGGAGACTAGGTTTAGATCGACCTTTGGTACATGATGGAGAAAGTCCAGCATTTGAAGTCTGTAGGCTGATGATGACACAAACATGACGCGAGACCTGGCACAACATTTTAGGTATAAATAAGTTTAGAGGATACAAAATGTTATCTAAAGGGACAATAGATACAGATGTAAATGGGGAAATTATTTAGTTCATGGAAAGTACGAAATTAAAATAAATAACGTCATCAGAAAATGTTTGTATCACAAATGTCCTTAATGTATCTACTTATCTAGGTCTCTCGGGGAAATTGCGTCATATTTAGTAAGTAAATTTTAGAAATACGGTAGTTTTTGGACCGAGATCCGGTTGAACGATTATATTCCTAATTTATTAAACTTGCAGCACGCAATGGTGGCCGTTTTGACGTTTAACAATAACAAAGAAAAATAACCTTTATTCGTTCAAGCATAAGGTGCATTTATTGATCCAACCGCTAATTGTATGGTGATGGAAATCAACCGTATTCAAAAGCTATACAGTTTCTTTTCCTATGACAATCTGAAACGTCAAAACGGCCATCATCGCGTGCCAGTAGTATAATCCAAGCTTCTAAGACTAATTTGCATAATAAATGCACATATATATCTAAATCCTTGTATAAATCACATCAAAGTGCTATTCTATATGAAAAACTTAATTGCACTTAATTCCTATCTATACGGACCATACAAGAACGAAAATAGACTACGATTTCCTTATGCAAGTAAACATAAATGAGATACTATTAAAGAGACCGTATAGACCGTAGAGACAGTACAAGGCTCTGCGCAATTGCAGTGGTCGCTCAATCAGTTGCCCTGTGAATGTAGCCTATTCTCAAAAGACTGTTAAAATTCTCCGGTTGACATAATTTAAAATAAACAATAATAAAACTAATAAGTTACTATAGTAAAAGAAAGTTTTAAATATATACTTTTCCGAAACTGTGACTACATAAAGGAGGTTATTGGACTCAAATCAATATCATAAAATGTAAGTTTTATATTATTTATTTTTAAAAGTTTACTTTCGAACTAATCATAAGATAAACACACAATAGTATTTAAATATATGCTTCATCTAAGCTTCCAACAAATATAATATACATATAAATATATACACTGCTTTTGTATAAACTTTTTTGAAGGCCTCCCACATTAGTTTCAGCTTAATATCAATTAAATATTCAATTAAATAAAACCTGTTAGTCATGTCTCTTGCGCAATCAGTTGGTACAGTATATTATTCTTTCGACGGGGTCAAATGTGTAAGTTTCAACTGTCAGAAAGTAGCTCACGGAAGTTTTTGTGTTTATAAACCATGTGATGTTTTAACCTTAGACATAAGTAGGTTTAACCATTAAGTATTAACAAAAAACGATGGTAATAAATAATAACGTATTCTCAGAACGGTACCAAACAGGAACTGTTCAGTTCGGAACTAATTCATAGTTTGAGACACCAGTGCAGAGTGACCACGTTATCAAAAAAGTAAACAATATTTTTTTGCAAAAATAAGTGACTATAATATTAACATGATAGTGTTTCTTTTGTTTTAGAAAGCGAAATTAAAAAGCAAACAAGATGTTGCCGTGTCGCTTGATAAATGTATGTATAACATTTTATTTAGAATTTTGCAGAGATTAATTGGCTGGTTATAAATTAAAAATTAATCTATTTTGTATCTGTTTTCAGTTATCAGTGTCCTTGATACTAACTACTGTTGTCAGCAACTCTTTATGTAGACCTCAAAATGACTTCAGGCACACTAAATCAATACAAGTACCTCACAACAATAATGTAAACAACAGATTTTCTTTTTTGGGAATAAAATTACAAACTTTAACGTAAGTCTCAAAACATTATACCTACTATTAAAGTTAAATTATTAATATTAAAAATAAAATAATAACTATTATGTACTTTTTCAGTTCATTTCCAGTACCAAGGGTGTTTAGTATTTTCGATACTAATACAAAAAACATTCCTGTATATGAAAAACCTGTGACTCCATATCCAGACATAAAACCAAAAATAAAATTTGTCGAAACAAACAATAATGTTGACGTTTCACAAACCAATTGCGTAGGAGATTTTTATTTGGATTGCGCTAAAAAGAAAGAACTAGATGAAGAAATATATAATGTTTTTATCAAAGATGCTGCTTCACCTAAAACTGATAAAGAAAGTGATCATAAATCAATTACAGAGTCTTCAAAATATTTTTCTTCAGATAGTGGAACAGACATTTCTTTTGAAAATACAACAGATTATATTACTGAAACTAATGACTATGCATCGGTAAGTTATACATTATCTTTATAAATATAAATATATATAAATAGTCTATTCGTGATCGTGTAACTTTTACCGATTGAAGCTAGGAGGCAATATATTCGTTTTGAGAAGAGACTATGTATATTATGTATCTGCATTCTAATATCCAATAAGTGGCGCAGTCATTATGTTCGAATTTATCGTGTCACCTTACGGAAGGGGCAAAACAACGTCTGCCTTTTTTAATTTGTAGTAGGCCGCCAATCTGGCAGACGGTCCACCTGTCAGTGGTCTTCGACAAATGGACATTGGCAACACCAAGACCATTGCAGTACGTTGTCGACCCTGAGACGTGAAAGTGCTAAGTCTAATGGAACTGTAATTTTTACCGCCCCTTAACTGAGACATAATAATACAATTGAACTACTGCTTCGCGGCGGAAGTGGGTATGCTGGTAGTAGACCAGTTCTGCACTACGAGCTCTACATACATATGGGCATCTGATCCTCATCTAAGTACAATATAGATTAGGATCTACAAGCTCTGCTCCATGTTGTATGTTTCTGTAGAGAAACTATATAGTGATATACTAAAACTTTTCTTCCAAATACGTATTTATGTCGACATTTGCCCAAAATCACAGAGCGAACACGACCTGTGGCGTAGCAGACAGGGCTTCTAACAACGCCAACTGGCCCCAATGATTGAAAAACATGTTTGTGTTAGTATTTTATTAACAGCTGTAAATATTATTGCAGACAACTACTATGGATGAAGATCTATTAAATAGAATGGCTGTTCCATCTCAAGTCGTAGCTTCACTCCTGGGGTGATTGTTACTTTATTATTCGTCACACTTTATGTGACAAATTTCTGCATCAAGATAAATTTTGAAGAAATTTGCGACGTCGTCGAGGTTATACATCATGAATTCATTTAGTTTTTTGCCATTTTCGTCATACTCTTCATAAAGGAGGCTGTCCACTTTCTTCGGTTTAGATACAGTAAGCTTTTGTGACCGTAACATCGCTCCATCATTTATTATAAGGATTGCCTTACGTCTATTTGGCAAAACATAGCGCTGTATGGGAGGTTTATAATTAAGTATGGCGTCAATACTACTGTAAAAAATAAAGGTTTTCAAAGTTATTGTTTAATGAACGATCAATTATTTAAAAAATCTTGTACCTGTAACATTAACAAAAACTTATTTATATAATTAGGTTGACTTTACCACCGGATCCATTTACTACTAGGAATCAGATTAAATCCACAAAAAAGATAATCTTTTCTAAAGAAACGTGATCAATTGACGTACGTTGACGAGGTACGTTTGAAAAACCTACATTGTTCATTATAATCTGAACGATTTGTTACAATGCAAAAAAATAACCTCTTGCTCAACTTCAGTTAGATAAAGCATTAGAGCCGAGCAATTAGCCCACAAAAAAAGGATATTCTTCCTATGATTATCATGTACCTATTAGCCTCATACAATGAGTTTCAAATAATAAAAATTTACTCAATTATGTCATAAAAAACCATAATGAAGAGGCGATCTTGGCTCTGTTGATTGTATCCATGATTACCTAACGGTAACTGGTTAACACCAGATATTGGTGTGCTTACTATCGATTCCTGTAATATTTATTCCTCAAAATACATTTAAATTTATGAACTAAATACATTGGAATAAATTCTATATTTAAATAAACGTGTCATTTATACAATGCCATGACATTTTTTTCCTATTCCCTTAATAGACAGCATTGTCAATTTTCCGCTCTAAATGCCAGAAGTAATGTTGGTAGCAAAAAATCAATGAGCTTTTGCCGTACCAACAGTTGGCGAATGAGTGTACATTTTGATTATAAAAAGCCTGTATATTTTTAAGATCTATAGATAGATTATTTTATAACTAAATAAATCGTAATATATTTTGACAATTATTTTCTTTTATTTTCTTGAGCTCATCATGAAATCTAAAAGGAGTTATTAGAAGGAATATGACGTGATCTGTATGTTATGAACAACAGTAGGACTGGTCAAAGAAGAAGGAGATTTTCAAAGTAACAAGTTATTTATAAAATAATAACCCTGCAATTGTGTATGATTAATAATAAAATGATTATTTCTCATAACAGATTAAATAAGGTTTTGTTTGAATATCAATGTGATAATGTACATGACACAAAAGCTGAAGATTGTTTTTTGGTTTTTTCGAAAAAGTTTCCAAAAAAACAAGTATTCATAATTATTTTCACCTTTTTTTATCGCAATAAGCAGACAATGACAACACTTTAATAGATGTAGGTAAGTCCCTCTGTCATTATTTCTAACCGGTTTAGTTTTGAGGACTTAAAATTTTGTATTTGATCTAAAATAACTATTCTGGTGTTATTCCTTAATAATGAGATATATTTAATAAAAGTAGAACTTTAAATTTCGGAATTGGAATAAATCAAGTTCGACCTAAACTTATTAATTTTGATAATAATATTATTATTATATTGTGTTATCATCTGAAGGCTGTATGTATTCAACGCCTCGAAGTAATCGCTCAAATTATTTACTAAGCTGTCATCCATCACTCTATTAAAGCAATCATTATCATAATAACCTATGAGTAGCACAGTCATTACTTGAATATTTACCTGTTTATTTTTTTGTCTGCATTACTTACATCACAACGTACTGTGATAATGACACAGCATAAAACCTGCAAAAAACACACGCGAATATGTAAAGTCCCGGCATTTGTTTTTATGCGACAATTTTTTTTTTAGTTACTTTCTAGGGTTTCCCGAATAACTCACAAAAGTTTCATCGCCATCGGATAAGTAGTATAAAAAGGTATAGAGTACAATATAGGGATATAGATAGATACCCTTACCTATGAAGTTACCGCTTTCAAGTACTTTAAATTGGGGTTCAATTAGGACCAATTGAATTGTAATTTATCTATGTTTCGGTAATATAATTGGTTTTATTAGGATATTTTAAAAACATCGATCCTTTTTTCGTATTGCGGTCCAAGTGGCACCTAAAATTAACGTCTTATTCTGAGCGAACAATCAAAATGAAATTGTAGGGTTACTTAATATATGCACACGCATGTAAGTAGTTGTAGTCAGATATTATGTACGATGATCCGCGGTAGCGACAGTCGCTCGCTATCCGCGCAATGTAACGGTATAACACTACCAATATACGTTATATGTGTGATCCTTGGACGTTTCATTTATCCTCCACAAGAAAGCACCTAAAAATAATTATTGGTTTCCACGCTTCTGGATATTTTTATCTGAATAAGGAAAAATCTGATAACCCCGCGGTCGCTCGGAGACTGGTGGAAACCGAGGAATCAAAGGCGATTGTGGAATTTGATGGAACTTAATCTACGGCTGAGTTCGCAGCAGCTTTGAACGTTCGCATCAAACCGAAATTGGTTCATTTGCGTCAAATTAGCAAGGTAAAAACGCTTGACAAATGTGTGCTACACGAACTGGATGATCGCCAGCGCAACGTACGCGTCGAGGTCTTTCGTTACACAAAATACTCTTAAACGAAGGGATTTTGCACTACATGCGATGAAAAATAGATTCTTTAAAACAATTGTAAGCGCAGATCCTTTTGGCTGGACCCTAGTTCAATACCTAAGCAATCCTCTGAACGAAAACTTACCTCTAAAAAAATTATGGTCACTGTTTTATGGTCTAGCGCCGATGTAGTTAAACACCATACGACACGAATACTACCGCGTATGATTACTGTGAAGAACTGAACACAAAGATAGAAACGCTCGTGTCCACTACTCTTACATGATAACGCGCGAGCCCACACTGTACAACAAACGGTCTACAAGCTACAAAAACTAGGGTTGGAAGCTTGCCTTCATCCACCGTACCCACCAGACCTTGGGCCATCAGACTTGTACTTTATTCAGAATTAGGACAACATCTTGGTAAGGAAACAATTGAATGAGTATTGAATTGTTTCAATATATTGACTCCCAGTCCAGCTGACTGTTTGAAGGGATTAATAGAATTTAAAACAAATGAAGTTAAATATAGTTTGGTACTTGTAACTTTTATACTAAACGGCAATTTCATAGGTAATAATATTGTTCACTTACAAATAATTCAAATATCTACAAATGCGGCGGACATATAATTGAGGATGCAAAATAATGGCTAATGTTAAGAATACTTACGACTATGCTGTTTGAAAGGAACATATTTAATGACTTTTTGATTACTCATATGCGCATTTTACTGCTAATTAAATTTTAGTAAAGTTCCGCGCATTTATAAGGCAATGGAGCGTTACCAAACATACCTATATACATAACTACGTATATGAAAACAATGCTCCTACTATTTTGCTAAAGTTTTCGTTGATTCAGACATTATTTCGACCAAGGCATTTAAGTACACATACTGAGACTAGCCGTCTTACTACTTCTATAAAAACTGACATATAATTTTGGTTAAGGTTTCTGCGTCTAGTGCTATTGTTTGTGTATAACGATTGACAAACGATACGCTTAATAGTTACGAACCATTAGTATACAAATGAAATTATATAAATAACAATGTGGCTTTTCTGTTGTATTATATAATTATTGTTTGTAAGAAATTTTAATCAATTTTTATCAATACCTTTTTAACTTTATTTCTTTTAATGTTACTCACTTTATTATAATCACGACTAGCAATACAAATGTAAATAGGTGTCAAGCATATTTTGCTTTCATTAAATCAAAGGCGTCAATTCAAAATTCTAAACCATTTATTCAGTACACGAAGGGCCGTTTTCAAGATCTAAGTTACTGAAGCTACCTCTAGTTTGAAGGTTGACCTTCAATAATTTTTAATTGAACCAAACTTTTTTAAAAAATATCGTCTAATGGTATATTTTTAAATGTTTAATATTAACAAAATACTTAATATTGTGTATAATATCAGACAGAATAATTTGTATTTGAATTCTTCATCAAAAAAATCTTTTTTTTTTTTATGCCACTTGGGCCGTCAAACAAGCAGACGGTCCACCTGATGGTAAGTGGTCACTGCCGCCTATGGACATTTGCAACACTAGGAGCAAGTTGTTAAGTCTCATGTGCCTGTAATTTCACCGGCCCCCTTACCTTTCTAACCGAAACACAGTAATACAATTGCACTACTGCTTCACGGCGGAAATGGGTAAGGTGGTAGTACTTCCCCGGACGAACTCTGCACTATGAGCTCTACTACTCTAAATTTTTTTTGAATTTTCTAAATTTATTTAAATAATAAATAAATATCCTGGGACATTCTTTAACATTTTACATTTTCTGTCATTTGAATAAGTATACTAAAGTTGAGACTGTTGTGAGGATGGATGCATGAATGTTTGTTACTTTTTCACGCCAATCTACCAAACGCATTTGGATGAAACTTCGCACAAAAATAAAATTATATGTAAATAAATAGAAAATGCTTTGAAATGACATAGAATAAATAAATAAATATCCTGGGACATTCTTTACACACGGCCATCTGGTCCCAAACTAAGCAGAGCTTGTACTATGGAAACCAGACAACTGATATATTACATATACTACTTTTTTTTTTTTTTTTTTTCTAAATACTTACTTATATAGATATTTACACCCAGACACAGAACAAACAGACATGTTCATGCACACAAATGTTTGTCCTGGGTGGGAATCGAACCCGCGACCTTCAGTTTGGCAGTCAGAGCGTTAACCACCAAGCCAACTGGCCTGTCAATATACGATTTATCCCGAAAAAATGTAATAATCGTCGGGATTGAGGACGAAACAACGGGGGATATGTACTATGATATTATTAATATATATGCAAAAGATTTGGAGGATGCATTTAAAAATGCATTACTCTTTCATCAAAAAACTACCAAACTAGTAGAGGAAGTAGGAGTAGGGATTTTATTATAGAACGTGTACTATATCCTACAAATAACCCTTGCACTTTTTGAATTCTAGGTATATGCAGATATGACAAATTGATTTCTATTTCTAGTATTGATAGAGTGCATATCACTCTTTTTCATATATACTATAATAATATTTTGATTTACAAATACTATGACTGCATAAATATACTGAAACTATGAGGGAATTTGAGGGAAGCTCGAGAACTCAAATTATAAATAGCTCGAACTACTCTTTTTTGCTAAATAAAAGTTGTAAGTTGAAAGTAGCAAACATATACTAATCTAGCCGTATCAACATCAGTAATCTTTCTGATTTTTCTAACTGCATAAACTGCTGAACTGAGTTTTCCCGCAAGACACGAAACTTGTGTTCCCCATCTAAGTTTTAACAATAATTCCTAGAAAAACTATTGATCCAACAAGGCTAAGAGCTTAATTATCTAACATTAAACTACAGCCTAGTTTTTTTTAAATTTGGATAATGCAAATTTGATAAATTTGTGTTTTTTTGCATTTAAAACAAGATTATTAACAGTAAACCAATTTAATAATACCTGATAATGTAATATCTGAACTAATGCACCGTTTACATAGTCATATATGTAATAAGTAGATTTGATTTAATTTTGAAATTATAATTTAATATTTAATACCACGGTATAAGCACTTATTTAAAAATTATTATCACAATGTTGCAGATGTTAATGTATCTAAATTACATGTTGTTATTTTCTATATTAATTGACCTTTTTAGGGTTCAGTACCTCAAAAGGATAAAACTGAACCCTTATAGGATTACTTTGTTGTCCGTCTGTCTGTCCGTCAAGACCCTTTTACTCAGGAATGCGTGGAGGTATCAAGCTGAAATTCATCTCAAATACTCAAGTCTACTGTCCATTGGAGCTGTGATTAAATAAAACTTAACCAGCGGAATCAAAAGATACAGCAGTTTATACTGTAAATTTTCGACACTCGCAAGGGAATCAAAACCAACAGGGTACTTCCCGTGAACTCAGAATCTTGAAATATGGTACGAAGCAATGTCTTATTGCAGAGATAAAGGAAACATTGCGAAAAGCATAAATGTTTTGTTACATCACTACATAGTATAAAACAAAGTCGCTTTCTCTGTCCCTATATCCCTATGTATGTATCTTTAAAACTATCAAACCAACGGATTTTGATGCGGTTTTTTTAATAGGTAGAGCTATTGAAGAGGAAGGTTTATATGTATTAGTATCTACATTGCACCTGAGCGGAGCCGGGCGGGTCGCTAGTCAAATAATAAAAATAATTTTAAACATACTACCCCTTTCCTCATGAACACGTAGAGGTATTAAATTGAAATTCATATCAAATATTACGGTCTATAATACCTTTAAAGCTTAAGATGTGACAAAATCAAACTACTATGTGAACGCAATTAAAAGAAATAGCTATACCTACAGGTTAGTACGGAACACTCGGTGCGCCAGACCCGACTCGTTTTATGTCAGTAGGTATCTGTTTTTTTTTTTTATTGACTTACTTCACTATGTAATATTACAACATTTCGTATCCACATAGAATAATCAAGTTTTCCGTGATTATTGGAGTCTATATAATTTAAGTTGTCGATATATAAAATCACTTCTCCCACACATAAAAAATACAACATTTTTTTGTCATAAACACTTGTTTATGACAAATCACAAACATAAAATGAACCTACCTAGATTCATTTTATGTTTGTGGTATTTTAACTTCATTCTGTTTTTGTCAAATGCCTGTCGTCTCGTGTGTGATCATTATTGTCAAATACTATTATTATTTCTGTTTCTTCAGACTGTACATTTGGTTCAGATTTAATTATATCTTATAATAAACTATTGCTAACATATTGTAGTATATAACATCATGACCAACAACAATTTTATCTGCAACAAATCTTGTAATATGCAATTAAAAATTGTAAATATATTCTTATTGTGAAAAGATAAAGTATTCGTAATATAAGTAGTACTGAAGTATTTCATATTTATATACTTACCTATGTATTTTATATTATAGTAATAAAATAACAGGGTAGAAGTGAAACTTTTGTATTACATGTAAATATTTTAATAATTCATCAAACACTTTTGGATAACATAGATTGTGTTCATTATTCATTTGTTTTTCGTCACACAAAAAGGTTGCGGGTCAAGATTTCAGAGCCCTCCCATAAGAAGTTTCACATAAAAAAAATATTTACCACATAAAAAAAAAACATAAAGAACTCACAAACAAGTGATGTTAATAACAATAGTCAATGTTATGTCGGAGATGTACATGTAGGTAGGTATTAATTAATTTCACGCCAAAGAAAATTCATTCGTCACGTGTGCTATAATTATTAATGACTTATAACAACATCCTTGGGTTTTGCGTAGATAACTGAAGTCACTAATGGAAATATACAGATTTCCCGGTAAATCAACTTTTTTTCACACCATTTAATACAACCGTACCCACACCAATTTGTTCCTTAGTACGCTCAGTATGATTAATGAGAGCGACAAGAACTGCACACTTATTCAGCTAATATAAACTTCGTCGATAAGCCGCTCTACGGCGGCCTCGGAGAGCTTACCTCTCACGTATTAGCGTAGTAAGCGACAGAGATAAATCATAGAGGCCGCGACGAAACATCCTCGAGTTTACTTACTACCTTACAGACTCTAGCCCCAGGTTCAAGACATTTGATACCAATTCAGACTCTAGAGATCTTCCATATAATAGATTCGATTGCGAATACTATTAACTATAATAGCTAATATCAATAGAAATACTAAGGACATATCCGGGCAGGGTGAAAGCCTGGTAATCTGTAATGCAGGTTTAACCTAGTACCTACAAACACCAGTCTCTCACAAAGCAGACTAGGTAAAGTAGTCAACTGTACCTACATATATCTTACTTAAATAAGCTTTAACACTTTTGTGACAGAAAATAAACACATTTATTATATTATCATTAGTACATACAAAACAAACAATCTGTATTTTTTTTTATACCAGGGCCGACAAGCAAGTAAACTTTTCACCTGATAGTAAGTGGTCACCGCCACCTATGGACATTTGCATCAGCAGGGTCATCGCCAAAGCGCTGTCGTCTCTGTGACGTGAAGTTGTTAAGTCTCATGTGGCTGTTATTTCACCGGCCTTCCTTTCTAACTGAAACACAGAAATGCAAGTGCACTACTACTTCGGCGAAAGTCGGTATGGTGGCAGTACTTCCTAGGAAAAACACTGTACTAAGAGCTCTACTACTCTTAAAAGCAGTATCTTCTGTAAAGTGGTATCTTGTATCCTCTTTAAATTACAGACACATGAGACTTAACAACTTCACGTCTCAGGTCGGTAACGCATTGGCAATGGGCTAGTATTGAAAATGTCTATAGGCGGCGGTAACCACTTACCATCAGGTGGACCGAGTGCTTCTATGTCAGTCCCTGTAGTTTAAAAAGAATTACTTATTATGCAATATATTTTAAGCATATACACTAGGGGTGTGGACAGGCCAGTTGGCTTGGTAGTCATCGTCTCTGACTGGCAACCGGGTTCGATTCCCAGTCTGGACAAACATTTGTGTGCATGAACATGTCTGTTTGTTCTGTGTCTGGGTGTAAATATCTATATAAGTATGTATTTAGAAAAAAAGTAGTATATCGTCGTTGCGACTTTAAGACCTCTTATGTGTCTCTTTTGGCAAAATCACTTTTTTACGCTAGCCTTTTTCACCTTTTAAAAAAAAATATTTTAAGCACCAACTCTTTATTAGGAAGCACATTGTAGATCTTGAAATTGGTAAACAAATGCGGATTAAATCATCGTATACACATGAAAGTTTTTGCATTCGATAGAGCATCAAAAGTTAAAAAAGGCTGGCGTAAAAAAAGTGATTTTGCCAAAAGTATATCAGTTATCTGGTTTCCATAGTACAAGCTCTGCTTAGTTTGGGACCAGATGGCCGTGTGTAAAGAATGTCCCGGGATATTTATTTATTTATTATTTAATGCAATAGAATCTATATTTATGTTAACTTTGCCATAAACTTAAAGTAAAAGAACAAACAAATTGTAAGCTACAATATGAAACTCTTATAGATGAAACTTTACCCCTATTAATTCAATGCTAATTAGTATTAGAGTAGACGTTATATTGAATAGGCTTGCGAAATGCTTTATTTTATCATATTTTCATAATATAAACACAATAAATAACCTTAACCATTTTCAAATGTCAAATAGATCTTGGGAATGTCAGTAGGTTACCTTGTGCACCCACCCTGTTATATTTTAAAATACTATATGCGAAAGTTTTTGAGGATGTTTGTTACGTCCACGTAAAATCTACACAGTTTTGGATGAAACTTGGCACATAGATAATTTAAAGCCTGGTGGTTAGAGGTCACCGCCTCTGGACATTTGCAACATGAAGCATCGCCAATGCATTGTCGACCTTGAGATCAGAAGTTGTTAAGTCTCATGCGCCTGTAATTTCACCAACACCTTTCTGACCAAAAGTCGTGTTAACGTATTACTGCGTTAAATGCTTTACTGCTTTACGGCAAAAATGCGTTTATCTATGTAAGTACTTCTCCAGATCAACTCTACACTAAGAGCTAACTGTGAATTTCGGTAAAGGCATTTTACACTGTATATTGAGAATTATAAGGTTGAAGATAGTAGAGGTATAATTTTAGAATCCCAAAGGTATTTCTACCGCTATCCTTTCTAAAACCTTAGTAACAAGCCCTACTTAAAATAATACAATATTTACTTCTTGTGTTCGCCCACTGGTCGAAATTCAACCATAATGATTATTGAAGATTTAAGGAAAACGTATATGAATTTATATGTTAAAAAAACTAACTGTCCCTAACTACTTAACAAGAATAAAAAACCGAGTCACAAACAGAGGTCAAAATGTTACTTTACTATGTATTTTGTCTTTGCCTATTTCTATAATGATATTTACCTATTTATTGATGATTAGCTGACCCGACAGACAAATCAAGACTTTTTTTTCTGGGATTTTACTACTAATCTTTAATTTCCTAAAAACCATTTTCGGACTTTTACGAACAATATCAAAATATTTTCCAATTCGGTCCAGCCGTTCTCATGGTATGTGCTTACCATCGACCAGTTTTTATTTATATAGATAGATAGGCAATTGTCGCCTTAATACAAAACAATGCCATTGCTACAAGTGGGATGACATACTGAATTTTTATTTTCCTACTATATATTTAGTGCCTAAAATTATATATGTCTTCTGTCATTCTAAAATCCTTTTAATATAATAGTGTTCCCTTTGTGGTCGGGAAAAGCGGAAGTAAAATAGGTATTGGAGTTCAATAATCAGGTAGCTATATTTTTTGTAAGCAATTTTTTATCAAACACGATTTACCACGTTTAAACTTGTTTATAAGTGACATATTACTTGGTTAACCCCACGGTTGTATTACATTTATACATAATATATTATTGTACAATATGATTAACGAATCTACAGTTTGTTATGTTCATAATAATAAGAAGCCACCGTAAGGTCGATGACCTAGTATTGTAGCATTTCCTCAAAAAACATAATTTGAAAAAAAAAATACTGTGTCTCATTTTTAATTACGAATAATGAATTGTTATAAAATATATCTTAATTACACTCAGATAACTGTTCACAGGTTGAATAAAAACATTTTAAAAATTTCTTAATTTTTTACCTCTTTGCATCTTTGTCTCTGTGCATCTTTTTGACTAGATATCACTAAAATAAGCTCATGCTACTCATTCATACATCATTAATTATTTAAAAAGTAGCTTATTGAAATCTAGAATAACAATGACAACTCAATAAGCTTAAACAACTAACAGTCCAATTTGCGGAACCAATTACGAGACCATTGTTGTAAGCCTGCAAGTAGAACACGTTAGGATGTCATATTGTTACGTAGTGTTCCGTGACGTAGTTGTAAATCGATTATCCATTCATTATATGTCTCTCTGTTAATGGTCAGCTAGAATTGGCTCAGTTTTAGCTCAGGCGGAGCTCAGCGCGCGCTTGTAGGCAGGAGTCGCGCATACAGACCGCGCAATATATATAAAGAGACCTTGCGAAACCGTTAGCGCATTCGGACTACAGCCTGTCCAGGAAGTCACCTGTTTCGTTTGTCACCCATTAAACAACAAAATGCTGATAACATTGGTAACTATACAATTATTTGTTATGAAATTTCAGTGCAGTACTAACTGATAATAGGGATCTAACAGTGTCAAAATTTGCATGACTAACAATTTGTGTGTACTACACTAAGTGTTAAAAGATTATGTTTGTTGGCCTCCAGGTGATTACCCACTCGTATCTTTAAAGAGTTGATGTCGCAAAAATTAACTAACGTAGTCCATGAATGTTTAGTTTAACCGCGAATGTCTTTAGTTCAAGATGTGACCTTTACTTCATCTACACCTCTAATGCGTGCATTTGCATCATTAAATACATAGCATTAAAGTAGAAGATTTAACTGCTGATTGATGTTGTCATTCTTCCCTTCTCAGTATAACATTATAAAATAATTTTAATTAATTTAATAACGATGACCTCAAAAATTTAAATTTATCGCATTATGCTGGCAAAATATACTTTGTATGTTAAAAATAAGTCTTACACTGCTGGTAATACGGACGAATGTGTTATCAGTTACTTTAAATAAATGCTGTTAACACTACTTTTAAGTCCGTCGAGAAAATCGTACATGTTTACGGTCTTTTCAAAGATGTTCATGTTCTTTTTATTAAAATTCCAGATCGTTGGAGTATTGCTGCTGGAAAATATGGTAGCTGGGAGTCCATATGTAGACAATCAGGCAAATTGGCAAATTTTGAAAATTGATAATAGCAATTTGCCTAACTCTTATAATTTTCAGTAAGTATCATATTATTTTAAAAAAGTGAATCTATTTATATAAACTTTTTAGTCTCTGTGGTATTTGAATTAAATTGCGTAAATATTGTCTGATGGCCTGCTGGTTATGGCGATGAGTCGAAAATTTATTTATTTCAGAAATAGTAGAGCTCTTAGTGCAGAGTTCGTTCGGGGAAATACCACCTATTTCCGCCGTGAAGAAGTAGTGCACTTTGTTTCGGTTAGAAAGGCAAGGGGGCTGGTGAAAATACAGGCATATGAGACTTAATAACTACATGTCTTAGTGTTGACAGCGCATTGGCATTTTGCCCTTATGTCGCATATGTCCATAGGACCGTTCGCTTTGTCGGCCAACTTGACATTTATATTTTAGTAGCTGACCCGGCAGACGTTGTCTTAACTACGAATTGAATTCGATTCTTCCGATTGAATCAACCGGGAAATGTGCTCTAAGAAATTATAAATTAATTATTTACCAATATAATTCCGACCCATGCCTCTGTTTTAAACAATATTGTCAAATTTATGTCAAACACCATAAGGTTACATTATAAGAGTTTATATTGTCAAAAGCTGTAAGGTTACATTAAATAAGTTAATATGGTCGTTATATTTTCCTAATTTTTCTAATTTTTCACGCAACTTTCTTAATATTTTCCTTCATAAGAACCTTCTCCTGACAATAACAAACACAACAAAAAAATTATTAGCGAAATCGGTCCAGCCGTCCATGCGTGATGCCGTGACCAAGGGAAATAGGGATTAATTTTTATTTAATATTTTATATACAGATAGATAGGATTTAACAAACATTATCACAATAAAGAATTTGTAAGATATTATATCTAAAACACTATCAAATAGTATAGAGGTAGTAAGTACAAAGGAAAAAAAATAATCAAGACACATTAAAAACTAAGATAATGTTTAGTTAAAACTAAATTATACATAAACAACTTCTTCTTATGAAGAGGATATAAAACTAACATCGACTTTGTCTATTCCATCTAGACGTCAGCAACAAATGCAACTGGCCACAATTGTAGAACTTTTTTACTTGCATTTTTATAATATTTTATACAAAAAGTATCAATGTAAATCTAAAGATATCGGTGACGGGACCGAAAGATATTCCGAATTGGGAACGGATTGGTAAACCAGCTCACTTCTTATATTCCAGCGGCAATATAAGATTAATAAAATACTTCAAAATTAATGGTACATAATCAATATTAAAAATATGGTTTCACTGTTATGCCCGAAAACGAAGGTCAATAACCTTGTCAAATATTCCAAACAGGCTGCTTAATGTGCTTTTAAATTATTTATAATTAATCAACAATTACACAACTATTAAGTAATTTAAATAAAACTGTATTTTGGAAACCAAAATATAATAATTTGGAACGTCGGATCATAACACATTGATAGCCACAGGATATATAAGAAAATCGCATTATAATATTAATCTGTACAAAATACGGGTTTTGCGGAGTTCCGTATTAAAATGACATAAACAAAATCCTATTATTAAATAAATATAAGAACTATAATTATTCGTAGAAGTACGTATACAACATGTATTTATTAATTAGCACCTATTTGTTACATGTCGTTGAAAGCAACATCTCAATTGTATGCTAATTGAATCACTCTAATTTAAAATTTTGGTTCAAAATAGCCGAGAATATTTAGTAATAAACTTACGGGTTGTAAAAAAACAATCATTACCTACATCTTATAATATCTTATATATTAAATTCTCCGATTTTTATGAGATTATATATGCATATTCAATAGATCTGAGAATCGGCTACTATCTATTTTTCATACCCCTAAGTGATAAGGGTTATCGACCCCAAACATTTTTAATCGCGATTTCTATATTATTTTGTTCCATCCACAGATCCGCAGTAGGGTTGCTAGATGACAATCGAATATAATAATTGTACTACGATTAATTTTCATGTACCTATAGTTTTTATGAAGTAAATAAGGCAAAACAAAGATTGCCGGGCCAGTATCTATATATTAATACGTGAAGAGAAAACTTTGTACTTTATGAGCATATTGAGCGCAGGAGTAGTAGATATGGCATAGTTAAAGTTAATATGGAGAACGCTTTAAGTTATATATAATAAGTGTAACAAATACATTGAATGAATTAAAATAAACATTAAATATACTATCATACGTTTGACACAGACACATATTTTACAATATAAATAGCTTACGTTCATATAGCCAATGCTGACGTAAAAGAAAAAAAATCAAAAAAGTTCTATGTATTGATCATAGAGGTTATAAAAGGTAAACCTCAATAAACTTAAATTGTATATAGAATTACGGTCTAATTTCGATTGCTAGGCGACCACTAGTTATTTTAAATTATCATGAACTTTTTAGATCTTAAGAGCGCAAGTGCAGCTCACACTTGGCTGGTTTCTAATAATTGCTACAATCATCATTCATATGAAAAACAAATTTACTATAAATCGCAACATAATATTCGCAAAACGTGCGCGTATTAGTTAAGGCTGATTATAAATTTCATCCGGTCAAACCTGACAGGCAAGATATAATCTTACAAATCTTATAAATGAAAAAGTGATTTTGTTAATCCTTTCTTCTCGTCTAACGGAGCAATACATTTTTTGCGCCATTGAAGGTCGAAGGAAGGCTACTTTTTACCGTGGATATGTGGGGAAAACCGCTCGTTGGTAACTGAAGGTGTCGAATCGGGCAGCTCACTCTAAGCACAGTATTACTGCATTGAAAAATGCACCCTATGGTGTAATGATAAGGCACATAAATATCATCATACTGTTGACCATAGGATCAACAGATGAATATTATCTATCTCAAAGGCAATATAGATGTTGTAGAGAAAATAACATGACTCCACTTATTAAACACTAGCAAGGGATGTCTTTTTTTTTCCGGAACAAAAAGTAGCCTATTTGTTATTCCAGGATATATATGCTCTATCTATTTGCCATATTTCATCCAAATCTGTCCAGTAGTTTTTGCGTAACAGAATAACAAACATCCATACATACAAACATTCGCATTTGTAATATTAGTAGAATATACAAGATGCTAATTATTTTTATGATATTATTTTTTCCCTTAGTTACTTAATTTAAAAACGAGTTGTAAAAAAAAATTCTCCACTAATTAAACGATTATTTCAGAAAACCTAGCTGGATTAAAAAAAATGCTTTAGTACATTAATCTTAGCTAATTTAGCTTCTAACTTTAAAATATTCAATACCATATGTAGGAATACAGAAGAAATTAACACGGTTTCAATAAATATTTATGCACACAAACTTATGCAATGTGATCTGTTCGTGAATGAGCAATTAATTAATTTTGTTTGTAGCTCTACAAGGTGTCAAAATAATAATAAAAATCTAAAGTCAAGAAAAAGGATGCAATAATAACGTGCACTGCGGAATTATTTATGCAAGGTTTTAAATATAATAAAAATCTTAACCTTGATGCTAAGATGACATTTTGATGGACTTCGTTTGATGTTAGTTGATGTCTTATAGATATTTTTAGCGTGCAAAGTACTAAGAAATTATTGAATTTTAATTTCAAATATTCACACAAGTAAGGTACCTACGTTCAAATCATTTTGCCTAATTATTTGATACTGCCTGCTCCATAAAATTTAAACTTGCCGTGCATCTGCATAAGTAGGATATGCAAAAACTTTCCCTATTGCATAATCTGTAGTCTTTGTGTAGTCTTATTAACCTAGAGAAGTTTTGTATCATCACGTTTTGATGACATGAGATGCATACGAAATGTATTTTTACTGTCACGGCATTTGTATTAGCGAGATGAACTGGCTACTAAGCTCGTGGTAAACAAAACGATTTGAATTAATCATACAGTGCGAAACACTTATCTAATGTAGAGTCAAAAAAGTTCTGCAATGATTCGACAGGCCAGATGGCTTAGTAGTTAGCGACCCTGACTGCCAATACGCAGGTCGCGTGTTCGATTTCCACCAAGGACAAACATCTGTATGCATGAATATATCTGTGGTTTCTCTGGTTCTGGGTGATAATATCAATATAATAATGTTTTTAGAAAAATAAAAAGTTGTATATATGTAGTATATCAATTATCTGGTTTCCATAGTCCAAGGTCTGCTTAGTTTAGGATCAGAGTGCCGTGTGTAAATAATGTCTGTCCCAGGATATTTATTATAATTTCTGGTTTATTATACTGGTAGGTTAAGACAGACTTGAAAACAAATTCAATAACCATCTAGGCAAATACAATAAAGTACTTTACAACAACACATAAATCATTTACATAGTAAACATAATTTTTGGGTTTTCTTCTTGAATAATGTAAATACATTCGTCTATTTCTAGCTTAACTTATCCACCCACGTTTTATTTGACCGGTTCCAAATGTTCTGCAGAAAAAAAACTATCTCTAGCCTCCATAGCCTCATTGATATTATATTTTATCGATATTTTTTAATAAAATTCTAAAAATAAGTCCCGATAAGAAATAAATAATTATTATCAGTAATATATGTCATACAAAATCATGTTTTGAAAAGAGTAATTGCTGAGTTTATTGCCGGCTCTTCTCAGTAAAAGCAACCTTCCGAACCGGTGTTAGAGTCTGACCATTCATAAGTGCCTGTGAAGGCCTTTTTGAATAAATATTTCATTTCGACATTACATTTTGTAAATGGTGGTGGCTATATCACGTTTACACACGAAGTGTAAACTTACAGCCAAAATCGTTTAATAACAATATATTTTAGTTTTGTCAACATAGGAAAAAGAAATAAGTGTCCTATAGATTTTATTATAATATATTTATGAGTATAAATAATATTAAAAGGTTCAATGTGCATGTGGAGATATCATGTCATACAAAAATCAAAGAGTAATCAAGCAAAAGAATCCTGCCCAGCTAGATTGAAAAATAACAAGGTGACTGCACCTAGCTTTTTAGGGTTCCATTGTCAATAAGCAACCCTTCTCATAGTTTCGCCATGTCCGTGTGTCAATCTTGAAAAATAATTTAAGTGAAACTTCTTATGGGAGGGCTTTGAATTCTAACATTTTTGTGTGACGAAAAATAAATGAATGATAAGCACAATTTATGCTATAAAGTGATAAATAATAATTAAAATGTTTCCCTGTAATACTAAAGTTTCACCTCTATCGTGTGTCTTTACGACGCATCCAGTTTTTTTATTTTGGATTTCTACTGGAATACTAATGGATGTTAATTCACTACATTAATTAATGTTTTATGTCTGAAACATAGTTAAAAGTGAAACGACTACTATAGTATATCTTTATTATTATCAATGTGAATGTAAGTTTGTTTGTTACGCTTTAACGCGAATACTACTTAACCGATCATCATGAAACTTTGTTCACATATTTTTACAGGAATTAGAAGTAACAAAGGATACTTGTTGTGCCGGGAAAATGTTACATCCCTCGGGAACGAGGGTGAAACCGTGGGGGACAGCTAGTATTTCATATGTTTACAAGTAATAGACCACCAAGTGATAAAAAGTACCACTTAGACACTACGGAACCATATCTACACTGCGCGTGGCCCGACACGTACTTAGCCGCGTTTTTTTATGATTGCCAATAAATGACTATCTTCAAAATAAAAGAAGTTATAGACAAAATATCATAATATTAATATTGTCAATCGGTAATGAATATTCATCAGTTGGCGTTTTTTGTAATAAAGCAAATCCTAATAATATTATAAATGCGAAAGTTTGTATGTATGGATGTTTGTTACTCTTCCGCGCAAAACCTACCGAACGGATTTGGATGAAACTTGGCATATATATAGAAAATACCTTGGAATAACACTAATGACTTTTGGTGCCCGGATAATGTCACATACCTCTGGAACGCGGGTGAAACCGCGGGGGACAGCTAGTAGAATTATATTTTACAAATATTTACAAGTAACATTGTAGAGACGAAAAACAAAAAAAAAAGTACTTTCTCTTTAATATTCCAAAAGCTTTCTTATTCTACCTTAACGCTGGCTGAAATGCGCAAATATGAAACACATCTAATGCCCTTTAAATAAGAAGCGAGTGTTAAAATTAATTACTATTACCTTCACGTAACATATTTAACCTTCTCAAATCAATCAGGTTGCTATCATAGCCCAAATTCTATACCTAAACAGGTGTACTGGACCCCTATCGTTCATTTAATTTACATAATGAACCTATAGTTAAAATTGGGAAGATTTAAAGTCGAAGTACAAATACAATAACAAATCCATTTGGAATACTAAACGAAAAGGAAAGCAGCCTGTCGATGAATCACTCACATGTAAAATAGATCCTCTACAAAAATATTTGCAGAACAAACACAGTGGAATGTCATGTTTATGTAAATTGGCCTTTATATTGGCCTTACGTGTACACTTTACGTTCGCAACCTGATTATCCGGATACGTGATCCTCGGTTTTATAGGCACTACTGCCAATGCTTCATGGAAAGCTAATATTTAAAATTCAGTCTCCACTACAGACATATATTGACTATCTACCATTAGTCATAACAGCTATCGACAAATTCATCGCAAAATCGCGATGCATATTCATTTTGGCTGTAAGATATTGTGTGTTATGTTAAAGCAATCTCAACGAAATTGCTATCACAAAATATGTGGACAATTTGCTTTGAATTTAGGTAATTAGTTAACATTTAGTACCTCTTGTATCCGTGTCATAGAAATTAAGTCATTGCATTTAAAATTCTGCAGATTCTTAATTTTATTTGGCGTCAAACGACATAATAACAATTTATTACAGTTTGAAGGTGACATGATAATAAAGAATATATCAAACAATCTGCATTTGTACCTACTCGTCAAAATTGATGATAGCTCCGAAAAGCTTAACACAATATGTAAACGAGCTTTGATATTAGACATATTTGTGTTATACACCTATAACAATCTTTTTTGTTGTTATAAATTAAAACGATTAGGTTTTACATCGCAGCTTTGTAAGTCAGCTGTCAAAAGCAATCTCATGAGGAATCAATATGATGGCACAATGGTACCGCAAAAAGTAGATTGGTGACAATGTCGCGTGGGGTTCGAAACAAAAACAAGGTATTTGGAACGCCTTCCTCAAGTTGAACGGCCGTACGTTACCCTTACAGAGCCGTTACTTGGGTAGGTAGATACTTATGATGCACTTACATTTATATTCATTAATGTACCAATAAACAGATTGAGGTCACGTTTTTTGTATCCTCGTCGTTGTACACTTCCGTCTTCACGCCAATACTTGCATGTTTTGCTTGTTAGTCGGTTTTTTCTATGGCATATTTACTTTTACAAAACTTTGTATTTTATATTTTCAATCTTTAATTTAACAGAATAAGGACCTAAATTATTTACTAGATTTATGATTTTTTTTTTATGGGCCGAGAAACAAGCTGACGGTCCATCTGATGGTAATGGTCACCGCCGCCTATGGACATTTTCAACACTTAGGGCATCGTCAATTCATTGTCGATCCTGAGACGTGAAGTTGATAAGTCATATCGTGCCTGTAATTTCACCGGCCCCTTGCCTTTCGAAGCGAAACACAGTAATACAACTGCACTTCTGCTTCACGGCGGAAATTGATATGGTGGTAATACTTCCCCGGACGAATTCTGAACTAAGAGTAGACCTCTAACACAAATATTTTACATTACCTAGCTAAATTCTGATTGTAAATAGTTTAACTACACTCTTCCGTCATGGGTTTACTTTATGATCAATGTTCAACCTTAATTCACCGAATAGAGCATTTTATTTTTGACCAGCAAATATTTGAACTACAAAAATTGGTGAAACCTACTACTCACTTTGTACACAATCAACATTAATCTTATGCCTGCATTGATTACGGATATACCTACCAATCATAATAATGCAGGAAATATTTAAACGACCTTGAAAAATTACGCTGATAGTTCCTATGGTTAGAAATAACAATCTAAAACTATAATCATTTATTGATATCAAAAGAAAATATTATTAAGTAATCTATAAAAAAGCTTTATTAAAATGGGATCAAATTATACAACACACATCTATTGCTATAATTTCTGCACAATTTCCTTGTTATAATATGTCATCACTTTTGGATTGGCATGTAAATACAATATTTGTAAGAAATAATACATATTGACATAAGACAAATAGCTAATTGAAGATAAACATATTAATTACCTAACCTTAGTATTTCAAAATCTTGTCAGTAACATATCGATTTCGTAGCCATCTAGTTCGTTGATGTCTGTTGTAAGAACAGAGAAGTAACATTATTCTTAAATTGTTCGATTTCAATATCGATATTCATTATTAAAGATTAATTTAAAAATAACAGTCAATAGATACAGGCTATTATGCAAACAATAATTAACTAATTCAAGGCATTGTTTAATTGTGAAACATCAAGTTGTAAATATTGCTGATAAAGTCTTAAATGTTAATTTTCAAATAATATTTCCGTTTTAACTTCTTTTCTTATTATATTTCCAACATGTCTTTTAAAGGTTAATATTTCGTATAATATTTCTCCATTCAACTTTTTTTTTAATTTATTTTTCTGTTTACCGAAAACCTTGATTTTAAACCCTCTACAAGAGAAATTACTAAGTATTTTTATTATTTAGTTATTATTATTTTATGTCCAATATGTCTTTTAATTCCAGTTACGACGCAAACGATGGCTCGTCGCGGACCGAACATGGAGCTATAGAAAATCCTGGAACGAATGAAGCTGCTCTTAAAGTACAGGGTGCAGTTCGCTGGTACGATGATAAAGGGCATCTATACCAAATGACCTATAAAGCAGGGAAAAGAGGCTACCGAACTATTATTAAGAAACTATCATAATGCATCAAACTGACGTACAATTTATCAGAAGGAAATATTGCATCAAAAGACTGGATAAAAATCGTAATATTTATAAATTACTAATTATAATGTTATATTACTTGCCCCAATTGTGGACATTTATATTCCACGTTAAGAATGTTTTCCTTTTCTTTAATGTTCCTACAATGAATTTTAAATTATGATGTTAATGAGATCTTATTATAAGATGTACCGTATCTATAATATGTCCAATATAAGAAGTCCCCTTAGACCTATAAGAATGCTATAGAGAAATGTACCCTTTTGCTACAAGATAAGGTTTGACATTTAACCGTGGGGTTAAATAGATGAACCTTATTTCTAAACAAATAAAGTTGATTTTCCAGTGACCTTCTTAAACGTCAAAGGGGACTTCTTATAATAGATACTATAGTTACGAAACATCGTTGACTGCTATCACTAAAATTACAAACGTAACCTTATCTTCTAAATTTGAATTTCGTCTGAAAAACTTTTTGAAATTGTGAATAAATTAACTAATTTTAGATTTTATTTATTAAATGAAAATATTAGTGCATATTGTAATAATAAAATAAATATATAGAGAATATTGATGATAAGATTCCCCATGTTTTATTATTAAAAACGGTTATTTAATCTTAAGGACTATGAAATGAAATGAAATATATTTATTCAAATAGGCCTTCACAATAATTTATGAATGGTTCAGACGGTTGCTTTTACTAAGAACAACCGGCAATAAACTCAGCAATTACTCTTTTCATAATAAGATTAGGTGCATAAAGATATGTCCTGCTGAAGCAAGTGCTACACCCAAGCATTGTCGACATTAAAATAATCATTTATGTTGTTGAAAGTCTTTTGTATTAAAACAGTCTTAATTCTGTCCTTGATTTTTTGTATAGGCAATGTATCTTCTTTTCTACATTTAGAATAATATTTTGATGTACAAATACTAAGGTTGCATAAATATACTGCGATGAAACTGTGAATATCGATTTTATAAAACTTTCCTCTGAGGGAAGCTCGAGAACTAAAATTATAAATAACTGCTCCTTTTTGCTAAGTAAAAATTGTTTATTTATTAGCAACTTTACCCCTTAGCATTATACTACTAATAGCATTACACTTACTTTTTACTTATAGCACAAAGTTTTGTTTGATTAGATCATTCAGTATAAATCTTTGTAGATAAAATCGTTGGAGCATCTTTCTATTGATCGTGTAACTACTGAGAGACTTGGCCTTCTGAAATCATATATCACTACATAGTATAAAACAATGTATGTTTAAATCTTTAAAAACACGCAACGGATTTTGATGCTTATTTTTTTAATAGATAGAGTGATTGAAGAGGAAGGTTTTTATGTATAATACATGTGACATCCCACGGGAAAGCGGGTAAAGCCGCGGGGGGCAGCTAGTTCACAATAATTTGTTGGTAAGACAATGATTCATAAATTATATTCATTCTAAGATCCCATAGGTGACGCTCAATAGTCAATAGTCTCATCGCGCCACCTACCGGAAAGACGTCAACAACTTTTCAATACTAATATTATAAAAAGATAAAGCTTGTTGGAATGCAGGACGTAATCTAGGAAACTTCTCATCTGTATTTTTTTTAATCTTTCACTGATCGAAACCTACTCTATTCCGAATGGCATAGCCTATACCGGGATATCAACAATATCATTTATCAATATCCTAAATTTCTCAATTAATTCTTTCAGTGAGGGGTCTATCGGCCTAAAATAAAATATGGGGGGAATCGCAAAAACAATGTTGATAAAGGTTGACATCCAAACAGGTTCGGTAATTTGACCCTCCGCAGGCTTTTAATTTTTAATGTCGCACTAAATATTAACAAAATGCATTGGAAAGTGTTTATGTATCAATTTATTTAGGTATATTTATTTATTGTGTAAGTATATTTATATTGTATTAAATAGGTTTATGCACAGTATTTTATTTAAATTGTACACTGGTTCTTACCCTCAATATATGTAGTTATCTCTATCACTCAAAGGTTTGCTGGTAGAAAACTCAATTTAGAGTTAAGCTCGCCTTTGTACAAGACATTTCTTATGTAAGTTTTAAATGTAAATTATTGGTGTACAATAAAGTATAAAGTGTTCACTTTTAGAATTCGAGCCCACATTTCAAATAACACAATTTATTTTTGTATTTATTTGCAAAGGCAAGAAATTTCTTCAAGTGTTCAATGAGTTGTTGCTGAAATAAAACAGATGAAGAGCAATGAAGTCACAACGTGTTTTTTTTTAGGTCTTTTTTTTATCCTGGGGGCGCAGATATGGAGCCGGGGAGCCCTAACAATTGAATAATGCAAGTTTTGGATCTAGTCCGCATTTTGCGAATGTGTAAATTTGTGCGTTTGTCGCCACATTTCATCACTTGATTCGAGTTATCACCTCGGTTACATACAGTGGGCATCTGATTTGTCAATTGTTGTAACATCAACAAACAATGACAGTATTTAAGATGAAAACGTAGTTTTTTTCTTCACTATCTTCCTTATACCGAAGACATTTGGATCTGTTCACCATGTTCGCTCTGGTAAGTTGACCCTTACCACTTTCATATTTAATCATTTCTAAAAATAAATTGTGGAGTTTCTTTCGAATTTATACCTACTCTTATTATAAAGTTTGTATTTTCGTAAGTTTACCCGGATCAGGTGATCTCTTTCACCACTATTCTGATTTTAATAATTCTTTCACTGGTAGAATGCTACATTATTCCAAAGTGATATGCATAGCTTGTTTTAATAGTAAAAATATATGTCTTATAAATACTACCATCATACTATGGTACCCTAGTACCTTTTTCAACTTTAACGTTAAAATTAAACTAATATTTTCAGAAGTTTTTCGTCCTCGCCATGGCTGTTGTCGCGTTGGTCGCCCAAGAATCAGAAAAACCAGTGGCAGAAATTTTAACGGAAAAAACCCTAGTCAGAGAAGATGGATATGATTTTTCGTAAGAATTGATTATATTTTTGTCCGATACTTATAACTGTTAAAGTGAAGATACATCCAATCTACTTTTAGTAAAATATTTTGTATTTCTTTAATTGCATTTGAGGATTAATAAAAACTTCTTTAGAAATCCAGCATTAATTACAAACTGTTTATAGTTATATACTTATACTTAATACTTTTTTTATATTTATAGGTTCAAAACAAGTGACGGTGTCTCCCGACAGGAGCAAGGACAGCTGATCACCATTGGGGACCACCAAGGCATTGGCATCAAGGGATCCTACTCTTACACCGCCCCTGATGGTGAAGAATATGAAGTCACGTTTACCGCTGATGACAAGGGTTACAAACCAACTATCAGAGTTATCAATGGTAGTGGAAGTCAATAGTTAACCAAAAAATATTTTTATTTTTCTATTACATTTTTACCACTATCTATAATACTCGTTTTTATTACTAAACTAGCGACCCACCCCGGCTTTGCTCATGTGCAATGTAGATACTAATACATATAAACATTTCTCTTCAATCACTCTATCTATTAAAAAAACCGCATCGAAATCTGTTGCGTAGTTTTAAAGATTTAAGCATACATAGGGATATAGGGACAGAGAAAGCTACTTTGTTTTATACTATGTAGTGATAACTGATCTCCCCAAATTTCAATTTTGTTACATTTCTATGCATTTGTGTAAAAGCTATTGGAAATGTGTAAACAGTATCCACGGATATTCATTTTGAGGAGGTACTCTGTCAGTCACTGATGGGCAAATTGTACATCAAGCGAGTTAAATTCTATCGACAATACACCGCTGAATTAATTTTTTAAAATTATTTTTTTACCACATGGGCCGACAAACAAAAGCGGACGGTTCACCTGATGGTAAGTGGTCACTGCCGCCTATGGTCATTTGCAACATTAGGGGCATCGCCAATGCGTTGTCGACCCTGACACGTGAAGTTGTTAAGTTATGTAAATGTAATCTACTTGGGATAATTTGTTTCCAATGTTTGTTACAATCTACACAAATAAAAATTCAATACTGTTCGCTGCTAAACGCATCACTTAGAAACGGCCTCGGAAATCGGTCCACGATTTGGCTAACTTTATGTCTCACTCTATTCATATTGTATATCTTTTGCATTTTCTCTTTCTTCTTCTATATGTTCTGAACCTGTAATGTTTTTGACATCCGATGCCATTCGATTTGATTCCGCTCATTGATTGCTAGTTTGATTAGATCAAATATTTTTTTGGTTTGAAACATTCCGCCTTCTGCGGCCAATGTGCCTGTGTTACCAATTGGTTTACTTTGACTGTATTCACCATTTGACTATTATGTAACAAAATAAGAAAGAATCAATCGTATTCCAAAGGAATTCATTGTCAGACAACATAAAAAAATAATTCATCATTAATAGAAATCTGTCATAGCAAAAAGGAATTTAAACTAAACACATTTAAGAAAGTATATAGAATTTCGCGTTCATCGTTCGAATCGTGAGTTATAATTTATTTTTTATACCAAACTAATATTTAATTGTTATAAGCGGCCATAGCAGTTCACACTGCGAAAATCCCCTGTGACAAACGAGACAGACAAACGGACAGGGGATCCTTAGAAACCGACGATCGAGATTAATGGAGAATATAAGTAATACACGCTATTACCAAAATTAACAAATAACGAACAACAAGTTGGACTCGTGCACGCAGGATTCCTCATAATAATAAGAAAACAAATTTATTTTATAAGTTAATTTTATAAGAAGCATTTTCTCTATCCAAACTTTCACATTTCTTTATTTTATTTTTCATTTACTTTTAAATTTGATGACATCATAAGTAACATATATTTATTTTTCGGTCTGAATTGTTTTAAGGTTTTCAGAATAGGGCGGAAAGTCTATGTAAAAGTAAGGGGTTTGGTTCTGTAAGGTAAATGATCTCTCCGTTATGTTTTTCCGCGACTTACATGCACGTGTTTTTCGCAAACTAAGCCATCACGTGAGAGCTCCGCACTCCGAGGCTCGTTTGCCGGTTCACCGATGAAGTTTGAATGAGCTGAATAGCGGGCGTAAACATATACCACCCTCAGTACGATAAGGGCAAAAGATAATTCGTAAGATCATAGAGAGATTAAACAAAGTACGCTCTATCCGATGAAATAGTAAAACATAGTCAATTTAATGATAGAATAAGCATACAACACCGGGACCCACCCTCCCCGCTCAGAGCGAAAGTGACCCAATCAGAATGTGCCAAAAGTGATTATTTTGAGTTAAGCCCCTATCGTTCTGAGGGTACGAGTATACCACGTTTATCCATAAATATTAATAAAAGCATCATACATTTCCCGATTTTTTATGTCGAAATTATACAATATATAACGTGCCAAGACCCGCTTTGAATATTGCTCGATGTTAATAACATTTTCAATCAAAAATTACTCCTATGTACACAGTAAATTTTACTAAGTAAAAAACTTAAATTTATTTATTTGTGATATGTCAAGTCGGCTAATACACAGGCCAAACTTTACTCCTATATAAGTACAGGGTAAAGAAGAGTAATTTCAGTAAATAAAGTTAGTTTATTATATTATTTATTTATTTTTATGAAGTCAAGTCGGCCGACAAACAGGCAGACGGCCTGCCTGATGGTGAGTAGTCACTCTGTCTGGACATTGGCAATACCATAGACATTGCGTGCTGCCAATGAGTTTTTGACACTGTGACATAAAGTATTAAGTTTCAGGTTTAATTTTCTTATCAAAATACTGTTCTACTCCTTCTAATCTATTGCCTTAGTTAAAATGCTGTTAATTTTGTATTTTATACGCTGTTTAGTATGTTGTAGATACATGAGGAAATCGTGATTCTTCACTTAGTCAATTCGTGTCTCCATCTATTAACATGCATAGTTGTTTGTATTCTAATAGTATTTCACGAAGTTATGAAAATTTAAATCAGTTTTCATATAAGCAGGTTGGATTCAAGTCGTTTAAGTTGGTGAGTTCTCTCTTTTATTTTTTTTCTGATGCACGATTGTCCACAGAATAAGTATTTTCTTGTCTATGATTAATTCGAATTGACTTTATTTTTCGAAATGTTGTCGTAAATCTAAGATACAAATGATTATTACTACAGAACAAACCATTACTGATATTCTTAATTTATATTGAGGAAATAAAAAATATGATCAACAAAGAAATATTGCAATTAACTACAAATAATCAAAACACTACTAAGTAGCTTATTTATCTTTTTCCAGGAATAGTTTTCACAACGTCAGTCGTGATTCGTCGGTTGAAGAAAAGCCAAGGACTAAATCATAGTAAGATTAATATGCTTCATATAAATTCTAAATATTACCAGATTCTTAAGTCTGTGCCCAATCACCGTTTATTTTATCGATTGATTGCAATATTAAATTAGCTTTTTAAAATAATACTGCATTACTTGTTATTATATTAGTTAGCATAACTATGTTTTTATAAAAAAATATTGTTGTATATTATGCAATATTATTTAATGATATGGTAAATCCCACATTTCACTAAAAAAATGTTCAACACGATTGGTTAGTGTAATTCTGGAGTAGATTAAAAAAAATAACATTTTATTGAAACAACTTTATTTTGGCAGTGTTATTCAGCATCAGTTTTGAGAGACTAGTATATATAATCAAGCTTAACAATAAAAATTATAATATTTGGTTTAGCAGCAATGTTGACGTTGTAAAGTGATACTATACAAGTCTTAAGACTGAGCAGGCGCTGGCTTGGGCTGTCCATCGGCGTTCAGTTCTGTGGGCTGGTAGCCGTTCTTGTCAGCGACGAAGGAGACAGAGATCTGCTGGCCATCGGGAGCGACGTACTTGTAGCTGCCCTTCACCAAGAGACCTTGTTGGTCGGTGTCGTTCTTGTATTCGCCCTGCTCCTGTCTCGAGGTACCATCACTGGTCTCAAAACTGAAAAAATAAGATGGTTAGTAAAGATATTGGTGAAGGCAGTGCATAAATGACGAGCTCCGATGTGCTCATCTGCTATCGTGTGGCTTGTGTGTTGCGCAATAATATTACCGCAACTTTATTGTCAAATAGAAGACAAAACCATTAACTTTGCATAAATTGAACCTTGTTACTTAAACGATAAATTAACCATATGTCTGGTATAATAAAACGTATCTACCACGCAATTCACAATTGATCGTAAATAATACTACATTGGGACGACGATTTGGCGCTCAACCGCAACAATGCGTTAATAAATACTATGTTTATACTTTTACAGTACCAAAATATCTTAGGTAAAGTTATCGTAATAATAATATCTAAAAACGCTATATTATCCATACTAATACAGTAATAAAATATATGTAATATACGAGTACTCCTGAAGATATCCAATAGCAATGTTATCGTGTCTCTATTTTGCAGATTGGAGAGCAATATATCTACTACTGACATATGAAAAAGAGGTTTGTACATTTGGGAGTACTAAGTACCTAATCAAAAACTAAAAAACCTTATGTACACCTGTTTATAAGGGTCAAAATAGTTTTTCTGTGTATGCGTTTGCTATTTGCTATATTCTTACTGATCAAGGTTGTACTACTACTATTACTGCTACTTTATCGAACCCGGAGATGAAAGTATAAAAAAGATGAATATTTATGCTAAAATATTACATCCTTATGTGAAATCTAAACAGCCTCAGAGAGATCACGAAACTTTCAGTTATCAACTTATCATGATGGTTACATAAAGTAGAAATTGAACAACGTTCATGTTCTCTATCTTTTTCGTCCAAAATAGCGTGTGCTTTAATTTTAGAAACATGGGAATGTGACATGAATATTTTACATTTCGATTCTTTCCTTATAGTTTTGTTCCTTATTGACTTAATAACATTACCTACATCTTTATCAAATTTTAGATTAAACTAGATAATTTAAGTTAGTATAATTTAACCTTTTTATCCATTGTAAAAAGGTAAAAATATTCTAAACATAAACTTACTCAAACTTATATCCATTGACATCGACTTCAGAGTCCTGCTTGACGATTTCTACCGGTGCCTTAGCATCCTTGGCTGGTTCCTGCGGGACGGCGCAGACGAGGGCCAGAGCCGCCAAAGAGAAAATGGTCTGAAATAACACACAAAGTTATCAAAATATGTACCTCTAGGGAGAACATGGTTATTAATAACAATCATAAATATCCAGAGTTATTATTCACACACGGTCAATAAATTTCAATCCTAAACCATGCAGATTGATTATGATAACCAGATCTGATATAAGTACTGGAAATACCACTTATCAAATAGATTTATGTGCTTGTTAGGCACAGATGTTCACACACAAATTATTGTCCTGGATAGGGATCGAACCCACGACCTATGAAGTGACAGTAAATATAACTAACCACCATGCCAACTGGCCTGTTTAATTAAATAACCACTTTTTTTACTTTTGGAGAACATTTTGCTTTTGATTACATATTCGTTGGCTTAGTTCTAATTCCTGATCACAACATGATAATTTTTGTTCACAAGCACAAAATCCAAATTAAAATCACTTACAATCTTCATCATTTTTAATGATTTCTGAAAAAGTCACGAATTGAAAGGATGTGTTGGTTGTTGGACGAGTCCTGAACGTCTATGCTCTGAAGTGGCGACCTGGGCTATAAATATCGTTACAATGTATTGACAATGCGATGTTTCGAAGTTTCATTGGGAGGCAAGGTGTTAATCACAATCATGCAAACAGTTTATTTAAGGTGATCCACGAAAATGTTACGGGGGATTTGTCAATTGTGTAAATTGTTTGCCTGCCGCCGCCGATCGGGCGGTGCGTGTGTCACTTAACCTACATCTCTCGTGAGGCCTGCCAATATTCAATTGTTACAAAAATAAATACACAAAAAGAATAATGTGAGGTAAGCAGAAGTTTTTTTGTCGAAAAATTTTGAAACTATTTAATAACTGAAGAGGTCTTTGGGTTTTTGAATGAGTATTTTTGTGGTTAGCTCGTTGTATGGTCTATATAAGGAAGACCATTTTACTGTATCTCCAAACTTGTGACCAATATGCTGGCATGTACCTCATTCAATGAACAGCCATTGCTATCCTACTAGCAATACGGCAGTGTTCTGGAGACCTTGTCAAAGTTAGGTTATTAAAGTTATTTTCTTATATCTTTTAAATATTTTATCTATCAAAAATGTATTAACTACAAACAATCTTGTTTTCGTTTGAACCAAATTAACAGGTGTATATAAGGTGTATATATAGGGTATATAAAATAAATATTCGATATAAAAAAGTGAAATAATTTACAAGCATAAGGAAGAGGCGGTCTAAAAATGCGTTGCAAAATGGATGACATATAACAAATAAACAACACAACAATATATCATTTTATAGGTACCAACTCGAGGTCATTTCAGTCAATGCGCAGTACTGAGAGGTACTAAAGGAGTACTGCAGAAAATAGTAAGTATCAGCCATCTCAAAGATAATGATAAAATTTTATATTTTGAAATATAACTAAGTTGTTGTTTTTGCCAAGGAATGATTTTTGACATTAGCTTTTCATAATATCGTCTTTGAAACATTTAAGTTCATACAACCATTGATAGCTTGTAAGCCTTCATGTCAATCAATGGCATATTAATTCTTTGGAGTAATTATTTACGACCGGCAACCTACCTTATACCTACTTTCTTTAAGAAGTTAGCTTAATACCAAAAAATGGGAATAAGATTTTTTCATCCACATAATAGGTACTATAACAGTAACTATAGGTAGGTATAATAGATACGATATGTAAGATAAAACATTCATAAAGATACCACGAAAGTCCCGACATACGAATAGACAGAACGTTATGTAATAGAAGACTAAACATGTACTACAGTAACCCACGCCGCTTGCTCGTGCAGTATGGTTGTATGTCATTGTAACAGTGTCTTCAATAATCATACAACTTCACACTACGTCATAAACATGAATGACCTTCTCATCTAAGTAGGTAAATCCGTAATAAGTACCTACGTAACTAAGAGCCCTAGCACACTGGCTTTTTCTCGGCGCGGTGAGAACGCTATGGGTGGGCGGTGAGTATTCTATGCGCTCTAACTACGCAACTTACTTTACGTATATTTGGTTTAATACCCGATTCTCACACTTTCGATATTAATATCACCCTCGATATTTATCATATAACGTGTCAAAACTGTTTGAAACTGACCTAGTGCAGAGTTCGTCCGGGGAAGTACTAACACCTTACCCATTTCTACCGTGATGCAGTAGTGCACTTCTATTTCTGTGTTTTAGTGAGAAAAGTATGGTATTACATATGTTCATAGGCGGTGGTTACCACTTTAGACCAAGTGGACCGTTTATCTGATTATGGGTATACCTGAAATAAATAAAAAATAATTAGACAAATAAATCAGTGCGTAACAATAAGGTGCTGTGATCATGCAGCAACTCAAACGTTTCCACGTTTTGAACTCGCGGCACGCACGCGACGATCTCGCCTCGTGGAGAATACTACAGTACATATGGGTCCTTAATTTGACCATTATTAAATAAAAGCTTGTAAAAATACGATTACAGTAACGTTTTATTTTTGTGATAGCCGTAAAGATACATTAAACAAGAAACTTGACATCACCCTATGCAAGAAGTATTCAATACTTGAACTAGACTTCCTGTGATTTCTAGAATAAGTAATTGAAATATTTAAGTTCATGCAAGTGTTAATAGTAGTGAGACAAACAACATAATAATTTAAGATTTTTTAGTTATCATATTTGAACTAACCCTTTGATTTTAGATTTAAAATTTAGTTAACTTAATGAAATTATACAAGTAAATCCGATGCCCCGTATGTAATATACTGCAATATGCAGTAATGCAATATATAGTCAGTGGTAGAAACGTATTTCTCTAGCAGCTTCACTGGAAACTGTGTTACTCTTTCAAAAAATATAAAAGTAATACTATAATATAATAGTATTACAAGTACTTGGGTCGACAAACAAGCAGACGATCCACCTGATGGAAAGTGGTCACCGCCGCCTACGGACATCTGCAACACTAGGGGCATCGCCAATGCGTTGTCGACCCTGAGACGTGAAGTTGATAAGTCTCATGTGCCTGTAATTTCACCGGCCCCCTTACCTTTATAACCGAAACACAGTAAAACAAGTGCACTACTGCTTAACGGCAGAAATGGGTAAGGTGGAAGTACTTCCCCGGACGGACACTGCACTAAGAGGTCTACTACTCTAATTTTATTGTAGTTGATAAAATAATAAAAAATCAGATTGGCAGTGAAGCTCATATTGTAAATTTTTAATCTAGGTACTCATCCTTCACGATCCCTTTTTGTTGGACAAAGTAACATAGGTATATTTTTGCATAATATTGTAAAAGCGTACATAGGTACAGCATGCGACTGAACAGTTAAACTAGTTTCCACCCCGTTTTTTCCGCGTTTCCGAGGAATCTAATGAAAAACTTAAATCATATGTGTCTGTAAGCTAGTTATGCGTGATTGAGTTGTGACTAAAAAATTTACATTTATAATTATTTATTAGAAGCAAATAGTTTTTCTACATATGTAATTATGTAGTCATAATAGGCAGAAACTTCAATCCCCAGGACATTCTTCACACCTGGTTACCAGATTCCAAATTAAGCAAAGTGTACTGCTTGTACTATGGCTACCAGGTAACTGAAACACTACAAATATATTTTTTAAATACATACTTAAACTAACTTAAACTTTACATGCCTTTTTTGTAAACACTTCTGTTATTCACCTCTTTATGTTACTTTTTCTCTTGTTATGTGTTGTACAAATAAAGTATATTGTATTGTATATAGACATTTACACCCAGACACAGAACAAACAGACATGTTTACAGAAATGTTTGTCCTGGGTGAGAATCAAACCTGCAACCTGCTGCTCGGCAGTCAGGGTCTCTGACCATCAAGCCAACTGGCCCGTCGATTGATAGGCAAAGAACTCAGGGCTAAAACTCAAACTACTACCTAAAGTAACGCACAGGACATAGTTAATTAAATGTTTTGACAGATATGTTATCGGATGCGTACATATTCCGTCATTAGATAGAATTCCTCGGAAATGTATATAATATCTTAAATTGACTGAAAATTTGTGAAAAAGACGGACCAGTTGGTTTGTTGATAAGATACCCTGACTGCCACGCCACAGGTCATGGGTTCCCGTCCATTTGAAACACGAAATATTTGTGTGCAAGAAATTGTCTGTTGTGTTGTTCTGTGTCTGGTTCTGTGTCATTATGTATTTAGAAGTAAAATATGTATAGTAAATATGTATATCAGTTATCTGGTTTTCATAGTTGCTTCGTTTGGGATCAGATGTGTCTCAGGGTACATACACTTTATTAGAAAATGAACCTGTGACAATTTATTTAACAATCTAGACATCGTACATAATGCCTAGATTTCATACATTTCCGGTAACATATACTCGTATGTTAAGTTCGTGGACAGATGGAATAACGTATTTGAATAGGTGTTTACCTTTCGGCCCTAACTGTTAATGAATTTGGCATTACCATCGGGTAACATTATCGACTAAGGCACGCAGTGATATAAGCACGTATCTGTTACTTCATTATTAAAATATCGAAAATTTCCAAGAACCTTGGCATTATGATTGTACCAAAATGCTCATTATGATGAGAATGTGTTTTATGTTTTTTCATAAAGTAAATTATTAATTGTTTGTGAACTTTATTATTTGAATACAATTATATTTATAACCTTGAAATATAGTGTCCAATTAAATTAAATACCAGACTTAATACTCTACAATAAATGCATTAGGAATGATTCTTTCAATATTACCGTTTGGGTTTTTCTTTGTAAAATCTATGATAAAAATAAATACTGAAGTTTGGATGGACGGGTATTACTCAAACACATACGAACGTCTGAACGGGTCTGGATGAAATTTGGCAGACAAATAGACTATAGTCTGGATTAGGCTTTTTATTCCGGGCATATGTATCATAACTTGTGAAAGCGAGTGAAACCGCAGGAGCCAGCTAGTATATATTTGTATAGCAAAATGACATACATCAATACCAGTTAGGTATCTTATCGTATTTGTAATTACCAACACAGCCTATAATATACGTAATAAACATATTTTAATTTACTATGACCGCGCTTCATGTCTTAGCACACCATAGCTATCATAAAATATTGTGAAGTGTGAGTTGTGATAATACTGTGTCATGATAATCATGTGTCTATCTCTTTCTATCTTACTATAATAAAACAGTAAGTATAGTGAATAGAGAAGTCGTCTCTATACATTTCAAATATTTCCCAAAAGCAGATTGCGGTTGTGTAGGAGTGTGTAGGGAGTGTAATAAATTACAATGAAACCATTTCTGAAAACTTTGTATGTCTGTTTGTCTGCTTTATTATGGGCTTTTCATAGGTTGACATAACTTGGGGCGTAAGTTTCATCAAAAACGGCTCATGAAAAAAATATCTTAATTTAAAATAATCACGTAGCAAGCTAGTAATCATTATGACCATATGTGGGTACCAATGATTTTACTTTTTTATGTCAGTTCCATCTCAGTATATAACATTTATTGATATAGCAGACACATGAAATTATTACTGTTTTAAGATTTGATTGTATTTTATCTTTTTAATTTAAATAAAGAGCATTGTACAAAGATGGTAAAATAAATCCAAGCACGATTTTGTTACAAAAAGTGATTTTGTGAGATTGCTTTTAATTGATGACAAAACCAATGAAATCAGATATGATGGATAAGGTAAGCTGATTACATGCTTTAAGAGTATGTTATCAGCTTATACAATAAAGTTTTAAAACCGGTCATGGAATTAGAACTCTACTTATAGTTGATAAAAATATATTAAAATAATAATATTAATTAGTGATACTAAGTACTTCCAATACAGAATATTTTGTAGTGTTGCTACAAAGTAAGGTAACTGGAAATAAAGTATAATGTTATAGAACCTCCTTACTCATTGCTTTACCCCCCACCCAGTAAAATAATTCTACATTCATCCATTACCTACATACAAATTTGACAGTTGTCGTATGGGCTTCGTGAAATAGTTATTGCCTTTAAATTTGATTCAGTTAAGATTATTTTTATCTGCAACACAGCATATATTTATGGCATAATTAATATTTAATTATTTTTATGAATTCACAAAATCTAATAGTAGCTTACTTGACCACTTTTCTCTATCCTACTAACATTATAAATGCGAATGTTTGTATATGTATTAATGTTTTTGCACTTTCACGACAAAACTACTGGACAGATTTGGATGAAACTTGGCACATAGATAGAGCATGTCCTGGAATAACATATAGGCTTTTTATCCTGGCCTATTAATGTGTTTTAATGGTTTTTCCAAACAATTATTGTAGAGTCGATTAAGTCATTCGTTTACTTTAATGATTTATTTATGTAACTTGCTCATTATTGCAGTAGGGTTATAAACATATGTTACGTAACATTACAATAAATCATGGTGTGCACCGCCATCATTAATATTTATATTTAGATTATAATCTTTTAAAAGATAGATAGCACGACAAACTCATTCGCCAACAGATGTTCCACGCTTTCAGTATCAACAAACGGAAAATTTTAAATTATTGTCATGAAAATTTGTAACTATTTTAGAAAATAATGTTTAAGTTGAAAGTAGATGATTGTGGCGACATCTAAGAACTCGCCTACAATCCTTCACCGCCCGCACTACAGTGATGTGGCGACATCTATGACCAACGAGTAGAAACACGCGAGAATCCTACATCGCACTATCAAGATTCTCTCAGGATTTGACATAGATACAAGCATCCAACATAAGCAGTTGGACCGCGGTCCCCAGGCATGATCACCTAGCCTGGCGGAAGATCTTCCCTTTTAAATGGAGGAGACTCATACCTCGCTCTTCCACAATGATCAGTGTCTGTTCAGAATTTCTTTATAAACATACCATTGCAAGTATGTACAAAGATAAAGTAAAAAACATATTTATGCTGAAGTAGTAAAGAGAAATCTAATTTTACGTGATTTTATAATCTTTAAATCCTACTAATAGATAAACTAAATGTGAAAGTTTGAGAGTAATGGATGTTTGTAACTCTTTCACGGAAAAACTACTGAACGGATTTGGATGAAACTACGCACATATACAGTTTATAACCTGCATTAAAACATAGGATAAGATAACCGTAACAGTAACCATACAATAAGAAAAAAAAAACTTGAGAGGTGTCAAGGGACACCCGGATGGAACGAAGATACACATTGGAATTGACCAAAACGGCCGAGTTTAGGTCCAGTGTTGAGAAAAACTTCAAAGATAAAGACTGTGCTAATAATTACTAATTATACTAATTTATAAATGGAACAGAATTTTAAACATGTTTTATGTAGCCTTTAAATAAATAATTAAAAAAAAACAATATTAAACCATATCATTTAAATTTCGAAAAAAAGTGTCGTTACAACTTTTCGTATGATTTTTTTCCGTCTAGCCCCCTTTCACAACGCGTGATAAGGAACTTCGTTCCAATAATAAGAAGCGTATTTTGTGGTTTACCTACTTACAATTGCTATATACGGTGTGCCTTAAGAATCACTATTTTAACTATAGTTTTACTAAACTATTATTGTATGTTTGACAGGAATACAGGAATAAAATGACTTATATACTTTACCTATTTAAATTAAAATGACATCATATTTTATTTATACCTAAAACCAATTCTGTATAGAATAATAAAAACTCATAGATACAATTGCTTCATTATGATCATTATTTAATCTTATTATGATTTTTTCCCACTAATCTAAAAACGGTTGACAGAGCTTTTGCAAACGTATGACACCGTAACAATGATATGATGCTTTCAAATGAACCCATTGTGTTTTCACTCACGTATTATTTCTTAATATGTTTGTCATGATTTCGATGTTTGTTTATTGTGTAATATTAATAAATATCAAAATTATTATTAAACTAGCTGTCCCCTGCGGTTTCACTCGATATCCCGAGGAATATAACATTTTCCCGGTACAAAAAGTATCCTATGTTACTTCTAATACATCCAAGAATATGTGTACAAAGTTTGATGTTGATCGGTTAAGTAGTTTTCGCGTCAAAGTGTAACAAACAAACTTACATTCACATTTATAATATTAGTAGGGATTTTATTTTAAAATGTTATGTATGTAGGGATAAGAATGCAATAAAGTACAACTCTTTATTTTTTAATGTCGATGTAAATATTAGTAAAGATAAATATTATTAAAAAATATACAAACATAATACCTTTACTCGATAAAAATTACTAGATAGATTGAGTGTATTTTAGATAGATCTAAATATTTTAGTAGGTAGGATATTATATTATGTATATTATTTTTTTTTATTTTACAATATACTTCCGAATAACAGCATTACCTATACAACGTGTTACAAAATACCCCGTAAAAATATAATTAACTATCAAAGCCAACAACCTTAATTAGCTACTAGGTTTTACCTAATAATTGTCTACTTTAATAATATTTCTATTTTTCATTAATTAAAAAACAGTTTTTTTTTGAGGTATGTTATACAGCGTTACTACGGTTCTTGAATAATATGAATGGAATAAGGCCCCATTTAACCTCCTTTCGCCTTTACGGGCAGTTTTGTAACACCTTGTATACCGATATATGTACTTGTAAGTAATAAAGTAAAAAATAAATACAAATATTTAAGAGAATCAAAAACAAAATGCTTTGATAATTATTAAACTATACTTTATAAAGCATTGCATGCAATACTGTCTGAGTTTAGATAATGAAAGTAACATCATACCTTTGCATACACCATAGTCTAATGATATTATGTAACATTCAATAATAATATTCAAAATTTTTGAATTTGATTTGCGACCATGTCAAATGTTGACAAAAAATGCTAAGGTCTCTTGAACTTAGAGTGGATTGAGGAACGCGTCATCGCGACCCATCCTCACATGATGTCAGCCTTCTGTTCTGCAAGTGCTGCACCACGGAATATATAAAATGAACGATCTTACACTAGTTACTCATTCGTTAGTTTGAACTCAACAAGAATACTAAGCACCATGCTCAAATACGTGAGTCGCTAATATTTAATTTCTATTTGTTAACTTTAATTGTAATTAGCAAATTTAACTGAAGGCTTTTCATTATGTGCTTCAATATTAAAGTTTTAATCACTTAAAAAATCCTATAGTAGTGTCTGAGACTTGAGTAACGTCTCTGTATAGTTTTCATAATTTTCAATTTGCAATAATTTAAAAACAATGGGTAATATTTTTTTATAACTATAACGAACGCGCGTGTACGATCGTGTCTTAGAAAAATGTAAAAAAAACCGCAATTATTTTTGTGTCTTACATAACAATAGACTAATATAAACTTTTTTAATACAATAAAGTGCAACAATATATTAAATAATATATTAAAATTGAATTATTGCAATCCTTTCGTCATAGCATCGTATGTTAAGTTTTAGTGAATGGACATGTCACCAATGCAATTACTATTTATTACTAAGTAAGGTATTTATGTTCAATGTGAGTATTCCTAATAGTGCATGGTCGTTGTCAGGTAACAGTGCTTTGCGTGGTCGCAGCGGTATGTGCGGCCGCACCTCAACAAAATCCGCAAGATGTGCAGATCCTGCGCTTCGATAGCAACGTAGAGCCCGATGGTTACAGCTTCGCGTAAGATATTCTATTATTCTCTTATGCAATACAATTTATTGTATACAAATACTTGTTTTACCTTTAGCTTAGAAGCCTTCTACGTGACCCTATTGATATAGGTACTTGAGTCAGGGAAACAGCAATGTTTTTTGTCTTCTATATTAACTGTGCGAAAATAATGTTTCCTAGACTAACTTATAGAAGTTTTGGTTTTGTTTTTGTCTAATTTGACACGATTCAAGTAATTGTGTACCCTCAATAGTATCAAAACAAAAATAGTATTCATATGTATATACAAACACAACAAAAAAAGGAGGCGTTCCCTTAGAAAAGTTTAAATTAAGCAAATTTTTATGAATACATTTTTTTTAAATGCGCATCATCTAAACTACTAAAAAAATAAATATCATTGGTTTTTAAAAACAGAATAAAAATAATATTCAAACATCTCAGTTTTCCAAGTGAACGCAAAAATTTTTTGCTGTGTAAATTTTCTACTCTGTTTAGTTTGGTACATACTCGTACAGTATTAACAAAAGAATCAGTTTGTAATTCTTTCTTTTATTTCATAGAAAGAACATATCCTTTTAATAACACAACTGATTTATGTGGCTACAGTTGTTAGTTGTTATAAAAATCGATATTAATCATCTATATTTTTAACATCCAGGTACGAAACAAGCGACGGTACATCCCGACAAGAGGAAGGCAAGCTCGATAACCCTCAGTCCGAGAACGCGGCTCTGACAGTCACTGGACAGTATGCATACGTCGCTCCTGATGGCAAGCACTACACTGTCACCTTCACCGCTGGACCAAATGGCTTCCAGCCCAAGACCTCCTTAGGACAGAAGTAGAAACTCTACTGGACCATGTACATAGTTAATACTCGCACTACCAAGGTCATCGATACCCGTAGACCGTCATATGTTTTTAGTATTTTCTAAGATCAGAAATTTACTTATTGCACCAGTGAACTCGATCTCAATTTTATTTTAATGCCTTGAGCATACAACAGGGGGATCATTTTAACTAAATTCTTGTGCCATAAGAATTATTTTTGTACTTTTCTAGTATTTTTATATAAAAACATTTATGCGTGAGAGTACAATGTTTCTGATAAATAAATGGTATTTTCTTATCCTCCATCCTTATCTTTATTATTTTACAGCGCTTATATTGTATTGCTGTTGAGGAATCCTGTGGCTGGGAGAGCAATTATAATTTACTATTGACATAGAGAATTTCAAGCAATACTGTAGTAATTCCTTAAAAGTCCTAGATTGTCAAAATACTAAACAATAAATATACTGGGACATTTTTTACACACGGCCGTCAGATCCCAAAATAAACCGAGCTTGCTATGAAAACTAGATAACTACTACTATATTACACCCAGCCAAAGAACAAACAGACATTACCATGCACATAAATGTTTGTCTTGGGTGGGAATTGAACCCATGACCTGTGTCGTGGCACTCCGGGTCTGCTGGCCACTAAGCCAACTGGCCCATCATAGCATTGCTATAATTTGTACAGATTATTATATTTAAGTTTAGTAACGTGAATAACAAATTTAGAACTTTCAATGCCTACATTAATATGGTTTTGTATTTCCATTTGTTGCAATTTTCAGTATAGTAAATGATAAGATACATTTTACAAAATAGAAGTAAACATAAAATTATGTTTTTTATGGGTATTAGGGTACATGCATAGTATATCCTCGGAATCCGTTTTTTAAATACTATTAACTCTTTCCGTCACACGTATTAAAACCAATATATTAGTAACTAGCTGTCCCCCGCGGTTTTCCCTGCGTTCCCGTGGGATGTCACATGTATTATACGCAAAAATCTTCCTCTTCAATCACTCTATCTATTAAAAAAAACCGCATCAAAATCCGTTACGTAGTTTTAATGATTTAAGCATACATAGAGACAGAGAAAGCGGCTTTGTTTTATACTATGTAGTGATGCCTTTATGGCCGATGTGCGGAAGTGTAATCAATGTGTGTCAAAGAAGATGTGTATTATCGTGTAAGTGCAACCAACAACCGAGAGAAATTGCTTTTAATTTTTTCGCTTTTTTTAATTAAAAACATCTGGAAAGGTGGTTAGTGACACTGACCACTAAGACTGAACGAGTTTAGCTACGAAATCTGCATTTGAACTTCCATAACGTCAACGTCCTCATGGTCTTAAGATTGCGACCATCAGGCGAAATGAAAATAGCTTATGACCGCCATGCGCCATTTCGATTCTGCAATAAACCAAAAAAGACTGCTAATAGAAAAGGCCGCGTCCTACACTCCGGCCCGCTTAGCTACGTACGCAGACTGAGGCAGGCTTCGCCGAGTCTGAGGACAAATTTACTCAAGCTCAAACCGCTGCAGCCGAGGCTGGAGCTCTCGGTACATCGAACACATAACCGTCAGACCCGATGCTGTCTAAGCCGGTGAGGAGCACTGCAACGTCCTTCCCAATCTTGTCCTGTAAGTTTAGCCACCTCCTGCCTCAGTCGAGGTCCTAGCCTTTAGCGCAGCTGTTTGAGTTTAACCTCGATTGATAGATCTCAGCCTCGCCAAATTGTCTATGTAAGGATTTAAAAACCACCAAGAACTTGACAATCGAACAATAATATTAAAAATAAAATACCACCCAGTTCACACAAAAATATATTTTACCCTTAACTTAGATATTCATATCATCAAATAAGATACCTACTATCACTATTTGATCTTTCTTAACAATAATAAATGAAAATATAATTGATTATCTTACTTTTTCTCTTTTCTAAACTACACCGATTAAAAAAAATGGATCTTTTTAAGAGAAATACGCAAAATAGTTATTGAATATAAAATTTTATTTTCATTATAACGTGTCTACTGTATGACTATATGCTAGGGTTTTTTTTATTTATTTTGTAAGGTATACAAAAGAGGTAATCTTTAAATCTTGGCTTGAGACATATAACATTAAGATTTAAAACTAGACAATAACCCTAAATATGTTTACACAGCAAAAGGTTAAAATTAACATTTATATTGTTACAACACACGTTAATAGTTACATAAAAAAAAACACTTTTAATTTAATTGATACTTCAAAATACAATTTAAAACATCAAAATAATGATCTTTGAAATTCATTTACACTTAGGTGTAACAACATTAGGTTTAGAAATTTCACACTGCTAGTGTTCAAATGTTCAATGCATGTTTCGTAAATCTAGCTAAATGCCAGCGCACACATGTCGCGAAGGTTCCTCGATTTTGTAGATGCGTGAATACAGACGTACATAACAGTATTTTAAGCAAACAGCTATCGTCACGATATTAATAATTCATTTGTATATTTAATGTACTCATTGTTATTCCAAATTTAACATTATTTAATGAAATATAACAATTTCTATGCCTAAGAAACCATAGATAAGATCATGAATATAGATGTATAAAATTCGTAAAATGTATAAAAAATATTTTTTTTTTGTAAAATAGAATAAAGATAAGTGGAAAAAATAAAACATAACATCATTTGCAAATAAATTTAATTATCATCAAAACTAAAGGTATGTACCAAATATCAGATCAAGGCAGATTCATAGCACAGGGAAACTTAGTTTAGGCTCCTGTCTCTTACAACCGAATCTATCTACCTGTTTAAAAAAAAAATTGAATTTTTTTGTGTTGGAGAAAATAAACTATTTTTATTTTTATGATCTGTCAACAAGAAGGAGGTAACATTTAAATGAATAATAGCACCCAAACAAATAACAAAAAAACACAACAGAAAGAGTAATCTAAAAAAATCGTTTAATAAAAATACGATAAATAAAAAATAAATCCATCTGTATTGAAACATTTGCACAAGAGTCAAGTTTAGTCAATAAGCTACAAACGACAATGCAATGCGCGCAACTCTTTGCCCCGAGTGTTTGTGAACCTTCGTTATGTCAGTTTTATTTAAAATGGTTACAAAATATCTGACGAAACACGTAACCTTTTGTACATCAGACGTCAAGAGGGTCACCACTAATGTCTAGCAAGCTGCACGGGTAATTTTAGTTTATGATCTTTTTGTGGAATTAATAAATAAATAAATATCTTGGGACATTTATTACACACGGCTATCAAAACTAAGCAAAGCATGTACTATGGAAACCATATCACTGATATACTACATAAATATATTTTTTATTTTTCTAAATACATCATCATCATCATCATCATCATCAGCCTATCTCCGTCCACTGCTGGACATAGGCCTCACCTATGGCACGCCACTGAGCTCGATCTTCAGCTCTTTGTTTCCAACCGCTGCCAGCCAGCTTGCGTATATCATCGCTCCATCTAGCTGGAGGGCGCCCTACACTACGTTTACCGAGCCGTGGTCTCCACTCTAGAACACGTCTACCCCAACGGTTATCGGTTCTAAATACATACTTATATAGATATTTACATCCAGACACAGAACAAACAGACATGTTCATGCACAGAAATGTTTGTCCTGGGTGGGAATCGAACCCGCAACCTGCGTTTTGGAAGTCAGGGTCGCTAACAACCAATTGAACTGGCCTGTCCAACATATACGAAAGAATATTAAACGGGGAGAGAATAAGCCTCAAATATCACGAAGTATAAATGCTGCGCCCTGCGGCTTTGCCAGCTTTCAATCCTAGTTAATTCCTCTTGAATTACTCTCTAAATCTATTGATCTTAATCTATTGCTGAAAACTGCTTTAAATCCGTTGCATAGTTTACGATTCTATAAAGGACATACAGACAAACATTAATTTTTATATATATATAGATTACAGAAATCAGCCGGCTAAAGACAATTATGCTACCCGTGCGAACCCGGTATGGGTCGAGTAAGTTAACGAATTATAAAAACTATTTTAATAATTAAAATATTTAATTAATAATATGATTTATTATATTTATTCGACGCCTCTCGCGACCAGAGGGCTGGCGCATACCTCGGCCAGAGGATTAGTATTGCTTAACAGCGTGGCAATGCCGCTAGCGTTCTGGGCACGCTTCCCACTGGCAGCGATAAATCAGCTGTTTTTACTGTAAGCAGCCGATCTAACTTTTCTTACCTTTCTATTTTTATGTCATTCTAAGTATTAATTAGGCTTCTATAAACTATTCAATTTTTATCATAGATTTAGTTAAATATTAATATAAAAAATACCTCTCATAATACAGACAATACATTTCGTAGCTTGTATTTATAATTCTATATATCACTAATATTAATACTAGTGTAATAATTAAAACTTCAACCAACTTCTGTCTACCCAACCCATATACGACCCACAACAGTTCGCAGAGGTAGCATAATTGTCTTTAAACGGATTTCTTGTGGAGTAATGGAAGATGGCCAAATTTATATCTGGCAGCTTATCAATCTCAACATTAGAACTGCTATTTTTTTTTTCAGCTTTTAAAAAAACAATTTAAGAAAAAATACGCTCTGTTCGACCACTCACAATGACGTATACCGTCGCGTGTGTGCTCTCTCGAGTCTCTCAAATAGGAATGAACGATCAACTATTTTGTAGAGCGAGTTTTTCTAACTCTGAATCATTTCATAAGATATTCATATAAATTAAATGGTATAAAAATATATATTGGTCAGATTTATACACTTAAGAAGACTAACATATTTATTTTAATAAGAATTATAATAATGTGTTAATAATAATCAATGTCGTTAAAAATACATTCTCTTAATTTTTTGTTCATTTTTCTTCATGGCATCATATGAAAAACACCTTCGCAAAAAGGAATATTTTAGGCCAGATTTAAAAATCAATATAATGGTTACTGCAAGTCAGCCTATAAAGACAAACTCATACAATTGTGGATGTTTTTTTAAAACTATTAATTAGATTAAAAGTTAAATTGTATATTAGTTTAGACGCAGTGAGTGAAAGTGCAGTGAGCATGGAGGCTCTCGGAACAGACGATTTATTCCAACTTAATTTTACTAGCTATTATTTTTATTATTTAGATTACTTATTTACGCAAAATTGCTATAAATTATTATACATTTTACCTTCCTAGATAATAAATCTTTCTGTAGATGAAATGTATAGTAGTTTCTGAGATTAGCCCGAACATAATTACAAACTCAGTGAGGCGGGGGACTTTAATGCATATTATGATAGTGAAGCTTGATACTCAAGTTAACAGCATCGAATGCAGGATATTATTATTAGCCTATTTGGCCTGGCAACACCGGGGAAGAGCATATTTTTAATAGGCCAGTTAGCTTGGTGGTTAGCGCTCTGACTGCCAAAGCGAAGGTTGCGGGTTCGATTCCCACCCAGGACAAACATTTGTGTGCATGAACATGTTTGTTCTGTGTCTAGTTGTAAATATCTATTGATGTATACATTTAGAAAAAAAATGTAGTATATCAGTTATCTGGTTTCCATAGTACAAGCTCTGCTTAGTTTGGGATCAGATAGCCGTGTGTAAAGAATGTCCCGGGATATTTAATGGTATTCAAATAGCATTGGCAAATCACCAGCTGACAAGCATTGTTCACCATGGTTTTATATGTGACTGAACAGTGTGACACTGAATAGGGTTAATTAGTAGGTATACACACATTAAATGTGAAATAAGGATTGAAGTGAAACTTTTGTATTTCAGGGAAATATTAAAATTATTCAACAATCACTTTTGTATTGCATAGATTGTGTTTATCAATCATTTATTTTTTGTCACTCAAAAAGGTTGCGGGTCAGAATTTCAAAGCCCGTAAGTTTTACTTCAAAACATTTAACCTACGACATAAATGTAGCATACATACGTAGCTATGTTATCTTGCAATGCATAAGCCACTAGGCGCATTTTTTTTTCAACCCATACAAAAGAGTTCAACGCGTTTCCATCAATTTCTTTATTGAAATATTTTTTTTATTATAGGTTTAAAATGTTATTATTAGGTTCAAATTTCGATTCCATTTATTCACTTAATACTCTAGAGAACTCTTATGACATTCAAGCTCAGCTACATTACCAGCATTTTGAAAAAATAAAAGCCAAAAGATACATAATTAATACTTTAAAACCTCAAAAAAAATATTTAATCTATTAAAAATGTTTATCGAAAAGGCTTACTATTATTATAAGATAAAGAATATAAGACAAATGTACCTACCTAATAGCAAATACTCGCAGGTGTTCATTCTAAAAATATCGCGGTTATAAAACCGTATCCGGTTGCAATTAATATCCGGATAATGCAGTAACTTCTTTGATATTTGAATACAATAGGCATTTTATCATTAGAAGATTAAGGTCTTAAATTATCTGCAAACGTGAACGATGTCATCAATCGTGACCGAGTTGAGTTCCTGAACTGCGTCGAAGCTGCGCGAGCGCATTACATAGGTCATTGATGATCTTATAAATACAAACATTCATCGGTCTTTTAAACTTGTTAACATGACGTTAACCTTTTGCGTATGCTTTTAAGTAATGCTCACTTAAGGCCTGTTCAGATAGAAGCGGTATTTGCTTACGGTATCGATACCAAATACCGAGTAGGTTTGCGGTAAGTGGATATCGCAAACGGAATAGTGTTTTTTTAGCAAATCTATCGAAAATATAATAAAATTGGTTTATTTTCGCCCACATATAAAAATACCACATTTTTTTTTTTTATAAACAGGTACATACGTACAGATACATTCAGTTGAGTGACAGGAGCCCCAACTAGGTTTCCTTGTGCTATAAGTCTTCTGGCTCGCCCTCTTAGTAAGATGTAGTTACAATTGACTTATACATTCAGTGAAAAAAGGAAAAAGAAACCGATCTACTGACAAGATGCCCCTTAGTTGCACGATACGGCGGTTCACTCAAACCGCAGAACTTCATACAAATACCTGGCAAAATACCGTGCGATATAAAGCGTAACCCATAGCGTTCGTGAATATCGCTTAAATCTGAACGAACCTTAACTTTGATATATTGTAAATGTTATCTAACCCAAAGATGTTAGAACAATATGCTTATGGCACATTCATTATATAGCACTGCTTATATATTTTACGTGCAGTATACTGCGTGACAATCTACTATTTCTTTCATAAAATACCTATGTCTTACTTTATTTATTTATTTATTTATGACGCGATTGCGATTGACCTCAATCTCATCTGATTGTAAGTGAAGATGAGGCCGAAGATAGAGCTCGCTTTCCCGTACTTTTCCTTTACATGCAAGCATCATCATCATTATTATAAGGTCTTTAATATGACCTTGATTGAAGACTTATAAAAGATGAAAGATTGTTATTGGCAGACATTTATCTTTTGTCATAAAATTAAAAACTATTCATATTCAGTTTAGGCCCGCGCAGGATACTTGTAAAGGTCAAATTTACCGAAGTTACCACAAGTTCGGAAGTCAGCCATCTACTGATAAAAATAGGCAAAAGAATTGTTTTACGTTTAAGTAATACAAATCTAAGGAAAATTCTGGTAATGTATATATGACAGGGCAGTTGGCTTGATGGTCACAGATCGTGGGTTCGATTCCTACCCAAGACAAACATTTCTGTGCATGAACTTGTCTGTTTGTTCCGTGTCTAGGTGTAAATATATACCTATACAAGTAAGTATTTAGAAAATTAAAAAGTATTATATCAGTTATCTTGTTTCTTTAGTAAGTACAAGCTCAACTTAGTTTGGGATCAGATGGTGGTGCATAAAAGAATGTCACAGGATATTTATTATGATTTATTCTTTTTTTTTGTGGACTCATTTTATTACTTATATTTTTTTAGTCTTAGTCTTTAAATTTAACCAGCTAAATTTAACGAACGACCTCGCCACTTACAGATAAACCCCTTGAGGTTTGCGTTTTGTGTATATTAAATAAACCATTTTTTTTTTTTTTTAAATAGGGGAAATCAGTCAATTTACGAATTTCAAGAAGTTGAATTCAGTAAATGAATATCATTTAGGAATATCTCGCAGAATACATCATTATTAATAACCGATAATTTCGTAGTGCTGTTATGTACAAGTATCAAGATAGGATTAATGAGATACAGTATTTATATTGATGACGGTATCAAGAATATTTTTTAGGAAATACAAATATTAAAGATAAATAAAACAGATCTGGAATGACGCCATTACCACTTTATATACTTAAAAAAATATTCGATGCCTGTTGAATACTGTTTAGCAAGTTTATTTATAACTTGTTTTTTTGGGCTGCACTTAAATTTACACATTAACTAAATAGGTATCACTTTAAATGTTCACAAATATGTATGTATTTCGTTAGCTAGGAACTGAATATTAATTCTTTGTATAATATTAATTATATTTTTTTCTCTTTTAGGTATAAGTCAAATTGCCAGCCTTTTACTTGTACACTATCTACACGTTTGTAAGTACGATTTCTTCAATTTTTTTTAATGTAATTATGTACAAAAGAAAACTAGTTTCAATAGATAAATCGCAAATATAGTCCCGCTTCCAGTGGTATCAATAGCTCCAGCTGTTTTGTAAAACATCCGCCCTCTTATTCAAATAAGGTGAGTAAGGTAACTCAAAGAGCGGACCTCTCACGTCATTACATAGTAAGTGAAAGAAACAGACCATAGAGCTGTAGAAACATATTCAAGTACCATTTACCTTACAGAATCGAACCCCTTCACGGAACTTGGGTTGGAGGTATATACTCCACGCGGGGCCGCGTTCACCGAACATCGAAACACTTAGCCTTGATTACAGTGGTAATTGTAAGATAAACACTTTACACTTAGTCCTGACCTTTGCCAATTAGTTAGTATATACTATTTGGTCGTCAAGTTCAGTCGGAAGACTCAGAAAGTAGGTCTGCCCACTTTATCAATCCAACTATGTTCCGGTTCGTTGAATACAAACATACTGGCATATCAAAAATAATAAAGCTAACTGTACAATATGAATTAAGTATTAAGTTTGTAAATACTATTGTGAAAGAAATTAATCATTTTTATTATCTCTTATGATTATTATAATCAAAACTACATTTATTTATCCTGTGATTTCAAGTACGATGCATAATAATTATTTATATTATATTATATTTTCTCCTCATAAAGACAAGACTTATAGGTAGGTACAAAAATGTAATAATACCTTTTTTGGTTTCAAGTTGGTTTACAGTCTAGTGCAGTGGTGGGCAAACTTTTTTAATGGCGGCCACAAAGATTAAGAGATTCTAGAGGCGGCCCATCACTGGTCTAGTGTATGGAGTATAATATACACCAGTCTATTACAGGTGTAAACCTGTACTACAGATGCAATGGTACATGAATATTATGAAATTATACTTTTGTTTGTCCTATTTCAGTGCATTGGTCTCTAAAATACTTGCTGATAAAGGCTCTTCACTTGGCTTCTCGAAGTTGATTTTACTTTCATCTTAATATTTCTCCCATTCTTATGCTACATGTCAAAATAATTAAGTGTTGCAGGAAGTTATTGTAATAAAATTAAATATAATATGGTAAATATTAGGCTATTTGGCACCAACGATATTTATATTCTTAGATACCCAATTCAAAAGTCGTAAAATAATTACAAGGATTTAAATTATAGTTTTATGGTTCCTATTTCATTGAACTATATGTCGTTATATTATTACAAATATTTACATTTTATAGTTATTATTAATTCAATAATATAATTATGAGTATTGTAATATATTGTTATCCTTTAAATAATATCAATACAAAAGTTTGTGAGGGAGAATAGTTTGTTTGTTTTTTTTTATACCACTTGGGCCGACCAACAAGCAGACGGTCCACCTGATAGTAAGTGGTCACCGCTGCCTATGTTGTCGACCCCGAGACGTAAAGTTGTTAAGTCTCATGTGGCTGTAATTTCACCGGCCCCCTTACCTTTCTAACCGAAACACAGTAATACATGTGCACTACTGCTTCAAGGCAGAAATGGGTAAGGTGGTAGTACTTCCCCGGACGAACTCTGCACTAAGGGCTTTACTACTCTACTTATTACTCTTACATCCAAAAATGACTTTACGGGTTTGTGTGAAACTTGGCACAAAGATCGTTTATAACCTGGATTCACATATAGGACGACCTTTTATCCCGGGAAAATTTAAGATCCCTCGGGAATCTGGGTGAAACCGCGGACGAAAGCTAGTACTCAATAAATGATTCAGAGTATAACATCACATTTACAATCTATCTATATATATTATATAAAAATGAATCCCTATTTCCCTTGGTCACGGCATCACGCGTAAACGGCTTCACCGATTTCGCTAATTCTTTTTTGTTGTGTTTTCTATTGTCTGGTGAAGGTTCTTATGAAAGAAAAAAATAAGAAAGTTGCGCGGAAAATTTAAAAATTAAAGAAAACACAACGACCATATTAACTTATCTAATGTAACCTTACCGCTTTTGACAACATAAACTCTTATAATGTAACCTTATGGTGCTTGACATAAATGTCAGTCGTTTAACAATATTGTTTAAAACTGAGGCATGGGTTGGAATTATATTGATAAAATAATTATTTTATAATTTCTTAGTGCACATTTCACGGTTGATTCAATCGGGAGATTCGAATTCAATATTCATAGTTAAGACTAGAAAACGTCTGTTGAGTCAGCTATTAGTCAATAAATAAACGAAATCTGTTTTTGTGTTACCATGCTTTAAAAAAGACACCATACCAGACGCAAATACAATCCTCAAGCATTTGATTTAAAATAATTGGTATTTAGTAATCCAAGACACGACGATTACAACCTCCTTTGAATAAATTCAGAGCATTATTTATGCAAGGATCTGTTCGAGTCAAAACAAACACGCATCGAACGGAAGAGTAATAATAGAATTTATAAATGAACAGAACTGACAGTCTTGAATGTGTAGCGTAAAAAGTAGTTTTCGAAATACTCTAAAGAAACAGACCGGTAGCTCGATTTTAACACCAAAGTAGAATCTCAAAAGTAAAATTCTGAAATAGTGTTACTATCCTATTAATATTATAAATTCGAAAATTTGTATGTATGGATGATTGTTACTCTTTCACGCAAAAACTACCAAACGGATTAGGTTGAAACTTGGCACATATATAGAAAATACCCTGGAATTACACATAAGATACTTTTTGTGTCGAGAAAATGTTACATCCCTCAGGAACGCCGGCGAAACCGCGGGGGACAGCTATTCTCTAATAAATCGAATAGCACGGTCAAAAAATTCTATTCAATTTATTAGTCACATTTTTTTCATCGCTACGTTATGGTTAAATGAAAAAAAAACAAATAAAATCAAACTCTAGTAGTACACAAAAACGTCAAATAAACATAAGTTGCAAATTTAACTATCCTTCTTTTAGAAATATTCATTGTACATTTTTATTATTCATTAATTACGCTGAAGATGAAACAATATAATTTATGATCATGTTCAACTAAGTTACAAGATGAAGGCACCCCGGAAATGAAGAGTACATGTCACGCTTTATGCACATATACTCGGCATACTTATAGGTAAAATAGTACGATAAAATCTGCTTTATACAGCTAGCTGATCTATGACCAAGTATTAATAAATTACGTGGTCTAAAGAATCGGCACAGTCTCGTGCGAACTCTTGTGTAACAGGCCGTGAGCCACCCGTTTCTAACCACGCCCTATATACATAGGATATGAAAGGTAAGACGTTGATAAACATTTTTTTCTTTAGTTTTATTTGGTAATATATTACATAAGTCATTTAAACAAACAATAAAACCTTATTATAAATAACAAAAACGTAAGTATATAAATAACATTTATTTTAAGTATTAAATATAACAGTATATTAGTAAAGTACTCTTAATTATTTTTCAATATTTTTATACTTACCAGATAGAATAATTTCTATGCAACTAAATCCCAATTTTCATAGCTTTGTAGATTGATCTACAGTATATGACTATTTTGAAACACGAGCTCTGTTTAATTTGTCTAAGTATAGTCCAATAATTTTCTTTTTTTATTTTAAATAAACAATTTTTCTTCTCTACTAGCTGTCCCCCGCGGTATCACCTGCCTGCGTTCGAGAGGGATATAAGCTATAAGATATATAATGAAAAATATTTTGCAACCCCTTTTTCTAGTGTTCCCTTCCATAGTGCACAACTACGTCACTTAAGGTATATCTGTGCAAAATTGTATGGTTCTTGACCCAGCGGTTCAGCTGTGCGTTGATCGATATGTCAGTCAGTATCTGCTTTTATTTTTTTAATTTCAAAAGTCTCTCACACCGACATATTTATGTTGAGGATAAATGTCATCCATCGTTAGTAAAATTGGGCCTTGTTTTCGTTGAAACCACTTTAGTATGTGTATATATTAATATTTTGATACAATAAATAACGTTAGCATTACGCCTAAAAGATCTGATTTTTTTCATAAACCTACAATATTAGCTGTAAGCAAACACAGTGTCCTCAAAACGTATTTTAATTGCCTCCTTCGAACGGTAAACAAAAAGCTATAAATTATAACCAATAGTTCCCCATAACTTTAAAGACATCAACCATACCTATAAATAAACAAACGTAAAATCTTATTCGTATCTTTAACTTCATTTATTTTTAATTATATTAGGGACAAACTAGCATCCTACTAATATTATAAATGCGAAAGTTTGTATGTATGGATGTTTGTTAGTCTTTCACGCAAAATCTACCAAACGGATTTAGATCCAACTTGGCACATAGATAGAACATATCCTGGAAGAGCATATAGGCTACATTTTATCCCGGGAAAATATGATATCCGTCGGGAACGCGGGCAAAACCGCGAGGGACAGCTAGTTATGTATAATACTCCAATCTACAACTGCGGTTATTTATTGTTTCCATCATTTTATCCACTGTTCGTGGACTATTTTACTTATTATGTACTTATATAATTAATTTAAAAAAATATATAACAAAGGTATATATCATAAAAAATCCATCCATATATAAGTCTTTACAATAATTCAAGTACAATTCCGATCACTACAAAGTGTCACTAAGGGGCCTCTATCATGGATATGTATCCCTATGCTCGTCTACCAATAGAACCGGTTCTAGGGCCATGAAATTCTAAACAGAGATAAATGATACTTTCGCCTCGTATTTATAGCATTCTACCATGAATAGTAACTGAGATAAACAGATTGCCAAAAATAATTTTCCATGACGTTGACCATTAGAAACACTGTTTGATCAGATAATATATTTATACCATTTGGGCCGACAAACAAACAGACGGTCCACCTGATGGTAAGTGATCACCGCCGCCTATGGACATTTGCAACACTAGGGGCATCGCCAATGCGTTGTCGACCCTGAGACGTGAAGTTATTAAGTCTCATGTGCCTGTAATTTCAGCGGCCCCCTTACCTTTGTAACCGAAACACAGCAATACGAGTGCACTACTGCTTCACGGCAGAAATGGGTAGTACTTCCCCGGACGAACTAAGAGCTCTACTAGTCTCCATAGTCAGTCTTCCAGCTAAGAGTTGCAGGAATAAAGTAACAGGAAATGTTCTTCAGCGACAACAGTTTTATTGAGTCGTCCGGACTCAACTCCGCTTTAGAATTTTTGCAAACTGAAACCACCAGCTTTATGTACCAGGCGACATTAAATTAACGGTTTTCAAGATCGTCTATCGTTGCTTGTGAAGACGTTAAAGTTGCTAGACTTTAATAGGATCAAACTCAAAATATTTGTTGATAACAAAATCACATAACGAATCCCAAATTCAACTTAATATTTTTCCTATTTACCCACATAACAAACAATAATGTAGATGCATGCAAATAATTGTCCTTGATGGAAATTGAACCTGGGACCTATAGGATAGCAGTCCTATCTAGCCACTATACCAGTTGGCTTGCAATAAACCTACGCAGTCCCACTGATATTACTATAAGATATTTAGAAGCCTGGATTTTTACATCGCATCGATTTTGTCACACAGATTTAAAATTTGTAATTTGAAACTTGTATTTTATTCCATTACAAAAAAATATTTAATTTTCATAATTGAAACTAAAAATCTGGGCAGCTATCTTACAACCATTTATATATACAGAGTGACTGGTGAGATATCTTCGATATTTATGGAGAGTACTCGGTACTCGATTCTCGTTAAAATGATATAATAAAATTAGGTGCTTAATTTTTTACCAAAAATGTAATTTTTTTTCATCATATATGATCGCCAACTATCACGTCCTCAAATATTGAAGGTATCTCACCAGTATAATCATAGTAGTGATTATACTAGTAGTTATGTAATATATGTCTCCTAATAATATGTAGGATAAGAAGGGGTATAATTTAGTTAATAATCAAAGTTGATTTCTACACCTACTAGTAATTCAGTCTAGACACTAAGGTCATTGTTTAACGAGAAAAATAGCAATGCACCTACGAATCAAGGAATAAAGGTCATCAAGCCGTATTTTATTTAAATGGTCTAAGAATATACGGTAAAATCAAACAATTACTAATCGATATATGTTTGAATATGGCTATGAATACATTTGCGTTAATAATATTATATGATTTGGCTTGCCAGTATTAGCTATAGGTACATAAGTATATTTTTTATTTACCAACTGAAATGTAGTTTGTCAACCGTTTCTGCCCCCTTATTCAGCTAATACAAAATTATCCGGCGAGCCGCTTCACGGAGGCCTCGGAGAGCTTATCTCTCACGTGATTACTACTATTAGCGTAGTTAGCAAAAGAGACAGAGCACGGAAGCCGCGACGAAACATCATCGAGTTAGTGTCATTTTCCTTACAGAATCGAGCCCCTGGTATATGAATAAGAAATCGATAATAATAAAATTTATTCCGGGTATCAAAACACTCATTAACACTTTCACGTGTTTAGGCAAAATAAAAATGTTATAATTGGAAACCGGTACAACAGGTGTTGCTGTTGCCACATCTTTATACAGTATAATACATGCATAAATCATATCAAATCTAAATGGGGATATATCATTTATACTTTGATTGCTAGCATTTGATGACGAAGTTTTTTCACTAGTAGAATATTGAGGTATATTTATTCTTAAAGTATTATAAGATATTATATTACATTTCGCAGTTTATTTTAGCGAATAGTACATACAGTAAGTAGGTAATTAATTATAAAATATATTAGCGATCAAATCCAATTAAAACATAACTAAATATTCATGTATGGTCGAATAGAAACATTGAAAAATTTGTAAGTATTTAAATAAGCTAAGAAGCTAATTAAATAATTAATATTGTCACATAAAACTTGTAGATTTCAAATATAAATATCAGCGGGGATCCATTTAGAATTAGTATGATCAAATGTTTCATTTTTGTAATAAACACTTACTACAGCATCGTAAACTTTACCAGAAGTTGATATAAACATTAATATCTCAATAAATTTTAATTCCTATTTAAGCTTAACAATGATTATATTATGCGAGTAATAAAAATTTTATTAATCGTAAAATTAAGTCTCTTAATCATAATATAATCAAGGCTCCCATTATGACTTCATGCCCGAAACCTTTTATTTATAAAAGCAGGCCGTTGACAAACACGTGCCTTGGTAAATATTTAAGAAATATCATCATCATCATCATCATTATCATCAGCCTATCTCCGTCCACTGCTGGACATAGGCCTCACCTATGGCACGCCACTGAGCTCGATCTTCAGCTCTTTGTTTCCAACCGCTGCCAGCCAGCTTGCGTATATCATCGCTCCATCTAGCTGGAGGGCGCCCTACACTACATTTACCGAGCCGTGGTCTCCACTCTAGAACTCGTCTACCCCAACGGTTATCGGTTCTGCGACAGATGTGACCAGCCCACTGCCACTTCAGCTTGCTAATCCTTTGAGCTATGTCGATAACTTTGGTTCTCTGACGGATAACTTCATTTCGAATTCGATCCTTCAGAGAGACTCCGAGCATAGCTCTCTCCATAGAAATATGATTTTGAGTAATTCGTAATAAGACCCTAGTCAAGCTTGACGCTTATAAAAGTACATACAACCAAAGAGAATCATTATTATAACTATATTTTACTTACAACTAAATAATAAATAAAGCAATATGGCCAACATTAATTACATATTCTGATCAAAACTATTGTTTAGGTATAAATTGCTTATGATTTTCATCAGATCCAGTTGTAATCTATACTAATACTATAAAGAGAGAGAGTGAGAATTTTGTGAGTTTGTATGTATTTGGAAGGTAATCGCTGGAAAACGGCACCTATTTGAATTAATTTTTTCACCATCTGAAAGGTAAATTCGGAATCGAGATAGGCTATGTTATGATCCCAGGGTGTACCCTGAAACGCCTCGAGAACGAGAGTGAAACCGTGGCATAGAAAACTAGTCCAATTCTACAATTTACAATTGTATACAATAATAGTTAAAAAAAACTGAAAACACCCTTTTTATTGAAAATCCAACTAAAAAAAAGAAAATAAATTTGAATTAAGAATAGTGTAAATAAGAAAAAAAATATTTTATTGTAAAAAAAGCGTGGGGTGCATGGTGTCAATAGTTATAAATATTTTATTGACAGATATGAGCTAATAAAAGCGTTATAAAATATATTTTCAGCATAATTTTAGTTACTTGCTCGGAGAAAGATCTGAAGTTTCTTCCGGGATAATAATGTTATAAGTAAGGGTATACTATGTAGTAGGTATAATACATATGTCATGCAAATATGCTATAAGAAATATTCCATTTAAACCTTATATGTTCAAACCTTTATTCGCCTCCGCCGTAATTGAGCAATAAGCAAACACAAAACAAACAAACAGAAACACGAACTTACGCTTTCGCATATAAAATATTTGATGGAAGTCTTAATATTTGTTCAATTAGTTCCTCTATTATATTTGTGGGTGAAGTCGTACAGAGAATCTACTTCAATAATTTGTCTATGATGCTAGGGAGTTGAGCATTTCAGATTGTTAATTAATAATTAAGATTTCGCACATACTATCTTGCCGGTTCTTCTCAGTTGAAAGCCGACTTCCGAACCGGTGGTAGCTTCAGTAACTTTAACCTTCATAAGTACCTCCGCGGGCCTAAACTGAACAAATGGTTTTAAATTTAGATTTTTTTTTAACTGGGTATGAAATCGAAGATAGCTGTTATTATTAATAATTGATATTTCAATCGGCTCGTAATTCGAGTGCTGAACGGGCTCTTCCAGCAATGAGAAGGGCTTATAGCAATTTATGTACGCGGACCCAACGCGATAGACCTAATACTTTTGATTCCCTTGGTATTTTCACAAATATTTGATCCTTACCTTGGTTTAAACCGTGCTCCTATTGTTTATTTCACTATATTGAAAATGTATATAATTATGTCATCTTAAATATGCCGCAATTATCCATATTGCCTACCTTAATTTAACATAAACACGATATTTTTAGCACCTTATTGTTTTGTTCACCTTAAACTGTTATTATCGATTATTATAAAAACGTGTAGGTTTATTGTAAAGATATCTTAGTATGGTGAGGTGGTTGTACTGTTATATTATATGTTATATTGATTACCGCTAAAAATTATAAATTACATCATAATTCTATAACCTAATTTACATTCTATTTTCGTTCCGTTATGATCTGTCTGCCGCTTCCCCTTAGGTTGTCTTCTCGTATATCTATCTTCTTTATTTTTCTTCTTCTCATGTTCTGTGTTATACAAATAAAATGCATTGTATTGTTTTATATGCAATATTTTTCTTTAATTTGAGCCTTTAATTTAAGAATTTAAATAGTTCTGCCTCAATAATCTATTCTACGCATAACTTTAGGTACATTAAATATTTTCAGTAAAGACTAGGTGATAATAAAACGTGACTTAGGTTTATCGTGAATAGCATGAATTTAAGGATTTATGTAAATCTTGCATGAAATCTATTTTCGAAGCTAAGTGCAGTTATTTATTAATAAAAAAACATGCTCAAGGATATACGTAATAGTTGTAGTAACTGTTTACTTCTTGTATAGTAGTTTCATGTTGGAGTGTCTTCATTTGTAATATTCTCCTTTATTTTTTCCGTCTCAAACTGACGACATCCATTTCCCTGTATGTCAGCAGATTGTTTATAGATATTGATTATAAAGTTCATAGTAAGGATACAATAGTAGCAAAATACTAATTCATAAGCAACAATTGTAAATCACAATTTTTTTATATAATTGAAAAACGGGATAGTAAAGTTAAATTCAAGAGAGGCAAAATAATGTTTGTTTTTTTAGGATTGTAATGAACTCTATCAATTCACAATAGCCCAGTTTATAAAAGGATGTAGATCCCAAAAAAGATATATCATAAATATTTTTGTTATAGCGAAAATTGATAAAACTTAAAGATAATAAAGACAAGATGTTGGCTTTTTTTTAATTGTAGGTACTATTTTTTTGGAAGATACGATTGTCTGTGATGGCTCTTACATCTTTACGCCAACAAGAGGACAGGTTTATATCCAGCTCTATCAATTCACTTAAGAACTGGGCTATTCACCCCAGTTCTTAAAAAGGCGTAGTAAGAATCCGAAGATGAAGAAAAAAATATTTTTGCGACCGCTTAGTTCCAGCTCCTATGTTATGTACCGAGTAACTTTGTTTACTCTCGCATAATATGTGGATTCAAATGAGGTGAAGCTTTTAAATACACAAAAAAATCGACTAATAGACATAACGCGCTAGTTAGCTTCATGATATTTGACTTTATATTCACGTATTACTAATGGCGTGTTTAGCGGCATCCGTATCTATTTTGTTACTCCAACACGCCCAACGGATTTGTGTGTAGATAGATCAAATCATAAAGATGATTAATTATCCTGCTAATATTATAAACACAAAAGTGTGTTAGAAACCGTGGATGGATGTACTCGTATGTCACTTGAATGACTAAAATATTTTTGATGTTTTAAAAATCCCTACTAATATTATAAATGTAAATGTAAGGTTATTTGTTACGCTTTGTCGCGATACCTACTTAACCGTTCATCATTAAACTTTGTACACATACTTTTTGAGGTATTAGGAGTAAGGATACTTTTTGTGCCGGGAAAATGTTACATCCCTCGGGAACGCGGCTGAAACCGCGGGGGACAGCGGAATACTAATTCTATAAAATAAATCTTAGTTCTATACAATGCTACCCTACTTTTATTATAAATAAACAATTACTTGACACATATATAAAGCTATATACCTTAGTATAACATATAGCATACTTTTTATTTCGAGAAACGGTCAATTTGTTTAGTGAGGGGAATATAATTTTAATAAAATTGAATAGTCAATGTTTCTATAGCTTTATAATTATTAACCAGACAAGCAGGCAAACGGTCCCTCTGATCGTAGAATGATAGCTGTCGCCAGGAGGCAATAACTATAGTTAATTCTACATAATACTGACTCTTGGCTGCGTGGCGGCTTTAAGTATTAACCAACGTGCTAAGTTATTCCTAAAATGATTTTTTTAAGGAGAGAGGAAAATGTAATCTTCGACTTTCGACAACGCATTTGACGTCACTATTATCGAAATTTCGTGCTTAAATTTTCGACTTCGTCTATCTTAATAACACCCTTTTTCTCAAATTTCAGATGTTTCAACTGAAGAGGATATTTATTACAGTGAGCATTGTCACGTGCATACTAAATCAAGCACAGAGTGTTGACAAATACACTGATGAGAACAGACCTTACGAATTTGGATTTACCATCGATGGGGAACAGCACAGGCATGAGAAAAAAGGTAATAACTACCTACAGTTGGTGGTTGAAAAGGTTTAAATTTAATTATTGCGTAGCTACAACATTGTATAAACAAGATTTTCTCGTCTTTTAATTAAATTTAAAAATATAATTCTCGTACCCTATCTATTTAAAGTCCTTGAGTCAATAGTTTGCATAAATAGCCATTTTAGCCAAGAGTTCAAAAAGTCAACTGCTTAAACATATTTCATGTGTATTTTTTTTTGTTTTTTTTTTACTAAAGTGTTATTTTATTTTATTATTTACTAATAAATAAATGGTAAATAAGATAAAAAAAATGACATAATGCGAAAGATTATTAAATGTTATCTTACTGAACCATAAAAAAATATTAAAGAAAACGTTTTATAATATTTTTAACTACATCATATTATTACTTAGGTATTAGTTTCATTTGAAAAAAACTAAGCCTTGTTAAATACTCATGTCTCTTTTCCAAGAATTATTTATAATACATGCCTAACAGATAACCGTCATTTGGTTGGACGAAACCGCGCTACAAAACGACCAACTACCTCTATAATTGGCTATTAAACTCATAAAGACCGCACAGTATTTCCATAATCAACAGTATGTTATAATCAAGCACCGTCATTATATTGAAATTTGATAACTTTAAATATATTATTTTCTGATGCATAAAGATGCCACTTTAAACGATCTTGTATTATAAAATATAAATAAGAACATAATTAAAAAGCAGCAATTCATCTCTAAGCTTCGATGACATCATAATATATACAGCGAAAATTTACAAATCTTTTGACTTTTGAGTATCAACAGATGGCAGAATTAGCTATTAATGGACGTTCATTAAATTTATTGGTGATTTTATCATTCACTTCCTGATAAATTAGTTTCGTATTCGTGGTAATCATTCCTACCTATTTTCAATAAATGTTTCATTGTGAGCGTTATACGTGGGAAAGTAATTATTGTACCTCCTCCATTTGTGAATTTTTAAATTATGCTAAGTACAACAATTAAATATCTGATTGGATTTATAGTCAATTTGAACATATTTAAGATACACACAGTGGCGTAGCTAGATAACCAAAGGCCCTGGGGCAAAAAAATAAGTAGGGCCCCAACTAAACTACATATTTAAAAATGTTTGTTCCACCCTCCTCCGGAGCTTGGGGGCCGGGGCACTGCCCCGTCTAGCCCCCCAGTAGCTACGCCACTGTTTGTAAGTCAGAGTCCGAGGGGTCCCCTGAGCTTGGGGACCCCGGGGCACTGCCCCGTCTAGCTCTCCGGTAGCTACGCTACTGGATACATAACAGCAGAGTTATTAAAAATTCTACTGTTAAATAAATATTTAAATACTCTCCGTTTTGAACAAAAGTTGTCTACCACATAAACGAGACTCACTATTAGGTATTTGTATTTAATATTGTTCTGTCTCTAGTTTAAACGCTTCATAATTGTGTTTTGTTTTTTAGACGAAAATGGCATCATCATGGGTGAATATGGCTTCATCACCGCTGATGGAGTCTATCACGTTACAGTATATGCAACAGACGAATTTGGACATTTTAAGATATTGTCTATGAAAAATATCCGCGTCAAGCCATGTGAGTAAAAATCTTACTACTATAGTAAAAACGGAGGTTTCGATGGATGGATGTTTGTCACTCAATCACGCCAGAACGGCTGCACGGATGCGGATGAAATTTGGCACAGATCAGACATAAGAGTCGGGAATAGCACATAGGCTACTTGTTATCACGGTAAAATGTAACATCCTTCGGAAACTCGGGTGAAACTGCGGGAGACAGCCAGTGGCGTAGCTAGGTAACCAAAGGCCGGGGGGCCTGAAATTAAGTAGGGCCCCAACTAAACAATTTAAAATCGTTTGTCCCCCAGGCGAAGCTTGGGGGCCCCGGGGCACTGCCCCGTCTAGCCATCCGGTAGCTACGCCACTCTTTGTAAGTTACAGTTCAAGGGGCCCCCTAATCTTAGGGACCCTGGGGCACTGCCCCGTAGCCCCGCTGCCTCCGATAGCTACGGCACAGAAGACAGCTCGTAACAACAAACAGTAGATGAAACAGATATGTTGAGATCGATCCCACAAATATTATAATTGCAAAGTTTGGATGTATGTGACATACATACCCAAAAATAAGTAATTTCTGTATTGACACATAAGATCTCCTGCAATCGTAGCTAATACCAATCGTGCCCGTAGTTAACGTGCACGTATTCAAATCTATATATATATAAATGAATCCCTATTTCCCTTGGTCACGGCATCACGCATGGACGGCTGCACCGATTTCGCTAATTCTTATTTTGTTGTGTTTGTTATTGTCAGGAGAAGGTTCTTATGAAAGAAAAAATTGAGAAAGTTGCGTGGAAAATTAGAAAATTTAAGAAAACATAACCACCATATTAACTTTTGTAATGTAACCTTACCGCTTTTGACAATATAAACACTTTTATGTAACCTTATGGTATTTGACATAAATGTCAGTCGTTTGACAATATCGTTTAAAACAGAGGCAAAGGTCGGAATTATATTGTTAAAAATATTAATTGATTTTATCTTAGTGCACATTTCACGGTTGTTTCAATCGGAAGATTCGAATTCAATATTCATAGTTAAGACAGGACAACATCTGTCGGGTCAGCTAGTCAAATATAATTATAGACATGTGAAAGACTTTTTTTATGCAGTATTTTTTTATAATTTGAATAGGTTTGTGTTTGACTACTATCTAGTAGAGAGACTACTATAAAGCTTAAGCTCGTTGTAGGATTAAAATCGTGGACTCTCGTCATGGCATTCATAGTTATTACCAACAGACCTACACTCACCTTAAATAGCGAATAGATAATGCACACACATAGTTACAAGATGAATTATTTCATAAAATAATGTAACCAATACAATTATTTGCAGATCCTACAGCACCGTCGAGACAAGGGCATTCTCTCTCATTCCCGCCGTCACAACAAGTTCCAGCGTCTCTACCACAGTCCCCATCACAGGCATTATCCCCGCCTCACATGCAGTCTACGTCTTCAGCTGTAGCCCCAGATCAACCTCCACCAGCACAAGAGACACATCAATTTGAAGCTGCAAAAATTGAACAGCCATCAAAGTCATGCTCACATTGCAGTCTTCCTACAACTTCAACTCGAGCACCACCACCTGCACCAGTACCTGCTTCATTGCCAGTCACTGTACCCGAATATAACAAGCCTAGTGCAAAATTAGGGGCTACGACAGCAGGTATTCCACAGTATTCTCAGGATGTGCAAGCTATTCAAACAAGTTACCCAAATCAACAAAGTAATCCTCAACAAAACAGCATCGGAGGTCAACAAAGTAGTGTAAGCAGTCCACAACAAGAATTGTCACAAGGTGCCAAACCTCCTCAAAGATTACCCGGTCAACAAACTAACCCACAAGATAACAGAGTCCCTATTCAATTAGATTACCCTGAACACAGTTTACCACAAAGTTCTAGTTCATCTAAGAGTAACCCCGCACTCGAAAACGATGTACAAGACAACAACGTCCCGATTCAGTTAAATCATCCGCAACAGAGTTTGCCACAAAGTTCTAGTTCATCACAGAGTAAACCCGCCCAAGAAAACGATGTACCAGTCAAAGGCATCCCAATTCAGTTAGATCATCCTCAACACAGTTTGCCACAAAGTTCTAGTTCATCGAAGAGTAACCCCGCCCAAGAAAGGGATGTACCAGTCAACGGCGTCCCTATTCAGTTAGATCACCCTCAACACGGTTTACCACAAAGTTCTAGTTCATCTAAAAGTAGCCCCGGCCAAGAAACCTATGTGCAAGACAACAAAATTTCGGGTCAGCAAAACAATCTTCAACAAAGACCTTCACTAAGTCTTCCTGGAAAACAGGTTAATGAAAAGCCAATAAACTATATAAACAGTGCACTAAACTATCCACAACAATCTAATGGAGCTTCTCAAAGTGAGCCAGCTCAGCAGAATAGCGTACAAAGAGGTGGATCACTAAATACTCCTCTGAATCAAAACAGACCTGGCAGCGTACAACGAATTTCTCCGCAAGGCGTCAACGAAGGAAATAATTATAGTCCACAACAAGGTGTAGGAAGTACGTCTTCCAATGAAGGATCTGGTGCTACATACAAACAAAATGACCGATCCCAACCAAGCGGCAATTTAGGAGGTACCTCTCGAACTGCAAAGCAATATGATCCTCTTGAAGAACCATTCGCATTCAATCTAGCAGGAACACAAATCCCCTCTGAACCTCTGTCTAAAAAGCCAATGCTAATTGCAGCACAAATCCAAATTGTGGATAAAAATACTGATATTCATTACAAGCGACCTGGTGAACAAGATGGACTTCCTGAAGGTTTGACAAAAGATGATATGACTCAACTTTTATATACATTCAACTACACTTTAGGATTTCAAGGGCACTTTGAAGAAGGTTACACTAATGGTGCTAAACAAGGCTACTACTTTGTGACTGGAAGAAATGGGGTAAGAACGAGAGTAGATTATGTTGCAGATAGCAAAGGATTTAGACCTAAAATTACTCAGGACGTACTAGATTTGCTATCCGATGATGTCCCAAAGCCCGAAACCGAGAAAGATGAAAAATATGGACTTAAAGGCTATGAATTCAAATGGTTGTATTACCCAGTTGAAACAAAAGTGTAATAGTTCATTATATAGTTTAAATACCAAACATAAATTTAGTTATAACGATAAAATAAAATATAGCTGTAAGTAAGTTGTAAAAAGAAGAAGTTGTTATATAAGTATTAAAATATAGTACAATTGACAAATACTGCCAATAAGAGTGCCATTAAGTTAAAATGTAGTCGATGCAGATAATATGGTTATTTTATAAATAAATAAAGTTTTATGATGTTTATATTTGTTTTATAACATTAACACCATAAAAGCCCTATGACAAACATATATGTTTGTATTGCTTCTATTTATTTAAGCAATAACACCGCTTAGGTAATTGATCTAATGCCATAATTTATTAACTATAGGTAGTACAGTACATATTAGGGATGTTACGGATATGAAATTTCGGATCCGGTTACGTTTACGGATATTTGAGTACTATTATATCGGTTTACGAAATGATTTCCGATTATACGATAGTTTCGGATATAATATTTTTCAGGAATTGTAATCGGCACATAATAATAATTACAAAGCATGGATTTGATTTTATTTCTTTGCGTTTGGTACTAAAACATTAAATTATAATAAACAAACACAACACTTTTTATTAGTTCCTATTATATTATCCAATATATTTTAAAATAATCATTATGAACTTAGAATATTAAAACTAATACTTAATAATACTTTCGGTTACGGTTACGGAGCTCCATAACATCCGTGGTACATATACATATAGTACCTGGATGGCCGAGCATTGCTCGGGATTTCTTGAACATGACTTCTACCGTATTCTCTTATTTAAAGCACTGTCATATACGAGTATACCTAGATACGAATTAGATGCGATAATAAAGGGCTCCCAATAACAGTATTTCTCACAAAAGATGTAACTTGAAAACCTTACCTAATGACATTTTAGCAGTGTTCATTGCCTAAGAACAGATTAAACGACATTTTCTGAAAATGAATCCTAGCTAGATCGATTTAACCCCCCCGAAACCCCGTGCATACTAAATTTCATGAAAATCGTTGGAGCCTTTTTCAAGATCCTAATTACTCGTTTAAAGGTATAAGACAAAGCGCCACGTAGCGGTCGTTTACTGTACCATTACATAAATATCTTGCTACAGTAACGCCATCTAGTTTTATTCTGCAATACTATCACGTAGATGTCAATGATACAATCACTTTAAATATCGACATTGCCTAGATGGCATTTTATAATTAATTGGTTTCTACAATTACTAATAGATGTCCTTATAACAGTGGCCTATCCCCATGCAAGTCCATTCATTGTATCCATTACTACGATGTGAAAGAAGAGTAAAGAAATTCTTCTGTTTAATTTTTGGTGTTATAAGCTACGAATCTCTAGCATCACGGCAGAGGCATCTCTAGCCCATGTAGCGCCTGTGTGGAATCATGAGCCTCTATCTAGCCCTCTAGTAAGAGCGCGGTCAAAATGGAATAGTTACAAATGTTAACATGTCTATATAAATGCTATGTCTGTGTAAAAAAATGGAAATTATTAAAAAACTACTTTCATACTAAATCGATCGCCCCTAACACCGCTGCGCCCGTGTGCAATGCACACCCTGCACCTTAGGTTAAGCCGCCATGGCATCTTGGTCTTCGAGAAAAATAATTCATAGCAAATTAACTCCACAAAACCCGTTTAATTCGTCCAATTAATTTATAATCCCTTTATCTGTAAAGAAATTTTGAATTTTATACATTGGGGCCCTAATCTATCTGAGGAACGTATATTTTAGGCCCATATTGTTGTTGAATAGAAAATGTAAAGTTAAATATGAACCTAAAACTTAAATTTCAAATACAAAATATTACCTTTATCTCTCTAAGACCGGAAAAAACGTAACCATTTATTTAAGATAAGAAGAAAGCTGTTACTGAAAATTTTACAAGATAATGTCTTTGATTTCAGTCGGTTGTTTCACTGACACGGTACAAAAGTAATATTAACAATAACTGCACGTTCAACTGAGCTGATGTCGTGACCCAGCTACAATAATTCAATTGTACCTATAACAATCACAATAAGGGGAAAATTGCATAACATTCGCATTCATTAATGAATCTGAAGCTACTTACTGATACTATCTCTGTATGCTTTTGGCGGGAAACTACGAGCAGTCTTACCAAAGCCGGCGCGTGCGCAACACGCGTTCCTTATTTAAAATCTAACTCAACACGATCGCGAACGCGACGACTTGTCTCCTATTCTTTGTTTTAATAAATTGTTTAAATGGAAGTATTGAGGCCACACCTCATTTTCTATTGTAGCTATTCTCTTTAACATGGTGTGAATATGCTTTGTTAGCTGATAAAAGAAGTGTTAGTTCTACTTTCTTAAATTTCAAACAAAACAAGCTCATGTGTATGTCATATTAAATTATTCCTTGATATTGGACATTCTCAGGTCAAAGAAAGGCTTCATTACATCGAAGTAAGTAGGACTTTCTGTTGTGCAATTTGTTACTAAAACTTTAATATTAGGATATTTTCTGCAATTGCAATGATCTAACCGAATAACAGGTCTCTACCAATAATAAGGAGTGCCGTACAATTTATTACTTATTAACAATAAATAAAAAAGTAAAAGGTGTTTTGCTTCATCCAATACACAAATTAACATATTAATTTACCGAATCAGTGTAACAAATAGCTTGTTATTATTGTATATTCCTATCAAGGTACCTGTCTCCTTACGACATTATATGATATGTAAACGTACTTTTTTACCGGTCGTATTTTTTTTTTTTAATAATTATTATCAAACAAGTAAATAGTATAACTTAATGACTAGTATAACTCGACATATATAAGAAGAGCTCCGGATGCCATACAAAATATATGCAAACCGGAGCCCTTTTTAAGTGGAGGTGTGCTTACTATCAGGTCATTGGAAGAGAAGCTTGCAACTTGCAATAGATTGGCTATTGCACTTGGAACCTATTTAAGTTGATTCATTTTTTTATTACCTAAAATACACTGTAACATTCGTTTCATACACTGACAAACAATTTCGTTTTGAAGGCACAACTAATATACATATAATATAGTAGCTGTCCCCCGCGGTTTTACTTTCCTTTATCGATATCATCTGTAGCCTATAACTATCTAGGAAAAATTCAGCGTCGAATGGTAGCAGTCCTATCCCGATATGTTCAGTAGTTTTGATGCGATAGTGCGTCAAATGCCCTATTTTGTTTATATAATATACTGGCTGTTCCCCGCGGGTTCAACCGCGTTCTCGACCTATGTAACATTTTCCCAGCACAAAAAGTATCCTATGTTACTTCTAATACCCTCAAGAATATGTGTACAATGTTTCATAATGATCAGTTAAGTAGTTTTCGCGTGAAAGCGTAACAAACAAACTAACATTCAAACTTTATAATGTTTTTAGTTTTCTAATACCAAAAACGTAGATAGAGAAATTATTAATGATCCAAAGACATACAATAATCTTATAAATATAGGTCACAAGTAATATACTTATAATAATACCTACAAAGGGTTAATATCAGAAATTATAATTCATTAAGCTGCACATAACGCAGCTTATATAATTTCGTACAATTATGTAGGGTTCTATTAAGGTCTTATTGAAAAGTAATTGTACAGTAGATAATTAATAGATTTCGTTATAACACACTTCGTTAAAACACTCAAAATAAGTCCTAGTATCACCCGTATCTATCCAGTAAAATGAATTCGGAGCTATTTCCTGTCACCCGGTATTTAGATAGACATTGCCATTAGTCGAATATTTGATTATTTTGCGATGTTTTCGTGATTTTATTAAATTACAACACTATATTGTTACCTTCTGTCATGTACAGTTGCGGAACAAACAGATTCATCAGCTGAAAGTCGACCTTTGCTTGCACGAGTGCAAAAAACAACTACTGTCACTACTTTATATCGCCTCATTGCAAAATATTATTGACAGATGAATTATTGTCGGAGCCAACTACCTTGATGTTAGGTCTAAACTCATTCTTGACCGAAAATATAATTAAATACAAATACGTAATTAATTAATATTTCAGTCACGGATGTGGCAATGCCTCTGATGTCGCAATTTTCCATAGGCGGTGCACCATCAGATGGACTATGTGCTTATTTGTCAACCTACATAAATTGTCATAAAAAATCTATTAAAACACATACGCTCTCTTTCGGATTTATATCTACAAATCTTGCTGGCCAAGAAATCACGACTAAATTATCATGCCGATTCTATTTCTCTCACGATACGAAGTGTGCGTGTACAGTGACCATGCAAGCCTTGTCTCACAGCTGACCGTAGGTTGTCAATCAGCTGGTTATAAATTACGGATATTTGGTAGCATACTGTATTCCCAGAACAATCAGTTTCCAGTCGTTGCCATTCAAGTAAGAAAAACGAGATCCCTTCAATCAATAATATTGAAGCGCAAAAATTGCTATAACGACATTCATAGAAACTATGATCAACAATAAGATCAAAAACAAAGACGATGTGTAATAATATTTACATTGCGTTTTATTAATAGGATAAGATAAACTTTTAATAAGGTTTTGTTCATTTTTCTAGTCTACTGAAACTATGACAATTTCGTAATTAAATTATTTCCTGTAATATATTTAGTTTCAAAAAGCAAGATGTTTACATAAAAATTTTCAATTAAACATTTTAAAACTTGTGAACCTTTTAATTCCGTGACTGTAACTACCAAAACAAATACTTTGAATACTTGCAACATTTATTTCAATAATCATAATCAATAATACTATGAATCAAAAAATTGTTAATGTAGATCTAATGATTTTTCTAAATAAAATAAAATAGAGGCTATATTAAAAATAAGCCAACCTCGTCAGTCGTTTTAAATCTTTTTATATTACAAAGTGCAATTAGCAGATAAATGAAGAAAAACGGTCGTTATGAAACAATACAAATTTCTTTTGGTCAACAAAAATAGTGAATAGAAACATGTTAGCTTCCATGAATGACGACCTTTTTTCTGTTAAAATAACTAATTAGAGTGCAACAAAAACAGACAAAATTTAATGCTCAAAGACATTCGTCACTCCTTTAAAATTTATAAATGCTAAGTAAGCTGTTTTAAATTACCAAAACTAATGCATTTTGTTTTTTTTTTGTAAAAATTTGCTGACGTTTATACTTGCGACGAGAAACATCTCTATTAATAGTAATAGCAGTAGAGAAATGCAGATAGCTCCCTCATATATGATGGGCCAGTTGACTTGGTGGTTAGCGACCCTGTCTGCCGAGCCGCAGGTTTCGATTCCCACACACGACACACATTTGTGTGCAAGTATAGTGTATATAATTATATATTTTGAAAAATAAAAAATATTTAAGTATATCAGCTATCTGGTTTCCATAATACAAGCGCTGCTTAGTTTGGGAGCAGATGGCCGTGTGTAAAGAATGTAACTGGATATTTATTTATATATAATATATACCAATATTAACAAGACAATTATGCATTTTGGCAAAATAACATCACCTTATAGGTTGGTGATTGAATTACCGCTAAATAGATAGACATAGGAACATTTGTTACCGCATGAACCGCGTAACTCAGTTTTCCTGATGTCTGTTCGGAAGTGAAGTTTTTCATAACTTATATTCATGTTTCATATAAGTGAGGTAATGAGGAAACCACTTTCACACTTTATAATATAAAGATAGATAGATTAGATTTTTATATTACATTATTAATAGAGGTTTCATTAGCTATCGTGCTAAGCACAGAACACTATTATACAGAAAGCGTAACACGCAAACTCTTATTATATTAGTGAGTAATAGGATATTTTGGATATCATGTTTTATTGTAAACTAAAATAAGAATAAATTCTTCAACTAACATCAGAGTCACCCGACTAGTTGCAGTCAGCACGTGACTTTCCTATCGTAAATGTCGACTCAAACGGAACCGACTGAACAAGTCAAAGGCTTTATTCTGTATAGGCTCCGAAACTACTGAAGTGACTTAACTTCAGAAGTCAGCCTTCATCTGAGAGTAGTTCTTTCAGAGTTCAAATTTATAGTAAAAAAATTATGTTTGCCCTTTCCCGAGGAGACCCTTATTTTACCAAAGATATATTGCAAGGTAAAATTCATTAAATATAAAAAAAATTGCTATTTGTTCATAAAGTTCCGTATAAAGTTTAATGAATACGTAAATATTCAAATAAGTACATAAATATCAGTTCTAATTTCGATTTAAGGAATGATTCGTTTTCCTCCTAGACCTAGAACTGAATATTAAAATGGTAGATGAAAATATTTGATATTAAATGTTAAAATACATTGTAATCACGTGTTCAATTAAAAAACGACTAAGCTTTAGTTGAATGACAAGTTTTTTCTCTAATATGAGACCAATTGACCAGAATCCAATGCTTCTGTAGGTAGGTACATTCTTAGGAAACTACATCATCATTAATCGTCTTTTTTTGATCATCTCAATAATAAGAACAAGCCTCAGGGTTGTTCACAGCTGACTGAGAGGTAAACGTAGAAACAAAACCGCTGTCGCCATATCTTATATCTAGCATTTTTGTAACGTAATAGGAATTTCCAAAACCCCCCTAAGGGGGTAAAATATTTATGTCTGTATGGGAATTTCATCACAGGGAAACCACATTGCAAAATGTTATTAATGTAAACATATGTCGTTATTAAAAACATTTTCCCACACATCTCAAATTAAGTGATAGCTAGGCCAGTGCTAATTGGTCTTATAAAAACATCCAAACATCAACGTTGAGAAATATTTGCTATGGCTTGAATGTCATTACCAAGAAAAAATAAATAGGTATGCTATTAAAATCATATATCATTTATGTCAAATTATAATCCGAGGATATTTTATTTTAAATGTAATAATAAATCTTGTAGCAAACCACAGCTAGAGTTACCCACTACTGTACACTTCCGTTACCTTTACCACAGAATAATAATTTATATTTATTACCGCGCAGTTTTACTATCAAGTTACTTAACAGAGTTTCATTGTCATTATTTACATCTTTATTTCATAATTATTATATCTGGACTTTATATATTGAACTCTGGGTTTATAAAGGCTGATTTCAATTTGTTTTTTTTTTTATGTAAATGTTCGATATAGCACGAAATAAGATTTAAGAAAAAAACGAGACGAAAAATTTTGAAAAAATAATCGGAAAATTGGGGTTGTTTTTAATTTATTAAGTTTACATACACCAACAGTACACATATTAAAAAATATACACAGACTTTTTTACAGTGTTTATGGCAATACTTACCATAATGAGGTTAAATTATAATAGTTTTTTTTTCTCTGGTACTATTGTATGAACTATAGATGTGAGTTGCGATCGATTCCAAGACGCATTACAACGCATGCCGGGACTACTGATCCAAAATGTTAATAACTATTCAAAAATGAAAGCTATTACATTAACAATTACATAATATGGGATAACATGACTAAACAAGCCAAGATACATATATATTATAAACAGCCGTCAATATCATATTCCTTTGGAACGTATAACATTTTCTTATGGATTCGTGTCTATCATACCGAAAGCCAATACAGTATACCTGTTTACTATGCAAGGGACGTTTATATTTTCACTATCGTTCAATGTCCCATTGTCATGACACTTTCTATAGTAAAGATCGCCTTAATATTGATTGTATTCATAACAATTACGTATTTGCGTTGTTTGCGCGAGCGGAATCCAATGTCGCGAATAGTTATCGTAATGTTAATTAAAAATGTCAATGTCGTTTTAAATGCAATTAATTATTTCCAAGATTATGCTTTTTTATTATATCCATCGCAAAAAGGGACACTGACCTACCAACCTCGTAATTTATAAAGAGGTTTTTTTTTATAATACTCTACTTACGATCATTATTATCTAATGTATTAGGTTGGGGAAAAAGTATTTTCGCATTATAGTATGTATGAACTTGTAATAAAATCTCTTTGGCTATACTATTTGTATCTGGCTGGTTTTGGTATCATTCTCTAGTATCAAGTTTAAATTTTAAAGAATATAATTCCAAATTCAAATTAGGAAAATGTGTGATTTGCATTTGTTTTTCGTACCGCCAAGATGAGTGAATCTAATGAAGAAATTCGATTCATTTTAAAATTTTACTACAAAAAAGGTAAAAATGCAACGCAAGCCGCGAAATGCACCTTCAGATTTCCACCTGTTTCGGTCTCTTCAGAATTCTTTAGGCAGTGTCAGGTTAACATCACGAGAGGACTGTCAAAACCACTTGTCGCAGTATTTTGATCAGAAGTCCCAAAATTTCTATAGCAATGGGATCATGTCCCTACCTACAAGATGGCAAAAAGTTATCGAACAAAATGGTACCTACATACTTTAGTTAAATGTAAATAAACTATTTTAAAAATGTTTTGAATTTTCTTAAAAAATGCGAAGGAACTTTTTCCCCAACCTATTAATTTCAAACCTTTTTATGAATGACATATTTAATAACCCAACAAATTGTATATGTAAATGACAAAGATATTGAGCAAATAATCATGAATTCCAAGTTATATCAAAGTAAGAATAAACAAAAACACCATTTCTCAATGCTTTATTTGTATCCCTTACTTACCTGCCCAAGAAAGGGTTTTGTAAACTTGCATTTTGCCGAACATTTATTAAATTTGCATAGGCATTAGAGCGTCATGTTTTATAAGTGGCGTTTCAATGTCACAAACCTGTGTGACGATGACGATGGTAATCGGCGCAAGCGCATGTACGCATTGATGGACGCCAACGCTTAACCTTGTCACAAAACTAGAGCACGTGAACTCATGCTCTGGTACTCAACATTGTTCATAGTTAAATATTTTTCTTGTGATGCCGAGGTAACGTTTCGAACATCGAACAATTATGGTCTCAATTATCGTTTAGTGTCGCTAAACTTGAGACTTAACATTGAAAATTGAAAAAAATACCAATATATCTATGACCTTATATTTATATCGCAGTACAGTGATGTATTTGAAACAAAATGTTAATTGGCTCACCTAGATTACAGCTAATGTAACTTGTGGTAATCTGAATTGGTCGTCACCAGTGAGACCGCTAACGACGGCCTCGTCGCTTAAGAGCGGCCTGAGCCGCCTCGCAAATTTATCCCCAATTATTATTTCTTTTGAGTCCCATAGCCCCAATGCCCTGAGCCGCCAAGAGTCCCTCTCACTGTAGTTCTTTGCATTTACTGACTTACCCTTAGTTGAATGCCCTGCAATACCTGTGCTGTAGGTTTTTGTTCGGACGTTTATCGTTTGGGTCCCCACAATAAAAAAAGAGTTGTGTGAACGAAACGTTTGTTTTTAGTTCAAAGTGATAACATGATAAAATTATGCCATAATTATGATTCATAATAGACATATGGTCAATTCAAAATGTAAATTATGGTTAAAAATAATATGATTCATACTTTTTTTACACGCTTTATATTAGCTTCACCTGTATGTGTGTATGTAACCGACCCCTTTGAGATCGATTTTGTCCTACTTTGAACGATCAGATTTAATTAAAACTTTGCACACCTGTCAAAGACCGATGACAATGCAATAATCCGATCAAAGCATCCGATTATCTTAATTAGATTCGCCAGGATTAATTAATTTCTTTCCGCATCCTTTGCATGCGAGTAAGAGAGATAGAGCTAGTGCGCAAACTACGCATGTGTGCAGTTCCAGACTTACTCTTTCAGGCACTCAAAAATTTTTTATTAAAAAATGAAAAATATATAATACATATGTAGTTAAAAAAACTAAAAAACACGCTTTATATAGAAAACCAAACTAAAAAACAGTAAATAAATTTTTATAAATATTAATTAAGAATAATGTATTTTTTTTAATAAATATAAGTTATTAATAGTTTGAATAAGAAAACAAATGTTTTATTTTAAAAAAAGCGGGGGTGCTTTTCAAAATATTAAAATTTATTTTCTGTTTTTTAGTTTGGTTTTCTATATAAAGCGTGTTTTTTAGTTTTTTTTAATTTTTATTCTTGATTACCACGAATAGTTTCCGGATCAAAAACTTTAACTCGATATCTCATAAAAGGTTTATTTAAATGCAAATAAATACAAGCAAGGAGGTAATATAGCTGAAAGCTAGTAAATTAAATAATTATTCAACCAAAAATCTAAACTTTTTTATTTTAATTTTTCAGAAATTTCAAATCGGGGCATGAAAAATGTTTAGCCGAGAACTTCTTCTTTTGGTAAGTCAAACAAATTTTACTTTGCGAGTTATATCTTCGATTCTGTATGAAAATAAACCTTTATACACTTACACATACTACACATAAACTTAATTAAACACCAACAGCAGGTATACAGTCAACGCCATAAGTTGCTGAACAGATACACATTTACAAAACATAACAATTATTATTTAAATAAAATGAAGGAATATAATGTGTCTCCAGAAACCTACATTATTGCATTACTGCATAACTTTTAGTGTACAGTTGTTCCGTATTGTCTGTTATACCACTTATATCGTTGAAAGAAGGTACATTGTTTTTTGAACATTTGCATCTCCCTTCATTCAACATCTTTTCTTCTTCCTTATATTTTGAGCACACAAAATATTATTCTGACTAACCCCGACATAAAATATTTTACTAAAAGTACCTACCAACTTCAAGAATTTAGAATTAATAATGTTGTCAAATACTATCTAGGCGATTGCTTTGTATTGCAATTGAATTTCAATATAGCAAAATATATTAAGTAGTATCCGAAGGTATGACTTTATTCATGAAAAGTTTACTACATTAAAAGTAAAAATTATGATAAAATAAAACAACTCTGAGGTATTTCCGTTCGAATAATAATATATGTGTAAGCTTGTATCAAATAAGTTCACATATTATAATTAAGTAAGAGTACACTGAATTCAATATAACAATGAATATTGTTTACTATTCTAGCAATGTGTTTCGAGGAGTAAAGAAAGCTCTTAGAGCAGAGTTCGTCCGGGGAAGTACTACCACCTTACCCATTTCTGCCGTGAAGCAGTAGTGCACTTGTATTACTGTGTTTCGGGGAAGAAAGGTAAGGGGGCCGGTGAAATTACAGGCACATGAGACATAACAAGTTCACGTCTCAGGGCCGACAACGCATTGGCGATGCCCCTAGTGTTGCAAATGTCCATAGGCCGCGGTGACCACTTACCACATAAAAAAAATGTTTTCTTTATTTTGCAATTATATGCGAGTTAGTACCCAGGGACAATGTCAGCGCGCGTTATCAACCAAGTTAAGAGTTTTCAATTTGTTTGCCCATTAATGTGCAATGAACCGTAAGACAGTTAACATTTTATTGCACATTGACTTCCTCGTTTCCTATTTGCAGATTCTTTTACTTGCGTGATGTAATATCATAGACATGAATTTCACTTTTTTATGTTTAGTCATCAGTCAGTACCTTTTATGTAGAACCTATGCGGTAAGTTTTATTGAACAATACTGTTCTCCAAGTGTCCATAATTGAGAAGCAGGCTTTGATTACAATACAATATGCGGTTGTAACACATTGTTGTTAATATTTTTACAAAAGCTTGAATTTACCAATATGGGCAGTTGGTCAATCCGTGAACCAGTTTTTAAATCTTACAAATCCAATCCAGTGTCGTTTACTTTGTTATTATTTTGTTTTAAACATGATATGGTGTGATTAATAAAGTTAATAGACTAATAAAAACTTGTAACTTATTTACAGGTTTATACTAAGGATGTTACTTGTATCAAAGATATTGAGGTACGAGTAAAAGCGAATCAATCTTAATTTTTCAAGTAATATTGATAACACGTAATTTTGATGCTTGAGGAATATATATATACTTGATCGATGAATTATCTTCAATATTTCCTTATCGAAGCATCAAATTTTACAAAGAATACCATGATTCATTTGTTCTAGGAAGTTGGGACAAAAATCAACAATACCTAGTCCAAATTATAGTAATTTCCGGAATGCAAAATCTTAAACTATTTTTTAGGTTTTGTTAATTTTAAGGTTGTCTATTTGTATTGGTAGATATGTAGATAATACGTATAATTATTTCAGAGTCAAAGTTTTGACTGTAAAGCATCAAGGTCTACACGTCGAAGTGCCAATAGCATTAATAACAACATACCAACACATGACCCCTATATACCGAGGTCTAATGCTGTAATTTATGAGTGTACTTCCCTAGAATGCAAATCAATGACACTAAACTCCATGACTCAGGTGACATCCCCAAATATTAATCTAAAGTCTTGTTTCCTTTACACAACTGAAAAATATGAATGCGAAACAATAAGATATAACTATTTAAAAAACATTGACAAGGTATTGTTCTTATCGAGCAATGTACGAAACAAAACGTTTTATTTAGTCGATTGTTTGGTTTACTCCGGCGGTGGGCGAGTATGCCACAGGAAGGACGATGCTGATTCATACGCAAAATTAATTGACACTGGAACTCTTGTAAGGCAGAATGAGTCCAACGTGTTCTCAGAAGATGAATTGATATGTGAACAAAGTTTTGATGGAAAAATTAATTGTGACCTCAATCTCTACGTTCCTTTTAACGATGGTCTAAAACTGAAGAATACTGATAAAATTGACGGAGATATTCTTTTGAAGACTGGTACATATTTAGCGACGCTAGTACATAATTGCATCGGCTCGTGGTGCGGATTCATTGGACGAATATTACCGACCCGAAGAAGTAGTGTGAGATATGAATCTCCGGGTGGCAAAGTATACCGCTGTTACTCTGCCAAAAAACAGCAAATCTGTAAAGAAATATATAACAAAGAACAACTTCTTTACAACGAACGAGGTTGGCTAAGTGCTAGAAAATAAAATGTTATACTTATCTTGTTTTTATATATACCTGTAACTACCTGTGTTGGTAATTTATATCGTTTAGGCATTTTATTCACAGTAAACTTATTGATAGAAGATGATGAAGAACTCTTAATATTCACATCATGTAGTGGTATTGTAGTGAACACAATTGAATTAATCATGTTTATTGTTTTGTAATCTAATTAGAATTGAAATTTGTACATGAGTTGATATTTTAATGGGGGCAGTAAATAATAAAGTTATTCTTAAGGTATATTATGACGTAATTGAAGACAAGATCTGTTGGAGTACAGGCAATATCATTAGACATTGAATTATAACTCAGTTAATTCAAACAGCGTCAGTAGTAAAAGCGGATGTGTAAAACTAAATTGTATTCATATGATTATTAATATGAACTGGTTATCTGCGGCTGAGCGGCTTAATGATCGACTAGCAAGTGAAGGTCCTGGATTCGATTGCCGGGACTGGAAAGGAGCAATTAACCTTCCATTGTTGATAAATTAGCATTTATGTCCAGGACCTATATCAAATCTTACAATCAAATAATATCATTAGTGACACATGAGTCTATACCTACTATACTGAACTAAAACCTCCGCCTTATCTCTTCTTTGATGATTGATAGACGTCTACATAGTCGACATTCATCAATTCAAATTCACAATCGATATGTTTTTAATTTTGACCACGCAATATGTGATTGCAATTTTACGATTTATGGTTAATTGCGTACAAACATTAATTACCTTTATTTATGTCGTTTCAACATTAGACAAAGTCTCTTGCTTTTTTTATTTAGTTATGTTTACCAATTATTGTTTCAGTTAACATATACTTACAATTTGAACTGAATGAAATTTATAACAAAACTTACTGCACAATCTCTATTCGTACACCTCATGAAATTTGAGACAAAATCCCACGAAATTAAATAATTTAATTACACTTAATTGTTAATTAATTAATTGTTATTTAATACCTATTACTAGCATCCGCCTTGCGGTTTCACCCACGTTTCCGAGGGATCTTAGATTTCTCTGAGACATAAAGTATTTAACGGCACCATAAAACCTGCCTAGAAAGACCACCTTCGCTTGTGTAATTTTGTAGATTTTGCAAGTTGTATAATAATATATTAGATATCATTGTTTGCGTTATCCTATGTGTTAATCCAAAACATATTCTGTGTGCCAAATTTCATTCAAATCTGATCATTATGTTACGAAGTTGAGTTAGCTAAGTTACAGGCACATGAGACTTAACAACTTCACGTCTCAGGGTCGACACCGCATTGGCGATGCCTGGTGTTGCAAATGTCCATAGGCGGCGGTGATCACCTGCTATCAGGTGGACCATCTGCTAGTTTGTCGGCCAAGGTGAAATAAAAAAAAAGAAATAAAAGCTATGAGTAAGATAAGATTAGTAACTATGGCTCGATTCTGTAAGGAAAATGACACTAACTCGTGGATGTTACGTAGTGGCCGCTATGCTCTGTCTCTATCGCTTACTACCCTAATACCACTAATCACGTGAGAGGTAAGCTCTCCGAGGCCTCCGTTAACCGGCGCGCTGACGAAGTTTATATTAGCTGAATAAGAGGGCTGGAATTATAGAATAACAGAGAATCTTTGGATAACACAAAATATTTTTTTTTATTATTATTAAATTCAAGGATATAAAATTGCCAGTTTCAAAATAAAGGTAAACCTGTTAGTGTAGAGCTTATATGTTTGTTACGAAGGCTCCGACGCTGAGAGTGAAAGTAAACGGACTTCCAATTCCAATGGTTACATGCAATCACATACAGGACAAGATCCAATTTTACTTGATATAACTTGATTTTATTATAGTTACGTAACTTGTTATGCAATATATTTTAAAGGTTCCCCTTTACGAGAACCTAGTTATCTTACGTATGGATTTGATAACGTTATTATAAATTTGATAATAAAATTGTTATTCGTAACGTAAGTATAAAATTAATAATCAAAATTATATTTTTTAACAAATTTTCTTACATTCATATTTAATTTAAACACGGTACACGGTAGCTAATACAAAAAAGAACAGCAATTAAGAAGTTTATTGTCGACAAAAAATTATTTGATATTAACTAGTAACTGCACTGTGTAAAATAATTAATAGCAACAATATCACATTATACAAAGGTTTTTGCCCATTCGAAACGGGAGCCAAAATAACCACTGCCCAAAAAATCAACAATTGATAATTACAAAGTTCTCAACATTAACGCTAATTGCCTCACAATGAGTGAGACTTAATGAAAAGATTCGAATTTAAATTCGTAGGTAGGTTTTCTTTGTTTATTGCTAAGTAGCTGTGTATACAAACTTTCTACTTAAAAATATTATATTTGACAACAAGTACCTACAACATATAAGGGGGCGTCCATTAATTACGTGAGGCATTTATGGGGGGGAGGGGGTCGAGCTGAATCTCACCGAATCTCACGTGGGCGGGAGGGGGGTCCTCGGCAAATATCACGTAATTTGTTTATTGCTAATAAACAATGTAAGTAATGTAAAATTGCAGGATAAGGAAAGGGTTATATTTAATAAAAAAAATCCTAAAAATTTGGTTGAATTCAAGTTTGCGAATACTATAAAGTAACAGTAGCAAATCTCACGTGAGATTAGGGGCGGGGAGAATGGGCCGAGCAAAATCTCACGACATCTCACCACGTAATTAATGGATGCCCCCTAAGCATATCAATCAAAGCAACTATATGTGTACAATTAATACAATGATAAGGTATATAATGATCTTTTTATATACAAATCAATATAGTACGGGTTATAAACTTATTATATAATATTAACTTCATTAATTTAAGTTCTATACTAGGGTAAAAGCCCTTTTTAGCCCTGTATTCAATTGCATGCAGTGGCAACCTGTTACTAAAGCAACACTCAAGTTTCATTTCTGTATTGTCTAAAAATTATTTTCATGTATCAGTGTATGTTTTGTTGGTTGTCCTATAAATAAATAAATATATAAATTAATTTTCTTTTACCTTTTTTACTAAATAGGTACGTAGGCTTACTAGGGTTGTTGGCTTTGATAATTAATTATATTTTTACGGGTACTTTGTAGCACGTTGTATACTTAAATCATCAGATTTTTGGTACAGCGTAATATGTCATTAGTAACATAGATAAATTCAGTAGCGCAGTGAAACGTCCACAGCATCTTGTTGCAATACCGTTAGCATTACACAATTTTGGTAAGCTATTTATTAAAGATATGTTGTAAATAATGAGCTCTTTTGTAAGGTAGCTTAGGTCGAGACGTAATCATTAAATTGAATCTAACAAGCAAAGTAGACTAAGCAGGTATTTAAATGGAATTAAACATGGTTTTTTCATGTACTGATCTAAATAATTAGAAATCGTTGATTCTTTTTTTATAGGTTCTTTTGATGCTATTACATAGTTTTACTGTGACCTCAGCCATAATAATGCCATCTTAACTGATCTGTTCTTATTATGCCTGCCATAATTCCGTTAGGGTCGGCGCAATGCTTATGCTATCTCCATTTAACCCTACTATCCGCTACTTACCCAACTTATCATGTAATCATTAAAACAAAGAATTGTCTATGTGAGTGACATGAAAGACAATATATACAATAATAATTACCAATTTGACAAGACAGTGTGCTCAAATCTCTAACAATAGGTTGACAAGAACTGTTCGCACCGATTTGCTCTTCGACCAAGATCGGAAGTCAGTAGACGAAACGCAGTGTGATTACATACACAATACGCATTCTTGTGAGATTGTTAACACTGGGAGCTTAGCGCGGAACACGCTGATATAGTCGGTAGATTATGACGCCTATTACCTGTGATGACGCGTGTAACAAAACGTTACATTCGATGCGATCTATTTAAATAATTATCTAATTAGACTTCATCAAAATCAGACACTACAAAAACATCTACGGACATCAAAATATTTTTTAATATGAAAACTGAAGCTACAAAACCAACTCGCTGACCAAATCGAACTTAACGCATTATTACGTATTAAGATGTATGTAACCAATAATACATTAACTTCCGCATGTATTGCAATAAACAAAAGGTGTATCATGAATATTTATTTATTCACTAACTCATGGCTCTGACGATGTTAGTTCTAGATGACAGCGCTTTGACTGAAGCCATTATGAACGACGTGCATGCATGAGTTTGACTATAGAATGCTGTCACGGTTTCATAATGTTATCTTTAATATTTTCAGGCGTATCTGTTAAACAAAAATCTCCACAGTAAACAAATCCTTCAGTGACGTCGTCATTCACGCCTCAATGGCATTATCTGTGGTATAATGCGATGTCCTTCTTATAATGTTTTAAATTTTATACAAATAGTAAATCAACTTCACCAATAAACATATCAAAGTATAATAATCACCTGCATGACCTGGTTTCAAAATTTCTTAGAAGACATTACGTAGGTTACATTAATTTTGTATCGTTTATTAAAAAAACAACAGATGTGACCGATTAGTTAATACTTGTGAGCAATAGGATATTTGTGGGCGTAACCTAGCTTTTAACTTGAACGGCTTTTTCAATATTTTGTACCTTATTATTGACGCACTAAAAATATTGGGCGTATAAAACGCAATTCATCTCATAAGTGAAAGTATCAAGCTGTTCACTTATTGCATAAGAAGAGTAAACTGTATAGGGCAAGGAAAAAGTAAAGGTAAAGGTATTTTAATGTCAATAAATAGGGCAACGGTAAGACCGGTGACCACCGGTTCAGTACCGCAAATGGTTTGCAGTAAGACAAAGAACGAATGTGGAGCAAGTTATCGAGCTAGTAACTGATGCTTGTGTAATACACGAATGTTTCGAATAGGGCTGTAATTCAATGATTTTAAATATTTTTTTTATATTTAGTGAATTACTGTATGACTTGAAAATTGAAATTGAAAATAAATACGAATAAGTTCTCCATGCAAGTTTAATTATATTATTAAACACATAAAAGTTTCTTCGCGGGAGAAATTTCATTAATTATTTACTTAAAAATACTCCAATAAACACAAAAACTGGAGTTATTTAAATATTAGCAACCCTAATATGGTATTATTATGATTAAATTTTAACGATAATGGGACATTGAAGTTCCTACTTATAAATTTTCAGTTGGCTTGGTAATTAGAGACCCTGATCGCCAGGGCGTGAATGCGATTCCCACCCAGGACAAATATTTTTGTGCATGAACATGGTTTTTTTTGTGTCTAGATGTAAATATATATATCAGTATTTATTTAAAAAGTAGTATATGTAATATATCAGTTGTCTGGTTTCCGTAGTACCAGTTCTGCTTAGTTTGGGATCAGATGTCCGTGTTAAAATTCTAAAAAATCAAAGCCATTTATTAAGTTTAGCCCTGCGGAGGGAGCCAAATTTAAAGTTACTGAACTACTACCGGTTTGGAAGTCAGCCTTCAACTGACAAGAACAAGCAAGAAACTCAGAAAGGTTACATTTCAATTTCTTTAAATAATTTTTATCTAATTCTTGTGTTATTTGTTTTTAATGAAGTTATAATCTACGTCGGTGCAGCCCTACATATTGCGGGTAGACTGGCGAGTGGCGACCCCACCCGCCAGTTGTCTGCCACTCTCACGGTGACCATTAGAATACACCCACAAATTTTACATAAAACACGTATCTATGGGTATCTATTACATTGACCCAGTTGCAAAACCACCGTCTTGTTGAAATTTCAACTATCACGAATGGTTTTTTTTAAGCTCTCATTAACATGCTCTCCCACTTCCAATAAATGATTCAATACGATTGCGGAAATGTTATGACCTCTAATAATCATTGCTTTAATTTAAACAACATGTTCCTAATGCATATTATAATGTAGGTGCAATATTATGCAGTTGTAACTTGTACTTTATATATTTATAAACCATTTTATCTCATGACCTCATAGGCTCTAGTAAGTAAATGTCCAAGTAAGGTATTGGAACAAAATATTAACAATACTATATTTAAATACCTAGTCATTATTATATAGTCAAAAATAAAAAAATTATTAATAACACAATCTCAAAATTATCTTAATCTAGATTTTTAAACATTTCTTAAATAAAAAAAAACTACCAAAAGCTGAATTCTCAGGGTACTGTTAATGGAAACTATATTAGCCTTACTTATTCTTTACATAATTGGTAGTACATAACTGCTATTCCAGACTATTTAAATTTCTAGCAAAATAAACATAAAACCATGAACTTACGACCTCAAGTAGTATGGCTCATTATAAACTCTACGTGTAGTAACTTTTTCCAAACACCGTTGTTAGTAATACGCTATTAAGTTTGTCGTCCCTCCAAATAAACAATACAAGCTCAAACATAACATGTCCTACACATAACTTTAGTATCACAGTGTATCCACGTTCCTCACGCACTTTCACTTCCTCTAAATGAGACGCTTATCAAACAGCTGTCACCACTATATTATTATTCATGGTATGAAACCTCGCAACAAAAACAAAGTCACTCGAGAGAAACGTCAGTTGCAATGAAACAGGCAAATTTTCTCATGGCCGCTGTGTTTTTTTCACGAGAAATACACAATAATGGGTGCTTAAGTTGTTAAACTAATCATCAGCTCCATCGCTTTTAACATGAATTTAAATACAGTGAGAGAAACTATTCGGGTTCCGCACCAAAATGGTAAAAGGAATCATCGGTACGAACTGAAATAGTTTAGACTGATAGACAGGCATTTTACATAAAAGTTTATTAAAATTATAAATCTTTACAGTTTTTGAAACATCCAACATCAAATTAAAATGATAATTAGTGAAAATAGATCTTATTGCATCTACAATAAAGCTGTACTTAACCCATCATCCGCGAGCTACAATCGAACTCGCCTAGTATTTTATGAATTCTTACCACTTTCAATTCTATATACAAGAAGTAATTTAGCTACCTACACGCTATTACCATGTCTTACACCCATGTGTTCATCACATCACTTTCCATCGCTTGCTTGTTCTCCCGTATGAGTAATAAAAATAACCTCAATTCTTATTCTGGTCAGGCTACGCCATTCTATTGCTTGTCACAACACCTATTATGTGTGAGCTTTTACACGCTTTTATTTTCCTAACTTTCTCCAGTGTGTCAAAACCTTACTAAATCGATTTTACACACAATATTGATGCATGTTAATGGAACTTGAAAATCATAGATCGAATAGTATTTGACTAGAATATCCAAATGCTCTAAAGATATTTTTTATGTCTAGTTAAAATAAGAGATTTCCAAACTGCAGTCACTACATTTGAAGATTCATTATTTGAAGTCATAACTAAGCCTAATTTTGTAACATGTTCATAATATAAAGTTTTGAAATCTTGAAGCGATTCCGCATTTTTAGGAATGCGAACATTTTCTTTGACGTTAATAAAAAATATGAATACACAAAGCAACATCATCAACTTGCCCCGATTCCCAATTATTTGAGTCGGCCACTCGGTGCACCAAATGACATCACAAGAAAATTGACAGATTTTTTACAGCTGGCGAGCAGGCTGTCGCCATACCTCTTTGGGAATGCTTATGTTGATCGCTTGGTGCAGGGTGTAAATTGCAGGTGGTTATCGGTTCACTCTTTAACTCACTTACGAGACCCAAAAGTCTAGTTCGAGTGGCTATATCCGTAGCCGCTGCTACACAGCATTATTACCTATAGCTAAACCTAGATTATAAAGTATATATAAATATTTATAACATGATTAATAGGATATTAAGCAAACGTGTTACCATAAGTTTATCACATATAAATTTAGCCTTTAGTTCATACTAAATGGCTCTTGAAATCGTGTTGTCGTCCCTATATAAATTGAAAGCGATGACCGTCGCATGTCGGTCTAGGTCGCGTAATAATTACTGCTTCAAAACAAAAGCGCAAGCGATTTTTACATATTTATTGAAGTGAAACTTCTAAAAATGAAATTCTGATCGCAACCTTTTTGTGTGACGAGAAATAAATGTAAAATATAAAAATAATATATGCTATACAAAAGTGATTGATGAATAATTAAAATGTTTCTTTGTAATACAAAAGTTTCAATTCTACCGTGTTCGATAGAATCTAAAATAAACTTTTGCTTATATAGAAACTCAAATGGAGGTCAACAGCTGCATCTTATTTTACTTTGTATATCAGCAGAACAAACCATAAAAACATGTTGACATCTGATGTCATCCTAATTCAAAATTGTGTCAACCACCTCTAAACAACTGTAACTCTATACGAATTCCAATTATTACGGTGTTTTATTGAATAAAGAAACGGAACCGGTGAACAGTTAAATCCTAAATGGACATAAATCTCATAAATTTATTAATAATATCTAGTTATAGCTAGTAAATTTTGTAACATAAACATTTATTTCAATAATGGAATATTAAATATCAAACTTAAGCTTATTACATGCACCATTTGTGCACTTTTACAGACTGCTTATCTAAGAGTACGTTTAAACAAGTTTGGGAGCCAGAAAGAATGCTGACAAGTCCTTTCACTTAGAAACAATAGCACACAATAACTACCTATGTAATAACTACAGTGAGTTATTGCTTTGATGATGATTTATTATTACTTCTTCTAATTACCAATCGACCTTAGATTTTTATTATAAAATTAAATTATTTTGATTACTGCTTAATAGCTTTATGGCTTTAATGTTACTGTAGAGTAATAGTAATAAGTAATTTTTTAAGTTCGAATTTTTTTACTTCGACAATATTGTTTTCATTCCTCTTGTCCTTTTTTAGGATTCTATCCACACCGAAATTAAAAATAATTAAACATTATTGTATTTTTTTTTTCAACTACTAGCGACTTTACATAGGGCATAATAATAAAACTTGGTTGCTAGCATTTTTTTATTGTTTAATGTAACAGTATTGTTTTCGCTTCATCGTTTACTATTTGCATTGCATTTTGAAATTTTAAAACTTGAAGCAACAGTTTTTGGGGAATAAGCTTTATAATTTTGTTATAGTATGTTGGCTTGTCAAATATGTATACAAAATAAAATTCGTGATGATTATTGTACGGAATCTTGCGTGCGCTAGCTCCACACAAACATGCCTGTTTTTATTATTGTAATACGAATCAATGTCATACGATTAGTAAATAGTACGGAAACATCACGTCTAAAGATATAACGTACCTATTAGATAAATGCCTTCTCTATCATTTTAATAGAAGTCATAAATTGTGCTTGTAAAAAACAAGGACTATGTAATTAATAAGATTAAAAAATGTTTTTGTATTAGTCGATAGTCAAGGTGTGCATGCGCAGCCAGTGAGACGTCGCATGCGCATCACGCCTGCATGACGATTTACACGCAATAGAAGTATTGAATCTACTCGCAACTAATTAGCCCCGTTTGACATGACATCTAACAGTAATTCCTCGTTTTTCTGGTTATGGGGTCACATAGCTGTCAAATATGTTGAAGTAACCTAAAAAATCAATTTTCGCACAAAAAAAAATCTTCAAATCTAGCTACTTTATTTAAAAATTATTTGCCATTATTATTTAGCTCGTTTACAATGCAACAAATATCGCAATATTGAAAATAGATACCTCAGCTTTTGATATGAGGTCAGCCATATTTCTGGTATTCACCTACCTAGCATTATTATTATCACGCAGCCGAATTTTATTGGAAACTAACACTTTATTATTCGTTTCTTTCACAACTAAAATTAATGGATGCGATTAAGATAATATGACAATTAATTTGTAACTCTGTATTGTAGTATGGATTGTAATATCCATTTGAGCGCGAACGCCTCACCAAGGATCATAAACAATAGATTATTTATACAAGGTCTTCGCCAAAAGCCCACGTTCTATCAGACCTAACATGTAACGTGACAAATGCAATTTATTTAGCTCCGACAAATGTATGAATAGTCCGTAGATATACAACTCTTCCTAAAATTTTCTGTAGACATGAAGACAACCTAAAGATATCGAATTTAGATTTCTGTAGGTCAAAATAAGAACCTTGTTACGAATTGGCTTAAGTAAAGTTAGATCGTCATATATCACGTTGGCAAATATACAATTCTTCCTAAAATTTTCTGTAACACAGTGACGAGAAGACAACTTAAAGATATCGATTCTAGATTTCTGTAGGTCAGATAAGAACCTTGTTACGAATTGGCTTAAGTAAAGTTAGATCATCATATATCACGTTGGTAAAATTAACGCTGCTTACAATACCTGTTAATTTTTATTGTGTTATTGTATTTCATCATTTTACCACGTTTCCTAAAATTTTCTGTAACGCAGTGACAAGAAGACAACTTAGCTTTATCGATTCTAGATTTCTGTAGGTCAAGATAAGAACCTTGTTACAAATTGGCTTAAGTAAAGTTAGATCATCATGTATCACGTTGGTAAAATTAACGCTGCTTACAATACATGTTAATTTTATATTGGTATTGTATTACATCATTATCTTCATGCTGGAGGCCCACAAATAATAATTATCGCTATTGTCCAGGCGCTGTAATCGATACTCACACATTTTTTGAGCGTTATCTAATATTATCGTTATTACTTGCCATTACTTTATGATATCATCTTTGCTTTTTTATAATATGTAGTACACGTTACATGTTAATAATATAGGCTGGTGTATGTATGTTTATTATCTCTGACGAGCTCATGGTTCATCCAGTGGTCATCGTCACCTAAAGACGTTAGCAATCTTACAGAACTAGCTCTCAAATGTATCTTGAATGTCAAAGTAAGTGCCTCGCGATTGACTTTCTACTTTAGGGTAGCCAGCCAGGTAAGTTCTGCAAAATGATCTATCACCATTTCTACAATTATGTACTTTGAATCATCATCATCAGCCTATCTCCAGCAGTGGCCGGAGATAAGTAACGCTTATGCCTTACCTATGGCACGCCACTAAGCTCGATCTTCAGCGCTTTGTTTCCAACCGCTGCCAGCCAGCTTGCGTATATCATCGCTCCATCTAGCAAGGGCGCCCTACACTACATTTACCGAGCCGTGGTCTCCACTCTAGAACACGTCTACCCCAACGGTGATCGGTTCTACGGCAGATGTGGCCAGCCCAGTGCCACTTCTTTGAATAATAAAACAATAGTGTATACCAACTCATAACATAATCACATTTTCACACGAAAATGATTAAACGATTCAGTCAGTCATCGTGGTCTGCAATAGCAAGGAGACCGTAGTATTACTAATAAAACATAATGTTTGTAAAAAAACAATGCTATCAGTGAAGCGACCATGCTGTAGGTCGGTGACTAATAACAATACAATACAATGCGAAAGCCTTGTTCGGAAAATTCACCCATATACCATTCAAGGCTTCATTCGCAAGTGTGAACGTCGGACTCAATGTCACATAGACGAAACGAATGATTAACACATACATCTTTATTTAAGTGTCAGGTATAATCGCATGCCTGAATCAAGGGTATTATATAGTTATAAAGAATAACCGATATTTAATTATAATTCCCATGTGAATTGGAAGGTTGTACTTACAAAAAAAAAAATATGGAAAGTAGCTGTCCCTTGCGGGTTCACCTGCGTTCCCAAGTGATGTTATATGTTTCCAAGATAAAAAGTACCCTATGTAATATTCTCTGTGGCAAATTTCATTCAGATCCGTTCACCAGTTTTGGCGTGATGGAGTAACAAACATCCATCTATCCAAACTTTCGCATTTATAAGATAACTAGCTGTTCCCCGCGGTTTCACCCGCGTTCCTGAGCTTTGAATGTCATATTTATTTTTATTCAATCAACATCTAACCACAAATATGACACCTAGATGGCGTTATTTACAAACAATTTATTTATCTTAGGTAAAAAAAATTTTTTTTTTATTACAACGTACCTATCCAATGTTACTTCTAATACCTCCAAAAATATATGTACAAAGTTTCATGATGATTGGTTAACTAGTTTTTGCGTGAAAGCGTAACAAACAAACTAACATTCACATTTCAAATATTAGTAGGGATATAAAATTCAGTTCAAATTCAAAGAGTTATTAGGCACAGAATTTTTATCGAAATATTTACCAAAATTCCTATTACAAATGTATAATATAGTTCAACTATTAGTAATGTACAAATTACTGTTTTTAAACCTAATATAATTGCAGTTACAAATACTAGGAACTTAAATTTACTCATATCGCAAGAAAATTATGTGTAGTTCTCGCAGCGTGACTAAAAGTTATTATATTACATAGGTAATGTAATGTTGATAGTAGATACGAGAGTAGTAATTTTTAACGCCTTCCTATGTTTTATATATCTGGTATACACGTATGTGCGGAAACATTATTGTTTTCATTAATCACTTACAACACTCAGTCCAGGGGCACGATTCTGTAAGGAAAATGGCACTAACTCGAGGATTTTTCGTCGCAGCCTGCTCTGTCTCTGTCGCTTGCTACGCTAATAGTACTAATCACGTGAGAGGTAAGCTCTCCGAGGCCTTCGTGAAGCGGCTCGCCGACGAAGTTTATATTAGCAGAATAAGGGGGCAGGAATTAAAGTAAAAATTGCGAAACATTTCAGATACAACAGGACGATTGTTAGTGGAAAAATTTAAGGAAGTTTAGAAAAAATAACATATGCCATGTGATATAGGTTTAGCAGTTGGTTTTCCCCATTAGGTTATATGTTACGATTATTTCTGCTATTAATTTTCACGTTACAATACTCGCCTGTATACGCATTATAAAACACTAGTTTACCCCGCGGTTTCACCAACATTCCTGAGGGATGTCACATATTCCCGGATAAATTAGGTAGCCTAAATTACTTCTTATAACATCAGCTATCTGTCGCTTTGAAGTCCATAGGGAACATACACACATAAACAAATCGATTCTTATATCACTACATAGTATACAACAAAGTCGCTTTCTCTGTCCCTATATCCCTATGCCCCTATGTATGTGTTTAAAACTACGCAACGGATTTTGATGCGGTTTTTTTTAATAGATAGAGTGATTGAAGAGAAAGGTTTTTATGTATAATACATGTGACATCCCACGGGAACGCGGGTAAAACCGCGGGGGCCAGCTAGTAACGAGTCTTGAACATCGTCGTAGGGTTTCGTGTTTGTCGGTTTTCTATAGGATGTATTTTGGAGAGTGTGCGACAGAATTGTTTAATATAATTCCTCCATCCCCATTTCTCCATCGAACCACAAGGCGCCGGGAGAATTTCCACTCACACGTTGTCGACATCCCGCTTTTACGAACACAACGTTTCGCTTCTTCGTTCGTTATACGAACAGCAAAGGAGTGGAACTCTCTTCCGGGGTCAGTGTTTCCCGACAGCTTTAACCTGGATTTATTCAAGGCCAGAGTGAATAGGCATTTTCTGGGTAAGCGTACTACATCCTCGGCCTCGTCATAACTCCTTCTGGGGTCAGTCAAAGGCCAAACGCAAGCACATTCCTAATAAAAAAAAAAGTATTATATAAAGATAATATGTTCGTAATGAAGACATGATTCGTCCGCTTTATGTGATTTACGTCAGTTGAGCTATTTCCGTCGCGTGGGTGAAAGCATGCGCAATCCTTCGCGACTCACCCTTTCTTTCTTAACCTGATATGGCAACTTGACTAACACGTAAAACCTTTAATTTAAATGCCACATGCCATGGAAAATTAAATACTAAATTGTATTGTATCATTATATAAAGACTTGATACATTATAAATAACATTCTGGTGCTGATTCATCGAAATAATTAAGATGAGATAAATTGGGCTCATAAAAACCATTTATTCAAAAATACTCATGAAAAATGAGACGCTAAACTACAGAAACTTTCTGAAATTACCACTGGATTGAATATTAAAATTGTATGATCTAAACGCATTTTTTCTGCGCTTCCTATCGATGTTATACATGCGCATGTACGCATGATCCGCTTGTATATTTTTTAATGTTTATTTCCACAATTTTTACTAAAGATCTTTACAACGATCGTGATTTTGTCCGTATAGGTTACTAAAACACCAACTATTAATTTAAAAGCAAAACAAATATTGCACTTCTATGTACCATAATCATGTTTATTTGCATAAGAGTAAGAGACAAAATAAGACAAGATAGGTATCATCTATACTACATAATAATATTATAAAGAGGAAAGATTTGTATGTAAGTATGTTTGTTACTCTTTCACGCAAAAACTACTAAACGGATATGAATAAAACTTGGCACATAGATAGAGCATATCCTGGAATAACATATAGTCTACTTTTTATCCCGGGAAAATGTGATATCCCTCGGATACGAGGGTAAAACCGCGGGGGACAGCTAGTTACAAATATGTCATGAGGGGAAATAACTTCCTTCACTTCGCAAAATTATCGTCGCAAAATTTTCACTCTATCTTTTATCATCACATTGTTGATTTATAATTTTGTATTAAGGTACCTATATCATACAAGATTTATACAGCAATAAGCATCGAAATTCTAAAACCAAGTGGAAACCATGCGGGTTTCAGTTTTCAGATCAATTAATGCTGAAAGTGGAAAACATGACAAATTAATACTGTTCAATGCTATGACGAATCGGAACATGATGAATATACATTATTTATCCATTTTTAGAAACATGACGTGTTGGAACTAAATTGTAAAATATATCATTCTCTTTTATATCAGTTGTCATTATGATAGTGATGTCCTATATAATAGGATGTAATAGACATCATTGGCATTAAAGGATTAAAGAGAAAAATAATATATGACCAGCATTAGGTTTTCTTAAGCCAATAAAGCTGTGTACAAAAAAAAACTAATGTCAAAGTTTACAAGATAAAAATCTAGGTGTACCTATACTTTGTACCTAAACTAACAAGCAACAGTAAATAAATATAACTGATATTCCCACGTTATTTCAAACAGGGTCTTGTCATAAGTAGTTTTATTGGTGCCATAATAAATGTTCAATAATTTGTCCAATTTACCTTAATTATAAACGGAAGCAATGAGACATGTTGACATAAAGGCAATAAATTACGTAACATTGTGTTCAATAAATCAAATCAATTAAAATAAAATCGATTTGATTTCGATGAAGAGTACATTATATACCTACTTTGAATTTGATGTTTCTAATAACTCGTTCATGTATTCATTTCAATTAGAAAGCCTTGCGCAGTTTTCGGTACATGCCGATGTGTCTCGGTATGTTGTGCAACAGGTTGATTGTATAACACCAATGCAATACATGCTAATGTATTGGACTTCCGAACGGACATGTCAATTTAGTTAGCGACAAGCACACGCGCTTATTGTTATTCAGTAACACTTTATTTTAAAGTTACTTCATACAATAATGTATTTGTATTTATTCTAGATAATTTAAAAGTAAAAGGAAAATATTATTATATTGGTATACGTAATGTAACTTTACGGAACATACACATAAGATACATAATGCAAGGACTGGAATCGAAAATTTGCAAATGGGAACGAAATGGAGTGTCTGTACAAAAAATATTAATAAGCATAGTGAGGGCCGGACCCAGCATAAGTAGCCAGTTGACCTAAAAATGCCAAAAGTTGGTATTCACAGTCACAATCCACAAGGTTGTCGGTTGCCTTGCAGTTCACTTCTTGTTACTTTAGTAACCATGCTTTAGACATAGAACCACATTTGTAAATACGCGACATGTAATTTATTTTTAATCTAAAACAACAAATTATTACAGGTTTGAGGTCCCACGGTTTTGGGACAAAAATACTTCTGTTTAGATATGATTATTCGGTGATATTAAAGACAGTTGTACATAAACAATTAAAATCAAGAAGGTGGAAAATTTACGTGAAAAAAAGCTGTTTCATAAAAAAGTAACTGCCTCCAAATAATAGGTACTTTATAGTCTAACAAATATACAGGTACCTACATATTATCTTTGTTAATAACTGTGAGATTTTAATGTCATTAATTTTTCTCATGAAATTCAATTAGAGTTATAAAAACTACACTTTACTGCAATTACGGTTTAAATTGTATCTAAATTATTTTGTTTTGTTGAAACAAAGGTAATTTTATGGCCACATGGATTTTTATCAATATAATTATTGTTTAAATACTACCTAGATTTATACAAAATTATAATGTATGATTTGTAACTAAAGATTACAATTGGATTTAAATAATACTAAAACTATTAGCCTCGTAGAGTTCATTGTTTCAATTATTATTTCATCAATCATCATCGAATAAATTTTATCTATGAAAAATATCCTATATATTTTGTATGAGTTTGAATATGGAACGCGGAATATGGATGCATGTGGAAATGAGAATTGTCGCGTACGTACCCGTACATTCGTCTATCAATAAAAAATAGCAATTTTTCAAACATAAAATGAATCAGTAATCTCGTAAATGGTATTCAGGTTATAATATAATCTCTGTCAGAAATAGGATATACGAGTATCGGGGAATTTGAAGTTTTGTCCGAATTGGTTAGCTAGTATTACCGTGGTAAAAGTATAGGGTCTAACAGTAGCAACACTCCCTAGGTATTGTCAGTATTCCGAGGTCGAGTTGATTACAGATAGTAACATAGTATTATCCGTGCAGTTGATCACAAGCTCTAAGCACGTCAGTAGATCTGTTGGTTCTGAACCTATCTATCGGCCTACCTGTCTATCGCCGGTATATTGATATTATCAACGACCGGCGATAGACTGATTATTAAATTGTGAAAAGTATTGTATCTTTAAAGAGTCCATGAGGAGTTCCTTGCGTTTCTTCCCCTCCTCACGCGGGACTTTTCAGAAGCTATAATTGCCTGCACCACTCCTTTCCACATCCCGATACCACCAAACCCAAAACGATGACGCTCGCATTTCTCGACTGTCGCTGACGCTAGATATGGGTATGTATGGGTACAATACGATATAGGGTATTTACTAGTGAGTCATGTACTTACATATATAGTTAGGTTTCATGATAAATCGACATGCCTTGTCATCGATAAGGATTTCCCAAAAGGAAATCTCATGGTAATGGATGCAGCAGGTTGTATGTGCCCACGTCTCATGCCAGCGTACGGACTGACACACCACACACGGTTACGTCATGCAGCTATCGTCGCGTGAGAACCTTTGTACATTGTAGTGCGCACCGCGCGCATCACTTTCATTGCGCGGAACTCGCTGCACGCCACCGCGTACCAAAATATCCGGAAGACGACTTCACGTCAAATACTGGAGCAAATTTTTTATAACTCATTATTATAGTACGTTTCATTTATAGGTACGACTCTTCATTTCTACAGACTACTCGTTAAAGAATCAACTCTGGACAATATCCAAAATATCAAACGTCTCTCTCAAGTTGTTTGTAGAATAAAAGCAAACGACGACATATTTGTTTTATTTACCAATAGTTATTTTAATCAGTATTTAATTATAATGGCCACATGGCCTAATGAGATAAACAAAAAGGCTAATTCCCAAAATTATGATAAAAAGTGGTGACCCCAGGCTAATTCCGGGCAATTCTCTACTTTTTATTCACCTAATATTTAAAATGTGTAATATAAAACATATTCAAATGAACATTTATTTATAAACACGGTGTTCGCGAGCAATGAACATCCTTGTGAACTGCAACCACGCTGCTAATGCAGTGAATGCAGTGAATGCAGTTACAGTTATAATAACGACACAAGAGCTACATTTATAAACGGTAAGGAATGCTAGTCTGACGCGACGGCAACCATCTGATGGTTATAATACGACGCGACGCGACAATTCTGTCCGCTTAAGCCTTCATTGGACAAACGCGTATAATCACTAACAGTAAATAACCTGATAGACCTTTTGAACTTTTAATACAAACAACAGACAGGCCAGTTGGCTTGGTGGTTAACGCTTTGACTGCCAAACCGAAGGTCGCGGGTTCGATTCCCACCCAGGACAAACATTTGTGTACATGAACACGTCTGTTTATTCTGTGTCTAGGTGTAAATATCTATATAAGTATGTATTTAAAAAGAAAAAAAAAAGTAGTAATGTAGTTTTAGAGTTAGTAGTTAGAGTGAGTTAGTAGAGCTCTTAGTGCAGAGTTCGTCCGGGGAAGTACTACCACCTTACCCATTTCCGCCGTGAAGCAGTAGTGCAATTGTATTACTGTGTTTCGGTTAGAAAGGTAAGGGGGCCGGTGAAATTACAGGCACATGAGACTTAACAACTTCACGTCTCAGGGTCGACAACGCATTGGCGATGCTCCTAGTGTTGCAAATGTCCATAGGCGGCGGTGACCACTTACTATCAGGTGGACCGTCTGCTTGTTTGTCGGCCCAAGTGGCATAAAAAAAAAAAAAAAACCAAGCACTGTTTAGTATGAGACCAGATGGCCGTTTGTAATGTCCTAGGATATTTATTTAACCTAATATATTTTCTTAAATTGTAACTTTGGTCTTCCAACAAAAAACAAACAATAATAAAATATATAAATATTTGTAACAAAAAAATTAAAAGTTTTTACATTAAGATAAACGCAGATACATAGGTTCCATGTTAAGACTAAACATCTTAATGTAAGTATTGGAAATGAGTCCTAACCCCTCAAACTAGGATACCCTGTGCCATGAGGGGCGAGATCGTCAAATGTCTTATGATCCCGTAAGTGTACGTCCGTGTATAATAACGTATGTGAGTATCTTGTCCGATAAATGTGCTGTCGTTAATACACTATGTCATTTCCAGTTTCCAGTTTAATATGTATCGAGTTGCATAAGTTACATATAGTTCTAATAGATGGTTGCATTGCTGACTATTTTTCTTGATACAATATGATTGTATTTCAACATGATCTAGGTTAATATGTTTGTAATTTTGAAATTTATACTTAACAGATTTGAATGACAACTGCAATAACTATCAATGCAATAATTACAACTTCTGGCTCAATTTTGATGAATATGGTGACAAGTTCACCCTAGCCCAGATAGGCACCCGCTGCCGTATCTCGTAATTGATCATTTGCCAGTGAGAAGAGGGAAACACATTTCTTGAGTCCAGTATCAAAAACAACAATAAAATACTAACTAATATGTCATTCTAAAAATTAAAACCGGCCAAGTGCGAGTTGGACTCGCCCACGAACGGTTTCGAATCTATAAAAACGGCAAAAAAGTCATGTCTGTTGTATGGGAGCCCCCAAAAATATTTATTTTATTCTGTTTTTTAGTATTTGTTGTTATAGCGGTAACAGAAATACATCATCTGTGGACATTTCAACTGTCTAACTATCACGGTTCATGAGATACAGCCTGGTGACAGGCGGACAGAAAGACAGTAATGGGGTCCCGTATTAACCTTTGGGTACAGAACCCTAACAAGCTAGTAAAATTCAAACCCATTTCGTATTGAGCAGAACCCATTCTGTGAAAACGTATTATATTCTTTTTAGTAAAAATTACTGCTAATAAGGAACTTGAATTACCGATGACAAATAAGGTCACAATTATTATTATTCTACTCAAAGCGGATTTGTGCGCCCTTAGAACCCACTCGCCTGTAGGTGGTAGCCTCCCACGATCAACCATCGACATTCATACTTGGCCAGTCAAACAAGAGCTCTATTTACCATCTGTTATATGAACACCTTCTCATTTAGTTAAACTTCAACTAACTGGCGCGTATAGATAAATAGCGTATCGCCCACATAATAAAATAAGACCCGTGCTGATCTCATATCTCGACATTCCTGTCATAATAATAATTATTCTGTAGTTTGATATTTTAATTGCAAATGATTAACCATGAATTAAGTCACCAGAATGCAAAAACTAGAGGTAAAAAAATACGGAAATCATATAGTAGGTATGTTAGTTTTTCATGTAGTGCCAAATCGACATCTGATCTTAGATTCATGTAAATCCCACGTAAATGTAAAATAGAAACGGTTACATGTCTACAATAACCATGTTACTTATTTCAATGATTTATCAGTTCACTGTGTTTTTAGCACTATTTCCATTTTATTAATAGACTTGGTTCTATTTTAACTGGCATGTTTTTTATGCATCTACGTTTTCAGGTAAAACGTAGGCAGTTACTTATTACACTATTATTATGTTTTAAACGTACAAATTTATTTAATGTCCGTTATATAGGTATTTATATTATTTGCCTAATACTATAGCCACCCACGTCCAAAGAAGGAAGGCTGTTGGGTATAGTGACCCTAATGACACCTTAGTAAATCTCTAGGCAAAATCTACATAGTGGGTGTGGAACCCGGCGCCAGTAACACTGAGACTAACCGCATGTCAAGCTATCTGTGGTAGTTTCGAACCAATTTAAAAGTCTGCTATGACTAAGGTTTAAACCAATGAGTCATAATATACATTTATATACCGACGTTACACATGAGGAAACAATCTAAAATAAATAGGTAAAGAATTTCAAAAGATTTGTATACGTAGTCAGTGCAAGTCTATTTTATTCGGCAACAACAGGAATTGGAACAGAGACTGGAAGATGAGATCCGTCAACGCGATTTCCATCTACACCCGCGGAGTATTTCGTGGTGTATGTCTTGCCATTGTCGCCGATGTAAGTTGATTCACCCTCGACGATCAATACATGGTCACGTCCGTCAGGGGTAGGAACAAGCCGACCACGTTCCGACACAATGGTACCCTCTGCGGTCACGTACCGAAGAGCATATTGTCCAAATTCGTCGTGTATGGCGTCGTGCTGTAAAGCTGGGCGTGCTCGACGTGCAGCCGTTTTAGCGCTAGTGTTGGGTGCAGCTGCTGCAGCGGCGATCAAGCACAGGGCTACCACAAACTGTAATACAACAAATGAACTTTAGACATTTCACCCCAATTTTTATAATCTTATCGGGTGCTTTGGACTCGCGAACTTACTGTTTTGTATAAAAAATAATAAAACCATCTTCATTTTGAATGTTATTAGATTATGACTACAATTTAAGGCCTTTTATAATTTACAAAAACAACTAACATTATTTATTCTTGTAAAATGTTGATATTAGAATCCATTTTTGTATTAAATACAAAAACACCTCAATCGCCGAAGTAAATCCCCGGATATCAACCCTTAATTTTCAATATAATATAAAATATATAACGAAACCATAAAACATTTTTTTACTTGGCAAGCATTTTTCGATAAAAGATATCTTACGATGGGACTTTGGCCAAAGTAATTTTAATAAAGTAATTTATATCCATTTTGGTATGGAAGGCTTTTAAGGTAGGGTACCCACTTTAAAAAAAATAGAAATATAGCACTAGTTATTTAAAACTTACCAATTTCATTATGAATATATTTTATTTGATTAGGAATGTAAGTAGGTGTTTCACTTGCGTTGAAATCCCAACTAATACCAAATTGAACAAAAACCTAACTTTTATAGGAAAATAATGGAATTTAGAAAAAAATTGTCAATTTGGGTAATGACTATTAATCAAGATCATTACCATTACCTCAGACAGGTATTAATTATATTTACTGACTACATACTTTGTCTGATTACATGTTACAATGACATTGTTATTCAAACTGTTCCCCGCGGTTTAATTCGCGTTCCCAAAGGAAGTTGTATTATCCCCGGTATTAAAAGAAGCTTATATTTTACTCCTGGGCATACCCTATCTATGTGTCAAGTTTCATCATAATCCTTTCAGAAGTTTTTGCGTGAAAGGATAATAAACGCCCATACTCACAATCTTTCGCATTTATAACATTACTAGCTATTCCCTGCGGTTGCACCTGCGTTCCCGAGCTTTGAATGTCATATTTATTCATATCGAATCAACATCTAACCACAAAAATGACACCTAACCTCAAAAATTCTAATAGTTTACTACATATTTTGACAGTAGAAAATAACAATAAATATAGAAAAAATCCAAACAGCTGAAACTATAGTCAATTCAACTTCATTACTGGAATGTTAGATTTAGAGTTAAAGTAGCTAGATTTAGGGATTTTTTGATAAACAATTTTTGACGTGAAAACTTCTTTAGCGGCGTTGAGCGCTTTTCTTGGACGAAAATTCGTAAGACGGTAAAAATGCACAACGTTAATGTTCTAGTTTTCACTTCTGCCAGCACTCCTGGAGTGCAAACCATTGTATTATTTATATTTCGTAAAAAATAAAAATGAATTCAATAAAAAATATCCTATGTTACCTTCACATACCTACAAAAATATGTATGCAAAATTTCATAATGATCGGTTAAGTAGTGTTCGCGTGAAGCGTAACAAACAAATTTACATTTCCATTTATAATATTGGTAGAGATATCAGGATTTAACATAATATTATATGACATCCATCCTTCCAAACATTGGCATTTAAAATATTTGTAGGATAGGAAGTAGAATAGTTCATATGTAGTTGTATAGATAGTAATTCAACCAAAAGCTAAAGTCTTTGTTTTCCCTGTTTTCTCCTTTAAGAAAGAATAGTGGAAATCATCAACCTAGGAAGACTCAAATTATACCAATAAAAATACTAACCTAATTCTGTTTATTGTCATCGCATGTAATATAATAAATTTTATTATTGATTTGTATTTTTGTTTCTAACGCAAAACTTCTGGATCGATTTTAAAAAATCTAATTAATTCTATTAGAATGCCACTTTATCCAGAAGTCACATATGCATGTTATAATGCCAGGGTATATTAGATTATTCTGTAACGTGAGGCGGATGCTAGGTTTATAAATAAGTTTAAGTCTCCGAATAACATAATCGCTACTTTGACTCGGATAGCTTCAGTAACTTTAAATTTGACCTTCATAAGTGCCTTCTGAGGGCCTAAACTGAATAAATGGTTTTGAATTTTTTTTTTAATATATTTACATACCTATAACTAAAAATGTAATCCTATTGGTAAGATCTCTTATTAATATTTAAATTATCGTTATTATCCAAATAAGGTTTATAGAGACAGAAGAAATTTTAAAATTGGCCAATAACTTGGAAAATTCGGGAAAGACTTAAAGTGCTTTTTCGTATGAGATTTTTAAATGTATTCAAGACCATAACTCATGAATTGAAGATGTATTGTAACGCATGCTGGGAACAGCTAGTTTCATAAACAGTCTGACCAATATAAGTAACCCCTTTTAATGTTTAGGAATATCACAGAAAAACTTACTTGATTGCTTTCGAAATAAGGTCCATTTATTGATCCAAATGTTGATAAAGCAAAAAGGATTTTTTTTCCCAATATTTTTTTATCTATGAAATCGTTAGGAAATGACATCGACGAAAATAGTTTTGTGGCTTTCACCGGAATTGTTTAACTATTTTATTCTATTCGTGGCCTATATTTATATCAAACGGACAAGCTAGAATTCGACAGGCCAGTTGGCTTGGTGGTTAGCGACTCTGACTGCCAAACCGAAGGTCGAGGGTTCGATTCCCACCCAGGACAAACATTTGTGTGCATGAACATGTCTGTTTGTTCTATGTCTGGGTGTTATCTCTATTATCTCTCTGTAATCTATTATAAGTATGTATTTATCAAAATAAAAAAAGTATTATATGTAGTATATCAGTTACCTGGTTCCCATAGTACAAGTTCTGCTTAGTTAGGGACCAGATGGCCGTGTGTAAAGAATGTCCCGGGATATGTATTTTTTTACAATTGAAAAGTATTGTTTTCTAATGTCAACGCGGTCAGAAATGTTCCTATCATTCTATCCACAGATTATAATCAAATTTAGATCTCACATATCAAATTTAAATTCAAATTGCCTTTACTTCTGATTGGCCCGTTACAAAAATAATATTACATATTTTAACTTCAATTTTTACATAATGCATGCAACCATATAATTCTATTATGCTAGGTGTAGACAGCATAGGTAGCACTACCTTAAATGCGTAATGTTTTTTATAAGAAGGTTATAAGTAACGATCTCGGGTTTATATTCAAATGTTCGCGAACACGAAGATATGATATAAAAATTTAAATCCTGTAAGCATTTTATATTCATTTTTCATTGTAAAAAATATGTAAATCAATAAAAATCTAGCTCAGTAGTCCCATTTAAAGGTTATAAGGTAACATAACAAACCCTTAAATAATAAAGTAAAAAAAAGATATTTAATTAAAAATTCGTTAGTTATTTTTCAGCGACTGCTGTTTCACTGATACTGATATATTATTATTAAGGATAAAATTATATTAAACAATCAAATAATTTTACAGTTTTATTAATGGTGTGGGGTTTCCTCATATAATCAGACAAATGTTCATTCACATGAATGCATCTTGTGGACCTCAGATGGACACGGATTTTTCCTCGCGGGAGGATGGCAAGGGGCTACCTCCGCACAAGGATTTTTCTTCGCTGGAGGATTGGAAGGGACGACCTCTACACAAGGATTTTTCTTCGCTGGGGGATTGGAAGGGATGACCTCCGCACAAGGATTTTTCTTCGCGGGAGGCTCAGAAGGGACGACCTCCACACTAGGGTTTTTCTTCGCGGGAGGCTTGGAAGGGACGACCTCTGCACACGGATTTTTCTTCGCGGGAGGAGTGGAAGGCACGACTTCTGCGCAGGGATTGTGAGAGCCAGGATGTCTAGCAACCTCACCAACAACTCCGTCAGCTGGTACTGCTACAGAAACTGGTAGATGAGCTCCCTCGACGTGAGTCCCATCTAGACCGGCAGTGTATTTAGTGGTGTAGGTCTTGCCATCGTCACCGATGTAGGATGTTTCGCCTTCAATGACAAGCACGTCACCGCATCCGTCCGGGTTCGGAACTAACCGACCACGTTGAGAGACTATGGTGCCCTCAGCAGTCACGTACCGAAAAGCATATTGTCCAAATTCGTCGCGTACTTCATCATGCTGTAAAGCTGGCTGTGCTCGAAGAGCAGCCGTTCGTGAGTCCACACAGGGTGCAGCCGGTGCAGCTGCTGCAGCAGCGAATAAGCACAGGGCTACAACAAACTGTAACACAAAAATGTTTGTTATAGTATAATATCGTGTTGACATCCGAGTAACGAAACAATAATAGTACTGTAAACATTTTAAGAACAATACGACACCGACATATTAAAAAAATAACGATCTCCTTAAATTTGGGTTTGTTGTAAAACAAAATTGTAATAGATAATATGAACTTACCATTTTCATTTTGATTTGTTATTGTAGTGTACTTTGGTAAAATGCAAACTGATACCAATTCGAACAATGCGTGACCTTTTATAGTACAAAAAGAATTCAGAAAGATAATTTACATCGATTAGGTAATTAATCTAATTTAGTTTAATTACATCAGGTAACGAGAGCTTTTTAGAAATTTGGCTTATCATTCCTATAATATATTATATTATATACCTTATTCTACTAATCCGTTAGCCGTCTGAAATTATTGATTAGTCTTAAACACACAGTTAAAAATTTTAGCATGGTATCGGACCTCATGAATGTCCAACATAATATAAATATTTGTCTGTACCTATTCCATACATGTGACTGAGATATGAAAAAATAAATCGACTGTATAAAAGACTGTGGTGTACTCGACCACAAAATGAGATTGTATAGAAGGGTGTGGAACAATCTTGAAAGGACCACAAAATGAGATAATGGTTTTTCATAGACTAAAGTCATAAAAAGTGTTGGTCCCTTCAACTTTTAAGCGAAGTGAAGTATAGGATGGAACGTTGCAAAAAATATAAACATTATGTTCTTAATTTAGCTTTTATCAAAAAAACTGTACATAAGAGTATAAAAAATAATTTAAGCTTCATAAATAATACCTAGATTCTGAAAAGCCCCATCTGCGGTATCTCATCATATAAATTCATCATACAAGTATTTCTTTATAGTTTAGTTTTTTTAACAAAAGCTTGATTTTTTTTTACATATATTCAATTTGTCCATTTTAACAACCTTAAAAAAAATAATAGTCGGTTCTCAATTTGTTTTATTTATACTTATTTATTTGTTTATCCAAGTAAACTATAAACTGTTTTAGTCCAGGTTCCCATCAACAGTAGTAGTAAAAACTATGTAAGATACCTTTTGGTGGCTTGAAAACATAGATCAGGGGCTCGATTCTGTAAGGAAAATGACACTAACTGGAGGATGTTTCATCGCAGCCTCTATGCTCTCTCTCTTTAGCTAACTACGCTAATACTACTAACCATGCTTGATGGTACCATAACATTGTATTGTCACCGAACTTATATAAGTATGCCAATTTTCAGCTCAATCGTTGCAAATCTCGAAATATTTGGATACCTTTAAAAATTGCAAGTTTAATAAAATTTTCTAAAAAACAAGTTCAAATAAATGTTGCTTGAACAAAATATTTAAGTCGTTTTTAAAATATCCCGTATTTTCAGTTCGAGGTCAAATACTTTTTTTATTTTTATACTAGCTGTCCCCCGCGGTTTCACCCGAGTGATGTTCCATTTTTCCAAGATAACAGTATCCTACATGTTATTCTAGTACATGCTTTATAAATTTACCAAATCTACCAACAAATTTACCAATTTATAATATACATATACATATATATAGTATATACTCACAAACTTTCGCATTTATCATATTAGTAGGATATACATATAGCTTGTACTATGGAAACCAGATAAGACTCTTGTTTCATCTAAGGCCCCATTCAAGTATTACGTAAGCACTATGGGGGGCGGGGGAGTTTTTGTTTTGCTATTTTTGATTACATTTTTAACCGACTTCAAAAAAGGAGGAGGTTCTCAATACGTCTGTATTTCTTTTTTTTTATGTTTGTTACCTCATAATTAAACTTGTGATACCTTTCGAATGGAATGTCCAAATTGAATAATTCAAAAAGTTATAAAATGGTAAAGCAGACTTAACTATAAAGTAATTTATTTTGATGAGGTTTAATTCATTTTTCACATCGGTCAAGTAGTTTCGGAGCCTATTCAATGCAAACAAACAAACAAAAAAGCAATCAAATCTTTCCTCTTTATAATATTAGTAGACTAGTAGATATTTTCAATAATATTTTCATATATTGTGAATTTTAACAACCTTCTTAGGACATGGTACGGAATCCCACACATTGTGCATGATCTTACATACACTAGGCCGGTTATTATAATCTAGTCTAATAAAATAAACAAATGAATATCCTCGGATATACTTTACACACGGCCATCATTCTAAACAAATCAGAGCTTGTACAATGATAACAAGATAACTGATATACTACATATTCAACTATTCTAGGATATATTATATCGGTTTTTAACTTAATATTGACATTAATAAACAAATTGATTAAATAAAATGACGAGTCAGTTGGCTTGATGGTTAGAGACCCTGACTGCCACGGCACAGATCATTGGTTCGATTACTACCCAGGACAAACATTTGTGTGCATGAACATGTCGCACCCTCAGTACGATAAGGGCTTAACTCAAAATTTTGCGAAATGGAGTTACGTTCATAGAGAGTCTAAACAAAGTCGCTATATCCGATGAATAGTAAAACATAGTCAATTTAATGATTGAATAAACACACCGATACTTCAGCCTCTTTAACACCGGGACCCACCCTCCCCGCTCAGTGCGAAAGTGACCCAATCAGAGATGTGCCAAAAGTGATTTTTTGAGTTAAGCCCCTATTGTTCTGAGGGTGCGATGTCTATTTGTTCTGTGTCTAGATATATTTATCTATACAAGTATGTATTTAGAAAATTGTAAAGTAGTAAGCTCAGCTTCTTTTGAATCAGATGGCTGTGTGTAAAGAATGTCCCAGGATATTTATCGAACTTTATCTTGTCTAAAATGGTAATTGATAAAAACATTTGCGAAACACTGGATAAAATGGTGTAGACCAAACACCAACAGTGTTTAGTGTAGGTTAAAATATTCTAGAACAAGAGCTGTTGTAAAAATATTTACGTGCAAAGAGAAATATTACAATAAAACTTAAGAAGTTCAATCGAAATAACAGCTGTATTTTTATACATTATTACTAAATAAAATGTATGTCAAAAATAACAAGCATCTATAGTATGATTAGTATTAACCGAAGTAATTAAAAAAATAAGTAAAAAAGCTGGTGAAATTACAGGCAGATGAGAATTAAGATCTACACGCTCTTATTGTTACTTATTGTTCCATAGGCAGCGGTGACCACTTACCCGACACGTTTAAAAAAAATCTAAATTAAATTTTCTGATATAATTTCGACCTTGTTACTTTAGCAGAGATACTATTGATATTTCTATTTATTCAGATATGATTATATATTATGTCCTTATGTCTATATGTTAAAGAAAATCTATTAAATGTTTTAAAAACCATAGCATATACCATAACCCATAAAAATCCTTAATTATTTAAACTACTTTAATTTAGACTTTGCGAAGAACTATCAGTCAATTTCATTCAAGTCTTATTTTTATTTAGCTATCTGGGTATCTATAATCAGGGACAAAGTTTGTATTAACTGAATAAAAGGGCTGATCAGTTAGGCCATTAGTCACATTCTTGTTAAATATAAATAAAACAGATAGATGACAGTAACGATAAATATCCATTTAAATATTTTTTATTACTTTAGCTTTATATTGTTTTTCAGAAGAAAATATTTAAATACAACAATAAATATTTATTAGTTTATTAAAATATTGTACTATATGTATTAGGATTATAATAATATGCAGGATCTCTATGTAAGTATTTAATAAGCAACGCCAGCCGTATTATTATTTGTTTCCTATTACCCTAGGTTGCCTAGAAGAAATTGCTTCAGCAATAAGGCCGCCTAAATTGTTTGCACTTATAATGTTTGTAAAATACTTTATATTTAATTTTTTTTGTATATGGTGTGAACAATAAAGCATATTTGTATTGTATTGTATAGTATCTACCTCCGTAGATTGCGAAAACATTAGATTAAATCCATGAATAAATTTATATAGTGACTTTGATAATTATTTAATTAAAATGAAATCAGCTATACCACCAGGGAAATTCTTCAAATTAAATAAATACTATAGATATAATAAATACTACACAGCAAACTCTCAGTAATTTTTTTTACTGTTACAAATTAAATATTATTTGGGGTAAAATTATATTAAACAATCTAATCATTATTCATACAGTTTTATTAATGGAGTCTGATTGTCCTCTTAGCACAATCAAACAAAAGTTCATTCACACGAATACTTCTTGTGGACCTCAGATGCACACGGATTTTTCCTCGCGGGAGGATGGCAAGGGGCTACCTCTGCACAAGGATTTTTCTTCGCGGGAGGATTGGAAGGGACGACATCTGCACAAGGATTTTTCTTCGCTGGAGGATTGGAAGGGACGACCTCCGCACAAGGATTTTTTTTCGCTGGAGGGTTGGAAGGGATGACCTCCGCACAAGGATTTTTCTTCGCTGGAGGGTTGGAAGGGACGACCTCCACACATGGATTTTTCTTCGCGGGAGGAGTGGTGGGCACGACCTCTACGCACGGATTTTTCTTCGCGGGAGGCTCAGAAGGGACGACCTCCACACAAGGGTTTTTCTTCGCGGGAGGCTTGGAAGGGACGACCTCTGCACACGGATTTTTCTTCGCGGGAGGAGTGGAAGGCACGACTTCTGCGCAGGGATTGTGAGAGCCAGGATGTCTAGCAACCTCACCAACAACTCCGTCAGCTGGTACTGCTACAGAAACTGGTAGATGAGCTCCCTCGACGTGAGTCCCATCTAGACCGGCAGTGTATTTAGTGCTGTAGGTCTTGCCATCGTCACCAATGTAGGATGTCTCGCCTTCAATGACAAGCACGTCACCGCATCCGTCCGGGTTCGGAACTAACCGACCACGTTGAGAGACTATGGTGCCCTCAGCAGTCACATACCGAAAAGCATATTGTCCGAATTCGTCGCGTACTTCATCATGCTGTAAAGCTGGCTGTGCTCGAAGAGCAGCCGTTCGTGAGTCCACACAGGGTGCAGCCGGTGCAGCTGCTGCAGCAGCGAATAAGCACAGGGCTACCACAAACTGTAACACAAAAATTATTGTTATAGTATAATATCGTGGTGTACATCCGAGTACCGATATAATGAAGTAATTTGGAACGACTATTTGAAAATTATGTTACTTTTTATTTTTATTGTTAAATAATAATATTGTAATAGACAATATGCACTTACCATTTTCATGATGATATTTTTATAATATTTTCTATTGATAAATGCAGTGTACTTGCATTAAATGCAAACTGATATCAATTCGTATAGTAGGTGACCTTTTATAGTAAAAAAGAAAGGGAATTTAGAAAGACAATTACATCGATTAAGGTAATGAATCTAATTTATTATAATTGTGTAAGTAATGAGGGATTAATTAGAAATTATACCTCTACGTTATAATTTCAAAACCAACAATATACATACATTTTATTTATGTAGTTTGAATGTTATATAGGTATACATATATAAATAGTCTTCATGGTATTATCTGTTTGCATTTGTTTCGTTTCTTATAATTACAGTTACACATAAATAGTGGATATACACATATCCTAGAAAAAATTAAGTAGAAAGTAACCCCAATTGATGTATAACTTTATGCCATTTTTTGGTAACAAAGTTATATTTATTTAAATAAAATAATTGCATGTTAACTATTTAAAACGGTATTTGCACAGTTATACCATCTTGTTCCTCTTTGTCTCATCCAATTATTTGCTCACCTCGTTCTGATGCGCCAGGATTGGGTGACCTAGGTTGTCTATAGCTAGGTTGGGCTCCTTCCAAATCACGGAGTACTGTAGACCACCATGAGGCAAGCCACACTTGGGGTCTTGGTCTTTTCTCGTTCGCGTTTGGCACAGTGGCAGGGCTTGTTGGACCCTGTGGTCTTCCATTAAAACTGTATACCATAAATATATGTATACCATAGCTGAAACATATATTTCAATGGTATAAACCATTTATGGGGTCGTGACTACCTGATATTTAAAGTGCAATTATCATACAACGCATTTGCATAGCAGTTTTGATAGTGTTTATTTGCCCTGTGGGTAGTTCTTAACTATGTATGAAAAATTTTACTTCAAAAAATGAATGAATGACAAAGTGTACTTATACAAAAATTTAAGACTATTCGTTGCTAAGCGCATTACATGAGTACGGCTGTACGGCTCGATTTACAAGTTTTTTTATATTATTATATATTATTTAGGTATTAAATCATAATAGTCTAAATAATATTTTCAGGAATAGAAAAAAATATAATTTACCCAAAATAATCGGGAAATCCTTTTTTAAAATCCAGTTTTGTTCTGCGGGATGAAAGTCGAATCTTACAAATGTATTGAGTTCGCATCACTAATTCCGCAAAACATGGCAATAATTTGAACTTGCCGTAGGTCTGCAGAACAGGTCTTTTTATACACACCACGGAACAATGTAGAACATGTTCACTTTGCAAGTAACTTTGCATATGGTATGTTTTACTTTCATCCTAGGTATATGAAATATCATTTGTTACTTTCTCTACAATAATTGACAAAGAATAATGTATGGAAGAATAAATGCAAGAAATAAATAATTAATGCTAAAATACGTAGTAAAATACGTAGTAGAAACCAAAAAACCTTATGAAGGATAATTATTAAGATGAAGATCTTCAAACCGACCGACAAAGCTCATTTAATTCCTTATTCAAAGTTTTTATCCAAATGTGTTCTGTTACTTGACAACTAAACAATTTTTTTTATATCCTGATGCAAATGACCACTAACAAATGCATACCAAGGCTAATTTTAAAGCGATGATAGCTTAGTGGTAATGACGCCATATGCCGTGACGAACGTCGTGAGCTCGAATACTACAATGAACCTGAGATCGGTAAATAAAAAATAAATAAATAATAATAAATGTATACTCAGCCAAGTACAAATATAAAATGTATAGGATGTGAAATTACAGTGAGACAGGCTATAAATTATATGTTCAGGATTGATTTGCCTCTGACTCTCAAACTAGGTGGATTCCTGCATTTTGAGTCACCAGTGGTTCCTCGCTTGGACTACAATATAAAGCAGACTAAGCAGAGCTTGTCCTATGTAGATCAAATAACTGATATACTACACATACTACTTATCCTAAACACATTCTTATATAAATACTAGCTGTCCGGATAGACGTCGTTCTGTCAAAATAAGTCCATACAAAAATGCAGGAATTCGCTGGCAGTGCCACCTACCAGGTACAATTGTGTCTAAACTATCCAGGGCGCCACCAAAAAACATACCAAAAAAATCATTCAAATCGGTTCAGCCGTTTAGGACGATATCACCGTCAACACACGTACAGAAGAATTATACATATAAAGGTTTATATCCAGACACAGAATAAACAGACATGTTCAAGTACACAAATGTTTTTCCTGGGTGGGAATCGAACCCACGTGGCGGTCAGGGTTAACGAGCACTAAGCCAACTGGCCCGTCAAAGTAATCAGTAAAGAAACATCGTGACCTTTAATACCACCAGTCTGGTTTCTATTCTAAAAATAAAATCTGTTGCGATTTTGTGGTGTGTTCCGGAAGGTACACATGATACCCAATTACCATTCAGGCCCCGTGTGCTACCTTGGACTACATCAGTTTCCTTAGTGAGAATGTGGTTCAACACAAATCTATCCAAAATTACAAAAATGCTAATTATATCCTGTTCTATCATTAATACTGGTTGATATCCTCTAGCCATTAAATTCGACAAAAACAACCAATTATAACCAATAAATTGTATCATTTAGATATGGAAATTAAAATATAACTTGATAGAATTAGTTACACATCAAATGTTACTAAAATGAATAAGAAAAACAGTTTAACTCGCTTGTTCTACATAAGCCATACATATCAACAAAGCCTACCTAAATAGACCCACATTTAAAAAAAAGCTTTTAAAACCTATATGTTAACTAGCTAATTGTTATTCTACGTAATAATATAACAATGATACCTATTCATACATACCTAGATATTTCACCCCAATTAATATATTCATTATATGTCATATACATTTTATCCAATACCTTTAAACGTAGTATATATATTAGGATCTCGGACACGGCTCCAACGATTTTCATGAAATTTATACGTGGTATAAAAAAAAAAAAAGGTAAAGAAATCCCGAGCAATGCTCGGCCATCCAGGTACTTATATTAAATTATGTAGTCTATCAATACGAAACCAATACGCATACCAAGAATTATAAAATACCATATAGATACAACTACATACCAGCGAAAGAAAGCTGCTAGTTCTGTCAATTAGCTCCTGTTAAATTTGAACTTCAAAAGAACAAAAGAAGACTGTATTTCATTTACAAATCAACATTTTGATTCCAATATTGATAATTCTTTTGTTACTACTTGAACTGAATCTCAAAACAATTACAAATCAACATTTTGATTCCAATATTGATAATTCTTTTGTTACTACTTGAACTGAATCTCAAAACAATTACAAATCAACATTTTGATTCCAATATTGATAATTCTTTTGTTATTACTTGAACTGAATCTCAAAACAATTACAAATCAACATTTTGATTCCAATATTGATAATTCTTTTGTTACTACTTGAACTGAATCTCAAAACAATTACAAATCAACATTTTGATTCCAATATTGATTATTCTTTTGTTACTACTTGAACTGAATCTCAAAACAATTACAAATCAACATTTTGATTCCAATATTGATAATTCTTTTGTTACTACTTGAACTGAATCTCAAAACAATTACAAATCAACATTTTGATTCCAATATTGATAATTCTTTTGTTACTACTTGAACTGAATCTCAAAACAATTACAAATCAACATTTTGATTCCAATATTGATAATTCTTTTGTTACTACTTGAACTGAATCTCAAAACAATTACAAATCAACATTTTGATTCCAATATTGATAATTCTTTTGTTACTACTTGAACTGAATCTCAAAACAATTACAAATCAACATTTTGATTCCAATATTGATAATTCTTTTGTTACTACTTGAACTGAATCTCAAAACAATTACAAATCAACATTTTGATTCCAATATTGATAATTCTTTTGTTACTACTTGAACTGAATCTCAAAACAATTACAAATCAACATTTTGATTCCAATATTGATAATTCTTTTGTTACTACTTGAACTGAATCTCAAAACAATACTTAAACCATAACAAATCCATCATGTGCGTAAACAATTAAAGAAAACGCCGGCGTAGGCTCAAGTTATCCGTATTAATCAAGGAAGAAGTATGTAATAGCAACAAATAGATTCTGTTTTTGCTCTGTGCTCCATCTAATCTGCCATGCATGAGAGCGTTTCCGCGTAGGTCCTTAGTTACCGACCCACGTACATACCTGTGTCCCGAGGTAGTGACGCCACCATCATCGTTGTAAATAAAAACATGCTCTTAATCGTTTCAATGAAACAGACTGCGAATAAAGATTCTTTATTTGGCGCTAGCTGTCCCCCGCGGTTTCGACCGCGTTCCCGAGAGAAGGGAATGAAAAAAAATGGAAAAAAAATGGAAAAAAAATGGAAAAAAAGAAGGGAAAATGTTACATCATTTTCTCGACACAATAAGTAGCATATGTGATATTCCAGAGCATTTTCTATAAATATGTCAAGTTTCATCCAAATCCGTTAGGTAGTTACTGCGTGAAAGAGTAACAAACATGGATTCATACATACATTCGCATTTATAATATTGTTGGAACACTTACTTTGTTATTTTTTAATGTTTCCTGTTAGTAAAAAAACATTATAAGAATAAAAACAAACATTTTCGATTCGACGGGCCAGTTGACTTGATGGTTGGAGACCCTGACTGCACAGCCGTAGGTCGTGAGTTCGATTCCCAGGACAAACATTTGTATGCATACCAATGGACATGTCTGTTTATTCTGGGTTCGGATATTCAATATAAGTATGACCTTAAAAAAGTTTTATATCAGTTATCTGGCTTCCATATTAAAAACTCTGCTTAGTTTAGGATCAGATAGCCATTTAACGATGTCCCAGGATATTTATTATTATTATAATATAAAAACAGCAATTACAATCAACCCAAGCATAGCTTCCAGATGAGAGAGGTGCCCTTGTCATTTTAAACTATATTTGTTATACGTACATACGTTGTGTCAACGACAAACGACTGGCAATGGCAAATGTAACTTTCATAGCATTTTTTTCCATATAAATGGAAGGTCCGTATGGTTTTGTTGCCTCATTTCGGCCTTCGGGGCTCAGTTAACATCTATTGTTTAACAAATTACCGATCCCGTCTCTAATTTGTGGCAAAGCTATTGTTTCATCTGCCCGATTTTACGGGTAGTGCGCATCGCAGAAGACTCGCATACCAACAAAATACTAATAGAGTCTATTAGTAATTAATTACATCATTAAATTTCTTCGGATTAAAAGTCAATTATTGATCACCTTTAGATTGCCAAGTTTGACTACCCGATATAATAATAATAACAAATAATTTCATTAGACATTCTCTAGACACGTCCATCTGATCCCAAAGGTCCCAAACTAAGCAGAGCTTGTATACATTTACAGCTTTTTATTTTTCTTAATACATACTTTTATAGATATTTACACCTAGACACAGATAAAACAAACATGATCATGCACACAAACGTTTGTCCTGGGTGGGAATCGAACCCGCGACCTGCAACTAGCCAGTTAGGGTCGTTAATCACCTAGCCAACTGACCTGTTAATTATGTATTTCGTAGTCAAATATAAAGCAAATTCCGATTGACTACTTTTGTAGACAACAAGATGATGTAATAAGATAATAGAGACAGTCAAAAATAGAGAAAACATGAATGAATAAGGGATATATCAAGATATATATTTTGAGTGGAACTGGCTAACAGCATTGTTTGGTGATTCAATTGGTCCTTGGCACCACTGTTTATAAACTGTTGTTACAAACAATCCTGAATCCCACGCTCGTCTAACCTGTGATTTACGAACCTAATATAATTACATAGGTACCTATCAGTACCACAGACCTTGATTTAACCCACTAATACACTATCTATCTTATTTCTGGATGTTATAGACATTTACCCAGCCAATTTTAATTAAGTTAAATAGAAAATGTATTAAATGGCCTATATAATCCAATAAATATGTATTTCAGTACCTGATGCCCTTTAAGCCCTTTAAGTACATAAATTGAAGTATATTTTTCTTTCTACAGGTATGCGCATGCAGTGCATTCGCTGCTCTCGATGGGTATAGTGCTCAACAAGATCCTGACCAATTCCATATTCAAACAGATGAGGATGACGAACGCTACTTCTTATATCAAACTCACAACGGCCAGTACCGAAAAGAGAGAAGGCTGAAAGATGGTTCTGTAGTTGGTGAGTAAAAATATAAATATCTCCTCCCATTATTATAAGGCAATTAAATAAACGCTTCCTTGATAATAATTCCAGGTACAACTGGATGGGTTGGTGCGGACGGGTACCTACGACTCCAAGACTACATTGCAGACGACCAAGGCTATAGGATCTACAAGTCAAAAACTGTTTACGTGGGACAAAATCGACCAATTGGAGTATGTAACAATATATATCACTAATTCAAATATAATAATATACCATTAAAAATATGACTGTATAATTTATTACATACCTACATATTTTCAGGAGTCATTGAATATCGCCAAAACAGCACCCACCGATTCTGGCTTTGGAATCACGCCTGCGCCTGCGCCTGCTATCAACCGTGCCCGAGGGCCACCTCGTGTTAGTGTCAGCAGTAGTACGGTTGCACCTCCTCCATCATCTACATTGGAACCACCACATTCTTACCAACCAGTAGTGTCAGTAACCCCCCCACCTTTATCCTACCCTAGCCCGACACCAACACCAGAAGTTTTCGTTTCACCAAACTCAATCGACTCTACTACCTACAACTTCAGACCTACTGTTCAACCAATCACTGCTGATGAAGCTGCATCGAGTCCCAATTCCTACGACTACGACACGTCCAACACCAATACTCTTGATGATGGCTATTACGCCAGTGATAGTACACCTTACAGAAGAGTCGATGTTTACAATCCGAACTCCTATAGACATGCCGACGCATGGTTGCAACGTCAAAGGCAAGGAATACGTTTTGGAGACGGTTATACTCCTCAATTCCAGGCATACGATGGTGTAGCCTTCAGAAGAAATGGCTTCAGGTATTATCTTCCAAAACAATATCATGAGGAGGAGACGGGACAATCCAGTGAAAGAACTGGTAGTTTTGGTTATGTAGATCCATTCGGAATTCGTCGTGTGATATACTACAATACAGCGCCCGGTGAGGGTTTCCAAATAAGAAAGAATAACAGATACGTTGGTCACGACGCGACTCCTTACGATCCGAGGCCGGTTGATTGATGTTTTGATAGTGAAGTTATTTTCTAAATGTGAGAAATAGAAGTTACCTAATTATTTATTCACCAGTATTGTTAATTCTAGTGAACTGGAAGATCCCTTAACATAGGAGGAGACAAAACGATTATTTTTACCGAACGAAGCGAACGTCTTAGCCATTATTGTAATGTACATATTATAATATACGAGTAAAGCATTCGTCAAAATCTTAGTATCATATAGTTTAGCTAATAATTTTATCAAAATGTCATTTATTGATGTAATAAATAAAATTAGTAATTAATTGAGAAAACTTCACTTGAAAATACATTTATTAGTAACTTTTCATTTTCGTGCCATTGTACTAGGTAGGTGTATGTATTATAGCTGTCTTGTCACCACATTCTGAACATGTTCTTCGTAGTTGTTCTACAAGAACTGGTCTTCCCTTATCTATAAACAATATCTCATAAGCAAATACCTCACATCATTCGCAAAATATGAGTGGGAAATATAATTTGTATGTTTTTAGGGTTCCGCACCAAAAACCGAGATGTCAGTCAGAGTGTGTGTCTACTTATTTGTCTTTTATATGACATTTGTTTTTATTATGTCATGGCTGCTTCTCTTAGCAAATACAAATCTTATTCGTGATTTGAAGATGTCATACTTTCTGTATACTTGATGCACATTTAACAAGACTCTTAGCAAAAAAATTATAACCAGCCGCCTGCCCTACACCAAAACTGAAATAAATTGGTCGCTGTCACCACATATGAAAAAGAAAGCATTTACATATTCTTATTAAAAATGAGTCTGTTACAGTACCTAAATATAATTTTGAACTTGTGATTTACAAAATAAATCCCCGATTATTCCTTCAGTTTATTTATAAAAGCCAAAATAAAATAATCATTTCTTTCATAGTTTATGAGGAGTTAATAAAAAATCTATTAAAATTTTAATCAAATTCTATAATAATTTTTCGGAATCTCTCGAGCGTGAATTCAACTCACACTTGCCCATTTTTTTAATACCGTTAGCTTATTTTAAATAGGTAATAAAACACAAAAATATAGACCTATTAAAATACACAAAGGTCTTTGAACTGAAATCGACTTATCAGTATAAACTACTTTGCAAATGTATGCGCGTAGGCGCTTAACTCTCGTGAGTTTCCATAAGTGGTAAAGTAACAAAATGATATCAGTAAGCAAGATCAAGATTAAAAACTACAATAACGACATTATGTCTTTATAAAGCCTTACGGTATTAAAACTCCTATCATTTTCTAAACACAATGAACCATATCCTTTTAAACTATAGTATTTACAACACAACTTATTTTGTCATTGAGATATTTTTTGTAATTAATATAATGATGAGTTATTTACTTTATTTTAAATCAGGAAAATATAAATAGCCAAATATTTGAGAATTACAAAATTATGGCGCACTTATAATATTAAAATCAAACTTATACCGATATTTAACAATAGAGAAAAACAGCCGTGACTTGCAGACATACAGGCAACTAATACTCTTGACAAAGGTTTCTTGGTGAGGAACCCCAAAAAATGATAAATAATTTATACCTTTTTAATGTTTGAGTTTTGTGTCTGTGTTTTTTGATTAATGTTTAATATAGGTATTTTTTTATATAGGTCCTTTAGTACCCTCCTTTTTCTTCACTGGGTGCATGTTTTCTACGGTCTTTGCGAATAATTTGCCATTATTGAAACGAAAGTTGAGTTATTGGACGAATTTAATGACAACTTGTTGCAATGACTCACACAATGGGTACCATTAATTAACAAAAACATTTTCACATATAACATTAATTATTTTATGTAGTCTTAACCAATTGTAGATATTTGTTATTATTATATATTTATTGCACCAAGTATATTTAAGCTTACAACTGTGTTAAAATAACTGAAATGTGTAAAAATATGTAAAATAAATTAATTTGTTAACAATACATTTTTAATTTGAACGTGGTTATTCCTCGTAGATACACTACCTACGAACTTTCATTAATCTATATCCAAATCTATAATACTATATACATCTATAGAATGGTCCGTCTGTCTGTGTCATTTTATAACTCCAAATGGATTTGACCGATCTTGATGAAAATTTGTATTAAGTCAGAACATATGATAGATTATATATGATATCGAAAAACGCGGGCGAAACCGCGGGGTACAGCTAGTAAATAATACAATCTCGCCAAATTGAAGCGCTTATCCTATATAAATCGTCGTAAAGTCATTTTATGGTGCAGAAGAAAATATTTTCATGTCTTTAAGTAGATATATCAATGTCGGGTTATAATAATGGTAATGCTTCTTAACGTAAAACCTATGCATTCAGCCGAAGAATGTCCATTGTTGAATATATATGTATGTTAAAAGTAGTAGGTACATATAGTATACTAAACTTGCGGCACGCTATGATGGCCCTTAAGACGTTTAACAATGACAAAGAATAATAACCTTTATTCCTTCAAGTATAAGGTGCATCTATTCATCCAACAGCTAATTGTATGATGATGGGAATCAACCTTATTCGAAAGCAATACAGTTTCTTTTCCTATGATAATCTGAAACGTCAAAACGGCCACCATAAAATGCCGGTAGTATAGTTATCAGGTTTCCATAATACGAGCTCTGCTTAGTTTGGGATTAGATGGCAGTATATAAAGAATGACCCAGGATATTTATTTATTTAATTCCTAGGTACAACTTTAAACTAAAAGTAATCTCAAAATCAAAATTTGTTGTTATCTGTCGAATAGATACTATTAATGTTTGGCTGGCCGGATGTTTGTTTTTGTCAAAACGGCTGATCGGATCTGGATGATATTTGGCACAGAGATAGACTATAGTCTGAAATAGCACATATAATTTTATCCCAGTAGACTGTAACGTCCTTCGGGAACGCGGGTGAAACCATGTGGGACAGCTGGGCAAAGTAAATATTATTTGGTGAAGCGCCTACAAACCGAATATAATAAAATATACAAGTATTTGTATGTCAATTGAGTACTTTATTATCTTAAGTATTGAGAACCATGAGGTATTGACAGTACGTTACAAAGAGTGGTGGTTGTTTAATAACATTTGATAAAATATGCAAATGCAGCGTTCAGTGGATGTTTTTGCATGCAGGATTAGGAACGAGGTTGACTTTATTTGAAGAATTTGATTTTCTACAAATTATGTTCGGAATAACACGTTCAACAACTATGTCACGAACACAGGCGCTAGGCACGGGCACCGCCTTCGCGGATTCTTCTCTTTTAGGAAGAACAATATCCAGAGGTAATTTGGGAAGAGCAATAATTGGGATTTCAGGGGGTGCAGGGATAAATACATGTGGGTTGACATCTTCCTTTTGAGAATTACAGTCAGTTTCCTCATCCACTGTTGAAGGCAATTCAGGTGCAGTTGGTATAGTTGGAAGAACTGGAATTTCTTTAACATCTTCGATAGATACGTCTGAGTCGCATGGGGCATCATCTTCTCTATTTTCATATGATCGTGAGGGTAATTCAGGGGCAGGAGATGGTTTTGGAGCAGAAGAAATCGACTCCTCCAAAACATTATCGCAATCTTCTTCCTCATTATATGAAACCAATGCAGGCAATTCAGGTGCAGTTGGAATATTTGGAAGAACTGGAATTTCTTTAACATCTTCGATAGATACGTCTGAGTCGCATGGGGCATCTTCTTCTCTGATTTCATATGATCGTGAAGGTAATTCAGGTGCAGGAGATGGTTTTGAAGCAGAAGGTATCGACTCCTCCAAAACATTATCGCAGTCTTCTGCCTCATTATATGAAACCAATGCAGGCAATTCAGGTGCAGTTGGAATATTTTGAAGAACTGGAATTTCTTTCACATCTTCAATAGACGCTTCCGAGTCGCATGGGGCATCTTCTTCTCTGATTTCATATGTACGTGAGGGTAATTCATGTGCATGAGATGATTCTGGAGCAGAAGGAATCGACTCCTCCAAAACATTATCGCAGTCTTCTTCCTCATTATATGAAACCAGTGCAGGCAATTCAGGTGCAGTTGGAATATTTTGAAGAACTGGAATTTCTTTTACATCTTCGGCAGACGCTTCTGAGTCGCATGGGGCATCATCTTCTCTGATTTCATATGTACGTGAGGGTAATTCATGTGCATGAGATGGTTCTGGAGCAGAAGGAATCGACTCCTCTAGTTTGTTATCGCAGTCTTCTTCCTCATTATATGAAACCAATGCAGGCAATTCAGGTGCAGTTGGAATATTTTGAAGAACTGGAATTTCTTTTACATCTTCGATAGACGCTTCCGAGTCGCATGGGGCATCTTCTTCTCTGATTTCATATGTACGTGAGGGTAATTCATGTGCATGAGATGGTTCTGGAGCAGAAGGAATCGACTCCACTAGTTTATTATCGCAATCTTCTTCCTCATTATATGAAACCAATGCAGGCAATTCAGGTGCAGTTGGAATATTTTGAAGAACTGGAATTTCTTTTACATCTTCGATAGATGCTTCTGAGTCGCACGGGGCATCTTCTTCTCTGATTTCATATGATCGTGAAGGTAATTTCGTTTCTTCAGTAGGATCCTCAGACCAGTCTTCAAACATTGAGTCATCCACAACTATAGGTGATTTAGAGAGCTCAAGTGGAGGTAAAACAGGTGCTGTTGGTATATCTGCTAATACAATATGGGGTTCTTCACGCATAACGGAAGTTTTCTGATCATGAGAACAAGGTTCATCTTTTACTATTGATTCACGTTCACGTTGTTTACAAGGGTGCGATATTTTTTCTAGATGACACGGAGTTTCATGAATGCTCAATGATCTTTCATTTCTTATGACTGAAGTATATGAGTAAGGTAAATAAGTCCCAATCATAAACAATAGGAACCAGGTGATATCCTGAAATAAATAACACAAGTTTAAAATCTAAGGTATCATATTCATAAGTGCTTGTGAACTACATTATTACTAATGAGCAAAGTACGGCTACACTTTAATATGCACACCATAGTCTTAAAAACTCATCAGTATACAAAATTGGTTAAAACTTATTCTTTGCCCTTACTTTGATTTATTGATAGTATTCTAACAAGACCATGTAATATAAAAGATTATCTGTAAATAATAGCAAAGTCGAGGAAAATGTTAATTAAAAAAACGTTGTACCTTCTGAAGAATGGTGCAACGACTAACGAAGAAGTGGATTTGATATAAAACTTAATTTAATTTAATTTTGAGCTATTTAGTTCTATTATTATACCTTTAAGCTGTTAAGAGATTGTTAAGCTGGTTAGATATATTTGAACATATGGTTTTTGATATTTTCACTATTGTTGATGTTTATTTTTGTTTATAGCAAATTTTACGATATCAATATATTTTTTATAAAGTAAACTTACCATGATACTTGTGTTTTGATGCTTGGTCACTGAATGATTTTGAATTACATTGTTTTCACCATTTTATAGTATCTGAATCAAAACACTTACAACTTGTTTGGTTAACGATGAACTTGTTAACGACCAAGAATTTTTGCAATAATTAATATCAAATTGGTAATTAGTTACTAAAACAAATATTTTAATTAATTTTGAATTTATTTCTTATTGCCTAGTGAGAAATACTTTGTACACGTTTTCTGACATTAGGTAGACGTACTTGTTTCATAAGACACACAATTTAGGAGTAAGTAGTGTTATTATCAATTCTCAAATCAATTTAGTAAGGGTGTATCAAGCAGTGTAGCCTGCCTGATAACCAGAGGCTAACAATGTCCAATACAAAAAAAAGAAATTGTGTTACTAATAATAACACAATTTCTCCTCAATATTGAAACCATTGTATCCTCTTTGTACAGATTTTGCAACTTAGAAAACTATCGCCTTTGTGGTGATCTTGGCTTTGAGACCCCGGGTTCGATTACCAGTTCGAGCATCGTACCGCAGGTCTTTGTCAGAAATGATTTTCCTGTAGCGGCTTGCTGAATCGTCAGTATTAGGATGTTAAAGATATCAGAGCCTAATACATTAGTCCAATCGAAAAAAAAATATCCAAAAAAACACGCAATGTCTGCCGGGTTTGTAATTTTTTTTCTATTTTGTTACTATAATATAGCATGAGCTAGTAATTCAAATACGTGAATACATACGAGAATAATACGATATGGGTAAAGGCATGACATATGTTCGGTTCCCACCTAAAACAAAGATTTACGTGCATGAATATGTCTGTTTCTTACCTGTCAGTGTATGTTTAAATTATGAATCAATTTATTAAAGTAGGTAGTGAATGGTACCCATAGTACAGCTATGATTAGTATAACAGATAACCGTTGAATTCGTTTTCAAAACTCAGTTTGTTCTTCTTATCTAGACACGCGGCAGCGTGTCAAGCCAAGTTCAAGCAAAGGAACTGGCTAGCCAGCGCCGAGTGTAACATTACACGAATCACTTGGTGCCACTTTTGATTTGTTATTCTTATTTTATTTCATATTCGCTTCGTCTTAGCAATAAACGCGACATTCAGGTATATTTGCGGGATTCAGTCACAAATATCCAATAAAAACAATCATAAAATTTTATATTGGTGAGGTCTGATATAATACATGTTTGGGTCACAAGCAGAAAGATGGACAAACTTCACAATATCTAACTGGACAACAACTTATGTTATCATTCATGACAGGCATTTTCTATTAAAGAAGAACTGCTTCCCTTAAACCTATTTCGATGGTAGAAAAGCTAAGTTTTGAGTATAAGCTAAACACTATGATGGGCTAATGATTAGAGATCCTGACTGCCAAACCGAAGGTCGCGGGTTCGATTCCCACCCAGGACAAACATTTTTGTGCATGAACATGTCTGTTTGTTCTGTGTCTAGGTGTAAATATCTATATGAGTATGTATTTAAAAAGTAGTATATGTAGTATATCAGTTAACACTCTGCTTAACTTGGGATCAGCATCAACCATGTGTGAAGAATGTCTTAGGATATATTTACTATTAAAATCTCCTTGAAAATCGTGAAAGAAGTTTCGAAAATTAGTGTGTTCCATTAAGGATATATAAATCAGAATAAATAGCCCCATAATGAAACCTATTATCTACACTAACTTATTAAAGGCGATTATGGAATCTGATGATACTTAATCTGCGGCTGAATTAGCAGCAGACTACAAGAAGATTCAAAGTTAGCATCAAGAAGATTTTGGTCCATTTAAGTCATATTGGCAAGTCAAGGAAACTAGAGAAATGGGTCCCATGCGAACAGCTTGTTCGCCAGGGCTGCGAACGCGGTAACGCATGCATTTTGTTGATTAATAGACACAGAAAGGGGGAGTTTTTGAACGCCTCATCCCTCGCGTCATAAAATAAATTCTTTGCCACCATAGTAAGCACTCGTCTTGTTGGCTGGACCCTGGTGCAGCAACTATATGAAAACTTATAGGCACCAACAGACTTCTACTTTTCCCATTGATTAACTGCCACTGGGCGGATAAAGATCCTCCTATTATGCATCGGTGAATACTCCAATTAATAGAACAAATAGAAACAACAAAAATATATGGTAATTTTTTGTACTAAATTCAATTTCATATGTAAAGACACAATATTTATAGGAAGTAGATAGAGCCCGTGGTCCAAAATTTGTTGTTGTGAGTTGTATTAGTGTGTTTCAAGCGTAATGGTAAAAATACAAGGCCCAGAGACTTAAAACATTATTATTAACATTAATTATATCAAAGTTGACAACCCTTTGATGATGATTTGGTAATATTGTCGATAGGTCACATACTATTCTATTTATTGACTTACTAACTAACATTATCTTCGACACAGGCTACACACAATTCTTACAGAATAATAATATTAAACCAGCCAAGTGCGAGTTGGGTCGCGCGGCGAATAGGATATTTGGAAAGAATGGCTTTCCACCTATGAAGCCAATTATTTGTAGGCTCCGTACAAATAATAACAGAATCAACATATTCCTGTGGACTGTTAATCTCTTGTAAAATTGCATAAAATTTTGCTATGCACTGTGCTACTGTTGCTTTAATATTACGTGTAGGCGCAACAAAATGTTTATTTTGTTATAAAATTAGAGTCCATAGAGTCCAGCCCTCTTATTCAGCTAATACAAACTTCGTCAGCGAGCCGCTTCTCGAAGGCCTCGGAGAGCTTACCTCTCACGTGATTAGCAGTATTAACGTAGTTAGCGAAAGAGACAGAGCCCGGAAGCCGCGACGAAACTTCCTCAAGTTAGTGTCATTTTCCTTACAGAATCGAGCCCCAGTACTTAGTCTACGACTATCATCAAGGAAATGAGTCAATACCATTTTCCTTCCCTTTTCCTAGAGCCCTATTTAACGTTACAAATAATATGGACTGATCAATCGATGATGGTGCATCCTTATTATTTCATATGTACATACTACTCAAGGATGCAAGCTTAGCACCGTTCGTTGTGACTTAAGTAAAGATAGGGAATTATGCATTATAAAATTATGAAAGGAGAATTAGAATAAAATATACAAGTTATATCAAGGTTTCAACATTTTATTAGGCAGCAACTGGAAGTGAAACAGGGGCTGGAAGATGAGTTCCCTCTACGTGGGCTCCATCTAAACCAGCGGAGTATTTGGTAACGTAGGTCTTGCCATCGTCGCCGATGAAGGAGGTTTCGCCTTCGACGACCAACACATGACCTTTTCCGTCAGACGTGGGAACAAGCCGACCACGTTCGGACACGATGGTACCCTCAGCAGTCACGTACCGAAGCGCATACTGTCCAAATTCGTCGTGTATGGCGTCGTGCTGTAAAGCTGGGCGTGCTCGAAGTGCTGCTGTTTTAGCGCTACTCTTGGGTGCAGCTGCTGCAGCGGCGATCAAGCACAGGGCTACCACAAACTGTAACAACAATATCAACGTATTAGAGGTATGTTTAATCTCATCTAGTTAATATTTTATTGGGTCCTTGGGCCAAATGCCTTGCTTAATGAAAATTTGTGTATTGCAAGCGGGTATAAGCAGTCAAATGAGTAGTAGAGAAGTGTGGACCAGCGACCAAACAAACAAATTACAAATGACTATTTGGATGATAAAAAATAAATATGTAACAAAATAAAAATAATTGACTTTTCCAAAATGTCTTTTAACTTACCATTTTCATTCTGAATGTTTTGTTTCTAGTTGGTTAGTGTTAAGAAATGAAGAGAGCTTGTGTTGAACGCAAACTGATACCAATTGGTACAAAACGTTATCATTTATAGCAAAAATCATGGAATTTAGAAAGATCAGTCAATTGTGGTAATGTATCTCATTACCATTACCTGCAACTGGTTAGTAATACGAGTATATCTTTTGCGGGCTAAATAGCAATTTGGCACTGTAATAAAATAAAAAGTTAGGGTTCCTTATTCAAAGTTGAACCCATTATCGTTTCGTATTACCATCGGTTGGTCTATCTGTCATGTCCATTTTACTCGGGGACAAAGGGATATAATACTGAAATTTTGTAAAGTTATGCATAATTCTGACAACGAAGTTATGTTAAAAAATGTAGAAATCGAAACTTTTGGGTCCCTCCTAAATATGTATGATAGTGGTTTCATCCGTTTTCGATATATAAATGTAAAGTAGCAATGTCCTTTATCCTAATAGCCAATATCTAATAGCCAATATCTAATAGCCAATATCTAATAGCCAATATCTAATAGCCTTGTCCGCTATCTACGTGTAAAGTAAGCGAAGTGTTGTGTGTTATTCGTTATTTAGCTCCTTAATCCGTCAAAGTACGCTACCGTATACGTTTACTACATACTAACTAGACTCTCGAGGATATGATATTTAATAGTTTTCATCAGTTTTTTCAATATTTGGATCAAAGATATGATTATGGAACACGATGTTTATACGAATGTATCATTTACAAAATTTTTAAAATTTTGTAGAATAAGATGTCAAAAAGAGGACGTAAACCAGAATGAACTCTACTTATGGACGCGAAATTCAAACACTCTTAAATCTTATTTAAAATGTTGTATTTTTTTAATAGAGTTTCAAATTACTAGCATTTATCGAACTTCCGTTAGATTGAGTCCTAAGAATAGATAATTTTGTACTCAACCTACATCTTATTTACAAAAATAGTTTTTGTATAAAATCAATGTCATCATTACAAGTGTCAGTTAATTACACTAATGATTTCTTTTAATTATATTTACATTAAGGTGGTTTAATTAATCATGCTGTATCTATTATAAGAGTACTTCTGTTACTAATAGTGGGTACCTGTATTTGCAGTAGTAAATAAATAACACACAATTTTAGATTTTACGCCAGACCAGACAGAGACACGTTAAGGTAAAAACATTTTTTGTAAGAAAAAGTATAAAAACATCCAAATATTTTACCTACTTTTGTAATGTTTTTTTATCTCTTTCAGAAAATGCTTCAAATAATGATGTGCCTATGTTTGGGCATCGCCTCAGGGGCCGAATTCAACACCAACAGGGATGTTACCCTACATATGCCTTCCAGTACTCTAAGCCCGCATCCGATAGACTACAATGACGATATGTACAACAGGAAGTTTCGAAGCAAACCTAATTCCAAGTTAATATTCAATTTTGAACAGTTGAGAAAAGACCAGCCACCTCAAGTTGAACATAGAGAGGAAAACTTAAGAATGTACATGCGTAGATGGCCGACGACTACGGTAACCACGCCAACGCCAACTACTCCTAAACTTTTGGAATATCCAGCACCTGAAGATATGAAACCGGTATTACCCCATAATCGGTTCGCCATACATTCCCAAGAACACTCCAACAACCCTATTAGAAACCAGAAGCAATCTAACCCAACGATACAACCGATATCTTCTACAGGTTCAAATCGTCAGTCCCCGCAATACCAACATAACCATCGTGTTGGTAATTACCAATCACCACATCAACCGATAATGCCCGCATCACAACCTCAATCATCAAATAGAGGAAGCCACAAATTTGAGTGGAATGACGCGACAACGACGCCAGAAGAAATTATAATTAGCACCACACCATACAGTGTACCACAGCAAAATCGCAGACCCCCTCCACCGGTGCCCACTTTGACCCCATGGTACGGCGACAATTTCGGTAAATAAACAGCGCGTAAACAAAAAATATTTTTTATTATAAGCCCACATTACCTAGGGATATAATATTTCCACTTTATAAAAAGTACCCTATATCATATATTTCAAGGCGACATACTAAGTTTCGTCCAAATCCGTTGAACAGTTTTTGCGTGAAAGAATAACAAAAATGATAATTTCGAATAAAGATCACCCCTTTTAGGAATGCTTTTGTCATCAAAAGGTGTGGGTAATTGTAAGGGTGGGTAAATGGATCCCCTTGGTGTAAGTTTCAAGAAGGTACAGCCCACGAGGTCATCGGGATAATTATTAGTTGCCTCTTACTACACCGTAGAGGTGAGTCGAGAATGTGTTAGTATTCGTTGCCGCTGCCACATAGATTAACTATTGGCAATTTAAGTAGAACGACAATATTTTCTCTCCCATTGGTGAATAGCTAGGTAGGAAACTTTGTACACAAACTCCACAAGTGATATTTTAAGTATCTCCGTGGCATCGTCGCCATCTTTCGTTCAGATTACCAATCCTCGGCTAAAAGTTATTATTTTGAAACAAAGAAAGGAAAATTGTAACTCGCCCGACCTAGGATTCGCACCCAAATCCACCGATCTCAAAACCGATCTTTTTACCACTGAAGCAATATTGTTTATGAAAGCACCACAAATAATAGACAAGTCATTATAGAATTTTCATGGCCTGTTGCCATTGGCTTGGTGGTAAGCGACTATGACTGCCAAGCCGAAGGTCGCGGGTTCGATTCCCACCCAGGACAAACATTTGTGTGCATGAACATGACTGTTTGTTCTGTGTCTGGGTGTAAATATCTATTTAAGTATGTAATTAGAAGATGAAAAAAAAACAGAAGCAGTATGTGTAGTATATCAGTTATCTGGTTTCCATATTACAAGTTCTGCTTTGTTTGGGATCATATGGCCGTGTGTAAAGAATGTCCCAGGATATTAGGAAATAGTGATAAACATAATTGATTTTGACTCTCATACGGCTTTGAAAGATTTATTTGACCCATTACAATATCACGTGTATTAAGTTCTAACATTTTACAATTATCCAATTGTGTTCAAAGCTAAAGCTTTTCGTACATTAATATCTATAAAATTCTGGTTCCTGATAACCAACATAGGGGTAACGGGAATGTCTATAGCCTGGATAAGAAAAATGATTGTACCTGCGAGATGGACGTTTGAACATCGAAGGCAATGGGAATGGAGCAATAACGTTGGGAAATGGGGATGGAAGAGGAATTCTAAATCTATTAATAATTGGAACTGCCTGAACTTCTAAATGTATGATTACAAAATCATCCCCATCCCATTTTTTTTCCTCGTCCGGCACACTAAATTTGTCAGGTTTCTCAGCTGGCTCGTCTTTTTTCTCCTCTTCAGGTTCTTCTGCCTTGTCTTGATCGACCTTGGGTTCCTCGGAATACGTTGTTTTCTCAGACTCTTCTGGCCTATCATCAGTTTTATCCATCATATTCGGACCACCTGAAGACTCAAATCCAGTAGTAGGCGGAATAGTTGTAAAAACTACTTCATCTTTTTGGTCTTCTGAATTTAAAACATTATCCTGGCTTGGATATGAATCCTGTAACATTTCTTGAGCAACTGGTGGGGTGTACTGCGGAAAAGCTGCCGCAGTTGTAACCAGACAAACAACACCGAGTAAAAACATCTGAAAGGACAATGTTACACAATATATCAAAATACCCACAGATTTGTTATTTATATTATTTACCAATTTGGCAGGGAGTGCAAATTTTAAATGAATTTTATACAAATAAATATTTGTTTATTGTCGATTACTTTCATTTATTTGGAAATATTAAGCATACGAGTAATTATTGAATATGAGTTCCATCGTGGTCGTAATGCAAGGCAACTGGCACGTCCTAATATCAACGATCTATGCCGAGCGAAAACTACAAATGAACGCACGGCAAGTTATTAGTTTCAACGCCTCAGTTGCGGAAATCTCTAGAATGAACGCCTTGGTTGCCCGAAAACAGCTTTCAACGTTAGCATCAAAATGATATAGAATTTGCTGGATGGGAAATTGCTACGGCGCGGCGGCGCTGGCGATGCATCGATAGCATGGGATAATACTTCGTTTAATAAAAATGAGTCATGGCTCTTTATGCAATTCACGGAAATTTCATAGATAAAGTATTATTTAATAAAGATTATAGATATTATTGACCTTCAATAACTCTTTATAACAAGAGTTTCATAAAATAACTTCTACAAGTACTTCAGGAACAGACGTTTAACATAAATTCTTACCTTAAATAGATATGGGTCCCTGGACGACGGCCTCTAGCAATATTTTTGTTCAAATGTCTATTTATACGACAATAAATTCTTCTTATCGTATCACACAAATTGGAAAGTCGATTGAAAATATATTAAAATTCCATTATTTATAACTAAAGTGGTATCAAGTTATTTTGATTTATCTAATATAAAATGTATTGGTAGTATTCTTACATATCAACTTAAGAATGAAAAGCACAATAACCTCTGACATGCCTAATATATAAAGCTAAAGGGTTTGTTTGTTTGGATGAACGCGCTAATCTCAGGAACTAATGGTTGAAATCGAAATTATTTTTTGTGTTGAATAGTCCATTCAATGAGTTTTGTCGTTCGATAAGAAAAACACAATTTTATGGTTCAAAATACACTTTATTATCTTCAGTATAATCTCCCTGAACATTAATACACTTGCTCCAACGATCCTCCAATCTGTGGATTCCATCCATGACGTGAGAATCCGGAAGGTCTGCAAAATACGCTTCAACAGCCGTTATGACTTCTTCATTTGATGAAAAACGCTTGGCACGCATAATTTTTTTGAGTTCTGGAAACAAATGGAAGATGCTCCAACAATTCGAACTTTAATTCATGGATTTTAGCCATTGTCAAAATGCTCTTGACGGTGCATTGATGAAAAAGGATTTTCTTTTTCTGCAAACCGGGTCTTTTTTCACGAATTGTTTGCTTCAACTGGTCCAAAAGGTTGCAATAATATTCAGAATTAATTGTTTTACCAGTTTGCAAGTAATCCACAAACAAAATTCCTTTCGCATCCCAAAAAACTGATGCCATAACCTTCTTAGCCGATTTCCGGACACGAACTCGTTTCGAAGCCGAACAACCAGGTTCACACCACTCTTTAGCCTCTTGTTTTGATTCAGGATCATGATAGACCCAAGTCTCATCCATAGTGATGAATCGACGCACAATATCCGTTTTATCCTTTTAAAACGCTCCAAATGCTGCTGAGAAAGTCGCATTCGAATGTGTTTTTGTTCCATTGTTAGCGAATGCGGCACCCATTGTGCACACAGCTTTCTAAAACCCAAAATTTCACTTAAAATATGGCTCACACTGTCTAATGAGATGTGTAGAGCCTCTACTAAATCTCGCTCAGTCAATCGACGATTTTCCAAAACCATATCCTGTATTTTGGCTATGATTTCTGGTGTTGATGCGCTTTTTGGACGTCCTTCACATGGATCGTCTTCAAGGCTTGTACGACCACGTTTAAATTCAGCAACCCATCTTTCTACTGTTTTAATTGTAGGTGAACAATCATTATACACTTTTAACATTCGTTCGTGAATTTCTTTTGGTGCTTCCAAAAATAAGAATTTTATCACTGCACGATATTCAATTTTTTCCATCGTAAAAAATACTGTGACACGGCGACACTAAATGGCTTGTAAACAAAGAATGAATTGGCAGATTGAAATGAAACTTCACATACGTTCATATGAAGAGTGTATTAACAAACAAAAAATAGGGTTAGTGACAACGCCCTCTCTTATCCAACGACAAAGCTTATTGAACAACCAGTATTTAGGAAGGTTATAGGCTATATACATAACAATATGAGGGTGTCATCAGGGCATCAATGATGAATGTGGCAAAACGGGTTGTTATATACGCAATTAGTATATAAAAGATTAAACACATGCCTGGCTCAGCATCCTATGGCTTAGCGCCTCGCAATTAGGTTTGAAGAGAGTCAGTTCAACTCCGTGCTTCAACCGATAGACACTTGTCCTAAATATTGTAAATTGAATCAATAAAATTCATTGTGTAATTAATAATGTTTTTTTTAAAAACATATTAAAGAAAGTTCTCCTAACAAATTTGGTGGCAGCGGTGGGATTACGAAAAATCCCCGGTTCGTCTCCGTTCCTCTGAAAATAAATAAAAACTCTGTTTCAAGTGAATGACTATTTCAACAATTTATCGTGAGTGCAAGTGTCATCAATCTTCGATATTCTTCGATGGTGTTGAACTCTTCCTTCTATATTCATTCATCGTCTCGTTCCTGCTACTTCGGAAGCTGCGTTCCTGAAAACCTTGTTCCTGCAGAAGTCCTGTGAATCTCGTCCCGGAAAAGTCATCATCTTGTTCCTGAAAGCTACCGCCGGATTCCTGAAAGTTCCGGTAACTACAACTATCGTCAATCATCGAGCCCGCATCTTAAGAATACCATGTTCATGCTCCTGCTCGTCTGTTCCATGTTCCTGTAAGTGATTTAATCTCAATATACCTAGTGTCAGTGCAAAATCCTATTCTCAGTGATTCTATCCCCAAAGTTTCTCGTTGAAGACTTTAAATTCGTAATATAATCATTTTTATGTCTACTATTTCTTTAATAAAATAGTTAAGAAATTTCTCGTAAATCATAAATCTAATTTATCCTGATTGCTTTTAATGTCAAGTAATTAATCTTTTTATACGGTCTTATAACCGAATGTTTCAATAATCCATCTGTAACAACTTTTGTTTTTAAACTTTACATGAAATTTCTTATTTTGCTTATGTAATTATAAATTGTTCATATCATATTAAGTTCCCATTGTTCTTATCATTTTGTAACCATTCTGAAAACATAGAAATAGTTCGTCCCTTGTTTATCGCACAGGTGCAAAGCACACCCACGCAGCGCTTATCTGTATCTAGGACCACACCGAAGGGATTCAGTTACTTGGTTGGCCATCTATTGCACTATTCTATTGTAATTGTATTTTTAATAAATTACAGTCATGTCGGTTAAGGAAATTTCTTTGAAGGGCGAAAAAGGGGAACCCTTCCAAATTGGTGTGTTGTTTAAGTTTATAAAATCATACGACGGTTCACGAGAAAAGCTAACCTCATTTTTGACAAACTGCGGGAATGCCATCAGCTTAGCATCAGACTCACAAAAACCAATTTTGTTTAAATATATTCTATCCCAATTAGACGGGAAAGCCGAATCAGCCTGCTCAATAAAAGAATTCGAATCTTGGGATCAGCTCAAAAGCTTTTTGTCCACGCAGTTCGGGGAACGCAAACATTACACACACCTTCTCACCGATTTACAGGAGTGTCGGCAATTGCCTACCGAACCTGTCAATCAATACGCCCTTCGTATCGAAACGTGTCTATCAAAATTACTGACAGAAGTCACATTGTCTAATAAAAAGAAAACAGAATTGCCAGGTCGCACATCAGCAATGGAAGACCTTGCTCTCCATTCATTCTTACTTGGGCTCAAACCCAATATTTCCAACCAAGTCCGTGGAAAGACTCCATCTAATTTAAATGAAGCAATCAATTTGGCAGTTTCTGAGGAAAAGATACTTTCATTGCTGTATAAACGTAGCCCGAGCAATAACATTCTTTCAACATCTCCACGTCCAATTCAGAAGCCAAATTATTCATACAGACCCATCATTCACAACGTCAATTCAAGGCCTCAGATGTCTTCTCAATTTAATCAGAATGCTCAAAATCCTTCTTTCTGTCGCTATTGTAAAAATCAAGGACACTCCATCGAAACATGCAGAAAACGACAATACAATAATAATAACCGTTCTACTCAATTTACTCAACGTCCTTTCAACCAAAAATATTCGAAGCAACAAGCTCAGGTTAATTGTGTTGAAAATAACTACAATAATAATCCTGAAATGCCATCCTGTTCCTATGATTATCAAAATGATTATGACATTCAAGGTAATTTAAACGAATAGTGGGCTCACGGCGGTGTCTCGTGAGACCCAAGTCTCCATGCTCATCAAACACCACATACGTCAATGGCACCTTTTTTAGATCCAAGGACCACATGGGTAACCAGCCCCAAGCAAGAGTCCATAATTCCATATCTTCTATATCCAAGGACCACATGGGTAACCAGCCCCAAGCAAGAGTCCATAATTCCATATCTTCTATATCCAAGGACCACATGGGTAACCAGCCCCAAGCAAGAGTCCATAATTCCATATCTTCTATATCCACGGACCACATGGGTAACCAGCCCCAAGCAAGAGTCCACAATTCCATATCTTCTATATCCACGGACCACATGGGTAACCAGCCCCAAGCAAGAGTCCACAATTCCATATCTTCTATATCCAAAGACCACATGGGTAACCAGCCCCAAGCAAGAGTCCACAATTCTACCTCCATTAACCAACAATCTATCAAAAAATCTATTAAGCCTGAAAATTTAAATCCAACTCTTAATACTAATCTGACAATTGACGAAATATATGAAATATCTTGTGATCCTACAAAAAAATCCTTACCTCATATTGTGATAAAAACATCCGCGTCCAACAATCCCCTTACCTTACTCGTCGATACCGGTTCTTCTATCTGCCTCGTTAAGAAATCTTCCCTGCAGTCGAACCTGAAACTAAAAAAGGAAACACTAAAATTAAAAGGAATAGATAATAGTAAAGATGCAGTTTCTACCATAGGAAATTTTGAATTAGATCTTATATTTAGTAAGGAATCAATATCTTATACATTTCATGTTGTTGATGAAATCAACTTGACATATGATGGTATAATTGGAAATAATCTACTCACCCATTACCAATGTAACATTGATTATAATCGAAACCAACTAAATATTTATAGTAATAAAATTAAACTCAATTTTACGGATCCTATTTATAATATTCCTGCTCGTTCTGAAATCATGGTAGAATGTTCAGTTAGCAATCCGATGTTAAAAGAAGGTCTTATTATTGATCAGCACATTAATGAAACCCTCTTGATATCGAACTGCATAGTTAAAGTTAAAGATAACAAAAGAGTTAATATCACCGTGTTGAATATATCCGAAAAACCAGTTTCACTGAATTCGAATCTCCAATTAACTTTATATCCTATCGATCTTAATGTCCATCCTATGTCTCAGTCTAATCAATCTTGTCTTACTAGAACCCAAGAAGTACTAAAGTTGCTACGCACTGATCACTTAAATGATGAAGAATGTGATTATTTATATCAAATTTGTACTAACTATTCAGATATATTCCACCTTCCAAACGAAAAACTGTCGCACACTACAGCAATAGAACATGAAATCAAGACTACTTCAGATCAATCAATTAATGTCAAATCTTATAGATTCCCCGAATGCCACAAAAAAGAAGTGCAAACTCAAATAGATAAAATGTTAGCTGATAAAATTATTAAGCCTTCAATATCTCCTTGGTCTGCTCCAATTTGGGTAGTCCCAAAAAAAATGGATGCATCCGGAAAAAATAAATGGCGAATCGTTATTGATTACCGAAAGCTAAATGATCTTACTATTGGAGACACATATCCTATACCGAATATCACCGAAATTCTAGACCAATTAGGGAAATCTAAATATTTCTCAACATTGGATCTTGCTTCTGGTTTTCATCAGATAAGGATGTCTCCTTCTGATTCTTGCAAAACCGCTTTTAACGTCCCTCAAGGTCACTTTGAATTTTCAAGAATGCCTTTTGGTCTCAAAAACGCGCCGTCCACTTTTCAGCGGTTAATGAACAATGTTCTAACTGGTCTTCAAGGAGAGAGATGCTTTGTATACCTTGATGATGTGGTAGTGTATTCCCACAGCTTGAAAAGTCATATCCAAAATTTATCTGCAATTTTCCAAAAGTTTCGATCTTTTAATCTAAAATTACAACCTGATAAGTGCGAATTCCTAAGAAAAGAAGTTGGTTACTTGGGTCATGTAATAACAGAAAATGGTGTTAAACCTGATCCTGGTAAAATAAAATCTGTCCAAGAATTCCCGATTCCAAAATGTCCAAAAGACATCAAATCCTTTTTGGGCCTCATTTCTTACTACAGACGTTTCATACCTGAATTCTCCAAATTGTCAAAATCTTTGACATCTCTTCTGAAAAAGGACATTCCGTTTAATTGGTCTAACGAACAACAAGTCGCATTTGAAACCCTGAAAAGTAAATTAATTACAGCACCCGTTCTTATCTATCCCGATTTTACAAAGCCGTTTACACTTACCTGCGACGCATCTAATTATGCGATCTCTGCTATTTTATCCCAAGGTCCAGCTGGGAAAGATCATCCCATAGCATTTTCATCTAGGACACTTAATAAAAATGAAATTAATTACTGTACGACTGAAAAAGAACTATTAGCAATAGTCTTTGGATGTAAAATGTTCAGACCTTACCTGTTTGGTCGCAAATTTACCATAATAACAGATCATCGTCCTTTAAAATGGTTATTTAATCACACCGATCCTAGTAGTAAATTGCAACGCTGGCGCCTTCAACTTGAAGAATATGAGTATGAAATTATCTACCGCAAAGGCAAGTTGAACTCTGCCGCCGACGCACTTTCGAGATATCCGGTAAACCCTGTTTATCCTGAAAATCACAATAATTTGAACCCAATTCCTGATACCAGCCCTAGTGCTGAACTTCCACCGTTATCACCACTTCCTGAAGTTGATCAAGAAACCCTTGATGAACTTATGAGAACAGACTTTAGTCCAGTGGACAATAGAAACTTTGATTTCAGTCCTCTGAATCCTCCTACTCCCGTAGTTCTTCCTATTCCCTTAGATTCACCTCCCGTAGATCCTCTTTCTGTACCGAATCAACAACGTTTTGAGACAAACCAACCTTCAACTAGTTGGCAAAATCCTGAAACCTTACCTGCATCCGTATCCGCATACCGCGATCCGGAACCTCCTTCAACTCCTGAAAACTTACCTTTATCTGACGCAACTTATAATAAATTCTTAAAATCATCTACGAAACTATATAATACCCACATCACAGAACATAATGAAGATCTCCTGAAAGGGACACAAAAATTAATAATAATACCTACCTCAATAGACATGGATGAATCCATGCCTTATGTTCAAGAAGTACTTAATAATTGTCCAAGCCCCGAGCGCGATGAATTCCTAAAAAAGGAAAGATCCTTACATGCCTTTTTACCTCTTACAATTGAAACTAAAACTTATCTTTTCTTATTCACGAAAGTACACCATTTCGACGATCACTCCTACGTAGATATATTCAAATCCCTAAAATATGTTCGCGACGAAATAATCATGTCATATCCCACGATAAGTGAAATTAGTATCTCAGATTTTAGAAATCCGTTTGATAGACATGCATTTGCAAAAATCTATAATATGTTAGCTTATTTATTTGACGGCACCAATATAGGAATTCATATCTACCATAACAATATTATATATCCTTCGCCTAGCGAGATTCCGAAAATCCTAAAGGAGAACCATGATATCCCCATCGCAGGACATTTAGGTTCCGCGAGAATGCTAAATCGCATCAAAGAAAGATTTTACTGGAAAAAGATGCGCAGCGATATCGAAAACTATGTTAAAGAATGTCCGTCATGCCAAACTAATAAAGCATTAAGAAAACTGAATAGAGCCCCAATGCAAATTACAAGTACCTCCACCAGTCCATTTGAACGATTATCCTTGGATATAGTAGGTCCACTTCCCGAATCTGGCCCAGCCAAAGTAAAATTCATCCTCACCATGCAAGATGACCTTACCAAATATTCAGTAGCTTATCCCATTAGAAGTACCACCGCTGAAGAAACCAGCGAGTGTCTAGTGCACTTTATATCCCAATTCGGCATACCTAAAACTATCTTAACCGATCAAGGTACCAACTTTACAGCTGATCTTTTCAAACAAACCTGTAGCTTTCTCAAAATTAAGCAGCTGTGGTCTTCTCCATATCACCCTCAAACTCAAGGCGCACTTGAGCGTAGTCATTCCACTCTAAAAGAATATCTCAAGTCGTATGTTTGCCAAAATCAAGATAATTGGCCTAGATATGTGTATACAGCAATGTTAGCATATAACACCACCATACACACCACAACTAATTACTCTCCATTTGAACTATTATTCGGCCATAAGCCATTCATACCGAATTCTATTTATGAAACCGCTCCTGATGCCACATACCCAGATTACGTTAGAATGTTACAACATCGGTTAAAATACACTAGAGAAAAGGCAATTGAAAATATTCAAAAATCAAAACAATCTTCAAAAACTTACTATGATTTACATACACGGCCAATCAAATATCAAGTTGGCGACTATGTATACCTAAAAAATCATTTAAGATTACGGAAAGCCCTCTCACCAATTTGGAAAGGGCCCTATAAAGTCATGAAAATAAATGGTAGGAACAGCCTTACTTTATTGATTAACAGACGGCATGTGACTCATCATTACGATGAAATCAAACTCGCGCGACGCCGCGACTCTTAGTTTGATAAGGTAAGAATTATTATATAATTACTAAATAATTTTAGTTATAATTTCATTACAGTGCCCCGTCATTGGCACAGGACTTCAATCAACCTGCAAAGAATAGTCCTGGTATCTATTTTGACCCGATTGGATCCTTAAAATTAACAGACGGTTATCTTAGCGTAGTAATTCCGATTGATATATCATATGTAAAACCGCACATTGAAATTCTTAACGGTGTGATAGAGGCCACCCAACAACTATGCAGACAGAGTAATATTTATGATGATATTAAGTGTCACAATACGATCCAGCCCTTATCAATTCGATTCCAAGACATTATAACAGACTATGATGCAATTTCTCATCTTATAGAAAATCGTTCTAAACGATCAGCTTGGTTTGGTGTAATTGGGACTATATCCAAACAGCTATTTGGAACAATGAATGAGGACGATGCTATAAAGTATAGCAGAGCTATTCAATCTGTGGAGGATGATCAAACTCAGCTTTCAAAATTGCTTAGAGATAATATTTTAATTACGAATTCTACTTTGTTCTCTTTTAAAGAAGTGATTAAATCAATAAATCAAAATGAACAATACTTGAATAGCGCCGTTACAAACTTATCAGCTCATGTGCAAAATTTAACAGTTGTATCAAATGATCTTTTAGTGACGTCAAAACTTAATGAACTTCTTAATATTATAGAAAGTAGTTTACTAACATTATCTTTTAAGTTAGAGGATATTATTAGTGCAGTAATGTTTAGCAAATCAAATATATTGCACCCATCTGTAATTCCACCGAAACAATTGTTTTCTGAATTAGTAATGAATTATCGATTTTTACCTAACTATCGTCAATTTCCTATTAGTTTGTCTCTTGAAAATATTTATATGTTACTAAATATATCTGAATTAGGTAGTTACTATAGTAACAATAAAATTGTGTTTGTATTAAAAATGCCGTTAGTAACATCTCAAGAATTTAACCTATATCATTGTCTCCCTATGCCATTTTTGATTAAGGGAGCAAACTATACATATTCCACTATCATTCCGTCTACTAAGTATATTGGTGTAACTAGAGATAAATCATTTTATTGTAAATTAGATAGCTTAAGCAGTTGTAAGATAATATACAACCAATACTATATTTGTGATATAACAGATACTTATTCTAGTACCGCAACCCCTATTTGTGAATCAGAAATTATATCCAGGGCCTTAAGTTCTATACCGTTACAATGTGAGACTAAATTGTTCCACGGTTATCTCGAAATTTGGCAAGCACTATTTGATAATAAATGGATATATGTTGTATCTGAGAAATCAAAATTAGCAATTGATTGTCAAAATTCTAGTATTAAAGAATTAAATGTTTTTGGAACAGGCATAGTTTATATTCCAATTAAGTGTGTCGGATATTTTAAAGATTTAAGATTAATCCCTAAATTTGAGTATATAATTAAAATGCAATCAATTCATACTAACTTTAATTTGATAAATAATACTTTCAATAAAAAAATATTGAACCTATCTATCAAAAATATTCCAACTTTAAATTTAAAAAACATAAATCTTGACTCTTTTCTATCAGAGCATGTTAAGGCCACCATTGAAACTTCCAAAAACTTGGACAATTTAATCAATAAACCACATATAGTGTTATATGGTGAATATTATGCATACTCTACCATAGTCATTTGTGTTATTGTAATAAGCCTCTTACTGTTCCTAATGTATAAATTCTGTATGCCAAACAAGTATCTATCTGTGTTTTGTAAACGTAGAAGTAATAATCTTAAGGAAAGAAAAGACCTAGAATTAACAGATTTAAATTCTGAACCTCTTCATGTACCTACGGCTAAAACCAGAGCATCCCTAGAATAAACTTCACCCTTTAGGTGTAAGTTTAGTCTTAGCCCCGGGGGCTGTTATATACGCAATTAGTATATAAAAGATTAAACACATGCCTGGCTCAGCATCCTATGGCTTAGCGCCTCGCAATTAGGTTTGAAGAGAGTCAGTTCAACTCCGTGCTTCAACCGATAGACACTTGTCCTAAATATTGTAAATTGAATCAATAAAATTCATTGTGTAATTAATAATGTTTTTTTTAAAAACATATTAAAGAAAGTTCTCCTAACAGGGTTAAAAACCAATTGATAGAATGATTCAACAGGAAGTTTATATGTATGCCTATATCATTTGGGAATGCGGGTAAAACCGCGGGGGACAACAATGACTAAATAAAAAGGAAGCCTTCACTGCATAAAGAATTTTACTTTTACGAAGTTATATAATAAAAATTAAAAATAAATGTCGCTGAAAATACATTACAATTTTTGTTAAAATATATTCATAATAAAAGCAACTTGACAGTTATCTTGAAGAAAATGACAATGATACAGGTTGATCCGGCCTGTTTATGAGAAGTGTTTGCACTCCAAGGTTTCCACCCATCCATTTAATTTCGAATTCACGTAGGAGCTGTAAAAAATATGACACCTGAATATGAATGATAAATACAAAATTTATAATGAACACGATAAAATATATAACATATATCAAATTAGAAAATAGGTCAATAGAGCGTGAAATAAAAACGAATACGTAATTAATACTAATTTAGTAACGATAATTTACAAATACGGAAATCTATTAAGCACTGTAAAATCAAGAAAAGTTCCTACCCTTATCAAAACGATGCTCATATTTTGTTCAGCTAATCTCCTTGCAATACATGACCTAGGTCCAAATCCGAATGGGAGACTGAGGAAAGGATGAATATTCTCATAATGCTGTGATCCACGCAACCATCGCTCTGGCTTAAAACTTAACGGATCTTTTACAAACTGTGGTAGACGAGATGCAATCATGTTTTGAGTTACTATTACTGTCTGAAAAGAAAATTAAACAAGCAATGTTACATATGATAGATAAACAGATAGTTTATTTTAATGTAACAGCACAACTAGCATAAGTGATCAGTGGTATTAGACTGAAAATGAGAGTGTTACATTGCGGCCTTATTACTGGGATTGATCTAAACCTGACCTTTGAATAAATAATGTGGAATCATAATAATAATTAGATCTCAAACTAAGTAGAGTTTGTACTATGGAAACCAGGCTTAAGTAAGTGTAGTCAGGTCAATATATATTAGTAGCATTACAGTAACATTATTTACTGTTCTAAAGTTTACTTTTGTATGTCCTACAGTAATGTTTAAAAATACTTTAATATTTTTTGCACAAACTACAATTTGCAAACTAAAATGATATCATATTATTTTAAAAGGTTAGTCACAGCTTTATTCACGAAGTTTATATTTCTAAATCATTACTGCAGCCCTTTATTAGCAGTTATATATAACAGACCTCTATTGTAAAATAAAATGTACTCACTCTCTTTGGAATTAAGTATCCTTTCAGAATGATGTCTTTTTGCAACAATCGGCCTACACCAATCGATACGGGATTAAGCCTCAAACTTTCCTTAATGCTGCTTCGCAAATAAACAGCTTTAGCCAAAATATCAGGGGTTATCTTAGAATCTTTAGTAGGAAGCAATGTTGCTATTTCCTCAAAAACTTTTTCTTGACATTTTGTATTACGACCCAAATGATATAAGGCAAAACTAGTTGAATATGCCGTCTGGAAAATAAACTCTGGATGAATGTATGTAGATTTAATTTCATGAATAAAATGTGGTTAAAGCCAATTTACATATTCATTTTTTATTCTAATTTCACGGCTACGTCAATTCATGCACTCTTCTCATGTGTATTCGAGTCTAAAAAAGTAATACTAAATAGAACTACGAACATCTTTCCTGATGAAAAAGAAACAAAATAAATATTAATATCAAATAAGCAACAAAGAGGTACAAAAATTTCTACCGTATCGATAGCTGCCATCAAGATATCGACCATCATTCCCACAATGTCTTTAAAGTCCAAATTTGGCTGTTGCAAAAATGATCCCAGGAGTGACATATCAGACTCGCCACTTTTACTATCAAAGAATTTTTTTCTGTGCATTAGAATTTCCATCGATACTCTGTAACAGAAAACAATTTCCTTTGTATGCAGATACAGTAATGAAATAAATTTAACAAAAGGTTCAATATGATATACATAATCTTACTTCTCTAAATATTCCTGAGAATCTGCCAATTTTTTGTACAGTGGAGTTCTAAATACTTTCCAAAGGAAACCTTTATCCAGCTTCATGATCCCGCAGTTAGATCCAAAAGCTGATGCTATTACTTTACTGCTGCGTGCATCTGGTTGCTGTTCGTTTGGATTGAAACTGTCGAAACGCTCATTAAAGGCAACTGCACCAATAACTAAAAATTTACGAAAATATATACATAGAATATACATAATAGAAACTCAACCTTTAAATATAAGTATCAAAATGCACAACATGGTTTTGCAATCATATTAGTCGCTATCGTATTCGTTCGTCATTTTCAATTTCTTCAAGTCTTCATATTTCTATTTAAGAAATGATTACCTGGACCACATATCACGTTGGAACTTAAAATATTTTCTGTGGAATATGAATTTCATTACCGAGACCTCTGCCTGCCTTTTCGGGGATAATGACCTGAGTTTCTGACCGGTTCTTGATAGACACATAGATAACACTTTATTGTACACTAAACAAGAAAAACAAAAAAAAAATATCAAATAACAATCTCCCTGGCTGGCCATCCAAGTCTATCAAGCCTACCATCCTCAAGAATGTTTTTTATCACCAAACACCTGTTAGGGTTCTGATAACTGCACCTTGAGAAAGGCAGTTTCTTTCTAGGCTTTGTGTGCTTATCGCCAGCTTATCTATCAGCTACATCATCACTTGCCATGGTAAGATTGTGGTCAAACATAGGCCTATACCAGGTAAAAAATTAAGGTAAACTTCCGAAATAGTGGAAACTTAAATTAAACTGGCAACCAGATTGCAGCTATGTAGCACGTGGACAAAACGAAACCGTCAACCTTTATATCGTCCTATGCCGAAACAACGACTACTCTAGGTGATTTTTAATGAATGTCGATTCCAATGGGAGTTTGTAATTTCCATAAAATAAGTATCCAAATAATAAATCCATAAATTTAAAACCTAAAATGTACAAATTTCATCACCACAATCGAATATATGTTTATCTACTAAAGTATCAAGGGTTTCAGAGACACTTATAATTTCACGTCTATTGCTTTTCTTACGACAGCACCATCAGCGTAGTAGAGTATTAGAGTAGTAGAGCTCTTAGTGCAGAGTTCGTCCGGGGAAGTACTACCACCTTACCCATTTCTGCCGTGAAGCAGTAGTGCACTTGTATTACTGTGTTTCGGTTAGAAAGGTAAGGGGGCCGGTGAAATTACAGGCACATGAGACTTAACAACTTCATGTCTCAGGGTCGACAACGCATTGGCGATGCCCCAAGAATTGCAAATGTCCATAGGCGGCGGTGACCACTTACCATCAGGTGGACCGTCTGCTTGTTTGTCGGACCAAGTGGTATAAAAAAAAAAAAAAAAATCAGCATAGTGATCATCTTTGAAATTATTATATTTGACACAAGGTATTTAAAACACTTATTAAACCAATCGCGTGTTGCGTTAGCCAAGAACTTTTCTGCACCGATAAAACTGTGGGCCCTTGGATTGATATCTACCTATATAAATATGTACTTAGTAGAGGTAACTTTGTTCTTTAACATACCTTCTAAATTCAATCTGTTCAAGTAGGTTAAGAAATCCTCTTCATGAGTAGTTATTTTCTCTCTCATCCATTTAACGAACTCTCTTACGATAACATCCGTAATTTCCACATGTTCTTTAACACTCTGAGGACTAGTAAACTTTTTCTGAAATGCACTCCTTAGTCTCCACCACTCCGGTCCATTGCTATAATTATCATTAAGTTTATTAAATATAATGGAAATATTTATAGATTTTTATCCACATCTCACTGAATTTGTCTAATAGGTATTAGAAAATAAAATTAACCCTAGAAGTGAACTACCCTCAACTGAATTGCCTATTCAGATATAGAAACACTCTTTAGTGTTCCAAAGTTCTTATTCTGTTTTGTACCCAGTTCCCCTTCGTATATCGTCAACTAACGTGACATTGGCGGAATTGTGCTACTGGCAACAGTCGCCATTTTAATTGAAGAAGAAGTTCCAGAGTTCCTAATAATAAAAACGTTATAAAAGTGGATAATTACGTCGAAAATGTAACCTATTAATATTTTATTGGGGATTTTACTGTTGACGATTTAATATACTTTACGTGGATAGTAGCCCTCCCGTATTATAGACATGTTTTTTGTTCATCCTGTAATGGTACATGGCGACGTGACTCCTCCTAGCTGGATACCGATCATCTTGACGGAACACGGACTCTATGTCGTCAGGATCGAACACGTGAAGGAGCTTAACTCCCGGATTCTCTCTAACCAGTGACCCGTAGCGGCGCCAGTTGAGCCATGCGTTCTTATCCAAAGCTTCTGCGTTATAATCCCCTGAAATAATGTTCTTATTTAGGCTTTTTAAATTAATTCCTCAAAAGCAACGAAAACGCAACCATATCGCACAGTGAGCGAGAAAGGTTCATAGAAAATACTTGAATGGTTAGGAGCCGCTACAGACAAGTGACAAGTCATTCATTGGAGGAATTGATATGTAGGTAAGGCCTTTATTTAGTAGCCGTGGCTATTTCTAAGCATGGCTATCTCTAAAGTTTGAAATCAAACGTAATTTTTATTTAACGATTAAAATTTTATTCAGTTGACCCCGCGGTTCCTTCTCCTTCCTTCCCTCCATCCTTTCATCCTTAAAAACTTTCGCATTTATAATTAGTACCGTCAACAGCAAAATATACGAGTACTCGTGTAAGGTAAACTCAACATCAAACTACTTATTAAAAATTTTATGATGCGCTCAACATAATCGGTTCACAAGTTTAACACAAAATTAATAGTTTAGGAATTCCGCTTAAAAACTTAAATGTTCTATTAGTCGGTGGTCGATATGGGTAGTTATCAAAATGCAAACAACTCATAAAACCTAACTCAGACGCCGGTGATCTAAAAGAATGCAACGCAGGAACATTAAACTGGTTTCTGCGAACATCCTTACTTACCAAGATAAGGAATATATTTGTGCAGAGTCCCAATAATTGGATAACTCTTGGGTCCGGGGATATCATCAAAATGTTTTAAATTATTATCATTAACGCCTCCATTCTGTTGTTGATCATCATCACGCACTGCACTTATCTTGCGAAATGAATATCTTTTTAAATTTAAATTAAACTTTATTTGGTTGTGAAGCATTATAAACTGTGAAGAGAGAAAAGTTTATTCAAACAGCAAGCAATACGAACGAACCGTATCGCATCACTGAGCATCGCATTACAAGATTCCACAGTCCCCTCGTAATCAAATGTACATAAACAGCATAAAAGTTGAAAAAAAACAGTAGTCTTAAATCAGAGATCTACCTAAACCGTGACGAATTTAAATAATGTATGGGTATGATAATGTATCTATCTGATAACACATATACTTTTTTTTACTTTGCATAATAATAATATGCAGTCTTATGACCTTCACCTTTCTTTTATATGCGTCATAATTTCAAAGACCCTAAAATAATAAATCTTTTTCTTTATTCTCTTCTTTATTTTAGAGATTAAAATGTTGTTTAAAATGTATAAGTAATCTATAAATACGTATGTATTGTATATTTCTGCATGTAACTTTTAAGTATGGCAACAAAAACTTTTTAAGACTTATTTCTAGCCAAAGTCGAGTTATAGTTTCTATTCTTAAAACATAGTAAATATCACGTAAATAAATAACATCACAAAGTCAAGATAATCAAACACTTCGGTCCCGGGCAGATCCGGACCCAAAAAAACACAGTCCATGCTAAGTCAGTTGTAAAATAATAAGAACATTAAATTAGGTACTACTTACTACTTAAAATAAATCTTTTCTCTGGCTGTTTGAGAAATTTTTTTAAATCTGTATTGCATTTTTGTTTAAGTTTTATAGGGCTATAAAATGTATCAGTCAGTGCTCCCTTAATATTTTTGTTGTACCTATACTCTGATATTCAACTTACTCTGATATAATAAATATGCGATATATTGGTATGAGATAATGTATCTATACGATTGGTTTTGCCCATGCCTATTAGATATTCTCTTTGACCTTCTTAGACTAGATGCAGTGAAAAAAAAATTGATTTATTGATTATTTATCGATTTTTATTAAAATATCAAAATCGACCTCGATATCAAGGGGAAAAAATATTGACTTACACTGATGCTTTCAAAGAATTAGTATTTTAGTGCACGCAGCCAATAATCTTCCTGAAAAATTTTATTTCTTATAGATTGTGGCGGATTTTTTTAAAGTAACAGTTATCTTGTAGCATTCAACACGAAACCAAAGTAGCGTAAAAAAATATGGAAATTGATATGAATCCAATGCCCTTATATAAATATCGATATATCGCGATTAAAAATATCGATGTTTTGATATTTTTTGGCAAGCCTACTTGGACAGTCATGAGCCGAAAAAAAAAAACGTCATCTTGACTTGCTCGTCTGCTATCCCCGATTTTCTTTCTCACTCTTTGGTTGAATTGAAAGGTTATATTGGATTAAATAAATTCTATCAACTTCACAGTAATCTATAGTAATACAATAGTGCTAATAGTACCTCATCTAAGTGCTCAGTGCAATAGTTAGTATTCGAAATCATCGTAAGTATTTACCTTGTAACCTCTTTCTTTTGAATGTTCACGTTTCTTATTATGATAAACTGCTGGCTTATTAACACGAAGGCAAACAGTTCAGAAACATTTATACGCTACTGCACTTGTAAGTTGTGCTGCTAGACTAGCTTAAAATGTTTCGTCTATAAATCTGTTTACTTTCAAATAATTAATAACAACAGATTATTTTACCACTTACATACTTTAAGTTACTTTCTTACATTAAAGATGCCAGTAGCTGACGAAATTCAATCATCATGGGCGGATGAAGTTGAAATTGATTCGGGAGCACTTCCACCACCTTCAGAGGTTGTTGAAAATGGATTAAAAGTTGTCACAGAATACAAGTATGACAATGACAACAAGAAAGTTAAAATTGTCAGAACATACAAAATAGAGAAGCGTGTGGTTTCAACGGTAATGTATAATTTGGAAATTGTATTGTTTAAAATGGTAGAATATAGGTTACTTGTAGAGGGCTCTTTTTCCCTGAGCCAGACTTTTTTATCATGTCATTGTATCATGTCATTGTATCATGTAAAATAAAAATATTTTTTTTCAAATAGGCCTTTACAAGCACTTATGAATAGTCTGACTCGAATCAGCCAGACCGGTACTACAGTATAGGGTAGAGTAAAAGAGTCTCGAGAGAGCTTGTCTCAGTTTTGAGACACACCACACCTCATCATGTAGGCAACTTCTCTGCTTATAATTGATAAAAGACAATGGAGATAAAAGTTTGTTAAATTATATCTTAAATAATGAAAGTCCAGCTCCCCTATCATATACAATGTAGGAATCATTTGTATACTTTACCTGTTATCAGAGTTGGTGAAAATTTATAATATTGTAGAAATATTTACAATTAGCCATAAATTAAATATGAACATTTACTGTAAAGTAATAAAGCAATTTTGATAACTGTTTTTATTGTTTTCAGAGCATTGCTAAACGTAAGACATGGAGCAAATTTGGTGACTCGGCAGGTGACAAGCCTGGACCTAACCCAGCCACTACTATGGTCTCTGAAGATGTTTTTATGCAGTTTATTACAAGCAAGGAAGAGAGCCAGCGTCCAGACGATGGAGAGTTAGATGGCCTCAAGGTAGGTCATATTTTTATTCATTAAGCTTTCCTGTAATAACTTTACTCCCCTCCTGGCTAAAAATTATATTGAATCCTGATCCAAAATTGCTGGATTAATGTAATGTATGTTATGATTATTTATGTAACTGTTCCAAAATTTAAGTTGATGGCATCAAATTTTATAGTTGCTGCAACAAATAAGCTACTTGTCTGTCACAGCTGTGACAGGCAAAGTTAGACCATATGGTACTATAATAGTATCAGAAGACTGATAGGTCCTAAAAAATAGGATTGTGGTTTTCAAAGACTTTTTTTATTTAATGACATGATTTGACCTTCAATCATTATTGAACCCTACCCTTGGCCTGTTATTTTGCAATTTCTTGATTACTTTCAGTAAAATTGAAACAATTTTCTTTTTTGCTCCTCGAACTACCTGCTACATTTAAAATGTTTGTTAAGAAAAATTAAGGTATATAATGAAGGCCAAGAATCTAGCCATTATCTGTCATTTAAGTGCTATAAGCTGCAATGTTAATTGAAGTAGAAAATCCCTTTAACTTTAATATGCTTCATCTACAGCCACCAAGCAGCAGCGTCATCTTCAAGTGTCGTACCTGCCAAGGTGACCACTGGACCCTAAGTTGTCCTTTCAAGCATACTCAACTTGCTCAGTCGAAGGCAAGTGATGCAACAAAGACTTCAGGTATGATCCAATTATGCATTGTTTTGAATACTAGCTTTTACCCCATGTATTCATCCTCGATCCTGATGGATCTTATATTCTTAGCAATAAAATGTATGCAATGAGCTAATACAGCAAATATTTTCATTGAAATCTATTCATTTTAATTAATTTCGATTAAAATCATATGAATATCAGAGATTGACAGATGGCCTTATTATTTTAGATTCCAAGACGACAACAACCAACAAGTATGTAGCGCCGAACCTACGTGAAGGCGGTGCTGGTCGCGGAGCTGGCCGTGAGCCACCAGGCGCCCGCCGCGACGACGTCGCCGCCATTCGTATCTCGAACCTCAGTAACTTTGCTGTCGAGGCTGATCTCGAGGATCTCGTGAGAGTCTTTGGACCCGTACAGAAATTGTACCTTGCCAAGGAAAAGGTATTACCTTTTTACTTTATTAACTTAAATATAATATCTATGGGAATATTTCCATTCACTTACATTCTATTAAATTGTAACTTGATGTACAATGTATGTACTTAATGTACAAACTTGATGTTGTGTGTCTTTGAATCAATATAAATCCATAAATTTAGAGTGAAATTATATTTTGTAAAGGTAAGCTTTTGCAAGAATGTTTGGTCTACTAGAAATACTTTAAAAAGCTAAGCCTATCATCTAATACAATAAGTACAACTATTATGTATTATTTGTTTCAGAGCACTGGTCACTGCAAAGGATTTGCTTATGTTCACTTTAGGTTCCGTGCTGATGCTGCGAAGGCAATTAATGTATTGAATGGTCACGGTTATGATCATTTGATCTTGAATGTGGAGTGGTCCAAACCACCTCAAAATAACTAATTAACATTTTGATGATGCTTTGTAAAGAAATTTTCATTAAACTTTGATTGAAATATTCATGTTCACACATTTCTACCATATATGTATTTGTCAATCCTATGTCAAAAAATATGTTTATTATGAACCAATATACTTTCGAATTTAAGTGATGTCTTTATCAGACACCCCATTTAAGTTACTCTCTCGTATTCAACTCGAATTACATGTTAGGTTGAAGGTACGGCCCGCACGCAGAGAAAGCCATCGTGACGCACTATAATAAAACAACGATTCTGAGAACAACACAATCGCCCGCATAGGATCTGAAAGCATGTGATCTCCATCACTACTAAGCACCCCGCACATCACAGTAGCAGTCCCACTGCAAGCTAGATTGACCCAATCAAGTCCAATGCAGCCGACTCCGGCGAGTAGTGATTCGAATATTTGACGTGTGGGTCAAATATTACCAATATATATTTACTAGTAAGGAACCCAACGAATAAACTTTGAATGCAATTTAAGATGTTATAAATAAGTCGATAGAACTTGGCTCCTTTAACACATTCATGGATTACAATTTATCAATAGTTGCATCAATATTTTATGACGTCAGCGTCAGCTATGTGATTGCGCATTGCTTTCGGAATCGAAGTTAAAACCGGTTTGCTTGTAGATTGAAGGGTGGGCTATTTCTACCGTTATCAACATCTTATAGATAGAGATAACGGTTCATTTACTACGATACGAAGTGATGTTCCGAACATCGGGATAATCATCAGATTTCAATAAAAAGCTGTCAATTGGGTAGTGCAAGAGAATGTTTTAACGATGCTAAGTTCATATTACCAAACTGAACTCGTCGCCACATCGTTAAGGACGAGCTCGTAAAATTCATTGACTTGCAGGTACTGCCATAACAGGATGCATGCGGCAACAACCAAAGCTCTAGAATACCTTCCTACTACCACCTCTCAACCCCTCCATAAAATACCAGACAAAGGCGGCAGCTCTTAAGACCGAAGAAATTATATAAAGTAACGTACTTTGATATGATTACCGATAAATATTTTATTATTAGACTGATAGAGCGAGAGACCTTACCCATTTCCGCCGTGAAGCAGTAGTGCACTTGAATTACAGAGATTCGCGTCTCAGGGATGACATCGCATTGACGATGCCCCTGGTGTTGCAATGACCATAGGCGACGGTGACCACAAAAATCAACAAAATTATCAAGTTTTCCGTTATATATTCAACTGGGTTATAATTAAAAGTAGCTATAGATATAGTATGGGGAGGGGTAATGGCTCTGGAGCCGAAATATTCTTTTTTTTTATACCACGTGGGTAGCCACAGCCGGACAGACGGTCCACCTGATGGCAATTGGTCACCGCCGGCTATGGACATTTACAACATAAGGGGCATCGCCATCACGTCTCAGGGCCGACTGATGCTTTAAAGACAGATATTGTCATAAGATAGCCATATTTATATGGCTGGTGGATACTTGCCAAGTCAGTACACCCAGCTCTTTCCAATATACTTTCTAATTCAGACAGGCTAGGTTAGTGACCCTGACTGCCAAATCGCAGGTCGCGGGTTCGATTCCCACCCAGGACAAACATTTTTGTGCATGAACATATCTGTTTGTTCTGGGTGTAAATATCTATTATAAGTTTGTATTTATCAAAATAAAAAAGTAGTATATCAGTTATCTGGTTTCTATAGTACAAGCCCTGCTTAGTTTAGGATCATATGATTGTGTGTAAAGAATGTCCTAGGATATTTATTTAATAATCAGTCTCAAAGTTTCCCATCACATTTCTACCATGGAAATTCTTCTATTCAAAATGATTGCTCAGAACCACTTCAATTTTCCAATTTTATTTCTGTTGTAACCATGAGTATATTTTTTACTTTCCCAATTACTTAGGACTAAATCTCTAATAAAAAATTGGTAGCCTGTGCTAGCCACAAAATTCAAGACTATATATAAATATAATAATACATTTGGGTGCAGTATCAGTAAAATATAATGTTACATATAGTTGTTTTATTTATTCAAAGCATATAAGTGTGACGACTAGACATAGTATTAAGTGACTACAACACCAACATAACAGAATAGAATTCAAAAAATAATTGCAATAATATTTTAAGCAATAAGTAGGTAAGTAGCTTCATCTGATATTTCACAATGATGTAAATGTATTTTTTTGTGATTACTTATTATAATTAATTATTTATCTAAATATCAATATCATATTTTTCATCATCACTATTGGGGCTATAAGTGTCTTCAGGAAGATGTACTTCGCCACAAAACATTAATTCTACATAATGGAAATAATCTAAAGCAATATTTGTAAGCATTGCCCCTGTTGTTACACCTAATATTGTGCCTATGACGGGCCGTTTCCCAACTGAACTTCTTAGGATAGCCCATAAGAATATGGAACCTAATGGCCATAGACAACCGCCAAGAAATGCCCATGAGAATCGCCGTGCTGGTGCTGCTGCGGCCATGTGTGGCCTCGCCCATAGCCATAGTCCTGCTCCACCACCAGCAGAAAGAAATAACACATCAGTTATGTCCCGCTGGGGAAATAATCTGAAACAACCAAAATAATAAATAAAACTGCTACTTGAATACCAATCAAAACAGATTACTAAAAATTTTAACTTACCTGACCATTATGTGAGGGTTCATTACACTCACTGACAAAGTTGTATAACTAACCAGACCTTGTACAGGTAAATAATAATACAGCACATTGTCTTTCGTGAACGGCGGCAATCTAACATTATTTACAGATTTATTTATGTATTCAATACATTTCGGCACTGTCACATGAAGGCATGTTAAATGCTGTCTAGTATTCCTGTAAATCCTTTCTAGAATCTCCATTTTTGTAGAAGATATTCACGCAACAGTCACTGCTTAATTAAAATCTGCACTCTGAGATGTAGTCAGTAGAGCTAACTTTAGTATACTTTGGTCATGTTGCCAAAGACGTCGTTGCACATTATTTGGCAAGAGTGTTTGAGTGATCACTAGTAGTAAAGGTATAAGTGCATAAATAATATATTTAAACTGTTGAATCGGGTCTTAGTCAGAGAGACTTCGACAAGTCAATACACACACCCGTGATATGAAAACAGATCTAGCTAGATTTATTAGTAGGCTTGTGACCAAAGAATCGATTATTAATAGAATCGATAAAATTACTGACAATAGGTTCTGCTTTATTGAATTTTAAATCGCCGACTCAGCCAATCGAGATTGACAGTGTCAATTTGTTAGTTCGTGTCACTATTCGTAGAGATAGGTGTAATAAATATATTGGTGGTTTTTGGTTGGCGGTTGCATAGTGGCGGCGATGGTGTTTTGTTGCCGCTCTATCAATATTTTTTTGATTTTAAGATTATATTAAAGCTCAGCCGTAATTATAGTTTATCTCGATTTTTTTACAGGCCGTGACTAAATCACCAAGCCAACTTGTTTTTTTTTGTATGTATTTACTTTTAAAGATATTACATACATATATAATGCTTAATTAAGTTCTGCTGCATTTGCTGTTAGGAAAATTTAACAATTGTTAATGTTGGGCCTTATGGTATTTTATTTTGGGGAGCAACTGTACATATAAAAACAATATTTATTATTCAAAAAAAGCAATTCGTGCAATTTGCCACTAAGAGACTTATTTATGGAAATAAAATATATAATGACGTTACCTTCGTTATATATTTACACGTAGAAACATAGGAACGTTTGTGTCAAAATTGGATATTCATAATATTAATACAAGACAAAGGATAAGTTAGTTGTTCTATACTTTAAGCTAGCTAAATTGGCCGGTCCTTTGTGTTCGATTCTATATTTTAAAAAACGCTTTAGGTAATCAAAATGCTAAATTCAAAAATCGTAATAAGAAGGCTTTTAAAGAAGGAGCATATTACAAGGTAGTTTATTAAGTTGAAGATAAAAATACATGGAAATAGCTGCTCTCTGCAAAGTGCACCTTTAATTTGCTTGTTTAGGTTGTAATTATTGTTATTTTCTATATTATTGTCTTGTTATTTTTTTTATATTACCTTTAATAAGTATCTTGTAAATGTTAAAAAATAATATTATAAAAAAAATTGAGAACAAGGTCAACGATGGTGATATTAAGGGAGCTGCCCATCTACTCTTCTCCAATGATGTGATCGCCCCTGACTCCACTGAAACACTTTCAGCACTAAATTCTACACATCCACCATCACCAGCAACACTTCACCTACCACCTCTAGATCAGAGCAACCATATGAAAATTAGCGAAAAAGATGTTTTATCAGCAATAATGTCATTCAAGAACGGTTCTGCTGGTGGCATTGATGGCATCACACCACAGACATGATATGCAATGCCACTGGCGATACCGGTAAGACCCTTTTGAACAATATGGCAGCTTTAATCAACATAATGCTCGCAGGGTCGGTTAATCCAGAAATAAGTCATATCCTATATGGCGCCAATCTTTGCGCACTTAAAAAGAAAGATGGCGGCATCAGACCTATTGCTGTCGGTACGACTCTGCGACGTATAGCTTCCAAAATATGCTGTAAGTAGATCCTTCCTGGTCTATCCAAAAAATTCCAGCCCACTCAATTAGGTTTTGGTACCAGAGGGGGTTGTGAAGCAACAACCAACATATTGAACATCGGAAGTGAAGTTGTGCTAAAGGTGGATGTACAGAATGCTTTAAACTCTGTTGACAGGACAGCTATGCTCAGTAAAATAAAAAAATATACACCTGAAATTTTTTATTATCTATATCAATGCTACAGTACTCCTTCAACCTTAGTTTATAAAAATAATCTCCTCCATTCAGCAGTTGGCTGTCAACAGGGTGATCCTCTTGGACCAGCTAATTTCAGCCTCGCTATTCATCCCATAATTTCATTATTAAAATCTAAATTAAATATTTGGTATTTAGACGATGGTACCTTAGGAGGCGACATCGCCTCGGTGCTACAGGACGTTGATATCTCTCACTTCAACACCATCGGCCTTCAATAAATTTTTTCGAAATGTGAATTATTCATTTCAGACACCATACCAACCAAACAACACTACACATTCCATTGTCATCGATTTCAATATGATCTGCCCAAACATTAAAATCCTGGGCAAACAGAGTCTTCGCCTCCTAGGAGCACCCATTTTAGAAGAGCCCATCCCACCATTTTTAAATGAACAAACTTTAAAATTTAACGAAATTACCGATCGTCTTTTAAAAATCAATTCTCATATAGCCTTCACCATCATTCGCTTTTGTGTGTTCGTTCCAAAATTCACATATGTCATTAGATGTGGTCCTGTATGGAAATTTGATAACCTTATAACCCCCATTGATAATTTCATTCAGAAAACCATGATCCAAATTCTAAATTGTCCATTAAATGACAGAACTTGGTGCCAGGCATCATTACCCACACGGTTCGGCGGCCTGGGCATCAGAAAAATTTCCCGTGTTCCCCTTCCGGCATTTTTGTCCTCGACTCACAGTATTTCAGACCTATTTAGCAAAATTATCTCTCCGTCACTTAAACACGCTGAGATATCTTGTTCAGTCGAGGCCTGGATCACAGCTTGTTCAGGGGAAAGCATTCCCCTATATCCAATAGTCCAAAGACAGTGGGACGAGCCGCTTTGCAAGGCAGTACAGTAAGATTTACTTAACACGAGTTCTAACCTTTCAAACGCGCTCGTCTCCTTGCAGTTTCAGAGCGGGAGTCAGGGTACTGGCTACAAGCTTTACCATCCACTAACATCGGTACCTTACTAGACAATACCTCATTCTTTCTAGCCAACTTTCTACGCCTGGGTGCCTATACGAATGAGCCCCACCGCTGTCTATGCGGTAATGACGTGGATCGACTAGGTTACCATGGTCTGTCATGTCGCCGCAGCGCTGGCCGCCTATCGAGACACGCTGCAATCAATGACGTCATCCGCAGAGCCTTTGACACTGTTCACGTGCCGGCCATCTTAGAGCCGAACGGAATAGCACGTGATGATGGTAAAAGGCCCGATGGGATGACGTTATTGCCCTGGAGTCGTGGCAAACCCCTAGTGTGGGATGCAACATGTGTAGATACCGTTGCACAATCCCACCTAGAGTCAATTTCCAGGGCGGCGGGTGCGGCGGCGACTGCCGCTGAGAGCTCGAAGCGGCGGAAATGTGCGACCATCGGCGATGGTTACATATTTGCACCGTTTGGAGTAGAAACACTTGGGCCATGGGGACAAGAGGCGCGTAAATTATTCAAAGACCTTTCGACGCGCCTCATCGAGTCATCCGGTGACCAGAGGGCTGGCTCGTATTTTGGCCTTCTGGACACTTTACCCATAGACAGCTCTAACAATTTAAATTCAGTTTTTTATTTATAGATTATTGCTTTGATTTATTATGTTAGTATTAGATATATTGTAATCTGACAATAAATATACAGTTTCCGACAATGTTAAATATAAAACCATATATAATATTGAAATACTAAAGTAGCCAAAAAGTCCGATTAGATTTAAATTTATATAAAAATTATTCAAAAAAATGTTATCTTGCTGAGTTTCTTGCAAATTCTTTTCAATACAGCGTTACTACGGTTCTTAAATATTGTGAATGGACTCGTTATAAGGCCCCATTTAACTTCCTTTCGGGTAGTTTTGGAACATTCTGTATAACTTAAATAAAAAAGTTATTGAGTACCTAATCTCTATAATATGAAATGAAATGATCAATTATTTAAAGTGTGAAGTAAAGATTTATCATGAATCGATTTATCATAGCTAAAGTATTTAAACTAAATAATAACAAGAGTTTAATCGAATTATCACTCAAGCATGTTCTTAGTGAATACGCCGTCGTTTGCAACACTTATTTACATATATACTACATGTCCCAACCATTGGCTGTGGAGCGCCCTCAGTGTGCTCTTGCTTAAAAATTGTATTTTGGTTAAGAGCCCTAAGCGCTCACCGTTATTGTCCGCGTAAGGGTGTCAGAGCTATCTGGGACCTTCGTCCCTTCAAAAAAAAAACCATTGGCTGTAACTATGGAGTGTAGAAGTAAAGGAGGACCATTTCAGTGTACTAAAAAGTGTCCGTTGAAAGGGAATAAATTAAGGTGGCGCTACTGTAGCAAGTGGAAGAATTTTAAATAGAGCACCACAAATTATTAAAGTAGGATACTAAATTAATAAAAAAGGAAAGAAACATTTTCTTTTTGTTACAACGCATTTTTTTTAAATTATTGTAATATATAGACAAACATGAGTATGGAATAAAATTATATAGTGTTATAAGTACCCCAATTCATTGTAAATAGCAAATAGAAAATAGTATTAAAGAATTACCGGAAACCAACCCAACACACTTCATTCTGTTGATATCATTTCCACTTGCTACACTAGTGGTGTTTCGGTGAGAATTCGATAACTAATTTGGTATTTACAAGTGGACACTTTTTCGACTAATCCCCCATACAAAATGGAAACAGCAAATTAGGTTTCGAATTCTCACCGAAATAGCGCTGGTGTAGCAAGTGGAATTTCTATTTCCTATTTACAATTCATTGGGGTACTTAAAATCTCTGTAATTTTATTCCATACTCATGTTTGTCTATATATTATAATAATTATAAAAAATGCGCTGTAACAAAACGGAAATGTTTCTTTCCTTTTTTATTAATTTATTATTATTTTTAGTACACTGAGATGGTCCTCCTTTACTACTACACTCCTTGCAGAATGAAGAACTGTGCCAAATAAATATCTATGTCAATTGTCAACATGACAGTAAGCAAAGTAGAAAGTATTTTAAACTTATTTATTATCGTGTAAGTTCGACCGAAAGCGTAAAGTTGTGTTAAAATTATTATGAGACAGACAGCGCTATTCCCAACTGTATATCATTTTATAGTTACTTCATGTACTTATTACCTAACCTATAAACCTACCCATCTATTTAAAGTTAGTTAGGTACCGTAAAAATTACCGCACTTGACTGACAGGGAGTTCACTCATAGGATCCCCTTTTTGAAATTTCGCTAGACTGGGTTTAATATGTATATTAATTGTTTTGATACCATGGGACAGTGACAGTATCCAGTGATAATATGCGATTTCAATGGGCATCATCCTAAAGTGTTTAAATTCTCATTGATTACCTTGCCCAACCAAAGCAGGGTACTTAAAGACAACATGATAAATAGAACACGCTTGCACTTTTCAAGTATTTTAAGTAACATCTCCAGTAAGCCAACATTTGTAAAAAAAATTAGTGCAAGTTGTTGCAAAAGTCAACAGTTTCACCCAAAGAAAAATAACGAGAGTATTATTCTAGGGATCGAAACATCCTGTGATGATACAGGATGTGCAATCATAAATGACAAAGGTGAAGTGTTATCAGATATACTACATTCCCAAAACCTAGTACATCTTCGTAATGGAGGAATTATACCAGATGTTGCACAAGATCTTCATCGCACTTACATTGAACCTACAGTGGTTAAGGCACTTGCAAATGCTGAACTTGAGATGGCAAAAATCTCTGCGATAGCTGTTACACTTAAGCCTGGATTACCCCTAAGCCTTGTTGTTGGGATGAAGTATGCAAAACGTTTGGCTCGTCTATATAATAAACCTATAATACCTATTCACCATATGCAAGCACATGCACTGGTAGGTAGAATGCATCATGACATATCCTTTCCATTTTTAGCCCTCTTAATATCGGGTGGTCACTGTTTGCTTGCTGTAGTTCAAGACATAAATAATTATCAGTTACTTGGAGAAAGCATGGATTGTGCTCCTGGAGAAGTATTTGATAAAGTTGCCAGAAGAATGAAGCTTAAGAATATTCCTGAATACTCTACTCTATGTGGCGGCCAAGCTGTGGAACTTGCTGCATCTAAAGCAACTAACCCTCATATATTTAAACTGCCCCTTCCACTCGCAGGCTATAAAGATTGCAATTTCAGTTTCAATGGCTTAAAGACTTCAGTACTCCTTCAACTTTATAGAAAAGAAACTCAACATAATATTATTGCAGATAAATTAATTCCAGAAGTTAATGATTTATGTGCTGCTTTATTGATGGCTACAACAAGACATATACTTCATAGAACACAGAGAGCTATGGAATTTTGTACACAAAGTAATATAATACCAGAACATAATAAACAATTAGTTGTATCTGGTGGAGTTGCATGCAACAATTATATTTATAATGCTTTAGAGATTTTATGCAGTGAAAGTAATTATAAAATATATAGACCATTACCTAAGCTTTGTACAGATAATGGAGTAATGATAGCATGGAATGGCCTTGAAAAATGGAGGAAAGGAGTAGACATAATAACAGATTTAAACTCATTAGATATTGAAGCAACTAGCCCCATAGGAATAAATTTAATTAGTCAAGTTGTGAATGCAAGAATACCCACAAAACTAATGAAAATTAAACAGTTAGCATAAGTTTGTTTACTTTTCTTTAACTCGGACCCAAACACCAACGAGAGACAGCAGGCACTGCCAAACCACTTATGAAGTAATAAGCACCAAGACTCAAGTTATATAGTGCATTATTTTTTTTTATTAACAAAACAACATGGTATAAAAAAGAAAAGTGGGAAATGTGGTCTATACACAAGAGTACAATGGGTAGATCAAGTATGAAATTTATGTAAGAGTTGAGAGATATTCCTCAAAAATCTATCAAATATTATTTGTTAATTATACTGTTAACTATGAATGTTTTTAGATATGATTACTTGTATCAAAATGTATGTTGATACTGGGACTAATATCTATGTTGGGATGTAGGTCTCAATGGGTGTGAAGATATGTTATATGTATTATTAATCATTTGCCTATAGTTGATCGAGTAGATGATATAGCTATATCTTAAGATGTTTTAAACATATTTGACGAATTTCTTTCAAATTAAAATAATTTATACCAAAAACAAGATGCTATTTTAGTCATGTAATGTATCTTTTGTAGTCAATGAACCTGCATAACCCTTAATAGCGGTATGGGATAGCTTCTATTTTGTAATTTCTTTTCCCAATTTGGACGGACGCAGTTTACCTACACGACTGCCGTTCAAAAATTCAACGACTATCCACCACACTTTTTTTTTGAAGATGTTAGGTGCAATTGGCTAGTCTGCCCATTAACACTTTAGCTAAATCTGATCATTTAGACTTCTAGCTAAGTACGCAGGTAGAATTAAATCATATTGTTCAAGCAGAGCATGCCCGAACGGCATCCCTAGATACCCATCTAGGGATATTTTTCAGGGGGGGCACTGGCCTCTGAGATGCCATAGCCGATGTGATGACTGATCAGATCAAGTAGTTTGGCAGAAATAGCAGAGTTGACCTATTATAGTAACACAAAAGTTTCTTTAATTTTGTGTAAAGTTATTTAGGTATCCTAGAATTTCGAATCGGGCCAACATACTAGGGTTACCACTAATCACTAAGACTGTTGATAAAATATCGATATTATTATTTCGAAATATCGATATTTATTACTAATATTTTTTTGGACGTATATCGATAGTTCGATACTGAAATGTCGATATCGGTGGTCGATATTTTTTTAATTACATTTTTTTTCGCTATTCATTTAATCTACAAAATCATGGTAAGCTTAATCTACCGTATTTTATTTATGAAAATTAAGTTAGCCGACACTCAACAATTTCTGATTTTTTTTATTGATTATGAAATTAGAACTAAAAAACTATTATTAAAAAAGTCCACGTATAATTTTGAGTTTTGGTACAATACCTGCTGAATTAAAGCAGTATTCAGATCAGCCAAATATTTCAGGTCTTGAAATGCACTGAAGCTTTGGATTGATAGTAGCTTCAGTAACTTTAAATTTGACCTTCATAAGTACCTTCTGAGGGCCTAAACTGAATAAATGGTTTTGAATTTTGAACTCCCGTGCTATCAGAAATAGCTGTTAAATATTTGATTTCATCTGAACGAATTGCTTCAACAATCAATCTTTTAGTGCCTAATAATCGTAGTAGCCAAATATATCGAAATATCGATATTTTTTTTTTCGGTATATCGAACTCTGATATTGATATATTTAAAGATATCGATATATCGAAAACCCGATATTTTTAAAAATATCAACAGCCCTACTAGTCACTAGACCACACTGACGTCCGCAGTTCCGGGAGGTATGACTTGTGTTTGAATCTTTATTCAATTTTGAAAAATGTTGTATTTTGATTTATTTGGAAAAACCAAACCCCTTTTTTTCATTTAATTGATTATAATATATTTGCAATTATTGCAAGCGATGCGCTTGAATATTTTCAAAAATCATCCAATTTCAATTTGTTGTTTATGGCCCCATCGTATTACCGGTGACTCTGCCAATTTCTCAAAAATCATCTACAATTTATTCTACACGCTATTCTGAATCGAATGACACCTCGTTCATATTTTTCGGAGACTGAGAATAAAGTTTGACTTGAAAGGCACTTGTTGACCAGGCGGTATTTCGAATATTTTAATATTTGTGTTATTCTACGTATCGTTTAGAAATAGACCATGACCTACTTTTTCATCGGAAAATGACGGCAAATTTTATTAAACTTGTCAAGTACATAGACATTTTTCACAGAACCTCTTCTGCATTGTCCGCCCACAACAAAAACCTGGTAATTATAAAGTTATGTACATTGTAAGCAGAGTTATATTTTAAGAATCATGACTGATAAAAATCGTCTCCAAAACAGAATATATTATTTTACTACGTTTATGACCAATTATTGCCATGATTATAGGTTTTCCTAGTTGTGGGACAATTTAAATCTTTATTTATGGCAACTCTGCAGAAAGGTCATAACAAGACGTCTACGACAAGACGATTGGCGATTGCCAATCATTTATAAAAAAAGCTTCATACATTATTTATGTGTAATTTTTGTTAACTTTTTGATTAAGTTTAGTTGAAGCTGCGAATGTGATTACAAGATATTTGTATTTTACTAACTGTGGTAAGTTTGATTGAACATAGTTAAGTGATGTTTTATATTTTTATTAGAATTGATATAAGTACACAGGCACTGCAACTTGGTGCAAGTTTACACTGCCGTGAATCAAGCTCTATACCAAACAACGACAACCGCCCCTAAAGCTATTCACTGACCGAAAAATTGTCTGCTTGTCCTGATTTTTAATTCAATTAGTATTATGTATCTAATCTTTCTATTTAAACCATTTCCCAGTTCTTTAACTGAAACATCATCAGCATACATAAAGCTAATCTAATAAATACGTAGCTTCCTCACCGCGGCCGTGTTCTCGGACCATTTAACCTGTATTCGATAAAATTAATGTGCTATATTATATGAAAATATGTAATAATACCAGTTCTTTATATCTTATGGCATTCCAAAAGTTTAAACATTGTCAAATTTGGCTCAATAGTTTTCAAAGTACTTGATCAAACCCTTCACCAGGGGCAATGTTGACATAAGCCTTATTGCATTTTGAAGTAGAAGTATAATTTGAAGGCAACAAAAACAATACAAACATATTTATATCCAAGTGACAAACTACTTGTGTCAATAACTGTTATTTCATTCCATATAATTGCTAAATGAAATAGTGTAGTGTAAGCAACCCTTGTCCACTTTATACCTTGCTAATCAGGCCATCTGTGCAAAATTAGTGAGCTTTAAAGAATAATCAAGCTTGTGTATCTTTTGTAATAGAACATGTATTTATGAGTGTTGTCAGCCTTTTTCCCCCACTGGTTTGTTGACTGTTTGTCTCTCTGTACAGTTTTGTAGATAGGTCCGCAGCAAACCCCTCAATTGTTAAAAAGTGTCCTTTTAGGGGTTCATTATGAAAATTAACCGAGAAGGCCTTGTTTTCCTTATATTTAATAAATAAATATGGCATATTCTTGACACTTGACATCTGATCCCAGACTAAGCACAGCTTGTACTATAGACATATTTATTTATTTATAGACGAGCAGCTTGGTAGCTGATGTGTCTATATCACACAGTGTTGAAAATCACTTCACATTTAGATAGGTATTTACACTCAGATACAAACAGACCGACATGTTCATGCACTCAGTTATTTTTTCCTGGGTAGGAATGAAACCCACATCTTATAATATCCAATTTGGTGTTTATATTGTATATATTACATACATAGAGTAGAAATGCCACAAATTTTTTAATAAAAAGTTTATTTAATATTAAAAGTATTTGTTGGCTCAGCAACTTATTTACAGGCGAAATCCTCCCTCAAGTCTTGGATGCCTATTCATATATGTACATATAATTACTATAATAGATAAAATAAAGAATAATAATTAACATATTATTCTATGTAATTATATACTTTTATCAATTTTTATTAAATCAAATAAATATATTGTATGCAAAATGAGAGAGATAAATATACTGTCTGTTCTTTAGAAAATCAGTTTATGTAAAGTATGGAAACATACGGAATACCATATGGCAATTTTTTTTGGATGTCTCTTGTTTTGAGATAATCAAATATAGCATTTATGTTCCCCATTATTTTTTGTAGTGTATGAGCTAGCAAATATGTTTTGTCATTTTTCGGGATTTTATGGCGAACCTACACGCATAAAATCAGCTTACTTTAACGTAATTTACAAATAATAAATCGGAAGTAAGTTATTAACGTTCGTTTAATTTTCTATTGAATTAAAAATCTGAAAAGAAGTTTCTTAGTCCCTGAATAATTTCTGCGGGGGGTAAACCATTTACAATAACACTTAGTAGACTATTATTAGCTGTAATCGGTTTTTAAATGTACTGAGTTAAAAATGGCAAGATCGTCAAATCTCCTAAGTCGATAGTGTTATACTTGTGGGCGGCATGATGTTACGACATGGTGTCTTGACGCCTCAGCGGCACAACTAATCGTGATGAAATTGGTATGGAAATGGACATAGGAACCTTTTTGTCGCGGGAATACATTAGATTATCGTCACACAAAAGAGACCTAAAATAATAGATGTACATTATAGTAACACTTACTATATGTACTGTTGTTTATTTGTTCTGTTACTTGCAAATTAATTCATAACCCTGCTTTACTGTTAAGTGTAGGTACGTATTCTGCAAAAAATTAAGCTGTATAAACGAACTATGAGATTAATTACATTTATGTTGATGCCCTAGAATAATCAGATGTTTATCATTATTTCAGGTACAATTGCGACGAGAGAAACATGTTGCGTTTCTTGAGCAGAAGAGGTCGCTCATCAAGCCAGAATCGTAACAAACAAGGCCAAAAAATCTCAAGCAATAAAAATCTAATACAATGTAAGGTAATGTTACTTGATGAAACAGATTTGTCTATTAATCTTTCTAAGAAAGCTAGTGCTGGAGACCTCTATGAACAAGTGTTTTATTCCTTAGATCTAATAGAAAAAGATTACTTCGGTTTGCAATTCACTGATACCAATAATGTTAAACATTGGTTAGATCCCACTAAAACCATTAAGAAACAAGTTAAAATAGGGCCGCCATATACTTTACGACTCAAAGTAAAATTTTATTCATCTGAGCCTAATAATCTGAGAGAAGAATTGACTAGATATCAGTTCTTTTTACAATTGAAAAGAGATATCTTGGAAAGTAAATTAGAATGTCCACATTCAACAGCTGTAGAATTAGCAGCTCTCGCACTCCAATCTGAGCTGGGAGATTTTGATGAAGGTATACACACTCCTGCTACTGTATCAGAATTTAGATTTGTCCCTAATCAAACTGAAGAAATGGAGATTGAAATATTGGAGGAATATAAAAAATGTAAGGGTCTTACACCGGCACAAGCTGAAGTTAACTATTTGAATAAAGCAAAGTGGCTTGAAATGTATGGTGTTGATATGCATATTGTACTGGGTAAGGATGGATGTGAATATCATTTAGGCTTGACCCCTACGGGTATTTTGGTCTTTGAAGGTCCTCAAAAAATTGGTCTTTTTTTCTGGCCGAAGATAAGTAAATTAGATTTCAAGAAGAAGAAACTTACTTTAGTTGTGGTTGAGGATGATGATCAAGGGCGTGAGCAGGAACATACTTTTGTATTTAGATTGCACAATGAGAAAGCCTGCAAACATCTTTGGAAATGTGCTGTTGAACACCACACTTTCTTCCGCTTAAGGGCACCGGTCAAAGGTCCTTCAGCTCGACAAAACTTCTTCAGGATGGGCTCTAGGTTCCAATATTCTGGTAAAACTGAATACCAAACTACGCAGCAAAATCGTGCTCGTCGCACAGTTCAGTTTGAGCGCCGTCCAAGTCAACGTTTTGCTCGAAGACAAAGCCATGTCTTGAGAGAACGTGAAAAGCAAAATAATGTGACAAAATCTGATGTAAACACAACTTTAGACATAAATAATGATGCTCCCAGCACATCTTCAGATGCTGCTATACTTATTCCGGATGTCGACACCTTGTCCAGAAAGAGTAGCGCAAAATCACAAAAATCACTCATTGACTGTGATCTTAAAACAAATGATATTGGTGAGCCCTCCACAAAGAACCTGTTAAATGAAGAACCTCCTGAAGAAGTACTCACGTCTAAAGATGATGCTATCAGCAATAAAATTCTGTTCAAAGTAGACAATCCTGCTAATGAAGATAAGAAAAATAACTTAGCACAACTTGTTATCAACAAGCCATCCTGTAATTGTTCACCAGTTTCAGAATCAAATCCATTGAATGATCTACTTATGAGTTTAGTGAAGGAGAAATTAAACAATGATGATTCGAAGAATGAAGCCAAGCGGGATCAGTTAGATTCCGCTGGTGAAAAAGAGGTACCTAATAATCAAGCCAAATGCTATTTATCATCTATGAAAGCTCTTCCTCCTGGACAATTGAAATGTAATAATATACTTAAGGCTCGTGAAAATGAGGTGAAGATAATCAATGAGTCTACAAATATTAATCTATCCATTCCATCAACACCCTCTCCGAAGATATTGAATGAGCCGCATACTTCAAATCCACATAATTCTCAATACGTTTCCATTGTTGTGGTTGAACCACCGCATACTCAGGCAAAATTAGCCTCTGTAAAACACCATGACAAAAAAGAAGATACAGTTCCGAAACCACAGCCCATATCGTCATTATCTCCGTGGCTGGTCACCTCTGAACCAAGTTCTCCATCTGGCATTGGAGAAAAAGAAATTACAATAATTCATCGAAAATCAGTTATAACTACACAATTGTAGACAATTTTATTAAATTCTAATTCATATCATACATATATGAAATATAATTAATCGAATGACCACAGTTGGGTTGGTCGTATGTATATCTACCTTATGAAAGAAATATGAACTCTACTATTACCCTATCATTCTTATTACATTCCAATATTAAAAGACCATTCATCAAATTAAATGAACTGGTAAATCGGTTTCTATTTAAAATTATGATTTACATTGTTAATTAAATGAAATATTATGTATTTATAAATATAATGTTAAGGTACTTACATATTTACTGTTAAGATACAAATATTTTTTATGTACTTAGTGCCTTTAATCTGCCTACATTATGTAAGTACTACTTTTAATAGATACTTAAGCTACATACTTATATCGGGGTACTGATTATGTGATGCATACCACACGAATCAACCCTTTTTTAAGTCGGGTACAGATATGAGCAGCATAACACATGGTAAATACGAAAACGGAAGATTGTGTTTAATTAAATTATAATGACAAAGGCTGGTCAATCACGATTGAACAAACAATGAAACTTATTCAGAAAAGAAAAAAAATGGTAAATCATAAAAACATTCGTGTGCGTAAAGACTGGCAGGATCGGAAGTTCGTTGGTAGGACGCGTTTGAAGAATTTATGCTGTCTTAAGTGTAATTTTGAATATTATCTGTACACAGCTTAAATTAAGATGAGGGTGCTCTAAATTATTGATTAATTCTAGGTTTATACCATTTCAAAACAATATGCGTGTTCCTTGTAGTAAGTCACTATTCTATCTCCGCCTGAATAAAACTCTTTTCGCTTTCAAAGTTTCGATGGAAACCTAAAGCGAGAAGAAGTAATGCTTTCTCGAATATTTACGATCTTATTTATGGCAAAATGGGAGATGTTTCTCAATTTTTAGGGTTGCGTTGGCTTACAGGGAACTATTTTTTTAAACGGTTAACCAACCGATTTTGTTTAAAATTGGCAATGGTAGTTAAGATCCCGGAGATGGACATAGGCTACTTTCTATCTCGGAGACGCCGGTAACACAAGTGTACCAGGCACAGGAGAATTGAAATATATTTTCTAATGTAAAAGGAGATTATGATTTTCGTGGAAAAATATTTAACCCGGTGCTTTAAACATATATTTATATTTTTAAGTATTGTCAATTCCATTGCGAGGGTGAAAACAACCACATAAATTTGTTGTTTGGGATAGGTACCGTGTCGCCCGTATCGTCGAAACTGCTATTAGCAAAATTTTCTATTTAGTGTGATAGGAACTAGCAATAATTTAACGTCCGTAAAAATTAAATAGAATAAATATAAATTAAAACTGTATTTTTGTACTGTTTTATGACATATATTGGCAATTGACAACATTTCTTTTTTTTTACTTAAGTGCATTTATTATATTGTATATAAAGAGCGTTTTACCTGCGTTCCTACGATAAAGAGACTGATTGAATGTCTGATGAATTTCTAATAAACCTTTAAGCACCCTAGAACCTTTACAGAATACGTTATTGATATATTTAGCGGCTTCGGCTGCACATTGTCTGTCAGTCAGTATTGTACTGTTTTATTGGTATAGATAGAAGACTATAATAGGTTAAATTATAAAAGTTATTCGAAATATGTTTGTCTAACTAAACGGACACAAGCGCCATTTTACGGTTAAATAGAACGATTTGCGTTTGCTTTGTCTGAACAAGGTCAGAAACCTGTTTAAATAAAAATGGGCGAAGTGCGAGCTGGACTCGCGCGCCGAGGGTTCCCTGCAATAATAAAACCAACTTTATTATGTGGCTCTTACTACTTACTATAGTAAAATTTTAATTGTACCTTACTGTAATATTTGAAATAATTTCATGTGGGCAAAAATGTTCCATAACTGTGCCAAGTTTCAAGTCGATATCATTATTGTTATTGTTGAAATAAGCACCAGTGACATACAGAAAGACTAATCCGAACCATAAGGGTTCTTTTATAACATTTAAGTACCTATGGAACTCTAAACTACTATAACTTGCCGTACTGAAATAAATTTCGACAAATATTACAACACCATTTAACAGTCACGACGTCATTTTCGATGTTTATTATTATACTAGCTACTACTATGTCCCCCGCGGTTTTACTCGCGTTCCCGTGGGATGTCACATGTATTATACATAAAAACCTTCCTCTTCAATCACTATCTATTAAAAAACTGCATCAAAATCCGTTGCGTAGTTTTAAAGATTTAAGCATACATAGGGATATAGGGACAGAGAAAGCGACTGTTTTATACATTATAGTGATAAAGGCAAATACCATTTGCAAAAAGACAGGAACATTCCGAAGCGGGATTCTTTATATCTATCCATACATTTATATCTTTATTTAATTAAATATGAAATGTTGTCAATTGTGAGAACACATGTTTATCCATATCAATGGTAACACAAATATGAACCTGTTTTAAAATTTGTAGGTACATTAGTAATTGTGATATTCGAAGATGTGCGAGCTGTCTCTTATCATATCTGATGACGATTTAGCATTGCTGTTTTTGATATATTAGTACCTACCTAAAGTACAACGTGTATCAGTATTATAGCTATCAATTTATAGACATTGGTGGATTACACATACATCACTTGTTTTGTTATCATTAGATATAGCTATAGCTACAATAAAATGTGAATTATATGATTAATCAATTTATAAGATGAATATGATATGAACTCAATTATATTTAATTACAATTAATTAATTTGATTATCGTATAGATAACATTATTTTTATGAGATCAACTTAAATAGGAATAATAAATCTTCGGCTTGTAAATGTGTTTTTGTGTTAGTACTTTATATGGAACAATAGTCTATGCAATATTTATACAGTTTTGACACTTTGTGAAGTGACATGTTTTTGTTTATTTTCATAAAATAGGAGAAGTATTGTTCTGTAGTATTTTATCTAAATGCAAGTACACCTGTAAACTACGGTGAGAAATATAAAAAAAACAAAATTGCAATGTTAATTTGCAAGCTCATTAATATTGTGCTAACAATTAACCTTCTCCACTCAACCTTTCCATCCATTTTTATACTTGCAGAAAGTAGATGTTTTTATTTTTTAATCGTATAGGAAATATAGGCTATTGGGTTTATTAGGTGGTATTCAAACCAGGGATGTAACGGAGGTAATTTTATCGGAACCGAAGTCGGAGTCGGAGTTTTTAAATTCGATTTATCGGAGTCGGAACCGGAGTCGGAGTCGCAGGCGGAGGCAGGGTCGAAAGTGGTGGCAGGAGCCCTCTCCTTTTTTTTATTAAAGGACAAGTAAACAAAAAATCAACCTTTTTTCGTTTTATTTATAAAATAATAAATTTAGACAGACAATCAAAGTGAAATTCCAAATACAACTTGATTTTGATTTCATTGTCCAACACAAAACTATGAACCTGTGCGTAGCGGTCGGTCGACGCAGGCCGCCGCTGCTATTTGTTATGCTTAGACCTCCGATTAAAACCTCCGATTTAAAAGTTTCGGAGCCGAAGTCGGAACCGAAGGTGTAATAATAATCGGAAGTTCCGACTTAACGGAGTCGGAATCGAAGCTCCGTTACATCCCTGATTCAAACTTACAATATACAGTAAGTACTTAAATAAATATTTAATTTATATTTTAAAAATCGAAAAGAAATATAATATATTTTTATGCAATAAATCATATGTTTTTTTTAATGTAATTATCAATAAATTGTTTGTTATGGAATGACGAGTTATTGATAAACTCATTCATTTATAGATCGTACATGTAAGCTGAAATAAGTTCAAGTGATTTTTTAAATAAATATTTTATTGTGCCAATATTATTATTAATTAAGTTGGATAAATGACAAAGGTGCTTGGGATTGGGACCACTTTATAAGCGTAATACATATTAACATAGTCTTTAAAAAATTGGAGCGACGTGTTTGTGAGTACTTAAAATTTTTTCGACTTTTAACTGATCCGACTAATTATATTAGGTACTAGGTACGAACAAAGGTAGAATGTGATGATTGTTTTCTTTAACCCATTTTCATCGCTACGAGGTATAACAAATGGGTAAATTAAAATGGTAAAAGTTTTATATTATGATTGTCTAATTTAAAGAATTGGTTGAATTTTAACATATTTTGAACCGAATACACTGATTTTTATCTTTTAACATAATGAAATTATTATACTTAACTAATACCTACTTAATGTTAAAGGTTTATTTTTAATAACACGTCCATGTATAATATGCTGATAGGTATACGTGTATTGTACTATATATACAGACTATCAACTTTACACAGATTATTATTATAAACTATTGTTTGTGTATGCCATACAATAAATATATTGTTTCCAATTATTATCTTGTTTCATTTGTTTTTTTGTTTGAACTACTGTGGGTACTTTTATTCTAATCTGAGCTGCTTTGTACTACACACATTTTTTTTTATCCATTTCAGAATAGAAATAGTTTTCATCTTGATAAGTATTTTTTATGTATAATTGAAAGTTTATTTTATTAGAATGTCTATTGCTGTTTTAAACGGCTGAACGGCTTAAGATTAAATATGGCAAAGAATTAGATTACGATCCCATCATTATATATAAATCTTTAAGTGTGTTTAGAATCGTAAGAGTTTCTCGCTGGTTAGTGTGTTATATGGAAATATTTACACCGTGGGTTATTTTAGAATTTATTTTAACGGAGGTTTTATTTTCTACCGCTGCTATGGCTGCCACTGTCTATGGTAGGTGCTTTAGATTATTATCTATGACTTTATGGTACTTTGTTTACACTTTTTTCTTATGTCAAACATAAATAATAAAAAATACATACTTAGAATTCGATCATGAAGAAATCAAACGAAACTTCTTCCGGCAAATCGTCCTCGGAAATCCAGAATTTATTTTCTTTCAAGCGTTACTTTATTAACAATCTTGATTCTTACCATGGAGAGTTCATTTTAAAAGAGGTGGCCAAAGTATTAGAGAAAAATGCTGCAGCCACCAGAGAGACTTCGCAAACGATGGTAGGAGAAGACGTGGAGGTGCTGCCCCCTCCGCCACCAGAACAGTACTACGAAATTATCGGTGAGTTAATTCAATTATGTATAATGAAAATAGATTTTCAAGGACACATGTATGTATGTTTTCTGCGGGATATTCCTGAATGATATTGATTTACCGAATTCACCTTCTTGAAATTAGTAAATTGTTTGATTCTCTTATTTTAACCAGCTAGATTCTAAAAATATATGTAAGTAAGTCCAACAAAAAATAAATCAATCTGATAAGAAATATTGCCTTCTCCTTTATACATAATAATAATGATAATTTTCACTCCAAATAACATTATTTACACATGGCCATCTGATCCCAAACTAAACAGACCTACTATGAAAACCAGATAATTGTTATACTTACTAATATATGTACATCCAGACACAGAACAAACAGACATGTTTATGCACACGAATGTTTGTTCCGGGGATCGAACCCACGATCTCTGGGGTCTCTTACCAGTAATATTTTACAAAAGTCCCATCTTCCTTTTTGTCCTACAGGAACAGTAAGCGATCCAAAGATCAAGTCTTTGGATAATGTTGCTCGAATTATACCGAAATCCGAATGCTTGCCACAAATGCTGACTTGTGGCACAATAATTTACGATATAGGGTGCGATAAGGATGAATTAAAAAATGCTATGGACTTCATGAAATGTGAGTAGGTATTATAAAAACAAAATTAGAGAAAGAAAAGACAACAGATAATTTGTTCCTGGCAAAGGCCAAATTGATATAATTGATAAAGATCAATTATATCAATTTCCTGGCCCAATTTGTAGGTTACCTATATTCTGTTCTGATTGCATTGAATTCAGTCAGAATTGCCACCCAGCCAAACCTACGTTAGATATGGTTACATAGAATTCTTTATGATTTTGGTATAAAGTAATTGTTTGACAACAGCCCTACTTACATTAAAGTGATACTAGGTAGGTACGAATATTAGGTCTAAACCTGTGAAAATCCGTTTTTAATCCAAAAAAAATGATGAGTTATTTTTTATTTTGTTTATTTCTATCGAAGTTGGATCTGAAGTAACTTGCCAAGAGAGGAATTAATTAATTGCCAATGAACTGTTGAAGATTCTACGTTTTCGTAGGTGCTGAACCATGGTCCAGTAACAGGATGAGCACGTATGCTTATCATCATCATCAGCCTGTCTCGGTCCACTGCTGGACATAGGCCTCACCTATGGCACGCCACTGAGCTCGATCTTTAGCTCTTTGTTTCCAACTGCTGTCAGCCTGCTTGCGTATATATACGCTTATCGTAAGAATCTATTTTTCGTCGCAAGTGACAATGCGGTTCACAATCCCTTCGCCCTGTCAAGCAACGAATGGCAAGCCTCGATGGGTTCGTTGCACTGGCGATCATTTAATTCGTGCGACATCTATTTATCAAGTTTTATTACCTTTCTAATTTGACGCAAATGGACCAATGTCGTATTGATGCTGACGTTGAAAGCGGCTTAAACTTAGTCGTAGAATGAGAGTTATCAACTTCCATTATTGCCTTATAGTCCGGGGTGACCATGGGGTTCAATCTTCAGGTCAACAATTTTAGCGTTGCTTGTAACCAATAAAGTTCGGTGGGTTATTTTTTTGTGTTTACTCTATCTTCGTCGTTGATATTGCGTCCCGTTAGCGTCGCATTACTACCATGACGGAATTTGTACCTATTAAGTAATTAGTCGTATTTAAAATAAACTTGTTTTGTGATTAGGTTTGTCCACTAAAGCCTTAAATTACTTTCGAAATGGTCAGTACTATCAAACGGCAACTTCCTATTATTATTTACTTTAGAAAAGTTGAAATGACTTTTCAGCCATAAAGCAGCGAATGTTGCGGTTTTCTTGGTCTTCATAAATTGATCGACTGCCATTCTAAAAATCCGAATGAGTGTAGGGAGCTGGGGCTTTACGATGAGTCAACTCTTAAATACGATCTAATTTAGACTAACGCAACGCAAGTCTAAAACAAAACGTTTTTGTGTCAGAAAACGTCAGAATGTACATATGAACAGTAGGATTACGCACACGCACTCGGTATTCGATACCAATAGCGGTAGCGAATATCGTTTAGCTAAGAGTTAGCGGCAGGCAGGCAGGTAGGTTAATAATTGACAAAAATATGACCATTAAAAGATTATATACCTACGTTAAATCATTTAATAACTGTTACACGTGTTATGAAATTGGTAAAAGCAATAATAATTAATTATTGTAATTGTTACAAATATGTAATATTACATATCGGCAGTATTAAAAGAATTGTTGGACAAACACACGCCATTCGAACCATCAGCAGTATCAGACGCGGATGAGGGCGGCGGTGGAGAATCTAAGAAACGATATTTGATACTGATATCTACCATAATGACTTGGGCAGTTACTAAGCCATTAGATCCGGTAAGTTTGTCCATAAAATTGCATACTTTGCCCACCTTTAAACTTCATTTTTTAGGTCTCTGGTAGCTATTACAGATTTTGCCTTCAGGTGATTGTCACTAAACATAAAATATTACTAAAAAAAGGTTTTTTCAATCCGGGATCTCATTTTAAACTATCCATTCCGAAGTAGAGGTACTTAATCCTTATTTATTTTCCGACAGGATACTCCAGAGTTGCCATTTATAGAGACGGATTTTCGCAAAAGGAAGCCCCATCCGAATTATAAAATGCATTATGATATTGAAAATGAAGTTGTGGGAATAGCCAGGAAATATAGATCGCAAATTGGGTAAGGTACCATTCGATACTGACTCACTAGATGGGCTATGTGCCCACTAAAACTGTAGATAATGAAGAAAAATCTATTCTAGTCTATTTTTCCTTTGCAAAGTATTGCAAAGTACCGACCTTATTGTGATTTTATTTCCCTTATTGTGCAATAGTTTAGCACTCTGTATTTAGGCCAATCGACTTGGTCTCCAGACTCAGATCAAATTACATAGTAACACAATACCTACCTTAACGCGACATCGTGGGGTTTATTACAGAGATTTACCCAATCACGCGGTTTAGTTGGTGGACCGACCACGAATACAATGGTGTGTCATAAATCGTTTTGTAGCTCTACTTTACTCGTCTATCCTATTAGTCATACACGGGTCGCCTAATTATTGTTTGCCTAAATAGTAATAATGGCTCACTTGATTTTTCTATTTCTTTCCATGTTTAGCGCTATTGTGGTAGCCCCTGGAGTGACGTACGGTGGTCGCGAAGACGTGCTCTTCTATTGGTTCCAGAAAGCCTGGGAATGCGAACGCGTGCTACCTATACTCGGGCGCGGTGGAAATTTCGTGCCGCTCATCAACGTCCTTGACTTAGCCCAGTCAGTATTTAATTCTATTGGCACTTGTCTATGTAGGTGTTTATGTACTGGTTAAGTAGGCAGGCTACTACTACATTCAAAGTGAATTAATTAAAACAGTTTTTAAAGCCTCTTGGGGCTTCAATACTTTTTAGCAGACAATTTGGCGGACAAATAGGACATTAGCTCCAAAACTCTCGTATCCAATTTCAAAGACCACATAAAACCTACCAGCCCAGTATTCTTATCAAGGCACCTACTTCTTGGTCTTGTGCAATTACCTTATACCAAAATAAATACTACCCATAAAAATATGGTAAGGACTTAGGTGAGTATTAGTCTTTATTATATTAAATTTAATATAATTATTCAAAACATTAAATCCAAATTGCCACCTCCTGTCCTCACCTTTTGATAGAGTCTGGCGCGATGTGCTACTGCAAGTTTCCTTTTTAGGAATCTATAAAATTACAAAATTCATTTTCATCTCATATTATATACTTAGGTACTCAACTGTGCCCTTGCAGATTAGCAGAGATAACAGATGAGTTTTTGAACATCAAGGTTTTTGGTATTTGTCTTGTTCTGTGGTACCGGGAAGTGATTAACCTACGTCCCACTCCACCCCCATGACGTATTATAACACCACGTTTTGGTAACGTTATAATTTTAATTTCAGAATCATTTACAATCTTGTTGTGGACTTCCCAAAGAAACTTTACATATTGGCTGTTGAACAAACCCCCACGAAACAAAGGGAGGTAATTTCTTATAACAAAAAAAGCTTATCTATCGCTTTACAGCCCATTGTAGGTACATGGATAAACTAAAATATTCTCACGTTACAGATAGTGAAACCGCTTGGCAGATTAGTCGGCTCGGGAATGTTTAAGTGCATTCCACCGGAAGATGCTTTTTTGATTCCAGAGATTGATGTTAGTTTAAACGTTTGTTAGTAAATCCTTCCCTGTTTTATGTTATTAATCATAATACGTTTTTTAGCAAAGAACTTTCGACTTGATCACTTTGAATTTAAACATGGAACCCACATTTATTGTGGAGACAATGGGACTGCAATGGACTTCCGAATTGGGTTTCGCAGAGAATATTCCAAGTCTCATAAAGGAGTTTAAAAAGGAAAGAGGATTAAAACCATTTAAGGTGCAAACATGCTCTGTCGATTGTCAAACATATTTATTACGAAACCAATAATATTTTTAATATTCGAAAGTCATTGCATATTTGTGTTATAGGTAGTCGTATATGGGCCACCGATCGTTGGAAAGACGACTTTATCAAAGCTGATTTGCGAAGCTTACGGTCTTGTCTATATTTCCCCAGAGACCGTAGCTCAGGATATGTTAGACGATTTGGTCAGTATATATATACCGATTTAATCATTATAGACGAATAAAAAGTATTTTTTGTACTAGAACAAAATATATTTTCTATAGATATAGTAAAACTTTCTATAACTAGAATAGTAGTTGTGGGTGTTCCGTACTAAAATTAATAATAACCGACCAAGTGCGTGTCGGGCCACGTACAGTGTAGGGTACCGTAGTATTCAAGTATCTTTTTCAAGATAGTTGATTATTACTCGATCACTTGCAAAGCCAAAGTAGGCTGTGATATTTTTCCTTTCTACTTCAATCCCTTTTAGTAGCCCAAAAAATATATACGAGTATGGTTTTGGCTAAAAACTTATTTTATATGATATCAGCCTGAGAGAGAGATGTCGGCTGAACGTTGGTTCACGGCCCTGGGCCGCCCGCATCCAGCGGCTTCCAGCTATTCTGACCACTTCGTCGGTCCACTGAGAGGTCGTCTTCCTCGGCGTTTCATATGATATTGAGTTTTCACTACTAGAGATTTTTTATGATGTCTAGACATGGCGCGTAAACCATTGGGAGGTTGGTGAGAAAGCTGCCCTTGCATTTCCAACTGGGGAAGAAACGGCAGGTACAGCTGACACTGAAGACGAAGTAGGCGAAGAGGAAGGGGTTCAGGACACTGCTCGACAGACACTCAACATTCTACGTTCTGGTCGACCTCTGACTGATGATGATGTTATGGGGTACCTATACATTTATTTTTAGGAAACAAAATATTACGCTTTGGTAAATACCTATAGCTTATTCAGGACTTCAGTTTTAGGTATTTAATTGAATCTATCTTCTTTTATTAATAAAGCAAATAATTATTCCACAAATTGTTACTTAACAGCTCAGCGTCGGGACCAAAAATATATCATAAATACACTCTGAATGTTACACCTATATCGATTAGTCTCTCTATCTCATCTATTTACCGTTGGATTATTTTGTAAATTTTTGAGCAGGTCGCGGCAATTGACGTAGGTCTACAAATCTTGAACCATAGTCTGGTTTCGTACGCACCTGCCAAAGGAAATCGAATACTCATAAAATGCCATATCTTCCATTACAAACACATGGTTTCTCGATTTAGTATTGCTATTTTATTTACTTTTTGATTTTTTTAATTTGAATTCTTTTTTATTTATTATTATGTACCTGTCAATATCTTCTGACTTTTGTGTCACTACCTTTGGGCAGATCATGTTAAGTGACGAAGGTAAGCTATCGGTCAAACACTAAAATATAACAGAAAGATATCAAATCATTTTGGCACAGGTATCTACGGCAGAGGCTTTTATGTCGGGAAGCTACTAATCGAGGATGGGTGCTAGATGGTTTTCCTTTATCTTTGACTCAATGTGCTGCACGTAAGATAAAATTAATCTGTATATCGTAAATATTCAAATAACAAGAGGAATGTATCTGGAGCTTACTTGTTTTTTTTAGTATTTGAAAAAGCAGATGAGCCGGACTCCGAAATTGAAGATGGAAATGAGGAGGAAAATTTTGATGATGACGTTGACTTGTATAGTAACGTTTTGAAGAAAATTTTGCCTGGTATGAATAATGTATATTCACAGTACACCTACCTAAGAAGTAGGGGTACTATCTATCTAAGATTAAATTCATTAGGATATTATCGACCCTTATTGTTACTCCAAATTACTCGTGCATTACAACTTTGTACAGATCAATAGGTAAATTCAAAGGCTATGATGCTTATGAATCTGTATGCTAAATATCATGCTAAGCAAAATTCTGCACCCAGCTAAGAGTAATCAAAAAAAATATTGCATGTAAGTTACTTAAATATATTTATTCAGATGCAGAACGTGATGTGAGAATGATATTATTCCAGATATTGTAGTATCATTAGAAGCAACGGATGACTTTATCTGTGAGAAGGCCATGCGTCAGCCTGAAGGCGACTCACGCCTTGATGAAGAGACAGTTCTCAAACGGCTGAGTGAATTTCGTGCTGGGGACGCCCGTGAAATTACTCCACTTAACTTCTTTGACGAGATTGATATACACCCACTTGTGGTAGCAGTTAAAGAACATTCAGATTATGGGATGAAAGGACCGTATTCTGCTGTGGCCCTTAGAATGGGACGACCGTGCCGCTACGGTAAACTCCTCGGTAAGTTTTGTACATGAAATATAGCCATAATGAGTAAATGAATACAAAAAGAACTTCATATGTGTCTCATAGCCCTCATCGAGGCTGCAGAAAAGAAGGAAAAGCAGGAACTAGAAACTTTACGGGCTCAAGAAGCGAAGGCCATGAAGGAACAGGAAAAGAAATTAAAAGAAGAACGCGAAGAGAAAATGGAGTATTGGGTAATATAACAGGTTGTTCAATAAGTTTTGTCGTTCGATAAGAAAAACACAATTTTATGGTTCAAAATACACTTTATTATTCAGTATAATCTCCCTGAACATTAATACACTTGCTCCAACGATCCTCCAATCTGTGGATTCCATCCATGAAGTGAGAATCCGGAAGGTCTGCAAAATACGCTTCAACAGCCGTTATGACTTCTTCATTTGATGAAAAACGCTTGCCACGCATAAATTTTTTGAGTTCTGGAAACTAATGGAAGTCGCTGGGGGCCAAATCTGGTGAATACGGTGGATTTTAGTCATTGTCAAAATGCTCTTGTGACACGGTGCATTGTCCTGATGAAAAAGGATTTTTTTTTCTGCAAACCGGGTCTTTTTTCACGATTTTTTTTCCTTCAACTGGTCTAAAAGGTTGCAATAATATTCAGAATTAATTGTTTTACCAGTTTGCAAGTAATCCACAAACAAAATTCCTTTCGCATCCCAAAAAACTGATGCCATAACCTTCTTAGCCGATTTCCGGACACGAACTCGTTTCGAAGCCGAACAACCAGGTTCACACCACTCTTTAGCCTCTTGTTTTGATTCAGGATCATGATGATAGACCGAAGTCTCATCCATAGTGATGAATCGACGCACAAAATCCACTTTATCCTTCTTAAAACGCTCCAAATGTTGCTGAGAAAGTCGCATTCGAATGTGTTTTTGTTCCATTGTTAGCGAATGCGGCACCCATTGTGCACACAGCTTTCTAAAACCCGAAATTTCACTTAAAATATGGCTCACACTGCCTAATGAGATGTGTAGAGCCTCTACTAAATCTCGCTCAGTCAATCGACGATTTTCCAAAACCATATCTTTTTTTTTTTTTTTTTTTTTTTTTTTTTTACGCTGGGAAAAATGCGTTCCGCATTCCCCCCCATTGGAGGATGGGGGGGGTATGTGGGACTCCCGGACCCTAGTGGCCCGGTTTACCCACTAAACGACCCAGCGGCGCTCAGGCATCGTCTATGTGGAGAGGGGCTGGGAAACCGGCAGAGCCTTGACGTCCAGCCCCCCACCGTCGACCGCCCGCCATTTATGGCGGGGCCCGCACGCCCCTCTCCCTGCAAGGAGGGGCCCGGAAACGGCAGCGACTTTACCGTTCCCGCCCAACGGAGATGGTGAACGAGTGCAATGCGGGAGAAGACGCCTCCACGTCTGTCTCCCGCCGTTCACCACCACAAGAGGAGAGAGAAGGCGACTATAATCGCCTTCTCCTACCCCTTCTTCTCCGCCTGCACAGCGGCGCAAGAGGGTCCTCCTCCCGTGCGCGCTCTGCCGCCTCCTTCTGTGACATCACATCCTCACAGAAGGAGGCGACCGCGGCCCAGCCGGCCTCGCCCCCCAGCATGGAGTTGACCACACTGGGAAGCGAAAGATCCGGCCCGACCACCGCGACCAGGTCGCGACGCGGTTCGTTCCACGACGGGCACACCTCGAGGGTGTGCTGCGCCGTGTCTTCCGCCGCGCCGCAACCGTGGCACGACGAGGCCTCCTCCCGCCCGATCCGGTGCAGATACGATCCGAAACACCCGTGCCCGGACAATACCTGCACCAGACGGAACGAGAGGAAACCGTGGGGCCGCTCGAGCCAATCCCGTAAGACTGGCCCGACAGCGTCCAGCGTTCGGCGGCCGAACACGGCGGAGGCGAGGTCCTTCGCCCAATGGTGGACGATGGCATCCTTCGCCTCTCGCCGGACGGCCTCCCGCACCGTCGGGTCGCCGCGCTCCCCGAGCGCCTTGCGCCCCGCCGACCACTCGTACACTCTGGCGAGCACCCACGCCTCGAGCTCCCAAGGAGGGGTGCCCGCCAGAGCGCACGCCGCCGCGAAGCCCACCGAGCGGTAGGCCCTCGCCACCCGCTGTGCGATTGCCCTTTGGGGTCTCCGGATCGCGGCGGAGTTCTCCCTCCTCTGGAGGGAGTCCGCCCAGATGGGGGCCCCGTAGAGGGCCATGCTCCTCAGGATGCCGGCATACAGCTGCCGGCATCGCGCTTTGGGCCCCCCCATATTCGGGAGGAGCCACGAAAGCGCCCCCGCAACCTTCAGCAGGCGCGTCGACAGCCCGCTGAAGTGCGGGCCAAAGCGCCACCTGCTATCTAGCACCAGGCCCAGATATTTCATCTGGGCCCTTACCTGGACCCCGACGCCCTCCACGAAAATGTGGGCGTCGGTCGGGGTGCGCTGCCGAGGCGCGTGGAAAAACACCGCCTCGGTCTTATTCAGCGCCACCCTCAATCCCAGCCGACGGATCCTTCCCGCGACCAAGGATCCGCCAGCCGAGGCCAAGTCGGCCGCCTCCCTAAAACTTCTCCCCCGGGCAGTGAGAAGAGTGTCATCCGCGTAGCAGATGACACTCGTGCCACGGAGGAGAGCTCCCCGCAGGAGCCAGTCGAACCCGACGTTCCACAGGAGTGGTCCTAGGACGGACCCCTGTGGAACGCCGGTCTCCGCGCCGTACCGCCGGAGTCGGCCCGCCCTGTCTACCAGAAGGACCGCTCGGTCCGCCAGGTAGCTGGCCAGGAGGTCCCGCAGGTACTGAGGCACTCCGTGGTACCGTAGTGCCTCTAGTATCGTCGAGTGGGGGACAGAGTTGAAGGCATTGGCTATGTCGAATGACACGGCCAACACCCCGTCCCCCACCCCCACGGCCTCCTTCACCTGGCTCTTGAGCCGGGCCAGAGCGTCGACTGTCGAACGCCCCTTTCGAAAGCCGAATTGAGCGTCCGACAGGTTCGGCCCCACCTCCGACAGCAGGCCATTAAGCCGGCCGGCGACAATCCCCTCGAACATCTTACCGACCTCGTCCAGCAGGACGATGGTTATCGGCGACTACCGCCACGTCCACCAACCACTCAGCCATGGTCTGCATCAGCAGGGCCTGGGCTGCTTTGCAGTGGTTGGCGTTCGTCTGGAGGATGCGATGCTCGACTCTGTCCATCAGTCGCTCATCGCACCCTCCTCACCCGCCACCGAGGTTCCCGCTTCGGGAGCGGTGGTCACAGCGGCAGGCGGGGTCGGCGCCTGCACTTTGCCCTTCTTCGGGGGAGGATTACAATTCCTCCCCTTCATGGTGTGCCCCGCGGGGCGCCCGCTGGCTGCGCACACTGCGCAGCGCGGCGTAGCGGCCTTGCAGGAGGCGGACTGGTGCCCCTCCTCGCCGCAGCGGTAGCAGCTGTCCGTCCTATCCACCTTGGACGGACAAAGGGCCCGCACATGCCCGATTCCGAAGCACCTGAAGCAGCGCAGAGGCTGATCTTCAAGTGCCCGGATCCGGCAGGAACTGAACCCCACCAGAAGACGTCCTTTGGCGAGGACGGCCTTGGCCGCGGCGACGGGGCACTCCAGACGGATAGCTCCCATGCCACCGCGGCCGGGCCTGATGTCCCGGCCCTGCACCGCTGCGACGTCGCAGCCTCCAACTGCTGCGATCGCCGCCACCACCTCCTCTTTGGTGACCGAGTCGTCCAGATCGGTCACCTCCAAGGCCGCCGACCTGACCGGCCTGGCCACCTTCGCCGCGTCCGCGATGACCTCTCGCAATTTGTCTGCGAAGAGGTCCGCGTTTGCGCCGCCCTGGACCCCCGGGAACTCGAAAATTCGAGCCCCAGCCTGGGTCCGGCGGCACGTGACCGCTCCGATCCCAAGCTGGGTGGGATCGGCGTTGGTACGAGCCCGCTTGAGGACGGACTCGTACGTCTCCCCTCGTTCCGCAGCCTCCGCGGTGAGCGTCACCACGACGGCTGCGGTCTTGGGAGGAACCAACGTTTTCCTCCCACCGGCGGGGGCCCTTTTAGCTGCTGAGGCAGCGGTGGTGGGCTTGGGGGCTGCCTTTTTCCCCTTGCCCTTCCCCTTACCCTTGCCGGTCACCTGAGACGGGCAGGGAGGGGTAACGGAGAGGGCGGCAGGGGCGGCGGCCGTTTTCGCTTTCTTTTTGGCCTTGCCCTTGTTTCCCCGCTTTACCACTTCCGTCCACGGGTTGGACGGAGTGGAAGAGGGTACTTGGGCATCCTCCCCTTTGGAGGATGGCCCCGGCTGGTTCTGCCTCTTGTCCGCCGCTAGTGGGGGACGGAGGTGACCCTCGATGGCCTCGAGACAGGCTTTCGTATAGGCCCTTTCCTTCATGACCACCTTGCGGATGACATCCTCAAGGTTGGAGGGAGGGTCCGCAGTTGCCGGGCCGTTGCCCTGGGCAGGCTGGGCCGTAGCTTCAGCCAGCTTCCGATGCAGCTGGCTGACCTCCGACTGCAGGCGATCGACCTTCGCCTGCAGTTGCCGCGTCTCATCGGAGCCGGTGCGCTGCACCAGCTCACTGATTATGCCGCGCATGCTCGCGGCCCTGCACTTATCCAAAACCATATCCTGTATTTTGGCTATGATTTCTGGTGTTGATGCGCTTTTTGGACGTCCTTCACGTGGATCAAGTCACGTCCTTCAAGGCTTGTACGACCACGTTTAAATTCAGCAACCCATCTTTCTACTGTTCTAATTGTAGGTGAACAATCATTATACACTTTTAACATTCGTTCGTGAATTTCTTTTGGTGCTACACCTTCCAAAAATAAGAATTTTATCACTGCACGATGTTCAATTTTTCCCATCGAAAAAAAATACTGTGACACGGCGACACTAAATGGCTTGTAAACAAAGAATGAATTGACAGATTGAAATGAAACTTCACATACGTTCTAATGAAGAGTGTACTAACAAAACAAAAAATTATGGCTAGTGGCAACGCCCTCTCTTATCGAACGACAAAACTTATTGGACAACTGGTAAATACCTAGCCACATTTTAAAATTAATTAATTAACCAAGCATTCATTTTTAATTAAGGTTATTAATTGCAGTCGGAGTTGTATTCGCTACTACGTGAAGAAGAGGAAGCCGCACTAGCAGCGGCTGGCGAGCCCATGCGCAATTATCTTGTGCATCATATTTTCCCAACATTGACGCCTGCACTACTCGAAGTTGCCAAGATGAGACCCGATGATCCCATAGATTTTCTTGTGGGTATACAAAATGAGAATTTAGTCTCCTAAAGTATTTTTTCAATTAGGTACTAGATACACGGTGCCTTATTAAATGAAATTTCGAACCGTTTTTGTAAGGACTTATCAAAATTATAGCCTATCCGAGGTTTATTCATCGATTAAGAATCTGCCCCTTCATTAATTTATTTGCTCTTTTCACTTAAATATCACAGACACATTCGAGGAAACGGTTAAGCAGACTAGATAATCAACCCATGTTATTATTTTTAGGCGGAACATCTGTTCAAGTTGAATCCAAGTGGTAAGATGCTCGAGCCTGGCTACAACATGGAAGCTGAAAAACTAATGGGCAAAATCAAAATTCTCGATAATGCGCTAAAAGATCTTGATATCAAAATTGAACCATTGGTACCGCCCGAGGCAAACTTGGAAAACCCATCAACATCTAAGAAGAATATAAATTCAATGAGCGGTTTCTAACAAGGAAAAAGGTACCTACTTAGTAGGTAGATAAGAACTGATGTAGATGGGCAGATAAGATAATGTACCTGCTGTTATTGGTAACGCGATGCCTTAGATGCATAGGAATTTAGTTATTTAAAATGATTATGCTATTCTTATTGGTGAATTAAAGAGTTGTTACTTATTATTGTATTTTTATTTCAAATAAAAGAAAAGCCTAGGTATTTTAGGCTACCTGAGATTGTTTGAAAATTGAAAAACAATTGAGTAAGACATTTAAGAAGGTACATTTTGGTGCACCTACGTAATGATTTGCTAAAGAGTAGACATAAGCAACTCATGGTCCTCACCAACGACCCAAGGTCAAAACCAGGCTTGTGGCCCTCTGATAAAATGACCTAACCTAAGATTATAAGTACCTATTGAGCAAATATAGTATTGGCATATCCCAAAAAAAATTTTCACCATTACAAAATGTTATCCCATGGTAAATAGTGTGTCATCTGTTCTACCATATAAAAAATACACATATTAATGAACTTCAAATGGTCATTAAATGACAATAACTATCTATTTTATTATTTTTATGTACGGACAAATGCTTTGATTTTTATCGTAAATTACGATTTTGTATAAGTAAGTGCTACACTATTATGTAGTTTCTAAAGCTATACTATTATGAAATTTTTTTTATATCAACAAAAGATATGTGGAGATAGGTAGGTAAGTAATATATATCTTGTGACAATTTTGGGCTTGGGTTTGAAATTCAATACCGAATATATCTACTAACTTTATCGTGCTTGCTCATTATTTTAAAATTGTTGTGTTTATTTTAAACTGAAAGAAATAGCCTTTATCTGCATAGAGCAGATACCTGCTCGATACCTAACAATACAATTATAGCATGTAGTTTGGTATTCAATATCGATAACAAATATTCGAGCACGGTTAAATTGTCAATGTAACACGCAAGGGTGGTCGATAATGTAGATAGTATCAATGTCGCGTGTTATACCCTTGCAGACCACTATCCTGTATGTTCACAAAATATTATTTATTTTTACCTTAAAATGGAAAAAATGTGAGATGCTATGAAAGTTTATCCTGAATCCAACCTGAAAAATGCTTACCGAAGATCAGGGAAGGGCCAACCGACTTCTGTCGGGGGGTTCTCCTTGTTGGCTACCAGCCTACGACATCAGACAACGGAGTTCTTCAACAATTCAACATTGCATGGTGTACGATACATCGCAGAGAAAGAGAGGCCGTTTTGTGAAAAGTGAGTACATACATTTGTTTTATCATCATCGTAGACATCTATGGATGGACAACCTACAAAGTTATGCTAATTAAACATTCCATATGAAATTTCTTGAACCAATTGCTGGATTTTGATTAAAAACGTGCCGTCTAGGTTTTTTTATACACAAGGACATGTTATTATTTACAGATTTATGTGGTTCAGTTTCACCGCTGTAGGCGCTGTAACAACTTGCATTATCATTGTGAGTTTATGGGAAAAATTTCAGACCAATCCAACCATTACAGGTAAATAGTATTCCCCTATTTCGAAATGGCTATATTGATTATAACACTTACGTAAATAACACACAATATAAAAAAAACTATGGACATTTACAATATTAGGGGCAAAACATAAGTTCTTAATAGATTATTGGGTAGGTACAAGAAAACATCTTTAGAGTTTGGTCAATTGAATATCTAAACTTATATCTTATTTGTCAGGGTTGGATACAGACTTCCACAACTGGGACGTACCATTCCCTGCCGTCACGATATGTGATCTAAATCCTGTTGACGAAGATATACTGCAAGAATATATTGAAAAGTAGGTAGTGTTTATGAGACAGGTACAATATTATACCTAATACCTATTTTCTGTCCTAATTTACCTTTTTAACTTATGTTTCATATCAGAATATGGGGTTCGGACCCTCCAGAGCGTGCGGGGGACATGATGCGTTGGCTCGCAACACTTAGTTACCGTTCTATAGCTGAGCACACCAAGGAGTTTCTCTCTGATTCTGAACTGATGGGCCCAAGTGAAAGTGAAGCACCTGAACCTGCTACGAACACGAAGGAGGCTGTGTTTAGTGTGAGTTTGTCAAATATGTTTACATAGAATAGTAGATATATTTATAGTGATTTATCTATGGGCATGGAAGTGTGTTTCAACTCACTTTCAAGTGTATGAAAGTGCCTCTGTAAAATATTTGTGTCACTGCACATTGGAAACGTAAATAGGATATCTCTTATGGCTTTTCAAATATCAGGTACACCTACAGAAAGATATTGTTATTTCTATTGTAGGTCGTGCGTCACTGTGAAACGTTGTTTTACGATTGCGAGTGGAAAGGAGACTCGGAGGAGTGCTGTGACTTGCTAACGCCTGTCTTCACAGAGATGGGATTTTGTTATGCATTCAACTCACGACACGCTGAAAAAATGTGGCCATGGTAAGCATTTAAGGTGTTAAATCATTACATTATGTTATTTAGAAATCGACTAGAATAACTCATGAAATATTAAATAAAATTACATATTTTAGGCAGTCACAAACCCAGGCAGAGCAATTTACAGAAGCTTTCATCCATGAAACAGATGCTAAATGGTCTTTTCTGTTTAACTCTGACCATAAAAATACTACAATTGATGTGAGTTCTATCGTTTTGTAATTTTGATCGTTAAAAAGAAATATCCTGCTTTAGAAACGCCCATTTTATACCACACTAAATAGATTGTGTTCTTTTGAAACCTGAGGCCCAAGCAAGAACATCTATCGCAAGGGTAGCGTCATCGCGTTAAGTAGGCAAAAAAGCTGGTTTCTATGGAAATACCACATGTTAACCATGTGTGTAAATGGGGGGGGGGGGCCACAAAGTTTAAGAAATTCTAAAGGAGGGCCAGAATTATTACGCCCCGTATTACGCAACATGAACTACGCGGCTAGTTTAGCTTCACTTATAGGTAGTAGAATCTACTTTATACTTCTCGACCTATACATACTACCGACATATACTATCCATGACGATGGACCCTCGGCGGGCCGGATTAAATACTTTCGCGGGCCGGACTTTGCCTATCACTGCGATAGATGTTCGTGCTTGGGCCTCTGAAAACTAATATTACATATCCTACCCAGTTATTTATTTTTCTAAATACTTAAATAACCCATTTGATGTGATATTTGTAATTTTTAGTACATATCTTATTTAGTAAAATATATTTTTAGATTTATATTCATTCCACTGAAGAAATGGTGGGTCTAGAACAAAGTGCTCAGCATTCATGGGACCATCGCGTTGAAAAAGTATCTTTCTCTGTAAAACACACTTATACTACGGAGGATGCACGCCAGTTGTCGATCCGTCAACGACGATGCGTATTCGCAGATGAATTGCATTTGGAGACTTCAAGTATTTATACATACTCGGCTTGTATGCGTCAGTGCCGCATGCAAAGATGTCAATCCTTTTGTAAATGTGTTCCACATTTCTATCCAGCGTTGAGTAAGATTTTTTTTTATCATATGCTTCTTGATTACTTACTGGGAAGTCTTGGCGTAAATCTTGTTGAAATTATTTCTGAAATAAAGCTATAATTTTTTTTATCATTTGTTACTATAGAGGCGATATTGTTTTCTAATATCCCAGCTAATAACCACCTTAAATGACTTAACTAAGTAAGTAATTAACGTGAAAGTTGGCCTTATGAATATTTTGCAACATAGGTAAATTGTTATAGAATACTAGCTACCTCCCCGCGGTATCAGCCGCAATTCAATGACCAAAATAACTGTATCCCATATTGGAAGATCCGCTATCATATTCTGCAATCAAACTCGACGATGAATTCACGCAGTGATTCCTTGTCTCTCTCGTTGTCTATTTCGTTAGACGAAAGGTCCGCTATCCGTATGTTTACCTGATGCTGCATCTTTAATGATTAATAAAATGGTTGCAGAGGGATACAGGCAGTGCACACTACGAGAACTGGCATGTATAGCAAAATATGCGGCAACCATTACAGACGTCACGCGATGTTCTTGCGAGCTCGGTTGTTCGCATACGGTGTATGAAGTTGAAAAGTTGTCAGAAGTAGAGTAAGTTAACGGAATTCAATCGGTATCTCAAATGTTGTCGGTTTTCACGGAAATTAATAGAACTCCAAATTGGCATAAAATCGATTATAAATTTTGCATGCATCATAATATATTTATTCTATAAACTTTGTTCCAGTTCCAACTATCAATAAATACGAAAAACCCAATATTATTCGACTAGGCTTAAAATGGAAGGTGATGACGAAACTACCTGCGGAAAATATGTTGTAATAATAACATGTTTAAATTATTTATTTCAGCACTTCTAGGAGTGCAGGTACAAGTTCTCTCGAAACAGAATTCGTTTCATGGCCAATGGTGCGATACAAGCGTGAGGTGCTTTTTGGTTGGGTCGACTTGTTGGGTTAGTAAATTACCTACCATTCAATTGATGCCGATTATATTGTCCTTCGCTAAATAAATTAAATCCATGTATATATATTTTAATAAAAATTATGAGAGCTTTAAATCACTTAAACACAGAGACCCGAAGGTCCTGGGTTGTATCCAGGGTCGGGCAAGGTAAAACGAACGTATCGAAGTTTATAATTGTTTACCTGTAGCAAGGCATAGGTTTGTCCGATATTGTGTTATTATCGATAACCTGTGCCGATATTCATTAAAATCGTGTAAAAATGTATGGACGAGTGAACGGTTTCGATCGGCTTGGAAACTAGTAAAAATGTCGTCACCCTTTAAACTTTAAAAAAATAAAGATAAGTTCATTGATTTTAGTAAGGTTTACTTTTATGCACAACAGAATCGGGACCAATGTCGTTCTTAATGGCACGGCATTCACTTCTATCTAAGTATTACCTACTTGAATCTGATGAAATCAACTACTTACAAAGATTTATTGACTATATTTCAGTATCATTTGGTGGTATAGCAGGCTTATTCCTCGGGTTTTCCCTGCTGTCCGGTGTGGAATTACTATATTATTTCACGTTACGTGCATGCTGCGCTATGGCCCGCGACGGAGACATGCTGCGTACAGAGCGCGCTGAAAGACTTGCCAGACCGAAACCACCGCACAATTTGAGCCTTGTTCCTTGGTAAATCTTTATTTATATTTTTTACTAGCCATTCCCTGCAGTATGTCCACCTCCATAATATAGGCTATGTGTGTGTCAAATTTTAGCAAAATCGTGGAACCGTAACAAACAATTCACTTTCGCATTTATAATATTAGTAAGGATTTCTTGGGCTCAAGTAGATAAAGAAACTTAAGACTATACAAAGTTAGTACAAACTTGTAGTAACTGCTAACACGTGACAATCTCCCATACACTTTTTGACTATAATAGGAAATAAAGGGATTCATAGAAAGATTTCAGTTAAGTTTTGTGAGATGAAAAGCGGATCCAAAATGTTTATAGATCAACAATTGACTGTTTTCCAGACACACAGCGATATCGAAGACCTGCATTATACATTGCATGTTTCTAGGTGGAAGCAACCGCCACCTCGAACCAATACAGCTCCAATAAAGGTGCGTGTAAAGGATGTGCAGCCGCCGCAGTATTCTCCACCTCCAGGCTACACAACATATTTGCCGTGAACAGCAGTCGGCATAGGTAGATACGGGTGTATATTTATAATGTAGAAAAATTTTAACCTATTTTAGACATGTTTAAATAAAATAAGCGTGTTTTCAGGAATAACTTTTATTCGAATATTTTGGTCACATTTAACTACATGTCGCGCTTCGTAAAATTGTATATCGAACTACACTTCTGTGTTCACTGGACTCAGAAACAGGTTCCAAAAATCGAAAAATATAATCATGGACAATAGAAGTCTAAAAACGATCACAATAATGTAGTTCAATTAATAATAAGTTACAAAAAAAAAGCAAATTCCAAAAAAATATCCTTTGTATTGTATATTTTCTATACAGTTATATAGTTGTTTTATAATGGTAAGGTAAAATAAAAATACACTCAGCACCGAACATCTAAGTACTATTAGGAATGGAGAAAACTCATTCTGACTACAAAATAAATATGATCAAAGAAGCAACTAACTTAAAAGTAAGGTTGGTTAGGTAAGTTTTTCACTGATCCAATATTGCTCTAAGGCCTGATTTTTCAATGGTGGGCCAATTAAGCAGTATTTATACACTGATTTTGCATTGAAATATAACATTTTTTGTATATGGTTATCAAAGATTTATCTAGCAATTGAAAAATCTGCCTTAAGCTGAACAAATAGATTCTAGCTTTGCATTTTTAATAACCTTTACCCCCAATTGTACAACGATAATTTTGTAGGCTGGTCACAGTATAGTGGCGATTTCGTATGAAAGTGGCACATTATAATTTAATTACAATTTCAACAGTAGTGAGAAGCCGCATTAGGTCATACAATAATTATTATTGCAATGAATTCTATCAACTCACCAACAATAAACCTACATTTGGCTTCTTTTATTTCTAAAACATTGGTATTACCAATAGTATCATTAATTACATCTACTATAGAATTGAATTTTAAAATTAGGTACAACGCTATAAGTACTTCTAAAAAGTGTAGCTAAATAAGCATCCTCTCAGCATTTCAAAGAATAAAAACCTTTGGTGTAATAATACAGTTTTAGTTCCACCTTATCAAGACTGGATATTCAATCAATATTGTCCAATTTGTTGATAATTGTTTGTACACGGCCTGTCAGTTCTAGCGCACAGGAACGACGAGTGAAAAATATTAAACATCGCCTATATAAGGTGTTACACTATAACATTAAATACGTTGATAAAATTGTTGTGCCTTACGATAGGGGTCACAAAACAACAGGTGTTTTATTGCATTATTAATCCACTACACTTACTTAAGCCACAGCCATATTTAGCGAGATGTTTTCTAATGAATGATTAATTATTTTTTTCTTAATTATTTAATACATCAGTAGCATTACAATTTTATTAATAACGCACAAGTCGCTGTTGAAATTTAAATTCGACCTTTATCTTTGCACAAGTAAATTGTTTTTATTGTGTAATTCTTTAAGATCTTGAGCAAATCAGCTTAGTAAATAAAAAAAGCTGCCGTTTTTAATTCGAGGAATTCCAATGTTATACGGATTTCTGCAGTGACTTTTTGCTTAAACGCACACCTTTCTACACATTGTAATTTTGGTGTTTTGAGATTCTGAGATGGACTTAAATTGAAAAATTTTGCCGCTAAATATTATAAAATAACTTTATAATAAAGACATAGCACAATGAAGTGATGGAGCACCCCAATGAATCCTAAAATACTCTTCAATAGGGTGTTATTTTTAAGATACATTTTATATCAAAGGTACAAACATTTCATTTATAGTAAGAATAATATCAACATAATTTATGTAAAATTGTTTATTAGATAGAATTAAAAAAATCAGCACATGCACTGTTTTTTGTATCAATCCTATTTGTCACATTTTGTACACATATGGATTTTTAAATAATTATGTAATATATCAACGATTATAAATCATTTTGTGTTTTACTAGTAACAATAGCCAAGTTTTCGCCATGGTTGTAGTCAGAGGTACGAAATATCTTATTTTAATTATCTTAAAATTCATACAAAAAATATTTATATTTAAGTAATAATTATAAAATCACAAGCAAAGTGAGCATAACTCAATAAGTACAAATTACTGGTAAAATGCAAAGCGTTGAATTCAAAAAATTCTAGTAATAACCTCACCTAACTAAACCTTAGGGATATCTAGTGATTTGATTAAATTTTATTTACAATAAAATTAATTAGGATTTTTAAGTATGACTAAAATATTTGCTAAAAAAATAATTTATAAATACATTTGTTTCGAAAATTAATGTTAGGTAACTATTCAGGGAAAGTATTCCTAGCGTGAAACTTACCGTTCTATACATTTGTATTTTGTTTAACATAACACCTATATAACGCTGTCTCATTAATATGGGTGCAACAAGAATCATCGCATAATTACAATCGCACATCAAATACATATTAAAATAAGTACATTTAATAAACAAATACTTTTAAGCGGTTTTCTCGAAATATTCAATTTTTCTACATCCACTTATTTATTGACTATCCCTAACAGATGATTCTTCTATAATGTGTATAATGACATACCACATCCGGCAGCTACCACAAACACCGTTTCATATAAACGGTAACACCTTCATAATAATTAAACAATAAGTATTACATTCAGCGATTTTCTTTATACTGCCAGAGATATACAGTTTAATGTATAGGTTATTTACCCCTTCATTATAATCTCGTATAAAATCATTAGGACTTATTTTTGTTAGTGTAACTACATAAGTTAGGTATATTCTTATCCCACTCAACATTATGGAGAGAAAGAATTATTAAAATATTTACTACGTTCAACAATGACAAACACGCAATGTCCTATTCAGTTGAAACTACTTTTAAAACAAAATAGCACAGAAAATATGACCGGTCATTTTATTAAGTTAGTATTGGTAGTCATCTATTCATATCACAGATATCACCTTGTTGATCTGTGTAATCTTACGGTTTTGGTGACATGAGAAATTCTAATCTTGACAATATAGCTTGCGTAAATTAGTGAATGATAACCACGGAATAAGAATTGAATTAAAGTAATAGCTAGTCAGAGTCGCTGAATACCATTTTTGTCGATTCAAGGTTAAATAACTATAAAATAACTGTATTAAGTAACAATTCAAACTTGTAATAATTGCAGAGTATCTCATGCATTCTAAACACACATTTACTTTGTATTAGAATAAATAAATAAATACAGACGGCTTAATCATTCACAAAACCAAAATTACACGAATATGACGTTATTTATTAAGTTAAATACTATATAGTTAAAGTAACATTCGTCATTCGGGTACCGCTTATAGATAGACAAATATAACTACTGGGGCGTTAACGCGGGCGCATTAATACACCGCAAAATTATTCTATGAATCTACATCACTTTAACTAGTGACGCGGGCATGTGTTACGCATAAGTTCGACGGCCGCAGTAAACGACCTATTGACTATATTAAGTATAATGTCCAGTTTCGATCGAGGTAGAAATGTGAAACCACCCTTTGCCTCGGCACCGGCAGTCATATCGAAAACATTAGTGGCTATCGACCTTTCAATCGAACACGCGGTGCACTCATTGACCGCAGTATACTGAAAGAGAGGCGGATAGCCAAGTGTCGTAATGTCATCGATATAAAATGCGAAAGAAGGTTGTGGACATGTCTGACCTCCACGCGTAACGTAGCGCTGCAGCGAGGCGGCGACGGCGCGGTCAGCACGGGTGCGCGTGCGCGGGCTCGCCGGCCGGCAGGGTGGGCATGGTGGGCAGCATCGCCAGGGTTGGCAGGCTGGGCAGGGACGGCTCGGTGGGCGACGTGGGCGAGGTAGTGGTGGGCGTCCACAGCGGGCAGGCCGCCTCGTTCACCGCCTCGTCCTTGTGCGTGCAGCGCCGTCGGATCATGCGCACGAGCCACGAGAACTTCTCCATGTCCGACAGTGTTGCCTGGTGAATGAATCGACCATTTGAACGTTAATCACGCTACCTTTTTTTCTTGTTTTAACAACGACTATAGCTGAAGAGTATCCCCAGTTAAAAAAAAAGCAGTTTTTACGATAAAGGTGTTTAGTTACTCTCAAAACATTGTTAAACAAAAAACACATGACAGTTTTCCGCCAAATGGCAAAGCTTTTATATTTTTTTGACTCACCTCAATAGCAATAGCCAAAATAAGATGCAGAATGGGCAGCAACAGCAAGTAAACACGGAACATATTCTCGTCAGAGTTTTCGGCTTTCATAACCTCAATCTCCATATAGTTGGAAAGCCATTCCCACGGGCATAACAAAAGTATTACCACAAAAACAGATTGTGTCACTAATGTTATCACCATGGCATCTGCAAAAATATATATAAGTAATAAATAAAAATTATTGTCCTACATAGAATGGTGAAAAAAGACCACTACTGAATAGTGAAAACGTGGTGAAGTGGCTCATGATGGGAAAGAAATTTTGTAATACCTGTCGGCTTAGATGTGGGTACCTATCGGGGTATTTATTTATTGTATGTATGTACCATATCGTCGACGCGACTGCAATAGCGCGTAAGAGCAATTTGCAATACCGCGTATCAGTATTTTATCAATTTTACAGGAGGAAGAAATTATTGATTATCTTGGTCAATAGAAAGTCGATGGCGCAATAACGATTTTTTGGGATTTTTGTAAATACGCAGTATTGCAAATTGCTCTTACGCGCTATTGCAGTCGCATCGACGATATACCTCTTAAAATTATTACCGAAATATAGTGGTTAAAAAAAGAATTATAGTAATTTAAGGACTATTTAGAAAAAAATCACACTTACAATTAGAACAGAACGGCTGTCGAAAAGGCCAGCCTTTTGCATACACACAAGCCATGATCAAATACTGGAATGATGTAACAATGAAGATGACAGTGTTCTCCCAACACAAGACTTGCTCAGATACTGCGTCACCCTCCACTGGCGTAAACCTGAAATATATCAAACGTTTGCTTGCATATTATGTTACATCAATAAACCACAATTCTTGAGAAATGTTAGCATTTAAGGTTACTAAAATTTGCAAAATATGTAACAATCCGGACTCGAGTATAGTACAAGAGAATGTCCCTCGAATGTTATCATTTACGGAGGGAATCTTTAACTAAAGTAGTCACTTATCTCTCAATTATTCATCACAAGGCGAGCAACTAAGTCCATTGCCTGTGCGACAGACGCCGTCCAATAAAAAAAAAAATTTAAATGTGTGCATTTCTCACCCGGTAGATAACTACCGGTCTCATTCTCTCGCAGGCTTAATCCTAGAAATGTATAGGTTTGTCTATTTTATAGTGGCTCTTTTCCGTCTGAACAAGTTTCAAATCACAAAACGGTGAATAAGTTTTCATCTTAAGAATAATATGCATTTCCTAGAAAGTAGTAACGATTAGAGGTGCACTGCGTACCACGTCTGCGAATAAAGCAGGTAGATAGCAATCAGCTGCGTGGCGAGCACGAGCATGACCTGCGCCAGCAGCGGCGCCACGCTGGCGGCCGCCACCAGCGACACGGGCGGCGAGCGCCGCGTCAGCGCGGGGCCCGGCGCCGCGCGGCCCAGCGACAGCGCCAGCAGCGTCGTCAGCACCAGGTCGATGTACAGGAACTGGTTGTTGCCGAGGATGGAGTAGAACTGAAACCGACGTTACACACATTCAGAGATCACCGCCTATAACGTGGTAAATAGTTTGTTTGATCGATTGAAAATATTTGAATTATTAATTCATCAGTATTACGTTTACAAGTAAATATGAGAATCGGTTATTCATCTTTTTGTAAAAAAAAAAAAAACATTATTGATATACTACGATTTTAGTTATTTGCGTCAAAGAAGAATATAGCTGGTGAAAATTGACAGGTTTTTGTTTCTCGTGCACACCTGCAATGAACTGCACTATTATAGAACCTTAGTAAAATAATATATATTTGATGTTTTTGTTTGTATCACCCAACGCCGTAACGTTTCACAATTTTGTAGTAGGATCATATACAGTTACATAAATTGAAGCAATCCATGTAAGGACAGTATATGCATACTTACATTATAAAGAATAAGAATAGAGAAGAACTGTATCAGCGAGTAGAGAGCCATGTACTTGAAGATAGCGAAGGATGTGCTCAGAGCGCATCGACCTTCCAGAGCGAGAAGTATCACGCATCTTATATTCTGCTCCTGTGACGTGAACGGAGCCGCAACTGTAATAAATAACACAACATAGTAAACAAAATATATCAGATAGAGGATTTAGATCAAGGACCATACCACCCTGATCAGAAGTAAATTCTTTCGAGGATGTAGCATAGCCCATTCATGGGGTTTATCCTCAATCGATCAACCGTATGGTTCGTGAGAGACGCTTCGTAAACATTGCCGGTGCTGGATTAGTAGTTATAGAACATTTTGCATGTCCTCCAGAAAGTTTAATTTACTCATCTTTATTTTTTTTATGCTTAGGTTAATTTCATTTTGGCATCTATATTGTTCCTTCGTTTTACCTGAAGCGTCAGCCTCCGATAGCGATATGCCAACGTGTGCGGCTTTTAGGGCGCCGCAGTCATTAGCCCCGTCGCCGCACATGCCTACAATCAAGTCTTCATCCTGTAGTGCTGTTATCAGCTGGGTCTTCTGGTCAGGACCAAAACGTCCAAACACCATACCTGAATATTTTAATAAATGCTTATGTTAATGGATTTTTTGAATTTATAAAGAACACAACTCTTCAAAATCATATGGTCACTGATCAGAATCACATTGAAGATTCCAGGATAACTACTAGTACAGACTACTACTTCTAGTACTAACTAAAATAATTAAATTGTTCTCGATATTGATCACGAAACATAGCAGTAAGGTATATAAGGGGTCCCGACTATCATTTCGGAGGCAGTCCGTCCGCTTTTTGAAGACTACGACTAACACAGCATCAACATCAATTTCTTTTATGATGATACTGGAGATGTTTTTTGATGATTTTTTGTAAAAACTATTCTGAGATCATTAAATTACAATTTAAACCCCATTAATTTACTTTTTAGGACTTCATGCACACTACTATAATAAAATCCCTGCTGAAATTTTAAATTTGCCTTTTATGTAAAGACTGTTTTTGTACAAAAGGCTTTCTACAATATAAACGATTATTTTAATGACGACAATGCTTGAGTGGAGCGCTGGCACCAGCAGGACACATCTTTATATACAAAATCTTATTTTGAAAAGAGTAATTACTAGGATTATTGCCGGCTCTGCTCAGTAAAAGCAACTAGTCGTCCGACCGTCCATAAGTGCCTATTTAAGGCTGAAGCCTATGAATATAAATATATTTCTATTCATATCAAATATCGGGGCGAAAACTAGTAGGTAGATAGTAAATATCCCAAGACATTCTTCACACATGGACCCAAGTTAAGCAGAGTGTAGTGCTTGTAATATGGCTACCAGGTAAATGATATACAACATATACTACTTTTTAAATACATACTTATATAGACATTTACACCCAGACACAGAACACACAGACACATCATCACACATGCACACAAATGTTTGTCCTGGGTGGGAATCGAACCCGCGACCTTCGGATTGGCAGTCAGGTTCTGTAACCACCAAGCCAACTGGCCCGTCATAGATACTTGCCTCTATTTAATACTTCGGGCATAAGTTCCTGATAGTGGGCGCGAAGGATTCCCCATGTTTTGCCTTCTAAGGCCAACACGTAACCATCTAGAGGTGGCTTTGGAAATCCACATTGCGGTGGGCTTTGACCAATCACCTAAAAATTACATTAATCTTTAAGTGACAACAATATACAGCAAATGATCAATCATGTATAAGTTCTTTTTTGTATTGGCTTTAGAATTAGCTTGGATACTTACTTCTGTGAATAGCTGAGGCCGTGAGTCGATAGTTTGTTGCGGTCCGGTTGTGATCAATAATATTCTTTGATGTGGCTGTACCATGCAACACCCACGCGCCACAGACATTGCAGTCATTATATTATCGCCTTAAATTAAAAGCATTCATAAATATCTCTAAATATAATCGGTAATACACACATAGATAAAAAGCAAGCTTTAATTTATGGTTATCCTTGTCCTATGGTTATGGCAAGAATTATATTTGACATGAAAACTTTTTTAATTGACCTTATTTGTTTTGATCAGAACCCAGAATACCAGAAATATACTATAATACATACATATGATTTCAATTAAACCTACCTGTTACCATAATTTGTCTCATGTTAGCGTCGTGTAGTTCCTTTATCACTTGAGTGGTCTCAGGTTTTAGGCTATTTTGCATGACTAGAAAGCCTAGGAAGACCATATCACACTCTAAAGTTTCTCTTTTGATTCTCTGTGCGTCTACCCATTTCATTTTACGGTCTAGCTTCTTATGAGCCAGTCCGATTACTCGGAAACCATTTGATGTATATTTATTCAATGTGGAACTGAAGTTATCTGGCAGTGTATTTGAACTGCACATACCTGCAACCTTAGAATGTTATGATTTTGATGAGATGGGAGTTTTTGACTGATCAATTTGGCTCTTAAAGATGAATATTTTTATATATAAAACCTGTTTAATACCCCATAACCAGCGAAGGTAGGTTTGTATTTTAAAGTCGGAATGCAATAACATTGTATGACATATTCAGTGTTAATCATAAATTTATTTTTCATGCAAATCTATATGTTATTTATATAAATGACAACAGGCAGTGTATAATTTATCTAAATACTGAAATATTCTTAAAGTTTATTCTTCATAGAGCTATTTCTTTGAATCAATAATGACTCAAATTCGCTTACCTTCTCGGGTGCGCCCTTAACAAAGTATACCATTTGAGGTTGGCCAAGTACTCTTGCGATAACGCCCATTGACTGCTGGGATGATGAGAAATGGAAGCGCCTCAGTAAACCGACCTAAATATAAAGAATATGACGCATTAAACACATTGATAGAAGAGTAGTGGGGATTTTGACTAGCCACAGGGCATGTAACGTGGACATATGTAGAAGAGCTAATTTATTTGGTAGCTTGGGGATGAAAGGATTGCAGGTATCAACAATAAATGTTAATAAAAACAGTAGACCAAAACTGAACTGAAAAGTATAACCGGATATTTCCAGATAATCACAGAATAAGTATGAACTGCAGAATTTGTTGTGGCGTGTTCACACACACAGTAAAATTATGTTTAGATACTAAGTATTTCAGAGAGAACAATAGTTCTTTAAATAGAAAATAAGTATCCTGTATGTACCTCATACGGCATCTCCATAGTAAATGGATCATAGTTATCCAAGTTTTGCTGATTCTCGTCATGTTGTGAAGGTGGTTTTACTATCGCCGGCGTGAGGTTATCATATCGCGTGTTTTCTGGTCCGGGCTCCTCAAGTACCTGTCGAGATAACGTAAATTTATCAGGTGACGCATTCATTCATAATTCAAGATCAATATAGTCGATGGATCAGATTGCACGAATATTTTTCTGATCTGTTATACGGATATTTGGATTTAGGTTTAAAAAAAAGGTTTTTATTAATAACCTTTAATAAAGGATTATATAAATACACTTAGAGAAATATAATAAGATAAAAATCCTTAGGCAACCGCTCCGGTCAGAGGATGGATACAGATTGACTGGGAATGCTAATGAAATGAGGGACCTAGGCATAAGATTGCTGGATGGACAAGATGGGCTGCCAGGGCAGCATCAGGGCTAACAGAACTGGGGTATAACAGATCGTATTCAAGTATCAAGTACTACTTCGTTTAACTAATGAATTATTTTATAAACTGGCCTTTTATGTTCGTAACTACATAAACACTTAGACGGTACACTTAAAATATCAAAATAGTTAGAATTCTTAAAATAGTGATGCTATAATATTTACATTTCACAAACATCGTAGACCTTGAACAAAGGAGATTAGGAAATTGACATACTAAGTAGATATACAATTTTATTAACAAACTTACCCATTGAGTAAATTCAAACATCTTCAGGTCGAGTGGGTCACCTTTTAGTAGTCCCTGTATACTTGTGAGCGAATGACAAGACGCCAGCGCTTGTACAAGAGGGCTTGTTACAGGCAACGCGGTGACTTCTACAACAGATTCTCCGAATTTCTGACATTGATTTGATGGTATAACTGCATAGAAATCCAAGCCGTCTTCAGTTAAAGTGCCCGTCTAGAAAAATAATTTATTTGTATTTAATTAAATGTGTATTATGGTAATACCATTAAAAAGTAAAACCATTGAATCTATATAATTACTTTTAAGACCTTAAGCTTGTACCCTAACCTTATTTCCAAGAGAGAAATAAATAAACATAAAAAATGATATCTTTTAATCAATACATAAAAAAAAGATTTGTGAAAAAAAAGTAATAAACAAGCATATATATCATAGTATAAATAGCATTTCAAATCTACGAAATGTTTACCTTATCAAAACACATAACTTGTAATTTTCCGCATATTATTATCCTAGGAGGCGATACGCAGAATATTCTGTTTTTGCGCAAGCGTTGTTGACTGTAGACGATGCCGGCCGTCATGGCGGCGGGTAGCGCAGGTGGCACTACTATTGTGATTATGTCTAGTGTACGCAGCACTATTGTTCCCGCAAGACTCTGTAAATATTAACAGTCAATAAAATCTTAACTATATATATAGTTATATATGCCCGCTATCTAATGTTAATGTGTCATAAGGGTTTTCTTTTTTAATAAATTTTATTGATTTCTAAATAATTACTAATGTCGCACATTATAAAATTACTCGGTGACTAATATATCGTATATGCAACTTACCCCTCTCAAAACATAAAGCCAAATAGAGTAAGCCATTCCAACCGCAGCAATACAGAACATGAAAATAACGAATTTAACGGCATCTTTGTAGAATTGAAAGCCAAATCGTTTGGGGAATAAAATACTTTTTATAAGCTCTCCTTTTGCTGTATAAAAACCAGTGCGTACCACTTTAGCCAGCACCTGCAAAAAAGTTTGGTATGAATAAAAAACTTTATACTCGATAAATGTATAAGTGACTACAAATTGTTTGCACTACCTGATTGTTGCCATAGAATCTTGTTTGAATGACGTGAGTACCGGCAAATAGCGTATGCCGCTTGTGTCCCTCTGTGGAGAAAACCTCGGTTGACACACAAGGCGGGCCTTTCATAACGGGCACGCTCTCGCCTAGAAATGGAATAATACAACTTAAGATTAGGATGATGAAATTTGATAAGCTTATACGCGTAACGGTGTAAGAGCCAAGAGAGGCTAACTTTCGTCGTTTAAAAAAAAGGGATTCAAATTTTAAACAACAATTTGAATTAAAGAAAATCTCTTTGGGAGACTTGGAGTATCGTGGCGTTAAAGAGTTATGCTAAAATTACTAGCAGAATTATATTATTAAATGGAGATAAGGGTAGAAATATAGAGTTATTACCTGTAAGCATGCTCTCGTTGACGATACAAGTGCCAGTTAACAGCATGGCATCGCACGCCATTACACATCCATCAGGTGGCAGCACCAGGACGTCACCCGGGACAAGTCTGCCCGCGTTGACGACGCACTCCTCGCGGCCTACGCGTGACGGCCGCAGGACGGTCACGGTGAAGGCGCTCGTCGATCCCGCCATTTTATGCAAGTTTATACTCATCTGTGGAGATTAGTATCTATCATATATCTAACATATTTGATTTCTTATTCATTATCTGCAATCAGTTGCTTGGCTACAATGAGATCGGTATATTTGAGAATTTTAGGGCAATCGCCGCTTATTTCGGCCCGCTTCAGTCTTTTAATTTTGACCATTTGCATATAATAATAGCAATAAAAAAATATTTAAAATCAACAGAAAAAGGGACAGATTTAACAACAAAGCATTGAACATACCTACTGTAATTTAAAGAAAATTATCTAAATATGAAACATACCTGTTTAGTTTGATACAAAGCTAGCATACAAGACGCTGTAGATAGAAGGAAAACGCATGCTGCATATTGATAATATTCATCTAGTGACCAAAGTACAATGGAGAACACTTGAAATAAATAGAACGGGTTGAAAACTTCGTTAACGAAAAGCGACCAATAGCTTTTAACTTCAACTTCCACTGAATTAGGTCCATATAGCTTCATCCTAGAAAATGTAAGTTAGTTTAAAACACATATAGGTGCGATCAAATTTAAATAATATATGCTGATTTTAACTTAAAATACTTACAATTCGTTTTGTTGGCGTTTGTTAATGCCAGACGTACTTTCCATCAGTAAATTAATGGTTAGTTTTTCATTAAGCCCAAGAACACTGATGAAAGACCCTTGATCGTGAAGCCAGATGAAGCGACTGTGTTGATAAATAAAGTAACGTAATCGATTCTCTCTATGGCATGAAAGATTGAGATCAATTTCATTAACTACCTCTATTTTAAATAATCCATCCGAGTCGGTAACTAAAATAGAAAAAAATATGTAATAAAATGAAGAAAATCACAAATTTTGGGGATCTCAACAAGAATAGGTATGATCGACATTAGTAAGTGAGTTCCGGCCCACACAATATAATTATGGAGGTAACAAATTTAAATATTTCGATTGTTCCAGAATCAATATTTTTCAGTTCGGCGACAGCCAGTCTTAGAATTGGTTGTATTTTTGTATAGGCTGGTTTAAAGCATGCACTATAATCACACCTAATTTAACGCTTGTATGAACCCATTATCGTTTTACGATGAAGCAAACTAAAAATACTATGAAAAGTTATGTTTTTTTTTAATGTTTGTTAGATTTATTATTGTAATATCATACATTCTCCGACAATTCAAAAGATACAGCTCTTTAAAGTCTTTATAAGTAGGTACTAGGTCCCGTTGCCTTTTTTGGATAGGGAACCCTAACCAATTAATATATTGGACGACTTACTACAAACTTCTTCAGCCGTTTTCAAACTGCATTTTATGTATTTGAATCTGTTGAGTGAGGGATAATAAGCGAAAGCAAAATACGGCAGTCCGCATAGTAATATGCACACGGTGTGAAACAAAGCGGCTCGTAGTTTTGAGTATTTGAAGCCGAATATTTTGATGTTTTGCTCTTCGCCAGTAATCTCCAACGTCTGCCATTGCGACTCGCCGATAACTTCGTATTCGTCTGCAACATAAAGCAAACGGTCTGCAAACCTTACCGGGGATAACTGCTGGCCGTGAAGGATGCCACTGTGTTTGCTCGAACCACTATTGGGTACCTAACATTTCTTAATAACTGTAAAAAGTAAGTCTTACCTTAAACAAATATTGGTACTTCATTATTAAATTGTTATTTCCTGGTAAAAAATGTTAGTCTTTACCTACCTACAATAGCAAAAGGGAAAATCCCGTAGTAGTTTCGACGTCTTGTAAATCTTGAACAACAGCAAGCAATGAATGCTAATGAGGTACACAATAATGCCTATTCTGTATTCTGTGATAATACATAGGTATGCCTTACGTACCTAAAGGTTTTCTTTTTAAGGGTTTTCTGATGTCATGTTTTACCCACAAATGTGGTTTGCGTATTTGTTCTTTACAGAAATGGCTTAATCAATTTAATGTTTGATTTTTACATTTTTAAACAACAAAAGGAGCTTGTCATATGGAACAGACAATAGTATACTATAGTAACAGTAGAGTTCTTAAATAGTTTAGGAGTTTATTTTTATTATTGCACCTCACTCACTATTGGTTAGTGATATACTATGAATAGGTGTGTCACAATAAATCACAGTCTTTATATAGATGCTCACAACATAAATACCCATACATGACAGATTATAGAATTTGAAAATTACTTATTGCAACTATTTTTTTGAATGGTATATACTCCAGCTGCCATCAAGAATGAATATTCATAATTTGCAGCTCAAATTTGTCCCTATTGGTGCACTACTTTCCCTAACAAAGATGGGGCAATGGGGAGAGAGGCCAAAGTCCAACACTTCGGTTCTGTGCGAATGCAGACTTCACATAGGTTGGTAAATTTTCAGGGCTGCAGGTTTTCTCAAAATAAATTTCTCAATTTATTTGGTATTTACTTGGCATCCTTTCTTTAAAGTGTTTATTAAACCCAGCATACCTATCTACATAAATGAAATAAACATAAAACCACAAAAGAAAAACATTCTACCACATCATCTTTCGAGAACTGCATTAACAATACCTTCTCTAAGTAAACAAGTGCAAAAGTTATAGGTTTACCACAAATATCTATTTTCGTACTCGTTGTTTCATTAGTTGTGGTGGTGAAATAGCACAATACATACAAACTCCTATCTTGAATCATGAATTTGCAGTTTTCAATCACTGCTCATAGGGTTTGAGTTTGGAAAAGGAAATTTCCATGAGAAAACTTTCATGCCCAAGAATCATCTTATGTCTGTCTTTGTTTGTAGATTGAAGTCAAGACTAAAAAATAACTAACAACACAATATAAAGTTGAGGTCTGATAATTGCATCTTTATAACTAAACTTACCTCATATTGGAAAAAATGTAAAAATGCTCCTAATTGTACTACGTCCTGCAAAGCAGTGCAAACATATGTGCTGAGATAAAAATAATTGCTTTCGATTTTAAGTATGGAAAAAGTGTATTAATCAATTGCAAAATTTATAAAATATTAGTGTTAAAACTCACACAAAAAAGTACCAGGCTAGTGCTATAATTAATATGGTTCCAGACTAATTTAGAATTCAAGGGCACTACCCTTTATTTAACAATTAAAACGGTTTTCACCAATAACACTGACTACACTAATGGTACTTTATGCAAAGTTTCCAGTTTTACGATATAATCAATTTTATATAAATTGTATTTTAATTATGTATACCCCTTTGAATTATTTTATGTATTAAGGTTCATATATTTGACTGTTATATTATTGATTTGTTTAAAAAGAGTTGTGTAAAAGTTTACAAATAATTATATTATTTTTTTTTTTTTATATTACATTTCCAATTTGAGGACAATATATATGACAAAGCTACATATAAAAAGCAAACCAACATTATAATAATGATACACAATGAATTATAGTATTTCATGGTTTATTTTCCAAGCTTCAGTCCCATACATATAATATACACTTAAGACATAGTGCAAACACATGGTACCATCACAACACTTATACAAATAAACAAACATCATACAATTTCAGTGATTTTTTAATGTAAGTAAATTGTTTTTTAATTTATTTTATTTTATTGAATATGAAATATGATATGTGTTCATTTGTATCCCAGCAGTATCCCCGGTCAAGCAATATAATAATATATAAAATATTATGATAGGTATGAAAGTATGTATATTTTTAGTGAGACTGATGAAACATAGTGAAAGTATTTAGTAATAGGAAATTGTTACCATAAAACATATAATATTATGAACTGAATTCAAAATATTTAACCATAAGACATTTGGTAATTATATAGAGCACACCAAACCAATGAGAATGACCCACATGATGATTGGAAACAATGTGAAGGCTGTCAAACACTTGTTAACAATTTAATAGAATCATTCATAAATAGTGTGTCAGTAAGTAGTTCATTCTAAAGATAGTTATGGAATGTTACCATTGAAGGTTCTAACCATTTTAACATTATAAAGTGTTTATTTCATAATGTTTTGACATTGCAATGCAAGCCTCATGTGCTGTCTGCCACATGATAAAGTAATATTTTATGTGACCACTGATTTTAAAACAAAAAAAAGAGTTAAATAGAATAGATAGTTATGGAGCAATTTGATGTACCTAATATATATGAGGTACAAAATGTAAGGCAGTGCCACTGTTATGACAGTACATATGGTACTGTACAATTGTAGTGAAAGATATTAGGTTACTACAATTATTATTTACAGAAGGATCATGTTTTAATACTACATTCATCATCATTTTCTAGGTAGGTTACCAATTGAAGAAAGGCCTGAACTCACTTATGTGATTGTAGTATAGAAATCGAATAGTAGTGATAATAAAAATGTGGAATTATAGCCGGTTTCATTTGTATTTAACAGGACTGGAAAAAAAGCGACTCCTAAAATGACATTGGCCTGAGCATGAGAGATTTGAATGAGTGATTAGTGGCAGTACTTTGTGTTCATCGTAAGTTTAACACCCTCATGATCATCACCACGACACTTTTATTGGAAGTTATCTAGTGAGTCACAAGATATATTTCAAATATCACACTTACCATTGGCGACGGTAGCGTTGTTAACGTTCAGCATTCCCGTGAAACTGATAATAATTTATAACACAAAAAACTTAAGGCATATTACTTAGATGTTATTTTCTAATTTGCTAGTGCTCGATGCTACCTCATTGCAAAGTATTTATTTTCTATAAGTAGTCGCCACTGCACTTTATTCAACTCACATCAATCTTGCTCACACCTTGAATGAATGAACAATTGAATGAAAGAGCTCTGACTTATGTGAGTAAAAATAATTCAGTACTGCCAACTGTTCAAATAGCTATACACTAAAATCTATACCTATACCAATATATTATATAATTTATGGATCGTCAAAGTACCGTAAAAGAAAAGACCGGTATCGTGGGGTTAACTTGTAATTGCACCCCATGCCCCATGTGTGATGTGGGTCTAACTTTATATGAAATCAATTACCGTTTCTATCTTCTAAATATATAAAAAATAATGTTGGTCTGTATGTCCTTTATAGAATTGACAACTATGCGACGGATTTTATTGTAGTTTTCAGCAAAAGATAGAGTAATTCAAGAGCAAGGTTTATAACCAGGATCGAAAGCGGGCAAAGCCGCAGGGCGCAGCTAGTATTTTATATTTCATAGCCCGCTGGTTGTTACTCTTCGGCTCCATCACGGCTTAAACGATGCTAATGTGATTCGGTATATTAATTTAAATCTACATATTTATAAATATTATTAAGTACATATTTCAAGAATCTCGGCATCGTGGATATATGGAATGTAGAGGGAGAGTAGGTGGCCGTTGGAAGGAAACAAATTAAGGTGGCGCTACTGTAGCAACTGGAAGAATTTTAAATAGAGCGCCACAAATTATTAGAGTAGGATACTAATAATTAATAAAAAAGGAAAGAAACATTTCCGTTTTGTTACGGCGCATTTTTTTAAATTATTATAATAGATAGATAAACACGAATATGGAATAAAATTATACAGTGTTTTTAAGTACCTCAATTAGTTTGTAAATAGCAAATAGTATTAAAGAAGAACCGGAAACCAACTCAGCATTTCCACTTGCTACACTAGCGCTATTACGGTGAGAATTCGAAACCTAATTTGCTGTTTACAAGTGGACACTTTTTCGACAAATCCCCCATACAAGATGGTCCTCCTTTACTTCTATACTCCATAGTGGATAGTAATAAAAATACTTAGCTAAAGTGGCAGCACTGGAAACCATAACCTAGGTCTACCTTTATATGTAGTGGCGCCGATTTTGAAATTCATCAAACTAAAATTTATGTAGGTACATAGTTAGTTATATACCTACATAAATAAAGTTGTATTTAAAGTGGTTAGTGGTGCTTTTGGTATTTACCAAAAGCAAACTCTAGGAAAACTTTAAAATCTTTTCTGTGGTACGTTGAACAAACATAAAATATGGAAATTATATAGATCTTGTTTGATGAATATACGTTTTAAAATTAGGATATTTAATAAAATATAGTTTAAAATTCATCTAATGCTCGCTAACAACGCTACGTTTTGTAAACGAAAAAAAAAAGATGTATTCGCGCTAGTCGACACGAGATGGCGCTTTTTGGAAAAGCGGATGTTATCATGTTATTGATTAGTTTGGCGCGAAGTGGAGAGAGCGAGGTTAATCTAGACTAAAGTCTTGAATAAGTGTGTTATTATTAAATTTTACAGAGAAATTATCAGTGGTATTGTCAGTAAAATGTCTCAAACAGGACTATCGATAAAAAAACCAGATTATTTAGAAATTGGTGAATATAACTTTTCGTGGCCGGGAGATAATGGTACATTTCAGGATTTTGGATCAGTGAATTACACAATGCCGTCAGGTAGGCGTCTACACTTCTTTAAAGGATTATAATACAAATTAATATAATGGAAACATTTTACTCTAATCTCTACAGGACCATGGTTCTGGCCTTGGTGTCCATTGTGGAGAATTTCCCAGCATCCATTATTTCAAGTATGTAGCAATATAATTTTATTTCCATCTCCATACCTAGTAGATTTAGAATAATATAAAAATATTTTGTTAATTTTAGCTTTCAAACATGCTCTTTGTGGCATCCTACTGTGCTCCAAGTACAAAGAAGGGTCAACTATGGATGCACACCATATTGATATTCGGTAAATAAACCACCTGCATATTTTTAAACCCATTAATTGTAACTAGAAACTGAGTAGGTTTTTAGTATGTTAATAGTTTACTTACTTAAATCAGCAAGTAGGTATTAGAGTTACGTTTGTCCAAAAAAATAATGAATTTAGCATTATACAATACATTAGTACCTAAGTGGAGGTAGTCACATATAGTAGAAATACCGAACATACGATATCGAATGTTCCATGGCTCATAACTTATATCTATCGATCGATCCAATGTAGTATACAACGACGACATAATACCAATAAATTCAATAACAATTTGACCTATTTCAAATAATATACTATAATGTTATTTGCCCAGTTTTAGTTAAATAACATTAATTATGACAATGGACACTGGTGGACAGTGATTCAAAGAATCATTATTTAAATATAGGTATTTTTGTAGAGAAACTGATCTATCATCCCTTATATCTTTCGTACGGGATTTGGCCCGTTTTTGGGTCTGTATCCAACCCTATATCCTGTTAAAACTTCCTAATGCTTGTAATATTTATACCGCCGCTTATAACTTGTGTATGTATGCTTAAAATCAATGCGTCATTGATTGCACAAAAATTATAAAAAAGTACAAAATTTCTAAAACTTATGAAACTTTCATCAGAAAACTAAACTTTTTCCGTTGCCGGACGTTAAAGTAGAATTCTTAGCAATTTTCCACACAACAGAGATTCTGTGTTCCGTGATATTTTTCTTAAATTTATCGTGATATACTTACTTTACTAGGAAGGAAATCTCTTAAACAATTTTCCTAAAAGCCTACGGTTTAGTCTCATGTCTTAATTAAGACGACTTTGGAAAACTATTTTTGAAATTCTTCAACACCTTTACAGAGATCCATCGTATCTAAATGAATCACACACCTGTTTTCACGAGAGTCTACATATGTGACCACCTCTGTATAGATATTGTTGAAATACTCGTATAGCAATAATAAATATGTTTTTCTTACTTACGATTAGATAGAGTTGTCTAGAAGGTCGAAATAAGGTTGAATAAGCTGTTATAACATAGAGGTAACATAGAATTGTGTAATTATTTTTGTACGTCAGCCTTCATGCTTTATTCAATATGGGCCTGGCATGTGATATGCTCACCGGACGCGTTCTCGTGGAACTTCGGCTTCGTGTTCCTGAATCTTGCACAGGTCGTATACTTAGTGTACGAGATGAGGCCGGTCAAGTTCGACCCGGAGCTTGAGGAAGTTTATCACACGCTATTTGCACCATTTAAAGTAAGTACATAAAACATAACTTTTGTTAGTGAAATTAGCTAATGTATTAATAGATACAGATCATGGTTTAAAATTATATCTAGACTAACTAACTTTGTTTATAACTATAGAATCTTAGATTGTTAGTTTCTTGATCATTGACATCATTTCGTTTTTATTATTATGTGATATTAGGTAAAAAAAAAACGAAAAACCCGTATTTTTTGAGATATCTCTATTTTATTTTAAAATTATTAAAAAAAATTTAACTTAAAAGAAGCCTTAAGTTTGACAAAAACATAAAGATCCAGTCTCCCGAAAAGGTATTGCGTCTTTTGCCGAAGTATTTCACTATAGTCTCTTTTAATTAAATAAAAGGTATTTTAGGATCTTATGAATATTGAATATGATTTAAAATATTATAATTATTATGAAATGTTGTCAATTTTGAACACAAAAATAAAAAAAAATTAAGGATTTTAATTATGTAGAAAATGTTAGTAAGAATGTCATTATATTAGTTACCTTATGTAATTGATCAATAGTGAGTTTTATTGTGTGTGTGTACAGAAGTAGAAACCATCATGTAATACTTAGGTATCAAGGCTGCAGTTCAAACGCATGGTATCCCCTGACTTCGCACACGTGATGTCACTACACGCTGGTGAAGCATACGCCATGCAGAACCTTACAAAAACTGATAGACTCGGTCTGCTTCTATCGGGGAAGGTAAGAAACATCTTATTTGCAAGCTTTTGGTTGGAAGGTACTTACTTCTAGAGGGTTGAAGTAGCCATTGCTTATTACAAACAAATTTTACTATATAGTCATCTGTGAAACTATCTAATATATAAAATTCTCATGTCACAGTGTTCGATACCGTACTCCTCCGAAACGGCTTGACCGATTCTCATGAATTTTTGTGTGCATATTGGGTAGGTCTGAGAATAGGCCAACGTAAATGTTTTATCCCCCTAAATGTAAAGGGTAGTCCACACCAACTTAATTTTTTTTTATTTTTGGATAATTTTTTTATGATACAGCATTGAAAAATAAATACAACCCTGAATTTTCAACCCTCTACGATCAGCCCCTATTTTTAATTTGTAAATTATAAATCTGAATTTTTTTGGCAAGACTAATAAGAATAAATCTTATTTTATCATGACTTGGAATAAAAAAATATATATTACTCTTAATTTTTCACCTCTCTACGATCAACCCCTATTTTACCCTCGGGATTTTCACTTTTCTTTATTTTTAATAATTACCTATAATTATGATTTTTTTCTCAATTCAATTTGATTTTCCGCCTTCACCGGTCGATAACTGATCGATTGATAGTTTACCGTTGTCACCTCTCATCCAGCAAACATCACGGAGTAGGTATGAGAACGAAGCCGGTCTCCTGTCTTACTTACTATACAGTTTTCGGCCATTTTTTTGGAACGAAGTTCCTTATCGCGCGTTGCGAAAGGGGGTTAGACGGAAAAAATTAAGACCAAAGTTGTATCGACACTTTTTGCCATAACACTTCACTCTATTTTCAATAAGTTTCTTTTTACCAATTAACGGACTGACGGACTGATGGACTGACGGAATGACGGATTGATGGACTGATGGACTGACGGAATGACGGACTGACGAAATTACGGACTGCCAGACTGAAGGATTGACGGACTGATGGACTGACGGACTGACTGGCTGATAGACTGACGGACTGACGGAATGACTGACTGGCGGACTGCCGGACTGACGGACTGGCGGTCTGCTAGACTGACAGACTGATGGACTGACGGACTGACGGGCTGATGGACTGACGGACTGACGGACTGACTGACTGGCAGACTGATGGCCTGACGGACTGACGGGCTGATGGACTGACGGACTGATGGACTAACGGAATGACGGACTGACGGACTGACTGACTGGCAGACTGATGGCCTGGCGGACTGATGGCCTGACGGACTGACAGGCTGATGATCTGACGGACTGACGGAATGACGACTGACGGACTGACGGACTGACTGACTGTCGGACTGACGCCCTGGCGGACTGACGGACTGACTGGCTGGCGGACTGATGGACTGACGGACTGATGGACTGACGGAATAACGGACTGACGGACTGACGAAAAGACGGACTGCCAGACTGACGGACTGATGGACTGATGGACTGACGGACTGACGAACTGCTGGTCTGACGGACTGATGGACTAATCAACAGACGGCACGGACGAAGATGTAAGGGTAAATTAATTTGCCACGTGACTACGGAACCGAAAATATTTGTTTCTTTTGTTACTACTAAGGTGGCAAACAAGTTGACAGCCTGTCTGATGGTAAACGGTCACCGCAGCCATGTTTTATTTGGATTTATCACAAAAATGATACTTTCTCATATTATTTATAATAAGGAACTTCGTTCCTATCTGGTGTCCCACGACACCATTTTTTTTGTGTATCGATCGTAGCAGTGACTGTTATACGTATTATTTTTTATTTTCTTTTTCTCATGTAAATAAACACGTATTGTGAGCGTATGGCGTAATGAGAGTACTTAACATTTTTTGGAAATAGTTTTAAATCAAAACGTAAACGTGTTACGTGTTTAATAAATATCCCGGTTTTACTATTGTGAAAGGTAAGTCAAATAATAAGCAAACGAATACAATATTAAGTTACTCTTTTTTACCAATACACTGATAGAAGGATGTATTAACTATTAATAACTTAATTTATTTGAAGACAATCCCTATCCCTACTATCTAATATTTAAAATTCTCATGTCGTGGTTTTTGTCAACAAACTCCTCCGAAACGGCTGAACCGATTTGTATGAAATTGTGTGTGCATATCGGGTAGGTCTGAGAATCGGGTAACATCTACTTTTCATACCCTTAAATGATAAGGGTGACCCACCCCTAAATATTTATTTTTATTTTCTTGAAAACATTTTTTATTTTATTATGATTTATCATTGACAAATACATAGTTCAACTTCAAATTTTCACCCTTCTACGATCAACCTCTGTTTTTTAATCGCGATTTTTATATTATTCTGTTCCATCCACAGATTCGCAATAGGGTTGCTAGATGGCAATCGAATATAATAATTGTAGTTGTATAGTTTATAATAAAGTAAATGTGGAAAAACAACGTTTGCCGGGTCAGCTAGTATACATATAAATATCTGTTATTGCATAGGGACCCATCTAATTAAGTATTTTGGTCGAACTTAATATTTGCTCCAGATTTAGGTTCATAAAGATATAAAAGAAAAAAAAATACAACTTATTGGTAAGTAGTTCTTAATTCAAACGGGCAGAGATAAAGTGATTTTACCCAAAAGCAATTTAATTTGTGGTAAAAAAAGAGATTTTACGAACAAAATATTTCGAATTGGCAAAGAGTAAGAAAACAATGCCCCAGTTTGCTATGTGACAAAAACTTTGTCAATAACTTAAAATTATTGTGCGTAAACAGAGTGATGTAAATTTTCAGAGTTCTACGGTTGGTAACAAGCTGTACTAATAAATACGCTAGGTAGATCCGTATTTTTTTTTGTATTTTCGCGCAATAATTTCTATGGTTCTCATGTCACGTTTCGACTTCAAACTATTTCTGTGGAATGTGGCTCTCACTCCTACTACTCTCACTACTTAAACCTTTGCCTACTATTAAATGTATTTATTTACTGTAAGTGTAGTGATAAACGGCAGAATATCTAAGTGTAATACATTACCTAAATCGTCAAATAAATACTAATGAAGGGTGTGTAGGGCTACGGTAGTGTTTTTTTATAAATACGTTATATATATATAGTAAACTTACACTCAAAGTAATGACATAGATAAGTAAAATAAATCATTCCCGCCTAAGGTGTCGTTTAATGGAAAAAAAATATTTTCCCGATTTTATTTCACAACTTTGTCGTCATGATTAATTATGTATATTACAGCTTTTTTGTACCAAGAGTGTTGAGTTAAAATGCAGATGGACGGACAGACGAATATGGTGAAACTATAAGGGTTCTTAGTTGATTATGGAACCCTTATAATGGGAACGTTGCCTCGGTCGGAGATACGTCTAAAATGTATTTTTTATCGTTTGCCACATCATGTGGGTTAGCTCAGAATCGGTCATTTACACACAAAGAGGCACATTTTGTTACCGTTAGGTACATATAGTATATTTATTAAATAGATTATAGGTTACAGAGTAGACCTACAATTTAAAATGAAATGAACAATAACTACATATAGAAGGGGTTTTGTATTAGGAATATTCGAGTGTATCATCTGTTTGTCATAGCCAATTAATAAATAAATAAGTTGAAAGTTATTTATACAAATAGACGAAAATTTACCTCCATCTCATAACCTACTGAACCTACAATTATATAAAAGCTGCTCTTTTCATAAAGATTGCAGGAAATTCTACCCTAAGTCTATGATCTTGACTTGAAATGACTTGGCAAATCATATATATATATATTCATCGTAAATAACCCACGCGAGTGCAACTCGCACTTGTCCGGTTATTTTTATGTAATAAAAAAAACATTTTATAATTAAAAAATATTCGTATATGTATAAGTATATAATATTCCGTTAGAACCTGGAATTACTACTTCTCATTTGTTACGGGACCGAAACGGTAGGCTAATATTTCTGCGAGAGTTTGAAAAATAATTAATTCAGTATGTTTTTGTCCTACATACGTAAATATAGGACAGGATTATCGATTCTAAAAGCAATTTAATCTATCAATATCAAGCTAATTTGGGCACTTTATTAATCAAGGAATATAGGTCACCCCATTTAATAAAGGTTCGCCTTCCCTGGGCTTGGGTCATCGAGTATGTAATGTGATAAAACATATTTACCTAATACTAATAAAGGTTAGGAGTACATAATAATTCTGCCTAACATCCTTCCACTATCAACTATCCTTCTTTTATTAAAACACATTGGGAAACTTTAGCTTACATCCTATTTTAATAATGTAAGCAATTTATTATTTGGATCACGTACTTATTATACATATGCTATAAGCTCTCGGGGAAATACACTTTCCTCAAAGCCAATACACTTATCGTAGCGGCCACAAAATATGCAAATGCATGTTTACAATCTGCGGTTCGTCGGTGCCTACAGGTAAAAAATTAATAATTTTGTTCATGTTCATAACAGTGTTTGTAATGTACACCAGTATCGATACGCGTACTTTCCTAATGACGAAGACGTGCCTTCTGTACGATATCTTAAGGTTTTACACTGATCAAACTAATAGGGTAAATTATATTGTATGAAAAACGAAATAACAATTGAAAAACGTATTTATCACAAACGTGCCATTATCGAAAACTTGTATTTCGAGAACTTACATTCAGATGTAAGGGTTACTTTTGACATCCAGATAAAATATAGCTTATTTTAGCCCTTGGACCAAATCTTACTGACATTGATATAAACTGTATTTCCTGTTATTATTAATAGGCTTGGTCTGTGCCAAAGTGCAGCGAAACGCCGAATAAGTATACCTACGTATTTATCTATAGTAGGATACGACCGTGATTGCCGTTGTATATTTTTTTTAAGTTTACATTTATTTTATAGTATAAAATAACATATGATTATGACCATTCATCCATGTCAACCATGATATCCACATTCAACCGAATATATTTGTAAATTCCAAGGTAGTCATCTCTAAACATTAATATTGCCTTCACGACACGAGAATTGAAGTCTGTACCTCCTTGTCAGGTGATCTTTATACCGATCTACCACCGACGAGACTATAAACCGTCACATAATATTAGCACAAGCTAATCTAATTAATAATTTAATTTAACCTAACTGTTGAGTTTCCTTGTATGGGACTTGACAGAGAAGATCCCTTGGAATGAGTTATTAGATATTTGTATTTTTGTATCTTATAATAGATTTCTGCAAGGTCACGCCTGAGTCAATTAGTTATCTTAAGCTAATTTTTCTTTACTTCTACAAGTTTCGTAAATTATTGACGCTGTGAGTTATTAAATCTGGGTATTCCTTCTAATAGTCTTTATAATGTTAAGTTTAGTTATATAATTAATTTATGTTTTAATAGTCTGTAAATATTTGTAATTAACAGGTAAACGTTATGAGTGGACATCAGTTTCTGCACCCTATCTTACCTTGCGAGTTTTTAGACTCACCAGAGTTCGAGTCCAGTCGAGCTACTATTGACGAGAAATTTAAGGTCAGTATTTAATTTAATATTATAATAATGAATTGATTGGTCGTGTTCATGTGTTTTGTCGGCTAAACTGCACAGTTTTAAAACCAATACTCGAGGATGGCGAAGCGAATTGTATGCCCAACAAAATGGGAAGGGAAATTGAAATTTAAAACTTCGTTAAAATAAAAACTCGGATATCGTTTTGGTTGTGAATTTTACAATAGTTTCATAGGATAGAACTGCTTAAAGTTAAGAAAAATCAATTTTACTTTCCCTAACTGGTAGAATAAAGATAATTTTCATTGTAATACAAAATAGCTTATCTTCGACCAAATCTATTAATAACTTTATTGATATTTATTGAGAAACTATCCCGATGCATCTAATACCGCACTCTCACTTGCTGAAGATACGAGTATATTGCATGCGGGTGCAATAAATAATACTCCGGAAATAGACTTGAGAGTATGCGGGTCATAAATAAGAGGAAGTTAAATTGCATAAATCGTATGTCGAATTCTGGCGAGACACCTTGCAGCGTTACCGGACACCCGGACGTTTGCCAACTTTGCTTCAGTGGCGGTAACGTTTTTGCATGTTAGCACAATATAATTTCCCAATCAGTTTACTTACTCGTTCATCAGGGCTCGCTTTGGCATAACCTACCAAAATCCGGTGACCTAATTGTTGTTTGCTACGGCTGTATAACAGTCTAAGTACCTACGAATGCAAGAAACTAGGTTAAATATTGATTGACTAACGAAATACCATTTTCAGTATTTTTTTCGATACGGTTTTTTATAATAAATAAAGCCATGTAAATCCAAAGTCATTTATGCCATTTTACAGAACCTACTTAATATCATTATTATCCTGAACATGTAGTAAAAATATGTCCTGGGTACTAGACAAGAATACACAAATGTGTCTTAAATAATATTTAAATTTATATGAGTCCTTCAATATTATAAAAAGAGCCCTCAGGAATGGTTAATGTAAGGTTGGGTGAAATCGCGAAATGGAAGCAAATTTTAAATAAAAGATATTGCCGAATAATATACTATCGTCTTTGTACTGATGCCCGCACTAAAACATGTATGTAACATAGGACGCTTATAAAAGGAAAACAAACAATCTATGTTGTGTCTTATAAAAATGTATTAAGATATCTTGTAGAGATAACTAAAAGATTACCTATCTTGGATATCTTCTCTTGATATCCTTGGATCTGAATGGATTCTAAATACACTTGTAGTTTTAACAACTTATTATTTACGTCCACATGGGATATTCACAGTCTTTATTCTTGGATCTGGGATATGGATATTTTTTTATTGAATAAATATATTTAAAAAAAATGACCACCCCAATCTGTGGAAATAGAGGGCCATACATTCCCTCTTCCCATCTCTTTACCCCTGACCATTCCAAGGTGTTATATTAAACAGAAAGATTAAATTCTTGAAATTTTTTACTAACTCTGATTAGAAGTTGTTGAGGTTTGTGAACTGTAATTAACCATAATAATACTTTTACTAGCGGTCGCCCACCCGCGGTTCCACCCGCGTTCCCATAAGGGATAAGTTGAAGCCTTTATTGTTATTCTTGGCTCATAAAATATGTCTATATCGTATAATATATATTATAGTACCTAGTATATATTATATATATTGATTGACTTTCTCTTTTATGTACTATAGGTACATTACATAAAAATAACATTTGTTTTTAATCAGGTATCAATAGTAGCTGCATCTTCATGTCGGTACGTGTACTGGCAGCGTAGTTCACTCGAATACCTTTTCGTCAAAGAGCCCTACCTCGCGTGCGTTGTTACTACGCTCATAGCCCGCGATATCACCACCAAGCTGTACGCGATGAACAATAAAATCGTCACTGAGCGAGGGTCACACCTTGATATCAGGCTGCCGAGCATATCCCACGCACTCGCGAGAAGTCCGAGGAAACTGCGATCTGCTAACAAGCCTCCACCTCCCACGACCGTCCAGCCAGTCCCGCCAGAAAAACGACCGAGTGAGTATCTTCAAGGACCTCGATTCTAGTGTGCATGTACATATACTAAACACAACTCCATAGGCCTCTTTACCTCAAGTTGAAAAGTGTAAGGAGATAATTTCTTCTATTAAACTTCTCTGATTTTGCTAATGATCTTACACATGTTCGTGCATTTAGTAAAAAGTGACGCAGGTGGCTATTATCGATAGTGATGATAAAAAAAAATCAAACTTTGTTGAATTCATTCATTCATATAACTATCAAAATTTACATGTACATTTCTTGCTCCGACTAAGGTACTTTTTTTTTTTTTTTTTTTTTTTATTTCTTTTTACATTTTCTACGGACTCTTAGTCCGTACTCTTTGAAGATTCTACGATGAATTATTTTAAGATCTATTGTATTGTGTTTCTAAAAATTAACATCTTTCCGCGCGTGCTCAGCTCGTTGTTTTGAACTGAGGCTTGTGGTTCCTTAATAATAGTGTTACATTAAATTTTTCTATTGCCGATACATGGATTAAAATAACTTAGCATTTACTTAAATTTAGTTACACTTATTCATCAAAATTTATAATTCTAAATATTAAAGTTTAAGCTATTTCAGCCTCGGATGGTTTCGCTCCCAAAAGACTTTCCATGACAACTGCATCTCGATGTTTTATGGCCATTTTTAAGTTGTATTCGAAAATGGCTCTTGTCGACGCGGCCGTCGCCCGCTGGATAAACCTGCCGATCGCGTCATCACCGTCGTCTGCATAATAGGTGCAGCCAACGGTGTGTCTCGATATCGCCACTACCGCGTGCGGCACGCTGTCGTGGAGTTGGAGTTTTTTGGCCTTTGTTTTAAAAATGAGGACCGACTCGTACGTGGCTCCTTGCGCTTCGTGGATGGTAAGGACGCGTGACCCTGTGCCCTCTCCATATCCCTTGCTGGTCAAGAATGCCTTTTCTTCCTGGGTATGGACCAGGAATAGGGTGTTAGGGAGTGTTTTGGGTACTTGCGCATCCGTATATCTCATTAGCTTCATGGAGTTTATTAGAAGTTTGGACGAGTATATACCATTGTATACCTCGTTTAGGGCGTATGCCACGTCCATCGGGTTACGATGTGTGCACAACAACTCCTGGCTGATAGAAGTTACCAGGTTTGGGTGTTGGTATTTTAGAGGGAAAAGATTTTCCCTGTCAATGTAGGGTAACTGGTTTATGTCTCCGATAAGGACCACTTCGCGGGCACCAGACAACCGAGCTGCCATTACGACGGATCCAAAGTGGTTCATAAGGGCTTCGTCGACCATTAGACGGTCGCAATTTTTGGGCCCCTTAAACCCGTTCGCAAGAATGGATGCCATCGTGCGCATTTTGGTTTTGGCTGTAGCTCCAATACTTGGAGCCAGCTTCTCGCGCAGGTCTTTGGCTGCCTCGGTTGTGGTGGTGACTACGACGTCGCTCTCCGCATCGAAGTTTTTAGTTACCCAAGTTGTTTTGCCACATCCGGGAACCCCATTTACCCAGTTGAATTTGGGTATGGCCCAATTTTGCCACGCTGCTCCTGGACCAAGGTCTCCTGAAATGGTTTTGGCCATTTCTAGGATCCTGTCGTCCAGCATGATTTTTGTGCACCGGGCTGTGATGACTATGGGGTCCTCCGATGGAGTGTTAAATTTAGGTGGGTCTGCTCGCTCGCCTTCTTCCTCCACAAAGCCACCAGTTGTGCTATACGCAGCCATATAACTCCCTGTCATTTTCCCTTTAAGGACTTTGGAGGTCTCGTTGTTATATATGGCTGCCTCCGCCTCCTCGAGTAATGTGTTTAATAGACTTTCATTTTTCTGTTGAAAGGTTTGCATGATCTTGCTGCACGTCATGAGATTGACCTCTTTGGTCGCCCTTATGGTGCCTAGAAACTCGAGAAAGGCGTTTACTGCGTGTTCTGATGGTGTTGATGCCGGGATTTGAGTAGGCAAGCTGACCTGCCCCATGTCGGCTCTCGTCCTTGCAACTGGTGTTAGCTTGGGACCTTGGGGGGGTGTTTTTAGAAAATCCTCCACTGCGGCTGCCTGTCTTTCCGTGGCTTTAGATATTCTTGATTGAACCCCCGCTATGGCAGATTTTATGGTTTTCATGAATTTTTTAAACCGGTCTCCTGATTTGGTCCTCTCTTCTGGACTGCCGCTTTGGTCTACTGCGGCTTTGATGGTACGACTAAGGTACTTAAATATGTTTACATTTGCGTTTTATTCCTTTTTGGTTTTATGTCACATCACTTTTATTATTTAATTGCACTGTTGTATTTACAATATTTTATCATTTTAAAAAACTATGTACCGTAACACAAAATTTAAAGAACAATTATGTAGGTAATCGGGAAATTAACACCTAATGTACGATAATCTTAATTCAAATCCTGAAGCTTTTTAAATATATCTGTTTCATCTACCACATTAAGGAAAAAGTGACATAGACTGATTTCAAATATGATTCCTTTCATTCGCTTCATGATAATTACTTTTTATATATATAATAAGTACTCGTATATGTAGATTTTTGTTTTGCAAAGCATAACACAGATACCTACAGCACCTATCAATTTACATAAAATAAATAAATTCAAGGAGTTGATATAATTGAAAGGTAAATGTAACCGTAGATATTTCAGAAGATAGATGCATCGCTCACAAAATAGCTCCAATTGCTTGAACCATTTCACGGAGCCAGTAAAATGTGGAAATGTGACCTCCAGTTTATAGCTGCCCCCATCGGCTCTTAACCCATTTTCTTATTCCAGCATGGTCAAATAGAATATTTAGATCGCCCGCCGGGCGTCAGGAGGACGTGACCTACGATTTCCCGGCGACCCAACTGCTTAAGAGATGAGATGTGCATGTTTATTTAATATACCTATTTACGTGCTGAAATACCCATATTTTTCGATGTTCCTTAAAATCTAATATATACTAAAATCGCAAGCCCAGATAGTACCTAATTAGTTATGCAATTATTTTTGAAGCGACTATAAGATATGAATATACAAAAAAACAAATATCCAGTAACTAGTTCCCCTGTATCTCCTTCTCTGTCAAGTCCCAAACTTCAGGAGGAGATCCAGCAGAATTTGTTAGCAGATTTTTTTTTGTATAATCTTATAATCAAGGCTACACCTGACAAATAGTTGACTATAAGATATTATTTGTGTTTCACAGACTGCTGGTTACGGGAAACTGATTCACTCACCAATGCCATGAAACGTAATTGCGTGGCTGCATCATACAACGAACGCGATGAAGAGCTTATGCCCTTAGCTGAGCATGAGGCTCCGGCCGCCTCATCAGACGACCTCTCAGTGGCTGACAGCTGTCCCGATACGTCCTCCAAATACCACAGTTGCGAAGCCGTTGAAACTGATGACGAATTAAGACACTGAATTATAATGTTCAAAACAATAATATGAATATATAAATTAAAATGAATAGACTAAATATGTATATTTTTTATTTATTGGTTTACGAATTCAACGGTAAATGGATTAGTGTCCAGTAAGCGGGAATTATTTATATTATACTCGTATTGCACAAACAAGGATACTAATTTAAAATTAGAAACTTTCTTATATAGACCTCCAAGAAAATGTATGCATGGATGATGATGATAAATATATGGCCCTTAATCGAAATTGCCGATACATGATTTTGAAGGTAATAAATAGAAGTAAATAAATCAGGTAAACGTAAGAGCTTTCTTGGAATCCCACATTTCTATTTGCAATAAAACGTTTCGAAAATGGATTTTAATCACACAGTTATGATTGACATGATGCACAGGGATGACAAACCATAAGTATAGTACTGTCGTATGCAGGTCAGTATTCGTTTTTGTAAAATAAACCCTATGTTGTTTTAAATTAACGTAACTACTTACAGTGCTTCGCTCGTCTTGTACGTGCTTTATGTCCTGCCCTATAATCTCCGATCGTAAAGTGTAATAAAGGTGTTACTCCATTTCGTTATTAATGACAACAGCTGTAGGTACAGCTAGGGGCGGTGTGGTGTGGTGGCAATAAAGCCACATTACGAGTGGACACTGCCGTGTCCGTGTCAGCCCGGGCGGGCGACAACACCAACCAATCAATCAGCCGTGAGAAATCCAGTTATCCCTTCAATATCTGCTAGCCATCGGATAATTACTTTTGTTGTTATTAAAAACTATCTAATAACTGTTACATAAAGATTTCAGAGAAGTAAAGGTAAATTGGTTGTAACTTCATAGGTAAGTATTATTATTTACTGTTGAAACACTGATACGTTGTTCATCCCTATATACAGTATTTTATATTATTAGAGCAGTCTGAAGAAAAAAACCTACACTAAAGGCGTTATAGGAAAACTGTATAGATCTTTTGTAGTTAAATATTTTTATTGAAAATTTGGCTCTTTTAAATATTTGGATGAATATGATTTTTTTTATGAAAACTTCATGTTTTGTGGCAGAGTGAACTGGAAAGAAAGACAGAAGGACAAACAAATAAAAATAAATAAATTTAAAAATCAATTAAAATTGCCAAATGATAATTTTACTAATCGGTTCAGTGTCTTGTAAGAGAATCAATTACAGTATGTGGATTAAAAATAATAAACAGCTTATTAGAACTGATAATAACGCTATGTTTACTTATAAAGCTTACCTAGTCGTGGGTGAATAGACTTTGATGAAAATAATAGTTTACTGCAAAGGTACTTTAGCAAATAAATATTAATAGTTACAAGTAGTTATAAATTTTACTATTATTTTTAATTTGATTGGCTGCCAAATGATTTTAGTTCCATACTATGGTTGGTTGGAGTGGTTTAAAAAACTAGCTAATTCATATTTATTTTGATAACGATATAATATTACGAAATTTTAAATACAAATTATTTCAGTTATCTAGAACTTGGCGCAACGCTTACAAGATTGAGAAACCGTGAAACCCATTATTGTGTATGACGCATTTACGACACAGGCGTAGTATATTATACATACCGCAGATACCCAGCATTCTGTAGCATGATTATAAATAGTGATATCCGTATTATCCGTCTTATTTAATTAAACTTCTACATCTTGAGGAAACGTGGAACCTTTAGGTCGAACATTTAGCACCGTTAACATACCTCAGATACCCAAGATATTGCATTTATTCTTTGCACGTAGCATCCCGTAGCACTAAGGTAAACCAATGACGGTAATATTAGCTATTCTCATTCAATGATCTCTAGTTTGAGAGCCTCATTTTAAAGTAACAAATTTCAGCTCCTTGTGAAATATTTAAGGTATGACATGTCACATGCTGCATATACAAAATTGGTGAAGTCTGCCAATCTTCTAATCCTGTACCATCAGCTGTTCGGAATACGTATCTAGAGTGGAACCGTTTGGCGAACGCCCGGTGTCGTATTGCCAGCAAAAGCAGCAGATATCTACCCCAACCTGCCAAACACTTTCAGCCGCAGATGCTACCCTTCAAGCCAAATTAACCTCATCTAGTTAAACTGGAAGTACGTTGGCACCCTGTTTTTTGGCGGAACGACCCAAAGTTAGAATTGGCTTCCGTTTCAAATGATCAACTTTACAACATTTCAACATGATATCTTACCAAAAAACACTTCTCTGCCAGCACTTAGTTCGGATAACGTTTTGATGGTTTTGGCGGGGTTTCCTTTTACGGCTCGGCTGATGGTGATCTTATTTACTGCAAACCTAACTAGCGGAAAACATTTAGTAATAAAAGTTAATGGGCGTTTGATCTATCGTTCTATTATTGTGTACTTACCTACGGATTTAGAGCGCCCCGCTATATCTAGGTGGCATAAAGAGTTTTGTTAAATGAATATCTTACTAGTTAGCTACACTACCTACTTCTACCATAAAACTAGAAATAGTTACTAAGTTACTAGTTTTTAATATTGACTTATCTCCTGGCTCGGACAACTCGCAAGTAACACTGTATCCAAGTACATTTCATTAGTTGGTGCAACATTACTCGTTAACTTGTAAAGCCCACTTGCAACTGATAGTTTTCCTTCGTTATCTGATATAGTACTACTGTGATTTCTTTTATATTTCCAAAGACACTCTACTTGATGGAATAGACAAGTTAAAATAAAACCAACCTCGCTTTACGTGTAGATAAAGGATACATTTTTTTAGTTTTATTTACACCTTAACTTTTTATTGATATAATTCACAGAATCTACTACTAGTTTCCTCTCAGATCTTCTTTTCCTGATTTCTATCTTCACAACACCAATAAAGTAAACACAGTAACTACACACGATTTCATACACATACAACAATAGGGAACTGTCCTGTATTCAAGATAAATGATCAAATGCTAGCCAGTGCATTGAACATTCAAAAATACGCTGATACATCAAATGTGATCAAAATTTTAATTACTAATCTAACCACAAAGAGTAGATTTGATGCTGTACTATTATGAAGCCACAACTTGCTATTTCATTCAAAACTCCAAACGCTCGTTCATTTTGACATTTAATAAAAAGTTGCTAATTTGACATGTCAGTCAACATCCCTACATTTGAAATTGTCTTCGGATTTTTTTTATTTAAACTGCTCTATATATCTTGTCGATAGGTGACAAATCATTACAAATCGGTCGAAGTTAATGGACCAACAATCAACCACCAAACTGTTGCTGGCTAATCCAAGTGATTATACCTACCTACAAATAATAACAGTGGACAGTTTAGCTGTTATTAATGGATTCTCGTCATTATTGATTTCGTTTAGGTTTACACTTGCGTATTGTTTACACTAGAAAGGTAACATTACTAAGAACAAATAAGAAGGTAAAAGTCTTTCTGCCTAAATAAATAGGGAATTAAAAATATTAATTTCCTACACATTAGAGAGATTAGAGAGTATATATCCGACTAATATCATTCAATTTCGTACTAATATTATAAATCTGAATGTTTGTATGTATGGATGTTTGTTACTCTTTCACACAAAAACTACCCGACTGATTTGGATGAAACTTGACACATAGATATAGCATATCCTGGACATATACCTAAGTTTACTACTATAACTTATACTTATCTCGGGAAAATATGACATCTCTCGGGAATGCGGGTAATACCGCGAGGGACAGCTATTCCTCTAAATAACTTATAAATCAATTCTCGCTAACATTGGCATGACAATTGAGAAGAAATCGATATTGTCTTCACGAAAATAAAATAGTGACCTCGATTTCGCTAAAAGTATATAAAGCAGACTCATAAAGGTGTGCAAATGTAATTAAGTTGATGCAATCGATTCGACGTTTTAGTGCCTCGACGGCCTAGATCAAAAGTTTGCCGATCATGCTAGACTATACCGTGGGTTTCTGAAACTGCATGATCATTTATACTTAGGTATATATGGTCCATTTAGGTATATAGTCAATAGTCTTATGTAATATTGTTTACGTTTTAATTTTAAATCAAATAAGAACACCTACATAATTGATTACTAGAAATATCATTGGGTAGCCTACTTATAAGCATTTATTTTTACGTCTGTATATGTTCTTATGGATTAGCTTTAGTTTTAATATTATAGAGTTAGTTGTTCTTTTGAGAAATAAAATGATTCAGAAAAAAAAGCTACCTAACTAGCCTTACTTTTATACAGTGCAACCTCAATATAACAAGTCGGAGGGGAACAAGTAAATATTCGTTATATCAAGTAATTCGTCAAGCTGAGGTTTGTTATGTTGAGGTTAGGATGGTCCAAAATTCGTTATAAAGAGGTAAAAAAATAGTTTTATTCACCTCAACATTACGTACTCATCTTGTTATAGCGAACAACTTCTACTAATAAATGATAACACATTTTTATCAAATTACTGTATATGTTTTCTATTTAAAAACAATTAGGCAAGTAACAAAATTATTTTCTTACATTAATAATCAAAATTAAATGCAGTAAAATCCGTGAAAGTAGGTACATATCTTTATGGGTACATACATTATGTAGGTAATTTAATGTTAATTTCAAAGATTCGCACAACAAAACTCACGAATTAAAGGTAAAGAATCAACAATGTGGTTGTACATTTATAGTAACTTAATCTCAATTTTGATCATTTTGATTAGAAAAAAACAACAATGATTGATTTAAGAAATGAATGATTTAAGAAACTTTTTTTTTTTTGTCGCTACATGATTCACATACCATTAAAAGTCATACATTGGTGACACTACAACTTTATATAAAGGTTTTGGGTTGACAAAATTCGTTAATTAGACGTACTTTTTCTTGATAGTTGAAAATTCGTTATAAAGAAGTTGTTCGCAAAAAATGTTCGCAATGTAAAGGTATATTTTATATTGACTCTTATGGACAATTCAAGGGGATTACGAAGAATTTGTTAAATCGAGGAAGTCGTTATATTGAGGTACGTTATATTAAGGTTTCACTGTATATTGAAACTAGTTGTAAGGACAGACGTTGTCCTGTCGAAATAAGTCCACACAAAAATGCAGGAATTCAATCGCAGCGCCACCGACACAACAAATTTCATCAAAATCTATCCAGCCGCTTAGAAGAAGTTCGGTGACAAACTCACGTACAGTAGAATTATATATATAAAGATAAATCATCTTAATTCAAAAACTAAATTCAGGAATACTCAATAATTACTGGCTAATATTATTATCTTTATAGAATAACATAATAATCCTTACTAACAGGCTGTCATTCTGTTTTATGTTTGTCAGTAGTTCATAATAGTTAGTACTTCAGTACACCTATCGTGTGAACAAGTTGTTTAATGTTAATTAACTATGTACTTGGTTGTAAACACCACTTTATGATTATAACACAAATACTTTGCAGTATCTACCTTGCGTGATTAGCTGTGTCATGTAGAAAACTAGCTAAATTGACAATAATTTATAATTAATTAAGTACCTGGGCGAAAGTTTTCTTTGTGTAAATCGCAATTTTTAAGACCTTTCCTACTCATCCTATCTTACTTATAAATGCGAATGTTTGTATGTACGGATGTTTGTTACTCTGTCACGCAAAAACCACCAAACGGATTTGGATGAAACTTAGCACATATATAGAAAATGCCCTGGAATAACACATAGGATACTTTTTGCACCGGTAAAATGTTACATCCCTCGGGAACGCGGATGAAAACTCGGGGGACAGCTAGTTATCCATGAACCTAAAAAGCAAAACCTTATCTAAATACCAATTTTCATTCAAATTGTTAGAGGCTTGTTTGAGATAGCGATGTTTAAATTAAATAATTAAAATAAATTAATTACATAAATATAAAAAAAATATTATACAAGAATTGCTAGTTTAATAGTCAGCTTAAACCCACCAATATTCTATGTCTATAGTCTTAAATTCAATGCTTTTATTTACATCTTTCATCTTAGGGAAAACCGACCAATAAATACCTACACTCTCAATATTATTCTCTCTATAAAGATTCTTGTTTAAACTCCATCAGGTTCATTTTTAAATAAGCCATTAAATTATTGTCCTTTTTTTACTCATCGGAAAAATATTCTATTGACTCGTTAACTCTTAAGATGACTCTTGTTTATTTATAATTAAACCAAAACTATTTATAAACTGAATAATTTAATGACCTAATGGCTTACAGTAAACACAAAGGTGACTCAACAATGCGATAGGGAAAGATTAGATCCCATCACCTGCCGGCAGACCGGGGTAGTCAAGGCTGACCTGACCTAGGGGTCTAAAATGACCGTTGCAGCAATATTGGTGAATCGAATTCATTTTCCGAATTTCCAACATATCGTAGGCAGTTCCATCGTTTTAAGTTAAAATTTCCCACTATTACTATAATATTGCATTCTTGGAGGAACAAAAGCGAAATCCTTTTGACAGATCCGGATTTCATAAATTGCATAGTATTGAGAATCGAATTACATTCAGCTATATTTCTTTAGCGGCCTTTTTATACCCCTTCTAAATGGCCGGCCCCCACCGATGCCTTCTTATCCACAACCACTACATCGCACTATTCTTGAGCATTACGTGCGATTTACCACTTGAACCGTTATCTGATGGCCTATGGCGCTAACAAAAGACCTCTGAATAATGTTGAAGTAGATCGATACGCTCGACCAGCCAGTTCCATAGGGAAATTACCTATTAAAAACTTTTCTAAAGCGATTTGTTGGTACTAATGTATGGCCCGCGGTTTCGCCCGTGTTCCCAAAGGTTCTTATGATTTCTGCGGTATATGTTAATCCAGAACATATTATATACTAGTGGCAAATTTCATTAAGGCCCGTTCAGCCGTTACGGGGAAGCAAACATACACAAAAACACAACATTCGATTTATCAATATTAGTAAGATAAGATTTTGCACCTCCTAACATGTTCGTAAATAGGTTTTGGTTACGTAAGTAGGTTGGTTTTTCTAAAACATAATGCGAGATGTCCTGGGTTTTATTCCAAGCAAATGGAAGTGTAAAATAAAGATTATTTCTATTGAAGTATGCATAGATCTAGCTTGGAAATGGTGTCGTCTCTGAAAATTATTATCATGATTTTCATGCGGCTGATTTCAGTACTGTGCTCAGTGCTGTGATATTCAATAAAACCGAGATTTATGAATCTCATAATGTCCTAATATTCAGCAATGTACAATAACGTATAAGAACAATCAAATCTGAATGTGCCTAGTTCTATCAAGGATTTAGAGGTAAGAATTTGGTCTAACATACTTGAAATCAACACTTGTTTAATTACAAAATCATATTTATTTAAATTTGATCTCGGCTTTTTAAAATTGTTTGAGTCGCGAGGAATAGTTAAGCTTTCTATAACTGAAAGAATTTTTAAAATAGTTTCAGTGGTTCCGGAGATTACTCTCCACGTAAAACGTCACAAAATTGGCACTTTCTTTATAACATTAGCGTTCTATCAAAAAATAAACAGAGAGGAGTAACGTTGCTCTAAACTGTTGCTCACGAGGGAAATGAACATGTCGCGAAATATCCTTATAAGTCTTAGTCGAGCAAAATAAGTCATGCCTTCGCTATAAAGTTTTCAACGAGGAACTATTTACTCTGATAGATATCCCACATGTGGTTTAATATAGTGGATATTTTACGCTCTTTTATACGTGAAATCTCACGTGCTTAGCCAAATCTTGTTATTTTTTTCCAGACTATTAAATTCTGTATGTAGCCTGATTTCAATGAATAATAATTAATCAATTTGTGGGTGTATTGTGAATAGAGACCGAAACCTAAAACACTGCGTTGTCGTTACAACCACCCACGTTTACTCGTACTGGAGAGTTGCCAGCGGTTAATAGTCGCACAGTTACACATTCAATCTGAGGGGATGGACTACCCTATTCATTAAATTAATTCACAAATAAATACGATAATGGAATTTATATAGGTACCTACAGGTATTGATAGGTAGGAGTGTCCAAGTGGCGTTTGATGTACTCTTGTTAATATGGCGTACGACTCTCACTATTTCGATATTAATACAGTAGTCGGCAAAACTTTTAGGCTGTTATAATCAACTCTTTGGATTGTCATATTACTATTAGGAGTAAATTTATCAAACGTGTAATTTACGTAACTTTATCTTATCGAATGGTTTTAAAGATCATAACCGCCAATAAAATTTAAAATATGACGCAAAAGTACCTGTTATTAATATAATCTTACAAATTCACATACATTTTTTCAGCTATGTCATCCAGTCTCTCTTAATTGACTTCATCAAGTATATGTTCGGAGGTCAATATATCTTTTATTGATCCTACACAAATCACTCGATTTCACGGTCGATAACTGAAACAATTGACAGGCTGCGGCTATCGGACGAGTTCATGTCGTACAATAATTTTATTGATAATATCTAAGTAGTAGCGAGATGGGAGTAAGGGTGAGACGGGGTAGCGGGAGCGAGCGGGGTGCGCGCGTGCGTGTGGCACCGCCCGCGCCGCGCCCGTCTCGGAGAGCAAGCGGGTAGTCAGTAGTGCCGCGCGGCGCTGCGCTCCATCACCGCCTAGCACCTGAGACGCGCCGCTACGCGCCCCGCGCCCCGCGACCCGCCGCGCTCAAATATGCGAGCCGCGTGCTGCGCTCACTCGTGTTGTGGTGTTTTATGATGGTACAGCATGAGAGTGCCAGATATGCGGACGTTCCGTGAGCTACACGCTGCTGATCTCACCACCGCCACAAGTGGGCGGAGAGACGGGACGCGTCCTAGACTGCTCAGGTGAGCGGCCCTTCACATCACATCTGGTAACAGACGGCCGAAAGGTCGATAAGGTACAGGTACTGATTGGAATAAAGCGTCGGTTTTGAAAATAATCCTAGAGTGCTACGAATTCTGTAGGCAGTGCTACGTAAGACCATTCGATTTTGTACTGCTGCTGATTCAGCTTTAACTGTTCATAGTAGTGAACGAATTTAACATAGACAGAGCATGAGGCTGAAACCTGCCATTTGTGTCATTCATATCACCAGACAAGAAATTGATGTAAGTACGTATTCTTCTTAGTACAAACATAATCCGCTATAACAGTAGCTTTTACCCCTTTTAATACAAACTATGGGTATAATATCATTTGAAACGCAAGCCGCATTTTGCTAACGTGATAACATTTAATTATTCTTAAAATAAAAAACTCCTTTCTCTATTGAACAATATTAGCAATGAACCAATGGATTTTTATTTATAGTAAATATAAAGTTTCCGAGCCGTAAAATTTGTTATATAGCGATTAAAAATATAAATATGATTTTGATGTGGCTTTGCCGAACTGAGAAATATCAGCGCTTGTAGGTCAATAAAATCTAAAAGCATATTCGTTAAAGGCTATAATCGTGACTATTCACAAGAGCCGTCACGCAATACACCTTATCTTCGAGTCGGAAAGCCTTTGAGCAACCGTCATCAATCTTAGGCCTCGGAGAACGACAGCTCGTATACACACTCTATGTTGCATTTTCCTCATTAGTGTTGGTAGATTAACGATATAGAATTTTATTTTTACAACTAAGGTTGTAAGGTTATTGTCGAAATAAGGGGCGAAACGTATAAGTATTTAGCTACATCTTACCCTTTTTAGAAGTTTGGTGTGGTAGAAATTATTACCTACTCATACTGTTACTTACCTACCGGCAATTTAACCCACGTTCCAATGGGAAATGATATGTTCAAAGGATGAAAAGTATATTAATCTAGAGTCTAGATTATGAATTTTGTATCTGTAAATTTTCGTTGAAAAAGGTTTAGACTTTTCCGTGTGATTGAGCAAAAAATCTCAAACACAACCATTCACTTATAAAATATAACATTAAAATGAAATTAAAAGGTTGTATTGTAACTTTTTATATTATTACATCATATCAGGGGTTTGCATGGTAGAAAAATATTTTCTAAAACGTATTTTTTTCCCACGTTTCGTTTGAATTCAAATAGATTAAAATCATATATTTTTTGTAATTAATAATAAACAACAACGTATTGTCCTACATATTTCTTGCTTTCTGTTCCTTTATATTATTATAAAGCTAATACTCTCATGTATTTAATGAGTTATATTGGTGGATTGAGGGCGAGACAGTCGCGACTAAGCGTCGCCAAGCCAGAAGCCAGTGCCAGCCGAGCTGCACTCATGTACACATTACGTACACAAATGTCTAACTCAAATAAAACACAACTCCGACACAAATACGAAGCTTGAATATCAATAAGTTTTTGGAGTATGCAATGCAATTCTGTTAAGCCACAGAAAATATATTAGGTACAAATGTCATATTGATGTATTTTTCAGATGTGAATTGAATAAATGAATTTTTATCGAAAGGTTTCGTCTATTGAAAAGAACCAGAAATAAACAAAAATCTTTTCTTGATTTTCATAATCAGGTTTCCAAATAGCTTATCAAGCATTTTGGCGCCAAAAAATCAAACATAAGCAGACAAATCCCAACACGCAGCGGCTGTTTACAAACCTGGCTTGAAGTTGAATAGAAGTTGTTAGCGAAAAACCTATCACCTTCGTTTATATGCAAGAAAATAATGACACCGTTAGAGCTATTCTAATAATATTTTATAATGTCACTAATATTAACATGCAAAAGCTGGGGATAACGCGGTTGGGTAAATTTTACCTATTTATAAAATTTATAGTCACGTGTGGGTGTGCATGGCCGCGTGGCTGCATAACATTTAACGATACTGCAATATTTAGACGATAAAATATTTTGCTGTTATGTATACCTACCACATACAATAGGTAGCGGGCACTTATTAAGACGGACTAGTCGGCCTGGTGGTTAGAAACCCTGACTGCCATGCCACAGGTTCAATTCCCACCCAGGGAAAATAATACGATAATTCACTGTCTGTGTTTTTTTGTGTGTTTACACCCAGGCAGTGCATACACAAATATTTGTATTCAAATAACAAAATCGACTTAAGTAAATATTTAAACACTAGTACCTATATCAGTTATCTGGTTGCCACACAAGCTCAGCTTAATTTGGGATCTAATAACAGTGTGTGAAGATGTCCCAGAATATTCATATTAGGTTTATATTATGTATATAAATATCTGAAAGACTTTTATTGAACGTCTTACAATTTTGATCTAATAGGAATTTCATTTTAGTTTATAAATTTCTTAGTAAACTATTTTAATAACGGATATAGTTAACATTTTTGCCGTCGTCAAAGTTATTATATTGTTTCTCGTTAAAAATATTCGATGGTTCGAGCAAAATAGGAAAAGATTTAACTTAGCGATAGTCTCGCAGTGGGTACGCAATCTGTGCTATTTCAAAATACCTTGCCAGGCAATTTAAATATAAATTAGTTTATTACTATTTTAAAATGGCCCTCAACAGCCTATTATTGTAACATAATAAAGATAACCACTTATGTAAATGTTTTTATGAAACTTGGTGCACTTTAATCTACCAACATGGAACAAATTTTGAGTAGGTATCCAAACCTCTTTCAAGCGTGAGGTAAAACAATTACATGAGTAATTAAAATGTCACTTTACGATTATGAGTAATAAGGCATGTTTTTCAATTAATGAGTATGTACCTTGCAGAAAGTAGTAACTTTTATTGACTTTTTTGATTAGGTAGTATTATGACTTCAAATATAATTTTATTAATTTTTAATTTGGTTGTAAATGGTATTGGGTTCAGTATATTTAAAAAAAATAAACGTATAATAGAATTCCGGCTGCTTGGGTATGTGAATCTAAACAATTTGCACGCCTTATAAGGTAAATAAAGTACAGTGTTTCTAACTTTTTATAAAATATATTTTATTCCTTATTCCGTATTAGAAAATTCAGATTCTGAATTTGAATAAAGGGTATTGGAAATGATAAACATTATTATTAGCTCAAATTGTTATCCTAAATAAAAATTATAGAATGAAAATAATGTTCAGGTTGATATCTGTCGTAATCAGAAGTCGGGATGAAAAACTATTTGTGTGATACATAGATTTACGTCAGCCGCTTACATCATCGGCACCTAGCAACGCTGATCGGTCGTCGATCCACATGGAGGCTGTCCCACTCGGTGATTTCCGGCCGTGAGCCTCTATTCCCCTTCGGTTATCGACTCTTTTAGCAACGTGGCTACACAACTTTAGCTTACTAACTGTAAGGACAGTATCGCGTAGAGAATAATAATAATATCCTGGGGCATTCTTTACACACGGCCATCTCATCCCAAACTAAGCAGAGCTTGTGCTATGGAAACCTGATAACTGATATACTACATATACTACTTTTTAAATACATACCTATATAGATATTTATACCTGACAGAATAAACAGAAATGTTCATGCATACAATTACTCATATGATTATTATGATTATTCTTCTAATTATTCGATTCCTAAATCGAATCCAGGACCTGCGGCGTGACAGTCACGGTCTTTAATCACCCAGCCAACGGGCCCATCAAAAATATAGAAATATGAAACTTATAGAAGCATTTCATTATTGTATTGACATTATATTAATAAATAAATAAATTACTCTAATCGATGTCTACGCTAAGAAAATACGACGAGCTCCAAGTCATCACTACACCGTCTCTAATAGTTTAAATACCTGATGGTAACCTTGATAGGTTAAAAAATTATTACATATTCATTTATATATTAACTATATGTGAAGTTAATGTAAATTTTAAATCAAAAATATTGTAATGTATTTCGCTATGCAAAAACTAAACAAAATACCAAGTTAATATATACTCAACGTCTGGCGATCATCGCTAGCGACATTATGTAAAAGTATCATGAAATACGAATGTAATAAATTAGACGCGGTGAAAATAATCGACTTATTCAACCTCATAACGGCCATGCGTATGACGTGTTGACGTGTTTATGACCTTTTATTTGTCCCATAGAAGAACTTTTGTATTCGTAACATTTGGCATAATCATGGCATAATAATGGGTTCATATTGCATCTTAAAAGTAAATAAGACATTACCGATTTATTGATTACCGCGTTCAACGCCAAGAAGGGTTCAATCGCTTGTCTATCTTCTACATCTTTTTATTTTCATAATGTTTTTTTATTTTTTTTTATTTATCCAAAATTTGTTAAACACTAAAATTATACCTACATGAAATCTGCCAAACTGCATAGCAGTTTGTCGGCATGTTGAATGTAAGTATTGTTCCTAGTTTTGTAGATCAAAATAAAATTGTCTCTTATCGATAGATCATTAATAATTCTTTCCAATTCGTAGGTATTCTTTGCGCTGTAGAGTCTATCTATCAAAGACGTAACTTTATTCCTTAAATATAATAGTGACCGGCCGCGTGCTTGGTTAATAGTCGATATTGGGATTTAAACCGGTGGTATTCTTAAAATATTGTATATTTTATTTAGTAATTATAATAATTAATAATTACATAGGAAGCTATGATTTGTGTAAATGTCCATGATCATATCTAATCATAAGTATAATAGTTAACAAACTAAACATAGTTGCGCCTACGAGAAATACCAAAGCAATTGCGCAGTATCAAAGGCATTGAAAAAAAAAAAAACAAAAAAGCCACAGAATTGAGGAGTTTAATTAATATAATGCGGAACCCTCTTTGCAAGAATCTTATTCACACCAGGCCCTATTATTTTTGACGTGACAATGTCTAATAAATCGAGGAACGCTGGCTGCATGCACCAAAAATTGTCCCGTTACGCTTATTTACAAGGTTAATTATTCTTGCATTTTAAAAATTTGATTACTAGTATAATTTCAAGAATTGGTTCATATATTAATAAAAAAAAGTAGCATCTGATGGTGAGTGCAGTAATAATTGACTTAAAAATATGGTGATTCATGTGATAATTCAATAATAAAAATTATTCAATTTTATTCATAAAAGTATGCAATATTTTCATCAATGTTTATGACGTTGTCGCGTTAAACTGTCGTCCGTAAACTACTTTACAGATAACCATTTTTTTTTATATTTAAGCAGGCTTGGATGAGCGAACGTATTTTAAGGATAGGTTCTGTGCAAGAATTGATCCTGTTTTTCATCGGCTACCTACCTACCATGCCTTTAATAAATGTATTCACGATGTTTAGTTGCTGTTTGATTCCATGTACACTAGGTTCGCTTTTGTTTCTGCTTATTTTTCAGAGCCCATGGGCATGAACTGCTTAAGATATGCGGTACAAATGTCAAAATATAGTCGGTATTGTAAAGTTAATCGACAAAAGTTTTCGTATATATGCATTCGAGGGCCATAGCCGGACTGGGGGCAATATAATTTAATGCAAATTTAGTGATGTGCTGATAACAAGCCACGCGAGTGCAGTGTAGCCTCCCTCACCGCCACCCGCCGCACCCGCGTCCGTGCCGTAGGCGCCTCGATCACTCAACGGCAATGTCGCAGGTTACTCCTACCGACCTTTTACGCATTATAACCTTTTACTTAGCTGGAATACCTTATTTATTGGAAAACAAAACGTCAAAAACAGTTAATCAACAACATAGGTTGTTATACTTTACAGACGACACGGAGAGGGTGACCTACCAAAAACATTAGATATATAGTACATTAATAGATGGTTACGCTTTACGGTTCAAAGCTTTTCAGCATCTGGAATAAGTTTTTATTTGAAACATTAGGCATGGTCGCAATTTGATTATCTTGACGAAATTCAAATACTACAGCCAAAAAATACATTGGTAAAGTTTAAGGTCGAAGAAAAAGTAATATCGTGCCGATCGTGCAGCGCGTAGTAACTAGCTACGAGGGCTACGGGGCTACGGGCGGCTACGCCACAGCTACGTGCACGTAATATTTATGTTGGCATACATACATCGTGGCATATTGTTGTTTTATGGCCGAGATGCCAGATGCGTTTTGTTGTACATAAATAAAATTATATTTACCAACTCTAAAAATAAGTATCAGCGCAGGGGAGAGAAGGCATTTTCTATTTCAATATTAGAAATAACATTTACAATATGTAAGCTTTTTTTTTAAATGTTCCTCCTAAATGGTGACTTGGATATATCGAGCAAATCCAAAATGATGTACATCATACAAACCATAGAATACATAAACATAATGTGTAATGCATAGTGGTGTTGCAAACATCACAGCTATAATAAAATATTTACAATTCTATTAGGAACCACCTTCCTCTTCTTCTCTATCTATAACGTCCATGCGCAGGGAATTGGGATCCAATAGATAATAATATTTTGGCAACTACTTTTCCAATGTATTTATAACAGTACCAAATTTTCCCCACGAACTCTAGTTCTCAATAAACATTGTAAATGAGATGGTGAAAATTCAATTTAAGTACAAATACAGTTTAGAGGAATATCATATATTTAATTAAAGGGGACAATATCATTATTAAATGGAACTGTTTATAGCCGTGCTAGTTTTAGGTATACAGAAGAAATTCTGCACAAAGTTAAGTTTCTTGAATTTTATCAGGATAATTATGCAAACAAGCGATCTTAACGCTGTTCCATGAACAAAAAGCTACGTAACTACGGAGGAAAAAATAGGAAATTAAGCTCGTAAAATAGAATGCCGGAAACTAAACTTTCATGCCCTTGCGGATGCCTCAAGTAACAATAATAGCTATTTTTATAGAAGCAACAGTTACATTATAATATCGCAGTTTGTTTCCAACTTTTGTTCCTCATTTATGAGCAAGTTACATAATACATATTTGTCTAGAACATTGGATTTTAAATTGTTGAATAAATACCAGTTGCAAACGTGTAACCTTGATTATTATACCCGTTATCATAATCAAAATATGTCATTCAGTATGTATCACTGACGTTAGAATCTCACTCAGCGTTGTTGTCACAATTAATTACCTACTGTTAAATTATTTTTCTCTTGCTTTTGTCCCAGTCAATATGCAGCACTCTTCTGTACCGACTGATCGACTGTTGAATCTAGATTTAGCTAAGATACACAACCACAATCAAAACTCATAGTTACATATCACTACATAGTATAAAACAAAGTCGCTTTCTCTGTCCCTATATCCCTATGTATGCTTAAATCTTTATGTATGCTTAAATCTTTAAAACTACGCAACGGATTTTGATGCGGTTTTTTTTAATAGATAGAGTGATTGAAGAGGAAGGTTTTTATGTATAATACATGTGTACATGTGACATCCCACGGGAACGCGGGTGAAACCGCGGGGGACAGCTAGTGTTGTATATACAACTGACATCCTCAGCGTGTCCCACTCCTTGTATTTTATTCTTACACCAACTTTAAGATCTAATAATGTTTCCAGATAGGGCCGGCTCGCATGCGAAGTGGGCTCGCAGGGTGTGGTGATGGAGTTGGTAATATTGAAAGCGAGAGCCCAACTAAATCGTCTCGTGTCGACGGCGTCGAGTGAGAAGCGCAGCTCGGGGCCGCGGGGACCGGTGGAAAGGGGCGTCGGCGGGGGCGCGCGGGCGGTGGGGCGCCAGCGTAGCGCCGCCATGGCGCCTGCCGCGCCCGCGCCGGCGTCCGCTGCGCCCTGGCTCAACGCCACCCTCGTCTACAATGCTACCCGGCTCAACGTAACCTTCGACACAGATTACGAGCTGCTCAATGCAAGCTCGACAGATGAACATAACAACCATTGGTTCTGCGCCAAGTGGACTAATGCACAGCAGGATCTCTTTCAGGTAAAATAAGTTTACTAAGTACTTCGGAAATAGCAAACACGTAATAACTACTTACAGAGATAAAATATAAAAATATTTATTGATATTTGCGACCAGTTGCGGCCCTGCGGTTTCATCCGCTTTCCCGGATATTAATTATTATTTTATTCCAGGATATCTATGTGCCATATTTCATCTAAATCCGTTTAGTAGATTTGCGTAAAAGAGTAAGAATCAACCAATCGTTCACACAAACAGAATACAGTTTCATAATATTTTACCTAAAACAGGCAGCAAATCTATGCTTCGCGATCGCATTCTTAGCACCGAAAAGCTTCAAGCAGAGTATTTTAATGCTGCGCGCTCTGGCGGCGGCAGGCGCCGTGCTCATGGGCATGTGGGCGGGCGCCGAGGTGTGCGCACCCGACGTGCTGGCCTGGAGCCTGGCGCTCGTCGTAGTCAACTCAATACATACAATCTTCTTAATTATAAGGTGAGTCCCTTAATGCTCTTTCACAGCTTTGCCAGTTGGCTTGGGACAGGCCAGTTGGCTTGGTGGTTAACGCTCTGACTGCCAAACCTATGGTCGCGGGGTCGATTCCCACCCAGGACAAACATTTGTGTGCATGAACATGTCTGTTTGTTCTGTGTCTGGGTGTAAATACCTATATCAGTATGTATTTACAAAAAAAAAGTAGTATATGTAGTATATCAGCTATCTAGTACAAGCTCTGCTTAGTTTGGGATCGAATGGCCGTGTGTAAGAAATGTTCGAAAATATTTATTTAAACTTTAATCATAATCAATAACGTGATTTCATTATAAAGTACATCGTTTGCTTTGGCCCTTAAACTCAAAAAATATTAACACCTTGATTACAAAGCCTCTCTTTAGTACTGGTCGGCATAATGACATGTCACCGATTTTTAAATAATTTTATGATCACATAAGGTTTCTTCCACCGGCGCTATCGCTGGAACTGACTGAACTGTACTTGAAGTTATTCAAGCCTTTGAAAGTCAATAAGAAGCACTTTCAAGAACTGACGCGTGAGGCGAGGGTGGTCCGCCTGGAGCCTGGGGAGGCTTACGCGGTTGAGGAAGTAACGCCGGCCGACGAGAGATTATCTATACTATTAAAGGGAAAGTAAGTTTGTAACTTTTCTCATCAACCTTTCATTCACCGATTCGATCCAACTTATTACAACAGAATTTGAATAGGCTGTTTGTTGGTTACTCATTGCATGTTTAGTAATTGTAAATAATGTTTATTTTCGAATAATTTACCTTCTGATAATGATAACAAGGGGTGGTTATTTACGGAATCTCTACAGTTATTGAACAACCCATAGGTATACTATATACAAAACGAAAAATAGGTCAGTTTGCTAAGTTGTATTATGTTTGTACTGAAGCAATTTACGAAGAAGAATTATATCAACCGTGTCAACGCTCTAATCATAATGGATATCGCGTATTGTACAGCAAAATACTGGTATAGATTCTGCCAGTAACAGACCATATAATCAATCACTATCGACGCCGGAACAAAAATATTGTTCAGATATCAAATAAAAGCTCCTAGCTTTCAACAAATACATTTTAATTTTAAGAGAGACTTGTGTAACAAAATGAAAGGTGACTGATAGAAAATTTTCGTGATTTATAAATTTTAGTTTTTGCCAATAAAATCCATTTCCCAAATCAAACAATGTAAGTGGCAAATGACAACGTTAATTGTTGTAGTAATACCATTTGATAAATATTACATTGAAATACAATAAATTAAATCTCAGTCTCTTGATATATGGAAAAAGGTGGTTTGTTAATCTATGATCATAAACAATTAAAAAAGTAAATTCTCCCAATGCATCATTTCTGCATTTTCTTTTGGGATGTTATTCTCAAAATTGCTGCCACTCATAAATGTTGAATAAAACCGACCTTAAGATGTATACTTTTAGGTTTAATTTACAATAGTACTGTAAACTATGAAAGGCTAATGTCACGTCGGAAGTAAACTGATTAATGACTTGTTCTACTTTCAAATAATGAATTATTTATATTCCTTAATTAAAATCTTGAGACTCATTTAAAAGTATCTTAACTGTATACTTATTTGGCATTCACTATTAAATAAAATAGCAATTAACAAACTGACATTTTGTTGGCTTAGGAAGGAAGGACCACTGAATAAAGAACTTTAAGGCACCATTATATTATTTGTTCAGAGCCATTCGAGTGGGGAAAGATATTAATGAATACTGGTTTATTACTTTTAGGTGATGAAGTTACTTTGTGGACTTGATTACTTACGATGTAAGTAGTATTTGCGAAGGTTGCATGTATAATGGCTTGGCAATCTTAATTCCTCTACAAGCTATAATGCACTTTACATCACTATGAAGTCCACTATAAAATGTTTAAAAGTAATTAACAGCCATAGGTTCTACAATACCTTCATTGTAAACACAACTTTATTTGCATATTATAGAGTAGTAGAGGTAGAGAGTGCAGAGTTCTTCCGGGGAAGTACTACCTAACCTATTTCCGCCGTGAAGCAGTAGTGCATTTGCATTACTGCATGTTAGAAAGATAAGTGGGCCGGTGAAATTACAAGCACATGAGACTTGACAACATCACGTCTCAGGGACGACAAAGCATTGGCAATTCCCCTGATGTTAGAAATGTCCATAGGCGTCAGTGAGCACTTACCATCAGGTGGACCGCCTACTTGTATGCCAACCCATGTGGTATAAAAAAACAAATATATATTCTCATATATATTTATTCAGTGACTGAAGTTGAATAATGCCAATGAATAAAGAATGTTCTATTGACTGACAATTGACAAATCAAAGCGGAATAATCGGCAGGGTCTATAACCATATCATTAGTGCCTCCAAAAGAAGTATGTATATTGCCTATCGTTTAATTATAATTACAAATTTGTTCAGGATGCGAGTAAGCTGTGATGAAACCCATCTACATTACATACAACCATTCCAGTTCGTAGATTCGCCGGAGTGGGAAGCGAATAGAGAACAGTCTGATGATGTTTTTCAGGTATGACACTAACCGTTATGATACAGAATTTTCTTTCTCGCATGCTATTTTTTTCTTCTTTATTTTGAATATGGAGAGTATGTTTCGAATAGAATTATATTTTAAATAAATAATATTTTGATAAAACAAAGATCTTCATATGGTCTTGTACTATAGTTAATATGTGTTGTCTTTGAAAAAGCAATTCATTACCGCTATGCCATAGTGTATAATTATTATATTGATATTATGTGCATATCGGATACTCCATTGTTACGGTTGTGAAAGTCTGATAGGGATATCTTGCCGTGACCAATATCTAGTGTGAGGTAAAATAATCTTCGAATATTATTGGAACATTAAATTTGTATGTACTTACATTAATCTACGAATATTTTTATTATTTGGGTTTTTGTTAACATCTTGATGTCTTCAGTAATGCCCTTCATAGCCAGTAGTCATTAATGAAGCTCGTAGGATACACATTTAAGACTAGTAGTAAATACTCATATTTCCTAGCAACATGAAAACATCTAATATATTATCTACTTTATTTAAAAAAACCTCAAAAAAAGAGTGTTTCAAACGTTCGTTGTAGCTAATGATAGTCTTAGCATGTCTACTAGTAATAAGCGAACTATAAACATTAATAATTAATTAATGTTTCAATTTGTTACACACAACATATAATTCTAACCTTTTTATTGATCTATACATATCTATCTCTTCTGATTTATGCTATATTAGATTGTTTAATCTGTAGATATTTACTATATAAATAGATAACTAACCAATTTATCAATATTATATAATAAATCTTTACAGATTTATGCTATTAGATTATTTTATCTGCAGAGATTTTCTATATATATATTGGTTATTGAAAACTTTCGAAATTAGGGTTGTGTGTAAACAGTTCACGCTACGGGTACACGTGGCGTTTCCGTACATTGAACATTTTGAGAATAATTGTAGGAGTATTTCATACGATAATTTTTCTCACATATTTAAACCCAACTGAAACCATTTCTAGCATACCTGGAATTTTTGTATGTTTACTGTAGTCTGTTTGTCTTCGCTTCGGTTTGTGAAATTTACTAGTCAGCTTTGAAAAAATCATTTTGCATTTGGTATCCCAATTCTCGCGGAAGGTTATTAGGCTATTTAACGTCACGCTACGGCCCTATGGAGCCGAGCAAAAAATAAAACGCAGTAAGAAAGCTGAGCGAAAACGAAGTAATAGCGCGGGCGGACGCAATTTTTGCATAGACATATTTTATGAGGCGGGGAATAAATAGACTACTTAATATCCCTAGCGGAAACGCAGGTGAAACCGCAGGGAAGAGGTAGTGATAAATAATTGTCTTGGTTTTATAGGTGAGTGTAATTGCGGAGGAGGTAAGCACGTGCGTATGTTGGCCGCGCATGCGCCTTGAGCGCGTGCTGCGTCACCGCCCAGCCCTCAAGGTCGTACTCGACTGTCTCATAGGTCAGTCCACCTCCATTACTTATATTTCAAAGGGATAAACTTAGATCTAGCTTTACTTTACATGTATTTGCGAGCAAAATTTAATCACATAAATTAGGAAGTTTCTACGTGACCGGGCTCTATGGATTATTTTTATCTCCAATTAAAACTTTACAATGAGCGTATTTCTACACTAATATTATAAAGACACGAGATTTCAAACCTTTTTCTTTTAGATTTCATTATTAATAATTATTTATGGGAAAACTACTTTATATCCAGGTGTAACATTGACTAGGTATAATTCCGGGAAGCATTTGATCCTGGAGGAACATGGGTAAAACCGTGAGACGGAATATATGTAATAGCTTTCAGTGGGTTCCGGTAGTCATATTTGAGAGTAGTGGCTTTCATAACTTTTTCGGTAATTCCGTTTGTTATGGTAATATAAATAGTTGACGGACAATTATCATCAAAAGGAAAACCTGTTGTAATGGTTTATTTTCCAAAAGAAAGTATTTTTTTTTAGGGTTGGGTCTGAAGGGTTGGCTGTCTGTAGGTAGGTACATCAGTGTATACCAACTTGTTTTTACATTGTGCGCCGAGGGAGCACCCTCAGGGGTTCAACACAATAACAAATTAAACGCTGAATGCATACCAATTTACGAAGTGCTATTATGTGTAGTGTTTTTTTTATGAAAATCCACAAAATGAGAATAAAACCTAATCTAAATAATTTACCGATACAATCGCTAGCACTTATTCTGAAGATTGTTTGTCGGTGACGAGGCGTTCTTGCTGATTCACTATCATCAGAGTCTTCAAACTAATTTAAACTGCAGGCTGTTTACGGGTTGTTCAAAAGGATTGAAAAATCATGTGTTTACCTTTATAATAAATTTTCTTTTAGTTTTTTTTTGCATATAAGAAAAATATAATATATCTAGTCCGACAGGGAATCGAACTCCTAACAGTCCAGTCGGTAAGCAAGATTTATTGTAACATTTATACTCTTTTACAGGCAAAGATATAACGCACAAGCTATATTCAGTCAGCGAGGGACTAGGCGCAGGTGGCGGCGCGGAGCGCGATGGTGCGCCCACGCACCTGACGCGCTCCGCCAGCGTCGACGCTGTGCACGAGGGTGCACGCGGCCGCCTGCGGAGCAATGCGTGGCGAGCACGAACAACAACGACACGAGGTACATACACTCTCGTTTTTTTTTTTCATTACTTCTGAGCCTTGCAACTGCTCTGAAAGACCCACCCCACTGCAACCTTTCAGCTTATGCTCGATTGATACTCACAATCATAAAATCCCTGATATTGAATATGATGCTGATAAATTGAACAAAATGTTTCAGGTTCATCTTACTGGCAACCAATGGTGGCTCGTCAATTCCTTCGTCAATCACCATTTGCGCGGGTGGCTCAACCACCGCGCCTGTTGGCACAAGCTTCCTCTGCGAGCTTGCAGCCACCAGTGCGCCGGCGCAGCCCACCGCGACGTACGACATCGTTCCGCCGAGGGCGAGAGGTCAAATTCGCAGAGGTGACGACACCCCCGGACGACACGCCCGCCGTGTGACGCGGGCCGCGGCTCCAGCCCGAGCTGGTGCCGCTTGTTGCGCCGCAACCTTTATCACCCACTTCTTCCACCCCACCGCCTCTAAAATCACCCTGACTGCAAGTTGAGCGAACGATCATGCCTCATACGACTGACTTTTAGCTGAACGTGCATGGCAAGTGATACGTCTCAAATAAAGCGTTTGACATATTTTGTCCAGGAACTAAAACGTGACAAAATAAAATTTATATACAAACGAGCTTCCGATAAAATACAATAATATCACTCGTTCGCTCGAAAATGCAGTTTGATGTGAACTATTAATCAATATCTAGTCGTAATTAGATCAGTGAAATAGTGTTTATTTTTTGTTATGTGAGTCACCTTAAGAAATTGTATCTACATATTGTGTACATGAAATAGCTTAGTCCGGCGTATAAATGTATTTGCGGTGTACGAGTAGCAACAAAAACCAAGTATAAACGCTCAAATACCCCAAAGAACACTGCGCTAAAGTGCAAATTTTTGTAACTATAATACTAAAATAAAACGAACCGAGCGTTAATTCCAATCACACTACAATCACAAACACTGATATAATAATGGAATTGAGATTTATTATAATTTTTTAGCAATTGATAATAATTACTTGATTCACCGTGGAATTCTAAAAGTATTTTAATGTTAATATAATTAATTGTTTATTAGTATTAAGATGTGTTATATTCGTGATAAAATATTAAAGTTACTGGGCGGATTTATTAAATTAATATATATTAATATTATGGTTTAGGAATAGTGTATCTATTCAATATTATACAATTCAATGCTCCTTAATTGTTCTATGGCACGCTGATAGAGACCGTTAAAGCTTTAAATGGACGTGACAATGTTGGTTATAAGGTATTTTAGATAAATTAATACAAGGCCACATCCCACCAACTACACAAATCATAGATGTTTTGTTAATACAAAATGTGGCTCGATACCGTACAGTAGGTATATAAACGAAACAATTATGATAATCACTGTATTATACACCGTGTATGAGCACTAACATTTGCCTCAATTACTTTACAGTAAAAATAAAAACACACATAACCACTACACTACTTAATCAGTGCTATAACTCGAGCTTCCATAGTCTGTCTGTCTTTTTTATATACATTTTGATTACATATTTAATATAGACGTGTTTTAAGTAAACTTGCTAAGACGATTATAAGCACAATGGACAGAAGACATATTCACCTGTAAAATATAATGCCACAGTAACCATAGGTAACAAATAACCTGCAAATATCTTCTATAAAATATACGTACTTGAATGTAGGCTTATCAAGGCATCGATATAGATATTTAGAAAAGTGTTTATTTATAAATGAAATAATTTTTTATACTAAATTATAGTGATAATTATCATTATTATTTACCTGTATTTATAATACCAACACAGAGCAACACAATACAACCAAAAGTTTGACAACATTTTTGATGATGCACATTTGGAAATAAATAGATTTATGTATCTCTTATTTTAAGTAATTTTAATTCATATAACCACTGAGTTTTAGGAAAAGTATTTATTACGAAATCATTGTAAAATGGATTCATAATTATTGTAAATTTAAGTGTCGTTACACAAGAGCGTAATAGCTAGATACATAATTATTATGCCTACACTTCGATGTTTAGTTGGTGTTGTTGCTTGCTGCTAAACGTACACGGTATCAGGCCAGATGAGCAAGTAGTGGTCATAGATACCGACTAATTATATTGAAGTTTGTTGAAATAGCGCAATTGATCACCGTATTACTACGATTCAGTGTGAACATTTGAGGTGGGATAATTAGGGCAGCCATTTCCTAGGAGTAAACGGAAATCGTTTTTAGAATACCGTATACTTAATGGTACAAGCCGCAGTGGTGTCCAATAGAGTAATTTGTTCTTAATAATAAGGTTTAAGTTAGATTGACCTCTATATAAACTTTTTGATACGGTAAATCCAGTATGGTCTATCTCCTAACTTTTCACATTAACTCTTAAGGGTAGCTGCCCTTGATGATCCATCTCAAATTTCCTAACTAACTAATGAACTAATGCACAGAATTTCACAGAAAGTTTTGTTTAGAATGCCCCTAATATTGCAATTCACTGTGACTATAAAGCCTTATTCATACTTTCCTCTGAAATTCAAACGGTAGTTACCGCCATGATTGCGAATTTTTGACCCATTTATATGGTATCATTTTTTTCGTGAATATACCCCATGGACTTACACCCATATTCTAAGACTATTCCTCATACGTCACTCGACTCCAACTCGACTGAGGATACCTTAAGCATTTTCTCGAGGAATCCTCAAAATTGGTATTGTATGTAATAACTTGAGCAAAACTCGACTGAGGTCGAGTCGAAGTAACATGTAATTAATTACGTCATTCTATTGTGGATACAATATTAATCAAATAATATAATGAGCTTCAGTAACTGTTTACAAGCACTAAACTTCCTTAAGGTTGGTCCCGACGTAGAAGTTGTTTCCTCACCTCGAGTAAGGGAAGGCATCGAGTGGAGGAGATTTTTTGCAACTATGAATACTAATATCTTTGAGTGAGGTTGAGTCGAGTCGAGGAATTTTCGAGGAAACGTCTTAGAATATGGGAGTTAGTCTTTCTGGGTATAATAAAATTAATCTCTGCCTCCCACAGAATCTTCTAGCACGGTTTTCTCTTGAGGTTTTTAATTTTAATTAATAAACCTAAAAAATCCTATGAAACATTCAAATCCGTTCAACTATTACAACTTGATTGAATTGGTAACAAACATCCAGGCCAATATTTTCAATTTTCGCATTTATATTAATATAAGCATGACGATCATCGACTTCAGAAAAATAACTACTTTCTAATATCGATGCTTAAGATTAACACGAATACTAAATTGAGAAAGAAAATTCAATCTGAGTTGACGGACATTAAGCGTATTGTATAAGCCCTTCACATTTGCTATATTTATAGGTATATATATATAATATTTATAGATAGCTAGTTACATGATTAATCATACTGTGGGAAACTAAATAATAAGAGAGAGAGACATACAGTCAAATAGAATTTACTTGTGTAATGATAACAACTGTTATCGTATGATACGTTGTTGAAAATGTGTCACCTAACCTATGACAAAGGGGAAAATGCCATTCCCGTGGTATACAATGCTTGATGACTAACCAGTGTTATAGAAAACGGGAAAACACTTAACCTTTACCACGTAATTCCCAAATCGGTCTGGGTTATTATACGTAGTCGCTTTTACATGCATTTCTATCATCGATTTCCGGGCTAAAATACTTATAAATGTTGTTAACTTAAACTATATAAATTCGATTCATTTGAAGTGACATTTACTTATTTCAATATTTAAGGTAATTTTTCTTCCTGGCCTCATGGGCTTTATGTTTTAATTATTGCATTACCACCTGGACATAATACCAGGGGCATTGTAAATGCATTGTCGACCCTGAGGCGTCAAGATATTAAGTCTCATGTACCTGTAATTTAATCACCTTACCTCTCTAATCGAAACACAGTAGTACAAGTGCATTACTGCTTCACGGCGGAAATGGGTAAGGCGGTAGTACTTCCCTGGACGAACTCTGCACTGAGAGCTCTACTACTTCTGAATGTATTCAACTCTATTATGTGCTAATTTGGGTATCTCTCCCCTTTTTGTACATTGACTCTATCATACGAATACATATCGCCACAACTCGATAATTATATACCCCTGTTATAAAAAATTGTCTTCTAAACGGGGTGTGGATTGTACTTTTTAAACTTGATTCAAATAATTTCGACATGATCTAACTTATAATGCTTTAATGCGACTATACGTATAGTTGCAAAACTAAAATTCACGTATTAAAATGAAACGAGAGAAGGGCGTGATACATAATATTAATAATTTTCTTCACCTGTTTAAAATCACAGCAGATGTAGCTGCTTATCTGCTCTGTTCTCTCTGATAAACTATTTCACGATTCTTTAAAAAGTTGGCCTTGCTCTTGTAGTAATAAAATAACATTAAAAGGCTAGTGAAATTTTGATAATTAAATAACTGACTAGACTTGAAATTATAAAATGATAGGTAATTAATATATTACAATAAAAACAAACACACGGGAAGGTACTTCAAGATAACAGAAACGCTCTTTTTAGGTTCCTTTGTCTCAGAAATGTATTAAAAGTGATGAGGGGGAGCCGCATGATATGACTTCGCTACTTATTTTATTATTAATTAAATAATAATTTGAAAAAAAAAATATGCACTGGTGAATTAAGAACATACTTCTACTTTTGAAGTCGGTTGATAAACAGGAGTTGATTCTAAACATTTTGCTAACTTATACCACGAATCGAAGCATCCTAAATATTGTTAAGTTTAATAGTTAATTTAAGTCAAAAGTTTATTTATATTGTCTTCCATTTTTTCAGTAAATATTATACTATTCCTGAAATATTCCAAACTGTGTTGTGATTACAATGTTAACTTCCAATCTACTTCCTCAAATCTATGTTTATTTAGTGGCAATGTGTAAGCAACTTAATGTTAAATAGGGCCCTAAAATGTATCTTGAAACATAATCGCTACAAAGTTTTGTTAAACCAATCCCTAGAATTGATTGATATCTGTAAAAGAAAAGGGCAACCTGTTTCAACACACTGTCAAATAAGTTATTACAAAACATTTCGTATGGCTTTAAAGTAATTAACAGTTGCATTTTTCTAATTAAAATGATAGCATCGATGTATGTCTCTAGGGGAAATAGTATTAGTATAAGAATGTCTGTTTTGTGTGTACAAATACCTTAATATCGATGCGTTCTTCAAGATGAAAGCATTCATGATTAATAATAAGTAAATCAGTATACAGAGACTACAGAGTTCGATATCCAAACATAATAAATCATTCATTTTGAAGAACAAGAAAATGCTTTAGGTACATATATACTTCATTAAGATTTAGAAAATACATACGAGTATGTACGTAGGCAGTAAATGAAGTGATAAAATTAATTATTACAGCGTTCTAGACATGTGAGAGATGAGTTATTGTTTTATTATATTAGTTACATGGTTTAAACATAATTATAAACAATGAATAGGTCACGTTGAACACGCTAAGCCGATGGGTAGCCGTTAGAGAGTAAGACAAATGAATAACGAAGTGTAATCTTTAGTAAGTATATAACGTACCGACCTACCTACTGCCGTGTTTTAGTGTAGGTAGGTATGTTCGTCTGTTGTCTACTAACAATGGCCGGTAGCAGACACATGGCAGAGCGCCTCTGTGATACACTTTAGCTGTTTAGAATAGAAGTCGTCAGTAATACCTGTACTTACTCGGAATCTGATGTTATTCACACTATGGGTTGCCTCCTGAGTCTCATCGTGCATGATATTACAGTTAGTTACATAATGATTATTGTATTTATTCACTTTATTAACATGTTTATTATGTCTTTAATAAAAGAATTGCTTAATATTTAGTTTAATTTCATAAATTTCGTTAAAATATTAACCCTTTATATCCTAATCTTTTATAGTAAGAATTACCTGATATATGGTAACACTGAGCAACAGTAACGTAAGTTACACGAAAGAATACAAATGAAGTAAGTTACTAAGTAAGTTAGTGGTAATTATTTGTATGTGGCTCAAAGATATTGTACAATAGCATAGAATGTTACGTTGCTAAGTTGTACGAGCGTTGACCTCCGTGGATGACGTAGTAGTACTCGCGACATATTTGACTTAATGTATAATTTAGTTTCAAATGTTAATCAATTCCTTGGCCTACTGATAATGAAGCGATAACACACAGTAGTGTTCGCGCTCGAGAGCCGAGCTGCGCTGGCTCATGACAAGCTCTTCATTAAAACCTAAAATAATCAATAACTAATGTCTTCATTCAAATAATAACTTACTGTGTTTTAACAATGTCGTATTTTATGAGAAAATGTATTGTGAACCTAAGAAATATAAGCAAAAGCCGTCATGTGTGGATGTTATTGAAAAGTGTAAGTAATTTTATAAATATGCATTCAATGTTTATGATATGTGCTATAAAATGAGATATGCTGTACATCAACTCGTAGGCATAAAATTTTATGTTTTTTTTTATTTCTTAATGCCATTACGATGTTTATGAAATAATTTTATAAGTTTAGAAATAAATAAAACTAAAGAATTGAATTAAAAAAAAAGACTGACCAAACGATAGCGTTGGATGCTTTGCCGGTTGTGTAGTGTAGTGTAGTGTTGACAAGGACAATATACTCGTATGTGTGCAATACAATACATAAGAGAATGTATAAATAATTAGGTACAAATATACTTTATCGACCTCATCAACTGAATCTAATCAATAAAAAGTAATTCGATTACATTAAAAAAACGAATCAAAAATAAATCTAAGTAAATAGGTATCATTATTGTTATCATTCTTTCATAGCAATAAGATAATGCTTACTTAATATTATTTATCAATTCAAAGCTCATTGACAAACAACTGGGATGTGAAAAATAAGACGATAAAAAGTCTATATCTTTTGTTGGTAGGGCGAAACATTTTATTTTAATTCGGGAGGTAAGAAACAGGAGTAAATAAATGCATAATATACTTTAATATACTCGTATGTATTAGAATTTCAATAAGTTTCGTAAGACTGCGATCGATGAGGAAGTGTAAAATTTATAATGATGTGCACTAACTGATGTCAAATGTCTAATAGTCTATACCTAACCCTAATATGAAGTACCTAATCTATTAAAATAAAGTGTGTATGTTACTTCTGGAGTCCAAAACGGGTGGACCTATTTTGACAGGCTTTTGCCTGGCAATTAGCTGATCTTATAGGGAGTAGCTTAGGCTGATCGTTCGATAGCTTATAAAATTTCATGTTAAATTAGTACTGCTCAAGTGGATAGCATTAGTAGGGAATTATTATAATTTATATAACCTATGTAGATATTCAATATAATTAACTTGATCAAATAATTAGCGATTTATGACTAAAACATGGATATTGTAAAATTTTATATTCATAATAATGTTGATTTTGGAATAAATAAAGTAGGTTTTAAGCTTCATAATATGCGAAGTACTCGAATAAAAATAAATTTTAAGAAAACAGTAAAAACTTGCTAAACTAAAATCCAATAATATGAATGGTACCTACCATCCTTATGAGTAGGTATTCATGCTGTAAGAAATAAACAGGTACCTAGATACCAAACAAAACGAACTGTAATATCTATGAAGATACCTAAAATCGCAATATTTTTTTCACAGGAGAGATATGGCTCCCGTTTCAATGGTAATCATATTTTAAAATGCTCAAACGCGGAAGGTCTATGTTTATGGAGACAATTTCATACCAGCCACGTAACAAACAAAATAGTGGCTTTCAAACTGTCTGACATCGGCGAGGGTATACGTGAAGTGGTTATCAAGGAATGGTAAGATCAAAATGGAAACTAATTGGTGGTGAACTGACACCTCAAAATAATAGAAACATCATCATATTAGCCGGAGGATCTTCACTTCTAAAAGAACCCCATCGATTTCGAAAGCGATACAAGGGGAAGGGTAGAGGAGGGATTGTGTGCAATAATCTCCACGCTTGGCAGATGGTTTGGTGATTGCAGTGAGGTGGTGCATATATGTCGCTGCTGCCTATCCCCTGGTGCATTTCTTTAACCGCCAATTGTGTGATGGGATTGAATGTGGGATGGTCCTATTCTATACCAGGAACCACACATCTCAAAATAATAGAATGTTGCCAGAAAATTTGGATGTTGCGTTTTTAAGATTGTTTCCGTGGTATACAATGGAAACTATTGAAAAATATAGCTTATTTTCAGGTTCATAAAGGTGGGTGACAAAGTACAACAGTTTGAAAATATTTGCGAAGTGCAGAGCGATAAGGCAGCTGTGACTATAACGAGTCGATACGACGGTGTCGTAACCCGTCTTTACCACGAAGTAGATCAAACCGCTCTTGTTGGAAACCCGCTCGTTGATATTGATGTTCAAGATAGCGATGGAGGTAAACTTTGTATTTTCATGGCTATACAATATTTGCAGATAAAACCGTAAGTCGTAGGCACGTTTCCGTAATATTTTGGTAAATGCGTTTTCTTGTTCCCACGGGGTTTACTAGAGCTTTAGAAATTATGAATTATCTATATATTTCTATTTTATATCAAATTATATTATAAACGCGATTGTTTGTAAGGAAGGATGTATGGATCTGTTACTCTTGAACGTCATAATGCTGAACGGACTCGGATAAAAAATTACACATAAATAAAGCATATTGTGAAATAAAGTAAAACGTTTTATAGTGGGAAATCGTCAGATCTCTCGGAAACGTATACGAAAGGGTGAAAACTAGTACAGTTTATAGGATACTTTTTTACAGAATCTGAAAGTGAATCAGAAGAAGTTAACCAAAAAGATACCAAAGATGCCACGAAATCAGATAATAACCAACGAATTAAAGTACTGACTACTCCAGCTGTTAGAAGAATAGCTGCTCAATTCAAAGTGAGTTTAGAGTAATCGGTAATAATTAATCTGAGAAATATATGTCTTAAATATTTTTTTCTTATTTCAAGGTAGATTTAAGTGCAGTTAAAGCGACTGGTAGAAATGGAAGGATTCTCAAGGAAGATATGCTATCGTACCTAAATATTGATGCAGAAAATTCAAATGTAATTCCTGACCCAACGACAGTAAAAGCAATGGAAATACCAATAATGTCCGGACAAGCGAGAGTGGAAGTGCTGATGGAGGATAGATTAGTACCTATAACAGGTTTTACCAAAGCCATGATAAAATCAATGACTGAAGCCATGGTAAGATTTACATTCACTTAACAACTTAACTACTTAATAACTTATTCATTTAAAGATTAATTGTTTACCAGTGTAAAAACCAACCAATTTGTTTTTAAAATAAAAACCTACTTATTACTTATTAATGTATCAAAATAATTAATAAATTAATGTAATAAAACTGTATTATCTATACGTACCTTACACGCTTAATGGTCAAATAATTTTTACTTCTCTGCACTAATATTATAAACAGAATCTCATTTTTACATTTTTAGAAAATTCCACATTTTGTATTCAGTGACGAATACGATGTCACGAAATTAGTAGAGTCTCGAGAAGTACTGAAGACGTTATCACAAGAACGGGGAGTCAAATTAACATATATGCCAATAATCATCAAAGCTGCATCCATAAGCCTCAACTTCTTACCAATAATCAACAGTAGTCTCGACAATTCCTGTGAAAATCTCATCTACAAAGCAAGTCATAACATCGGTGTTGCTATGGATACTCCCAATGGCTTAGTGGTGCCGGTAATCAAGGTAATATCACCTTCAAAGAATTAGTGACATTTTCCAGTTGTACGACGGGCAAATAATCGTAAATAAATTTTTCAGAATGTTCAAAATAAAACGATATTGGATATAGCACGTGAACTCAGCAGCCTCCAAGACAAAGGATTGAAGGGCCAGCTTGGGCTAAACGATGTATCCGGAGGAACATTTACAATTTCGAATATTGGCATCGTAAGTTTTAAATAATTATGTATAAGTATTTTTACTATTAATCGACCAAAACTCTCGTGAATGAGGTAGTTCTAAATTCTATTAAACATTAAAGACCAATTGTACCCAACAACATACATAAATAAAGTCAAACCAGATCTCATGATACAAATAGTAAGGAATAGCTTCTATAACAATATTGTATAATAGATTAATATAATAGTCACGATGGGACCTAAGATATCTGTGGGGTGTAACTATTCAGGACCTCTTCACGCATAAAGCCTACAAGTATGCGCGGAAAACGTTCAGAACTAAACCGAATTGTATTTTCATGAAAATCTTTTTGGGGGTATTGTAAACATATACTTTATTCAAATATAATTAATTACCTTCTATATGTTATTATTTCAGGTTGGTGGAACTTATACCAAACCTGTGATTCTCCCACCACAAGTATCAATAGGAGCCTTAGGCAGAATTCAGGTTTGTATATTTATGTTTCGACGGAACTTTGTCTGTAAATGGATGATCAAATTATCGCAGCCCATAGTTAATAGCTATAGTGTTTGTTAAGGAAACTGTAGCCATATTTTGCTTGGTAAAATAAAATAACATGCAATTGCAAACCAATACCAACCAAATCAAGGACACAATTAAAATAATAAATACATAATAGAATAATTGTACTATTTTGGTCAGTTGCCACTCTTCAACAATGAAAAACATTTCAATCACATATACCTAAACTATATAACGTGATGTTAATTTATGAACATAAGTTGTCGAACAAATCAAGACTTAAACATGCCAGTAATAATGTTGTTATTGCATTAGAAATTAGGTAGGAATTATCCTACCTTACCACATAATACCTTTGTTTATACAAAGCAACAGCTTTAACAATTCTATGAATCCGTAAAATTTTAAGGATGGATATCATTTTTAATTTCCTACAAAAACAAACATATAACAAAAAAATTACCTAATTTCATCTTTATTTTAAATAATGGTATGTTAAAAATGGAAATTGTGTAAATTAAGAGAAAATATTAATATCTTTCAGGTTTTGCCTCGGTTTGATGCTGAAGGCAACATAGTAAAGGCTCATATCCTGAATGTAAGCTGGTCCGCAGACCACAGGGTGGTTGATGGTGTGACAATGGCGCGTTTCTCAAATTACCTCAAAAGATATCTTGAAAACCCAATCACGCTCCTTCTAGATTTGTAAACAAATAAAGCGTTGTGAATATTTTTTTTTACAAGTTTATATGATTTCTGTTAAATAAAACATTCATTGGTTAATTATGTTTTTATTTTGAACTTTATATTTGTAACAGAGAATAGTTTATTGGCTAATAGATGAGATCCTATCAAAGTGATTTATCGAGATGATTTGCAGGTTCAGTGTTAATTAATATACCTATATTTTTTACTTTTCAAACGTTTACTGTAACTGTTTTTATTTTGGTAAGAAAATTATATTACCTAAAGATAAATTATCGACCATTGGGACAATGTAGCAGCTGATGTTTTTATGTTATTGTTTTTATCGCCGTAAGACTTCGAAACGAGTGACTTTAAAATAAGCAATTGTCCATTCGGGAATGGAATTTGGAGTATACTCTCGGTGAAAACGTGCAAATATTTCTGTAAAAATTAATGCTTCTATGCTATTGATAGGCGCCCATTTGAGAGCCAGAAAGGCCATATCCACATCGCAGTATTTTTTGTCTGTAAAGATTAAGGATCTTATTGAAACAATTTACGTAAATAATAAAATAAATAAACAATAAATATCCTGAGACATTCTTTACACACGGCCATCTGATCACAAACAGAACAAACGGACATGTTCATGCACACAAATGTTTGTCCTGGGTGGGAATCGAACCCGCGATCTTCGGTTTGGCAGTCAGAGTCGCTAACCACCAAGCCAACTAGTCTGTCAATATTCGAATATAATTGGGATGTGTCCTGTATTAAAGATAAATTATCAAACACTAACCAGTGTATTGAACATTCAAAAATATACGAAAACATTAAATATGATCAAAATTAAAACATTAATGTGATATTTCAGTACCGATCTAATCATACAGAGTATGTTATTTTATGCTGTACAATTATGACGTCATAACTTGCTATTTCATACAAAACTCCATACATTCGATCGTTTTGACATTTCATAAAGAATTGCTGATTTGACATGTCAGGACACATCCCTATTCTATTTTATTTTATTATTATAAGAAACTATGAAGGTTTATTGTCATTAGGGTATGGAACTCTAAAAAGGATTGTAAATTTATGATCAGTTTCTCAAAGTTCTAATGGTTGGTAATAAGTACCTACCTAAATACATTAGAATAACTATTAATCTTTGAATCTTTACGATTTACGTAAGAGTGCTACATCCTCGGCCTCGCCATAACTCGAGTTAGTCGAAGGCTAAACGCAAACCCATTCTTAATAAAAAAAACGATTTTCAAAGCCATACCACCTATAGATAGCAGTAAAATGATTCTCATTCACATGAGATTTTTACAAGTTAAATAAAATGTACACCAATAAAATATATTTCTCACCAGCTATTCGGATAAAATAGACCTTCCTTGGCGAAGATATCTGTATATCTTCATGTTTTAGCGCCAATAAGGATCGCTGTTTATCACTCCAGTTACGGTCCAAATCTCGCATCAAACTTAGTCGAGCTGCTTTTGTTAGCAAACCGTTCAATTCTGAGTATTGTCCGTCGCATATAACATTTGTCACACGGGAGATTGCCTGTACACAAACATTCAAAGAAGGGCTAGTTAAAGATGATGATTGATGCAAATAAAGTTATGGGAAAATATGACTATGAAAAAAAAGAGCATTCTTCGTTATTACGCAATATTGAAATATTTACCTGCTTTGTGCCAAACTGAAACTCTTTTTCATGGAAAGTTGGATCCCAAATGTTTCTTAAAACACTAAAGTCAATTTTAATCATTAACCATTTAAAAGGATTTTGTACTAGTATCAGTTTTGGGACTCGTTTCTTATTATCCTTCGGCTTATCATCTTTTCGTCGAAAAAAGAAAGATTTTGGGAAGCCCTTGAGAAAACTCAAAGATATTTTTGACTTTTGTAATAATTTAGGACAGTCATTTTGATTTCTTTGAGGCTCAAGTTGGCGGTATTGCACAGGAAATTCATTTTTTAAGCTCGCAGCTGTTCGTACGATATGTTGAGTTGAAATAATCGGAAGTTTTGTCAAAAGACCAGCGTTGGTGCAAGGCACTGTTGCGAAACGTGTAACTATTGGGCAGACGCATCTGTATAATATATTATTGATTGCCCCTGCCATCTGAAGGGAGTATCAGTATCAGTTTTCGATACTACACTACGCTACCACATTCCCATCCCATGGCCGCATTTATCTGAAGAATTCATTTTTGTGTACCACTGTAAAATTTTCCATGACTGCGAATTTATTTATTGTATCCAAATAAAATTTTGTCAATTTATTTACATTAATGTCATTTCATAACTTGGAAATATATTTTTATTACAGATGTCAAATAACTTGCTACAGCAAAAAGTATGTAGGCGTGTACATTTTTATATGTATGTTGGTACGTATTTAAGGACGTAGCGAGGTATATTCTATGATCTTATGGCATCCCCATCACTTTTAACAGGGCTGCGATTCTGTAAGGAAAAATACACTAGCTCAAGGATATTTCGCCGCGGCCTCTATGTGCTATATCTTTCGATAACTACGCAATCATGTGAGAGGTAACCTTTACTACCGGCACGTTGTAAAAAAATGAAAACAGCAATATATCGCCCCTAAGGAAAGTTCGGCTGTGTCATCGAAATAATATCTCAAATCATAACTATTCCATGGTACCTAATACTCTTAATCGTGTGTAGAGTAACATAATTAAATACGTTCTAAAACACAAAACAAGTTAGCAATGTACAATCCAATCCTGTCACACTTTAGTAATTAGGGAAAACCTTTAAATAATTATATTCCACAAAATGTGGTTTATATTTAAGATTTATTGTAGTAACTTGTGTAGGTAACGAAAATCCAAAAAAACCAGTGCTAAGGTAATAATTTCCAATAGAGGGATAATATTATATCCTGTTTGCCTGTTGGTAAGATATGTCATCTGGTAAATACAATTAAAGGCCCTGATGATATTTAAGCAAATAGTGTTATTGTTGTCTGGATAGTCACTACTCGGCCGTTGTATTGCATGAGTGTGCAATGCGGACGTCTCTGTGAATTGACTGTAGGTTGTCTCAGTTCCGGTCACTTGAACACATTGTTCGAGGACACATGTTCATTTCTAGAGTACCACACTGTTCTACTCATCTATAAGAAAACATATTTCTATAATATCGTGTGCATTCAGGAAAAGTTGGTAAGTGCCTTAGTAAGATTCTCACAATTTCACATACATAGGTGCAAGGATTTGACCCAACGTGGTAGCATAAATCCTAGAAGGAAACTTGACTCTCAAGTGCCCTACGGTAGACACCATTGCTTGTTCACCTGATGCGACAGTTAGGTAGGTAGGTACTTCAAAGTACCTTTCCTCCGACTCCTAGCCCATTGTAGAATTTGAACTCACAACTTTCGGCATTCGATGTCTCTGCAACTGAGCTACCAACGTAGGTAGTATACGATGCGTTGGTTGTAGCGGCTTGTGGCGTTGTAGTTCTATGTTTATTGTTTTGTGAAATGGTGGGTACCTATCTGTTTACATGATATTTCACTTAGCAATAAACTGCAAAATAAATTCGATAACAGGATACTAATCGTAAAGCGAAATCATGACATTAAACGTGATTAAATCTTAAGCTTTTGTTACATTGCTTGATAACTGATTAACTAAAACGATTGTAAATATTTATTTTATTATTACGTCATCTCATTTTTGACTAATTGCATTGTAGTATTAAATCGCGCTCCGATACTAGAAGAACAACCGTGAAATATTGTAACCTCGACCTAACGATACAATCAGTCGCTACCGCTCGTTTTATGTATTCACGGAATATATAAATTGTAATTAATAAAAAAATAGCACAGTCTCATTCCAGTTTTGCCAAAACCAATAAGTCGGTAAGAACCTAAGTATTGTTTTTAATTATTATTTTAAATTGATTGATATTGTATCACAATATTTTACGATTGCTTCTCCTCGAGGCCACTGCAGTGTCAAGAGTGTGTAGGTACCACAACAATAAAGTTCACAATAACTGGCTCTCATCTCCAGCACTACTGCCGAAGCACTGACACACACCGGTTTAAATGCTAGGCGACAGGTTTCAACATCAATATGCCAGCTAGAAAGGTTCTAAAAAGTTCATATGCTACGACTGAACTATAGTTTCCTCACGATGGTTTAATTAAAAGTTATTATTTCTCCACAATCTTCGCGGTCGTCGTATAATCCAAGGCTTTATACTTTTTTAGCTACAGCTAAACACTAAATATAGTAACGTGTTTAAGTTACTATTTCGTCAACCATGACTTTTTGTTCAATTCAATCATTTAAATTCAATGTCTTATCATGTCATCAAGTCTAACGTCTCATTATGTAGGAAGATGTGGTCGGCTTTGTTCGGCGTGGCAGCCCTGGTGTCAGTGGGTGCCGCGTGCTCGCCCAGTTCAACCACTGTGAGTGGTACACATGCTCCAAAGGAAGTCTGCTCGGGAGCACTCATATTCTCCGACGAGTTCGATGAATTCAACCTAGAAAAATGGCAACATGAGAACACCTTAGGTGGAGGCGGCGTGAGTATTTCTTATTTGCTACGATTATATATCATTAATTACCAAACAAATTTATAAACGGGATAAATAATAACAATGAATTTTCACCAGAACTGGGAATTTCAATACTACAACAACAACCGCACAAACTCCTTTACTCATAGTGGGCGACTGTTCATTCGTCCCTCGCTTTCGGCTGATCAATTCGGACAACAGTTTTTGAGCAGTGGAGTCTTAAATGTGGAAGGAGGTGCACCGGCTGACAGGTTTGTTTTTACAAAAAATCTGATATTCGAAAATATTATTTTAATAAACCGTTTTAAAACCTGCCGTTTATAATAACTGTAAATGTTGTTTATAACCCACATGTGATATTCATATATACGATTTGAGTGGAAATAATTTTAACTACATACTTAGTAAATAATAAATAAAAATGTAATAGCATATAATAAAAGTATCCTATAGTGATCTCAAAAAGGCGTACCTATGTCATAAACAAATACCTACATTTCAATTATTAAATAACTTAATTAATCATTGGAATTGCTACGCATAAAAAAATTACATCTAACCATACTATACTTACAGAAATATTGATTGTGTCTATTTAGTTTGCATCAAGGTTGACATACCTTACCTCAATTACTTCTCACTATTTATTAAAGACCTATCGTAACTATTTTTCATTTAACGCAATTCATTGAAATTAAATAGGGTTGAACTATCTGTGATATTAAACTGTTATATTTACCAGATGTACAAACCCGAAATGGTGGGGTTGCGAGCGCACAGGCACACCCACAAACATCATAAATCCTATCAAGAGCGCGCGCATTCGCACTGTCGAGTCTTTTAGCTTCCGCTATGGAAAAGTAGAAGTGCGCGCTAAATTGCCCGCAGGAGATTGGCTGTGGCCAGGTACGAATTATTTAACTTATTTTGATTTTTGTATCCCGAAATAATCTCGTGAATATGTGAACTTTAATATGTTATTAAAACGCTTACAGCTATCTGGCTAATGCCGGCGTACAATAACTACGGTACATGGCCTGCATCCGGAGAGATCGATTTGATGGAGTCCCGAGGCAATCGCAACATGCTCCAAAATGGTGTTAATATTGGCACACATGTAAGTTCTACACAACAGGTTAGGGGGAAGGAAGGGGTACGGATCAGAATTTACTCTGGGATTTATATTTGTATCGCACTGGGGCTTATTAGTGGAATGTCTGTTAAGGTGCCTACCAATATTATTTGTTTTCGAAACGATCCGAAATTTACAATATAATAATAAACGCATATAAGGTAAAGGATTGGTAAACAATGTAGCGTTAGTCCCATGATTTATTTATTTCAACAACAAAATCCACAGCTCTTAGTCACTAAAATTTTATATATACGAGTATGTATGTAGCAATACTTACAGCCAATTATGGATTTAAATTTTGATTTTTTAACCTAGTTGGCTTGGTAAGTATGTTTCTGCTTTACTAAAATTGCGTTTATAATTTACTTTTCACAGGAAGCCGGATCTACCCTCCACTTCGGACCATACCCAGAACTTAACAGATGGGATCGGGCTCATTGGGTCAGAAGAAATGGTACCGGTTACGACACAGCCTTCCACCGTTACCAACTTGAATGGACACCAGGTATACATTAGGCCATAGGTCACAATGTAAATGTGTTATTTGACAGTAAATCATGCCGTAATGTCTAAACGGATTTTTTAATTAAACTAAGCATATAGATAGATCATACCCTGGTACAAATAATTACCTTATCCAAAGAAAATTTGCATTCCCCTTAACGTAGTTGTGGAAGCTATATGGTATAATAAAATAGTAATCATTGAATGTATTTGTAAAAACAGGGCATATCCTTTTAAACATATGGAGCTTATTAGAAAGCCCTTCAAACTTCGTTAAAATGTATGAATGAGGTGTTTGCTATTAAAGAAAATGAAACATACCACTATGTTAAAAATGTGAAAGTGAGAGACGTGGTTTACAGTCAACTTTCTGAGCTGCAAACATTTTGCGAACAGATTTCCTGAGATTCAGCATTGACGACGTAGAAGTGGGTCGCGTGACGCCTGGCAACGGTGGCTTCTGGGACTTCGGTGGATTCAACAGCAATCCAAGAATTGAAAATCCATGGCGGTACGGATCTAAGATGGCACCATTCGACCAAAAGGTAATTTTCAACTTAATTAAAACTTCGCAATCATCTTTTATAATGTTTTTTTTTATATGACTGATGTAAGTTTGGTCCCATACAAATATGGTATTTTTAGCGATTAAAAGTAGGGTACAATTAAATAAAAACATAAACCAACAAGAAATCCGTTTATTTACAATTTGATTCAAATTTACACTAAAGGGGAACTAAACAAGTACAATCACTTTAAATTAATACAAAACTAAATACATATGTACTGCAAACTTCAATAATTGATTAAGGACAAGAAATGAAAATGTAAGCCGTGACCTTGATAACAACCAATACTGATTCCCACGAGACGTCCGTACACTACAAGAACTGGCGACCCAATGTCGCTGCTCCTAAGTGCCCTGCTTATATGGCCTGTCGTCGGGTGGCGGCATCACCGTTGTATAGAAACTCCTTACAGTATGATATCATGATTGCTTTTTAAGATATCAATGAATCTCCAATGGGACAATAAAATTTAAAACGAAATATTTTTCTGCATATCCTAGATCATAGTCAAATCAAGATTGACTAAAAAATTTTAATATTACATTTCAAAAATCAAACTGAATCCAAAATTCCGTTTGTAAAAACAATTTAATATTGAACCAGGTATAATATGATTATAGTAGGAACTTAATTAATTAGATGTAATAAACCTCACATGTTTTCCTTTTATTTTTGCGTGTCGACTTGATGCTCGCCCAAAGATAATTCTACCAATTTTTCCCGCCCGCAATCTCATATCCTTTTTTTACGGTTTCCTTTTTAATTTTAGTGTTGCCGTTGAATTATGAAAAATATCAACAGGGATCCAACTATTAAATTGGTTTTAATTTAAAATCTTATTCAACTTAACTTAAGCAAGTATTGTTTTGAACTTAGATATGCGGTAGGCGATCTAGGTGCTAAAAAATATGGCTATTAAAGGAAACCACGCTGCTTAAATACAGGATTTTTATTTTTCAGTTCTATATCATATTGAACGTAGCAGTGGGCGGCACCAATGGATTTTTCCCTGATGGCGTCACCAACCCTACACCTAAGCCTTGGACGAATACTTCACCGACGGTCAGTTAATATAGTACCTATTTAATTTATAAATAATAAAATAGTGTAGGTACGTGATTTGTTGATACCCCTTAAATACTATTTAGCTTTTGAAGGTAGTTTTAATTTAAAACAATGCATGCTAACGACAGACTTGCTTACATTGAAAATGTAAATACCATGCTTTAAAAAATGCCCCTTCGTACCTACTCGGTTTTTATTCCGATTAGAATAAATTTAATAAGTATTCAATTTTTGCTGATACTTTGGTTGTCGCGGTATTATTTGACGGGCTGGTGTAACGATCGATTGCCTTATTCCATATAGAAATTGCAGACACAACCCACCCGAACCGCATACGAAATCTCAGAATAATCAACATGGAGTAAATTCTGATCTGGACTTCAAGGAGCCGACGTAGTATAAAACAAATATGAATAAATATTTTTTCTAGGCTGCAAGAGATTTCTTGAATGGACAATCCAACTGGCTGCCGACATGGAAACTGAACGTCAACGACGGACAAGACGCATCGCTACAAGTGGACTACGTGCGTGTCTGGGCGCTATAAGCACATCTGCAAATTAAGGATATACCTACATGTATTGTAACGAAATTACTGAAAACTATGAAATTTGTATAAAACATAGAACAATGTGAAGTATATTGACATGTAATAAAAGTAAAAATATACGTTAAAATCTTTATTTCGCTTCTTACGTAATATGTGATAAGTATCTGAATTATTACTTACATACCAAACAAATATTTTGAACTACTTATATATACATAGATATGCTTAGAGTAGAGATTGTAGGCAACGCACAATCGTGATTTTTAAATAGTGGTAATTATTAATAGGCGGGCCAGTTAGCTTGGTGGTTAGACCCTGACTGCCAAGCCGCAGGTCGTGGATTCCATTCCCACCCGAGACAAACATTTGTGTGCATAGATGTTATGATGTATCTATATACGTAGATATGTATTTGAAAAGAAGTATATCAGTTACCTGGTGGCCATAGTACGAGCAGTACACTGCTTAATTTGGGGTCAGGTAACCCTGTGTGAAGCATGTCCTTGGATATTCTATACAAATTATATTTTATACTAATTTATCCCATTCTATCCTTCTAATATTATAAATGTGAAAGTTTGCGAGCAGTGCAAAAACTGCCAAACGAATTTGGATGATCTTGGCACATGGATAGATGATGCTCTGGAATAACATATATGATAATTTTTATCCCTGGAATATGTTACATACATTGGGAACAAGGGTAAAACCGCGACACATTTTTTTTCGTGACTCGTTGGTTGGTGACTATCAAGATCTTATCAAGGGAACGACAAGATTTTTATTTTTTATACCATTTGGGCCGACAAAACGGCAGACGGTCCACCTGATGGTAAGTGGTCACCGCCGCCTATGGATATTAGCAACACAAGGGGCATCGCCGATGCGTTGACGACTATGAGACGTGGAGTTGTTAAGTCTCATATCTGTAATTTCACTGGCCCCCTTAGCTTTCTAACCGAAACTCAGTAATACAAGTGCACTACTGCTTCACGACAGAAATAGATAAGGTGGTAGTACTTCCCCGGACGAACTCTCCACTAAAAGCTCTACTACTCTAAAAGATCTAAGAAGATAAACAGCAGGCGGCAAAGCATCATAGTATGTTCCTACGAAACCGTGTGGATTGTTGCGACAATTGTTTCGACTTATTCCCTGATGCTATCAAGTAAACAGCTGCCAGGCCAGTTGGCTTGGTGGTTAACGCGAAGGTCGAGGGTTCGATTTCCACCTAGGACAAACATTTGTGTGCATGAAGATGTCTGTTTGTTCTGTGTCTGGGTGTAAATATCTATATAAGTATGTATTTAGAAAAAAAAAGTAGTATATGTAGTATATCAGTTATCTGGTTCCCATAGTACAAGCTCTGCTTAGTTTGGGACCAGATGGCCATGTGTTAAGAATGTCCCAGGATATTTATTATTTAAACAATGCGTGTGAAGTTTTAAATTACATTTATCATAATAAATACAAAAACTAAATGTTTTTTTACAATTGGAATGGCATTTTATAATAAGATATCTTCCTCTTCCATAATATTGTTTCCAATTAATCAATCCATATGATAGAATCTGGGGCTCATATATTGTGTTGGCTTATTGCTTGATAACGGTGTCGATGTTGCCATTATGTATGGTGGTATCCGCCTTTTGTCTGAAAATGGACTGACTCTTGAGTAATACCGCCGTTCGATCACCTGAAATATAAATGTTGTATTAAAACCATTGGCTCCAAATTAACCGACTTGTTTATGGGTGGAACCATGTTTTTATTACATACTAGATGTGCTCCGCAGTTTCACCCGCGTTCCTGAGGAATGCAGTTTCTGTCCTCAGATATAGCGTAGATTACGAAAATTGTTTGGTATTTAGGACGGGCATAAATCCAACAAGTCAAAGATCATTATAATCTGTGCAGCCTTTCTTGAGTTATAAATGGTGTAGCTAACACGACTTTGTTTTATATATATATAAAATTGAAATAAACTAACTTACGTAATACTTGAATGGCCCCAAATAGTCAACATTTATATTTGAATTGGCGAATTTTGGATTAAAATTAAGAGTGTTCTATTTCACGACCAGTGTATTTCTTTATTAGCTAATGCTATATTTTCTAATAATATCCCTAGGTAGTTTTATTGATTTACGATCATAATTTTCACACTGCGTATTATAGCACTATAGGTATCTAGTATATTATAGTATATTATATTCTAGTATATAATATAGTACTCGTAAGAATTATTGGTGGTAGTAAAAGGTGGTGAAGGAAACTTAAGAAACAATAAGAGTATTTTTTTTAGTTTGTAGGTCTATACATACTTCATACCTTATCAAAAAACCTTGTTAACTTGACAGTGTTGCTGGTACCCGGGGCCAATGACCTAAAACAACAAAACCAACGTTTATGATACATTCATATTCTATACCGTCTAAGCCAGCTAACAAATATTCAATTATAAGGCTTATTAACCTTGCTTGGTGACAATTAACAAATATTTCATCTGCACCGCACTGCTCTGCTATACTACTAGCTAATCTTCTGTACTGATTTTTTCTTTGTTTTTCTTCCGCTAAGTCAAATTTGGTTCCAATCACTAATATAGGAATCTGAAAAAATAAATTTAGATTTAAGACAAAAACTTACAATTTCAACTTTTGCAGAGCTCTAACAAATTAACGTCAGTGTCTATCAGCATCGCTTGTCATCGTAGGTACCAAGGCCTACTCTATAACTGCGATACCTATACTACCGGCACGCTATGATGGCCGTTTAGACGTTTCAGATTATCATACGAAAAGAAACTATATTGCTTTGGAATAAGGTTGATTTCCATCATCATGCAATTAGCTGTTGGATAAATAGATGCACTTTATGATTCAAGGAATAAAGGTAATTTTTCTTTGTCATTATTAAACGTCAAAACGGCCATTATATCGTGCCGCAAGTTTAGATCTGGATCAATATATAATTCCATATATATTATATCGTATCTATTGGGAGTAAGGCGAGAGATACGTGCGTTTTATGCAATATTAAAATGTATAAACGTATGTACATAACTTCTCAACATCGAACAATATTAGGAAGGACTCTAGCGAGTTTCTCCTTTACTTGACCGTTATACAATACAACAAACAAAAAAAGTTTACGTTCACTTGGCAAACTTAAGATATTTTATGATTATGATAAAATATTATAAAAAAAGGTTTTTAATAATGATATCTTGCTAAAATACTAACATTTGAGTTACAAAATAAATAATAAAAACCAATAAGTAATAAAAAAAATATATACATACATTGTTTTGAAAAAAGTACAAGCTTTTAAGAATAAAAAAAAAACATTTTTCTCTTTGAACGTAAACCTTTTTTGTTGAGTGTACTTGTTTCGCACAGCATGCCATAATACAATTTAGTAGCACTGTCGTCATGTTTTTCATCCCCTACCGCGCCACCTACCGGATAAAGTCAGCAATTTTTTTATAAGTACCTACATTCAAACATAATACAAGGTTGTTCAATAAGTTTTGTCGTTCGATAAGAGAGGGCGTTCCCACTAGCCCAATTTTTTTTTTGTTTTGTTAGTACACTCTTCATATGAACGTATGTGAAGTTTCATTTCAATCTGTCAATTCATTCTTTGCTTACAAGCTATTTAGTGTCGCCGTGTCACAGTATTTTTTTATGATGGAAAAAATTAGATATCGTGCAGTGATAAAATTGTTATTTTTGGAAGGTAGCATCAAAAGAAATTCACGAACGAATGTTAAAAGTGTATAATGATTGTTCACCTACAATTAGAACAGTAGAATGATGGGTTGCTGAATTTAAACGTGGTCGTACAAGCCTTGAAGACGATCCACGTGAAGGACGTCCAAAAAGCGCATCAACACCAGAAATCATAGCCAAAATACAGGATATGGTTTTGGAAAATCGTCGATTGTCTGAGCGAGATTTAGTAGAGGCTCTACACATCTCATTAGGCACAGTGAGCCATATTTTAAGTGAAATTTTGGGTATTAGAAAGCTGTGTGCACAATGGGTGCCACATTCACTAACAATGGAACAAAAACACATTCGAATGCGACTTTCTCAGCAACATTTGGAGCGTTTTAAAAAGGATAAAGTGGATTTTGTGCGTCGATTCATCACTATGGATGAGACTTGGGTCTATCATCATGATCCTGAATCAAAACAAGAGGCTAAAGAGTGGTGTGAACCTGGTTGTTCGGCTTCGAAACGAGTTCGTGTCCGGAAATCGGCTAAGAAGGTTATGGCATCAATTTTTTGGGATGCGAAAGGAATTTTGTGTGTGGATTACTTGCATTCTGGTAAAACAATTAATTCTGAATATTATTGCAACCTTTTGGACCAGTTGAAGGAAAAAAATGGTGAAAAAAGACCCGGTTTGCAGAAAAAGAAAATCCCTTTTCATCAGGACCATGCACCGTGTCACAAGAGCATTTTGACAATGGCTAAAATCCATGAATTAAAGTTCGAATTGTTGGAGCATAACCGTATTCACCAGATTTGGCCCCCAGCGACTTCCATTTGTTTCCATTGTTTGCTTCAACGGCTGTTGAAGCGTATTTTGCAGACCTTCCGGATTCTCACTTCATGGATGGGAATCCACAGATTGGAGGATCGTTGGAGCAAGTGTATTTATGTTCAGGGAGATTATACTGAATAATAAAGTGTATTTTGAACCATAAAATTGTGTTTTTCTTATCGAACGACAAAATTTATTGAACAACCTATTATATAGGTACCTACGCGCGATGGTGATTGATTCCGTAACTATACTACATAACTGTACTTGCGGAAATAGTAAAAAATATCACCTGCGTAGAGCCTAAGAACTGTTCTGGGTCCACATCAACATGTTGCAAATTAGGACTATCTTGGTTTAAAATTTCTGATAGCCACTTTTGCAAATTGATCTGACTTTTTCTGTTAGTTAAATCGTGTACCAGTATAATCCCTGAAAAAATTAAAGAATTGCACTGTCAAGTTTTTCTGTAATGATCCTTAGTATCAAATATTGTATTTTCTGGAATGTCTCGCTATGTTATATTCTATTTGTTACGCGGTCAGTTAGTTTCGGATTATATAACGAACATTTTATAATTAACGGTTTGGAAACTCATAAAAAATATTTACATGGGTACACAAAATGCGGTATATATTCCCTTTCATACTAGAATAGAATAATATAAGTTTCTCTAAACGCACCGTGTGTGGGTTGATAAAATACATTTCTCGTATTCCTATGTCCATTTGAGCCACCGACGTCCCACAGCTCTACAAAGAATGTATTTTGTGCTTGTGTCCCTTCCTTGTACCGGTGCAACTTTACCTCCACTGAACAGCCCACAGTCCATCCTGGAGAGAGCAGAGCTTTACTGTGGGCTATTAAATATGTTAGGGACGTTTTCCCCACACCTGAAAACAATTTTTATTATGAAAACAACATAATTTGTAAAGTATGAGAGCAGCCCTTTGGGTACGGATCCAATAACGATCCCTATCGTCATAACGATGAATGCATACTATTTTTTTATTAGAATATTAATCCTACTAAATTTACAAATGCGAAAGTTTGTATGTATGGATGTTTGTTACTCTTTCACGCAAAAACTACCGAACGGATATGGATGAAACTTGGCACATTTATAGAAAATGCCCTGGAAAAACACATGGTATACTTTTTGTGCTGGGAAATGTTAAATCCCTCTGGTGGAATATTAAGTGGAACAAATAACATTTTCCACTTAATCTCCGAAACGGTTGGCGCGATTCTGACGGGACTTTCACTGACAGATAGCTGCTGTTATAAGGGGTAACTAACAGTAACCATTGGAATAAACTTGTTAATGGCCAGACCACACAACCAGACGTCGGTGGTGGTCTGATGCTGATGATTGTTTCGACAAAAGTGTAAACCTTTTTTTTTTTTCTGTTATTCTTTTTGTAATTTTACCATTTGCATCAGCATAGATACATTCAAAATACAAGTAATTATTGAATACGAGTTCCGTGGCGGCAAATTATTGAATACGAGTTTTGTGGCGGCAGTAATGCGCAAGCAAAACGCAATATGTACACGGCGAACGCACGGCACGTTATTGGTTTCAAGTATCAACGCTCCCGTTCCGGAAATTTTGATCCGAAGAATGAAACCCGTGGTCGCCCGAAAACTATGGTCGACGAATTAAAGACGATTGTAGAAGCTGATGATACTCAATTTTAGCAGCATTCAACGTTAGCATCACACCCAAATAGATTCTGTCTATCAGTCTATTATATCTATCAATAGTAAATTTGCTGGTTGGTTTCGTATAGTTAGAACCTGTGATGAATCATACCGGCACTTGATTACCAAACGGTGGATCAATTTTCTAGGGATAAGTTTTCTTATATGTAATTTGGAGGCGGATACACCTTTACCTATACCTTTAAAACACTGCAAACTGAAAATAGTTTATTATTTACAAGCCAGGAGCTTTCAGCTTGTTTATGCATTTTGTTGGTTTGGGATGAATTTTAGTGTTATCATTATCTTAATAAAGTACATACTATTTATTCCTTGTTTATTATTATGAAAATTTACATAATTATCGTAAGTTTGAAGAACCTACAGGAAAATACATACTGTATTTCAATAGATTTTTTTCATCATGCGTCTCCCGCTTAATTTATTTAAGAATTACCTGACCAACTGGCAACATTGGTATCCATCTGTCCGTCCTGTCTGTCCCTGTCATGGCCGCGGTTATGTTGGCAAACTATGTTGTTATGTGTTTTTGAGTGGAATTTATTTGTTATATTTAGAATCTATACTAAAAGAGAAGTAAAAGGATATAAATTATATTTACCCGAATCCCCAAGGACGACGACTTTTACTTTCTCAATTGCAGCCATTCACAACAATCGTTGAGACTCGGTAAGTTTTTATTATTTTGACAGAACGTGCACAGAATACCAGCAACACCACAGAATGAAATAAGTTGCCTGATAATCAAAATAAAATAATCATACCACAGACACGGAAAATCAGTCATCAATATCAATCAGAAATAGACAATGGCCAAAAATAATAAATATTATCCGATCCATAACCGGGAGTGTTTTTAACAGATTGTTTTATGCTGTATTGTCAAAAATCCAAATACATCGAGCGATTTGTTTCGGACTGTTATAAGCACAATATATTTTTGATTGAGTATCACGATAATTTATTTTATTCGAAAGACCATCAGCACAAATCTTATATACAATGTGAGTCATCATATTGTACACATATTAAAACGAGGGAAACTATGCTTAATTGTATCAACGGAAAAAATTGCAGAAAAAAGGAAAATTTTGTAATATTCTTTTTAGGATTCTTATTTGCCACTGTGACCACTATGTAAACCAAACGGGTTAACTTTTAAACTAAGCGATTTATTACGAAGTCATACTCAATAATAATTGGAAATAACAAGGCGTTCCCATAAAATGTAAATTAAGGCAAAAAAATTACCCCAATCGAGATTATAATATGTTTTGACATAACAACAGGTTTCTTCAAAATTTTTAAAATTTCTTAATATTATCGTTATTGTACATGGTATTACCTGGAAAATGGTAATAATACCATGTCAATAACTCAACCTAAACATTTTCTATCAACTGTTAAAGAAAATCCAGACGCACCACTTCTGACTCTCTTATGGATAAATTATTTGTGATGATAATAATGCTAAAATATAACAATTCAAAAAACCTGCTATAGAGTAGTGCATAGACGTGCGTGAGGCTTTTTTTTTAAAGTTGATAGAAAATGTTTTGATGAGTTATTAACATGGTATTTTTAATTATAAAAACTTATGGAAAAAACCTGTTTTATGTCAAAAAATATTTTAAGTCTTGATTCAGGTTATTTTTTTTGCTTCAATTTACATTTTCTGGGAACGCCGTCCTATTTCCAATCATTATGGAGTTTGTTTCATTGTAGAATATTGTTTACTTTGTAAGTTACACCGAGTGTTTACAAGGTGGTCACAATAGCGAACATGAATTTAATATTTTTTCCATCAATAAAAATTTATCACAGATTCGAATCCATTTAATATGTTCACATTATGAAGAGTTACACTGTATAACATTAATGATAAGTACAAAATAATATACATTTGTAGTAATTTGGACGTATTTCGGTGGTAGAATTAAATATATTTTCCTGAAACCTGATTTTTGCGGACAATGAGTCTGACAATTTGATTGCTCACACGATTACTCGATATTAAACTTGGTAAGCATAGTACAAAACTAGCAGATAAAGACTGGCAACATGGGCAGAAGAATGAATGAAATGAATGGTGTTGTTGGTAGCAGCCAGCAATCTGACTGATGCCATTAAAATAAGAACTGAAGTGAAGTGCATATAAATTGAGAATTTTTGAAAACTAAAATCAATATTTCTAATGCGTCCGCCATTGTACGATTGTTATTTAGAAAATAATAATAAAACCTAAGTTTATTTTACTTGTACAGTAAAATGCAACAATTTAATAAATACATCAAATCATTGATTTCTTTTAAAATTTCAAGACAATGAACACCTTTTACAAAGTATTTATCGTGCTCCTACTGACCAAGTCTGTGCATCTTTATTGCGGTCCGTACAATGGACAAATATGTAAAAGCTATTCGACGGGCTATGTTTGGTACAACCATACTGGTGGCCTCGATAATGAGAACATTACCACCGGACTTTGGAAAGAAATGATATCGACTCTCAGGGAGCCCTGCAGAAGCAAGGCCGAAAAGTTACTTTGTGCCTATGCATTTCCAAAGTGTATTGACAGAGATGGAGTAGGTTATTTCGCATTACCACTGTGTTATGAAGACTGCATGGCTGTTAAAATGCAATATTGCTACAATGACTGGATTGTGTTTGAAGAACAGAAACGTCGTGGAGTCTTTTTCCAATCAAGAGGTCACTTTCGCTTCCCTGAATGTGAAAAACTACCTAAGTTCTCAGGAAAAGGGGCACGGGTGACATGCAATTATGCAGGTACCATAGATGTAGACTACAGCCAACTTACTACTACTTGTGTCAGAGGTAATGGTCGTTATTACCAGGGTAATACAAATGTAACTGAAACAGGACTTGCTTGTCAAGCATGGGAGTCACAGTTTCCACATCAACATACAAGACCTCCATTAGTGTTTCCAGAAGTGAAAAATGCAACAAATTTCTGTAGAAATGCAGGAGGTGAAGAGAGTAAACCTTGGTGTTACACTATGGATCCCAATGTGAGGTGGGAGCTTTGTGACATACCTGTCTGTGCCAATTCTAGTGATGAAGTTGTTAGTATTATTGGACCAAATATTGTAATGGAAAATTATTTTACTCCTACATTTGTCTTAATACTCTCAGTGTGTGGCCTTGCATGTGTTTTAGGAATAGCATTATTAGCTCTGTTGTGCCACTACTTTGTAAAAAACCATTATTCAAAATGCAATATTGCCAACCGCAGAAATAATCAAAATGTAGACATCGACTTGGACAAGCTTCCTAGCAATTTAGCATATCATACAACTGGAGCACAACTTAATCCCAAGTTAGAGAAATTGGAATTTCCAAGAAATAATATTATTTATATACGTGATTTAGGGCAAGGTGCATTTGGCAGAGTATTTCAAGCAAAGGCCCCTGGACTAGTGCCTGAGGAAGAGTTTACACTTGTTGCTGTTAAAATGCTCAAAGATGAAGCATCACATGATTTACAATTAGATTTTGAAAGGGAAGCTTGTTTGCTTGCAGATTTTGACCATCCCAATATTGTCAAATTACTTGGTGTTTGTGCTATAGGACGTCCAATGTGCTTGTTGTTTGAGTTTATGGGAAAAGGAGATCTAAATGAATATTTAAGAGCTTGCAGCACAGCCACTAATTTTCCTCCAGGTGTTGAAAATAGAGAAGATTCTAAACTTCTGGTTACTCCTCTTAATCATATGGATCTTCTTCACATTTCGAGACAGATTGCCTCTGGCATGGTTTATTTATCAGATAGAAAGTTTGTTCATCGTGACTTAGCCACAAGAAATTGTCTAATCAATGATGACATGGTAGTAAAAATTGCAGACTTTGGATTGTCTCATAAAATTTATTTACAGGACTATTATAAAGGTGATGAACATGATGCAATTCCTGTGCGATGGATGCCTTTAGAAAGTATTCTGTATAATAAGTATACATTAGAATCTGATGTATGGGCATATGGTGTTTGTATTTGGGAAATATTTTCATTTGCCCTACAACCATACTTTGGTATGACTCATGAAGAAGTAGTCAAATTTCTCAAGGATGGCAATGTCCTTGCCTGCCCAGATAACACACCTCGTTGTGTGTATGATCTGATGAAACAATGTTGGAACCATCATCCAAGTGACCGCCCAAATTTCAGAATTATTTATCAGACACTGGATAGCATACAATTGATTCTGGAAAGATCTCAATCAGAATGATTTGGTGTTTTAATTAGAATGTAAGATGATAATTAATAATTGTAAAGATTTTGTCCTAAATTGTTATTTGAAAACTGTTTGATGGAAGACCAGCTCCATCTCGGAAAGATTAAAACTTGAAATTGTTTCTACAACTTTGTATGCAATCATTTTCTATTAACTGTAAGCGGGTGAGTTGTAGTATGTCTTTGGAGGTGTCTAGCAAAGATCGCCTTTGTCAATCACCTACAACTTAACTTTTACTTTAGAGGGCAGTATAGCTTAAGTATCTTTAATGATAAATGAGAAATAATATGTATTTCCATGCAAATGAGCCACATTACAAAATCAAAATTGAATTAATAATTACATAATAAACAACTCATTGGATGGTCCCCACAGTTTCATTCGGTTCCTGGGATAAAAAGTAGTGTCCCTCCACCATAGGCTAAGTGTGTGCCAAATTTCAGCAAGATTGGTCCAGTCGTTGTTTAGTAGTGGTCTAAATAACGACTGGATCTTGCTATTTTTACCGACTACTTTTATCCCGGGAACCGAATGAAACAGTGGGGACCATCAAATGAGTTGTTTATTATGTAATTATTAATTCAATTTTGATTCTGTAAATCGTTACAAACAAACAAACTCACATTTGCATTTATAATATTAAAGTAAGGATAAGAATTGTTATCTGCTATGATATGACGGAATTCCTCAATGGTATCACACAAATATCGCGATTGGAAAAATTTGTTGAATTTTAAGTGACGAATCTTGAGAAATATTGAATACTTCAGGAAGTGACTAAAAATACAAAAATAATTTAACAGTACAGCTTTTTTCCACATTTCTATTGCCTTAATTAACTATGGTCAGATTATTTTTGAGTCATTTATGTGTACAAGTGCGCGCTATTCTGCCCTCAAAAAATATGTATAGTGTAAAATAATAATGGTACAGAGTGTAACAATAATTTGAACATTTATACTATAAAGGTCAGAAATTGACATAAATGCTTTAAATTTTTATATTCATTAATATCCATTAAAAACACATGTCATTGCAAAACTGAAATACTAAGTCAAGAGAAATTGTAGATTTTATACAAAAATGTAATTTAGTTTTATTTCATGGCTGATAATATTTTGCTCAATTCATAAATTCAATATTTCTCACCTTTTTTATTACAAAGTAGTCTCTCAAGTTTATCTCTAATGGAGGCAAGGGTCACCATACAACTTATTATTATATTTTTTTTATCGCTCATAGCCTTATGTCCCTAATTTCATAAATATCTCCGATGCAAACGGATGGATAGGTCGAAATTGTAACGTTTACCATTTGGCTACGGAAACTAAAATATGTCTGCCTTGTATTATATTAAATAGAGCCGGTGTGGGCGGGTTCCGCAATTATTCTGCATTTTACCCATTTAAAACTATACTGTCTTGTGATTTTTAAGTGCGGTACTTATTACTTCCATTGGTTTTAACGTCAATATCTCTGTCAGTCCACTGGCCACCCGGTCCCATTGCTCATTCCCATCTATCAAAATAGCTGTTGAAAATTCTGACATTAATTAATATGGCCTTATTAAGCAAAAAAATGTTGGTGAATTTCTCAATTAATTATTTTACAAGTACCTAATCTTAAATTGTTATTGTTATTAGGTACATATTATTTATGGACTTTATTATGTGCACTAATTTATATATACATTGTGATAACAATGAGTTCACTATCATCAATCATTTAATTCTTGCCAATGTTACCAATAGTTATTGATTGATGTTAAACTCCTATGTATGCCTATCTCTATGTGTTTAAGGATGTTTATTTTTATATCAAAATTACAATAAAATAAACCATAGATTGAATTTATGTATGAATTCAACATTAATCAGGAATTATTTTGTGAGACTAACTCTTAAGGTCCTATCTCACTAACATGTCATGGTAGTGCCATTGATTGCTTAACCATGGAGTCAAGAGCCTCAACGAGCCTATTAATAAATAAGTAATAAAATATATATCCTGGGACATTTTTAAACACGGCCATCTGATCCCAAACTAAGCTGAGCTTGTACTATCTTGCCTTACTAACTTGCCCGTCAAATTGGAATAATCTTACAAGGAACGATTACAAATTGATGGTCTAGCTACTTTGATAATGAACATTTTTGTATCAAATCATGTTAAAACAAACAACAATACGCGTGGAAAGTGGTGTAGTACGATTGACTTGAGTTATATGCACAGAAATGATTGTTTCTTCTATGTTCTATCTATTTTACGGAGATTTATATTAAATAATAGGCATACAATATAAACTAACACTTCCACAATCCCTCCATAGCAGCAATATAGCACTTTTGCCTAGTTTGGGATTTTGGGCAATAAGAGTAACACAATATTTTAATTATACAGCACAGCATTTGTATGGTGCATCCGCACACATCTGTCGATAATGGTTTACCCACCACAATACAGCTGTACTTATAATTTTAATTGCAATCGCGACCCGAGTGCGCCCTGACATCTCAGTGAAATAGCTTCCTTAGGCTACGCTCCTATAACTTTTTGGTATAAAGTAGTTGTTAGGTATGTCAATTTTATTATAAGCATTCTCAACATAGTGAATGCTATGACGTTAAGATCCATTTTTTTTATAATCGCTAACATGCCAACGTCATGTACCTATTTTATTATTCATCGACTTACAATGTATATTATGAAGACTGATTTTAGTTAGTTTTAAGTTCATTCTTACTTATCTGTTAAGTGTAGGCATTGTTGTATTGTATCAGTTTGTAACATATTTCATATGAACATCCCAATAATGTTTGTGCTTTCACCAGCTTAAGAATGTATTACTGCAAAAGACTAAATTTAAATTTTTCTTGTTATTTTTTAAACATTATTTTAAATTGTAAAATAAATAAAAAAGGTAGTACCTAACGTGAAATTTGGTAGTTTAATTCAATTAACCGGAAGATATCCCTTGGTTTCTGAACAATCCACTCCAATCCATAGAGATGAGAGACGAGCCCTCTACATTATCTAGAATAAATTGGTCAAAAAACTTACACTGAACCGTGCCCGCTCGAGTTGGTACGTGCTTGTTAACTTCCATGGTGCAGGCCATTTTGAGAAATAGCCCGTCTTCCATTGGAGCATGGAAAACAAAAATGCTTGTTTAATTAAAAGCCAAAGTATGAATAGGTAAATGTCTACCTAAGATCTGAATATGCAGCACTGACCGGACTAGCACATCCGGAGCAGAGCTCTATACCCTTAACGCGAACAATTCTATGAGTGCTAAAAGTTTTCAATCGAAGTTAGACCTCAAAGTCTAAATCAAAGGTGAAAATGCAGCATATGCCATTCCAATTAAAGTGAAACCTGAAAGTATTTTACTTGGGAGTAAAATATAGAACGGGGAATGAAAATAGAATGTGCCTAAAGGCTTGTGCAGGTAACGATGAACACAATAGGTAAAGTAGGTATATTTTTTCGGATTGTGGGTTAGGTAAACTAATATCTTGAGTATGTAAAAGACTAGCTTCCGCCCTGTCGATTTACCCACATTCCCGAGGTGAACAGTACCGAAAATTCAAAGTATATTTCGTATATAAATACCAATCTAACATTTCTAGGTATTAGTAATTGTATTTACTATTTTTTACAGTAATTATGACCGAGGAGCGTCTAGTGACGGAAGTTCCCAGCAGCTTGAAGCAGTTGGCACGGTTAGTTGTAAGGGGCTTCTATACGATAGAAGATGCCCTTATCGTGGATATGCTGGTCAGAAATCCTTGTAAGCCTCTACGTTTGACAACAAAATAGCCCATCTTTCATAATGGTGTTTAAAATGTGGTTTCATTTTATTTATAGGTATGAAAGAAGATGATATCTGTGAACTCTTGAAATTTGAAAGGAAAATGTTAAGAGCAAGAATAGCAACACTCAAAAATGACAAATTTATCCAAGTGAGATTAAAAATGGAAACAGGTAAATACTAAAATATTAAACCTATGTGTACCATAGATACCTACAAAATTAATGACCTACGCAGGTTGCAAACGATTTCTAAATTCGAAGTTGGCGCGAATATAATGCTTCCATCTTTAAATTAGGTGTGTATATCTTGTTTTAAACATTTTTAAGTATGTTAGGACCATGGAACAAAGTTCTTTGTTCTGTCGCTAGAACCTAAATCAGTTAGAGTTCCGTTCCCAAATCACCTTATTACCTAAGCCTAAGGTGATTTTCCTTAGTGTTCGGTCTCATTACTAATTTCGCTATAGATAACTTTATTATACAGGTTGTTACAAAACTACCCGTAAAGCCGAAAGGAGGTTTAATGGGGCCTTATAACGAGTCCATTTACAATATTTACGAACCGTAGTAACGCTGTATAATATACCCAAAAAAAAAAAAAACGGATTATTATGAATGAAAAATAGAAAAACTATTAAAGTAGATTAGTAATTATTAGGTAAAATAGGTACGTAGGCCTTTCTGTTAAATAACCTGGTTCCCTGACATGACTGCTTACTAGGGTTGTTGGCTTTGATAATGAATTATATTTTTACGGGGTATTTTGTAACACGTTGTATACAAATAATTATTAATATTATAATCTTATATCAATTTTTTAGGCCTCGATGGCAAAGCACAAAAAGTGAACTATTATTTTATAAACTACAAAACATTTGTTAACGTGGTGAAATACAAATTGGATCTCATGCGTAAACGAATGGAAACCGAGGAACGCGACGCGACCAGTCGCGCCAGCTTCAAGTGCCCATCTTGCGGGAAAACTTTTACAGATCTGGAAGTAAGTTTATCTTTCTTTCTTTTCTAATACCTATATAATACCCATATTTACCATAAATTATATATGCTTATTGTACTGATTAATTAATTAATTAATATATTGGTGCGTTGCACAGTACCTAGAAGGAATTGAAAATCAGTACCATATATGGTTACATATCATTAAGATCTTTTTATACATATACATTGAATTTCAACTCCCAAGTGACGAAAAGGGGTCATTTGGAATTTGTAAGAAACAATAAGTACACGGGAGAACAGTGTATCCACTGGTACCTACTTTGGAACAATTTGTCGATATAAGTATTAGGTAGGTACTAAGTAAGATATTTCTGAAAATAAATTGCATCTGTTTGATTGTGGACCACTCTGGCACAAATCTGTTCCGATTCCAATACAGATTTAATTTTTCAATCAAACTTATAATTGTGATAATTATATTACTAAATATGAATTTGATTTTTTTATTTATCAATGATAGCAGAGGTGAATAGTGACCTTATTATACACATTAATTTAAAAGCAAACATAATAGATTGATCAAAACATAAACCATTCTAAACTTAATTGCACCTACCTACATAGGTAGGTACGTTTGTATTCCTGGCTGCACCATTTAGGTTGGAATTGGTCTGGTTTTTCTATTATTCATAAATTTTTAATAATATGTATATATACCTACCAGATTAAGCGTTAAATGTTGATAGTCAAGTAAGTGTAGATCGGTCGAGACAATGATATTAGGATATTCAAAATTATTTTGTTAATATAAATTGTATTACGAAAAAAAAAATAGTTAGTGTCTATATATGGTTTATATAAGTTATCTGGTTACCTTAGTACAAACTCTGCTTAGTTTGGGGTCAGATGGACATGTGAAAAAAATAACCCAGGATATTTATTTATTTACCATAATAATTTTGAATACAGAATAAACAGACATATTCATGCACACAAAGTAGAGAAGGAGAGGGGGAATAGAACCACGACCTGTAGCGTGGCAGTCAGGGTCTGTAACCAGTCCCTACAGCTAACTATTCAGTTAATGGTGTGATTTGTACGTAATGACAGGCAGATCAGCTCTACGATATGATGACACAGGAGTTTCGTTGTACATTTTGTAATCAAGTGGTTGAAGAAGACCAGTCGGCACTCCCCAAAAAAGATTCAAGACTGCTACTAGCCAAATTTAACGAACAGTTGGAGACTCTTTACATATTGCTTCGAGAAGTGGAAGGTATCAAATTGTCACCAGAAATTTTGGAACCTGAACCGGTGGATATTAACACAATAAGAGGGTAAGTTAATTAATTTGAAATACGTAAATAATCTACAGGACTGGCAAATTCTAAATGTTAACAACAAATAGATAAATAATACATTTTTATCGCAAATGCCTACATCGAACGTTTATCGGTACCTTTTGATAAATAAATTGTAGGTACACTTTTAAAAAAAACGCAAGAAAATGTGTGTTCCATCAGTGCCCTTAGCTTTTTATCGCTAATGCCTATTTTATCGTTCGATGTAGGTGCCTATAAAAATGAATATTATAATAATCATTTTAATATTGTAAATAGTTATCTAGGATCTAAATAAGTAAATAGGTATGTAGGTACCTACAGTACGTACTACCTACATACGTAACTATGATTACTAAATGTTTTATACTAAATTTATTAAGCAGACTTCCCAATATCATTTCAGCTCGTTGGTTTAATAATGTACTTACTTGTAATAACACACGCTATATTACAGATTAAATATGAAACAAGCGGCAGCACGGGGGTCAGGCGAGCAATGGTCCGGGGAAGCGACGCGCAACCAAGGAATGCTCGTCGAGGAAACCCGCGTCGACGTCACTATCGGCGAACCCGACGCCGCCCTCGACGCCAACGCACAGCGCAAGGAACGACCTGTATGGATGGTCGAAAGTACCATCGCTGCTAATGATCAGGTACATTCATCTTCTTCACTATAATTTCCACGCATCCTACAACTGTATGGTTTGGTTATGGGAGTACCACAGGGTTCAATTTATTTATTTATTTCTTACACATCGTTATTTAGCATGCAAACATGATGGTGTTGACTTAAAGCTTAGAAGCTCCCAAGCTAGGCACAGCCTGTATCTTGGTGACCCAGATGCTACACAAGGTTTACAATGACTGTGTTCTGCTAGCACAAATAAATGACTTAGAACAAAGAATAAACAAAATTAAATCAAGATAAAATTAAATAAAATTTGGTTACAGAAATTACGAAACAAATGAATTGTTAATTTTGGAGCCGTTTCTGTTTTTAGAATATATAAATGATTTGCCATATGTAGTAAATGGGCTCTCAGATATAGTCTTGTACCCTGACATTTTTAAAGTTGATAGAAAAGGCAAAGACATTACTAAGTTAATAATACCATGTAATTTGTCTGTAGGTTGTGGGACCAATCTTGATCGTCTCCATAAAATAGTATTTTTGGGTTTAGCATTAGACAAAAATAGCAGTGGGATCTTCATGTTGATATTCTAGCTGCAAAATTAAGTTAAACAATTGACGAATATTGACACGCTAGTATATTTGCAAATTTTCATAATCCTTTTTCCCATGGTATTTTCTAAGAAGATTTTTCGCAGAAGATGTAGAACCTATTTTTATTAAACAAATAAGAGCTATTCATGCAATTGTTAGTCTGGGTCCTCGAGAATCACTAAGAGATTTATTTAGGGACATAAATGTATGACCTCACTATACATTTATGAAAATGTAACTAATGTTTATTCGTAGAAATATAGGAATATTCGAGTCAACATTTAGTTTTGATTTAAGACAAGCTAAAGTTAACAGTCCATTCTTGATAATTCTAATTGTGTTCGATTTTATAATAAAATAACGCTTTCGTCAACCAAAATGATTATAAATTTAAAAATCATATTAGGTAATAATGTTTAGAATGAAAGAGCGTATCACAAGGTACATCACATTGAAGATACAGATCTCTGAAAATAGCTGCCCTCTGCACTGTACACCTTTCACTTGCTTGTTAAGATTATTATTATTATTCCTGATATTTTTCTTTTTGTTTATTATATAAACGTGGGCCTAAATTGAATAAATTGTATTGATTTTCTTTATTTTGTTATTTCCACTTAGAAACCAAATGTTTATCTGAATACATGACTTGTCTTGACTAGGTAACAATATTACATTCATAAATGAAACATCTCGTAACTTAATATAACGTTCTTAATTTAAAACATTTACAGAGTGATAGTGTACATTCGACGGACGCGGCTCTTGAGAAAGCGGCCAGTAATGCAAGTAATGCTAAAAACGTTGGAAAGGAAAAGAATGACGATATCATGTCGGTCCTTCTGGCACATGAGAAACAAAACACAGGTAAAGTAAATTTCTATCACAGCGTGATGCTATTGGTTTGTCTCCACGCATCTATACATATTTATTTACTCATCCCGACTGACTCGACTGATTCATCAATGCAGACCCTATACCGCTGGATCTACAAACTTGATATTTTATGCAAAGGTTCCTTAAATTAGGATGTGAGCACTAAGGGATTTTTGGAATTGTCACCCATAAGGGGATAAAATAATGTGTGAATGGTTGTATGGAAGTCCGTCGTTTTCAAAGTAAGAAACACGAAATTTCTTTAACCAGCTTCTGGTTAGAAATAAAGTGCCTATACGTATATCGGCCTTTTTCCAAATTTTTACCACTAATAGGGTGAATTAGGATTTGAAAGTTTTTATGGGCAGTTTGTGAGTTATGAAGTCGCATGAAGTTCAATATTAAATAATAAGTTTACATCATACCTCGATAGGTAGTGTTGTGCACTTAAAGCTGTTCAACGTGACGAATAAAACAAAGGTTTACAAATTAAAGCTCGTGTATAATATCCGGAAATTGTTTTATTGTTGTTTTAATGAATTCCTGTATTATGACGGGCCAGTTCGCTTGTTGGCAAAAGACTCTGACTGCCACACCTCATGACGTGGGCTCGATTCCCACTCAGAACATGGGATACATTAACGGCCAACATTAAATTATCCCGATCTAAAATCGCAAGATTGAAGTAGAATTTTGACATTACGTGTATTAACATTACTGTCAAAAGGTTCATCAATCCATGGATTTTCGATCGAAATTGCATATTAATTTTCGCCGTTAGTCTCGAGATCGCGGTTGAAACCGCAGGGCGAAAAGCTAGTGAATAAAACAAAAACTTTTTCATATAAACATATATCAGATCGATTCCCCTGTAGTTTAAACGTTACACTTTTAATGATTATTCTTACAAAGTAAATAGATAGGTACTTACTTACTCCCTAAAGTGCACTCGTATGATTTTTAACTAGGTATACTAATCAACCGGAGTTTAGCTTTGTTCCCCGTGTTCATTAGTTATGTTACCTTACCGAGCTAGAACTATTTGCAGCGAACGCCAGTCTCTGTGTTCTTATTGAAAAATAAGAGCTCGTTTATTTTGTTAAATCAGGATTATGAATACGAGCACAAATGTTTATTTCAGGAAATGCAGCATCTAGTGCTTTGAAGGGAATAGAACCAGAAAGTTCAGATTCCAGTGACAATGAATCAAAAGATCCCTACAAACTCAAAGACGAGCTGGCAGCTGTTGGTAAGATATTTTCTGTAGTTCAAAAATAAAACGAGATCTCTACCCCGGAGCGTGCATCAATAAAACTTTCAACATTTTGATTAACATTTGATAGACCAGTTGGCCTGGTGGTAAGCGACTCTGACTGCCAAGCCGAAGGTCGCGGGTTCGATTCCCACCCAGGACAAACATTTGTGTGTATGAACATGTCTGTTTGTATTTGTAATTATAAAAACAAGTAGTATATCAGTTATCTGGTTTCCATAGTACAAGCTCTGCTTAGTTTGGGACCAGATGGCCTTGTGTAAAGAATGTCCCATATATATATTTATTTCGAAATAAATTTGAGAAATTAAATGCCGAAAAAAAATACATAAAAATGATACAGGCGTTACCACATTACCGGCAACTCGGTAATTCAGATAGGTACCCAAATTGTTGCCACCCCTACACGTGTCTGCAGGTTTAATATCGCAGATACGTTTAAAGTTATCCTTAGATTAGATAGGCTCACATGCTGAGCTCCTCATAAGAAAATAATGTTCTCTTGGGGCCGATCCTTCAACGTGTGACGTGCGTAAAGCTCACGACGCATGCTCATAAAATTTAGTTATCCTTTCCTGCATAATATTCATAATACCTATTCCTTTTAGCTGAAATGGAGAGTGAAGATTCTGATTCCGATGATAACGCCCCTACGGTGATGGTGAATGGGAAAGCAGTGCCTCTGACGAGTATTGACGATGACGTCATCGCACAAATGTCTCCTTCCGAGAAAGAGACCTATATCCAAGTCTACCAAGAATTCTACAGTCACATGTATGATTAGTAAGTGGATCACATTTACTGAAGTAGTTAGGATAAGTAATGGCTCGTTTATAAATAAAAGTTGACCAATAAATTCTGCATTTTAATTACTTTTAGTGCCGACATTTTGATGATAACATACTGTAGGAGTAAAAATAATTTGAAGCAAAGAGATATAACAGATTTGCGTGCAGCTTGCACAACGATCCCCTAATGCGTTATATGTGACTTTAAAAAGCATTTGACTAGTTGCTAGCTCAATACCCCACATAGGGGAATAGATTGTCAATTACATGCAAAAAGGTCATACGAAAAAAAATATTGGCTCGATTCGAGTATAATAGCATTAGTGATTTTTATTGATGATTGTTGTGCAAGCAAACGCCAGAGTTCCTACTTACCTAATTTAATTATCGAACAATAAATTAATAACAAAATAAAAATATATCTGATATAAACATAGTGCATAAAACCTATACCTGAACAAAGTCAACAAAATATAGAGGTAAGAATGTAATGTAATACTGTTGAATATAATGAAATATTTAATTGCGAAATCGTTTGTAACTCTCTATTCCTACTGTCAAAAACATAGTCTAAATGTATCACAAGAAACTTTGTAACATATTGTCATAAAATTTCAATCAGGTATTTAATTAAATTTTGATTTATTATGCTAACTATATCTATTGAACACATTTGTCGCTAGTTCAGGTGCTTTCCCCATTTATCCCAATAATCGTCTGTTTGCATCTCCATGATTCGTGATAGGCAACGATCACACGCAAACATCTCTTCTTCACCAGTAAAAATAGCAGCTCTAGCATCATCCTAAAACATTGAATAAAAAATTTAAGAATACAAAATTAATTCAAAATGATTGTTACTAATTATTTCAAAAAACTCAAAATTTAAAACCATTTATTCAGTTTAGGCTCTCGGAGGGCACTTATGAAGGTAAAATTTTATGTTACTGTAGCTACAACCGGTTCGGTTCTGTTTATAATATAATAATATTATTACAATTCGTTCATTCTATTGCAATAAGGAAACCTGATAACCCTCTGATATTTAGATTATTTCCTTTGTGATATTCAGATAAATAGTAACTAAAGTTTTCTAAAGCCTTTAGGGTAATTTTAGAAGGTGAACCAACTGTTCAAAACTGGTTGCATGCAATAATAGTTTATTAGCCTGTGCCTACCGTTTCTCGTAAATGTATCTACAGTATTAAACGAAACATATTTGTAGGCCTGAATGGTTATGACATTTTTTAGTATATTTGTGAGAATGAAGAGGAAACTACATTTTTTTATATTTATTAAGAAGAACCCTGGTGAAGCAAGCGCTGATGCGATCTAATACACTAAAAATCTCGAAGAACATCTAGTTTATTATGAAAAATAATAAAAAATATTCCAGTTTGACACTGCAATTGCTAATACTATGTAATACTTACTGAATCTTTTGTGATTTTCAAGTCATCCATAAGGGCTCTATCGGCATCACCAATTTCAGTTTTTTCACCGAGAGATAGGAGATCTTTTGGCTCACAATCAGCTGCTATGACAACCTACAAAATGCAATTTGATACATCGATATAAAACGCTAAAGTTATACTAATTGCCACTGACCAATTAAAATAATCCAATGTCAAATTGTTAGTTTTGCAATTGCACATTTTATCTATCTGACATGGAGGAGTCTCCTATATGGTTAGCAGAAATAAGTAGTATAATAAGAATACACCTTGATACTTTATTTTTATTTATGCTTACCCTCACTCTGTTGTCATACAATGTGTCAATAAGAGTAATAAATCTTCTCAACTGTGATCTATGTTGTGATACAGATAACTGAGGTAGATCCCTTATAAACACAGTATGAAAGGTTTTCGATATAACAAGATAGTCACTTGCTCCTAAAGGCTGAAATAAAAGAAAAATAATTTTAATAAGGATAAGACTATGACAATAATGTTCAATAAGAGATAATAAGGTAATCTTACTCTATCACACAATTCTTCAAAGGTGGAATCCAAAATTCTTCCACAAGATTTAGCAAACTTAACATTTCTACCCATGATGTTAATAACTCTTGGTCTCACGGTATCGGTCTCTTGTGATACAAGAAATTTGAATAAATTGTCTACTGTACTATCTTTAGGTGTAAGTTCACTATTTCTGGAATAAAAATTTGGAACATGAGATTAGAACATTCTACATTTTCATGATAATCGTGTGTTTATTTAGTTTATTTTCGAAATTATTAACGAAATGTTTCATAGATATTGGCACCCAGGAATCGAGTGTCTTGATGAGATTGAATTTTAAATGGCTCTGTTATGTATTCTTATGTGTCATCTATCTGTTATACTTTCTTGTTTGTTGGTGTATGCATCGGCAATTAACAACCGCGGCCAGTTTGAAAAGGTAGCAAATGGGATTTGTGTTATTTTTTAACCGTAAGTCACTTAAGATGTTAAAAGAAATCATATGTATTTTCGTATGATGCTGGCAAGCAATTTTACAACTCCAAATTTTCAAGTCGATATACAGTTACTAAGTGACATAGAATCAGAAACAGTGCCTTTGGAATGTGTGGCACTTAGCTGCCTAATAAATATATGCTAATTTAGCAATAACAGACGACGAAGCCTTAATAAAAGGTTTCAAGCCTAATCGTATTTTTTTCGTAAAAATGAAATAAAAGCATGACATGACTCAATCAATAAAACATTAAAAAAAATCTTTATTTGTTTGAGGCAACATAGTTTAAAGAAACTATTTTTTTTTATCCTGTCTTAGACAGAGTTTTTCTAGACTTAGGTAGATTTTAGTAAAGTGGAAAATGAGGAAACTAATGACTTATTTTATGAAAGATGGAAACCAACAGTTTGAAAAAACAAAACAAAAATATGGGGTAGTCTGTCCTCAGCTCAATGAATTAATGTAAACTACAGTGCGCGAACGTTATGCTTATTAAAAAAAATGCATTAGTCTACTGCCTTGAAGGTATGGCACCTTCATAATATACTTACAAGAAATATTTACTATATTTGCTGCCAGTTCCTCGTAGCCTATAATCAATTCCCGAGTCTAACTGGACAACATTGCAGTGCGTCTTAAGTATGGGAATGAATGGCAAGAAGTTAGATCTTTGCAGCCCATTCTTATACAAATCATCCGGCTTTCTATTACTGGTTGCTATAACAACACAGCCATTGTCAAAAAGTTGTGTGAACAAACGTTTTAAAATCATTGCATCACCAATATCAGTCACCTATAAAAAAATCAGTTTTTTTTTATTAAATTCAGCAATATGTTCATTAATCGCAAAAAAAATTGTTTTTATGTCATTAGTCAAAACGATGGCAAATTATTTATACTTATAAGATGTTTTGTCAAAAATATTGTTACCTATTCACTAACATTATTTTTATATTCAATGTTCCTCCACAAACTATGGGTATAATTCTCACCCAGTTTGGACAAACAATAATGTTCATAAACATGTTTGTTTTTCAGTCTATAACCTCATAATAACGTAACTGCCTTATTCGAATTCATAATAATTTATTAGTATTCACTTTTCTCAAAAACTAAATAGTTCTAAACTAAAATTTGAGTTACGAGTCCAACATTAGACAAAAAATATACGCTTATGTGCTACGTAAGTTAAGTTTTCATAATATTATTGCAATATGTATTAAACTGGATAATTAATTTAGACATCAAGAAAATAATTACTGAAGATTTATCGATGTACATTGAAATCTTGTGTTAATATTGGTATGTAACAATAGTCACATCATATAATTCATAGTATCATCATTGTATTCCGTATTGCTTCGTCTTTATTCATTACTCTTGGTGCCTTTTAGACTCTGTAACAAGAAGTTTTTACCTACTTGCTATATAGCGTGGGGATATAGTAGCTACCTACAAACCTTTTATTAATACAACATTAAAATGCATAGCCAGAAAATTATTGTTGGTATGATTTTCATCTTTTATCATAGCTCAACTCAATTGATTAATGATTAAGCCTTAGTGATTAATGGTGACTGCCTGAAACTACCATTGGCATGAAACTAGCTAAATAGGTATCAAGATTGGATTTAGTATGTTGGTACAAATGGGATCTTGACACTAACTAGGTTCACCTGATAAAGAAATTTGTTTCGGAACTAATAAATAACTTGTTTGTTGGGAAGATAATAATAACAAACCATTCGGTAATTTCAGTCAGTCATTACTCACTATGGTCTTTCATCAGGTCTGACCAGATAGTCAAGGTCGAGATGATCTCTACAAATAAATTGAGTCTAAGATCGGTACAACTGGTTTATCCATTCAGAAATTCAAGCATTTGCAGTCTAACCTTAACAAATAAAATGAGCTATTGTTCCGACACTCACAAGCCATTCATCTGATTATTGGAGGTTCGGTTTTGAGGGGCAGCTCGGGCCGCACTTACAAGACTACGATTTACTATTTGGAGGGACGTCGTGGTAAGGGTTCATCCCGGCGAGGACAATATCGAAGCCAATGGCCTTGTTGTGTTAGTGTGGACGGTGTAGCTTCAGCTGCAGCTCTCGGAGCTTTGGTAATTTCATTGTCAGACATAAAGGACGGAGTATAGAACGCGGCCATTAGAATTAGCCGGATTTTGTGGTCAATTTCAGAATCGTAATGATTGATACTTTTAGGCAAACAAATAAGGTTGGAAATAGTTAATTTAAAATTCTACAATCAAACTTACCTCTAGTACCACTTTTTTATGTCACTAGGTTGACAAACAGGCAGGCAGGCCACCTGATGGTAAGTGGGCAACACGGCCTATGGACATTTACAATACCAAATACCCAATGACATTCCGTCTTATATTTTTTATTGTACGATACTTATTTGGGTCTTCCATCTAAAAATTATCTGCCCATCCAAATAAATGTAATCCCTTTGGATCTTTTTTATGGCAATATTCAAAAACCTATAGTGACGCTTCATTGCTTCTAATAAGTATCCAAAATTTAATTGCATTCAGATCAATGGAACACAAACACATAAATACCAAACAAAAAAACATGGACTTTACATATGAAGTTTTATATATATTTTCTATATTTATGACATTGTTGTACAAGAGTATGTATACATCTCTTGGCACAGTGGGTATTTTTTCATGCATATAACTTGAACTTTGTCTAAAGATAAATAACAAACAATAATTTACTTTGAATGCCACAAACTGAAATTCTCATAAAAGGGTAAATAACCCGTAGTTTAATTGTTCTCAACAACCAATAAATAAATAAAAAAACATTGATGCATATTATCGCATTTAAACGAAGTCTCATACTTCTCAACAACATCTACCTACATCTCATTCTCAAATCAATCTCTGTTTCACACCTTTGGGTATTAGGTTTTTAGTTACTAAAACCAAATCAGAAAACTTATTTCAAACAGAAAAGAACAATAACTTACCTGAAATTCGTCAAAACAGATAAGCCATGACTCCTGAGTAATATCAGCAGCTACGGGTGGTATGGGGTCAAATGGCTTGGAACCCTCATCTCTGAATGAACTAGCACCTTTTCCAGATTTTATTTTGAGCTCATGTATTCTAGCATGGATGTTCAACATGAATGAATTGAAATGAACTCGTAACTTTTCTTTTATCTGAAAGGAAATGAATCCAATCATTTACAACAGTAAATTCATATCATTTTAAGATAAGATACATTTATTTGGGAGTGTAATAGTTTCTATTGTAAATCAAATTTTAAAAGCATCAATAGATCTTGAATGTCTTGCTAAAATTGATGAATCATTAATTTTATGTATTGCATACCTGTTGTAAACAAAGACTGAAACAAAATATAGGTTGTAATAGTTGAAGTAGTATTTAAGTTCAATATAATAGGTTTTAATTCAAATATGAGCTTGACATTCCATTTATATATAGTGAAAAACCATAGTTTACTAGAAGCAACTTTTCTTCTTGTCAATGTGGCTATTACCAAAGATGGTATGTGCTTACTACCTTTGGCCACATCATTGCTTACAATGGTGTGATTAAGGACAATCATAAACCAATTTACACTAAAAAGTATAACACATTGCATAATTCTGATTTATAGAACAAATGGTAGTTACCGGTATTGTGTCAAAAAATAAATCCATTAACATAGTTTTCCCTCCACCAACACTACCATATATATAGAGACCTTTTGGTGCAATAATCTTATGAGGCTGGGGTTTTTTAAACAAGTTGAAGAATGAATTGGTTGACTGATTACTTATTACAGGCCGGTCAAATGAAACAACTTCTTGGTATACATTTTGCAAGTTCTTTACCACATTTTCTTGATGTGGGTCCTTGGTTAAAGTATCGTTTAACACCCTCTGTGAGTACGCATGCCAAGGTCCATCACGGGAAAGGGGCTGTTCTTGAGCTTGCGATGAAAATAACTTCATACACTGATTGCATCGTTTCCAATGATATTTTACAAGCGAAGAAACGTGGAAACAAGTATTCTTTGAGAACATTTTTTGCAAATTGTCAACCATCGGCGTTTTTCATGGAAAATATTTTCATTATATAACTTCCTGAATTTGTTTAGCCTTGAAAACGTAATTTTGCTATTTTCACATATTTTCAAAAAATTATGAATATTGAAGATTGTCCACTTATGTTAACCTCGTTAAGAATTCTATGTTTTAGGAGTAAAGATTATTTTCTTTTCTATGTAAACAAAATGACTACAAACGAAAAACATCTATTGCTACAAATACTGTCGACAATCGATCATATTGATCGATGACAGATGGTGCGAGCGAGCCAGGGTTGCCAACCAAAAAAAAAGATTCCTCGTACATGTGTAGCTGAAAATCTCGTATATTGACTTTCAAACCTCGTACATTAAAATTTATTAAGGGCCAATATACCCCTGAGAATTACCGACAATTTTGTTTGACGGGTTTTCAGCCATAATAATGAAAATAATCGTTCGAAAATTTTCAGATAGATTATTTAGTTTATAATTTAGTGTATTCTCGTAAATTAAAAATATTTGGAAACAAATAAAATTACAGTTTTATTATCATCGAGAAATCTGCAACACGAAATTAAATTCGTCAATGATGGAGTGAATTAAAAAATTTTTTGATAATAATTTTTCATAGTAATAATGTGATGAGGGAATTCAGATATGAAGCGATATTATTCTCTATATTTAAAGGAATAAAAAGTATTGTTTTATTAAAAAAATTGTGAAATGCTGGATTCACGATGGCTTGGAGTAACACTACGCAATTTACTGCTCCAAATGGAAAACGGAGCGCAACCGTTTATCAATAGACGAAACAACATACAACAAGAATATATAGTAAAATCGAATGAATTTTTTTTAGAGAAATCTACATTTGTTGAAATAAACCTCAATCTATTCAGATAAACTCAGATCTACAATTAACTACAATTCACTTAGATCAGAGTAGATTTAGAAAAAATGAAAAATATCTAAGAGGATCTAATTAGATAGAATCCTATCATTGAGATCTAATTAGATCCAAAGTTTCAGAGCTAATTTGATCTAAAATTATTCTCTAAGCTCAGTTTGCATTTAAATTTTGAAACTTTGAATACTGAAATGAGGTTTTTTATGTTCCATTCCCTTTCGCTTTTTTTCCAACCTATGGTCGCAGACAGCTAACTCGAAGAAAAAAAAAGCTGATCTTGCAGAAGTATTTTTTAAATAATATAAACTAGTGCTTGACTGCGATCCCACATAATGTTATCAAAATCTCGTACATAATTGTACGAGGTTGATAGCGTCCTCGTACCTCGTACGGAAGACCACAAATCTCGTATTTGTACGAGGAACCTCGTACGGTTGGCAACCCTGGAGCGAGCTGTCCAAATAGAGTCCGCTATTATGGCAAAACCAAAAGATCCTTTTTTATGAGTTATTTCTAGCCAGAGTCGAGTTATATTTTAATGTTCAGTTTTTTTCTGTGCCGTGGTTCAAAACTGTTTTAAATAATGTTTTAGAACGACGAGTGGTATATATATTTAATTTCTAATTTTAAATGGTGGAATCAAAGTGTCGATCAGTACACGAGAGTGGTAAAAATTCTGCGTCTACGCGTCAACCAGCATCATACAATGATATTTGTTTGCCAATTTTAAATGTATTGAGTTTTAAACATATTTGTTAGTCTTTCACGCAAAATCTACTTCCAGTCTCATCGATAGCATAGCATAAGAGTAGGTCGGATAAAATCAAATTTATATAATTTTTGGTGTTTTATCCAAAAAAGATCTATTCATATAGATTCTTCTATAAAAGTAAAGAATAGTGAAATTATTGCGACTTTTTACGATATCTCAAAATACTGTGAAAGTCTTTAATCGAATATTTTACCAAAATCTGTGTTGCTGTACGGATACTAGACGTGGAAGGTCGCTAAAGACATCACGCGCCGGCTCCAGGTCTTCACCGACCGCTATTTTCGCCGAACTCTCGGTGTATACTGGCCCGAGAAAATCTCCAACGTAGACCCTGATCGGCCAGCAGATCAAACGCCGCAAGTGGAACTGGATCGGCCACACGCTCCGAAGGGACCCTGATAGCATTCCAAGGCAATCCCTAGACTGGAATCCCCAAGGAAAGCGAAAACGTGGCCGCCCTAAGCAGACCTGGCGGCGGACGATCACTGCAGAAGCGAAGGCGATAGAAATGACCTGGAGCGAAGTAAAGCGCGAAGCCCAAGACCGTTCGGGATGGCAACGTACTGTGGACGCCCTCTGCCCCATCCAGGGGACATAGGACATTAAGTCATGAGTTTATTATACATTATGTTTTATAGCTGCCCCCCGCGGTTTCATCCGCGTTCCCGAGGGATGTTACATTATTTTGTTCTTTCTATCATCAATAGTTTTCGCAGCGCGCGACGTAAGGAATTTTTTAGGTTATTTTTTTACACATTGGGTTACATTTTTGAAGTTTTAGTAAGGATCCCAAACTTTTTTGAAAATTTTATAGCCTATGTTCACCGGAGATAGTGTAGCTTCTCAACGGTGAAAGAATTTTTAAAATCGGTCAAGTAGTTTCGGAGCCTATTCAATGCTCTTTATAATATTAGTGTAGATAAGATTTTTCAAAGGTTTATATTTATTTCGACGTAATAAAGGGATAACGTAACAGAGCAAGGGCACATGAATTAAGTACTATTTCATAAGATATGGGTAAAAAACCTTCTATAGTCACAACTCATCCTATGTGAAAAAGATAAAAAAATTACTAGATTACTTAATTTAAAATTCGAGAAAAGGATTTGGTTGCCATACTTGAAAAATAAAATCGACCTAAAGACCCGGGACTCCGCCATCAAAAAGGTCCAAGCCCAATTAAAATCCACGGATGAAGGCTGTGATTTAGTAAATGATACTAGAAGGGGAGCAAACTTCCAAATTCATTGTATATACTTCCCCCAACCAGCATATTTAACCTACAACGAATACATCATATCGTATCATATTACAACAAGCAAGACTTAACAAAAAATCGGTAAAATATAATCCTACCTACCTACGATCGTTTGGTGATAAATCTCTCTATTAAATATATCACTTTATTATTTCCGGAACTCAGCCTGGGAATAACGTATTTTAACTCTCATAATCAATTAAACTATTTAAATCCCTCACAGACGTAAAATCGCTACTAACTACCGAGCCCTTTTTTGAGACATTATCCTGCGAGATATTTATATCCGCACTTTCCACACTTCCGCGCTAATATTAGATATAAATGCGAAAGTAAACTCTGTGTCTGCTTGTTACCTTTTCACGACTAAATGATTGAACCCATCCTTCGCACAATTAGGGCGGAAAATAACATGGAGTAGGTAGGTAATGTGTGTTTACGAATAAGAAGAACAAGAATAAGGTACGACTGACGTTATGAACAGTCAGTTTAATTTAAAATTAATTATTGGCCCCTCTTTCTATCGTAGCAACATGGTAGCGATGTATATCAGTACAACCTCGACTCATCTCCAGATTACCATGAGGTGACTAACGGCTAAAATAAATATTCAATCTCAATCCAAATTCCTATATCTATTTCTTAAGGCCCGTGTCCGCAACTCAGTAGGCTTGGTAACTTTCAATTAAGGTTGTCTTGTCGTGAGCCGCTTAGAATGAAATAAAGTCTTTCTGTTATGTCATTTGTGATCTTTGTTGCATGATAAACTGACAGAAATTCAGTTTTTTTCAAATATTTTCATCTAGCTACCGTTCCGGAGTTTTACCCGCATTCCTGGAGATCGAATGTATACCGGGTATATTACATAGCCTTTGTTACTTCTTGATAAAGTAGCTATCTAAGAAAAGTGAAATATAGTTATTAAAATCGGTTTTTGTGTTTATTCCCTACAAACAAAGATAGAAAATATATTTTCTATTCATAATATTAGTACATACACGTAGCTTTTACGGGCTCTTTATATTAGAGTATATTAGAGTGAATAGGCTACTAACGGGAAAGCGAGCTCCATCTTCGGCCTCATCTTCACTTACCGTCAGGTGAGATTGAGGCCAATCGCAATCCCGTCTGAAAAAAAAAAAAAAAAAAAAAACAATTTTATTGTAGTAGTAGGCTGGTCCCAAGAAAGCTAAGCGATAGATAGCTATATATATATATAAAAGCATATAATTTAATTCATTTTTGCAAGGTTCATATGGAATGCATCTAAAATAATCTTTAGAGTTGTAGGTAGAGCTCTTAGTGCAGTGTTCGCCAAGCGAAGTCGGTACCTACTACCACCTTACCCATTTCCACCGGGAAGCAGTAGTGCTCTTGTATTAATGTTTCGGTTAGACAGAGCACTTACCATCAGCTGGACCGCCTGCTTGTATGTCTTGTACGTGGTATAAAAATAATCCTAATAGTTTAAACCGCTTCGATTGCCTCCTTTAGGGATGACATTGAAAAAATAAACTTCAAAGCGTATTTCTTTAATTCGTACATTATACACATAAATACGAATTTTCAGATCCATAATTTGAGGAATTATGGATTGTCCATACGAACGTTAACCCCTATTTCATCCCCTTCAAGATTATTTGTGAAAAAAGATCTACCTCATTGCCACATTTCATTACGATCCGATCAGCCGTTTAGTCGTGAAAAGGTAACAAAAAAAATATATACAGAGTTATTTTCGTATTTATAAAATTATTATGGATATGTATACTAGTAGATATGGATAAATAGACGATAGATAGGTACAAAGAATAAGAAGATAGAAAAAGCCTTGGCAATAAAAATTTCTGTCAAAAAGTACCTACGTCAATTGAAAGATTTCAAATCTGGATCGAATTATAAATTTTCGCACAGTACTTGCACCTAGCGGTCAGCGACAGCATTCCCAAGGAAAGGAGGGTCAGTATGATCTGTAACAAGCAGTCAAAACACTCCCAATTATTCAGCGATAGGTATAAATGTTCGTGTTATACATACCTAACCTACGTATTGCGCAGAAGCCATATAATATCAAATTGGGGACAGGGCATGAACATGATGATTATTCCTATTATCATATCCTCACAATAACATCTTGAGAAAGCAGGATATGGTCAAATTGATGTCGACGTCCTGACCCTGAATAAATTGATGCAAAGTGAGTGCATATTGCAATCAACAATCACGCATTATCATGTCATCTTTTTTTTAGGATTCGGTAGCCCTATGGCACTATACGGAATCCTGATAATTTCTTGCTGTCCGTCCATTGTCCGTATGTCACAGCAATTTTTTTAATAATGTAATTAATTAATGCCAAATCAGATCTTTCCTTATTTCTACTACCTACATTTTTATACCATCGTTGAAAGGTTAGACGGGAGGAGGAATGCTCTTTACAATTTTATGACTCTCAAATTATAGGTTTAAATACAATGTTATGTATGTTTTTAGGATTATTTTTTTAGGTAATTAGAATTATCAGTTTTTTTTTATCTTAACTTTCTTTTCGTTAATTCACTACTTACCTTCCTTTTCATTGCGGTTTATAGAGGACATATGTCTTGCGAATTATTTACATATGCCAATAGTCTCTACGTAAAATCAGATCAAACAAGACAAAATCATTAGCGTTCGTTTTTGCCCTTTGTCATTTATTATGGATTCAATTCAAATACTGGAGCCGTAGGCATCCGAATAATGGCTTGTTTTATTTCAAATACTACATCTGGATTTGGGTGCTTGGGTGGGAAAACCTAGTTAGCCTGTATCGTTAGGTTTTTCTGATGAGTACATTTAATAATAAAAATATAACAATATAATTTGTAGTCCTGCAAGCCCTGAACGAAAGAACCACCAAGGATAGCATGACGGTAAACGCATCTCCCGTCCGCTCGCTTAATTTACCGACTGTTTCTTTTTTTCTGTCTGTCCCGGCTGTCTCCTGGAAATCTGTCGCGACGGATGCTGCACTCGTGCTATTTTAAAATAATAACGTCATGAAAGAAATTGTAACATTACCGTTCATTGAGGTTATTGCCCTCTTAAACCACAGTACTTTAAACGCGTTAGATAGGTACCAAATTAAGCCCATTTTTTATATTTCCAATCTTTTTAAAAAAAACACTTATTTAAAAAAATACTATTAGGGGGGATCTTATGTCTTAAATGCCATTACAAACATAATTCATATAAATATTCATATTTTAATTTCAATCAATCCATAAGAAGGTGGAATGAATAGTTATTGTTTGCATAGAGGAAAAATATTGCAGTGGCCGCAACTTGGTGCCTAAATATTTTTCGGCTAAATATGTATTCATTTGTATAACCGGATAAAAATGCACTGGCCCATTGTCTCGAAGCTTGGTGTAAGTATAGGTACTAGGGGTACATAGTTAAAACTGATACTGCGATATCAAATCCGCTATGTATAATCTAAATATGCTGAATTAGCGAAAAAACTTAACGCACTAACAGGGTGTAAGGAATTGGAGCTAGTAAGGAAAACTTAAATAGAAACAAACAAATGCAATACTGTTTGTATTAAACATACAAAGTCGTTATGTCGTTATCTGATTTATATTTTTTACACACTAATCAACCTATCTGTAAGTCAAATCAGCAACTTTTTAATTAATGTCACAACGATTGTGTCTATGGAGTTCGGAGAAATAGCAAGACGGCATAATGTACAGCATCAAAAAATTTACTGTTTGTGGTTAGTTCAGTACTTAAAATACATTTTTATATAATATACAACTAGCTGACCCGGCAAACGTTGTTTTGCCATATTCCCTTTATTATAAACTATACATTAAAATTTATCGTACTCTAAAAATATTAAAAAAAATCGCGATTTAAAAGCAGGGGTCGATGTTAGAAGGGTGAAAATTTAAGGCTGTTTGTATTTTACAATGCCACATTATAAAAAAAAATAGTCCAAAAGATAAAAAATATATTGTTAGAGGTAGACAATCCTTATCACTTAGGGGTATGAAAAATAGATAGTAGCAGATTCTCAGGCCTACTGAATGTGCATATAAAATTTCATAAAAAATCGGTCAAGCCGTTTCGGCAGAGTATGATAACTAACATTGTGAGACGAGAAGTTTATATAAAAGATTAACTATATATATATATTTCGATCATATTGGTATCCTTGATTTTTGGATATTCAATACACTGGTTTGTATTTGATCATTTATCGTGAATACACTAAAGTTAACTATTTCGACCTGTAAATATCAATTTATTTATAAATTAATTTTTAATTCACAGTACAGTCGTACCTACTTAGTGAATTGCTTTATTGCCCTGCACCATCTAAGAAACAAATCGTATACCTCCACTTTATCTACAAAAAACATTAAAAGTAAAAATCTCGGATGTAGCTTATGCTTGGTTATCTTGTTCATATCCATATTATTATTGAATAATTATATAATTATGTGCAAATAAAGACAAGCTATTATGTAATTATAATAATTTTGTCTTACATAAATACTTCTATACATTAAATACGATTTAAGAACTTTACCATCCACATATTCTTATCGTTCTTATCCCTCTTATCATTCTTTCAATATTTACGTTGTCCCAGGTGGAACTAGGTATTTGTCGTCAATGTCAAGGTTACCTTCGACGAACTGACCTACGGAACCTAAATTGCTCTTGAACTCGCTCACACACTGGCCTCAATTGTGCCCCATCTAATGCCGGTTAACAACCTCTAGTGTCAAGGTGCCTGTGTTGTTTGCATAGAGAAAGGATGTCACAAAACTATTTACTGACAGTTCTACTCAATAAAGATTTGATGCAAATACAACAGCTACAATAATAGGTATCAACCTATGATAATGAATGATATGATACTTTTCATTGTATACCTAAGTATCAATCATATCATTTGCATTAAGGGAAACAATAGGATGAAGCCAACTATTGGAAATATGAAGTTAACAGCTAATGCAATCCGGAGTGCGATCTTGTTTTAAAATCTCCGTAACTTGTAAAAATATGACAAATGTTGCTTGTGTTTTTTATCATGTTCTGAATTCATAGGTAAAAAGTTCGTAATAGGACATATATGTATAATAGGTAATATTATATATTATTGTATTTATTTTCCCTCGTCTCCAAAAGAATCCCTGTCCCGTATAATACTGATGGAATGATATTGTCAATCAACCCCCCGTTCCGTTGCCAATACGTAGTGTCACCGATTAATTGTTGATTGATTATTGCGAAACCTCGAGGGTGGTCGGTGGAACATGCGGGCTCAGCTGCACATTATACTTACCGCATAATTATATTCGCATCAGTTTTAACTTGCGGATGCACTCATTAAGATAAGCATCCGTTTTTAGTTGTTCGCGTTATTTCGTTTATAGTTCTATTATTAGTCACTCAGAAATTAGGTAACCTATCTAGATATTTATCAGATGAAATTACAACATATGTAAGTATATACATAATTTCAAAAAGTTTCTGATGGAAGACCATTATTAATAATAATTAAAAAAAAATCTAAAAAACACGCTGTTATAGAAAATCCGACTAAAAAATAGAATATAAATTTGAATTAAGAATAGTGTTAATATGAAAATAATGTATAGTGAAAAAAGCGTGGGGTGCACGGTGTCAAAGCTATAAATATTTTATTGATAGATATGAGTGAGAAGGATTATCATTTCGATGATATCTTATAAAACACTCCACGCTTCTTTTACAATAAAATATATCTTTTTTCATATTTACACTATTCTTTCTTTTCAAATTTATTTGAAAAAAATTCAAATAAATTTGTTGGATTTTCTATAAAAGCGTGTTTTTTAGTTTTTTTTAAACAATTATTTATTTTTAATTTTTTAGTTAAATCGCTAATCCTAATTATTCTAGTCAGGATAACGGGCCTGACTGTTTAAAATATTCAATTGTCATCGGTCCTCGATAAATCTACAATGTTTTAATGAAATCTGACCGTTTAAAGTGGGTCAAAATCCCACCCAAAGGGGTCGGTTACATACAAACACACAGGTGAAAGTATTATAAAAAGGGGTTTTTATTCATACTATTGTATGAATAAAAACTATTCAAATTTATGGAAAATAAACTGTAATTTAATACCCAACTTTGCTTAAAAAGATATCGTCAGTGATAAATCATAACAGCGGCTTCTTTATTGAGCCCCATTTAAAACAAAATCAATATTCTACGCGCTAAAATCAACTAAAACGTTCTAATAAGTACATCCACCCAGAAAATTCCCCGATTTCTCCATCGTTAAATAAATCTGGGATTTGAAATTCTTTAATAAGTCTATCAAATACAAAAACCGTTCAAATTAACAGATAAATAAATATAAATAAATATCCTGGGACATTCTTTACGCACGGCCATCAAGTCCCAAACTGAACAGAGCTTGTTCTATGGAAACCAGATAACTGATATTCTGCATACACTACTTTTTTTTTAAAGGCTTTCAGTCTTAAAGTCTAATTCTTTAGGAAGACCTTACTTTATATATATTATAGATTAACTTATAGGAATCTTTTTAATTGCCTCGACGAATAATTCAAAGCTCACCCAACGGACCAGTTTTAGTTTCTTGGGTCGGAGATGGTAATATCAACGTTTCTTTGTTTAGAGCGACTAACTACCGTCCCGCGGTTTATCCCGAGTTCTGAAAATAGGCATGGAAATGATTGCTACTTTTATTTCATTTTCATTTAATGAAATTACCTATTTTTGTCACAGTGATTTCACCTGTGAAATTTCACAGCCAATGTTTTTTTTTCGCAGTGCTCTAATGTCACTCTTGGCCGTGCGACCCGTTCGTAGCGACGATCAGTATATATTTTGCTCTTTCTAACACGAGTGGGTTAGAAAGACGTTCTTTCTTTCTGACGTCGTCGTGAATCATCGGTGAAATACGATGATATCCGAATGATGTGTGATGTATCATGTAGGCAAGGTAGCAGAGTGATTTTTAACAGTCGACGTCAAGGCTTGTAGCAGGTGTAGCAGGTGTAGCTTTCTATCAGTGAAAGAATAAATGAAATTGGATGAGTAGTTTCGGAGACCTCCTACAACCTTAATTTCAACTAAATACATCTTACAAACTTTATTTTTATAAGAAGATTGGTACCCGAGAGAAGGTAAAAATTAAAAATATCAGAATGGCTCATAAAATATTATCGGTGGAATGTAGGTCTCATTACTGAGACCTCTGTGGGCATAATGGGCGTGAATGATATGTTATGTTTTTCTGGGTACGCTTCCCACCGGCAGCGATTTAGATCAGCTGTTTTTACTGTAAGCAGCTGATCTAACTTTTCTTACCTTTTTTTTATTGTTTATATTTTTATGTCATTTTAAGTATTAATTAGGCTTCTGTAGATAGTACATATTATTTTTTTATAAACGTGTTAACTTCTTTTTGAAACTAAGCGAATGAATAAAAAAAATAGGTTGTAAAGGAAATAGGTTGTATCTTATGTATTGTGAATGAAAACTTCATAAATAAAATTCTTAAATTGAGTTTTATTAAACGGTTTTTTTATGTATAAATCACGTTATTTTTATAATTTTTACAGTTTTAGATATCGCCCACAATAGAAATATAAAAACAATTTACTTACTGCTTAAGTTTTTTATTACGTATTTACCAAGTCAGCCTGTCCTATTTCCAATCATTAGGGGCTGTCGCAATATGCAGGTTTTATGCCCATTCGGTGCTTTACGTATTACATGAGATTACTCTTTCGGAATGCTTTTGTTAACAACTTGGTGCAAAGTGTAAGTGCGCCTGGTCTACTCTTTAGTAGTGTCTTTACGACACCCTAGAGATGAGTTGGCATGATGATATTCGTCGCCGCTGCCGCACAGCACCGTCAACATACAGTAGTCTATACAAATATTAACGGAATTTTACCAAAATATTCTATGATATTTATACTGACTATGGTAATAGTTTTTTGAATGTTTATTTTTTTCCGTAGCCAAGTTGCAGAATTAAATTATTTTATTTCAACCTTTTTTTTATGTCACGTAGACCGTGAAACAGGCAGGTCCACCTGATGGTGTGATCACCGCTGTCTGACAATTGATCGACCATGAGACAGGATCTCGTTTCGTGCCTTTTATTTCTCTGCCCTACTGCTTCACGGCGAAAATGCGAAAGGAGGTAGAACTTTCCCGGACGAACTCTACACAAAGTGTAACGTGGTTATCAATTGATCTTTCTACAATTCCTCTTTTTTTGGCCTCACGAACATTTCATCTATACACGAGCATGTATCAATAACGGTTGATCTGATTTTCATCAAACGAAGCTAGTCCTAGTAGACTTACCTTCGAATAAATAAACCGGATTTAAATCGGTCCTTCGAATTTCCTGATTGATGGGTGACGGACGGCTTAACTCCTGGTACGATGATACAGACAGACCGATATTTTTATTAAGTCTGAAAAATGGCGCGCAATTTTGCACTTTTCTTAAGGTCGCACACCATGTATGTAACTGATGAATTAAAAAATAATCCAGTGTTAATATTACCCATATTAGATAAACTTTAAAAATAACCAATCAATATTGTTCTATTTAAGTTAATAGTTTGGGAAATTACAATTAGTTTACAATTCTAAAGTCGCAAAAAAGATTTTGATAAGAATTGGTTTGAACAAGAAACATCAGTATGTTTTTGAAATGTGTGTAATTTATTGTTCAACTGCAAGTTATGACTTTGTGTCCCATAGTACCTAGGTACTAATCACTGAAAAATATATCAATGTGATAGACAAGTCATGTTATAAAGACTAGTGCCTAGTTTATCTGAAGTCTAGCCGATTTTTTGTCATTTCTTTAACTTCTCTGTAGTTTTCTTAATATCTAACTTTTCAAATAGAGCTGTACCTACAGAAAAACTTGGGACATCCAAAATATTAGTTTTCATTGATAGATATGTTCGGATTCAACAGCAGCGAAACTCATGAAACGTTTCATATAAAGTTATTAATTATAAAAAAGAGTCACTTACTTGGGGTATTATCAATTCGTATTTTTATCTACTCTCAGTATACAGTGCAAGATAGCACGAAGCTTTTTTGTAGCACTTCAGCAATTTTAGTGTCCCTATTAAATAAGTGTGTCTACTACTGTTCATTCCATACAAAAGCGCTCGAATCATCTTGATTCATGAGCAATTAAGGTGACTGCCAGCAGCCAAAACAATCGATCGTTGCAAATGGCCGTCTCGTTGACACACACTTGTCAGTCGTGCGCGCCTCGCTGTCTTTCCACGTCTGGTACCATCGATGAAAAAAATGTTCGTCGAGATACGCCTTATCAAGGGATCCACTATACTCAAATAATGTAAATGCTTAACGTGTTTCACTAAGCAAATACATATCTGGGACATGACATATCTGATCCCAAACAAAGCAGAGCGTGTACTGTGGAGTTATCAGTTATCGGTTGATATACTACATTATAAAATAATTAATAAATATATATTTTCTTAAATAGATACGTACAGAATAAACATACATGTTGAGGGAGATAAATCATTGTCCAGAGTGGGAATCGAAACTTTAAGATATGATGTAGCATTTAGGATACATATAGGCTCAAATTATAAACCACAAAATATGCAAATACCTACGAGGCACTACTACAAAGCGGGCCAAAAATCAGCATAAATTAATGCTTTGAAAAGAAGGGATAACTTTTATTGTTGAGCTACTTTATAACACTATTAATACATAGGTAGTTTGCACCTCTCTGTACGCTGGCTTAATAGTATGAATACCAGGAGACCATGTGGCCATGACCAGGAGAAATTATGTAACAGATTTTAAGAGTTTCCTTTAGTTATTATTTTATTAATCATCGGCTACATAAACCGCACTAAAACGACTTATTTGTAATGCAAACAAATAAATCTCGTTTGCATCATAAACCGTTATATGTTGCAACGCCTTATATGCTGAGTTGAAATTGCTATTTTATCAGAGTTGAAGTTTAACATTGAGACAATTAATTAACCAAATGTTATTTATAATAATAAAACTTTGTCTAAGGGTTAGGAGGTCAACTACTATAGTTGTAGATTTCAGTGCTATATATAAGTCATACTGCAAGTTTTAATTTAATTTGGAAAACCCCATATCATTCCTGATATCATACTGATCCCTAGAAGTCTATTTGTCTCTGAATGTTCGTAGCCACTCGTGGACAGTTTTCAGTATTCGTAACCGTATTTAAAGATATTTTAAACATATTTGAGAAATTGAGACTTAGATAATCCACAAATAGTAAATGAAGAATTATTTCTAAGTAGTCATAATTAATGGAATATAACAAAAGTTGTATAAGTAATTCAAGTACCTACCTACCGACTTGACTACGAGAGACTACGCTGATAATTGAGCAAAAATGCAGAAACTAAATGATATAAATGCGCGCAATATTATCGCGTCCTCGCTCGAATGATAAGAAATGGTTATTTATAATAATGATGACAAGAATTTAACAGTTTCAATTAGGTATTTAGAATTTACAATTACCTACTAGCGGAGTGAACTTGACTTAAGGTTAATAAAATAAATGGACACGAAATCATTAACTGCACTCACAATTTTTTTTTGTTTTGGACCTCTGTGACATAAATACACTAATTGCTTATACATAGTTTTTTTACATTTATTTTTAAACTCACATTACATTTTATTTACGATTAAATATGCAATGATCACTTTGAAAATGGAATTAACTACAATGTATTTGAGACAATGTTTTCTATTTTCAAGTCCCTCGTTTTTACATTGAATTAATTTAGTGCCAGTTTCTATGTGTTCTATTATTTTACCGTTACTCTATTACTTAAGTAGGTTATACAATTTTGATAATAGTACCTATACCCAAAAGTCTGAATTACAGATCAAAAAAGTCATAAATTATTTTCCATTTTAATTCATCTAATTGTTGGGCTGTTGAAGTCATTCTCCGACGAGTTAGTGTTTTAAGTAAATCAGGGCTGCCCAAAAATTTGATAAGCTACTCAATACATACATGCCAATACTTGCTTGAATAAATTATTTTATTTATGAAAACATATCTACTTTTTTGTTTGCATTAACCCTTCTGGTGTAAGTAGATACCTACTTACTTAATCTACCTACCTAGGTGTAAGTAGATTGCCGTAAATGTATGTAAGGTATATACCTATGAAATTGCAATCAGTCACCCTCAGTCAGAACGTCATCATGAGTCAGGTCGTCGTCCGGCGATTAATCAATGCCCCAAAAAAACCCAGCAGTACAGATGTCAACAAACTCTTCAAATGCTCTCGTTAATTGGATTTTTTCCTACCAAGAAGCTGGAAAATAATAGAAGTCTGTTGGCGCAAGGTGTGGTAAATCCCCTAGATGAAGACCTTCCAACCCTAGCTCTTGTAGGTTGGAAACCGTCTATTACGGGTTTACGCGTCCTCGTGCAGAAGCAGTGGGAATGAACGATTGACCAAAGTTGGAGAAATTTTCGAGCTTTTCCATTGTTGTGTTCAGTTCTTCACCGGTCATACCGGCACTAGACCATCAAAGATTGACTATAACTTTTATAGGGATATGTTATCGTTTAGGGTATTTTCTAGATACATAGCTCAGTATCCGGGGTCCAGTCGACAGGACTAACGTTCACGATTGTAAACGATTGCAAAGAATCCATAAATTTTGGACAAATGCTGTTTAAAATCTCTTCGTTTTTGTAGCTATTGAGCAACGAAGGTATGCCGCGATGAGTACATTGTGCTGACGATCCTGATTTGGCGCATTTGCATCCTAAGGTTGAAAGCTGCTGCTGACTCACCCGCAGATTTAGAGTCATCAGCATAGTCATAGTTCTCGGCCGATACCGGGTTAATTGTTCAGAGCAAAATTTCCGGAACAGAAGTGTTGAAACCAATAACGTGCCGTGCGTTCGTGTGTCATTTGTAGTGTTCGCTTCGTATACGTCGTTGGTATTGCGTGCTGTTTATGCCGCATTACCTACTTACATGATGAAACTTGTATTCAAAAATTACTCGTCATTTTGTACATGCTGATGATTTGAATATATTCAGATGTGACCTGGCATCTTCGCCGATCAACAAGTGATATACATATTATATACTTCATAATATACATACAACTTCAAATTTTCACCTTTCTACGAACAACCCCAGTTTTTTAATAGCGATTTTTATATTATTCTATTCCATCCACAGATCCGCAATAGGGTTGCAAGACGGCAATCGAATATAATAATTGTAGTTTTCGTGTATAATTTATAATAAAGTAAATATGGCAAAACAACGTTTGCCGGGTCAGCTAGTTTTATTTATATAATTTAAAATAGCTAGTTACTTTTAAAGTCTATTATTTAAAAGATGACCATTCCTAATAATATCGTACATCCTATAAATATTCATCATAGGAACCTTACGCGTACTAAGGCGTTAACACGGCCGGTTTTGACAAAAATCATCTCCCATGATTATCTATTAAGATTATTAAAATGGTTCTCTTTCCACACCACCAAGAGGTAAGAACCTAAGGTGCGTTTTTTTTAAAGAGGTCTCCCCAATAGGCCTATTCCTCTTTCCGCATTGCAGCGTGGTATGGCTGCAAGATTTTGGAAAAGGAGAGATTCGTTAATCATATCGAATGTTTCTTCGGATCACCCAGAATTGTACAACCAATCAAAGTTCGGTAACAACTCAGAGGTCCGAAATCGTGGTAGCGTACGTCACGATTAGGTAATGTGTTAGGAATTGTGTCATTCAGTTACACGGAGGCGGTGCGTTTGCACCTCGATTATAATGAGTCGAGGGCAGTGTTCCTCATCGGGTCCGGAATGGCAGACAAAGCGACGGCAAACGCCTACTCCTACACGTGTACTCGGTTCACTCCACACATCTATTTAGGTATCCTAATGCTTATTTAACAATTAAGCTTACCTAAGTAACTAACCCAAACCTATTTATTTGAATCCATCAATCATTTTTAAGTTATTTTTTAAAACTAACATCTAAAAAAAATCTAATTCACGAAAACATACTCAAAAAAAAAAAATCAATTTGAAATTGCTAATAAATATAATTCTTTTTTTTTTGTTTTAACGTGTCGCAATTCTATCAAAATTCTATATCTATTCTAGAGATTTTTAATTAAGCCCACATTTAGGATCAGTTCTATCTAGATAACCCATCATTCTATTTGTGTTAACATACCTTCTACCAAACAATAAAACGAATCATGCATAAGCTCCCAGAATCTGAAAAAATAGAAAAAGTCAAAGAAATTGAAGAACTGGAGCGAGCGATGCGAGTTAGGCTCAACTCAACTTTGCTTGCATTTTGCAGTTATAAACTATGTGACGCTTTGGCCAGCAATAAAAGTATTGAAACGACTATATAAGTAGGCATGCAGGTACCTTCTTACGAGGGGAGGGCTATGAACAAGTACCTGCTTACATTGTATCATATCCATGGCTGTTTTGGTTGTGCTCATGTGACGTGCAAACATATGTGAGTTGAGACATGTACACAAAACAACCATAGATATACTAGTCTTTGGGTGCTGTTTTATTATTTGACTGTGCTTGCGCTCTACATTTGATCACATTCTCAATAAAACGTACAAATGCACATAACCCTATCACATAGACTTTGATGAATTTATGTTATTTATTATTCAATTTTATAACAATCAGGCAAAAAGTATTGTGGTGGCGGCCACGCACTCTTCGAACCCAATTGATTAAATTGAAAATGTTATACCCTTTAACAGATTGATTTTTGGGACGTAATGAAACGTGAAACATGAAAAATACAATACCAGAGTTTGAACATACAATAAGTAATTGTAGGCAGGTACTAACTAGTCTAAGATCCGCATGCAGAGTTAATAATAATAATAAATATCACGGGACATTCTTTATGAAGTACTTTAGTTATGAAGAATAAGAATAAAACCAACTCAATTTTGAATACAATAAGACCCATTTTCATTATAAATTGTGGAAGTAGATAAGGATATATAATTCTGAGTAATAAATGTTATTTCAATTGAAATTTAAAACATAAGGAGACGGTAGGTTTCGTACATTTTAGACATAATTACAGTGTAAACTCTTTATAACGAAACTCAAGGGACTGAGCATTTTTTGTCGTTATAGAGAGTTATCGTTATATGGAGTGAACAAAAAAAAACAAAACAAAGTGAACAAACCAACCAACTTGGGCTCACTTCAACGTTATAGGGAGTTTATCGTTATAAAGGATAACGTTATAAAGAGTTTACACTGTATGTAAAAATATATATATTTATAAATGAAATATGATTCGTTTATTTCGGACCGCGTCATCCGTGATTGATTTCAAGTAAATTTAAAAATCCAAAATACTTAGTACCAAATTTCCTTTTTTCATTTTTTGTCACGAATTTCAATTCAATAATTAATCATTTAGATACGGAACCGCGGCTACGGCTATTGACTGTTATTATACTAACATTCACGCCATGCTATCAACAAGTTAGAAAATAACTCCTAACTAATTCTACCGTGGAAAATGTATTCCTACAAGATATTTTCTTGAACTTCTTTGACAGCTATGTTTACTTTTATTTACTTACTGTTTCTTTTTATTGCACATGGCTACACTCTTAATATTTAACACAAGCAATATTTAACAGTTGTGGGTCTCAAAACTTAGTCTAACATACTTACTCTCGACCCGTTTTTTATTTACAATTTTGGTATAATACTCAAAACCATTTGACGACATAAAATATCGATCGCTAGTTTTGACAAACAAATGAATAAGTGGAACATATTGATATCTCCAATGCACCTCTGATGCACGGTCAAGAGAACTAACTAGCGAGGCCTTATCAACTTTGATATGCTAAAAATAACAAATTGACATGGGTCACGATGACACACTCGTGGGAACATTTCTAAAAAATATATTAGATTCAACTATTTCATTTGTTTAGTCGGCAACTTTGGACATAACATTATTTTTTTAGTGTTTCTTACCAAAATGGTAAAATAGGAAGACTCACCTTCAGTAGGTCCGTATGTCACGGTTATGTTTTATATATTTGTTTTTCTCAATCACTACAAATAACTAAAAACTTGTTTGTTATACTCGTAAAAATTTCTTGTCCGCATCTCTCTTAAAAATATTAAAATCATTTTATAGTAAGTACTTACAGAAATGGAATTTTAAAAGGACTACCCAAAGGTATACCCATCCCCTTGGAAAAATCACGGTGACAATTATTATAACTATTTCACAACAGACAACACTAGGGGCGTCTTTTAAGAAAACGACCGAAAGAGCGCCATTAGATAGATAAAAAAACTATTTATATGTACAAATAAATAAACAAACGTTAAACAAAACCTTCATTTATACTATCTAATAAAATTACGATATAAAGAGGTTCATGGTTTGAGACCCAATACTTTTTTTTTGCAAAATGCAAACATATAACTAACATACTCCACAATACATATTATTACATGTGACAATAGGATTTTCTACAAATGATTTTTGTAAATGTGCTAACTAGTGCAAATAAAAAATACCATGAGTAATTCAAAGCAGATGTTCGTGCATGAGCTACCCGTACGTATTATACCTACAGATTTTTAAGAATATTATCCAAAAAACTATATATTTAGTCCCTTTATTGATATGTATAATAGTTTCTTAAACTCTTTGTGCAATGATTCAACTTTATTACATTATATTTTTTTTTCCTTTGGGTAATCCTAACCCCTACTATGTTACTAGCTACTATGCTATTTCTGTTTTATAATATTTTCTTTATTATACATAAATATATGTGACATATGATGAGTCATATTATGATCAAGATAAAACATAACTGCGTTTAAGAAAATATTTCCTGATATGGAAATGATAGTAAAAAACTACATGTGTATATTTCTTGCAATTATTTTTTAATCAAAACAATGTTTAAGTGTAATTACAGACATATATTTTTGTTTTTTTTATGACATGACCTACATATAATAAGCACAGTAGGTATAACAAAAAATAACGAGGCATTATCCTCACTCATATTATAAATGCGGAATTGAGTAACCTCCTGATGCTCAAGGAGACAACCTATCGTAATGAAACTTGGCACGCATGGGGCATAGCATGGAGAGGATTTTTTTTTATGTAGGATCAATTATTGTAGGATACTTCACTGTCTTTACCAATTTATGCGGTAATTCTTTTCCGGGAAAGTCTTAAAACCAGGGACCGAAAACTTGATTTAAAATATAAATTAGGCATTCTGAGGTTGCAAAACCTTATGATTCGCGTATTCGTTTAGACGCTCAAAGATGTATCGAAATACGTTATCATCGACTACAAGCACCAATCGTGAAGTGAAGCGTCAGTGCTGCTAGGGAAAGAAGTAGGCGAGGTCCCGTGGACACTATCCGACTAGACGGACTGACCTTATTAAATCACTCGCTCACTCTTCCATAACCGAATTTTATTTTGCACTTCAACTGCGCCCTGGATTTAACATGGTCAAACAAGCCGTGTGTCAATTGATTAAACAAAGTTGCGAGTCAATTAAATTCACGCTCTACATAATAAAAAACATCCTTGTACTGTGGAAATTTCAAATTCTATCTCGACATTCTATATAAACGCGATTATGCAAAATACTGCATACAGAAAGTATCGGTTTCTTTAGAAGGAGGTTCTATATAATATTATAATATATATATATATTTTTTTATGTTTGTTACCTCATAACTTTCGACTGGGCGAAGCGATTTTAATGATAATGTTTCCCGTGTGGTCATTTATTTCATCATCAATTTCAGTTTGGTCGCCACATAGGAAATCATATCGTGATCATGAAGGGTGCAGTATCTGATAGTGTATACATACAGTAGCAAGCTGCAAAGTTTACATTATCGTTAGGTAGCGGTCGAAGCCCCTAATAGCACCACACGCGTTACAAGTAACGTACCTACCTACTGGCCTGAACCAAGATAGCCCCTTTACATCGCATTTTGGCCGGTAATCAAATAAAGCTAGGTATAATTAAACGGGTGCTGATATTTTAGTTCAAAAAGTGGCTCTTATCTCTATACATATGTACTTATAAAAAGTCTGTAGAAAGATATCCATTTAGAGGGATCTAATTGAGAGATACTGAAGCCATTTTTTTGTATCTATCTCTTTGTCTGTTAAATTAATAACTCATGGACGGAACTCTATGAAATTTGGTGACCGGTAAATTATGTATGACATTAGACATATGGTAGGTACATTTATCCGACTATGAGAGCTTACGATATTTTATTTTCTATAGTATTAATAGAATTTTAATAATACTAAGTCGAGTTCAGTAATTCTATGTTTCACGAAGTTCGATGTTCAATTAAGTAATAATATAAATTTGAAAACGTGTTTGTTGGTTTGTCCTTCTTTCACGCGGCAACAGAGCATTGGTTACATTTCTTATGGATGGTGGTTAAAGGTTTTATTAAAAACTACCCGCCACGGCTACGTGTACGTACAAGTAATTTTATATAAATTTTATGACGAAAAAGGAAATAAGGTTTAAATTGAATTTAGGAAGACTAGCATATTTATGAAAATATCTTCGCAAATACGGAATTCTTTGATACCAAAATTGATAAATGATGAATCTTAAAGGTCAGACATAATTATGTTATTGCGGACTTTTCTTTATAACTATTGAAGAGGAATTATTCCAACATACATTATTTTCTTATTATTAACTTTAACTATTTACGTCGCGGAAGCTCTCAGAATGGGACAATTTCCCGACTAAATTCACATATGCATCACAGCAGTAACTAATTTGCGCAATATATTTATAAATTATAAGACTATAACCTTCCAAGACAATCCCTCATTCTATTGATAAAAATGTATCAAAATCCATACAGTTGCTTTTGAGTTTAACCCGAAAGATCACAAACTCTGCGCGGGACCTAGATATACGAGTATATCTACATTACATTTATAACATGTAATAATTTATGGTGGGTATATAAGTACCTAAGTAGTTCTGATATATATGGTAGATATATAAAGTTATGTTTTCGATTATATCGATTCTGCGTGCGTAGGTTCATACAAATCCTCCATAACGGTGTTTGAGTAACTCATATTTGGACACAAAGTTTAAAATAATAAATAAATTAATATCCTGGATTCAATAGATATTTGTTATACTTTTCGAGTTCAGAACGAAAAATATCCACCATATAATATTTTTTTTAATTTTAAATACGGTTTTTACGAATAGCTTTAAAGTGTAATGAGAGAACGCTTGTCCCGATTAAAGTTGATTCAAATTATTAAATCTTTGGCTATGATGTCTGGCAATGGCACCTTAGACATTGCACTGTTGTTTTAATTCTAGGTACCGTAAAGTTGAAAATAATTACCCATTACGGTTTTTGTTACCGCATATAATTTTATAGTAGATAATCCATCTATTATTAATGTATTTACAAGTTACGAGTAAGAGTATATAAGGTAGGTATTCATTGTTATGATAGTTGTTTCAGCTAGCGCCAACCTAGACTAGATCCGTGCAAAAGAAACAAGGATTTGAAAAAGGAGTTTAATTTTCAAATATTATTTTTTCCAATATTTTTCTTTATGGAGAATAAGGAATATAGTGATGTTCCATAACTAAGGGCTGGAATGACATCCTCTACCAATAGATAAACTAATAGTTATATTTTCAGATTGCGGATGGACTTTTTCATAATTTTATAAAGATGAATGTAATGAAATATCTGAATCGAAGAGGCGAAAAAATGGGCCAATATTAGCAGTTGTTGAGAATAATTGCACTGAATTTTTTTACGATAATGGGGTTTTAAATAGATAATTCGCTCGAATGCAATCTGAGATTGGGTGACCAGGATTTCCAACTCAACAAGAATTACCATGTGATATATCTATTTTAGTATATGCATGATTGAAGTTTGTGAGGTCATGCACTTTGTAGAAATGAAAAAGTTTAGACAACAGACACTACATGAGTCCCACCCATAAAAAAGTTTTTTTTTTAAATTAAATATGATAATATCGATAGTTAGATAGATGTTTCTCAAAGATATGTACTGAGTATTTACATAAACTTTACAGTTAGATGGTTGGTACGATGAAGAAAGTTAGGTCCTTAACGCAAGGACTGGATCAACTTCTACTTTACAATTCCTACTCTATCTCTCCCAATTTTTAATGATATTGTAACTACCTACTTTAACGTGTTCAACGCAAATGAACGTGCGGTAGCTAGTAATCAGTTTACTACGTTTTCATGGCTAATCGACCAACTGAAATGGTTTTGATAACTTTGGAGAAGTATCTTGAAATATAGCTGTGCGCAATTAGTAATACTACAATAACTATTACTACTGTAACCTATATTATTGACATATCACTAATCATTTAAAGGGACGGGCAAGTAGAGCGGGTTAATACCCATAGGTTTCCATATATACCTTTCAATACTGACTAATTTGCAGGCCGAGTTACATATACCATAAATATTTAAATCTATATATATATACTTCGATGGGAATCGACTATATCCCTATATGCCTATGATTTATTCAACGCTAGCTGTGCCTGCCGCTTCGTACGCGTGATAACTTTAAATGAAGTTATGTTTTTTTTCATGAGAAAAAAAAATTGCCTAAACCCCAATAAAATTCCTCAGGTACTTTCAGATATTAGCGGGTTCAAACCACCAGTTTTTTTTTAAATGGTCTTATTGTATTCTTATACAATACCTACATCAACTGCAATACGTTTTTAGCAAATATCTTCAATGTACAGACACAACAGTTCTATAGTTAGATTATAGTATAGAAGATAAAAAATAGATAGTAGATATAAAAATAAGCTTTAGAATTGGTATCTCAGTCCACCTCTACAAATCTATCTAACTTAGGTAGGTAATAATGTAAATTTGTTCAAAAGAGCATATTTTAACCGTTGCATGCTTATTATTCAAAGAAGGCAATCGCGATAGTAATCTCGACAAGTCGTGGTCTAACAGACAATGGTAGGTATATAAAATACGCATTGAAGTTGAAGCAATCATAGGCTACCTAATTAAAATTTGCTGTGCGTGACGCGACCATGAAGTGCCTTTGCCTTACTCGCTTATAGCGTTACTTATAATCTGCACACGTGCCTGTCAATGAACTTCGTAGACCATGCCAATACCCGACTAGGTACGCAAAGAGCCGCCAAAGAATCTAGACGCGGAGAGCACGTTGCACGCATAATATTTTCCTTTGACGTTCAGTACATCATTAATATTATACAACTCTAGTAGTGGTGGTCACTAATAATAGAGCGGTAGGTAACTAAACATTAAAAATCTAGCTCTCATCTAAGGTTACGATATTATTATTTATGTAAGTGGGTATGAATTTTACTTACTGTCATGGGTCCTTTTAGCATTACACATCACTTTGAGGTCCGCCACAATAGGAAATAATTCAGAGGTGATTTTGCTTTATATCTAGACTAAGGGCATCGAACTTAGTAAACTTTATCCTATCGACACTTAACCACATAATAACTAATATTGCTATCGTCTTAAAATACTTACTTAATAAAACTGAATAATAATAAATTTACTAACGGGCAAAAATGAGGACGTTATCGGTGCGAGCAAGAAAGTCATCCTGTTCGGTATGAGTGACGAAAGTACGGGAAGGAGCTGGTGCGTCAGCCTGAACGCCTGGTGGCGGTTTCCGAAGCTCATACAACTCCATGAGTTCAGCTGGCACTTGTGGCAGTTCTCGACCGGTCATATTCGGAGCTTGCGCGAAACCAAGCTTCGCCAAAACGATTTCACGGATCACTCGCAGGTTGTGCTCGCGCGGATCCTCGTAGGAGCGACAGGAAGCACACGCAACTTGAGACGCTGGTGGTTCTTGCAGGCAGGATATGTCGGCAGCGACGGCCGCCAGCCACGCGGCCAGCAGCAGCAGGCTCGCGGGCCTGGCCCGCGGCCCGCGCGACGCGCCCAGAGGACGCGTGGTGCGGCAAAGCGGGGAGGCGGCGGCGTAGCGCGATGAGCGATGTGCGGCCGCGGGCGGCGCGTGCTACACTGCACACGACTCACACACACTCCTCGACACTCGCACGTCGCTCACCACACCACACCACGCGGCGCTCCCCGGGTAGCTGCAGCCGGACGGCCGCGCCGCCCCGCGCCGCCGGCACCGATACCCCGCCCGCCTGCTGCTCTGACTCATCGCGCTCATCGCCTAGCCGCTAAGCAGCGGTGGGTGGCGCCAGGGTTTTTATTTTTGATAAGCGGGAAAGCGCGCTCTCTACTCTACTGACCGTACCGACTGTCCTAATGATAGGTACCACCTTCTTGAACCTTCATCTATACATAAGCAATTACATACGCCAATACCAAGAACCAAATCGGTAAACCTAAAAAGCTGAAATATTGCACAAGAGTTCCATTTAAGTTTTTAAGTATTTAAGTGAGTACGTAGAAATGATTTTTGGAAATTCATTCTCTAATGGGGTAAAATTGGGGTGGTTTGTGAGGAAGTTCATAATTTCGAAGTAAGGAGACCAAATACCTGGTATATAGCCTATTTCGTTTACAAATAAAGATACGTAGGTACTATCTTTACAAATAAAGACATAAGAAGAGTTTTTGAAATTCCATTAAATGGAAAAATGGGCTGAGATTAAAGCTAGTGTGTAGAGTAGGTACCTACCCTTAGATTTTAAGTTACGAAAGTTATGAAAATTGGTGTTACAAATATTTTAATAAATTTTGTGTTTTATCTTTTCAAAAAATACCATCTAAAGTGGTAATTCAAGTAGACTTTATAAAAAATCTATTCTAATCCATGGTCATATTTGCTTCAAACCATCTACTATTGGTGCTAATAAGGTCATTCTTATATCATCCCTTATTGGAGGTGAAGTTTACATTGGGAAAACGGATTCCTTTGGATTTAATAACCTTAAAACTTAAACTAGAGACCTATCTCACAGATTTCCAAAATCACCATATAATATAGGCCCAACGGGGCTTTAAAGTTTGATAGAAATAAAAGTATAAATTAATCCTCGATAGATGGCGTTAAACCGCTTTAACCTCGTTGAATAAGTAAATTTCTCATCAACTAATTATTGTTATGGTTAACTAGTAATTTAATTCAGAGGTTGAGCATTAGATTATGCATATACTCGTATATTAAATGTTACAACAACTTGAAACTTGGTGTAATTACAGTATTAGAAATAGGGCTACGGCCTACAGAAAAGAGCCTTCCGAAATTCAACACCTAAAAGAGTAATAGCGAGAAATAGAGTTAATGTAGATTTTATGATAATCTTGATCTTTTATACTATGATAGCTAGACCAAGAGGCTAAATGCACCATCTACTATTGGTGCTAATAAGGTCATTCTTATATCATCCCTTATTGGAGGTGAAGTTTACATTGGGAAAACGGATTCCTTTGGATTTAATAACCTTAAAACTTAAACTAGAGACCTATCTCACAGATTTCCAAAATCACCATATAATATAGGCCCAACGGGGCTTTAAAGTTTGATAGAAATAAAAGTATAAATTAATCCTCGATAGATGGCGTTAAACCGCTTTAACCTCGTTGAATAAGTAAATTTCTCATCAACTAATTATTGTTATGGTTAACTAGTAATTTAATTCAGAGGTTGAGCATTAGATTATGCATATACTCGTATATTAAATGTTACAACAACTTGAAACTTGGTGTAATTACAGTATTAGAAATAGGGCTACGGCCTACAGAAAAGAGCCTTCCGAAATTCAACACCTAAAAGAGTAATAGCGAGAAATAGAGTTAATGTAGATTTTATGATAATCTTGATCTTTTATACTATGATAGCTAGACCAAGAGGCTAAATGCTTATCATGGGAAAGCGGGAGATACCGCGGTGCGTGACCTAGTAGGTAGTTTTATACGTTTATCAATTCAATCACTTTATTTTAAACAAATTACTAGTTTCCTACTACTACCACCCTTTATAGATAGGTAATCTTCTATTCACGATTTCCGACAAAACACTGTTTCCTGTTTATTTTTTAATCATATCGGCTTTTAAAAAGTTGCCTGCAGGGGCTCAATTCTGTAAGGAAAATGACACTAACTCGAAGATGTTTCGTCGCGGCCTCCGTGCTCTGTCTCTTTCGCTAACTACGCTTATACTACTAATCACGTGAGAGACAAGTTCTCCGAGGCCTCCGAGCTGAATAAGGGGGCTGATCCACCGTCAGTGATGAAACAACAGATTAGTTACCTAGTAAATAAACATATTAAGGTAACACATGAAACCTTCTTTATAGTTTGTTCTCTAAGGTAGCTCTTATAATCTTTTAAACTGTTGTGATCATATTCACGTAGACTGTGAATCAAAAATCAGACAATAGTATATATAAAATCTGTCGGCCAAGTAAGTCGGTACAAATCACGTACAAATGTTTTCGAACATACATCAGTAATTGTAAATTATTACATGCGTAAGAGTGTAAGAGCCATTAGAGGTTAACTCCTCAGTTCAATAATTTTTTTTTTTTAATAAAGCCGTAATATATATTAGGTTGGGGAAAAAGTCTTTTCGCATTATAGTATGTATGAACTTGTAATAAAATCTCTTTGGCTATACTATTTGTATCTGGCTGGTTTTGGTATCATTGAAAGTTTAAATTTTAAAGAACATAATTCCAAATTCAAATTAGGAAGTGTGTGCTTTGCATTTGTTTTTCGTACCGCCAAGATGAGTGAATCTAATGAAGAAATTCGATTCATTTTAAAATTTTACTACAAAAAAGGTAAAAATGCAACTCAAGCGGCGAAAAAAATTTGCGATGTTTATGGACCTAGTGCAGTGTCTGTGAGAGTAGCACAAATTTGGTTTAAGCGTTTTCAATCCGGAAATTTTGATGTCAAAGATGCACGTCGCATGAAACCGATCCATTTTTGAAGAAGCTGATAACTGGAGATAAAAGTGGATCACGTACGACAAGAACGTGCGAAAAAGGTCGTGGTCAGAGGCCGGTCAGGCTTCACAGACTGTGGCGAAACTCGGGTTAATTCGCAACAAGGTGATGCTGTGTGTGTGGTGGGATTAGCCACTCAGAAAAAATGAAGAGACTTTGGCTGGGAGGTATTAATGCATCCGCCGTATAGTCCTGACCTTGCACCTTCAGATTTCCACCTGTTTCGGTCTCTTCAGAATTCTTTAGGCAGTGTCAGGTTAACATCACGAGAGGACTGTCAAAACCACTTGTCGCAGTATTTTGATCAGAAGTCCCAAAATTTCTATAGCAATGGGATCATGTCCCTACCTACAAGATGGCAAAAAGTTATCGAACAAAATGGTACCTACATACTTTAGTTAAATGTAATTAAACTATGTATATTAAAAATGTTTTGAATTTTCTTAGAAAATGCGAAGGAACTTTTTCCCCAACCTATTATGTACCTATTATATCTTATTACGCTGGCGATAGGCGCAAACAAAACTCTGGTTAAGGTACAAAATAATGTTTTAATGTATCATCTACCCACGTTAGTTGATTGAAATAGGTTCTCAAAAACTCTAGGTAAATAATAAACTTATTCATGCGATCTATTTGATTGAAACATGTGCCTGGATAACGTTTGTTGGTAATAAATTAACAGTGTTTCGGTGTTCCGTATCTTCGAACTATTTTGGTGCAGTTATATTTAAAGTGGTTTGGCACGTATTATTTAAATTCAATACTATAGGTGTTCCTATGCCATTGGAATTATTTTAGAATATATAAATATCCCGGAACAGTCATTACACACGGCAATCTGATCCTAAACTAAGCAGAGCTTGATTGTACGAGTATATATGGAAAACAGATAACTGATATACTTTAACTACATTTAATACTATTTTTATTTTTTGACGGGCCTGTTGGCGTGGTGGTTAGAGACCCTGACTGCCACGCCGCAGGTCGTGGGTTCTGTTCCCCCCAGGACAAACATTTGTGTGCATGTTTGTTTGTTTTGTGTCTGGGCGTACTTATGTATATAAGTATAAATTTAGAAACAAAATAGTAATATATGTTGTATATCAGTTAACTGGTATCCATAGTACAACCTCTGACACAGAACAAACGAACATATTCCCACGACCTACGGACCTGTGGAGGTCAGGCCATTTAATTATTTGATGCACACAACGACTATTTCATATTAGTATACAATAAAAAAACGTCATCCTAAATTAGTTTATGCTCTAAAAATATCATAGCAGGCACAGATCACTCATGCAAAAATCCAGCTCGCACTTAGCCAATGTGTTGTTTATTTTATTATCGCGCAGGTGAATTCATGATCTATCGGAGTTGCTAAATATTTAGACAGTAGGTAAACCTGTAAAAAGAATAAGTTTATAACACAAAATACAAATATCACACCAGAACTCGTAGATACCAAGGATCCTAGATCACAGAACAATATTAGTCTAGTGAAGGCCTAGATACAGTTGAGAATTTAGGTTGATTTGTAGGTACCTAGTCTTCTACGTAGGTATGAAGATTGAATACATTTTTTTAATAGATTAAGTTATTCATCAGATTGAATTGGCCTACAGACTTGGATTCCTATCTTCTTCATATATTCAAGCGATACAAATACCCTCATTATTTTGAGTGCCAACTCTGGCGATAATTATCAAACTTTTATTCCAATATCAATGTGTTATTTGTGACTCAAAAAAAGTATAGGTGTATACGCTCCAAAACATTAAAATATCGAGGAACATACATTTGGATAGGCCAGGGTTTATTACATCCTCTATCGAAATCTATAAAAAATATTTCGGACGTCATCCTTTCGACGATTCTGTATGTGATACACACAGTTTAACAATTGAATCCATGCAATTTAACAATAGAAAAAAGAAATGTAATATATATTAAGGAATACAAGCCTCAGCTTAAAACATCGAGCTGAGCAAGCGCGGAAAGATGTTAATTTATAGAAATGCACTACAATTTATCTTAGAATAATTTATATAGACTCTATAAACACTACGGACGAAGTCCGTAGAAAATGTAAAAAAAATATATTAATATCAAAAACAATTACATATATATTTTTTGGTTAATGACATGATATATTTATTGTAAAGGGTAATACTGACCATTTCACCATAGAGGTCAATGGATATGTCATGGATGGAAGAGCCATGAATATCAATACCGATTGTACCTACAATAATTTTGTTAACTTTATTCAATTTCATAGCTTGCTCTTGTATGGGTCATAGATTATATACAGACCTAATTTAAGTACACAAAACTATTCCACTCAGATGATATTATCAGCCATCAAATTGAAATTTATGCTGGTGCTGCCATAAACGAAAATAGTTTTTGACAGCTATAATTTCTTACGATATAATTAATCGCAGTGCGCACGTAATTTGTTTATTTTTTTAGCAAAGAAAAGAACTACTCATTAGAGAAATTTAGTATATGCTACGAGTACGATGGAGAAGTGTCGATTATGTTTAAATTATCGAAAGAACTTGCGTTCAATTTATAAAACTGAAAGGGGCATATCATATGCAGACATGATTAATGCAGTTGCAAATTTAAAAGTATACTTCCACACATTTATTTACTTGTTACTTCAATAGATAATAAAAAAATAACTGTTTCGTTAAATGGATTTGTGCAGCATGAAAGTAAAAAAATATAATCTAGAAAAAAATATTTTCATGAACCTTAACACAAATAAATAAATAATAAACCACACACAAAATATTCTCCACACTTTTTCAAACAATATACAGAGCCCATACAAACACTTTATGTCACTTAATTAAATAAATTGCACAGACACAAACTAGAAGTTCATGCATTTATTGAGTGTTTTCTTTGGAAAATCCTGCATTGGACATGGTCTCTCCTTTACTGATATTACCAGTTTTAGTTGAGGATTGGTTTTCAGTAAGGTTAATTAAAAGAGGAATATGTCTTTGTAATATTTCTAAGAATCACTGCAGTTGTGACTGCAGCATCACTATAAATGTTCATACATTTCTTACATGCTCCTTAGTGTAGTCAAAACGCGCCCGGTTTGGAATGCTGGTGAAATATTATACTAATATATGGTCTAAGAATAATTTTTACCTACCTAAAATATGTTTATTCTTTTTAGATTATGAGCGATGAAGAAATTGCCAACATATGTCTCTCATGTCGCAAGAAACTTAGAGAAGCCTATAATTTCAGAATTTTAATCCAAAGGTGAGTGTAATTTGTAAACACAGCTGCTTTTTTTTATTAATTATTGTGTAACTTTAAGTTAGTCATATAATTTGAATAGATTCATATAAGGTTAATCTATATTAATTACCTAATAATTTCACTGTCTCTTTATTTTTTAGGTCAGATATGGCTCTACGAGAGACTATCAATATGAAAAGAATTCATTTCAATAATGTTAATGATATCAAGGTGGAGATAGAAATTGAGAATGACAAAAAAGACATATTAAGGCCATCTAACAATATTGTTGAGACATATTTTAAGGATGGTTTAACATCAGTGTGCTACAATAACACAATTATAAAAAGGATTTGTGATCCATCCACAAATGACAACACAGTAAAAAAAAAGGAGTCGATTAATGTGATGGAATTTCTAAATACATTCAAAGCTGAAGACGATGATGATCATGATTATGTGAGTACAATATTGTCACCTGAGGTCTTTGTTCTACTACTAGCTTTCCCCTGCATTTATACATATCATTATGACCTATAACCATCTACGAAAAAATTCTGCATCAAATAGTAGGAGTTCCATCCCAATATCTTCAGTGGTTATTAGGTGATGGTGTTTCAAAGGAACCCTATTTTCCTTTGTATATATAATTAGATTTATTACTTAAAAATAAAATAAGTTTGATGAAATAGATAATCTAATTCACATATATTCTAAATGCTTCACGAGACCTTGCTTTGTTACAGTATCCCCTTATTATGTTACAATATCATAAACCATTGAGAAATCTTATAAATACCATGTGTCACCAAACTCATGCTATTTGAAAAATGCTATCAAAGTCCATATGTCCTGCTATTCAAAGGAACATGAACTGTCAAGAGTTACTTATTTTTTAGTTTATTAAAATTTATATGAAAATACAGATATATTTTAACTGCCTTCTATCTACCTAACCACATTGCAGTTTGGCAGATATATATCTTTCTGTATTTCATCTTAAACATCAGTTAATTCTCATGTTGTAATGCTAAAGAATATTCTAGTGTAACTCTATCCTGATAACTTATGCTTCTTCTTCAACCTAAAGCTTGATATCAAAACAATGGTTCATGAGATGCTTGATACTTTGTGATGAGTACACCATGACACAATAGAAGAGCAGTAGAATTGGTTGATTTTTAAAGGTTTTTACCTTAGAGAAATCAGCCTGCCCTCTACCCCTATAATTTTAGGTCTGTGAAACTACCACATAATAGGTTGGGGAAAAAGTTCCTTCGCATTTTTTAAGAAAATTCAAAGCATTTTTAATATAGTTTATTTACATTTAACTAAAGTATGTAGGTACCATTATGTTCAATAACTTTTTGCCATCTTGTAGGTAGGGACATGATCCCATTGCTATAGAAATTTTGGGACTTCTGATCAAAATACTCCGACAAGTGGTTTTGACAGTCCTCTCGTGATGTTAACCTGACACTGCCTAAAGAATTCTGAAATGACAGAAACAGGTGGAAATCTGAAGGTGCAAGGTCAGGACTATACGGCGGATGCATTAATACCTCCCAGCCAAACTCTCTTAATTTTTGCTGAGTGGCTAAAGATGTGTGAGGTCTAGCGTTATCATAATGAAAAACCACACCCCTTCTGTAGATTAATTCCGGCCGCTTTCTCTCAACTTCTTGCTTTAATCTCATCAGTTGTTCGCAGTAGAGTTCAGAATCGATGGTCCTGCCTGGTGGTAACAGCTCATAAGGAATAATGCCCTTCCAATCCCACCACACACACAGCATCACCTTGTTGCGAGTTAACCCGGGTTTCGCCACAGTCTGTGAAGCCTGACCGGCCTTTGACCACGACCTTTTTCGCACGTTCTTGTCGTACGTGATCCACTTTTCATCACCAGTTATCAGCTTCTTCAAAAATGGTTCGGTTTCATGACGTCGTAATAAAGAATCACAAATGAGTACACGGTTCATTAGGTTTCTTTCAGTGAGCTCGTGAGGTACCCAAATATCTAGCTTTTTTGTGTACCCAGTTTTTTTCTAATGCGCCAAAACTGTTTTGAGGTCAATTCCCAGTTCTTCAGCTACGTCGTAACTACTGATATGCCGATTTTGCTCCACTTTTTCAAAAATGGCATCCATTTTGTTCGTAATGGGGCGACCAGAGCGACGTGCATCTTTGACATCAAAATTTCCGGATTGAAAACGCTTAAACCAAATTTGTGCTACTCTCACAGACACTGCACTAGGTCCATAAATATCGCAAATTTTTTTCGCGCCTTGCGTTGCATTTTTACCTTTTTTGTAGTAAAATGAATCGAATTTCTTCATTAGATTATCATCTTGGCGGTACGAAAAACAAATGCATTTCACACATTTTCCTAATTTGAATTTCGAATTATGTTCTTTAAAATTTATACTTTCAATGATACCAAAACCAGCCAGATACAAATAGTATAGCCAAAGAGATATTATTACAAGTTCATACATACTATAATGCGAAAAGACTTTTTCCCCAACCTAATATTTAATTATTGAAAAATAATCAGTTGAGATGAATTAAGGAAATGTTTTATTTGAAAAGGGTCACCTTAGGAATGTCCGCGTAAGGGTGTAAAAGATTAGAGGGCAATAAATACGCTTCCAAAAAAAGAGTAACCTTAGTTGTTTCATTTGTAACTAGCAAATTACCCCAAAATATTCTATTTAAGTAACTAAACTTTTATTATTAGATGAGAAAAATATAATAGCAATACCTATACCAAAAAGGTATATTACGTAGGTATACTTAAGTAGTAGCAAAATTATATTTGTTTGTATTAATATCAAGCTGGTGATATCTTCAGTAGCTTTAAATTTGAACTTAATATGTACCCTCCGTCCAGGGGCCTAAACAGAATAAATGGTTTTGAATTTTGAATATGTTGACTATGTTATATATCTGTCTTTACAGGATTATGAAGTTGATATCGAACAAAATGAAACTAGTTCATATGATGACTATCAACAATCGCTGCCGCTAAACGTAAGAAAAAAAAAGAAGTCCAATAGTAAAAATAAAGGTATTATTTAATTAGTAATTACAAGTGTAGTTTATGTCGGGTGCAAATAACAAGCATGATCTAAAGAAGTTAGTTTTAGTAACATGCAATCCTTTTGGCTTAGGTACCTACTTATTTATTATAAGGTGGGCCCAAAAAAACAATACTATATTTGATTTCAAAAATTAATCTATTAAATATTTTTTATTTAGTCTCATAACGACGCAATCATTAATTACTCATAATACTATCATAACATTAATCAATATTTTATAGAGGTAAAGCTTCCTAACTATATTGGATGTACACATTCAATTTCATAAATTCTTTCACTGATAGGAAGCTACACAGCGAGCTATGTTACAATTGCGGAATACATTAGAACCCTCGGAAACGAAGGTGATACCCCGAGACGGTAGCTAGTAATTTATATATTCAAAATATGCATCAATTTTTTAATTTTAATTGAATACAGTACCTGAAGACGCTGACTACTCATCTACAACTCCCCTGCTGCATAGAAAAAAAAAGGCTAAAAAGACTAAGAATAAGGCTATATATAAAGGTATGTAAAGTTCGTTATTTTATATTTAAACTTTTATTTGTTGACATGCTGATGATTTAAACCATATACGGGCAACAACCGGCCCGCGAGACATTTTAAAAACCCCAATTAAAAAAATATTACATTAGGGACTTATACTCACTAAGTACTGCAGTACTAAATGCACTAAGTTTATTGCTAATTTACTAAGTTAAATTTCATTGAATAAAATTGTTCCTACTGATCGAACTGGTTAGATTAGGTCTGTACCTACAAGAGTGAATTCCTGGCAAATATTATATCTAGATTTTGAACTACAAATTTCATTCTAGATCCCTAAAAAATTTATTAAATTCAATTTTTTATAATTTCATACTTACATTTAATTTTCAACCTTAAAATAATATCTTAATGATAACGTATACAGATAAAATAAGATAAATGAATTATGTTAAAAAATCTATGAAAATAAAAAGAAGTGAATGCCGACCCCAAATGATTAGGAGCAGGGCAGGCTGATAATGATAATGAAACATATACACGTGGTGGAGCGCTTTACCTTTTGAACGCCATGCCATAACGGCATCCCCATGTCCGGTACGCCCAGTCCGAATCGATATAAATACCTGTACGATACAAAAGAAATGTGTTTATTTAAAAATTTTATTTTTCTGACCTGAGGCCTAAGCACTAACATCAATCGCAAGCGTAGCGTCATCGTATCGAATGCGCCAAAAAGCAGGATTGTATGGAAAATTAAACATAGCGCATCCCGTGACTTTGCGTGATGTTCAATTTCCTATGTCATTGGTTTTCTGCGCACTCGATACGATACGGTTACGATAGGCGCTTGTGCTTAGGCATATGTTTATTGTTGGTTATAGCCTACATTAGCGTTCTGAAAGTTAAGGTGCTACACATTGGACGGCAGTTCAGTGCCCTGAGCACGAACATCGTAAGCGTATCGTAATCGCGTCGAGTGCGCCAAAAACAAATGCAATGGGAAATTGAATATCGCGCAACGTCACGGTATGTGCGTTGTTTCATTATCCATACAAACACCTTTTTAGCGAACTCGATTCGATGACGCAACGTTTCGTTATACATATGTTCGTGGTTAGGCCTCTGAACTTCCCAGTTATCAATAAAATATGTTTCTTTTCTTGCATAGATTCGAAAATTACGAAATCACAGTTCATTCCTATTAAACCTGCCTATTTAGAAGATATTAGAGTGCGACCGTCGGGTAAAACGAGATCGAGAAACAAATCTCCAAAAAAATATCGTGGTCGCATAAGGAAAGGTATATGTCCATACTGTGGAAAGATTATGACTTGTATAAAACAACATATTTTACTACACACAGGTAAGTTGTATGATTTACTATTCATATTATAGTTTAGTACTGTTGTTAAGTACCTAACACAAATTGTTGAATCACTCCAAAATTGGATTAAGTACCTATCCTTTAGCATTTGTACTTTGTAATGTAGTTAAAAATTATAAATATTAAGTATATTATTATGCCACCTCTTTTGTAGATTTCGTATTTGTGTTTTTTTTACTAAACTCTTTTATGGATAGCCTTTAACAATTTCCAGTCAGCACACATGATCATGTTAAGTAAAGCACTTTGAAAAGTTTATTTAATTTAATATTGGTTTATTATATTTTAGAAGAGCGGAAGTTTAAATGTGATGAATGCCATAAAGGCTTTATCAGTGAACGAGCTTTGGAAACACATAAGAAACGACACTCTGATATAAGAGATTTTAAATGTGATAAATGTGTAGCTGCTTTTAATAATAAGGGTTCATTGAAGAGGTAGGCTACATGTCCTTTTAAATAAATATTGTAGGACAAAAACCCTTTGACATTCTTTCCACATAAAAGAAGAGCTCTTAGAGCAGACATTGTCCGGGGAAGTACTACCACCATACTAATTTAGTTCAATTTCAATAAATCTCTAAATTATTGACCACCCGAGGATTGGGCAATGCTAGTTGAGAGGAAAACAAAAAATAAAGTGCTATGATCTTTTCCCCCCTATGCAAAATATAAAGTAACTAATCTTATTTATGTATGTACAAGGTTGTATTTAATTACCAGTACATATTATATGTACAACCTATATTAAGTCTTCGGTAAATTGTACTTATAATCAATATTAGCTTTATTTTGTACAAACAATATTAGAGTTTAATGAAAAATTGACTTTACATAACAACATTGCCCACATTCATTTGAATTTTTTTTTTTTTTTTCAGCCACATGTTATTGCATACCGATGTTAAGAATTATATTTGCAATGTGTGCAGTAAAGCCTTCAAGCGGGTATGTATGATATCCATATAATAATTATAATATCATAATTAATTAATTATAATTGATTAAATAAATCGGTCAGTATTTATAGCCGCGGTTTTACCTGCGTTCACTGTATATGCTGTGGTTCATAAGTTAATATTTAATTTTTCAGGGGGCAGCACTGTCGCGGCATATTAAGATTCATAATTCTATCAACAAGACCTACCACTGCGAGTTATGTAATATGTCTTTCAACACAACTGATGGCTTGAAACATCACATGCGAGTACACACTGGTGAACGGCCTTATAAGTGTGAGGTATTGTAACCGTTCATTTTAGGTTAAGAAGTAACTAAATACTAGACTACAGCAGGCAGCAGGCAAACATGAAGCAAGTGACTAGATTATTATAAAGGGTCCAAACCGTAACAAAAATCCCCTATACTTTACTATCACTTTGTGTTCAACTATTTTACTTGAACACGGTTCAAGTTCACAGTAATATAAACTTAGTTCCGGGAAACAGTAGGAGAGAAGAGGGAGCCGGGAAAATAGTTATGGAAATGTTATGTAGTCTCCCCAAAAGAAGCCACAACTAAAAATAAGTCTTAGAATATTAGACCAGTAGAAGATAATTTCGAAAATTCTCCATCCGCCCTGACGGTGCATTACAAAATAGTCTGCCTGTCGCCAACCTTTGGAAATGCTTTGCTGACTCTGTCTGTAAAGAGCACCTGGTTAAATAAATCAAATTATTTAATTCAATTCTTTTTCAGATTTGCTCCCAGCCGTATAGTTACAAACATGACTTCAACCGACATTGTTTTAAAAAACATGGGATATTCTTAAAGAGAAGATCAGTATATGTTATGAATGAAGAAGTATTGAAGCGGGAGCGTATACTTATGAGAGACTTGATGCTAAAAATGCATGGTATCATCAAGGATGATAAGCCACTCAATCCATTTAAAGGACCACAAGCGGCAATGGCTTTTGAGCAGGCTATGAAAGCTTTGGAAGCAAGGCAGATTTCTATGGACCTTCAAGTTTAAAGGTCCAAGTTTTTATATTAAGAAAATTTCTAATTGCCTGTTATGTGCTGCGGCACCGTGGTATCAATGATTGAAATGGATATACTATAATATGTACCTACAAAGAGATCTGTTTAAGCAATGGATATGAGAGAACTTTGAAAAATAATTCTCGCCGGGTCAACCGATTCTCATATTACATCTCACTGTTTAATTATAAAAATAAATGACGATGTTGTTATCATTGCTGTTTATAGACCTCCTAGCTTCCATTCATTAGATAATTTCTTACACTCTTTACAAACTATTATAGCACAACTTTCATCATATAAAAACATTTTATTAATGGGTGACCTAAACATAAACATCGCAGACATAAACCAAACAAGTTCAAACTATCTCGACGTTTTATCTTATTACGGCATGATCCCTGCATACTACTAACCTAGTAGAGGAAATAGCTGTTTGGACCATGTCATTCTAAAAACTAAATATTCCTCGTTTACATTTATTTTAAATACATCGATTACTGATCATCAACCAATCTTTTTTTGTTTAAATATTTAATATAATCAGGTGAATGACAAAATAAAATACACACATAAAATTAATTCATGAAGCATGTAAAAATCTAGATTTTAGCCCATTTTATAAAAATGATCACAATTTAAATAATATCATGAATGATTTTATTGGACTTATAAATAGATTCATTTTAAATAACTCAATTAATATAAAGCTTCCTAGAAGTAAAATCACAATAAAACCGTGGATAACAGTAGGTCTGTTAAGATTCATAAGAAGGAAAGATAAAATGCACTACAAATTAAAAAGGAACCAAACAATGATATTCTTAATATTTCGTGTAAACGCTATAGAAATTTTTGCAATGATATCCTAAAAAAAAAGGAAAAGAAATTATGAAAGTAACGAAATTAAAAAAGCTGGAAATGATAATAAAAGAATTTGGAATGCTATAAAAAATATTAATAATTTAAATAAACCTAAAAACTTACCCTTAGATCTCCTAAAAATTAAAAGAACCCCCATTGAATCAGCGAATTCTGTTAACATGTTTTTTGCAACGGTTGGTGAGGAGTTGGCGAGCAAAATAGCCAGGCCTCTTTCTCTCCCGCTCAACTTTAATAATACCTCCTCAACTCGTGACTCGTTTGTCCTTCTGGATACAAGTGTAGAAGAACTCGAAACACTTATACTAAACCTTAGAGGAGATTGTGGTCCCGGCTGGGATAACATTTCCCCTAAAGTGCTTAAGCACATTAAAGAATTCATTATTCCTCCACTTACTCATATTTTCAATAGATGCTTATCTGAAGGTGTATTTCCCATTGCACTTAAAAAGTCTATAGTCATACCCATCATCAAATCTGGCGCAAGAGACTATATATCTAACTATCGCCCCATCTCATTATTACCATCACTTTGTAAGCTTTTAGAAAGAATTATTAATAGTAGACTTATCAATTACCTGGAAGATAAAAACCTTATTTCAGATGCTCAATATGGTTTCAGAAAACAAAAATCAACATCTGATGCTGTACACAAGCTCACAGATTTTATAGTACAGAATTTGGATAATAAAAAAAAAATGCTTGACCATATTTATTGACCTACAAAAAGCTTTCGATACCGTGTCTTCTACAAAATTAATGGAAAAATTGAATAGGTTGGGCATAAGAAATACACAGTTAAAAGTGTTACAAGATTATTTAGAAAATCGTTCACAGCAAGTAAGGATAGGCGATGTTATTAGTAATGAAGATACCACCAACTACGGAGTTCCACAAGGCAGTATCTTGGGTCCCACGTTATTTCTTTGTTACATAAATCAACTTTGTAATCTGAATATACGAAATCGCAAAATAATATCATATGCTGATGACACCACGCTTACTTTTTATGGGGACACATGGGAGGAGGTATATAAAACTGCGCAGCAGGGATTCAATGCGGTTGGTAACTGGATGGCACTAAATACTCTTAATACTAATAAGACGCAATACATTACATTTTCAATTCGTAACCTGCCTTATAAAGACAACAACTTTAAAATAATAGCCCATACTTGTAATCAAGAATCCAAAACCAGCTGCACAAGTATGTATATGCTTATAATAGGTATAAGTAAAACTCAACAAACTAAATATTTAGGTATCATAATACATCACAATTTAAATTTTAAAGAACACATTGTAAACATGTGGGAACCTGACATATTTATACTCATTTACACTCGTATATAACTTTTATGTATTTATTTTACAACATTTTCATTTATATATATATCGAAACGTGAGGGCAATCCGTATCGGACATGGTCCTACGGCGCGGGTATAGCGGGCGAGGAGAATGAGACATAACTTTCAATTTGTATTTCTTTACTATAATTATAAGATCAACAATATAAATCTCCTTATCAGTAGCTTGGGGACAATGTGTTCCGCTAGGTACCGAACGCTGCTCGTCCTTTTCTGAAGTTCCCGCCACTCGCCTCGGTTGCCTCCGCGCGCCCTCACTAGCGCCGCGACGGGACGCGCAAACAACTCTCCACCGAACACGTCATCCGGTCAACGGCCAATCAGCGAGTAGCGCACGTTACCAGCGTTACATCAGAGATGACGCCACTGCCATCTCTAGTCCCCCAAAGTAAAACTAAATGGCGCAATGATATGAAATAAAACTAGGCGCCGTCACGGCCAGACTGACGTTCGCACGTCCTCGGACGATCTTCTTGATTATCTGTAAAAAAGACCATACTTAGTACTTTCTATTTTCTTACCGCTCGTTCATTCTGACATAATTATGACACATCTTTTAAAATGATATAGTGGTATGTCGACCACCATTCTCAAACCACTGATGATGTTCTCAATCCTGGACAAAAACGCACAATCACACAAAACTACGACGCTACCAGGGCAGAGCAGACCGGATAACAGCGTCCCTTCGATCTACTACGACTACCTCAGCAGTCTGTACGATCCGGACAACTGCACCCCTTCGACTGACTCCCTGGCCTACGTCAATTCATAGCCCGGATAACAGCGTCCCTTCAATCTACAACCCAGAGTACGACCCGGACAACTGCATCCCTACGACTACCTCTCCACGCACCAAACCACCTTGCCCCTTATCCAGAACTGAACACATCATACGGCCCAAGCAATTTGTGATTAGGTTGTCATTACTAAGTACAAGAAAATGTGCAAAGCCATGCTGGAATATTGCATTTCTTACCTCAGGTTCGGGCTAGGGCATGTCCGAAGAGGCGGTTAAAGTGTCACTTAAGGCTGACATGGTATCACTCTCAACATCATCGTTATTATTGCCCGCCGTCACGACCGCATCATCATCTTCGCAATTTGACAAAATTTCCGAAATTTCAGCTAAGCCGGCATAGCCTCTCGGTACCACGCGCAAGTTTTCGTGAGAGTATTTGTACAGACGGTTAGAGCCGACAATGCTTTTTAATTCATAGCGATCATTTTCCAAAACGCGAGTAACAATAAAAGGACCTCTAAATTTCCTATCTAATTTAGTCTGGTTACGCTCACAATATTTAATGAAAACAAAATCACCTATCTGAAATGGGTCTACTTTTGCTTTTCGCTTGTTAAAACGCACAGTATCCAAATTAGCAGCTTTCTGAATATTTTCAGACGCAACACTTCGAATGACTTCTAGATCTAATTGTTTGTCGGAATCTACTCGCGGAGAGATTCTGGCTTCGCCAAGAGATAAAGCTGTAATACCGAACATAAGCTCTGTCGGTGAGTAACCGGTTATACGAGATCGCGTGCTATTTAAAGCGAGTTGTACGTTTCCTAATTCATCTCGCCAGACTTTGTGGGGGTCATTTTCAATTATAGTGAGTAAGCTTTTGAGGGTACGCATGACCCGTTCAACTTGCCCGTTAGCTCTACTCGAACCAGTGGCGATAAAATGCAGTTCTATTCCGTTTTCGTTACAAAATTTCTTAAAGTCATGGCTAGCGTAACTTCTACCTTGATCGGCTATGATACGTTTCGGGGCGCCAAAAAGGGTGACGGCCTTTTTTAAAGCATTTACTGCACTACAAGCATCAAGGGAGGTCGTACCCTCAAGAAGCACGTATTTGGTGAACCCATCAATAATAACTGATGCGTATTCTCTTCTATCGCTTTTGCCGGTCAGTTTCCCTGTTAAGTCGATGTGGACAGTGTGCCAAGGTATACTTGGCTTGGGGATCGGATGAAGTTCAATTTGCTGAGCTCCAGAGGGCCCTTTAGATGCTTTACATACAATGCATGAGTCTACAAATTTACGCACGTTTTTGGACATCTGAGGAAACCAATATTGGTCATATAACTTGTCCAATGTTTTTTCGTGGCCTAGATGCTGAATTTCGGTGTGAATATGATTAATAAGGGTCCATATGAGCGACCGGGGTACTACGGGTAACCAAGAAGTACGCTTATTTCTTTCAATTTTTCTATACAGAACATTATCTCTAACATCATATGTACGAATTAAGGATTCAGGGAGCTCATTTTCACGGTGTTTTTGGATAATACCCTGTATCTCATGATCCCTTTGTTGTTCGACCGAAAGCCAACCTTTATGTAACTCAACAAAATTCACATTTTTCTTAGACGGTGGAAGTTGTTCGTCACTTTTCGGGGGATGATTTCGGGAAAGAAAATCCGCATGCTCCATATTACGACCTTCGCGATAGATAATATCAAAGGAGTATGCTTGTAAATCGGCCCACCAGCGGTGTACTCGTGGGGTTAAATCGGTCTTCGATTTCGAAGCTTTTAAGGAGTTGCAATCAGTGAAAACAGTAAAATGTTGTCCGTAAAGATAGTGTCGAAAATGTTCAACCGCTCGCACGACCGCTAGTGTCTCCAGTTCGTAAGAATGATATCTCGACTCCACCTCAGTCGTGCGGCAACTGAAATACTCGGCAACATGTGGTACGTTGTCCTTTTTCTGGATCAGTATGGCACCGTAGCCATCAGAACTTGCATCCGTATGCAGCTCTATCGGTAAATCAGGGTTGAAAATGGTAAGAACCGGTTCTGAGGTCAGTATTTTGATAATGTTTTTGTGAACCTCATCATGTCGGTCGTCCCACTTTATAGGGCCCTTCAACTTAGTCAACGGATACAAAGGACCGGCCACTTTAGAGAAGTTTGGTATAAAACGCCGAAAATATGAAGCTAGGCCTAAAAACTGGCGAACTTGAGAAGCAGTTTTAGGCTTTGGGGCCTCAGTTAAAGCTTGTATCTTCTTAGTGTTTGGCCTTACTTCACCTGCTTGGATAGAATAACCCAGGTAATTCACCTCCTTTTTCATGAATTTACACTTGTGAATATTAAGAGAGAACCCAGCTTCGGATAATGATTTTAAAACCAAATCCAAACGATGTAACCCTTCAGATATTTCTGATGAATAGCAGAGGACATCGTCCATATATGCCGTAGCGAAGACCTTAACGGGTTTTAGGGCATTGTTAATACACCTTTGGTACACAGACGGTGCGTTTCGCAATCCAAACGGCATGGCGAGATATTCATACTGCCCGTCCGGAGTCACAAAGGCCGTGCGCTCAACAGAATCGGGTTGGACTAAGATCTGGTGGAAACCAGATGCCATGTCAAGGGTCGAGAAGAAATGAGCGCCATTTAAGCGGTCAATCTGTTCGTCAATACGTGGAAGAGGGTAGTGCTCAGGTTCCGTGTTAGCATTAAGCTCCCTATAGTCGACACACATTCTGTCAGTTCCATCACGCTTTTTGATTAGTAAAATTGGGCTAGCGAATGGTGACCTACTCTCACGGACAACACCAGCATCCAAAAGAGATTGTACTTTTTGACGTACAATGTCCTTTTCAGAAGCCGATAGCCTATAGGGGTGCCTCTGTACCTTTTTATTGGGATCTATCAAATTAATGTTTATTTCTCCTGTATTCACACGACGAACAGGAATACCATCGATAAAAGAATCTTTATACTTAGAAAGGATTCGGAACAATTCGCTTTTATATTCTCCTTCAAGATCAGTGTCAGCGTTAAAGAAATCAAGGTTATCGCATAAATTACAATCTTTCGTAATTTCGAATTGAATTTTGTTATCACTAATTTGAACGCTTACCCCATGTTGAAGAATATCCCTACCTAGGATAACAGATTCCGAAATACTATCAAATGGGACAATATGAAACAAAACTGAAAGTTCAATGCCCTCGACCTTTATATCGCAAAGTATTTGAGATTCGCATAAAATGTTCCCTCGACCTACCCCCGAGAGGAATATTTTTTCATAGCGCGCAGTACCGGGAAACATAGCTATTAAATTTGATTTAATCAAAGAGCATGCAGAACCACTATCGAATAAAAATCGGACGAGCTCACCCGATGATGTCGCCAGCGTACTCCTCGCAGTCTGATGGTTGCAGACGTGGACCTCTTTGACCACCTTTTCTGGACAGGCTGGAGCGATGTGGCCTGGCTTCCCACACACGAAGCAGGATCTCTTGTCAGCGCCGTCCTTGGATGTTGATGGAGTATTCTGGTCAACACGAGTCTTCTTGCAATCCACTTGTTTGTGTCCCGAAGTGCCGCAGCGGTGGCAATTACCTTTAAATCGCGTGTCGTTGCTTTTGTCATTAATTTTGAATCGCTTTGGTTCAAAATCGTGCTCACTGCCATCGTGTCTTCTTTTGTTCGAAATCCCGTTCAGTTTCCGAAACAATTGCGCTCTTGTGGTTATGTCTAGTCCATTCAATTCTCTCTTTATCAAATTATCCTTGAAGCACAGGACAGACATAACGAAACCAGTTATAATGTCTTCTGGCATTGTCACACTGGGAATACGTTCCACAATACCCCACAATCGTGTTGCTGCCTGGCACGCTGTCTCCTTATTAGTGACTTGAAATCTCAATATGTCATCGAAATAATCCTGAGGCAGCATAGGCCGCGCAAATTTGGTCATTAGTAGTTCTTTCACACGCGGCCAAGTCATTTCCACTAGACTAAGTGAAGTTAACGCGGTGGCCGTACGCCCTTTCAATGACTGTGTCAAAGCAAGAAGTAATTCAATGCCTTCTAACTTTCTGCTTGTAACAATTATCTCGGTAAGCTTGCACCAACCTTCAATATCAGCATCTTCGTCGTCAGGATCAAACTTTATGAACTTGGTGGAGTTATGGTTCACCGTCGCCGGAGCTTGTGTAGCAGCCAGCAATCGAGAAAGCAGCGCCTCCATACCAGAGAGAACGTTTGACGCGGCGGTCATTTCATGTCGCTGATCATCTCTCGTCTCCTCGGGATGTAGCCCTTCAAATCCCACTTCTGATATCGAAACGTGAGGGCAATCCGTATCGGACATGGTCCTACGGCGCGGGTATAGCGGGCGAGGAGAATGAGACATAACTTTCAATTTGTATTTCTTTACTATAATTATAAGATCAACAATATAAATCTCCTTATCAGTAGCTTGGGGACAATGTGTTCCGCTAGGTACCGAACGCTGCTCGTCCTTTTCTGAAGTTCCCGCCACTCGCCTCGGTTGCCTCCGCGCGCCCTCACTAGCGCCGCGACGGGACGCGCAAACAACTCTCCACCGAACACGTCATCCGGTCAACGGCCAATCAGCGAGTAGCGCACGTTACCAGCGTTACATCAGAGATGGCGCCACTTCCATCTCTAGTCCCCCAAAGTAAAACTAAATGGCGCAATGATATGAAATAAAACTAGGCGCCGTCATATAATATATAATACTTATAACTCTTATTTATTTATAATAAATGAACATAATAACAAAGCACACAAACACACGGCACATATTTTTATGATCAATTAAACTTATAATATTTATTTATTTCAACGTGCATTGGAAACGGACCATTTATTAATTGTGTGGCGGTAGTTCAAGCCACCGCCGCACGCTATGATGCGCATGCACACATTCCTCAGCGCGCTACGGTTCACTAAATGTACCTACCTGTTTATGACAAAAAAATGTTGTATTTTTTTATGTGTGGGAGAAAAATAAACAAATTTTATTATTTATTTTTATTTTATAAAGTGTTGCAGCTTGACATACCATGCAATCATCAGTCACGAACCAAGAATAAGAAACATCCCCTCATACTTACGTATTTAACATGCCCGCACTAGCATGTGCGTGAATCTGTATAACCTATTTTTTAAGAAAATATGTTAAAAAAAATTCTAATACAAGCTATTCAGTAACTTTAAATTTGACCTTCATAAGTGCCCTCCGAAGGCCTAAACTGAATAAATGGTTTTGAATTTTGAATTTTTTGAAAAAAATCTTATAACAAAATTGTGTAACTCTGTACTTTTATTGGTATAATTTACCGAATACATAGTCTTTTATGAATACAAATATATGGTTTTATTTAAATTTGGATCATACCTGCCGACCAAGCTTATACAATTAAATATAATCCTTCAAAACCCTAAATAGGGGGTTCAATCAAGAATATCTAAAGCCACGGAAAGACAGGCAGCCGCAGTGGAGGATTTTCTAAAAACACCCCCCCAAGGTCCCAAGCTAACACCAGTTGCAAGGACGAGAGCCGACATGGGGCAGGTCAGCTTGCCTACTCAAATCCCGGCATCAACACCATCAGAACACGCAGTAAACGCCTTCCTCGAGTTTCTAGGCACCATAAGGGCGACCAAAGAGGTCAATCTCATGACGTGCAGCAAGATCATGCAAACCTTTCAACAGAAAAATGAAAGTCTATTAAACACATTACTCGAGGAGGCGGAGGCAGCCATATATAACAACGAGACCTCCAAAGTCCTTAAAGGGAAAATGACAGGGAGTTATATGGCTGCGTATAGCACAACTGGTGGCTTTGTGGAGGAAGAAGGCGAGCGAGCAGACCCACCTAAATTTAACACTCCATCGGAGGACCCCATAGTCATCACAGCCCGGTGCACAAAAATCATGCTGGACGACAGGATCCTAGAAATGGCCAAAACCATTTCAGGAGACCTTGGTCCAGGAGCAGCGTGGCAAAACTGGGCCATACCCAAATTCAACTGGGTAAATGGGGTTCCCGGATGTGGCAAAACAACTTGGGTAACTAAAAACTTCAATGCGGAGAGCGACGTCGTAGTCACCACCACAACCGAGGCAGCCAAAGACCTGCGCGAAAAGCTGGCTCCAAGTATTGGAGCTACAGCCAAAACCAAAGTGCGCACGATGGCATCCATTCTTGCGAACGGGTTTAAGGGGCCCAAAAATTGCGACCGTCTAATGGTCGACGAAGCCCTTATGAACCACTTTGGATCCGTCGTAATGGCAGCTCGGTTGTCTGGTGCCCGCGAAGTGGTCCTTATCGGAGACATAAACCAGTTACCCTACATTGACAGGGAAAATCTTTTCCCTCTAAAATACCAACACCCAAACCTGGTAACTTCCATCAGCCAGGAGTTGTTGTGCACACATCGTAACCCGATGGACGTGGCATACGCCCTAAACGAGGTATACAATGGTATATACTCGTCCAAACTTCTAATAAACTCCATGAAGCTAATGAGATATACGGATGCGCAAGTACCCAAAACACTCCCTAACACCCTATTCCTGGTCCATACCCAGGAAGAAAAGGCATTCTTGACCAGCAAGGGATATGGAGAGGGCACAGGGTCACCCGTCCTTACCATCCACGAAGCGCAAGGAGCCACGTACGAGTCGGTCCTCATCTTTAAAACAAAGGCCAAAAAACTCCAACTCCACGACAGCGTGCCGCACGTGGTAGTGGCGATATCGAGACACACCGTTGGCTGCACCTATTATGCAGACGACGGTGATGACGCGATCGGCAGGTTTATCCAGCGGGCGACGGCCGCGTCGACAAGAGCCATTTTCGAATACAACTTAAAAATGGCCATAAAACATCGAGATGCAGTTGTCATGGAAAGTCTTTTGGGAGCGAAAGCATCCGAGGCTGAAATAGCTTAAACTTTAATATTTAGAATTATAAATTTTGACGAATAAGTGTAACTAAATTTAAGTAAATGCTAAGTTATTTTAATCCATGTATCGGCAGTAGAAAAATTTAATGTAACACTATTCAAAATTCAAAATTCAAAATTCAAAACCATTTATTCAGTTTAGGCCTTCGGAGGGCACTTATGAAGGTCAAATTTAAAGTTACTGAAGCTACAACCGGTTCGGAAGTCAGCCTTCAACTGAGAAGAACCGGCAAGAAACTCAGCAAGGTTACATTTTTTTTTATTTGTTATATAAATTTTTATCTATTCTGACTTTTTGGCTATTTTATAATTTCAATTTTACATAATTTTATATTTAACAATTACAAGATACTTATTATAGGTAACATTAATAAAAACAAAACAAAAAAAATATGACAAGACTACAAAATAGAAAATAACAATAATTAGGTACTTACAACTTAAACAAGAGATTTAGAGGTGCACTGTGCAGAGAGCAGCTATTTCCATACATTTTTATCTTCAATATAATGAACTACCTTGTAATACGCTTTTTCTTTCAAAACTTTCCTAATATAATTTTTAAATTTTAGATCAGACATTTTGGTTATTGAAAGCGGTATCTTATTATAAAATCGAACACAATTACCAAGAAATGACTTGTTAACTTTAGTTAGTCTAAAGTATGGAACAACTAACTTCTCCCTTTGTCTTGTATTTATACTATGAATATCTAATTTTGCCTCAAACATTCCTATGTTTCTACGTATAAACATTATATTTTCATAAATATATAGTGAAGGTAATGTCATTATATTTATTTCCCTAAATAAATCTCTTAATGATTCACGGGGACCCATACTGTAAATTGCACGAATTGCTCTTTTTTGTATAATAAATATTGATTCTATATCCGCTGCTGCTCCCCAAAACAAAATACCATAGGACAAGAGGCTATGAAAATATGCAAAATAAACTAATTTGGCCGTCTCAACATTCGTCAATTGTTTAATTTTCCTAACAGCAAAAGCAGCCGAACTTAATTTAGCAGCTAGAGTATCAACCTGAGGTCCCCATTGCAATTTATTGTCTAATGTAAGACCCAAAAATACCGTTTTATTTACAAGATCAATATGGCTCCCATCTATTATTATTTGGCTATCTACTTGTGCTACATTTGGTAAAGAAAACCTTAAGCATTAAGTTTTCTTTGAATTTAGTAATAGATTATTTGTAGCAAACCACCCACAGACAATTGACATAGTATGATTAACTTTAGTTAGATCTTTGTCTTTTCTATTAACTTTAAAAATTAATGATGTATCATCAGCAAACAAGACAATATCTGTGAGGTCATTTACAACATATGGCAAATCATTTATATATACTAAAAACAAAAATGGACCGAAAATTGAACCCTGGGGTACCCCCATTTCGACTAAAGAGCCCTTGGATGTTGTGCCGGTAATCCCTACCTTTTGCTGGCGATTTGATAAATAAGATAAAACAAGATCATGAGCAGTTCCACGAATTCCGTAGAAGTCAAGTTATAGTAGTAGCGTACGGTGGTCAACGCAATCGAATGCCTTGGACAGATCACAAAAAATGCCAATCGCATCCTGTGAATCCTCCCATGCGCCATAAATGTGCCTCAGCAATGTTGCTGCCGCATCGGATGTAGATCTTCCCTTCGTGAAACCGAACTGATGACCATGCAATACCTTATGCTTAGTAAAGTGACTTGACATTTGATTAAGCAGCAATTTTTCAAAGATTTTACTAAGTGCTGGCAGAACGGAAACTGGTCTGTAATCAGATGGATTCTCCCTACAACCGGACTTGAAAATAGGTACTATTTTACTATATTTCATTAAATCAGGAAAACAACCCTGATCAATGCATTCATTAAAAATATTTGACAAAACAGGTGCAATCACTGTTATTATTGATTTTACGATTGTTACTGATAAGCCCCATAAATCTTCAGTACTTTTCATATTGAGAGAATTAAAAGTTATTATGATATCGCTAGCATTAATATGGTCAAATTTAAAACTTGGAAATGTATTATGAATATGCTGCTTGAGTAAAGATTCCGCTGCTATAGGACATGATTTATTATTAAGGAACCACAAGCCTCAGTTCAAAACAACGAGCTGAGCACGCGCGGAAAGATGTTAATTTTTAGAAACACAATACAATAGAGTACGGACTAAGAGTCCGTAGAAAATGTAAAAAGAAATAAAAAAATAAAAAAAAAAAAACCCTAAATCGGGCATCGAGTCCAAACATCAGTCATTTTGTTAAAATCGGCGTAATAAGAGTTACCGAAATGAAATATTTCTTACTGACAATGAATTTTGACAAAAATCAACTACAGACAGATAAGGCGAGAGCTTATCTCCGAAGTTGGTGAATCCAAAAATATTTAACTATTCATGCTGATAGACCCTTAAAATAAAATAAGTTTTTGAGGAAATTATTTTACTTTGACCACACTAAAATTTGTCATTGAAGACAAGATTGGATTGATTATTATTATTGTGCGGTTCCTTCTGTGACTCCAACTCGCACTTGCCCGTTTTTTTTTTTACTGTAAAATACAACCTAGTTTGTTTTTATTAAAGCTTAAATAAAGCTAAAAAAACATCTTTAATCCTTTTGTCATAAAGGGAATATAAAACTCAGTAACACTTAGCTTAGACGAACAAACCTGTAGTGCTGGTTGAGGTATATTGTATAGGACCGCACTTATCTCATGTAGGTATGTCTCATGGGAAAAAAAGATTAACCGAGAACCGAAGTAGGTACTAACAACAATATAAATACAGGCACATGAAACTTGACAACTTCACGTCTCAGGGACGACAACGCAGTGGCGATGAACAACCCCTGTTGTTGGAAATGTTTATAGGCGGCGGTGACCACATTGCGATCATCCCCCTTATTCAGCTAACACAAACTTCGTCGGCGAGCCGCTTCACAGAGGCCTCGGACAGCTTACCTCTCACGTAATTAGTAGTATTAGCGAAGTTAGCGAAAGAGACAGAGCACGGAGGCCGCGACGAAACATCCTCGAGTTAGTGTCATTTTCCTTACAGAATCGAGTCCCAGGTGGACCGTCTGCCTGTTTTTATTGTTATGCCCAAAAGTAAAAAAAAAAATTTAAAAAAATCTTGGGATATTCATCACTCACGTTTAGCAGGGCTTAAAATTCTAATCCAGTTATTAAGTTTAGGCCCAAGAAGAGCACTTATATTAAGAAATGAGTATTCTATTGAGAAGATTGTACTACGGTAACTAGATAATTAATAAATAAATAGTCCTGGGTCATTCTTTACACACTGCCATCTGATACCACACTATGCAGAGCGTGTACTTACCAGACAACTTATCGCACCCTCAGAACGATAGGGGCTTAACTCAAAAAATCACTTATTGAAACGGCACATATCGATTTTGGGTGACTTTTGCACTGAGCGGGGAGGGTGGATCCCGGTGTTAAAGAGGCTGAAGTATGGGTATGCTTATTCTATCATTAAATTGACTATGTTTTATTCTTCATCGGATAGAGCGTACTTTGTTTAGTCTCTCTATGATCGTAACTACATTTCGGAAAATTTTGAGTTAATCCCTTATCGTACTGAGGGTGCGTTATGTACTACATCACAACTTTTTTTTATTCATAGGTATGTACTTAAATAGACACCTATTTACAACCAGACAGAACAAACAGACATGCACACAAATGTTTGTCCTGGGTGGGAATCGAACCCGCGACCTGAGGCGTGGCAATCAGAGTAACAAACTACGCGGGCGCGTCAACCAGCCACATTACTTTCTTTCATCATCGAAAATTATCTAAGTACTCCCGACCGATTTTACCAGATACCTGAATCTTAGTGTCTGGTGGCGCCATGAAACACTATTGAATAATGAATAGGCAATAAAAATGGAAATGTTTTAAACATTACTTTGTAGGTACCTACCAGAAAGGCGCACACCATTGTACCTACCTAATGCGTAAAAAATTGGTAACAGGTAATTTTTCGAAATCACTCATAGGCAATACCTATTGACATTTTGTATATATAAGTATAGATATCTTGCCCATAATTAAAATAAATTTGATGTCTAACCAACGCCTGGAAGTTATGTTAAACAGAGCATTCAGCTGACTCAAAAAGTAAGGTTCGCCTTTTAGAGGTCGGTGTAATAATATTTTTCACTATGCACACTAGGTAGTTACTTGTCAAATTTATGTAAGATCGGTTAAGCCGTTTAGTCATGAAAAGGTAACCGACATAGGACTTGAATGAATATCAAACTTACCTATAGCCTAAGTTCATCGAAAATAATAATTAAAAGCGGTCGCTTTTTATTATTAATTACATAAAAAAGTTGATTAAAATTACAAACACATATTAGCAAATTACTTTCCAGTGTTAATGGAAGCAGGAAGATGGTATTAGTATTTCAGTAGTTTTATAGCGACGAGAAACATTTTTTGAATATGAAAGAAATTCGTAGAGAAAGTAATCATATTTACTTACCCATAAATCCATTTACATATCGACGGGTAAAAGGCGACTTGACTCAACCGCCATTTTTAACGAAAGTAACATTTTTCTCAATGAATTATACGACTATGAGGATGGCCCATGCTCAAATTCGTTGAAGCTTGCATTTAGTTTTAATATTCAACAGCTTCAATGTGGAATGCAGTATCTGATTTTGGGTTTTAACATTTTCAAATATCTCTCCTGTAAAGTTTTCAAAATGGCGCTTGAATTAAGTCGCCTTTTAACCGTCGATATAAGCCTAATACATAGGGATATTGGCGAATAGCACATAATATAATATTTTGTTTAAAAATACTGAGTAAGTATTTCACTGTCCCGGCCCGTGATATAGGTAGATACTATCCTACTCGATAACTATTCAGTGAAAGCTATTGTCACCACAAAACACCTGATACCTCACAAAGCCCTCAGCATTTCTCATTTATAAATAACTTGATTCATACAAGATCACATTTCTTTCTAATGGATCTTTTCATGGACCTTTCAATCAATTCCACAAAGATCTCTATATAAGGGAACATTATTTTTACGAAAGGTACAGTATATTACGAAAACTGTACGCAGCAACATCGCCATTATTCGCCATGGTAAGAATATATTGTATTATAAAAACTTAAAGGTCTTAATTATATGTAAAAAATATAATGTAACGTTTTTAACGGTTTTCAGATTACTAGATCGATTATTGTTGTCATAGCATGTTTCGGGATTTTGTCAAGTTTGCAATCCTTGGTACCAAACGCTGTGGCTTTTAAAAAGACATCTGACGTTGACGAATTCATGGTAGAAGATCAGAGAACTCATAAAAGGCAAAATTATGTAGTTCAGAGAGCAACAAACAATGAAATTATGAGAAACATTGATAACACAGGTTTCACATATGATACAGAGCCCTTCGACCCTGAGGCTACTCCTGAAGAATTGACAGCATTCATTGTTGATTATGCGAACATGATAAGAAATGATGTAATTCTATTGGATAACTCAGTTGAAACGAGGACAAGGAAAAGGGGAAATTTAAAAGTCGGGAAATACAACGTAAGTACTTAGTATTATGCGCCGCGAATAACGGACTTTTTAAATATCGTAATGAACACATTCAAAAATGTAAAAATGGCCGCCTTACCTCGTACTCAGTAAGCTGACATTCATTACATCAATCTTATCCTGTAAGAATAGGTACTCAGCTCCTCCTATTAACTTGTCAATCTCTCTAGTCTATCACCCTGTCTCTGTCGGGTGTCGAACTTAGTCTGTGTTTTTTAACATAGTTAGACAGATCTTTATTACCACCTCCTCAATTGAAGTAAAATTTTCTTGTTATGTTTATTGAAATAACCCTCCCACAGCAAGCTATACCGGATCCTCCGTGTAACTGTGAATTAAGTGTAAGTATAATTCTTTTGTACCATTACATATAGAAAAGATTTTAAATGGCAAACACTTGCGATTATTCTCTAACGGAAGTCGAATATTTAAAAACAGTCTATGTTGACGGTGACGCTATAATTTGCCCTTCCGTTAACAACTAAGTACGTAAGAGGTCCGCTCTCCGAGGCACCGTTGGACTAGCACGCCGACGAAGTTTGCAATAGCTAAATAAGGGTCATCAACACAAGAGATTTCCTTAAAAAAATATTTCCATTACACGACACATTGTGACAATTACTTAAATTTGAAAATTAAGTATAGTAGTCCGATCATTTGAGTAGGTACTCGTACATTTCTTTTGCATTCTAGATGAACTGAGTCCGATATGGAAATTGACAATCTACAGGGCCGCACGGCTTACTTCGCTACGATCATATTGCGAAACTTTTTATTAAGCGATACTAAAAAGTAACGGTATGGCTGCAGGTTTTAAAAACTGGGGCCGTGCTGTACCAACGATCATATTTATAGAGGTGTAAAGGATTTTAAAACTTGGCAACGCTATCAATTTCCATTAAACATACCTACTTATTTGGGGAATGATTGTCTAATTGTATTTTCTTCATATTTTTGCATAGTTCTCAAACGTGTCTCTATTATAGGGTTACATTAACTTAATCTGACATCACAATGTACTATTTTATGACTTACTTCTTAGCATGATAAGAGAGACCTCGGCGAAAATATCTTCCCACGGTGGGTTGAAACAAGAAACTGCAGCAGAGAGCAACAGATGTGTTCGGAACCTTACATTTGCAAAGAGATTTTATATAACGTAAGTTTTACATTTTTAATAGCTTACTCGTTCTTTATCATATGACGGTAGTAGGGCCTTCTTTACCATTACACTCTAGGCAAGTGCCCAGGGAACTACGATCAATGGGGCCCCCTAGTTAAAAGGGAATGGAAGCTGTTGGACAGCCAGAGGTTACCTACACAAAACGCATACGACAGATCGTGTCGTCAGATGCGATCGGTGTGTCGCGCTCTTAGAGCTCTCATAAAAAGTCGTAAAGACGGCCCTGGAAGGTAGGTTCCCGTACCATTACCTACACACATGTACACTACAAAAAATATTTAGGTACGCTGCACAGTGTTTCATCCTGGATATGCTAGCTAGACAAAATTATTTATTGATGTTTTTTGTCTTATACGGCTTTCATGTGATGTCTTATTGCGTAATTCGTGCAAAACGATGTTTGATTGTTGACGATTTTAAAGAAAACAAAGATTACCAGTATAAGTTAAGTTTAATTAAGGCTAGAAAAGATAAATACAATAGAAAAAGGGGCAACAACACATAATATGGTTCAATTACTAATATCATAGCTACTGATTGCACGGTGGGACCTCATTACCTAACTTTATATAGCACATTACCTTGAAGTGCTTACATTCTTAAAATTTTTATTAGTAAATCGTAATTAAATAAAGCGATATAATAACACTATTATTAGAATAAAGAAGCGGACTATTCTTCCTGAGCTACCTCAGAAAGCCGCCCAATTGGTAGAAGAGCCGATTGCACAATATCGACACTGTGCACTAGAAGTTTGTGCACCGTAACTGGCATATAATACCACGAATAGAGACTAAGGATTTTTTTTTTGTGTCTTGCGTTAAACTATAAAATTTTTCAATATTAATATCGTAACCTAACGTTCTAAGTATGGTTCAAAGTTCTTAATTAGTCACATCTAAACCTGTAATATTTGAAGCTAGTTCAGGATTCCCAAAATACCGACGAGCAGTATTTCCATCAGTATTATTAGTATTCCCGAATCCAAGTTTTGGTTTATCTACTATCAAACCCATTTCTGAATTTAACCTGTATTGGATTCGAGCCGAACGCTGCTTCACATTTGCTTTGTCATTTTCATTTCTAAGTTGCCATTTTTTAACTTCGAGACGATAGCTCATGTGAAGTAAACATTCGAAGGAACGTATACAAGCGTGATGTAGGGATATACCAAAACCCAGATTGTTCTTATTTACTAAAAAATCCTTAGACTCATTATTCATAAATTTAGGAGTAGCCCCATAAATATAGCACTTTTGAGCAGAGCAAGGAGAAAGAGAGGAGCGCACAAATGAGAATACAAATAAAAACTCATCAGTGTCTTCACTGTTTGCGAACTTTTGTTTGTAAGTGCTATGACCAGAACTTCCATCGCACCCCCACTTGCTTATAAGAGAGAATGATGAGTCAGGAGGCAAAGATCTGAATACTTCAAGCTGTGCAGAAATTAGACGTTCGACCGTTTTGTTTAACGCGGCTTGAAGTTTAATTTCTGCACGAGTTTCGGTTACCAAAATCTGTTCCTCAGGGGGATAACAGTCTAATTTAGCCTGCCTAACACTATTAAATGAAGGAAATACCTTATGTCCCGCCTTCATGCTCCATTTTCGGGTTTGTTTGTAAGAATGGGTTGTAGCTCTGGCGTCCACATAGTAAGCCAGAGCTTCTTCCTTTGAAAGGCACCTTTGCGAATCAACACGCGCACTAATAGTTATTTTTTTATGTCTTGACACTTCTCCGGGCTATTGCTGGCTTCTTTAATCACACAGGCGAGATTTCGGTGCCCAGCCAACCGCGCTGAAATTTCAGCAGCATCCATCAACTGGTTTGTATCCCGTTCTTGGAGTAAATCGCCGAGTCGCCTTTTTTTCGATTTATCGCTCAGGTCATCAAATGTTTTAGTAGGACGACCCGGAGTGAATGTTGATGGTTTGGGGTGGTGGACAGTCACTTTACACCTGACATCTTCTGCCAAGTAAGCAGAATGGTTGGTCAAGAAGCGTTCATAATTGCCTCCGGAACTTTTTCATTTTTCAGCTAATTTTGAAGAAGTTCTGCTGATATGGTGCCTTAACTCTTTCATGGAATCATCGCTAATACCCAATAATCCGTGTCTGATCCTTATAATATATATTCATATAATGCACTGGTTCGATTTTCTTTTGGGTGTTTACGCCATTCTTCCAAAAACTCTATTTTCGAGATGGTTAATTCTACCTCTAGAAAAAAATAAAAAATAAATAGTTGTAATTTTTTGTGAATTTTATGACTACTAAAAATCAAAAGCTAACAGATAAAGCTATGATATGGTATATCAAAAAATCAACCTAGGGCAAAGAGGGGAGAGATAGTTTCTGGTCCATCAAACATTAAAAACGAATAAAAAATATTAAAATTTTGCAACATAGCGCGTCTTGTAAATAGTAGGAAAAAACGATAGGTACTTTAAGTAACAAAATAAAAAGATCATACCTTCAGCTACAAAATACATCACAGTTTTTTTTAACAAATATAAAATTCACTAGCTTATGACGTTTCTCGTTAGAAGCAAAATTGCAATTAATTAACACCTTACTTACCCCTTTTTTATAAAACAGCCCTCATTAGCTTATCAATGATTGAAATGTGTGCAAAATAATTCTTAGAACCGGGATAAAACTTACCTACTTAGATAATTAGTTCATGGAAATTTGAAAGTGACTTTTGTCTAGCTAGCATATTCAGGATGAAACACTGTGCGCTGGTGAGACTCTTATATTGTGGTGTATTATTTCAGATATATATTATAATGCTGAAGACATTGGAGGTGATGACCAACTCGGGCCACTTAAACATGAAAAATCAAATTATTATCGTTTCTTTTCAGTTATCAATACTTAAGAGGTCAAAACAAGTATCTGAAGACTTTGTCCCTAAGGAACTCCAATCAAGATGGACCGCCGTGAAGCTTCCAATCAGCGTCGGGTGTGTCTGCACCAAGGAATATACAACACAGCCTTGATCTTTCTATACATGCATCGTATGTAGATTAATTGCAATGGCCAATGCTCAAAATATTTTTTTATTTAATATGATGTACGTTTACGTGTACCTATAACGTATTTCAATAAAATACATCTTTCATTAGAATTTTGTGATTTTTATCATTGTTATTATAAGAGTATTAGAGTAGTAGAGCTATTAGTGCAGAGTTCGTCCAGGGAAGTACAACACCTTACCCATTTTCGCCGTGAAGCTGTAATGCACATGCATTACTGTGTTTCGGTTAGAAAGGTAAGGGGGCCGCTGAATTTACAGGCACCTGAGAGTTAACATCACGTCTCAGGGACGACAACGCATTGGTGATGCCCCTTGTGTTACAATTGTCAATAGCCGGGGGTGACCATTTACCATCAGGTGAACCGTCGGCTTGTATGTGGGCCCATGAGGTATAAGAATAGTTTTTCGATAAATATGTAGGTATATGCTGTATGTAAGTATGTAGGTACTGAACTAAAAATAAGCAATTTCCTTCCCGTTTGGGAGATTAAAATGGTAGCAACTCAAAATTCAAAAAATTCAAAATTCAAAACCATTTATTCAGTTTAGGCCTTCGGAGGGCACTTATGAAGGTCAAATTTAAAGTTACTGAAGCTACAACCGGTTCGGAAGTCAGCCTTCAACTGAGAAGAACCGGCAAGAAACTCAGCAAGGTTACATTATTTTTTATTTGTTATATAAATTTTTATCTATTCTGACTTTTTGGCTATTTTAAAATTTCAATTTTACATAATTTTATATTTAACAATTACAAAACACTTATTATTACTTATAACACTTATTTTGTTTTTTTTTTAATGTTACCTACATTAAAAAAAAAAACAAAACAAAAAAAAAAAAAATATGACAAGACTACAAAATAACAATAATTAGGTACTTACAACTTAAACAAGAGATTTAGAGGTGCACTGTGCAGAGAGCAGCTATTTCCATACATTTTTATCTTCAATATAATGAACTACCTTGTAATACGCTTTTTCTTTCAAAACTTTCCTAATATAATTTTTAAATTTATGATCAGACATTTTGGTTATTGAAAGCGGTATCTTATTATAAAATCGAACACAATTACCAAGAAATGACTTGTTAACTTTAGTTAGTCTAAAGTATGGAACAACTAACTTCTCCCTTTGTCTTGTATTTATACTATGAATATCTAATTTTGACTCAAACATTCCTATGTTTCTACGTATAAACATTATATTTTCATAAATATATAGTGAAGGTAATGTCATTATATTTATTTCCCTAAATAAATCTCTTAATGATTCACGGGGACCCATACTGTAAATTGCACGAATTGCTCTTTTTTGTATAATAAATATTGATTCTATATCCGCTGCTGCACCCCAAAACAAAATACCATAGGACAAGAGGCTATGAAAATATGCAAAATAAACTAATTTGGCCGTCTCAACTTTCGTCAATTGTTTAATTTTCCTAACAGCAAAAGCAGCCGAACTTAATTTAGCAGCTAGAGTATCAACCTGAGGTCCCCATTGCAATTTATTGTCTAATGTAAGACCCAAAAATACCGTTTTATTTACAAGATCAATATGGCTCCCATCTATTATTATTTGGCTATCTACTTGTGCTACATTTGGTAAAGAAAACCTTAAGCATTTAGTTTTCTTTGAATTTAGTAATAGATTATTTGTAGCAAACCACCCACAGATAATTGACATAGTATGATTAACTTTAGTTAGATCTTTGTCTTTTCTATTAACTTTAAAAATTAATGATGTATCATCAGCAAACAAGACAATATCTGTGAGGTCATTTACAACATATGGCAAATCATTTATATATACTAAAAACAAAAATGGACCTAAAATTGAACCCTGGGGTACCCCCATTTCGACTAAAGAGCCCTTGGATGTTGTGCCGGTAATCCCTACCTTTTGCTGGCGATTTGATAAATAAGATAAAACAAGATCATGCGCAGTTCCACGAATTCCGTAGAAGTCAAGTTTTAGTAGTAGCGTACGGTGGTCAACGCAATCGAATGCCTTGGACAGATCACAAAAAATGCCAATCGCATCCTGTGAATCCTCCCATGCGCCATAAATGTGCCTCAGCAATGTTGCTGCCGCATCGGATGTAGATCTTCCCTTCGTGAAACCGAACTGATGACCATGCAATACCTTATGCTTAGTAAAGTGACTTGACATTTGATTAAGTAGCAGTTTTTCAAAGATTTTACTAAGTGCTGGCAGAACGGAAACTGGTCTGTAATCAGATGGATTCTCCTTACAACCGGACTTGAAAATAGGTACTATTTTACTATATTTCAAATAACTTGCCGAAACAGCAAAGTTATTTTTATCGAATGAGCCAATTATCACTCGGAGAAACATTAACAAGCGCCTTAACATGTTCTTGTCTTATATTGCAAGATTAAATACACGGTGTTTGTAATTTAGGTCAAGTTTTGCTTCCCAGCCTTTCTACATAATGGTTATGTTCCAAATAAATTCTAACCTACTAATATTAAAAATGCGAAATTTTGTGAAGATGAATAGAAGTTTGTTACTGTTTCACGCAACAACAACAACACGGTTTTGGATCAAACTTGGCACATAGATAATTAATATCCTGGATTTTGCCAGGATAAAAAGTGTCCCATGTTAACACTACATTTTTTGGGAACGTACCATAAACAAATAGGACTATGGACTTGTTTTTTTTAAATTTGCTCTAAGATTGCAAAGTAGAGCCAGCAAGAGTAGCACTATCAGGAATTTCCGAGGATTCCCCATGATATTAATTTGGTAGTCAGGAACCCATTAGATGTTTTCCACCCTAGGCAATGCATCGCGTTTGTAAACTTCTATAAAACACGTAATGCAAACGGTCGATAAAAAAGGCAATATTTCCTTGGATGAGTAGGATAGATCGAGCATCTTAAGACTTATATGAGTTATATGTTCGCAATAGTAAATAGACCGTTTAAGTAGGCACTATGTTTTGTCTGAAACAACCGCTAACAGTTAGCGGTTATAGTTGCATATAAAGCTTTCAGCCTCTGTTCCTTTGTAAAATGTTTTAATATTCGGTATTCACAGTATCTACACCACATTCACTGAACTGTGATCAAGTTTATGTTGGTGATTTGTTTTGAATTGTAAGTTACTGGGTGTCATTTATCGTTAGTCCAGTAAAAATAAAACAAAATGCAATACAAAAGAACTGACCTATTATAATTTCCATAAAATATGTTTACAACAAACTCTTTAAAATCAAGTTCAATACAAACTTAAGACATAAAATAATTATTACTAGAACTTCATTCCCTAACATAATTATTTATTGCTCCAAGTTGGCATATTTCCTAGAACTATACAGTGTACTCAGTAGAATGGTGTGGTACTGTCTCATGAGCGCCGGGTGTGGGGACGTCGCTTAGCTGAGGCATGATGTGTGAAATAGCCACTCGGGTTTCACTCATCCCCATTTCTCGCCGCAGAATGTCCTCAGTGAACGTGTGTATGGACTTAAACTTGAGGTTGACTCCATGCACTTTATATACGTGGTTGTTCAAATTAACTTTGTAGCTAAACGCGACGTTGCATACCTGTGAACAATAGCACAAATTTTGTTTTAATACAAACAAATATACCACACATACTATACTATTATACACAAGTTATGTTTCATGTTGTTTTATAGGCATTTAAAGGAAACGAACGAATTTAGTGGAAAAGACATAAAAATAAACTCATAAAAAATATCGGTAGGGTAATTACATTATTATTTAAAATATTAATTAGATATTGAACTGTATTAATAATTAAAAAACGATAAAATTTAATGGTTTTAATGGAGCGTTTTTGTTAAGAAATCTTAGTTTATGGAATGTAGTAGAATTTTGGATTTTTTGGAATGTAAGCATAAATTTTATGCAAAGAAAACGTCGCCTCTTAATTGTAAATTTCTGGAATTTACGGATGGGCGCGTGTGGATTATTATTTATTTTCCTTCAATGCTTTACAAGAAACTCAACTTCCTGGCCAATATTTTCTCATGTGAACTATATATATATATATTAAAAAAAAACCTCTAATCGTGAACAGTATAAAATTAAGCCCTAAAGTTACTGATAAGGACTTTTCAGAAGAATTCGACACACGATACCAATTCACTGACCTCGCAAGTGAACGGCCTGTCGCCTGTATGTGTAAGCTCGTGATTCTGCAGATGGTGACTTTGCATAAAACTCTTATTGCAGGTTTGACAGTTGAACCTTTTTTCGCCGGAATGGATCCTCTTATGTCGGCGAAGGTCGGTCATCTGTAACAGAATTATAATAAGGAATGTGGACGCACCTGGCAGGTGTAGGGTCGTTCGCCGGTGTGCATACGCTCGTGGTTTTGCAACTGATGTTTCGCGTTGAACGACATGGTGCACGTGCCGCATTTGAACGGTTTGTAACCAGAGTGTATGCGCAGGTGCCGGTTCAGATCGCAACGCTGAAATAGGTACATCAATTGCTCGTTTGACAAAAAAACCATATTGTTGTATCGATTCAGTTTTACTTATACATAACTTTAAAATATGATATGATTCAGTGTAGGTATATGTTACCGGAAATGTAAGAAACATAGTATACAATACCTAGAAAATATATAGAATGCTGAGCCAAATTAAGAAAGGTGTAAAATAATTTATCTTCTTTATTCAATATCAAAAATTTTACTAGGAACTAAATGATAGATTATACATTAAATAGTGAATTAATGAAATAGAAAATAAAATAAAGCAACATAACTGCCCCGAAACCGCGCGAATGGATAACGCAAAAATAAGATAATAAATATTCTTGTGAATATACAGTTCAATTTTGTAAGTAATTCAATACCTCTAGACTATGTTAGTATTTACATCACATATTGGAGCATTTTGTAGGAAATATATAACATTCCTATTCATTAGATTTTAGGCATTACGTACATTTTCTAGGATTCTATATAAAGACGGATTACACGGAAACACTATGCACACATGGCAACACATTAAATTTAAATGATTAGTTTTTTTATATTTAATTTGTGTAAACTTACCGCAATAAATTTCTTGGTGCATAAAGTGCAAGAAAATGGTCGTTCACCCTTGTGGATCAAATTATGTCTGTAAAATAAATGATTAAGTTATAAGCAAATCTTCATAATGAACAGGACACCATATTTTTTTCTTTAAGGCAGGTAGGTATTTGAACAATCGGGCCCACATCGCCGTACCGTGTAAAAATATGTGTACAGACAGAGTCAATAATATTCTGTATACTTATATATTTATACAAAATAATGTATTTACCTGACCAATGATTTCTGACTGTAGAAGCCAGCACCACAAATCTCACAAATATGGTCCTTTACCCCAGAGTGTTGCTTGGAATGAGCTAGTAAATTACTCTTCTGAGCAAAAGTCCTGGGGCATTGACTACATGTGTATCTTTTTTTCTCTGTTGACAATAATATTACCAATTTTGATATATTTAAAATTTTAAAACACAAAACAGCTTTAAATGGCATAACTAAATCCACACACATTGCGTTTTGCATAGGGAACTGTTGTAATCATGTAACTGGGTGGCGAAATATTACTTAACAAAGGACACATCAATTTTGTTATCAAAATGTTCACCAGTTGGTTAAATTTTTTTGTACCTTGATGGGTGGCAATATGATTGCCTAGTGTGAATGTTAGTATACCACAAACTGGGCACACAAGTTTCTCCCGTTGCTTAGCACCAGCTGTTTTGACCATTCTCACAGGTTTCTCTCTACGCATTCTTGATCCTTCCATAGAAACCGAACTGCTTGAAACCCTGGGGTAGCTTGAATGTACTTTTAATACTGTGGCATCTTTTGGTCTTTTTAAGAGTATAGGTGAACCTCTATTACCATTTTTCAGTATAGGATCTGAAAGAAAGTACCATTTATGATTGTATTGAATATAATAGGATTATGTTGAAGAAGCTTCTATTTATTTTTCTGAGAATTTTGACTTACAGCAAGTTATTGTAGTAGCAGCCCTTCCTCTATCCATTCTTATTCTTTTGTCATCATCTTCTTCCTTATACTTTTTAATGACCTTAATTTTTCTTAGTACTGGTTTCCCTTTAAAAACTTTTATGTCTGCTAATTTGGGCTTCTTGAATTTAGTTTTCAGTTTCTCAGTTGGTGGAACATAATCATCATCATCATCATCTTGAAATAAATCATCATCCAAATATTCCTCCTATTTTTAAATAAAAACCAATGATTCATCATGTTTATCATAATAATAAGATGCATGGCTTGTACCAAGCTTTTGGTGTGTAGCAAATGTGTGGCTACCTCTAGCCCACTCAGAGCAGTTCAGCACAAGAGCTATTTTATAACAATAAAGTGTGCTATTGAAAAATTACTGAAAAACTATATGGGTGTTGAAGAAATTTTCACTGTTTGCATTTTGCAGTTTTACATGTTTGTTGATGTGTATGATAAAAAATCCATGAAAAAAATATTTTTATTTAACTTTTTCTACTCTGGCCTAATGTTTTACTTACATTAAGTTCATTATTTTTAGGTGACAATTTCGTTGTCTTCCAAGTTATATCAACTTCTTGATTAAAAGTGTCATCTTTTGTTTCTTCCGCACTGGGGTCAACTTTCCTTATGACAGTATTTGCAATAACAATGTCCTTTCCATCAATTGTATCCACAGGATTTGTGATAGAAGTCTCATGATCTTGCAAATCTATTTCCATTTCCCATTTTGGCTCTGTCTTAATTGTCAGAGGTCCTATCTCACTTTTAATATCGGTAAAAGAATCAAAAGCAATTTTTTTTGTTGGTATTTGACACTTTAGCTTTTCTAACATCTTTCTGAGTTTTCTGTCTGACCTAAAGAAACAAAAATAGGAACACAACTGGTATTAACTATCACTCAGCAAGAAATACACCAATGTGTACTGAGTTTCAGCATTTTATACTTGCCTTTCAGCCACAGTTTTAAGTAGGTATGCCTTTTCCAAAGTGGTGCAACACTTATGACATATTTTTTCCGGAAGACCATCATTTGAGGAAACCTGAAAAGGTGTTGGTAGTACATACTGTTTATAATTATATTGTATAAATTTAATCACCTGTACTCATATTGAAAAAACTTCGTAAAAACTTGACTTTCTGAAGTGTCAATACATATCCTTTAATGGACTGCTCAAAGTAAATTTTCAAAGTTAACATAATACTAAATAAACCATCTGCAGTTTACTACTGTACAGGTGGTCATCAGTCATGAAAAAGCAACAAGAAAGAAATATTGAGTACAGTTGGTTATTCAAAATAATAGAGCCCTCCACTTATAATAATACTTCATTACTGTTGTACTACCTGTGTTTTCATACTATTTTCGCTATTTAAGCTAGTAATCTTAAGCAAGTTAATATGTGCTCATTAAGGCAGCCTAAGTAGAATTTGAATAGACCTCATATACCATTGTGGATCTATTTTAGTACCTACACTTATGTATTTTCATTATAACGTTGAAGAACTTGGAGACAAATATGCAGGAGAGGATCAATAACCTGTTCATAATGTTTTAGCTTTATTATTGAACGTTTTTAAATCAAATAACAGGGCAACGCAATAATGTGTTTTACTTACCTTGACATCTGCAATCGCAGTAAGCATTTCCGCATAATTACCAGATAATTTATATCTGAAGAGAGGGCACAATGGTTTCTTGTTTGTCAAACATATACGACATGATTTCATGTCAACAGTATCATTGGATTCAAACATTTTTCAACACAAAAGTGATGATACTTATCCGTGAATATCGAAGATTTATTCAACTTGTCAATGGATATTCTTTGCTACTAAAAATATGGAACACCATTTTTTTTAATACCGCGTTGCATTTTCACCTCACTACGACGCCATTGATTTAGTGTTGCCAGAAATACAGTGGTACTCTTATTCTTATTGGCTGGAACAAGAACATGACAAAAAACAAGATGTCTACTGGATCGATCTTATAGAAACCATATCAAAAAATATACCATGATTTCAAAAATATCTATGAGCAAGTAATGTAATAGGGGGTAATATTATGCTAAGTATAAAGTGCGTTACATGTTAATAGCTACAGATTTACTTTGATTTTCATTAATATTAAAAGTAATTAATAAGCAAAAATGTACCATGAATTTAGATTTAGAACAATTTTACCTCCAGTGAGTTTTGACTTAGATCACTGTTATCGTTAAAACAGTAACTTCATTGTCATACATTGTCAATGTTAAAAATGCTGACATTTATTCAATATTCACTCCAAGATAGCGGTATTTTTTTTTATATTGGTGTAGCTTTGCTTCGATATTATATAACTGGTAGCATCGGATCCACCCCCGTGATAGTTGAATCGACTATTTTGATTAGATTATTATCTTAAATTGTTTTACGGTTTTAAAAAGTATGTAATGTGGGGAAAACAAATGCATTTATTGTGAGCCCTTGCTGACGCAACATAGTAAACCCGAGACCGTTAGTCTATATCGATTGAACATTATTAGAATATTTAAAAATAGATAAATTGTATACATTTTAGTATCTTCTGGCATTCTTAAAAATCCATAAAGAAATATTGAAAAATGTAACATACATATCCATACTTTTGATATAAATATTTAAAATGTGAAAATAACTCTGTTGCACTGTCTGTTTACTGCCTTTTCAGTTGCAAATGTGATTTGATATAATTTGTCTAAATACTAGTAAGCCTTAGTTACTGCAGTTGAACTCACTCCATATTATTGTACATACATTATAATAAAATCAACTAAAGTATTTCTTTGAGATATCCAGAGATACCTGACTCATCACATATGCTGGATAGTTTGTCTTCTTTCAGCGTGATAAATAATAATAATAAGTATGATAAAATGTTTTGTGCTAAAGTTAAACTCCATTGAATAACAAAGACAAATTTAATTCCACCTATAAAGTGACATGAAATAAAACTATCGAGTCTTATTATTACAAATTATCTAAAATAACTGTAAGAAGAATGCTGCCTTTGTGTTTGTGTTGAAATATATGAAAATATTTGCTACTTAAATGTGGCAAAAACAAATATAAATAAATGTTGTTGCCATACTTTAAACTGATTGGAACCAAACTGGTCTCGCACGGTGCGATTCCAAAGGAGCTTTCTGCCGCGCACGCTAAAGCTGTGGAATGAGCTCCCTGCCGAGGTTTTCCCAAGGGAGTACAGCATGGGGTTCTTCAAGAAGGGTGTGAAGAGATTTTTTCAGGGTCGGCAACGCGCGAGTGATACCCACGGTGTTGCAAGCGTCCATAGGCTGCGGTGACCGTTTACCATCAGACGGGCCGTCAGCTTGTTTGCCGACGGCCCGGCTTACCTTAGTAGTATATAAAAAAAAAAAAGATGAAGTAAACAAAAAAAAATACGCATGGCGTGACTTTATGTCTATAATCTCTGTAAAGTATGATCTTGAACATGCTTTAAATCCACAAAATGTATGATATGTTTTTATTAGGCATGGCATGATTCACAAGTAGCTTGTGAAAAATCATATGAAATTCTTTTTCATATGTCGCACCTGCTACTTGCCTTGACGTCGTCTGTTAAAAATCACTCTGCTACCTTGCCTACATGATACATCGCACACCGCAGATCATTCGGATATCATCGTATTTCACCGATGACTCACGACGACGTCAGAAAGAAAGAGCGTCTTTCCAACCCAGTCGTGTTAGAAAGAGCATAATATATACTGATCGTCGCTACGAACGGGTCGCACGGCCAAGAGTGACATTAGAGCATTGCGAAAAAAAATTCTTTGGCTGTGAAATTTCACAGGTGAAATCACTGTAAAAAAAAATTAATAATTTCATTAAATGAAAATGAAATAAAAGTAGCAATCATTTCCATGCCTAGTTTTTATGATCGATTAGATATGTCTTGATTAATGTAATTCATAATTTTATAATCTATACGTACGTCCAACACTATTCCACCACCTACAAGCATTCCGTGCATGGTTCATTTCATCTGTCAAATTCGTTCGTGTCAAACAAAAAATCAAAGTGTGGTGTTGGTGTTGTGTTGGATAGTGTGTGAGGAAAACAGGGTCAAATTATAGTATTCTGGATGGGATCTTCATAACTGTTTTTTTTAAAGCACTGAAGTCTCTGATTGTATTTTAACATAAAGTCTTTCAATTAATTCCATTAGCTACTACGCAAAAATGCTATAATGGCTACCTTCGAAAATTGGTTGAATCGTAGAAAAGGTATTTAATAATAGTATTATATTTTATTAATCAATATAATCATTACTTGAAATATTATATTAATATAATTCCTCACTGCTGATGAATATATTATATTTGTTCAAATTATATTTCAGGTAAAAATGGTGGAGACTTATTTAAGCTGGATATTAAGAACAAAACACCAGAAGAAAACATTATAGACATCATACAAGGCCTGTATGCTAAGCAATCATTCCAAAATGATACCTCACCTACTAACAAGAATGTTCCTTCAGAGTTCAAGTCAGGATTAAGAAGTATGCCAAGGAATGGGTCTGAAACCCGTAGACTGTCCTACTTAAATGCCTTAGTCACACTTTTAAGTAAAGAAGATAGGAGTAATTTAGGTTTCACTATAGATGAACTCATGACATGGTGAGTGTTTCAATTATTGTTGATAAGGGAAAATGCTGAGGTCAAACTTAAATTTATCATATGTTAGTAAATGTATATATATTTTTTTCTATATTGACTCAGATATTTAAGATATTATGTTAAATATAAGTTGTTCTGGGCTAAATTGTATTTTAATCTGTAATAGCAGTAGGTAGTGTACTATAGAGTTTACAGTTTTATAAATTGTATGGGCATACCCCTGGAATAACAGCATTCATGGATATATGACATTTTTTCACCTAATGTGACATGTTTTAATAACTTTAATGAATTAAGTGTTTTATCTGTTGCTCCCAAAAAGTATGTGAGATTGAAACTCATAGTAAACATCAATATAGCCACTAGTTAAGCTTTATTCGTAATAATTTTGTAATACTGTTTATTTTAAATATGATGTCTATCAATACATTTTTTTTTAATCTTTATTAATTTTATAGAGGGATTATTCATGAAATGAATATGTCACCCTCATTGGAGATACATTTTAGGTATAATACCATTACTTATCTTCTATTAATTCCTATTTGCACTAATCTATATAACATTTTAGCAGCTTCCGATATTGGAAACGCCAATCAATAATTTAAAATTAGAATACTATCAAATGTTACCAGTTCTTAGCTAATTTGCCAGATAATTTGGAAAATTTGCCAGATTATCACTTTGGGATGCCCATAGATAAAGATATCCTCATAACATCCTGCAAAATTACAAAACCTTTTCCTGTCATTGATTATAATATACTGCTTTTCCTAGAGTGGTCTATGTGACACTAATTGTTTAAAATCCATTCTACCATTTAGTTATGTAATTGTGAAAGAAATCCACACTTTTGTATTCATTATGTGTAGGATTAGCATTAGATCAACTTGATAATATCAGGGATGTGTCCCAACATGTCAAATCAGCAATTCTTTATGAAATGTCAAAACTATTGAATGTATGGAGTTTTGTATGAAATAGCAAGTTGTGACGTCATAATTGTACAGCATCAAATAACATACTCTTTATGATTAGATCGGTACTCAAATATCACATTAATGATTTAATTTTGATCATATTTAATGTTCAATACACTCGTTAGTGTTTGATCATTCATCTTTAATACAGGACACATCCCAATTAGTATATTTATATAGTCAATTTAAATTTAATTCAATCCTGCTGATTTTTCAATTGATAAATATAATAATTATACTTAACTGCCATTGATAAAAATATAATAATTAAAAATTTTCGAAGTTATTTTAGTTAAACAAACCTATACATTTCTGTATTCATTATATTATTATTAGCTTCACATAATCTCGACTTAATTATTTGACTGTTAAAATTTAATTTAAACCTGTTATTAATCTTTGCAGATACTAGGATAAAAACAAAATGTTTACTAATTTAAAAAAATAAGTAAAATATGACAATATTTAGAATATTTTTTGCATGATTTTATGTAGCTAATTACTTTTTTTCTTGCAGTATTAGAGTCAGCCTTGTTGATGAAGCTATGGTTGTTAGAGCTGGAGCTCTAAGAGTTCTACGCTACTTGATCAAGACAGAAAGTGATGTGGCAACATTCAACAACCTAAAATTACCATATCTTGTAATAAGGTGTGTATCCATAACAAATGACAAAATAATACATTATAAATGAATACTCCCTGCAGTCTCTTATATCTTCAGTGCATGTATTTTCTATTCTCAACCAATGGTTAAATTTTTGACAATAAACTTTTAGATCAATTGATTTGATGCTTCGAAATGAAGAGGAGCGTACGCAAGCTCTTCGCGTGGTACGTCGTGTAGTGGCAGTAGTTGGTGCAGCAAGTCAGGGTGGCCAAGTAGCTCAAGTGGGACAGCCGGTGCGGAGACATCGGGCCGCATATGTGGAGCACGGCCTTCTGCGCTGCCTTGCGGCAGTGGCCAGGGCTGGTGTCGCTGGCGACGGGTCCGGCGATCGACTCTCTAGACCTGCTATTGCTACATTAGCCGAAATCTGTATGTATGGTGATCAACTTAACACATATGCTGCTTTTTAATGATATGTGTATCTTTATCTAACATTATGAATTTGAAAGTGTCTTTGTTGATTTGTTGGATCTACTTGATTTTCTGTAAACACATATTTTATTATAAACGAAACCGCGATTGACAGCTAGTTGAATGCTAGCTAAATTAATTAACATAGGCACTATAGCTATAGTACTTATTTGTTACAATTATCAATAATTTTAACATATTAGCCATTAGCTCACTCAATAGTGCATTGGATAATCAGTTTAGCAATCAAGTTTAGACCATTTTATTATTTTTATAATTCACACTGGCCCACAAATAGGCAGGGGTAATTGGTTACCGCCGCCTATAGACATTTGCAACACCAATGGCTTTAATGCGTTAATGCGTTGTTGACCTTGAGATGTCAAGATATTAAGTCTCATGTGCCTGTAATTTCAATGGCCCCCTTACCTTTCTAACCAAAGCACAGTAAGTACATTAATGGTGCAAGGCGGAACTGATAGTTCTAAAATGATCGGTCCCCCCCTGCAGGTGTCCTGAACCCCGACATGTTCATATCGTGCGGCGGCGTGAGCGCGGTGTCGCGGCAGCTGGCGGAGTGCGCCACGCCGCGCATGGCGGAGGCGCTGTGCGGAGTGCTGCTGCACGCGCTCAACCGGCCGGCCACGCGCCGCGTCGCCAGAATCGACCTCATGTCCCTCACTTCGCCATACTGCGACTTCCACTTTCGACCCGCTGGCACCGAGAGTAGCCGGTAACCTCATTATTTAATTTACCATTTTTTTGACGGGCCAGTTGGCTCTTACTGTCACGCCGCAGGTCGTGGGTTCTTGTGTTTGCGTGGGTTCGATTGTTTCTTCTGTATCTATAAAAGTATGTATTTAAAAAGTAATATATGTAGTAGCTATGTTTAGTTTGGGATCAGGTGGTCGTGTGTAAGAATGTCCCAGGATACATATGATCCAGTCCCGCATCCAGGAGCTGGCAAGTAACGATCAAATCACCTTATTAATTTCCAAGTGCACTTGTCTTTGTCGTCTATGAAGTATAGATAAGTAGGTAGTAATGAAATTACTCTTAAAAATAATATTCGCTTTTAATTTATTATTATCATATGGGATGAAGTCTTTATTTATTTACTTAATATCTTTTTTTTGGTTTAATGGTGATTATTCAACTTTATCGCCGTGTTATTTGCTTTATGCATATAGTATATTATATATATCACTATTTAGAATTGATGAAAATTGCATATCAAGCTATTGTTCTTCGCCAATTCAGCTTTATGCGTCTAAACAATTAGTTACATTAACCTTTTCCGAATAGTCATGCATAGTCTCCCACAACTAAATGTACCTACCTGTTTAAGACAAAAAAAAAAAAAGTTGTATTTTTTGTTTTTTTATGTGTGGGAGAAAAATAAACATATTTTATTATTTTTTTATTATTATTATACTTTAATTATTTGTTATAGCGATGAACGTGAAATGCGGTTCACGTGTAGTCGCTTAGCGCTACTGTGTGTACTACGGAGCTGGCCTGGGCTGCTTCACTTTTGCCACCCCTGCAGTCCGGACGGTCTCCGTGCCCTTGTGGCCGCGTTACATCTACCGCGCTTAGAGGTTCGAGTGAGTATAAAGTTTCTGTTTACTTATTATTTTTATAAATAATATAAGGGCTTCTAAAAATTATTAATTTTTTATTCCAGAAAGCTATACTAGATCTACTGTACGAATTGGTCGGACTACCACAGCCCGAATGGACAGATGAAATATCTGTGGCTTTAGATGCCGTCGATCCGTCTGATTTCCAAGTAAGTTAATATTTTGTCAACACATACTTTTGCAGTACTATCAATCGACCACCTACTCACGAATATATTAATTACCAGGACTCCTGGCGGCTAAACGAAGGTTTCGTCGCCGCTGAAGGCACCGCCATTCTACCTCATCTCGGCGCCACGGGACCCGATATAACCGAAATTCACCTCGCGCTCCTGCTTCAGTGCTTCCTAGAGGTAAAGTATATCCTTAAGCGGGGCATTAATACTCGATTACGGCACGTGCTACAATATCCGCGTTCCATTCCAGGCCGGGTTGCTGGACGGGCTGGCCGAGGTGATAGTGACGAGCGACACGTTCATATCGGTCCGGGCGACCGTGCTGCTGGGGCAGCTGCTGCACTTGATACACCTGCTGGTGCCGCCGCAAATATGCAGCCTGAGCCCGGCGCTGGCGTCGCTGATGTCGCAGGCGGCGGCGGGGCGGCCGCCCGCGCTGGCCGCCGTGGCCGCGCTGCGCCGGCTGCACGCGCTGCTGGAGGCCCGGCCCGCCACGGCCAGCCTGTTCCTCGACCACATCGTGCAGTACTGCAGCGGCGCCTTCGAGCGTGCGCCGCGGGACGCCGCCAAGAGCCGCAAGGAGAGGGACAACGCCGACATCGCCGACCCGCGGCCGGCCGCGCCCGCCCGCCCGGACGCCGGCGCCGAGTTCCTGGACGAGTCCGACCACGAGGCTGAGCCGAAGCGCAGGCAGTACAGCGTCGGCTCGCGGGCCGACGTCGGCGATCGGAACGTGGGCGCGCTGGTCAAGAGCAAGAGTGTCAGCTCGCGGACTAGCGCGGCAGTGAGTAAGGTGACCAAGTCGACGAAATTCTTCAACTTGTTCGAGCGAGATAGTGACAATTTGATTCGCTGCACATTGGTTATGCAGAATAAGGATGGTAACACTTGGAACTGGGAGATCATACGAACGATTCTAAAGGTATGTCAGATCTGCCCTGTTTGTGATTTACATTATTATTTATAATAAATTCTATATTTAAAAAGTATTTTGTACGTATTTCAGGAGAACGATAACACGCCTTTACTGAATTTGAACGACAATGGACACAAGACGTGGGCGGCTCGAATAATCAGTTACTTGAAGCCGTCTTCGAATAAGTATTCTCATGCTGATTTGTCGAGCACCTGTCATGGTCATTCCGCAACGAGGGCGGGATGCCAGCTTATAAGACATTTATTGAAGCATAACGATGTAAGTATATTTTTAATTTTACTATTAATTGACTACGGTGTCTAGCATACACTCGAGTTGTTAATACCTTTATACCATTTTTTACAGAGTGATTCTCAAAGGCTTTTAGAAGATCTTTTCTCAGACGTGAGCCGTCAGATCGAAGCCATAGAGACTGGCCTGAAAGCTCACGAGTGCCTTTTCAGTCCACAACACATGTGCAATACTATGTGCCAGATGTACTTCCTATTTATTGGACAACTTTGTCACTCGTACACTGGGCTAAAGCTGTTTAAGCAAACTGGGCTATATCAAAAGTAAGTAAATATTTGAAATCTATAACTAACATAAGAAAAATATTTAAGAAATTAACATATACATTGTTGTTTTTAGCCTCCTAGAATTATCGACGAAAACCCATCACAGTTGCTACGTGAAGTTAATTATATCGAGTCTAGACTATACATTGGATTCTCATCCACGCGACATACTCGCAAAAACTCTAACGTGCAATATTCAAGCTTCGAGGTTGTACACTACGCAGTTCCTTAACGTTTTGCTTCGAGCTTCGCGTAAGTCACGTGACTTGGTACGCAGAAAGACTAAGCTGAAAAAGAACCTTGGTCAGGAGCATATGAAAGCGTCTCATAGGGATGTTAGCGATGCCGCTTGCATTGATATGGATACTTGGATACTACAAATGTTGGTCGGACAAGTAAAAGATGAGTCTAAAGCTGTCGCCAAAGTAGCTCTCAGCATTTTGGAAGAAGCCCACAGCGTTCCTGTAAGTATAATAAAATTAAAACAGTAGTAAAGTGTACATTATAAATATAACATACATATTTACCAACCTGTAGTAAATTGATTTAAAAATAACAAAATATTTTGATAAATTGCAGGCTTACATAGAAAAATTAATGACAATGAAGGACACTTTATGTCAGAATTGCCGCTTGGATAAAAATGCAGATCCGGCTACCTTAGATTTTAGTGTAGTTGGCGATAGGGGTTATCTTCTGTGGCTTAGTTTAGAGGTAGCAGCGGCTGCTCAGTCGGTCGACGCAAAATCTGTCGCTTTTCTCAAGAAACATTTGGAGTTTTGGACAAAATCTTATAACCACAGGTGGGAATACTTTTTATTACTAAATATAATGCCCTTCACATTCCATAGAAATAATAAATATTTGTGTTTATAAGGATGACATCGAGATAAGGGGGTGTGGGTATCTACGTATGTGCCATAATGTTTTGATTTTAGAAACTTTTCTCACATAAAATTTATTTAAATTAAAACATAAAAAAGCTGTTCACTTTCTCACGTAAAACAAACAGCACAGATTGTTAAGCCATATCTAATTTATAAGTGCATATAAAATAATGAATACGGTACGTATGTGTAGATACGTGCGGTTAGTAGAGAGCGGCGTTCACGAGGCTCTCGCGCTGGGGTGCAGCGGGTCCCGCACGGGCGGCGCGCGAGCCCGGCGCGCCGCGCGGCCCCCGCCGCACGTGCACGGCGCCCTGGCCTCGCTGCCGGCCCCCGCCGCGCCCCCGGCGGGCCCGGCCCCCACCCCCGCCCCCGCCCCCGCCCCCCGCGCCTGTCGCGCGCACCACCGGGCGAGGGCGCTGCTGCAGGCCGCGCTGCCCGATCATTATAAGGTACCTTTTAGCCATCCCGTAGCCGAATGGCAATACGATGACCATATTATAACACTTTTGTAGGTTGGATTGAAAATGATTTTTGAGGGTATTCGTTGTTGATAATTGAAGGTCGTAGGAAGTCTGTAGAAAAGACGTGTCTGTAATTGCAATATTTTTGGGAAATAATAAAAGCGGAGCGGCCTAATTGATCGATATTGAAGGCAATTTTAAATATGTTTAGCTTTTTTCCCCAAATCTACTGAACAATTTTTTTTGTAATTTGTTTAACAAGGTAGAGTTTTAAGAATACCGAGTGAGTGGAATCATGTAGCTAAATGTTTCATCACGAAATATCGTCAGGAACAATCTCAAAAGACAAAACAATCTTTAACTATTATATATTTAAAAGTATGTTTGTCAGTTCGTTGATTCGTAGTGCTTTCCCGTAGCAACAGTGGAACAGATTCACGTGATTTTTTGCAGACATATTTTATAGGATAATAAACTAAACTTGTTTCCCGTTGCGGACACGGGGGAGATAGCTTGTTTTCAATAATCTGTATTTTATAATAACAATGTCACATGAATGAAATTAAAAGAAGTAGGTACAAAGTAGGTTTTGGTTGTTATTAATTAATATTTTACCCGTAGATTCTGCAACGCAAAAAATGTGAATCGGAGCAGGAAATCGCCGATTTAAAAGCGTCGCTATGGGCTCTGGGAAATACCGCGATAACACCGCAGGGCTTGCAGTTACTTATGAATTTGAGCAACGGTTATTTGGAAGACTCAGTACTTGTGCACATTGTACGCTTGGCAAAGTTCAACCCTGTTTACTCTGTGCGTGCCACAGCTTTCTTCGTTCTTGGCCTTATTGGAAGTACTTACGAAGGTGCCAATTTGCTTGCTGATTTAGGTAAGAAACATGTTCTTATTTCTGCTCTATAATCTATGACTTTTCAATTGAAATCACTAAATTAATAATCATCCCACTATTTTAGATTGGTTATGCGTCAGACATACGAGACATGATCAGTTTCCAGTGTTACCAGATGAAACTTTCCAAATGTACGAACATGGTGGAAACGCCAATTACTTTATCACCTCACCTGAAAGCCGATACAATACTGACGATGCTGAAATGAGCGAGCATTCAGATCATACTGACCAGAGTATGGCCGAAAGTATGCATTCTGATACTAATAAGAATTTATCTAAGGTTGGCTCAATTCTAGACCAATCCGACTCAAAAGATCAAGACGTTGTCGACCACAAGTCGAATTATATCAGAGAACCCGATAAAAGAAAGTCGCACACATTGCCCTCTCAAGGCTGCTTTAGCTCTCACGATCGTCCGACTTTAACTGAGTCAAGGACAGTTGATATACTTCGTGATTGTTCGAACTATGAAAGGCCTGTACCACATCGTATGCCAGGAGCCGAAAATAGGCTGCTGATAGCCAGAATGAATTCATTAGAACACGCACATGAAGGTCGAGTGAGAAACACAAGCGAGTCCAGCACCAGCGGTGTAAGCAGTTGCGATTCATTTCTAGGGAAATACGCCATTCCGTAAGTCTATTAATTATTCTGCACCATAAGCCTATATTAGTCCACTGTTAGACCTAATAATCTATGGTGAATAGTTTTTTGGGTTTATTTTCTTGATTTTGGTTCTTGTTTTCAGTGATAGAGTTTTGACTCTCAGCCCCATTCCGAGTTCATCAAGTCTGTATGGAATGAAAAGCACCAGCACTACACAACGGCCAAAGATATCGGAGCTACAAAGGCGGACTTCAGCATCTAGTAAAACATCCAATTTCAAATATTACATTAGTTTCCGAGTTGATTTTGGATGAATAATAAATAAAATATTTTTATAGGCTTTGCGGGTCACGAGGTTGCCAGTTCACCCCCAACACAGATGGATATGTCTGGATATGCCACTTTGAAGTCGATAAACAGACGGTAGGCCTACAATTGTTAAATATTCGATAAAGATAAGAAGTGAAATTATCGTTATGATAGTTCAAGAAAAAATTAAAATGTGATATAAATTTACTCTCATTCCAATGTTAAAGTTAAATAAACATTTTTTTTATTATTGTCAGGCCTCATTTGTCCGAGAGTGCAGTATCCGGTTCCAGTGATATTGATGATTTGAGTTGGTTACTCTCTGATTCAAATAGACGAACAAAACCTTTCTCATCGTTACGTGATCGAGGCAAATCTTCTAAGGAGCGGATGTCTAAACTTAAGTGAGTTATAAAAAAATATTGATACCAAATATCATAAATCATTATGAGACTGACATTTGAGAGTGCTAACTTGAAACTTATGAAACTTAATTTATCGATGCCCTAACTAAACGTTTAGCAAATCCTGTTAATCTTAGTTCATATATTCTAAATTCAAAAGTCCCTTTACCTACGCTACCAAATATTCGGTATGTCTTTAAAATGACAGAAACCGGCAAGAAACACAGAAAAATAAAAATCGAAAGAGAGTCGAGTGTCGTCGCATAATATAATCAGAGTGTCGTCGCATAATATAATCACATACGCTTAGTATAAATGAACCGCTGCCTATCGAATACAAGAGATCATGAACCTTGTTAATTGCGTGCATAGGCTGCTGGAATACGACTGGAAGCCCCTGCCGGTGAGCGAGGGCGAGGGCGCGCGGGCCCCGCCCCCCGCCGCGCCGCCTCACGCGGCCCCCGCCGCGCCGTCGCACGCGCCCCCCACCGCGCCCCTCTACATCGGCATCTGTCTACCCAAACGTCTGATGGATCTTTTCCCTAGGTAAGCATGTCAAATTCACTAAGTGTAACGCGCCTACTTCTACTAGCCCGTTACACGCAATAGACACGATTCAGTATTATTTATAACACCGGCTAGGCGGTTGTTCATTCCTCTCGGAATCGAAGTTGAGACCGATTTGCTACTAGACTGATCGTTGGGGAACCTGCTACCTCTTTCACACATCTACGTGCAGTGAGAGAAAACTATAGCAGTAATCAATGCACAATCGCCCTGCGGAGTTCGTATGTCCCACGAGCTTAAATTTAAATTTAAGTTATTACACCAGAGTCTTGTGAAAGAAAAGCAGTAGCTAAGTGATGTAACGCATCAACTTAAATTTGCTTTTAACTCACACACAAATTTGCCACTGGCTGGTGAGGTTGTAAATAAAACTGCATACCCGGGCAATTAACGAAAGCAAGTGAAAGCCATTTCAGGGACCTTATGTGCTGGTTTTCTTTTTACAGAGATGATGAAAGAAAAGAGGAGGATACCGATAAGAGTATCAATGTCAAACGTGGAAGGATCCCTTCTTTCCTTGTAGACTCCAGCAATGCGAGCACTGAGAACAAATCTCGCGCTACGCCTGACAGCCAAAAGTTCACTACATATAAAGGTATATTTTATTGTATAATGTATTGTGTCTCTGTTTAACTCAGTCATATTATACTATATTAGATTTGTATTGAAGTATTTTTCCATATTAACTGACGTGACTAATTTTGTGGCTGAATTCTTTAATAGATTCTACAGTTCGTGGCACCTGTTCAGCCACAATGAATGCAATTGCAGCTGCTATAACGGGTACGAATCCTAGCGCAAGTACGACCGCTATTGCACCTACAAATTTAGGCGAAGGAACGCCCAAAGTTAAGGCCTCAACGAGCAACACGAGCTCAACAAATATCAATGCTATCAAGGATAAAGTTACGAGCAAATTCGATCCGGGCGTTGGAATAAATAAAGCAACTGTTGACACTACGACATCATCCTATATCAATGAAGAAGTTGCAAACATAAATATTGAAGCTAACGCGGACAAAAATGTATCCGTGAAAGATGATCTAGAATATTCTCAAGTTAACGAAATGGGTGATGCGAGCGTGCACGACTCAACGATAGTGTCTGCTGGGCCGAGTACTAGTGCAGCTGTAAGCGGCAGGAAGAAGTGGCGCCATGATTCAGGTGACTGTTTAGCCTGCGTCCGTACACGACCGCCGTCGTCACACGAGTTACGTGAGGCTTTCTTTGCTGGTGAGTAAAAACATGTTTAAATATTTGGAGGCCTAGTTATTATAATAATATGGCCGAGTGTTAATTACTCTCTACTTTTGACGAGATTTGTACTCATGTCTCTGATAGGGCAAATTAAAAACACGTCTCGAAATGGATTATCTGTTGTATGCTCGTATGAAAGTAATGTATCAACATCGTATGACTTAGAAGGGTAATTAATCGAAAATGTTCATTATTTTTCATTAATTGCGCCATGATATTATATATTAATCATCAAATATTGTGTTCTATTTCTGATGAGATTAAGTGCATATTTCAGGCATGGACAGGTTGTCAGAAGCACGCAGCTTGCCTGGTAGTCCCGAGACGCCAGACCGCTCTACCAACCCACCACAGACGGAATTGCTACACCATGTGCACTTCATGTCCAACCCGATTCGTTTAAGACAGGTGAGTGTTCATAAGAGTTTGATTTATGAATTAAATAATTAATATCTTGCCTACTCAAGTAAAGCCAAAAACAAAACGTACAGTCTTAAAAGCTAGTTCAGACAACACACCCTTATCATACTGAAGATATTCTAGCTATTTATATATATTTATTTATTTCAGAGTCGATCAGTATTGCTGTCGCTGAAGCAACGTCACCCAGACATGTTTCGCAGGCCGTGTGTGTACTCGGACGTTTGTGCATTATTAGCGAGGGACACATACATGCTATGTGCACGGCGCTTCCTACAAGAATTGTTCTTAGATACATGTTTCGATTGTTTTGGTGTCGAACTTACTGCTATTCTCTCGCGGCATACTTCCGCCGCTTCACCCTCGATCGCCACAAACGTTAGTACGAATCAATAGTATTTACCCGATATTAAGATCAAAACCTTATGCCTTATTCGATCGCTCACGCTTTCGACATTTACTAAGCTAATTCTATTGCTTCCATTGTCAATACATCTATATAAAGATGTAACGTGTTGGTCGCCTTAGTAGCCTCCATAAAAAATAACGCTAGTGTTTGTTTGAAAAAAAAAATAATATTACACATGATATAATACGTAATTTTGCTAGTGGCTATGCGAATTGAGCGTTCTTAATTCTAAGATTCATTAATACAATATACAAAAATATTACGCTCACTACTAAGATTTCAAATTGTATTATTTTATATATATTTTTATCTAAAACTCTTTGTCTTGTTTCATAATTATTTTACTCAAAAAGTGCATAGTTTACAATTTCCGTATTAATTTCCTGATGCCCCTTCTTTCTTAACCGACTTCCAAATAGGGAAGTTCTTAAATCGTAGTATAATATATATATATCTAAATTTATATATGTTTGTTTATTTTTTTTCAGCGTCTGTTTTTTCTAAATACGCTGTTGTTTTTTTATTGTATGAATATTACGTAGTATTCACAACTGTGTTAAATTCCTCACAATATAGTGTTGCGGTCATAAATATAAAACCTCGGTAATATAAATATTATTCGTAAGATAAGTAATACATTTATTAATATAACATTATTGTATGCTTTTTGTAGACTATAGATTTATAAAAAAATTGTTCCTTTCTAATGTAACTTGAGTTTACCTCTCAGAATTTGTATGGCTATCATAATATGGCAGCTCATATTCGCATAATATGCAATAGATATCTTATCTCTGACTGAACATTGAACCATTCCCACTGACTTCAATAATAAATATAAGTTGTCCTATTCATGTATCCCACCTAATACAACAATACGAAATGTTCACTAGTTTTCTCGCGAATAATTGTGTTATAAATACTGTTACAATAACATTGTGTTCAAGATTTTGCTAATGTTCTACACTTTTTAAGTTTTGTTGTTTTCTACTTTGCGTTGATATTAAAAAAAAAACTCAAATACCAATTTGTGTTATTTTTTTCTTGATTGAATTATAAGTATTATTTAATTTTATTAAATAGAGCACGCCGGATGCCACGTAATATTAATGATTGTTATACCAATGTGTTAATATTGAAAACTAATAATGTAGGGTATGTTAGTTTAGTTCATTTCAATTTGTAATATTCTCAAAGATACATTGCAGTATTTATATGAAGAAACAGTGTTTGTTTTTTATTGTACTATTCGTTCTCGATATCCTGCATTTATATTTTCCTATCATAATCAATAGTTGTTTTTTTTTAATAAAATAGAATGTTGTCTGTACATATTTAAAACACTAGTCTATTAGAAACACCGCATTCTGTTATAAGTATGTATGTAATAATATTTTAATGCAACACATGTTTTGATAATGTTGTAATCTTAAAGAAATGCTTCTCCGTATTAGAGGTTTAAAATGTACCAAAACTCAAGCCTTATTAAATATACATTAAAATTATGTTCCTGGTTTCAAAATAATAATAAAATAGTCATGCTATTGTTAAAACTATTAACAAGAAAAATAGTGCCATTATGCAGGTTCCTGAAAGATGTATTATATACTAGTATACAGTGTTGCATTATTACTTAATAAGTATGGAATATCAATTATGTTACTGAATTATAATAAATACATTATTTTATACCTTACTACTATGTTTTGTTACTAACACTGTGAGAGATATGCTGTGGGTCAGCCTATACTATAGATGGTTTTTTTTTTAACCAGACTATGGCAAAGCCACTAGGAAGGGTAATGATTTTAGCGGTCTATGTATTTTGGTATGTTCCACTGTAGCGTCTAAACTACAAAACCGACATTGATGAAAAAGGTGTCAATAGATTCGTTATTATAGTCCGTGATATAGGCTTCACTTTACACGAATGAAATCAAGATCGACCGATGTAACACGCTAAAAAGTGAGGGCCATAAAATAATCGCGTGGAAAGAGAGGAGAACATTCCGAGTGTATAAATTTATGACAAAATTTAAATATTTAAACCATGCGTCGGTCTGTCGCAGAAAACCTACTTCTACTTTATCACACTTTTAATTACCTACTATTATTCAAGCTATTACTCCAACTTCTGTTAACCAAGGGTTAAAATAGAATAAGTTTGAAACATAACAAAAAGTTCCAAACCTGTAACCCGTCTACGGAAATATAAAATAAACTAAAAGGTAGGAAAGTGTTTTCGTCAAAATATAATTTTGATTATAAAATTTAAAAAAGACGTTACTTCGGGATCGCGACATTTTGTCCTATAACCTACAAGCTGACCAGCAAAGTCGCAAAACCGACACAATAAGGCTAATCGTAAGACTACATGTAGGGCTTTTAATCCAGCCTCGGAATTAGAGGTGGTAAGCTTTAAAATTGTTACTTAAAATCCTTTTCAAACGCCTACTTATTTTACAAAAAAATAATATAATGCATATATGTTGTAAATAATTACTAATAATAAAAAAAAAAAAATTACTTTCTCATAAATATATTATAAGTATTAATATTTAAAAAAAAGAGATATGTGCTGAGCGCCGCGCACTCTCACTCTCTATCTCAAGTATGGTTACATGTATAAAAAAAAATTTAACAACATTTTTTGAGAATTTTATGCACTATCTACTACTTTTATAGTCAGACTATTCTTAATATAATAGACGAAATATTCGATCGGTCGGAATGTCATTCGCAAGTCTATAATAGGTCAATGTCCATTTTTATGAGAGCAATCATTACGGAATTTTGCACAGCGAGGGAACTATTTTTGTGTATAAATTGAATTGCTTGTATAAATGCAAATATCAAGTACGGCCATGTACGCTAGCTTGATCAAGCACAGCTAAATTAGTATGCATGTCTAAAATTAATGAGGGTATTTATTTGTCTATGGTAAAAAAATTAACTCTTAATTTAAATAAGAAAGTATTCTATGATTATATTTAATATAATTTACATACTCTAAAAAGTAACAACCCTTAGTCATTGGAAACCTACATCATTTCAGAGCATATTTTAAAGAAGTATTACGTAGTTGATGGAAATATTTTTATGGTATTACCAGTATGAAAAATCGTTTGTGAGGTCCCAATCCCATAAAGAGATTCATTTACAATTTTATTTTCCGCTATGTAAATAGGGATATGTATGTAAAAAATATCGATATTTTTACTTACTTATATTTTATACGCTATTGATTAATTTCGAGAGAAAAGTATCGATATATCGTCAGTTTTCACATGATTATTTATACATATTCCCAAAGCATTCAATATTCTAAATATTTTTTTTTCTTTTTTATTCTATATCGAAATTGATACAAATTCGATGTAGTCTAATACATATCGAATATCTATACATCGCGATTAAAAATACCGACGTTATATTTCGATAATTGTATGGCTAAATATCGATATTTTAATATATCGATGTTTTTGGCATGCCTACATTAAAATAATGTCAGTCAGTGTCAGTCAGTCAATAGTTCCCGTTTTTGCTGTTTTACATAGATGAAAATGTGTTGAAGTTGCTGTGTGATGAAGTTTAAAAATCCTAACTATGCAAAAAGGAGTAAATGAACCTGTACTGGAAGGCTGGACGAAGGATGAAAAATACGATTTATTGCAAGCTATTAAAGCATTTGGATCCCATGATGTCGAACGAATACACGACCACCTACCATCCAAAGATCCTGAAGAAATAATGGCAGCAATTAAATACTATACGAAAAAAATTAAAAAAAAGGGAATTTCTGTACGGAGGAAGAGGGAATCTCATAATACCTCTCCTATACCACTGGCTAACTGGGCAAAGTTTTTAACAAGTGCCCTTAGTTATGAAGAACTTCGTACAGAAACATCTACAGCACTTAAATTAATTTCTGAATTAGAGACAATACCTCCCCCAGTATGTACAGAAAACATTGATTTTAGACGAATATATCAGCAAATAGCTCATGCAATGGATGGGAAGGATATATTTACAGAGGACAGAGGAATAACTGCAGTACTAAATAAATGTATTGTTGAAACCGCACTCATAAGTAAGGCATTTATGAGGAGTACAACCTACAAGTATATTGCCGACTCCATCAATATATCTGAGAAAGCTGTAAACGTATTTCCTAGGCCCACAAAGGATAATGAACTTATGACAGTTAGACATATAGCTTCGCAACGAAGTTATAATCCATTGAACATTCCTGAGGAATATCTCAAGCCTACATGTTCAAATTGATCTATATCAATATGTATGGTAACATATAGATTAGTGCATGCAAAATAAAAAAAAAACATGTTTAGGTACACCCATATATTTCATAAAATATAGTTCTTTGTAATATAAATAATATATTATTTGTCAGCTATGTAAGGACTATTTAAACACAAAACTCTTTGAATTACAAATATGAGCCTACAAGTATGTAATTTATGTAAACAATTTGCTAAAATCATAAATTTTGTATTGCTTTTAGTATGTATGTAAACTCCATCATGTTTGAATTTTATGCTTTAAACTTAAATAGGTATTATAAATGGTACTGTGCTAGAAATATTCAATTAGGAGTTTAACCACTCAACAAATCGACTGAATAACTTAAGTGCTACTTTAACAACTCTGTCCCAAAAGCCAGGTTCTTCCTGGGAATCTTCACTTAATGCAGTTGGATATTCATCGTTGTCAAAATTCTCCAATTGTCGCTTTTTCCGTGTATATGTATCTTCTATGTGGTCAATGGAATCTAAAAAAAAAAATTGGACATATTATAGGCATATACTTTGTTATGGATATTTGTTACTGAACCATGATATAATGTTTGGCATGTTAATTAATCAGGACCTGAAGGGTGATTGTGTTGATGCTCTTGGAATAATTGTTGCAATTAATTTTGTACTACATTTAGGCTGCTTAGTTAATTTTGTATTACATTTAGGCTGCTACACCACATCTATCTATTATGAATTTGGCTTCAATTTTGAATCTGGAGAGCTACTTAATTTGGGTGCTAGATAAAGGCAGGGTTACTTTTCATCACAAGGGGGCGTCCATTAATTACGTGAGGCATTTAGGGGGGTGAGGGGGTCAAGCCGAATCTCACCGAATCTCACGTGGAGGAGAGGGGAGGTCTCGGCAAATATCACGTAATTTTTTTATTAGCAAGAATCAGTGTAAAATTGCTAGAAGAGGGTTATATTTAGTAGTAATATTTTTTCACATCTAAATCTAAATTGTATACTTATGATAATATCAAATCTCACGTGAGATTAGGGGCGGGGAGAGGGGGTCGAGCAAAATCTCATGACATCTCACCAAGGGGAGTGGGGGGGTCGAAAAATCGCCAAAATCACCTCACGTAATTAATGGATGCCCCCCAAGGGGAGTAAAATAGAAGCCAATTTACATTTTGGTTGAATAAGCCTATTCATATTAAAAATAAAACATGTTTCAAAATAAGATTTATCATTAGAATAAAATAAATAAGTATCCTGGGATATTTCTTTTATTTAATCCAAACTAATCAAAGGTTGTACAATATAGTAACTAGATAATTGATATACTACACAATATTATGCTACTAAAAAAAATGTACTGTGGCCCACGAAAGTTTTCCCTTAGTGAGAGTATAACCTACAACATGAGGCATAGTGGTCAGGAAACCTAACCGTTATGCCGTAATAGATATTTAAAATAGTAATGCCGGTTTAAAATATTTAAAAAAAAATTATGCTGCTAAGGTAGTAGTAACAAGCTGACGGCCCGTGTACGCGTGCTAGACGGGCCCCGCAGCTTATTAACGCATGCAACAACTTGGGTATCACTGAGGCGTTCTTCTTGAAGAGCCCCATGGTGTACTCACTTGGGAAAACCACGGCGGGGAGCTCATTCCACAACCTGTACGTCTGCTAGGAAGCGCCTTTGAAATAGCACCGTGAATATTCTATTTTTGAGTATGTGTTAAGAAATCTAATAGATTATCAGTATTCCTTACTAGACTGTAAATAGTTTGGTCTTTTAATGATCAGTGAGGATCTGTGTGTCAATTTACTTCTATCTTACGGTCATAGAAAACCTCGGGAGAAAATCATCACAAGGTGGCAATGTACTGGAATCCTTACTGGGTTTCTCACCGCGTTAAAATAAAAGTTAGTTTGGAAGCTATGTGCCCCGAACGCGTATTGGCCGGAGACACTTGAGAGTTTGTACCTATATCTCTATGCGCGTACCTACCTACACGATTTGTGGACTCACCTTGTTAAGGGAAGATGTAGTTGTATTTATGTTGATAGGTACTTACTTGATAAATCTGAAGGATACCGTGCCATCTAAAACAATATTTAGTTATTTAATTGATTTATTATACAAAAACAATTTAGTAGGTACATCGTCTGATAATTCCTTGTCCAAGGAGTCGAACCCAAAAAAAGTCAGACAACCGATCGTTATGATATCTGCCTAGACTTGATTACAAATGTTAGTAAAATAATGTATAATACTCACTTGTTTTCCACTGGTACAACATGAAAACAGTGCTACTAGAATAAAGATGCACAATATAAGCAGATTAATTAGCCTCATGGCGTCGTGTTCAGTTACCGTATTGACTCTCCATGACTGTGAACTTGCCTTTTATACAAGGGCGTGGTAATGTACGATTCTAGCGCAAAGTCATGGTGTGCAATCACTGGTAGATTAACAAGTGTTTACCATGTTCTTTTATTGATTTTATGGTATGTATTGAAGCAAACAAAGAAATAATTTTACTTAATCATAAATAGATTATGTGCAGGGTTAAGTAATTATGTTTCACAGTTTCAGCCATGGGAAGATTCCTAGGTATGTGCATACCTACCTACTTCATATGTTTGCATTTTTTTAAAAGATGACAGTAGGTATACCAAATTGTGAAGGGTTCCTCCAACCCAATGGCTCCCCTGGATACTTTTTGGGGCGGGAAAATGTGACATCCCTCATTTCTATAAAATATACTATACTTATATTGTGGAAATAAGACACTAAGTCATAAGCAGTTATATTATGATAGGTCACTATACATATATAAGTATGACAATATCTCAGTAATCATACATTCACATCACTCATAAAATCTTACGTGAACAATGGTGAAGGACTATGTTCAAGTAAATCCTATAGTCACCTGCACCTGAGTACTTTCAATTTATGTAGGTACTTAGGTTATGTACACACATTCTCATTGACATTATAAGGGGAGCCATTGGGTTGGAGGAACACTTCACAATTTGGTATACCTTCTGTCATCTTTTAAAAATTGCAAAGATATGATAAGTAGGTAGGTAGGCACATACCTAGGAATCTTCCCATGGCTGAAACTGTGAAACATAATTACTTAACCCTGCACATAATCTATTTATGATTAAGTAAAATTATTTCTTTGTTTGCTTCAATACATACCATAAAATTAATTAAAACATCTCACTCTACCCCCCTGGATAGTACCAATTTAGTTGCTGCATGAACCTAGGTTGGTTAATATATTATTAGATCTTGGAATACATATTTACCGTAGTTGCATAAGGTAGTCTCTGCGTGGTAGATGCAGAACATCTGGAAAAGCCTATAGATACGAAAAAAGAATTTTCTTCGTGATTGTATCCGATCGTTCGTACACCCATAGCCCATGCATGTTCCGTAGCGTGATATTATGTTACCTACCTTTGCGACCTTGTCGATTCAGTTGCATGTTACGCATGAAAGCATGCATACAATGGGACAGTAGGTAGGCAGTGAGTTGATAAGTATGGGTTTGCCGACTCATCTTATAATGAGAAACAATTATGTTTTATCATAATACTTCAACAGGGCATTGGGATATACATATATCCGGGCACTCGATCTGAATTAAGAAGTAGGACCACCACATTAGTAGGAATGTAGGTACCTACTTAATAATGGAAAATCCATGCACCGTTTCCAAAGTTACCAGTATTTTTTTTCTTTATGTATAGTAAATGTGATAGTCAGTAGAGCTTGTATTTTTGGAAACCAGATAAGTATCTAATACTTATTATGTCTTCTAAATACATGTATTTGGATGTTTAAATATGTATCAGCATATTTATGTATAAAACGTAGATAGGTACATTTTAGTGGCATAATTTACCCACTCCTTTAATAAAAGGATCTCGGAAAAAGGGTTAAAAAAAAAGAGTAAAAATTTTATAAATTATTGTCTTTAATATCATAAATCCTATAGTCGAATTATGTGCTATATAATATTATTTCCCATTATTGCTCAATATGAAAATAAGCGCAGTATTATTATTCGTGACTCTTATGGACAAAATGACAAGTTCACAATCAAAAGGGCCTTATTACCTAAGTTTGTATTTGATAGTGATCCCTATTTATTTTAAAAGAAAAAAAAAAATGTTTTTAAACATAATCGGTCTAAGAAATGAAAAAAAGTAATAAATTGTCTATAAAAATTTGGCTCCGTCAAAACGGATTCTATTGCCTTTCATAGTTATTTTATTTCATTTTGGACAACAAACAGTCTAACCATTTCGACAGTACATTCGTCATAACCAGAATAAGAGTATGAAAAATATATGAAGTTACCATCAGACAATTATGTTATTCACCATATCACTAACTTGTTAACATGTTTTTGTTTTTTCTCAAAATATAGCCCCTCCCTAGAATCTTCTAGTATTTAATGTACAACTGCTGCTTAGACACATAATCTAATTATCATCAACAGTTTAATTACATACAATGCAATGAGGTAGTTTAAGGCAATATTGCACAAATAGTCAATCACACTGGCCCAGCATAGGCATGTAGATTTCCCAATAAAGGAAATTCATTGATTAATTGTTGGTTGATCTACAAATAAGTATAACTCAAGATGCAGAGTAGACTAGTGACTTGAACCAAAGAGTCTCAACTGTAGGCAGTCTGTTATAATTTAAATATAAAAGGAAGAAAATAAAACAAAATATAAAAGTATCATTAATTAGTTAAAGCACTAATTTATCTATATTAGTATAGTCACTAAAATATTAAAGGTCACTTTTTAGAAGCTCCAAACCCAGAGAATCCCATAATCTGGGCAAGTTCAGATTGTGCAGGAGTTTCTTCAGGGTCATCATCCATTAGCTTGCGTTTCTTATCACGGCGTCTCTCGCGACGCAGTTCCTTCACTCTTGCTTCTTCTTCAGCAGCTTCTCTCAATCTTGTATCAAGTTCATATTCATGCTTTTGGTCTTCCATTTTTCGTTTATTGAATGCAAATCGAGCTTTGACCTGAAAATGCAGAAATACTGAATGTACATTATGGTAAAAAATCAGAAACATGAGAGTCAGTACATGTGTTCATCAGCATCAGCCTATCTCCGTCCACTGCTGGACATAGGCCTCACCTATGGCACGCCACTAATGTATGTGTGACCAGTACATGTGTTAATGTTACACAAATGCAATTCTTGGGAGGTTAAACACTTATTTAATCATACCTCTAGTATAATATTATACATTTTAGAGTAGTAGAGCTCTTAGTGCAGAGTTCGTCCGGGGAAGTACTACCACCTTACCCATTTCCGCCGTGAAGCAGTAGTGCAATTATATTACTGTGTTTCGGTAGGAAAGGTAAGGGGGCCGGTGAAATTACAGGCACATGAGACTTAACAACTTCACGTCTCAGGGTCGACAACGCATTGGCGATGCTCCTAGTGTTGCAAATGTCCATAGGCGGCGGTAACCACTTACCATCAGGTGGACCGTCTGCTTGTTTGTCGACCCAAGTGGCATAAAAAAAAAATAAAAAGAAAAATGCAATAATATTTGAAAAATATTAAGTAACATAAATTTAATATAAATACCATACTGACAATTAATCTAAAACAGTATGAGTCAAGAGTAACATATTATGCATGTACATTTTAAAAACCTTTATTGCCTTTGGTGCTCACATTGCTATGTGTTCGGTGGCATTTAATAAGATTTTTATTATAATATTAATCTGATTTATTATAAAAAATGGGTGAAATCAAGACCTGTGATGTGGTGACATGTATAAATAAGAGAGAATTTCCATTATAAATGACAAAGCAGAAAAATGATCAAGTGCTCAGTCATAAATGATCTATATATATGCTGTTAGGTTTAAATCATTTCATCACATGTCTTATGAATGTAAAATCCATAACAATACCAATATTTAAGTAATGACTTTACTAACTATGTGCGAAGAAATGTAGTGCAAGCAACAACCGAAAGTGCTGTTTTTAATGAAAACATCTGGAAAAGGTGGTGAGTGACAGTAACCACTATGATTGAAAGATTTAACACCATGGAACATTATTCACAATACGGTACAATGAATATGGTCCTTTAAAGGTATCATTATCAAAAACAGTCCATTAGGACAGTTTAATATTTAGTTTGGCTAAGATTCCATGGGTGGAGTTAATTGCTTATAAAGTTATTCCAAAGTTAACTTCTACAAGAAGTTTGTAAGAGCATTCTGGAAATAAGGTTAATTAATCATTAGAGAAGTCGTAAATATCATACAAACCTGATCTAATGAGCTCCTTTCAATTTTCATTGACATGCCCAGATTCCTTTGATGTTTCTTTCCATTGATGTGATCCAGGAAGTTAATAGAATCTTTAACCACACAGTCACACACATTGCAGTAGTATCCACCTGATTGTGAGGTAGGTGTGTTCTTGGTAATGACTACACTTTTCCCTAGTCTAGAATCTAAGTCAACTTTGTATTCTCGTTGTTTGAGAAGCTCTCGTTTTACAGGTTGGACTGAAAAATAAAAACTGTTATTGCAACTTGTAACCCAAAAGTGTAGTTAGGATTATTTTAAGAAAACAATTGAAATTACTTTTCTTTTTAGATCGTTCCTCTTCTTCTAACTCCGCTTGCAACCTTTCGGCAGCAATTTTCGTGAATTCGTCTTTGTCCCATTTTCGACGATGGTCTTCAGGTCTCGTATTATTACTCATTGTTTTTGCCAAAGGAGCGTCAAGCAAAACACGATTAATTCACGAATTTGTTGTTGTTTATGGAGGAACACACAGATAGATATTGTCTAAATTAATAAAACGAGTCCATTGTAATGTAAGCAATGAGCATTTATTTACTACGTTTACGTTCAATAGGCAAGTGACAGTTTTTTTTAATAATCTTTATTCATAGATACGTTCTTGCTTTCCCAGTGCTGCCAACTCCAAAAATTCTGTGTCCCCCAGATTCAACATTAAAAGTCGTAAACTAATTCGACCAGGCGTGGATCCAAGAATTCGTTCGGGAGACGTAAGAGGCCTGGCGGTCTAAAAAAGGGAGTGGCGTCACTTATAGTCATTACCTGCGTTATTATTTTATATGGGGTATACCAACATCAAAAGTGTCTTGGGATCAAAGTATTTGAAATTAAAAAGTATTAGGGAATGAAGATTGATGTAATACAAGTATGGAGTGTAGAAGTAAAGGAGGACCATCTCGTATGGGGGATTAGTCGAAAAAGTGTACCCTTGTAAACAGCAAATTAGGTTTCGAATTTTCACCGAAATAGCACTAGTGTAGCAAGTGGAAACGATATGAACAGAGTGAAGTGTGCTGGGTTGGTTTCCGGTAATTCTTTAAAACTATTTTCTATTTCCTATTTACAATTAATTGTATTTATGGAGTGTAGAAGTAAAGGAGGACCCTTTACTTCTACACTCCATAAATACAAGGCATGTTTTGATAGGTCCACAGACAACATTTTTGCAAAATGTATTTTTTATTGTTTGTTGTCTTTTGCAGTGTTTTATTTTTTCTTTATAGTTTATTTGTATTTCCATATGTGTATGTAAAACACTGTCGTTTTAGGATAAAAGCTTGCAATGATAGATAATATTAGGTTGGGGAAAAAGTCTTTTCGCATTATAGTATGTATGAACTTGTAATATAATCTCTTTGGCTATACTATTTGTATCTGGCTGGTTTTGGTATCATTGAAAGTTTAAATTTTAAAGAACATAATTCCAAATTCAAATTAGGAAAATGTGTGATTTGCATTTGTTTTTCGTACCGCCAAGATAATTGAATCTAATGAAGAAATTCGATTCATTTTAAAATTTTACTACAAAAAAGGTAAAAATGCAACGCAAGCCGCGAAAAAAATTTGCGATGTTTTGTGTCAGTGAGAGTAGCACAAATTTGGTTTAAGCGTTTTCAATCCGGAAATTTTGATGTCAAAGATGCACGTCGCTCTGGTCGCCCCATTACGCTTAAAATGGATGCCATTTTTTAAAAAGTGGAGCAAAATCGGCATATCAGTAGTTACGACGTAGCTGAAGAACTGGGAATTGACCACAAAACAGTTTTGGCGCATTTGAAAAAAACTGGGTACACAATAAAGCTAGATATTTGGGTACCTCACGAGCTCACTGAAAGAAACATAATGAACCGTGTGCTCATTTGTGATTCTTTATTACGACGTCATGAAAACGAACCATTTTTGAACAAGCTGATAACTGGTGATGAAAAGTGGATCACGTACGACAAGAACGTGCGAAAAAGGTCGTGGTCAAAGGCCGGTCAGGCTTCACAGACTGTGGCGAAACCCGGGTTAACTCGCAACAAGGTGATGCTGTGTGTGTGGTGGGATTGGAAGGGAATTATTCATTATGAGCTGTTACCACCAGACAGGACCATCGATTCTGAACTCTACTGCGAACAACTGATGAGATTAAAGCAAGAAGTTGACAGAAAGCGGCCGGAATTAATCAACAGAAGGGGTGTGGTTTTTCATCATGATAACGCTAGACCTCACACATCTTTAGCCACTCAGCAAAAATTAAGAGAGTTTGGCTGGGAGGTATTAATGCATCCGCCGTATAGTCCTGACCTTGCACCTTCAGATTTCCACCTGTTTCGGTCTCTTCAGAATTCTTTAGGCAGTGTCAGGTTAACATCACGAGAGGACTGTCAAAACCACTTGTCGCAGTATTTTGATCAGAAGTCCCAAAATTTCTATAGCAATGGGATCATGTCCCTACCTACAAGATGGCCTCCATACCTACATACTTTAGTTAAATGTAAATAAACTATATTAAAAATGTTTTGAATTTTCTTAAAAAATGCGAAGGAACTTTTTCCCCAACCTATTATTTCGCTAATAAATAATATAATATAAATAAATGCACTCCACTCGTGTACACAAACATATACAGACATTCACTCACACACACACTTTTCATTATTTGCATTGTATAACTTATAATCTTAGCATTAATGAAATCGCTTTGTAGCTTACTATCATTATAATTAGACGTTGGGCGTTGTGGTGCCTATCATACAAGATGACAGATACCAGTAGTTACAATAAAATTGAACTTTTTTTACATTTAAATAATTATATTGCTTTTGGTACTGTCTCTGTATTAAGGTAATAAACATTATTATTTGTATCTTTCTTTTTAGAATTGTCGGCCCGAAGACTTTTGGAAGGCGTTCCAGCGGACACATATCCAACACGTTGAAGGTTTATGTGTTGGGATATGTAGGTATACCTAGCGGATACTATCATATAAGAGAAATATCTCTTCAATAGTGGAGGCAGTGCTTTCACTGCAAGGACTATTGCGGAAAGAAGAGACCTATATTGGGTCTATAGGGAGGAATTTACTGGACAGGTTGCTGGGCTATTGATTGGGTCAACAGGACGTTTACCAAATGAAATGTCTCAATCGTGATTATATCGGCAGGCAGAGACTCACCACTGACTAAATGGGCACTCATGAGCAGCCACCAAAAGGTAGCAATGGGTACAACATTGGTGTCGGGCGCTAAGGGTGTCGAGAGGTGTATTGCAGTTTCACTGACGCTACTTCCGGCTTTATGCCTTTAACACTTCCACCCTTCGAGCATGTAGCTCTCCCGCTCCACCCGGGCCGGCCAGTGAAAGCAGGTCAGTGGCGGGGTCTCGGGTCCGAGGTGTCGCTACTCTGGTGAGTACAGCTCGCCACAAGCTGCCCTTATTATTATTATCTTGACTGCATTTGCATGATTCGAGCTCGTCCTCCATGTTACTCTGCCACGCTGCCAGTGATGCGGTAACGTGTCCAAAGTTGACTTATAACACTCGGCTTCCAACATTACCACGACTCTGATTATTTCTTCTCGGCTCAAACGACGTCTTCTCTCCATGTATATTGAAATTTTTTAACCGAAATTCAAAGAATTCTCCATTCAAATGACAAAGTGTACTAAAAGTTGGCTAGTATAATATATTATTATTGGTATAGTATAAGTATATTATTTTTGAAAGCAAAAACATGCTTTTCATTATTTGGTTTTTGTTTTATTCTTAAAACGGAAATTATGAAATTAAACGCGTATTTATTTCCGAAATGTTACTGAAATAATTAAATAAAAATTATAGGCAGGTAGATACATAAAAGATCGCGGGACCGTTCTGACACTATACATACGAGTATTATTCGGATCAAATAACCATAGGGAACCTATTGAGAATACGAGGGAGGTTACTCTAGAAAAAGGATTTTATAATTCAGTAATTACAGCCATGAGATACAGCATATAGGTAGTATAACCACGGAGACTTCTGCAAAAATATTTGTAATCATGTCATCTAATATGGAAATAAATGCTTTATACCATTTTCCTAGGAACTTGATGACTAGGCCATTTAGTCACGCGTCTCCCATTGTTGACCGACTGATTTCATATTAATATTATATAGTTATTTATTTATTATATAGATATTAATATAGGCGTGCCTGCCAGTATTATTTTGTTGTGAATATTTTATGTCACTTCCGAATATCATATGCACTATTATAAAATTTGTCTTATCAGTCATTTAGTTTAAATAGTAACTATATAATATTGTACTATGCATACGATTGCACATCCCTCAATATAATCCTGCCGGGGTGCCCATTTTCATGGTTATATATTTATCATTGTGACTGTACATGCCATAAAATGTACATGTGGAAAGATGCGTAATGAATTTTTTTAATAAATGGCAATATAAATAAAATAACTGTATTATACCGGTATTAAATAATCAAGTTACAGATCAAGATGGGTAGGTACTGTGGGCTACCCTACATACAGTCATCTGGTAACACACATAACCACACAAACTTACACAATCTTATTTTTGTTTTTACAGTCAACCACTAAATTGTAAAAGCACAAAAAATCTACTCCTATAATAGGCTTCGTAACATCAGCCACAACGAATCGCCAAGGATAATTACGACGAAGTCCAAGGTCTAAGTTTAGGTGCAGGTAACCGTATGTGTTAATGTTCGATCCGTTAGCTGCGGTGAGTTTGTAACTAGTAGGTTCGCGACGCTCTCGGATCTGGATGTGTGGGAAAACACAGAGGTCGCTACCTGTGTCGACCAAAAACTGCGTATTCGTCTTACGATCTGTCATGAAGAGGCGACCTGGAGAGGGAGGGCAATCGTCTGTCGCCATTATCGATTGCCTATGTCGTTTCCCGACTTATGGTAATCACACGGTTTCTGGCATTTGTTCGCCTTTGACCCAAATTTTGCATGGTACCAGCAAACGGGGTAGCGGCGGTAGCTGGAAGTGGATCGTGATCTGCTGTGTGATGATGCACGGCGTTGGGGTCGAGAACGGTCATTGGTACGCGACGTGCGTGTATACTTGTCGAGCTTGACAGCGAGGTGTTCCACCATCCTTTTCAGCTCGGCGATTTCACACGACGCGTTGCTGCTGGGACCACTACCAGATGAAGATGCCGCTGCAACGTTACTCGGCGCGGATATCTCTTGGATTCGATCCGCCAGATCGGCCAGTTGCTCTAGGGAATGGGAAGGCTGAGATGCCAGCACTGTCTGGATGCTCTGGGGAAGACGGTTGCACCAGATCGTCCTGAGGAACTCCTCTGGAACACTCGGGCCTGCCAGATCCTGTAGATGCCGTAGAAACTGCGATGCCTTTCGATCTCCCAGCTCTTCGTGGGTCAATAATTGTCTGACCTTATTCTCGTGTGATGCACTGAGTCTCTTGATCAGTTCCATCTTGATTTTCTCGTACCGGTTCTTACTTGGGGGATTCATAATAACATCTTTAACCGTTTTGGCATGAAAAATGTCTAGGTTCGTGATGACGTTATTAAATTTGACGGCGTCTTCAGTTATGCCATAATTGTCGAACTGACCTTCTAACAAGAGGAACCAGATCTCCGGGTCCTCCGGTGAAAATGCCGGAACCTTCAACTTAAATTTCCGAATGTCGGATGACGCATGACGTCCGTCAGTGGAAACGCACATTTTCTTTGGCCGGCGCGTAGTAACACCGCCTTTTTGTGACTCGTCGGTTCTATCGGAATCATTGCTGTCACTCATTCTTGGTGTTCTTGAGGGGTCACCAGTTTAGCAATTGTTACTGTGGTGGAGTTCGTGACGTTTGTTTACGTATGGTTGAGCGGGAACGGAGTGAATAAAAACCAATGTTCCACTTACGTAGTCCGGTATATTGTCCACATATAAACACGTAGAATACAGTCACAGATAGTCACAGCACAAATCAGTCAAGCACAATAGAAACAGATCAGAGGAAGGAATGAGTTTGATGACAGAGAAATGATTTTTATCGAGAAGCACAAGAATCACAGTAATAAAGCTGATAGCGGGTAGCGAGAACAAAAGCAATAGAATAGTGACGTGCGTTCGGTAATAGACATAGATTCCGAGTGGTGCGGGGCGCCCCGTATTGAAGCCTGCGCCTGAGTTGCTTATCGCTCGATCACTGACGTCATGCGTGCAACGAACGAACGTTGTTGCGAGCGCGTTTCCATACGTGTTCGGCGCTCGGCTGATTCTACTCTTTTGCGGTACGATGAATGGTTCTTGTATTTATGTATGTATATAGTAAGTTATTATATATATGTAATAATATTGTTTATTAATGTACTATTAATATTTGTGAAGTGTACCTATGTGTGTATGTTTTTATTTATGTAAGATTGTGTAAGTTTGTGTGGTTATGTGTGTTACCAGATGACTGTATGTAGGGTAGCCCACAGTACCTACCCACTCCTATGAATTATTAGAGGTCACAAAATATTATATAAAAAAAATACGTTTTCAGTAGGAAGGTATAACATTTGTCATAAGAAAATGTTACAATTCTCATAGACAAGCATGGGTTAATGGGACGCGATTTGGGACAAGAAGCTTGACGAAGTGGCGTCATGACGAAAACGAGCGCGGCAGCCCGACTGTGACACATGGCATGGCCATAATATTATTATGACGAGAAATTTCTTCATTTTGCCCTTTTTGCCGCCGGTATAGCAGCTATCTATCTTGGGACTTATTTTTTCTTATTTTTCTAGACTTTGTAGATTTCTTTGCTGTTTTGTGTCGAGTCTCTTTCTTTAGATCTATTGATATTTGATATTGAGATTTATTGCATGTTCAAAATATTTAACTACGCTTCTACCCTTTTTAGAACTTATTTTTAATTCTGACAAAGCACTGATTTGTGATGGACTACTGCAATACCTATATTTTTTTTATGACGTTACCTATAAGTGTTTTGGTACATTTATTTTTAAACAGCCAACCTGGCTCGAAAACTACGAAAACTCATGTAGGTACTACTTTTTAAAACATACCTTGTTTATATATTAACACCCAAACTCAGAATAAAGTGACCTATTTCAATGGTGGGAATCGAAGCCTCGAATTGTGGTTTGACAGTTAGGGTATCCATCGAAGTATATGGGCCCCATTACCAAGATCTGCTTTTGTGTGTTGTAGTTATTTCAATACTAGATTACCTAGGTAGTGTATATTAATAGGTAGCTTATATAATATAGATACTAATGCAAGATTGATAATCTTGATAAATAGATAGATATGTTATAATTGTACTACTTACACCAACCATAACAGTAATCCATGAAAAAGAGTAAATTTATTAACTATAACTGATATAATTAATTAATTGTAATAATAGTATATATTTAGACTAACTGTTTTCTTTAATTGTTATGGTACATATGGTGCTTACCTTTAAGTAATTGTTACACTGGTATTCCTATTTATCATATAATGTATCTTTATTTTAATGTATGTCTAAACAATTGTTGGTAAGCCTGAAAATAAATAAAATAAAAACTGTCAAACAGCCTCTGAATTTATGTAGTTAGGCATACTTACCTGAAAATTGGTGTTAAAATATTACCATAGTTATTTATATCCCGTAATTAGTTACGCAAGAGTGTTTTTATTCAAATTCCAGTGCAAATCCTCGCGTGTCAGGTATGCAAAGAATGTTCTTGGATCTTTACTTAATAACAAAGAGCGCACTTTATTTTCAGTAGCGTTCAATGTAAATTGCATCGGTCTCGTGAGGCGAACAAAGGCTGTCAGGCATTGAAGGGCGGCGCGGGTGGGCGGGCGGCGTCGCGTCGATTCAGTTCGGACTCGCTAAACAAATCGAGTATTCTTTTCATCACCTGTACCCTACCTTGTCCACGCTTTGATCGTCAAAATAAATTACTTCTTGGGCGTTTATTTGTTAATCATTAAGCTGAAAATGTCTCTGGATACCTTACTTTACATTGCATAAATTAAATTAGGTACTTCTTTGATCAAAATTTTAAGGGAAATAATACTGGAAAACAATGGTAGATAACATGAGTAAGACGGCAAATTGATTTCCATTAGGATTAGCACTATTAAGTCTAGTACACAACACGAATAATGATATTAAAACTAATTATTTTAATATTTTTTGATGCATAGAAAAATATTTTAAATTTCCTTTTAAAATAATAATTTACTAAATCTCACCACCGTACCCTAAAAACTTTGTAGGCGTGTGTTAGGTATTACAAAAATTTAGTAGAATCTGATGTAGTTCCACTAAACGAAGTAGGTAGTCAAGCAACTACTACAAGTGCACCATTATAGAATAATGGATGCAAATAATAACCCACTAGAAGTATATCCAGTACATAGTAACCATCTACCTCTTATTGAAATAAGGGGCTGTAAGTAATGAGCATTCAGTACCCGTACTTCATAAAAGATGGTACGTTATTTAACGAGTACAGTAGATAATATGAGAAATTCCCTCCATCAAGTCGTATCTCACTATCACATACCGATAAAAGATATTGAAAACAATTTGAGATGGAATTTTTCCCGACATCTTGTGCTGGAATAGAGAAAATGCCCCTAAAACCATTCGTTTACGGTATGCTATAGATGTATGAAGGTAATATAGGTACTATCTGATACTCTCACATATTGTATGAAATGTAGCGTGAAATAATCTTTTTTTTTATTTTCTTTATGCCACATGGGCCGACAAACAAGCGGACGGTCCACCAGGTGGTAAGTGATCACCGCCGCCTATGGACATTTGCAACACTAGGGGCATCGCCAATGCGTTGTCGACCCTGAGACATGAAGTTGTTAAGTCTCATGCGCCTGTAAATTCACCGGCCCCCTTACCTTTCTAACCGAAACACAGTAACACAAGTGCACTACTGCTTCACGGTAGAAATGGGTAAGGTGGTAGTACTTCCCCGGACGAACTCTGCACTAAGAGCTCTACTACTCGATAATCTTCTGATGATCTGAAAACTATGGAAGCTACTTTTAATCTGTTATACAAAATTATAACACAGTGCCTTTACTTCAGGCACGCCACAAAGTAAAAAATGGCTCGTGCATGTCGAATCAGGCATAATGTAGGGTTCCGTAGTCAGAATGACATTGATGTGACAGGCTAGTCGGCTTGGTGGTTAGTGACCCTGAGTGCCCAGTCGCTGGTCGCGGGTTCGATTCCCATCAAGGAACATTTGTGTGCATGAACATGTCTGTTTGTTCTGTGTCTGGGTGTGAATATCTATTTAAGTATGTAGTTAGAAAAATAAATTAGTATATCAGTTATCTGGTTTCCATAATACAAGCTCTGCTTAGTTTGGGATCAGATGCCCGTGTATAAAAAATGTCTCCAGGATATTTGTTTATTATTTATCTAGTCTAACAAATAACCATTTCAATAATAAGAAAATTTGATTGAAAAGGATTTCAAGACATTTTACTCACCTTCACTTCAGTGGACAGACTGCACGTAAAATTGAAAATCCTATTTATTTAGCGTCGATAGTTTACTGTTAATATATATTATACTACCTACCTATACATATGTTTAAGTTCAGTTTAGCTGTTGAGAGCAACTACAGGCAACTACAACAACACGACTAATTTAAAGTTGGATATTTTGTAAATTTAACTCTATTATTAAGTGTAAAATATATCGAGTGAGAAATACAAACTACCTCAAACAGTTCAATGAATACAAAACTGTGTTCCATTTTTATCCTTAAAGATGTTGTTTAATATGAAACCCTAACCCTAAACGCATATAGTATAAAGACTTAGACGTCATTAATATTACAGCTTCATATAACTAATAAAACCAACCTACTTAACTTACGAGTAAAATTGACAAGCCGATTCAATCGAATTACAACAATTTTTAAACACATACGTACGTAATTCTTGGTTTTTCCAGGAGATAATATTATTATTGTAGGACGAATGCGACTTGGACTTTAAGGGTCACCAATCCATTCGCCGCAAGCAATGGAATTCAACATAAAGGAACCCAATATTTTTCAGCTTCCATACTGGGACAGGACCTCTTACGATGTTGATTTTTAACTGTTTTATTATTCTGTACTTATTTTTATCCGCAAATATGTTGGTCAGTGTGATAACTTGCTGTTTGCGTTTATAAAAATACTTGTGATAGACAGAAAGATAGGCTTAGCAATAATTGCACCCAATTCTGTTAGGTTCAGAATCCTAAAAAACAGAAGGCGATGTAAAGTATTATGTTTGTAACAAAATTTAAATCCAATATTAATAAAAAAAAAATAGAATGGCGATAAAAAAAAAACAAATGAAAATGTTCGCAAAAACGTCAATTTTGTGATTCGCCCGTCACCAGAGTAGGGTTTTTACAATTACGAAACGAACCAATTTGTATTTACGGACGGTAAAAATTTAATGTTTATATTTCGATGTTTTATGTTGGTAGGGGGAACTGAGGATGTATGCGGTTTACATTAACAACGCAATTTTATTTAACATGAATGTAAAATCTTTTTGACAACCAACCTTATTTAAAATTATAACTGCTTATTAATTCTGCAGAATAATAAAGAAAAAAATAACATACTTATTGAATTAATAAATCTATTGAAATGCTCTTAATTCACGGTTTTTCTATTAATTTTTAATAAACGCCTTACACTTTTGCACGGCAGGGCACCGAAACATTGCAAACCTACGAACACAAACATTGCAAAAGACGTGTGTTAATATGAAGTAATTTCGACCGCCTTAAACATGTTTATAATGAAGGATGCTCAGTTATTTTATTTTCACAAGAACATATTAAGTAGGTACCTTAAGGGTATTTACCTCTTTAAATATTTAATATCTTCACAGAAGAAGCGTACCAGTCAATTGTTTCTATTATCGAACTTTTACCGGTTTTATACTTGATTTATTTGCACATCTTGAATAATATCCTGTAGGTACTATTATATTTTATAATGTACATAGAAAGTTAGCAAAACTCTATAGTTTGGCCCTTGTTTATCAATATGTGGTAACAATTTATGTTTGTACTATGTCGAGCAAGAAGGAATCGTTAACAACTCCGAGCTTTGTACCGTTCAATGCAATATCTAGGATAACAATATAAGTTTATAACTTGCACCATAAGTTGGTTTCCGATATGGGTAAAACATATAAAATTTTGTAAGAAATTTTCATTAAAAAAGATAGAAAGAAAAGATAATTTCGAATTTCGTCCTACATCGAGTTATAACCGAACGATGGAATGAATTATTATTTTTATAAAATAAATATATAACCCATTTTACAAATAAATTTATAATATTCGTTGTTTTTATAATATTAGTACCTATGCTAAATATAAACATATGTGTATATTGCAACCTCCATCTGATATTAGAGGGGTAAGTACATGTGACGATGGCAAAATGTCACCTGGGGTTAAGGCATACATACTTCAACTCGTCTGTAATAACCTTAACACCACTGTATAAGACGACGTTTTTCAATAAATTTCTGTGTAAAATAAAACCTATACCTAATAATAAAATTAATGCCAAAAAATAAAATACACAAGAAGCTATTTCCAGAAATAAAACGAATTTTTTTATCAATTTATTACTGAACTGAGTACAGTTAAAAACATAGATTACTAAATTTATGTTTTTTAAATATTAGTTTTGCCTGTTGGGTACGTTCATTTGTATTTTATTAGTAGAAGATATTTACAGCGAACGAGTTATTGGCAATTTAATGTAATTTACACATACAATACGACTAAAGTAAAGTACCTATTACAGTGGTAAGTTAAGGGGACGTAACGTAACTGAAAGCGACACCAGTGACATTATTTAGCTTATTTCCCAACGGCTTACGTTCATATTTCCGTGCACACTCCACGCGTAAAAGGATTGTTTACCTAAAATGATTCACAATATACAGGTTTGCTACGGTTTCGTGGTAAACAAAGCAATTTAGAATTGGTTGATATTTTATTGATTTGAGTGGTTTTTATGTTTTATTAATATTATGGTGCATTTCCTCAATATCATAGCAATAACTTTCTTGGGTAAGTATAATAAAGTAGTATATAATATGGTAGTAGACAAACAATTAGAACAATATTGTTTACCTGCTGTCCCACGCGGTTTTACTCGTGTTCCCGAGGGATGTCACATTTTTCCGGGATAAAAAGTAGCGTATATGTTATTCCAGGTTTTGCTCTATCTATCTGCCCTGTTTCATCCAAAACTGTTCGGTAGTTTTTGCGTGAACAAGTAAAAAACATTCATACATACAAACATTCGCATTTATAATATTAGAATTACAATACAGTTGTGTATATTTATATACACAAGTATGTATGTTAAGTACCTATGTGGGATAAGATATACGTACAATTATTATTTTAGAGTGGATTATCTAAGTGCTACGTTGAAATATTTATATAAAGTTTTTGAAATAAGAAGGTACCTATGTTTTATTCTCTTGTTTGAGTTCGGAACCCCAAAAAAAGATTCGTGACGTTGATAAATGAACAAAATCCATTTCTTAAAGTGCGTGGCACATTCAATTGAACATTTCCATAAATTACTGTTAGACAGCCTCTATCGTATATGTACGGAAGTCAATTGTAAGTTAATGAAATACAATAAACATAATGAGAACCTATACAGGCTGTTACAAAACTACCCGTAAAGCCGAAATGGGGTTAATGGGGGCCTTATAACGAGTCCATTCACAATATTTAAGAACCGTAGTAACGCTGTATAACATACCCCAAAAAACAAGAAAAACTATTAAAGTAGACAATTATTAGGTAAAATAGGTACGTAGGCCTCTCTGTTAAATAATCTGGTTCCCTGACATGACAGCTTACTAGGATTGTTGGCTTTGATAAATAATTATTTATATTTTTACGGGGTATTTTGTAACACGTTGTATATAAACATCCTGTTGTGTGAAAACAATTTAAATAAAGAACTTACATCCTGGGTACGAGACACCGAGTCACGAACGGAGCTTGCAGGAAAGAGGAAGGAACCACTAAGTTCCGTTTGTAAGGATTCTATTGTGTCTGATAGGTAGGGAGATGAAGTGTGCTTGGTACTTCACTTCAGACGTTATGAGTAGTGGGTCGTTATTTAAATTAAAATTACACGTACGTTGTATTTTGAATATTTTAAATGAAGAAAAAGATAGTAATAAATAGCTTGAGGACTTTCTTAACACATGGCTACAACGGAAACCGGATAACTGATAGACTACCTATACTACTTTTTTAAATATATATTAACACCTAGACACAGAACAAATAGACTTGTTTATGCACACACATGTTTGTCCTGGGTGGGAATCGAACCCACTACCTGCGGTAACCCAGTCTGGGTCTCTAACCACCAAGCCACCTGGCACGTCTGATCTGATAAATAAGTGAATGCGACATGATTTTGCAAATACAGAAGCGTAATACTTAATATTAAAAGACCAACAGAAAATATACTTTTTCAATGATAATGTTACATAATTGCGGAATGTTTCTTCGGGGTTATTACAAACCCATTTGGATAATAGCGGGGATCGAAGTCAACTAACCATATAGCGTAACATATGTGCGCAGAACAATTATCCGTTCACTTGTGATGAGGTTTACTTACACTGGCCAGAGTCCTCCCTGAATATTTCACGTAACAAGTTGGCTGGGTCGGGCTCGCTTGTTGTCTCACGCACCAGTGGCGACGTGCCATGCAAAATAAACATTTTGTTTTCTATTAAAACCACTTACTCTGTGGATATTCATATGTATAAAAAGCGAAGCCCTTCCTTATTAGCTAGACTGATTTCAATAACCTTTTTACACGTCTGTAATGTTAAAAATAGGTATTGATGGAATTTTTTTGCCTTCAAAAAAATCCGTTTTATAATGCGACTTATTTATCAACTGTAGCAGTGTACAATTGTCTCGAGAAAATCCCCAACAAAATAAAAGATTTTAAGTAATCCCCCATGATTCCAGTTAATTCTAGTAGTTTGCACGAGGTGCGATCTAGAGTTATTGTTTGTCCACGGCGGCGGCGGTTGGGCGGTTGGAAGCCCCGAGAGCCAGGCGCTGAACACCAAATAGGATTACGGTTTGTCCAAGCCGAGTTTTCATTGTTCTGGAACACCGTCCATGGCTTAAGACTCGCTCAAGCATCTGTACTTAGAGTTACGTGCAATGTACATAAATTACTCATTAGGTAGATTGTAGGTAGTATTGCAGTCAATTGCTATTGCATACCAAAAATTCCGCCCTGAGTCTCGTTACTATATTAGCTTAATTTCTGTATAAAAACCTAGCTATTTTAATTTTGTGTACATGTTTAAACGTGTACCTAAACATTCACAAGTAAATTTAATAAATCTAGAGCTTACCTTATCTTATTCTTTGCCATTGAAAAAGTTTAGAAGAAAACACTCTTTTGAAATGTTTCCCAAGCATATTTAGGCCACGTCGCAACAAGATTTAATTTAATTTTTTCTCCTTCGCTATTTTATTTTATTACAGAGGAGTTACCTTTTTATATAATACGTAGGATTTTTATTTCGGGGTATTTAATATGTCAGCGAATTCAAGTTACTGTTTCCTTGTTCTATATTCTTGAAAATATTACATAATGTAAATTTTACTAATGGATGCGTTTGTTACATAATTTTTGTTTTTTTTATTGTCAGCCAGTTACAAATATAAAATGTGAAATTATAATGAGACAGGCTATAAATTATATGTTCAAGATCGATTTGCCTCTGACTCTCAAACAAGGTTACCTGTATTTTTAGTCATTAGTGGTTACTCGCTTGGTCTACCATATAGAACTTAGACATATAATGTTACATAATCACCAATGCGTTTGTTAAATATTATTTTGCTATATTCCAGCTCGAATGAATTGTTGAATACACAGTAATAAATCGTGACTAGTTTGGTTATGATGTTTGTTTGTGTGTATTGGGTGTGTATGTGTGTAAAGGGTGGAAGGAGGTCGGGGGCTGGGAGGACGCGTCCATATATCGCGAGCTTTCTGTTATGGACCATTACCAGCGCATTACTGCGATTATATGAAAATTACATATCCCTAAATGGTACCTTTGTAGGTAAATTATATCTGAAAAGTGTGAACTATCAATCTTATAGGCAAATATAGCCACAATAAAAACTCTTATGTTAACTCTTTCAGTCACACGTTTACATGCATAAATAGGCCAATTGGCTTGGTGGTTAGCGGCCCCGACTGCCAAGTCGAAGGTCGCGGGTTCGATTCCCACCCAGGACAAACATTTGTGTGCATGAACATGTCTCTTTGTTCTGTATCTGGGTGTAAATATCTATATATGTATGTATTTAGAAAAATAAAAGTCGTATACATAAATATGTAGTATATCAGTTATCTGGTATCCATAGTACAAGCTTTGCTTAGTTTGGGGGCCGTGTGTAAAAGAATGTCCCAGGATATTTATTATTAATTATATTTATTTAAATAGCAATATTTTATTAATGACTTTATGACCGATGTGCGGAGAAATGTAGTACTCAGTCTTTGTCAAAGAAGATGTGCATTATGGTGTGAGTGCAACCAACAACCGAAATAAAGCGCTGTTTTTAATTAAAAACATCTGGAAAAGGTGGTTAGTGACACTGACCACTAAGACTGAAAGGGTAAAGTCATCCCAGTATAGTATACGATGCAATATATAGTATATATCTAAGTACGTGATATGTTTTACTAAGTTCGCACACGACGTCAGCCATTTATGAAAAGTTTCAACATAACTGAAATAAATGTGATAGGGTCCTATGAACAGATCAAGCTCTGCAGTGAATGTTAGAGCTATTTGTAATCATTGCTTTTCTAGTAGCTCCTAATTTGATATTTTTATGTTAATGTCCACATTGAATTCCATATATTTCAAATTATGTCATTTTTTTATTTAATAATACAAAAATTAACATCTTGGGATACCTTTACATACGTCAATTGTCAAATAGTTTGAGAATCATCACATTATTATTTATTGGAACAAGCAATTGAAATATAAGTATAGATAGCAAATTATATTTTGTAAAACTGCCTTTTGTTTCAAAGTATATAATATATCAGTGAAGAATATTATCTAGTTAGTTATTTTATCGGATATGCAACGCGATATACGTCTCGTAGACTCGAGGATGTGTGTAGATCTCTTCGTAGCGGTCGTAGCATGGCTACGAGATAAGTTGGGAGTTGGGACCCAAGACTTTATTCATTTTACTTTCGCCAGTCCTATGAAGTTTTATTCGTCATCTTTCTCCGAACGAAGTGGAAAACAAGGCAATCACAAGTTTGTGAGAGAACTAAGAAAACTTTCAGTTGGGATGGTACCAAATTGAGTACATTGTATTACTGGCGCTGGCGGAATGGATTCATGTCACTTTGAAATAAAAATATGGCTAGAACGTGGCGTAAGCGATGATATATATATACATACATATATATTTTTTTAATGTAAATTCCTAGAAACATTATAACAATGAAAGCTTAATCGAGTATACAGGTTTTGACAGGCCAGTTAGCTTGGTGCTTAGCGAGCCTGACTGACAAGTAGCAGGTTGCTGGTTCGATTCCCACCCAGGACGAACATTTATTTGCATGAACATGTCTCTTTCTTCTGTATCTAGGTGTAAATATCTATATAAGTATGTATTTAGAAAAAAAAACGTAGTATATATAGTTATCTGGTTTCCATAGTACAAGCTCTACTTAGATTGGGATCAGATGGCCGTGTGTAAAGAATGTCCCGGGATTTAATAGCAAAATCAGCAGCAAGTGCCTTCCGTGGGGCTTAACTGAATAAATGGTTTTGAATTTGAATTTATTATTAATTACCGTATTGAAATACAACACTCTCGTGCATTATACATAATAACGATTTGGACTCTGCTCATTAAAATAAAACGCCAGAGTTCCGTAGACAAAGGTTGCCCAAGGGAACCATGGCCCTACGCCATCTTTTCAGTGTGCCTCTGTCTGTCACCGGGTTGGATCAACGTTTTAACTTTGAATCTATCTAAAAAAACATTACGTAAGAAACTTTACTGTGATTAAAATACAAATACCAAGTATTAATATACTAGTACCTGGATGGCCGAGCATTGCTCGGGGTTTCTTTACTAACGTGACTTCTACCGTATTCTCTTTTTTAAAGCACTGTCATATATACCTAGATACGAATTAGATGCGATAATAAAGGGCTCTCAATCACAGTATTTCTCACAAAAAATGTAAATTGAAAACCTTACCTTATAATGAGATTGTAGCAGTTTTCATTGCCTGGAAACATGGATAAAACGACATTTTCTGAAAATGAATCCTAGCTAGATCAATTTAACACCCCCGAAACCCCCTGCATGCTAAATTTCATGAAAATCGTTGGAGCCGTTTCCGAGATCCTAATATATGCAAGAATTGCTCGTTTAAAGTATTAGATAATAATATAACTATGAAAATTTATATTTTGTGGCGTCTACAAGTTGACTTAAATAACCAAAAAATCGAATTGTTTATATATTTATTATTATACAGAACCCTACGGACTTATACAACCTAGAAACCAAAGACCAGTGTGAATAATATTTTTCTCGGCAATGTTATATCCTCTGGCACATTTTCATAGCTCCTTCCGCTAGCTAATGGCAAAAGTCGATAAAAATATAATGTTTTAAAAAAGAAACGTTAAACTTTTATCGTGTCTCCGTTATATTTTATAACCGATTTCTAAATTGTTTATTTATTTCATTCAATTAGTTTCACAGAGACATTACATTTAAATTTATATTTAAATTTCTTCACAATCATTTTGTATCTCTTCTATCACTAACCCTATTTTTCTGGAAACGTCATAAAGATCATTTTGAACTTAAAATCAGAATCAGAAGAATGTTTTTTTTCTATGAAAACCATTTGAGGTTACTAAAATAAGTTTTTCATACATTTTCTTGTAGAGAAAATAAAATAAAACTTCACATCACAAGTATCATATCTGTATCGATGTTTTGGCTCTTTTAGAGGGAGGAAAATTTATGGCTGTTGATAAGCGCCGAAGGTTACGATGTAAATGGATCGGCGATGTAATTGCACGTATAAAATATCAATTTGGCGGGTACTCGTCACCTGCGACCCGCGGATTAAGGATTCTACACAATTTCTGTTAATATGTAAATGAAGCTTTTACCTTAGGAACCATCTCAAAGCTCGTTTGCGCGTAGAGCGAAAATTTTCCATGTCAAAATAAAAATACTAGTTTTAAATAAGAGTGTCATATAAAATGCATGTGTGCTTTTTACATAATACAGTAAAGGTACAGTAAATCAGGTAGGTAGGAAGTAAATTGTATTTGTCTTAAAAAAACATAAATTATAATTAGCTGTATAATATTTATATTTTATTTATGTACCTCGCTGTTTGTCACTTATGTGAAGATATATTTCTTTGGAATTAAATTCTTTACCTTACATTTGCCTTGTTACTTATTCCGTGTGTATACGTTCCTCCATAATAATACCGAGCAACAAGAGAGTTCACAGTCTCTGTGTAAAGTACATTGTTTTAAGCAACACAATGAGAATATCATAGTGGTATTACGTTGTTTATTGGAAGCGCATGCCTCGCATTCCCTAAGATCCGTTCAACCAATAGAAATCATGATTTACTTTTGCCTGTTTACTAGCGTACAGCGTGCATTACACAGAGACCTGCCGTGAGTTCACCTAGCAATATTGGCGATGGTATTTGTGTAGGACATTGGTTCCTAAACTTCATTTGCCATTGTCCCCATTTCTGTGTAAGCTACCTAACATTGTAAATCAATTTTCAGCATAACAACAGAAACGTAACCAACTAGGGTTTAAAATAAGGTGCTTTTTTGTATAGCATATTTAATGACATATTTGATTATTTCTAGTAATGCTTAATATCGCCCTGTATTGTTTCAGCGCTCCCCCGGGGGACAAAGTCTCGAGCGTTGAGACACAACCGTCGAGCATTTCTCCATCATGCAATTGCCGTTCTAGAAATGTTTTGTCTTTGGTACCATTGGTATTTTCAAATGAACAAGGGCTGCTTACTTACCATTTGCTTTAGATGAGATTAGAATTTCACAGTATTTTATTATTCCTCACATATTCTTATTTAGATATTAACAACAAGTTCTCGGAAATTTGAATAAATGTATCTCATCTAGTAATTGGGAATAATAAGGATAATATTTTATTGTTTTCTGACATTTATTTCTGTATCAGATGTAATATTCATTTTAACATTTTAAGGCAAGTAATGGAGGTCTCTTTTGGGCAAACTTATATAAGTAAATGCTAGACTGATAATATTTACTTAAAATGCTGATGATTTTCTCCTTTTTATAAAATAAATATAAATTTTGGGGTATTTTTTGCTCTTGTGTAAATTAAAATTTTATATATTTGTATAAAAAAGTTTTTAAATTCAGTTTGTTTTATTATGTTAGTATTAAATCTATTGTAATCTTGTGTAAAGAAATATCTTATTCCGAATTCAACAAGCCATTGCCTAATAAAGAGACTCGTGCACATATTAAATTGATGTACCGTTTAATGGCAACCCTAGCGTGCAACATTTCTTGCATAATTTATACGGTTTGATGCAAGTCTGTAGTCTCGCCATAATGTATACTTTATTTAGACTACGATTACGTGTTGCGTGTTTTGTTTGTCAGTGTATTCTATTAGGTATAAACCTACACATATTTGTGGCCTGATGAAAGCGGTTTTAGTTATAATACGAAATAAAACAGTCCAAGGGCAAGATGTTTCATAATAAATGTTTTGATCACCGAGTTTGATAGTGAGGCAAGAAGAACTTTAAGGAATTATGAGATCAATAATAATATGAATAGGTCTCCATTTACATATTTAGCTGTTAATGATTCTAAAAACATTATTATTCAAGCGTGGTTAACCACAGAATTATGTACCAATTTTAGAAATGTTTATATAATAATCTAATGAAAAACTAGGTATTCAAAAAGTATTTGCAATCAAAAGCTTAAATAATACCTTTGTATAGTAAAATAACAATATCGATAGGAACTCTTGGTAATTTTTCACTCAACTGTCAAATGCTCATAAAAGATATTGGAAACAATTTGAGCGATATCTCGTCTCCAAGGACATATTCGCCAGAGACTTTCGTACAAAAAAGTAGAAATGGAATAGCGATAGTAGTTTGTACTTAATATATCCATCTACTTAGAGGTCTCTACTTCCATTTAAAAAGGTGGTAAAGAATACTTTATATCAATAGAGATTTCATAGTATATCTGATTATTTAGAAGATAATATTTGGGAATGAATTGCTTGCCTGACAGGCTACCCATTTAAGTATTTTTATTGTGAATTTATAATTTTTTAATTTACTTGTAATATTTTTAAGAAACCATGTGAAGAGGATTTATACGAGCCTGTGAAGGCCTACATTTTCTTTTCTCTCCTATTCAATTTATTTTCGACTAGCTGTGCCCCGTGGTTTTACCCGCGTTTCCGTGGGATATCACATTTTCCCGGGATAAAAAGTAGCCTATATGTTATTCTAGGATATGCTCTATCTATATGCCAAGTTTCATACATATCCATTTATTAGTTTTTGCGTGAAAGAGTAACAAACATACATACAAATCTTTCCTGTTTATAAAATTAGTATAGATATAGATAACATTTACTTACGACGACCGTAATTTTTTTGCATGTCTCGTCAGTAATATATTCATTTAGCAACTCCTCGTTTAGTAGGTTCATAAAATACAGTGTAGGAGTATATGTATATACGCGCACTACACAGCATCCTTTGAAACCATCAACTTTAGTCGAGGGGTAAAACGTGTTGTTTATTTATGTGAATGCTCTAGTTAATTTCTGCTTTCTTTCAGAATAAACCACTTTATTTTTGTTGTTGCCTTCATTTATTTTTTATTCTTAGATGTCATTAGTTGGCTTACGGTTGTAGGTGGATTACTGAAACTTGATTAAATATTTCAGTGTTTTTGTTTAAAAAAGGTAACATAATTAGTCAAACGTTTATTTTACTTCGTCTAATGGGATAACTCAATTATTTTTATAGAATAAACCACTGGAACATTAAAATTTACAGAAATACTAAACAGTGCGTAGTTGACATTGGTGTTTGTTATCGATAAGCTTTTGATAGACCTTTGTTTAAAACCACCTATCGGTAATATATCAATCTTTGCTGTGTACTTAAAGGCACCCGGTTTCTGGGTAAATAAATAATCTTTGGACATTCTTTTCACAATAATCTCATCTCAAACTAAGCATAGCTTGTTCTATGGAAACCAGATATACTACTTTTTTTTTTTTCAAAATTCATACTGATATAGATATTTAAAACCAGACACAGAACAAACAGACATGTTCATATACACAAATGTTTCTCCAGGGTGGGAATCAAACTCGCGATAAATGCGGCTCGGCAGTCTGGATCGCTAACCACCAAGCCAACTGGCCCGTCACTGGTACTATGCGAGTATGCGAGGCATAAGAGGAAGGCGGGCGGCGCGTGCGTCGGGCGGGCGAGAGGGCGCGGGTGGCCGCGGCGGCGCGCGTCTCGCGGCGCGGCAGGCCGGCCTCATTAATTCTCTCGACCAACACAACTCGCCAGCGCTGTGTGAGAATGACAGCACTCGTTAGTTACCCAAACCGTTTGTTATGTTGTTATGACTCCTACACTATCTATTAGTAATTATATATATATAATAATTTACGACTCCACTTCACCTCGCCACACAGACGTAGATTACATCTGTGGAAAACAAGGTTAGTCCGTCGTGGACTGTGAGGTCGTAACGAAAGCTGCGAGGCATAATAAAACTAAACATAAACTAAGTACAAACTGGGTGTTCACGAACACGTTAAAGCTTAACGATGCTATCAGTTCGAAGTGTTATTTGAACCGTCTAGTAGGAGATGTAAAGTGCAACGTCGAGGCACACTGACTCCAGCCGTTAGTCTCCACTGAGCGCGTCGTAGGCAACTCACGTGTAACGGCTACGAGTCAACTGTCCTAACTTGATATTGTACAAGCTGGAGTTTTATGATGCCCTGTATTTGTATTATAAACATTGTCATACACAAAGAAATATCCAGGGACAATCTTAACACACGGCTATCTGATCGCAAACCAAGATGAGGTTGTGTTTTGGAAATCAGATACTGATGTACTACCTACATAATAAATAAATAAATAAATAAATATCTGATCCCAAACCAAGCATAGCTTACAAGACTATGGAAACCAGATAACTGATATACTACATATACTATTTCTTTTTCTAAAAACGTACTTATATAGATATTTACACCCAGACACAGAGAACAAACATGTTTATAAACACAAATGTTTCTCCTGGGTGGGAATCGAAACGGCGACCTTCGGCTTGGCAGTCAGGTTCACTCACCACCAAGCCAACTGGCCTGTCGATAATAATACTATTGTTGAAATATCATTTTATCGAAAATTACAAGTGACACACATAGTTTAGGTAATCGGGATAACAGAGATCTATATTTAAATCAGGCCACAGAGGCACTAATACCTGTTTTAATAGATTATCGATAATGTAATGTGAAAGTATCGAACATAGTGAACAAGCCATAAAATTTAAATGACGTAGTTAACTTTGTTTGGAATTAAGTTGATTTAGCTACGAATAAACTTTATAGTCTAAAGCAGTAGTGATGTCCATTTATAGACCCTCCTTGTAATAGTTATTTACAAACAAATAATTCAGCTCAAACATCGGTAGAACAACTTAAATATAAAAGTAAATAAACCAAGACTTCGTTCGAGTAGTTAAATCATAAAATTAGAACATGAAGATCGATTTAGTTACATGGTGGAGGATTTAAATACCACAAAAGCTGTGATCTCCCTCAAATTGTCGTAATGACAATGGGAATCTCTGACTGGTTAAGCTCAGTTACAGAGACAAAGTTGGGCTCAGTATTAAACGACCGCTTAACATACCTACAAACTTCGGTTTTCATTTCAGGCTATGCGACGCTGTAGAATTTAATGCGTTTGATATGATATCGTAACGCTGATATGTAACTTCTTTACAAGTACTTGTATGTACATGTGTAAGTAACGCATAGTGTCTTCAGTTTGGGGAATCAAGTGTACAAGCAATTAGAAAGGTTCCCCCTACCCAGCCTCCAAAGGTTGTCCGGGATGTATCTAAGTAAATAATTAACGAACACCGCTTGAATTAGGACACGCGGCACGCTTGCTCTCTCATAGACCCTGTTCATTTTATGTTTATAGTGACAATATGGGCTTGCACGCTCTAAATTACGGATTACATAACTGCGTGTGAGCACTCACTTCGGCCGGTATGGATGGGAAGGGCGGATAATTTTACTATTAATTATTTATAACATATCTATGCAAATTCACGGTTGTTACTTAAGAGGCGAACTAGGTGTTTTCTACTTTCCTAACATATTTATTTCGAAGGCAATTTCCCTAATAACCTCTGAGCTCTAGAGGGGAAATTGGCGACTGACGCTTGAGAACACTTTGAACCTGAGGAATGTCTTAATAGTGTACCTGCAATTTAAAGTAACGCTATTAGAACCCATATAGTGAGTGATTTTTAATATTTCTATTTATGTTCTAATATTTACAATATAAAGATTATTTGCGTTAACAAACAATTTATCTATTCTAATTCCACTCATTATTATACTAGTACAGCTGACTTGAATAATTCAACAATTGCTGCTTATCTGTGAAAGCAAGATTGTGTCAGCCGAGTGATGAATTCTATTCGTCTCGGGATAAATTACAGTCAAATTCCATATAGAAATGTAGAGAAATACAAATCTTCGACACAATAGAGTGGATCTTGAGTAATGTGTAATCAGCGTAGTAAAATCTAAAGCGGGTCTGTTCAAACAACGTCATCCTTTTGTTCTCGTAATAAACTGTCAGAGCACAAAAGAAATTCACCGACAGCGGATGTCGTCCTACTGAAATTTAGAGCTTTACTCACACGCTAACGGGCATATCCGATTCAGTCAAAGGTGTTCACGAAATGAGATCGCACCGCACTCACAGTCGTAACAGTAGGTACGGGTCATCAACGGAAACTTGGGATCTAGTTGGCATTGCGGATTTTAATTTATTTTAAAACATTAAACTGGAGATTTAACTACGTCAACATGTGGAATATTGTTATCCAAAAGACAAGTCATTTAATAGGTGTCTAATTGAAAAAACTATGACAAAAGAACTGTGAAAATATTACTAAAATAATGGAAAATATTACTAAAAAGGATTGTTTACCCACAACGGCGCTCAGCCGGAGGTGGCAAATCACTAGACGTTTCCGACGGGACCCCTTCTCAGGAAATTGAGAATGTCTCTAGCGGCCCATGATGTCACATCACGATGAACAAAAGGTTACTGATATGCCGTCACAATAAGAAACAAATATCATATTATCAAAGTAACAGCAACATCTACAGTGTAGGGCTAAACTAAATACCTACAAGATATAATATTCAGGTTGCTGACTTTACAAATTATAAGGACAATAGCCTAGCCGGTTTACATAATAGGAACCTCATACAGCTACCTACATGAGTGTTTACTTAGGTACCAGATCGTATAAGTATGGTACGCTGTCAGTTCATACGAGAGCTCTACCTTGGTATACAATATTCTGTTGTTGAGCAGATTCCCAACATGTTTTATTATTAATGCGTTAATTCGTCCATTGGTCCCTTGAATACGGCATTTGTTGGACGTGAGCACACACCTTAAATTCACAAATTACTTTGTAAATCTCCTCTGGGCTAGAATTTTTATGGATGACACTTTTATTGCTTGATTATGTCATAATTACATTAGATACCTATATGGTTTACGGATCCCTGGAAGCACTTTTGTCAATAGTTCCGCTATATTATATATACATATTTAGAAGCGGTACAAGTACTTACAATATTTTTAATTATTATTATTTCAAAAAACGCATCTGTTATTCAAAGATAATTTGGATTAAATACGGCAAGGAGTAATTAATTTTATATAACATTTGTAACTTTATTACGTTTCTTTGGATGTGAGAGTCTGTGAGAATGATATACGATGGTGGCTCCACAATTTGGTAAGGAAATGTGTGCGAAATACCTGCAACAATATTTACGGCAGACATTTTGCCAGTGTGTTCGATTGACAGTCGCCTAGAGAGCCGCTTGTTTATGGCGCGGACCTACGATTTATAACCACTTGGTTTGAGCTTGTAATAAACCAGATAACTCAATTTATGGCACTAAAACGGCAGCTATGTCGGCATTCATGATTGTAAACCTACGTCAACTTGAGTTACGATGACCACCGGGTGTGGTTGCTATTGCAATCTGTAATATAAACCTTCTTACCTGCTTTTAATTATAAACTTATCTAAGATGAAATAAATTATGAAAAACTAGCTGTCCTCCGCGGTATTACCCGCGTTCCCGAGGGATGTCACATTGTCACATAAAAAGTAGCCTATATGTTATTCTTGGATATGCTTTATCTATGTGCCAAAATTTATCCAAATCTGACCGGAAGTTTTTGCGTATAAAAGTAACAAACATCCATACAGTTCGAGTAGTAGAGCTCTTAGTGCAGAGTTCGTCCGGGGAAGTACTACCACCTTGCCCATTTCTGCCGTGAAGCAGTAGTGCACTTGTATGTGTGTTTCGGCTAGAAAGGTAAGGGGGCCGGTGAAATTACAGGCACATGAGACTTAACAACTTCACGTCTCAGTGTCGACAACGCATTGGCGATGCCCTTAGTGTTGCAAATGTCCATAGGCGGCGGTGACCACTTACCATCAGGTGAACCGTTCGCTTGTTTGTCGGCCCATGTGGTATATATAAAAGAAAAAAGAAAAACATACAAACATTCGCATTTATAATATAAGTACTATAGTAACATTAATACATATATATAAATATATATATAAATATATATATAAATATATATATAAAATATACAGTGATATATATAACTTTGATAAAACGAAGAAAAAATAAATTGTGAAGAAAGAAAGATGAATCAATAAAGCTTCGATTTAATTAACAAACGATATCTTTGATCTGGCTTACATTGAAGGCCAAATTTAATTAACATACGTTTGATACTTCTGATTTTGTGTCATGAATGAATGCAATACTTTTTAAACCGAGAGTAGTGTAAGATAATAATTGATTAAAATAAGAAATATCGGAATAAGCGGTCCTATCACTTAAACGATCTCTTCCAAGCAAACATTGGGTAACAGGAAATACATATAACGAAATAGTTGTAGGTTTCTACTACAATTTCAACATTAACTTTATGTAACCTACCCTAAACAACGTTACGTTCACTTATTTACCTTAATATGTACTTGTTTTGATTTATCATTTCTTTAATATGACAGTACATTTTCATGTCGGACCTTACTTAGTCATTAGGTATACTTATTGTGAAGGTATAGGTCAACCCGATAAAGAATATTTAATTTAATTTATCGACTCAAGTCGTGATTTATTATTTAATCAGTTATATTATTAATTATATTTTGCGTATTATTTTCTATCTGACCCTTGCGGTTTGACCCGCATTCTCAGTATAAAATGTAACCCTTATATTCATAGCGTAAAGTACCTAATAATTTACCAAAGTTCATTAAAATCCATTAAGCTTGTTAAAACCGCAATGTTCTTCACACGCACAGCCCCCTTATTCAGCTAATACAAACTTCGTAGGCGAACCGCTTCACGGAGGCCTCGGAGAGCTTATATCTCACGTGATTAGTAGTATTAGCGTAGTTAGTGAAAGAGACAGAGCACAGAGACCGCGGCGAAACATCCCCGAGTTAGTGTAATTTTCCTTACAGAATCGAGCCCCAGGTTTAAGAGTTACGCCGACAAAACGTTGACAAGAGATCCAAATCTACTGGACAAAGTATAAAATTAATTATCCAAAGCAAAGTTTTAATTGACGTTCTGCATTTTCAAACGTGACATGAACATTTTCGCTCGCTATATCTACTTACTTCTTTAAGACGATTACAGTAATTATTTCACAAATTTATTTACCTTCAAGAGGCAATCTTGTAAAACTATTGCTAAGCCTTTTTGCTCTCTGTAATTCAATTTAGTTTTAGAAACTTGGGAGTCATTGCCATTATTTGCAATTGTTTCAGAATGCAATATATCTATATAATAAATATTAAAGAAAGTTTTGTTGTGTTAGTTACACTATATACAAGTCAAAACGACTGCACCGATTTTCATAATCTTTGATTTGTTAGATTTATTTCCGTCCCGAATAGCAGAATAAGTAATTAACAAAAAAAGAATAATTATGAAAATTGGTTCCCTTAAACAGTTTTCGTTTTCAACGCTATCTTTGAGGACAGAAACTACAATCCACGGAAACGCGGGTAGAACTGCGGGGCACAGCTTGTACCTAAAAATAAAAGAACGCTAATTTAAGAATTATACATAACCTAATAAATAATTAAAAATATGTTACTTAACCATACTTTTCCACTAAAATCCCCTCATTTATTCGAACCCTATTGTTAATTTACCTGCAAACAACGCTGCATGCAAACCTAACATTAATTTTTAAACATTTTAATAAATCATTTCTATGAAGCTTAAAATGGAACGAAAAAACAGTAGTTTCATGTAACTGTTATATATAAACAAGCTTTAGATTTACCCATTGAAATTAGGGTCATACCTTTTTTCACTCAATTACGGTATAATATGTCAGGAACTCAGCGATTTACTCTAGATTCGGCGGATAGGTCTCCGAGTCGTCTTTGTATGAAAAATGTATCGTAATTTTCCATAACTAAATTGTCCGATTCAGTTGTGGTAGAAGGAAACAATAGGATGTGACGTGGAAATATCACCGGGCAGTGGGCGAGAGGATACCCACCCCCCTGCGGTGGAGGCAGTCCGATAACAAATTGGAAATTGGATAAACGAGGTAATAGTAAATAAAATATGTCCGAACCAATTTTATTATTGACAGTCCATAATAAATAATAAGTACTTGAAACATCATGTTGGTACATAATGTTTACATTACGCATTAACAACCGCGTTTAATAACGAGCGATGATTTTAAATCCTAATAGTTTGACCGAGAACTTATTTTATAGGTTAATAATTGTTTGTTGTAAATCATTTATTTATCGTAATCCAACGGGTTAAAGTTTATTAAAAATATACAGGCTTTAGAAAGACAAAGATTAGATATTATCATTCTATTACGTAATGTAATAAATATGTTACTGTAAGAAGCTGAATTGCGACTACTTCTAGATTTAGCCATTATATGACAGGCCAATTGGATTGGTGGTTAGCGACCCTGACTGCCAAGTCGAAGGTCGCAGGTTCGTTTCCCACCCAGGACCAGCGCCGGATTAAGCAAGCGCGGGGCCCGTAGCATATTCTGTCGAGGGGCCTTTGGTCTGCTGTGGGTTCTTAAGTATAAAGTGGTAAAAAAAACAATCGGTGGTGGGCGGCCTTAGACACGTGGGGCCCCCTTTTGCGCGGGGCCGCCTTTTGCCGGGGCCCCCCTTTTGCGCGGGGCCCGTAGCTATTGCTACTCTTGCTACGTGGTTAATCCGGCACTGCCCAGGACAAACAGTTGTGTGCATGAACATGTCTGTTTGTTCTATGTCTGGGTGTAAATATCTATATATGTATGTATTTAGAAAAATAAAAAGTAGTATAGGTATGTAGTATATCAGTTATCTGGTTTCCACAGTACAAGCTCTGCTTAGTTTGGGATCGGATGGCCGTGTGAAAAAGAATGTCCCAGGATATTTATTTATTATTATGTGTATCCTCATAATATAAGGAGGAAGACTACGAAATAATTCTCCCATTAAAAAAAAAATCTTTGATAGAAAGCGACACTATTATCGAGTTACATGAGCTATGTTATATCTTAAGATACATAAGATGCCCCAGAAAAGCGGGTGAAATCGTGAGACGGCAGCTGTTAAATTTCATAAAAGAAACAAAATTAATATTTATTACTTTAATAAGATTAATATTTTCCTAACTATTTGATAAATCGTTCTAAAATAATCAACATGCATTAAATAAATTATTCAAAATAAAACATGTCAGAACTGAATTGTAGCATCAAATGTGAGATTCCTGCAATGGTCCGAACGAATCATTCAATGAATATTTTAGCAGGATCAATATTCAATCTGAATTACTAAACTCAACGGGTTGGTAGAAAAAATCCATGTTGACAGCGCGATATTGTAAAACTCTTTTTACCATTCAATCTTAAATGAAATAATCTTTATTAAGATTCCTCTTTTGTATTGCTGCCAATCTTATCAGGAATTTCCGATTGAGGGAAGAAATATAATATTTAATTTCTTAACAATCAAAGTCCCTTTGAGAACGCGTTTTTATAATAATTATTTTTGGAAAATCTTTTATGTAATAAGAAGCCTTATCGCACCGAGGAGCATAAAATATGAATTGAGAGGCGCAGTAGGCTCTATGGGTGTGCGTGGCGTGGGTGGGAAACACATAAAAGGAATCGCAGGTAACGAGAGGACAGTAAGACGAGGCGGTTACACCATGTTACGCTCCATTATTCCATCTCGCGCTGTCTCAGGAAGTTATTACGAGTAATGTAGTGGCGTCGTCGTGCAGTGCTTTTTGTTGCTGGGACAAAAGAACCGCGCAACTAGATTGTTTCTTACTCGCAAACAATGTGAACGTTTGCTTTGATTGTCTTCTATGAATCTACTATACTATTTATTTATTTTTACCGTGTGTTTCATAACGTTGAATACGTGTGACACACAATCATGAGTCAAATCACTGGCCTCTGAGTTTTAAACTTACTGAAGGAAAACGTAGTAAGATACCTGGCATACCGTCAAACGTGATATATGATTTTTATTTCCAGGAAACGTCGTTTATCCTTACATCGTCACCACAGAAGAAAACTCTGAAGAAATGTGAATGCGGTCCGTCGGTCTATTCATTACATATAACCTTGTAGCCCTTGTATATTTGCACGCAAGCTTTATATAAGACGTAAAAGAAAAAGTAATTTCATTAGTTTCTATGAAATAGTAATTAATTTAATTGAGTTAATACATTGGCTACACCTGGACTTTGTGAAGCTGTAACTAAATCATTGCTTTGGACAAAGAGGTAGAGGCCTTGCTTAATTAATTAAAAATACTTACAGGTATTAAGAATGTAAGAGAAAATTGAGCAGTAGTTTTAAAAGTCTTAGCGGTTCATTTATTTTAAGTTTAATGCACCAGGGTAGATGACATGGAGGAAAGCTTTAAGAACTCTAAAGTTAAATTGCTTTGGTACCCGTAGTGAATTTAATCATTAAAAAATGGTCTGTTAATACGATTTCTAGGTAGTAAATTACATTTCCTTGGTTGTTTGGAAGTTCTCTATATGTGTAAATAACATGATATTAAGTCACCGATCTGTAAAATACTCTACGGAGATAAAGAAGGGAAAAAGAAGAAACTGCAAGTGTTCTGCGTTTTGAAATCAAAATCGCACCCTCACGACGATAGGGGCTTAACTCTAAAAATCACTTTTGGCACATATCGATTTTGGGTGACTTTTGCACTGAGCGGGGAGGTGGGTCCCGGTGTTAAAGAGGCTGAAGTATCGGTATGCTTATTCTATCATTAAATTGACTATGTTTTACTCTCTATCGGATAGAGCGTACTTTGTTTAGTCTCTCTATGATCGTAACTCCATTTCGCAAAATTTTTAATTAAGCCCTTATCGTACTGAGGGTGCGATATGTACCTATATAAATATTAATCGTTGCTGAATTTCTCTACTGTCAATGGTGTGCGAAAAGAAAAGAAATTTAAATTGTCAATGGCTATGTATAATTATAACAGAACGCGGTAAGATTTCATGCGGTTTTCCTCAACCGAGACTAGCCTAAGGTACCAGTTAGATTGTTTCAGATGAAAATCGTATTATAAATACGTTGGTTGATTTTATCCACATGAATAATCTAAAACAATATAACGCGGTGTCTAATATAAATGGGAAGATTCTCGATCTTATTCTAAGTGATATGCCTGTATACTCTGTTGACAAAGCAATCAATACATTATGTAATACTGACCCTCTGCATCCACCTATATATTTTTTACTGTCTTCGTCTATATTTAATGGTCTTAAGGAAAACTATAACTTTAGATATAATTTCTACAAAGCGGACTATATTTCTTTAAAAAAACATCTGGATAAGATAGATTGGAAAGAAAAGATTGGACATTTAACTGACATTGATAAAATGGTCGAAATTTTTTATGATATATTATATACGGCAATTAAAGAAAATACACCGTACTTAAAACCAAAAAATAAAAACTATCCCCCTTGGATGACTTCACAACTTTTAAAACGCCTCCGTGAAAAGCATAGGCTTCTGAGTCGATACAAAAAATATAAAAACCCTATGGACAAATTAACCTTAAAACTGTTGAGCAAACGTTGTGAGAGACTTGCAGCAGAGGCTTACAGCTCTTACTATGTGACAATAGAAGATAACATTTCTCAAAATCCAAAAGCATTTTACTCGTACATTAAAAGTAAAAGAAAAAATTCTAACATATTTACAACATCAATGAGTAATGGTGATGTATCGGTTACGGAAGGTACTGAAATTTGCAATCTGTTCTCAAATTATTTTGCATCAGTTTACAATAATAATAGTCATATCCAATTGAATTCTTTCCACACGGCTAGATATTTCTTCTCTGTAGTACCTAATTATGAAAATTTCTCAATGATTCAATTAAGCTATGAAACAATATTGAAAAAACTTGATCAACTTGATATTACTAAAGGCGCGGGAGCTGACCTTATCCCACCAATATTTATAAAAAATTGTGCGCGTAGTCTGGTTGAGCCTCTATCAATGATATACAATGGATCTCTCAAAATCGGTGTGTTTCCAAGTATCTGGAAGACAGCTAAGGTAGTACCGGTATACAAGAGTGGGGATAAAACAATGGTACATAATTACAGGCCAATATCCATCCTTTCGGTTTTTGGGAAAGTCTTCGAAGCATTGATTTCTCCACTTATTCAATCTTATTTTAAACGTTTTCTATCAATGCACCAGCATGGTTTCACAATGAATAGGTCTACCAGTTCCAATTTAGTAAGTTTTACAGAAGCCTTGGTAGAATCAATGGATACTCAAAAACAAGTAGACGCAATATACACTGATTTTAGTAAGGCTTTCGACAGAGTTCCGTGGTCTATATTGGTGCAGAAGCTTGCTCTTTATGGTTTTTCAGGATCGATGCTATTGTGGTTATCATCCTATATTCGTAAACGTAATTTCTTTGTTGTTATTAATGGCTTTAAGTCTTCTGCAAATATCACCACATCAGGGGTACCGCAAGGCTCACATTTGGGTCCAATATTATTCAATATATTTGTAAATGATATTACCGCCTGCTTTGACCACTGTACACCATTTATGTATGCGGATGACTTAAAGTTCATTGCAATTATAAAAACAGAAAGTGATTCTCGATTAGTCCAAAACGATCTAGACAATGTCATTGAATGGTGCGACGTTAATGGTATGGATTTAAATGTAAGCAAATGTGTCCATATAAAATTTACCAGAAACCACAACATAATTCCAACAAAATATTATATGTTCGGTCAGCATTTACATGAACATGATAAAATAAAAGATTTGGGAGTTATTTTGGACCGAAAAATGACATTTGTGCCTCATATGGACAAAGTAACGAAGAAGGCTTGTCAGATGTTGGGTTTCGTTATAAGGAACAGTAAACTTTTTCGCAGACCAAAAACAAAAATTATACTATTTAATAGTCTTGTGCGAAGCCAGTTAGAGTATTGTAGCGTAGTTTGGCGACCTCACTATGCCGTTCATTCACTCAGGCTAGAACGCGTGCAGAAGCGGTTTTTAAGGCACTTAGCATACCCTATTAGCGCAGCAAAAAGGTTGAAAAGTTATAAAGAAAGACTGCAATACTTTAATATCATAACACTGGCTAAGCGTAGGGATATTCAGGATTTAATATTCGCCTTCAAAATAATGAGAAATCACATTGACTGTCCCCAAATTTTAACCCATTTTAAGATTAACGTACCGCAAAGATTTCCTCGAAACCGAATCAAGCCTTTTGCTATTCCATTTCGTAGAACTGTTCATGGCACGAACTCGCCTATCCCACGATTAAGCAAACTTTATAATGAATGCAGTGGGTCTATGGATTTAGGTGTGGATATATTTAACTCATCTCTTAATTATTTCCGGAAAACTATAATAAAAAATTTGTAATTTTCTCATTTATATTATAATATTTTAATTGTTTTCTCTTTTTCATAAATAATTTACGCATTAAAGATTATGTAAGGCTTGTGAATTAATTGTAAGAAATCTTTCTTGTTTTAATATTTAAACATGCTGTGTTTGCTTTAATATAACTGTACATTTAGTTTTATATTTAGCGTAAGAAATAATATTTTTGTTTTAATGTACTCTTGCTAGCAAACCTAAATAAATAAATAAATAAATAAATAAATCAATCAAGTATATTTCCTTCTATACAAATGGATTAGGAATATGTAGGTACATAAGGTCTACCTATATTTAATTATGTGCTGCTGTTGTTTTAATGTATGAACTATTAACCGTAAAATATGATGTGTAAGTACTTACCTATTATCTATTTATCAACTGTCAGGAAGCAACAAATGAATACCTGACTAAACAATATCACGTAAGGTTCGTCTTGTGTGACGTCATGACATATAAGCATCGAAAGTGAAAGTGGTTTGGGTCAAATCCGTCGTAGATGTGTTCCAAGCAAGGTTAGACTTTGAATAAATCAGGATAGAGGGGTCGCAAGGTGAACGTTTGCCGGACCGCGCCGTCGCCGCGTCACCGCGTGGGTCCGTGGTGAGCAATAACGCATTTATATGAGTTCGTTATGTGCCCACTCGAAATACGCTATCCTGTTATCGAACCGTGGACACCGGCACGCGTGCCATATAGAGAAATTTAGATTTTGACGACTTTGATCTTTGACTTTTTATATTAAAATTTGTTTCTTATTTTTAATAAGGAAATAAACTCATTTATGAATCAACTTGATGAGCCCTTGTTTGTTTCAAAGGTGTTCTTGTATATGTTTCATTCAATATTGATAGGCCAGTTGGCTTGGTGGTGAGCGACTTTGACTGCCAAACCGAAGGTCGCGGGTTTGATTCCCATCCAGGACAAACATTTGTATGCATGAACATGTCTGTTTGTTGTGTGTCTGAGTGTAAATATCTATTATGTTTGTTTTGAAAAATAAAGTAGTATAATATATGTAGTAGTCGGTTATCTGGTTTCAGTGATGCAATCTTAGATGTTGAGGCGCACTAGTTTATTAAGAGCCTATTCACTCTAACCTTGAAGACACCCAAATTTTAGTTGCTCGGAAAGACCGCAGCAGGCAAGTTATTCCAGTCCCTCGATGTACGCGGTATAAACGACGTGGCGAAACGCTTAGTCTGGACCGTAGGAGTTTCGACAACGTAGGGGTGGATACTCGCCGTACGACGGGATGTCCGATGGTGGAAAGGTAATGGCGGAATCAAGACATGCAAATCCCGCGCACACTCTCCAAAATGCAACCTGGAGAACACCGAAAGGCTGGCTACCCTACGCCTGTGCTCAAGGCTTTGCTTTGGTTGGTGCAATCCACGGATATATTCCGGAAAGCAGGAGCCAAGGTGTTCGGGCTCCTTTTTGCGGTGAACAGACACGCCTGTGTTTTGGCAGCGTTGAATCCCACCAGATTGGTTTTCCCCCATTTGGAGACTGCCTGGAGTGAGATATTTGTACGCTTTACCATAGCCTCTCTTTCGGACTGGATTAGCTCCTTACTAGCCCGAGTACCCGGCAGATGTCTCTCTACAACTGTGCTGTCATCTGCATACCCATAGACACGGGGCATCAGCAGATCGTTGATATGCAGCAGAAAGAGAGTTGCAGAGAGCACAGACCCCTGAGGGACCCCGGCATTTGTCGTCATGGGTTCCGATGAGCATCCATCGATAAGAGCTCGGAGAGACCGTTTACTCAGGAAGTCTTTTACCAGACCAGGAGAAATGCCGAACGCTGGAAGCTTACTCATAAGACTAGCTCGAAGGCCTTCGAGACGTCCATGGAAACGTCTATCGCTTCCCCATTCTTCTCGAGGGCCTCGCCCCACAAGTGAGTGGCGTACACTAGTAGGTCCCCAGTAGACCGATTGTGGAGAAATCCGTACTGTCGGTCACTGAGAAGATCGTTACCTTCCAGGTATGCCATGAGGCGCGAGTTCAATACACGCTCCATAATCAGAGTATGGAGGTTACCGAAATCGGCCGATAGTTGGCAGGATCGGCACGACTGCCCTTTGTGGGCTCGGGTTGCACATTGGCAAGCTTCCAGGACTTGGGCACTATACCAGTCCGAAGTGAGAGGCGATACAATCGTGTCAGTACAGGAGACAACTCGGGCGCTCAAGCCTTGAGAACAATCGCTGGTATACCATCTGGTCCACTAGCTTTATTCACATCCAGACGACCCAGAACTTTCACAACCTCTTTATTCCTTATGCGATCCTCGGGCATCGAAGTGTCGCAATAAGGCAAACACGGTGGGGTAGCACTGCTAGTATTAAGACGCGAATTATCATCAGGCTTAACCAGCGGAGGCAATGTGGGCCGACAGAAGTTTGCTTCGACCGATATGGCAAGGGACCAAAATGCTCTGCTACCAGATGGTTGCACAGAGAGCTTTTTGCCAATATGGGTAATACGATCGAAGCGAGCCTTTCTTAGTGATTTTTGTAGGACTTGGCAGCATGGTTGAAGGCTCTCTTCTTTGCGGTCACGAGCGACCACCCAGGCGAGAAACGCCGAATGCTTACGCTTTTCAGCTTCAGCACAATCGGCGTTGAAACCACGGGCGAGCTGAGCCACCGATGGGTACGTCACTATAGGCGATGAAATACTCCATAGCTTGACGTACCACATCGGATATAGCATCCGCACAGCTCGACGGATTTTCCAAAGAGAAGCAGACCCGCTGCCAAGGATAAGACGCAAAGAAGTGTCGCATCTCATCCCAATCTGCTGATTTGTATCGCCACATTCGCCGTTCACTGCGTGAGTCGAAGTTAGGTGGGGAGAAGGTCGATACAGACTTCACCAGACAGTGATCTGAAGTTCCTATTGGCGAGGACACTGTTACAGTACATCTGTCCGGATCGGTGGTCAGCAGAAGGTCCAGACAATTGGCGGTATGACCAACTACATCAGCCTGATGTAGAATGTATGATCTGCACCCTAGTTGCTTGCTTAACCAGCTGGGAAAGGCCCATCGCTATCGCAAAGTTACGCGCTTGTCTCCCAGTATGGTCGGTCCTCTGGTATGGGAAGAGCCAGTCTTGATGGCAGGCATTAAAGTCCCCCAGAGCGACGAGCTGCGCATCAGGGTGCCGATGCAGAGCCGCATCGGCGGCATCACTTAGGTGGCCAAACAGTCGAGTCGCCTTCTGATCACCGCTGTGCGATCGGTACACACAGGCGTAGATAATTTTGTCCATACCAGTGTCCACCAATAGCCATAACGTCGAGAAATTAGGGTCTTTGAGGTGACGGAGACGTTGACAACAGATGTCATTACGGACGTACACACAGACCCCGGCACGCTGCAGAAAGTGATGCTCCAATGAGTATCCCGGGTAGTTGAGGTACGCCGCATCTGATGGACATCTAATCTGGGTCTCCGTCAAGAAAAGCAAGTGTGGCTTGTCAGTCTCTAGATGGTGGTGGACCACATCGAGATAAGAGTGCAGCCCTCGAATATTCGAGAAGTGCACTTGGAAAGAGAGGACGTGCCTCCGCTGTAGACACTTACTTTTTCTTTTTTGACCTTCCATTATTTTGTTTTATGTAGAGTGAATAGGTTTGGTGGAAGATGGCAGTTGAGCGAGGTAATGCGATATTTAGCCCAACAACACGACCGGAGTTGCTGCGCTAATGGAGGGTTGATCTGGAGACTGCGGCGACGCCCGAACCTCCCCAGGGATCGCCATCGGGTCCTCTCATCCGGTCGCCAACCGGCACGATGGGGCCCACCCTGGGATGTTTCACAGTTGGCGGGGCAGCCTTTCATGAGTGGCTGGCACACTACTTGGGCCCCCAACTACCCGCGGTCGGCCAGCGGAGCACCGTGCTTCGGATCCCGCGGGCACACGGTCCACTGGCGCATCGTACCCGGCATACATCGCAACACAACTACTCAGACCCATCCTCCACCATACGGCTTCACCAGACATCATGCCGGAACACGACGAATCGCTTGGCGGCATGACTTTGCCTGATGGGTGGTAACTTGTAAGCCGGCAGCCGATGCTAAGAATTTACTGCTCGTTTAGCACTACCCAGGGGACACGTGTAGGGTGGTCAGATCTTAAGTAGATCCTACGGACGCGAGCAGTCCATCCCCCTAGAACTAAGCCAAAAATAATATTTGTCAAAATGACATGGTTAAAATAAGTTCAAAAATAGGTAAGTGTATTTGAAAATATCTAACATAAATATTTTTTTGAGGCAGCCAGATAACCGGCAACTGTATAAACAAAAAGTATCTGAACACAGTTAAATGTCACTAAGGAAAGCTACAATCTTGATATAATATCTTATAGTAATAAAATTTGTTAAACTCGAATCCGTAGTTAAAGCTGTTCGAGATAACAAAACAATCTCCCATACAACCGAACTTACGACCATACATAGCCAGTTGGCAAGAACCATAATCCTTCTTCGCTGCCGTAGTAGAGTATTTAAAATACGAACTGACAAAGTCCGCTATTTACTTCTTGCAGGCGGTTCATACGCACCGAAGACATTACAGAATCGTAAAATAAAAACGACTGCGTCTATATTACGGTTTGCGATGAGATTTCGAATGGCAGCCATGAAATAAAGGACCCAATGTAGCGTGACAGTCACCTGCGTCTCTGCGGTGATATATTGGGTTATTATGTGCACAGCGTTACTCCAAGACGAGACGTCTCATTAAAAGTTAACACCCTGAATTTTGTTCCTTCGCATCGCGGCCTTAGATTGTATTTTATCAACGAATTTAAGTCGTTCTTCTTTGTTTCCGCGCAGCAAAATTTTCAATTTACATACTTATGAAAGGTTTCATAACAAAAATCCGGGTGCGGAACCGGTCGCGCCGGAAAATCCTTTTGTGTTTGCCAATGAACGAAACCGTTTTGCTTGGGTGCAAAAAAAAATTAGTTTGATATTTTCTTCGGCACAAAAAAAATGTCAGGCACTTACGAAGGTCGAAGCTACTGAATGAACCACCGCTTTAGAAGTCAGGCTTTAATTGAGAATTAAGACTACCTCAATGGAAGTCATATAGCGTGATGATATATAATCTAAACGTTATAATAGTGTGACCAATATACATATTTTTATTTTATACCACTTGGGCCACAAACATGCACACGGTCCACCTGATGGTAAGTGGTCACCGCCGCCTAAGGACATTTGCAACACCAGGGGCATCGCAAATGCGTTGATATCCCTGGGACGTGAAGTTGTTAAGTCTCATGTGCCTGCAATTTCACGGACCCTCTTACCTTTCTAACAGAAACACAGTAGTACAAGTGCACTACTGCTTCACGGCGGAAATAGATTATGTGGTTGTACTTCTCCGGACGAACTCACTAAAAGCATAACTACTCTAGAATATATAAAACAATACTCTAGATAGGTAAAAAAAAGCTATAAATTATAGATTTATTTATTGTAGTGCCATTTCATACTGGTAAACGAAAGACATTTTTTTTATGTACATTTTTGTACAGTCAAGTGTAAAAACAATACAGTTGTTTTTGGATGTATGAAAGAATTCACGGGAGCCGGAAAATAACGAAGATAAAAAGAAATCTGTTACTATCACAGCTAAGTACGCTTCACAAGTTAACGAGAATTAGTCGACCAAATTATAAAAGGTATTATATAGCCCCCACATGCAAGTGGCCGTTTATTTCTTTCTATATAGTTTTAATAACCAGGTATTACTTGAGTTCGCGTGTACCATCGACTGGATCGTCACTTTCCATCAGGTGAGACCCAGTCAAAAGCGCTCAAGTTTTTATAAAAAAAACCATAAAAAAATCGATAAGTATTTTGAAATCCATTTGACAAAGGGAGAGTTCAAAAATTATAATGCTATTGCTGTGGATTTTAGCGGTATTTGATTCTTTAGAAAGTTCTTGGGTTCTGCAGGGTTGGTTGAATTAGAAAGGATAGAAAAATGAGTCATATTACTATAGGGTCAACTGAAGCGATTGTTACCCATGTACTTTGTTCACTTAATTTTCAGGTTCGACGAACATACAAAAATATTTTGCTATTTGCATATATCTACCATTTTATCTGTTATTACATTGGACATAGAAACTACATTTTTAGCGTTTATAATAATAATATTATAATTAATCATTTAATTCGGACAAAGCATCCATATTTAGTTAGTAGGTACATGTAATTACTTATAAACTAGGGGTGTTAGTAGACAGAAAATTATGTTTAATAACAAAAACAAATCTCTAGACTATCTGACATCAATTAGTGCGACCCTGGACGGCATGTGTACGGCGTTCCAGTGCCTCACTACTGGGCAGTCGCATCTCCACAATATAGTTTTAAGGAGGCTGCTAGTACTGTCCCGCACGCGACGCATCAGAGGCTTTTAATTATTTTTATATAAGATTGGCAGTCTGAATGAATTTTTCAAGTGAATGTTGACGGCCAAATCCAAATTTTATGAAAACTAAATCATGGATTGGAAACAATGGGTTTTCGAAAATCAATATACTTAGCCAGGTATCGATCCAGTTGATTTTGGAAAAAAAGATACACTGTATCAGTAGACCATTCAAAAGTGCCACTAATGAGGATTTCCACAGATTCTGGGAAATAATGACACTAGGTACATTTGACAAACTTAAAGAAAATGTTGAATTTAATAAACTTATATTTTAAACTAAACTTAATTTCACCTTGTTCGAAATTATGCTCATCTTGATTTCAATCAAAAATACCCGCAGCGCTGTCATCTTGTCAAAGTGATGTTCTAATTAAATTTTTTTATTATCACTTCACCATTAACAATGGCCATCATTCTGAACAATTAATCTGTAAAGGTTTAATAGGCAGGTAAAGTAAGTAAAAAATTAAAAAGATCTTTGTTAAAAACAAGCTCGATCCTTTACTTTGCCATATGTAATGAATTCCCAGAATTCGATTCTTATTGGTGACAGAATTGAATAGTGTAATAATACAGTGTGTGATTCACTTATGCTGTGATCATAGACTTATCATATTCATTTTAATATATAATGCGGGACTCGCTCAAAAATTTATGTTTTAATATCGCTTTTAGTTTAGCGCCAAGTGTATCTATGACTTATTACTACTATGTAGAAATTTAAAATAGTTCATGCATAGGTAGAGCCAGTCATTAAAATAAAACCTTACATTTAAGACAATCCGGTTCATCAGCGCTCTTTTCACAATTTTTAAATGAAGGTACTTTTTGCAAACATGTTCATTTAGACTGCTGAAATAACATAGGGTAAGGAGTACTTTGGAAAGAAACAGTTGAAGGATTCCTTTGCTCAGCAATTGAATCATATAGGATAAGGAAAAAATGAATATTTTGACTGAATAAAAAAAAAAAAATTGAAATAAACCTACCTTACAAAAGTATATTATAATAATCATGAATCTAAAATATTCTTGTCTTTTGAGCTGATCTGTTCTGAACTTCTGACTTAACAAGACAAAGTTTGTTAACTTTGTATTTTTCCATTCTACTTGTAGGAACAAGGCTACAAAGCTTTGGGGTATTTGCGAGAATTTGTTTCGATATTTCTTTTACTCGTAAAATATATATGTAGGTACCTATATATATATATATATAAATAAAAATGATAAAGTATTTTTACGTGTATAATATATGTGTATAGTATATAATATATATATATATATATATATTATATACTATAATACTTAAAATATATAATACGTAAAAATACTTTATCATGACGCTCTTTCTAGCTTTTTGTGTCAAATATATGGCAAACACTGAAAACTATTATGAACATAACACATTTTATTTTAATTATTTTCTAAATTAATTGGAAAAAAATCGCAAAGCAGTCCCGCGATGTTATTACCTCGAATCTCTGTGGGAATGATCTCACCGAACTCAGAAAGTTGGTGTTCACTCATTTTATTTTCGACTTTCCCGTACCCTAAGGATTCGGGAATACGGTAACTTTTCCCCAACTCATTGTCTCGTTATGTTAATCTCCTGTGGGAAATTGGTCATTAATATCATTATAACACAGTGACCGCAACATTCCAACAAAGGCAAACGAAATGTCACTATTTTAGCCTTTAAACCATAGCCATACTTATATATGTATAGTCTTTCAGTAAATGCCTTGAGTCAAATACATTGTATATTTCCTGATAAAATACTTAGTAACTATACTACGTACGTATATATGTGTGCATTGTATATATGTGAGCCATCCCCTGTAAACTCTCCTTTTGCACAAAGATTCTTTCCGTACCGAGGAGGCATGTTATTTAATAAAATTAATACTATTTTATTAATTTTATTAAATAGCCATAGCGAACTGCCGAAAAACTGAAAGCAAAGATAAAGTCTTCAATTGGTTACTTAATCTGGACTACTCTGAAACTGAAAAGATCCTTAATGTGGTAAAATAGATAGGATATACGTATATATTAGCACTCAATATGTACCTACCAACAATATTATATTAACAAAAATAAAATTTATTAATACGAAATAAAATAATATTTATCATATAGATAATTTCATTGTATAAATATTATGTTATATAATGTCAGTATTGTTATAAATTCATATTTCACAATTAACATTACTACACACACACACGCACGCACACACTCACAAACCCTTACTCGTTTACTTACACATTTATACACACTTACGCACCACGTTGACTACTGTAATTAAAGGAAATGGGGGCCTGGAGCTCCAAAATACAGGCTCAGGCTTAGTTTGGACTCCAGATCTCCCTCAAATTGCAATTTTTTCCCAATCTTCCTGTCAACTGTATTTTATCATTACATGTAATTTGTGGAGATAAATAAAATAAATTATTATTATTATTATTATATTTACAGGCACATGAGACTTAACAATTTCACGTCTCAGGGACGACAACGCATTGGCGACGCCTCTGGTGTTGCAAATGTTCATAGGCGGCGGTGACCACTTCCCATCACGTGGACCGCCGGGTTGTTTATCGGCCCATGTGGTGTATAAAAAATGTACTTGAATATTATATCTGGCATAGAACAGGATTTTCTTTTAATCAATGAAAACCAATAGATATTTCATGGCATCAGATCTGCTTTAGAGCCTGGGGCTTAGAGCAATATAGATTGTTAGTATTATTATTCTTTCCAATACCACGAAATAGGTCTAAAAACTAGCGTTCCGTAGTTGCATTACAAACTTATAGTAAACCATTTTCCATAGGGATATTTTCGATTAATAATTTTTAATTCAAAATTCAAAAAATCTAAATTTATTCAGTTTAGGCCCTCGGAAGGCACTCATGAAGGTTAAATTGACTCTACGGAAAAATAACCATATTAGCTTAATAATAATGGTGTCTGAAGCAGGGATGTAACGAAGCTTCGATTCCGACTCCGTTAAGTCGGAACTTCCGATTATTATTACACCTTCGGTTCCGACTTCGGCTCCGAAACTTTTAAATCGGAGGTTTTAATCGGAGGTCGAAGCATAACAAATAGCAGCGGCGGCCTGCGTCGAACGACCGCTACGCACAGGTTCATAGTTTTGTGTTGGACAATGAAATCAAAATCAAGTTGTATTTGGAATTTTACTTTGAATGTCTGTCTAAATTTATTATTTTATAAATAAAACGACATAAGGTTGATTTTTTGTTTACTTGTCCTTTAATAAAAAAGGAAAGGGCTCCCACCACTTTCGACCCTGCCTCCGCCTCCGACTCCGACTCCGGTTCCGACTCCGATAAATCGAATTTAAAAACTCCGACTCCGACTTCGGTTCCGCTAAAAGTACCTCCGTTACACCTTCTGAAGTAACCGTTTTAGAACTTTCACTAATTTATCTAGGTTTGGGAGGAAGCTCCAATAAAAAAAAATTTATGCTAGGAACTCTCTATTACTATTCTAAATGCTATTTGTATATTGATCAGTGTTTGGTTTCTATTACATCTGAATGTTTTGCGTCAGCTTGGATACATTAAATATACGAGCAATTATTGAATAAAAGTTTCATCATGTTAGTAATGCTGTGCAAACGGCACGCAATATCAGCGACGTGTACCTGCGGAGTGAACACAACAAATGAACGCACGGCACGTTAATGGTTTCAACGCTTCCGTTCCGGAAATTCTGATTTGAAGTATTAACCGTGTGATGATCACAGCTGCTTACTATACGGTATGAGCATTACTGCAGATCTGTACTGTGAAGAATTGAACGTAATGACGGAGAAGCTCGCTTAACCCAGCCAGGTTTAGTCAAATCGCTCGTCCCCGCAAGTTCTACTCGTATAAGACAACGCGCGAGACCATACAGCACAACAAACGGTTTCCATGCTATAAGAGACCTTGTCTTGTCTTTCTCCGTATTCTCCAGACCTCACAGCAAAAGTCTTCTACTTTTTACAGAATTCGGACAGCTTCCACGTTGGAAATAAATTTGTAACCCGAGAGGCAGTACGAAATGCAATTGAATTGTTTGTGGACCCTTAAAATCGTTTTTTTGTAATAAACGGCAGCTTCATAGGTCATACCTTAACTCAAACTGATCCCTGTATCATATTTCTGAAAAGAAGGTCCCAACCTTAATTTTAAATTGTAAACCTTGGATACAGAAATAAACATTTTTATTATTTATTTATTTAAATGTTCTTAACCTTCACCCTAATCATTTTGAAAAACCTATTCAACGATACCTCAATAGACGAACAATAAAACATCATCCCCGCTTTTCCTGTATATATGTTGTTTTATAATATTATTGGACCCACTAACTGATTAATCTATTGCGAGTGTGCAGTATTATAAATGAAGGGACACTTTTAAAATGTTTTGTTTACATCAGTTTATTTCTTAATGAACTATTCATGGTGAGGCAATTATTATGTTTAACATAAATATTAAATATACGAGGATGGTGGTACTGAGAATAAAAAGCTTTGATCATTGAAAGAATAATCTATGAAAAAGGGGATCAATGATTATTTTTACTACCTACAAAGTACATTAGTACGCTTTACTTGGTTCCTTGTTGACTACGAAAAACAACATACTCGCATCACATAAAAGGCAGACATCTAAAGACTGTGTAGAAATGTTATTTTGCAGAAAGATATTTTTCGTAATTATGGAAAAATAACTGAAATCCGGATTGATTTATCATATCAATCGGTTGCTTTTTCAATTTCCCACAGTCATCATATCGCGAGTATCAGCAACGTTTGTTATTGATTTACGCATTTGCGTGGGAGAATCTGTTTATGATTCGACTTATATATAATAACACAAAGGGAAACTGATGAAAGGAAAAGAGAACGGCTGTGGTATTAACGGTCAGTTAGGCAATCGGTTTGCGATGCCATCGATTTTTATAAGGTATAACAATATATATACAAGGTAGCCATCTGGTTGTTACTTTCGTTAATTTCAACCGGTAGCCACCTATTGCAATCTAAATGAATGAGAGGAAAACCTTTTATGGTGTATTTTTTCTAATTAGCTACAAAGTCCTACAAACGACGGAAAAAATTTAAAACATCAAAAAAGCAATTTAAAAATTTCTTTGTAAACATGAGGTCCGTGCGTCAAAAACCTTATTAAGTTATTATATTTGTTTATTCACGGGTGTAGGTAGAGGTGCGGAAAGGTCTTGACGATGTTTGACTGTGGCGATTTATTTAACGAGTAGCTTTATTTGTTTGCTACAGTGCCGGTCGTCAGAGTACCCTCCTAATGCTGTCCTATTAACTTCATGCCCGTTGTAAATTACACCACTTTCAACTTTATCATTTAGATGTTAAGATCCAGGCTATAACGGCAACGTGTATGCTTCGTGGTTGTGTAATTAATGACTTAATAGTGGTCACGTCATGTGTAGGTACGCGCGGAGTGATGTATAGTGCTAACTCAAGACTGCCACATTAACTTGCTCGGTGAAATACAATGATCTTTAATTGCTATTTTATTGAGTTATTGATTCGAAGCAATTTAGTAGAAGTAATATTTGTTATAAATAAATATCCTGGGACATTCTTTACACACGGTCATCTGATCTCAAAATAAGCTGAGCTCGCACTATGGTAACCAGATATATTATATATACTACTGGTATTTATAAATTCATACTTAAATACATATTTACCAGAGACACTACAAAGAGATATGTTCATTCACACAAATGCATACCCTGGTTGGGAATCGAGCCCACGACCTGCGGCGTTGCAATCAGGGTCTCTAACCACCAAGCTAACTGGCCCGTCATTTTTTGTTATACACCTTAAAGAACCGTAATCTCGCATAATTTTGTAATAAGAACCTCCCCAATAAAGATAAACACGCTCGGTAGAGTCTTTTTAACGTCCGGCAGTAATATAAACACTGTCAAATAAAGTAGGCGTTGACACATAACAACACTTTTGTTGATGTTTCATAGGTTACTGTGATATTTATTTCAAACTACTCCCTCCCTGCGGCTTTACCCGCTTTCAATCCGGGTTATAAACCTTCCTCCTGAATCCTCCTATCTATTGCTGAAAACTGGATTAAGATAAGTTGCATAATTTACGATTCTATAAAGGACATACAGGGAAACATTCTTTTATATATAATAAATAAAAAATAAATAAATAAAACCCTGGGACATTCTTTTACACACGGCCATCTGGTCCCAAACTAAGCAGAGCTTGTACTATGGAAACCAGATAACTGATATACTACATATACTACTTTTTTTTCAAAATACATACTTATATAGATATTTACACCCAGACACAGAACAAACAGACATGTTCATGCACACAAATGTTTGTCCTGGGTGGGAATCGAACCCGCGACCTTAGGTTTGGCAGTCAGAGCGTTAACCACCAAGCCAACTGGCCTGTATAGAAATAGTGCAAATACGGGTGTAAACAAAATAATGTAATGTAAACATACCGAGCCTGGCCCCGGACATTAGATTTCGTGTTTAGATTTCATCATGACGGGTAAATCAAATGGGCATTTCCACTCTATCCAATTTCCTCACACTTGTTAAATTGATGCGTCCGCGTTGGTTCAATAACATTTCCAATTATCAGATCAATCAGATGGAGTCCTAACGGTATGGATTTTTAAAAGATAGGATACTATTATCAGAATATTCAAATGACCTTTGTAGGTACTTATAGTTATAAGATAATATGAAATAAAACAAGAAAGTATATGGAATATACTAATTGTATAAATGCAAAAGTAAGTTTGTTTGTTACTTTTTAACTATTGAACGGCTGATCGGATCGTAATGAACATTGGCAAAGAGATAGATTATATCCTGGGGAAAGATGGTATATAGGAGAGAGATATATATATGAGGGGGTATCTTGTATAAAATGTTGTCTAAAAAATTGTGAGGTACTGAAATAGGGGTTGAAGGTTTGTATGGGCCATCCATAATTCCACAAGTTAGGGATCGGAAAATTCATATTATTAATTAGGCTTTTGGTAAGAAATAAGGAAATATGTGATTCCCTAAAAAGGGAAAGTAGGGGGTCAAATACAATTCTTTAGATGTAGTCCGTATGTACAGTCTATGGACCCTGGCAAAGGTGAATTATTCTATTAGTAAGGTATTCGCCATTAATATCATACAATGGGGATGTATTCTTTTTGAGATAACTGTATCCCTGGAAAACGCAAGTGAATCCGCGGGGGATAGTTAGTACTACTCTACATAACGGTTTTTTTTTATTATAGGACTTCATCATAAAAATATACATAAACCATAATAATACGCTTCTTTTAATATTAAATATCAGATTGTGTCCTCACTCCGTTAATGAGTTCTTTTCTATTCTGCTCTTAAGCATACAATCAGAGAAAAAAGGTTCTAAATTGAGCATTGTGGTCTGGGGTAATTTTATTCCACGGCTAACCTTCATCTTCCACGACCTTTGGCAATCGATTTGGGCCCGCTACTTACTTTATTACATGACACCTGTACCTCTACCATGAGTTGCTATCGAAACTTACTTTAGTCACTAGCAAGTAAACTACTATCGATACAGTATTTCTCGATAGCAACTGTCAAATTTGTGACTCATGGTACTGAATTTCTATAGCAAAGGCTAAAAAACGTTACTCGCTAGTGTTTACATTTCGATAGGTTTTTTACCTATCGACGCGTACTATCGATTTTAGTTCTTTAGGTGACCGCTAGTGGAGCTGTACACATTTGCCATAGAAATGTTTTACGCCGTCGCTAGCGAGTACGTACGTTAAAAACTCATGGTAAAGGCACTGAGCACAAACACGTAGAAATAAGTACCAACACGACAAACAGAATTTTATCAGCGCCGTTTTTATAAAGTAAATAAACACAAAAAAAGGGATAGTAAATAGTTAATATAAATTATGAAATAAACTGAGATTGTACTTTCTTTAGGTGATTAGATAAAAAACATACCATTTATTTTACTTACTATTTAAAAATACGATCTACTTGAAACATTTAATTAACGATTATTACTAATATAAAACTAATAATACTTCATATGATTGGATACAGTTCCTATAAAACGTTTGACAACCTATAAATTGATGGCGCTGAGAGTGTTCGGCGAAACTCTTCAAATCTAATATCACGGAGAGCGCTCCAACGCTGAAACCGCGGAAGATTAGAAAGTTCGATAAGCGGTTCTTGTAATGCATCCTTACTCAACACATCAGATTAAATCGAACAATTTATATATTTAGAGTTAATAAATGCATAGCTAAAAACACGGGAACAACGGGACAATATTACTAAGATTCCGTTGTCCGTCTGTCTGTCCGTCTGTCACCAGCCTGTATCTCATGAGCCGTGATAGTTAGATAGTTGAAATTTTCACAGCTGATGTATTTCTGTTGCTGTTATAACAACAAATACTAAAGCACAGAATAAAATAATTGTTTAAGGGGGCTCCTATACAACAGACATAAGATTTTATAGATAACTAGCTGTCCCTCGCGGTTTCAGCCGCATTCCCGAGGGATGTAACATTTCCCGACACAAACAGTATCCTATGTTACTTCTAATAGTTCCAAGAATATGTGTACAAAGTTTCATGATGATGGGTTAAGCAGATTTCGCGTGAAAGCGTGATAAACAAACTTACATACACATTTATAACATTAGTAGGGATGTTACGGAACCCCTCTAGCGGGAGTCCGACTCACATTTGGTCGGTTTTAATTGTTTATTATTCAATATTCACTCATTGAACTGCTGAATGCTAAGTAAAGTTCAATATGTATATTTTTGTGCATTTAAATTGATCATAGGTTTACTATTATTGGGTAGTGTACTCGTATATAATATATTATATATTCGATTTTATATCTGAAAGTGTTTAAAATGAACAGTTGCGGTTTTTGACAGGCCAGGTGGCTTGGTGGTCAGCGACTCTGACTGCCAAAGCTAAGGTCGCGGGTTCGATTCCCACCCAGGACAAACATTTGTGTGCATGTCTGTTTGTTCTGTGTCTGGGTGTAAATATCTTTAGGCATAAATATGTATTTAAATAGAAAAAAAAAGAAGTATATGTAGTATAAAAGTTATCTGGTTTCCATAGTACAAGCTCTGCTTAGTTTAGGACCAGATCGCCATGTGTAAAGAATGTCCCAAGGATATTTATTTATTTAACAGTAAAACATACGAAGGATGTTCTGATCACTCCATTATTTGACTTTATAAGTCCTAAAGTAAGATTTACTATCGATTTGTATTATTATTATCTAAATTATATTAACAAGACAATAATGTGATCAAGAGTTGAAAGTTATGAGCGTCGAAACATCTGTATTTTAGCACGAGTCTTATCGCAACTTTGAGACATAAGTACATTATTTATAGAGCATGAAAACTGCGGAATACTTTAGTTTAAGATAAAGTATAGTTAGTCAATCTTTTAAATAACTTACTACTTACCTACTGTAATAGTAAATACCCTAGAGATAATAGTCCTTTCCTAAATATCTAAGCGATTGTTATTAGATTAGATTAGTACTATATTAAGATCTCGTCGGCGTACTTAATTTAATATTAAGATCTCGTCGGCGTACTTAATTTAATATTAAGATCTCGTCGGCGTACTTAATTTAATATTTTATGACTATGTGATTCTATGGATAGTGATAAGTTTATTTCTTATTTGTTTTTCATTTGTTTAACATAGATTTAGTATAGATAGAGTATAGTAGGATTTGCAGAATATTGCTATTTACTTTGGACGTGGGACAGTAGAAAGACTAAAAATCACAAAGTTCATGGAAATGTTATCCATCCGTTACCCATGAAACTTAGTAAACCATTTTGTTGATGCTATAGATAACCTACGCCGTAAAGTTTTCTCCGGTTAAGAAGTTGGTCATCAACTGAGAAGAAACCGGAGAGAAACCTAGCTAAGACATTAAAGTAAAAGGTATGATTTGTTTGACGGTAACATAATATAGTTTACGTCAGAAAGGTTTCTCTATTCTGAGTTTTATATCTGTTGGCAGTTTATATACAGAATATTTTGTGCACCTGCGCTTGAGTGATGAGTACATGGTACCGCCTTAATTCAATTATCCGCCAGACGATATCCGCGCCCCTGGGGGAGATAACATGCCCTAAACATGAATATTGCTCTCAGTATCGTCGGCCACCACGCTACGATACTCCAGGAAAACGAACAATAATCTTATAAAATGCGATACGCTGCTGTTTTCTTCGGTAAAAATAAAAAATGAAAGAAACCGGACGGAGAATTTGTAATTTATTAAAATTAAACTATAAGTTCTGTTATTAGGTAGGTCTTTGAGAGTCCATACTGAAAATAATTCACAGATAGATAATTATATAGTATATAAATATAATAATAATGAATATTTTACAGGAAAAAAAAATGTTGTTGCAAAACTTAAATACCAGCGAAGTAGCCGTTTAGACCTAGCGCCAACAGACTTCTTTCTTTTCCAGAATTCAATGTACTTCTTGGTATAAAAAGATTCAATACCCAAGAGGCCGTAAAAATGGTCTTAAAAGAAAAAAAAATTCTCCCATCCATCTGACTGTTTCAAGAGGGGCATTCATAAATTACCCTTGAGCTGGTAAAGATGCATCGAAAGCATGGGTGAATGCTTCGATTAATAGTAGACAAAATATCACGAATTAGTATTTCTGTGGTGTATTTTAAAACTAATATGAGGTGTCTTACACCCATTTCGCTTGTTTTATAGATTTCTATTCAAGCAGTGTTGATTTATCACTTATGCTTATAATTCCAATAGGAACTCTCGAGTTTAGTTGCAATCGGAAAAACTGGTCTATTAGGGAAATCTCATTATCGGTCGGCCCTCCCAAGCCCTTGTTTTCTTAGTTGGCTCGTTGATTTCGTCCTCCACGAGCCATTTATCTTTGGTTCTGTGGTCCATTACGTTAACGATCGCGCAAATAGTTCCAAAAGGAAATGACGTAAGGAGAAATTACCTACACCTTTTTGTCTCGTATTATGCTACAATAATAACTGTGAACTTCGGTATTCATCTTCTTTTTAAAAGTAAAAAAACACCTTTGATATGCAAGCTGCATGAGGGGAATCTATTTGAAGATCTAAAACACTTGTTAGTAAGTAAAGGATTAATAGTTCTAAGAATAACTACGATATCCGTTGCGTTTAGACAGAACTCTTAAAAAAGTTATAAAGTGAGTCTAAAATAGTTCGGCTAAAGCTGAAAAAAAACATCAATAATAGATCAACGTAACATGGATATGTTAGTGATCTATTTGTTATCCCTATGTTATAAATCGGAATGTTTTGATATTTTGATGGTTTGAACTCAGTCGCAGATAAGCCGTACAACGGAAATCAATCAGATATTGCATAAAAATAGAATACCAGTTTCACCCCGCTATAAATAAAAAGTATGCTCAATGTTATTCCCAGGGCATACTCTATCTATATGCTTTCAAATCCGTTTAGTAGTTGTGGCGTCAGGAACAAACATCCTTCTTAATCACAAACTTTCGCTTTTATAATATTAAAAGGAGGTTCTGGATTAGCCAATAAGATAGTTTATAGTCTGGAAAAGCCTATTACATTTAAAAAGCTAGATGTCTTATTATAGCGCGAAATTCACAACTATCATCAATTAGGCACAAGAAGGACATTTATGAAAGTCTATGCAACTGATGTTACCACCTCGTTGTAATATTTCTAACATTAATGAACAAAACAATTTTTCTTCTTTATTAAACCTGATTTAAGTGGACTTTCTTATTTTTTTATGGCTGGTAGGCAGACGGCCACCAATGGACATTTACAACACCAGGGGAATTGTAAATGCATTGTCGATTCTCAGACGTGGAGTAGTTGAGTCTCATGCGCCTGTAAACTCACTGGCCCTCTTAAATTTCTAAACGAAACACAGTAATACAAGTGCCCTACTGCTTCACAGTGAAAATGGGTATTATTTACTTTCCCGAACGAACTTTGCTCTACAACTTCTAAGTAGAAGAAAAGTCGATAATAATGTCATTACTTGATCAGCCATTTTCTAAAATATATTATTCATTAAAAAATGACCAACGTCCGGGATATATAAATCCCTCAGCTGTGCGGTGTAAGTACTTTATTTATTTTTACGACATATTAACAACCGATCAAAATTTCTGGGAACAAATTGTCTTGATTTATGGCGGTCGTGCCACCCATCTCGCTACACAGAAATAGATTGCAGTGTGGGGTCCATGTGTTCAAATTATGACTTATTATGTCTATGGTATGCATGGGAGTAGTTATCTTACTCGTACATTGACTAAATGTTTCATGCATATATTTGTTTAGTTTACAACTGAAATAGTCTTTAATTACCTGTTATCGTTCCCTGCTTTCTTTTTTAGGAGTAACTTATTTTTAGTATTCCCAAATCAAAAATGAATAAATATCTCTCATATATTTTACAAACAATTGAATTTATTTTTTAATTTTGAAATGACAACGTCTAATAAATCGATGAACACTGGCTGCATGCACGAAAAATTGTCCCGTTAGGCTTATTTACAAGGTTAATTATTCTTGCATTTTAAAAATAATTATATATACTAGTATAATTTCAAGTACTTTTTTTTTTGATATTAAAAAATAAAATCATGTTTCTTACAAAATAATAATAATTCAATAAAAAATATTATATTTGATTCATAAAATTATGCAATCATTTCATCAATATTTTGTTATGAAGTTGTCACGTTAAACTATCGTTCGTAAACCGACTTTACAGACAACCATTTTTTTATATGAATTTATTCTGAATTAAATTGTGAAAAATAAAATTATTTTGTCGCTGTTATTCAACCTTCATTCACTACAAGATTGTGTAGAAGCCGTCGTTTTCATTTTAAACTATAATCTACAAAATTATTGCGTCGATGAATGAAACATCACCTAAGAGTTTTGTAAAATAGAATCATCGACGTAAATATTTGACAATATTAACTCGGAACAGAAATAAGTATTCGTTCTCATAGGGTAATTAATTTAAACCTAAATATTTTTTTAACACTAATCATACCAACACTTACTAGGTACCTATTTCTACCATAGCGGGTCAAATGTGACTTTATGTTTCCTGCTTGCATGTATGAAATATGGTTGTTAGGAAGGGAAATAAATAGTATAACTGTATATTAATTAGTAAGAAAAAGTCTTGAAGTCAAATGTGCAAATACAATAAGATGATACGTGCATCTTCAATGCGCAGTTCTAAATGGGTCATTTGACCCGGTTATGGTATGTTTAGTGTTAAATAAAACACTTAACCTAAAACAAGTAAATCAAAATATATCTGCTGTGTAAGATGTACAAACTTAAAAGAGAGTAGTTATACAAAACCAAAATATTGACGTGTTAAAAGTTCTAGCAGAAAAATTACACGTGCAATAGGTACATATAAAAATGTCGAATTCTATATCCTCTAATTTTAACTTATAGAGTTATAGTGCATTTTGGCTTCCGCCTTTAGTGCACTATAAAACATATTCGGTCTAATACTATTTTCACCAAGTGTTCTTGTGGCCATATGATTTAGATGGACTTCATCTCAGTTATATAGAAGTTTTTACTTCCTCCCCGAGATAGTGGTTGTTTTGAACAAGTGCCATATTCTCCAGTCTAACGGATAAAATATGAGATGTGTGTGGAAGAGGGTTAGCTATATATATGTACAAGTACTTGTACAATAACTTAGATAATAGCAAGGAGCTGTTAAGGGGATACATCAAATATTTACAAGGATGAACGCCTCGTCCACCTGTGTCCTTGTACTCAGATAAGGTACTGGTCCATAAGCTATAATGCTTTTTAGAGTACAACGCCCTTAATTTAAGAGCTTAATTTAAGTATCCAATAAATTATTCAGGTTAAAATCCGTTGTTAAAATGAAGTCAGATTATATTTCATAAGTGAATAGAAGTAGGTCTACGTAATTGTTATCCCTAATGCAATATGTACTTGACAAAAAGCTACGATATGAACATCGTGTGAGTGATACAGTTTTATATTCGATAAAGACATAGCGCTGAGCATCAAAGAGCCGTTTATATTTTGGCTGGAGTTTCCATAACTACAAGAGTATATTACTTCAAAAAGATTTTCTCAGAATTCGAATTCATTATTTGTTTTTCTTACAAAACATTGTCATTAGAAATGGTTTCTTTTTATATCTTCAGAATTAACTTTTTTATTTGTTTTGAGATTAAATTTCTCCTTTATTGGTATACGTTACACAAAAAACCCTTTGGATTAGGGAAAAGCAAGGGCAATTTCAGGATCAATTGGCTTTACGAGCCATAAAACCTTTTTCCATATATACGAGTATGTGTGAAATTCAAACATGCGGAATATTTCCCTCGCATCTATATCATGTTGTTATCACATTATCCCTAAGTGTGCGAGCATTTTCCGAACAATTAACTTCATGATGCTCACATTTCACCGACAAATTTGTGTACACACTTTAAATAATTTATTAGCCAAGTTAATCTCGTTAATAAAGATTGTCTTAAAGTTACGACCTGCTTAAACAATAATACATAAATACCTAAAATCGATTTCAACAAAATCTTTGCTTATCCAAAGTTTGTCTATTACCTTTGTTTTTTTTTTGTCACTAGCGAAATACTTTTTGTAATAATTATTTCTGATGTGAAACTTTTTGCAATCACAATGGTTATCCTCCGTTTCTCTCTCTAGTTATAAAACGCATACGCAGATCTAATAACTTTTAATAGATTTTTCATTTTTTGTTCAAAAAACCCGCGGCTGTTTAAATATTTGCATACACATTGCATAGTAACCAACTTTGCTAATGGATTTCGTTTGGTGTTATTCGTATCAACTACTCAAGCATTCTGTTTATACCTTGTATCAACCATTCTTAATTATAACCAGGCACAAAGCTCAACCCTTACAAGTAATTTTACGAGTTTTCAGTTTTGATAAACATATTAATCCAAAAGGACCTATAGGTAGGTCTAACTACGTTGGTAATTGCGTGCCAACATCTATTATAATAAATAGGGCCTCATTACACGGGCTGTTGTTATTTCATAGTTTTGAGAAGTATACGTAGGCTATTTAGCTAACTAGTGGTAAAACTTATTTTACAAACGTAAGCAACTTGTATTCTCCTACAGGTTAAGCCCCTGCGGCTTGCCTGTACCTACAAATACCTAATAAAGTTTCAGTAACTTCGTATAGCTACCATAAATTGATTTTCCTACATTAGTTTGCCATGTGTTCTAAGGTTCTCGTAATCGTTTCTAGTGAAGAAATACTCAGATCGGAATATAATAGAAGTTTTTCTTGTAACTGAGGTTTCTTTGTAAACATCTAATAATAAAGTTTGAGTAACTTTACGCACCATACATTGATGTTCCCACATTAAATCACTAAGTGTGCTTACTTGGTTACGTTGTGTGGCTACTTATAATCATTTCTTGAAGAAGTTATTCGATTCCTTATAAACGTCTGTATGTTTAGTCGTAATATTATTGCACGGTGGTAAATTTCTATGGAACCTATGGTTACCGTTCAATAATTTAAAAATCTTTGACTAGCTGTCCCCTGCGGCTACACCCGCGTTCGCGACGGTACGATATTTTTCCCCGGATAAAAAAAATGTCCTATGTGTTAATCCAGGTATTTCCTTATTTGTCAAGTTTCATCTAAATCCATTTAGTAGTTTTCGCGTGAAAGAGTCACCAATACCCATACATCCACCCATACTCACAAACTTTCGCATATATAACATTAGTCGGATAGAATAGGAATTTAAAAAAAATAGATTTAAGAAAGATATTTATACTGCGTTGTTTTTAACACTCTGGGTATCTAGGTATCAAGTAGGTATTTACGATATTGCTTGACATCATCACGTACTAAACATATAAAGGAATGCCACAGGACATTCTCATTTAAAGTAGCTTGCACTATGTCATAAAAAGCGTTTCATGATCCTTCCTTTTAGAATGCACCTGAACTCCCTGAATAAATTATTTTGTATTTTAGTTAAGGTTTTAAAATATTTTCGTTTCTCCAAAAACATTTTTACGTCAGAGATACCCATAGGGATAGTTCTAGAATACCAAATCTAGATTGCAATCGTTGGGTTCAAATGATAGCATGGATTCCGCGAATGCTATCGGTGACACCCGTTTGTAAATATTTTTTTGCCGACAGCTGTTTCCACAAAAATTCCAACCAATCTATCTGAAAAAGCGGAGCTATTTTCTGTCACTTCTATAATTTAAAAGAATACATAACTTATTTACAGTTTACAAAACTCTACCCAGGGGAGGTAGAGAATATAGTGTACAAATTTGCAACATACGCATTGAAATTAGCAATTACCGTTACCTATTTTATGTATTGTTTCAGCGTATTGTAAACATGTATTATGCTCTCATAACCCTTTTCAGGGTGTCTGCCACTTTCTATTTATGTCAGTACGAGCTGGGTGGCGTGCCCTCCATAAATCAGAGCCGTTTTGTTCAGGCCCATTACGCCGTTTTACCGCCTTCCTACTGAGACAAAATTAGATCATACCGAAGGGAAAACCCAGTTTCTGCCCATACGTAACTTTTGTTGTAAAACCTTTAATAGTTACAACGCAATACGTGTCGGTTTGTTTAGTGTTGACCCACGCCACACCCCGCCTCGACATTTGTTTCCTACGATGTGATCCCATTCCAAGTTCAATTTCAAGTGGTTATCTATTTGTTTCGAACAAGAAACAACAATGATCGAGATCTAATACCCTAATGTTCTTTAATGTTGTAAATTGCACGTAAAGTAATTCCATCAACTGATAATAGCATTTTAAGATTAAGTTTATTTTTATTTATATATTGTACATATATATTTTTATTGACAGGCCAATTGGTTGGATGGTTAGCGACCCTGACTGCCAAGTCGCAGGTCGCGGGTTTGATTCCCACCCAAGACAAACATTTGTGTAAACGAATGTACAACATAGGTTGTTCTGTGCCTGACAATATCTACATATGTATGTAGTTAGAAAACAAAAGTAGAACATCATTTCTCTAGTTTCCACAGTTCAAGCTCTGCTTAGTTTGGAATCAGATGGCCGAGTGTAAAGAACGTCCCAATATTTATTATATTAAATTAATTTATAATGTTTTTTAAGAAATTAAACGACTGAAATATTTTAATTATTGAAAATACCACTGATGCATAATTCGATCCCAATATTATTGGTGACTATGAAGTCAAATCGATTTTCCAAATTAAATAAACTACGCTGATTTCATTCCGATTCAAAGTCGTTCAGGTATTATGATCATTTTCTCCTTCGAATGAACATGAAAGAACATCCATGATGTCAATTTGAGAGCACAATGGCTAATAACGCTTCCACTGTTAATTTATTTTAATTGATGCCATTTGACAAAATTCTTGTTCGTTGTTATAAGAGAATGTTAGAACATAATTAAAATGTAGACTTTTATTTTTGATATACAATATTTTTTTAATGAATAACTTGATTTATTTGATACGACTTCCAAAAAAAGAATTACATTCACATTAAACATATAATTTATTAATCTGACAGTTTTAAGTACCTATATGAAATGTTAATATTTTTTTAAATATACCCAAGATTTAGTATTCTTAAGTAAGTACAGTTACTCTAACTCGATTTGAGTATCATGAATACTAAAACCGAGTTACTTTAATAAGTATACAGCGACTGGCATGTTTATTTTTTTCAAGGCGTTGAAATTAATGTGAAACAGTAAGCAAGTATGTGAGGCATAATAGGTTTCCGGTTCCCAGATCTATAAATCAGTTGACGGTCTCAACAGGCCATTTGTCCGGACGTTCGAGCCACAAAGCCGGAATATACAATTAATATCCAGTATCAATTTAATATATTTCAACAGAAATAACTAACTATACTAACAAAAATGTAATTTAGAACAACAAACTTAAATTATCCTGGCTTAGGTAATACGGATATGATGTAAGGAAGTTGTAATATTATATTGACACAAGCGTTACGTTTCCTATTCAGACAGTTTTTGGATTTCTATAGGATTTATTGTTCCCCAAAAAATCAACCAAAATATAAATAGCTGTGTACCATATTATGAATATTTTTCAACATAATAATATGAAACGCAACAAACTGTTTTCAGTTCTAATATACAATTCTGTCAGCATCGACATTGACCAGCATGGCGATAATTTGAATCCGCAAGAATTACACAATTCGGGTACAGGTCATGTTATGAATAGTAATTCAGGTAATTATAAAGGCAATGATTCATTTAGAGCAGAGATAATTTATTTAGGTTAGTGAAACGGAGGGTGTAGGGTGCACGATGACGTAGGAGCGGGGACAGAGCGGAAGCGGGAGCGGGCGCGTTTAATTGGGTTTGTTTCAAGATCGGTTTCGTTTCCACGCCGCTGTCCTACAAGAGGGAGGATCTCCCCCCTTGTAATATTAATACGATCGAAGCAAAGTGAGTAGCCCGAGAGGAGCAATCATAAATCCCATCCTTTAAGGCTCCATGATGAAGTAAAATAATTAATTAAGAATATTGGTGACACAATTTTTTTCTTGACGCATTTTGGTTGAAATTTACAATACCAAACCGTAAACGACTAAATAACATTTCACAGAACATTGCTCCAACTAAAATTGAATCTATTCTGATGAAATACGATTTTCGTAATTGCGATGGAATGTAAAATATGAATTTGTCTTGCCGACATAATCGCTAGATTCATTCTCTGTGAAATCTGTTTGAATTTAGGTAGCAAGTGTCTACTAAAGAATTTAAAACATTACTTAAGTCCTTACAAAAATCATTCAACAAATAAAATAAGTTATTGAAAATCTTGTCATAATATTTGCGTTGGACACTGGACATATGTGGGTTTATATATAATATGTCCAATGTCCATCCCAATTCAAATACATTGAAAATCCATAAATTAAACCTCTACAAAGCTGAGGCAAGCACAGGTATCTCAGTTAAGGTTTAGTCGAGCGATGGATGGTCAGATAACATACATTCGAACGTTAGGGGAACAAAGGAAGAGATTTACATAGGATCGTGTATGAATTTGGAATAGAGAAACAACAATTTTATAGAGCCTTATCGATAATATTTGGATATAAAATACTAAACATACGATAGCTGAGTGTTTTCTCTGTATTTACTTTTTTGATGCGCTGAATTACAGTCAGAAGTATGTTAACAACCTATCGAACTATATCATGGAAATTCAAAGTGACATTTAGTAAATTGCGGCAAAGTTACATCATGTGTGCAGACGCCGTGGCGTGTGACGTCACATCACGTGTGCCGTGAACTCTTCCCGTCATCGATCACTTAACACGCACTGGTGACATTATTTAAAACGATTTCACGCCCGCCTGGAGCTAATTCCGTCAGCCATGGAAAAACGGTTGAGTTGTTGCTTCCCGTTTAACCAATGTGGGCTGCGTTTATGTGATTCCTATGTCATATGAATTAAAAAATATCACATGCTCGGGGTTACGGTGATTCGAACTTCATGAATAATGGTTTAAAAAGAGGTTTAATGTGTGGGATGGTTCTTTTTATGATTATTTGTTTTTTTTATTAGTAAAGATACAACTAATGTGGTACAATGGTAATATTATCAGCCATCGTAATAGGGCATAACGAATATTTTGGGTAATTAAAATTGTGAGATATTGAACACAAGTCATAATATAAAACATACTTTTATCTATAAAAATATCGTCTTCAAAATGGATATTATTAGATTTTTTTTTAAATACTGGTAACTGTTATTAAAACTATTTCAGAGATATCGAAAAATAATTGCTGTTACTTGGAAAATATCAAATTCGACTGAATCCATAACAATTTCGCAGAGATTTTTTTTTCATAATACAAAATAGCTTTCACAATTCCATATTGAATACGGACTCGATAGTTAATAGAAAATCCATTCAACTAGCTAATAAACAAGGTTCAGATATACTCAACAAAGCTCTAATAACTGTACTTAACAGTGGAATAATTTCACACAGTATCAATTACATCCAATTAACATCACACAAACGTTTCCACGACTCTAGTTCGCCTTTGAACTATCCAAGCCCTTATCAACTAAGGGAGATGCGGGGACTTCGTTAGAAACATTGGAGACTTTACTTGTATAGATAACTTATGTTAAACATTGAAATGGAAAAATGGAATGTATTACTTAAATTCAGAGTATAAATACATATATAATAATAATAATAATTGAAAGACGAAGTAACTAGAATATGGAAACAAAATAAAGTTTATATTGTGCCCGTGGTATTGTCCACTACTGGCATTATACCAAAGCATTTACACCACAGCTTAAAATTACTAGATCTTAAAAAAACTTTATATATTACTTTACAGAAAGCTGCAATACTAAATACATGCCGTATCGTTCGAAAATTTCTGCAATCGGACGATATTATCACATAGATTGACTACAACGCAATATTTACTTGGCTGATAGCCCGTAGATATTGTAAATTACCGGTTTTCCGTAGTAAGAAACCGAGAAAAAAAAAGGAAAGAAAGATAATAATAATACTTTATTGTTCAAAAGTAAATGTTGTTAACAAAGTAGTTCACTAGCCTCCACACTAGGATTTCCTGTGTCGTATATTTACCTACATGAGAAATTAAAAAAAAAAAAATCACAGTTAAAAATAAAAGCAAAATTCACGTTATGAAAATTGCAGTGTTGGTTTTATTGCTGTCGATTTTTTTTTTTTTTTTTTTTTATATAAAAACTTGAGCGCATTTGACTAGATCTCACCTGATGGAAAGTGACGATGTGGTCGAGGATGGTACACGCGAACTCAAGTAAATAAAATATAATTAAGCTTGAAAATTAGTATTTCTAGGGAGTGGGTTCCGTTATTTTCAGCGGACAGCTATATGAGTTATTTATGTTTTGTGAATAACCAAATCTAATTAAATAGTGTGGTTCTACATGTCAGATTTTAAAATTATCTACTCGTATAAATACGCCTAAATAGATATCTTATTTAATAAAACACGTTTTTTTTAAGATCCAAAATTAAGCAATGTTGGAAAACTAAGGTTGTTAAGTTATGGAAATCAGACAATCCTACTAATATTATAAATGTGAAATTTTGTATGTATGGATGTTTATTATTAATGATGAAGGTAAAAAGTAAAAACTATATATTATTCCAGAGATGCTCTATCTATGTGCCAAGTTTCATCCATATCCGTTAAGTAGTTTTTGCGTGAAAGAGTAACAAACATACTTACATAAAAAAAATTCCTCTTTATAATATTAGTAGAGATATAGATAACATATTAGATGAGTATCGAAGGATAATTTATTAATATGTATATATAATAGTACTGACCAGTCCTTCTCACGTATAATAGATTTCGTTTAACGATCTCTAGAGTAACATTAAGGCGCATTATTTTTGTACATTGACCTAGTTCTTTAGACTTGAATGGCATACCAATTATCAGCTTTCAAAGGTTTCCATCTGATTTTATGTCGACTACAACTTCCAAATATTGGTGTATAGGAACCAATTCCAATATATGTGTATAGTATACGTTTGTTAACTGTTAGCCATGTCGCTGTCATCGGATGATGTATATTATGATAGCCGGTTCTATCAGATATTTTCTATTTTTGTCACGACGCGGGTGGCATCCATACCGTAAATCCAGCAATATTTTTTGTGAGGTATATTATCCGCATCTTTTTTCTTTAGGGGAATGTGACCACCGCCTGATATATGTTCTCACTAAACATAGATACTATGTATGACGTACACGTTTAACACATTATTATTTATTAGCTTTCACTGATTTTCTTTGCCCTTTACTTACTACTGATTCTAATCCAAATGCTATTCAAATTATGTCAAAAAATAAGTCGTCTGATTTTCTGGTATAAAATAATATGTTACATAAAGTTTACAGTTTTTGTAAACGCATGTTCGCACTTGTTTAAGTACGTTAATAGATAGTTGTTAAAATGAAACAGTTTAAGAACCAAGTGTTTATAATAAAATCCATCTGCATGTTGTTTTAATGAAAGTAAATAACTGACAGCAAATCCAGGAACAGCCAGCCAAAAGGGAATGCTTTGCAATCTTTTACACAAACTTCGCAAGTAAAAACCACATGATAAATATTTTAATTTGCTACGCGGTTTACTCTTAATAATGTTGACATTTACTTAACAAATCCCTGTGTAATTGAAAAGTTATTTGTCAAAGCGCAATGCTGCGGAGACGTAGAAATGTAATTAAGAATTAGGTATCTGCCGCTCCGTCGGAGATTGCTACGTCGCAGTACTACACCAACTTGAATGCAGGCAATTTCAATTAACACTTCCTGTCCCATTGTATGATATACCCCAGGGATACTTGTGTAGAGTTCTATTCCAGGACTGGTGTCTGTACTGTGCGTGTTTCTTGCATTTAATTCACACGTTGTCAACTTAGTCACCCAGTGGTTTGTATTAGGTATGTTTTTATCAATATCTATATAAGTATATATTTAGAAAAATAAAACAGTGTATGTAGTATATCAGTTATCTGGTTTCCATAGTACTCTGCTTAGTTTGGGATCAGATGGCCGTGTGTAAGAGAATGTCCCAGGATATTTATTTATTATTTATTTATTTTATATATATATCACTATACAGTATAAAACAAAGTCGCTTTCTCTGTCCCTATATCCCTATGTACCTATGCTTAAATCTTTAAAACTACGCAACGGATTTTGATGCGGTTTTTTTAATAGATAGAGTGATTGAAGAGGATGGTTTTTATGTAATAATAAATAAATAAATGTATAATACATGTGTCATCCCACGGGAACGCGGGTAAAACAGCGGGGGACAGCTAGTTTAATTATAAATGTGAAAGTTTTTGAGGATATTTACGCAAAAATTATCGAATGGATTAACATGAAACTTGGCATATAGATAGGGCATATATTGGAATAACATATAGACTACTTTTTATCCCGGGAAAATGTTAGATCCCTCGGGAACCCGGGTGAAACCGCGGGGTACATCTAGTTCAATTATATGCGAAAGGGTTTGATGATGGATATATGGGTGTTTGTAACTCATTCACGGGAAAACTACCAAATTTATTAAAATAAAACTTGGCACATAGATAAAGCATCCCCTAGAATAACATAAAGGATACTTTTTATTCCGGGAAAATATAATATCCCTTGGGGAACGTCGGTGAAGCCGTGGGGGACAGCTAGTATTCTTATACACACATCGGTAATCAAGTACATAATACTTCTTGATCTTGACCTTCACTATAATATAATCTCGATGTCTATGAAACAAAAATATATATACCTATATCTTATCCTTTCATCGAGGTTGGCTGTCGAGTATTGAGCCTATCCGGGACCATAATCATAAGCTTCTTCGACCCTTCGCTCGTCAGAAACAGGATAACGTTTGTACATTTTCCTAACTAAATTTCAATTTAACTTGGATATTTATGACCAACTCTCTACACAATTACCAGACTAAAAACTAGGAATGGAGAAACGTGATATCCTCACGACCCCCAGCGGATTTCTGGGATTCCACCCTACAGCTCGTATCCGTCCAGACTCGTGAACTGTGTTTTAACGAAAATTTATTTATACACATATAATGTATCATCGCAATTTTATCTCCGTTATTACCAACTCAACTGCCCAAGCTACAGCAATAAATCGTTTCAAATATGAGAAATCGTGTATAATCAACATTACCAACGCTCACCAAAAATATATCATACCTACTCGGAGGTATTTGTATGAAGAATTTATAGTAATCATTTTCTGCTCTTCCGACATCGTACTAAATCCTGTTTTAGAAATTCTACTAAACATTATAAACGAAATTAATTAGCTACGACTAGGTAAGTGAGTAGTTACCTACATACCAGACTAGGATTTGAATGTAAATTTTCAGAGTAATTTGTTAAACCATTTTACGAGGCTTTGTAGCTGTTTCATCTCTCCGGAATTGTGAATAAGGTATTAAAAGGTACATGTAGTGTTTTAATTTCATCACAACGCTCTTAGAAATATAACATTTTAATTTAAAAAGATAATGTTAACAAGGAAATAAGGTTCCTTTTAGCTACTATTATCATAAAATATATATTGGAGTGTGTGTGACTGTGTCTAAATAGCTTTTATTTGATATAGGCTTGTCTGGGTAAAGTCGTCAAGACAACAAAAGTAGGGGGAACACTCTTGCGTATTTCAACACAAAAGTCGGGAGATTTGGCGGCGGGCTTTGCTACGGGTTTTGTCGGATCTAGAAGCGTAACTAACTGTACGACTGAAATGTGTTTCAGTACAAAACATGCTTCAGGCAAACTTTCACCAAATGTTATAGGTATATATTCAATTATGAAAGTTACATAACTAAACAAACTGAATCTTCCAAGATTTCTTTTCGTAAATGAAAACGTGCCAATAGTTATTTTGCTTTTATTCGCGGAAGAGCTCGTGGACCCGCGTTCTTTGTATATTTTAGTTAAGACTGCTTGCACTACATTGTACATTTCGCCACGTACATTTCAACTTCTTTCCTATTTGTGTTCTTTTGTCTGTGTAAGTATGTATGCTCGCGAAGGATCGAGTGAAATAATATTTTTATTTCATTATGTAACTAAGTAGTTTTCCACCAAGAACCTTGCAAATATAATTTAAGTTTTAAAGCACCTACGGTAAGGTTGAGACGCATTAGTTGCTTCTTCTTTCTTTTATGTGTTCGCAAGTAATAGTATACTGGACACTAGATACGTAACACTTATGCGAAATTTTTCAACAAGTTTCTCAATTTGGACAGAGGCTTAGCAGTTTTACGACACCCGAGGGAAACCCGATCGCTTTGCCTACAAAGTATTATTTCATATGAATTCCCCTAGCCGGTAGGTATATTACATTAAACCGAGGTATTTTTTCCACTCTTTGCCGTATCGTCGGGTTGGACGACACGAAAAGGCCCATATTCTTATTTCAGTGGACGTTTACGGCTGCTGCCATAACAATTCTTACAAATTGGATTTGAACCGACGAAAAAAGGCGTTATAAATTTTCATGTAAAAGTATTCTCACATCGACATTGAAGTTTGGTTATATGCGCTCTTGTAATGTTACGTCTCTTATAATTTGTTTTATTTTCTGTGAATATATACACAAAGACGAAATTTCTGTAAGCTTAGCGCTAATAGCGATCACAAGCACTCGCAACGAAACAAGACGTCTAGCTTAGAAAAAAGGGATGTTACATAGCCTGACAAGCTTTATTCCTACGCCTAACAAAGGCTGACGCTAATTAGGAATGTGAACATGAAACGAGATTTTCTTTTAGATTATTACGTAACTAGGGTACATATTAATACCGCAGTTAGATACTAAAAATCGACCGCATGGCAATACAATGGTAATGGAAGTTACGACCATAATCATCCAAATTAAATTGACAGCTTGGTGTGTTCATTATTGTTACCTTTATAAGCTAAATCAGTGAGCCCAAATTTACCATTTAAGTACTAGATTATGTGTACCAAAGTACGATTAATGAATTACGATCTAACTAGGCATTTTCTTACTAAGCGGATTTCGTTACATGAATATACGATATATATATTTGTAATCGGCCTACAAATTGTTTTTTAGATCCATTAACAATCTCTAATATCACCTCAGAACAACATAAATTAAAAACTTAGAATAGGTACACAGTTTGTGAATTGGAGAGCGACCGGTTATTGCTCAGAGCAACGGTATGGACATCCTCTTCAAGTTATTTTGGTATTTGTCATCGTTCTAAAATAAATCATCAACAATTTAATTCGTGTACTGTATGTCACAAAATAAATAAAGAAACCAATATGAGTTCTTAGTTACATTACGAGCAGACTCAGATCATTGGATTCACCGAAGTTGACACTTAATTTATACTTATACCCGAGATTGGGTAAAAGTGTCAGAGGGGCGCTGTCGTCATATTAACGTGGCGGACAGCTGGCAACCGCCGGATGTTCTCGAAATAAACAAGCCGCCCGCGTCCTCTTGCAGGTGCCACTTCGAACATGCATCATACTTGATATAATTAAGGCGTGAAAGATCGACGAATACACCGATCGTAAACGACGCGCTCGCTTGTATATTCTGAATAAAGATTGTCTATAAGCAAGTTTTAAACAAAGTTTTTAATAGGTTAATGTACCTACAATATTCTCTTGAATAAAAAAAATAATTACTGAAAGCTTTTTTAATTCAAATAGTTTACATAATAAATATCGCTTTGGTAAGTTTGTTCTACAATAAGTTTGCATTCTCATTCGTTTAGCAAAAATTACCTAAGATGTAAACATTTTTGTTTTAAAAGGGAGTTAGTAAGATGCATAAATACAGAATTCTTTTATTAACAAATTATTACCAGTACTCAATGCTGGTTTAGTACCTATTAAAGTAATTAATTAACATTAAGTCTGTCTGTTTCTATCTTTTAAACCATAATAGGTAGACACTTAAAAGGTTTTCAGAGTGTGAACTATGTACTATGGCTGCTATAAAATTCAATAAAATAGAAGAAAAAACGAGCTTTTTTAGCATTTCGTTAAATAATGTACTGTGGTAAGGAACCCTTTGTGTACGAGTCCGAATCACACTTGGCCACTTTTTAATGAACTCAATACTGGTTTAGTGAAACATGTAACTGTAGAAGGATTCCAACATGATTAATACTCGTAAAAATATAACTACAAATGTTAATAAGCAGAAAAATATTTTCTACGAGAAATAATAACCCAGCCAATACGAAACAATGTTACGTAGCAATTAACCGTGAAATATGTACGACTATCACGAATCTACGGATTAAATGAATTACATACTCTATACACGACTGTACCGAGCTGTGTAGCTTCAAGCGATTCTTTATGCCAATGAACTATAGGAAAAAGCTAGACACGCGCACACTGGAGTTACTTTATAAAATCACTTTGTTCAAAAACCTTACCTTTACAAGCTGCCATAAAAGTCGGTCGTATTTCTGAAAAGGTTTTGACGTGGTATAATTTTATCAAGAAAGATTCAGTAAATTTCGTATGTAAGTTTAGAGGCCAGAAAGGTAATTCTGGCACAAATGTTCCTGACATACGTCGGGATTGCATGATTTAGGAAGCGATGTTCCTTTTGGGCCTGGAGCTAAATGTTTTCACAGTTGGAGCGGATGTCATGAGCTAAAATAAATATTTGGCTGTCTTAATATAGTGATACATAATCTTAGAAACCCTTTACTTCATTGTTGTGAGGTATGCTTACTAAACATTTGTCTCTTTCTGTTTATGAAACATCATATACGGGGTAAGTATGCATAATTATCCACTTGAGTAAATTCTGCGGTATGATGTATGAAAATGTTAACGCTTCGAACGACGATTGAAGGGTAATGTAAAAGAAAATACCTTTACGTGATCAGTCATGCATTAATTGCATAAATGAATTGAAATTATTCAACGTATCGACAGAATTCGTGTTTAAATTGTATATTTAGATGAAATTCGTAGGTAAGTAAATTTATTATTAGCTACCTTCCGCCTCGCGGTTTTACCGGTTTCCCATGGCTTTAATGCTTTACCGGGATGAAAAGTTTTGTTTTAGTGTATTAATATTTGTGCGTAATTACATTCAACCAAGTGTTCTTAAGTTTAAAATGTACCTACACACAATTGTTTGCATTTATAATATAATAAACAATAAAAAAATTGTTTGTTTGCCAAAAAAAATTGAAGTCTTTACATTAAGATAAACGCAGATACATAGGTTCCATGTTAAGACTAAACATCTTATTATAAGTATTAGAAATGAGAATATGTATTATGTAGAATACATACAATAAAAATCGTATACAGGCCAGGATGACTGTGATTTTTATTAATCATCATTTTGAGTTGCTCCGTAGCCATGACTATAGTAATTAAGATCATCCCTAACCATTATAAAACAAAGGAGTACAATAGTGTATATTACGGAAATATGAGGCGTGCCAAATAAAAGGGATCGAGGTTACCTGACAACATCTTTTGTATCTATAATCACTAGTCCAACTTTGCGGTTGCGTGATAGTGTAACAAAGAACACTGTGTTTATCTTTTCGTATTATTATTATCAAATATGCTCCTTATTAGTGTAACTTTTTCATATTGGAAATACCTTCGTCAATAGGGATCATATTGCCATATAAAAATATTCAGTACGCTTCAAGTTTCGAGGATTTTGACGGGCCAGTTTGTGGTTAGAGACCATGAGTGCGACGACGCGGATCTTTGATTCCACCCAGGGCAATCTTTTGTGTGAATGAACATGTCTGTTTGCTCTGTGTCTCGCTGTTAGTAATACAGTGTAAACTCTTTATAACGTTATCCTTTATAACGATAAACTCCCTATAACGTTGAAGTGAGCCCAAGTTGGTTGGTTTGTTCACTTTGTTTTGTTTTTTTTTGTTCACTCCATATAACGATAACTCTCTATAACGACAAAAAATGCTCAGTCCCTTGAGTTTCGTTATAAAGAGTTTACACTGTATATTTATAAGAATAAAGTATATCAGTTATCTGGTTTCCATAATACGAGCTCTGGTTAGTTAGGAATCAGAAAAAAACTCCCAGAATATTTATTTAAAAAAAGAGATTGATTGCGGATTGGCCACCATACCTCTTGTTTATATAAAATCTATACAAGTACATTTTATTCCATCGTATTGAGATCGGATAAAGAAGCAATAACACGTGTGAAGTATAAAATGGTTGGCTACTAAATAAAAGGACAAGTGTGTACCTACCTATATAAAAAGCCTAACGAGGATGTAGGACAGGCGGGTGCGTCAGGCCGCTCTCGCGCCATTAATCTCAGCTTTATTATAAACACAGGAGCCGACTAAATCATAAACATGTTTAATGTGGGACTATTTAGTGTGCCCTTTCATTTGAATGCTTTAAATAAAGTGTTCATTGAACTATACTGGAATTACTTCAGGAACTACCTATATTATTTTGGTATTCTGGGAAATGTATTTACAATAGGTCATCTGATTTCAAAGCAGGAAAAGGTTGTACTATAGTAACCATATCAACTTTATTCTACTTTTACTGCGAACAAAATGAAAATGGTGTTATTATCGAACTGACTAATGGGGTATTTCGACAAGAACAGTAAGCATTAGTACACAGCAATATGTGATAATTATATTTTAAGACTAGTTTCATGATATTGGTGTTTACCCTAATTTGTGTAGTGTTTGTTTTGTTGGTGTTCCATTTTTCTTGCCGGTAGGTACTCGTACTGTTTTTCGTTGAGGGATTTTGACATTAAGTTTTGAGTTCCAATGTTCATGATCAGACTCTAACAATGACATATTAGTATTAATCATTTTTATATTTATTGTCATATAGGCAGTTATTCCCTTTGAATAAAAAAAAAATCAAGCCTGTTCATGTTTGAACTGTAACAGCCTAACTGAAAACATACGTGGCACACCTTTTTAGTAAGTCATTTAAAAGTAATAGATTTTCTATATCGGATACGATATAGTTAATAATTCAAACTATGTGAGGAAATAGGTAAAAAAGATATTGGAAACAAACTGGATTTATTTGTTTTTGCCGCTCTTTGCCCATTGGTCAGAAAAATATTGAATTGGGACAACAATATAATACGTGCATATGAAAAAATAAATCATTTTGTCACACGTGCTAACAATGGTCCGCACGGAGTTATTTTTCATTACGTTACATTCGTTCATAATTAACTTTTCTTTGTGAATTCTGTTTTAAAATTGATAAGCATTTTTATTTTTTAAACTTAGATTTATATCAAATTCTTTTGAATAATTTTATGCTTTATTATTTGGCGTATATGTTACAGTGGAAAATCGATGTGTGGTACAATTGGGTTATTCTTCGGTTGCAGTTAATTAAACTTCTAGTCACCCTGAAACTGCTAAAAGTAGGAATAACTAGTACAAAATCGTTGTCATAAACTAGGTACTCATATTTTAGGTACATATATTAGTGGCGTGAGGGCTTAACAACATAGGGGATTAAAACAATCCATCACGCCGGTTCAGTGGGATTTTGGCTGACTTCACGTACATGCATATTTTCTAACGTGTTTTTTTGATAATGGGTACAATACTAACCCTTCCCATTCCTTTTTTTTCGTGATATAATAAATACCAAGTGTGATATCCACAGAATCAGGCTTCATATTTTTTCCTTCGCCTAAAAAACAGTGGTGTATACCTAGATACTACTGAAGTACCCATTAAATTAAAATACTGTGTCTGAACCTAAACCTAGACCATCGATCAACCTTATATACAGTGGTGACAGAATAAGAGAGATGGCTTCTTTATATTGTTTATAATGTTTAATGGATTATCATTTATGCTTATCTACTGCTACTGATCAATAGCTGCTACCGCCCTACATATACGGTAAAGTCCAAATGTTGTGACAGCAAAATCAAAATAAGGTCAGCTCCACTTCGGTGTTTTTTCTCTGAATGTTTTTATTGTAGCTATAAAAACAAAAGGTTTTTTTATTGTCAATTCTCACCGTACGCTCTTTATGTAGTTGACAAAAAAATCCTTACAATATTTTAACAGAAAATTTAAAATTTTTTATTGACACTTTTTTTTTTTTTTTTTTTATGCTACTTGGGCCGACAAACAAGCAGACGGTCCACCTGTTGGTAAGTGGTCACCGCCGCCTATGGACATTTGCAACACTAGGAGCATCGCCAATGCGTTGTCGACCCTGAGACGTGAAGTTGTTAAGTCTCATGTGCCGGTAATTTCACCGGCCCCCTTACCTTTCTAACCGAAACACAGTAATACAATAGCACTACTGCTTCACGGCGGAAATGGGTAAGGTGGTAGTACTTCCCCGGACGAACTCTGCACTAAGAGCTCTACTACTCTGAAACTTCGCCTGATATAGTAAGGTTGTTAGTAAAAATGTTTTTTTTTACATGCACTTTTATTTACAAATGTTGGTTATATGTGGCGTAATATTTTTAAAACACAAGTATTTATAGCATTTAAAATTTTAATTAAATGATTTACTAGCATTAAAATACACCGATTTTTTTAAATATCTAATTTTATGTAATACCTATATAAAATAGACATTCAATAATTGTAACAAGTTACTTCAGCCTTAGGTCAGAATTGTAAACATAGTTGGTACAATTTTGACCCATTCTTATTCTGCCCAAACTTTGTTAATATATCTTTTATAATCTGTGTCTCTTTATTCCACCTACAATATTGTTCCTTGACAATACGACGCCGCCACATTTACTGCCAAAACTTATTATTGCAACTAACCACAAGGAAATATTACTTTGTGTGTCTACTTATTATTAATATTATTATTATTAATGGCAGGAGAGATACCCAACAGCATCACCAAACCCTGTTATGGAGAAGCTTCCCCCAGGGCATAAGCTCCCGTGGCTGACATGGAAGTCCCTCAACAGACTCCGAACCCAAGTCGGCCGATGCAGGGACAATCTGTGCCGATGGGGTTACAGCACAAGCAACCTGTGCAACTGCGGCGCCTCCCCTCAGACAATGGCACATCTATTGTCGTGCCCTGCGTGCCCCTCATCTTGCACGCCGGAAGACCTGTATAATGCCACAGACGACACAGTACGCCTGGCAGAATTCTGGTCTAAACAAATTTAGCCAGAACGATCGACACGCAAAAAAAAAAATTAATATCCAAACAAACATTACATATTTTCCTGCCGTATAAATTCCTAAATTGATGGTACGTTATTAAATCTAACAAAAGCCATAATTCAAAAATTAATTAGGTCGTTGTAGGACTGTTCAAGTGCCTAAATAAATAAATTAATATTATTTTACTGAAAGTCAAATCTCGCCTCGTAAATTTTATTCATTTTTGATATTTTTCTAACGATAAAAGTTACTATCAGATATCGTTTCTTCGGTTTCGAATTGTAGCATGTTTGTTATAATAAACTCGTGTTTAATTTTCTACTAAATTTATGAACTTTGTGTATGTTTTTGGATGTCTGTTTCCTGTATAAATTAACAGTAATTGTTTTGGACTTAATTCTTGTAATGTGCTTTCATTCATTATTTACTTGGAACTTCAATTAAATACATACTTTTAGTAACTTTGGAGGCTTGAAATAACCTTTGCGGAGCCTTCGAAGCCCGGTAGAGCTTATTTTTCCTTGTATAAATTCCAACTGAAGATCCTGTTCAGGTATAGGTACTTCTTAATGCTTAATTTTCTACTGTTATACTCGTCGACTTTAAAACATTTATTCGGAAACGTCACAATAGATCGCCCTAAATACTAACTTGATATTTTCAGTACATAAACTAACAATACAGGTATTCAGTTTACGGCATTCACGAACAAATAATAGTTTCAGCTTACAGACACTATCATATTCATCTACAGACATGCCTTCCTTCTGAAAATCATATTAGATGTTGGTCTGCCGCTATCAAACAAAGTTATTACCAACATAACAACGTTAGATCTTCTCAGATTTAATTGGTGTTGCTCAACCACAAAGTATAGAATTACTAGATTTTGATATAATCTAAATGGCGTCTACGGTTAGCGTTTACAATTAGCCCAGTGGGCATTGTTAATTAAATATTGCCGCCTCGACGCGGCCTACGTTTACAAAATTCGTTTTGATCAACACTTTCAGTAAGTATTCATCAGTTGTTGCTCCGTAATTAATCTTTGCTACTTTCCTTTTATGGGACTTTCAAGTAAATATTTTTGTAACGTTCTGAACTAATTAAGAGACTCATGACTTAAATGGAAGAAGAAACTAAGGTCTTACTCAGTAAGTAGGTATATTTGTTTGATTTTATTGAACAATTAATTTTATACAAAGTATATCGTTTAACAAAGAAAAATTTAAGACGAATAGAAAAGCTTTTTCTTACATCTTAGTTAGTTGTCGCATTACATTTTGCCAAACATTTCCGTAACTGCAAAAGAACATCAGTCACAGATACTGCTTGTCTACTATGATCATGAAAGTTTATATTGTTTTTGCTTAAATGGTAGTAAGTCAAAGAGGATACTATAGTTTAATTAATGGGTGTCTAATTAAATTTCGTATCTGCTAAGATTACTTTAGAATTGTAGTGTTACCTTTGGTAATTAATTTTAACATTATAATAACACTACCCCTAATATAAAGGATGTCCAAACTTTTCACGACTCCCTCATGGCCAATAATCCTCGTACAAAACGACATAAATCTAAGTTAAAAGTTAATTTTGTCAATCCGGATAATTCCTCAAGGTTTAATCAGACTAAGTTGGGGGTAATTAATGTTCACTAAGGCCACACAATCTAGGAAAGCTTCGGCTTAGCCCGCTACGGAAATCGGAGTTTGCAATGTTCTGGTCGGGCGGGCGGATAGCGCGGCGGGCGGACGGCGGGCGCAGCGGACGCGCCGCACCGCCGGCCGGCCGACCGTGCGCCGAGCGAGCGCCGCCGCCGCGCCGTGCCCCGTGTCGCCGCTGCGCTGCGCCGCGCGGTGTGGCCGGGATAGAGCGGGAGAGCGAGCCGCGCCGAGATCGCTTTCGCTATCCGTCGGCCCTCGCGCCAGTGCTATGGGGGCGGCCGCCAGTTTGAAACGCTCCAAGTCCCGAACGCGACTGTTCCACCCTTATTAAAATTTACGTCACTCGCTTGTCAAAACTCAGCTAAACAAATACTCCAACGGACCTAATTAACTGGACGCGTCTCCGGACACGAATTTTAATATATTAATTTATAGGCACTGCGGACGTGAAAGTGATTTTGTTTGCTGTTATTTTGTGAAACTTTGAAGAATTGGAAAACTTTTTCGAGGAGACGACGGTAATATTAAAATAAGTAATTATTTAATAATGGTGAAAATTAATGTTGTTTTGTTACGGAACGGCCTACGTACGAGGCATGTGTATTTAATGAAAGCATTGACAGGTTTACAGCGGCATTAAATCATTTGAAATTGTGATCAACGTTGCAACGTTAATTCGCACGCGGCTTTTACGGTCAACATATTTAGAGGCTTGCTCGTGTATTTTAATTTATGGTAATGCATTTAGTATAATTGCCTTTATGTTCAAAATCCAAAAGGGATTTTATAGTTACAATCATTAATGTTTGAAATACCTAAAGTGATTCTTACTTTGCATAGCTTAGTACCTATTTGTTATTTAAAAACAAATCATAATTTAAAATAATTTTGTCTAAATTTTATTATTTAATTATATTTGCACAATGTGTTTGGGGTGCTGAGGTCTGTGTATGTGTGCATCGTATAGGTATGTTATCATTTGTATCTTAAACAGCTTGCCCTATTTCAACACGAATATTTAGAACCCTTTGGTATGACTCCAGAGAAGGGTCGAAGATAGTAATTATAACTACAGCTCACCCACTAAGGTACCTCGCACTGTCATATCTAAAGATATAGTCGGAAGTACACCACATGACATATAATATATTCTCTGCCTACATAAGATTGTAGCCTGAGATTACTCGTTTGTCTCGTACGATGTGTTACAATGTTGCTAATTTTCGTTCAAACTTCTAAAGGTACAAAAAAGCGCTGTACGCGCTGCATTACAATGATTTTTTCTGAAAATTCGTTGATGTCAAATTTCGATGCATGAGATATATTTTTATCTATCCGCTACATTACATAATAGAAATGCCACCCATTACGTATACAAATTTACTACGAGACTAAAACAAATTTGTTGCGAGCGGTACAAGTGCGTATGACACGCACACCTAATTAGCGTTTTGTCTTTATAGTCAAAATCATAATGACAGGTAGTTTAAATCATTAAATTTATTTAATAATGCGATCATGTTCATTCAAAACCAATTTTAAAAGATAAAAGACTAGGGTGTAAAGATGGTTAGCATTTCGCATTTTCGGGCATCCAGATTATCTTGAATAATTCTGGAATAAATTAAATCATGAGGCTTAACAACTTCACGTCTCAGGGACAACGACGCATTTGCGATACCGCTGGTGTTGTAAATGTTTATAAGCGGCGGTGACTATTTACCATGAGGTGGACGTCTGCTAGTTTATCGGCCCATGCGGTATAAAAAATATAATGACCTTTAATATTGTTCTCACATGATAATCTGATCAAAAACTCGGCGTATGCGTACGACTATGGTATCATAGTCAAATGGAGTCTTGTAAAAGACTCGAACACATACCATCTCTATACACTGCGTTCCGGTTGCCGCCTTTAGATCCGCACCACCACAACCTTCCATTTTCTGGTCTGTTCTCCTACAGTATTTATCAAATGCATGTACTTACGAGAAAAGCGATTAATTGAAATGTGGGTAACAACTTGCCAGGGCTTAAATGTACTGCAGTGAGGAATGAACGTAATGTTCTTCAAAGCAATTAATACAGGTTCTTAAAAACTGTTAAACCTCGCATCTAGTTTGATCTGAATTCTTTCATCAGTGTAGCTTACATTGATACTTTTCTCTTTACACATTTATGTTCTGATAGGATAAAGATAATATGAGATAGAATCTTATCTATATTTTACTGGATAATTAAAATAAACATTTTAGGTTTAACAGTTCAGAAGGAATGGTAGGAGTTTGGTAGCTTCAGTAACTTCAACTTAAAATTTGACCTCATAAGTGCCCTTCGCGGGACTAACCTGAAAAAATGGTTTTGAATTTTTGGAATCTAAAATATGTAAAAATTCCTTTAATAATATTGGCTAGTGAAAATTAAAGAAGTCGGACTTTCCATCCATTCTTGTTAAAATATATCAATAGAATTTTGATTGCGCCGGTCTAACTGACATTTGTTGGGTTTTCTTTATTGTAAACATTAAGCCTTCAGTATACTGCATTTGCTTTTTCCATCAATATTAAAAGTCGATATATCAATATTACGCATTGGAGATGCTCCCGGTATTGAAAATTGCGCTCACCATCAGGCGGATCATTTACCTGTCTGTTGGTATATTTGACAAAAGTAAAGTCTACGTTACGAAGACATTTTTTCAAGTTTTAGGATATTACTTACCAATTTTAAGTAGTAGAGCTCTTAGTGCAGAGTTCATCCGGGGACTTAAGAACTTCATGTCTCAGGGTCGACAACACATTAGCAATATTGTGGTGTTGCAAATGTCCATAGGCGGCGGTAACCATTTAACATCAGGTGGACCGTTAAGATAAAAGGCCATCAAAGTCTTGTTTAATTTGAGCAACAATTTTGGAGACTAAAATATGTAAAAAAAACTAAGCTGCTTTTAAAATTAGTAATGAATCTAATTTCGGTACCTAATAATAGATATCAGAGACGTTAATTATCTAATGAGGCCTGGTGGATGTTATAGTTAGTTCAAAGATGGATTAGCACTCAGTCAACCCTTGCTTCCAAATAGATTAATTGGATTAAGTTAGCTGAGTACGTATACGTGTGCCAAGTTCGCATTGTCTTTGTCAATGTTAATAAATTTAAGAATGTTTTATACGTTTTTAAATATATCCTGGAACATTCTTTATACACGGCCATCTGATCTCACACTAAGCAGAGCTTATACTACATAACATTTTTAAATACATACTTATTTAGAAATGTTTATGACATGTTCTTACACTCAAATGTTTGTCCTATATGGGAATCGAATCCACGACCTGCGGTGCGGCAGTCAGAGTGTCTATCTTCCAAGCTAAGAGGCCCGATTATATTACTTTAATTAAGATTTGATACAAATTCTTACAATTGTTTTATTCATTTCTCCTCCTTGAGTTTCTGTTTCAACCCAATATTTACATTACTTATACTTTGTTCCAGTAATAAACCTGAGGCGTGCCCCTACGTTATTGTTCTTGGATCAAAGCTAAAAACATACCACTAAAAGAGTTACCACCCGCTGAAAAACCCTATTTTAACAATGTTTGAACAGAGCTCTCAGTATTTATTTTGCAAATGATTATTTAAAAAGGAAATTGTAGAAGCATAAAGCTTTTCTTTCTGTAAAGAAATCCGCAGAATAAGAAAGAAAATGGAAAAAAATATTATTTGGAGAGGGCATCACAGGAATACATTCTGCTCTATTCTCTTTCGCACTGATCTAGTCTCGTTGAAACAGCTATCATGACAACGAATATCCCTTCGAATTCGTATCGCTTGACCACCCGTTTTGAGACGATTTATTTTGAACAATTTCCCATCTTTTCTCCCGTACGGTACTTGGTCCCTTTAATCTTGCCTGAATATTTTAGATACCATTTATCACAGATTTGAATTTTATGCTTTAATTTTTATTCCATTTATAGCCTGAGTTCGTCCGACATACGGTATTTAAGCCTTGAATAATAAATAAATAAATATCCCAAGACATTCTTCACACATGGTGACCTGATCCCAAGTTAAGCAGAGTGTACTGCTTGTAGTATGGCTATCAGGTAACTGATATACTACATAAACTACTTTTTAAATACATACTTATATATATAGATATTTACACCCAGACACAGAACAAACAGACATGTTCATGCACACAAATGTTTGTCCCGGGTGGGAATCGAACCCGCGACCTTCGGTTTGGCAGTCAGGGTCTCTAACCACCAAGCCAACTGGCCCTGAATAAGTAGCTACTTATGTTTATAATTGCCTTAGTTCCTGTCACGCATTTTATAGCTAGTATAAGTGTTCGGAGAGGGTCGTAGTCCTCGATTTTATTCTAACCATTTACTTCGCGTCCCACTATTTATATGCCTGACTTGTTTTCACAAAATGGATCTAGTCCGTGACTGTTAGATTCCTTCCTATACTACTCCTCAGCATAAAGAAATTGCAAGTAACCGTTATCGTTTAGTGTTAAGCCATCGTATAGCACTTTTTAAAATTGTATCTATTCGTCGCGATGTCATTTAAGTTACTAATCATTTTCATTTGCTAATGCTACATTAAACAAATAAACATTTATTTTAAATAGTTTTTTTTAATATATGGTGATTTTTAATATTTATTGAAAGAAGTCTATAATTCGTGAATTAATATACGAGCATGTGCGGATTTCTAAAAAAATATTAAAAGATTATGACAATAGGACTTCAGTCCCAAGTCGTTTTCTTTAACGAGTTTCGAACATAATTAATGCTATGGGAAAACTCAATTTGGTTATAAGTGCTTTAACACCAAATAACAATAAATGACAGTGTTAAAATTTAAACATAATATCAAGGAATATGATTACAAACTTTCGGCGTCCTTAGACTTGAACGTCAATACGAGTATACCTAGTATCTACGCAGATTGGAGCTTTAGTATTAAATATTTAGCTGCTCTTTAATCTTTGTATTGAAGTATACTTCTAAGTGTAAATTAATATTTTACATAGTATGTTAGATGCCAACATTTCAACTAACATAATAACAAATAAAAATGTAGGTCCGCGCGTTAATTAACTGCATCAACAATGCGTTGTAGCCTAGAACGAGCGCAAAAACTCCGTTTAAAAATAGGCAACAGTATACAGAATTTTATTTTTACAAGCGAAATGCATTGGTAGTGCAATTCATATGAAGCATGAAGAATAAATGCTGGCATATCATCTCGTTACAAAATATGGGACACGTTGCGACGCGCTCAGCAAAATGTGTTCCATTGCTCTTTGTGTCGTCTTCTTTTGTTCAGTGATCTACCCGCATGCCGGGCAAGGTGTAGTGAATGTTTTTTTGACATATTATGTCAACATACAGTATACGTAATAGATACTTGTTAATAATCTTGCTATCTAAATAATACCTATCAATATGCCTGTGCTTCATATATTATAATAGAACTATTTCGTGTTGGTTACACTATTGGTAACAATAACGGCTGCACACATTTCAACGATCTTTGATTTCTTAGATTTATCTTCATTTCGAATAGCAGAATAAGTACTTCTTTTTTCTTTGTTTTTCATTGTTGGTTTAACCGAAAATTTTCGACATCAACGCTATCTCTGAGGACAGAAACTACAATCCACGAACGCGGGTAAAACTGCTGGCCACAACTAGTTTAGTATAAACTAGATAGTTATCCCGTTTCTATTGTGCATCACAATAAACTTAATTTAGATTTACCAACCTCTCTTTCTTTTCCTATGTAGAAAAAAGTAAGGAATATTTTAAGTTGTACTTCATATTTTGATATAAACTAATAAATTTTACGTAATTTGAATGCTCTCCGTTATTGAAACACTATAGTCTATAGTGTACAGTAAAAGCAGGTTTAGAAAGACTAAAATAAAGACTCATTTGCTTTCCAACTGTATAAAATAGAAAGCAATGTACATAGCTTTAATTAAGTTTAGCGATGCACAACAGAAATGGCACAGAAGTTAATTGTTTAGTGGTCATCAACCTTCCTCGACACGTCAATCCTCACTCACACATTAGGCATTAGGTTGGTGTTTTAAAATTTAATTACTTTAGTTAAAATACTTATGTCAATATAATATTATGAAAGTCTACCTTTAGGTTAGGTAGTAGGTTAGGTACTATAGGTGTATACTATGTACGATAGTAATTATTATCTAGTACCTATATAGTTATTTTGTATCATTTGTCTTAATATTTGCACTTATATACATAAATAATCCCTATTAATAATGTAAATGTAAGTTTGTTTGTTACGCTTTCACGGGAAAACATACCGTAACATAGGATACTTTTTTGTGCCGGGAAAATGTTACATCCCTTGGGAACGCGGTTGAAACCGCGGGGGACAGCTAGTTAATACATAAGTTTATTATTATTAATATAAGTGTAAACGGTTTTTGTATAAAGCATTCTTTTATTTTCACTATGATTTTTATAAGGATTGCCAAATTTTTTTCGGTATATTTTGCAATAGCAACAAGCCAACTAGCCCATCATAACATTACTGCTATTATATATCTATCTTCATAAGCCAGTTGGCTTAGTGGCCCTGATTGACCCTGATCGTGGGTTCGATTCCCGCCCAGGACAAACATTTGTGTGCATGAACATGTCTGTATGTTCTGTGTCAGTGTTTAAATATCTATATAAGTTACCTGGTAGCCATCGTACAAGAAGTACACTCTGTTTAATTTGGGATCAGGTAACGATGTATGAAGAATTTCCTGGAATATTAAAGAATTAGAATTAGAAGACAAATAAGTATATGTATTATATCAGTAATATAGTTTCCATAGTACAAGCTCTGCTTAGTTTGGGGTCAGATGGATGTGTAAAGAATGTCCCAGGCAGCCCAAATATATTTAAAATTGTCTTGGTGTAGTGCTTAATTATAAAATTTCAATAAAAAGAATGGAATTCCTAAGTAAACTTCAATCAGCGGAGGTCTACTTATTCTTTATAATTAGTATTTCAATTGTTTATTTTCAAAAAAGTAGGAAAAATATAGCTCAGTGGGTTTTAGCTCAGTAATCAGTTTGCTTCTTTTTAAAAATTTGTTCCCTTTGAGTTTGCAAATCAAAACACATGTAATGTATAATCATTCGTATAGGTAACTATCTTACCAAATATATATACCTATTTATTTAAGAAAGCCTTTTTGGAAACTATCAGGTTTTGCTCAGAAACACAGATATATAGATAGAAACTACTATTATTTTACAAACTAAACATATTACTTAGTGGATTTCCCGAAATTATTGAAAAGCAAATAGCGCGAGTGAAATTAGTTTCGTAGAGAATATCTGCAAAGCCTACCAAATTAACAGGGGATCGATTCCATTTCTTTGAGGCTTCTAGACTAATTAACTTCAATTCATCATTACATGTTTGTGTAGAAGCATGTTATAGAAATAACTTGATTAATATTTAATAAAAAATATACTCGTATAATACATAGTTTCATCTAAGATATACTTTGAGTGAGACTTACGGCGAAAATTAATATGCAATCCCGATCGAAAATCCATGGATTGATGAACTTTTTGACAGTAATTTTAATACACGTAATGTCAAAATTCTACTTCGATCTTGCGATTTTAGATCGGGATCGTATATTTATTTTGGCCGTAAGACACATTAGACATATTGTGTATTAATATTTTCTTTACAATCCTTGATAATCCTTATAAGGATTTCTCTAATTAATGACTCGGCGTATACCTTGCAAAATCATAAAGTCCTAAAAGTGTCAAACGAATAGAAGTTAAACTGACAATGCTGCTTAAAAGCAGGTGTAGGTCTTTAGTTTACAATAACTGTTTATATTTTAAGTACCTATATTCCAGTAGAACCCGCTCAGCAATGAATAGGCACCTTCTCCAAGTCACCCGTTAATTACGATTGCCTAGTGCCTACTATTGACATTTAAATGGAATGAGTTGACAGTTATTAGAAACCTTTAGAGTCGAAAACTATTTATCGTTTCATATACCGAGACTCGATTAGTGAAACGGCGGTTCTCTTTCATAATTTCAGCCTTAATTCATAGAAATGTGGCTTAAAGTGTAAGCCTCGCTTAGTTTACGTTCGGATTTAATTAGCTTATACTACGGGCATTAAAAGCTTTCCCTTTATAGATATATCTTATGTTGAGATATATCTTATATCGAGATATAATAGAGTTTATTTTAGTTTGATTACATATTATCATGGCGGTGTACCTATTCACAGGATGCTTATAAATAATTATAACGTCGAGTAGGAGCGGTCTGGAAGTTGTTTTCCTTATGAAAATAGCTAAAAAATTATCTCACTTTGGAAATTCATCTCGGCATTCAATATCTAAAGTTATTGACACTGCCAGGGTAAATTGAAGGATTAAACGTTTTGTCTGTGTCAATATGATAAGAGCTGTGAATGGCGTCGCCTGCCGAATAAATGTTAAATGGAAACAGAGTACAAAGAGCTTTGGCGAGATTGGTCAGATGTGATCAGTGACAGCTGTGATTTAACTGAGTCTTGTCTTTGTAGCCTTTGCGATGCTTACAGCAGCTGTCGCTATGAGTTCGTGTAACGAGTGATCTTACAATCGATGACAAATATAATACTTTGTAAATATATATCGAATGTAGTCTGATTTTTTAACATGGTAAACTTTATTGTAACAAGACACAGAAAATGCGAAATATAAAAACAAATCGGAAGTTCTTAACAACTTTCGGAAGAAAAATTTGAGGACACAACTTCTTCTGTCACTATGGAAGATTGTTTGTTCATCTTTGTTTTTTTGATATCATTCTGTTAAAACAATTTAAAAGTAAATTGATAGGTTGTAATTACAATATTTTATTAAAGTCTGAATTGGAGATTTAACGGTTTGGACATTTTCCAATTTAGGCATTTTCCGATTTGGCCATTTGAGGACAATCAAATATTTACAATATTTCCCGTAGTGGACATTTTTCGCCTGAGCTATTTATTTTTATCCAAAGAAAGTACAAAGTAACGTATTTATGTACTGAATGTACATAAAAAGTACCTAAAGCTTGACCTGGTAATTAAATTTGGTCTTATAAGAAGACAAACAATAATTGTTGTAGATGAAATCTGGCTACCAAAAGTAGATACTGGAAAATGTGTCAAAATCTGCAAGGCAAAATGGATGTTCCATGTACATTAATGAATAAACAGTTGTTATCAGCAAAAAGTAACTAATCCCTTGAGCTATGCACGAAAACTAAAGCGGAAAAGGCAGGTCATGTAGCGAGGCTAACATACCTGAGATAGACCGTAAACTTATGAAGAGGCCCCACGAGGCAAAAGCGGCAGAGAGAGATCACTGACACGTTGGGAAGATGAGATCTAGTGAACATCCAGCCCAAACTGGAGCCAAGACAGAAAGATATGGACATCTTCAAATCAACCTGCGATTCTTGTATTAAAACACAGGAGAAACCTTAAAAAACTAACAATTGATCATAGTAAACTAAAACAAATAACATACCTAATAGAAATACAATGCAGTCCTGTAAAAATGCAAGCTATAAAAGGCTTTTTTGTTTTTTTTATTTTATGTATTTTTTTTATTCAGCAACTCATTCCAGTCATAACTCTCTTTCCCTTTCTAATGACCAAATAATGACTAATTGTAAATTTGGTAGCAAATTCTAAAGTATGAAATATCTTTGTTTTCCAGGTACAGTGACACGAGAGGAGTAGATTAAAATGTGTGTGTGTTTGTGGCGAACTAATCATAGTTACATTGTGTGCTGAGAGATTGATCATATTGCACGTAAGATATTGCGTGTGTGTAGACACAGCAGTGTATCGTGCTATAATATATATGAAACGTGTCTCGGATACCTGATAACAAGTGGCATGGAGGTGATTCCGTCAACCGGAAGCCGCATTTTTGTGGCCTTCTTCGCTACAGTATTTTGGGGAATGGGTAAGTAAACTGTATTACCAAATATACCTATTTTACCTATTGTATAGGAAAAATATATTTTAACCTTCATGACAAACCTATACCTTATATACATAACGTTTTGGTGTGAATTGGTTTACCATGTCAATTTAACAAAACTTTAAATACTGTCGTGACTTACCAATACAAGCTATTCGTAAATCAATTACCTTATACAATATCGACTATGAATCTCACAAAGCAAGAGAATAAGAATGAATCACGATAAAATTTAAATACATAGTTCAATATACCTAAATAAAACAATTTTAGGACAAAGTACCTTTGTATTTCATCAAATAGGCTTCTTATTATAATAATATCCAGTTTTATACTACCTTTATATATCAAATCATCTTCTTGACAGGCGAAACCTGTTCATAATATCAATTACAATGTCTCCTTTGTGTTTGGAATCTTTTTCAATCAAATATAACCTTGGAAACAACGCGATGTCTCCAAATTAAAAGAATTTCCTTTGAGCTGTCGAGAAAGTGATGCCTTATAACAATAAGTAGGGATTATGTAGCCATTATTTTGCGCAATGTCGAAACTTCGAATATACCTCTTCGGTGATAAAGAGCGTTAACATATATATCTCAAAACTAAAATAAATAAATTATAAAAATGAACGATAATGTTTATAAAGAGTTTTGTTATCTTCAATATTTTTTTATGTATGCATGAAGCGTACCTACCTAAACTCAATGCGAATGTAGTGAAGCGTTAGTGAATCGCTGTCCACTGAATTGTATAAGATGCTGCAAGCTAGCAGAAATAGTACTTCGCCTATTGTAAATAACTACACTTGAGTGGACAGAGTCTTTATTCACACTTCGGCTCCGCCTTGGATAAAAAAAAGAACGGCTATCTTGTTCTAAACACGAATTGAAAACAGATTCTTTTTACAATTCCAAAGTATTTTTTTCATAGTCTAGTTTAATTTGAAATTTCTATATCGACTGCCAGTTACAAACGTATGTCTATCGTGACCTTTTTTATTAGTTACGTAATCCTACTGCAAAAATCGCGGTTCTGAAATATCTACAGCATAAAAGAAGATAAACTGTAGAACTATCACGGCTTACGAGAGTCATTTTGCTCACGCGAGCAAAGCGAGCACTAAATATTTTGAAGCCAATAGGTAAACTCCGCTCTCCAAGCTAAGCGGAACGTAATCGATGTCCGTTCGGACGGACATGACAACTCTACTATGGGTGTTTGACTTCTAAACTCAAAATGGAGATATGCTCAGCTATTCTTAGTCTTGTTGGAAATTGCACTAAATTTGTTCTTTCTTTTTCTGTGTACGTGTTTATGGTTAGATTTGAATTTTCGCTCCCTATGGGTAAATTCTGCCATAGATAAAGACTACTGATCAAGTTAGTGCCTGCTATAAAGTTCCAATATAGCATTAGTATAAATTGTATCTAACCATCTGAACTTTTTACTCTAATTTGTGAATCATGGGAATAATATTTATACTTTTCTTTAGTGTGTTGAACTAAAATAATATCAATCAATTTGTTCAAAAGAAGGTACTTCAGAGCTTTCCACGAGTAGTTGAATAATAGGCAATCTATCAATAGACTGGTATGTATTCATCTACATCAAAGGTCAAAGGTAAGAAGTGCCTGTACCTACCTACAGGCTCTGATTTATTACTTTGTAAGAACCGTTTGGGCCAATATCAGCATTTTCCCTGAATTTTGCATAAAAGAACTAGAAATGTTTTTGTGGCAACAAAACCGCCTCACCCGTTACATGCGGCATTTTTATTCTATCCAATTTACAAAAGAACAACACAATATGATAGGAAAGAGTGTAAAATATAGTATTCATTGTATTGTTATTCTCTTTAGTCGAAATGGGGGTACCCCAGGGTTCAATTTTAGGTCCATTTTTGTTTTTAGTATATAGAAATGATTTGCCATATGTTGTAAATGACCTCACAGATATTGTATTGTTTGCTGATGATACATCATTAATTTTTAAAGTTAATAAAAAAGACAAAGATCTAACTAAAGTTAATCATACTATGTCAATTGTCTGCGGGTGGTTTACTACATACATAATCTATTACTAAATTCAAAGAAAACTAAATGCTTAAGGTTTTCTTTACCAAATGTAGCACAAGTAAATAATAATAGATAGATAGTTTTCTCCATATAAACGTTATCGCCCCAGTGTAGCTCCTAGGAGAGGATATTAGAGCGTTGAGTATTTTTTATTTAATGATTTGCACTTACATACTTCTTGTGTCTACTAACCAAGTTTTGAGCAAGTGTCACTATTGAATCAGTGATTCTTTACAAAAATGTTAACTACTTCGCATGCAGGGATAGAATAAAAAAAAATCTGAATTCAAAATTCGAATTGATGACGAATAAACTGCCGAATGCCTACTAACGGAACTCCCATACAAATTTTCACCCTCTTCAGGGAATTCAAAAACATTGAAATACTTTATATTTAACAAAGGCTTATTATCAATATAATAACACTTAAATAAAATCGAACAGTACGACCTATATGAACATTCAACCCTCATTTAACCCCTTTTAGGGTAGAATATTCAACACTATTTTCCATTCTAATTCCAAAACCATCTGCTAATGGTACCATACAAATGGTGTCATACAAAATATAGCCCCATTTTCAACCACTCACGGATGGAATAAAAACTGCTTTTTGTTTACCCTACACCCTACACAAACATCGTCAAAAAAAGTTTAGATTTTTGGACATGTGATTTGGTCTTGCTGTTTATAAATCAGCCATTCAGGCAGGAAATGTAATTTTATTCTAAATTATTATTTCTAATTTATTTTCCTATCCAAGATTGATTGAAAGTCTAATTAAATTAAGTAAATTTGCCACTTCAACGGTTTCTCAAATCGTTGATGTGAGAAAAATAACAACTTCAAAGAATTTGTAACCCAAATCAATTAAATTTTACGTAGGCAAGCAATATCCAAAATACAATTATTTGAAAAGGCCTTTACAATAAAGAATAAAATTTTATGTAAAAGGATATCGTTTGTAACCGTTGTTGTGGTTGAGAACAGTATCCAAAATTGCAAATTGAAAGTTCAATAGCCCTGTGGCTATAAATCGCAATGTAGCAATCAGGGTTAACTCTTTGTATTGTATTGTACAAGTAGGTATACAGTTAAGATATAGGGGAAATCAGATAACTGGTTTCTTTTCGACAGGCCAGTTGGCTTGGTGGTTACCTGACTGCCAAGTCGCAGGTCGCGGGTTCGATTTCCACCCAGGACAAACATTTGTGTCCATGAACATGTCTGATTGTTCTGTGTGTGGGTGTAAATATCTATTATAAGTATGTATTTAGAAAAATAAAAAAGTAGGTTTCCATAGCACAAGTTCTGCTTGGTTTAAGATCAGACGGCCGTGTGTAAAAAATAGGGCAGTTCCTGTATTAAAGATAAATGATCAAACACTAACCAGTGTATTGAACATTAAACAATATACGAAAACATCAAATATGATCAAAATTAAATCATTAATGTGATTTTTAAGTACGATCTAATCACAAAGAGTATGTTATTTGATGCTGTGCAATTATGACGTCACAACTTGCTATTTCCTACAAAACTCCATACATTCGATCGTTTTGACATTCCATAAAGAATTGCTGATTTGACATGTCAGGACACATCCCTATTGTTATTAACTTTGTAAGATTTTCCAGTTATCAACCAATGTGTTATGCTAAGTAAGATTGTAGGTTTTGTTTTAATTTCACGTTCTTTTCAAGAGGCAATCTTACACCATTCAAAATAAGGAAGTAGCACTCGTAGAGCCGTCGCGTTGGTTTCAAATATATTATCCCTTGTCGCACTAAGTGCCATTAAAGTCACATTTGTATCACTTATAGGCAGGAAACTAACAATCAGTCTCGGACAGTGCCAATTGAAACAAGCACGTCTTTATTTTCTTATAACTAATGCCATACGCACATCTAGGACTGTTATTTAAGATGAAAGGTTATGACGAAAGGCATATTATTAATTTCGCTATTGAAGGGTATTACCTACTAAGAGTAAGGTAAGTGCTTTATTGCAGTATACTTAAATTCTAAGTACAGAACGTATTTAAGAATATTAAGCTCCGAACAGAAATTTTATTTTCTATTATGAAACTACAACATTGGATAATAATCAAAAACATACTTTTTTTACTACTAGAATATGCAAGCCAGAAAATAAATAAATAAAAGTAGTATTTTGTATATGTAATGGTTCTGAAATTCGTGGTCAGTAAAGGAGAAAAATACTGATGTAACCCAGATAATCACTCAGTTTCCAAAGCTTAACACAGAAACTCAATTTAGTGTAGCCAAAGAGAATAAAGAAAAAACAAACTATCGAAACGAAAAAGAAAACTTGTAAAATCGATATCGCCACTTCGTTACTTATAGCTAAGAGTATTGGTGTTTGCTATTTGAAATTGAGGCACTAATCGAATCACGATTTCTCATTCCAATTCAGTAAATTTTGTAAAAGGGAAAATATTTAAGTTATTTTGAGTCGGGTTCAATATTGAATTGAAAAATAATTTATCTAAGTAGGGGAAGTCCGGGCAAAGCGAACAGGTCAGGCAAAACGGATACATTCCATTATTTCAATATGGCGCGCCCAAACACGCCTGTCTCCTTCCATGGGAGCATCCCCCCACCACTCAATCGAAAACAAACAGAGCTAGCACACAGTCACGCATCGATTAAGAATGAAAAAAAAGTGGTGAACATTTACGATAATTCAACCTTGTATTGTCGTATCGAATCCTAAGTACTTCCATAATGTACATGTGTAATGTGGTGCGGTTGTTTTGGTTTGATTTTGTCCTCGAAGTACATGTTTTCCTGTTGAAGTACTGTGAGTTATATTAAAATATTGTTTCTGAATTTGATTTAAAATGAGGTTAACTTCAACAGATACCTGTTTGGAAAAGCGAGCAAGGGCAAAGTGGATGGGGTATCGACTTTGCTCAATAGCTATCCGTTTGCATTTGCGACGACCGAAATGCTAAAACGTCCATAAACAGCAAAACGACGAAAAGCTATCAAACAACCAAATAAATAAAAACGAAATCTAATAACAGAAAAATTAACATACAATTTTTGTAAAGAAGCCTGTTGAAATTCACGGCTTACTAAGGAAATGGGATATTCTTATGAGAAAACTGTTCTCATTGCTGATTCGTTATATTCTTCGTAATAATTAACATTGATTCTTTATTTATGACTTAAGATACTACGGTAATTGTTCCTTAATAGGATTACACTTAGTATAGTAATACACTTCACTCGGGTGGTTCGGCAAAGTCAATAGCGGCACCAATTGCAAAATAGTAGGATTTTAAGAGTATTATGTTATGTAAATGTTGCATTAAAAAAAATTATAGATAATGAGTTATAAATCAGTCTTTATTTTATTTCTATATATACCGGTTTTCCTTCCGACGTCCGCCAAACTTAAAGGTGTCCGCTTTTGCCAGGCTTCCCCTACTAGCTGCCCCCTTTATTCTTTACCCGAGAGATCTAGTGTTTTTGTGAGGTATAGATCCAATGTATCAAACCAGAATATATTCTATATATGACAATGTTTTATATTCGTTTAGCCGTTTATGATGGATACCCATTAAAGTGATGAATGTTTTTCACACATATCTCTCGCTATTATTCCCAAAGAAAGCAAAGGTCTCAATAATGAGACTCACTTTCGACCAAACATATTTCAAGTCTCGACGGCGACGTGACATGTGGTAGGTAAGCATTGCCGTCTGTCGGGTACACAACCAATCCCGAGCTACTGGTAAATATTTCTTAAAAAGAAACGTCACCTGTCACTTAAACGAATCAAAAATCCGGTCATTAACCCAGCTAAAACAAATAATTATATAACACGTTATAAATTTTCACCTACACAACACGAGATTCTATTTATTATACTCTATGTACTTGTTCAATGTTTAACAGGTAAACTAAAGTGAAATACCTAAACGTCCTTGTTTATTATAGAAGGAATATTTAAATTCCAAAATAGCTTCGCCCGAGCGGTTTAACTTAATCACTCACATCTTACTAAAGCGCCACTTTCGCTTTGTAATGTCAGCAAATTATTTTGTGCATTTTATAATATTTCCTTTAGCATTCTAAATTAAGTTTCATTCAAGTATCCTGAAATACTCAAAGCCCTCTTTGGAATCTGTTAGCTTTAGCTTTGTAACGAGGACTTACTAAGTTTAGGTCTCCATCTTGATGTTGGCGACCTAAGTTAAAGTTTTCTTAAACAAAGGGTAAGGCTCGTTCCACACGGACATTTTCGCTCTCGACAGTAACTTGATTTCATCAATCTTGTTTTAGTCCCCTTCCACCAGCCCACACAAAGAGTTTTGCTGATTAATGGAAATAGAAAAAAACAATGTTCTGGGAAATACGGTAACAATGTTGTGTAAAAATGGGAAATTTGTTATTGAGGAAGTAAGAAATATAAAACGTGATTAATGTATGATTTAATATTTATTCATTTATAATTTATGTCGGTTAATGGCACCCTGGGAATAATTAAAACAGACTTTTCGACAGGCCAATTGGCTTGGTGGTTAGCGACCCTGACTGCCAAGTCGAAGGTCGCGGGTTCGATTCCCACCCAGGACAAACATTTGTGTGCGTGAACATGTCTGTTTGTTCTGTGCCTGGGTGTAAATATCTATAGATGTATGTATTTACAAAAATAAAAAGTAGTATATGTAGGTATATCAGTTATCTGGTTTCCATAGTACAAGCTCTGCTTAGTTTGGGAGTAGAATGTCCCAGGATATTTATTTATTATTATTTATTATTTCTGTAAATTTCTGCACGGAAGTGCAATTATTCCAAATAATAAAAAGAAGTATTGAGACAGTGTAATCCTTTAATATTAAGAAAATCCAATATAGAGTCTGATTTAAGCATTTATGAGAAATTTTTGATACTATTCACAATACAACAAATGTAGCTTAAATCTTAGTAAAACAATTTTCTTAGCAAGGGTCCTGTCAGCTACGTAATATTGGGTTAGTAACACGGGTTCGTAATGTAATTCAATGAGGCAAACAGTACGGGCCAATGTTAGCTACACAACGCGTTTCGGGCCCAAAGTCATTGATATCTCGGCAAAGTGTCGGCATGATTGATCGATGGTGCGCCACTCCATTCAAGTTGCCTACATCGCTATAAAGTGCAATATTTTATCACTAATTTAGCTTTAGGGTTTACTTTGCTTACACAGATACACTCCATATACATGTCGTATGCGAATAGTTACAGGAATCATGTGTAGAAATAATGCGCCTAAAGTTTCTATACTCCGTATAAATATTACAGCATAATATAATATATTGTTATGTTCGTGATTGCCGGCTAAAGCTTACGAGTTTATACTTTTTACTACAAACTAGATCATCAAATTAAATTAAATTTGCCTTTATAGAAATTTCAGGAAAGAATTAGGTTTGTTTCAGCACAGAAGGCTTTTTACAACATCAACGATTATTTTAATGACGACATTACTATCTGTAGCGCTCGCTCCAACAGGACACATCAACAAAAATATTTTGAACAGAGTAATTGGTGAATTTATTCTCTCTAGGCTCTTTTCAGTAAAAGCAACCTTCGAACCAGTGTTAGAGTCTGACCATTCATTAGTGCGTGAAGTACTTACTAAAAAACAAAATAACGCACAAGCTTCCAATTTAAAAAGCCTATCTCTTCCCAGTGCTGGACATAGGCCTCACCTATGGCACGTCACTGAGCTCGATCTTCAGCTCTTTGTTTCCAACCGTTGCCAGTCTGCTTGCGTATATCATCGCTCCATCTAGCTGGAGGGCGCCATACACTATGGTTACCAAGCCGTGGTCGCCACTCTAGAACACTTCTACCCCAATCAAAATAAAATGTATCAACATCAAATACCTACTCTTGATCACAATGTTACTTTGTTGTCAACAATGTAACAAATAACGTATGAATACCTTCTTATTAATTGTTATTTTATTACTAGTGTAGAAACAAAACGTAAATTAAGAACAAACGTAGCTTGCAAATTTATATTAATATTTTGCCAAAAATATTTCCTATGTAAACGGTATCACGCATGTAGTTACATAAAATATGTAATATTCTTTTTGTATGATCATATAAGATGAAATAAGAAAAAGAATATCTCTATTTAGCTACATAAGAGCACTGTTATAAGGCGTATTTGATATGGATTAAGCGAGTCAAGGAAAATGAAGTTTTGGGGAGGGTATTTGTTTGAGCTCTTTTACATGAAACTACCACATTTTCATCCCCGGGCCAGGGCTCTTTGAGTTTGATCCCCGCATTTCTTTTATATAGCAAATTTCACGTTATTAGATGTTTGGTGAGCATATATTATTCACCTATTTTCTTAATTTAACGACTGTTTGATGAAGAATTTTATAATATAAACTCATAGCGATATTGCATTATATTCTCGTATTCTCTACAATATTGTTTTTTGGTGGATGATATGTATGGATACTACCACGCTTCATGTATTTTGATTAAGTTTTCTTTGACGCTATGTATCTTAAGTTTTTGTTTAACACATGGAGACATTAAATAGGTATACTTTAACATCGAGTCCGTGGTTTAACAGCGGTTATTTTAAAACTCTCGTACCTACCTCCAAACTCGGGTAGTGATAGATTGATGAATTTGTAATAAACTGTATCTAATAGACGGTATATATAAAGTATATTGTTGTAGTAGTGTAGATAAATATTTAACACAATTAATAACACATCTCTATATATAAAAATCAATTCCACTTTTAGTTGTAATTTTATAACTCAAGAACGGGGTCACTTATCCAAAACAAATGTTTAAAATTTGTTCGGACTATTAAGTAGATGGTTTATGTGAAGTTTGCACAAAATCGGCCGAGCGGTTCATCATTTATCACATTTTTTGTAACAAATGAATTCGGAATGAAGCTGGCAATTAATAAAATATTTTTTTGTTTGAATAAAACAAAAAAAAAGAATTTGATGATCCAATTTTTTTTTTGTTATTTCGCTTTATATGTAGCGAAGCACCTATATTATAAATATTCCAGTCTAATATTCTTGTGACTCAGTCAAATATCTCCAAGATTTAGAAAAATCCTTCTAAGCTCATGATCAGTATTCCTCACGATAATGATAAAACCATTCATTCAACACTTAACTTAAGCCTTGACAAGCTCTTATGAATTGTTTGACTCTAATAGCGGTTTGGAAGTTTACTTTTGCTAAGCCACAGAGTGTCTTCACGCTGGCTCTTTATAATAAAAGAAACTTCGGAACACGTGACAATTGGCTGTGTACTCAAACCATTTCACAATTCACAACATTACTTTTTTAAAGAGGTACTCTTATAACCATTAAAGGGCTGAGATATAGTCTTCAATGAGATTTACTAATATGCATATTTTTTTATTAGGTGTCCGAGGTCTACACAACTTGGAAATAGACGTACCCAGCGCTGTCCTCGTAGGGGAAACTGTAACCCTAGAATGTACCTGGCAGCTTGAAGACGAAGAAGCGTTATACAGTGTCAAGTGGTACAGAGGCAGAGAAGAATTCTACAGATATATACCTAAAGAATTACCTCACACGAGAGTCTTTCCACTGCCAGGCATCGAAGTCGATGTAAGTTCAAATGAACCTTATTTTTTTAATGATTACGTATTTTTAGGCCTTTTACTCTAAAGATAGATGGATATATTATGAACTTATATAAATATTTTAGTGTTAGTTTACCAATTTCTCATCGGTTGTTTTTATAACCCTCAGTGTTTTAATGTTCCCAAGCAGTTTTAGGGACTTCTTTATGAAACTTATTTGGCTTTCACTGACACTTAACGTTAAGTAAAGGGCTGATTTAAGCGATGCTTATCAGGAGGAATTTTTAGGGGCTTTTGGGGGATTACGTACGAAATCTGGCAGCAGCTTGATTGTGTCTATTTATTAAAGGGTTCGCGGTATTCTAATAAATCCAATTTAACAGGAAGCTACGTAAATTTTAATCAAGTTAGTAGATGAAGTATGTAAATTACATTTAATGATTAGTAATTAGGTTAAATGAAATGATAAAAAAATGTTTTACGTACACAAATAACATTTGGTTAATGTCCGGTCTATTAATTGCTTTATCAAATGTCACAACATCACGTCGTCAGAGACAGCAATCAAGGATTATAAATAAGTCGTCATTTTAAAGTCATAATCGATCTTATCCTTATGTAATGATACCATTAAATTATTAGTTACTTCCTGGTATGAAAGATATAACTATATACCTAATAATATTAATAATACAAAAAGCTAAGGCAATTTAGGTTTTCAGAACTTAGTTATGAGATATGGTTGATGGGTTTAATTAAAAACTAGACTAGGATAAAGCTTTTAATGTCAGAGAACTAATTTAGGTGCAGAATTTATTTTTAAGATAGCTTCACGTTAATATTAGGAAGAAGCCCTAGAAGCGTGAATAAAATTATTCGGGGTATTTTCCATTTTTATTCATCACTCTTTACTGTCGTAATGAAATCTCAATTTTGGATATGAGATCTCGAATGTTCAAGTGAATTTAGCGAAATTAGAAATATGATGAGTTAAGGGAAAAGTTGTTATGGTTAAAATGGAGTTTTTTTTTGTTGATCGCTCAATATAATGGTTTTGATATTTAATAACCAGTAACAAAAATATATATTGTAGAAATAAAAATATTAATGCTGAGAGAATAAATAAAAATAATGAATAAAAAGATAGATTAAATAAAATCACATAGTGTGATTTATTTTCCTACCATACTAAGATTGAATATTTTCTTATATTTTGGTCTATTTTGTTGATCGCTCAATATAATGGTTTTGATATTTAAAACCAGTAACAAAAATATATATTCTAGAAAATAATAATATTAAAACTATTAATGCTGAGAGAATAAATAAAAAGATAGATTAAATAAAATCACATAGTGTGATTTAGTTTCTTTCCACACTAAGATTTAAAATTTTCTTATATCTTTGTCTATCCATAGTATTTTTAGGTCGCCTTTAGTGTTTAATTACGAAATGTCATACATATTTCTTAGACTGTTCACCAATGGTAGTAGCTTCAGTTAATTCAAACGTCATATGATTACATTAGAAACGTTTATATTGTTAAAAGCGGTAAGGTTACATTAGAAAAGTTAATATGGTCGTTATGTTTTTTAAAATTTTCTAATTTTCCATGCAACTTTCTTAATTTTTTCTATCATAAGAACCTTCTCCTGGTAATAAGGAACACAACAAAAAATAATTGGCAAAGTCGGTTCAGCCGTCCATGCGTGATGTCGTGACCAAGGGAAATAGGGACTCATTTTTATATATATATATATATAGTTATCATGTTGTCATAAACATAAACAAAGACGAAATATTGTACATAAATATAATCATTTTCTTATCTCTACGAATATATTGTCAGCAATTTAGGTATAAAGACATTACGTACGCCCATAACGAAATATAGATTTAGATAAGTATATACTGATTTTATTTCGACCAAAAGATAATATCATAATAGGTTGGAAAAATTAATAGGCAGTATCACGCTATGATCACTATCGAATCGCTGAACTGAATGAAATCTAGTAGAAGGAAAATTTTAAAGTTTATTCAAATGGTAAGTTACCGATAACCTGATAACCGATGCAGAGGAAAGGTTTTCGAGTGGCGACCACGTACAGGAAAACGCCGAGTGGGATGACCTCCCACCAGGTGGACCTACGACCTGGTCAGAGTCGCTGGAAGCCGTTGGATGCAGGAGGCTCAAGACCGTTCGAGGTGGAAATCCAAGGGGGCTGTTCAGCAGTGGACATCCCTGGGCTGATATGATGATTATGATGAAGTTCCGAAGTACTAATCTTCAGTTTTCAACTTATTTCTAGGGTACTAAATCAAAATAAAAATAAAAATTTATTTATTAGGTACCTACATTACAAGTTCAATAATTTCATAGGTTGGGACTCCCCTGGGTATTATTTTTGAGAAAAACTGGTAGAAGACCAAATACCCCAGATTTTACGAAACCTAACCTAACCTAACCCTACGAACAGTCAATCATCTGTATTCTGCAACAACTTTAGTTCTCTTCCGCACTGTTATGCTTTATTTAATGAACCAATCCCTTGGGGGAGGCAAGCCACATCTGAGAATATTTCTCGATGATTATTTTACCTGCGGCTCACTCACGGAGGTATTACAACGCGCGCTACCTTTGAGCCAATTCCACTTTTCTTTAAATTCCAGATCTAAGGTGACCCCGGGTACATACTTCCTAAGATAGTACACATACTAGTCCCGTATTTATACAAACAACCCAACCCCAATCCAAAACTGCTTCATATGCAAAGATACGGAAGTCCCATGGTATTTGTGAAATGTCAATCACTACATTGCCCTAGATCTGCCGACTACCAGTCGTTATTTTGATTCTCAGACTGTAATACCGCTCCTATCGGTTAACTGGGTTGATAAAGCATGGTACCGAGATCACGGTCGCATGCAGCCGACGAAGCTCATGGTAGTCCAATCACGATAACAGTCACTCCTGATATAATCCTCGCTGCTGGGGACTGTCGCGAATCCCACCCAATTTCGACTGATCAGGGTGGCCTAAGCCACCTTACAAAGAAATGCCTGGGGTCCTTAGGGTGCAACCTCTTGCTCTCATTGGGTTGCCCGCAAAAGGTCGTAAAAGCAATCTGAGGGTAAATATAAAAAAATTATATCTCCAAGTGAATTTTAAAGAATGCCGGCGATATGTTTGTTGACCGCTGACTATATATATGTATATATGTAAAATGAATAATAATAATAATAATTAATTAAGAATTAGATAAGTTTAATAATATTATTACTAGCTGTCCCTCACGGTTTTACCCGCGTTCCCTAGGGATGTGACATATATGTTATTCCAGGATATGCTCTATCTTTGTGTCAAGTTTCATCGAAATCTGTATTACATTCGAATTTATAATATTATGTAGAAGGAATATGAAACTAAAATTTGTGGAGCAATCACAGTGTGATGCCACATTATCCTAATTAATTAACTAATTAATGTACCCAAATTGTATATAATTCTATCTATTGTATTTAATTTTGGGTAATTTTATGTAGCTATAATTATTATCTACTTTTCATCTCATCTCTATTTGAATGTGTAGCTAATTGTTCATAAATTTGTAAGATCATTATACAGGGTGTTACAAAACTATCCGTAAAGCCGAAAGGAGGTTAAATGGGGCCTTATAACGAGTCCATTCACAATATTTAAGAACCTTAGTAACGCTGTATAACATACACCATAAAAATAAAAATAAAACTGATTTTTATGAATGAAAAATAGAAAAACTATTAAAGTAGACAATTATAAGGTAAAATAGGTACGTAGGCCTTTCTGTTAAATAATCTGGTTCCCTGACATGACAGCTTACTAGGGTTTGATAATTAAGTTTTTTTACGGGTTATTTTGTAACACGTTGTATATAGTTTAATGGATTTGATAAACACTTGGAATTCAAACATACCTACTATCAGATCAACATCAGATCTGTATATGACGTCGGGATACAAAACCTTGATGTAGTTTCACAATTGAAGTGTTCGCGCACAAAGTTCTATTCTCTTTGACGACATGCGAATATTCCTTCGAGCTATGTATTCCTAACGCAGTGCAGGATCTACGTGCAATCCCCATTACTCATTACGCTCTAAAACACAAAGCAGTTCATCCTAATTGTGTTTTGTGTAGAGATAGCTGCACTTGCCAACATTAAGTCACATAATTCATTGTTATTGCTATTTAAGATACCGATTTTGTGCAATTGTTTTAATGGTGCGGTATTTGTACAGATATCTCGGTCAGGAGCGAGAAGAGTGGTGTTACAACAGGCGACGCCGGCAATGGCTGGGCGATTCCGATGTGAGGTATCAGCAGATGCGCCAACATTTCATACTGAGATACGATCGGCACCTTTGGAAGTTGTTGGTAAGGTTATATTATAAATTTACTAGCTGTCCCCCGCGGTTTTACCCGCATTCCCGTGGGATGTCACATGTATTCATCTTCAATCACTCCATCTATTAAAGAAAACCGCATCAAAATCCGTTGCGTAGTTTTAAAGATTTAAGCATACATAGGGATATAGGGATAGAGAAAGCGACTTTGTTTTATACTATGTAGTGATTATCATTATCTTCAGTGAACTGTACATTAAGCTTGTTGGTTAACCTTAGAAATCGATTTTACGTTGCGGTTGCACTCTGGTAATTGCGCATCGAAATTAATTAAGATTTTAAGATCGCTGAGTGATTTTGGGGATTCCATATCGGTAAATGCAAACTTAAATTACCACACGAGCGTGTTACGTATTTGCCGCATTCATTTGATAAATCGTGTTAAATTAAACGTTATTTTATAAATTACTGCAAGTGTTGTAAATTATATGGATAAATGGAATGTAAAAGTACTTTTTAGTAAGTTTAACGTATGTTGGTTACGCGTATCTATAACATATTGTAGATTATTTTTGTGAGTGATATTTTAAGACATCGTAGTTATATCTAGTCGAGGTCTTAGTGCGGAGCTCGTCTAGGAAAGTTTTAACACAATACCCTATCACCGTGGTGAAATAATACACTTGTGTTTCCATTAGAAATGTAAGGGAGCCAGCGAAATTACTGTATAGGCGCATGGGACTTAACAACATGCGAAGTTGTTGGCGATGCCCCTGGTGTTGCAAATTTCCAGGCTGCGGTGACCATATCTAATAAATCATGATATTATGTAAAATCGTTTATTAATATATAATAACAGTTGACATTATAATCATCTCGTTATAATTAAGGCATCTGGCGATTTAGCATAGAGACTATGTAAGGAGTTTTATCATACACCACAATATCTATCATATACCAGGTAGACAATCTACCTGTGGTCTTCTAGACATAAGATACGATGGCACTATAACGTAATGTTAGTCCTTTCGACGTTGTGATACATGCTAGCAATTATTTACGTTTTTGTATCGCTTTTTATCCACTCTTTTGGTGCCTAATTGATGAAAATCTTTTCCACAGTATTTGTTTTATAAGTTGACGTGCAATAAAATGAACTGACCGCTCACTATAATTATATTCTTAACAATATCGCATTATTCAGGTGTAATGCAAATCTGAATTCCATTGTTCTTATGCGATATTCTCAAATAAACACCACCAACTGTTCGTTGAATTCACCATATTTTTATTAAACAATTTACTGTTGTTTTGTTAACTAGACAAATAGAATAAAACACGAACTTTAAAGTATTCTATTGTTATAAAATCAAGTCAAAAGTCAAAAGGTTTTTATTAAAGACTTATAAAAAGTAATGTTTAAGCTAAGAATAACTGTTAGTTTTATTATTTTCTCTAGATTGTTGTAGAGTTGTAGAGTTCAATTTAAAGAAGAATACATTTTTTTTTTATAAAATAAAAATTGTAAATAGCACACACATTTATTGCATAGTTTGGAGCTCTACAATGGTCGGATTTTATTAGAAATCACTGCATAGTTTTTCCGGGAACATTATTAGAAACGGAACATACAAAAAGGTTTCCTGTTGAATAAATATTTATTTCCATCATGTTTTTGAACTCGAATGGTACCTGTTGGTGGTTATTTACTCTTACCACAAGCTATTAGGTAGGATTGTATTTGTTAATTATGTTTTATTCTGTTTAGTTGTACAGACGTTGAAAGGAATGAAAACGGAAACTGAATTTCCTCTCTTATTTTGCTCATTTAGGTTCATAAGAATTCAGGTTTATTATGAAAAGGTACGAGATTTCTGAAATGGTTTTTTATTACGTATGAAAATCCAACAACATAGAATACATTTACATATTCTCTTGAGAATATAGGCTAATTAGTAAATTAATAAATTAATTACTTGGTTAATTACTTAATTCTAGTGTAAATAAGTAGTAAGTGTAAAAAAATTAATATAACAGTAAAATATCCTGGGACATTCTTTGACGAACGGCCATCATCCCAAACTAAGCAGAGCTGATCTACTACATATACTACTTTTTCTATTTAAATAGATACCTATATAGATATTTACACCCAGACACAGAATAAACAGACATGTTCATACACACAAATGTTTGTCCTAGTTGGGAATGGAACCCGGGACCTTCGGTTTGGCAGTCATTGTCGCTAACCACCAAGCCAACTAGCCACTAGCAATATCCTTGGGACATTCTTTACACATGGCGATCTGGTCCCAAACTAAGCAGAGCTTGTACTATGGAAACCAGATAACTGATATACTTCTTTTTTTCTATTTAAATACATACTTATGCCTAAAGATATTTACACCCAGACACAGAACAAACAGACATGCACACAAATGTTTGTCCTAGTTGGGAATGGAACCCGGGACCTTCGGTTTGGCAGTCAGAGTCGCCATACACCACGGCAACTGGCCTGTCGTACAAAAAAAATATTTAAATAAAATAGATACGTCATGTGTAGATATATTACACCAATAAAAAGATATAGAAAGAGAAAATACATTAGTGTAAAAAAGCACTGAGTGGTAGATCTACACGAACATCGACTCTCGTTTTATTATCAAATAACAATACGCAGTTTTGATATTTTATGCACAATAATATTGTGTTAGGCTACATCCATTGTATTAACATAAATCTAAATTAATTTGCTTTAACGAGAGGTAAAAAGTATGTTATTACGGATGATGTGTTTGTATTTACTAAAATAAACTATGCTACGTTTATTTTGGCACGAAATTTAAAACAAACTCGTTTTTCCGATTTATTAACAAGATAAACAATCATAAAAAATAGGTAGCAAAACAACATTTAGGGCGGTACCGTTTGTACACGTTTAAGCATTATTATGGCATAGACCTGGACTAAAATACAGGCTACGGCTTTGCTTAGACTTCAGATCTCACAAATTATTTTATTCTATCTATAGTTAAGACTAACTGTACCTTTCCTTTTGGAATTATCAGCCCGAAGACCAGTTTTTTTGGAAAGCGTCCATGGGGATACAGGTCCAACATGTAGAGGCTCTTGAAGTTACGTTATTTTTATTATTGACATATATTGGCGCACTCTTACTTAGTTCAAACAGTAAAAAATCAAAGTTTACCAAGACCTTTTTTTATTAAAACCTTATTACCCTTTGAATCCTTTAATACTAACACATTTAAAAAGCCGCATTTGTCTCCCTTTAATTCGTTCAATTAATATATTTTTTAGAAAATGCTCCAAGATCAAGTGCTCCTTAAATAAATGAAATCTTTGTGGGAGAATACATAATTGACTTAAAGATACCAAAATCAATTTAATAAAGGGACCTATAATAATATCTGTTATTACGTTTCTATAAACAATACATAAGTATAAAAATAACTGTAGCACTAGCCTGTCAGTAAATAAATGTAGGAAACGGTGATTTTTCTTATTTTTATCTCAGTGCTCGTTTTGAGAAAAAATGTATATAATGTTTCTATGTTTAATTTCAAGGGCGTAATTACCGAACCGATTTTGTTGAAAATTGGCAAGGGAGCTAGAATGAATGCCGTAAAATTATATAGTATATTTTGTTATACCTGTAACATAGGCAATAGCTCGGGGAATAGCCAGATTTAATATAAATGCCTTACTGTTTTCTTTAATTAAATACATTCTCGTTACATATTTTATTGCTCATTTATTTAGCTTTTAATGGGGATAAGTAAACCTTGTCAATGCATGCTCACTTTCTTAAATGTAGGTACCGTTCTACTATATAACATTTTTATATCGACACAAATACGAGTAACACCGGTATGAAAGGTTATCTCATTCTTTACTTCAAGAGTAAGAGAGATAGACGTATATACAAGTATCTATATACATATTAGAAAAAGCTTTTATTATGTTAAGTTTATAGTACCTCGCATACAGTATAATCCTCAAGTTTAAAAACTGTCACCAAACATCTACCACTGTGTTCCGACAGTTGCTCTTGAGAGCCAGTTCCCATCTAGGTATTATACGGTAACCATCATCAGCCACATCGTCACCTAATATGGTGAGATTGTGGTAAAAAAAACCCAAGACATGGTAGAAAAAGAAACGTTGATAAAAATGTATTATTAAATATTGCGTCAAAGTTTTACAACAGCTGTCATCAACCCTTTTTGTTACGTACTTGTTTATATATCTTCAACTTTTTTCCTGTTCTTTATCGCAATCATGATATTTCTCCCTTACAACACACAAAACATGCTAGTAGGTCAAAGGAAATTCGTCGTTTCCCATTGATTTATTGATTTCATTAAAAAACCGTTTAACAAAAACAGTTATCGTCGGTGATCACGCAACTACAGTGACGTAGCAAGCCGTATAGTTGCGTATAGTCCCAACTATTTGTTAAAATTGTAATTATCCGGATAAAAAACCACTTTGATGATTAGAAATAAAGGCACTTTTTTTTCAGGCTCGTGTGAGGTTTTGTAGCACTTTGCTACGTAAATGCTACGAGAATTGTAGCATCGAGCTTTATTATGTCACTTTTTGCATAGACATTGGGTTTGATACATGTATGACACACCGACCCGTTTAAGTTATAAAACCCAAGCATTTAACCGTAAAATATTTGTTGGTTTTTAATAAACAGCGAGATTCTCTTGAAATTATAATTTGCATGTTGTCGTACCGCTTAATTTTGAATTTTTCTGCTAAGGAATTTTCATTTATATTTTTCCAGTGTATTTTTCAACATTAATCGTTTATCATCATTGTTTTAGTATTTTTATTACTATAATTTGCAGGCTATATTTATAAGGTTAATAAATGAGGCAGGTTATTCATAATGTAGATGTTTATCAGTAGGAAAGCTCCGTGTTAATGGGAGTAAAAGTAGGAACAACATTATAGGTGTAAGCAATTGCCTGTTCTCTCGCAAACGAGCCCAAGTTTTCTGTTATGACTATTCAATATTTGCACCAACGCACTTCGGAAACTCTTCTCAGTTGGCAACGCGAATTTATTAGGTAAAGAAGCGTTGTATCCTTCGTCATCTTTTGTAGATTAGTAACTTTCTCCGTTCAGTTTAGTAAATACGGCTCCCACTATTAGGAAATTTGATTGTAAGTGCTATAACGAGATTATATTTTTTCAATTTCGTATGAATCGTGTGACCCACAAAGGAAAATAAACAGACGTGCCATAAACTGAGCCGCCAGTATTAATGTGATGGCGGTGTACAAACTCTACCAGCAAATAAAACCCTGGATTGTTCGTAATTTTATAACAACTGTTAGTCTATCAATACAGTAATTAATACATGTTTAAAAATGTTGAATGTTTGTTAACATAGTGACGCCGATTTCATTATTGATCGATATTAAAACCAGCAACATATTCGACATGACAATTTATTCCTAAGTCAGCATGTCACGTACCAAAAATACTTTTGTATGTAAAATGGCAGCAATAATAACAGATAACTGATGAAACGATGACACAAGTTGTAATTTGCAGAGCCTCCAGAATGGGGTCCAAAGTTGGTGTCAGACCGCTCTTGGTACGGCGTGGGGTCCAACCTGCGCGCGACCTGTGCCTCGCCCCTCGCGCATCCACCTGCGAACCTCACCTTCGCGCTTAACGGACGAGAGGTACCAGTATTTTTCTTAATAAATCAACGTAAAAGACCCTGAAATACAGGGAAACCATATGGTAATGGTTGCAATTATACTGCTTACATTAAATTTGCATTTACACTAAATAAATTAAACACGAATATTTGTTCTATAGTTGTAATCTAAATTTTGTTTTAATATCACCAACAGTACTTGGAATAGTTTAGTGCTTATCAGTTTATGTACCAAAAAATATATACGCAGTTTTCAGAATCATTCTCTGAAATTGGCCTTTTGTATGGTGATATGATTTTGAGTAGTAGAGCTCTTAGTGCAGAGTTCGTTCGAGGAAGTACTACCACCTCACCGCATAGTAGTGCATTAGTAGTGTATTAACAGTAATACAAGTGCTAGGTTAGAAAGGTAAGGGGGCCCGGTGAAATTTATAGACACATGAGACTTAAGATCTTCACGTCTCAGGATCGACAACGCATTGGAAATGCCCTTAGTGTAGCAAATGTCAATAGGCGACGGTGACCACTTACCAACAGGTGGACCGTCTGATTGTTTGTCGGCCGATGTGGTATAAAGAAACAGAAAGGTTATATAATAAAAACAGAGACTATATAAACCTTATAATAATACATAATCACACAAATAATTAATTGAAAGACAATAGCTAATGTAATTAAGCTTCAACACATATAAGTTAAAATTAAGGCCAGTAGGTTGAGTCGACATTAGCGACCCTTTACGTGCGAGAAAATGTTACATAAGTGCTCCCAGGTTGTAATACAAACAAACAAAATGTCGAGTGATATTGTAATTAGGTATACGTAGAAGATATTTTGACTTGAAATGTTAAAAAAGCATTTATAACGAAGGAAGTTAAGATTTTTAAACATATTCTGATGACTTACGTAGGCGAAGTATTATCACTAAGCCACAGCTTTAGGAACTTTATGTTAATAAGCTCGCAATTCGTCATTTTTATACAATATAAGATATTGCACTTTGCATGTTTTACCTTATATTTCTATTTCCACCTATTTAGTTTTCATTATTCATCATTACAGCAATATAGTCTATGATAGAAAAAAAAACAGTCACTCACGTTTTCAAAAATTATGAGAATCTTTGAATACAGTGTCTTTTGTTTATTTTACTTATTAACACTCGAACACTAATGAGATTTACTCAATTTGTGTGTTTGCATTGAGTCGATGCCATTAAAACGTATTTCAGCAGTGGATAGGAAGCGGACAGGGGTCCACTGTGTGTCCATGAGAAAACAATGGGATGGAACCTACTTGTTTTACTTTGACGCGACCGTTGTTTTTGTTCGCTGCCACTACCCGCTGCGTAGCCGAGTTCATTAATCACAAAGCAGCTTCAAGTTAGATAAGCTAAGCGAACCTCCTTTATCATCTGGACTGAAATGTTTTCCGTGCACACCCAGCCACTCCATCACCCGACAATCAAATTAATGAAAAACAATTCTGATCTCAGGTCGATATGGATTCCTTCGTCCATGAGCTCCCACAATGGTTCAAATGGGATCCGCCACCTAAATCTGAAACGACTACTACCGAGCTACCCGAGGACGAAGCTAACTTCAATATCTTCCACGACGAAAGCAATATACAATATTTGGACGAATCTTACATAAATCTTCACAAAGAGGAAATAAGGAGGCCTTCTAAAGAAAACGTGAAACCTACATTCGAGAGGATAGGGCCTGATAACAGACTACCGTCAGTCGGCGAGGTGACATTCGTCGTCCGGAGCGAGGCGTTCGAGCGCGGCAGTCTGCGGCTGACCTGCATAGCGAGCATATACAACTTGTATGCGGCACGCTCAGAACTAATTTTCGATATGGAGCAACCAGAAGTTGCCTCCGTACTAGGCGTCCGTAATAGTGCCGTAGGTGAGTGCAATCGATATTGGTTTTGTGGTCGGGCGGTAAATTCACAAAATGGTCTATAATACCGTTTATTTGTCCATCCCCCTAATGGATACCTTAATTAATAGTTATGTGGGATTTATGTGGGCGATAATAATTGTTTCCATATTGACTATTATTTAGCCAACGGGTTAGAAATAGATAAACTAAAATTCGTAACCTACTCTGTGCCTAAAGTTCGTTAATCTTTGTTCCAGATTCATCTACATGTAGCATTTGCCGAGTAGCGACGTCCCTTGTGCCATTTCTTTACAGTATCCGGTAGTTTATTTATTTGTTAAAATTATTTTAAGTACAAATACAGTTTAAGAATCGCATCCCTTGATACTCGCTATAATAATTTTGTATAAAACTCATTGAACATATCTAACTGCGAATATATTTTACTTTCCATCGTCGCGATTATCTGAAGCGAACTAAATATATGTATATTGAATATAAATTATGAATATATTCTGAAAGAGTATATTAATATTATATGCATATTATGTATGCACATTTATTTTAGTCATAATTAGCTACGGAACCCAAAAGATGTTAGTCGTAGGTCAAGACGGCCAAATTTTTCAAATTAAATAATTTGTTTAGAATTACGTAGGATAGTAAATTTGTAAATAAAATGTGATAGGCAAATGACATTTAGATACCTAGAATATAATACGTATCGAATAATTTAAAGAATTATCTATCAATACCTACAAATTATAAAATACATATTACATGATATGGGAGCATCATAATGTAAGTGAAAAGACCGTAATCTTGTGAAAGACTGATGAATAAACAGTTTGTTGTGTGGAAATCTTGCCAATATTTTCGTTGTTAATACAATTTTATCTTATTACACACGATAAACCTATTATTCTTCGCATAATTTCAGTATTTATTTGTGTCAATAAAGTTAATGATTGTTAAAAATTTGTAAATAATTAATTATTATTATATATTAACTTATATTATGACGACAGTTTAGTATAATTAAAAAGATGTTGGTATATGTCTTAATTATTTTCATTATTCTTCTATGCTGAATATAAACATTTGACCCGAGTCTCCTCCTAATTAACCTCTACTTATTTTTATCTGATACTGAACATTAAACATAACAATATCATAATAAAACAATATAAATAACAAATAAAACATTCGTAATATAATAAAGTATATACGAGTTTGTTATTATGATGAGTTATTACATATTACTTTGTAATAAAACTACATAAAACAAATAATAGGGCTCTCAAGAAATATCAATAGAGACACTCTCTATATGTACTTACGAAAATAACGAAGTAATTTCCCCTTGGAAGAGTTCCACCTAAGTCTCAATCAATCATAGTGGGAGATTGAGTCCACAATAAACAGTAGAAAATCCAGCCATTATCCTTATGGAGAAAATCATTTATTGAGCAGTTATATTGTCAGGGAAAATGGATTATTCAACTCCGAATCAAGCATGACGTATTAGTTCTACCGACTTTGGCATCGAAATGTTATTGATGTGGGCACTTCGAAGGTGTACGAACACTCACAAGATAATATAATGTAAGTGAAGTTACTTTTCCTTTGTAACTTTTCATGGTTTCATTCATACAAATTGTGTTTGCTTATAAATGTGTCACGAATAATATTTTTAATTAATTTTAGTAGAAATAATGTAAAAGAGTGGGAACAGGGTAGCTACCGCCGTATCTACCTTATCAATTAAACGGGGCCTCGAACGTAAGCAAAAAGTTGTGAATCATTATCCATAATCACAAATGAAGTAGCCATAGTCCTTTTAATCTTTTATTTGGGCCCCGTATCAAAATATTATACAGGGCTGGTCTAAGGCAAGCTGAGTGAGAATTATGAAATTATAGCCGTAAATTATTATATACTATATACAAAAGCATTTTCAGCATTACCTATCTCAAAAATGCATTGGCGGATAATTCTGATATAAAATCATATATTATGTGACCAGTCCTGCGGCCGAGAAAGCTTACAACAAAGCCAACAATTTATTTTTCAGTATGTTCCATTGTCGGCGACCGCTGTGGCATTGCAAAACCAATAACAATCTGTTACACGTTCTAAGGCCTTTGCCGACACTATTGTCGGCGTTGTTCGTTAGGCCGCTCTTTTCATTTACCAGTCACATTGATTGGACAAAATCCATCACGGTCCATAGAGTCCCCGTTCTACCAGCCCATTGATTATTCCTCGGCTTACTCCAGTTTCAAAATGAAAGTTTTATGAATTGAAGATGGAGCTTTTATGGCCCCTTTTAACTAACTTCCTCTCAATAGCGACGAATAGAACGGCGAGATCGAATGAAAAATTCATAAATCATAATGTATAAAGTAATAGCATTTTGTTCATAAACTAAATAGATCACGGGTACCGACTGGTTTGTGTGCAAACTGTAGAGTTTAGAAATGAAGGGATGTTCGTTTACAGAAAGTTTAAATATATCTGGGGGCGGTCTTAAAAGCAAAGTTGAAGTTTGTTTGTGATTGCCGCTCTCCGGTCAGCGGCAATAGTGTGGTTTGTTACATTAAATCATATATTAATATGTTAATGTGTGTTACCATAACAATAATTTTATGGTAATCTTCAGCAGCTGCAATTAAGGTATTTTAGCATACTACTTTGACCACACCATCTCTTGTCATGGTCAAACACAAACCAATACCAAAGGCAAGTAAAAACAAATGTGAAAACTTATATAACTTAGTGTATAAAATAAATTTATTTTGTTTATTTATTCAGCTCTAAAATATCTTAAATATAATAAAATATTCATAAGTATCTAATTAAAGTTACGAACTTAAATGGATTAAAACTTTCCTCGAGTGAAGGTTAGGATATCCAAGGGGATTATTATTTCAAAATTAATATTGTATATTGACGATTTAGCTTTTGAGTTTCTAAATTAAGTCTTGAGCACATAAGCCAACCTTAGAGCCCACTCGATGTCTATTCATGGCGAGTGCTCTTTCACTGAAACAAAATCCACTCTTAGAAATATTAATCCATATTCCATGGAGAGTTTGTTCTTTACGTTAAACCGGTTCGCATTTTTAGCCTTTGTACCTTCACTCAGCTATGAACACTTTGTAGTTACTGTTACAAACACTTGAAATATAATTCATTTTGTTTCAAATAGTGAAGTTTCTCTGACAATTTTATTAAAGGTATAATAACAACGATGCTATTCTTCGGTTGACTATTTCTAGTCCCAAGTGGATACCATTCTGTTTGATACTTGAAAATTTGAACAACCTAATTATATAATTATGTCTACCACATAAAAGATAACAAATAGCCAAAGTCTTTGTGGTTTTCGACCCCGCCCTTTATACCTCTATCCGAGGTCTCCCTGGACAGGGGTAAAGGTACCTAATCGTATTCAAAGATTACAAACGCAGATTATACTATGTACTTAGGTATATATGAACCAAATCCATGTTATCCCCAGGTAAATAACCTTTTGTATTATTAGGGCAGTAGTAGCTTAACAGTCATATTTGAATAAAATATTATTATCGAGCTATCGAAGGAGTTTATATGATAGTTGAGTTTTTGTTTAATTCCTGGAACATTTTTTTTGGTAATGACTAAAGAGTCAAAAACTTATTAAATCACACAAAAATAGTAACAGATAATCTCTACTAATATTGTAAATGTGAATGTATGTTTGTTTGTTACGCTTTCACGCGAAAACTGCATAACCGATCATCATGAAACTTTGTACACATATTTGTGGAGGTATAAGAAGTAACATAAGATACTTTTGTGCCGGGAAAATGTTACATTCCTCGGGAATGCGGATGAAACCGCAGGGGGACAGCTAGTAAATAATATTTTTAACACATTGTGGGTAAGTGGGGTCTTAATTTTTTTTATATGTTTCCCAAATTTTATGGAAACTTAGATAAGTATACAATGAACTAGTTGTGCCCCGTGGTTTTACTTGCATTCCCGAGCGATGTTACATTTTCCCGATATTAAAAGTATTCTTAAAGTTATTCCAGGCCATGTATGTGTTACCTTTCATCAATATCCGTTTGGTTGTTTTTCAGTGAAAGGGTAAAAAACATTTATACTTATATTAACCCTCACAAACTTTCGCATTTATAATATGAGCAAGATATTACAATTATAACCCCCGATGTGTATTTTCCATATTGACATTCTGAAGTCCTTTGAAGTCTAGCACAGAGTACGGTAAATCGTCTGTACGTAAAAAACGCCGAAAATACAATTTGGCTGAAAGTATTTTTACAAGATTGTAGATGATAATAAAATAAACGTTACTGTTTTTACTGAAATTCTGACTTGTGGCAAACCGTAATGACCACAACCAAAGTAAAAGGAATACTTTTGACAAAGTGCTCTAGTCTCAAAATTATTCTGTTGGTGTTATAATAGATTTACTTATTGTGTAAAATTTTAGAAGTTTTTATATGCCTGACGCACATTTCTATTCATGAATTTTTATGTTTATTTCATTGAGGCCTATAAAAGCAATGTCAGTTGTTGGGAACAAGGGTAATGAGCGGAGTTGACATGAAACATCGTCAGGTTTGTGTCAATCTTCATTGTTGTATATGTGACGCTTGTGCCGATTTCACGACACGCACAGAGCGCGGCGAGGCCACGCGACAGTCACACTACAGCCACACGACTTCCTGTCAACATGTCAGATATCACTTTAATCATGTAAACAAATGCGTGCGTAATTTCGCAACGGTTATAAAATTTTAAATTCGAGTACCGGAATAGCATGTTTAATATACATATTTGCTTATCAGCTACCGGTCGTGGATTCAATTTCCACTTAGGATTAGTGTAGATGTTCGTTTATTAATGCATAATAATATGCAAATTTTAAATATTTTTCTATGCAAGTGAAGCTTGAGGGAACACTCTGAAATAACCAGATCGATTATTTGGGACTACGCGTAATATGTTTCTGCTTTCTCATATTATATAAGACTAGCTGTCCCCCGCAGTCCCAAAGGATTTTCTCGAGTAGCCTATGTGCAATTCCAGACTATAATCTATCTCTGTGCCCAATTTCATCCAGATCCACAAACATTCGCAATTACAATAATCATAAGATAATATTTGACAAAACTTTCTGACCTGGCAATAATTGACTTGCTTGGTTATTGATTGTAAAATGCACGTGGTTTTCGGTATCCTCTTTAGTCACACTAGCGATGAGTTGTGGTAATACCAAGTATTCGTCGCCGCCACCACATAACTAAAGTTACTTATATTTCTACTCTTACTTAATAAACGTGATAATTATAATGCCATTTGATATTAATAATATAAAGTAGATTGATTAGATGGTAGATCGATTCGGATATACTTTATCAGCTCTCTAGTTTATTGACGTATGTCACTTCTTTTTGTTCTGCGTAAATTTTAAGGCTATAGGATTTAATTTTATTAATATTTATACTTGTACTAGCTGCCCGGACAGATGTCGTCCTGTCGAAACAAGTCCTTAAAAAATGCAGGAATTCGATTTCAGCGCCACCTACCGGGTCCAATAGTAAATCTAAACCATCCTCGAATATACATGAAAACACAAAAAAAAACAATCAAATCGGTGCAGCCATTTAGGAGGAGTTCACTGTTAACACACGTACAGAAGAATTATAGAAATATTTATAAAAAGATTTATTTTGAGCATATAGACATTTTTAAATATGCATTGTGCTGTAATAATCATATTCTTAAGGAAGTCAAAGACACCTCATATCTTATTATAAATTCCTGCTTATTTGGTAAAGGGCCAGCTCTGTGGTATCTGAAGGATACTTGGGGCCCTTATGAGTCAGTTATGAGATTCCATCACTTTGCCCGGTCACGTTTATGGAATCCCTGGTGAGTATTTGTTTCCTTGGCAGCATTCAGCTTATTCTCCGGTAAAAGCCACATAGCGTATCTATATGTATCAAAAGTTAGATAGCAAAATGGCTATTCTTACAATTCATTACAGAATCATGAGACTGATGAACACCAGGTTGGAAACGTGAGATTTTATATCGATAATAATGTATGAAGATATGTCATACCAACTCCAGTAATTGTTGGTAGTATTATCACAAACAATGATGGTGAAACAGATGATGATACCGTATAATTACCACCCGATAATTATTATCGATTGAAAGAACATATAATAACATCTTGGATTAAAAGTATCGACACGTGAATCAATACGAAATAAAAATTATATTTTATAAAGTTATTACATCTGCAGTCATCTGGCACCAAATTATTTTAAAACTAGCTGTCTCTCGCGGTTTCACCCGCGTCCCCGAGGGATGAAACATTTTACCAGGATAAAAAGTAGTCTATATATTATTTCAATATATGCTCTATGTATGTGCTAAGTTTCACCTAAATCCGTTGAGTAGTTTTTGCGTGAAAGATGAACAAACATCCATACATCTATACATCCTTACATACAAACATATATACAAACTTTCGCGTTTATAATATTAGTAGGATTCATTTTAACAATACCTTTATATTTATTTATGTTCTATGGATATAACTGTAATGAGGTAGTACGTACATAGTTACAAAAATATAAAACATTAATTATGTAGCCCAAAAAGGTCCCTGCAAATCCTTTCTGTAAGAAAATGATACAGAAGGCGGAAGGAGGACATCTCGTTAAAATGACAAAGTTAGTTTAGGGCAACAAACTAAGTTAGTCTCATAAATACAAGCACAAAATATAGCTGCCAGCTGCCACTGCCTTAAAAAGGATATAATAAACAGAAGTCGCTAATCTTGTTGAAATATGCAACGGTTTTATTTAATCTTTATGAAGTTTCAGTTCCTTTATGTGGCCAATTATAAAGGGTAATAAAACACTGGGCTTTCAAGAGATGGATTACGTATGAATGTATTCTGTTCCGGAGGAATAACAATATGAGTATTTTGTTTGGCGTTTTTCAGGATAATGTCTCGAAAATGTCAACCCATGTCAGTCAGTCCCCGTGCCACTCCCAGTACTGTGTGCCTTTAGCCCCAGGGTTCTGACCTGTAATGAAGCAAACAGGTAAATATAATCAAAAAGACTGTTTATTTCGCTCATTTAACATATACCTATGTTATGAAACAAAACAAATAAAAGATATTCACAAGTGGAAACTATCTAGTCGTTTTTATTTTATTGCCTTTTCGGATTAAGTAGGTACATACTATAGCAGACTAGCATACCGCCCTGCGGCTTTACCCGCGTTCCCAGAATAAATGTCGCCTATATATAACCTTTTCTACGTTGCAATTACAAAGCAAGTAAAAGGTATTAAGTAAATTCATTATTAAGTAAGTAAAAATATAAAAGGTATTAAAGGCCTAATTATTTGTTGTAACGAATATTTATACCGACTTTTAGATTAATTCCCCGACCGTAATACATTTTCTCCAAACAAACTTCACCCCCCTGGGGGATGACATAAGAACGCTGTGTAGGTACTTTGCATTTCATTATATGCATCAAAAAGTTAGTTTATAAAGCAAATATTATCATGAAATAATATTTTCAATAGAAACAAAAGGTTTTGTTTTAGTGTAACAGGGTGAAACGAATATGTTTATAACTCTAACATTTTAGTAAGGGTCATAAAAATACGTAAAAAATGTTAAAGTATTTCCTATATAAACTTACAACCTTCATTTTACCCCTCTAAGGGTTTAATTTACAAAAAACCCTGAAATAAGTGATAGAATGAAGAAGAAAATAATGAACTTGGAAACTAACAGAACCCCTAATATAAACTAGATCAAAGATAAAGTACCAGGTTTTCATAAAAAGTTTCATACCCTTTTTTTTTCTGAACAATTTTTTTTTTTCAATAATAACAGTAACGTACAAAAATTTAAAGTACATGCTTCCTTTGTAGTAATATAAGTAGATTAGATCATTTGATGTATTTTAATACTACATCCGTCAAATTATTACCTCATACCTGTCTTTTGTAGCAAATCATTTAATAATACATTAAAATCTAGCAAAAAGATGTGCCCTAAATCTCAGAAACTATGGTAAAGTATAAAAGAAGCTCAACCTGAAAAAAAGCTAAATAGATTTACCCTCCTTCGACGAGAGATCCAATGTTTTCTCGTGATAATCCTATGTTTTGTTCCAGGATATGGTTTATCTATACACTCAGCCTATTTTATTTTTTATTTTTATTTTATTTATTATGGCCCACAAATAAATAAATAAAGAAACATTCTGGCACTTATAATAATAAAGTAGTTGGATTATTACCACAGAATATCACTTTATTTTCTCGTCTTTTATAAACGTTAAATAACGTAGTTTTGCTTTCAGTTTTCATAGTCTATAATAACGTTTGAGTTACAGTAATCATAAAATAGCTCGGAAGCAAATCACTCTTTGAGAACAAAGAATGTTAGTGTAAGTATTTTCTTTGAAATGAGAAAAAAGGCACGGTCCTATCATTTTGTTTTTATCGCTTGATATATTGACTGAGATTTTTAATACAGAAGCCTAATTCCATTATGTAAACTCATATAATATTTATAGAATATCTGAGTAGCAATTATATATCTATAATATATCTTGTTCCTGTTGTCATAAAGGTGTAATATCATAATAATGTGATTGCTTTGCTCAAATACAGTAAAACGTTTTTTTTTTGTTATTTGGCGCAGGTGGCGGGCGCGCTAGACACTTTTCAATAGAGTGGTAGATTTGAGCCTTTAAATCGAGAGAAGTGAAAAAGAAGAAGGGTTGGTGATACCCTGCAGTGGGTCTCCATTGGTTATATTTTTTTTACTGTGTTTAAGCTTAGTGACTATGTGATCATGGTAAGTGATTTTTTGTCCGAAGGTGATAAGCAAACATGGACTAGAAAGGCATCTAGTCAAATGATAGGAAATTTGCCCCAGATTTTCAACTTATGAGTGGTACCAACTAGGTGACTGCTATTGTAATGGTATTTGTGTGTTTTATATGGTAAATTGCTCTCAATAGATGAAAATGAAAATATATTTTTCAATTGTTTTTTATTATTACAACGCGTGAAAGTACGTTCTGTGACAAAAATCCCAATAAGAGCATATCACTTGAAGTGTTTTGAAAACAAATATTGATTCGTTAATTTTATTCCACGAAAACTTATTCTACTGAACTTAAATTGGTTTTTTGGAGTCTGACTTTCAGAAAATATATAATCATTTTATGGAAAAAGCTACTATTGAAAAAAAACATCGTCTCTTATTACTATCGAAGTTTTATATTAACAGCAGAACAAATTTTTTCGAAAAATTGTAAACGGGATTCTATTAAAACTGGTAACGAGCTTGACACTGCAAGGGACAGCACCCTAGTAACCTTTATTTTTAAATGTATTACGTACCTACTGTGACATTCCAGGAAATCTGAATATACACGCTCACGTAGCGTGCTTGTTGTAATTTACCTATTATTTGCATACATAGAACATTAAGGTTTAAAAAAATTGTTTTGTATCAATGAAATCTAATATAGGTATAACTATGAAATTACTAATCATTTAATAAAATGTTATAAGTATTTTTTTATTTTAATTTTATTGATCGAAGTATTGCATGTATCTTTGCAAGCGCATTGGCTATTTGTCAATGCCCCCTTCTGTACTGCCTCTCGGGTATTGATGTTTTTTCCTAACAAGAAGTTGTGCATAAACTGAAATCTGATAAGCTATGTGAAGAATCACACCGACACTAGATCTCGAAACAGTCACCAACCCTTTTTAAGAGGTAACATTCCATTTAGGTTTAGAGTCCGGATCCAGCCAACAGTTTGAGGGCTTACGATTGTTCGAAACATTTTTTTTTATTGCAGTTGATAATGCGGTTCAATATACCTTATTTTCTGAGTCTGTTGAGCATTGAATCCCTCGAGGCGCTGAAACGGTTAGTAGATACTGTAAAACGGCAACTTCATAGGTAACCAATTATCTCTTATGGAATTAATGGCCCAAAATATATTTTCACATATCCTACGTATTTACGGTCAAAAATATTACTTGAAATTCAGCAGCAGAGTTATAGGTACCTGAGTGCTATTGACATTTATTATTTCTCCTTACGTAATAACATCCGAACACCTGCGCCAATTAGCGATGGCAAGTAAATAAGATGATAAAGTTCTTTATTTGCTATTGGTTGCGGTAATATGGAAACAAGTCCGTTTATCAATTTTGCATAATTATAAATCAAAGATACGTATCAATTTGACCTAAGTATGCGAAACTCAGGTGACCGTGTGACATCAATCATCAGCTTATCAAATTATTTAATTTCGCTTCTACATTACAATGATAGATGAGTTGATAGTGAAATGATATGTATGCAAATTGGTAAGCAACTCGTTTTAATTTAGATCTACCCTTATCCCATACAAAAAATATAATTTGAAATCTTTGAAAAGTTCAGAAGTCGAAACAACAAAGTTTTAAAATGGTTTTTTATTGAATTTCTTCAAATGCGAATTTGCAATGATTTGAATGTTAAGATTTACGAGATTGCCAGATGAGGAAAACAATTATTAATTTCATTATCAGAGAGAGGAGGCACTGGGCAATCTAAAAATGTAATTATTATTTTCTCTCCAACCGAGTATAATTCATCATTATATTCATTTCAATATTATTGATATGAATACTGGTGGCCTAAACGTCAAATCCACAATATTATCAGCATTATCAACTGATCAACAATTTACAGGTATTTACCAAAATATTGAATTTATGTGTAAATGGAGCTCTACTATACCTACCGACCCAATTCATAAAGTGCGAAAAAATTGTAAAATTTTCATCTCACATTCTTTATTCTTTTGAATGAACGCTATAAAAGTTTCTCATCACGGGGTAAATAAGCCTTGTCCATATTTACGCGGTCGTTATTGGTATTATCAATCTTTCACATTTACGGTGGGCTATTTATTATAAAGAAAAGTTTTCTTATGGGAGCACACAAACGCGGGCAGACACAATAACGGGGTACAAGTTGGTAAATTGGATTCTCGCCCCGGGGACGGGGACAACCGACGACAGTGTGGCGAAGGGCGGGTCGGGCTCGGGCTCGGGGCGGCCCGGACTAATCACCTCACACCGCCCCGCGCAAGCACTACTCCACTGGATTCAGTGGAGTAGTGCTCGCTAATCCCTATTTATCTAATTATTTTATAATTATAATGCAACTCTATGCAACAGTATATCCCACCAATATTATAAATGGTAGAGTTTGTTTGTTACTCTTTCACGCAAAAACTGCCTATAGGATTTGAATGAAGCTTGGCACATAGATGTCCAAAAATAACATATAGGATACTTTTCATCCCAGAAAAGTAAAACATTGGAAACGAGGGTGAATCCGCAGGTACAGCTAGTTAATAATTAATAAGTTGACAAAAACTACACTGCAGGTAAGTATAGAATTCAATGAGAGTTTTTTATACCCATTAAATGCAGTCTTTAATGCCCGATCGCTTGGAGAATGAGTTCCCGACAGGTTGTGATCGAATGAACAATGTAACTTTGAAATGGCGAAGAATTTAAAATAAAAATATTACTTTCATTTATTTGCCCTACTACCCAATAATATACCTAATTGAAAACTGTACTGTATCATTGTGTATACTTACAATAAATGTTTAAATTCTGTGCTGAATTTAAGGTAACATAAATAAGAGAAAATATTTTGTTATACCATAACGCGCTGTTAGGCTTTAAGGTTATGTCAACTGTTTTTATTTATAGATAGTGATGTGCCAAAAATACTAGGCAATTGTAACGCTTGTTACAATTTCCCAAAATCACAATATGTTTTGTTTTCCTAATTTATTTACTTATCAAGTTAATAATATTATAAAGCTACGCCCAAACCGAACGCATGAAGGCATGTAGCGTAATATTTGTGGCAAATTTTATTTTACTGGTAACAAATCGTGTCGTCGATGGATAGACGACATGGTTGTCGAAATAACGAAAAATCTTATTTTCGAAAACTTTGACCGAGATCTCCAAAATTTAAAATTTAATAATAATATTATTATAATGGAACATGAACGGAAAGATTATCACGAAGAATCTCAAGTGAAATGGAGTGTAATTAAATTTGTTTGAACCCAATCGCAACTCCATATTTTTCAAAATAATTATATGTTGTATTTTATCTTACCAATGCGATTATGAGGATTGATGTATAGATTATCTGATGTATAGATGATTGTGTAACCTAGATTAACACAGTTTCGCGTTATTAGGGTACTTTTTATCCCATCCTTTGGTCCCTCGAGAATGCGGGTGAAACAGCGCTGTGGACAGTTAAATAGTAATAATAAGTAGTATTAAATATTTCCAAATACCACTATCGCATTTACTCTGAATGTTCGCATCCCTGCTACTTCATACTGCTTGGACCGACGCGACGCCCAATATAAAGGTTGGTACGTCAGAACATTACATAGTTTTCCTGAAGTCTGAGTACTGACTTTTAGGTATGTTTTACAGAACATTGTTAATAATTAATCAATACCGCTAGACACTTCCCGTCGGCGGTAATTCCCGCTAGATGCTTTGAAGCTTGCGAGTAAATATTTATAAAAAGCTTACTTAAAGCCTGAGTCTTTTTTTTAATATATGATACTCAGGAAACTATTTCAATACTTTTGTAAGGGTTCGTGGGGCCAAAAATTCCCCAAACGCAATTAAAAGGTTGAGGTTGTGAGAATAAGCGCGAGCGTGAAAATTTTATGGTTTTATAGAACAGCTTCTTAAATCTAATTTCTTCGTCTTGGATTAGCTTTAGTTTGAAGTTTTATTGCCGTAAATAATATTCAATAAGCTGAAATAATATTCTACCTACTTCTTCTTTACCTTCTTACATTACTAGATTTTAGTAATGCCTTTAATACAGTGGATTTTGACATCCTGCTTGCTATATTGTGCTCTCTTAACATATCTCCAACGGTAATTGACTGGTTTCGTAGTTACTTGTATGGGCGCCAGCAACGTATTTGCATCGATGAGACCTTCTCTTCATGGTGTGGAACTACTGCTGGTGTACCGCAAGGTGGCGTCTTGTCTCCGCTTCTTTTCTCAATATTTATATCTCAAATAACTCAAAAAATTTCCTCTCTCTACCACCTTTATGCAGATGATCTCCAAATTTACAGACAAACATCGTTTGATATGCTTCCTAGTGCAATCCAATGCGTTAATGAAGATCTGGATCACATTTCTGATTGGAGTAGGCGTTTTGGTCTCATAATAAATCCCTCAAAAACTAAAGCTATTATTATAGCCAGCAAATATTTTATCGCGAGGATATGTTGGGACCAGTTACCTGCTGTTGTTCTTGATGGAGTAAAAATTTCCCATAGCGATACTGTAAAAAATCTAGGAATTATTTTTGATCGCACTTTGTCCTGGGCCCCGCAAGTTGCGGAGGTCAGTAGGAAGGTGTTTGCTTCGGCTGGGTCCTTAAGACGCTTACGTAATTTCCTTCCCTTTGACACCAAAGTTGCTCTTGCCAAGTCTCTTCTTCTTCCTATCCTTGACTACGCTGATACCTGCTACCTTGATCTCACCGAAGAGCTATTGAACAAACTTGAGCGCCTCCAGAATTTCTGTATACGGTTTATATTTGGTTTGCGCAAGTATGACCACGTCTCTCAATTTCGCAATCAACTCAAGTGGCTCCCTATCCGCCTTCGCCGGAATACTCACATACTGTCACTACTGTACACTGTACTCTTCAACCCTAAATCCCCGAATTACCTAAAGGAACGCTTCGAGTACTGCACTTCACAGCACCATCTTCTTCGTAGTTCCACAGTACTTAGCCTTCAAACTCCCCCCCACACTTCTCACACTTATTCTCAGTCTTTCACTGTCCAAGCTGTCCGCCTTTGGAATTCTCTGCCTCAGACTATTAGACGAGCCCAGACATTAGATTCCTTTAAATCTCTTCTTATCTCCCACTATCTCTCTTTATAAACTCGGTCATTGTTTGATTTTTCCTGTTATTTTTTATGTAATCTCTTTTATTTATTTTAATACAAATAATATATATTATATATGTATTACTGTAATTAGTGTATATATTAGTATATTTACCTTATTATTATTAATTTATAAGTATTTATTAACATAGATGTAGGTTTTCGTTATTTATTTTAAATGTCTGAACGTGCAACACCTGCTATCCTTTTCTGTATCCTGCTACCCCTAGGTTGTCTGGAAGAAATCGCTTTAGCGATAAGACCGCCTATTTTGTAAACACTTGTTCTGTAATCCACTTGTTTATGTTACCTCTTCTCCTGTTATGTGTTGTACAAATAAAGTATATTGTATTGTATTGTATTGTACCTAATCAGTAATTACAAGTATTTGCCCGCGGCTTCGCTCGCGCAAACATCAGGACGTGGAAGTATTTTTTTTTCATATAGTATTTATTTGAAGGGCTTTACTAATAATGGGCATAATATTAACACTAAAACTAATAACTTAAAATATTTATACATAGTTAAAAACAAAAGTTTATAAGTAAGCTAGCTCACCAAGATCGCTGTCATGTGTTAGTTAGTTTCTTCTTTTATCTCGAAGGAAACCTACCAAAGAAAGTACCTAAAGGTTAAGACTACTTATTTTTTTTCAGTTCAATATCATACACTTACCTCTTTATATACTACATTAGGCAGTTGTCACACTGCTCCACTCCACGCAACTGTATGACGACTGAAAGAAGCAGCCGCGCACGCAGCACGGAGAGGCATTGGCAGTATCGCGCTTGGTGTACAATCTAAGATACTTCGAATGACTCTGAGACTTGGTAATCGACATTGCCAAACAGACCTTAGAAGATAATTTTAACTTTTTAAGCTGGGATTGATACTCCGATGGTATAAGTACTTCAAGCATGTACAATGATGTCCATCACGTTTTTATTAAGTATTTATATAAGACTCATTTTTGTAAGGCGTTCAGACGCAGCATGGTCCCATTCCATAGCTTAGGAGGATTCAGATTTTTTAGCAGCACTATAGGAGCTGCCATTTTTAGGGTATCCTTAAAATGTACACTTATGTGTACGAGACGTAAGGCTTGGTGGGTATAGTGTATTTAGGAACTCCATAGGATTATGTGTCCATATGCACAACAGTCTCCACAGATATTTACTATAATTCTGCACCTTCAAACGACTTCAACAAACTATCATTAATGACAGAAGCTTGATAGATCTTACGTGTCAGTATCGCACAGCCACCACGTGGTTTGCTGTGGAATTAGTGGACTTCTGCATATAATATTAGGTCATCAACGGTCATATAACTGAGACAAGATGCGGTGAAATTGTAATCTTCAGTTTCCAAATAAGTATTTACCGTTTCCATCTATAAGAAAGAGATCAACGAATTATCCCACGCAAACATCACCCTTCAAGTGCACCCGTATTTTTATTTTAAGGAGCTTTTTGATTAACAGCAAACGATTAGATGTAAATACATCTAATTGCATAAATATGCAAGCCTTAACTTCGTCAGCTCAAACGTTTCCTATTTTTTCCTAATAGAAGCTCTGAAACCCCGTTTGACCATTATAGGGTTTCAATGTTATGTTATGTCCATCGTCTTGGACATCAAAATAAACGCCACTATCGCAGTCAACGTATCAGAAAAACAAAATTACGATACTCAAATAAATTTTAGGTTCTTTTAACCCATTTAAATCTCAAAGGGGTTTCGTAAAATCATAAAATACGTTTCTTTATTTGTTTTCTTTTAGTACTCCTACGACGTTTCTAGTCGAAATATCAATTTAATATAATAAAATTTTCCACACTACATTTTTAACCCCATTTGACCCTTTAATAGTTGAATTTCGGAATATCCTTCCTTATTCCTTCTACGCAGCATAAAGGTAAGCTCTGTACTGAATTTCAACATTCTAAGTCGAAGAGTTTAGGCTTGGCGTTGATGGACCAGTGATCAAGTCAGGACTTTTCTTTATGAATATACAGGACAATAAATTCCTAATACAAGAAAACTTTTAAAGCTTTTTTTTTAGCACACAGTTATTCACTTAAGGACGAAAGATTTTTACTGTGCAGTCTGTATAAACAGTCTTTACTTTGAAATTGCTGTTTAGTAAAAAACTTGCTACTTCTAGAAGTTGATACAAGGTCTAGCGAATACTGCGCTTGATGAAGTGCTGTGCGGTGTAACTCAGAAAATAGGTAATGTCTAGGTTTGGGATTTTGCTCAGACGACAGGAACGCAGTGTCTGAGGGCGGACTGTAACTTTAACCGGAGATTTTTACAAGGTAAGTACTTATATCAGTTTACCATCTGTTTTACCTTAAAATATCCAGAAGTTACGTGAAATTTTGTTTGTTATTAAATGTTATACCTACCACAAACTTTTGACCTCCTTTAAATTGAGCCTAATCAAATAAACTTGTAGTTGCTAATGTTCATACAATCAGCTTAATTAAAATTTCTATTACTACATTATCGTTAAGATTCAACCATGAATTAGGTTTGATGATGTGAGAAAAAAAATTACATTCCAAAAAGAGGACGATATAATGTTTGATTAATTTGTAACGAAGTTGTAAGGGTTTACACAGAAAATTCTGCTTGAGCTCTGATAAATGTGCAATCAAATAATATGTACAGTTTATAGTGTTAATAAAACAGGTAATTTCCTGTAGTCAAGCTTCAAATAACTTTGACGATATTGCTTCCAGTTTGCGCGACAATATCCAATAACAGTACTCATACATCATGAATTTACGTAGTACCAAAATATTTATTACATTTTGGCTCGCATCAGTGGCACGTATGGAAATATGCTTCAATTTAGCGGGAGCGAATTCCAGTGCTTAAAGTCGAGTGTTTGTATATCAGTGATCGCAGAATCTACTCGGAAAGGCTCTTGCTTGATAGATGTCCGTGCTCAATCTCTGTCTACTCAGATTATTGACATTCTAAAACACGATGCCTGCCTCGTAAAATATAACACGCCTGTTGCGAGCTATGTTTATATAAGTACATAATAATATATACTTTCTCTAGATTTTCTTTTGACTTATGAATTTAAATTATAATTTATAGCCACCCGCCCCGGCTTCGCTCAGGTGCAATGTAGATACTAATTCACTCTATCTATTAAAAAAACCGCATCAAAATCCGTTGCGTAGTTTAAAAGATTTAAGCATACATGCCTATGTAGTATAGGGTAATATATATCCCTATACAGTCCCTATATCCCTATATAGGGACAGAGAAAGCGACTTTGTTTTTTACTATGTAGTGATTGGACTATTAAATCTAACCTAACCGAAGCTTCAGTTGTTACAATACGGCAATTGAACAATAGTCGTGCAATCAATGGGTATGTTGTACTTACTCATCGCAATCCATTTGAAGCACAATACAATTATTGCACGTTGCAAATGCTTATTGTCCTGCATAGTTCACTAACTACAACTGAATGTGACACGGGAAAATAATCCTTATTATATAATATTATAAATGTGAATGTATATATATATCGCCTTTGAGGTCCAAATGTATGTATTGTAATTTTTTTTATTAGAGAAATTATTTGTAGATTGTGTTTTCTTGGGAATTTATAACCACCCTTCCTATAATCACATATTATATAGAAATGTCTTGCCTTAATTAATCATATTATTGTAACATTATGGATTATTTCTTATGTCTTTTATTATTGAAAACAAAAATGTGTTTAATAAAGTAACTGATTAATGAAACAAAATTAATAATATAACTAACATATAGCTAAATGGCGGAAAGCAAGCTTAATTTCAAGCGAGGCAAGCTATTCGTTGTTTATTTTTTTTTAAATAAAAGTTTATGACGGTATTGCCATTGACCTCAATCTCACCTGATGTTAATGGAAAAATTGAATTAGCGGTCTATAAATGACAATGACGTTTGTATCAAACAAAATATAAACTTAGCAATAATAACTGGAATAACTTGCCTGCTGCGGTCTTCCCGAGCAATAATAATTTGGGTGTCTTCAAGGCTAGAGTGAATAGGATTGCATCACTGCTTACCATCAGGTGGGATAGCAGTCAAGCACTAGTTTATATTATTAAAAAAAAAAAAAACTACGTGGAGAACGATCGATCAGAAAAGAAGATTATTACATAATCCCCAAATCATTCAAAAGTTATAAGAAATCTATGTTTGTAAACAGGTTAGATAGGAAAACCACAAAGCACATTAGGCAACCAATCCATCACGAGATTTTGATAACAGTGATTGATACCTAAATACTTCCGAGCCGGCGAGGGGTTATAAAAATAAAACGGATATCATTTGCGGAAATAAAAAGTGATAAAAGGTAATAGCTTTTATATTAATTCAAGAAATATTTTTAAGGAAAATTTATTTTACGTAATTTCACTATGTTGCATTTTTGAAGAATTGCTGTTCCGAATTATTGTAAGTGCACTCTCTAACATAAGTAGTAAAACGGGTGAATAGAGATGCAGGGGTAAATCGAGATAAGTTTTGTAAGGATTTTTAAAGATAAATTAATAGTTTATTAACTACATTAACGTAAAATTAAAGCGTACTTTTTGGTTAAAAATCTATAGCTATATCACTTTTTCTAAAATTTAAATGCCTTGCAACACCATTTTTGTTTCTATTCAGCTCACGTTAACAGGTATTGACAGTGCGTGTGCAATAAAAACTAACATTGTACTGACAGACGGTACTGCATAATATTATATCGCTGCTTGGAGTCGTAAAGTCTAAATCATTCTATTATGCCTCGACAATTCTCTCTCGGTTAAATAGTTTTTTTATCAAAATCCCTTAAAAGTTTTTTGACAAATGTTCGGTCATTTGAAATTTTAGGGTCCTTAGTTAATACCGTATTTCTTCAGTTAAAATATCTCCTGTTAATATGTAATATAATAGAAGGAACAAACGCGGTGTAAGCGGTAGCCGACATGTTATCGTGAAGGACACTCGAGCCGAGCCAGAGGGAATGTCCGTGTCTACGCTTTGCTTTTTGCACGGAACGAGTTTCCTCAAAGTGCTCTTCGGCCAGCCAGTGTACCACCCCACTCGACATTAATGCATTCCATTACGAGTTATGCTACGTTCATTCAAATTAATTCTATATTCAAATTCTTCCTTGGTCGCGCGCTCTGCGCTTCATACCGATATCAAAATTTGACGAATTTCACATATCATACCAGCATGGCATGTAACCAAATTTCGTAATTGAAAACGGAGTTTATTTGGTACAGCTTTCACGTAAACAGTCAGAGCACGTACCTTAAAACGTACTAAGAATACAAATAATTCCGTCACCAATGTGTTATACCTTCTTGTGTTCCATCTGAATTATTTTCATATCTTTTTGTAAATTTCAACGTAGAATAATTTGACTTATATAAAGAAAGAAAACTAAAAGATAGGTAAGGGATAGAATTTAAAGTTACGGAATATACATAACCTTTTGTATACTCGTATATATTTTAAGGAAAAGCTTTAGTTTTAATATTATAAAGTTAGATTTTCTTTTGAGAAATAAATTCTGATAATTTATCAGTAATGGATGAAAGTTACGTTACATAAGATAGCTCAAGTATAGATTTAGTTCTTACTTCGAGCCTTTTGATAAAATTAGTACTTGCTACAATATATTTCTCAAAATATGAAGAATACACAATAACTCTACTGCTATTTATACTATTGGTATAGTACAAAGTGGCGTACCTACCTAGGAGGCTGTACCTACGTCTCATTACTCAATGTCATCTACGCCTAGCACCATTTCTTCGCTTAGTATGCTGATTGAACAACACAGGTCTGACAACCAACTGATGTTGATATAAAAAATCGTCTGAGATTGTTATTGGACCTTAATATTAATTTAAATTGCACATACAAAAAGGAGAATGGAGACGTGATGGTTTTTGACGATGATTTCAGCAGCTTGCTTCTTAAGGGGATAAAAATAGGATCTTTATCATGTAACGAGTTATCTTATTTCATTTTAACAATAAGCGGTATATTTCATGGTGACATTTAACACAATCATAAAATAGTATAACTTTAAAAAATAATGAAGGTTATTATCATGGCCATAAAAACAACACGACTCTTACAACGCGAGCAAGGCTCAAACCTCAGCAATTAGGCCCCTCATAATAAGATACTGGAGCACGCAAACAAATAGTATCATACCTAATCCTTGACATTGTAATAACAATCCTTTGAAATTAAACAAAACACATCCGCTGAAATTAGACACGCATTTGTGTGGAATTAAAATAAACGCTTCCTCCCGGTTAGGAACGTGAGTCTTGCTTTAAAGAGGGTGATTAGAGCCCACGTACGGACGGAATTGCCGCAAGACTCCGCGTCACGCATCTCCGCGGCTGACAACTGCGCCACTTGAGTATACTTGAACAATTTATCTCTTGAAGCCACCTCGGCGACTTCCCTCTGGCATAAGAGAGAAATCATAGACTTCCCAGGAGCTCTATTTTGTTTTCAATCAAAAAAGTCAGGGTTTGTCGTAAAGACACACTTTTGTATTACAGGGAAACATTGTGTTTTCGTTCATTTATTTTTCGTCAAACAAAAAGACTGCAGATCAGAATTTCAAAGCTCTCCCAAAAAAAGTTTCTCTTTTGTTTCACATTTATCTAAGAACTAAAGCAAATAGTTTCACTTATTGTATTCTATCACAATACTAGCTGTCCCCCGCGGTTTTACCCGCGTTCCCGTGGGATGTCACATGTATAATACCTCACCTTCCTCTTCAATCACTCTATCTTTAAAATAAAACCACATCAAAATCTGTTGCGTAGTTTTAAAGTTTTAAGCGTACATGAAAGAAGCGTACATAGGGATATAGGGACAGAGAAAGTGACTTTGTTTTATACTATGTAGTGATATATTAAATATACCTACCGGTTTAATCAAACTCAATCTGATATCTTATAATAATTTCACGTCCATTAATTATGCTCCACTGGAAATCTACGGACAGTAAAACAGTATTTCTACTAGAACAAATAGAATGTGTGTCCTCTTTTCTTTTCATTGCATAATTGCAGATAAAAAAAAATGCTTTTTTAACAATTCCAATGTCCTGAATAACGGCAAATCGCAAAAAGTTTTCACATAAAATGGTGCAATTCTATTGTCGTTGGAGAGGCAAATTTGAAATTGAAAATAGTAGATAGAGTTGGCTGCAGCGTTTGGCCGCGACCGTTTATTTAGGAGCAGTCGACTCCTCTTTGTTTTAATGTAGCCACGAGATGCAGGTAATACTTTTATAATTTACTGTCTCTCTTCTGACCTTCGGCTTTTGTTTGTGCCACTTTATATACAGCCACTTTACCTTGGATAATTTAATACTAGACTATCATAATTGTGATTTTCATGTAATAATATCATTTTTTCAGAGATTGTTCTGTAACTATACACCACCAACACTGGGGACTGATAAGTATGTATTATTTAGGTAACCTAACTAATTTTATTTACCTTGAGGCCCACCCAGTTGCCAACTTTTTGATGAATTATTTCGAGTATTACAATGTATAATTATTTATTTATATATTCATTTACTAAGTACATATTATAGTATATGTCGAGGGGTTGTTGAGAGCATATTTTGCATGTAATTATTAAGAAAATCAGGGAAACAATGTTTTCATTTATATACCTATACTTATATAACGTATTAAATACGTTTCATTCGATATTTGATCTGAATAAAAATTATAAGTGGTGCAGCGTCAAAGATGTCAGAAGGAGCATGGTACGGGGATTCTTGCCGCCGTAACGTAACAAGTTCGCTGTGAATGTTACATTAAGATCGAATACGCATGCTATAATAGCATTGGTTGTACAAATGATATCTATGTAAGGTTATTTCTACACTATTATCCTAAAGCGTCCTCCGGTGATGTCAACATACGACAATATTCCTTCCAACATATAAACACAATCGTTAAGATTCTTAGCAATATTAACATTAACTTTTATACGCTCATTCGGATAACACCCTTTAGGACTCCTAAGATTATGAGTTCATGAATTCCATGTTAACACCACTTCAATCCAATCTAACTTCGACGCCCATTAGCGTCTTACTGAGTTCACTTCCAAGCAATACAAATTCAGGACTTAGATGATACATACAGAAAATTGTAAAGAACCGCTTTCACTCAAATGAAAATCGAAAAGGATAATAAACTGCAACATTTCACGTTGCTTATAAATACCTACGATGGTTATAAAATATTTTTGATTGCGAATCGAATTTTTCCTTTTATAGATGTTGAACATAAAAATTCGTGGTGGAGTTTGTGAACAGTTACTGTAAGTGCCTCGTTAATATTCCCCGGGCAGAGCGCGATAGTATTCATGTAAGCGTGTAAACTTGGGGCCACAATACTCGAGGCCAAAGATTTATATACGGTCTGCGTATCACCTGAAATACATTTAGCTGATCGACTTAAACCTAGAAGACTAGCTAAATATACTCTCTCATTGTATAATGAGAGAGTATGTAGTATGTTTGTAAAAAATATGTAGTTACGTGTTACTACATATTTTTTTTAAGTTTAATTTTTAACTATTGCAAGTAATATCGGGTCGGAGTTACGATACCATTTAGAATACCCCAGGGCTTATCTCATAAATATTTATATTTATTTTCTGAAAGTAGGTACATAGTCGCTTTACCCCGCCGCCAAATCGTACGGGTAGATTAGAAAGAAATGGTAAAATATAGGGGACTTTATTCAAAAGTGAATAGACAGACTATGTAGAAAATTATGATGAATTGAGTCTATAATTCTATCAAATCCAATAGAAAGATTTATAGGGTTAGTATTTTTACGCCGAGTATATTATACGCTGTAAATCTGATCAGACAATCAATTTTAGCATTCATCCAATAAAGTATTGTTTTGGGGATTAAAATGAATAAAAATTTGATGAATTGTTTATGGTTTATTTGATTGTTTTTTGATATTTACTAGTGGTGGTAGGTTATAGAAGAATTTTCCGCTTATTTTATGACTTCTGCTTAAAGAGCGCAACTCAACGTTGCCTCGCCACCTCGTCACGGTCACGTCACGCAGGCTCAACTTGCTCAATTTAATAAGTTGTAATTAATAATAAACAAACTATTTAATCAGGGTCTCGATTATGTAAGGAAAATGACACTAACTCGAGGATGTTTCGTCGCGGCCTCCGTGCTCTGTCTCTTTCGCTTACTACGCTAATACTACTAATCACGTGAAAGATAAGCTCTCCGAGGCCTCCGTGAAGCGGCTCTCCGAGGCCGCCGTGAAGCGGCTCGCCGACGAAGTTCTGATCCAATAGTACGCGTTTGACTGTACTTGGTAGTAGCAAATTTGTGGTAAAATATTTCTAATTGCTGTTTGTTTAATTGATTATGTCGTAATTAACTTATATTGTGGTTGTTTGTTAAGTTCAACATTCAAAGAAGAAGAGCACTTCGGTAGGTCAAAGCTATTGGAGTTACTACCGGTTCGGAAGTTACTTTTTGAACTGTGATGAACCGGGAAATAAATCGCAGCGTTTCATTGTTTACCGTTGTTTTCCCAAGGGAGTACAGCATGGGGTTCTTCAAGAAGGGAGTCAAGAGATTTTGCAGGGTCGGTACGCGCGTGTGATACCTACGGTGTTGCAAGCGTCCGTAGGCTGCGGTGACCGTTTACCATCAGACGGGCCGTCAGCTTGTTTGCTAACTTAGTAGTATAAAAAAAAATCTTTTCAGTCATATTTTTATACATTTTCGGGTGCATTATAATGTTATAATACAAACCAATTACCTCAGTTGTATATAAGTGGTATTAAACTTGACAATATAGACTGTTTGGTTCCATGTAAAATGTAATTGACGTTTCTTTAAACAGAAATGATAATTTGTAATATGTTGAGCGAAATGTTTGTGTACAATAAATTCTCTGTGCTGATACCCCAATTTATGAAGGATTAATCTCTCATTTTTACACTTGTAATCTTAATTTCTTATTTAATGAACATCAGTGAAAGCTACAAGCGATAGAACCTGCTGTAATAATATCAAAAGTTGATTGCAAAACAGCTCACTCGGTTTACTTTAAACTGACCGTTAATTAAAACTTAAACATAATTTAATATTGAGTTGTGTGCAAACTGTTCTATGTTCAATAAACAGAACAACGTAAAACTTTGTTGAACCTTGCTTAAGATAACAAGAGGAGGCAAAACTCATTAAAGTTTTATGTTCGATGCTGGGCGCCCACCACGCGAACTGTTGATCTTATCAGAAGCTATTCAAACCTCATTATTGCTGGTAGGTAAATTAGATAATAGCGACGACACTTCCTTCATTCCTTCCCATTAACTGTCATTAGCCTATGATTACGGACAGAGTGATGTCTGGTATGCTACATAATCTACCTTATACCTACGCCACACGGACTAATTTAGGAATTCACATCTTTCGATAATTTTACGGATGATGTTACTCTTATTTAACAAACTAGTAGTATTACTAACAAATTATATATAAAAGGAGAAGCTGACTGACTGACATATCAACGTTAAGAAAGGATTTTTGAAAATTTCCCCCCCTGAGGGGGAAAACGGGGGTGCAATATTTGTATGAAACAATGTTTTTTCTTAGTCTGATCACTTTCAAACTAAACGCGGCTGAAACCGCGGGGGATACTACAAAAAGAATAAATACAAAATATTTTGTAAAACCAACAGGTTGTAACTTTTATACTAGTCGTAATCTTTGATATCTAATATCTCCACGCAACTGCCTGTGTAGCTATCTGCTTTTATTGTGCATTAAATATATCATGTCATAAAAAAGGATTCCTCGGAAGTTTCTTGCACGGCTTTCGCTTCATACTGGACTGGAATGGATTTGGAAGCTCTAAAGACGACGCCCACACGGTCAAAAAAGTCGTGGTTTTCGTCATCATTTTAGGCTCGTATCTACCCTTATCTAACTTTGAAATCGCAAAAATATCTCACCTTTAGGGCCTGATTTGCAAATTCGACATTAAATATTAAAATTAGTTATTGAAAAACATGGCGGGTAGCTGTAGTTTTTTTTATTATGTCATATTATTCACCAAATATAGAATTTGACATTGACGGTGAAAAAGCGAGAATCAGGGGCTCGATTCCGCAAGGAAAATTACACTAACTCGAGGATGTTTCGCCGCGACCTCCATGCTCTGTCTCTTTCGCTATCTACGCTAATACTACCAATGACGTGAGAGATAAGCTCTCCGAGGCCTCCGTGAAGCGGCTCGCCTACGAAGTTTTTATTAGCTGAATAAGGGGGCTGGTCCCTGAAAGTACATATCCACTTCTATAGACAAGTATTATTTCGGAATGCCCTGCTTTTAGTTTTACAAAAAAAAATTGTTTACAATATTACATTCGTCTTATAGTGACTCGTGTACTGGAAGGGTAACTAACTTTACTCTTATCTTAGATATCGTTTTCAGCACTACATAAATTCACATACCTAGTTTTTGGATCTTCCCCCGAATCTAGGCTGAGGCACATTTATGGCGCATGGGAGGATTCACAGGATGCGATTGGCATTTTTTGTGATCTGTCCAAGGCATTCGATTGCGTTGACCACCGTACGCTACTACTAAAACTTGACTTCTACGGAATTCGTGGAACTGCTCATGATCTTGTTTTATCTTATTTATCAAATCGCCAGCAAAAGGTAGGGATTACCGGCACAACATCCAAGGGCTCTTTAGTCGAAATGGGGGTACCCCAGGGTTCAATTTTAGGTCCATTTTTGTTTTTAGTATATATAAATGATTTGCCATATGTTGTAAATGACCTCACAGATATTGTCTTGTTTGCTGATGATACATCATTAATTTTTAAAGTTAATAGAAAAGACAAAGATCTAACTAAAGTTAATCATACTATGTCAATTGTCTGTGGGTGGTTTGCTACAAATAATCTATTACTAAATTCAAAGAAAACTAAATGCTTAAGGTTTTCTTTACCAAATGTAGCACAAGTAGATAGCCAAATAATAATAGATGGGAGCCATATTGATCTTGTAAATAAAACGGTATTTTTGGGTCTTACATTAGACAATAAATTGCAATGGGGACCTCAGGTTGATACTCTAGCTGCTAAATTAAGTTCGGCTGCTTTTGCTGTTAGGAAAATTAAACAATTGACGAATGTTGAGACGGCCAAATTAGTTTATTTTGCATATTTTCATAGCCTCTTGTCCTATGGTATTTTGTTTTGGGGAGCAGCAGCGGATATAGAATCAATATTTATTATACAAAAAAGAGCAATTCGTGCAATTTACAGTATGGGTCCCCGTGAATCATTAAGAGATTTATTTAGGGAAATAAATATAATGACATTACCTTCACTATATATTTATGAAAATATAATGTTTATACGTAGAAACATAGGAATGTTTGAGGCAAAATTAGATATTCATAGTATAAATACAAGACAAAGGGAGAAGTTAGTTGTTCCATACTTTAGACTAACTAAAGTTAACAAGTCATTTCTTGGTAATTGTGTTCGATTTTATAATAAGATACCGCTTTCAATAACCAAAATGTCTGATCATAAATTTAAAAATTATATTAGGAAAGTTTTGAAAGAAAAAGCGTATTACAAGGTAGTTCATTATATTGAAGATAAAAATGTATGGAAATAGCTGCTCTCTGCACAGTGCACCTCTAAATCTCTTGTTTAAGTTGTAAGTACCTAATTATTGTTATTTTCTATTTTGTAGTCTTGTCATATTTTTTTTTGTTTTGTTTTTATTAATGTTACCTATAATAAGTATCTTGTAATTGTTAAATATAAATTATGTAAAATTGAAATTATAAAATAGCCAAAAAGTCAGAATAGATAAAAATTTATATAACAAATAAAAAAAAAATGTAACCTTGCTGAGTTTCTTGCCGGTTCTTCTCAGTTGAAGGCTGACTTCCGAACCGGTTGTAGCTTCAGTAACTTTAAATTTGACCTTCATAAGTGCCCTCCGAAGGCCTAAACTGAATAAATGGTTTTGAATTTTGAATTTGAATTTGAATTTGAATCTCCAATCTGGGCATGTCGATTCTTGCCCACCCTTATCTCTTGATATTTGTTAGCTATCGGCGATTGCGTAAATGAAGGCTGCCTAATACGTACACATTGCGAATTTTATCATGGCTTATGACGCCATACATCCAACAACAAACAACAAGCGTCAAACTAAAAAGTTTTATAAACATACGAAGGTACGTATGAAGTGTGCGCTGCGTATGAATGCCTACAAAAGCATCCGGTGATAGTGATATGGAAAAACTAAGCCTATATTCCATAAGTTGGTTAATAAATTTAAATGTATTTTTATGCTATGCTTTTGTGAACCTTGTGTCTGAGGGTATGTATCTCAAATTCTATTGTTAAGCTGTTATCAATTATTTATCTTTAGGTTCCTACTCACATGAAATATAGCGGGTTGGTTATATTTCAATAAATATTGCCTTCGTGACATAATATATTCTTTCGTTGAAAGGTCAGATTTATTTATGTTTTCGTTTAATATTTTCTTGTGTACTTGTAAGTGTTTGTGAGTGTGTGGAAATAAAATAAATTCATAATATTTTTCTTATTTTTATAAGTTGTTTCATGAATTAGCGAGATAATGTACATCAATCATAAAAATTATAATATATGGCTGACATTATCTAATCTTTTAATATTTCTTGCTGTGTGGGGTATGAAGGTATGATAGATAACATAAAATGATTCTGAATGGAAGCAAATCATGACGATAATTTAAAAATTACGGCAACCATTATTTAATGAAGAGCATATGGAAAAGTCACGATGGTAACCGAGTATTTTACACCTACCTACATTAGGCAATTAGAAACAATAGCCCTTTCTATTCGAAGGGAAAGAGCGAGCCCGGTTCAGAGGCGTATCTAACTAAAGTTTAATTGTGCGACGTCATTGTTTTGCGCAAAAGTTTGTCAGAGTGATGGTGAAGGGAAGGTCGCCAGTGGCGGTACGTTAGATGTTTAATAAGTCACCAGCAACCTTAATAATAATGAACTAGTCTTCTTTAAACTATTGGCACTTATTTTGATGTCGAATGTCAGTCAGCTGCAAGGTCGAAACTACATCATGGCACAGGAAAAGTCCTTATACGACTAGTTTAATAATATTTAACTTTAATCAACGTTTCATACGTAAAGGGGATATTTCCGAAATCCCATGGGGCATCACAAAGCTCAACATGACAGACAGGCCACAAAAAAGACACGATCAAATCCCTCGTCGCCGTTCTCGCTTTTGATTGCCTTTTTCAAGCTTTTGCTTTTATACCTACCACTAGGTTTTCTCTCAGCCTGAGGTCTATTAGAAAACTCATTCGTACGATACATTGTTGTGACGTAACGAGTAAATGTTCGAAATTGTGCGAATAACGATCGAATAGCCTTGTAGAGCCCGGTGAAACAAAAAAAACTAGGCTGCCGATAACTAGAATAACGTAGTATCTACTTAGAAAAAGGGGATAGACTCTCATGAAAAAGTGTTTACTGCATTGGCCTTCGGGCAAGGACAAATTCCTCCATGTACCTAATTTATAACATGGTGTTCTATATTCACCATAACAATGTCGTCTCGTAGTAATGGTAATGCTTATTGTGGAAACTTATAAATAGTTGTAGACCGTAAAAAAAGTAAATGCAAAATTTTTTGAAAATGTTGTGAGAAAAAAGATATGAAGGAAATTAAACAGGAAAGTCCAAATTACACGAAAATCGTTAAACAAAGGTAAACGGGTTGGTGTCTAGGTTTGTGTGCAGAATAGCCAGTACAATAGGTAAAACCAGGTCGTCATGAATTCACAAAATCCCAAAAAAGCATAAAATCCTAGGTTAGCGTTACCCGTGGAATACGAACGATGGCATTAATGAATTGTCCCTTGACAATAGTGCTGTGAAACAATAGTGAAACTATGATCAACAGCCTATCGATACTATCGTCACTTTGAAAAGTAGCAACGATATCGATAGCGCTATCGATGAACACAATGCGATTATGTTGCTAGGATATTGACTCCGCTTAGTATAGGTTACCCCAAAACGATTTTATACATACTGTAAAGTATGGAATATGCTGTAGAAAGTAAAACACTATCGATACTGAGAATTTCGATAGTTACCAAACTCTGATTGACTCGGACAGACTTTATTGGCGGTATAACGTTGTATGCAATGACAAAATAATTATTTTACTAAAAACATAGTTTGAATATTGATGTAGTTTTTGTGTTAGTTATCATCATCATAATCATCGGAATTTAATCTGATGCTTAGTGCGTTCTGTCAGAGTACATATTTTAATAAAAAATCCTTTTTTTTTTGTCACAACTCCTATAGGCTCAATATTTAATATCTTATAAACTTGTCATTATCATTAATTAATATCAACATGCACATGAATTGTTGCACGTGCTTTGTTATTTTTTATATTTTGTGGGTCAAATCTCGCCATTACCTTTACTAGGAGTAAAGAGGTTGGTTTTTTAAATATTTGTAACTGGCCCACAAACTTTTGAGTTAGCGATTAAAAGGCCATACATTCTCTTTTGAAAATAAAGTATTTTTCCAGAAACCTTTTTGAACTTTTTCATTCGCAAGTCTTCCCACCAACGCTCTTTCCCAAATTTAAGTGTTGAATAAATTTTCCATCAACTTATAGATTCCAATCTCTTTGATGTAGCAAAAAAACTTTTTACCAAAACTATGCGAACCCTATCTCATATTCTGATAAATATATTAACGTACTTATCAGAAACAATATAGGTACTAAATTAATTTCGTCATCAAATCACTGCAGTGATAATAAAAGTCGGCGAAGCCTATATAAATACACTGCTATCAGATTATAAATAATTGTCAATTAGTTTCAGGTGACAGATACACTGATTCTGTGTTAATCGTTTAATATATGGTGGCAAAATTATTTTGAAAATGTTGGATAAAGTTTTCATTAGTAATCATGTGGAAGCGCTGAAATTAAAAGCTGCTGAAAGGTTAAACATGTCACCGCAAACGTGTCACATTGGACATATCGCATTACAGGGCATGCTAGAAGCGCCGACAGCTTTCAATCAGGTAAACTATTCATTATAATTTGAGTGTGTTGGAACCCAATTTTTTATCTAATTCCTGAAATTCCGCGTAAGGGTGAAATACACATCTACAGATAACATCTTCAAATAAATTCAAAATAAAAAAAAATATGAAACAATCGATTACCTATATATTTTTTATCTGCGAAAATTGGTCATACACAAAGGTTTTAGGTTTTCATTGATATAGCCCAATAAAACTTTTTCACTTCAACTTAGAATTTAGTTAGTATACTTACCGAAAATTGTTATAAATAACGATGTGATAAAAACATGATTTATGGTGGGACTAAAGTTCAGTAAAATGGATGTGAGATGATAAGTAAGGCGTGACGTAATCAAAAAATAATAAATTGCTCGTAACAAAAACTAAGTGAAAACCTTAAATAAACCTTCTGCTGTTAGTTAATTAGTTAACCTTGCATTCGACTTTGATAAATAAATATCCTGGGACATTCTTTTACACACGGCCATCTGATCCCAAACTAAGCAGAGCTTGTACTATGGAAACCAGATAACTGATATACTACATATACTACTTTTTTTTCTAAATACATACTTATATAGATATTTTTGATGGTCAGGTTAAGGACTGATATCTTACATAACAAGTAAACTATAATCATCACTGTTATTAACTTGAAAAATTAAAAAAAAAAAATTTATACTATAAATTTAAGCCACCACCATAACCATAACCTGATTTTAATATATCGTAACCACTAGTAAATAGCGTGCGGGGAACACCAATGGGTGGGGTTCGATCACGTTAGCTGCATCAGAACGATTCAATTCAAGGATCTTGATAGTGACATTTATGTGGTTTTATAGTTTATACAACCATATAGTTTGATGACTGAATTGAAAATAATAATATTCTACAGTCACGCCGTAAATAAATCGTTAAACTATTCGACTGAAAATTGCTATGAAGGTTCAGTTCTTTATATATATAATAACCCTATAGATAAGAGCGTTAAGGACTAGTTAAATATTGTCATCCATTATTTCTGTTTCTTATTCTTGGTGTAAATATTAAGTAGGTATAGTTTTATTTTAGTTTTGTTTATAACCTTAGTGAAACTTCGTAAATATTTATAATTTAGTATTTCTATAGGATATTATATCACTAACTTTCATAATAACTACAAAAGATACCGATAGAGATAAGATAGGGAAGAACTAGTAGGTTAGTTCTGTATTTTTTTTATGAAATTAATAAGTTCTCGTAACACTCATCCGCTTTCGTAGCAATTCGCTACGAACGTAGCACTACAAAGTTATGCACGTGTGCATTAAAATAAATCGGTAACGTTGTATATTTATCAATATATCCTTCTATAAAGTTAAAATTAATTATAATACGTAATTTTTTTTTTTTAATGTGTATTATATAAATTAAATTTGAATACATTAAAAAATTATAATACCTATAAATGTATACAACAATGGCTATTTCTACTACACTAAAACTTTTCTCTTCTATACGTTGCATCGTTGTCCTTTAACAAATACCTACACTTAAGGTAGGTACCTTCATAGTTAAATCCAAATATATAACACGAAAACAATATACCTTACATAAAAATCCTGTTCAAAGAGTAATAAATTATTAAATGTTGACAGAATGTATTCTAATATTTAATGCTATTCTTTTTATTTTACTATTTAGATCGATGCTGCAACAGGTAGAAAGGAAACAAACCTATCAGTCGCCACAAGGTCAAGCAGACTAGCCAATGCTATGAACAATTATGGCCTGAAACCTGGTGATGCAGTCGTTTTGATGGGTCACAACCATTTGGATTTGGCCATACCATTTTATGCAAGCCACTTCAATGGATACCCGATCTGTGCTATTGATCCGAGCGCTCAACCCGGTACGTTTTAAGATTACTAAGAACCTTAACTTTTAATGTTTAAACTACCTTTATATGATTATTCAAAATCAAATATCTAGTTACCAGTGCTGGAGTAAGCAAGCGCGGGGCCCGTAGCAAATTCTGTTGAGAGGCCTTTGATCTGCTATAGGTTCTTAAGTATATAGTGGTAAAAAAACAAACAGAGGTGGGCGGCCTTAGACACGCGGGGCTCCTTTTGCGCAGGGCCTGTAGCAAATGTTACTCTTGCTAAGTGGTTAATCCGGCACTGCCAGTAACTAATTCCGCTGGATCTCCTTCTCTGTCAAGGGCCAAACAAGGAAACTGATATATAGATATATGTATTTCTTTTTCAACATATATATTATAACATCATCACAGAACAATTATCCAATACGATGATATAACGACTTACACTTTAAATATTCAACAATATAATAAAAGGTATTCAAAATAAGGTGTCACTGTTCTCGATACATCACTGTGCTGCTTCTGTAAACTTCGGCAAGGTACAGTGGAAGATAGTAGTAGAAGTCTGGTAGAGAATGCCTTTGGCATTAAGACCGCCTTTGTACAGTACTGTACATAAACTATTAAATAAATAAATAAATAAAGATATCAATTTCTTACGCTATTACATTTATTAATCGAATGGCACGTGATAAGGGGGCAAATTTATGTAGATTAGTTCTCCTATTATATAATAAATATAGTCTTTGAGTATAGTTATAGTATAGTATAGTGCTTTTTAGAGTAGTAGAGCTCTTAGTGCAGAGTTCGTCCGGGGAAGTACTACCACCATACCCATTTCTGCAAGCAGTAGTGCACTTGTATTACTGTTTTTCGGTTAGAAAGGTGAGGGGGCCGGTGAAATTACAGGCACATGAGACTTAACAACTTCACGTCTCTGGGTCGACAACACATTGGCGATGCTCCAAGTATTGCAAATGTCCATAGGCGGCGGTGACCACTTACCATCAGGTGGACCGTCTGCTTGTTTGCCGGCCCAAGTGGTATAAAAAAATATAAACGAGTATATATGATCTTATAATGTATTTCCGCGAAGTCAATTAATTTGTAAGAATAACAAATTGCAATAATATTTTGCATAATATCACTCAATTCTTAAGTGAAGACATAATGATAATTATGACACCTTTGTTTTAGATACACCTGTTACTTACGCCACTAAATTCAATCGAATAGATCTCAGATCTAATATCAATATTCGGCATTTTGAAAGTCTTCTAATACCATATGTTAAAGATTATATTATAAACTTAATCAGCATTATTATTTTATCGACACATTGTTTGTCATGATACCTTGTTGATAGGCAATTACTTTGACATTATCTATTGTTCTTTATTTTACCATAATAATAATCTTTCATTTGATTAATTATTTTTGCATACTACGAATAGATTTACATACGATTGGGAAATGTTAATTATTTTTTAAAGAATCCTGTTAAATCCTTTAAAGCCACATATAGGACACGATTCGCAATTTCCTACGTTCATTTTCTGTATTCAATTTAAGTTTTAATGAATTTATTTTATAAATCTACCAGCTGGGTTTTGTTATTTATTAGTATTTTGGATATTCCTTCCCTGTGAGTATTATCAAGATTAATTATGTAAGTGTTTATGACGAATAATAATATTATATTATACAAAAATATATATCACTACATAGAATAAAACAAAGTCGCTTTCTCTGTCCCTATATCCCTATGTATGCTTAAATCTTTAAAACTACGCAATGGATTTTTATGCGGTTTTTTTAAAATAGAAAGAGTGATTGAAGAGGAATGTTTTTATGTGTAATACATGTGACATCCCACGGGAACGCGGGTAAAACCGCGGGGGACAGCTAGTAATATTATAAAATGAATACTTGTTACATAAACATGAGAAAGAAATTATTAATTTATAAAATGTTTTTCATCCTTTTAAATTGTTTTTGGCATGAATATATTTAAACGTAAAAAAATTAAACAATTTTTCATGGTACAATTCTTGAGTTTCCGCCTTTGATGTAAGAATTTACTGCCTCTGACATCTCCTTGTTCTTTTTTCCAATATTTTCCTCTGAGGCTAATCTTGAGATTTAATGAAGAGACCCTTCCTGCAAGTGACTGAAATAGGCATCTTACCGTCTTAAAACGTCCGTAGTCAACTCATTATTGCGATTAGCTCTTTCAAGAACCTTTTCCTAAAAACGCTTATTAATATCCTGTTTGAGCCAAAAGTCGCAACCCACATAAATCCAATAAGTAAACAAATGTCCGATGTTTAACTCCTTCAAACTTTTTGTTTTTGCTTGTTTTACTGTTATAATATGGGGAAAATTAGGAACTGAAGTAGAATTGGCAACTATAATGCTTGGTCTATGACAGCTGGTTGGCGTGGAGATTAGGTACCTTGACTGCAACGCCACAGATTGCGGGTTCGATTCCCAATCATGACTAACATTTTTTTGCATAAACATGTATGTTTTCCTGTGTCTATAAGTCACTGTTTTAATCTATAAATTAGATGTGAAAAAAAATCTATCGAAGAAGTTTGAGAATAAGCATGAAAAATGATTGACAATAAATATTGTGTTCTAATTTCAGTTGACCTACAAACACTCTGGCCATACATTCAACCAAAGATGGTGTTCTGCCAAAAGGCCTGTGAAGACAAGGTTAAACAAGCATTCAAGTTAAACAACGCTGAGGGTGAAATCGTTCTTTTCGATGACGAAGATGCAGATTTGGAAGCATTCATTGAAAACTACCAAGGGTCCGAAATCAATTTCAGGTATGTTTAATGTTATTTCAAATAGTATTAGCATCAAAATACATCTAGCACTTAAGTTTGTTTCAGTAGTTATGTGAAAAATAAATGTGTCAACGAATATGACATCAAAAAACATTTTGAAATACTCCGCACCTACTTTTAACTTTACTTACGTGGGTAGAGTGTCAAGAAAGGACATTACATTGATTTAAGATGACCTTAAAAGCAAGTGTCTGTAATAAACAGAAGTCTAAGAGAGCTTGATAAAAAATACGACGTGATAAAGTAACTCCAAACACCTATTTACGGTCACTGTACCCAATTGGGTAGGTACTTCGAATTATTTAACATTAATCTCTATTCAAATAGAGTTGCAAATAATATGCATTCTTTTGCATTGTATTGCATACTATTTAAAACTCCAGTTTACCATTCTGTTTAAATCAAGAATAAAAATATACGTAAACAATATTATTGGCACATAGCTTCCTGGGGTTCGATTCAATGACACTAACTCGAGGATGTTTCGTCGCGGCCTCCGTGCTCTGTCTCTTTCGCTAACTACGCAAATACTACTAATCACGTGAAAGGTAAGCTCTTCGAGGCCTCCGTGAAGCGGCTCGCCGACGATGTTTGTATTAGCAGAATAAGGGGGCTGATCCCAAACTAAGCAGAGCTTTACCTGATTGATACTCAAATATACACAGAACAAACGGGCCATGTAGACACAAATCTTTGTCCAGGTTGGGAATCGAGCCCACAAAAGACTTTAGGCGTGCCATAGGCCTCACCTATTGACACCTCACTGAGCTCGATCTTCAGCTCTTTGTTCCCAACTGCTGCCAGCCAGCTTGCGTATATCATCGCTCCATCTAGCTGGAGGGCGCCCTACACCACGTTTACCGAGCCGTGGTCTCCACTCTAGAGCACGTCTACCCCAACATGATGCGTGCGCGCTTGTAAAGAAATATAGGAGCCAGTGTGCTTTCGGTACGAATTCCGTACCCACAAGTCAGGTAAAGGAAAGGGCCCTTATCTTAGTTATTCACTTAGTAAAAGTCCTAACGAAAGTATAGCTACCAGTGGGGTAAAGATATTTTTTACGTGGGTTAGTGACGGCGGAGTCAAATCGCAGTAATGAAAAAGACAATAATATTGCAAATATACATAATAGATATACCAGCTTACATATTAAACATTTTCTCAATTCAAATACTTAATACTGCTAGTTAATAACGATTTAGTAAATTAATAGAAATATTTTCATAAGCAATGTTATTAATTTGATAGTTGTAGGTACTTGTCTACTTATAACATTTAAATCTGATATAATAATAATGGAGAAATATTTCATTAGAAGTTGTAAATTATTTTGAAACATATTAAATTCTGAAACTATTCATTTCATATTAGGAGTCTCGCTAGGTATTTATTTTTTTAAGTTAATTGAAATTGTGTCTTGAGTATTAACTGACAAGTCACATTTTCGTTATTTTTTTGTCTCCGAAGAAGTAAATAAAGTAGTAGGTACTATACTGTACATAATAATAAATAATACCTATTAACAAATTAATCTTGGTATAATATTTAATATATAAAGCAGACAATATAATTAGTTATGTTATTGTCATCATGTGGTGTTTACCTATAATTGGTTGTGCTCTTAGTTTAAGTTTTTATGTATGTATATGTTCTTATGTATCAGAATGTTTTAGAGTAGTAGAGCTCTTAGTGCAGATTCGTCCGGGGAAGTACTACCACCTTACCCATTTCCACCGTGAAGCAGTAGTGCAATTGTATTACTGTGTTTCGGTTAGAAAGGTAAGGGGGCCGGTGAAATTACAGGCACATGAGACTTAACAACTTCACGTCTCAGGGTCGACAACGCATTGGCGATGCTCCTAGTGTTGCAAATGTCCATAGGCGGCGGTGACCACTTACCATCAGGTGGACCGTTTGCTTGTTTGTCGGCTCAAGTGGCATAAAAAAAAAAAAAAACTGTAACAATTGTTGGCAGACCTTTAATAAATAAATTATTTTCGAGTAAATAATATAATAATTATATTTTCTATTGTTTCAGACCAGCAAAATTCGACCACTCAATGCCAGCGTGGCTAATGTTGACCAGTGGAACAACTGGACTCCCGAAAGTAGCAATTATTCCCTTCGAAACCCTCCTCAATGGAGTATGCCGCTGGTGGTAAGTTTTAAGCTATTTTATGTAATGGTTATTGGTCATATTTCCAATCCTATCCAACTATTTTGGAGTAGTAGAGCTCTTAGTGCAGAGTTCGTCCGGGGAAGTACTACCACCTTACCCATTTCTGCCGTGAAGCAGTAGTGCACTTGTATTACTGTGTTTCGGTTAGAAAGGTAAGGGGGCCGGTGAAATTACAGGCACATGAGACTTAACAACTTCACGTCTCAGGGCCGACAACGCATTGGCGATGCCCCTAGTGTTGCAAATATCCATAGGCGGCAGTGACCACTTACCATCAGGTCGACCGTCTGCTTGTTTGTCGGCTCAAGTGGTATAAAAAGTAATAAAAAAGCTATCCTATTAATATTAAAAATACGAAAGTTTGTGAAGATGGTTGTTTGTTAGTCTTTCACGCAAAAACTGTAAGAGGGATGTTACGAACCGAACTTATTTACATCACCTTTTTGGATTTTATTTTGTCTTCTAAGTTCTAAAAGTACTGACAGTCAGTGGCACTAGAAAAGTTCGCTGGTTTTGTCACATTGTCTTGTGAATTGATTTAAAATAAACTGTGACTTCAATCCAGCGTCATTTTTCATTTCGTATAGCTACGAACAGTAACAAGGGATTTGGATAAAACTAGGCAAATATTAAGTTTTTAACCTGGATTAACACATAGGACTCTTAACTCGGGAAAATGTTACATCTCTTGGGAACGCGGGTGAATCTGAGGGGGACAGGTAGGACCTAGATAAAAGACAATTTTCTTTGTCGTAAAAGTTGATCACAACCTCTCCATGGTAAGTTATGATGTCCCTGAACTGGCTCTTAAATTTTTGAATACACCGTTGGTAGATACCTACACATGGGTAACTCAACCAATATGCGTGAGCTGCGGTTCAGCTCACGGCTCACGTTTGTGAGCTGGAGCTGCGAACCGTTTCACAGAACCTCTACGGCGCTGCCACGCCGCAGTTCGACAACGACTCAATATGACAGAATAGATCACAAATTGTATACAGACTGTAATTATAATAACTGAGCCGTGAGCTGTTTAGTTTGCTCTTGAGCCGCAGCTCGACATTTCAAGTAGGTGTGATCTGATCTGTTGAACCGGTTCAGAGCTGAGTTACATATGCCTACTTGTAGATAGAATAGTATTCAGCCAGGCGGGGACCTATTAATATGTTCCCTACCAGCATACTATGGTTTCCATTCACATAAAAGATAGCTCTTTTTAAAAATCATACTCTTCGTCGACTCTCGACTACCTCATTGCCACGCGTTATCATCGCCTCGAAATACTCATACTCACTGTGCATAAAACAATATAAACCAACATATATATAAACAATATATATAATAATAATAAATAATAAATGTCCTGGGACATTCTTTACACACGGCCATCTGGTCCCAAACTAAGCAGAGCTTGTACTATGGAAACCAGATAACTGATATAACATATACTACTTTTTTTTTCTAAATACATGCATAAATAGATATTTACACCCAGACACAGAACAAACAGACATGTTTATGCACACAAATATTTGGCCTGGGTGGGAATCGAACCCGCGACCTTCGACTTGGCTGTCAGGGTCCCTAACCACCAAGCCAATTGGCCTGTCATCATTGTATATATTTATAATTACACCTGACAATTTATTACACCTTATTTATGAGTCAAAAATCTACTTTATTTAATAATGCACCTGTAATTAGATTAGAGATATAATTCGAACGTGATTGCAATAGTATTCCTAAAACAACTTATTTATTTTTATCAATTGATTGAATATAATAAAATTAGTCATACACGGATATTGATAAAATATAAAAAAGTGCAATGATTCATAGACGATTACCAAAAAGATACACATTATAAATCAGGGCTAGAGATTAGGGTTAAATTTGCGTATATTGATACAATAGTTTATACTGCCAGCTGGAGTGAATATTGCATTTGTATGAATAGAGTTTCAACGATTTGCCTACAATTTAAGTCTCGAAATACACTAAACGGTTCGCCACATAACGTTCAGGCGGCTAATTGCTGATTTGATAGCATCAGTGCGGTCAGTGTGTCGGGGTCCCGATCATTAATAGGATAGCGCATTGCTATCTCTTTAAGTAATGGATAGAATGTTTGAGCATACCAACACTTAAACATAGCATTACAGTCAGGGCTTTTTTTTCGTCCGGGCACTCTGTGCAAGTGACCACAGCCCCGCAATCCATGGGGCCCCGTAGTTCGGAAGGAATGGAAGCCCTTGTTGTTAAAAGCCAAAATTTACAGAGAATGCATGCGACAGAGTGCCGTCACATTTGATAGATGTGTCGCGTTCTTAGAGCACTCATAGCATAGTCTTAGTGGCCCCATTATCCCAGGGCCTCCGATATGTTAAAGGAGACCCTGAATACAGCCGCTACCTTATAATTAAATACATAATATCATGTAATAACAATTTTTGGTCTTTAATATTTAATGGGAATATTTCTTTCAATATAGGACACCGTTTACCGATAAATTCGAACTAACACTGGCAATGGCGACACTTCAATGGTTGTCTTCTTTGATGTATTTCATATCTGGACCTTTAAGAGGCTATACGAGAGTTCAATCTTCGGCACCTCTCACACCACAACTACTTGTACAACTGATCAATAAATACAAGGTAATTAAAATTGTTATTTAAAAAAAAAATGTTGCTGCCTCGTCAGTATTAAGCAACGAGAAATAATTAAAATCTCGTATGTATCCCAAATGTATAATCCCTAAAAAGGTGTGCAGTAATAAGTTATAAGATATTTAAAGTCGCAAAAAACCATTAATAAGTAACATCCTCTAGGATGCACAGTTTTATTTATCAAAATATAACATCCAGATCATCCTACTAACATTATAAATGCGAAAGGTGGTATGTATGGATGTTTGTTACTCTTTCACACAGAAACTACCAAACAGATTTGTATGAAACGGACACGTATATAGAAAAAGCTCTAAAATAACACATATAATACTTTTTGTCCCGGGAAAATGTTACATCCCTCGGGAACGCGGGTGAAACCGCGGAGGAGAGCTAGTATTAAATAAGTTATCAAACATACGATGCCCATGTAAAATATGAATTATGGCGAAAATATCGGGTCGCTTTAAGTGACTCATAATTTTCAATATCGAATAGATTTATTTTGAAAAACAGATAAAAATATATGTTAAATGAGAATAACCGATAAGAATGATTATGAAGGAAAATTAATGATGACAGCCGGCTTCCGTGATCGATAACATAATATTAATAATGTTCATTGAAATATTTCAGCCAAATGTAACGGCTTGGACGCCGTATTTATTGGGTCAATTTCTTGTAGCAGCTGAAAACATTTGTGACTTATCGTCTTTCAAATACATTGCCATTGGCGGCAGCTCCATCGAAAAGCCATTACTGGACAAATTTAGAGTAAGTATTATACGGTATAGCTACTTACAGTTAGTGTGGCGCATTTATTATACAACTAGCGGCGCCCTGCGGCTTTACCCGCATTCAATCCTTGTTATAAACCTTCCTCTTGAATTAATCTATATATTGCTGAAAGCTGCATTAAAATCCGTTACATAGTTTATGATTCTATAAAGGACTTACAGACAAACATTCATTTTCATATATATACATTTGTAAAGAATCTTTAGTGATCAGATCACATTGCATTCTAACATTTATTTAACATAGAGAGTAAATTAAGACAGTACCTTTGAAATAAATAAAATTAAAAAGTAAGAAACGTGTTTGTGCTGTTGACTGTTAAAGAGGTCCCTCGTCAGGAGCCAACCCTGAGTGCAGCAACAATGTCATGGTGGAACTATGAACTGACTATTATAACTTAATGCGTATACAAAATTTGGTCTCTGTTGACCGTTGTGGAAGTCCCAAATCATTAGCCAGTATTGTGTGCTATTTTAAATGGAAAATCAAAATTGAACATCTCTACAAAATGTGTGTTTATGCCGTTGAACGTTGAAGAATCAGTTCCAACTTACCATAAAGCATTGACATTGAACCATAAGGTTACATTTCAACACCATAGTATACAACGAAGTCATTCTAATTTAGCTCGCATAACTTAACCGAAACAAACTAACTCACATAACAAGTAAAATTATAGCTTGTAAAAATAAATCGTACAAATAACTTTATCGGATAATAAATCGTATATAGTTATATTAAATCGGATCTAAGAGCTGAAAACGTTAGCAAATGGATAAACGATCTGGAACAAATTTTGTTATCACTTTGAAAGGTTCTACAGAGAGTTTTGAAAAAAATGGAAGGCTATAAAACTCCCCGAGTTGATCATAGAACCCTATTTACTTACCTAAGAGTGTTCACGTATTTTTCTTTATTTCAGAAAATATGTGGGGCTTTTCTGTACTTAGTTTATGGGATGACGGAGCTTTTGGTGCCAATTTTCGACTTCGGTGATAATACTCCATTCGGATCGACCGGTACGCCTTATGAAGGTTACCAATTCAAGGTTAGTTACCATCCATGAATTAAACTAAATTGTCCTCTACTAAAGGGAATATTAACTCATAAATATTATTACAGATTATCGATGAGGACGGTCATGCTTTGGATAAACCGTTTAAAACCGGCGAACTATGGATTAAAGGCGACGCATTCTTCAAGGTGAGCTTATAAAAATGAATAAATAAGCACACAATTTATATTGTCGTATGTTACTTTGAACATAATTTATCTACACTAATATCATAAAGAGAAACATTTAGTATTTATTTTCTCAAAAAACTTTTGACCGATTTTAATAATTCTTTCACTATTGACAGGCCATGTGGCTGGGCGGTAAGCGACCCTGACTGCCAAGTCACAGGTCGCGGGTACGATTCCCACCCAGGACAAACATTTGTGTACATGAACAGTAATATAGGCTTGTATATAGTACCGGGGTACATTAGATCGTTTGGGGAACGCGGGCGAAATTGGCGAGACGGAAGCTAGATCTATCTATCTTTATAAATAAACATGAAATGTTGCTCGTTGGTAAGCGCATCACTTGAGAACGGCTGGAATAATTTGGGATTTTTAATTTAATTTTTTTTGATATAATCTGTTTTTAAGAAAAATAAATTTAATAATATAATTAATCTTAAAGCACATATACTAAAAATTATATATTAATAGACACATACCGTACCCTCAGTACGATAAGGGCTTAACTCAAAATTTTGCGATATGGAGTTACGATCATAGTGACACTAAACAAAGTACGCTCTATCCGATGAATAGTAAAACATAGTCAATTTAATGATAGAATAAGCACATCCATAATTCAGCCTCATTAACACCGGGACCCACCCTGCCCGCTCAGTGCGAAAGTGACCCAATCAGAGATGTGCCAAAAGTGATTTTTTAAGTTAAGCCCCTATCGTTCTGAAGGTGCGATACATATAAAAAAGTAGAAAATTTGAAACGCTGCCCGGGAAATTATACGGTGGCACAGAACTCGTTGTTTGCGAGTCCGGTAAATTACGTTATAGACGAAAAATAATGGTTACATAACCTTAGGTAAATACATATTACAACACCAGTTGTCTTGGTGACATTAGTTTAATTTGTTATATTTTTATTCTTTTTAAGTTTATATTCGATTTTACCCGTGTAGTTCCCGTTCCCGTGAGAATATGTGACAAAAAATAGCCTATGTTACTTTTGTAAAGTGGTTGGTATCGAAAGGTGAAAGAATTTTTAAAATCGGTCGAGCAGTTTTAGAATTAAATCGTATCAAATAAACAAAAAATCAAATCTTTCCTCTTTATAATATTAGTTTAGATAACCTTCAACATGAATACTCGAAATTACTTATTTGAGATCTTCCAATTTTTGCTGATGACGTTGAAACTTCAAGAAATTCAATAGAAATAGATATGACGTGTCCTTAATTTAGTGTACGTCATGGAATTTCGACATTTCAGCAATCCAACGAAATCTAGAGCTAGGTATTTTTGAGCTATGTTGGGCGTTTAACAGAATTTCAAATGTCATTACATAGCAATAACTATTCAATGGATTCATAGGTCTCTGGAGAATTTGCTATATTATAGCATAAAGTGTGAATTCTAACGCTCAAAGTTATCTGGATGGGTAATTAATTACCTTGGTTTTTGACTATGCTTCCTTGGCAGTTTTTTATTGTTATTGTCTTATATTTAATAGCGGCCGCCCGTGTTCCCGAGGGATAAAACATTTTCCCGGGATAAAAAGTAGCCTATATGTTATTCCAGGATATGCTCTACCAAGTTTCATCCATATCCGTTTAATAGTTTTTGAGTGGAAGAGTAACAAACATACTTACATACAGATCTTTCCTCTTTAGAAGTATAGATATAGACTAACATATGATTAATTATTCATATTATAATATATATTTCAAATAAAGTTTATAAAGTGAAACTTTGGGATGGTTTTGAAATTCCTATCCGCAACCTTTTTGTATGACAAAAATAAATGAATGGTAAACACAATCTATGCTATTCAAAGTGACATATAATACAAAAGTTATTTACGAATTACCCTGTTTTTTTTAAATAAACTTATTATTAAACTGTATAGGCTATATACAAAAAAATACTGAATTTAAATTATCAAAGCCGTCTTGAGTAAAGTGCCGAAGTGGCTGGCGACGTTGCCTCTGTGTCTCAAACGGCTTATTCCCTGACGAAATACGAGCATTAATAGTAAGTAATGAATTATATTAGGCACGTGTGGTTTAATTTAACATGGTTCAATGATATCTACTTAATGATGCTCTTTGAATTACTCTGTATGGTGCAAGTTACTGTTTTCTGATAGTTGTATTTATATTTGGCAATAGTTATTTTATTATATCATACTTGTGATCATATTTCATCATTACAGGCCAGTTGGCTTGGTGGTTAGCTACTCTGACTGCCAAGCCGAAGGTCGCGGGTCCGATTCCCAACCAGGACAAACATTTGTGTGCATGAACATGTCTGTTTGCTCTGTGTCTGGGTGTAAATATCTGTATAAGTATGTATATCGAAAAAAAAAAGTAGTATATGTAGTATATCAGTTATCTGGTTTCCATAGTACAAGCTCTCCCAGGATATTTATATTTTATTTATTTATCATCATCCAAGCGCGGATCGACCGTTATGGGCATGATAACACAACCCTAATTGACTTGTAACGTCACACTTTCACGGTCTATTCAGGTCGAAAGGCTGATGATAATTATTATATCCAATGCCTTTATAAAAAGTAAAAACCTTTTTGTTTTTTTTGTGATAGTGATGAGTGATAAAGTCCATTCCTATGCACTATATCGATCGTGAATGTGTTCATACTCCGACGCGCATCGTACTGATTTTCGGATGGCTGTGACCATAACCTTTTTTGTGGGTTGGACCCGCGCCTGTCATTTATTTTATTTATTAAGTTTACATCATACTTCATCATCATACTTGTAAGAATTGTTAAGTGTAAAAATAAAACTGTAATAATAGTTATTTTATTCATAATATAAATATAACAATTTAATGGAAATAGATAATATAAACTAGAGTAAATTTGTAATCATAGAAATTAAACATCACAAATAGGAAGGAAACGGTTTTCTGAAATCCAATACCTGAAAAGGTAAACGGAAAGGTCTGACGGGATGATAATTTCATAACGAACGAATATACTCGCATAGATATTTGTACATGTAGGACTTTAACTAAGTAGGTATTAAGTAATAAAAAATAAAAATTATTTTCCCATTTTATTAACACTACGAGCAACCACATCACGGTTTATATCGCTTTTAATTTGATAAAAAGTCTCTATCTCTCTCCGTGACATGTGCTACGGTTACTACATGCTATGTTTATGCCAAATTTCTACTAAATCGGTTCAGCTGTGAAGACGTAACAAAAATACACTTTCTAATTTATAATATTAGTATTGATGGGTATTATCTGACTGCAATAAAATATTTTAATTCCAGGGTTATTTAAACAATCCAGAAGAAACGAGAACTATATTAACTGAAGACGGTTGGATCAAAACGGGAGACATGTTCTACCGAGACGATCAAGACTATTACTACTTTGTGGAAAGGAAAAGACTTTTAATTAAACACTTCGGGTTCTTGGTAATGACGAGTTTTTTCATACAACCTACTTCAATTACAATCATTTTCTCATTAGGTCCCACTAATTAAAATATACGAGCGCTCCTCGATGGCAATATTTTTTTAATAGTGTAGTTATAGATCAACGGGACTCAATGAAAGGAATTTGATTCAGTTTCTAATATCGTTGTAATAATATCTGAAAATTCATTCAATTTTCTATTTGCATAATTTCATGCCTAAAAATAAAAAGACGGTGTATACTGAGTAAAGGTTTCTTTGAGACTTCTTAAAAAATATTTAACGAAATGCATTTATCTGTAGGTATAAGACTAAAAATCACTCAGCGTGAAGTTAGGCAGACTTATTTTTCTCACGCTCTGATTCATCCTACCGCTGCTGTCGTGTCTCGCTTGATATGCGACAGAGAAAATAAAATCTTTTTTCTCAAGTAAATACACTAAGTAAATCCATATTGTAAGCGCACGCTTTAAAAAATTGATAGCATTTTCCTTTTGCTGAAAATCGTTCATTAACCGTCTTCAAAAAAGGAGGAGGTTATCAATTCGTCTGTATTTTTTTATGTTTGTTACCTCATAACTTCCGACTGGGCGAAGCGATTTTAATTATTCTTTTTTTATTTGAAAGCTGGTGCTTCCCGTGTGGTCCCATTTTTTTTGTTATTTAAGTGTCTACATTTTTAGTACATTGTTGTTCTAATTATTTGTTCATACCAACAACTTTAAACACATACATGGGACTTTCGTTTTGTTGGAATTTTAACTGTCCAATTTACAATATAAAGTATATTTTTGAGCCACACATAATCATATTTGTCGTATATATAAATTAAAAGGACAGTTGTTTGTTAACTTTTATGACTTTCATCAGATTTCACCTCTACAAATGGAAGAGGTCATCAAACGTCATTCGGACGTTGCCGAAGCGTGCGTGGTCTCTATCCCCGACCCTGAGTGTATGGAACTACCCATAGCAGCCATTTTGAGGAAAAACGGAAGCGTAGTTGATCCACAGGAGATCTTTGCATTGATGAAAGGTATGAAAAATATCCTGGGACATTCTTTACACACAGCCATCTGATCTCAAACTAAGCAAAACGTCTACTATGGAAACCAGATAACTGATATACTATCTATACGACTTTTTTATTTTTCTTCATATATACTTATATGGATATTTACATCCAGACACAGAACAAACAGACATGTTTGTCCTGGGCCCGTAACCTGCGACTTGGCAGTCAGGTTCGCGAACCTCCAAGCTAAATGGCTTGTCAACTGTATGTTACCATAGTATATTAAGAATTTATTTTCCTTGCATAATACTTATGTGAAATGAATGTTCCAGATTCGTTACCTGATGGTAAACAACTACGTGGTGGTCTTTTCTACGTGGATTCATTCCCTATTACGCCATCAGGCAAACTCCACCGAGCGAAAGTACGAGAAATGGCATTCAGAGCCGAACGAATTTTACCGAAATAAATAAAAATACTATTATGTTCTCGGTGTATATATAATAGTAAGTGATAGAAAGAATACTCCCATTTATTCAATATTTTTGTAAGTAACAAAGTTGGATAAATTTCAAATTATTATTTTTGTCGCGTATTTGTTCAGGATTTGTTACGTAAAAATAGAAAAGGACAGGGAAAATGAAACTGTTGGCATTGTCTGATTTCCGTATATATTTACCCACGTAAGTAATAATGTTCATACATATTTCTCTTTAACGTAATGAAAATTGTTACCCCAATAAAAAATATAGTAATGATATTAATAATCAAATAACATGAAATAGGAAAGATTAGAGTTCGATTAAGCTAAATATGGGATATATTGTTACAAATATTCTCTTGTAAACCCACAAAATGATTCGACCGGCGAAAAAATAAAAGGCATGATATGCATGACGAACCAATATAAAACCACACATTTTTATTATTATTCTTACCAAAAACTATAATATGTGATCGAAGTATAATTTTATAAGCCTTATCATTTCTTAAAAACGAATTGAAACGTCAATGTGCTATGATTATTTTTTTCTTTTAAATAAGAAGAAACAATTATATGATAGACTTATACTTTGATACTTTGCTTTGATAGTGATAGAAGATACCTTTCTTATGTAGCAAGAAGGGCTTCCAGTTAATTACCTATAATTAACAATGTTGTTATATAGAAATACCGTTTTTTTATTTTATTATATTACCGTTTTGTAATGTAATTGATGCCATTGTAATAATAGTAAATATTTAACTTATTTCAGAATATTTTTAGGTTAGATTAGTTAAATGAGATTCTAACTATTTTTAGATAGATAATACTATAAAGAATGCAGAGAAATTAAATATTGATATATTAATTAATATGTTGATTGTCCTCAGCCAGTTTTGTTTTTTTTTAAGATAATACCTAACTTTAATACACGATACACGATGATGTGACTCTACATATCTCAAGACATTCTTCACACATGGTTACCTGTTCCCAAGCTAAGCAGAGTGTACTGTTTGTAGTATGGCTACCAGGTAACTCATATACTACATATATTACTTTTTAAATACATACTTTTATAGATATTTACACCCAGACACAGAACAAACAGACATGTTCATGCACACAAATGTTTGTCCTGGGTGGGAATCGAACCCGCGACCTTCGGTTTGGCAGTCAGGGTCTCTAACCACCAAGCCAACTGGTCTGTCAACCCTTTATGATGAATAAATGAAATGAAAACAGAAAATTACTTAAGTTCAATGTCTCGGGTCTTGGTTTGCTTCAATATTCAGATAAAATTTATCAGTATTTTGTACTCAGAATGATAATTCATTTATAGAGATTCATAAATTAATTTGGATCACTTTGCGGTCTGAGTGCGTTATGCAATGTTTTCATTCCAATAAAATTTATTAAATAGAATACATTTGATTGCCAATAAATAACAGTTTTGTCTATGTCATTGAATTTATTAGTTCTATTATAATTATGGAAATTTAAAAAACTTTGATGTCTGGTCGACCTAAAACCTCAGAATTAAAACGCACCACCAGTCGAACCCGCGGGAGCAATAACTTACAAGCTATACGCAAAGGTGATTCAACTCTAAGTGTCTCGACTCTGCTAATGACGCAGTTTTCATGTTAATACTAATATAATGGCAAAGGAAACTCAAGCTGACGTGAGCGGGACGTGAGGCGCCGGGGACGGAGTGTCATTCATTTTGTCTTCAAACGCGCCCTGGGCGCTTTTCCTGTACGCTTGTATAAATTAAGTGCCTAAGGAAGCCAATTATTGCGATTCGACTCGGTTTTATTTGGGGCACTAGTGACCTTAAGACAGATATAGAGATACGAAAAAGCCAGAGGTATTATCAACTGAATAACCTTTATTTCTATTATACATATAGTACTTAATAAACAAATAAATATCCTGGGACATTCTTTACACACGGCCATCTGGTCCCAAACTAAGCAGAGCTTGTACTATGGAAACCAGATAACTGATATACTATAATACATATACTTTTTTTTTTCTAAACACATACTTATATAGATATTTACACCCAGACACAGAACAAACAGACATGTTCATGCACATAAATGCTTGTCCTGGGTGGTAATCGAACCCGCGACCTTAGGTTTGGCAGTCAGGGTCTCTAACCACCAAGCCAACTGGCCTATCTTAATACTAGCAATGGTCAATGATATAAAAAAACATACATACAATTTTTTTTCCGGATGTTTTAATTCCCGTAAGCAGTAGAATAGCAATTAAAGCTCCACAAAGTAATAAATAAGGTAATTATTATTAATTACAATGTCTATAATAATATATAATTAAACATTATTAAAATTCTCAAACATTTGATATTAGTTACACTTTTTAAATTTTGCTAATACATGAAAACATATTTGTTTTCCCCTATAGGTTTATGAACTAGTACCTATTTACATTGAATGTTCTAACTTACTAGTAACAAATTATGTATGAGTACCTAAAACTATTACACACCTAAATATTTAAAGAGATCTTATATTTCAAACTGAAAAGCTATAATAGGCGAGAGAAAATGCGGTAATAAAACGCCAGCTCTATAAACTAAAGTGGGTTGAATCTACCGTAAGAGGCACGACATCAAAGTTTCAAATTCCCGTTGATCGAACGAGTGCCTGACGTTCGTGACCCTCCTATTGATATGCTATCGTCCTCGGTACGTATATACGAGATGCGAGATAGTGGAGGCAAATTCACTTTTCACTTCGTAGATAGCTACTAAGTTACTTCGGAGTCTGTAGATTAACCTTAGTGTAAGTTCTACATATCACAGTTGTAAGTTACGATAGTCGTTATGTAACCTCATTGTTTAACATCCTCTAGTAATAGTAATGTTGTTAAATGTACTCGTATACCGTTTCAAATATATATATGGTTTGGCGGAGAATTCTTATTTCAAAAGTTTATTGTTTAAAATTAATTTTAATTATTTAATTATAGCATTAAATATATATTTTTTTCAATTTATTTTAAAAAACAAGGTATTCTATTTTAGAATTCGTTTTATGTTTTTATCACGTTTGAATCTTTTCACGGAGACATTCTATTACTAATTAAATTGAAATATTTTTATAATAGACCTAAAACTCTGAATGCTCTGCATTGATCGGTTTTTAACCTTTTCAATCCTTCGGTTATTTGCCGCTGAACCGATCGTGATGAAATTTTGGTAATTTTTTTTCTAAAGTGAACCCAAACACATGTTTTTCACGGCCTGCGGAAAAAGACACTTGTTTCATGAGTTACTTAGACGAACTAGTCGAACGACTTGGCAAGATAACCTGTGTAACCTACATACAATACATATTTTGACCATTATTAATAACTGGAAGCCAGCAAGTTCTAGAAATAGATATCAAGTCGATTATATAAGTGACTGCGGAAATATGCAGCTGTGACAGATATACGATGTCGCTCCATAAAATGGTTTGCAAGTGTCACTGTTTAAAACCACTTTTGTACGTGTAAAAGTTTATATCTAAAACAGTTTACTTTTTACGTTTTTTATTAAAGTTCTACATCAGGCTATCTCAACTTCATGGGCCATCGTCCATAGACAAGATTGCACAGTAAAATCCAATTACAATTTTACAAGCCATAGATTTCCACTCCCGCCTTACCTGTTTTTTTATTCTTAATTAGATAGATTAAATAGTCGATAGCAGTTTTGATTACAGAAAAAAATAGAGACTCCATAGTCTCATTATAAGGATTAAAGAAATATAAAACAATTTTCATTTTGGCACATAATATACATAAAACCCTTAAATAATTAATATGCATTCAAACTTTACACGACCATATAACCAAGTTAAGTATCCGTCACACCCTCCTCAAATATTTTCCGCTTACATTTACAGCTTGTACCTATATAGTGAAAATTCAATCAATCCCAGGAAGTGGAAGCAAAAAGTGGAATTGAAGTCACCGGATGCGTCTAATTAATTACCCGGCCAGCAGTCGTCTAATCAATCCTCTAGCTAAAAGGATGAACCTGATGCTGTGTCACTACTCCAATTAATTTGTATCCTTGTTTGTATCATTACTTGGGTTTTTCTTTTTTCTTGTTTATCTCTGATCTGTTTTCCTGAAAAAGGAATGTTGGTATAGAAACTTTGTGTCACTTATTTAATTACCTGTATTAACATTCATTAAACCAATCCTTTGCGTCTAAGTTTTCTTAACATGAGATAACTTGTGTGACTCATTCTCTAAGAGAGAGTCAGAGATCTTAATACTGAGACTTTACATTCCACGGATTTTTTTCTCTTTTATATAAACAGTAAAAATGATTCATTTTAAATGAAAAGTAGCCGTATACCTCTGTTTAAATATGTATTTAAAATTAATGTCGTGGGACGTGTGTTTGGTGCTTTAGTGCAGTCAGCACAGATGTGCGCGACGTTACACGAGACGACTAAATAATGACGCGACACCGACGCCCGCCAGTTGAAGCCGACAGTTGAGTGTTTAAATAAATATTATTGGAGAATAATTTGATACATATTTGAAAGTTAAACTTCCATGTGACACGTTCAATTGAACATAGATTGATTTGTTTGCTTTGGATTATTCCGAGGAAATAGTACCAACCTACCAAGTTAACTGCTAGTGAAGGCACTATTGGAAAAGATTTTATGTAGATCCGGACATCCGGACGCAGGACACATCGAAAATTCAGTTGACGCACCTTCACTAAATTCTGAAATATTCGTTGTAACTTGTGCCCTAGATTCGTGGTCCCGGATGCGTATTACGGGGCCACAGAAATGTTCGCTCTGTGAACTGCGGGAAGAGTGACTCTGACGCTGCGCTCTGACGTCAGAACAATTCCGCCCTAGAGCGGGATACGGCGGCCGGCACTGAGCAACCTTCCGCTGCTACGTCAGCTCCGTATTTTCGTTACTCAGTTTTGCAAGTTACTTTGCCACTAGTTTATGCAGTAACTGATGTGTAAATGTAATTTAGTTAACAAAATTAAACCGAGTAGGCAGAGGTACCTATATAATTTAGGTGTTAAGCAGTTCTATTTATTGAAAAAAGCGTTAGATTATCTATTTGGAATCATATTAATTAATCAACGCTTGTCAAAAACTACAACAAAATAATGTGTGATATTACAGTTACTCGACAATTTAATTCGAATTGCTTATTATTTCCAACATCGGTAAACTTTCATTTGTTTAAAATATGAATACTGAAAATTCACAAAGGCCGCAAAATCATTATTACTAGCCAATCACCATAACAACGCCTAGGGTGAAATGCCAAAAGCCCCATATGTACAAACTAAACTATTTTAACTTTAAAGAGTGCTTTGCAATATTGGAGCCTTTTTATTATAAACCATACATATCGCATGTTCGTATAATATGCTTTTTTCAATATTGATGTTTAAAATTTCAGTTTACCTGAATATACGGTTGACTTAACACGAACATAATAATTTTCATTTTACTAAATGATTAATGGAAAATTCTTTGTCGTTACACATGACAAAGCGTTCGTGCTCATGTGGAGTTCTCAGGAGCAGATGTAACTTGCTTCACGATGTCTCGCCATCTCTCTCTGTTGGTGCTCACTCTTTTGCACACGTGAATGGAACCGCTAGGGAACTAATCTAGTTAGTCTATATAATTGTGATACCGGCTTAAGACATATAAGGTTTTGGAGTATGGAACTTGGCCCATGATACTTCTTAGCAATCGTCTCTTCTTCAGCGTATGTATCTTCTTTATTTTTTCTTTCAGCGTCCACGTCTCCGGAGCATATCAAGATATTTTCTTTAGAAACTTTGCTAGTATGTAACCGATTCAAACTTTTATTTAAGACTAGAAGGTAGACGCAACCAACAATGTATCTAATTGAACAATAAAAAGAAGTTGGGATCGAGTGAATGTTCACTGAAAGATTTTGGCTTATCAACGGGCGAGCTGCTTTTAAAGTGGCCATTTGGACGGTGGCCGCACTCCCTCTACATTACAACAAAGTGTAGTTTATCTAACTAATGTCCTCTACCTCTTGCCTTTACTTTTATATATTATTATGTTCGCACAACGTTAAATACACCCTTTGGGAGTAATTTATGTGACTCCCTTATAGGTATATAGTAATTTATTGATAACACTAATCAACAAATAACAATTTTTAAAATTATCTGAGTTCCGACTATGTGATTATAATTCCTTGTTATTGACCTAATACAAATATGTAAATAAGATTTTTACATCACATCTCATTTTCAAGATAAATTATTAAGAATTAGTCAAAAATATGATTTTCTTGCAAAATAAAGCTCACCCCGTTAGGTTTTATTGATTATTTGATTGAAAAGGCGAAGTTTTCTTGGTGCAGCTGGCTTTTCTCTTGTATTGAGATCCTGGAGTTTCTCTAACAAGGCTCCAACAGTAATCTGCGAGCATAGGAGGCTCCCATCTTCCTCGGAAACGTTTTTCGATTGCAGCCACATCTTGATGAAAGCGTTCTCCATGGCATTTTTTTGACTCTTCCATTGTACCAACCGCTCAAATTCGTATAACACCTGAGACAGCACACTTTAGGAACCCACGTCTTATCTTGGTTTTTCACATCACGGTCAAAATAGGCTAAGTAACACTGTTTAATAAGGTCAGAAAGAGGTTTTCTATTCGATTTTGGCGTAAATTCGCCACAAATGTAACAAAATAAGTTAGGACTGTTAACACACACGCCTGACATTTTTTAGTTTACCAATTGAACTAACGTATAAAGTAAGTTTTGCTTGTAAAACAATTTTATTTTCGAAATACCCGCAATATAAAAATCAAACTTACGTCAAAAAGTTGAAATTCATATTTTTCAGTTTCTAGACGTGATATCAAAATAAAATGCATACATATATATATTTTTAGTCAACCTTTAATATGAAACAATATGAGCCAAATCAGATATTTTTTAGTGTTGAGTAGTGTAACAGGACCTGAAAAGCGACATTTTCACATATGAGAAACTTTAAGCTATGAATTGAATATGACATACAAAATCCAAGATGTTGTAGTGTCTCCGTAACGTTGTAATTATAACTTTGGTAATAGAATCTTGTGAACTAAGTAAAGCCGTGTGTATGGACAGTTTATTCCCTGATTAATGTGAGTTTGAGGTTTCAAATAAGGTAATAAATACTGGTCTTAGCAAGATAATTTGTTAAGGTAGGTACACCACGTGTGGGGGACCCCCCACAGTGCTTGCGTCCACGTCGCGTCCCCTGGAAACGACCCAGTTCTGACCACCGTAACGGAGTGGCAGAACTGGGCTCGGCTAAAGTGCACTGTGCGTTGTAGTACTTATGCGGAAAACTGCAACATTGTCTGGGGCTATGCCCAAACCTGCGCGGGACGCCTCCGGGCGTTTCTTAAAAGGCCCTTCTCAGGGCCAACCCGAAAAAGGCCCTTCTCAGGGCCCACCCCAAAAAGGCCCTTCTCAGGGCCAACCCGAAAAAGGCCCTTCTCAGGGCCAACCCGACGAAGGCACGCCGGCGGTCTGCGCATCAACCGCCACGGTTGGCTTGCTTGGCAGGGCGGACGAGATATCGGAGCTTGACTCCGACAGCGAGTCCGTTACGTTCGAGTCGGACGCCGGTTCAACGGCGGCTCGACAGAAACGAAAGCGGGCCTTTCTGAAGGGTGGGTCTGGCTCGGACTCCACCGGGAGCAGGTGCAAGCGGACGATGAGGTCAAGAAGGCCTCCTGCCGTTGCCGATACCCACGATGTGGGTTTGGCTGACGCGCAGAGTCAGCTGAACCTGACTCGGCGGGCACGGCTCCAGCAGGACCTGGAGGAGCAGGTCGCTGCCAAGGAGAAGCAGGCGCGCACCACGCGGGCCAAGGCGGGGTATGGTCAGTCGTGCGTTATCTACGAGGACCACTCCCTGGCCGAGCTGGACCGCATGGCACAGGAAGACGCGGAGGAGATAGCGCAGGTCGCCTCCAAGTCCTCAAACCTGAAAGGGACTTTTCAGAAGTCCCTAAAGTGCAGAGCCGCGAGTATGCGCGGTATCATCAGAGAGCTCGTGCAGCGCACTGGCTCTGATGAGACGCGGCAATTGCAGGCGAAAGTTGATCGCCTGCAGTCGGAGGTTAGCCTGCTGCATCAAAAGCTGGCTGAAGCCACGGCCCGGCCTAGTCAGGCTGGTCCGGCAACTGAGGCCCCTGCCTCCAACCTTGAGGATGTTATCCGCAAGGTCGTCATGGAGGAAAGGGCCTACACCAAAGCCTGCCTCGAAGCCATCGAGGGCCGCCTTCGTCCTCCGCTAACGGTGGAAGAGAGGCGGAACCAGCTGGGGCCATCCTCCCAAGGGGAGGATGCCCAAGTACCCTCTACCACTCCGTCCAACCCGTGGACGGAAGTGGTAAAGAGGGGAAAGAAGGGCAAGGCCAAAAAGAAGACAAAAACGGCCGCCGCCCCTGCCGCCCCCTCCGTCACCCCTCCCTGCCCGTCCCAGGCGACCGGCAAGGGTAAGGGGAAGGGCAAGGGGAAAAAGGCAGCCCCCAAGCCCACCACCGCTGCCTCAGCAGCTAAAAGGGCCCCCGCCGGTGGGAGGAAAACGTTGGTTCCTCCCAAGACTGCAGCCGTCGTGGTGACGCTCACCGCGGAGGCTGCGGAACGAGGGGAGACGTACGAGTCCGTCCTCAAGCGGGCTCGTACCAACGCCGATCCCACCCAGCTTGGGATCGGAGCGGTCACGTGCCGCCGGACCCAGGCTGGGGCTCGAATTTTCGAGTTCCCGGGGGTCCAGGGCGGCGCAAACGCGGACCTCTTCGCAGACAAATTGCGAGAGGTCATCGCGGACGCGGCGAAGGTGGCCAGGCCGGTCAGGTCGGCGGCCTTGGAGGTGACCGATCTGGACGACTCGGTCACCAAAGAGGAGGTGGTGGCGGCGATCGCAGCAGTTGGAGGCTGCGACGTCGCAGCGGTGCAGGGCCGGGACATCAGGCCCGGCCGCGGTGGCATGGGAGCTATCCGTCTGGAGTGCCCCGTCGCCGCGGCCAAGGCCGTCCTCGCCAAAGGACGTCTTCTGGTGGGGTTCAGTTCCTGCCGGATCCGGGCACTTGAAGATCAGCCTCTGCGCTGCTTCAGGTGCTTCGGAATCGGGCATGTGCGGGCCCTTTGTCCGTCCAAGGTGGATAGGACGGACAGCTGCTACCGCTGCGGCGAGAAGGGGCACCAGTCCGCCTCCTGCAAGGCCGCTACGCCGCGCTGCGCAGTGTGCGCAGCCAGCGGGCGCCCCGCGGGGCACACCATGAAGGGGAGGAATTGTAATCCTCCCCCGAAGAAGGGCAAAGTGCAGGCGCCGACCCCGCCTGCCGCTGTGACCACCGCTCCCGAAGCGGGAACCTCGGTGGCGGGTGAGGAGGGTGCGATGAGCGACTGATGGACAGAGTCGAGCATCGCATCCTCCAGACGAACGCCAACCACTGCAAAGCAGCCCAGGCCCTGCTGATGCAGACCATGGCTGAGTGGTTGGTGGACGTGGCGGTAGTCGCCGAGCCGTACTCGGTGCCCGGCCGTTGGTTGGGCGATCCGGACGGCCTGGTGGCCTTGGTTGCGCGGTCTTCCACAGACTCCCCTCCCCTCTCGCTCTTAGAGAGGGGACCGGGATACGTGGCCGCCGCGTGGGGGGAAATAGCCCTGGTGGGCGTGTATTTCTCCCCAAACCGGCCTCTGCAGGATTTCGAGGATTTCCTCGAGATCCTCACTGCAGTCGTCGGTAGGGCGGCTCCTCGCCAGGTCGCCGTGCTGGGCGACCTAAACGCCAAGTCAGTGGCCTTTTTTTTTTTTTTTTTTTTTTTTTTCGGAGGGGAAATGCATTACGCATACCACCGCGCCCGGGGAGAGACGCGGTGGTTATGTGGGACTCCCACTCGCAAACTCCCCTTCTCATATCAAAAATGAGAAGGGGCCCGAGGGTATACCCACTAAAACCCCTCCGATGTTCCTTCGCACACTTGAGCGCCGAGGGTCGCGGGCACGAATTCAGCTTCCGCAACCCCCGGCTGGTGCCGGCCCGCCACCGCGGGCCCCGCCTGGTCGAGGGGGGGGAGCGAGGTGTTAACTCCTCCCCCCCCGACTTCTCTGAGGGGCGCGCGTGGAACATCACACGCGCGCCGCCACCTCGGGTCCTTATGATGTTGTGGGGCGACAGACGTATCCCCGTGTCTGACGCCCCTGGACCCATTTAGGGGGGCTGGAAGAGGGCGTTGTCCGCCCTCCGCCGACGCCCGGTGCGTCTGCTGCGGATCGGGTGAGGGGTTGAAATCTCCCTCTCCCTTTCCGCAGCCTCCTTCTGCGAGATAACCGTCTCGCAGAAGGTTACCACTGCGTCCCAGGCCTCTTCGCCGCCGACCATAGACTCGATCACGGCCGGCAGCGAGAGGTCCGGGCCTACTCCGGCGATGAGGGCACGGCGCGGCTCCTCCCAAGCGGCACACTCTGCCAGCGTGTGCCGCGCCGTGTCCTCCCGGCAATGGACGCAGTGGTGACACCGGGCGTCCGGCTCCCTGTTTATGCGACACAGGTACTTCCCGAAGCAACCGTGCCCCGAGAGCCAAGTCAGTGGCCTGGGGCAACCCGGCCACCTCTTGCAACGTCCGGGGACGCGCGGTCGAGCTGTGGGCGACCTCGTGCGGCGTGTCCCTCCTTAACAGGGGGACAGTCCAGACGTGTGTGCGGCGACGGGGAGGGTCAGTGGTGGACGTTTCGTTCGCCTCCCCCGTCCTTGCCGCCCGCGTCGTGGACTGGCGGGTAGAGATGGTGGAGACGATGTCGGACCACCGATATGTGCGATTCGACATCTCTCCCCAAAGTCCCCGGGGGAGGGCAAGGCTCCCGGGCCGACCTGCCTTCCCACGGTGGGCTCTTACCCGCCTCGACCGCGAGGCGGCTGCGGAGGCAGCGTTCGTCCAGGACTGGCTCACGCCTCCCGTCGATGTCCGGGACGTCGACTCCGCGGCCGCCCAACTGAGGAAGTCCCTCACCGAGGTGTGCAACTCCAGCATGCCTCGGTCTCGCCGCCCACCTCCCCGTCGCGCCGTCTATTGGTGGTCGGAGGAACTGGCGGGCCTCCGAGCCGCCTGCGTGGCGGCAAGGCGGGAGTACACGCGGAGCCGACGGCGCAGCAGGAGGGACCCCGACAACGAGGACCTTCTTTACGCCTCTTACATAGAGGCAAAGAGGGTCCTCAAGTCGGCAATGGGGGCCGCCGATGACGCGGCGCGAGTGGAGATGCTGGAGGGCCTCGACAGGGACCCGTACGGGAGACCGTACAAGGCGGCGCGGAACAAACTGCGTCCCTTCGGTCCCCCCCTGACGGAGTCCCTGGAGCCGGCATTACTGGACGGTGTGGTTCGGTCCCTGTTTCCACCCGGGACCGACTTCACGCCTCCAGTGATGGATCCCCCGCGGGGGGCGCGTCCGCCGGTCGAGGAGATCTCTCCGGTCACGGCGGATGAGCTCGCCGCGGAGGCCCTCCGCCTCCGCGCCAAGAAGACGGCCCCAGGGCCGGACGGTGTGCCCGCGCGTGTGGTGGCCATTGCCGCCACACATATGGCGGGAAGATTTCGGGACCTCTTCAGCGCGTGTTTCGCGTCTAGGAGGTTCCCGAAAATCTGGAAGGAGGGGCAATTGTGCCTCCTCCGCAAGGAAGGACGCCCGCCGGACTCCCCCTCGGCATACCGGCCCATCGTCCTGCTGGACGAGGTCGGTAAGATGTTCGAGGGGATTGTCGCCGGCCGGCTTAATGGCCTGCTGTCGGAGGTGGGGCCGAACCTGTCGGACGCTCAATTCGGCTTTCGAAAGGGGCGTTCGACAGTCGACGCTCTGGCCCGGCTCAAGAGCCAGGTGAAGGAGGCCGTGGGGGTGGGGGACGGGGTGTTGGCCGTGTCATTCGACATAGGCAATGCCTTCAACTCTGTCCCCCACTCGACGATACTAGAGGCACTACGGTACCACGGAGTGCCTCAGTACCTGCGGGACCTCCTGGCCAGCTACCTGGCGGACCGAGCGGTCTTTCTGGTAGACAGGGCGGGCCGACTCCGGCGGTACGGCGCGGAGACCGGCGTTCCACAGGGGTCCGTCCTAGGACCACTCCTGTGGAACGTCGGGTTCGACTGGCTCCTGCGGGGAGCTCTCCTCCGTGGCACGAGTGTCATCTGCTACGCGGATGACACTCTTCTCACTGCCCGGGGGAGAAGTTTTAGGGAGGCGGCCGACTTGGCCTCGGCTGGCGGATCCTTGGTCGCGGGAAGGATCCGTCGGCTGGGATTGAGGGTGGCGCTGAATAAGACCGAGGCGGTGTTTTTCCACGCGCCTCGGCAGCGCACCCCGACCGACGCCCACATTTTCGTGGAGGGCGTCGGGGTCCAGGTAAGGGCCCAGATGAAATATCTGGGCCTGGTGCTAGATAGCAGGTGGCGCTTTGGCCCGCACTTCAGCGGGCTGTCGACGCGCCTGCTGAAGGTTGCGGGGGCGCTTTCGTGGCTCCTCCCGAATATGGGGGGGCCCAAAGCGCGATGCCGGCAGCTGTATGCCGGCATCCTGAGGAGCATGGCCCTCTACGGGGCCCCCATCTGGGCGGACTCCCTCCAGAGGAGGGAGAGCTCCGCCGCGATCCGGAGACCCCAAAGGGCAATCGCACAGCGGGTGGCGAGGGCCTACCGCTCGGTGGGCTTCGCGGCGGCGTGCGCTCTGGCGGGCACCCCTCCTTGGGAGCTCGAGGCGTGGGTGCTCGCCAGAGTGTACGAGTGGTCGGCGGGGCGCAAGGCGCTCGGGGAGCGCGGCGACCCGACGGTGCGGGAGGCCGTCCGGCGAGAGGCGAAGGATGCCATCGTCCACCATTGGGCGGAGGACCTCGCCTCCGCCGTGTTCGGCCGCCGAACGCTGGACGCTGTCGGGCCAGTCTTACGGGATTGGCTCGAGCGGCCCCACGGTTTCCTCTCGTTCCGTCTGGTGCAGGTATTGTCCGGGCACGGGTGTTTCGGATCGTATCTGCACCGGATCGGGCGGGAGGAGGCCCCGTCGTGCCACGGTTGCGGCGCGGCGGAGGACACGGCGCAGCACACCCTCGAGGTGTGCCCGTCGTGGAACGAACCGCGTCGCGACCTGGTCGCGGTGGTCGGGCCGGACCTTTCGCTTCCCAGTGTGGTCAACTCCATGCTGGGGGGCGAGGCCGGCTGGGCCGCGGTCGCCTCCTTCTGTGAGGATGTGATGTCACAGAAGGAGGCGGCAGAGCGCGCACGGGAGGAGGACCCTCTTGCGCCGCTGTGCAGGCGGAGAAGAAGGGGTAGGAGAAGGCGATTATAGTCGCCTTCTCTCTCCTCTTGTGGTGGTGAACGGCGGGAGACAGACGTGGAGGCGTCTTCTCCCGCATTGCACTCGTTCACCATCTCCGTTGGGCGGGAACGGTAAAGTCGCTGCCGTTTCCGGGCCCCTCCTTGCAGGGGGAGGGGCGTGCGGGCCCCGCCATAAATGGCGGGCGGTCGACGGGGGGGGGCTGGACGTCAAGGCTCTGCCGGTTTCCCAGCCCCTCTCCACATAGACGATGCCTGAGCGCCGCTGGGTCGTTTAGTGGGTAAACCGGGCCACTAGGGTCCGGGAGTCCCACATACCCCCCCCATCCTCCAATGGGGGGGAATGCGGAACGCATTTTTCCCAGCGTAAAAAAAAAAAAAAAAAAAAAAAAAAAAAAAAAAAAAAAAAAAAGGTACACCACGTGTCGAACTTGTGACGTTAAATAATCCATCTAATAAATTATATGAAATGCATTAAAAGCGCTTAGCATTTAAATTTGGGTACTTTACCCAAAGACACTATGGCAATTTCAATTCAGTTTTCTATTAATAGTTTATTATTAAATTACTAGCTGTCCCATGCGAGGTCACCCGCATTTCTGGGGAAAGTAACATTTTCCCGAGATAAAGTAGCCTATGCTAACTACCAATGAAAGTCCCGTCAAAATCGGTTCAGCCTTTTTTGTCGTCCATCCGGGATCGGATAAATATTGTTCTATTGTATTTTTATAAATTAACATCTTTCCGCGCTTGCTCCACTCGTTGTTTTGAACTGAGGCTTGTGGTTCCTTAATTTATGTATAGTAAGGCGAAGAACTTAACATATACATACTATATATATTAGACTTTGAGCAGCTCAGTACATATTATACATACTGTATTAATTATAAGTTCATATTTTCAATATGTACTAGATAAAACGGTTTTAAACGGACATCACAAAATAAAAGATAGGCCTTTAACCACATTAAAAGCGTAAGTTGATATAGCCGAATAAGCTTTTCCCTAAAAGCCTATCAACTATCTAAACATTTGCACAATGAAAGATCATGCGGGCAAAAGTTTACTTCTCGCCTTAAGCCTATAAGCCCTTTGGTATAATTGGATCAAATAATAGCCACATCAATTCAAACTAAATCTCCAAATCAAGAGGCAGGAATGGAGTAGGTAGTAATATATTAGCAGTCGCTTTAGAAAAGGCTTCGGACACGGAACTGCCCCAGATGTGAACTGCTGTCCGTGTAGGTAAAGTCGCAAAGTGAACTTAGTTCGTATTCTTATTTAGAATTGAAATTTTAACACGAGAATACTAACAATTTAAAATGAAAATCCCAAAATTAATAATAAAAATTCAATATTTTTAAGCAAAACCATATTGAATAAAGAATTTAATATGACAAAAAATTATACTCCCTAATGAAATCGTGTCCAAGCAAATTGTGTACTCGCTTCAGTTTAATAAAGAATCCAATACACTTGAATTTTAATAATCATTTCAAAATTTAAGAAGAACACGAAGCAATGCTTTCTAATAACTATGGTAATGTAATAATAGAACGCGATAAACACATTTTAATAGTCTACAACTTTTTTATCCCTACTAGCCCATCACAAATTCAAAGTGATGTTCTATTAATCTCCATGATAAGCTCACACATACAATATACGAAAATTGTATACCATACGATGGAAAAAATATATGGAGTATATAGGTTTCTTTAAAGTTTTAATAAAACCTTTGTTGTATTTTTTATTTTTAAAAGATATATATAATTATGTACCTATATTTAAATATATTTGTATAAGACGGCTCTTATAATCAAAATTCAGTTTTTTATTCATAGATTATTGCTTTATTTATTAGTTAATTTTAACTAGTTTAGCATAATAAAACAAAGTGCACATACTAAACTCCTTAAAATTAACTAATAAATAAAGCCAAAATCTATAAATAAAAAACTGATTTGAATTGTTAGAGCTATGGGTAAAGTGCCCAGAAGGCTGGCTACGTTGCCTCTTTGTATGGCTAAGCTTATTCTCTGACGTACTGAAATACGAGCCAGCCCTCTGGTCACCGGATGACTCGATGGAGCGCGTCGAAAGGTCATGAATAATTAACTTTAGTATTTCATTTTAAGTTTATTTTTTTTATTCTGTATATTATTTAACTTGATATAACATTTAAAAATATAATCTACTACCAAATTTTATAATTATAAATATATGATATTTTTTACACAAGGGCTGTTAGAGTACGATATACAGGGGATGTGTAATGAACCTGCATACTTGAAAAGTTATTCGAAGTCCATTACCACGTTATCCTCGTTTTGAAACCCATGTAGTCTACATTAAGAGCGCCTCGCACTAAAACTTGGAACTAGATATTGCCGAACTAAACTCGACTGTCCTTAAGTTGTATTAAATTTAGATTTATGTTATGTACATAACATTATACAAAATGTGAATATGACTGATAAAATATGGTACTGTAATCAGGACCGGATTATCTTTTAGGTAGTGTAGGCTATGGGCCCCATATTGGAAAGGGGCCCGCGACCCCTAGTTTTTTTTAATTGGTTTTTCAGGTGTCATGTAACAAAACTTCAATGATAAAAAGAGTTCCCATTTTTTTTAAAGTATAGACACAGTCTATTTTATGAAGAGAGACATATGACTACATTTTATCTGGGTGAAACCGGGGGGGGGGACAGCTAGTTGTGAATATAATAGTGTTTGAAGAAAACATATATTTTAGGTGGTTAGTAAAGGGTCCCCGTGACATGCATTGCCTAAGGGCTCCGACATGGTTAATCCGGCCCTGACTGTAATACTTATACGTACCAGAATAACGTGTGTTGAAACCGTGATAAAGGTGAGAATTTATTTTGGAAAAATCAACCGATTTTTAGAAGGAATTCCAAGAGAAGTCTAGAAATACTAGGTACACTAGTATTAGGTCCTATCTAACTGCAGTTACGTTTATGTTGAAGGAATTGAAGCGGTTTGTCACGATCTCGTACCAAATTGGTTACGGAAACGAAATTGACTTTACTTGGGTCTACGGCTCACTATCATCATACTGCGACGGGCACAGCATAAAATATATTGCTGCTTATTTCATTTTACAAGTTACAACACAAAGTGAAATGTTTAATGGTACAGTACTTAAAAAAGATGAATTGTGAATTTTATGGTGACATAAATCAGTTTTAACTTAGCTATGTAGGCTTTATGATCTTCAGTTGATGATTTTCGCGGGATTTGGTGGAAACCTCAAGAATATAAAAGTTATTTCCGTCATATCTTTTTTTTTTCTTTTCATATTACTACTTAGAGCTGCAATGAAAGAAGAATATATAAACAATTAAGCGGGCTTAACGAAACGAATCACTATAAATACTATAAGTCAATTAAGTAACTACTTAAAATTAAATTTATGTTTCCGTGATAAAAATATCTAAACATCCAAATACAACCGTTAATTTCACAAACCAGACGTCTCTTGAAGGCGTCATTGAAAGCCAGGAGGGCTCCAGCGGTCTTAGTTTAACGAAATAATTTAACAGTTGCACTTTGAGAGAGTCAACTCATTTAAATAATTCAATTAACGAGGAATTTGAAGCTTACGCGATTCTCATTTGTTATTTCCTTGGCAAACTGTTCATTAAACATGAAAAGCTGCCTACTTAATTGATAATTACATTTGAGGCGATGATAGCATAGTGGCAGAGACTGAGGCTACATACAACAGGGTTGTGGGTTCGAATCCAACAATGCACTACTACTATGTAGTATTAGATTCGCTATATCCCACAACTGTTTTACATCCGTCGTCAAGATCCAATAACTGTGTTCCAGCAGCTACACCTGCGAGCTAGTTCACTATCAGCTTTTTAAGTCTCGTAGCCTCTTAACAAATGAATCGATATCAAGCCATTTTTGTAATTTAAATAGTTATTTACTCGGGTTCCTTCTTGGCAATGTTTAATGAAAATCAAATTAACAGAGTTCAAAATATTTATGTTTAAGCAATACCTGTGTGCGGATCTCGGATAGAACTTCATCCACATGTTTATCAGACCAAGGGGATAAAAACAATGTGTTGATGTTGAAGGTAAGCAAGGTTGATATTATGATAATATAAATATCATAACGAAAGCGACCTTTTACGCCAAAAACATAAAAGTAAACCACAAAATAATCTACCTTTCAATCTATAATACTATAAATAATCTATAATACGAATTACTTCGACTTAAAGAAACATGTCTCACTGTAATGGAACTCGACGCTATCCCATAAATGAGACCACCAATATACCTACTAAGTCAAATGGACTTTAAATAGACTGTTTAGAGTGAATTCATCCAAGGTAAGTGAATCCAACCATCTAAATATTCCAGTTTTAGTGTGGCAAGGCAGCAAAAGTTCCACAATCGTAAATCACTTGATTCTTGGAGATCGTAGTTAGGAAACCACAGGAGTGCCATAATGTAGCGCCGCCTGCGCCCGAGGTTCAGCAACTGATAATAATAAATGGTCTACCGAATTTTCACTCCTGTTAAAATTACTAAGCTGAGTTGCAATGCTTTCATTTTCAACTTTTACGTTCATTTTTCGCATTTTTCTACAACTTTAACTACTACTAATTAAAATACGAACTTCATTTTGTTTTTATACGACAAAAAACGTAGTTGTTAGAGAATAAAAATCTCTTTGTGACACTGCGAAAGAACAATATTAGGCGGTTGAAACACTTTATTGCGTTGTAGCGTAGTATTTTGTCGTAATCTATTATACTGAAGGAAATATAGCCAATTCAAGTTCAAGAGTGAATCCGCAAACATAAGCTTATATACCTAATAGAAACGATCGATTTATACATATAACATTGTGTCCTTGCTACACAGTAAACGGCTCGCTATCTGTTTTTGATTGGGTCGTAGACTCGTCGTTTACGAAATATTCAGCGATAAATACATGCGTCACGACATTTAGCACCAGAATCGAACGATTTACGTAAAAGGAAAAGACATTTTCAAGTTACGAGAGTGTATATGTTTATTAACAATATTTAACCATACTGTCACTTTTTGGAGAAGTCGTTTTATACTATATGTATATATAAAAATGTTATGTTGGTTTGTACACGCTTCAAAAATTCATTAATTCTGCACCATTTGAGCTTACATTTAGACATGATGTACAACCTGCTTCAAAGATTGTCTTTATATATATATATATAAAACTAAGCACAATTTTAAAACTAAGTTGAAACTATATCTTCTTGACAATCAATCGTAACTTTTTTTCTGGATTATTATGTAGCAATATTTTTTTATAAATTTTATACAGCTAATATATTTAATGAAATTGAATATTATTATTATACTAGCTGTCCGGACAGACGTTGTCCTGCCAAAATAAGTCCATACAAAAATTCAGGGTTTCGATCGCAGCGCCCCCTACCGGGTCCAATTGTAAATCTAAACCATTCTCGAATCTCCACGAACACACACAAAAAATTTCATCAAAATCGGTCCAGTCGTTTAGGAGGAGTTCAGTCACATACACACGCACACAAGAAATATATATATTAAGATTATATTTAATTTACCATATTTATTTTATAATATGGTTACTATCACCTACTCATTTAAACTATACGTAAGGAGTACGTTAAGGATTTATTGTTATAAATATATTAATATTAACTCGGCACCCATACTATAGCACTATTTATATATTTTTATGATTAATATTATAATATTTCTATAGGTACCTGGTGGGGAAATTGGTCACCACACACTTTTGTTGCGACAGAAAAGAAATAAATTCGATAGCTTATTTAGTGGACTGTATTTGAATTATGTGTGATTTTCATACGCTTGTAAAAAAAACTGAAAGGGGCAGGAGATGCAGCCGTGTTAGGACTTTTGGAGTAGGGAGAAGAGATTCACTGGCTGCAGATGAAAGGAAAACATGCACTTACTTGAAAATCCTCTCGTTCTTCCACTTCAAAAAAAATGTCACAGTTTGTGGATGGCCGGCGCGGACAGCGCGAGGGCAATCTACTCCAAAATTTGAAGAAATAATGAAAATGTTCACTGCACTACACCTGGAGAACCCTTCTAAATGGTTTTAAAGTCTTTTTCACATAGTCTTAATGCGGATGGACACTTAATTTATAGATTTAATCACGCGCGAGAAAGATCGTGGTTTTGCGGGCGAAAAGTTGAAGCAATAGTCATAGAATCATCATAGATAATCAATAATTTTTTTGTTCTTAGACGTGCACTCGCGGGGGTGTGAGCGAGATGCACATATGCGTTTCGGTGCATGTAGGAAAGAGAGGTATGCGGGGAAAGGGAATCAGTAATTACAAGCGTTTTATGAAGCTAGTTACGTTTAAAAAACCAACATGCCCCCCGCCTTAAAGGTACGCCTTTAAAAGATAAATAATATAAAATTAATACTAGAGATATATACCTATAACAATCTAGATATGTACCTAATGGTTAAGATATAATATGGAAAGTAAATAAAATTAAAGTCTCTACTGCATTGGCAACGGTGATAGTTTTACTACTGGCCGTTTGTATACACCGTTCGAAGTCTTAACTTCTACAACGCGGACAACACCATCCTGGCCAGGAAAAATGCGAGTTATAATACCTAATGGCCACTGTAGAGGAGGAGAGTTTTCCATATTTACTAGTACTACAGTACCTACTGTGAGTGGCTTCGAAGGAGTATTCCATTTTTCACGCACTTGTAAATTATGGAGATACTCTGTTCTAAAACGTTTCCAAAAAGTTTGTACTAAAGAATCCATAAGGGAAAATCGCGTCAATAGACTTGCTCGTTCTCCACTTAAGTCAGCTGCGGGCAAAATTTCTAAGGGTGCGGTTAATAAAAAATGAGCTGGCGTAAGTGCAGAAGGTTCCGATGGATCACAACTCAATGCGCTAAGCGGACGGCTATTAAGCACAGCTTCAATTTGATTTAGCACAGTGAGCATTTCCTCGAACGTCAAAATTTGCTTTCCTATGACGCGGAACAGAAGAGATTTAGCGCTTTTAATGTTAGCCTCCCAGATACCACCGAAATGACTAGCGGTTGGAGGATTCATGTGCCAAGTAACACGGTTCTTTGCAAGCTCCGAACTAAAAGTTTGATAATATTCATTAGTTAATAAAAAGGAATAAAGTTCGTTTAAATATGCCTTTGAAGCTACAAAATTTGTGCCATTGTCACTATACAGAAACTTACAAGGACCACGTCTCGACAAAAAACGCTTTAATGCGTTTAAAAATGTAGCGGAAGTTAAATCAGAAGCGAGTTCAAAATGAACCGCTTTAGTTACTAAACATATAAAAATGCATAAATAAGCCTTTTGACTTCGTACACCACGTTGCCTAGTCAAGGTTATATAAAGTGGACCCGCGTAGTCTACACCTGTGTGTGTAAATGCTTTTGATTCCTCGACACGACACTGAGGTAAGTCAGCCATAGCTGGAAAAGTCTGTTTAGGATTAAGTTTAAAACATCTTAAGCATTTATAAACGCGTTGCTTAACAGCGCGACTTCCGGATAAGATCCAGTACTTTTGTCTGATAAGGGAAAGTAGAAGTTGGGGACCGGCATGACAATATTCGCGGTGATAGTAATCAATCAAAAGATCAATAACATGTCCCTTTCTGGGTAAAAGAGCGGGATGTTTATGAGAATAGTCTAAGGTTGACTTACCGAGCCTACCACCAACTCTTAAAATTCCTTCATTGATGAATGGAAATAATTTTCTCAAACCAGAAGAAGGTGATTTTCCAGTTTGAATATTTCGAATATCCCCACGAAAAGAAAAATGTTGAATTGATTTGATAAGAAAAGATTCAGCAACATCTAAATCATTAGCGGTGATAAGAAAATGCTTTGGCAATTTTTTAATAAATCGAAGAATAAAAACAATGGATCTTAATAGTTTTTGCCAAGAAGAAAATTTTAAAGCAAGTGCGATTAGAGGATTTTCTACTTCATGTGTGTTAATTAAATGTGATACAGTTTTCATTTCAGGCAATTCACCCTCATGACTAACTGACAATTTTTGAATAGGCCATTCACTAACTGGTAATAAGACCCATGGAGGTCCTGAGAACCAGAGCTCATGTCTTACCAACTGAGAAGGTAGAAGACCGCGAGAAATACAATCAGCAGGGTTCTGTACGCCTGCGATATGGTACAAAGTGTCAGGAGATAAAAGTGATTGAAATTGTGAAATCCTGTTTGCGACATAAGTGCTGAACCTATGGGGAGAAGCGGAAACCCAACAAAGAGCGACTACGGAGTCAGAAAAAACATAAATATTATCAATACGATGACGTTGCGACAACGTATCATAAACTGTACGAAGCAATCTCGCCACAAGAACGAGAGCATTGAGCTCTAGACGAGCTAAAGTAACAATTTTAGTTGGGGATGAAACCCGAGATTTTGAGCAAAGTAAGGAAACTATAGGATTCTCATTATCGTTCTCAACGTGCGAATAAATAACACAGCCGTATGCCTTTTCACTCGCGTCGGCAAAAGCAAGTAGCGAGACGCTAGAGTCCTTTTCAACACCTATGTGACGGGGAAATTTAAGTTGAGAAAGTAATGGCAACTCAGACGTATAACGCTGCCATAAGTTAACGATGTGATCTGGAGGAACATCGTCCCATGCAAGCTTGAGAAGCCATAGCTCCTTGATTAACAACTTTGCGAAAAGAATTACGGGTCCGACAAGACCTAAGACGTCATATAACCGTGCGGTTGCAGATAAAATTGCGCGTTTTGTACAAAGAGACGGCGGTTGCACAGTCAAAAAATAAAAATTATCAGTCATTGGAAGCCAACGAAGACCAAGAATTTTAAAAACACTATCGTCATCGAAAGAGATAGATTCGGATTGGCGATGCGAGACAGGGATGCTTTCAAGCAGTTCGAGGGAATTACTTGTCCATTTAATCAAGTCGAATCCTCCTGCTTTGAATAGCTGAATGAGCTGTTGAGCTATCACCGCTGCTTCAGTACAGGACGAAGCAGAGGAAGCCAAGTCATCCATGTATACGTCTCTCTCTAAGACTGCGGCGGCGAGAGGATAGTTGTCTCTCTCTTGAGCGGCTAGTTCGCGCAGAGTGCGCAAAGCTAAAAATGGAGATGAACAGAGTCCGAACGTAACGCGATTAAACTCGTAAGTCTCGATCGGTTCATCATCGCAGAAGCGGTATAAAATACGTTGAAATTTGCGGTGTGGCTTGTGAACGTAAATGCATAAATACATTTGCTTTACGTCAGCAAGGAAAGCAATACGAAAAATGCGAACATTCAGAAGAATGTGAAAAATGTCAGCTTGCAAATTGCAGCCGGTGTGAAGAATGTCATTAAGAGACATGTTAGTACTAGTTGCGGCGCTACCATCTAGCACAATGCGGAGGCGTGTAGTAGATTTGTCATCACGTATCACAGGGTGGTGCGGAAGGTAAAAACATGGAAAAATTGACTCGTCTGGCGGCACTCGCGATAAAATTCCTTTATCGATATAATCATGTATGACCTCATTATATTTTTCGCGTAATTCCGGCGACTTTGCGAACTTCTTTTCAAGAAATAATAAGCGTCGTTTGGCGGTGATGTAAGAATTGCCTAGTTTATCCGGACTATTTTTGAAAGGAAGATGGACTGCGAAACTCCCGTCGTCATTGCGAGTAGTCGTTGCGGCATAAAGATCCTCGCACACTTGCTCGTCAGGACTTAAAAACTTCTTATCGGGCATTTCTTCTACTGACCAAAACTTCTCTAACGACTGATCCAAGGGATCACGAGTAAAAGCACAGAATACACGGGTAGACACGGGCGCTGATAAAACTGGTGCGTCACCCATGATGAGGTAACCTAAAGTAGTTTCTAAAGCAATTAGGGAATTTTTTGAACCACTGACTTTGTTGAATGATAAAATCTCACAATAAACCCTAACACCTAAAAGTAAATCAATGGGACCTGGTTTAGAAAATTCATCATCCGCTAACGGTAAGTCACGAAAAACAATTTCCATTGCGCTTATATCTACGTGCGCGTCGGGTAGTTGTGACGTGATGCGTTCGACAACCATTGGTTGAATAGAATAAATGTGACCGTTATCAAAGCGTGAAGTAAAATCTAGATTTGTAAAACCGTTGATTTTATGCGGAACTCCTCCAATACCTTTAACTTCAGAAAAGCGGTTTTGAGTCGAAATTGGTAGTGATAACCTATTACAACAATCTAGCGAAATAAAATCACTCTGAGAACCTGGGTCGATGAGACATCTTAAGAAGTGAGTGCGGTTATTTTGTCAAATACTTTTATTTTTGCGGTACCTAATAAGGTAGTAGTAGAAGTGCGAGTGTGAAGAGTGTGATCACGCGAAATAGAACAAAAAGAAGACTTACTGTTGGGAACAGAAGTATGCGGTATCGAAGAATCGACGTAACTCTGGATGGCAGAATATCCCGAGCTAGCGGCTGTCTCAGAGGACAGGGTGTGAACATTAGCGGGTACAGTTTGTATAAAATTAACCGTGGGTGCCGATGAAGAAGCTGTTACGTTGGAACGCGGTTGAGTTGGCAGATTAAAATGAAGAAGAGAATGATGTCGAGCCGAACAATGAGTGCAGTTATGCTTAGAAGTACAAGCCATGGTCCTGTGTTTAAAACTTAAGCAATTGTGACAATAAAAATTATTTTTAATAAAATTATATTTTTCTTGTGGAGTCATCTTCATAAACAAAGCACAAGAGTACATGTGTTCATGTTTGTCACATTTGCACAACAAGCAATTATTTTTATTGGTATTAGAAGTTGTGTTAATAAAGGACTTTGTAAGTTTAGGAGTAGGTATAATTTTCCTAAATGAACTTTTACCTTGATATTTATTCTGTGACACATCAAAACTTTTATTGGAAGTGTGTGATAAAACTTTACTTTGTTCACAAATGAAACTAAAAAGTTGTTCATATGTAGGAATTTTTTCCTTGCGGTAAGTTATTTCAAATGACTTAACAGTTTCAATATCAAGCTTCTGAAGAGCAATATGTAAAAACACAAAATCCATAAGATTAGTTAATTTTAATTGTTTAAGAGCCTGAATAGCTGAATTAAAATTATTAATAAACAACTCAAGACCAGCAGCACTATTAATTGTCAATGGCTTAAAATCCAATAATTGATTAACATAAGGACATGCCAGCAAACGGGGATCATCATACTTTTGTTTGAGAGCATTCCAAATAAGAATGTAATTATCTGCGGTGGCAGGCAGACCTGCACAAATTGAAGTTGCACTACCGGTTAATTTGCCAACCAAATAAAAAACTTTTTCACTGTCAGATAAAAATCTATTACTGTGAACAAGACTGTCAAATTGGGCATAAAAAAGGGGCCAATTCTTCAAATCCCCATCAAAAGAAAGCAAATTAATGGGAGGAAGTTTTTGTTTAGGCTTTAAATTTACCTTAGAATCAGCTGAGGGTGCTTGATGTGTGTGAACAGAGAACAATTCTTTAACATAACAATACAAATCTTCAAATGCTAACCACTTGTTGTAATTTACTTTGTATGTTGGATCCGACTTTAATGAACATAAATTAAATTCATCTAATGATGTTTCAAACTTAGTACGAATTTCCTCTATACTTACAGCTTGTTGAATAAACAATGGTAAATGTTGTGAATCAGCTGATGCAGCCTTAGCAGAATCATAAATATTTTGCATGCGTTGAAAATAAACTTCGAGTTTTGATTTTAAAATTGTTACTTCAAAACACTGAGTAGAACTGTCCTGACATTCACCTAACTTACCTTTTTTATACATTTTTAACAATGAATAATAATTTAATAACGTTAATTTATTTACCCACTAAGCGGTTACAAACTCAACAATAGCGGAATGTGTAAGCGTACACAAGAAAAAATAATAATTGTGAATTGAATAAAAATTATTTCGATCGCGCGTAATAAATTTTATTAAAGAACTTGTAAACAAGAATGTAAACAAACGTTTATTTAGTTAAGCGGCTGGCGCGTGAAGTTGACCTTGGAATATCGGTAGGATGCCCTATATCTAGATCTATATCTAAAAAAGCGTGCGGGTAATTTTGCATTCACTCACAGCAGTACACAAAATAATAGTAATTTAATGCTTTTAATATTGCGGGTAAAGAAAACAAGAAAATGGTTGCCAATGCGGGGTGTGGAATAATAATTTGACAAACAATTCCTAAATATCAATAAGACATTAAATTTAATTACATTTATGCGAGTACATACTTAAGAAATGAATGCAAATATAATGAAATAATATGCAATAAATAGGTCGATCTACGTAACTAAATATGATATTATGTTAGTATGAACAAAAATAGGTGTCCTTTAAGTTTACCGTTATAATTATGAAAAATCACGAATTACTTTATAAAAATCTGAATCCGAAGTGATCAGAAAAAATGATCTGGATCTGATGGACCAGAAAAAAATGATTCGGATCGGAGGACCAGAAAAAATGGTGGGGAAATTGGTCACCACACACTTTTGTTGCGACAGAAAAGAAATAAATTCGATAGCTTATTTAGTGGACTGTATTTGAATTATGTGTGATTTTCATACGCTTGTAAAAAAAACTGAAAGGGGCAGGAGATGCAGCCGTGTTAGGACTTTTGGAGTAGGGAGAAGAGATTCACTGGCTGCAGATGAAAGGAAAACATGCACTTACTTGAAAATCCTCTCGTTCTTCCACTTCAAAAAAAATGTCACAGTTTGTGGATGGCCGGCGCGGACAGCGCGAGGGCAATCTACTCCAAAATTTGAAGAAATAATGAAAATGTTCACTGCACTACACCTGGAGAACCCTTCTAAATGGTTTTAAAGTCTTTTTCACATAGTCTTAATGCGGATGGACACTTAATTTATAGATTTAATCACGCGCGAGAAAGATCGTGGTTTTGCGGGCGAAAAGTTGAAGCAATAGTCATAGAATCATCATAGATAATCAATAATTTTTTTGTTCTTAGACGTGCACTCGCGGGGGTGTGAGCGAGATGCACATATGCGTTTCGGTGCATGTAGGAAAGAGAGGTATGCGGGGAAAGGGAATCAGTAATTACAAGCGTTTTATGAAGCTAGTTACGTTTAAAAAACCAACAGTACCGAGGAATGAATGTACATTTTTTTTTATCGTGACGCATATTCATAGGCGACGGCAGAATATCAGCGTTGTGGGTGAAACCTCAACATTAGGCTGAGTCGTAGCCTTTTTTCTTCTCATGACACACAGATACAGAATCATTATTTGGCTATATTGTATCCATCATTTTAATTTGTGTGATTTGGGAGAAAATAAACTTATTATTATTTATTATTATTATGTATGTCTTCTGTTCTGTGTACTTTCAGCTCATAGTGCCACCTATCGGGCAGAACAACGTCTGTTGAGTCAGCTAGCTATCTAAGTTTTACTAACTTTTTTTACAACCATCACGAGAGATCAAAAACTGAACCAATAAATTTATGACTAAATAGATTCAAACCTACGTACCAGAAAAACTGACTAAATAGACTTCTTACAACACATAAATATTGTAGAAGGTAGTTACACAAAACTATATCCTTTTTAGACGAACATAAGATGTGATAGGTGTTACCTATATATGTATATCATATAACAAAATCGGAAGGTAGGTTTTCAGAAACTTGTATGAACAACTCTAAGCTAATATTATTCCGCCTAGTGAGTGGAGCTTAGACATTCATATTGTAAATATCGTTCTCCCGTTTCAAGGAAACTACTAAATAAACAATACTTCCTACATTTCCTTGTTCTGCAAATTCAGAGTTTCATTGTATAGCTTTTAATTTGAATATTGATAAAGCTTTATCTATTTGTATTAATGTATGTTTATATCAGTTTTGATGTGATGTGGTAACAGTTAGGGATATATTTTCATAACAGTTAAAATATTTCATTGACTTTATAAACTATTATAGAAAAATCTGTAACTGTCAAATTAAATAACTTCACGTGAAATCTCAAAGCTTTTTAATAATCGAAAAATGGTATCCAGATACTCTAAAATGGAAATACACTCTGTGAACATTTTAAGCGCTACATTTTAGCAATACCCAGTAAGCACGCCTCTAGCAAAATCGATTTCAAATACACGAATTTCTCTCCCAATCTAAAAAAGACAGTATGAACTGCATTCTGCTAGTATACTTTGCTGGTTATGTAGTGTACAGCTCTTTGTAAAACGATAAAAGAGGAATGAACCATGGAGAAAGAGCAATTTATTTCAGTTTCCACTGGATTTCTCAGTTATACGTCAAGGATGTGATGAACAATTATCTTAAATGTCCAGGGATGAGCGGAATCTCCTTAAACTTAGGCAGTCATCATAAGTAGCTTTTTTATATTATATATATTTCAATTCGTTACCCTTACACAAAGGAGTTTACATTTTTTTTACCAAATAGGTAGGTACATTTTCTGTGCAGTTATACTCGTAATATCAAAGTGTAAGAAAATCTCGTTAGGACAGGAGCGTGAATAAATAACTTTGTAAATGCTTAATAAGATTTCACCAATATTATGGATGATGTTTAGACGCAATCTCGACAGCTTTTGTTTGCTCTTTCGTGGGATAATACGTGAAGTTATTATTATGAGTACAATTGCCTTGAAAAGCACCCCGGAGGAAATTCGTTTCTCCCCTCCGGGGTGACAATATGGATCCCCTTTTCCACAACACAATAAAGTCCCCATTGTCCATAATCGGGAGATTATCGACGGGAAAGCATTTGTGAGTGGGAAACCATATCACGTCTCTTCTTTACTGTGGAGTAACAGGTAGGTATGAAATATAAAATTTGCTTTCTATAAAATTGTTAAGCTACTAAAACTTTAAATGAACGACTAGATATTCGTCTCAATAATTTACAAGAGGGGCGGTACTTAGACAGTAACTGAAAAATAAAATAAAGTAACTGATCCTCAACGATTGTCGTGATCAAAGAAGGTAAATAGTAAGGTTCTCATAGAAAAAGTATCTACAGTAAATAAGTAAGTATTTTCAATAACGTGACATACAAAATGCTTCTTTGATACGAATTGATTAAAACTTTATAAACTCGAGCGAAAAATAATAATTTTGTCCAACTTTTGACTGAAAATGTCAAAACACGTTGTAAGTAATGAGAAGGAAAATACGTGGTATTACAGATGCCGGTCTCGAGCTAAATCGAGAACTCATTAGCAAGTCGAACAACAACATCGCCAGTCATTGCATGGAGCAAGTCGGTAGAGTGGGGCCGAGGGGGTTAATTCATCCACTATAGTTTCAAGTCAATGTCTCCTCATCCTTACCCTAGAGTGAGGGTAGGCTCATAACGCTTCTTTGTGCCTTTGTGCTCATGTATGAATAGGATTTTTAGGCACTTTACTGTTCTCAACATCAGATACACAGTTTTCTCGAACTCTGATATATCAGTGATTGAAAATAAATTTCCTTCACCACGTAATGTTCTTAGTCTAACATACCAAACTTATCACATTCGAATCCAACAACGATTAACAAAATTGACCTATATTTCATCAAAATATAGCGTTCTTTTTTGTTTGCCAAATATAAATATTTTTTATAGCGGCTCTGTGAAGCCCTTCTCTATCAGGGCTTGGAATCGATCGTCATTGAGGACCATTGAACCATGAATATTGTTAAAACTACCACTTGATTTTACTGAAAACTCACTATACGTTTATACCCAATTCGTTATAAATTTTATAGCGCGCACCCTCGACAAATTTTACAAACATTTGCTTTATCTGATATAGGTAAGGCATGAAATTAATACTTACTGCATTGTTTCGCAACTTATATCAGAGTGCAAAGTTGATGTTAGTACCTGCAGTAATGTTTTAAAATGCGCATTATTATTAAACAAAATAAAGGCTAATTTTATTTAATGGGCCAGTACCAACATAAGTAGCTGAACAGATCCGTATTTACAAAACACCCGTCCACTACATCATCAACATAATAATTATGAAAAGATTAACTAAAAACGTTTTTTATAAATGTGGGTCATTAATAACTCACACTATTCCATTTCTACATTATTTATACAGTTTAATGTACAGGTATTTTGAGTACTTGGATTTGATAAGCTACTTTTATTTGCTGACCGTGCGCTAGCTTGACTGCCACGCTACGATTCCTAGTCAGGACAAACCTTCATGTACATGAATACACCTAGACTTAGGAAATAAGCGTCTGCTCTTCTAGGTGTATCAATTTGTATTGAAATGAAGGCAAGTTTTCGCATAAACCAAAAAAAATATTTTTAACTGAACGTGAATTTTGTAGTTTTCATTGTAATAACAGCGTGATAGGTAGCCGGTGCGAAGCGCGACCACAGCTGCAGGTGCCGGCGCAGTGTCGCTTCTATTTAACACTTGAACTTCAGAAAGTTGCCGGGTGTTGGAAATGTTTGCTCGCACAGGCGCAAACAACATTTTATGTGAAATCACGTTCCTGGCATCAGCTGTAGAAAATCTATTATTAGATTGGTGCTCACGACAGTCTTTTTAGTCTGCAGAATTCTGAACTTCCATTAATTTTAAACCATCGTTCGCCGGAAAAGACATCGCCGTTCCCTCTATGATTTTTATTTATATGGTAAAAACATATTAAACATGCCTCTCATGTTCTTCAGCTCGTTTACGGCCAGAGATTATCCATCTGAAATCCGTCTTATTACGTAATAAAAATGCCACAATGAATGAATCTACTATGGCTGCCTCTGTGGGCTGGCTGTACTTTTATGTGGAGTGTTTTGAGAATTTTAATTTAAGAAATTCTTTTCTTCTTGTCTTTGAATAAGTATAAGCTAGATGCTTGTGCAGGTTGAAGCTACAATATTTAATCAAAAACATACTTAAAGTAACCACATGTGTTCTGTTCTGAAGTAGTATAGAGATAGGAAGACACTAGGAAGTAGTCAATTTTAAACAATAAGTCCATTTTACGTATATGAATGTCATTGGAAAAAATACTTTACTACTTTTTAAATAAAGGTGATCTATTGTAATGTGCTAGATAAGGTTTTATCTGTAGGCAATAGAGATAATTTTACTGTGGCATGTTTTACGTCAAAAATACATATTTGGAAAGTACGATGGTAACTGCAATTTTTATAAATAAATATTCTGATATTCAACTGACTATATAGATACAAAGATTCAACAGTATTTTAACATGGAGTACCTAGATTATAATCTGTATAGTTTACGTTGTCAAAATACTATTACGACTCTGTCTACCATTAGTTCAGTGATCTACCAATATTAGGAGTTGGCGAGCCCCAAAACTCCTCTATAATAATAATAAATTTATTCACATAAATAATCTTACACAATTTAAATTCAGTCTCTGACTTCTGTGCTAGGCATACATACCTGTGTTACAGAAGCCAGTGCCCTTTCTTATTAAAACATACTCAATCTAAATGTAAATAAAAGTAAACTTATTCTATATACAAATGATTCTGTGTATGGTGGGGTGTGTTTATGCGTGTATGTGGAGTAGACGTGTGAGTGAATGTATGTGTAGTGTGTGTATGTGCTCTGTATGTATGTGTAGTGAGTGTTTACGTGTTTAAAGTGTAGCTGTGTGTTATTTACGTATAACGACAAGTTCTTTCAAAAAAAGAAATCCATCAGCATTTTTTCAATATCTTCATACTCAAAAGGTTTAAGCCAAGAAATAATTGCACTTTTTAATTTAATATTAGTCACCATACTTTTTTAGTTTTCGTTCATTGCTTAATAATAATAATAATAGTTCTTTATTGTGACTACTAAGGCCCACTTGTTAGTATTACAAATACTTAATAATACATTGTAGAGATGTGGAACAATGACATTAAACTGCTTTAGCGCAAATCTTGTTTTAACTTGTGGTACGGGACATCTGTCGATTCTTTTAGATACCTCAGGTAAGTACGGGACTGTCTTTTTATGGTTACGTCGTATACTTTCATATATGTAAAGTTTTCTTACACTTAGAACATTAGCTACGCTTTAGACAGCGGTAGTAGGGTGCCTATAAGGTAAGCATAGTAGCACTTTGAGAATAGAGCGCTGAACATGTTTGATAGAAAGAAGGTGGGATTTAGCTGTAGAGCCCCAAGCACAAATACAATACCCTACAATACACTCACAAAGCGCTTTATAGGTCAGTATAAGAAGCTTATGGTCAGCGATAGTTCTAAGCGTTTTGAAAATGTAGATGAGTTTCCTCATCCTTGAAGACAATGATGTTATATGACAAACTTCTTTTATTGTCTTCCAAGTCTCTTATAAATTTTCTGATTTCTAGTAAACTCATTTTTATAATACCTACTCTCTCTTTAACTTTTTCATTATTTTGTTACAATTATTTCTATATTGAATATATATTTCTTTTAGTGTTATGTCTAGTGGTGCCCTTTTTGTTTTCATGTGCAATTTATCTCTTTTCCTAATACATTTTACAATTCCTCTTGTAGAATCACTAAGAGAGAGACATTCTATCTCTTCTATGTTATCAACTTCTGTTGTAATAAATAGGTAACCGAGTGCAAAATATTGTTATAAAGGGATTTCTTCTGTTTGGATAAGTTATTACGTTAGAAAAGAAAACTGATATTTTAATGCTAGGTAACATTTGAATGGAATTACTTAATAAGTTTCGATGTAAGCTATAAGCGTATAAAATTTTCTGCCGTAAGTATAACTATAACTAAAAGTATAAACTACTTTGAGATAAAACTGCACTGTTACATGCATATTTTTGTGAAATCACCTGGGATAGGAAATAAGAATGGAAAAAGGCATGGACATGACTTAATTTAAAACCAGCATTAATAAACGTTTACTTACACTGAAAATCATTAACATAAATTAAATTAGTTCGCGAAAGTTTACCAGAGATGAATATTTAAAAAAAAATTACAATATAACAGAATGCATTGTCAATGTTGTAAAATTAGTATCGGAAGTAAATAAATCTCTGAACGCTTTGAAGAAAAGTGTCAATATATCTGTTAATTACTATTAGAAATTATTAATTTATTAAATTGTAATAAAACACGCAGTAAGCTATGCTTACTACTTAAAACTTAAAATGCCAGATGCGATTGTAAATTCGCCAATTAATTTTATTGGCTTGGTAGAAGGTATCCTTTTATCTTGTAAATAATCCCTCTGTAATGCATATTTGATCGCGGCTAAAAGCTAAGTACGTCCAATAAAAGTTGGATTGTTTTGAATCAAACTGTAGAAACACGATAGGAAGTTTTCACAAAACTTTGAATTCCAAGTGCAAGAAGAAATATCATTACAGTCAGAGGCGAGCGAGAATTTAGCCTCTTTCCTCTTCATTTATAATATTAGCAAACTCTCGAGGAAACTTCCTTAATTAGAGCCGCGTTAACCGAAACTTAATGTAAAGTACAGTCGACTTCTGCTCTTTTAAAGTCACGTAGATTCAACTTCTATGACTTATAACTCTTTTTGAATGCGCTCGAGTGTGAAACTTGGATATCTTGGTTACCTACCTACTTATTTAATGGGTCGTTTAAAATTTTTGGTTTCAGGCAATAGAATCATTAGGTTTGATCAATAATATAAGTTTTCTGTAAATTTACGTTATAATGTATGATGCTTAGTGCTTGTTTAAACTGATTCAACACCATTTATAACTCGAAATGCGACTGAAACAGACTCTTATCTAAAGAAAATCCTAGAACCTGAGGTGTGTTCCGCGCATGCAAAGAGACGATAAGAAAAGTTGACAGAGTAACCAGTAAATTAATTAGTTAACTTTAGGGTATTTCTACACAACCCTTACTAAAATTTTAATAGAAATGGTAACGACAACTATACTCTATGGGTCAGTGAGTGTGTGTAAACCTAAATAATAAGTGATTGAGAAAATGTAGTGATAAATATTTTTATTTGACTCTACACCTTATGTTTGTGATACGCAATTCCACATATCAAATGCAATGGTATTCTACAAACTACAGAAGTTTCAAATTACTATAAGATGCACGTACAATATATCATTTCAAACAAGGCGTGCGCGTAATATGTTGCCTATTATACTGATGTGCCGGTGAAATTGGAAATCGTCACGGGAAATAACTATTATCCTAAATAGCTACTGAAGCAATTTAAACATGTATAAAATCTCATGGTTGAATATCCCAAGACATTCTTCACGCGTGGTTACCTGATCCCAAGTTAAGCAGAGTGTACTGCTTGTAGTATGGCTACCAGGTAACTGATATACTACATATAGGTACTACTTTTTTAAGTACATACTTATATAGATATTTATTAGTTAAATGGTCCTACAAAATGAAATTCAATATTGTGGTTACGCGGGTATCCATCGTCCACGATGTGTCACGTCGGTCGGCGAATTCCCAATTACATCGAACACGGCTGGAAACTTCAAGTCCGAAGGGTATATAAGTTGTCCGTGTAAACAGGACCACAGGCGGGGCCGAGCAAACGATTTTAGTTTAAGACGATATAAGTTTCAAATTAGGACAGTTTTGTGTGCGAGTCTCTACTCATTTAAAATACGCTGAACGAGTTAATTAAGAGAACCAGCGGGGTGTGAAATTGTAAACGTATGTGAAAACATTCGGTGGTTTCTGGGAGACCACCCCCCACCACCTTTAATTACTGGATTGGCCTTAAATTTAATACGTTTAATGGATTTCTATGTAATATTAAATTACGACAACATTTCCCCTTAAAGGCAACATAAACTACAACCAAGGTACGGGTACCCTTCATTGTAAAGGGAGGGAATAACCGTTACGTGCTCTAGCAGTAGACTAAACAAACTAATAAGGTACCAATAGATATACTGTCGATAAATTAATAAAAACATGTTTAACTACGTAATATCTCTTCTGCATACATTGCGTAGTTATTTTGGGTAAAACATCACCTCCTTTTAGTATATTTTTATGAATCCGTGTTATTTAATCGTGCAACGTATGATCGATATCATTTTCAGACGAAAATTGATAACCGACGCCGCGTGAAACATCCATAAAGCGACCAACAGTGTCAAACACACTCGGCCCCATTCTGGACCTTAATCGAGGTCGATAACTAAAGAAACGCCATTATATATACTGATACAATCGGTGGCAATAACAATTCACATTTCTCTTTCTCAACTGTCACTGTAATTGTTTCGATCGTTTATGATAAAGAAGTTTATAGGAGAGCGCAATCATAGAAAATGTTAACTTTTAATGTTCTTACCTTAAGGCGGACTCCTCTGTTATTATATAACCTTATAAAGTAATTAATAGATTTGTGATTTTATGAGCAATATAATTAGCTTTCCGTACCGCGGGTTATATATAATACTAGCTGTGCCCCGGATTTACCCGGGTTCCCGAGGGATATCACATTTTCCCGGGATAAAAAGTAGTCTATTTGTTATTCCAAGATATGCTCTATCTATATGCCTAGTTTCATCCATATCCGTAGACTAGTTTTTGCGTGAAAGAGTAACAAACATACTTCCATACAAATCTTTCCTCTTTATAATATTAGTATAGATAGACATAGCCAATGTCCACTCGGAATAATGTACCTCTCAAATGGATAGTTTTTCAAATCGATGTCATGGTTCTGGGGATTACCCTTCGTATAAAAACACTAAATTTACACTCTCTCTTTAAAGTAAGTATTACTGAAGAATATGCAACCGTAAGGAAACAGTTTATTAATTTCAAATTTTGTTAAATAAAGCTTTAGTTTATAATCAAAATTTAAGTTATTTTCTGTATATCCCATACCCAAGGGGTGCCTAACGGGACACCTCTAAGCTTACGTATCTTTAAAGATCTTTTCTATCTTTATCTTTTAACCCGCGATATATATATATATTCACAAAATATGTACGTACCTACGTACAACGGATATCCTAACAAATAATAAAAAAGAGAGATTAATGCCTGTAGTGTGCATTTTATATTTTAGCTCTATCTAAAATACATAATTACTATATTCGTGACTAATACTATAGGTAGATATATATGCTTAAAAAATACTAAGTACCTATAAAAATTATATATTACCGACGAATATAATATTGTTATATTATATTGTTATATTATATTCGTCGGTAAGCTCACATGAGAGGCGCTGAATCTATTTGGGAAGTAATTCTTTTAATGTTCGTAATAGTTCGAATCAGGTTCTTAGGGAAAGAAAAAAAATCAATTGTTATCACTATCCATTAAATAAATATTCAGCGCCTACAAATAATACCACAGGAATTACACAACCACCAAAATAAGTTAGTATTGTCATTATGGTATGAACCGTCATACGCTCAGTCCAACTCATACTAGGTCTACTAAGTAACTAACTGAGAACCTAGAAAAGGTAGGAGTAATGTTATCTACAGAAGGCAATACTGCGAGTTTTAAGCAGTAGCGTAGCTAGATAACCAAAGGCCCTGGGGCAATAAATTAAGTAGGGCCCCAACTAAACTATTTAAAATCGTTTGTTCCCCCCCTCCTCCAGAGCTTTGGGGCCCGGGACACTGCCCCGTCTAGCCCCCAGTAGCTACGCCACTGCTTGTAAGTCAGAGTCCGAGGGGCCCCCTGAGCTTGTGGGCCCCGGGCCACTGCCCCGTCTAGGCCGCCGGTAGCTACGCCACTGACTTTAAGTACCTACCTAACGATAAGGTTAGAAAAGCTATTCTTATGGTAGGTATTACCTTTTGTTAAGATCCATAATCATCGTAACAATCGCGGGTCTGATTAAGTGTCAGAAACAAAACGTCTCCTAAAGCTCTTTAAAAAGAAAGTGGACAGTGAATTGTTGAAAAGTGAATGAATTCCATTAACGGAAGTGGAATTAAAGCCAGCCCCGCTTGCTTGATAATATAGCTGTGAATAAAGTAATTCCAACCAACTCGTTACATTGTTGAGTGATAATACCTTTGGATTTGACAAAAAAGGATCCTGAAATCTACTCTAAAAAGAAGGTTTGCTCGATCCAATATTCTTTTATGAAAGTAGGGTATCCCAAAAATTTCCGATATTTTTTTTTATCTGGTATTTACTTCCCTACGAACTACTAACCTACAAAATCAATTATTTATAACATTTATTGACCAAATTAATATTCACGATAAATAAATAAGTAGGTTTACTTGAAATCCTCTCTGTAAAAAGAAGGATTTAAACATCCCTTTGAAAAGAACTCAGTTGGCATTAAGCTTTGTGGATCTCGTAGTCCCTGCCCACTTAAATCATTTTAATAAATATTTTTAATAGCTGCGGAATCATTTTTGTGATTTCGAAACATAGGTAGAAACTTATAGCACTTATGCTGGGTACTCTGCAAATTTCGTTAATAGGATTTCAGTCCACAAATGTCGTGGACCCTAATTATCAATGCTAAACAGCTCTTTTTACAAACACGATATGGCCACTCAAAAGTGGTTACTTGGCGAACGTCATGAATATGGAATCACACGGCCGTCAGTTCACTTGGACTCGGACCGCACATTGCAATGCGGCACCCGTACCTACCGGACCTCAATATGTGATGCGTTGAGACTATCATGTTATTCCATATTCATGAAATGCCAACAAGCAAATGGTAAGGCCGAGGTAATTGTTTTCAGGAAATTTCAGAATTTTCCGCACGAGGCTATCTGAGTTCAATCTGTGAGTCTATTTTAGGATAGATACGATGTATAGCATGACCGTCACTTAAAAATAATAGAAATTAATATCATCTATACTCATAAATAAAATGTAGAGCCTGTCTATGATTTCAAAAGGAATGCCAATTTTTTTATAAAACTGCTTTTTATAATGATATGTGCATGGTATCTTCAGTTTTTATCTATTGCCAAGAAACTACCGCGCTTCTTCTCACCATAAGCTTTGGCCGTCAGAAGAACGGTGTGTTATGGTTATAATACAATCCATTATAAAAAAATACTCTTTAGAATTCAATCATAAATAACAGAGGGTGGGAAAACCGAGAAATAAAATGAACAGTATCATAAAGAAAAATATAAATAAACGAAACCCACATTGTTCAATACTGACAGTGAAAATAAGGAAACGTAACAATATGCAAGTATATCAAATTCTTTTGCTTTCATTTGCTCACTATTTACCTTTGCATATTTAAGCCCCTTTATTAAGTAGTACTTACTTTTTCTTTGTATTATTTATGCGTGGAACCACTCTGGGAATGCAGATAACACTTTTAAACATCTACTAATCGTTTCATCTCGCTGTATCCTCGCATTCCTAACGGATCCCTATGTATCCCGGTATTCTAACATACCCTACGTTACTACTGGGGTGTCATTACATAAGGTAAAATGACCCTAGCTCGAGGATGTTTCGTCGCGGCCTCCGTGCTCTGTCTCTTTCGCTAACTTCACAATCACCTGAGAGGTCCGCTCTCGGAGGCTTCCCTGCGCCGGCTCGCCGACGAAGTTTCTATTAGCTGAATAAGGGGGCTGGATGAAGTAACTTTCTAATAGTGAAAGAATTAAAAATAATTTTACAAAAATACAATAAAATTGTCTTCATAATATTAGTACCCATAGATTATTTTTAGTGTAGATTTAGATTATGGTCCTATCATTCGTCAACACGAAAATTGAAAATGATTTAATTTAGGTCCTTGATATACTATTTCAAATGCACGGTTTCTTACTTCCTCTAGTACTTGTACAACAGCAGTTAGGTATACAATATTACGTTTGTCCATTTACCTACATTTTATATTATACTAGATCCTTCCCGCGGTTTCTCCCTGTTTATGTTTCTCGGCATAATAAAATATTATAATCCTATGTCCATCAGGAATAATGTACCTTTCATATTGTAAAAGATTTTTTTTAATATGATTAGTGGTTCCGGAGATTAACGCGTAGATTTTGTATATTCGTTTATATTGGAAAAATATAAACAAGCTTGCTAAATCTGCACTCTTTCTTTATAATATTAAAATAGATAATTGTGGGTATCAAGGTAAGTGCCTACATCGTATTAATCATATAGGTATGTGATACCTATCATACGAGTGATTATTCAAATAATATTATTTTGTAATCTCTATCCATGGGTGTATCAGGTTAAGGTATCTTTCATAAAGAGATCCCCTAATAGAAATATAAATCTCCAACTCCGTAGGCTCACGATTTATTGAGCCACCCGACTTACCCTTTTTATTAGTCACGTTTGCAACATGAAAATTCTTCTTTCTTTTTAGTACTTTATCTCTTTGGGAATCAAATATGTACATTTACAGCTAGACAGTACACAGCCGCATAACTAAACGAAATCCATTATAAGGCAAAAGTTATAGACAACATAAAAACGATAATATCCGAGCATAACTTTCATTATCATTTTGTCGGTAAACTGCACTAAATTCATTTTATAACTTTTATTTGATATTGTTTGACTAGGATTACTGTACGTGATAGTGAGTAGGCTTCTACAAAATTAAATAATTCAGGCGTAATTAACCCCCAAAGTGCCTACTTAAATAGGAACATTGGTCCCGCTGTTTCCTCCTGTCACACGCATGAATTTATTGCCAATCAGACTGTGACATATTATGTCCGGACAGTTTTAAATAAGCTACCATGACGTTATTTTGTTCACAATATATTGCAAATGAGCAATAAAATTAGTATTTATTTGGACATAACTTACCGCATTATATGTACATTATCTTTGTTAAAAAGTGAGGACGCCAACATTAACCAACAGAGACTTCTAATATAAAGAGTAGTACCATCAGTGACTTTGAGTCTTATTCAATCTATGTCACAAGTAAGAAACAAGGAAACAACAGTAATTCCTTTAAAAGTTTGAAAACAAAAACTAAGACGCTATTTTCTCAGTGGAACTACAGTAATGGTTTGCTGAAATGTTTATAGCGCCCGCTTCGCGTCCTGCCAGTGAGAAACAAATCTCAGATCGCAATAAATCGTACCCAGTAGGTACTGAGATTTATTCTTTGATTAGCGTCTCTCTATTCACCAAATACGTACACAAACAAACACAATAAATTGGTAAACACAAAAAGAGAAGCCAGAACCGTTATAGGTACCTAGTGTCGCGTCAGGTTTAGTAATGAAACTCACGGATCTTATTTTTATTTAGATTCTCGGATAGAATGATCACATTACTTTCGGGCAATAAAATAAACTTCTTTAATACTGATCTTTATTCACCGCATTTTAGTGTTTACGGAGTGTATAAATTGGAGTCTAAATTGCTTAATATTTGGTATATTTATAGATAAATTATTCGTTGATGATTTTAATCAACTTAGCTACCCTCCCACGGATTCAAACAAGGGATTCCCGAAGGATTTAAATTATTCCGCCTGGGATTATAACAAAGCCTATGTCACTCGAAAATGGTGTTAAACTATAAGCTAACCACCTAGGTTATCTGTGAAAGAATTATTGAATTCGGATGAGTAGTTTCGATAGATCCAAAAATACTAATTTAACTTTTTTTTTTATATTGAAAGTAACAAACAGTCGTACATATTATTGAATCAGCTTAATTTGAAACCTAAACACCTACAGATGCCTATGTTTTCATTAAATCATCTTACAACTGTATAATAGAATAGATATAGGTACCAATGTATAAGATAAATAAATAGGTTACGGCTAGTTTTAACAATGTGTTAGTTGAATATAAAATTAGGCAACTATAAACATACAAGCACATAACATATACTTATTCACACACCCGCATAATATTATTTTGTTTAAGTAGGTATAAGATATTCGTGTATAGCGGTTGTGTTAGTTTTAGTTTTTTTCTAGAAAAATTATAAACTAATTTTATAAACGCGAAAGTTTGTATGTATGGAGGTATATTGTTTGCATGTAAACTACCCAACGGATTTGGATGAAACTTGGCACATAGATAGAGCATATATTGGAATAATATATAGGCTACTTTTTATCTCTGAAAAATGTTACATCCCTCAGGAACGCGGGTGAAACCGCGGGGGACAGCTAGTGTTCTATAAAAATACCTTGGATGGTTTCGAATGTTAGAAAGGTGTTAGGTAATAAATAACTGTAGGGATGAAAGATGACTACATAAATAAAGCTGATATTATGTAGGTAGATGAGATGCGAAGTGTTGACATGCAATGTGAACAAAAGCAAGAGCAAAAGTGACAATATAATGGATAGGATAAGAAATAGCGTGGTTAGCTTTTAAGTATAGACAAGAATTGAAGTTAAAAACAAATATAATGTACGTAGAATAAAAATATTGAGAGAGCAGATTGTTCATAATACCTAAATATTAAGATTTAGTACCTAGATTTAAGATTTGTGAATTAATGGATCAGAACTGTGAAAAATTGTACCTACCTAAACGCTGATCTACTTAGGTACTTATACATAAAATCCTATTGTTGGGTACATTATCATATACGTACCTACCGAGATGCTAATAGGTATATTATAAATTCCAAACCTTGACTTGTGACCTATGCAATGATAAAACAACAAGATAATTATTATCTTTTGTTTAACGAACTAATAAAATACAGCTGAGTAAGTATTAAATAAGTCCCAAGTAACCTAATTTAGTTTTACCAATTTCATAGTGAATATTTGTTTAGATATTATCTTAGGTACAAATTTTATCTTTTTCCCATCATACGTTTGCATTTATTTAATCAGCTAGTGGTTGATTTCGACAGACGTCGTGTCCATGAAAATAAAATCATATTAAAATATCTTTTAGCCAGTGATTGATGATCAAATACCTACCAGGGTAAGTGCCTATGTATTTTAAAATATAATACTTGATGTTTATATGTATTATATATTGCACAAGCTTTGCTTAGTTTTAATATGGATTTTCATTAAGAAGAACAATAACGAGATTTTCTTGTTCTTAGTATGTTAAATAAATTCAAGGCTAAGAATTATTTTTGCCAGTGTCATGTTATCAAAAGTTAAGTTTTAGTAAAGTGTAGCTGTTTTATTAAAACCTTTCACAGGCTGTTTGAGATGACTTAAAAAAATACTATACATGCTTAGTGAAGAACAAGTATTATTCATTATTAAATAAAATACCTCGGAAAGCTACGGGTCATCTCATTTCCATTCTGTCATTATTTCATTTCAGTCATGTGCATTCCTACAAGCAAGTTTTCTGTCAAACAAATGTCACTGTCAAGTGGAGATCAGTAACAAATCAAGTTCAATTATTTCAAAGTTTTGGATTGTTTGTTTTATATTTGTAAACTTTGTGTATACCTGAACTATATTTTATTTTATTTAGAAAGAAATATCAGTTAAATAAATAGCAGATAAATTAAATCATGGCTCGCGATCTACCAAAAACATTGGGTAAGTTAGTGTGCTATAATTTTAAATCTGTTAAAGCTCTGATCATTGTTTTTACGGTAATTATCTGATGTAGTTATATAAATTAAACGTCGAAGGATACTGTTTATTTGAGCATTCTATGACTACAACTCTAAAATACAGGGTATCTCTCAAATAATTGACAATTTTGAAAATTGGCTTGAAAATTTCAACTTTTAATTTCTTCATTATTAATATTTCAGATAAAACCATTATAAATAACGTGAATATAAACAAAGCTAGTGTAGATGCACAAGTGAAGACAATACTCAATAACAACCCTGTGCGGACTCCAGAAATTCTTCAGGATTGGTTATTGAAAGCCATTACTGTTATTGACCTTACGACACTGGCTGGTGACGACACTAAAGCAAATGTCAAAAAGCTATGTATCAAGGTTGATAACTTTTTTAAACAATAATATTTATATCAGCAATTACAGGTATATTTGCTAGTGGCCGCCCTGAGGTTTCATCCCTGTTTCCAAGGCGCAGGTTTATAAGATAGGGGTGCTGACAGGATTATTTTTAGGGAGGTGCATTTGCATCCAAATATTATAAAGCTACTATTAAGACTAAATAACTAATAAGATTTTTAATATTTGTAGAAAATATAAAATTAACAGTGTTTACACCATGCATCTAAACTCACAAAATTTACTCACCCTCTTTATAATATTTAAGATTATAAAATAAAAGGATTCCATAACTTGATGTACCTGCATATTTCAATTATAAAATTCCTTCATAATTATTTTTTATCTACCTTTACAGGCTGCAAATCCAATTCCAGCTGCCCTTACCAAGAATTTACAGCTGAGTGAAAATATCAGAACTGCTGCAGTTTGTGTTTACCCCAACCGAGTACCTGATGCCTTTGAAACTATCAAACGTATAGGACTTACTACAGAAATTAATATTGCATCTGGTAAGAATGAAGCTGGCTTAAATATGGTAGTTACTGAAATTGTTGTTTGCATGTAGATATCCATTTCTAGGCTGAAAAGTGTGGTATTAAGTGGTAATGATAAAAAAATTACAAATTACTTAATTTAAGTTCTATCTAAAAAAAAGATAATGAATAAAATAATTATCTCAATTACAGTTGCAACTGGCTTTCCTTCGGGACTTTACCCACTTCAATCTAGATTGCAAGAAATCAAATTTGCTGTTGCAAGTGGAGCTACAGAAATTGACGTTGTTTTGGACCGAAGCTTGGTACTCACTGGGAAGTGGGAAATTGTTTATGATGAAGTCCAGCAGATGAGGACAGCTTGCGGAATTGCACATCTTAAAGTTATTCTTGGGGTTGGTGAACTTGGTTCATATGAAAATGTAAGTAAGAAAAGAAAACAAAACCCAAAAGAAACCATAAATTCGTACATAACAGGTTGTTCAATAAGTTTTGTCATTCGATAAGAAAAACACAATTTTATGGTTCAAAATACACTTTAATATTCAGTATAATCTCCCTGAACATTAACACTTGCTCCAACGATCCTCCAATCTGTGGATTCCATCCATGAAGTGAGTGTCTGCAAAATACGCTTCAACAGCCGTTATGACTTCTTCATTTGATGAAAAACGCTTGCCACACATAAATTTTTTGAGTTCTGGAAACAAATGGAAGTCGCTGGGGGTCAAATCTGGTGAATACGGTGGATGCTCCAACAATTCGAACTTTAATTCATGGATTTTAGCCATTGTCAAAATGCTCTTGTGACACGGTGCATTGTCCTGATGAAAAAGGATTTTTTTTTTCTGCAAACGGGGTCTTTTTTCATGAATTTTTTCCTTCAACTGGTCCAAAAGGTTGCAATAATATTCAGAATTAATTGTTTTACCAGTTTGCAAGTAATCCACAAACAAAATTCCTTTCGCATCCCAAAAAACTGTTGCCATAACCATCTTCTTCCGGATTTCCGGACACGAACTCGTTTCGAAGCCGAACAACCAGGTTCACACCACTCTTTAGCCTCTTGTTTAGATTTAGAATCATGATGATAGACCCAAGTCTCATCCATAGTGATGAATCGACGCACAAAATCCACTTTATCCTTTTTAAAACGCTCCAAATGTTGCTGAGAAAGTCGCATTCGAATGTGTTTTTGTTCCATTGTGCACACAGCTTTCTAAAACACAAAATTTCACTTATAATATGGCTCACACTGCCTAAGCCTCTACTAAATCTCGCTCAGTCAATCGACGATTTTCCAAAACCATAACTTGTATTTTGGCTATGATTTCTGGTGTTGATGCGCTTTTTGGACGTCCTTCACGTGGATCAAGTCACGTCCTTCAAGGTTTGTACGACCACGTTTAAATTCAGCAACCCATCTTTCTACTGTTCTATTTGTAGGTGAACAATTACACTTTACACTTTTAACATTCGTTCGTGAATTTCTTTTGGTGCTAACCTTCCAAAAATAACAATTTTATCACTGCACGATATTCAATTTTTTCCATCGTAAAAAATACTGTGACACGGCGACACTAAATGGCTTGTAAACAAAGAATGAATCGACAGATTGAAATGAAACTTCACATACGTTCATATGAAGAGTGTACTAACAAAACAAAAAAAATTGGGCTAGGGGCAACGCCCTCTCTTATCGAACGACAAAACTTATTGAACAACCAGTAAAGTAATACTTCTGCCCAATTCAATAAATCATGGCATGTCTTTAATGATGAATCAACTTATTTTTAGACAAAATACAAATATTTTCAAATTGAAGGTGACCTACTTTACTTACCAACATGCTTTGATTTTTCACAATTTTATCTTCACCAAAACCTCTAGCCACTGTAGGATTCGAACCCATAACCAACATCACGGTATTTAGCGTCATTATCACTGAGCCTAACACCATCACCGGACAAACTCTGCGCTCAGAGCCCTACTTCAATAATAACACTTTTTGAGAAACATTAATATTATTTAGGTTTACAAAGCTTCAATGGTCTCAATGCTAGCTGGAGCAGATTTTATAAAAACCTCTACGGGAAAGGAAGCAGTTAACGCCACGCTGCCGATCGGCTTAATAATGTGCAGAGCAATTCGAAAATTTTATCAAATGACTGGCATTAGGGTATGTCATGAATCTTACATAATTGTTTTTGTAATGTAATGTGTGTATTGGTAATTAGACATTTTATATTTGTTTTATATTATTTTAGGTCCTATTGGTATAATTATCCCTTACTACATTGACGAAAGCTATCTGATTTTTTTTCTTATACATCTAAACAATAATGTTTATGATAGTAGTATAAATTGAGCTTTATTTCTATAACAGGTAGGACTAAAACCTGCTGGTGGCATAAAGACTGCAGAGGATGCTGTGAATTGGTTGGTTCTAGTTTTTACAGAACTAGGTCCAGAATGGTTATCTCCAAAACTCTTTCGCATTGGTGCATCTAGCCTGTTAGATGTTCTAGTTAAAAATTTAGAGATAAATGGTGAAAAAAAATTGAATGTTCAAAAATAAACTAATAACATATAGTGCCTATATTGTGATATGTATTGTGTAAAAAATTATTATATATTTTTTTATTTTAATCCTAAGTATTCTGCAAATTATATTCCAAAAACTAATATTAAGGCTGAAAGATTTTTATCTGGCAAATGAAATGTGGTTTTATAAGAATAACGAAAATAAAGTTAAAATGATAAAATTTATTATTACATACATTGTTTTATTTTTACTAATGTTTTAACATTATTATAAATAATTAAGCCCTATTAGCCTATATGACACTTACGGTTACAGTACAAACTATTATGTATATTTCTAGGATTTTTCAAAACACAGGATTTATTATTACAAAGAATCACTAAACCTTGCAAAATAAGTGCCGATCGAGCATTTGTTGCCCAAAGGCAGAATTTCATAAAATTTTACATTCACTATCTGCTTCGTTTTATTGGGGCTGTAGTTTTATAACTATTAACGTATTATTTACAAAGATTATCAAATATTTACACATTTTGTATGTTATTATTAGAAATTGAAAGTTCTTATTTCGTAGGTACTAAAGTTCACTTCACTCTTTGTCTACGGGGGCTTCGGCGTGAAAACCGTGTTCGGGATGAGCGCTGTAGTTCACTACGCGCAGTTTCCCGCTTTTATCCATATACCCGTAGTGTCCATTAACTATTCCCTCATTGTCTCGCTCTTCGTACCGGAACTGACGATTTTTCCTGTAAGTGGATAAGAAAGATTTTTGAATACAATATACCACTTTAAAACGTAAATACAAATATATAGAGCAAAATTACAAAGTTTCCTATAAAAAAATAATCAAGAAGAGATATGCATAATTCTTCTGAAATTCTGATTTCATTCTCACTTTTCTTATTGTGAAACGTAACTTCTCTTGTCTCTTAATAAAAAATGTAATTGAGGTTTAAAACTAAGTACAAATATATTTGTTGTACGTAATACTAGTTACACTTTTATAATAAATGTTGAGGGTAGTCTTGTAAATTATATTGCTAACAATGTTCGTTCGATACTTGCAAATCAGTAACAAAGATCATGTGTAGCTGGAAGTGACAGCGAATCCATTCAGACGTTACGAAGCTGAATGGTACAAACACAAGAAACTCTTATCGTTAATATTATTAGGGCCTAATTGATTTTTATTTGAAAAATGTATTATAGAATTTTAAAGTTATTACCGGATGGCCGAGCATTGCTTGGGATTTCTTAACTAACGTGACTTCTACCGTTTTCTCTTTTTTAAATCACTGTCATATATACCTGGATACGAATTAGATGCGATAATAAAGGGCTCCCAATAACAGTATTTCTCACAAAAGATGTAACTTGAAAACCTTCTAATGACATTGTAACAGTTTTCATTGCCTAAAAACACGGATAAAACGACATTTTCTGAAAATGAATCCTAGCTAGATCGATTTAACGCCCCCGAAACTACCGAAACTCGTAAACTAAATTTCATGAAAATCGTTGGAGCCGTTTCCGAGATCCTAATTATATATATCTACAAGAATTGCTCGTTTAAAGATATAAGATAGATAGATAGATTATATAAGTATCATGTAATTTGTCTTGTAGTTTGTCTGGAACCATTTGTTTGAATACCACGTTTATGAGGTAAGTGGCTGATATATCTTATAAATAAATCTTGGGACATTCTTCACACACGTTATCTGATCCTAAAATAAGCACAGTCTACCTACTGCTTGTAAGATGGTAAACTAATTTTCTAAATACGTACTCATATAATAGGTACATACTTACACCCAGACACACGAAACAGACATATTCATTCACGGATATGTTTGTCAGGTAGGAATCGAAACCGAAACTCGTGGCGTGGTAGTCATGATCTCTTTCCACCAAGCCAACTGGCCCGTCAAAACTTATACATAAGTAGATGAGATACATACCCTTTTCCGGTGTCATACCCGAACTGATAGCTGTGCGGGCCCTTCATTCCATGCATCCGGAACTCAGTGCGCTCGTCCGGCGCCGGCGCAGTTTTTATGTTCTGTGCAGCTGCAGGAGGAGCTTGCTTCAGGGGAGCGGGGTAAGCGTTTCCTGGAAACATCATTTATATCCTATTTAATGGTTTAATGACTTTACAATGATTTCCTTGACTGGCAATCTATGTATCTTATCTCTACCTGTTTTATATTAAATAGGTATTTGTATATTAAATAAATGTAGAGTAAGTAAGAGTACCTAATAGCCGGCTCTTCTCAGTAAAAAACATCCGAACCGATATAAGAGTCTGACTATTCATAAATGCTTGTAAAGGCCTACTTAAATATTTATTTTCATTTACAACATTAAACTTGCCGAGTTTTGTTAAAACGCCATCGGACTAAATTATTTGTAATCTTGGATCAATCATCTCAATCGGAACGAATTAGATATCCATTGCGGAATAGACACAATAGAGAAAAAAAACAATACGCAATACTACGCTTGGTAGAATTGGTAAGAGTTGATATGAATCAGCTGAATTCTACTTATTTTCTGGTAATTACTTTAGTTTAGGTTTTTGCGACACATGGAGAATGTACGATACATAAGTACAATACTCCAGATGACCAGACATCATACAGATATACCTTCATGCACACAGCATTGGTCGTCTTTTATTTTAGTACCTACAGTCCTTTTGTTATAGTCCTTTAAAGCGTGTTTACCACATTCGGCCACACCACATCCCATGGTGAAATCGTGGTCAAACATAAGCCTATACATTTATAGTGATCTTTCAAAAAATTCAAAATTCAAAACCATTTATTCAGTTTAGGCCTTCGGAGGGCACTTATGAAGGTCAAATTTAAAGTTACTGAAGCTACTTACGTCCGGGATATCTGTAATTTGATTCCGAAGCTTGCTGCTCTGTTGGAATACGATCTATATTTGCGTCCTCAACTATAATTTCATCCAATTGTTGTTGCTGAAACCAATAACTATGCATTTAAATATGTATTGTATTTAATAATAAATGTGATTTACCTATTTACATTTCAGAGCTTTGGATCTTACCTTGATGGGCTGGTTTTCACCTTTTAATTTTCGTTTTTGTTCGGCATTTTGATAAAGGTAAATCTTTTTCTCATCCAGAGGTGATAAATAAACATTTTCCGCACTTGCATCAGGCTTGAAATACTTTAGAGGTTTAGCTTTAGGAGTCTCTAGAGAATCTTCAGCGAACTGCGCTATAGGTATCGGTACGGGCTTGAATCCTCCTGATACCTTCTTCGGGTATAATTTTGTTGGATTTTTATATTTAGAAAATACTGTCTTAGGAGGTGTAAGATGCACGGCTAGTATGGGCTCCTGTGGTTTAAGCCGATAATTTAAAGGCAAGTTTTGGGGGTAAACATTTTTTACCTTTTTAGGTTCTCTATACGATTGATGATTTTTTATCGAAGAAGGTACTCTAAATGAATGGTCAATTTCTTCTAATGGTAACTGTAATTCCTCTGATGGTGTCGATATCAGGTAGTCATTTGGAGCATTAACTAGGGGAGGTTCTAGGTGTGTCGAAGGTACCGGCAAAATTATTCGTTCTCCATCTATAACTTGTCCTCTTTTGGAGTGGTTATCGTTTGCTATATAAATTGGTAATGGTTCGAGATGTTGATTTTGAGGTTGTTCATTACTTTGGGCTATGGGATACCATTCTGATTGATCGCCTGGTTCCGTGGGAGTATAATAGTAGTCGGTCTGTTTTTCTGCAGCAGGTGGTAAGAGATACGTTGCTGGGGTCACTAATACACCGTCGAATTCTTCATCTTGTTTATGAGGATCTGGAGGTATCAGATAACTGTCTATATTACTATCCTCAGGAACATAGTAAGTTCGATCGTCTTGTTTTTTATTTTCAGTAGTAGCATCCGAGTTCCGTTCCTCATTGTTATCGACTGACACTTTTATTGCATCTGTAGAAAGTATGATCGGCAAAATCTGAAATAAGAATTGAATCAGTAGGTATTGTGAGCCGTGATGACGGTAGTCTCAAAAAATTGTTATGTACCTACCTACTAAATAGGTGTAAAATACCATAAGATCGATTTTCAATCAAATGGGTGAACTACCGTAAGCCTTAAGGCTGAAAATGTCAAGGAAAGAAACGTTAAGACCGTAAGGGTGTGATGTTTATATTACACTAGCCGGAAGGGATGGACCATCAAGAAGAAATCTGTTTCTATTTACATTCAAGATTGATTGATTCAGTCGTATTCTCACGAGTTTACGGATATTCTATCCTATTCAATCAATTCATCAAACTAAGTTAGTACAGTTGTAAAGGTGTTAAATATAATTACTTATAATTAGTTTCACAACAACACAAAAAGTATCTGAAGCAATTGCCAAACAGCTACCGAAAATAAAGAAATAGACAAAATAAAAATGCGGCCGTTTTTCTATTATGTCATGTCACGTAATCTTCAATTACTACCTACTAAAACTGTGTCACAATAATAGAAAAAGTGTATGAGGAGATTGAAGTGCACAAAAAATATTAAGGCCTCGATAGACTGATACTTCTTCTTATTTCAATTTAATTTACAAGTTAGATGTAGGGAAATGTAGGGTACTTAATTAGTGACTTAGATCGCCGATAATAGTCGAGAATATTTTAATGATGAGTATGTAGGTAGGCACAAGCATGGAAACAATACTTAGGTACTAACATAGGATCTAATCTTTTGTTGTTAAAAGATTTTGTGGGTAGGTTACCTAAGTCATTAAATATAGCCAAATAGGTAACTATTATTAATGACTTATTATTATTTTATTTTGTAAATTGCTATGCAATCTTAAAGATTTCAATATTATATATTTAAACATGACATCGTTTACACGCACCTTTATTAGACAACTAGCTGCTACTAGATACTAAATGTAGGCTTGAATTTAATTGTTAGTAGACCGTGACGGACAACATAACATAGCTACGTTTTTTATCGATCTTGTCTACTGTAAGTATTACAACTTTCAATGTAATCACTTACTTACACTTATTGATCTACTTGTTGTTTACACAGTAGGTAGTGACTCTATTTCCTATTTTTCTTTTTCTGCTATACCATCTACTGACAAGCCTGCCTAACCTATAGAAACATTCTATAATATAACAGGAATTAACCGCACCTGCCCATAACGCGAATAGGAAACTCGAACGCCTTTCCTAACGTGGCACCATCTCAGCTCAGGAAACAAATTAACTGCATAATATGACGTAATAACATAAACAGGAATTGAAAAGAAAATTCAATCGTAATCCTCGTAATAATAAAGTGTAACATACTAAAGTTGTGCAATATCAATGTAAGCACTGCTTATACTCATTTGTGAGCAGTCTCTGGAAAAAATAACGACGGTGATAGCGATCGTGAAACAAATGAACCGTGCACGGAAGCGAATTTTACTTTTTACTTTCAATCTTCAAATAAGCTAAAAGAAAGTATATTGGATGCTGCAATAGATAAATAAACTTGACCGAATTTTGTTCTGTTCGGATGTTCTTATTGATTTTTGATACACTAACCAACAACAACATAATCTATAGCTGGCAGGTAAAATTCCTAGTGTCGTATTAAAACATGATTATAAGAGTATATATGATATAATTAATATGTAAAATATTAACGTACTTAGCTTATAAACAATTATTTATCATTGCTAACGAAACGGAATTTTGTCAATCGATGTACGCAAAGGAAATATAATAATTTAAAAACAGACTATATTGTTTTGAATTATATTACACATAAGAGGGATTACGTTCAATTACCTAGACTCTAGACTGAAGTACTCCCAAAAAATGCTACAAGCCCTAGAATAGCTTTTTTGGATATGGATGATTTGTAGGTAAATTGTCCCTTAGTAATTGTGTTTTTTTTAAAGTTCACCTGCCTAAAGGACCCTGGTCAATGCGAAAAAGATGTAGGGATACTGGGTAGCCATCAGTTATATTAGGTATAAACTCTTTTCTTAAAGTCTGATTTATTCCTACACATAACACAAGTTGAAGTGCACCTGCAACTTAGTACTCTTTGATGAGTTATTAATAACGATATAAAATAAAATTTTGATGCCCCTGCTTCAAAAGGTTACTTCTGCTGAGAATAGCCCGTAATAAACTCATCAATGACCATTTTCAAAATAAGATTTAATACATTAAGATATAGGTATCCTACAAGAGCGAGTGTTGCACCCAAGCATTGTCGTCAAATAATAAATAATTACCTACATATCTAAGGCTATTATTTGCGGTCACGGTTAACGGGTTGGATATTTTATTACTTATCGACTTTCTAGGACTAACATCTGCCTAGAAAGCCTAGCTTTCATTGAAGACTTTGTTAACGCGATATTGTAAGTGATACATTTGCGGTTACTAATGAATACAGCTTCGAATAACGAAAACCTACAATAATTAATCTTACTAATTATAGTAACGCGAATTCTTAGATGGATGTATGTTACTCACACCTTACGGATCTGGATGAAATTGGTACAGAGATAGATTATAGTCTGAAATAGCACATAAGCTTTTTAAATGTGAGTAGTAAGAGCTCTTAGTGCAGTTCGTCCAGGGAAGTACTACCACCTTACTCATTTCTGCCGCGAAGCAGTAGTGCATTTGTATTACTGTGTTTCGGTTAGAAAGGTAAGGGGGCCGGTGAAATTACAGGCACATGAGACTTAACAACTTCAAGTCTCAGGGTCGTCAACGCACTGGCAATAACCATGTGTTGCAAATGTCCATAGGCGGCGGTGACCACTTACCAGGTGGACAGTCTGCTTGTTTGTCGGCCCAAGTGGTATTAATTATGATACATTCGGGAACGAGGGTGAAGCCGCAGGGAACAGCTAGTTAATCTATATATAATTCCTACCATTAGCCAAATCATTTGTAGTCATATCAATCTCTAGATTGTTAGGGAATAGTTACCAATAGATGTGGGTGACCAACTTCACCTCAGTTAGTTGTGTAAGACAAATCCTATTATAATCAATGGATCAATCAACTTAAAATGACATTTAAAGAAAGACTTATTTGTTCAATTGTGCGTACAATTGCGATAATTTAACTACTAACTACTTAAAAATGCGAACTATTTAAAACATTGTTCCTATACAGTTTAAAATCCACAAAATAATGAAGGTATCTACTCAATCTAAATGTAATTAAGTACCAACCTATCAATGCTGTAACAAAATACCTACATTACAATTTGATTCTTATCAGACAAAATTCAGGTGATATATATTCTCTAAATCGTACCCATTAAAAAATTTGGCTACCTAGTTAGGTTTATTCTTACTAATTTGGTTTGGTTACTTTCGTGATCGACCTAATACACGATTACTATATCGCTCTACCTGCTCTGCCTTGCCTTAGTACCCTACAGAAGTGACTACTGTAGGCAGGTAAATATAAAAATAAATCCCTACATACTTATCTCCCTAACGGTTTCATATCTGGAAGGCTTTTTTGGATGTAAAACAATGGCCATTTAAGTTTCTAGTAAGTTCTTTATGGGACAACGGGATATATTTTACGGACTATTATAGTTTTAATGAGACTCGCCAAAACCATCGCGTCTGATATTGAAATGAAAGTGAGACTAATAACCTCTTGAACGGCGATCAAACTGTAGAAAAGAATTTGATAAATTAGAAATGACCTTACAAAATCTTTAAACAAATCACAAATACTTAGTTAAAATTTACTTTTATATCGGGCATCATGTAGGTACGGACTTAGAAAACACGCACGCACCTTTAAATTAACTTCTTAAATATTTTTCATTGAAATTTTGATTTATTTCATGGACACTGTATGTCTAAGCCTTGTATGTTTGGTAATAAACTTAATCAGATACATAATAATTAAATTAATGAGATACTTATAATAAATGCCCTATGAATATTTCGATGTTTGTTTGATTTCTGAATGCACTGAAACTTTTCACGATAAATTACAGAGAACGTATTACATAGTAACGATACACCATATAAAGGAAGGCTAATGTTAAACCATTATTACTTCTATAATATTACGTATCACACTTATCAATATGCCTGGATCGAATTAATTAATAAGGTACAATAATAATAAGGTAATACACTACAATTTATAAGGAAATAAACTTACATATATCAAACGCCACCACATCTTGACGAGGTTTAACAAAAAGTATTTACTTCACTATAACTTCAAAGCAGTCTCTTTTCTCGATTTAATGGAAATAAATCCACTGCACCTTTTATAAATTTGTTATTGGTAACTTTTCGCTTCAAATTCCCACCAAACACTGCGCTCGCGGCTACCCTACCGGTCATAATAATGGACGCGGACGGCGGTCATGCTCGCATTTTATATAACTACAACAACCGCTGCACAATATATAATTCAACTTAAATTCAATGTTTTTTTGTTTTATACAAGTTAGATAAGTTTAAATCGGGGCACCATCATAATTTAAAGAATAATTCATGCGTGAAATTATCGATCTTTGTGGACTCTTAACCTGCTAATTGACTATCTCATTAAAAGTGCGTAAAAAAAACCAGCTAAATCCCCAGAGCATAATCCTGCGCTGTTACAAAATGAATACTCTAAAAAATGCATATCGAATCACGAAAAGTAAACCACAGACTATTCTAATCGCTAGATGATTACGAGGTTCAAATAATTGCACGGTAGTCGCAACTAAGAAAAAGTAGAGGGTAAAGAAGTAGCTATCTAAATTTCAATAGGTTCTCACAATCTGCTATAATTGAGTTCAATAGGTCTAATTTATTTGTACACAAATTACGTTTATTGAGATGCCAACGAAAAGTAAAAAAATAAACATGTCCGTTCAATTATTCTATTAAATTAGTTTGCATTGGCATCTACCTAATGGTAGATGGTAAAACATGCATAAGAATGTGTGTGATATTCCTATAAAGATTGATGGGACAGGAATGTTAGCCCTCTCGCTGACTCAGTAAACTTAGACTTTTCTTAACTAATATTCTACTTTCCTAAATAGTCGTGTGATAAATATGAAAGTGAGTTTGTTTCTACGAACATTTTTAACCTGATATTGTTTTTACTTAGCAAAAGAAGTCCCAGAAATCCATCGTACAACTTTAAAAAAACTTATTGTTCAGTGTTACTGAATACCTGCTTTTAGTTCTATAAAAACTTTTAAATAAGAAATAGGTATTCATAAAAAAATATTAAGTTTTGGCCCATGCCAACAACTATAAAACATAGTTTGAATGGAATGCAAACAAAGTATGTATATGGCACACTGCTGCTCGTAAGTAGTCAGCCCAAATTAGATAATTTCGACTACGACTAATGGAAGGTAGAAATCTTTATTAAAACAAGAACAAAAAATATCAAAATAGAGCTGAGCTAGAGCTACACACTACTATATCGAAATTTTTAATCATTTTATTTTCTGCAGTGAGCGAGTTTTTACCATAATGATTCGGTTCTGGAATATAGGTACAGAAGCGTAAAAATAAATAGGTACACACAACTACATGCGGGTCACCTTGTTATACTGGGCAAATAAATAAATAATAGTGGGACAGTTTATACTGATCATTTCCCGAAATGCTCATCTTACTAAATAACGCATCGATCAAGAACTTGATTCGGAAAGTACTTCTGTAGCAAACTTTAAACAGGTAATCAACGGCAAGGTCAGACCTAGCGTAGACGCAGAAGCTCAAAACGTAGTTCAACACTGGCCTCGACCCCTTAATCCACCATGACAAATCAATGGTGCTCAGGGTACAAAAACAGTAAAAAAAAAGTACCCCAGACTGGTTTGGTAAACGGTTACCTAACCAGGTATAAATTTATCCAGGTATGGTTTGATTAGAAGCATTTCATAGAACATTTACAGCATGTAGGAACCTGAAGTTGTTGTGTTGAACAACAAGTTTTTTTAGATCCTTATAACAACATAGCCTTACCAAACTTGGCACAGAAAATCTTATGAATTGGATTTTTTCAGTTCAAGGTAATAAAAATAAATCGGGTGTGCACGACACGACTATTATTATGCAGGCATTAAGAATTATTTGTCTAACGGTTTGTCACCGAATAATAGATCCTTGGTCAACGCCCTCAAGTTTGTAGGTACTTCTTAAGAAAAATTTATACAACATGAATGACTTGTGTTAACAACAACAATATATTTACCAGCGATATTTTTTCCGGAAATTCGTTTTGCAGGTAGTCCTAGTTATTTAAAACTGTAACTTTTGCAAAAGCTCCACGATAGGTATGTTATAATTAAAGGTTCATTGACGTAGTTTCAATCAAAAGGTTATATCTCGAGTAGGGATGAACACATCCTACCTAGTTTTACACGTAGGTTATTTCGGCACGACAAAATATAATCTTTGTTAATAAATTTTCTTCACAACTTTAATTGATATTATTGTATTGTAATTGAATATTTATAGGGGTGAAGTAAAATCTATCGTTATGATTTAAAAATATTTTTTCCTGAGATTTTTGTATAAGCTGAAGACAATAATAACGATTCGAAAACATATTACAACGCATGCCGGGAAACAAAAACGTCTACGTAACTACCAAGCGTATACAATTAAATGAGAACGAAGTTTATTTAAGGTCGAAATACCTATTGTTTAGAAAATACAATAAAAAAACAATTTGAAAATTTTTCGACTGTCTGTATGCATGTTCAAACTAATCTCCGAAACGGCTGGACCGATTTTGACGGGACTTTTACTGGCAGATAGCTAATGATCCCTTAAGAACGCTTGAAACCGCGGGAGACAGCTTGTCACAAATACATTAGGAAGGTATGGTTATTAAACACCTGGCTTTGGAACCCTTAAATAATTATAATTTCAAATATATACAGAAAAATACCTACAATAATGTATTGTTTATTTATGTTTGTTTGTACCTAGGTACATGATAAGGAAAAACACCATCTAATTAAATAACATCGTGACTATGATTATAGGTATTATTTTTATGTTTACTAGGATAGTGCATTTACGTCCACATAATTACACCTTTTCTTACTACATCGTCTTATTACAAGGCTGGTAGATACCACCTTATTACCAATGTTACAACCATGCCCTTCATTATAAATAAACTATTATTGCAACACAGTTCAACGAATCGCAATATTGTACACAAGTGTTTGTCCAAATCATAATAGTTAAATATTTGTAATTGTTTCGATTACAATAGTTTGCACTTTTCACAATATCTTTTGTTGAGTAAAAAATTTTTTTTAATCATTACAGAAATGGATGCAAGGTCAATTCATCGGTCGATATTACATGCCATCAAGTTTCCTCACTTTCGCAGCGAGACCGCAGGTGCCAATCGTAATACCAAATCATTACGACATACAATTAACGCGGAACAGAAAATGAAACTAAAAACTAATACTGTTTACTGATTTCTTTATTAGATATCGCCGGTACAGCACTATTTGACCAATTTAAAATGCATTGATTATTTATTATTGTATCACCTCGAACAGTAATTCCGAACGCTATTTGTACACAGGACAACATGAAACGAATTAATAATAAAAACTTATTATTAAAATAATACACAGCAATATTTCTACTTTTCATCTGGTGTGGAAGAGGTGCTTATTACATTTGTAAGTTATTGGAATATAGCTTGTTTTCACAAAAAGGTTACAATACGAAAAGAACTATTCTAATTATTCACGATGACAGCACTCTTGGTGTAGGTAAGTACGTATGGTACATTATTCCCAAACACTATAGTGGCGACACGAATCGCCACGAATTGAACACATACGAAACATCGCATTATCAATTTAAACACTTTTTGACTATATTCATTCTTATTCTACTGTATCTAATCTCTTACACATCATTAAACTAATACAAGGAAGAAATAATACTGCTAATTGAAAGTAGATGTACTTACAATATATTGTGACACCAATAATATGATATTATCGTATAACTTATTAATAATTAAATCAATTTTCCTGTCAAAATGGTTATTAATTACATTTAGTGATAGGAGGATATATCAATACGGATCTCATTCACAAGAATATTAGGTTTGTTGTTATTGGTAGACTTTGTCCTGGCTACGTTAAAACGCTAACCATTGTTACAAAGTTTTAAACAATGCAACAAATCAATATAGCAAACTTTACTGAAAACACACCAAATTAAAAATAGAAATTGACGATTAAAAGTAACACTTATAATCGACATTCACACTCAGATCATATCGTTTATAACACGTAGGTATTACAAATTAGATAAATAGTTCTTTATGCGTATTATAATATATGCATACATCACTACTATGTAAAAAGTTAACATATATCACGGACATGTTGGATAAATGAGAAACTAAAATGTCTAAAGAACTATTATGGGCGCCTATCTATAATTACGTTTGATAAATACTTCATAAGGGCTACATTCGACTTAGAAACTAGATAGCAACGTATCACATCCATTGAACAATCCATAGCCACAGTAGTACAAAACATACTAATTTCCGATCAATTACTCTATTGGGATTTAGTAATACATATTATTGTATAATGGAAAGTGTGTTTCTACATTCGCTGAGTATAGTTTTATTCGAATAATCGCAACTTTTTCATTAACTTATTTTTAATGTTGTTTAAATATCAAAAGAGTTCATGCGTATACTTAGTTGTGTCTTTATACATGGATTTTATAAGTACACAAGAATAAAAGGATTGCATCACCAGCAAAATATTCATCACTATATTTTGAATAGAGTTCGACAATTTGATTTTTAAATAAATGTTATGGATAGAAATATATCTACAGTTACGACGTACATACATAATGTGAGAATTGATAGTTGACTGATACTGAGTAAACATATTTTTTTTTCTACATAAACCACTCGCTTTTAGTTGGTACTCGATTGTCGGTATTTCTAGGGTGGTTAAGTTTACTACGTGGATCCAAAAGTAAGTTACTTGATAGATTTCATGTAATGTGGAGGAATTGATGTGGTTAGCCAAAATAATATAAAATTCATACTGGTAAAATCGGGAGACAATCGTTATTTACTCAACGCCAGAGGTTTACACAAAGAAATCACAATAGTATCAAATTTAAAGCCACACTACTCACTCGAACACGAATCGTCACTCGAGTTCACTCAATGATCATTCAGATAAAAGAACATCTAAAATAAGTTCACTCGGAATCGAAAATTGTCGTAAATCGCTGACACTGGTATGGGGTCCACTACCACTGAGGGTTGGGAGGCAGGTAGGGGTCCGGCACGTGGGCTGGCGGCGCGGCCGGCGGGAACTGTCCCGTCCCCGCCCCCACCCCCGCCACCCCCGCCGCCGGGTAGGCGCCGTAGTAGGCGCCGCCATACCCGCCGTAGTACGCCGGGCTCGGGTAGGCCCCGTACCCCACTCCGTAACCTGCAAACGTGCCGATCCATCAACACCTAGCATCTTCTCAATTTGTGTAAATATTGCGGTTTACTGACGAAACGGTAACCAACCTGGGTATTGTCCGTAGGGTCCTTCGGACGGTGGGTTACCCGGGTACCCGAGTCCCGGGCTCGCCATTGGGTTTGGAGGCATTCCACTTGGAGCGTGCGGCATGGGCGGCCCCGAAGTCTTGCTCATGTCGATGGCGGGCGCTGACGGTGACGCGACGTTGATTATTCCCCCATGGCTCATATTTACAGGCATGGAAGACTGAACATTACCCGCCGGATGGATGGATGTGTGACCTAGCGAATGAGGCATTGAGCCCATCGGTACATCGTGATGCATACCGGGTAAGACTGGGCGATTCATTAACCTAGCATGAGGTGCTGAATTTTCAATTGGGGCGACAGGAGCAGTAGTTTGTGCGATGGGTTCAGGCTTTCTATTTTTTTGTTGATGATTCCCCTGACTCAACAGACTAGATACACTATGCGACATGCTCGAGCTGCTCGCCGGTTGTCTTTCGCCACTTTGAGATTCAGAACCTCCATCAGCTTTACTTGGCGACTTTTTCTTTTTCGACTTTGCCCCACATTTCTCTTCATTATTCGGAGAATACGACTGAGTAATATCATCTAAGTTTCTTCGAAAATCTGGCATCCCTTCTTTGTTCAAAGCGATCGCAGTTTTTTCTAGCTGACTCAAACTCGATTCGGTTGGTGGTCTACTTCCTGGTCGTTGGTGCCTATAATTTTTCAACGGATTAATTTTTCTTTCAACGCGTTCGTTTCTGGTTGTATCCATATTATCTAACGCGAGCCGTTCCCGAGGTTTAAAATGATCTATCGAATTTTGCTCAATGGTTTTGATCTCTAAAGCTTCTTCAGAAGGCAGTTTTTCATCAGTCGTCAAAACTATAGGTTCCTGCTCTTGTGTCGATATTTTGTCATGTTTAGTTTCTTTCTCAGTATTCACAGAGCCCTTTTCTGTTTCACTGTAAGGTTGGATGCCTGGACTTTCAACGTTTTTGCTACTATTCTCTACTGCATTACATGATGCTGGTCTCGAGTTGGGGGGTTTGCTTCCTTCCTCCTCGTCGCTATCCAATACATGTGTATCTTCTTCAGAATCCAAGTCCATTTTACTTCCTGGATTAGAATCACTATTCTCATTGTCAGATTTTTTTATTTCTTTTGGTATTTTTGTTATACTGACAGATCCAGGCAAATTGGGTCTTAACAGCCTCCCTGGATGTAAAGGAGACTTTACTCGCATCGCATTGTATCCTCTGATTTCCCCTAAACGATTTCTAATATCATTAATTTTTTGTCCTGGTAACATGGGTCTAGCTATTTTGTTTTGACCCAGCAATGAAGGCCTTATTACTCTATGAAGTCCTGGCCTGAGACCGCCCTTGGACGTTATTGTTATAGCGGAATTATTTTTTAAGGACCCGGGTATGCTGCTGGACGTTGGACGATTACCTAATACTGAAAAAAAAAATGATTACAAAATGATTGTGTAAAGTCATTTAGTCATGGTTTCCATGTAGCCAAACTTACTTTTCTTTCCTATGGGACTGTCTTTAGGATCACCTCCCTTTTGTGCTAACCCTTTGAAGGATGTTTTGATTGCAATAATTTTGCCAGATTCGAGTTGCATGTATATTCCTTTCGGTGACTTCAGTACCATCACGCGTTGTCCCGCTTTTAGTACAATATTTGTCTTTTCAGCAGAATTCGTCGGTATCACCACATCTGTAGGTTTATTAAAATATTAAGCACCATATCATTTCGAAATATTTACTGTGTTATGTGTATATCAAATGACTTAACTGAAGTATAGATGAAGGTGTCGATGTATTTATCAGATAAAAAGTTAATTACCAAGGGGCAGTGTCATCTCCTGTGCCGTCATGCCCTGTCGTCGCCACACGTCCGCTGGGATCCACCTCGCGCCGTGTTGCATCGGCCGCACCGAGGCCACGGGTCGCTGCACCAGGCTTCCATCCGCCGTACGCACAGTACGATAAGCAGTCGTAGGTTTAGGTGCTAAAGCTGCTTTTTTCTCTAATTCATACCTAATAAACACAAACACCATATTTATGAGCATAAATCAATATCCTCAACTTCTATATATCTATAGAGATCTATGAATCTGTAAAAATAACCATGCAAAACGCGGGCGAAATGTGCGAGCTATAGGGCCATTTACTATAGTTTATTGTTTTAATACCAAATTTACTATTATAGTGCAGTGCAGTGGTATTTATAGCGTAAAAGATTTTAGGGTTCTCGACCGAAAAAATGCCAACGGGCACTTTTACTAAGCCGCTGTCGGTCAGTCTGACTATCAGCGGGCTGTATCTAATGAAGTGTAAAAGGTATACAGTTGAAATTTTTCGGAGAATACGAGTTTATACAAACGTATAAGATAAAGTCCGACAAAAATTACTCGTTATAGTATTTTAAAATTCTTTTTCCATTAATTGGATTCAGATTTTATTATTCGAAAGAGTGAAACAGTACGAATCTAAATACTCTTCACATATTTGATTATACCTACAAAATCTTATTTAAATCGATCTCATTGTGTCCATAAAATGGGAAATCTCTTTTGTATGGCATCGCTGGTGTGCTTGGAGTCTTTATAATTTATAATCTAACGCGACAAGTTTCGAGACTATCGCCATATCTTGGACACAATACCAAGATTCTGATAAAAAATAATATAAGTTATAATTACCCAATGAATAACCTGGTAATTTAACCTAAGATCAAGTCATGACAAGCCGAGCGATACTGAAGGACAGGCAATATAGATATCAATACAGGCAACTCTTAGCAACACTACTAGAGCTTTAACTTTTGTCAAGCTCGTTGTTTTTTTTTATTTATTTATAATAAAACATTTTACAATAGAACATTAATCGTTACAATCTAAAAAACCACGGAGGTTTGTCTCGATTGCGAGTAGCAACATGTAATTCAGTATTTTCTTTTATTTATTGCGTAATCGGAGTTTGTCATCGCGCAATTATGTCTGTCAAAACAAAATTTTGCGTCGTTGATTCATTTTAAGTTGCTGAAATGTTACTTCTGGATTGCTGTCACAAATATGTACTATGCGCACACCCATTAATCAATGTTACTGATGCCACTGTACGGCTATTTTCTTCCAAATTATTATGCCATTTACTATTATTAATATATAATAATCCTGCTAATATTATAAATGCGAAAGTTTCTTTGTTTGGATGTTTGTTACTCTCATGCAAAAACTACCAAACGGTATTATAGTAGTAGTAGAGCTCTTAGTGCAGAGTTCGTCCGGGGAAGTACTACCACGTGTATTACTGTGTTTCGGTTAGAAAGGTAAGGGGGCCGGTGAAATTACAGGCACATGAGACTTAACAACTTCACGTCTCAGGGTCGACAACGCATTGGCGATGCTCCTAGTGTTGCAAATGTTCATAGGCGGCGGTGACCACTTACCATCAGGTGGACCGTCTGCTTGTTTGTCGGACTAAGTGGCATAAAAAAAAAAAAAAAAACTGGTTTGGATGAAACTTGGCAAATATATGTATAGAAATTGCCCCGGAATAGCACATACGATACTTTTTGTGCTGGGAAAATGTTACATCCCTCGGTAACGCGAGTAGCGCGGGAGACAACAAGTAATATAATAATGACATTACACTCCCTTCCAAAAATGATCATTTTCAAGCGGGTTTAGAGTTACCTTATTCGCTAATGAGAGAAGAGAAAATGGAAACACGATTTTCATAAAAACGATGTCTGCTATGATTAGCTTTGCTTTTCGCCAAGTTACACAGTTAACCTACGTATCCTGTGGTTAAGCTGCCTGCCCTGTTCCCAATTATTTGGCACATTTGTTTAGGTAAATGAAACGGTGGGTGTTTAAGAGGATAAGTACATCGCTCACAAAATAGCTCCAATTGCTCGTACTAGATCACGGAGCCAGTAAAGTGTTGATATTGACCTCCAGTTTATTGCTGCCCCCATCGGCTAATAACCCATCATTGTAGCATGGTTAAATAGATTATTTCGATTACCCGCCATCTTTATTTAGACGTCAAGAGGATGATTAGCTAAACTAAGTGGTAAAAGGAAATATTATTTGTCAGCTTACCCTCTCTGCGCAAGCCTCTTTTCAGCACTAGAAAGTTTCTTCTCCTTCCTATCGACCAACAAGGATTCGTGCTGGAAAGGCTCCTTGCTTAACAATTTACTGAGTTGAGTTATGATTCCTTGCATCAACATATCTATGTATTTATCCTTATGTTCCGATAAGTCTTTCAGCTCAGATTCCTAAAAAAATAATTGTATTTAGTATTTAATCTTTTTCCACAGATGTAAGGAAACCATTTCTAATTTCTTTCAATGTTTTAAAAATTATATGTTAATATTTGTATTACCTTTTCATCATTATCGAAGCAAAGATTAGTAATTTCTTTCATAGACAACACCGCATCAGGGTTGCATTCATCGACGACGCGGTCCGCCATGCCTTGCTTATTGATCTGTCTGTCATATATTTTCTTTTCCAAACACCAGTCCATCACAAACCGATACACGAAGCACGGTTTCTTCTGCCCGTACCTTAGTTTCAAAATAAGATAATGGTTTATATTTCTGGATTATTGCACGACCTAAATGGATTAAAACGTGACAAAATCATAAGATGTCACAAAAAAGGAAAAACAAGAAACAACTAAGGATTTTTCGAAGACCGGCGATTCAGCGACAAAATGTTCAATGATTAATTTTATCTTCATTTCAAATGTATTGTTATTATGAAACCGTGAAGTCGGATGAAGTAAGATTTTATCCGATTGCGTTATTGATAAAATACTAATGCAACAAATGCATTTTACAAACTTCTAAACATATTCCAATACACGAAATAATATTAAATACCTGTAAACCCGACAGACTGCCTGGGTATCGTGACAAGGATTCCAGCTGGCGTCGAATACTATGACCCGATTTGCCCCGACGAGGTTGATACCAAGCGAGCCCGCCCGAGTCGACACGAGGAAAAGGTAAATATGCGGATTAGCGTTGAACTCATTTATCAACTTCTCACGCTCCAACGCGTGAGTCGAACCATCCAAACCTGCGATTAAAGAAATAATAGTAATATAATTTATTTTGGCGGGCCATTTGCACTACGACAAACATTTTGTGTGCTAGGACACATTTATTTGTTCTGTGTCTTGGTGTAAATACCTGTATAGCTATGTATTAAAAGAAAAGTATAATGTGTAGTTAAATGAATTGTCTAGTTGCCATAGTACAAGCAGTACACTATGCTAAATTTAGGATCAGTGAAACCTGGGACATTCGTAACCGTGTGAAAAGAATATGTCAATATGTTGATTTATAGTTTTTAAAATATTAAATTACTTACGATAGTAGTTTGTGTTTCTCTCCCAAAGACAATTTGTCCCAGGAATATAATTCCTTTCTAGAAAATCTTCAATGAGATTCAATGTAAACAAACTTTGACTGAATAGCAATAATCTGTCTCCAAGTTTGATGCTTTCATTCAATATGTAGAATAGCAATTCCATTTTCGCCGAGTTCTCGATTATTCCAGGTACGTAATCCTTCAATAATTCTGCCGCCCAGTCGTAAGTTACTTCTTCTGCCTTCTTAACCAAAGCCAGTTCTTCTTCTCTATTCAACTTTTCCTCTTTCTCACTATCTTCGGATTCAGATTCCTCATTAGTCTTCTCCTTAGACGTTTTCCTATCCTTCCTGCCCTTAGCTTTCGCTTTACTCTTAGCTTTTGACTTATCCGCTTTCTTATTGTCCTTAGCTTTACCTTTTGGCCGACCTCTTTTTGGACTATCATCCTCAGATTCCGATTCATCACTTTTACCCTCACCTTTAGAATCCTTTTTCTTGGAAACTTCCAATTTTTTATTATTTTTCGGAAGAATTTCTGGTGGGATAATTTTTTTTGTTTCATCTTTAACAATTTTTTTGGTGTCTAAGTCTTCAATTTTTACTTCGCCATCTGATTCAGATTTTATTTCGGTCTTTTCTTCAGCTTTTAATTTATCAACTTCAGTCTTCAGCTCCGGTATAGGCCATGATGTAACAGGACTGCCTGAACTAGCACTGCCCAAAGGCGTTTTAGTCTCAAGATGTGCTGGGAAGTTAGGGTAAGGGCACGAATAGTTGCCGCTGGCACTGGTGTCTTGCTGATCGGGATATACTTGGGTATTCGGTGGGTAACCATAACCTTGATTGTCATAAGGCATAGAAGCTGTGTTCTGAGATGGAAGATTTACATTAGGCTCAGCTTTTATATCGTTAACTGGATAGTTAACCTCCATTTTAACTGATGTCCCAATAGGTGCAATATTTTCGGATGATGGATTTGGTGGCAGATTATTTGGATAACCAGGATAATTTTGCCGTTGATTATCATATTGATTGTAAGGTGCTGGATTAGGCCCATATGCTGGATTGGCTGCGTACGATGGTGGAGGATATTGTTGATTAGTATATTGCTGAGGAGTAGGATTGTTGGAATAAGGACCATGCGGTGCATTCGGATTTAATTCTGGATACCCAGGTTGATTGTGGTAGCCTTGATATGGGGGCCTCTGTTGGTTTGCATAGCCATCTTGGTTGTTAGTGTACGGTTGCATCGCATTTCCTGGGAATGGTTGTTCGTTCGGTGGGGCATTGTAATTCGGTGGATATTGTTGTGGATTATTGAAATCTGTCGGAGGGTTGCTCCTAAATTCTGATGGCTGATTGTTGGGATACTGAGGATTATTGTAGTATCCCGTATTTCCATAGTAGCTCCCGTTTCCCCAGTAATTTTGGTTGTATCCTTGACCACAGTCGGTGTTGTTTTGAGGGTACTGGTTTGAGAAGTTGCTGCCGTATGGTGTTTGTTGTTGGTAGTAATTGCTGTCGTAGTTTTGATTATAGCCTTGGTTTGGGGGGTAATAACCTGACCCTTGATTCTGATAGTTGGGATAAGGGGGAAATGACCCTGCTGGTTGATCCGGTCTGTATGTATTTGGTGGGCCGTATGGACCATTTGGCGGATATGGGGCGTTGCCATACGCATTAGGCTCTTGCCTTGGCGGCATTGGACCAGTTGTCATATTAGGTGGTATTGTTGCGGCTGGCTTTTTAGACGCGCCCTGAAAATAAAAAATAAATTACGTTAATTTACACAATTCAATGTATTCTTTCGCTTTTTTACTTTGCTGATATAGTAGATTTCATTTCGGTCTTTTCTACAGTTATGAATTTTCAAATTCAGGTCAGAGGGCCGTGTGTCAAGAATGTATATATATAGTTTATATATTTACAAACCCGTGGTTTAGCAGTTCTTCTGTTTGCTGCCTTGTTATTTTTAGCGCGCCCCGCCTTAGTGACACCACCTAGTTCTTCTAAATCCAAATCTTCTTCAATAGCAGCATTCACTTCACTTCGTTTTCGTAGAAAATTGTAAAGGACATCAGGATGATTCCATATCTACAAATAACCAAAAAGTTTTCAATTACATATGAAAATATAATGACCAGTTTACTAAATAGTCTTGCAATATTTGTAAATATAAATATTCATAATATTTCAAGATACCTTGCAGCAAATCGCGAAAGCTTTCAATGGATTCGGCACGGAAGTTGAGCGTACTACTTCATTCATAAACCGGTCATACAGTTTACGCTGCAAGGGTGTCATTCGTATGAGCAGTACGTATTCTTCTTTCTGTGGTAATGTCGACTGCAGAACTGCATGGGATCTCCTGGTAATATGCAAAAAAAAATATATAAAAAATCTGTTGTCTCCCTATCTGTTTCATCCCTGAAAAAGTAGGCAAAGATTTCAGTAATTAAACTATCAACGATATTTTACGTCCTAGCGTTACCTATGGTGAGTTTTTTGCAGCCTCTCGTGCACGTTACTTATTCCAGGCTATGAGTAATAATTTTAAGGTTTCTCAAACTGGTTTATGTCAGTTGGTCGCAGGAGGATCGTGTCAAGATTGACAGGTATAATGACTGACCAAAATTGCTCTTTATGTTGACATAATTACATATATATTCATTTTGTCTGCACTATAGTTATAATATATAACTCGATCTAATTAGCTTTTTATTAATATTCTATTTTTTATACGTGGTTTTATGGGTTGTACAAAAGGGGTTTGTGGAGCCAAAAGTTTGAGGCCCCTACAACATACCATACATATGGAGAATTTATGATAACATAAAAAATGGAAAAGAGAGTGCCTGCCTGTGTCGTTTTCTCTGTTAAATTTATATCTTCCTTTTTCTTTAGGTAACAGGAAATATAGCAAAATGGTGGCACGTGACCGAGTACTATCAATAAATATTTATATTGATCAATATTTATTCATGTATTCGATAATCTACGAGTCATGTTGAGCATGATTATTATTTATAATACTGACATACATTATTGTAATGAAATGTATTAATTTGATAATAATTATACTAATATTACAAAGAGCTGTACAGGGTAATCTGCACTGCCAAGAACCACTAAACCTAATTTAACACTAAACATACCATAACCGGGTCAAATGACCCATTTTGAACTTTGCATTGAAAATGCACGTATCACCTTATTGCTTTTGCACATTTGACTTCATGACTTTTTCTTACTAATTAATAAACAGTTATACTATTTATTTCCCTTCCTAACAACCATATTTCATACATACAAGCAGGAAATATAAAGCCACATTTGACCCGCTATCGTAGAAATTGGTACCTAGTAAGTGTTGGTATGATTAGTGTTAAAATGTTTTCATTATTTTAAAGGTACATTATAAAACAAGCTTGTTCCATACGAGTCTGATTTCCGATACTCGCGTTCAAATTCTTTCACTTGTTATAATACAACAATGATTTAAAGGTCACACTACCTTTGAACAAATCCCACAAGTAAGGAATGCAACACATGAGCACGATATCTCATAAGCCTTATGTCCTGCGGCGTAGAGTCTATGCACTGTCCGTTTTGTATCGGCCGCTCGAACATATTGCAAAACTCGGTCTTGCTACCGAGGTAGTTGGGTCTGACGAAGTCTACCATGCACCAGTATTCTAGTAAATTGTTCTGCAGTGGGTATCCTGAAAAAAAGTGTGTCACTTTAGCCAAAGGTGTCAAACACTCCAACTTCCACATGAAAATACGTTTTGATTTGCATGTTACTAAACAAGGTTTTTTTTTAAATTGCAATATCATGGCTAAATGCCCATGCTGCCAGATGCTTATAAATCTGTTGACAAAGCGGGCGTAAATCATAATAAACTATGAAAACGAAATTCTTATAAGGATTACTCACCAGTTAACACAATTCGTCGTTTGGTCCTCATTTGTTTCAAAGCGTAAGATATATTCGAGTGCGAATTTTTGATGCGATGACCCTCATCACAGATTACCAAATCTGGACCGGGTTTGACCAGGGCTTCATACATTTCTGTAACATAAGATCTTATGTCGTCTCTTTTGCAAAATAAATATATTAAAGTTATATAAACCAACAATTTTCGATGCATCATCGTCTTATATTATTTATTAAGACTTGGACTATGACTACACCAGCGTGGACATAATACTGAGAGTGGAAAAAGTGAATTCATTCCTGTTCTGACGTGCGGGAATGATTGATCAAGCAAAACTAGTGAGTGATAAGTGGAAATCTAGTAATTTCGTTCTTTTTATTTTGCATTTCCATCTTAATCCATTGAAGCCCTGGTAACACACCTACAAAAAGTATGTTATTATTTACCATCCAAAAGTTTCTTATCTTCATCAGCTTGAGTGTCCTCTTTTTTATCATCTTTCTTATCATCTCTTGCGTCTGCGTCTAATTTTAGATCATCTTCTTTATCGACTTTGCACTCATCAGAAATCTTTGATTGATTTGTTATATCTGAACTCTGTTATATATAAAAATAAAAAATCTTAATTGTAATCATACTTCTTAATTTACATTAGGCCACAGAGATTGATGACCCGAGTCAGGTCATTTAGTCGGACGTTAAACGGTATCTAGAAAAATCCCTAATTGTACCATATTGAGCTATCATAGATATTCATAATATTATTGTTTAATATTTTTCACGTTTGGAATAACACACAGGTAATTCATATTATGTGATAAATCAAAGTTCGTTTTTAAAAAGAGTAATTCCTGAGTCTATTGCTGGACCTTCTCAGTAAAATACAACCTTCCGAACCGGTATCAGAGTCAGATGTCATAAGTGCTTGTAAAGGCCTATTTGATTAAAAATATTTTCATTCATTCATTCATCAAACCCCACAAAAGTTATCTGAGACAGTGGAAATGTTTACTTTTCTCGGTTAGTAAGTTTTTTCTTAGGATATTGTGTTTAATTTAAGTTTTTTGCTTGAGTTATTTGCTGTTGTACAATAACTGTAGGATTAAAATTGTTATAAAACAATTGTTACTTTCACTGGTCGCTCAGCATCGTGGTAGTCACTATCCTCATTTTTCTCACAAATGAAGTGTTGTAACTACACTTTTTTACACGCTTTATATTAGCTTCACCTGTATGTATGTGTGTATGTAACTGACCCCTTTGAGCTCGATTTTGTCCTACTTTGAACGATCAGATTTAATTCAAACTTTGCACACCTGTCAAAGACCGATGACAATGCAATAATCCGATCAAAGCATCCGATTATCCTAATTAGATTCGCCAGGATTAATTAATTTCTTTCCGCATCCTTTGCATGCGAGTAAGAGAGATAGAGCTAGTGTGCAAACTACGCATGCGTGCAGTTCCAGACTTACTCTTTCGGGCACTCAAAATAATGTAATTAAAAAATGAAAAATTAATAATAGTTAAAAATAACTAAAAAACACGCTTTATATAGAAAACCAAACTAAAAAAACAGAAAATAAATTTTAATAAATATTAATTAGAATTATGTATTTTTTTTTAATAAATATAAGTTATTAATAGTTTGAATAAGAAAACAAATGTTTTATTGTAAAAAAAAAGCGTGGGGTGCATGGTGGCAATAGTTATAAATAATTAATTGACAGATATGAGAAGGATTATCATTTCGATAATATCTTGAAAAGCACCCCCGCTTTTTTTTAAATAAAGCATTTGTTTTCATATTATTTATTAAAATTTATTTCGATTGTAATCGATTTTGAAAACAGGAATGATAAAATTGATACGTAAATAATTGTTGATTGCAAAAATGTTTCTGTTTAGTAATTTCATTCTGAATAACATTAATCGTGATTACAGGTTTCCTAGTGACCCCAATGTTAAAAAGAAGATTAAAGCAACGGTGCATAACCATTAGCTTCCAACAAAAAATAGTCCAATTTGTTCTGTTCATTTTAATGATGGCAGATTTACAGAACAATAAAGTTTAAACGACTGCAAAAGCAATTCCGAATTGATGTACCGAAATCGTCAACTAATGACGAGGTTAGTTGATTGATATTGAGCTCAATTCATTGACACCATTCTCAATAATCAGTCTCGGGCGAACGGAGAATTGACCGCTCTTGTGACGTCACATTAGGTACAAAAAAAGTGACACCCAAGGTTTTCATCGAGATGGAGGGATTTAAATGTATGTAAGTGCATTCGGCGGTATCTTGTTCTATCCTATCTTAAAACTGTTTTATTTGTTACATTTGAAATAATTATACCTGGGTATCTTCATTAGCAGCCTCAGCATTTTTCTTTTCTTCTCTCTCTTTTTCTGCTTCGAGTTTTAATTCTGCTTTCTTTTTCTTACGAGGTTTTTTGTCTTTTTTCATACTAAGAAGTCTGTACAATTCATATCCTATCATAAGTACTCCACCTACTGTAGTCCATTCCTAGAATAAAGTAATAATTGTACACACACAGTAACTGTTAAATGAATAATAAAATTAACTAAAATCAATGACCTATTATATAGCACGTCATCCATCAACATTACGGGTCTCAAATATTCCGTAGATACTGGATAGCTACTTATACACGCGACAAAAGGGAAATAAAATAAAAGCCACTTTACGGTGTACCTGTTGTTAGAACAACATATACAACTTTAGTTACATTAAGATTGAGTGCTGCATGCGCCGCGCGTGCACTCGGGACAGTTTTTGGTGTGCGATTAAATGGTATTGGGTCAATTACCATAATTATATGCTGCAATTTTTGAGCGCGGATAACGCATCTATTGTTTAAATATCATTTTATAAAAGTTATTACAATTTTCATTATTTTACCTTGACAACTTTGGCACGCATCTGAAGAGTCTTGTGACTGTCATTGAGCACGTAAATGGGAAAACTTCTCTGTCTCACTTCGCCATGTGCTGACAAGGGGCTATTAGTCGCATCGAGTGGAAGCCACATATTGAATTCTGCTACCTGAACATACCATAAATTGCCGTGCATTAAGAATAAATATATAAAATTACAAAACAAAAATATGTATGTAATGTTTAAATACATACCCAATTCTGCAATGTGTTTATAGGCATAATACACAAGACAGTCTTAGAGCTAGTATGTCGCAGAAATATATCACAGAAACAAACAATTTGCAATGTCTTTCCCAGGCCCATGGAATGAGCTAGAATACATCCAAAGCCTGTAGAATTTGAGAATCTTCCCACAGATTCAATTATGTTGTCAAATAAAAATCTTACTCCTCCAATCTGAAATGTAAGTCATTAAACCCATTGAAAATATGCAATATAATTTATCATCATCAAAATCAGCCTATAGATCCACAGTCAGAGATGCCTTTTCTAAAATGAGCCACAAAGCGAGGGATTCCGCGTGAAACTTAGAAGACAGGCCAGTTGGCTTGGTGGTTAGCGACACTGACTGCCGATTAACAGGGCGCGGGATCGATTACTACCCAGGACAAACTGTTGTGTGCATATCTGTTTGTTTTGTGTCTGTAAATATGTGTGTGTAAATATCATAAAAGTATGTACATATTAAGAAAAGAAATAGTATATGTAGTATATCAGTTATCTGGTTTCCATAATACAAGCTCTTAGTTTGGATTAGATGGCCGTGTGTAAAGAATGTCCCAGGCTATTTATTTATTCATAAGATTTAGAAACAAGTCAGGGTTCTTAAAGAAGTCTGTATATGTAATATAAACCTTCAATGTTTTAGTATGACTCTTTTTGTTTGATTATGACAGTGCATAATGATAACGACAATTTACTCTATCTGCTGTGTGATTTTCCAGAAATATGCTTCTCGAAAATGAAAGTTATAATCATCAGTGCTATCAAAATTCGATCGGCCATAATTAGCAACTCATTTTTGCACATTGCAAAAATAGATATATGACACATACCTGATGAGGTTTTATAACTCTCGCAATCTGTGGCGCCAAAAATATGTCTTCTTCATTCTCTGGATGACCAATGTTGATCAACACGCGACCTTGTTCATCTGGTTGATTGTATGTATCATTCACATGGAGACCTGAAAAAGTAAAAATTATGATCAAGAATTTGGGAATAAAAAGTACCGTATAAGTATTTCCAATGTCTCACAAAATATGCATTGGACATAATACAATTGTTTTAACTACAATGATCACTCACTGATGTTCAAATTCAGTAACATACCTGAATTATTAGGATCTTCATCTGCTTCTGGACTAGGCGGCACTTCAGAATCTGACAGCATTATGCAATCATCAGAGTCTGAAGACGAGGACGACGACTCCTCTCCACTGCTACTATCGACAATTTCTACAACCTAAAATTAATTGTTATTAATCAGCGGATTTATGTTTCATAGGTTCTATCTAAAGGTAGATCACAAACTAGCTACTGTGCATGAGACGATTCCTATCTGTTATACAATGAGTATGAGAAGATAGTAGTCTCTGCCGATTGACTGCTCATGTCTGACAGCCCCATATTAAACTATCCTTTACAGTCTATTACCAGCCCATAACTTGTCAGAGCAGATAAAGAAGTGTTTCACACAAATTACAAAAAATTTTGCTTTACACCAAAAAGGTAATTTGTGAATATAATATGCATCACAACATATGTATTGTTCTTCATACATTATAATTGAAAATCGATGCTGAGTGAATGTGACTTATAGTGCTCAAACAGCTGAATAACTCAAGATCAAACATCACACAGATAAAGCATATTCTAAATTAACCAATAAGATCATTTATATCCCAGAAGAATATTAGATCCCTCAACATCTATAACTATTAGGTTGGGGAAAAAGTCATTTCGCATTATAGTATGTATGAACTTGTAATAAAATCTCTTTGGCTATACTATTTGTATCTGGCTGGTTTGGGTAGCATTGAAAGTTTAAATTTTAAAGAACATAATTCCAAATTCAAATTAGTAAAATGTGTGATTTTCAATTGTTTTTCGTACCGTCAAGATGAGTGAATCTAATGAAGAAATTCGATACATTATAAAAATTTACTACAAAAAACGTAAAAATGCAACGCAAGCCGCGAAAAAAAATTGCGATGTTTATGGACCTAGTGCAGTGTCTGTGAGAGTAGCACAAATTTGGTTTAAGCGTTTTCAATACGGAAATTTTGATGTTCAAGATGCACGTCGCTCTGGTCGCCCTGTTAGGGATAAAATGGATGCCGTTTTTGAAAAAGTGGAGCAAGATCGGCATATCAGTAGTTACGACGTAGCTGAAGAACTGGGAATAGACCACAAAACAGTTTTGGCGCATTTGAAAAAAACTGGGTACACAAAAAAGCTCGATATTCGGGTACCTCAAAGACTGCGAGCTCACTGAAAGAAACCTAATGAACCGTGTACTCATTTGTGATTCTTTATTACGACGTAATGAAACTACCGTTTTTACCTTTTTTGAAGAAGCTGATAACTGGTGATGAAAAGTGGATCACGTACGACAAAAACGTGCGAAAAAGGTCGTGGTCAAAGGCCGGTCAGGCGAAACCCGGGTTAACTAGCAACAAGGTGATGCTGTGTGTGGTGGAATTGGAAGGGCATTATTCATTGTGAGCTGTTACCACCAGGCAGGACCATCGATTCTGAACTCTACTGCGAACAATTGATGAGATTAAAGCAAGAAGTTGAGAGAAATAGGCCGGAATTAATCAACAGAAGGGATGTGGTTTCTCATCATGATAACGCTAGACCTCACACATCTTTAGCCACTCAGCAAAAATTAAAAGAGTTTGGCTGGGAGGTATTAATGCATCCGCCGTATAGTCCTGACCTTGCACCTTCAGATTTCCACCTGTTTAAGTCTCTTCAGAATTCTTCAGGTTAACATCACGAGAGGACTGCCAATACCACTTGTCGCGGTATTTTGATCAGAATTCCCAAAATATAGCAATGGGATGATGTCCCTACCTACAAGATGGCAAAATGTTATCGAACAAAATGATACCTACATACTTTAGTTAAATGTAAATAAACTATATTAAAAAATGTTTTAAATTTTCTTAAAAAATGTGAAGAAAGTTTTTCCCCAACCTATTAATTTAATTAAACACCATACCTCTTTTCTTTCAGCTTTCTGATCAGATTTTCCCAGTTTAAGAGCTGCTCCTGAAGTTGTGGGCTTTAAAATTTTAGTCACTTCTACCTGCCCCTGTTTCATAGAAGTCTTCTTCACTTCACCTGATGGTAACTTTACTAGAACTGTGTTGGGTAAGCTAAAAAAGTTATAAACATATAAACATTATTTAGCATTTGATAGTGTGTTTTCAATGAAGTACATTCTGATAAAATATCATACTTCAATTTCTGTCCAGGCAGAGACTTCTTCAATAAAGATGATCCACCTTGAAGTAGAGATAATGTTTTCTGATGAATTTTATTTTGCCTATTTTGAGCAATTTGTCTCTGCACCTGTAGATAAAAATAAAAAAATTATGACATATTTAGATTACTAGCATGCACTATGGTAGCTGATATATCATGGCCAACAGTGTTAAAATTTGTACAATTGTAATAAAAAAAGGATTCTGAATAAAATTTACCTCTCTGATGATCCTTTGTTGTTCTTGAACACGTGCCAACCGCTCAGACTCTTGCCGTTGTGCAGCTAAAGTTGATGCATCTAAGTTCTTTTCATCCATCACTTCTCTGATATTACGACGCACATTCAAAGCATTTGGGTTCAGTTTTATCTAAAAAGTTAAATGTACAGTTTGTAATGAATTTTGATTGCAAATGGCTAATATTTTTTTAGTTATTTAACCCTTTCGTGAGCATTGGCAAAATAATTGCCAAACCACTTTTAGATTCCTTTTAGATATTGTTTATGATCCGAGATTGTAATCATATTATAATAGTTAGTTTCATTAGTTATAGTTTGCCTAAAAATTTGTGATCTCAAAAGATTTTGTTATTTAGATGATAAGAATGTCAATAATAATACCATTTTGATAAATGTTGTTCCTAAACATTAAAACTTTTCTAGGGTCATAAAAAAGTGTTTCTATTTTTAAAATAATTATGAAAATAAATAATATAACTTAGGTAATTATGTGACAACAAGGCATTGGCAACAAAAAATGTACGAATTCAAACTGGGCATTGGCTATTACTTTGCCAAATAAGAAGTCATAAACGGGCATTGGCAGAGATATTGCCCTAGCCCATAAAAAAGGGGGGCGTAAGCGAAGGGGGGGAAATTCATCAGTATTGTTTTCAAATATTTTGAATAAATTAAATCAAAATTGCAGGTTTAATTAGTATTGACCGCGAAAGGGTTAAGATAAACATAAGAATAATATGTATTCTAATAATTCTAGACTTAACTTAAGTAGAAAACATTTGTAAAGAGTTTTTAAGTTAATATGTACATATACATATAATAAACAAACAAATCAAATAAGGAAAAATTATTATCTAATAGTATGTACTTATTGATTGCAATTTAATATACCATTTTAAATTATTCACTCTTACCTCTTCCTCACTTTCATGCTTTTTATCACCCTCATTTTGGGAATCCCCATCTTCTTCTTTCTTTAAAGCTTTAACACTAATTTCACCCATTTCCTTTAATTTTTCTGTAATGTCAAAGTCCTGACTACTCTCTTCTTGTTTTAGGTCTAATAATTCCTCAGCAGTCTTTTCTGAACACAGTTCACCTTCCTCTATTTCAGATATTTCAACATTTTTAGTAAGATCTAAATCTCCTTCATTAATTATATCACTAATTGAAAGGGTTTTGGGTTCCTCTAATTGTGTTGGTTCTGCTTCCATTTCAGAGTTCACTGGTTGATCTGTAGGACTCTGTTCGTTCTGTTCTGTTTCATTTATTATAGGTTTTTGTTTTCCTTCCACTATATCTCCCGTCTCCGGGTCTATGTAGCTCTCATTTTCTTCACTCAGCTCTGTCACGGCATTAGGGTTAACTACAAACTCTTCCTCTGATAAGCCGTCACTGTCAGACTTATTGTCTTCACTTGAAAAGTCACTTAATTCTAGAATGTTGTTACCAACTAAGCTGCGTATTGTTATGCCAGTGTCTTTTTTGAGTTTCTTTGTGAAATCATGAAAGCTTTTGACAGCTTCCATTTTCCTTTTGTGGCTCATGGGCCTGGCTCTTGGAACTGCGCGGCGCCGAGGGTTCATAGCCGCCGCTTGGGCGAAGTGAGCGCGCTGTATCCTTGCGATAGTCTCGTCATCATCATCACTGTCCCACATCTCCTCCTCAGATTCTTCATCCTCATCCTCCACCTTCGCCTTCATTTTATTCTTCGCGGAATTGGTGCCCCCGGCATCATCCATCATAGTCCGATTAATTTTACACTATTTCGGATCCATCAATATCAGCCGCGAGTCATCACACCAATTGTCATTTTTACAAATTAAACACTGAAATACAATTAAATTTATGGATCATAAGTGTACACTATATTCAGAGTTACAGCAGTTTCTTTCTGGAACACAAATAAATCCTTCTTTTCCTTCGGGTTGTTTCTTTGTAGATATTTAACAGGACGCGGCATGAATTACGAAGAAAAATATGCCGGATGGCACAAATAATCACATAGCGCACTTGTTTAGGACAATAAGAAATACATAACGTACTATTTGTTTTTAATTAACGCTAATAAAATAATGTCTGCAATTAAATTTTAGGAAGCCATTACTTCCGCAATAAATAGCCTATTCAACTATTCTATAGAATTTGTGTATTCGACAAGCGTGTTTACAAAAATTATAGATGGACGACTACGTCACGAAATGTCATGTAGACTTTATCGGTAACAGTCTATAGAGCATGTTATTGTGTAACAGTTCTCAGATAAATGGCAGCAATTTACAAGGCGAAATTTATAAAATGTCAAAGAAAAAACTACTTTCTTGTCATACTGCAACACGTCTAAAAACATATAAGCACATATTTTTATTGAATGGCAACATTATCGATTTTCTTGTGAGGGTTGTCATGAATTAGTCTATGGTTTTGACAAATCTAAATTAAGCATTCTATCAACATAAAGAAATTAAAATTCGTAATTTATAAAATCTAATTATAATGGCCGGTAACAAAATATACACACTGAATGCAGCCGACTTTTTGCAGGGAAAATTCGGTGATGTTTTATTTTTAACAAATCATGTATTTCGAATTTTATCAATTAATTTAAGCAGTTACGCTAGTGAAGTGTAACAAAAGCTTTCAACGCGACTATTCAAGTTGGCTCAAAAGTACCCTGTGGAAAGTTTGAAGTAGTAGAAGAATTCCCATGACCATTTGAGTTAAATTATAGCTGATTTTTAGTGGATGATAATGGATTTCAAATAGCATGATTTGCGTGACAAATAGACTTTTATAGGATTTCTCAATGGTTTATGTTTATTTCGACATACTATGGGGATACCGTATGAGAGCAAGATCTCATGAAGTATTTTCAGAGTATTCAAGTGCCATTTCACAAGATATGGGTAAAAAAGCTTCAACAGTCACAACTCGTCCTGTGTGAAAAAGATTATAAACTCCTAAAACACGGAATTAGCAAAACTAAAATCTTTTGATTTGGTTGTCATACCATAACTGAAATGACTAAGAATGTAGGTATTTAAGATACATATTAATATGATTGTAAATATTTCGTCATGACATCCTTACATTAATATTTTAATTATTTTATTGTAGTTTTTCACTAACATTATTTTTACTTAAGCTATGTATCTTTTTTTATTTCCTTATGCTGCTAATCATCATCATCGCCATAAGCCTATCTCTGTCTGGACATAGGCCCCACCTATGGCACGCCACTGAGCTTTAGTAGTAGTAGTAGAGCTCTTAGTGCAGAGTTCGTCCGGGGAAGTACTACCACCTTACCCATTTCCGCCGTGAAGCAGTAGTACAATTTTATTACTGTGTTTCGGTTAGAAAGGTAAGGGGGCCGGTGAAATTACAGGCACATGAGACTTAACAACTTCACGTCTCAGGGTCGACAACGCATTGGCGATGCTCCTTGTGTTGCAAATGTTCATAGGCGGCGGTGACCACTTACCATCAGGTGGACCGTCAGCTTGTTTGTCGGCCCAAGTGGCATAAAAAAAAAAAGCTCTCCGTTTCCAGCCAGCCAGCTTGCGTATATCATCGCTAAATCTCGCTGGACGCGCTACACTGCGTTTACTGATCCCCGAAATGACTTCTTTACTTTAGTTAGTCTAAAGTATGGCATAACTAACATTTCCCTTTGTCTTGTATTAATATTATGGTTATCCAATGTTGACCCAAAGATTCCTGTTTCTACGTATAAACATTATATTTTCATAAATATATAGTGAAGGTAACGTAATTATATTTATTTCCTTAAATAAATCTCTTAATGATTCACGGGGACCCATACTGTAAATATAGATAGATTAGTATTCTTTGTAATTTTCCCTTGGTCACGGCATCGCTGCCAGTCCTTTAAAACAGAGGCATGGGTCGGAATTATATTGATAGAAGAATTGATTAATCATTTCTTAGTGCACATTTCACAGTCGATTCAATCGGAAGATTCGAGACAGAACAACGTCTGTCGGGTCAGTTAGTGAACATTAAAACATACATACAGTGTAAACTCTTTATAACGAAACTCAAGGGACTGAGCATTTTTTGTCGTTATAGAGAGTTATCGTTATATGGAGTGAACAAAAAAAACCAAATTAACAAGAATTTTTAATATGTATGGGCTCACTTCAACGTTATAGGGAGTTTATCGTTATAAAGGATAACGTTATAAAGAGTTTACACTGTATTTGTATTGTAGTAGAGATTGAAATCCGCTCAGATCCGGCCGGATTACTACGGTCTGAGCGGAGATGATTCGGTTGGAATAATATATAAACAGATTATAAAAAACGATTTTGATATAATTAACATTTCATAATACAATATGATATCAACTTTTCTTTAACGTTAGCTAAAAAAATTAACATTTTATAGTAATCTTGTTTAGTTATGCGGTCAATAATTCAGTAATAGATTTTAGAACAAAAGTCATCTTCATTGTCATTGATTTCTATTATTATAACCACAGACAGATTCTAACTAAATCAATCATAGATTACAATGATTATTAATTTACGGACACGAGCAGTTTTATTCTTAAAATTATTAAGTTCAATAACCTTTAATCTGAATATTTACTCAAAAGGTGCTTTAATCAGAATAGGGAATTTAAACTTGTTATTTAATTTCTAAGCTATCTCTTATTGTCGTAACCGACGTAACGTAAATGTCTATAATTGTATATCGGTATGGACAAGGATAGCTATATTCATGCGTTTTGTCTAGTGTTTCGTACGTAGGTAAAATATTTTGTGAAAGTCAATTTAAATGAATGACCATGGCAAGTAGGCATGGAAATGATTGCTACTTTTATTTCATTTAATTAAATTATTAATTTTTTTCACAGCCAATGATTTTTTTTCGCAATGCTCTAATGTCATTCTTGACCGTGCGACCCGTTCGTAGCGACGATCAGTATATATTTTGCTCTTTCTAACACGACTGGGTTAGAAAGACGCTCTTTCTTTCTGACGTCGTCGTAAGTCATCGGTGAAATACGATGATCTGCGGTGTGTGACGACGTCAAGGCAGGTAGCAGGTGCGACATATGAAAAAGTGTTTCATATGATTTTTCACAAGCTACTTGTGAATCATGCCATGCCTAATGGCAAGTTCGTCACTTTGACTTCGCATTTTGCAACGTTTTATCTATCATTACTGCCAAAAATGGCTCACTAAAAAGAAAAGAGTGTTAGAGCTCTTTTGATCAAAACAGCTATCTCTCTTTTAGCTCTACAGTTCTTACATATATTTTGTCTGTTTAACTCATCAAGAGAACTAGTATTGCATTAGTTTAATAACGATTTAGTTTAGTTTTGAATAGTTCAAAGGCTGAACTATCCAATCACCAAGGGAAAAATCTGTTATGATGAGCATGTAGGTAATTTTTTTGTGCTCAGGGTGTATGTATCGTTGTTCCTCCTTCGCGTAAAAGGTACTGAAAATATAATGCGCTAAGGTATCATCTGGTTTTTTCTATTTACTATTAGATTTAATTTAGCGTGTACATTTGTGCGATTGTGATAAAATATATTTTCTGTTCGGCGGTGATCGGGGAACATCGGGCACTGTCGGGCGGCAGCTGCGCCGACTGAACGTCGTGCACGAATCAAAGGGCTGATTGAGCGTTGAAACTTGAACTAGTAACTGAGTGACAGCAAATGTGAGCTAGATTTAAATCAAAGAGCTAGTTCATTTATATCTTATTTAGGAGCTAGCCAAGCTTATTTATCATGAATAAGTAAGTCATAATAGATTAGTTTTGTCTTATTCATTTTCATGCATATTTGTAAATGTTTGTGTAATGTTTACATTTCTTGTAGTTGAAAAATTCCTCAAAATCCGTTGAGATACTTATTTTAATGTTACGAATTAACCGTTACGGGAGTTTCTGTTTACGAGTAAAATATGGTTCAAATGTGTGATTAATATCATAGCTATTCGATTAGAATATGCTTTTGTGTTTACATTAAACCAAAAAATATTCTATTTAAAAAAATACCGACGCCGCGCTTGCCCTTACAAGCCAATCGGAACACACGGCGGCCATCTTATTCATGTGACGTCATCGTCATTTGACATCAGGTTGGACCATAGAACATCTGTACTCTCCCACGAGAAGAATGACAAGCGCATAGATAAAATATGAGACAGAAATTTTGCCATCTAGTGGCAGCCCACAAAAACTTGATTGACGGGCTTGATACTAGGCGGGAAATTTAAATCTTAGGAATGTAGATATATGTACTGTTATAGTATACTATAAGTATTAATATATAAAATATTGAAATATAGTAATGAACTGGTGGAAATAAAAAAATGGTATCAGTTTCACAAATTTATTTCTGCAATATGTATTTAGTGTGCAAATGTTATACAAAATAACCTCTCAATAAACGCACAAGCATCTGCGGAAGGTGAAGAACCACATTTGATGCACTTTCTTAAGTTTTCCTTTATCCGATTCATCATCTTATACGATGAAAAGTCACTCTCACTAAAGAGTCACTATCTTAAAACTTGATTCCACTTACACAATGCAACAGGATGCTCGACTCAACGTTATATATAATGGCAAATACCATAGAATACCTTTTGTATATCAAGCTTGAAAATAATAAACCAAAACAAGCGAATAAGTTTATATAAATTTAAAAAAACACTAGAAAAAACAACTGTTGAGGACGGTCGTTTTTTCGGCAGACATTTATCTTGTAGTGTTACCAGAACCAACTACCAGAGTCTATTAATATTATATTATAGAAACAGAATTAATAATTAATTTATTGTTCTAAATGTAGATAATTACTTACAAATTTAATAAAAATCATTGATTGTTCCGATAATTATTAAATTACTACAAAAAAGAAAGAATTGACACAGATAAAAGTATAATTTTTCTGTTCCAATTTTCTTTAACCATTAATGCGAAGCTGTGGGAATAAATTGGTTAAAAATTCAACAGAATCATTCACTCTTCCATCCAATTAACTCGAGTTCAACCCGAGTGAATTTTAAATCGAGATTTGTTTTTGCCTGGGTTAGGGTTACCGTGCGCATGAGATGAAATTGCCGTACATTATTTTTTTAATTATTTACTCGAAATAGAAAAATAAGAAACAAGTCAAAAAAAATAAAAGCCATCTGTTTATGAAATAGATGCCACCGAACCTATTGATTTGATAGAAAATGGCATCACAGATCACTTCTCTCATTCAATCAAATTCACGACATCACCTAATAAGACATCTTCAGGGGCATTTTTTTCATAATCAGACGGTTTTTTTATTTTCGTTATCATTTCGGGAGTTGGCTTGAACCTCGTACAATTCGCTTGTTTTCTGGATATGCACTCTTTGCCTAATAATGTTGCATTTATAGTAAATGTTAAGAAGCGGTTTTTTTGTTTTGTTTTAATTAAGTTTACCGCGCTGAAGATACTTTCTGAATCGGGATTTACATGTGGCATTGCCTAATTGCCATATTTTAATGTACGGCGATGACCACTCTGCCTTATACTATACAAATTGCCTTAAAAGAACCTCTGTAGGGCGATTTTGTAATGCTTTTGCAATCGCGGTCGAATAGCATAGGCGAATGAGATAGCAATCACCCAACCCCAACGTCTATCTAGTAGCAAATCCGCCTCAATTACGATTTCGAGAGCATTACACAATCGCCTAGCTGGATGCCGTACGAAACGGCAATTGTCGTACAAACTGCAACGCTGCTCCCGACAGGTTCGAGGACAGTATTAATCTAATTTGATTCCAATCAAAGATCATTCCGTACTCTTGAATTCGTTAGGATCGTAAAATGCTTACTCCCCACACTTGATCACAGTTATGGATTGAGACGTATGATCAAAGCTAAATGTCAAATTACAAGATAGCAAAATAGGTACCTACATTGTTTGGTCCGAGTGAGATAGTTTTATGTGATTTATTGTGATATTACTTCAAATTCGTCGCTATTAAGGCTAGTATAAGTAACCGTATGGACATACGGGCGAGAGGAAATATGCAACAATGCAGTAAAAACAATAGAATGGTATTGTCTCAACAGTCTATTAGAGAGATACCAAACCCTTTAACCATATTGACACATTGACGAAATATAAAGTCTATTCAATCCACTGAAGACAGAAATGTTATCAAAAGAAAGTAAGTTGTTTTAGTATAGTATTGTACTTTATACTGTATGATAAATAGGGCCATTTTGTAAATAAAAGACCCCCCTTCTGATACCTATAACCGTGAGTTTGATTGTACTTACCTTAGTCCCCAACTAAATATGTCAAAAAGCTGAATAAAATATACTTCGAATTCTTTAGTTGGAACCTAAAAACTGTGTGTGATGAATGTCCGGAATATTTCCTATTGTTATATTTTTTAGTTACATCGTTGGATTGATTGAGGGCGAATCCTCTAGGGGACTTGTCGATAACGTCCCCTTAGAAGCGCCGCTGCGATGGCGGCGTTTAGTGTTTCCTTCTCCTGAGGTTTCTGGCGCTGCGGCCATACCTGGCCCTTCCACTCCATCCAGTTCGCGCGGTCCACCCAAGTTAGTTAATATAGTGATTTCATATATGTATTACTTTATTTAAGCAATATCTAAAATAAAGGCGCACACTTAGATTGTGGAATGAACTCCCCGCCGTGGTTTTCCCAAGTGAGTACAGCATGGGGTGAATTTTACAAGAAGGGTGTGAAGAGATTTTTGCAGGGTCAGTAACGCGCAAGTTATACCCATGATGTTGCAAGCGTCCATAAGCTGCGGTGACCGTTTACCATCAGACGGGCCGTCAGCTTGTTTGCTACCTTTAACCTTAGTAGAATAAAAAAAAAAGTTTTATTTCAGCATTGAAGAGTCGCCACCCTCCCCGCGGCGTACGTACTTTGATGTACATATTCATTAATGTTTCTTTATTTATCTGTAACTTATTTAATTATTAATGTTTTTCTTTGGCAGATATTAAGTATTCAGTGGGCAGAACCTGACACCTAGGGGTGCCCAACAGGCCTATCGTCGAAATTTTGAATTACCACCACGTAGCTGTAAGTCCACCACCGGTAATTCCTCAGCCAAAGGTATTTACCGCCGCAATGCTTGAGCACTTTCCTGTGGAATACGGATTGCCCCCACCCGATGCAATCCATAAACAGAGAATTCGACGTTCTTGTGTCGTTTGTCACAAGCGCATCCAATTCTACTGTCTGGCTTACAACGTCGCACTTTGCCCCTACCCTTGCCATAAGACGTTTCACCGTTTGAAATATGTCGACAATTAATTGGATAAAGCTTTTTTTTATTCGTTTCTGATTCCACAAACTCACTAAGTGATGCCGAAGGTTGTAAACGCTAGCGCTAGCGCTAGCAAGAAGTTTTGCCAAAATCGCGCTAATTGCTGATACGTCGCATCTTTTCTTCTGCACAAGTACACTAACACTAAGCATTGACACACGTTTCTTTACCCATTACCCATGACATTACTATTCAGGTCGTTCAAAAGAAGTCTAGATAATTCGTAGTTGTCCAGCCAAATTGTATGTGTATGGAATGCATGTACTCGTAAACGACTGATGTTTAAAAGGATGTCACTGATGCGGTGAATGTATGGATTGTGTAGATGGAACGTGTGTAGGTTACGGGAGGGATTTGTCCCATTTTTTTTTATCCTCTTCCCATTGATGCTCTTGTAATAGAACTGTTTTTCCTATCTGCTATCTAGTAAACATAGCTGCCAATTAGTAGGGTAGGGTTATTTTTAGTTTTTCGTTAGACAATTTTTATTTGCATGTTTTTGTAGCCTCCCGATAAAGATGTGCAATTGAATTATCTGTGTGCATTCTAAAAAGTTGTATGCACTACAATTTGTTTATATTATATAGGACCCGTTCCTATCCAAAAAAAGGCATTTTTTTTATGTTAAACAGGATCCCTTCCTATCCAAAGAAAGGTAAATCACGAATTATAAAATTGTCACCTTTTTATTCATGACGACGTCAGTCTTATTCTTTACATCCATTCCGTTTTACAGAATGTTATTTTATGTTTAATAATTATTAATACTTTGGTAAAATAAAAATAAAAAATTTAAAACTATATTTAAACAATGTATGTTATATTTTTTATTAACGTACTATTCGTGAGATCAAAATAAAAAGGTAATATTAATAAATTTCATTTATTGTACGAGAGAAAATCATGACAATAAAAATCTATAAACCACTGGCTCATTCAAACGCTCAACAATTCGCGAGGTCTTCTTTCGGATAAACAACCCAGAGCGGTCGATATTTGCAAAAACAGTAGGTATATTCTTTCATAGTAAAATACCGAGAAATATTTATTACCTCAACGTCTACTAGATGATAAAATAGTCTCCATTACAATTTCGAGCAGTAAATGCGGTGGTAGGCCATAGCATCGGCTGCCGGTTTACAAGTTACCACCCATTAGACAAAGTCATGCCACCAAGCGATCTGGCGAACAAATGGGTCTGAGTAGTAGTGTTGCGATGTATGCTGGGTGTGATGCGCCAGTTGTTGTTGTGTTGGATGTTTGATCATGGAGGGTAGCGGTATCCGAAGCAGGCTGCCCCGCCAACTGAGAAAAATCTCAGGGTGGCCCCATCGTGCCGGTTGGCGACCGGATGAGAGGACCCGATGGCGATCCCTGGGGTGGTAAGGGCGTCCCCGCATTCTCCAGATCAACCCTCCATTAGCGTAGCAACTCTGGTCGTGTTGTTGGCTGTTTCTTTCACCGAACCTATTCACTCTACATAAAAAGAAAATGAAAGGTCCAAAACTGAAAAGTAAGTGTCTACAGCGGAGGCACGTCCTCTCTTTCCAAGTGCATCTCTCGAATATTCGAGGGCTGCACTCTAATCTCGATGCGGTCCACCACCATCAAGAGACTGACAAGCCACACTTGCTTTTCTTGACGGAGACCCAGATTAGAAAGAAAGAAGAAACCGGGGCGTGTGTGTACATCCGTAATGACATCTGTTGCCAACGTCTCCGTCACCTTGAAGACCCTAATTTCTCAACGCTATGGCTATTGGTGTGTCTACCGATCGCACAGCGGTGATCAGGAGGCGACTCGACTGTTTGACCAACTCAGTGATGCCGCCGATACGACTCTGCATCGGCACCCTGATGCGCAGCTCGTCGCTCTGGGGGACTTTAACGCCTCCCATCAAGACTGGTTTTTCCCATACCAGAGGACCGATCATGCTGGGAGAGAAGCGTGTAACTTTGCGGTAGCGATAGGCCTTTCCCAGCTGGTTAAGCGACTAGGGTGCCTGACGTAGTTGGTGATACCGCCAATAGTCTGGACCTTCTGCTGACCACTGATTCGGACAGATGTACTGTAACATTGTCCTCACCAATAGGAACTTCAGATCACTGTCTGGTGAAGTCTGTATCGTCCTTCTCCCCACCTGACTGCGACTCACGCAGTGAACGGCGAATGTGGCGATACACATCAGCAGATTGGGATGAGATGCGACACTTCTTTGAAGAAAAGAAAGAAGAAAGAAGTCTGCTTCTCTTTGGAAAGTCCATCGAGCTGTGCGGATAATATATTCGATGTGGTGCGTCAAGCTATGTTTATACTGATACTGGCTGACCCGGCAAAAGTTGTTTTGCCACATTTACTTTATGATAAACAATACATGAAAATTTATTGTACTACAATTATTATATTCGATTGCCATCTAGCAACCCTATTGCGAATCTGTGGATGGAACAGAATAACATAAAAATTAATAAAGATAATAAAGATTAAAAAACAGAGGTTGATCGTAGAAGGGTGAAAATTTGAAGTTGAAGTATGTATTTGTCAATGATAAATCATAATAAAATAAAAATAATAAATGTTGTCAAGAAAATAAAAATGAATATTTTGGGGTGGGTCATCCTTATCGTTTAAGGGTAAAAGTAAATGTTGCCCGATTCTCAGACCGACCCGATATGCACACAAAATTTCATACGAATTGGTTCAGCCGTTTCGGAGGAGTTTCTTGACAAACACCGCGACATGAGAATTTTAAATATTATATAGTAGGAAGCGGGATTGTCTTCAGATAAATTAAGTTATTAATAGTTAATAAATCCTTCTATCAGAGTATTGGTAAAAAAGAGTAACTTAATATTGTATTTGTTTGCTTATTATTTGACTTACCTTTCACAATAATAAAAGACTGTTAACACATCTATATTATATTAAAGACGGTTGTTACATAGCAAATAAAACTAAAAAGCGAAAACTAAATTAAAGTTTAAAAAACACGATGTTAGAGTTAATCAAACTAAAAAGGAAAAAAAAAATTAACATAAGAATATTTTAAGAATAAGAAGACCAGAATTATTTTATATTTTTTTCACATTCTCTCGTCTTGTTGCACTGGCTCACGACCCACAAAAGATGATGTCAAAATAATGGGGCCATGGGATTTCAAATTGTGGAATTGGTGGCGGTAAGACTGTTTCCAGTAAACTGAGGACGAGTTGCTTGAAGAGAACCCTCTTTGACCAGATGAACTTCCTATTTTTTCTTTTGATGATAGCAAGGGAGACTTTCCTGTTAGAAGGAGCAATAATCAGAGAAGACGATGGGTGCTATCTTTTCTTGATGTGATAGTTGTTGTTGAAGTGGCCTCTGCAATCACACTTAAGGACGTTCTGACTAGCGGGAGAATAAAATTGATTTATAGGCAGTCTAGGCATTCTTCCAGGGTCTTCTATAATACCTATGTCAATGCCGGGAATAAAAACACCAGCAGGACTTCAATCAGAACAGACAATTTTCCACTAGTGTATAATACAAAGTAACTACCCTTTAGCATTTTAAAAGCCATAGGTTTGAAGTATTTCAGTTTATATTTAAGGCAAAAACCATAACACATAAATTCACACTTATTGTAATGATTTTCTCTATTTATTGGGTAACATGATGTATGCTATGAACAACTCAAGATTTCTACATTTGATAATTTTTATGCAGCAGCCACATAATGGTTTTCTCGAATTCGGAGACGACGTTCTCTTTCAAATTCTTTCATACGAAGCACATAACTGTAAAAAAAGAGAAATATTATGTGAGAATACCAATAATGTACAAATTTTGATTTTTAGGTATAGAATTTCATGTATCTGTAATTGATGTCATCCTTGTGATACTTAAGTTTTATCTATCGTTTTAAAAATGGCCTAGTAAGTTTACTCACAATTATTATTAAATTGTATTTTCAGTAAGCGAAAACATTTTTAGTGCAAAAAGTTCAATAGTGAATAAACAAATCAGGTACATACTCTTCATGTTCACAATTCAAGTAATGATGCTTTTCATGGGCACACTTATAGAGCAGGGGCATGTGCTTGTAGCGGCATTGCTGATATTCCAACAAATAGTGAGAGCAAAAATCTCTGTATTTTGGTGGAATCTTGGCAGAGATAAGGTCTTCCTCACGAGCAATCATTTCTGAAAAAAAAACAAAGTTTTTAATTCTCATAAATTAACTGAATTGGTTCAGTGACTGCACAGTTTAAATGTTTAAAAACAATAACATAAATAAGGAATGTAAACGTCTTAAGAAAATATAGTCATATGCTATAAGATATTGTATGCATTGAATGTGTAGGTAGTCTAACCTACAGAAATAAATTATGTAACTTTTATTTTCATATTGTTACCAATACATTTATGTTACTAATATGTAAATTATTTTGTTTAAAATATGTTGAGTAATTAGGTACCTCGTTCCTTTCTTTCATAGGGAAATCCAACTTGTGAGTCGAATGTAGGTTTATCATCCATGTAAAGATCAACATTTCGAGCATTAAATGATCCCATTATCTGCCCCATTATGAGGTTTCACTACAATTTACTATTATGAATACACTCGTTCACGGGTTTAAAAGTCCGAGACCGAGTATGTATTTCTGTGTTTCGTTTTCGAAATTGTTTTTGCTACTACTGAACTATTTTTCTCCTTCTCACTCTTTTTATTCCTTTCCATCATTAAAGTGGCCCAGCTGGGTGACATTACACTGACATTTATAGAGCTGTAGCACCAGCAAATGGTTTTTATTCGAAACTCCAAAATCAATATACTGATACATATTCCGAGTAAGTACTTTTATGAACCTTACGTTAGTTATGTACTTGTATATAAGGCTTATTGCTAATAAATAATGCATACAAATATGTATGAGAGACGCGAGGGTATTTGAAATTATGACAGTGCGAGTCAGCGCAGTGTACAACATAGAACATTTATACTCTCACGAGGTTTACAAGCATGTCGCACCATAGATCGGATGTCGAACCGATTGAGCCATTTACGGAATCGAATGGTTTAAATTTTGTGATTTCATATTTCCATTTACTCAAAGAGCAGTAATCTATTCACGACCGCGCTAATAAATAAGGTATTTTGACTTTATAGTCTTAGTCAGAATCACCTTAAATTGCATACAATGAATTTTACTAAAGCCTGACTTTATGTTTTATCATATAGACGGCAGAATATGCTGATTGATTATTCTAGTTTTTAAGTATCGCAACCAAATCATTCTCTAGATATTTTTTTTGCCAATTTCGAATCATTTGTTTTCTATTATTCTTTTAGTATGGCAACAAGGCCGTAGGCCATTTAGGTTAATTATTGCCAGGGTCGGGTTATTATTTGAGTTAGATTTCTATAGGTTCTACGGTAGCGTTCACAATATCTGATTTACAATTTTCAAACAGATATCCTGGGAAATGTATAAAATTCCGATATTGTATAAGGAAATTTAACTAATGCTTTCTGTGAATAAAACACGTTGTTAAACCAAGAATCAGAATTTTTATTTAGGCTTACGTTGAGACACTCATGTAATAATCAAACCATAAAATATAATAACTTCATAGGCCTATTTACTATAATAAAAAATATCTCGTCGTAAATAAAAAATAGGTTTATATTGCAAAACCTATATTTAGACTTCTGCGTTTGGTAACTGTTTGAATTTTTCTCATTAAACTACAAAAATCAACTATTTATTAAATAATTTTAATATTTTTTCTAATATAGTTTATTTCACACATTTCGATTTTAGGTATTATACCTATACATTTCCTAGGAACTGTATATGTATTTTTTCTTTAATTATTACGGTGTAGTAGGTACTTATTTCATCTATTACAAAAATTGGTTTAATTTTGCAATAAAATACAATCTACTACATTATTACACAGTCTTAAATCCCTCTTACAAAAATGCAAACGCTCAGATAATATATTTACTCATCCCTTAGTAAACAAGTCCTGACTGGATTGGCGTACAGCTAGTACCAACTTTGGCGCTCGGAGAGCTTACCTCTCGCATAGTTAGCGAAAGAGACAGAGCACAGAGGCCGCGATGAAACATCCTCGAGCTAGTGTGATTTTCCTTACAGAATCGAGCCCCAGGAGAGCATTGAGTGCGGAGGGTTTACGCAGTATGTGCTAGTTAGCGCGCTCCACGGTGTGACACAAGGGCCCGAGTCGGCCCGACGAACAACTTATGCCCTCTATTCCAACAATACTTATCCGGAGTAAAAAAAATTACATAACTCACACATACATCCTACAAATTTCCGGGAACAGATTGATGGTATGTACCAATTAACCATATCAAATGCTGATTACGAAAGTCGGGAGAATTTCTGAGGATGAAACCCAAACGCCTAAAAAACTACCAACGCCATTATAAATTACTGATGGTTAAGGTTTGATAGGGTAGTCATAAAATAAAAAAAATCGGGTAAAACGAAACTGAGAACCTAATTCAATCATACATTTAATTAGCAGTGGTTGTACCTTACGCCACTCTAAGAGTTGTACTCTCATCTCTCGCTAGAGGTGTATCATAGTATTAACTTTACGTTAAAATTAATAAATAAATGTAGAAAATGGATGTCCGTAAAAGGTTTAAAAATAAAAACTTCCTGATTTTGAAGAACATAGGAAAAGGGACATATGGGTTCGTACATTAAGATGCATTATATTTGATCATTTTAATCACATCACTTTCATTTAAGTAGGTAATTCGATATTATTTATTTTCAGAAATGTTTATTTATGTGAAAAACGAGACAATAGTTTATTAACTATAGTCAAAGACATTGAGTTAAATATAAAAATATTGGACCATAAACAGGTAAGAACTTAAATTTCCTTCATATCATTACCTTTAAAAATCAAGAATTTTTGGTAAGTTAAGTAGGTACCTCTCAATTACCTACGTGTATGTTGTTTCAGGATATAGCAAATGAAGTTAACATTTTGTCAACAGTTAATCATCCGAATATTATTAAATTCTACGATTGTATATACATGGATAAACATGTCATGATATCAATGGAGTACGCCACTAGTGGGAATTTAGCGGAGTACATGTACCAAAGATGCCCAAAATTTATTAAACAACAGGTGGGCCAACTTAATAACTAACATGACATAGCTATAAATGGCTGTAACTATCTTACAATTAAATCTCTTAGTCTCCACTCGGGTGACTACCGATAATAGCATCAGTACTAACTCCTAGGACTTCTGACGGCACGAAAACTAACTTAATTTTAAATGTAATTAATAATTTTGACTAATGAGAAACAATTTTTGGCGTTTGCACGTTATAAAAAAAATTACATTTCTTGTTTTGATATAAGGTTCATCCAATTATATGTTATTTTTATTTGTATCATACAAAAAAGTTAATCTCCCGTGCATAAGGTCAAAAGGTGTCTTATTATTGGACAAACTATGGCCGACACTTGAATATTTTATTTCTAAAAAACGATAACAATATTTTTACCTGGAGAATTATTAATTTATGAGTATGTGCAAATAAAACTAGTTTGCATTAACATAACACTTATTTCCGAAGTAATATTCAACGCCTGATTTCCAATAGCTATAAAATTATTATAATATTTTTTGTACCTTAGCTTACATAGAGAAGAGCCACCAGTGTTTCCTTTTTGCGATTTCAGTATGAGTCAGTAAAAAATTGTACCTAATTCATACCATGAAAATATATTTTTTTACCATTGGATATATAAAATAGAATATAGATTACCATGCGTGTTGAGCATATTATTAAAATAATACTCATGTTTTTCAGGAAATTCTTTTCTACTTTTCGCAAGTCCTTCTTGGAGTGAATTACATTCACAATTTGGATATAATTCATAGGGATTTGAAAGCAGAAAATATCCTGTTGACTGGTAAACACGGCGTTATTGTCAAAATAGGCGACTTTGGTATTTCAAAGATGTTAGCCAGGTAGCTATGGTTGTCCTACAATACAAGCATTTTTTAATGGGATATAATGCATTTATAATAAGTATTCCGCTGTAAAGTATTTAGTCTAATAGTAAACTATAATGTCATGCATGTTTTTTAGTGCCAAGAAAACATCGACAGTTATCGGAACTCCTTATTACTTGGCTCCTGAACTATGTGAGGGAAAACCGTATGATACAAAAAGCGATGTTTGGGCTCTTGGTTGCTTACTGTATGAAATGTGTACTCATAAAAGAGCTTTCGAGTCGGAGGTAATGTTTTTAATACTTTTATTTTATTTGAATTTATCATCAGCTAAACAATTTACTAGTGAGTTACGAGAGATTTGTCCTGGGATTGATTTTAATCAGGGCATTTTTTTTTAGACACTGGTTGGATTAGTAAAAGCAATAACAAGTGGAAGTGTGCATCCAATTGATTTAACTATATATGAACGAGGAATGCAAGACCTTGTCGACTCCATGTTATCCATTTTGTCAGATAAAAGACCTACTATAAAGGAGCTTATGGGACGAAGCATAATACTACCGACTATTTACACAGTATTTTTAGATGCTGGAAATGATGTATTATTATATTTAAAAGCTAAGGATTTTTTTAATTATGTTTAGTTATGAATGAAAATTAATTGTAATAAAAGATGTGACATTGTGAAAAATAAATTTTATTTTTGTAAGACAGAATATGGTTTCATAATTTCATTGTCTTATGGCTGTCTCAAGTGACATAAAAAGTAAAAATGATGGTACTTCCATGAGTAAGCACTGCCATTCATACTCTATTAGGCTCTTGAATGTATCATGTTTGTATCTGTTCTTTTGCTATATCTGTTGTGTAGTATCTATCTTCAAGCAAAATATTCATGTGTAGTACCAAACTCTCTGTTCTTACCAGTATATGTAAAATTTTCATGAAAAATATGAGGAAAGTTCTTAATAATATCTGTTCTTACAGCTAGGAATTTTGTTGAAACCTTATTGCCCATTTGTGTTATCTGTCTCCATTTCCTCATCGTCTTCTTCTGAAATCACAAGGTTAAATTAGTCATCACACAAAACTTTAAAGTCCATTACTCGTATTTGTGGCCCAGTACACTCCATTTGTAAACTATTATTTGACTGGGAATTTAAATAAAGGAAAAACAAAAAAAAAAATATATATATATAATATTTGAATTATGTAATGGGCCACAAAATAATCTGATGTCTTCTCCACTTGGATGATCTGAAAATACAAATTGGAGTCTTATTCATGGTACAAACAATTATGTTTTGTCATACCAAATAAATGGATCCAATTATCACTTGTATGCTTTGTTAAGTAAATAATGCCCTGCAGTAATTCAATTTTTCTGTGGTAATTCATTATATGAAAAGTTTAAAAGGCATTTGTTAATCTAAGGGGAGTCTTTATATTTTCACTGGTACTCTATCTATCTGTTATTTACATAAATATATTTTTTAAGAACTGAATAAAACTTACGTTGTCCATTATTATTAGACTGTGTTTGAAGCAATGGTTTCTGTCCAGGAATTTGGCCAGACTGCAACATCCTGGTCAGCCTTTCAACCTCCTGTAGAGATGAAGCATTTTTGATTGCCTCTCTGATCTTGTGAATTTCTTGAGGAGTAAGATCTGGAAAATTAAACAACAGTAATTATATATTGTGCTTCTAATATCTAGTAGGACAGATTATTTCAGCATTTCATTTATTTATAGATTTTTGATTGTCTCACAAAACTAATTTTTAAAACCTTTAAAAACTTATGTGTTTTGGATACATTGAAAATAGGTGTGGCAGTAAAAATACAATTTTATTTATAGTTTCATGATACTTACTGGTGACCTTTGGATCAGGGATGTTACCACCAGGAACAAATGTTTTAGCCTTTCTTGTAATCTCCTTTTGGATTTCTTTCCCTTTTTTGCTTTTGAACAAAGCAGTGGCTTCATCTCTCTCTTTCTGCTTTATCTTTCTAAAGTCCAATAACTTTACTTCAGGTAATTTATATGCAACATAAGCTCTGAAAGAAGTACATACCTATAGATAAAGCACTGGCCCACAATTACATCATGCAGTATGAGGTTATATATGTCAATGAAATAACTCAAGGTGGTTGCGTAGTACCAGCTTTCCATACATTTTTATTTTGGGCGAATATCTGAAGTTACGTGGGTTTTTATAATTTTTAGTAGTTTTATGGGGTTATTACGAATATATAGTGTCGCCTTCTTGCATATCAGCCTATACTATATAATACTAAGCTAACAATATTAAGTAGTAAACGATATTTGAAAATGAAAATGAAAATATTTTTATTCAAATAGGCCTTTACAAGCACTTATGAATAGTCTGACTCTAATACCGGTTCGGAAGGTTGTTTTTTACTGAGAAGAGCCGGCAATAAACTCAGCAATTACTCTTTTAAAAAAAAAAACAAACTTAGATTTATTACATAAAATATTATTTAGTCTCATTGACAATACCTGTGTGTTATGGCAATATTGCAGAATTATTTAACAATAATATAATATTATAAATATGTAATGAAAAAAAAATACAAACAAACTAAAGCCGACCAGCCCCCACAAGCAGCACCTGTTCACAAGTATGACGCATGTGGCAGCCATCGCCCTCCTCGCCATATTGTAGGGAAGTGAGCGACCCGCCACACGACGCCGCCACAAGCAAAGGCATTAAAGCGAGCATGACTAACTTAAGTTTGAAGCACATCAAAAAAAAAAAATTATGAATTTTAGAATACACACAAAGTGTTATCACTGTGACCATAACATGTTCAAAGTTATAGATAAATTTAAATTGCATTCAAATAAAAAATAAATCATACCATACAACAATACATTTACAACCAGGCACTATTATCATTTAAATATTCATTTATGTTGTGGTTTAAAATAAGGGAATGTTTTATGTTTGTGTGAGTGAATTTAGGCACGCCATCTATCTATTAATGTAGTGATTAAGGTAGTAAGAAGGAAGATCTGTCATCTGTGTCACAAACACGTCAATAGTTGCCAAACCAAATATTTTAGATGGCGCTGTGTATCAAATGCCTCGAACGGTCACCATCCATGACTCCCCGCGTCAAATTATGAATGTGTTGAGAAATTTATTTTCATAGTAGGTACGTCACTCGTAAACTACCTAACATCATTTATTGTTTGGGAGTGAGCGTATAAGTAAGCATGAAAGGTAGCTACAACTACCGGCACGCTATGATGAGGTTTGGACGTGACGTTCGATGTATTATTTTAGGACACATAATTTATTTATTACATTGAGTGCTGTCAAAATGGAAATCCAAGATGACGGCTACAATAAATTATCAACTTTCTCGTGATGGGTATCGTTTTCATGGTTTTCAAGGGTGTTGAAGCTGATAGTGCTGTCAAAATGAAAATCCAAGATGGCGGCTACAATAAATTATCAACTTTCTCGTGATGGGTATCGTTTTCATGGTTTTCAAGGGTGTTGAAGCTGACAGTGCTATCAAAATGAAAATCCAAGATGGCGGCTAAAATAAATTATCAATTTTCTCGTCATGGGTATCGTTTTCATGGTTTTCAAGGGAGTTGAAGCCGATAGTGCTTCTTGAGCAGATACTGGGTACTTTACCTTACTGGTAATAAAATCATTTGTTTATTTCTTGATTCAATTAATATGCAAGAAAGCGTTATACATTCATACGAGTATAAATCTAATCTAATCCGTGATGAAATAGGAACGAGCTTGAATTTTAATTCTAATAGATTTGTTTGAAAACATAAAAAATATTAGTGAGTCCAACGACTTGGTGTGGGAGTGGTGAAACAATTGTTGTTCTTATACTCCTTTTCCATACCAAGTTTCTGGCGCTACATCAGCTATGAAAAAATTTGGGGTACTCAATGATGCGCGCCAAGTACCTTTAAAAAATTGTTTTCGATTCGATTTTGTAAAGTGTTCTTTTGTTTTTTTTTTATAAATAAAGTACACCATTTTTTTTTCAATTTTCACCGTTTTTAATTAGTTTCTTTTTTTTCGTTTAAAGTTTTGTGTACTTGGTTTTTTTTTTATTTCATTTTTTTTGTAAAGATTTCTAAACTATATGTAGGTAACTATTAGGGTCCCGCGAACATTTATTTTTATAAGATTATAATTATTGGTGTACTTAATTACCACACAATTCGGCATGTGTTTTTCGAAATTCAAAATAAAAAAAAAACTAAATTTAATAAGATCGTCACATAGGATCGTCGGCCAGCACATTTACTACCTCCGGCAAACTCGCGTCAATGACCCTTGCTCGTTAATTTGGACTCTGTTTATGCCTTTTGTTGTTGATTTCGTCGATATGGCTGAGCGTACGCAGAGAACTGTTCGAAACAGTCAGACACGCTATGGTAGGTGATGATAGCAGTGACGACAGTAGCAGCATATAAGAGGTTATTTAACTATACGCTATGACTCTTAGGAGCCGAGATAAGAAAAACTAGAAATGATGCTGAGCGAAACCGCATCCGCGAATCCTGGCACGACATTATTACAATATATTTACGGCTTTTATTTGTTATTAAATACAAGGCAATTTAATTTTTTAGGAAAGGGACCCCTTAATGTACACACCATTAATCAACATGAAATAATTTTTGAAAAGAAGAAATAATTTGCTTTTAATAAAAATATTACTAGTATTGTGCTATCTACATTACTAGTAATCTTTATAAAAAAATTGCAAACAATGGTAAATGCAAATAAATAATGCAACTTAAATATTCACAATATAATATTTTCAACTACCTATTATAATAAATTTTGAAACAGTGTGAATGTAGGTATGTTATGTCAATTCTGTAGTCAGTCAGTACTTTATTCTATAGTAGTGACAAGTCGTTGCAGTACGTTGAACGAAACACGCAAGCGCCATGAAAATCACGGCGCTTTCGACCATTTGGTCGCGACAAAACTACATCTTATAAGCATTCTAGCACTGCGTGTTTATACTGTATGGTTAGACGACTTACTATTGTTTCAGCGCTGCAGCGAACTTTTTCTTAAACTGATAACAAAATGGAGCATACTCTTTGCTTAGGGTAGCTTCTCTATACGTAGTAATAATAACTCAATGGTCCGAAACGATGAATTGTCGGTTTGTTGATTTGTCCTTCTTTCACGTAGTAATGAAGCAACTTATCGACGCAATTTTTTGCCATAGACATATTTTATTGTCTAGAGTGTATGTACATAGACAGTAGTCTATAGGTAAAAAGTATTTTACCTCTCGAGGGATCATGGGTGGAATATTAGCATTATTATGAATAAAAAATATACCTTACTTATATTTAACCTACTATGAATAACTTACCTAGTGGCAATGTTAATGTGCAGTCGAGCAATTCAATTATTTAGTTTTAATTTGTATTTTATACAAAACTAGCTATTTAAAAAAAAAGAGAAAAAAAGAATTTTTTTTAGTTATGAGACAGATTTATCAACGATTCAGATAATTAAAAAAAAATTGTCGAAAGTTTCTGGCTGATCGCGCTAATCTATCTATGAAACGTCGAGTCGGATTTTTAATAAATCTGCATGTAAAGGAATCTCTTTGTAGGTACCTACTAAATCCTAAAGACTGCGCGAGCTAAGTCGCGAGCAAAAGCTATACTAAAAGAACTGTCGTGTCAGGAGATATGTCGAAAATATTTGCCAAAATCTAGTTGCGGTTGATGTAGAGAACAAGGAGTGTTCCAGTGTGTTGTTGGAACCAGAATATAATACAATCATTTTTTTAAAATTTTCCCGTCTGTTTGTCTATTTTTATGTACGTTCTAGACTCCTTGCTACTAAACGAATATTAATGGGGCTATGAGAGGAATGTGGCGGTTGCAGACCGAAAACATATTAGCTTTATTTCATAAATATTTGTCATGAAAAGTAGATAGGTATCTACCCTAATTTAAAGCTATCACGCGTACAAAATCGCGGGCACAACTAGTCTTGAATAAGAGTTACATTAATACAACTTTAGACAAAAACGTTGCGTATAGATATTAATAAATAGATGAGAGTTATCGCACTAGGAGGCGATATACGAGATGTTGGACGCCACTGAATATCTATATGTTGATATCAGGAATCCGCGAACCTTTAGTGAATACATAACAACACATATCACTAACGTACCGCAATATCTATGATATTCGGTGCAAACTGATTCGGGTATTATAAGTAGCCATGGAAATGCTACTTTTATTTCATTTTCATTATTTTTTTCACAGTGATTTCACCTGTGAAATTTCACAGCCAATGATTTCTTTTCGCAATGCTCTAAAGTCAATCTTGGCCGTGCGACCCGTTCGTAGCGACGATCAGTATATATTTTGCTCTTTCTAACGCGAAGCTCTTTCTTTCTGACGTCGTCGTGAGTCATCGGTGAAATATGATGATATCCGAATAATCTTTGGGGTGCGATGTATCATGTAGGCAAGGTAGCAGAAAAGTAGCGTGTCCTTGCGCGGGCGGGAGTGATGAGCTATAGACGAACGAGCGAGAGAGCACTATTCGCTAATTAGTAATAGTACATTATTTAAAGAATTATAGAGTATAATACCGAATACATTATTTTCTAAACACATGTAAACACCCATCAATATACGTCAAAGGATATGGAAATCATATGATATTCTCAATATGAAATATATTTTGGTCACTTTGTTATATAGATACAATACATTTTATAAATAAATATTATTTTATTTATTTATTTCTTTGTTTATTTATTTAATATTATAGTTATAAAAGAATTTATTAATAAATAAGTAAGCCAATAAATAAATAAGTGATAAAAATATATATCTTAAAACTGAAAAACCACCATCAAAAATAAAAAAACTGGGTACCAATTATTGATATCACTGATTTCCAGTATACAGTTACAAATAATATACAGTGTAAACTCTTTATAACGAAACTCAAGGGACTGAGCATTTTTTGTCGTTATAGAGAGTTATCGTTATATGGAGTGAACAAAAAAAAACAAAACAAAGTGAACAAACCAACCAACTTGGGCTCACTTCAACGTTATAGGGAGTTTATCGTTATAAAGGATAACGTTATAAAGAGTTTACACTGTATAATGATATACATAAATCGAACAAAACTGAAACCTAACAATCACAGTACTACTTTTCTGCAGTAATAATAGGTTATCTTGCAGTTGACTATTTATTAACATACCTATTTGAATTAATGAGTGCAAATAAAAGTAAATTTAGCAATTAAATTGTAGGTTTCATTTCACTCCTTTATATCCATACAAAATACTCAGATATGATTAGAATGATAACAAAACATTGATAAAAATCAATGCTTTGTTATGAAGTTGTCACATTAAACTATTGTCCGTAAACCAACCTTACAGACAACCATTTTTTTATCACGTATTCAAAGATTTAATTTAGACAATTGTAAATAACACCATCTGCTATCACCGGGGTACCTAAACCAAATATTTGATGCCATCTATTAGACAAAAAGAAACGCCTCAACACTATGCTTGTGGTGTGTAAATTCAAGTAATGACAGCATATGATTTTTAGGCAAATCTTTTTAAACAACTAATAAATAAGCAAAATGCATATGTAATAAAATTATACAAATGCGTTAGATATCGCAAAATAAACAATTTGACCTGCAGGATGTTTAGATTACTGTAAATATCGACAAATAGCCGAATTACTGATTACAATGCCATCTAGCGATAACTGCTAGGAGATCAACTACGCAACCACCTTAATAACTCTTTTGGATTAGCATGAGAGCAGCATAGAGGGTGATTACAAGGAATTTACAATAGACTTTGAGGTTTTACCTGTAATGTTGTTTAGTTGAGACTGGGTTATGAATAAGTGATAGAGTTCGTAATTTTGTCAATGTCCCCAGTGGATCCAAATCACCAAGCTCTGATATGTTGTTGTTTGTTAGTATTAATGATTCCAAATTTGGTATGTACTGCTCCAAATTATCACCAATTCTCCTGTAAAAATGCATACAGCTGTGTTTATTACATTAACAATCAATTGAAAAAAGCCTAACCAATAATAAAGGAGATGTCCCAATTGTAAAATTTTAAGTATGGGCATTTCTCAATTTGGTTTGAGTAATATGTGGTAGTTATACTTTGCCTATTTTTACAATACCTACATATTGATCAAAATCCGTCCACCATTCACGACTACAATCAAACAAAGAGTTAGGCTTGCATCACAAACTCTGGGTTTGTAATATTCTGTCTGTAATTTACATGGAATATTTTCACACTATTTGATTATCAAACAACTTTACAGATAAAAAGAAGCCACTGATAAATACTGGAATAGAATTGGTAAAAAATACTTACACAATTCTGTTACTGTTTAGCAATAAGCATTTTAGCCTTTTTAATAGAGGGAATCCATCTAGCTTCCTGACATCATTATCAGAGAAATCGATGGTATCAAATTGGTCTAATGTAGCCCCCAAGTTTTCAATCTGAGGAATCTTATAACCTGCAAAAGGAACGTTCTGCTTACAGGACCTATACTTATGTTCATATTAAAAGTTAAGTCGGTAGTTAAGATTGTTGGGTAAGAATTATTCAGGGTATCATTTTCAAGTTTTAATATAACTAGATAACTGGGTATACCGATAAACATATGGTACTTATTTAATAAGACAAACATGGGATTACGAAAAGCAACAAAAATAAAAAGAAATTATTCTAAGCAAAAACTAACCTCTAAGATCCAATTCTCGATCCCTGCAAGGGTTCATGTATTGCATAGAGTTTTGTATCAGTTCGGTGGTGAGTTTGACCATTTTGAACTTTTGAAGTAATTACACTAAAAATAATACTATTCGGGAAATAATTACATCAAGTATTTGGAGTTTTTAAATAACACCGCAGACTAGATAAATAAACCAACGCAACGCACGCTATGGCAAGTGTTGCCAGTCCGTGTCAGGATTTCGGGCTAAGTCGAATTTAAAAATCGGCTAGATTAATGCAAATATAAAATAAAAATAAATAAATAAGCCTTTATTCCAAAATTTTACAATATTCGTTCTACTAAATAATCACTAGTACATTTATCACAAGTCTCTAATTTCGGTGTGCCTTACGGCATAGGCCTCCTCCAACGCCTTCCACTGTTTCCTATCTGTTGCAATTCTTAGCCATAGGGGACCTAGAGTCAACTTCAAATCATCTTCCCATCTTCTCGCTTTGCGACCGCTGCTTCTTAACCCGTCTCTTGGATACTGTTACTTGCTTGCTCCATTTTTCATGCTTACAACGAAGCATATGCCCTGTCCATCTCCATTTTAATTGGTCAATACGTGTAAGAATGTCTGTGAGTTTAGTTTTGTGTCTGGTATCCACATTCCTGACTCTATCCCTTAACTTTAACCCCAGTATGCTCCTTTCCATGGCTCGGTGACATTTGGCAAGCTTTTCCCTTTGGTTTTTTGTCAAAGCCCAGGTTTCACAGCCGTATGTGATGCAAGGAAGAATGCATGTATCAAAAGTTTTCTTCTTGACCTTGAAGCTGAGTTCCTTGCTTTTCATTATTTCTTTCAAGGCCCAAAACTTTTTCCACCTGGTAGCAATTCTTTTGTCATTTCTTTGGACATTTGGTCGCTTGTGGAAATGATTTGACCCAGATGTGGCGACATCTATGAACACGCCTACAATCCTTCACCGCCCGCACTACAGTGATGTGGCGACATCTATGAATGAGTAGAAACACGCGAGAATCCTACATCGCACTATCAAGATTCTCTCAGGATTTGACTTATATACAAGCTTCCAACATCAACAGTTGGACCGCGGTCCCCAGGCATGATCACCTAGCCTGGCGGAAGATCTTCCCTTTTAAATGGAAGAGTCTCACACCTCGCTCTACGGTTGTAGCTTCAGTAACTTTAAATTTGACCTTCATAAGTGCCCTCCGAAGGCCTAAACTGAATAAATGGTTTTGAATTGAATTGAATTGCATACAAATATACATATTCCTCGACATATTCGAGTTTATGTCCGTTGACAGTTATGGCTGTTGCGTTTGTCATCATTTTTGTTTTGCTCGAGTTCATTTCCAAGCCCACTTCACGGCTTCTGTCTGCTAGCGTTTGTATCATAGAGTCCATTAATTCTCCTCCAATATGACCAGGTCATCAGCAAATCTTAGATGGTTTAGTCGCGATCCGTTTATGTTTAGCCCTAGATTCTTCCAATCTAATTTTCTAGAAATTTGTTAAAGTACTGCTGAAAATAACTTTGGTGAGAGAGGGTCACCTTGCCTGACTCCCCTGTCATTTGGAAAAGTATCCCCCAGAGATTCCAACTTGATGCTAGCTTAATGCAAATATATATATGTGGGCTTATAGAACATGTATACTCTCACAGTGGGCTCGGAATAGTAGGTATTTACAAAAAACCGTACTCGTAAGTACGGTCTATACCTCACTGATAATACCACTCCGCAGTGCTACTATAGATAGACACCGCACAACCAAACTAACCAATCAATTATCATCGCCCCTTGAGATGTCATAGGAAAATCTACGAATAACACGATATTAGGAATACCTTCATTTATAACATAGCTCTGACTAATTTGTGTATACGTCCTTTTACGAACATGTATTTGTGGTACCTACATTGATAATTTTTTTAGGGCCGAATTGTAGGTGCTGTCAGTGTCAAGCTCTCAAGTTGGTCGACTGTGTAGAACGCACATTTACCTAGGAACTATGGAGTGTAGAAGTAAAGGAAGACCATCTTGTATGGAGGATTAGTCGTAAAAGTTTTGTGTCCACTTGTAAACAGCAAATTAGGTTTCAAATTCTCACCGAAATAGCGCTAGTGTAGCAAGTAGAAATGATATGAAAAGAGTGAAGTGTGCTGGGTTGGTTTCCGGTAATTCTTAAATACTATTTTCTATTTGCTATTTACAATTAATTGGGGTACTTAAAAACACTGTATAATTTTATTCTATACTCATGTTTTTCTATATATAATAATAATTAAAAAAAAATGCGCTGTAACAAAACGGGAATGTTTCTTTCCTTTTTATTAATTTTGTATCCTACTCTAATAATTTGTGGCGCTCTATTTAAAATTCTTCCACTTGCTACAGTAGCGCCACCTTGATTTGTTCCCTTTCAACGGACACTTTTTAATAAACTGAGATAGGAGGACCTCCTTTACTGGACTTCCTTTACTTCTACACTCCATAATAGGAACCCATGTCCGGAAAGTTTATTTTTGCTCGATCACATTCGAAATAAAATAAACTCAGAGACTCGGTTTTGTGTATACCTACAGTGGGGATGATGATTGACATGTCAAATCAGCAACTTTTTATCAAAAATGTCAAAACTCTCGTTTGTATAGAGTTTTGTTTATAACAGACTAGCTGACCCGGCAGACGTCATAATTGGCATTGATCGCACGATCGAACGATGCATTTTCGTCGCACGATGAAATTAAACACACACTTTTACATATAATAATATAGAGTCTCCTAATTGAAGCTCTCAAGTCATCCCAAGCCCACAGAAATTATTTCTACCGGTAGGGATAGATGCACTGCCCATTACTGAGTCGTACACTTATCCCTACCGACCTATCCTTACTGGTAGGGAAAAAAATATCAATAATACTATTTTAGTTATTGTTAAACAAATACAAATAAGTAAATAAAATTAAAACATTTTTTATTTTAATTATATGCATTTTTATCAATAAAATATTTTTCTTTTGTTTCTAATAAATGAAATGAAAAAATATACAAATTGTATTTGTCTCATGCACCTGTAAACGTGCACTTATCTCTACCATTAGGGATAGCTCGGTAGGGATAAGTGTACCATTCGGTAATGGGCAGTGCATCTATCCTTACCGGTAGAAATAAATCTACAAAAACGTGCACTTATCCCTACCACTAGGGATAGCTCGGTGGGGATAAGTGTACCACCCGAGAAATTGCTTAATAACGATCTTACGATTTGTTTAATCTCGCGATCGTGCAATCAAAGCTACAACTGTAGTTTTTTTCGTTCCAATAAGAACACCTTTTGGTCCATCGCACCATTTTTATCGCGCGATGAAATCGCATCGTTTGGTCGTACAATCGTAAGCCAATAAGTGTTTAATCATTTATCTTGAATACAGAATTGTTTCCTAATTCACCTTAAGTCACTTAATTATACAGTTTTCGTATCCAATTATACAATCTGGCAGCTTCCGCCTTGCAGTTCAACCGCGTTCCCGAGGATTATAGTAGCCTATGGCCTTCTCCGTCTTGTTAAAATTAAGTCTTTCAGTTCTCGAATATAACGCGAGATGTAGGTACCTACAGAAAGTAAAAAACTCTGACAAAGTGTTATTAGGTTTTGAGACAAACTAAACCACTTATAATTTTAGTAACGAGAAGTACTTATAGTGGGAATGTAAAAGGGTAATTTTTACTCAATGGTCTAACCAATATAATAAGATACCGCATTCAGTAACCAAAATGTCTGATCATAAATTTAAAAATGATATTAGGAAAGTTTTGAAAGACAAAGCGTATTACAAGGTAGTTCATTATATTGAATATAAAAATGTATGGAAATAGCTACTCTCTGCACAGAGCACCTCTAAATTTCTTGTTTAGGTTGTAAGTAATTATTGTTATTTTCTATTTTGTAGTCTTGTTATTTATTTTTTTTTGTTTTTGAATGTTACCTATGTTAAGTATTTTGTAATTGTTAAATATAATATTATATAAAATTGATATTATAAAATAGCCAAAAAGTCAGAATAGATAAAATTTTAATAAAAAAAAATAATTTAATAAAAAGTAAAAAAAAGAATGTAACCTTGCTGAGTTTGTTGCCGTTGCAGTTGAAGGCTGACTTCTGAACCGGTTGTAGCTTCAGTAACTTTAAATTTGACCTTCATAAGTGCCTTCCGAGGGCCTAAACTGAATAAATGGTTTTGGATATAGGATTTTTGAATTTGAAGTTATTAAATTTTTACAGTTTCTTCTTGCAACACATTTCAGTGCCACTGAGAGTAGGTACGTAGAGTTTTATCTATTCCTAGACACACTGGCTTTGTGCCTATGTTACAGGATACCTACCCAATTAAGAACAGTTTTATTTTATATGACTTTTTTATAGCGCAGTAAACGGCAGGCTACCGTGCACAATAAATTCACGCGCAAATCCTTCCAAACCTTGACGCAGCGTAAAATTATCTCCATTTCAGCGACTGGTTCACCCAGATTGGATATTAATCTCTCTGTTGCGGCAGATATATTGCTCTTACTCAGTTTCTTCGTTACAGACCTTCGTTATAATATTTACCCAGCGGGGTGTTATTTTTCGAAGGAACATATTGCTAGAAAAAGATCTCATTTCATCAAAGCAATTAGTGTGAAGGATTAAAATTCGCTAATGAAACGTTTTTGCCAGATTGTGAGACGCCATTGCGAGTGTCGTGTCCATTATGATCTCGGGTAACTATACATATAATACTAATATTATAAAGGTGTATACAATTCGTATGTTTGGATGTTGGAGGTAATAACCAATTGCATAAAAACAATGCATCCCACAAATAATTTTTTTAAAATTATTGATGGAAAGTTACAATATTCTCCAGTGACATAGGTAAATATGTAATAACAATGTTAAATTTGTATAATACAGAAAATCCTTCGGGAACGCGGATGAACGTCCGGGCGTTTGTTTGTTTGGTTGAACGTGCTAATCTCAGGAGCTACTAGTTCGAATAGAAAAAATATTCTGGAATTGAATAGTCCATTTATCGAGGAAGGCTATAAAGTTGTATACCTGGATGCCCGAGCTTCGCTCGGTATTTTTTTTTGGTAAATTATGTAATGTTGATTATTGGCTTAGTGTTGCTTAACAACGCCATCTACTTGAGTAGCTTTAATGTTGTTGTGTCGGTAAAACAGTTAATGTCAGGAAGTAATTTTTTTTCAGGTTATGTTTAAGTCAATTTTGAAAACACGGTTAAAACGACATTTTCTGAAAATGAAACCTCGCTAGATCGATTTATCGCCCCCGAAAACCACTGCATACTAAATTTCATGAAAATCGTTGGTGCCGTTTCCGAGATCCTACAAGAATTGCTCGTTTAAAGTATTAGAGATAGATAGATAGATAGATAATAGATACATCGGTTTAATATTAAAAATAACAAATATTTCCTACAATCTGTTTTTTTAACTGTGGGATATTTGTGACTCTATGCCATCGGTTAGTTTTATGATCGCATTATAATTATAAAAAAAGAATAATATCTTTTACCAGCGCTAATATCCTACCCAAAAGCAATCATCCATAATCGGTTTATGTTTGGCAGAACTTTGAACGAACATACATATAAAATGCCGCTCTCCTTAATATGAAATTCAATCTAATATCTTCAAAGTCCATAGTCAGATCATTATCCTAATTTATATGAAACCAAAAAAATAATAGGTTGGGGAAAAAGCTCCTTCGAATTTTTTAAGAAAATTCAAAACATTTTGTAATATAGTTTATTTACATTTAACTAAAGTATGTAGGTACCATTTTGTTCGATAACTTTTTGCCATCTTGTAGGTAGGGACATGATCCCATTGCTATAGACATTTTGGGACTTCTGATCAAAATACAATGTGACAAGTGGTTTTGACAGTCCTCTCGTGATGTTAACCTGACACTGCCTAAAGAATTCTGAAGAGACCGAAACAGGTGGAAATCTGAAGGTGCAAGGTCAGGACTATACGACGGATGCATTAATACCTCCCAGCCAAACTCTCTTAATTTTTGCTGAGTGGCTAAAGATGTGTGAGGTCTAGCGTTATCATGATGAAAAACCACACCCCTTCTGTTGTTTAGCTTCTTCAAAAATGGTTCGGTTTCATGACGTCGTAATAAAGAATCACAAATGAGTACACGGTTCATTAGGTTTCTTTCAGTGAGCTCGTGAGGTACCCAAATATCTAGCTTTTTTGTGTACCCAGTTTTTTTCAAATGCGCCAAAACTGTTTTGTGGTCAATTCTCAGTTCTTCAGCTACGTCGTAACTACTGATATGCCGATTTTGCTCCACTTTTTCAAAAATGGCATCCATTTTATCCGTAATGGGGCGACTAGAGCGAGATGCATCTTTGACATCAAAATTTCCGGATTGAAAACGCTTAAACCAAATTTGTGCTACTCTTCAAATTTTTTTCGCGGCTTGTGTTGCATTTTTAACTTTTTTGTAGTAAAATTTTAAAATGAATCGTCTTTCTTCATTAGATTCACTCATCTTGGCGGTACGAAAAACAAATGCAAATCACACATTTTCCTAATTTGTACCATACCACCATACCAAAACCAGCCAGATACAAATAGTATAGCCAAAGAGATTTTATTACAAGTTCATACATACTATAATGCGAAAAGACTTTTTCCCCAACCTAATATATGAAACCAGAAAAATATAGCGCCATCAGAAAAAATCTAAATCATCAAATTCGGTTTATGTTCGGCAGAGTTATCCCCGAACAAACATAAATAGTAAAAGTAGACGAATTGAATCTCCCACATTTTATTGGTTGTCAGTTAATAAAACAAGGTTGGGGTCGGCTAGTACGACCATTATAAACCTGTATCGAACACGAGATATGATTTTACTAACAAGTTATCGTCGTTAAATAATAAATAAGTACTTGGGGACTTCAAAGTGCCTAGAGGTCCTTTTTATTTTCCTTTTTTTCGTGTTTTTAAAGTCTGTTAAAAATACGAAACAAAGTGTCGCGAGTTTATGGATTCTCTAACGAAAATAAAATATCCAGGCATGATGATGGACATTCCATATTTTTATTGCTTGTTTTAAGAGCTCTAGCGAGACGGGAGATCTTTGGTATAGGAGGGTGGCAATACCAGGTGTGATCATTAAATTATATTTTGATAGCCATGTAGACCTAATTCCTGAAATTGCTTATCGTCTTATCTTCTGTGATATTTGTATGTTACAAAGGCAATTTTTATTTATGTCTCGGAATAATGTCAAGTTATTTGCCTATCGGCTCAACCGTGGTACAGAAGTTAATAAGACTGGAGGAAAATTCTTAATTGACTTCCATAAATGTATAAGTTTAAATTCAGAACTCACCACTAGTTCTACACTAGTGCTAGAATTACACTTTTAGACTGATATAATTTATTTGATCTTATGAAAATGAGGAGTAACTCTTGTAAGGTAGTAATTATAAAAACACGTAACATAAAAGCGACCACGGTTCGGTTTTAAAGAAATAGTTCTCGAACGCAGTGACTCGGAAAACTATTTATTATAAAAAATATTTTTATATCTGACTGGTAATTTCAGAGAGCGCGCTAAAACAAAAAAAGAAACAAAATCTTCAGCTTTTTTATACTAAGCACAGAAAAAGTCGAAGTAGAAAAACCATTGGCCGTCTGTTTATTCAAGTTAAAAAACTTTATATTATTTTACAGAATAATCTGTCTCGTTTCAATTTATTTGTTGAATATAAAAGTAATAGTTTTTCATAAAATAATATTGGATCACCAACCAAATGTATATTAAGTACGTAATTAACAGAAACGCCACGTACACAGATTTATTAAAATGAGTCGATAAATATCCTGAGACATTTATTACATATTTATTAAATTAAAACGTATTTCGATATTCGAGGTATTCTACATGATGCAATGCATGAGCAAAAACGCCAAGAGGTACTTGGGGCAAAATAAATGTAGGTAAATATTGATTTAGTTACTAAGATTATTCCATGAAATATATCAAATACCCTAACCTATTCCGTTATTCAGTAAGTGGTCCATCATCCTTAATAACTTGTATACCAATAAACGAATTTTTGTTAGGTTTCATCAAGTTGTACCAGAGGTTTGGTTCAGGTAAAATGTGCACTATACCCGGCACATATTAATTCAATGAAATCCTCGTGCTAGTGGATTCCGAAATTCACACCGTATTTCCGAAGTACCTACAGATTTTCAACTCCAAAATTTCATTCAGAAGCAATTTGCGTGAAAATATTATTGAATTTGGGTTATAGATTATGTAGGTATTAGTTTCACTATCATACGTTTAGTCTAAAGCCACACCTTTGTTTTGTCTATCGACTTGGCATCATTTATCCAAGTATAGTCTTACAATCAATATTTTCTTTGCGGTGGCGCGATCGAATATTTACTGTAGGTTGGTTTACTAGACTAAACCCAACGGACTAGGTTGCCAAGCTGTTAATATTCTCGGTGATGAATTAGAAAATGTCATTGCATTGCTGCACGCGACGGCAAACACTGCCCGAGCAGTAAAACTAATGATGTGCAAACTAAATGGAAGTGCCTTTAATTTCGTTTCCAGGTATTTTATACGTGAACTCACTTTCGTTGTTTGCAAATAGGTACCGTGGGATCCTCTAACTGAATAATACCTGCCCATGTTAAAAGCTGTTTTATTTTAAAAGTCGTTGGCTCGCAGATTACTTTAAAAAAGGTTGAAGTTTGCGAAGTTTCTTTCGCTACTGTATCACGCTACTTTGTGCAGTTTGTAAGCTATATTTACATTCGTAATCTTTTATACAAATATCAAAAGCATATTCTAAAGTACCTACTAACACGATGTAGTGTTCAGTCTTATGTGCTCGCAAGGTTATAGGTAATATTAGTTTTTATTTCCATATTATGTTGTTTGTGGATGCAATTTTAAATAATTAATTTAACATACCCGTTCAATATTTTTAATAATACCGGTTCCCACCATGCGTCTTCAAATCGTGAGCCCTGGGTTCATACAAAATAAAAAAGCACTAAAATTTTCTTCCGAATTTTATTTTTTTCTGATTGCCTATTCTTTTCCTCAAAACCTTATTTAGCCTATTACTAACCTTAAAAAGCATATCCAAATCAGTTCAGTCAAGTTCTCAAGTGAAGGACTTACCAACCATTTTTATTTAGTTAGATTTTTACATAACACTTTTGTCATGACTTATCGTAAGTCAAGTGCCTACTTCTGTAGTCCGGGAAAAACAGGTTACAGAAAGATTAGTTAACTTAGAAATTAAACAATCTATTTATAACGATGGGTGACGCTACCTGCATTGCGCACTGCCCAGTGTACTGAGTAAAGTGGTTAGGTCGATAGAACACAGCGAAGACACGTAAGAATATTAAATAAAAGTACATTGTGCATTTAAAATGACATAGATGACATAAAACATAATAAAAAAAATATTGAAGGGGACTCCCATACAAAAAACATGATTATTTTGCTGTTTTTATAAATAATGTACTATACAATAATAAATATAGTACGGAACCCTTCGTACGCGAGTCCGACTCGCACTTGGCTGGTATGTTCTATCCAATAAATTTCTAGAGTGGCACTCAGCTATGACAACCAATGTACTTATACTCCACTGACCTTTCTCCCTTTTATACTTAAAGAATCTGAACTTATTAAGTGCATCCGTTTTACCAAATTGATAGCTATCGGACAAAGCCTAATCTAAAATCTAAATGTGCTAAGAGAGTTTGTCATATTTTATTTCTCAACTGCTTGGATGATGCAGCTTATTTGCTGCAAACGTTTAGTTGGCGATTGGGTTTTTAGACACTGTTTATGTCACAAAAATACGCTGCAATATACATACGTTCGAATGTCAAAGAATACACAAATGTGAAGGGAAATACGATGCGACATCGGGTATACCAATTCCAGTGCATGTCGGTTGGTGGACACTCAAACGTTGTGATTTTATTATATTCTTTGCTGGACACTGGACGTGATCGGACACGGCGTGTACGTGTAGTGAGGGGTGTACCCTTAGTGCTGAATTTTGGCACACAGTATTTTTATCTATACATATCTCTAAATATTATCTATATTTGACATAATATATTTTTTCGAACAAATTTAATATTTTTGTTTTACATGATGGTCATAATAATAATTATAGAAGTCGGAAGTAAATTCTTGCATTATGTCTACTAAGATGTTGTTAATTAATGTCGGTATCAATATACCTACCTACATGTATATATATTGATCGGTATGGGTTTGACTTGGAGATAAAGTTCATTTGTACCGTTAATTGAATACTGATTGGTATAGATGTGTTATAGTTTATGTAGATACTATAATTACATCTATCTCGTTCTGAATTAAGAATAATAAACACTTTTGTAATTATTTCCTAAATTATTGAACTGTTTTTTATAAAAAAAAGCGTCTATATATTTTTTTGATTATGTCAAATAGGCCGAAAAACAGGCAGACAGTACTTGAGCGGTCATCGCCGTCAATGGACATTTGCAACACCAATACACCGGCCTCTTTACCTTTCTAATCAAAACACAGAAATCCAAGTGCACTAGCGCTTCACGGAGGAAATGAGTATAGAGATAGTACTTCCATGGACGAACTCTGCACTAAGAGCGTTTCTGCTTCTGAAACTACCTATTACGGTTCAAAATATACAGCCCTACAAACAGCAGCGTAGGCTTTCAGTTATTGTTTCCCATTTTCTTCCTTGGGTACGTAACCAAATGCTAGAAAACAGATGTTCGGTAGATGATTTCAAATTCCATGACGTCGACGGTTTGAACGCAGATTTCAGTTTGTTGACCTCATAATATGACTACTTCATAATTATTATAATGTACGTTGCATGCCTATATTTAACTCAGATTTATTTTTTATTCAAAACTAATTACATAATAAGTTTAGACGTTTAACGTAAACACGTTAAAATAAAGAGTAACAACCGATGCATGTTCATAATAATTGGAACGAATACGCTTCTTGCACGCCGCACACTCACCATAGGAATACTGTATTATTAATCTAATAATAATACAATAACGCGCTGTTCTCGATAATATCATGTAGTATCGCGGTACGATAAACTATAAAAGCAGCCATCTAATATTGTACTGAAATTAATCTCGTAGCCCATACAGAGGGTTTACTTCTCCAATCCCCTCGAAGATATTTAAGCCTGTCGCTAATTCCACACCCCCAAGGAAGATTTGTGTGAACTATCTTCAGCACCTACACTACAGTCAGATCCCATTTAGAAATGGGTCAACAAATAGAGACAATTCATGAAGTTGTTACAAAAGTTTGTTTACCTTATTGACAAAGTTTTGTTTAGTTATTGTTGCAATAGGTTTTTATTGGTTATTGGGTAACAATTCTTCTAATTTATTATTTTTTATCAACAGATACTGTATGTCAAACGTAATCATTACATTAAAATAACTATTGGTATTTTATGTCTTTGCCCGCGGAGTATATTCTTGTGTACAACTTTGGATTTTCTGAGCTACGACTCTGTAAGGAAAGGACACTAGTTCGATGAAGTTTCATCACGGCCTTTGCTCTGTCTCCTTCGCTAACTATGGAATCACGCGAGAGGTAAGTTCTCCGAAGCGTCGTTGCACCGATTCGGCAACGAACTTTGTATTAGCTTAATAAGGAGGCTGAGTGCCAAATTAAATTGAATCTTGATAAATTTTTCCGTAGTTTTATATTTCACCTGCATTAGTTTTACGACATGGGCGTTTCTTGATTGGACGATAATCTTGAAGACTTCTATTGAGTATAAGTAAATTAATTTCTGATACGTCATTAATGTCTAAAGATCATGTTTAAAACGGTAAATTATGTTAATATTTAACCTTATTACATGCATTGGCTACGTCTGCCATTAGGTGACCCAGTTAATATAACTTATAATTAATGTGCAATGCTAATTAAGCTTTCAAAGGAAGCTCATCTTCTTAAGATTTATTTTATACAGGAATTGATAATTTACTAACATAGATATACTTATATTATAGGTACTTAGATATCTGAAGGTCTCGGATGAATTATCTGCTGCGTACCTAATATTGGATCCTTGAGAAATGTAAAAAGTAAAAATTGATTTGGTTAATATTAGGCATGTGTAACTCAGCACTGAACCGGTTCAACAGATCAGATCACACCTACTTGAACTGTGGAGCTGCGGCTCAAGAGCAAACTAAATAGCTCACGGCTCACTTATTATTTTGCAGTCTGTGATCTATTCTGTCATATTGAGTCGTTGTCGAACTGTGGCGCGGCAGCGGGCGTAGAGACTATGTGATCGGTTGGCAATATTTGAGCTGATCTGTGAACCGGTTCGCAGCTCCGGCGCGAACATGACCGCAAACATGAGCGGTCAGCTGAACCGCAGCTCACGCATTTTGGTTGAGTTACCCATGTCTAGTTAATCTATATATATAAAAATGAATCCCTATTTCCCTTGGTCACGACATCACGCATGGACGGTTGGACCGATTTCGCTGATTCTTTTTTAGTTGTGTTTGTTATTGTCAGGAGAAGGTTCTTATGAATGAAAAAATTAAGAAAGTTGCGTGAAAAATTAGAAAATTTAAGAAAACTTCACGAGCGCCTTTGACATTGTTAACATTTTTAATGTAACCTGTTTGACATTATTGTCAGTCGTTTGACAGTGAGTGCGATTGACAGAATGCACACTGCAAATATCGTTTAAAGTAGAGGTGGCGGTGGGAATTATATTAATAAAGTAATTAATTTATAATTTCTTAGTCCACAGTTCACAGTCGATTCAATCGGAAGATTCGCGAACGCGGGTGGAACCGCGGGGGACAGCGAGGAGTTAAAAATAATGATCTGTTACAATGGTAGCTTCAGTAACTTTAAAATCAAACTTCATGAGTGCCATCCGCGGGTATAAACTGAATAAATGATTTTGAATTTAGAAAATATCAATAACCATTCATCGCAATTGGTTGAGTTGAGCTATTAAAGAATATTACATTACAAGCTCGGCAGGTTTAGTTCACAGAACTCATACGTAACGCGAGATAGCACACATTTACCGTTTTATCTTCCGCATGTGAGGCCCCGAATATATCGTTAGTGATATTTTTCCAGTAACCTCATAATGTTGTAATAAAGACTGATTGTAATAACGCGCCGCCATAACTTATCTCTTGTTGAGGGTTAGTCCAGAATCTGTGAAGGTGTAATAATTTAAGTGATATTACCTGCATGTTTTGTATTAAGTTTATTTAATTATTTCACTCGGATTTTTCCGGGATAAAAGAATCTTATGTGTTATTTCAGGGCATTTTCTATATATGTGCCAAGTTTCTTCCAAATCCGTTTGGTAGTTTTTGCGTGAAAGAGTTACAAACATCCGTACATACAAAGTTTCGCATCTATATTAGTAGGATGAAACATAGACAAATTGAAAAAAAGAATACCGCCAAACAAAATATATAAATAATGAGTGGCGCCCTGCGGCTTTGCCCGCTTTCCATCCTGGTTTAAACCTTCCTTTTGGATTACTCTATTAATTACTGAAAACTGCATTAAAATCCGTTGCATAGTTTACGATTATTTTATTGTTTTTCTTTTTATACCACTTGAGCCGACAAACAAGCAGACGGTCCACTTTATGGTAAGTGGTCTCCGCCGCCTATGGACATTTGCAACACTAAAGAAAGAAAGAAAGAAAGAAAACATTAATTTTGGACTCACACAGCATCAACATAGACAATTTAATTGACATTACGAATTACACATAGACACAATATAGACTAGGGACTAACTAGACTATATACACTAGGGGCATCGCCAATGCGTTGTCGACCCTGAGACATGAAGTTGTTAAGTCTCATGTGCCTGTAATTTCACCGGCCTTACCTTTCTAACCGAAGCACAGTAATACCAGTGCACTACTACTTCACGGCGGAAATGGGTGGTAGTACTTCCCCGGGCGAACTCTGCACTAAGAGCTCTACTACTCTATTCTAAAAAGGTCATACAGACAAACATTAATTTATATATATATATATATATATATAGATAATGGTTATCATTACAATAACTATTATACAATATGTAACAGAGGCTTAATATTGGGAGCATTGAATAGTTATTGTCGTTAAAATCAATAGTTCGCCATAAAAGCGGATCCCGTGGCGTATGCAGAATGTTGTAGCTTTGTACTTTGAAAACTATAAGAACCCTTTAAAATATGAGATAAATACGATATAGCTTAACCCTATAATATATATGTCTGTTATACTTTTACAACTATAATACGAACAATAATGTGTGTGCATGCTGTGAAACAAATTTAGGGTTATAGTCTAGTTTTTGAATGATAATTTTATATGTCTTTAGCCAAGATTCAACTATTAACTGTTATGTTTACCTTATTAAATAAATAAATATGATTTTCTATTGATGGCGTTAGCATAATTATGCTAACGAATAAGTGATAGGCTTTATGTTGATATTAGAATATAATCTCGTTGAAAAAGTTTTGTGACTTTATAATTCTCTTTAGAGGTCTCGCTGATGATAGTGATAATTCAACGACATTAAGGTTAACGTAGTTTTAGGTAAAAAAATAATAATATGGGTAAGTAAGATACTTTATAATTTAAGATTACCTTTATCTACACTCTACTAAACTTGTTTGTTTGCATTGAACAGGCTCCAAAACTACTGGACTGATTATAAAAATTCTTTCACTGTTGGGAAACTACACTATCCCTGGGTTATATTATGTTTAAAAAGAAATTAGGGATCCTTACTAAAACTCGAATAATGTAACCAAAGCTATTGATGATTGAAACAACAAAATAATGTAACATCCCTTAGGAACGCGATTACAACCGCGGGGGACAGCTATTGATTACAAAACAGCTTTGTATCTTAAGTACTTACAAATGTAAATCCGTACGTTTATGTAAATAAAACGGTAACATCCGATGCGGCTGTTTGGTCGTAACACAGACATTTAGTTATTATCATTAGCAGTAGTCAGTGCTATTATGCAGTCATATACGATATTTATCAGTGATTGTTGTGATAAGCGGACACGCCATGGCGCTGTGCGGTCGTGTTTACAGACACGAACCGTAGTAAGCTAGGTACGTATACACTTTACATACCGCGGGGCTCTAAGCGAATATATCATACCTATAGTTGTTTTCAGGCGTCTCGCGGCGATCGTAGCTGCAGGCTGCCATGTCAGTCTGCTAGTCGCGTTCCGAAAGCCCGCCCGCCTCAACGCTCTACGAAGCGGCTACGAGCTACGACGCGTAGCGCGGCTCGACCCGTAGCATCATAAAAAAAAAACCCAAACGATATTAAGAATTATATCTACTACATTACAGTTTAAAAGACAAATAAATAATTTTATTTTAGTCTTAATGTGCACTTCAGTGATGTTTGTGTGAATTACTCGCTTGTAAAGCAATATAATACTATTGTGCTAAATACTTAAGTAAATAATGAGATCAAGTGTTAAAAAGTGTGTTGAATGTGACTGTTTTGGTGTTTCGTAATGTTTTCAATGTATTGTACTTTTATATAAGGTGAGTTTAAATCATCATGTTTGTTTATGAACCCAACATTGTTATGTTGCATATGTGTGCTTATTTTAGATATATGAATTAAAAAGTGTGTTGAATGTGACTGTTTTGGTGTTTCGTAATGTTTTCAATGTATTGTACTTTTATATAAGGTGAGTTTAAATCATCATGTTTGTTTATGAACCCAACATTGTTATGTTGCATATGTGTGCTTATTTTAGATATATGAATTAATAGTTTTAAACCTAATGCCTTATGAAGCCTGAATTAATGTTAATTTATTATGTATTTTATTAACAAGTAATAAATTAGTAAGCTGTATGTATGTATGTGTTAGCGTAAACTAAGCAACAAATTCTCAAGTTCCGACATCTTCATACTAAAAATCATTTACTTGTACTACATTGTATAGGAAGTCAATTACAAAGTAAACAACGTTGAAATTAACTTCTACTTTGTATTACTTTATTTATTATGGCGTAAGGTAAACAATAAACGTTCTTCACATAGCCAACTCACAATGTAGCAGCACCTGGATTCTAGTCCATGTTTCTAGCATACCTAGCAACCTAGCTGATGCAATACTAGGTTACAATTAAACCAAGCTTGAAGAATACGGGGATTTTTTTAAATGAGTCTATCAATTGTTTTGTTCCGGGGATTATTAAATTTAATATACATACAATCATTTAACACCGCTATCTTTATTGTGATTTATAGACCAATATTATCTTTAAGATAGTTTATAAATAAAAGGTATTTACTCGCGTTCTCATTACAGTCAACTTTATGTTTATATTGTGTTCAAATATTTATTTTTACACGACTTAGTATTAGTAGTTTGAGTTACAGAAAAAACTTTCATTTTATCACTTTGAAAACAGCGTCAGCTTGAAATTGTTCTGACTATAAATTTAGAGAGAATTTCAGTCAAATCTTCTATACTTCACCTCACAAAAGGAGTTAGTTATATTCTGTATATGAAAAAGGGATATACATATATCCAAATCTATATACATGTAAGGAAAATAGGGTTCCTTTGACGCACCATCACATCAAAACTACTGAACATATCGGGATGGGACTGCTACCATTCAACGCGGAATGTTTGCAGATAGTTATAGGCTATATATGATATCGATAAACGCGGGTGGAACCGCGGGGGCCAGCTAGTGTAAGAATAAAACAAAAATAACAGGAAAATCTCTCTATATTGTATTTAAAATAGGTATAATTCATGATAAGAACAACAATATAATAGTATATACCTACCTAATGAACCAAGTAATAGAGTTATAAGCGACAAATAGTTTAATATACTTAATTTTTCTATTTACTTACGTTCCCAGTTCAACCCAAGGTTCTATCCCTAAAAGGAAAATGGAATTTATTGGATTATTTATTTCCTGTCTGACAGTTACTGACATATTTCTGAAATGTATAATGGATTCGAATTGTAAATGGTTCTATGAATAATGGGAATTTACTTTATTCAAATATTTTATTTACGACTATTAAAATATATGAAATCTGTCTTGACTGAACTAGCGTGTGTGTATGTAGACTTGACTATACTATGGACTAGGGATGTGATATTGAGAGTGATATGAAATTTCTGTTTCGGATATGGATACGGATATATGAATACTATTATGTCAGTTTCGGTTACGGATACGGATATGAAATTATTTCGGATTATCCAATAGTTTCGGTTACGGATATCAGATTTTTAGGAATTTTAACCGGCACATTCAAATAATTACTAAGTAAGGATTTGACTTTATTTCTTGGCTATCGTTTGGAACTAAAAACAAATTTTAATAAACAAAAACGACATTTTGTATTTGCTCCTTTTATAGTACTCAATATCGTTTTAAAGAAATTATTACGTACAAAAAAAAAATAACTAATACTTTATTCTTATTGACACAAACATAGTTGTTATTGGCACATCGAACGCATCTAATCAATCAACCTTTTTTAAAAGCCGTTATTATAAAGTAAAATCTAAATTAATGGGCGAAAAACCTCTCATAACATATCTTATTTAGCCTATATCCGAAATTATCCGAAACTTTTATATCGGTTATTTTTTTATTTCGAATATCCGATAGTTTCGGTTACGGAGTTCCATAACATCCCTGCTATGGACAGACCATGCTTATTTTTATCCTTATCCCAACTCTATAATCTTGTAGTTCAATGATCTACTCGAAACTTTACTTACTACGTCATCACTGAGTTATTAATCAATTTTCTTATTAGCGTTATTTATAAACTTGGTACCTCTTTTACAACTTTCTGTGACATGAAAAAACTAAACTTTATGTAATTTATATGTTATCTATTCTTTTAACTGGACAATTTTATATCATAATCTTTCTTTAGTAAAATTTTAAAAGGTACATTTTCTAAGTTTTTATGTGTGTTAGTTTAGATAAAGGATGTAATTTACGAAACATCTGTTCTGATAAAAAAACCATTCACTAATAGAATGCTACAATATTTCCAAATTTTAAAAATTTAATAGTATAGTATAGGCTATATTACTTTAGATTGAAAATGCGGGTAAAACAGCAGGATTGTATCTAGTATTTTTCTAAAATGAAAGCGAGACTTATACATCTACAAATACGGCAAAAATACTATGTAATTTGATTTTAGAATCCTCTACGCAACACAGGCATCCGGTTTTTCATTCTATACAAGTCAGACAAAGGCAAAGCAAAGGTATTTTTGGCACCACACATGTGTAGTTGTTAACAGAACAAAAGGTGTACTAACTACGTATACTATAGGTATATGTGGTTAGACCTTACTGCCTATTAAAGTATGTAGGTATTAATAGTAACAGAACTCACTCGTGTTATTATTTTTACGGTTATTAAATTGTTATGGAGGTTTTAATACCTAAATATGCATAAAAAATTGTATATCAGTTATCTGGTTTCCATAGTACAAGCTCTGTTTAGTTAGGGGTGAAGAAAGAATGTCCCGGGATATTTATTATTATTATAAATTCTTATAACTTACTTTATTTGTGAATAATTATGCAACTACGATTTATACATAAAAGTTTGTTGTAAATAAAGTTCGATCTATTAAATTTCCACTCCTCTTAGGTAATGTATAGGTTTACGTTTTTAGTTTGAATATAGAACCATTTAGATTGTATATAGTCTACTGTTCGCATTACATTGCAACGTTCAAAATCAATACTTTGATAATCGTAGCTACAGTCCGCGATGAACGTCGAGGTTGGATAGGAAGTAGTAGTGAAATAGGGCAGGTATCTTTAGATTCCAAAGGTTCCTTGAATTATTTGGTTTCATTAAAATTTGTATTGGGAAGGAATCTTATATTTGGAAACTATGTTTAGACTGCATCTTAATACCTAAATAATTTATTATAAAATACAAATTACCATTCACTTACTATGAGAAATACAAGTTAAAATTTCAGTTGATAATTCATGGATCGAACGAAACGGCGAAAGTAATAAGCAAAGATGTTAAATTATAATTATGTTGGGTAAAAGAAAATGTCATTATATATTTTTTTTAACTATGTAGGCAAACAGCAATATATTTGTCAATAAGCACACACACAACCGTAGAATATTGTATGGCCCTTATTACCTACAATACCTACATGTTGTAACTTATAAAAAAATATATAACTATATAATATGTTAACATTTGATCATCATCCTAAGGTTCCCAATATGTTATAAAAGCTTCCGACCCGCGGTTCTGCCCAAGTTCCCTAGATAAGGCATACTGACAAAGGGTTTTCTTTTCCTAAAGTAGGTGCCTAACTTTATTTAGAATTCCACGAAAATCAGTTCAGTAAATCTTGAGGTATATTTGGGGGTAAAATCGATCAATATTATTGAAAAGCTTGGTGTAGGTACATATGTATTGACCTCTATCCTCCCAAAGCAAAAAATCGGCTATAGCATGGGTCAACAGAATCTCAATGTATTATATTTTGTAATAAAATATAACGGGTGGGATTCATTTTGATTTTATTTATTTATTTAGGATACACATTACAAATTACAACCAAAAGGTATAAATGACCATAAGAGATAAATGAGATAACCATTTAGAGCTGGGTTGTAACTCAAAACATATGTATGCAGAAAAACAAAACTAGAAATGAATACCAAGACAAAGGCGATGAAAGTGCAAGTCAGCACTCCCAAATGACAATATAGATAAAAATCTTATTATTTAGAAACTGTAAATAAATATTATTTATTTAGACTTAATTTATCTGCTGGGTATGAATCGGATTGATTTGGAGGATATCTTTTATGGTTTTTTTTTAAATTGCTAACCTTAGGATCAAAAATATCAACTTCTGTATTATTTTTAGACAATTCGTTAAATTGACGAGCCATTCTTACTATTGGATTAAAGTATGATGTATTATTTTTGTAGATCTGAAGTGCAAAGAGATGATTGAGGGTTTTTAATACTTAATGTCAATTGCTTTTCGAAACGCTAGAAATAATAATTTCAGATCATTTTATTTTGCGATTCATGAATGAATGTACTTAAATATATTTAGAACGTGAAGTTATAGACGTTCGAGACCAAATAGTGAAGTGATCATTCTGAGGATTTTATACGGAGAAGTGACCGAGATATACACTCTAAATTATAAAGCATTGAACAGTTGATACCAGTATTTCTAAATTTTTTACTATTTATTAACTTTACTAGACAACTAATATTATAAATTCGGAAGTTTGTGAGAATGTATGGATGTTTGGTACTCTTTCACGAAAGAACTACTCAACGGATTTGAATGAAATTTGGCAAATAGATAGTTTATAACGTGGTTTAGCACATATGTTCTTTGTATCCCGGGAAAATGTTACATCTCTCGGGAACGTGGGTGAAACCGCGGGTGATAGCTAGTACCATTATAAAAAGAGTATGCATTTAAAATATTTACTACTTCTATAGTATCTACTTACGACTATTATTACTGTTACTTAGACTGATAGAGAATATACTAAGAATTTAGCATATTTCTGCAGTTACTTAATTTTTTTGTTATCGTTATGAAAAAATGATGAGAGTGAAATTTTGTGACGCGCGCGCATCAGTGTAACTTAAAATTCTCACGGATGAAGTTAGCTGATAACGGTCTCTCCGGAACAGCACAAATCGCAACTGTCGGTGTCAATGAGTGAGTAATGATGTTATTGTCAATAATAACCTAACAACGTCAAAAAATGTTATTCGTTGCTACAGACAGGTGCAAAGAGTTTGGACACTACAATTTCACGACTGAATAGTTAAAAATACTTTAAGTGTTTTTAGTTTCCAGTTTTTCTCACCTATAATTTCGGGTATAACTTCTTACTGCACTATAGGTACACACACACGTTTCTTTTTAAATAGCATTAGTAAAAGAGGATAAAATACATTAAATATTTACTATTATATTTTCGGTTTTGTTTTATTAGATAAACTTATAATATATACTAATAATTTAACATATTCTGGTTTTTCCATACAAAGGTATTAGATTGAGCACTTCACTATTTGATCTAAAATATCTATAACTAAGCATCTATTTGTCTCATCACCGTCTAGGATTGAATTTAATTAAGATAGAGTAATAATTGACTTGATTGTGAACGTTGATAAATATTAATGTAATTAAATGACTCAAGTGGCATAAAACACTAAATAATTTTGCTTAAAAATCCATTTATACGTAAATTAAAAAAAAATATTTTATAAGACAACATTTCTAATAGTATATGAGCCAAGAACTGATAGATATTATGAATCCTACTAATATTATAAATGTGTAAGTTTGTGAGTATGGATGTTTGTTATTCTTTCACAGAAAAACTACTGAACGGATTTGGATGAAACTTGGTACATAAGTAGAGCATGCCCTAGAATAACCTATAGGATACTTTTATCCCTCGGGAACGCGAGTGAAACCGCAGGACCGCTAGTAGTTTATACAAATCTACATTACATAAATGATTTCGATCAATCCTTAAATGACAAATAACACAATAAATGTCTTCTACAAATGCCGAAGACAACTGATTGGAATAATAAATCCCAATAAGCTTTTAGCATAGATTCTTATAAATTTGTTCTGTTAGAAATACTAATACGAATATGAAGATCTATCTCTATTAAAGTTCCTACTAACTATATCAGAAGGAAGGTAATAAGTTTTCCTTATTCCTTTCCTTATTATTTATTATACTTACTTAAGTTAAAAGAGTAATTGTGCTAGGGGAGACCGGGGACGTTCTTAAATGTTGTATTTTTTTTATACCACCTGGGCCGACAAACAAGCAGATGGCCCACCTGATGGTAAGTGGTCACCGCCGCGTATGTACATTTTCAATACTAGGGGCATCGCTAATGTGTTGTCGACCCTGAGACGTGAAGTTGTTAAGTTTGATGTGCCTGTAATTTCACCAGTCTCCTTACCTTTCTAACCAAAATACAGTAATACAAGTGTAGTACATCACGGCGGAAACGGGTAAGGTGGTAGTACTTCCACGGACAACTCTGTACTAAAAGCTCTACTACTTAAAAAGTGACTACAGAATATTTGAAAGTATACTTTAATGGAACTGCAGACGAGCTTTCTCCGAATAAATATGATTATTATGGCCACAATCGATTCCGAAACTGGGTCGAGTGACACTTCTAAGTGAAAGAACTTTATAGAACACTAAGTTGTTATAATATTCAACAATGTAACTTAAATCTTGTATTGTTTGTTAAACCACGGTAAAAAATATCACATACGATACAGATTTTTTTGTTAAAATTTTACTTTTTGGCAGTATTTTGGTAGAATGTTCTTGTAGCTATTCCTTAGCTTCCAAGAACTTTCAAATAGCTCTTTAAATGTCATTCCTTTACGTTTCGTCTGCAAGAACGCTTACTTTTGCTCTTGAGTGTATAATGCCACCTCTCACTCACGTGACGCCTCCAAAGTTATGTGGAGCACTGACGTGTTGAACAGGGCTTCGATTCTGTAACGAAAATCAGACTAGCTTTACGATATTTCGTTGCCTCTATACTCTGTCTCTTTTACTATCTACACAATCACGTGAGAGGTAAGCTCTCGAAGGCTTCGCGCGCCGCGCCGGATAAAGTTTGTATTAGCTGAGCAAGGGAGCAGGAACAGGTAAGTACCTCCTGAGCCGAACGCCGCCGCGACTCCTGAAACTGGAAAATTAAAAACATATGCGTACAGGTTTTCATGTGGGTTTACGTTAACCATAAACACTTGACATTTTGTTGACTTCTATTTTGAGTGTAACAAATTGAAATAGCATTGTAAATTATTATAAAATACAAACTTAATTTTGAAGTTTGGAAAATTAAGTTGTTTTGCTCAGGAGTTCTACACATAGTGGTTTATCTGGTATGTACCAGACCATTTTCAAATGAATTGCTCTGTTTCAACAGTACCCTGTTACAATCAACCCCTCTGTACTCTACTGTAGAAATCAAGTTAATTTACATGAAACGGAACTTTACAGCAAATAAAAATTTATATGAATACCTATTTTGATCGCCCAGTTGGCTCGGTGGTTAGAAACTCTGATTGCCACGCTATGGGTCGTTGGTTCGATTCTCACCCAAGAAAAACATTTGTGTCCATGAACATGTATGTTTATTATGGGTTTGAATATCTATTTAAGTATGTTTTAAAAATAGTAGTGTGTATGTAGTATATCAGCTATCTGGTTGCCAGTAGTACAAGAAAAACACTGCTTAGTTAGGGATTAGATAACCGTGTGTGAAGAATGTCTAAGGATATGTTTTTATTGTAATACGTTACCTTGAAAACGATCACTTAGTATGATACTAAAACTTAATTATAAATGTGCCGTATTTTGTCACAAAACTTAATAATATTTTCAGTTCTTAGGTTATATTAATGGTCCAATGTTTTTTTTTATTTTTGACGGGATTGCGAATGACCTCAATCACACCTGATGGTAAGTGACGATAAGCCCGAAGATGAAGCTCGCTTTGCTGTTAGTAAGTAGCCTATTCACTATTTTCTTAAAAAGCCCGTCTGTAAGTTTCTGGGAACACAGACGAGGGAAGAGAATTCCAATCTTGTAGGTATGATTTACTGGAAATATAAGCCTTACGTTAAACATATAAAGCAGCAATTCCTTCAATGAATATGTGATTAGCATTAAAATTGTCGTGTGACTGCGCTACTTAGTACCTCCTCCAGTGAACCAATGTCACATCGCGAATGACAGTGTTTCCTAATGGATCCGCTTCACTTATTCCATCCGCTTTTCCATTTCCGATGTTCACGTTTGACACAAAAATGGATTATGTGCATAATTTTTCTATCACCGCCAACCGCGCCTTGACGATGTAATTATTTTTACATATTTATTATAACAGGTACCTAACATATATTTACTAATAGCTTGTTATATATTCAATGCGCTTATGTACATATAGCTGTCTCCCGTTCACCCGCGTTCCCGAAGGATGATACTTTTCCCGGGATAAAAAATTGCATATGTGCTATTCCAGTCTATGATCTACGTCTGTGCAAATTTCATCCATTTTTGTTCAGCCGCTTCTGTGATTGAATAACAAATATCCATCCGTCCAAACTTTGACATTTAGAATAGTAGTAAGATGTAGATAGGTCTACATTATTAGGATAATGCCTTGATAATGCATTGACTGAACGGATTTAGATGAAACTTGGCAAAAAAGTAGATTATATCCTGGAAAAACCTTAAGCATATCGTTTATGCCGGGAATATCATAATTTCTTTTGTAACAAGGATAAAACCGCAATGCGAAATCTGAAGGACATTAGGTATAAAATATTGTAAACAACATCAATTAAAAAATCATGTAGGTGCCTACCTATATCGGTAAGTGAGTGTATTTGTTTAACAGTTAATAATATTGTTTCATGTTTGTAATTCGGTTTGTGTGTGTATAAATAGCTTTCACTCCCGAGCTCAATAAACTCATAAACATGTTGGTAAATTAAACGACTGCATTGATATTATTATCAGAGATAAGTGAGCCTGATAATTTAATAGGTACATAAAGTGACACTATGGTTTCAAAGTATTTGTCAGGGTATCATTGTCTTGGTCAGAAGATAAGAAAATAAAAACAGTGTGTTTTGTAAAGACAACAAAGTGAGACTTACGTATTACAGGGAAACATTTTAATTATTCATCAATAACTTTTGAATAGCATAGATAATGTTTTTTATTTATTTATTTACATGAAATTATATACATACTAGCTGTCTCTCGCGGTTTCACCCGCGTTCCCAGGGGAAGAAACATTTTCCCGGCACAAAAAGTATCCTATGTTACTTCTTAAACCTCCAAGAATATGTGGACAAAGTTTCATGATGATCGGTTAAATAGTTTTCGCGTGAAAGCGTAACAAACAAACTTACATTCACATTTATAATATTAGTAGGGATGTGTCACTGTGCATCACCTTGTCCAATCTTTTTCGTCACACAAAAAGGTTGCGGATTAGAATTTCAAAGCTCTCTCATAAGAAATATCACTTCAAAACGAGTGTTTTTGATATCCGATCCACACGTGTATTATAAGAAACAATGTGGTGACGGTCGTCCTGATGTCACGTTTATAGTCATTCTTGAATAAATCTCTTTTGCAATTGAAATATATGAAAATAAGTAACAAAATAATGTCGAAAATACTATTAGAGAAGCATGGGTCTACTACGGAGCCTTTAGACTAGCAAGTCCAATTTATATCACAAAGGCTACATCAAATGAAGTAAGTTTTGGTCTACACCCGTTAACAGAGCGATATAACTCTGTGTACATGTAGTAATTTGCATGACAACAGGTGATGGAGGCCTGACGGTTGGCTCCGGTAAAATCAAGCTCGAAAAAGTTTTAACTCGATTTGCTCCTGTTGTTACAATTTATGGAAATAGTGGGCTTCGTGTGAAAGGTATCTCTCTCTCTCTGTGATAGCTTGTTTACTTTTTCAGCTTTTAGGAACTTTTAACAATTTATTCAGCGAATTGTAGCTACTTACATAATACTTACATTATACCTATTATGAACGAGAAATTGATTATCACTACATAGTATAAAACAAAGTCTCTTTCTCTGTCCCTATATCCCTATGTATGCTTAAATCTTTAAAACTATGCAACGGATTTTGATGCATTTTTTTTAATAGATAGAATGATTGAAGAGGAAGGTTTTTATGTATACATGTGACATCCCACGGGAACGCGGGTAAAACCGCGGGGGACAGCTTGTGTTAGACAATTAGACCTTGAAAGAGCGATACGTCTCTCTCGATTCAATCGTAATCTTTAAAGCTTTCATCTTCAACAATATGATATAGTGACCACGTACTTCTATTGCACGTTTTATATTGCATGTCCGCCCCTTAGCCTTTAATATCGGACACAAGGGAATTTTATATCGGCTATCCTGCCATGTGATAATGGATAATGCCTTTGAGAGTGCTTCAACGTGACATGATATGTGAATCATATGATACTTGAGGAAGTTTATTTAACAATTTACATCTCACATATAATATTGCACCCTCTTTCGTCCTTCAAGCGTGATGTAATTTGTCGGCAAACTCTTATAATATAAAGTCCTCCATGCCACGCCTGCCGAAAGTGCCTCACCCAATATCCTGTGTAAACCTCGTCTGTGTGTCCGATTCCCACATCAAGTAGACATGTTTGGGATTCTACTTATATAGCTAGAATATATAAATAACTAGGTAGGTACTAATATATTTTGCTTTACTAATGTTATAATTTTTTTGATAATCCTAGTAGTTTAGTAGTGTTTCAGTAAACTAGACGTTGGAATCATATAAAACTAACAGTAACGCGAAACTTTCAATACTTCTTATGTAGGTACAAGTGTAGGTATAAGTAAGTTTTTTTAATGAAAGCAACCATACTTCTATGTCAAATATACACTAAAGTAGATTAGAGGATTTAGTATTTTTACAAATACGTTTTTTTGATTAAATGCGAGACGAATCCATGGTCGCAAAATTCCAAGGTTACTTGTCCTGGCTGACTGACCAACTGACTGATTCATGAACGCATGAACCACCGGGTCAACTAACTTGAAATTTGCACAAAGTTACCTTAAATTACGTAAGTGAGCTAAGAAGGGAGTTTTGGAAATTTCACTCCTAAAGGGATAAAATAAGGGTCAAACGTTTGTATGGAAGTCTGTCATTTTCAAAGTAAGAAGCACGAATTTTTTTAAACCTGCTTCCGGTTAGAAATAAATGTGCACATATATCGGAGTTTTTCAAAATTTTACTTCTATGCGGATGAATTCGGGGTTGAAAGTTTATGTGGGCTTTTTTTTTAAAGGGACGAAAGTGTTAGCTTCTCTTACACCCTTACACAGCAATGAATTATGTGGGCAGTTCGACAGTAGGTTATATAACACTATTTATCCCGGAAAAATGAAACATCCTTCGGGATCGCGGGTGAAACCGCGGGGGACAGCTAGTTTAGAAATATATACGAACAAGTTAGCTTGAACTGGGTACTGATATTGCTCAGGAGCTGCTGACACTGCACGTTTCGTAAAATTTGCACAACGTGTCCTACATACCGCCTCCGCCGTTCTACGCTGTTTGATGAGTCCATAAATCAGCTTACAACGATCACCTACTTCTAATTAATTTTTGAATTAACTCAAAAAGAGGAGCTTCTTCGAGTGCTTGTGATAAAGACTTTTCAATTATTAGGAACTGGTTAAACTATTAAAAAGGCACTCCTTTACCTTTACCGCTACGCATCGTTATTTTGTGCAACAGTATGCCAATTTCTATCTTTTTACTTCGACTAGTTTGCATTCTTAAGTGTTTTGTTCTCTTCCGGAATTATAGCGTATGTTCCTAGAGATTAGTGTAGCATTTTATCAGTAAACGAATGACTGAAATCAGATGAATAGTAAAAAATGATAACTGTCTAAATCTAAACTTATAATCTTACATACTTTACCTCTATATTATATTAGTATATAACTATAGGTACATTTATTACAATAAGTACCGCATAAAAATAAAAATTCTTTGCAGAAAGTCGCCTGTATTTCTGCTTACTACCTATTTTTACAATCCTTACCCCGCGAAAAACTGCGCAGCAAACTTTGATACGATTTCTTTGTAGAAAATTGGACATGACCCGAAATATTACTGATCTTGCTATCAACAAACGACGCGGCGAATCGACCAATAGACTTTATATATTGTATTTTGGGACTAAAAAACAAGGTACAAATTGTTTCTCTTTTTATAAAAAAAGCGTTGACGGATCAGACTTTCCCAGACCGCTTTGAGCATTAGGGGCAGTAATTGGGTAATGTTAATTGGAATCTATGTACCTACTATTATTTATAATATATATTTGATACCTATTATGTTACGCTTCGCTGATTTCGGGATCAAAAGTAATCTAATCTAGAATATTATTATTATTATTTTATGTATCCTTACTGACATCGGAATGTCTCGGAGGCTGACACTGAAAACCAGTGCTTTCTCGAATTTGTTTTTCGGCACAGCAAAACGCTGAGTTGCCGGCCTCGTTTGTAAGGAATGTGGCGTACAATTTCAAAACATATCTTTATTATTTCTTTTTCGTGTCGTACCTATAGTTTCTTATGTCCTTTATTATTTTTCAATTTCGTTTTGTCATAAATGTTTTTTTTTAATTATGCTAGTTTTATGTATAGTGCTGTCTTTATGTATTTGATAATGTTAATCTTCTTTGTGTACGTCCATTTCTTATAAATAAACTCTAATTCTATTCTATTATAACATAAAATATCTGAGTTCCATATTTCATCCAAATCTGTCCAGCAGTGCCATGGTTTATTGAGACATAAACATACGAACATACAAACATTAACATTATGTATGTATGTGTATATACACATACAATACAAGAGGGATTAGATTTAGGTACCAGGTTTTATAATAAATAAAATGCAAAGCGTGTTAGGTGGAACTTGGGACTCGTTATTTGTTTGATTTAAATTAATCTTGATGCTTAACAGAACTTCTAAAAGCTTTTAAATCTTCCATTTGAATAGTACTAAGTAGCTTATTTGGTACTTGCGAGGTTTGCTTATAAATATTGTATACTGAATATTAGTAAATGCAACAATTTTTATTGTTAGACGGCTAATTAACACTAATCATACCAACACTTACTAGTTACCCATTTCTACCATAGCGGGTCAAATGTGTCTTTAATTTTCCTGCTTGAATGTATGAAATATGGTTGTTAGGAAGGGAAATAAATAGTATAACTGTATATTAATTAGTAAAAGTCATGAATTCAAATGTGCAAAAGCAATAAGATGATGCGTGCATTTTCAATGCAAATTTCAAAATGGGTCATTTGACCCGGTTATGGTATGTTTAGTGTTAAATCATATGTGTTCATACCTCACACCTGTAAGAGACATACTTATAAGAATTATCCTAGTCATTATAATATTGTGTATACATTGTCAGGCCAGTTGGCGTGGTGGTTAGCGACCCTGACTGTCGCGGGTTTGATTCCCACCCAGGATAACCATTTGTGTGCATGAACATGTCTGTTTTTTCTGTGTGTGGGTATAAATATATGTATTTAGAGAAAAAAATTAATTTGTAGTATTTCAGTTATCTGGTTTCCATAGCACAAGATTTGCTTAGTTTGGGATCAAATGGCCGTGTGTAAAGAATGTCCCAGGATATTTAGTATTATTTATTATTATAATTTCATATGTATGATGCAGGATTTTATGCATAAATAAAAAAATAAAAATATTACTAATTAATAAACAGCTGGAAGTACAGTTGTTATCTGTCGACGATATAAGTAGCGAAAGCCTGGAGACACCTCTAAATAGTTTATACTAGCCTTTATGCATACTACATCCTTGCGAAACCATTACTTATAGTTCTTTACCTCTGGAACGCGAGGCGTAATCTGAATAAAAAACCTGTGGGATAAAATAAGAAAATATTATAACATTGTTTTAAGAAAACGTGAAAAAATATAAATGGTTTTGTTTCTTAAAGTTGTTTTTATTAAAATATAAATAATCACCTTAATATCTTCAGTATAGAACAAGATTGATGCTGAGCCTACATATATAACTTGCAATTAACTTAATTTGATAGAATTCGCTTAAATATGACATACTATGTGGTAGCTACAGCTGTGCCCATTTACGTCATAAAAATGTCACTCATAAAAGTCAGTATAAAGAATTTCTTCCAAGAAAGATAGTGCCTTTTTTAACGTAAGGCTTACAAATTGTATAGAACTTACTGAAGCTTTTTTTTTGGATCTTAATAGTCCGAGCGGGTAGGTTTGTACTCGACTGTACTAAAACCTTAGTTATATGAGTAATGGAATAAATGAATACAATTTTTGGTTAAAACTAAAGTTGTGTTGTGCAAAGCGTGTTATAGAAAATTCAACCTTATGTTGTTAAGATAGAGTTCATCAGCATCAGCATAGAATTAACCATAGAGGAAACTAATCTCAAAAGCAATTGAAATGATTTTTTAATAACATTCTTACATGTCAATACGAGCCTTTTAGGTCTCGACAGCTCTATGCTAGCGAAGTTAGCAGCTGCTTTGAGCAAAACGATATTGGTCTATTTGCGTCAAATTGATAAAGTAGAAAAAGCTTGACAAATGGGTGCCACATGGGCTGATTGATCACTAGCGTACGCGCCGAGGCATGCCTTTCGTAGTTCGACAGACACGGGAATTTTGGACCACATTGTCACTGGTGGCGAAAAATAGCTTTTACCTTTGGAAATAAAAACCATTTTTTTTTTATAGCATCACCTCCTGGTAGAGACAAAAATCCCCTACTCACATAATATCTACCTAGTAAGAATTCACGGAATAACAGTAGTCTGAAAGTTCTGAAAGTAGATAGTCTGGTCGGCAAATATTCGAGTAAGCTATTTATGTACTCTAATTACACTTATAACGCTGGTTGTAATGAATTACAACTGAACGTGATAATGTTATGGGTTATAGCCCTTTCATCCGTTTTTATTGCCACAATTCCCGCTGAAAGCATTATAAGAGAAAAAAACGTGTGTGTGTACTTATTTACCCACGTTAGAAGTTATACCCGAAATTATAGGCGAGAAAAACTGCACATAAAGCATTTGTACTATTCGGTCGTGAAATTGTAGTGTTTTTTTTTTAAATAATATATAGTAATAATATAGTGCTTGACTGCGATCCCACCTGATGGTAACCAGTGTCCAAACTCTTTGCGCCTGTCTGTAGTAACGAATAACAATTTTTGACGTTGTTAGGTTATTATTGACAATAACATCATTACTCACTCATTGACACTGACAGTTGCGATTTGTGCGAGGTTCCGGCGAGACCGTTATCAGCTCTAACTTCATCCGTAAGAATTTTCCGTTAGACTGATGCGCGCGCATCTTAAAATTTCACTCTCATCATTTTTTCATAACGCGTTTAAAGAAGTATAACTTTAAAAATATTTAAAATTATTCCAAGGTTGTTGTATTTTGTCACCTACTTAGATTTTTTTGTGCAATAGTTCTTTTTTTGTTATAATATCTGTGTTAGTTAAATTATTTCATGTTGTTGATTATACCTTAATTTGGCCTATAACTTGATATAAAACTAAGCTATGGAATGATAAGATAAATGTATTGTAAACAAGTTCGATAAGTACGATACATTCATAATGACGTTTTAGTCCCATAATAACCTAAATAATGATTGATTGCAGACGCCGCAGAAATATAATTTTTTTTATACCACATAAGCCGACAAATAAGCACACTGTCCACCTGATGGTAAGTGGTCACCGCCACCTATGGACATTTGCAACACCAGAGCACCGCCAATGCGTTGTCGACCCAGAGACGTGAAGTTGATAAGTCTCACGTGCATGTAATTTCACCGCCCCCCCTTACCTTTCTAACTGAAACGCAGTTATACACGTGCACTACTCCTTCACGGCGGAAATGGGTAAGGTGTTCAAAAAGAATATCAAACCTTTGTTGGTAAGCAAAGTTTAGGTACTCGTAATGCATTGTAGGTATCTTTGCAGAGTAATGATGCTGAATGGCATTGTTTATTGTTTGGGAAATTCCATGCCAGCCCTTACGTCACGAAGTGCTTCAATGAGACGATTGAATACTTCTTTAAACACCCTACTGTATTCTCTAATTAATGACTAAGTTGACACATAATTTTATACATGAAGTCACAGCAGCATCGGTATCGCGGAGCAAAAACTTTTAGCTGTTTGGTATAGAAACTAGTTTAATTCAGCCAATAGCCAATAAAACAAAAAAAAAACATCAATTACGTTTGAACAGCATATATTGTGTTTATCATTCATTTATTTTCTAAAAATTATATACATACTAGCTGTCCCCCGCGGTTTCACCCGCGTTCCCGTGGGATATAACATTTTCCCGACACAAAAAGTATCCTATGTTACTTCTAATATCTCCAAGAATATGTGTACAAAGTTTCATGATGATCGGTTCAGTAGTTTTTGCGTGATAGCGTAGCGTAACAAACAAACTTACATTCACATTTATAATATTAGTAGTGATATGTCAGTGTGCGTCATCTTTTTCGTCATACAGAAAGGTTGCAGATCAGAATTTCAATGTTCTCCAATAAGAAGTTTCAGTAAAAAAACTGACGTCTTGTCATTACCGCTTATACCAAGAATGATCACGACATTACGCCTTAATTACGGATTTTTTACCTTTAAAAGAACAACTAATTTCGTATAAACGATTTAGAAGTGATAATGGACGTTTAATAAAATCCTGGATGTAATAAAATTATGAATATAATAGAATTATTATTGTGGAACATTAACGCACGTCATTCTATAAAATACCGGGGCAGAGTGAAAACCCTTGTTTCACTTAGAGCGTGTAAAAGGTTTCACGATTTGAACCCTGCAAAGTTTAGCTTTTATCACTTCACAGCTTCATATGTGCTTCATATCTGAACTGTATACGAAAACAGGTATGTCATGAAGGTACACGATAGAAATTTTGTATTACAGGGATCCATTTTAATTATTCATCAATCACTTTTGAATAAGTAGAATAGATTGTGGATTATCTTTTTATATTATGACGGGATTTCGATTGACCTCAATCTCACCTGATGGTAAGTGAAGATGTATAATAATAATAAATATCCTAGGACATTCTTTTAGACACGGCCATCTGATCCCAAACTAAGCAGAGCTTGTAATAAATTATGTTACAGTTGCAGATCAGAATTTCAAAGCTCCACTCATAAGAGATTCACTTAAAAAAAAATTAACTGTTGTGACTTTTGTGTTGTTGCAAAAAGAAAATAATTTTCAAATCAACTATGATGCATTGCATAGAGTATGCAAATGCAGTGGAATTAGTCCCACTGAAAACTTACAGCATTTATTTTTCTCCGATATCATCTAATAAATGTACAGAACAAATTAAAAGTTAATTGCCTTAAAGCAATTATATTAAATTGAATTTTAAATGAAGCTATAAGCTTGCGATGTTGTATTTGAGATTAGTTACTCAACTTCGTTAATCTAATGCTGGGCAAAATTATTTATATTGTTTTAAGGTTTTGAAATTAAGTTATATGTAAATAAACTGATTTAGTATCTTTAATACCGTTATCCGTATGGTCTTTATTTTGTAAGTTCAGATAGAAGTTAGGTTCTAATACAAGTAGAGTTTACTTATTATTCTTAATCGTTTATTAACCTCAATTTTATAAATTATAGGTAGGTGTTACTATACTTTATAATCCCTACTAATATGTATTATAAATGCGAATGTAAGTATATTTGTTACGCTTTCACGCGAAAACTACTTAACCGATCATCATGAAACTTTGTCCACATATTCTTGGAGGTATAAGAAGTAACATAAAATAAAATGTTATATCTATCGGGAACGCGGGTGAAACCGCGGGGAACAGCTAGTAATTATTAACTTTGGTTAGTGTTTACATTTTTTAAAAGACTAGTGTACCATAAATGAGAGCGTTTATTAAAGACTAGCTGTCCACCGCAGTTTCACCCGCGTTCACTTTGGATGTTAGTTTTTCCCCGGATAAAAAACCGATGTGGTAAAACAGATAATGAACTATCTATGTGCAAAGTTTCATTGAAATCCAATCAGTTGTTTTAGCGTGAAAGAATAACAAAGATCCACCCATCCTTACACCTATTCTAACAAACATTTGCAGTTATAATTAGTACGATCTGTGAGTAAATAATTATAAGCAAGTTTAATAGAAAGCTGCACTTGACAAGCAAGTAGGTAATTACGTAAGTGCTGGAAGAGGTGCATACAATCACTGAAGCTTTACTTCGCATTTTGTGTAAGATTTCAACAAGCTGTAAAAAGTTCCAGAAAGTACAATTTAAGATTCACTGAAGCACACGTAAATTTACGCTAAATTAAACAACGTTCAAAGAGCTCTTAGTCAACACTCGAGAAACACGATGGGCCCACCAACAAATACCTGCCTACCTGTCAACATATCATTTTGGTAGAAGTAACAATATTATTTCGGTCATTAACCTTTTCAGCTGACCATATTTTCGGGTTAGGAGGATTTTTAACTTTTGATACGCAATTAAAGAAGTGGAAATTAATAACTTATTTTGTTATATTTACTTACTTACATGTTTATGGGCACACACAACCTTATCAATAAACAATGAAATAAAACGTCTATTTGTCATGTCAAAAGATTTTAACTAAATGTTTAATTATGGAAGTATATGATGTCAGATAGTCTATAGATTTGTTTTTTTTATTAAACTTTTTTTCTTCTAACACCCCTAGTTTATAAGTAATTACATGTACCTACTAAGTAAATATGGATCCTTTGTCCGAATTAAATGATTTATTATTATATACGTACGGTAGGTAGCGAATTATAACAAAAATAAAACAATAAATTTTGAAAATTTTTGTTTGGCTATCTGTTTTTTGCGGTTTATTGCTAAAACGGCAGGACCGATGGGACTTCCATTGGCAGTAGCGGATATTATATGGAGTAACTAAGGCTTGGTATCTAGGGAAAATATAACATGCTCGGGAACGCGGTTGAAAACTGGGGAGACGACTAGTCGTTTACTTATATCCAACTAGATTACATGGTACGTTTAAGTACAAAAAGCACTAAACATACATACATATGTATATATATACATTGGTACAAAGAAAACTGAAATGAGCACCTGTATAAAGCTATGAATACGTTGCAGCTGGAACACAATCCATTTTATCCGTGTAATGCAATATAAAGTGGAAAATAAAATACCTTCCGAGAAACAACATATTTTATAATAACCGTTTTACTTTGTTTTCATGTTTTGTTGAACAAAATGAATCCAATCTATCCGAGTAAAAGTTTATGCAAAGCGAGAATATACTTCTAGATAGTATGGATTATTCCAACAATTTGCCCGACAAACATTAATGGACATACCATTACTTGAAGTTCTAGCAAAAACATATTTACTTCGTTTTAATTCATCAAATGACCGCTTTAATTCAAGCTATTAGTCATCTTTTATTTCTGTTCAAGCTAGTCCTAGAGCCAAATATATAAAAACAAGAGAAAGATAACTGAACAGATGGCTTGGTGGTTAGCGACCCTGATGACGCCGTAGGTCATAGAATCAATTCCCAGCCAGGACTAACATTTGCGTGCATGAACATGTGTCATTCTGTGTCTGTATGTAAATATCTATTTATGTATGTATTTACAAAAAGTAGTGTACGTTATATATCAGTTATCTGGTTTTCATAGTACTAGCTCTGCTTAGTTTGGGCCAGAAGGCCGTGTATAAAAGAATGTCTCAGAATATTTATTAACTATTAACTGCATTCGAGTATGCTTAGTAAGGTATCATTGCGTTTATTTTGATTATATGAATAATAGTTTACTTTTTGCTTAATATTTGGAAATAAAAAGTGGATAAGTGCGTGTTAACAACCAAAGTATTGGGTTCCAGACATGACTTAAGTATCGAGTTTCTTGTTGTATGGATCATATGCATAGTAATACAACTAAACTTGCGGCACGCTATGATGGCCGTTTTGACATTTAACAATGACAATGAAAAATAACCTTTATTCCTTCAGACATAAGGTGCATCTATTGATCCAACAGCGAATTCTATTATGAAAATCAACCTTATTTTAAAGCAATACAGTTTCTTTTCCTATGACAAACTGAAACGTCAAAACGGCTATCATATCGTGCCGGTAGTTTAAGTGTACTTACTGTACTGTGTAATCAGCCCTCTAATTTTCTTTCTTTACGAGTTGTAAATACTATACGTCTTAAATTAACTATGTACTAAATAACAATCATACAAAGTCAATTACTGGAGCCACTTATTCTAAACGACTGTAGATTATATCGGTCTTCTCTAGACATAACTTAATAAAACTTTTTAACCAACTTTATAAAGAGGAGGAAGTACTCCATTCAACGTGTTTATCTGTACTTTCCTTTTAATATGACTGTGAACTTCGATAATGTTGTTAAAGAATTCCTCGTCGGTAAACGGATAAATGTTAAATATCCTTAATCGATAAAATCTTTTGATCAAACACACAGTAGAAGACAAAAAAAATATTATTTATTACACAAACTTCCTTATGCGGTAAAAATCTTGTCTATTGAACGCACAATAAACACATTTTATTTACTTTTTATTTTATTTTCTTAGGAACTTTACAAAACACTTAAAACTAAATAATTCACTGTCTTCAAACCTTTGATACAATAAGACTAGATAATGCCGTCTCTCGCATCGTACCTTATACTTTACTGAGTATAGCTGCATAGTGCATTACTAACCACGTTGGCCGACAAACAAGCGGACGTTCCATCTGATGGTAAGTGGTCACCGCCGCCTATGGACATTTGCAACACTAGGGGCATCGCCAATGCGTTGTCGACCCTGAGACGTGTAGTAGTTGAGTCTCATGTGCCTGTAATTACTCAACTGGAACTCAGTTAACAATACTGAATAAGGCTTTAAATGTCCAATAATATTATAATAACCAAAAATATTATTTTTACTAAACGAGGATTAAATATAATAAAGTGAAATGTCAACGTAATAAATCTACTCTGAACATCAACGAGGGGACCTTATTAAATAAATTTTCACAAAGAACAATTTCATAAGACTTCTTTGGGTAGGTAGGAGAAATTTATAAATCCTACCATCGTTACCGTGTTGGGTATACAGTTTATTTTGTGTAAAATTATGAACAAAATATACTACAGACATATACAACGTAAACCCCGTAAAAATATACTTAATTATATCACAGCCAACAACCCTAGTAAGCTGTCATGTCAGGCAACCAGATTATTTAACAGAAAGGCATACGTACCTATTTTGCCTAATAATTGTCCACTTTAATAATTTTTCTATTTTTCATTCATAAAAATCAGCTATTTTATTTTTTTGAGGTATGTTATACAGCGTTACTACGGTTCTTAAATATTGTGAATGGATTCGTTATGGGGGCTATTTGACCTCCTTTCGGCTTTACGGGTAGTTTTGTAATACCCTATATATATTGTATTATAAATATATGTATATTACCTAATAATATTATAAATGCGAAAGTTTGTATGTATCGATGTTTGTATGGTATGAATGGTAAAGTATCAAAATAAGTACTGTATTTCTAAATAATAGGATTATTGTCGATATTCCAATGCGTGCCTAAAGTGGTGGGTTGAAAGTTAAAATCGTTACATTCTATTAGTACATTGACCTAATAGAAGACTATGCTATATCTATATATCCTAATAATATTATAAATCCATAAGTTTGTATGTTTGTTACTCTTTCACACAAAAACTACCAAACCGATTTAGATTAATCTTGGCACATATAATATAGAAAATGCCCTGGAATAACACATAGGATACTTTTTGTGCCGGGAAAATGTTACATCCCTCGGGAATGCAGGTGAAACCACGGGGAACGGTATCTACACGGTACTAGTATCGTGCTAAGTGGTATGATATAGCAGACAAACACTTCTAGATACATATTGTTTCAGAAACAACATCTTGAATATCTTGATATAGTTATCATTAAGATTCGGTATGATCGTTCCCTGGCCTTCTTTGCAGACTTTTAATTTGAATAACTAGGTAACATGTTTTCATCTTATATACCTACTGGAGTTCTTAATTTTAAGCCACGTCTGGTTTGTATATTTAGAATGTGGATATAAAAATGGTGTGATGTGAGATCTACCAGAATCTCTTACAATAATTTGTATTTTAAATACATATAATAATAATAATAAACATCCTAGAATATTCTTTACATACGGCCATCCCAAACTAAGCAGAGCTTATATTATAGATAACTGTTTTTTTTTCTTAATACATACTTAATGTGTTATTTACACACAAGAAATGATATGAAGGTGGCACTTAAATAGTTCAATCCTGCTAAACACATAAATCTTTGTGCGAATATTTACACGTAACATTATTAAAGGGAGCAAGCAATCAATGACTAAAAGCATTTAGTATCACAGCAACCTGAAACCACATCAATTAGGTAGGCTATTATGTATTGTGGTGGTATTTGCGGTTTTTGTATCACATGTATAATGTTTGACGCAACAACTCGTGTGTAAGCGGCTCAAGGTCATCTTGTCTTATAAGATTGATCACATATATGACCCTGAAGGGTAGTATTTGCTCATTGAGATACTATAGTAAGTCCCTATCACTATAACTCAACAGGGGGGCAATTCCACTAACATATTATGCACCATACCCTTACCATATCACAACCAAACGTCAAATTTGACGTTTAATCGTATTGTACTAAATACATCAACGATCGAACTGCGGTTGTGTTTCGGTAATGGTTCACATTCGTTCGAAAGATTACGTTAATATGTATGTTTGTTTCGGCTGTAGTGCGTAGGAATACCATATTTATGAAATGACAAACTTCAATTTGACATTAATCGTAACCATACCATTCCCGAACCAAACGTACAATTATGTTTTTATTGCTACCGCCCAAATTGACTCTATGCTGCCTGATGTTAAGCAGTCAATAAAGTCCCCTAGTGATGGCCATCATCCCAGCAGCCAGCATAGCATTGTGACATGATGGCCCTCACCTTGATGGCCTTGAAATAAGCTTTTTCACGCCCCGCTTAAACGAACGTTGCATTTAGTGAAATTGGGCCCCAGTAAACAAATCAATACCAATGTAAGTTTTAAACCAACTAGAAATTCATTCATAAAAGTTTAAATTGTTGAGAGCTAACGAACAATATTGATTGGACAAGTTTTGAAACTGCCCACTAATCTTAACTAAGTTGTTAGATGGATTTAAACTACTTACTGCAATTTATCACCCAGTAGTACTTTCTACTTCCGCAACTCCAACAATGACTTGCAGATTTTATGCTGTAAGTAAATAAAACTCTTGGTTTATTAGTGTCTATGAACCTGAATATCACGTAGCACTAAACTTAGATGTCGGATTAAATGAAGGAACGGTTAAAAGAATTTATTTCTCGAAAGAACATTACATAGTTCACTTAATATGAGAATCTTTATACAATTGTAAAAAATAAGTGTTACATTTGTTATTCGGTCTGTCGGTTTTAAGGTTAACAATTATTATTGTTTAAAAGGTACTTTTAATCTAGTTTTAAAAGTTTTTATGGTTATTGTATCATTAACTATTTTAGGTAATTTGTTAAACAGGTGAGCTACAAACTAGCGTTTTACCGTATAATGTTCTAACGGAGATTAGTTCTATATTATTCATAGAACGATAGATAGATAGATTTATAAAGGCACTGAAATACAGTAGACATACTATTTTCATTATGATAGATGATACACTCGATCAAAAGAGGTAAAGTCGTCGCGAAGCTATCTCAGATCTAAAAATTTTCTAAATTTTGCCGTCGACTTAGCTCGCGATGTGCTGCCTTCAACACGCCTTTAAAAACAAACTGTCCTCCGCGGTTTCATCCGCGTTCCCGTGGGATGTAACATTTTCCCGGTACAAAAAGTATCCTATGTATTATTCCAGGGTATTTTCTATAAATGTACTAAGTTTCATGATAATCCGTTTGGTAGTTTTTGCGTGAAAGTGTAAAAGACTTCGATACATACAAACATTTACATTTATTATCTTATTAGCATGAACGACGTAGATTATTGTGTATTATTTTATAGTGAGAATATTAAAAATTATTAATGAATAAGTCCCAGTTTCTTTTACATATAGCCCAGCTTGTCTATCCTTATATAACAGAAATGTTCGAGATACATATACAAGTATAATAATATTCTATTACTACTTCCTTATGAGCAGAAAGACGATTCAGATAATACTTTTGCCAATAAAGCATGATCCAAAATGAATGGAGATGTTTTATCGCTTTATCAGATAGTGTATCAACCGCTTTGATGTCGTAAGAGTAAAATTAAAGTAGGTGAAATTGTACAAACGTATGATAAGATATGGATGTTTAACATAATTAAACAATTTCTATGTTTATGTGTGATACAACCTAAGTTATGTTGAGAATTTTTGAGGACAATTATAACTTGAAATAAGGTGTGAAAGGGGTTTGAGGATGGTTTACTGGAACGCTGTCGTAGCGTTTTACTTCGCATCCTAAAATAATTTACTCTCTCCACTGAAGAGACGGCGTGATTTTCCTCGAAATAAATTAGGTACAAGTTGTTTTAATTTTTTTAGGATTCTTACTGCTTAAATTTAAAGCTATAGAATTTTGTTATTTAAAACTTATTTACGTCGACTTGTGAACGTAGCCATAACACACGTCTTTACAAACCTTTACAAAAAGAATATCGAGTAACAAGCTGGAAAAAGTGACAGTGAGGAAGATCAAGAAGTTATCATCCGTATCGTATATTGTATCGTCTATATGTGCAATAATATGTATATTTACCTAGAAACTGTACTCAGTTCTTAGTTCGTGAAATGTATTAAAATGTGATCTGCCAAAATAATCTGTTGAACATCAAAACAATTATGACGTCAACCACGCGTTAGTTGAAAATTTTAAACACCGCGCTATTTCTGACGCTAACACGAAAAATCATTTTATCATATTAAATAATAAACACATCTTCTTAAGTTATTGTTAGCATGACAAACAAACACGAGTCTGCTGGATAGGAACATAAATAACAACACGTCTTTTATTCCTTAAAATAAAAGTATACAACGTCACTCTACATCATAACATAACATTGTGGTCTCGGTTGCGAAGTAACAATGTTTTGTGGTTACTAGTCTACTCTCTAAAAGCATTGTTGTGTTAAATTAAAGTCCTATTTAACTTTTACATTCAACCACGATGTTTGTTTGGTGTAGATAACCTTCTAGACTATTGAATCGATTGAATGAAATGGAAATATCGATGGAATAACCCTCACTTATAACTTTGAGTTGAGAATAGTAATAAATATAAAAAGCCTTTATTATTGTCTATTTTAAGTACAGTGGATTGCGTGTGCCTAAAACTAATTTAAATGGTGTATTATCTAACATATTGACAATAGTAGGACATATTTAATGGGAGTCAAAAGCCGTGAGGATCCTTTTTATTTCGAAAACAAAGAGGACCTATCTGTTATCAATGTAGTAACTACGTATTTATGAATAAAACTAGCTGTCCCCGGGGAATGTTCCATTTCCCGGGATAGAAAGTAGCCTATTAATGTTAGAGTCTGACCATTCATAAGTGCCTGTGATGGCCTATATGAATAAAGTATTTTATTTCATTTATTTTCATTTTATTAGGCGCCAAATTTCATCCAAATCCCGTAGGTAGTTTTACCGTGAAAGAGTTACAAACAACCATACATCCCCCCTCACAAGCTTTCGCATTTATAATATTAGTGGGAGCAGGATAGGATGACATTAGTCACCTCTACAACAAAGAAAACGTATGTGGGACCAGAAATGAGGACATGGCTGACAATGGTGATGAATTCCTTAAATAAGCAATATCTCGAATTCAATGCATCGTATAGAAATGGAGGTATCGCATTTGTCACAATAGGCTCGTTTGGTTGATTGTACGATCCGCTTTTATTGTACGGTTTCGTGAATTGCCTATGTCATATCAATTTTGGATAAGTATCGAACGTAGTACACGTGTCGGGGTTTTTGATGTGAATATGTTGCTGGCGTTGTAGTGTAGGGTCACTCCCCTTGTAGGGTTGATAGTACCTTAGTATTTAGTCTATTTTCGTCACGAGTACCTTGGGTATTTATATATTCCCAGTTGTAGATACTTATTTCTATTCTACTGTACTTAATATGATTATTTATGATCTGCAGAAATACTATGATGTATCTCAGTGATTATTATAAAGATTCTTTTTCCAACTCTACTATTTGGTAATGAAAATTTCATGGTTCTTTATCAGTGTTTAAAATACAATTTGAGTAAAAAAAAAATCACATATTTTAAACATAAACCCTAATTTATAGTTTTTTTGGAGATCGAAAATTCTTGATTTTAAATTATGTAAAGCCAGAATATATAGAATTGTATCACAATTTGAGGAATGACAAATAAATTATATACAGTGTAAACTCTTTATAACGAAACTCAAGGGACTGAGCATTTTTTGTCGTTATAGAGAGTTATCGTTATATGGAGTGAACAAAAAAAAACAAAACAAAGTGAACAAACCAACCAACTTGGGCTCACTTCAACGTTATAGGGAGTTTATCGTTATAAAGGATAACGTTATAAAGAGTTTACACTGTAATTGTCAAAAAAAGTAGATGAAGGTTAAATTTTAACTACAGGAATTATGTTGAAGATAAATTTGTAATAAAGTCTTTTTTTTTTTTTTTTAGGTCAATGAGTATTCCACTTTTTAATCATATTTTGGAGCCGGCTGGAATGCTACTGATGTCGTAGATGTATAACTAAATAATTATATATTTATATACAAAGATCAAATCTAGCCAATCATCCAACGTACCCAGCCCTTGAAAGTAAAAACAATGTAAGCTTTTATTTAAAGTAAAAGGTTGGATAAAACCTAAATAATGATATGTGTCAAACAAAACAGACAGAGCTTTTAACGCTTATTTAATCTCTTTTGATTTAACTTTACTTACATATTGTTAAGTCTTTATAAATATGTATCAAAGCTCTGACTTTTATTCTTCTTGATACGAATTTAATAAATCAGTATCGACCTTTGCCTGTCGGCATCTTAACAAAGGCAAGGCTGAGGTGAGACACAGACTATTAGCATTTATATTAACCCGTAAGAAAACAGGTTAACGAAATTAAATTTTAACTTAATTTCCTTTACAACGTGAGTCTGTTAGCTTCGTTAGTAAAGATGTCAGGTTACTTTTAAAACTTACTTTGTGTAAATTTGTTAAAAACTCATTACACCTCATGCAACGTTTAAAATGTTAGTTGCACTAATTCATATAGATAATATGAAACGTGGGTCGTACCGGGATGTGCATAGAAAAACGTTCGTAGTTTTAATTGCTTTTTAACATTCAAAGAGGGTTACCAGGCGGACGACTGTAAAAACATTTCCGATTCTTTTGTTATGTTAATGGACCGTATAGTGTACCGCATTCATATTGCGCCGATCCCCAAACGATTAGGAACAAGTCAGACGGGCAATTATGATACAGTAAAATGTATTACCCTTAACAATATGAAGATTATTCGCAAAATCTAATATAATCACAAACTTTAATAAAAGAAAAAGAAACTTCAGATGACTTCAATGAGAGCAGCTAGGCGATTTGCTACTTTTGCTGACCACCGCTGATAAATCCAAATATCTATTCAGTGTTTTATGAAATTTTCCAAAATAAATCTGGTAGTATCTCTGGTACTCTCTTTTTTATTTTTTATTTAACTTTTAAATTTACTCGTCGAACAATAAGTAGGTATTTACGTGCTCTTCCTCAATACACTCGATCAATTAAACCAAATAACTGATTTACTATATTGCTGGGATATAACAATTATACTAAAACTTTACACCACGATATAGTCGTATCTATTATTATATTACTAGTAAAATATAATATCTCTTTTTGATAATCGAACGCAAAAGCTCTTACCCAACAAACAAACTTCGAAAGCGAGCCGGCGCAAGCCTCGGAGAGCTAACCTCTCATGTAATTGCGTAGTTAACGAAAAGGATAGAGCATACAGGCCGCGACGAAACATCCTCTATCTAGTGTAATTTTCCGTACAGAATCGGAGCCCAGATCGTTTGATAACTTTTAGCGGTTTCATTTTATTCGACGAATGTCTCTTTGGCTGGTCTCTAAGGAGTATTAGGTTGCTGATATAAAATGTAAATCCGTTTGGAAGTCAAACTAGGTCGTCGTCCATGTGCATAACTTTAGACTTCTGTTCTTTATGAGTTATAGTTGCTGCATTGGATCGATGCTTAATAACAGCTGTAAGTAGTTATAGTAATGGAATGGCTTTTTACTAGTGCCTATAACCAGTAAAAGGTTCTATGGATTATAAAAATATGCAATATAACTATAGTATATTTAAAAGATTTTTTTTTATAAAACCACTTAATATAATAATAAAATAAGTATCCTGGGAAATTCTTTACGCACGGTCAACTGGTCCCAAACTAAGCAGAGCTTCCATTATGGAAACCAGATAACTGATATAACCCATATAGTATTTTTACTTAATTTAAATATATACTTAGATACATTTCCAGACACAGAATATGTAAGCATAATATTTCATTTAAAAAAATAACTTAAAAAATTAGTGCTCTTCTTTTTTAAATGGGATAAGGCAAAGTTAAGTGTATGGTAAAAATGAATAATGAAAATTTCGAAACCATAACGTTTAACCTAAACATCCATTATTTTAATTTTATAAAGCAGTTAGCCGAAGGATCTTTTCGAAATATGTAATAAATTACATTGTATATCATACTAAATGTCCTGGGGACTACACACCTACCCCAGGATAATAGCTGTATCGCCCCTATTCGGTCGCATCGCATACCTCTTCGGGTACCCGTCGCACGCAACCTTCAGATCGATAATTCATTGACCCTTGCAATATTTGTAGGTATAGATTTTGATTACCAAAGAGAGGTCGCTATGTTTTCGTGAGGTATTACTGAAAAATCTCATTTTTGAATACAATATTAATATTATGGTGTCTAACGGCCAAAATTAATATACGATCCTGATCTAAAATCGAAAGATTGAAGTAGAATTTTGACATTACGCGTATTAAAATTAATGTCAAAAGGTTTATCAATCCATGGATTTTCGATCGGGATTGCATATTCATTTTCGCCGTAAGTGCCTTAATTACTAAAAAAAGATGTTCCAAAAATAACAGCTTTCTAAAATATTTTATAAGAAAAGGTATTTATGATTATTTTTAGATAGATGTTCTAACTACTAAAATTTTTATACACATACGAATATTCTTTGGTTGTGCATGAATATTACAAACCACACTGTAATAGGGTCTTTAAAAGTACATCAAAAACACATAAATGTTTATCAGAAAAGCTTCTTCGATTCCCACCCAGGAAAAACATTTGTGTGCATGAACATGTCTGTTTGTTCTGTGTCGGGGTGTAAATATTAGTTATGTTAATATTATGTATATATATATTAAGTTTTATTATTAAGTATATATATATATATATTATGTATGTTAATATATTAGTATGTATTTAGAAAAAAAGTATTATATGTAGTATATCAGTTATCTGGTTTCCATAGTACAAGCTCTGCTTAGTTTGGGATCAGATGACCGTGTGTAAAGAATGTCCCTGGATATTTATTATTATTATTTATTTTGAAGAGCCCTTTGTCGTATTGTTTTTGGAAAACCATAATAATAACAATATTTATATGTACGAGTATATGGGGTGTACAAATGTTATGGGTAATATGGCTATTGTAAGACTAGAATTATAAATTACTAGCTGTCCCCCGCGGTTTCACCCGCGTTCTCGAGGAATGTAATATTTTCCCGGCACAAAAAGTATCCAATGTGTTATTCTAGGGCATTTTCTTTGTGCAGTTTCATTCAAATCCGTTTAGTAGTTTTTGCGCGAAAGAGTAACAGTCCTCTTTCGGATTTATAATATTAGTAGGATGCAGGTTAAAATAAGAAAATTTTTGTTGTTTTAAAATGGAAAAAATGTATGTAGTGAATGTACTCATATACATTTTGTAATAACTATATTAACTAGCTTATTATAAATTCGCAAGCTCGAAAGAAACACGGGCGAAACCGCAAGGCACAGCTAGGATTTTATAAATACGGAACATTACCCCACAGTTTGTACTAAATTCAATCACAAAGTTAGTTTCGAAGTGTTAACTTATTTAAGGTCCTAGTAGAAGATAGCTCCCTTAATGGAAGGCAACTGTCAGATCGAATAATTTATTTTTACGATTTATTTGCTGCTTTCCGTTTGATTTGATGTTATTTGAATTTTTGTGATAGATTTGTATTTTGTATTTATTTGTTTAGAACAACATTTAATACTTTGCCTAGATATAGATACAGAGAAAATTTACTATGTCTATAATTGAGGGACCCGGTTGGCGAAATGGTAAGACAGGATCTCTTATCTGCCACACCACAGATTGTGGGTAGTTAGTTATCTGTAGAATTAGCGTTTGTTTGTTTTGTGCAAAGGAATAAATTTCTCTCAAAGTATTTGTTTAAGAAATAGATAGTATTATGAAGTTATCAGATTATTCTATTATTATGTAGCACAAGCTCTGAATGGTTTAGGTTTATAATTGTTGTTATATCAACATTTTGTATAAATAAAAGTAATATTTACCAACATTATTTATCTATGTTATGCTTAGACTGAGATAACAGTCCAACCAAAGTATTTGTTTTAGTAAGTAACATATCTATTTTTAGTTTGCGGAATTGTGGTGTCTATTTTCTCCGTATTTGGTAACCCAATTTACGAATTGAGCTCGTCCTAATTTTAGATTCTGATTAGCTTTCTCTAGCCAATTATTTATGTATGTTAGAATCACCTACAAAATGTTTCCAGAGCTCGCATGCCTTCCCGCCTTCTTGAATATATGTATGTAATTCGAGAACCATGGTTTAAATATTTATTTCCCAAGATTATTGGTGAAATATGGGTTTGTAATGTGTACGTAATCACGGGCAATTTAACCAGTTCAAAGAATCAAACGGTTCGGTTAAGATCTATATCAATAGAGAAATAGAATTACGTCTGAATATATCTAAAAAATCTTTTGACAGCCATTTGTTTAGTTTATAACACAAATAAGTTCATAATGAAACATTTTGATTGATGGATAGTCAGAAACATAAATAATAATAAAGTCAATAGACACAGCATACAAATTTGACAATTTTCATATGCAAACAAGTATTTCCAATGCGTCGTAAAGTTCCGAATATAATAATGGATTTTGGCTGTTTGTTCAGGTTCTAACTAAGACCTGTCAATAAGGCCTTGGGTAGACGAAGCAATCGGTTTGCTCGGCCAATCAATGAGCCAGACGACAGCCAGTAATTACTATTAGATGTTTGTGTTTAAACAGGGCCATAATGATGTAAAAACTTAAGTACCTACTGTCAATCAAATACGTGGTAATCGAAAGTCATCTGAATGAGGATATTTATATAATATAAACAACTATGTATTATGAATGCTCTACCTATGTGTCTATGTGCTCGTGAGGAGTAAGTGATGTGTGCCAGCTGCTAAATTATCAATTAAATTAGTACTCCTTTTTAAAAGGCCGGCAACGCACTTGTGGCTCCTCTGGTATTGGTGTCCATGGGCGGCGGTTGTCCCATACCATCAGGCGATACATCTGCTCGTTTGTCTACCGTAACATAAAAAAAAAGCTTCATAGACGAAGATGATACAAAAAAATGGTTTCTCAGTCAATAAATCCTAGAACGTAAAATAAAATGGCAAATCATTGCATCTTTGTTCGAAACATCAACACTCAAAGGGGACAATTTTGCTGTAGATACAAAAGCTTTTCTTCTTAGCGTAAAGTTTGAAAGCAATTTGGAAAGTATTATTGTTCCGTCTATTGACTTTATGTTTTATAAAGTTGTGTGTCCTATATTAAAAAAAATGTTTTTTATTAAATTTAGTTAGTCATGCTCGCTTTAAAGGTTTGTCTCCTTCAATGGAGATGAGCGCTGAGCCTAAAGACTGGTCGCTTCAGGCCTGAAATATGACTACAGACCTTCCAGGTCGGGCCAATTTGTTAATTTCTTATATAGATATAATAATATATAATAATATTATATAGATAAACTGGCCATCTAAGCATCTTTTTAATTTCTTTTTATCCCTCAAATAATCCATTCATTTCTTCTTAGGTCTTCCTTTACCCAAATCATTACTTGATAGAAATCTGTAGATACTTTTCCGCGAGATATGTTTATCTACCTTAATCTAATGAAAAGGTAACAGTTTGATCGTAGAAAGTTAATTAATATCTGAAACTACTGACCCAGCTAGTAAAATGTTTTAACTGAAATATGAACTGACTGCTTTGTAGGAGTGCGCTGACCAAACGGTATATTGTTCTCGTTAACATGTTTAAACGGTAAGGTTGAGCTGGTTGGAATTGAATATAATGTACCTATTGCAAATATATTGATATTTTGGTGTACTTTAAAAAATATTTATCGTTATAATATTTTAAACACAATATCTGTTTTATGTAGAAAGTAACGCATTGTTTTGTTGCGCTGTATTTTTTAGGTACTGTACAGCTGTGGTTGAAAAATGCTTTATATGTCTCATTCTAGGTTTAAGAGTAAAAACAAGGGGACGATATAGTCAAAATTGACAAAGTTCCTTAAAAAAGACGTTAAAAAAAATTTTTTAAACATTTAATTGGGATAAATACTTTTTTCCTTAAGTGTATTATGGTGATTAAATTATTTTCAACGAAAATAAGTTATTATAGTAAAAATAAAAACAGTTCTCATATCTTTTGAGCACCTGTTTAATCTGAGTCACTAAGAAGGTTTTAAGCTAATTTCTTTTCTCCAAGTTGTGTTGAAAGATCTTTGTCACAATATTCCAAGCACGGACGGTGCAATCTTCTTGAAAGCCGTACTGTCACTCGACACGTACGTTCAACACAATAAAACTAGAACCACTTCACTGGCTATCTATCCATTTGTTACAACAAACTGTTCACTTAATAACACACATTCTTCATTGAATTGTATCGACACTAGCTTTCACCCGCGGTTTTCCTGGCATTTGCCCGGCACACAAAGTATCCTATGTGTTATTCCAGGGCATTTTTTATACAATGTGCCAAGTTTCATCCGAATCCGTTTGGTAGTTTCTGCGTGAAAGAGTAACAAGCATTCGCATTTATAATATTAGTAGGATATAGGACTTAGAGCGATGATAGTCCAATATTAGTAGGGTTGAAGTCCTATAGTGAAATTGAGCTTTTGCTGGTAAGCCTCGTGAGGTAACCTTAAATTTCTTTAGCGGCGTTGAGCACTTTTCTTGGGTTGGGTATAAAAGTTAAACTCGCGTGAGGATACGCGACCTGATCGAAAGTTCGTAAGACGGTAAAAATGCACCACGTTAATGTTCAAGTTATCACTTCTGCCGGCACTCCCGGAGTGCAACCCGTTGTTTTTTTTAAGGCAAACACATAGATGGTCCTGTGACGGTAAATGGCCACCAGCGACTATGAACGTTATGCAACATCAGGGGCATGGCACTGCGTTGTCAGCCCTGAGACGTGATGTTTCATTCATTTCAGTCTCATGTGCTTATAATTTCACCGGCCTCCTTACCTTTATTTAACCGAAACACGATAATACAAGTGTACTACTGCTTCACGGCGGAATTACACTAACAATACTAAATATACTTCCCAGAACTAGTTCTGCAATAAGAGCTCTAGGTAGTAGGTACTACTTCTGAATCTTGTGAGGATGGATCTATAGATGAATTGATGTATGGATATTGTTACTCTTTCACGCTAAAACTATCGTAGGGATTTGGATAAAACTGTTAAGCTACTTTTTATCCTGACAAAATATAATAACCATCGGGTATGCTGACGAAACCACGGGGGATAGCTAATAAAATAAATTGTTTGAGACGATTTTCAAATGGAAATATGACGAATAGGTAGGTAGGTACCTACCGGCAACTTTGCTCGGGAGTAATTTCCCTCCTAGTCTGTACTTCCCACCTTCGTTCACATCATTACTTACCGCGATGAGATTTTGGTCAAACAAGCCTTTTTATTCATTTCTGTAAATAGTTAGTATTTTAAGAGCTTTTCACCTACCATTTAAATGTCATAGTGTAATTATTTTTACTTGTTGTTTTTGGAACTTTAGTGTCTGCAACAGTTAAAAATCAATCATAATTCAAAGCCATTTATTCAGTTTAAGCCCTCGGGAGGCACTTTTGATGGTCAAATGTAAAGTTACTGAAGCTAGTAGCTAGTCTGTTTATTTTTTCATATCATATAATTAAAATTATTTACACACAAAGACCAATAAATAAAAAATACACCACACATTATAACATTCATGCATTAGTAATAAGGCATACTTTAGGTAGAATTGGGAATCTTAACAAGGCCTTTCCTTTTAGATGATTAATCTGTCATAGGACAATAAATTGTATGTCATATCGGAGATAAATTACTATAATATCTGTCATAATATTAGTTTCATCTTAAATGTATCTAGTAAATCAATAACGAAAGCTTCAGTTCCAATTTAAAGTATCTAAGTAATAAATATTACGATGTAGAATTAAAACGAGTGATGAGAAAGTAGATAGTGTCGTGATTCTATTTTATGTATAAAATACGGGCATCTAATAGCTATTGGAGCGGAGACGGGGGCTTGTTTGGCCGGTATGAAATTACATTTCAGACTTGTAATTGCTTTCTGGGAATCAAGGAATGCGAGCATTTTTTTAGGATGAAAAAGAATTGCCCATCACATCTAAATTCATCAATCGAACCGGCCGGTTGAATTATAGAAATATAAGCCCAAGTTTCAGCTTCATTAACATTTTGTTTGTTTATTCATTCTCTAGAAGTTCAAGAATAATTGGTGTAGCGGTTCGTTGACTGTTGCTTGCTACGACGGTTTTCTTATTACGGTTTATTTTATTATCGCAACTGGTTCAGTAATTTATAGTATAAACAAATATAATTTATTTTCTCCTTTAGCCGTTTTATAGTCACTATGTAAAGTTAGCCAAAAAATAATAAATAACTATTTAAACTTATATTCGTAAGTAATAGCTATTTTCCAGTAAGATAATTGTTGATTATTATGTTATTATATATGTCATTATATTATTAAATGCTCTGGACTTATTGGACCAATACAAAAATAAGGACTCATGGCTAACTGAATCAGAGGAGTTTAAATACCGAAATACGAGAATAGAAATTGCTAGAGGTGCTTTCATGAATATGCAAAAAGTTCTGATAAACCGACAGCGATATTAAGAACTAGCACCCGAATCGTGTAACTCTCTTGGATTCAATGTGGTAGCCTATTACATAATAGATTGATGGTTCGGCGCGCGAGCAGAGTTTCACAACACCCGTGGCACCGTCAATATAATACAAAATTGACTGCAACGACGTTTCCGAGCATAACACAGTCGCCCTGCTGGCTCTTTAGGAACCGCTTGTTCTATAAGCTAAGTATGGACCCTGAAATAAAGAGATTCGGACGAAACTGGAAACATTTGAAATGTGATCAAATCGTATAATGCTAGGCATTCAATAGACGGACAAGATTACCAATCTTGAAGAGCTGAAACGTATAGGTAAGGTTGTACTTGTTAAGCCATTCTTTGGTTATCTAGCACACATTCTTATAACTAAATAGGGCTAAATATATACGCAAAGGTGGAGGGCGAAAGATGTCGTGGTTGCGCAATAAGAGAGAGTGGAAGGGCATCAAGAGACTTACCAACTTCACGTCTCAGGGTCGACAACCCATTGGCGATGCCCCTGGTGTTGCAAATGTCCATAGGCTGTCGTGACCACTTCCCACCAGGCGGACCGTCTGCTTGTTTGTCGGCCCATATGGTATAAAAAAAAGACTAGTGCAACTATTCAGAGAAAAGGAAGTCGACTGCCCACCTTCTTTGACTGGTTAGGCATTTGAAGAAGAAGAGACTCAATACAAATATGTGAAAGTAACAAACGAAAGGTTACAAAATTCCTTTAATAAAAGTTTTGTTCGCGTTTGATAGTCCTAATTGTGATGTATGAGCGCGTAAATCATTGGACTTTTTAGGCCAGTTTTTCCCCAAAGTGGGAGACGTCGACCCACGTAATGTAAGGGCCTGAAATGACCTCGAAAGTAAAAGAGGGTCATATAAAATTAAAAAACAACAATTGTTGTTCGAAACAAAAGCCGCTGTAAAATTATGTTAAAGTGTTGTTACAATCTGTGTATGAAACGATGTCACTATTTCTGTCTATTCGCTTATCCGCTTATATCTTATAAACCATTATATCAAATTAATTTAAAAAAAATACACTTACTATTTATTTACTTTCTTACGTAACAATCATTACATTGACATTACTTGTTCTGCAGTGTCTTTATCTCATCGTATAGACTCTAATAGTAGTAGTAGGTTTTAATTGTTTAATGACTCTCTCATCCAAAACGATGAAATCCGTCGAAGAACTTAATCGACATTTCCTAGGCATAGACATTAACAGGCTGAAGTGGCGAAAACCATTGGGGTAGTAAATGTGGACTACACACGAGTAAGCACAGTGTGGGATGTACCTTCGCTTGGTGTAACGATGACCCGCCGTACAAAAAACAGGTAGGAATTGAGTAAAGAAGTTTATTTTTTGTTCATAGATTAGGTGTTTTAATACCTCAGGTCGCTTATACGGATATTATGCCGAGCGCCGAGGACTCTGAACAGCGGGTAAATTTAAGCACTGAGGGTGCTCCCTGCGGGGCTGGGACCTCCGTTTAGACCCCTTATTCAGCTAATACAAACTTCGTCGGCGAGCCGCCGCACCGAGGCCCCGGAGAGCTTACCTCTCACGTGATTTCGTAGTTAGCGAAAGAGACAGCTCATAGAGGCCGCGACGAAACATCCACTAGCTAGTCTCAATTTCCTTACAGAATAGAAGCCGATAGCCATAGAGAGTAGGAAAGTATTCAGTTTTAGTATGGTTTTGTAAAGTGTGCTGGGTGTGTGCTGTAATCTGAGCTACGATAATTTTGGAACGGACACCCCGATGTTATGACTGCAGTCAGGGGCGGCCTTAGGGGGTGCCGAACGGGGCAATCGCGCAACCCAAGCAAATTTAAAAAAATATAGATTTCAAATTTTATTTATTTGTATAACTTTAGCATTTCGTGTCAAACATTAAAAATACCTAAACCAAACGACCAGACGAATATTTTCACGAAGGAAAAGGGGCCTCGCAATGACCAGCCGCCCGGTATACATCTGTATATACTGCAGTATACATCTGTGGGGTAATTATGAACTATTGAGTTGGAACAATTCATAAGCACACAGGAATTTGCAATATTTACTTGACATTTGCAGAATTACTGAGAAATTACCAAAGTTTTGAAATATAATTTAATATAGCTTTAATGTATTGTTGTATAAAACGGAAGTTGAAGTTATATTAAGTGTACTTAAGAATACGCTCGAACACCGGCTATTATAATTTCACTTGAGCTTAAGTGAACACTCGAGCTGAGTTTATCAAACGGTCTCTACACAATCAGGATTTTACGTGACGTAATTAGAAAGGTGGAATAAGCTCCGGCGTTTCTAATTTCATATTATGCAGTTACATACTGAGCTCGTGTAAATATGGCACCTTTTAGAAATTACATATTATATTTCTCGAGTAGTCCGGGGAAGTACCTTACCCATTTCTGCCGTGAAGCAGTAGTGCACTTGTATTACTGTGTTTCGGTTAGAAAGGTAAGGGGGCGGTGAAATTACAGGCACATGAGACTTAACAACTTCACGTCTCAGGGTCGACAACGCATTGGCGATGCCCCTGGTGTTGCAAATGTCCATAGGCGGCGGTGACCACTTTCCATCAGGTGGACCGTCTGCTTGCTTATCGGCCCATGTGGTAAAAATAAAATATTTATAAATTTAACTTATTAAGGATATATACCCCGTTATTAACATTATTTTAACATTATTCTACTGGTAAAAGTACTGTCGTCTAGGGCTGAAATAGCTTCCCTGAAGACCTTCAGTGAACAACATTAATGAGGAAACTTAGGGCAAGGTTATGCCAATAAAACTTGCACTGTAAAAGCAAAAACTATTTGCAGCGTACCTCAACCATTTTTGATATTTATAATAACAATAGGTTACCTTGTTATTGGATAGTCACTCACTAGTTCCCAACGTGGCATGTGCCAATGCCAAGCACCTGCGATACCATGCAAATTCGGCGAGTTTCGTTCAACAAGCTTTTGTTCGTTGATTTATTAATAGTTTGCCAGAATTTAGCATTCCAAGTTTATTGTTTGATATTTGCAAACGTTATTTAAAATACCTACCACGTTGGTTTCACTGATACCATTTATTAAATTGATACCTACATACAATAGTTTTCTAATGTTTGAAGCAATTACGTTGATTAAGAATTCTTAGTAGAATACCTGCGTATTCCCAGAATTAGATATTGGTTTGTATTAGCAAATGTTGGCTTTTTCGGGTGATATAAATTGGTAGGTATTGTTTGTTTTATTAAATGGTTTTGACCTGATTAAACTTTTAATGCTTGATGATAAAATATTTAATAACTTAGACATTGGTCTAAGTTATTAAATATTTTATTTTACTTTTATTTTACGTTGTATATTATATCAGTACGCGCCTAGCGTTTGAAGAAAATGTAGAGATATTCGGGCCTGATATTATTGACTACCCACTGTCAGTAACAGTCATGAGTCATGTTCATACCCCAAAAATTACACAGCACACACATTTGAGGCATTTTTCTTCTTATTTGGTTTCCGCGGCCGGCCGGCGCGGGAGTTCTTGCTGTGTACAGTGGCGCTAAAACGATGATGCGTTAAGGCATCAAAATACTTTTTTATTCCACAGGTTATGTATAGGTATTCGTGAGTGTATGTAGCCTTTTTGGATCAGGACGGCTTAACGATATTGGAAAAAAATATAGCTATAGTATGTTTTGAATTAATTAATATGATACTTATTATTTCGAGGAAATATTTGATTCCGTGGGGATTCAGGTAAACTGAGGGCAGGTAACTTTGTTTGCCCAAATACGGAACCGCTGAATATTTCTTAAACATATTATATATAAATATTTATTAGCTATGTATAAGAATAAACTGGTAGCAAATTAAATAATTGGTTTTGTTTTACCCGAGATAATGCAGGTTTACTTAATTTTATAATGTGACACATTTTACAATTAACGTCAAGATAAATTCACATAATAAGCGTTGATAGTTCCAGTGGGGTTTGCCTCATTTCCCAATGTCAACCCCGAGATAAGAGGGATAAAATATATGCTGAAAGTTTACGTAATTAAACGCGCATTATATTTAACTTACTACAGGAGACATGAGTGCTAAGTTAGTCAGTTATATTATTATAAACATTATACACATCTAACTTATGAAGTCTAAATGTTTCAAGGTCAATTAATTAAAAAATAAATAATATAAAAATAAATTATAAGTAAGTGCTTATATTCAGTTTCTCCTTTGCATTTCTTTTTTTCGTGCGAAAGAACGACCTCGTCATTTACAGATAAACCCCTTGAGATTTGCGTTATGTGGCTACATGTACGTTTTAGTGCTTCGTACAGTATATTAAATAAAGCAATAAAAAAAAAAAAAAAAAGAAATTCAATACTGTCCAGGATTTTGACAGATTTTCTATAGAGAACGAAAGAAAAGAGAGTAGGAACAATTAATTCATGGCATTCTTGATGATCTGACTGACAGATAGTAGGTTTGAGGCCAGCTCTGACATGTATAAGACATTTCTCTTATTTTGATAATCTTATCAATATAAGTTTCATTGCACGCTCACATTCAAGGGTCCTCATAAAATTATGCGACGTAAAAGGGAATTTTCCCACAAGTTTGTTTGTTGAACGCGCACAAACGCAAACAATTTAACTTAATGGGTGTGCCACTCCAGTTTGTACTTCCGCTTTCTATTTACTTTGTGCACCTATTGTCTGATGGTATAGATAGGCATACAGTACGTTTAGTAATATCGTAAAAGTAAAATCAATAAAAAAATTGTGCGAATGGGAGATGAACTCGCCCACGAACCGTTTCGATAAATAATTGTAAAACTAACCAATGGTTCTTTATTTTCTTGTGGTCAAATATTATAAAAGCCACAATATGAAGAGGAAGACAGTCAAAAATAAAGTCTTCTATATGACTACTATTCTACCACGCAAGAGTAGGTATCACCTGTTTCAGAATTCAAACGCCCATTGAAACCATTTTTTAAATGTTATCACCTAAATAATATATTAAAAAAAAAATACTTTTCTTTAGAACCAAAAACCTTTTACAATAGAATCAAATTAGCTAAGAAAAACATCCCTGACATACAGACATACATCGATGTCTTATTCATAAGAGTTTCCTCTTTATCATTTTATTATGTTACCTATAAGTATTAAATATATAACAAACAAAAAATATCTCAGAGCAAGGAATAAAAAAAACAGACATTTAATGTAAGAATTGTGATCCAGAAGACGAAACACAGAAGTAAATAACGCTTTATATAGTACCTAATGCCATTAGTAAAGCACTAAACACCATGAGAATCGAATAAAGAAACGGTACTAAAATACAGCCTCATACTATCAAATTGCTAAGTATATTTACTGGGTTAACCTTATAAACTAAATTACGATAACGAGTGGTTGAGCATATTTACATTGGTATATACGACGGCTTTAATTGGTTTTTCCGCACATTTAACGAGAACCTACAGAACTTTAATTTACTCGTTGTAGGAAATAGAATGAGAGTAATTCTGTAGTGTTTAATCATTTCTTTATAAGCTGTCTACATTTATCTATCCAGCTATCTTTATTTGCACTTTGATGAAATAATAAAGGTACAAATTATTTAAAAAAAATAAATGGTGCTTTGACAGGCCAGTTAGCTCGGTAGTTAGCTACCCTGACTCCAAAGTCGTAGGTCCGAGTTCCATTCCCACCCAGGACAAATATTTGTGTATATGGACATATCCGTTTGTTCTGTGTTTTTTTATACTACTAAGGTAGCAAACAAGCTGACGGCTCGACTGCTGGTAAATGGTCACCGCAGCCTATGGATGCTTGCAACACCAGGGGCATCTCGCGCGTTGCCAACCCGGCAAAAATTGGTGGTATTATCTATACATATACAGGTGCAGTTTTGCATGCTGGTCAAAATTCAGGAGCTTGTCACAAAATATATGTATAATTAATTTTAATTGAGGTACCTGGTCAATAGTTAATAAAGCTGATATTATAAATTGTTTCAATTTGACAGTATTCCAGAATCAGACGAAAGCATCAGAATCAACGCATACAGCTGTGCGTGAGTTCATCGTTCTGTGCGAGGCACCGAGCCTCCACGTGCCACTTTTGACCTACAAAACCGTAACCTTCACCGAACGAAAACCACCTACATTATTGTTATGATTTTTTTCTTGATAATTAACTCATTTTTATTAAGAATCACTAGTATACAGAAATTATCACTAACGAAAGTAGTAGGTACATATCCCCAAAGAAAAGTTCACGTTCCTACTGTAAGTGCGATAGTATCAGCTGATTAATAAAATGTTATTTTTGCTTTATTACGTTACTAGCGACCCGCCCGGCTTCGCTCAGGTGCAATGTAGATACTAATACATAATCCTCTTCCATCACTCTATCTATTAAAAAAACCGTATCCAAATCCGTTGCGTAGTTTAAAAGATTTAAGCATACATAGGGATATAGGGACAGAGAAAGCGACTTTGTTTTATACCATGTAGTAGTGCTTGCCCGTGGCTCTCGCTAGAAGTACATCAGGATATCTTCCTGCAAGGCGACAGGCAGGACTTCATTGCCGCGAGCTTGAGCATGCTGGGGAACGTCGAACTGCCGATGATCCCGCAGTCTCTGTCCATCAACTCAACATTGGAGTAATTGTCCGTCTATTTCTTTGCGATATACATATCGCGGGCCCGAGGAGCGGAATTTGCCAACGTCTGCACGCGGCAGCGCCACCAAACAAACTGATTGTTGCGGGCGCCGCACCGCGCCGACTCGCAGAGGTCAGGTGACGCGCTTGAGTTCATTGAATCGTTTGCGCGTGTTTGTGACAGCGCGATTATAGGGCTATTATAGAACAGGTGGGCTGCGTTTTAATACGGGTGGTATACACTGACCGATTTCCGTAAATAACAAAAAAAAAACGTAACTATTTTATAATCGATTCGGATCGAGAATCGTTAGTATATATACTTCCTTGAATTTGACCAGGATGCAAAACTACACCCTGTATGTGTGTATTTAGAAAAATATTAAAGTAGTAAATGTAGTTTATCAGTTATTTGGTTTCCATAGGTCTGCTTGGTTTTCGATCAAAAAGTCTTGTGTACATAGTGTCCCAGGATATTTATTTATTTCTGTGTACCTATTACACAACATATATTCACCACAGCAATTATCTCATATGTGGTAAACAGAGGTCTCAGTAATGAGACCCAAATTCCACAGAAGATATTTTACCAAACGTTACCAAACATTAGTCCCAACGTGACATGTGGTGATTGTCACCGTCTCTGGGCTATATTATAAATTCCGGGCTACAAGTAATCATTTCTAAACAAAGAAACGTTAATTACCTTGCCCAACCCGGGACTCAGACCTCTGGGATCCTAGGTGAGATTAGTACAGCTGGACCTTTTTTTAAATATTTATTTAAAATTTATAAAAAAAAAAACTGAAAACCCACAGCAAAAATCTTAGGAATAATAATAATCATATACCTACATAAATGGTCTATTATAGAATAATAATAATAAAATAAAATAAATATAGGTCTTAACATATAGCACATATAAATATTATAAAGAGGAAAGATTTGTATGTAAGTATGTTTGTTACTCTTTCATGCAAAAACTACTAAACGGATATGGATGAAACTTGGTACATAGATAGAGCAGTTCCTTGAATAACATATAGACTTTTTATCCCGAGAAAATATGATATCCCTCGGGAACGCGGGGGACAGCTATACCACATAACACGATAGTACATACTTCTTCATAAGTACAGAACCATTCATTAGAATTTAATTTTAATGGGAAGGACGATAAGAATCAACTTTGATAATTATTTGTTCTGACTCACAGAATAAAATGTTAATTGTATACTTTTGAACTTACATCGACCATGTTTTTTATTTTTTTTTATTTGGACAACCAACAAAACATACATTGATACATGCAAATAATAATTACACAAATCAAAAATAAAACTTGAGTGCTGCCTTAATTACAGGGGCTCGATTATGTAAGGAAAATGACAATAACTCGAGGATGTTTCGTCGCGGCCTCCGTGCTCTGTCTCTTTCGCTTACTACGCGAATACTACTAATCACGTGAGAGGTAAGCTCTCCGAGGCCTCCGTGAAGCGGCTAGCCGACGAAGTTTGTATTAGGTGAATAAGGGGGCAGGTTGCCACGGCATGCATTATTATTAAATAATTACATCATACAAATATTATAAATACCAAAGTTTGCGAAATTATATATGGATGTTTGTTACTCTTTCACGCAAATACTATCAAATATTATTTGGATGAAACATGGCACATAATAGTTTATAGACTGAATTAATACATAGGATACTTTTTCTCCCGAGAAAAGTAACATCCCTCCGCGACACGGGTGAAAGCGAAGGGAACCGCAACTGTATAATAATATGGATTGCAAGCTTATATTTAACTTATTCATTTTTTTTATACCACATAGGCCGTCAAACAAGCGGACGGTCCACCGGATGGTAAGTAGTCACCGCCGTCTATGGACATTTGCAACACTAGGGGCATCGCCAATGCGTTGTCCACCCTGAGACGTGAAGTTGTTAAGTCTCATGTGCCTGTAATTTCACCGGCCCCCTTACCTTTCTAACCGAAACACAGTAATACAAGTGCACTACTGCTTCACGGCAGAAATGAGTAAGGTGGTAGTACTTCCCCGGACGGACTCTGCACTAAGAGCTCTACTACTCTAAAAAACATTATTAAAATGTATTAATATTATAAGCTTGATAAACATTTAAAGATAAGTGCACAGAAAGGTTTTGCACGCATCAGCTTAAAGCTGCTAGTGTATTATTATAAATAATAAATGTATTACATTTTTATAATTATATATTTCAAAATACATAAAGAATTGAAAAATCCTTCCAAAGTATAAAATAAAGTCGCTTCCGTCGTTTGTACGTTTATAGCTTAGAAATCACACATCGGATTTTGATGCAGTTTTCAGCAATAGACAGAATGATTCAAGAGGAAGGTTAATATATAAAATATGCTTATATACCTCGTGAATGCGAGTGAAACTGCGGGGGACAGATATTAATAAATAAATGGAATAATAATATGCAAACTGTTTCAGCAGCTATATAAAGATAGCATATTGTTTCTAAGGTATACTTCTTCTGTTATAGCTTATTTTGTATCATGGTTGAATGACTTATAAACAAACATAATAACTGAATCATACGTATAATATTCGATCTAGCAAACGCTCTTCGATAAAATAACTTTAACACTAAGTAATACGGTTGGAAAAAATATTGTTACAGAAGTTAGGTGCTCTTGAGTATCTCAGACTGATATGAAAGCATTCATGTGTTGAATACAAACATAGAAGTTTTTGATTGTTGCTATTAATATTAACTACTTCTTGACTGCCGCACCGTGAGAATTGTGTAGTGTGCTCTATATTTGAATGACATTAAACCAATCTAAATTATAATAGATCCATTAAACTGACAGTGTAATTGGAAGGCCATCAATTATTTACTATTAATACAGTCAGAAACACATTGTACACCGTAAATGAATACGTCATTTTAATATAACATTAAATTTACATTGAAAACTCGTTTAGGATTTTGTATCAGACGGTTTCTTCAAATATTTATCCGTGAGTTTATAATTAAATAATATAAATAATTGCTATGTAAAAAGAACGTAAAAAAGGATAAAGCAAATTAAGCAACCTTCCAATTTAGGGTAATATTAATGAGTACCTACCTACTTACCGCGATGTAAGTGTTGAAATAAATTTTCTTTCTTCCTCTTTCTTATTCGATTCTCGAAGAGAAAATAAACGTTTTTTATATCAAAACGACAAAGGTTATTCTTTATATTGATGAAAATTATACAAATAGGATAGTTTTAATTAAACAGGAAATATCGTGTTACAAAATATCTAAGACTCAAGGAAATATTGTCTTAAAAAGTATCTAAAGGCAGAGTCTAGAGCACATTCTTCCAGAGAATATGTAACAAATAACTTATGATGAGTTGCTCATGCGAAACTTATGGGTAAAGTTAGTGAAATAATTAGGATCAACTATCGAGGCACGAGTGTTGTTAGAAATACCTATATAACTTGCATATAACTATACATAGATGGCATCTTCTGGTAGCAATTTATGTATTTGACCATAATCGTTGCATGACAATAAATTTTAAAGATATTAAGCCATTTAATTTAATATTAAAATGTCATAAATCAATATTCGAATTGACTTGTACATTCGTAACGGACATGGTACTTGTACGGGATTGACCGACGTGACCTGCACGATCCTTACAAATCAATGTCACGACCCAATTTACCTGAGAGCTGGCCAACCCTTATTATAATTACATCGTAATTAAGCGTGAATTTGTAAACGTCATGTTAGTCATCTATAAGAGTTTTGTAAACAAAGGTGTATGTAGTTATATTGGTATTATCCTGGTTTTCGTATAAATAATAATAATAATAAATATCCTGGGACCTTCTCTTACACACGGCCATCTGATCCTAAACTAAGCAGAGCTTGTACTATGGAAACCAGATAACTGATATACCTACTACATATAACATTTTTTTTCTAAATACATATATAGATATTTCAATACTTATATAGATATTAACACCCAGACACAGAACAAACAGACATGTTCATTCACACAAATGTTTGGCCTGGGTGGGAATCGAACCCGCGACCTTCGGCTTGGCAGTCACAGTCGCTTACCACCAAGCCAACTGGTCTGTCAAAAAATCTCTCGTGGTACCTTTTTGTCTCGTAACATTACATAAAGATCATTCAAAGAAATACCCGGAATAACTCTCTTCGTGAGTCGTGTAACAAACTTTTGAGAACTAATCTCAATGAGTGGTCATGTTTTCCTAGCTTCAGAATGTAACAGCAAGTAATCACTAAAATTCTCACTTCATCGTAGTAAATGAGCGCTCGCTCGCCGTAAAAATAAATTTGAAAATGGCGAGGTGGAAGCATATTGCGTATTCTTGTACAATGTACACGTTTCTTCGAAAATACTTACCGACGACTGCGGACTCTATACAAATCTTGTTCCTGCAAAAGATTTACATGCATTAGGTAGAACGGTGATTTAAAAAAACATTTTCTCGCCAGAATTTTCTGACGTAAGAGCGGGTATTAGACTTCATGATGAACCAGCAAAGTTTTGGCGTAGAAACTTATTCATGTTTTCTGTTGGCACAAGAATGTTTGCTGTTTGCTGGATCATTCATGTTTTGACGTGTTCTTTTTTCAATTTAAAGCCGATGAGATGAAAAGGGTAGGGAAAAATATTCTATTAAGGTAATGGATCCGTAGAGATATAATAATCCTAGTCTAAAAAGAAGGAGAAGGAAAAAGGTTATATGTAGGTCTCGCTCCTCTGCTGGTAAGAGCTCATGGACGCCATTGGTGCATTGTGATGCATGTGATCTGAGAAAGAAAAATACAAATCCAGCACAATCTTTCTACGTATATGTGTTGTCATGTAAAAGTCATCTCCGTTTATCTGCGAGCCCTATTACAAGAGGGGTGCAATATGTAAGCTTGGTCATTTGCCCTTTGGTGCGACATATTACTTTCAATCGCCAGCCCGACACCATTTTAATTTCGTAATGCATTTTTTGACTGCGTGGGGGAGATGTTATGCGAACATGTGGTCATTGGTATAGGTACTCTTTATGTTGCCTCTTATGGCACCTTAATATTAGCGTAGGCTTCGTCTCCGCAACCACATCTATACTAATATTATAAAGAGGAAAGATTTGTATGTGTGTTACTCATTCACGCAAAAACTACTAAACGGATATGGATGAAACTTGGCACATAGGTAGAGCATATTCTGGAATAACATATAGGCTACTTTTTAACCGGGAAAAAGTGATATCCCTCGGGAACGCGGGTAAAACCGCGGGGGACAGCTAGTAGTATATTATAATTATGGCAGTTGCACAAACTATCAAAATTAGGGATTTTAATCGATGTGACAGTTCTATTAGGCGATACCTATTAAGTTACTCTATGACAAAAGGGAACTATCCTGTATTCTAGTTAAATGATCAAACACTAACTAGTGTATTGAACATCCAAAAATACAAAAAAAATACATCATCATTTTTAAGTACTAATTTAACCCTAAAATGTTTATATTTTGATACTGTCGAATTATGACACATTTTCTATTTCATATAAAACGCCATACAAACGATCGTTTTGCCATTTAATAAAATGTTGCTGATTTGACATAACGACACCTACACATCCTTTATTCTGGTAATTCTACCAGGCACCATGTAATATAGTTCATTACTTTATATTGTAGCTTTGTTACTAAGCTATGATAATAATGCCTTGACAGTTTTCATTATAATATCATTGTATACTATTATGAGTATAATACGTAGCAAACGTACCATGCAAGAAATATTACAAGGTGAAATACACTAACTTCTATGCTTCTTTTTGTGGTAATGTGGTAAAACAATACACAGTTAAAAAAATATTCTTGCTGAGGTGCGCTAATATAATATTTCAGATCACTGTTTAAACTGAACATAATTGTCTTCGCCGAAAGACATACGTTGTAAAGTGTATCTACATTACTGAATTGTCCACAGATAATTCAACAACCAAACACATTCATCATAAACCATTATAGCTCACCTAATCAGACAGTATTAACGTGAAAGGTGCCAAGCTGATAAAAACTAAAAGTAAAATAAATATACCTATTCTTATCTTACTTTATTTTCATCAGCGTCTTTCAGGTATTATCTTAACTAACAATTACTTTCTCTCTCACCCTTTATTATACCCTTTTAATTAACTTTGCCAAGGTGGATGGGTAAAAAGGACAGATTTGGAATAATAGATATTTTCGTTTCATTTGTTCCTCGTAAGTGGGTCGGGTATTGAGCGAAGTCGTGGCGTAGCGTGACAAGTCGTGGGGCGACGCGACGGTCTATGCCCCCATCAACCGCCATTAAACACGGAAATGCAGTTTTACCTGCAATATGTGCTCTATACACGGAAAAACTAACCCTAACAATTACATACACAGACCTGTTTTGACGTTAGATTATAATCGCAAAATTATTTTTATAGCGTAGGGAAGGTTTTTCCAAAATTCACCCCTTTGAGGTAAGTATGCAGTCTTGGTTGGCGATTTAGACATATTTGAGGTGTTTAACATTGACTAAATCAACCATTCTTAGAAATATTGTAATTAATCAAATCGGTGTATTAAAGGATGCCATAATATGTCAGTGTTATTGGAAAATAAAATAGCCCTTGAAGATGTTGTATTGAGCGAAATGGTTATAGGTATATGTATCCGCGGAGAAATGGCCAAATTATTCGGGTAAAACCGCAGCACGGAAGGCAACTATGCTATATGGTTATATAGCATAAAGACAAGATACCTTCGAACCTGAAACTGTATTATTATTTTGATAGAAGCATTGTGATGTCATTTCCTCTGTAGCTTCGAGAACTATGTAGAAAAACTGTAATACATTTTTATTTGAGTATAATAAAACACAAATCCAACCGGATTTTGTCAAAGGGTTTACTATACATAAATATTATGGCACTCTTATTTCAGCTGGAGTGATAAGTTTTGGAAGTCTGAATTCTTTGATGATCCGTTATATGGTGCATTTATTATTTACTAAAGATTGCGTGTTGACAAAGAAATTCTATTTCAGTTTTAATTTAAGAGCAAGAAAAGTTTATATTGTTTATTTTCTTCTGCTTAATTATACCATACACATGGGGTCCAGGGTCGCACTAATTGATGTCAGGTAGTCGTTTTATTTTAATTCTATACTGTCTACTAATTACATGTATCTACTAAAAAAATATGGATGCTTTGTCTGAAATAAGGGATGTAACATTTTCCCGGTACAAAAAGTATCCTATGTTACTTCTAATACCTCCAAAAATATGTGTACAAAGTTTCATGATGATCGGTTAAGTAGTTTTCGCGTGAAAACGTAACAAACAAACTTACATTCACATTTATAATATTAGTAGGGAAAACCATAAGTTCCCTTGCGAATCTTTACCATGTTCAGGCTTTCTAAATTCCACGATTCTATAGTATTGGACAATTAGTTATCTATTGAAAGTTGTTTATAACTTCGGCAATTTCTCGCTTAACTTATCACAAATTGAAATGTGTAGAAATGAGGGCGTGGATACTCAGGGGATTATTCGATTAAAGTAATAAAGTTCCTGTTTGTGCCTGTTACCTCGATCGATAAGCCTGCTACGGAAAAGTGTGAAAATATTTAACTTGTTGGGGCGAACGACAAACTCGGCTGTATTCTATCCCGTAGACAGGTATATTTAACAATGTTGTTTTTTTAAAGCACAATGAACTTTGTCATCAGGTGTCGCGAATTGTAGCTATTCATTTTGTGTTTTTGAAAGTTAATTAAAATGTTGTACGCAACGAAGCTGCAATTTTGTAACAATTTCACAGTATTGCATTTTTTTATATAATCCAGCTTTTTTTTGTATTGCAATGACTGTTCCGATGCTCATTTTCCATCTAGGGAAGATCAAATTTTATGATGTTTTATTTCGCAGTTAAGAGTGTTTTTTCTTCATTGAGAAATCAATATCTTAAACTATAATATGAATCCACTTCGTGAAGATTAAAAATGTGGTTGATGATAACTTTAGTTTCTAACTACTCTAATGGTTTACTATATTAATATACTACATATACCTACTATTTACTTGTTGACCGCAAGAAGTTAGGAAATCCTTAAGAAGTTTCGGAGGCCACATCTTTGTTGAAATCGGTATTGGAATTAATGTTTTGCTTTTTGGTGAAAAACTTTGTCAATAATAGTTATAGAAGTAAATGGTTGTAAGCTGGAACACGTTTATAACAAAAATTTCTTGAACCTCTTCCTTTGACTAGTGTAGGTTTTACAAACACAATTAACTTACTGACACTCTATTTTAAGTTATAGTTTAACTAACGACACAGGCGTGACCTTGCAGAAATCCATTGTAAGATTATACAAATACAAATAGCCAGTAACTAATGCCGCTGGATCTCCTTCTCTGTCAAGTCCCAAATAAGGAAACTAAACAGGTAATCGACACGTGCTTCGATTCTACACGAAGCATCTTCAGGACGTATTAGACCCTTTCTATCCGGTGGTCGGCGAGGTAGCACGTCTGTGGTGCTTGTGCGTCGACTCAGTGACAGCGGGTCTAATACGTCCTGAAGATGCTTCGTGTAAAAGCAAAACACGTGTCGATTTCCTGTTGAGTTTCCTTGTTTAGAACTTGACAGAGAAGGAGATTCAGCGGAATCATCAGCCTATCTCCGTCCCCTGCTGGACATAGGCCTCACCTAGTGCACCCCACTGAGGTCGATCTTCAGCTCTTTGTTTTCAACTGTTGCCAGCCAGCTTGCATATATCATCGCACCATCTAGCTGGAAGGAGCCCTACACTACGTTTACCGAGCCGTGGTCTCCACTCTAGAACACGTCTACCCTAGAACACGTCTACCAGCGGAATTAGTTACTAGATATTTGTTTTTGTATAATCCTAAGTATTGGTTTATTTAGTCTACAGCCGAATTCAACAATTTTCGGTTTCTAATTGCGTTGCGTCATGGGGAAACATCAGCTATAAAATTTTAATTGGCTGTCACGTTGTTGAGGGAGAGCATTTGAAATCTCACTGGTTATAAATATGTTATGACGATGCGGTTCTTTTTTAAGTATTATAAATGCGAGTAAAGAATATTTACTTCTTATACGAAGTCACTTTCAAAAGCTTGAATACTTACAGTATATGTATAATTTATTACTGACCAGCTTCAACATTTATGTAGGCCCCTTGTTTAAATAAAAAACTGACGTAAATTTACACTTCGTTTATTTATCCATCATCAATTTGACTTTATATCTTTTCTGTTTCTCAATCCAATGCCTAGCGAAATATGAATGTAATGTAAAAATTCATAGCGTCTGTAATTTGTTTCAGATTAAAATACGAACCACGAATATCGTTTGAAAACTTTGCGCCTGGATTGTGCAGTGCAAAGTGCAGTAACAGTGAAAAGTGTATTTGAAAAACTGCATTAACTGGAATCAGTGAGTTTACTCACATATCGATATTGACTTAAACAGGTAAATAAACATAGTTATGTCTGCCTGTGTGGTTGAGGAGGGTAGAGAGGAGGGTGGCGGTGCTTGCGCAGTTTCTGAGGATATGAGTGATACAGAGGAGATGGCACCGGAACCTCCACGTAGAGAGGTGCTACTAAGCGCTCGCGGACGTCGAGCATGCTCGGAACAGGGGCCACATCCAAATTTATATATGCGTAAGTATTCATAATTATTATTGGTTTTTGGAAATTACTATTTAAGCTTGGATCGCTTTGCTTTAGCTTAACTTCTACCAGGGTCTAACTCAGGAATCAGGAAATCAGGAATGAAGAGTTTGTATTAACACATTTCACAAGAACTCAAAAAGACTACAATGACATACATATCTCCATGAAATATTTATGAAGAATCCTGTAATTGATTCAGCAAATATCTTTATAGCTCTCAAGGACATGTTGTGTGAACTCTTTTAATAAAAATGCAGGTACATCATTCATGAAAATATGGTCGCGTTTAACCTATTGTTATAAATTTTAGTATTTCCACAGAATACACAATAAATAGGACAAGCTCAACATGATAATTTTAATTCCATAGTCTCTTTGGTGTCAAAAGGCTAGTCACGTATATTTATTGCAACTTACTGAACATATTACCTACTGCTAAATGGTAGTTGTGGAAATTGTACAAAATATCCTCGGAGCTATTTACTAGTGAGTGAGTGGAAGTGATTCTGTGTCGTTGTTATGTTGATTGTGATAAATGTTATCAGGTCAAGGTGGAAGAAAGCCAAGGATTATACTAGTTTTCGTACGTATAACATATTAGTTCACTCTATTTTTTGTTTATTAATAAAACAAAAATATGCCTGGCGTTTTGTATATAATATGGCTTTAGCTTTTTTAAAATATTAAATGAAATTAAAATTTTCATTGTTAGAATTTTGCTATCAAAACAGGTTTCATTTATTACCATAAAACTTCAGACGACCAAATAAATAAACAATATAGATAAAATATTCAAATACCTTCAAACAATAATTGAGCTTCGCACTTTGAGTCAATAATCGAGCTATGTAAGAAAGCCGAATAATTAATTGATTGTTGCTTGGAAACGATCTCCGAAATGAATTCCTGCGTTGTAAGTAATTATACCTACCATGGGCTAGCTTCTATCCATTGTTCGCGAATTCAATGACGTGCCTACAGTCGAGTTGTAAAAATGGGGATATAATACGCGGGCGGGTTATAGTTTATATAGTACAAAGACTTTTTACCGTTATTGTGGGCTAATTTGCATTTAAATAGGCGATGAAAAGCTTGGAACGGGGATCAATATACCGTAAACGGGCCAAGACGTGATTATATTATTACGTCAACCTGAAATTACACGCTTCCTATTTTAATATTACTTATACATTGGGGCAAACTACGTGTTACAATCTGCCGTCTAATGTTCCTATTTAATTAAATCATATACCATTACTTTAAGTTTTGTTATAGTAACGCGTGTTTGTAAGAAATTTAAGGGTTCTGCTCATTAACATTTTGTCGTTTATCATGATTATTAATACTGTCCTCAACAATACGAAAGATATTATATTTCAAGTTCATTGGAAAGTGATAAGTAATGAATAAGCGGCGATGTTGTCGTCGTGTAACCATTATCAATATTAATTAATTTATGTCAAAACAAATTGAGAGATTTTACATTACAATTAGTTAGCAGTTTGCGTTGTAAAATATATTTGCTGAAAGTACCCAAATTTAAATGGATAGTAAAATATGTAATGTGTTGTTTTAATACAGTTAGCCCATTCGCTCTGTTGACATTGCACTTTACTCTCTAATTTTATTATAAAGTTAATTAAAGCATTGATCGGTATATTAGTTTGTTGAATATATTTAGTACAATGTGTAGTTTATAATTTTAAACGTTTTGCCAGGGACAGACGTCTCGGGGGTTTCTACAAAGGATTATCAATTAGGCCCTCGCTTGAGGTCTCTTTAACTACTATTGCTTTGTATGAATTGTTCTGTCAGTTTAAATAAAAGACCTATCAGATAGGTCTGTTATGTAATGTTTCATATAAAACCTCTTTTTGAATTGCTGTCTGACTGACTGACTTGTCATATCTATTTAATAAAAAATTTTCAGATATGGGTTTACATTTTTTTTTCGGTACCCGCATTTAAAAGCCATGCATCTAACCAGTCTCTAGATTGTGGATATTGGAACTTAGTTTGTTCTTCTTCCACATAAAGCGTCTAATTTATGAAGAGCGTAGGGAAGGTTATGATAAAAATGTTACAAGCTTACATAGGCTAGGGTAATCCATTACCATCAGGCAGCACGTGTATTATTTTGCCTCCTCAGTGATATAAACAAATTGGAAAGATATTTGGTTTAAAATAATGATTATTCTCAGAACACGGTACATCACACCTGTGGGGCCAGAATAGCGGGCGTCGCGGGTGGAGTCGCAAGCGCACGTCGGCGCCGCAGATGAGCAACGCGCACGGATCGATGCCGCGCGTCGCTCTCGTGCTGCGCTCGCGGCGTAGCTGGCCCGTCGCACCGCAGTCTTATCGCAGGTATGCTGGTTTTCTTAATTTTAACATTTCTTTTATTAAAATAGAGAGGTATGTCATGACTTGTACTATTCGTAAGAAAATTGTGAAAATTATGTCATCGAGCATTATACATACATAGGTATTCAAATTTAGGGTTTTCACCATTTGTCACTCCCTCAATAATAGTCTGCTGCCTAGTACTAGTATAGTAATAGTATTTCAAGTTTTCTGGGAATCCTAGAAACTTCAAATTTGGCAAATATGAAGAACTTTGATTAAAAAGAAGAATGGTATAAGAAAATAAGCAAAATATACTCGTACAACAATCTGTACCTACCTTTATCATAAGAACGTAACCATAGTTACCTTAAAAATGGAATATTTTATGTTTCATAAGTTGCTCTTTTCACTCAACTATAGTTTTAGATATGAGTACATTAAGACATCATCAACTTAACCCTACTTAAAAGTCAATAAGGCCAGGTCAAGTCCATGTGGCATTTCGCCAACAACGATGCTCCTCGTTCATTTTCTATCTATACATAGGCCATTGGATGCTTATTTGCTAGTATAAAAAAATATAGATTCTTTTAAGAGTGGTTTAAATATATCAGGCTCAAGAAACAAAAATCAATTTTTTATTCAATACAGTTATGGATATACCTGGCGTATAAAAATAAAGATAATAATTAAAATTTAAGTAATAATTTTAATATTACTGAGCTCCCTTGATGCTGAGCTCCTACCTCATTGAAAAAGTATCTGTGTACTTCCCACATAATATATTTTACCTCACATTCCGTCTCTAAGGTATACACATCCCTTTTAGAAGAGGTGAAAAAAAAACATTATTTCTTTTGGTGAAATCTACTGATTCGATTTAGCTACAGCCGTATTTGCTTGTTTTCGAGATCAAATTATAAAATATTTTTGTTTTTGTTCTTTGTTACACGTACCTCCGACATCTATATGTTATTAGGTCACATGTTCGGAGCATCCGCTAATTACTGTAAACACTAACCTACATAATTAATTTCATATAACGCTGTAATCAATCCATTTAAATCCCATTTTTCGAATAAGAAATTTTCTATCACTCATCGATTTAGAGTTTCACTGCATATTAGGTATTTTTTTAAATATAATACTAGTTGTGCCCCGCAGTTTTACCGTAAGTTTGCTTTGATAACGCAAAATGTTAGAGAAAATCAATTTTCGTAAAAAAAAATATTTTTATATATGTTTTGTTATTAATAACTTATTTTACTATCTGGGACGGAGGTAAATTCAACAGATAAAATATCATTGTAATCTGTTAAGCAATTCTAGAGTTATAAATTGCGTAATGAATTTTGTTCTATATATATAGGTAGATAAGGTTTGTTCTTTATTAGTTTTTAGGAACACCTTTGCAAGCACATAAATAACTCTACTTTGCGTACATACCTGGTTTATTAGGTCATTAACTCTATTAGGAAGTTCTCCAGAGATATAGGCGTGCAATTTGTTGGCTGTAACAAGGTTAAATACGTTAACATGATGTGTCATTATTAATTGACGTCAGACGGGTACCCATATGTGTATAAGTAATATACACATATGGGCACGTCATATGCTACGTTTCATGGTATAATAATATAAATGGTCTCTTTTCTCTTTACCTCATCGGGAACATTTCTACGTTACGTTATTAAATAAACACTAATTTGCTATCTAATCTATATCTCGAAGGAGTGTTTTGCTTGTGAGATCAATTATAGAAGGTAATAACCATATGGAAATTCATTTTTTGGAGATGGTTTCCTAAAAAAAACGTAAGATGAAATGAATAGTAAGAAAAACTGCACTAAAAGCATTTGTCTTTACTATTCAGTCGTGAAATTGTAGTGTTCAAACTTTGCACCTGTCTGTAGCAACGAATAACAATTTTTGATATTATGAGGTTATTATTGACAATAATATCATTACTTCATTGACACTGACAGTTGCGATTTGTCTGATGTTACGGAGAGAACGTTATCAGCTAACTTTTGTGTTACAATGATGCGCACGCATAAAATTTCACACTCATCATTTTTTCCTACCGAGCCTAAAGAAGTATAACTTCAAAAATTATTTCTTTAATCCTAACTAATACAAATAATAAATGCGATAGTTTGTTTCTATATTACTTTTATACGCATTCACAGCTAAACAACTAAACCGATTATGCTGAAATTGGCACACACATCGCCTATGGTAGGGAGAGGCACATAGACTTTTATCCCGGGACCATGGATGATATATTAGCTACTTATGCTACCTTTGGTTATTTGGTTTCACCCGTATTTCCTTTTCTGGCGATATATTCAAGTTCAGGTGTTATTATGAACATCCGCAATAAGACAATTCCAATTTCAATTTGTATAACTATCAGTGCGCACAATGACGTAGGTAGGACATCTGGCAACCACAGGGTCCTATGACGGAATATTAAATTACCGGAGAATGTTATGGGGCTCCATTTGTTCTCTTCAGTGAAACCTATTTGGCATCCCACTTTGTTGTATCGACCTTGTGTGTAATGATTTAAATTTCCTTGGATCACAGCCTATTTTCTACTAAATTAAGCAGAGCTTGTGGCTTATTAACATGATAACTTATTTACGCACTATTATTATTAGTTTTGAGAATTTTTATTTCCTTTACTTCAAACTTCAAAACTTTATTGCTGTAAAAAGCTGTTGCTACTTTCATGTTAAAACAAGATGGTCCAAATATTTCAAAGCACAATCTGAAAACCCTGCTAGGGCTCAGAAATTTGACTATAATAAGATAATATATAAATAATAATATGAATAGGAATAAATAAAAAATTACAATCAAATTAGTATTAAATTGGACCATGTCATATTTTATTATTAAAAATGGACACTATTTAGACCACCACTTATAAGTTATTTTAATGATAGTCGTTTGTTATTAGGTACATTTTATTTAACACTAACTGTACCTTCACTAACTATGCTCTATCTATGTGCCAAGTTTCATCCAAATCTAGCCGATACAAACATTCGCATTTATAATAGTGGTAGGATTTATTAAATAAAATGTACTACATGCAAGTATTCTGCTAAACTGCAAAAGTAATGAACACTCAGTATTCACATAAGCAGTTTATTTTTTTCATATCATGGCTCACGTTATCTTTTCGTTTTATTTGAATCAAGAATAAACGAAACACGTTGAAATACTTTCACGTTTGACTATGTTTCGATTTGTAAATATACAGATCTTCCAAGATACATTGTTTGATTTTGATATACCCCAAAAGCTTTCCTAGATTGTCTTCGAATAACAATAACGAAAACCGAGTAAATATTGAGGAAAGAAGTCAAAGTACACATTCATCGATTCCGATAACGATCTGATAACACCCTTGAGGCACGTAGCGGCATAAATTTAAAACGCTATTCTTACAATCTGTTTATATTAATGGCTTTCAAAGGAAAATGATTTAAGATAATATATAATGGGACTTATTTGAAATATAGGAGTATTCTACTAATATTATGAATGCGTATGTTTATGAGGTTGGATGTTTGATGTTTGTTACTCTCACGCCAAAACTACGTAAGGAATTTGGATGAAAGTGCGCACATAAATAGTTTATTACCTGGATGGCCAATTGGCTTGGTTAGCGACCCTGAATGCCAAGTGGAAGGTCGTGGGTTCGATTCCCACCCAGGACAAACATTAGTGTGAATGAACATGTCTGTTTGTTCTGTGTCTGGGTGTAAATATCTATATACAGTGTAAACTCTTTATAACGTTATCCTTTATAACGATAAACTCCCTATAACGTTGAAGTGAGCCCAAGTTGGTTGGTTTGTTAACTTTGTTTTGTTTTTTTTTGTTCACTCCATATAACGATAACTCTCTATAACGACAAAAAATGCTCAGTCCCTTGAGTTTCGTTATAAAGAGTTTACACTGTATGTATGTATTTAGAAAAATAAATAATAGTATATGTAGTATATCAGTTATCTGGTTTCCATAGTACAAGCTCTGCTTAGTTTGGGATCAGATGCCGTGTGTAAAGAATGTCACAGGATATTTATTATTTATTTATTTATTAATGTACACCATACTTTTTAACCATTAAAATATACATCCCGCGTGTAAAACCGCTAGGACAGCTAGTATTGTAAAATACCTAAAATCCAATTTTTTTACCTTTCTAACTGAAAAACGGTAATACAAGTGCATTACAGTTTCATGGTGGAAATGGGTAAAGTGGTAGTACTTACCCGGACGTCTGTACAAAGAGCTCTACTATTTCTAAGAAGCAAGTGACAAAGTGATGGTAAGCATTAGAATTACATGTTGTATACCAATGTTATTTATATTGTCTAAGACTTTATTTATTGGTATAGTTGTTATCTAAAAGTGGCAATCATCATCATCAGCCTATCTCCGTCCACTGCTGGACATAGGCCTCACCTATGGCACGCCACTGAGCTCGATCTTCAGCTCTTTGTTTCCAACCGCTGCCAGCCAGCTTGCGTATATCATCGCTCCAACTAGCTGGAGGGCGCCCTACACTACGTTTACCGAGCCGTGGTCTCCACTCTAGAACACGTCTACCCCAACGGTTATCGGTTCTGCGACAGATGTGACCAGCCCACTGCCACTTCAGCTTGCTAATCCTTTGAGCTATGTCGATAACTTTGGTTCTCTGACGGATGACTTCATTTCGAATTCGATCCTTCAGAGAGACTCCGAGCATAGCTCTCTCCATAGCTCGCTGAGCGACTTTGAGTTGGTGAACCAGTCGCACCGTCAGTGTCCACGTCTCGGCTCCGTAAGTCATAACAGGTAGGACGCACTCGTTAAAGACTTTCGTCTTTAGACATTGGGGTATGGGCGATGAAAAGACTCGACGAAGCTTTCCAAATGCTGCCCACCCTAGCTGTACTCTTCTGCGAGCTTCCTTCTCGAAGTTGTGTCTACCCAATTGCAAGATTTGCCCGAGGTAGACGTATTCGTGAACAACTTCGAGAGGAACCCCGTCAAGGGCAACCGGTTCCGGAATAACATGCTCGTTGAACATGATCTTGGTTTTATCCAAGTTCATCCGGAGACCGATGCGTGCAGAAGAATCAGCCAGGGTAGTCAGCATGAATTGGAGATCTTGCACGGTTTCAGCCATGATGACGATATCATCCGCAAATCTAAGGTGTGAGAGGTACTCGCCGTTAATATTTATGCCCCGTCCTTTCCAATTTAGGGACTTGAACATATCCTCCAGAGTGTTAGTGAACAATTTGGGGGAAATAACGTCCCCTTGTCTCACTCCTCTATGTAAGGGGATATGTTCAGTCTGCTGATTTTGTACTTGGACGGTCATAGTCGCGGTGTCATACAGTCCTCTCAGCACTTGGACGTATCGCCAATCAACTTGGCACCGTTGCAAAGACTCCAGAACAGACCAGGTTTCAACGGAGTCAAAGGCTTTCTCATAGTCCACAAACGCAAGGCACAGGGGCTGGTTATACTCTTCGGTCTTCTGTATAACCTGCCGCACTGTGTGAATGTGGTCTATGGTGCCGTGTCCTCCTCGAAACCCAGCCTGCTCCGGAGGCTGAAACTCGTCGAGTCTACACGCGAGACGATTTGTGATGACTCTCGAAAACAGCTTATAGACGTGGCTCAAGAGTGAAATGGGTCGATAGTTCTTCAAAAGGGTTTTGTCATCTTTTTTGAAGAACATAACGACCACACCCTGAAAAGAGGACGGAATTAAATATACGCTGAAGCTGAAGTAGTGTTGGAGTTCCACCAGCTTTTAAGAGCTCCGTTGTAATTCCATCCTCCCCGGGGGCTTTTCCGTTTTTAAGCTGTCTGAGAGCCATCATGACCTCGTCCAGGCTGACCTCTGGCAGATCCTCAGTGTAATGGCGGGTCAGAGTGGCCCTGGGATCCTCGGAATGGGGTTGAGGGCGAGACACTTGCGAGGTATATAGTTAGCCGTAGAAGTCTTCCACCTCCCTAAGTATCTCCGGCTTAGAAGCGACGAGATTCCCGCTCGATGTGGTCAACTTCGTCAGATGGCTTCGACCGAGCTGTTGAACAAAGACTCTAGACCCCCGGTTTCGCTCAATCGCTTCTTGAATAGAGCGTGTGTTGGAGCTCCGGAGGTCACGTCTTACCAGCCGAGAGATTTTTTTGTTCAAAGCTCGTTGATCTGACGTAGTGACTGCGGGATTTTCTCGTCGCTTCTGCATTAGCTGCAGAGATTCTTTTGAAAGCTTAGACCTCTTACCGGCACCTCGCGTCTCGCAGAATTTCTTCCCCTCCTCCCCGAGGATTCCTACCACTCGGTCGAGATCCTGGTCGACATCAACGTCGATTGTGGTTTCCAAGGCAGCGAATCGGTTCTCCAGTTTCAACTGGAACGTTTCAGACCCAACCACCGATTGGAGCATATTAGGCCGGAGCGTAGATTTCATTAGACGGACTCGTTCAAGCTTACAGTTTATATCTAGAGTGCCTCGGACCAGTCGGTGATCACTTCCGGTTTTGAACCTAGTGATCACTGAGACATCTCTAAATATACGCTTTTTGTCCGTCATAATGAAATCAATCTCATTTTTGGTCACAGCGTCGGGGCTTTGCCACGTCCACTTCCGCCGGGGTTTCTTCTGAAAGAAAGAATTCATCAGAAAAAAACCCTTCTTTCTCCAGGAAGTTGACGAGCATTTGCCCCCTATGGTTCCTGCTTCCAAATCCGTGTGGTCCTACTACCGATTCGCCGCTTGTTTGTATTCCCACTTTAGCGTTGAGATCCCCCATGACAACGTTGAAGTGGGCCTTTTGGGTGGTGTATAAGGCCTTGGAAATGTCCTCGTACATTTCCTCCACTTCATCATCCGAGTGTGCCGAAGTCGGTGCGTATACTTGGATGACCTTGAGGCTATACCTCTCGGTGAGTTTGATCACAAGATATGCTACTCTTGTCGACACACTGGAGATTTCTATGACGTTGTCAGAGAGGGCCTTGTGTCCCTCAGCAAGTCGGAGGCCATGGTGTTTCATGGCCCCCGGCGGGCGCCGCCGCCCGGCTCACACATCGTGGTCGGGGGGGTCCGAATCGCTGTCGAGCCCACCATGAAATATCTGGGATTGGTGCTCGACAGCCGGTGGGACTTCGGGCCCCACTTTCGGCGGCTGGCGCCCAAGCTGTTGGGCGCGGCTGGCGCGCTCGCAACGCTGCTTCCCAATCTGGGGGGCCCGAGCTCCGCCTGTAGGCGTCTCTACATGGGGATCGTGCGATCCATGGCCCTGTACGGGGCCCCGATCTGGGCCCTCGACCTGACGGCCGGCTCGATCGCTGTTCTGCGAAAACCGCAGAGAGCGATGGCCGTCAGAGTCATACGGGGGTATCGCACGATCTCCTACGAGGGGGCTTGTGCACTGGCCGGATCCCCGCCCTGGGACCTAGAGGCGAAAGTCCTCGCGTCACTGTATCGGTGGCGCGAGGAAGAGGCGGAGCGGGGCGAACGACCGATGCAGCGTCACGTCGAGCTGCGTCGGTCTCAGCTCCGCGAGGTCCTGGTGGCGGAATGGCGGGACAGGCTTTCACGCCCTACCGCCGGCCTCGACATAGTCGGGGCGGTCCGGCCGGTGCTCGAGCGCTGGCTCGGGAGGAGGCACGGCTCCCTGTCGTTTCGGGCGACGCAGGTACTCTCGGGGCACGGTTGCTTCGGGAAGTACCTGTGTCGCATAAACAGGGAGCCGGACGCCCGGTGCCACCACTGCGTCCATTGCCGGGAGGACACGGCGCGGCACACGCTGGCAGAGTGTGCCGCTTGGGAGGAGCCGCGTCGTGCCCTTGTTGCCGTAGTAGGCCCGGACCTCTCGCTGCCGGCCGTGGTCGAGTCGATGGTCGGCGGCGAGGAGGCCTGGGACGCAGTGGTCACCTTCTGCGAGACAGTTATCGCGCAGAAGGAGGCTGCGGAAAGGGAGAGGGAAATCTCAACTCCTCACCCGATCCGCAGCAGACGCACCGGGCGTCGGCGGAGGGCAGACAATGCCCTCTTCCAGCCCCCCTAGATGGGTCCAGGGACGACGAACTCGGGGACGTCCCTCGCCCCCTACAACATCAGGACCCGAGGTGGCGGCGCGTGTGGTGTTCCACGCGCGCCCCTCAGAGAAGTCGGGGCGGGGGAGGAGTTAACACCTCACTCCCCCACCTCGACCAGATGGGGCCGGCGATGGCGGGCCAGCACCAGCCGGGGGTTGCGGAAGCTGAACTCGTGCCCGCGACCCCCGGCGCTCAGGTGTGTGAAGGAACACCGGAGGGGTTTTAGTGGGTATACCTCTCGGGCCCCTTCTCATTTTTGATATGAGAAGGGGAGTTTGCGAAAGGGAGTCCCACATAACCACCGCGTCTCCCCGGGAGCGGTGGTATGCGCAAAGCATTTCCCCTCTTAAAAAAAAAAAAAAAAAAAAAAAAAAAGAGGGCCTTGTGTACCAAGAACCCGACGCCGCCTTGGGATGGTTGGTCTCCCTCTCTGAAGTACATAAGATGGCCTGATTTTAGGGTTACAGTATCCTCCCCCTCTCTTCGGACTTCACATAGCCCCAAAATGTGCCATCTTATGTTCCTCAGCTCCTCTTCGAGTTGCGCCAGATGTTCGTCGCGCCGTAGCGTGCGTCCGTTGTACGTAGCCAGAGTCAGTCGGTGTTGGCGGCCTACCGTAGCCCGGGGATTCTTAGCACCCCCTACCCCGCCGTGACCATGACCGCCGCCTTGGCCAGGAATAGCGGGGCGACCGGGAACTGGGGGCCGTTGTTGTGGTGTGCTACCCATGATGGTTTATGCCCGTAATCACCACACGCTGGGCAGGCGGGTTGGGTGATCGCAGAACGTAGCTCTCGCACCGGTGACGCTGCAGCCCGTCACCGGCCTGTGCCATTTAACTACGTTGTTTAGAATGGTTATACCGCCATTAGTAGGTCGCCAGAGCCTCGTTCGCTGGTCGGCAGGATGCACCACGGGCAGGTGAGGTTGGCTGGGAGCACTAAGATGACATTGTGCTCCCTTACAATAAAAAGTGGCAATATCAAGCAGTAAAAGATTTTTATGCGATTTCATCACAGTGTCCCGGACTACACTAGTCATAGCGTGTCAAAAGGTATTAGGAACCTCGTTTGGATTAATGCATGACTCACTCCTTTATGTGATAAGGAATATAATGATATACCTATCCATAAACAACAGTGGCAATTTCTGCAATTCGATTATTAAGGCTATATTTTGGCATAGACGTTGATAGAAATTCGGACGGCTCTATTTAATTGATTTTTTTTATTAAGATAAGGTTTTGCTTTTTTAAACGCTTTCATTAGCTTCATACGTATGTATGTTAGCATGTAACGGAATCTTTGAACATGATTTTGACCCCCTTCAATACGTCAGATTAACTCGAAATTTCAGATACTTATTAAGGACGATGACACTTCAATATTTTAAATAGTTTGTTATCCTTACTAGGATAATCAGGATTAGCGGCTTAACTAAAAAATGAAAGATAGATAGAAATAGTTTAAAAAAACTAAAAAACACGCTTTTATAGAAAATTAAACTAAAAAATAGAAAATAAATTTGAATTAAGAATAGTGTAAATAAGAAAAAAATGTATTTTATTTAAAAAAATGGGTGGGGTGCTTTTTCAAATATTATCAAAATGATAATCCATCTACTCATCTGTCAATAAAATATTTATAACCATTGACACCTTGCACCCCACGGTTTTTTACTATAAATTATTTTTTTAAATAAGTCTTTCCTGAAAAGCCCGATTTTTAAAATATTAATACCGATCGAAGCTCGGTTGGCCAGATACTAACATTAGATAGAGGATAAGACGTAGATAGCTATACCTCCGTACATCAAAGCTAATCAGATGATATCCCATTCGCAGCCTACGAGTAAATGGAGTGAGATTGGGCATTGAGATGGTCTCTGAAGGATTTTTACCATTGATGATTGATTACCTATTGAAACGTATCTCCTGATGTATTTAAGAATACATTATCGACAAAGGAAAAAGGTATTATAGGGTTTCTTACAAAAGTTTTTTTTCATATAATCACCTCTTTCAATTTAAAAAATGAGAAATCAAATTTTATTTACGTTTACTTCGTGTTACTGGTTCAATTAAGTCGATCCCTAGCTCCATTACAACGTAACGGAAAAGGATAAATAAATAAACACTTTAACATTTTGAACGCAGGATTTATTTTTAATAATCTTGGTAGATATTACTTGAACCGCAGTTTCACCTGCGTTCCTAAGGGAAGTAACATTTTCCCGCTACGTATGTGCCAAGTTTCAATTAAATCCTTTTGGTAGTTTTTTACGTGAAAGAGTTACAAACATACGAACTTTCGTATATCTAATATTAGTACTCAGTATTATTGAGCACAGATACATCTCTTAGGATATCCAACAGCTTCATATAATGATCTTCACATCCTTAATATAGATGAATAATGTTTCCAGAGCCAATAATATTATTATCACACAATGATTACGTTAATAAAACAAGTATACAGACCAGACCATGACATGTAGACTATACATAAAGAATACTTAAATAAACATTAAAAAAAAAGGATAGTTTTAAAAGTATTCAGTTTGTCTTGTGAGATGTGTGGGTGTGTGTAATGTATGAATGTGTAATGTGTATGTATGTATAAATATACATACCTATATGCGTACATATAAGGATATACACTCCATCAACTCACACATACATGGGTATATACATGGGTATGTGAGAGTGGATGGAGTGGATGCTCGGTGCCATTATATTCCGAGATGCATGTGTGTATAAGCAATACACCTGTAGGTTTAATAACTTTTGACTTAAGGCCATAGGGTATTTTTTTCTATGACACTCTTATATGTCAAAACGGCCTTTCTAGTATTACTTAGTATTTTACGGTATTACTCATTTATGTAAATAGCATAGGTACATTTCGTTCATTTCGTGGTAGTTAATACACATTAGCGACTGGTTCTCCATGGAGCTGAAATTGAAAAACACACATTTCATCATTTCATTGAACAAAAATAATGAAGTCACATCATCTTTTTTCCATCGGTTTTGCAATCTCTGAATATTCAAGCGGCTCGACACATCAATATTGGACGTACGATTTTTCACCTATCGATGGCTTGACATCAATGAATACTCAACGCTTTATGTAGGTGCTAATTAACGAACGGCGTACATCAGAAGACACTACTTAGCATAATTAACTGCTACCGATACTGCCTCTACTATTATGTAATATTTTTGTATTTTATATTTAGAGATTGACATGTTGACAGGCCAATCGGCTTGGTGGTTAGCGACCCTGACTGCCAAGTCGATGATCGCGGGTTCAATTCCCACCCAGGACAAACATCTGTGTGCATGAACATGTCTGTATGTTCTGTGTCTGGGTGTAAATTTCTATATATTTATGTATTTAGAAAAATTTAAAGTAGTACATGAAGTATATCAGTTATCTAGTATCCATAGTACAAGCTCTGCTTAGTTTAGGATCAGATGGCCATTTGTAAAAGAATGTCCCAGAATATTTATTTTAATTATTATTAGATATTATTACCATGTACAGTAGTAATTTCTACTATTGAAATCACCTTGTTTCAAGTAGACATGATTGTTACGTTAATAACAAAAGAAGTACCTATAGTGTTACAATAATAAATATCCGGGCACATTCACACACGATTATCTGATCCCAAATTAAGGACATACCGTCCTTGTACTACAGCAACCAGGTTTCTCCTGGATTGTTGAGTAGTAGAGCTCATAGTCAGAGTTCGTCTGGGGAAGTACTTCCACATTACCCATTTCCGCCGCGAACCACTAGTGGACTTGTATTACTGTGTTTCGGTTAGAAAGGTAAAGGAGAGAAATTACAGTCACATGAGACTTAAAAAAATCATGTCTCAGGGTCGACAACGCATTGACGATGGCCTGGTGTTGCAAATATTCAAAGGCGGCGGTGACCACTTACCATCAGGTGGACCGTGTGCTTGTTTATCGGCCCCTGTGGAATAAAAAAAACCGATATACTACTGATACTATTGTTTAAATACTTATATAGATATTAACACCCAGCACAGAACAAATTGACATGTTCATGCACACAAATGTTTGTTTGTCCTTAATGGGCTTGAACCCACCATTTGAGGCGTAGGTCTTGAACCAAGCTAACTGGCTCGTCAAACTAATACTTGATGTACATAAATAGTTACAGTAGGTGATAACTACTAGGTACATCATCAAAGTTGTACACATAGTTGTAGCTTCAGTAACTTTAATTTGACCTTCATAAGTGCCTTCCGAGGATCTAAACTGAATATATGGTTTTGAATTTTGATTTTTTTAAACATTTTTTTTAATACTGTCATGGAATTTTATTACGCGATATTTCGTCAGCAAGAAATGCCAAAATTTTGTGTAAATTTTTAAATTTAGGTCAATTTTAAAAGTTTAAAAACTTTTTTCACATTCTGTTCTCCTTTTCGATATAACAGTGAAGTCCTTAATATGTATATGTATTAATAGGCGTCCCCCATGGTTTTACCCGCGTTCCCGAGGGATATCACGTTTTCCTGGGATAAAAGTAGCCTATGTTATTCCAGGACATGCTCTATCGACGTACCAAGTTGCATCTAAATATGTATGGTAGTTTTTGCATGAAAGAGTAAAAAACATGCATTACAAACATTCTCGTTTATAATATTAGCAGGATGGTAATTGTATTGTGCTTCATACAATGAGAAGTATAAATTTAATCTCTCAACGGATCAACGAATGTGTAGAACTATGATGCAATAAATTAATGATATACCAATTACCCAAATTGACTGAGTGTTATGTCATGCTATGATACGACCAAGTGGGGGATTAAAATTTCGAATAAACAGCGATACCAATTGTCCAAATGAAACATACTTTTGTACTTAGTACATTAAATTTGTAGGTATGACTCAAAATTCAATTTTTAAATTGTTATGTGTTTGACTGTCTTTTGAAATGTCTATTGTAATCATTATATATACGAGTATGTAATGATATAAGAAAAATAAACCGGTTAATAAAACTGTAGTTAATTTAATAATTTAAATTGATTCAATTATGCATTTTTACTATTACTATTTTATTAAACTACAATAACGTTTTGTACAAATTTATTGTTATTATTCATGCAGATGCTCTAGATTATTTATTTTTTAATTTATTTATTACAATCAAAAATATCTAACAACATAATTACAATCATTACAATCTAAAAAACCACAGACGTTTGTCTCGATTGCAAGAAGCAACATTCTGCAAACAGGCTCGCAACAAGAATAAGACTACCCACATAATATTTAATCAATTTTAATAATCACTCTGTAATCCTGCAGCCAGTATTTATTGAATGTTACATACATAAGACGAAGCGTGCAAGTGTGTGATACTTTGGACTTTTGCTGATTCAAAACAATTTATTCAGTTTAGGCCCGCGGAGGGACTTATGAAGGTCAAATTTAAAGTTACCGAAGCAACGGCAAGAAACTCAGCAACGTTACAATTTTTATGTCAATTTCATCCATTCTAACGTTTGGGCTATTTTATTATCTGAATTTTATTTGTCTTTATATTTAATTACATACGATAAAGGGTTGGAGATTGACACAATATATACTGACTTCAGCAGCGCATTTGACAAAGTCAATCATCCACTACTGTTGAAAAAACTTGAGCGAATCGGCATTCACGGATCGACTCTTTATTGGTTTAACTCTTATCTGGTGGGCCGTCCACAGGCTGTGGCCATTAACGGATTTGAATCAAATATATATATTGCCGAGTCTGGAGTTCCACGTCTTTTAAGTCTCATATCGATGCTATAGTAAAAAAATCCGGCCAAATGCTTGGATTTATAAGACGGAATACGAAAGCGTTTAGAACTACACACACCAAAATTCTTCTATGCAACACGCTAGTACGAAGCAATCTTGAGTATGGAAGTGTGGCTTGGTGTCCATTCTATAGCATACACTCGCAACGAGTGGAAAATATACAACGATCTTTTACCCGATCCTTAGCATTTTCAGCGTCAGGAATATCTCACAGAACTTCGTATAACAATCGCCTGGCTCATTTTGGGATGCTTACTCTTCGGAATAAAAGAAAAATAAGGGATCTGTGCTTTCTGCATAAAATCATCCATGGCACAATTGACTCTGCCTTTATTTTGAAAAATATTATGTTGCATATTCCTTGTCACTATCCACGGCAAAGAATATCCAAAGTCCTGAGTGTGGCAAACTGTAAGACTAATCTTGGCTTAAATGCACCATTTACACGAATGTGCCGGACCTATAATGATTTGTGTGCCCTCATAAGCGATCTAGATATTTTTTCGGATTCGCTGCATGTTTTCAAGCAAAAACTTCAAATCCATTTTTCGATTAACGACGTCATGTAAGTCAATAATTAGTAATATGTAATTACGTAAATTTAATCAAATATTATTAGATTATCTTTCTTTTTTTTTTTCTTTTCGTTTTAGCATTATTTTAACAATCTGATGTTCTGCCATTCGGCTACGAATTTTACATTGTTTTATTTTACTGTATTGTTTTCGCACTAGTTTTGCTCTTTTTGTTGTAAATGTTGTGTACACCTATAATAGGTGCACATATCTGTACATTATGATAAGTTTTGTCATAATCAATGAAAATAAGGCTGTGTATATTTTTAATATGTGTACTGTTGGTGTATGTAAACTTAATAAATAAAAATAAAATAAAATAAATAATTACATACGATTAATTACGTAGTCTAAAATTTTTGAGGTAATACAAATTTCCATGACGTTAAATTTGGGACTGGTCCGATCACAGATTAGAAGGGGTACAATGTACTTTATTTAACCATGTTTCCTATAGGATTCAATTAAATGGACGCAACATTTATTAAAGGAGATATTAATATTTGCTAATCCTATATCTTAGTATATTGTAACGTACTAAAGATATAAAACAAGGATTGGTTAAATTCAACAGGCCATTTGGCTTGGTGGTTAGCGACTCTGACTGCCAAACCGCGGTCCATGGTCCAAACCATGGTCGCGGGTTCGATTCCCACCCAGGATCAACATTTGTGTGCATGAACATGTCTGTTTGAACTGTGTCTAGATGTAAATATCTATGTATTTAGAAAAAAAAATAGTATATGTAGTATATCAGTTATCTGGTTTCCATAGTACAAGCTCTGCTCAGTTTGGGGACCAGATGGCCGTGTGTAAAGAATCTCTCAGGATAGTTATTATTATTATTACATTTTGTTATTAGATAACATTTCCTTGAATCTTTTATTTAATTAAACTTGTGCTTCTCAGAGTTGGCGTCGCGTCATTGGTGGATTTAAAAAGATTATAATATTTGGATATTCGAAAGTTAAAGCCGTCAGAAGTCGGTTGTAATTAATAAAATAAAGGCTTTAAAACAAAAAAAAAAAGCTTTTCCCTTACAATATAAAATTCTGCGTAAAATTAATTAATAAAATGGTATAGTATTTCAGGCGGGTTATCATCATTAATTGCAATTAAAAAACTGGGAAAATATTGATGTTTTCAACACTTTTGTTTCATCTTATTTGATTTGCATAACCATTTTTTTTTTTTTTTTTTTATGTGGGGAAATCCTCTGTTGCATACCCGGCGGCTCCGGGGGGAACGGCCGGGTTATGTCAGACTCCTACTGACTAAAACCCCACAGTGTTCCTATCTGTCGCTGCTGGCTGGGTATACGGGGGCGCCGAGGCATTCGTCCGCGTACCCAGTAGCGACGGCCTGGTGGAGGCCACGTCTCGTTAATGACGAAGACGTCTGCGGCAGTGAGGACCGGAGCTCTCGTCCTCACCACCTCGCCTTAAGTAGCGTGCGGGAACACACGCACTACTACCCGAGCCCGATCTTGCTGGGCGGCGGACTCCCCCGAGTCTGCCGCCCTTGGGCTCAAGTGGGGGGAAGGTGGCGTAAAAATGCCACCCTCCGGCGCCCGGTTCTCTTGCGGCGGATGGCCAGGGTGGTTGTTTCCTCCCTGTCCCTTTCCGCCGCCTCCTTTGCGAGCATTACAGTCTCGCAAAAGGAGTGGAGTGCGCCCCAGGACCTCTCGTTGTCGACTATAGCGCGGACCACGCACGGCAACGAGAGGTCATTCCCCACTACGGCGCAGAGCTCGCTGCGCTCGCTAGTCCAGGCTGTACATGCCTCCAGCGTGTGCTGGGCCTCCTCCTCGAGGCATCCATCACAGTGGTGGCACTCGGCGGTCGGCTCCCTTCCGGCTATGCGATACAGATACCTCCCGAAACAACCGTGTCCCGAGAGGATCTGCGTCAACCGGAAGGTCAGCGTGCCGTGTTTCCGCTCCAGCCACTCCTCCAACACTGGACGGATGGCCTCGATGGTCCTTAGACCTGCACTAGGCTGCTCAAGCCTAGACTTCCACTCTTGGATGGCGAGCGCACGCAACTCTGCTCTGCACCTTTCCACCTCGCGTGGTGCTGGCCTCTGGCCCTGGGTGATTTGCATAACCATAATTTAAGCTCATCCAACAAAACATATATATATAGGTTTATAATAACAGTTAAAAATATATATTATAATAAGTTTAATTGATCTTTTTACAATATTTCCACTGAAAATGAAAACTGATTGCGGTTATTGACGGTTATGGGAAATTATTTATTGCAATTTCGGCAAAAAAACGTCTTGAATCAGAACAAAGAATCCTTAGGAATACAAAACATATCTGTAACTAATGTTTTTGGTATAACCAAAATAAAATACATACGGCTACGAATACATCATTAATTTTCAAATCGACGGCATGTTTGTTTTTCCTTCCCGACAAGGTGATCGATTGATAGCTTTCTGTTTTATGATTCCATATTTTATATACAAACAATCTACTTACGGAACAGGTTGGAATAATATTTTGCAAACAAATTCTATACTCTAAAAGTTACCGAAGGAATGTGTTGTACACAAAAGGTAACCTTGCTCGGTTTTATGGTTCCGAAGTAAAAAAGGCACTATTATAAGAACACGTCATGTCGTCTATTGGGCATGTAAAGCTAAAAACAGACAGCTGTTTTGCAGACTGAAGTTATAAGGTAAACTATCACTACTTTAACTTCAGTTTCTAGTTCACAAGCTTCGACACTGACATACTTCGTCAACCGCAGATCAAATGTTACGCTGCTCTTCAACTAAGTGTTCGGAATCATTCAGACCACAATCAGGGGTTTGATTTTGTAAGGTAAATGAGATTAGCTCAACGATATTCCGTTGAAGCCTCTTTACTCTGTCTCTTTCGTCAAATACGGAGTCACGTTAAAGGTCTCCTTTTCGGGTTTCGTTATGGCATCGAGTCGCCGACATATAGAAACAGCAGTAACTGTTGTAAATAATCTTTGGGTCTCTTTAGTGTGGATTTTTTAAAGAAGTGATCTAAAGTTACTTTCAAAACAATTTTCATTAAAAAGACAGGTATAATTTTTTCATATTTGCTTCGTGAAAATTTACAGTTCCTAGTATTACTAGTTGATATTTTTCTTCTGACACTTCGTCTAAGTATACGGCTTCAATTAGAAATTAATATTGATACCAATTAAAATATATAAAAAATAAAGTTTTTATGATAGACTTTACAAAAATATATATAAGAATGTTTTTTTTTTTTTTATGCCACTTGGGCCGACAAACAAGCAGACGGTCCACCTGATGGTAAGTGGTCACCGCCGCCTATGGATATTTGCAACACTAGGAGCATCGCCAATGCGTTGTCGACCCTGAGACGTGAAGTTGTTAAGTCTCATGTGCCTGTAATTTCACCGGCCCCCTTACCTTTCTAACCGAAACACAGTAATACAATTGCACTACTGCTTCACGGCGGAAATGGGTAAGGTGGTAGTACTTCCCCGGTCGAACTCTGCACTAAGAGCTCTACTACTCGAATTCATTTATTTAGGTAAGTTTTATTAAAATGATCAAACTTTGCACAGAGTCCAACGTAATCAATTGAATATGAACATATTGAGATAAATCCCACATATATTGCAAATGGACATTGAATGAACTATATTCATTGTTCAATAATCGATGTTTGAAACTATCCTTTAGAAACTTTTGAACTACGCAGTGTATGTACGTGAAGAATTTGATTAAATTGGTATGGATACTGTTCTTACCTATGGGATGTTACCTAAAATAAAGAACCAGCCAGGTGCAAGTCGGATTCGCGCCCCGAGGGTTCTGATTTTTTTTATGATGTAGCTCCAAATTTGCGGTTTTCGGATTTCTCTCTACTCGAAGTACTTACGCTCTAAAGGAATCTTGCGAGTGTCAAAATGCGGTATTAACGGCCGTATCTTTTCATCGCGTTAACTTAAAAGTTTTAGTTTTTCACGGCTCCAAGGAATTCATTTAATTCATGCATGATACCTCCCCACCACATGTTTTTAAGAAAAAGGGTATTGACAGACGGACAACAAAATGATTTTTTTTTTGGGTTTTACTATTGTGATATGGATCTCTAAAAATGGATTACTTCGAATGCGTTTATTAATAGGACTTAACTTGATAGAACTGCTATCCACTTCATGAACAAAAAAAGTAAGTAATGCAATTATTTATAAATTTTTCAATAAAACTTATTCTATTATCTGATTATAGAAGAGTTTGAAAAGAGTTCTTAGTGCGAGCTCGCCAGAGAATTACAACCACCATACCCAAAAGTATTTAATACTAACTTTGGTCTATCACATAAAAATATACCTAAATATATAAAGTTCAGGTTTTCTTTCCCATAAGCTTAGCAATTAAAGCGAAAAATAACTAATGAGATTGTTATTATGCATTTCAATATTTTTATTTTTTATATACTTCTTAGAGAAGTAGAGCTCTGAGTGCGAGTTCGTCTAGGAAAGTACAACCACCATTTCCGCTGTGAAACAGAATCACTTGAATTACTGTATTTCGGTTAGAAAGGTAAGGGGGGCGATGAAGTTCCAGGTAAATGAGACTTAACAATATCACTTCTTAGGGTCGACAACGAAGTGTCGATGCCACTGGTGTTGCAAATGTCCATAAGTGAGGGTGACCACATACCATCAGGTGAACCGTCAGCCTGTTTGTCGGCATGGTAATGGCCAAAAAACGCAAAAAATAAGGATAGCTACCGCCCCCGAGGATCAACCGTCATCCGTAACGAAATTGTTATAAAAATATCATAGTCTTTAAAAAAAATGAAAATCGCAACAAAAACATCTGAAATTCAAAAGGAAATGTACTGACTAAGTTGATGAAATTTGCGTGATGTCAGGGCATTCAAATAAGCAATTTATTTGGGGTAGTAGATAAAAAGATAAGCGTATTTTATATTGTATTAATATACTTAAGCCATGCTAATCGAGTTTAATCGATTGATCTATACTAATATTATAAAGAGTTAAGATTCGTATGTTTGTTACTCTTTCACGCAAAAACTACTAAACGGATATGAATGAAACTAGGCACATAGATAGAGCATATCCTGGAATAACATATAAGTTAATTTTTATCCCGGGAAAATGTGATATCCCTCGGGAACTCGAGTAAAACCGCGGGGGACAGCTAGTCATTTATAACTCAAAATTAATATTATTATTAAGTTAATTAATGAATATCCTTGTATACTCTTTACACACGGTCATCTGATCCTATTTAATCAAGCAGAGCGTGTACAAAATATACTTATAAATCATTTAATTAAATAGATATTCTTAACCAGACAAAGGGAAATTATAATGCACACTTAAGGAACTGAGTACCTATCTACATTAGGCATATCAAGTATAAACGTGACCCAATTGAGCTGGAGATACCTTAAGGAACTTCAGTAGTAATTAGAATCCTTTGAAATACGATTCATCACACCCAAAGAGTTACAATCAAATGAAGTACTATGTATTCGGTAGCTAATGTTACAGGAGAAAATCATTTCCATGTATTATTCATACGAGCCTTACAGTATGCCAAAAGTTCGTAAAGATAATACATCATTCATGTTAACATAAAGACTACAAAATCTCTAGTTGTACAGGGCTTATCTGTGAAATCTTGTCAACATGATACGGAGAGCAAAGTTACGCAGAATCCCGTCCATGTATAAGCTTACATTCAAGTTACTTATATCCTACTTTCCCTTCCCCTAAGACGGCTTCAATATGAACGAGTTCGAGACATATTTGATGTTATTCATAATAAAATACACTGTAATCCGCAGTTTATTATGGACAAGGTAAGCATATCTGGTATTTTTTCATTTTGCCTTCTACCGGTCATATTGGGGTCAGTAATTCTATGGCACATTGTGACTTTTCAATTTGGCAGTGAGGTGGGTCTCGAGGATCGGATGTGGCCACCGATTGATGTCATCATTCATAAAGGTCTGATCTATTCAAGCATATTTCTACGTATATAGGTACATTTCAATTTTTACGGGTAACATTATCGAATATAATTTAGAATGATAGCTTATAAAAGTTTTCCTACAAATACAATTTTCTTGGAAGTGTCTAATACCATAGTTAGTTTCATTCGTGGAAATAAAGTCCCATTTGAGGTGAACTAGTTCAAGGACGACTGAAAATAAACTTGAAGACTACAGTATAGTGTGTATTGTTCTGCTATACTGGATGCTATTGTTATGGTACGAATAGGTGTATAATATTATAAATATCGGTGTTGTTTTACTTTACAAACTAATGTTCTTGTAGCTACTTCAAAACAACGGTCCGATCATATGAAATATGTTCATATTTTCTAGCGTTTTGTATTCCTCCGACGGTTGAGCATATTTCCCTATTTATATTAAAGGCTTAATGATAGTGCTCGATTTTCAATACCCATTTATTCCCGATGGGTTAACTGCGCCAATAAATTCAGAACCAACCATGTGTGCATTCTTCAGAACCATTTTCAGCGCCATCTAATGCTTGACGTTTGAACTAAGCGAGCTTTTCCAGCGTGTATTAATTCTGGTTTTCATTTAATATCGGAAAAGTTCAAAAGATGGCGCTCTAAGTGAACGCATTTTCATGAAATGCATAATATTGGAGGCAGATGTCGTTAGCAGCGTGTATCTTACTGTGATGCTAGGTATTATCAAATTCACAAGAATGTTAATATTCTAAAGAATTTAATTAACCTTTATTAGGTACTGCCTTAGATATTTATGTTTTATTCATATAGTTTAAGGTTTCATAACTTTTTGAATACCTACCTATTTTATTCCGACTCGTAAGAAGAAAACGTAGGTATTTCATGGTACCGAATTTCTATAACAAAGACTAAAAAACGCTACTCGCTTTTACCTATCGATTTCAGTTCTTTAGGTGACCGCTAGTGGCGCTGTACAGATTTGCCATAGAAATGTTTTACGCCGTCGCTAGCGAGTACGTACGTTAAAAACTCATGGTAAAGGCACAGGACTAATTTGTCATCGATTTGTGGCTTTTACTACGACCATAGTTAATGTTATGTAAATTAAGTATTGAATTTATTACTAGCATGGTTGGAAGTAATCACCTGTTGAAAGTTAAGTAAAATATGAACCCGGCATATTGACACCTTTATAGCCCACCATCTTCTGCCCCGCGGTTTTGCCCACTTTCATGGGAATAAAAAGAACTGCCCTTTTTATGTCACGTAGGCCGACAGACAAGCCGACTATCCACTTAATGGTAAGTGGTCACCGCCGCCTATAGATATTTGCAACGAAATTTACGTCACGAGGTCGATGCGCCAGGAGCATTGCAATGCGTCGTCGACCTTTCGACGAACTTGTTAAGTCATATGACTGTGATTTCAGTGGTCCCCTTATCTTTTTAACTGAAACAGCAATACAAGTGCACTAACTAGGATGGCGTAACTTGATATGTCTTATTCCATGACCTTAAAGGTTACAATAATACCAAATTCATCTAAATAAAATTTACAGATCAGTCGTGAAAAAGTCACAAACGAAGAGAGATAGAGTAACTTTGGCACTTATAACATTATTGTAGATGTGAATAAGATAAATTAAATTTTCGTTTTCACGAGGAGCGTCGATGGCTGAAGAGTTGTTGGGAGATGTTTTTACGGTAATCTTCGAAAAAACCATTTGTTCTGCTTAGACCCTTGGTTGTTATCATCATCTGGCAGTCTTGTTCCCAATTATTTGGGGTCGGCGGTGTCTATACTCTGTTTACACATCATTGTTTATATTGATATCGTATTGGAAATGAAAATTCTATTCAATAAAAGATATACATTGTTCCTTATTTACAAAGGTCAATAAACACTATACGGAGTACAGAGAAGCTCCACAAATCACGTGACTATATTGAATCCCGGGATGTGTTTCATTATTCCCGCCACTTGCCGTTTCGGTTTAAGCAAGTAAACCGATATCGATTGTCATTTAATATGGGCCCGATTCCGCTAACTGTCATATTGAACGTTTTTGGTTATGGTTTCACGATGGTTTTATCGAATATTTTGTATGGCGCTATTAATTTTTATGAAAACGTTTTAGCTACTAACTGGAACATACATTTGCCTAGCGATCTAACTTTTTAGACAGATTTTTGAAACTGTAACAGTATCTGTCAGACCCAATAATAGCACGATCCTTTTTTAGACCTCAGCTAAACCAAAACCTAAAACGTTCCGTTCAATGGGAAAGTTTAGTTAGGGAATCGAACTCTGGTTTTAGTTCTTTTCTCTCCTCTCATTCCTTTCCTATTCTCCTTTCTTCGAGAAAAAAATAAGAATTTTATAAATAAAGTATTATGTATATCAATTACCTACTTAATGTACCCAACATTCGTGGGTTGAAAAGGTTTTCAAAGGTAGGTAGAATTTAAACATCAAACCTCCGTTATGCAGTAGGCAGTTTGCATTATGTGAAGCTGTAACGGGCGACCTACTGGATCTTTTGAATGCTATTGCCCTAGGAATGGGTGTCGCAATAAATAAAGCTCAGACCGAGCTCTTGGTGATTGACCGTTTTGCAACCACCTAGCGCACTGACCTGACTAACAAGAGTACAAGACGATAAGCCATTTATACCTGGCTCTATAACCACTAACTCAGGTAGCTGTGACCCACAAATAGAAAGATTTTGTCAGTCAGGAGCGAACGTAGCTGATTGATAGCATCATAACGTTCACAAGTTGATAGAGTCACAATCTTCATCATTGCGGGAACATCGCCTTAACTTAGTATGTTACACATAGATGTCTATAGAAGATTACCTTTTGAATGCCAACAGAACCATTTCAATAATGAAAAAGCACTCCAACTACACTAGGATACGCCACGGTTGCGAAATAAACCAAATACTTTACAACTGGGTAAGTTATAAAGAGACTTGTTACATTCGTCAAATTTTATGTCACAATCTTCATCCTTACATTAAATGTATGAATAGAACATAGAAATGACGTTGGTGTCTTTATCAAGGGACTTAAAATAGGTACCCGAAATAGTAAGGTGTCACGTCTATTCTGTCGTTTAATTAAAATTAAAAGATAGGTATGCTAAACATTTTCGACTCATAAAAACGTGTACTCAACATTACGCAAAAACAACACGACACCCTTTTTCTGTGCCTGAATAAATAATTAATGTCTCTACGTTGTAACCTTATATCTCAATCCCCAAATTATATTCGAATGAGCACGACCCGATAATTGTTTCAGAGGGCTTTAAATAAAACTATAAACATATATGAACACAGGAATTCCAAACGTATCACCGATGTATTAGTTACGCTCAGTGTCCTGTGGCAGGCTAATGTTTGAAATATCGACATTGCACGCTTCTATTTTAAGCACGTGAAAAGTGTAAGGGGTGGGTAAGGTCTTGGGGTGGCGGGGTGCGGTGGCGAGGGGGTCGTCGGCATTCAACAGGCGGTGGTGGCGGTCGATACGGCCGGCGTCGCGGCGCAGCGGCACGGTTTACATACCCTACATACTACTACTCGCGCCTCACCATAATACTACGCTCCTTTTTTTTAAAAAAACTATTTTGTTTCAAAACTATTCTTAATCAATTGTATTACAATAGCAATTTCACTAACTCGGGAATGTTGATTACTTTTCTACATGGAAGAGCTATAAAGCCGCGTTTGCACTTTCAAAAATGAGTTTTAAGCTGAGTTGTTACAGGTTTCTAATTAAATGTGTACCGCTTCATAACGCAGGACTTAAAGCTGCGTTTTATGGGACGTTTTCAATTAGTAACAGCCAACAGATTCGCGTTCGGAGCGTGTTTTAACTGCGCGGCATAGCGTACTGTAAAACTTTTTTAACAAAACATCTGTTACCACGTTGAATTGTACGTGCGTACCTGAAATAAAATACTCTGTTACGTAGTGTACACATTATTGCAGTAAAAGCTTTTGTGTTAGCCTTGAATAATATTTTTTCACGTTGTTATAGATGGTGTATACGTACTCAAGCTTTCATATAACCAACTTGAAAAAAGGAGGTTCTCAGTTTGGGATGTAATTTTTAGTGTGTGTGTATATTACGCGAAATGTTTGCCGATTGTAAACGGATGGTTTAAGCTTTATTAGATCGATTCCAAGGTGGTGACATTAATTTTTCCACGACGTCAAACATGCCCTCGGACAATAATATCTGAACAAACCATTTGAACTACACACGAGTCGGTACTCGATTGACACACTTATCCTGACGTGTGATAAGGTAACTTCTCAAATGTTGGCATCTTACAAACAAACTTCGTATAGTGGCATTCAGCTGTAACATTCAGTTCTTGAAAAGTTTACACAATGGCCCCATCAATTAAATCATAAAAATGGATGATTCTGTGCTGAAAAAGAGAAATGCTAACATCGCAAGTATTTACAAAGTAGTATCGAATTGCGAGAACTCGTCTACACACGAGTCGAAATTGGCGAGTTTTATGTTCTAAACAGGTTTAAACTATTCTTCTGGCGAATTTTCCACGATATCATGTTTTGAAAATATGACAATCTAAGTGATGATAGTGAAATACTAACCTACTATTTTGAGTTCTGGATCTGATTATAATTCTGTATAATAAATGACCACTACTTTCTCTGATATTTTAATTCATATATTTTTAAGATGAATCTCAACAATAGTAAGATGCTAGCCTACTTGGGTCAAAACTGCCTCTGATAGTAAATCTAAATTACAAATAGCACATCTGATTGCAGACAGAAGGGCTGAATTTTCTAGATTAGCATCAAGAAGATAAAATACGATCTAGGTTGTTCTAGGTATTCTTATATGGCAGTAGTTATAAGGGGTATTGTTTTGAAGAGTGTGAAAAGAAACTGCTCTGTAATAGAGAATTTCGAATTCATCCACGATGTAGGTATTCAGTTTTCATCGGTTAATCTTGTCTTTTAATCAGCTGCGTGGTTCCCATGTGACATAAAAATAAAATTAAATAAGAATTATTTTTTAATAACCGTCTTATCCTTTTAAAGTCCACTTACATCCCATGAAATACCGGATATTTATTTTTGAGCCTTTTGCAGATAAATTTTCTAATAAAATCATTATACAATATTCACACGACCAGTTTCAAAAAGCGTTCTTATGTTTAAGTATACTATACTAACGAAAGCTTTGAAAATTGGTCGACCAACTTGCTTTTCCACTTTCAAAGGTTTGGTACAACATAAATGTTCTGTTTTATCAGCTGTTGTATCCAGTGCACTATATTGTAATCTTACTTGTAGTCTGCTGGATTTGAGCTGTAGATTGCGCGGAGTCTCTTCATAGAGAACCTTATCTCGTCTCCGCTGGCGTCTTTGAGAGCCCCGCCCGGGCGCTTACTTCAGACGCGTAAATTACTTCCCGTACATTATGAATTCTCTCATTATTATATGTTAATTTTACTGAAGAATATTATAACTTAATGAGTATTTAAAGCTGTCAAAATACATATGTAACCAGTTCTTGTTTTTTTGTAGTTAGTTAAAGAAGTAACTAACTAGAATTAGACTTATATACCTTTCGTATAACTTTATGTCAAACAACATATTTAAAGGTTACAGATTATAAATATGTTTGGAAATACTAATAAATTATTATTATTATATTTTTTATTAAATTCATCATAATCAAATAAATGGTCTTATTAAAATGATTAAAAACATACTTATGAGATAAACGCAACACCTTTCTGAATTCATATTTCCTCTGTATCTCATAGAAACTCAGCCAAAAATTTGTCTCAGAATAATCACAATTTGTCTTTGTCGATATTCGTAAACTTGGATATGTTCTCGTATGTTTACATATGTAGGTATGACAGATATTCCTATATAACTTTCCCAGCCAGATGTTTCCGTTCGAAAACGCAACTACGATCCATACTGACTTCATGTTTATGTAACATTTAAATGTCTAAGTATTAATAGGAGAAGACTGCAGCAAGCTCGCTATAATGAATACAAAACTTTAACTTATGCTTAGTTAGCCGGGCTCACTTTGCTGGAGAAGTCCTTGTTGAAGGTTGCCTAGAAATAGCTGCACTTTGAAGTGGAACTTGTGGTTATTTTGACATTAAGATAAGAATATACCTAGTAGGTATATCTGTAGGTATATTACATCAATGTTAAAGATAAAGCTTTTTTTCCTATATAGGTTTGACGTTTGATCACTATCTCACTAGAGATTACAAGTAATTACAAGGGGTAAAACTCAAGTGCGTATTTGGGCGAAAGGGGTAAGCACACAAAGCCTTGTAAGAAACAGTTATGTGCTTCACAGCCGATTTTCAACATGAGGGTCATACGGGACCCACCGTGCTATGGTTTCCTGACGACGTTTTTCTTCACCAAAAGGTCAACAACATTGTAGGATTCGAACCCACAACCTTCTCTACGGCTTACGACGTCACTACCACTAAGTTGCCATAGCTTTAAACGTAATTCAAGAGATTTAGTAATATCTGAAGTTTATAGAAACTGTTTCATCCTTATCTTTGAAAGTTACAGACTTCAAATATTAGCTAGTTGAAAGCTGTGATAGATAATACGTGAAATTACTAGTTCGAACCTATTCATATTTCCAAGTGTGTACCTACAATTTGAATAATTTCAGTATTTTTAAATTATTCGTTGTTGGTTTTCAATTACTTTCGTGAATATTAATGTGGTGGAAATTGTGTAGATATATAGCTTAAAATTTAACTTATTATTATAATTGCATACACGTTGCATCACTAATCAATTAAAATAGATTATTCATAAATGACTATGACAAATTATAATTCTATAATATCAATCATTACGAAATACTAATTGAATCATACAAAGTGCAGCTAATTGCATATTTATGGTGATTGAGTGGAAACAGTGCCTATAAATTGGAATAGGTCTGTTTGAATATGCTTTTAGTAAATTGAAACTGATAAAGCTGCTTCGGGCGGAAATTTTCGACCTCATCTCCATCATCAGCCATCTCCGTCCACTGCTAGACATAGGCCTCACTAATGGCACGCCACTGAGGTCGATCTTCAGCTCTTTGGTTCCAACCGCTGCCAGCAAGCTTGCGTTTATCATCGCTCCTTCTAGCTGGAGAGCGGCCTTATCATCTTGGCAGACCGACATTATTTACTTTGAGATAACGGTAGAAAATTTAAATCTTACATAGAATTACCTAAGAATCCTGAAAAATATCCATATAGGTTTGGTCTTCATGATTAAAGGCAAGAAACGAGAAGATCTGAGTCTTATTTAAATAACGGCAGAAATTGACGCAACGACATATCTTTTTGAAATCTCCTTTAATGTATAAAAGTTCACAAATAAAAAAAACTATGATGCCCCTTTTACGGGTGTCGAGCGCATGCAAATAAGTATATAAGGACAAACAACAGAAGCAAAACTTAAAAGCAAAAAAAGGGGACACTGATAAATGAAATTATAGAAATGGTATTCAATAAAGACTGGACCTAACTCAAAAATATTGCAATACCAAACCTAATAAAATTAAAACTAAAGTAATAATAATTTTACTGTTTTATGAAAAAAAACTTTTAAATTCATAAAGATAGAATCTTTATGGAATAAATGAAGGAATTAGGTAAACTGTTTTACTTTAAAATTTTACACGATACAAGATACCTGTATACTAGATACTTTGTCTTGTTTTCGCATAATAAATCTAGGAATATTAATCATCTCTCTAGAAAGTTGTTAGTTAGAAATTATGAACTTTCTTACTAATAGCTTTCATTATTAACGATATTTCTTTTTGAACATTAATATTTCATTTTTTTGAAAACGTAGGGACCTATATGAATAAAATATTTGATATTAATAAAGACTTTAATACAGACCTATACAATATATTATTCCGATATTACATATTTAATGATTTTCCCTTTATTTAGTCATGTTTCTGTAAAGAAACGTCAAAACATCTTGTCTATATTATAATTATATGATCCTGACTGGCGTGGGTTCGATTCCCAGTACAAATATTTGTGTACATGTATGTTTGTTCTGTATATTGGTGTAAATATCTATAAAAGTACACAGGTATATATACAACGTGTTACAAAATACCCCGTAAAAATATATTTAATTATCATAGCCAATAACCCTAGTAAGCTGACATGTAACGGAACCAAATTATTTAACAGAAAGGCCTACGCACCTATTTTACCTAATAATTGTCTACTTTAATAGTTTTTCTATGTTTCATTCATAAAAATCAGTTTTTAAAATTTTTGTGGGTTATATTATACAGCGTTACTACGGTTTTTAAATATTGTGAATGGACACGTTATAAGGCCCCTTTCAACCTCCTTTAGACTTTACGGTTAGTACCACCCAGTATAGTATTTAAAAGAAAAAAAAATATCAATACAGTTGTCTGGTTTCCATAGTACAAGCTCTGCTTAGTTTGGCATCGGATGGCCGTGTCTAAAGAATGTGTATTCACATGTTGAAATGAATGTATCCATACAATTTATTGTAATTTCGTTGAATATGAAAGTTTTGGATAATGAAAACTTTTGCAATATAAATTGTACTAGTTTTACTTGCTATAACAATGAACTACACTAATATTATAAAGAGGAAAGATTTGTATTTTTGTATGTAACGAATAAACTCAAAAAGTACTGGACCGATTTTAATAATTCTTTTTTCATTAGAAAGCTACATTATCACTGAGTAACATAGGCTACTTTTCATCCAGGGAAAATGTAAATCCCTCAGGAACGCGGGTGAAACCGCGGGGGTCAGCTAGTATTATGTATAATACTGAGGTAAAAAGTTTAATCGACGTCTGCGCGGCAATACAAACACAAAATGCGGGAGTTTGATGTATGAAAATAAACCATTGTTATCTCTTATTCTGACAACGGTGTCCTTATATCTCTGTCATCTTCTAACCTAGTCAGTGACAGAAATGAAGTTGCTTAGGTTCTATGTAGTTTCTAAAATATCGCCGTTTTTATTTTTTTACAATGTGTATGACGTCTCTATTGGTAAAATCTCATTGGGCTATAAGGATATTTATTTATTTTCAGATACGTTCCTTTCCTCCCAGTGTATGGCAACGGCCCGTCCCTCTCTTCACTCCATCCTGTTTTTCTGATAATAACTCAACAATATCGTCACATGACATAATGCGTCTCTTGTTGGCAGAATAAAGCAAACACATGAAAGTTACTTACCACACGTGAGATACGTACGTCCTACTAATATTATAAATGTGAAAGTTTTTATGTATGGATGTTTATTACTCTTTCACGCAAAAACTACCGAACGGATTTAGATGCAACCTGTCATATAGATAAAGCATATCCTGGAATCCTAAAAAACTTATATGCTAAGTTTTTTTTATACCGAGAAATGTGACATCCCTCGGGAATGCGGGTAAAACCGCGGGGGACAGCTAGTATACTATAACGTGCTGCAAAAGTTTGACAATTAGCTGCGTAAGGAAGTGCAATTCACGCTATCTCGGTAAAGAAGTGCACAAGTATAATTATTATGGAAATAGTTTTGCAGGTAAAGCTTGCAACTGTAAGAGTTTGCGTATTTAATTTTCGCATTTTTCTTTGTTGTCCAATTCTTTGCTGAGTGATTATGAAAGCCGACTTGGGTCAAACATAAATAGCTTTAATAGGCCTAAAGCAAGAAATAGCCCTCTAATAACACTACATTTTACATGTAATAGACCAGACTGACTGTTAGGGTCGGCAGCAAAGGTTTCCGGTCTCCGTAAAATAAAAAGTACTGTGAATATTAGCAGCCCCTTTATTCAGTTAATACAAACTTCAACGGCGGGCCGTTTCACGGAGGCCCCGGAGAGCTTACCTCTCACGTGAGTAGTAGTATTAGTGTAGTTAACGAAAGAGACAGTGCACGGAGGCCGCGACGAAACATCCTCGAGTTAGTGTCATTTTCTTACAGAATCGAGCTCCTGAAATTGAAAGTCTTTCTATTTTGGAAAAATAATTACTAAACTTAGCGTATTTTTTTTGATTCCCTTCAATTTGTTTTATACCCTGCCATTCCAATAGCTTATCAGCTCAGTATTTTAATCTGGCTGTCTACCGCGGTTTCGTTCGCGTCGCTGGGAGAAAATTGTTCCAAAATAAATCAACGTTACAAAGTCGTTTCTGTAGTTAATCGGCGAAAATGTAACAAACTGACAGACTAGGTACTTCACTGGTTTATACCTACTTATGTAAAGGGCGACGATGTTACCGTTCATTCCAGGCTTTTTTATTAGATAAGGATATATTTTCGTCCCGTCAGCTGATTTCGACGAAATACGGTTAATATATTCAATGTATTAAAGACGCGCCTGGTTCAATATTTTTTCTGTATCTGTAAGTAATGTATATATATCTAAGTCAGTAGAAAAATGAAGATGATTATAAATAAATATCCCGGGATATTCTTTACACACGGCCATCTGATCTCAAACTAAGCAGAGCTTGTACTATGGAAACCAGACAACTGATATACTACTATTATCATACTACTTTTCCTCTTAATACAAATGTACTTATATAGATATTATCTGTCCAGACAGGCGTTGTCGTGTCGAAATAAGTCCATACAAAAGTTCCATAAAAAAAAACAATGCAGGAATTCGACTGCAGCGCCACCTGCCGATTCCAATTGCGAATCTAAACCAATCTCAAATCTACTAGAACACACACAAAATCTTCAAAATCACTTCAGCCGTTTAGGATGAGTTCACTATCATACTCATGGATATAAGAATGATGTATTAAGATAAAAGATATTATATGTTCATTTATAAAAATGTTTGTCCTAGGTGGGAATCAAACCTGTGGCGTTGCTGTCAGCATCTTACTATTAAAAAGCCAACTCGACCGTCATAAATGTCACAGAATACCAATCATATCTCTAAGCCCATCTTAGAAGTGTATCGAACTATGGTCGAAGCAGGATAAATGAAATAATACGTACCTACTGACCTTTAGAAGCTTTCAGTAGGTAAGCATTCCCGAGATTCAAGATAAGTCTCAAGTCATCTTTTACGAATCATATTATCGTGAAGATGATAATGGGATGAATAATGATCCTTGTAAAATATAAAGCACGGCTTTATATTATAAATAAATAAAAGCTCTGGATTCATCTAATAATAAAAGATAATCATAAAAATGTTATTAAAGAGGCGGCAGTGCGTGATATTTGAGAGATTACTTCACAATCGCGAACAATTTTATACGTTTTAGCAAAAACACTTAAGAAAACCGAGAAGGTTGAACAAGCATTTTCGGCCACATCTTGCACATTTTTATACGATATAGCATATAGATACGGTCATTTCGTGGTTGTATTTATGCATAGATGTATAAACGAGGGCAATAGGCAACGTACGTTATGACGAGTCACAGTAGATTATAGCTCCCACGGGCCTGTATAATGAACACGATGGTTCTGCTGCAAAAGCAATTTTGAAATAGGTACCTAAATAACCTACCTAAATTATAATTTACTGTATACCTACATATTGTTTATGCCAGAACACACTCAAGAATGGAGCCGGTTTTGTACAGTGTCCACATAGCCGTTTTTTTTATTTTTATTCCAGTGTTTGGTTTGTTGATCCTACATATTGGGACATAGAGAAAAAAAAAGGATTATTAAAAAATGCCAGCTACATCGAATATTACAAATGTTTTGATTTCATTGTTAAGGCGAAGTACGTAGTTGCCCCACTGATGAGAGGCGGGAACAACGGTATGACCAGCCCACGCTCAATTATATTGAGCAATATTTCTTATGAAAATAATATTTACTCTATTAAGAAAAAAAAATATCTTCGTAATCCCCTGACGTATTTAATTGAGAACATGGGAGAGAAAATGTTTTTGAACTACTTATTCATGATCTAATGAAAATGTTATTTTCAGACTGCTTAGCGATTTATTTATATCGTTATAATTTTAATTAATCATGTTTACTTACTTATGAGACATATACTTCTTTCATAATTACTTTTAAAAAATTGTCCACAGCGCATAACAAAAAAAAAATTGTTCGTACAGAATACCTAATTTAGGTACCACTTCACCTTAACTAGTGAACCGAGAATTCTGGCCATTTGACTCGCTTGGTTTTTTATTCTCGTTTATTGCATTTTTATATCCGAATGTATTATTTGTTGTATAAATGACCGGACAATTTCACGATACGCTAGTAGACAATTCGAAAGATAAATTGTTTCTCATCAGACTAGATCAGATCAGGCTAGTTCCAAGTAACACATAATGACCAACTGGATTATAAATAAATATAATTAGCGGGTGGTTAATTAAATCCAAAACTACACCACTTGGGGATTTGTTGATTCGGGTATGTTTCCTTTTAAGTATTAAAACATTTTATATAAATTTTATTCATTTTATTATGCTTTTTTAAAAAAAAGCAAAACGTATCACATTCAACTCCAACTGACATTTCTTTCTTCTTTTTATACACAAATAAAACTATGAAAGTAAAACCTTTTTTGGCCGCAACAGAGTACCTATATAATATTTGTGGCTATAATACCATGTTTTTTTATTGCTCTAGCTGACCCGGCAGACGGTGTCCTGTCTTCAATGACTATTGAATTCGAATTCTTGATAATTCAACTTTTAATATTAAGCGTGATGGCGCTCTGAACAAACACTTCTTAAAAAGCTCACTGTACATACACTACAAATTTCCGATTTAATTGACTGCGAAGTGTGCACTAAGAAATTATAAATTAATTCTTTTATCAATATAATTCCGACTCATTCCGATAAAAGATATTTGCAGTGCGCATTCAGTCAATCTTGCAACTGTCAAACGACTGACAGTTAAGTCAAAAGAGCTTAGGTTACATTAGAAAAGTTAATATGTACGGTAATATGGTTATTAAGATTTCTTAAAGTTTCTAATTTGCAACGCACCTTTTTTAAATTTTTTCTTTCCTTTGAACCTGCTCCTGACGATAAGAAACACAACAAAAAAAGAATTAGCGAAATCGGTCCAGCCGTCCATGCGTGATGCCGTGACCAAGGGAAATAGGGATTCATTTTGATATATATAGATACGTATATCTAGAATGCAAACCGGTCCATAACAAAATATTGGTACGAATAGTTCGTTTCCTATTAGGAACCTACAAGCTGTACAAACATATAGCCATACCAGTTTCTCATGGCGAATGTTTATTTAAACGAGAATATACTGGTTTTGTCTAGACTTTGGTCCTAACGTGTTAAGGACGACCTAATTTGATATTGGTTTAATTAGTACAAACTAGCGCTTAGGAGGAACTAGACAGAATTAGGACTTGTCTACGAAATTCTAGAATTACTCATCCTTAAATATTTGCCTAAAAATCTGAGAAGTCATTACATTTATAAGTAAGAACAGTGTAAGTGTCAGTTAGTGTAGTCATAGCCAAGCCTAATAAGTAATAAACAATTCGATGTTTGCTAATTCCCAATCAAAAGTCTTTAGAATCACAAAATTTAAGGACAATTTGACAGAGCCCCAGCTCACTAAGCCCATGCTGCATTTATTTCAAACTAAGAAATAGATGAAACACAAGCTTTAAAAAATAAAATAAAAAATTGGGAAAACGTTATAATATTCCATAGTCATACAATTCTGAGCTATGTTCAAAATATTGAGTCTCTAGCTCATCGGAATGTTTGGTTAAAATCGATTGCAAAATTTGTACCGAACATACAAACCAACAGAGAATAATAATAGACATAGGTCAGGCAGTTAATAAAACGTGGTAACGTGATACAATAATAAACCAATTATAAATAACTCAAGAGATCTAATTGACGGCACTAAACTCTTTTAATTAATTTAAGAGCGAGAACTCTATAGCCAAACTTTATTTTATTCAAATGGTTCCAAAGGGTGTAAAAGTTTACGAGTTCACTGGGTACCCCCTCAGAGCTGCGAGGGGTTGCCATCGCTTGGTTTTACACACAACGTATTAACATCCTTTCACAGACCCGTGACCCTTTTATCTTTTGCATAACGATAAACTAACGAAGGTCTCTGTAGAGATTATCTGGAATATCACCCCAAAATCCACACCTTTGAACTTTTTAATGGTTAGCGCGGAAACCAAACTCGATAAGGTAAGAAATCGATGGGTGGGTTACTCACAATAGGATTGATAGGTATTATTTTGGTTTCAGTATTTTTTTTAATATCTCAAATAAATATTATCTCTCTTGTTTCTAAGGGATATTTCAATGTCCTGGGACTAAGGTTAATCCAGGTTATGAACTGTCTGTGTGCTAAGTTTAACCGAAAATGGTCTGCGCGAAAGAGTAACAAACATCCATACATTATCCTCATCAAAATTCACATGTATAAAGTTAGTATATAGTATGTATTATAATGATTGTTTGTTTGCTTATATTATTGTATCATATCATCATATAACCAGGTAAGTCTATTGAAAAACAGATTTGATTAAACGTAATCAACCTCTTCATTTCTGAAAATTGGTACTTATTAATTAAATAATTTTCTTCGAAAGCAATCTATTAATAAAACCTATTATAGGGCCAGAGTAAAATTAATGACTTAAATTGGAAAGGTAAAGCTTACCCCTAATGAGACTGTTCTTTTGTTGAAAATTTTTGATTAAAAAGCCTTTTATTTATTCAAGTGAAAATCTCAAAATTAATATTTATGACTAGTCTTTGCGAAGCCTACGTAACTAAATTATATAAAGTACTGTCACTAGTTGTTTGTGTGCGGTACTGAGCACTGTAGGCTTAAAGTAGAATTAATTGCATTCATATTAAAAGAACGTGCGCTAATAATTGATATAAATTGACATACGAGTATGTTCATTGATTGATACTTGTAGTTCGGGCGTAGTGAACAGTGAAGGTCATGTCCAAACAAAGGATTTCGGGTAAGATTGAAAAGGCTCTGTTATAATATACGTGTATTACAAAAGCAACAGTAGGATTTGTAACAAAATAGGGATAGAGGGTGTAAGATACAGGGATTTTGAAGGAGATGTAAGGTGGGCGCGCGGGCCGCAGACAGTTGCCAGATGGCGGCCGGAATGGGATCGATATCTTTGCCATGAATAATTAAAATGGATGAGCTGCTTTTCAGGATTTCATTTCATATGCGAAGATTATGAGCTGGACTGAGATTTGAAAATAAATATAATATTTTTGATTTTATTAACTTTGCGCCTTTAACTCTTCCTTGTAGGGGCTACAATTTGAAATAAGTGAAAATATAATAATTGTGTCATATGTGTCTTATATGAAACTTGATTTCATATTCACGGGATTTGTGCATATTTTAATTCATGTGGGTATATCATGGGCAAATCATTTTGACCCCTTCAGGAAAATATGCGTGAAAATATATGTGTCAGGCGGGAAATAGTGCAGATAATTTTTGCATTCATGGAAAATCAGGCAATATATTAATTAATATTATGACCACATACGTATACAGTGTTAGTAACTTTATTTCATCAACTGCTTAACCAATATGCCAGTATCAACACTTTAATGTTAATAATGTGTCTAGTACAACACAAAGATTCAAATTTTGCCCGCAGGGGTGTTAAATTAGTAAACTTCGTACCACCCTAAAGAAATTTACAAGCAGCCTTGACTCCTGCCTACCTCATAACATAGTAGGTACCTAGTATTAAAATTAGGGCCCTCTAGATGCTTCTAGTGCCTCGTCCTTCGACCTCTGAGCCTTTATAACGCATGTAATTGGGTCCCCACTATTATAAAATAAGTAGACAGACGTAAACCGTCCCAGGTGGTGTCGCAAAATTAAGCTTAGCTCGAATTTGCATATTCAAATCACACATTACTTTCAACGGATCCTTAGCCCAAATAAAACCTATATAAAAGACCGTCAGATGGCCCTAATGCTTAAATATGACAAAAAGTTATAACGACAATCTATGTGACAGCTTTCCGGCAATCTTCTAAGGAAATAAGGTCCTAAAACTTTGTGCTATTATTATGGACGTCTTCGGAAAAGTGATAAAAAATTTGAATATTTTATGCTTTCAAGTAATAAAACTAAATTAAAGTGTATATCAAGTAGAAGAAGTGCGTCCAAGTTACGTACACTCCACTTACTTGAGTGATCAATATTTAGTTCATTTTATATTTTTTTTCTTTTATGAAATTTATTATTTCAGATAGATACAAAAACACAGGAGATTTATATAATAGTGAGAAAAATAACTGTGCTAATTTAATGGGTAAATGGAAAACACAAATTTGACATCCCAATAAGCCTAACTTGAAATATTTCTATGAAAAAAATAAATATCTATTACGTTTGTATTTTAAATGTAAAATAGAAGTGAAACTTTTTTAGTTTTAAAGTATTTATTATTATAGTTATTTGGACATTGTCAGCTTATTTTAATGAATGAATAAAAATGTCTATGTAGCCCAATTAAAAAGTTAAATAACAAGAAATACAAAATGTAATTTCAGATTGTCAAAATGTGACGGTGAAATAAAAGGTAATAGTAAGTAATCGAAGACTTAAAAGTTAGTAATTGAATACGTTAACTGTCCGTGCACTATATACAGGTTGTTACAAAACTACCCGTAAAGCCGAAAGGAGATTAAATGAGGCCTTATAACGAGTACATTCACAATATTTAAGAACCGTAGTAACGCTGTATAACATATCCCAACAAAAATAACAAAACTGATTTTTATGAATGAAAAATAAAAGAATTATTCAAGTAGAAAATTATTAGGTAAAGTAGGTACGTAGGCCTTTCTGTCAAATAATCTGGTTCCCTGACATGACAGCTTACTAGGATTGTTTGCTTTGATAACACTGGTCAACAAAAAAAAAACTTTTTTTTTGCCGTTGTTCGCCACTACTTTTTTTTTATACCTTAGCTAATGGGTAGTCAAGATATGTGTGTAAAAAAAATTGCAAACAGCCAATTACGTAGAAATTTTTTTTTATTGAAAAACAAAAATTGGGCTTACTTTTAACGATAATCATTTAAAAAAAAAAATTATTCAGATGATTTTTTGGGTCGTTTTGCTTGTTTTTTGTAACTGCACGTTGGGACATCTCGTTTTAATGTCCAACAAAAATCTGCGACCATTTTTGTCGACCATTTTCCTTGATATCTCTTTTCCATCGCCATGATATCCTGATGGAATCTTTCCCCGTGTTCGTCGCTCACCGCACCCAAGTTTTCTGGGAATAAGTTAAGATGGGAATGCAAGAAATGCATTTTTAAGGACATATTACATCCTAAGGCTTTATAATCCTCTAGTAATTTTGACACCATTTTCTCATAGTTTGGAGATTTTTTGTTTCCTAAAAAATTTTTTACAACGTCAACAAATGAAAGCCATGCATTTTTTTCCTCTGTGTTTAATTTTAAAAGGAAATTGGAATCCTTCATGATCTTCCTTATATCCGGTCCTACAAAAATTCCTTCTTTCAATTTAGCTTCACTCAGTCGAGGAAATATAGATTTTAAATATAGAAAACCTTCCCCATTTCTATCCATGGCTTTAACAAATTTTTTGATGAGACCCAATTTTATATGCAACGGTGGCAAAATAATATTGTTCGGTTCTACTAAGGGGTTTTCAGAAACATTTCTTTGTCCAGGGATGAAATTTATCCTCATTGGCCAATCCTTTTTTATGTAATGTTCGCTTCTAGCTCTACTGTCCCACTCACATAAAAAACAACAGTATTTTGTGTAGCCTCCTTGCAATCCCAGTATTATTCCCACAACTTTTAGATCCGCACATATTTTCCAAGAATGAAGGTTGTACTGAATTTTCTTGAGCAGATTCTTTATATTTTCATATGTTTATTTAATGTGGACGCCATGTGCTAAAGGTACTGATGCAAGATCATTGCCATTATTCAGTAAGACAGCTTTTAAACTTAATTTTGAAGAGTCAATGAATAGTCTCCATTTGTCTGGTGAATAGTCGTATCCTAATTTCTCCATGAGTCCCCGCACATCATTGCAATATGTGAGACCACTTTCTTCTGCGAAAAAGTCCACAAATTCAGCATCGTGATGCCTATAAACAGATATCTGTGTACTAGAGTGAAGTAAATTCCATTGTTGAAGTCTAGAACCTAAGAGTTCAGCTTGAGCTTTAGACAGACTTAGGTCTCTGACCAAATCATTTAGTTCTCCTTGCCGTATTAAATGTGGTTCCTTTTCATTTACAAGGAAATCTTGTGACGGAATGGTGGTCTGAGTTGAACAATCTGATTCTATGTCGCTTACCTTCTTCTCTATATCTGTTCCCTGCTTTGGAGGTTGCGGTGGTGGACACTTTTCACTGTGAGGAAGAGGTTTTGTTACGGATTCTACATCAGGATACACAATTTTATCTCTTGTCTTGTACGAATATCCCTTCAGTTTAGTCAGACAGAAATAACAGTCAGTTACGTGATCTTTTTGTTCCCTCCAAATAACAGGTTGAGAAAATGGCATTGCTGGGTGGGTACCTTTAGACCATCCTCTTAAATAGCGTACACACCTTAGACAAAAATAACTTGGTGCCCAAGGTTTGTTAATAGTGTTTGGAATGTTCGAACCAAAATACAAATTATAAAAATTGTTTAGTGACGGTGTAGGCCGTTCTCGATTTGAAATGGAAGTAAATTTTCCACAAATAAAACAAAAAAGGTCTGGTGAATTTGAGCACTTTCGATTCATATTGTAAGCGGTGTATATCTAACACTTGTTTGAATTAAAATATCCGAAATATAACTCCAAAAACTTGTCACAATTAAATAAACTCCGCAGAAAAACGATAAAAATAGTACGCCGTTAACTTCTATAATCGTTGTATTAATATTAAACGTCAAGAACCAACAATTATGTCGCATCGAAAAGTGAGGGTATATAGTGTACTTACGAGTAGCAGTTTTAGTTTTGGTATTATGATCAATAGTGATGACTTATTTCGACATACCCTCAATTTTTTGTCATATTTACAAAAAAAAATATTTTCGGACATCTCGATGTAATAGAAGATTTTTATTATTTTTCTGTTAATACATGAACATTAGGGATACCGAAAATATATATTTGGACAAACGGCAAAAAGTCGTGTTGACCAGTGTAATTAATTATATTTTTACGGGGTATTTTGTAACATGTTGTATTTTTGATCCATCTGTGCCGTCCATGCATTAAATGTAATGAATTCACCAATGTTAACTCGTCCAACTTTAAATAGAAAAGCTATCATATAATACACACGGACGTACCAGGGATCATAAGCAAAATGGCCTGGACAGTAAACGGCTTAACAATGCTGTATGCGCTTTACGATGGAAATAGATGAAAACTTTCTCATTGCCATCAACGGTCACGTGACAAAGAATTCGTTCCCTGTGGACATCTGTTTTACTGTTTACTGCCTTAGAAGCTTTTACGTGGAATGAAGCAGTTGCCTTCGTATTCAATCGATACCGCGATAACCTCGCTGCAGGTTGCTGAGTGAACGAAGAGTAATAATGGAGATTTACATTTTCATTATTTGAAATAGAGACGGAGTTTATGGTGCACTAACTGGCCCTACACATCTGTGATAGTAACATTGTTTTCACGGATTAAAAGTACAATAAACAATAAAAGATTAAAGGAATATTTATATCAAAATTTGGGAATATTTTTTTTTCCATTATAAGATACTAGCTATCTCCCGCGGTTCCACCCGCGTTCCCGAGGAATGTTGCATTATTTAGTTTTCTATCAATCATCAATAGTTTTCACAGTGCACGCGAGGTAAGGATTTTTTTAAGGTATTTTTTTAACACTATTGGAGTTTTAGTAACGATCCCATATTTTTTGAAAATATTATGTAGCTTGCACCCAGGGATATTGTAGAAGATCTAATAGTGTAAGAATTTTTCAAATCAGTCCATCTGGTCAATCGGTAGTTTCGGAGCCTATTCAATGTAAACAAACAAACAAACGTACAAACATAGTATGGATATAGATACAAACGTACCATACAGTTACGTAATCCATATAAGTCAGAATGTTGTGATATCAAATAACAATGAATTCACAAATTAGTATAATAATTATTTTCAGTTGGGTTGTTGTTTGCCGGTGAGATCCCATGACAATTTGAAAAGCATTATGTAATGACTTCGGGGACATTAGGAGGCATCCGGTTACCCGAACAGAAAGGGTTCGCTTGACCGGTTTCTTGTGTCACTACCGTGGAAGTGATTGCGGTTCCTAAAAGTGATTCACCCAAACCAGGGTGTAGGTACATGTTTACATTCCGACTTTATTGTTTAACTTTGATTGTGTGTGGAATAATTTAAGCAATGAAATAGGAAATACATTTATTTTTTATTACCGTACACGGTAATAAAAAATAATGATATAATTTTTTTTTTATTCATTAGGCCTTTGCAAGCACTAATGAATAGTCAGAATTCGATCCTGAGAGAACCAAAGTTATGGACATAGCTCAAAGGATTAGCAAGCTGAAGTGGCAGTGGGCTGGTCACATCTGCCGTAGAACCGATAACCGTTGGGGAAGACGTGTTCTAGAGTGGAGACCACGGCTCGGTAAACGTAGTGTAGGGCGCCCTCCAGCTAGATGGAGCGATGATATACGCAAGATCGAGCTCAGTGGCGTGCCAACGGTGAGGCCTATGTCCAGCAGTGGACGGAGATAGGCTGATGATGATGATGAATAGTCAGACTCTAATACCCTTTCGGAAGGTAAATAATAATAAATAAATTTATTTCATCATAAAAAAATTGGGACAAGAACACGATACTTATAACTAGGCACTTACTAGTAATTTTAATAATTAAAAAAAGAATGTGTTTGTTGAAAACAGTCGTATCCAATGTATGATTTAATTTGTGTTTTGGATACCAAGATTCTCTCTACACAGGTTTGATCACAGCTTACAAGTACCTAAGTTAAAATTAAAGCTAAAGTTAAAAAAATCTTAACCTATTTTAACAAATTTTAAGGAGGTTTTCAGTCTCAATGTAATTTTGTTGTTTTAAACATGTAGTACCTACCTACTAATAATGAAATTAGTGTTATCTTTATTTGGCAGTAAACTCGAATTTATTATAATTCACAGATTGCCTTTCCCCGGGATAAAATATATTTCAACGGGGGACTTGCAATTATAAATTGTTGTAGATGTAAAGCTAGTGCAGGGTTCGTCCGGGAAGTACTACCACCATACCTATTTCCGCCGTGAAGCAGAACATCTGTCTTATAGTTTTGTCTAGAACGGTAAGTCGCTGAAGTATAGGCAGATAGGACTTGACAAATTCATGTCTCAGGGGCAATGCGCCGAGTATTGCAAATATTCATAGGCAGCGGTGACCACTTACCATAAGGTGGACCGTCCGCTTGTTCATCAGTCTACTTAAAAAATTATAAAGGGACATCAACGTATCGTTACGTTGCAAAAATACTTCTATACAATCATCAGTATTTGGTCATTAGTCGTTCATTACACAGCGGTTCTATTCAGAGGTTAGTATGAATGACTGTACTGTCAAATGATTTATAAAATCCAAAACATCGGCTTTAATTAATGTCAGCCGATAAACTGTTTATTTTGTATTAATAGTTCCTCAATAGTAAAGTTTTTTTTTGGGGAAAAGACAAAGTTTTTAGTTTCTGATGGCTTTTACGCGGACATTTAATTAAGTAAATAAGTTTTTATTTAATAGCGATATATTTTGTATGATGACTTAAAGGTAGTACCTACATATATATATTTACTTTGCTACGTATGCCAAGTTTGGTAACTAAGTGCCTGAACCAAAAATAACTTTTTTTTAAATACAGTATTTTAATTGTAGGCATGCATGTATTAAAACGACTGATATTTCAGGTTTTCCATTTCATTTGACACTCATGACGGTGTTGAGGGTAATAACAAAATACCATACTGTCACGTCCGCCATATAGAATTTAAAATTACGTCACTTAGATCATCGTATATTGTTACCAAAACCAAATTTGTGATGAAAACTTTAACTCAATCGGCTAGTCCCCTAACAGGTCTTATATATTTCTTGCTTTACAGTCTGATCTTAAATCTAATTTATATATAAACTTATGATAAAATGCGAAACTTTATAAAAAAGAAAAAATGACAGCTTCATGATGACTGAAAAACTGTTCTATTTGATAGTTCTATGAAATGTTATCCGTTTTTGCAATAATGAAATATATTAGATTCCAGAAATCCCGAGGCAAGCGCAGAACTGGGCTTTTACCGGCTTAACTGGCTACCTCTCTCAAATTGAAAATCTGTCGCCAATAACCTATTAATCTGTTCATGCTTCACTATTCGTTTTAAGAAACTTTATTCTCATAAGAATTATGAATTCACTAACTAAGATAACTTAAGTAAATACTTTATACATAGACTATGATTATAATTTTTTAAACTTTAAATTTGACCTTCATAAGTGCCTTCCGAGGACCTAAACTGAATAAATGGGTGTGAATTAAAAAAAAAATATTCATAAAAAGATTTCTTAATAACTTTATACATTTTTATTTAAGCGGTAACTTTATATGCCAGGGTCTTATCTACTACAAACAAGATTTAAAACTAAACTTAATAGTTTCGGAGAGTAAAACTTTGAGATATTACCAAAATGCTTACCAGAATCGTCTTAAACGATTTTGAATGTTATAGCTTTCGAAATTGTCACGATATTCAGATCTAAATCGCCGTATCCATTGTGCTATTTTGAATTGAACCAGAGCGTTTAGTTAATTTCAGCGTACGTCATCGGTTTTATCCACTTAACCATTTGCTTTGGAATTGGGCCTGTCTTAACGAGCATGTGGTGAACGTGATTGATCGATTTGCTCTGAATGACATACCACGTGTTCGTCTACAGGTATATTGTGGAAAGCAACGCGAACTAAATGTCAAGTTTATCCCCTAAATTATTGATGAACGTACGTCTGGCTATATACATACTCTACTTCTAGAAAGAAAGAAGAAATCGTGTCACTTTCTCTGTTTTCAATTAGTAGGTTAACTGAGGGGTATAAAAGGAAATCCGCTTCAGTCACACAGTACTAAAATCGAGTAAATCGTGTTGACCTGCAGCTTTCTATAAAATGTAGTTTTTTCATGATATTTATAATAATAAGTAATAGCAATGAAGAATATTTGTAGAAATTTAATTAAAGTATACTAGAATATTGAAATATGATATAGATGAGAAGGAAATCGATGAATAATGTAGTACTGAGGTGTCTTTGCTATTGCTTTAGCTGTTTTGCTTTTGCTTTATAAAAATAAACTTGATTTTGAGTTTATTGGTTTGTTCTCATGACAAAAGCATTTGCATAAAAATATGTAAGAATTACATTTGAAAAGTAGCATTTTGTATGGAAAACGAAGGTGGCATGATTTATTTTCTCCCAAGATTAGATTCACTTCCATGCTCTTCACTGCAGACTGCAAATTGCTTCATCGATTTTAGACGTTTGGATTCGCTTTAAATTAACGAACCTTCAGCGAATAAAAATAGGATATTGCTGTACCTAAGAGATTCTATAAACTAGTTTATATTTTGCATAACAATTTTCTGCGCTGTGAATTTTGAAAACCTTTTCATTTCCATTTGTTGCTGGTAGGTACTCGACCGCAATCGGACGTCGACGCCGTTGGCCATAGCCAAATCATATTTTATGCATTTTGGCATCTGCAGCCAAGCTACTTTTACATAAATAATGTTTTAAGATTTTACTAAGGTTAAAGTGAAGTAGACTGTATCCAATTTGTATATTTATAAATGTACAATCTGTAGACGATTTGTCTTAAATTATTATTATATGGAGCTGGTATTATACTATAATATTATATACACTAATTAGTAATAATAATACACTAAAAAAAACGACAGTAATCTATGACTACATATACTTAGCCTATTACATTTGAAATTTTATGAGGTGTAGGGAATAGTGGGCTCGATTCTGTATGGAAATAGACACTAACTAGAGGATGATTCGTCGCGGCCTCCGTGCTTTGTCTCTTTCGCTAACTACGCTAATACTACTAATCACGTGAGGGATAAGCTCTCCGAGGCCTCCGTGAAGCGACTCGCCGACGAAGTTTGTATTAGCTGAATTAGGGGACTGATCTTGTCAATTTGGAGGTTACATGAGCAAACCCCATTCAAGCTCATGATAGTTCGTATGTTGCTTTTTGACTAAGGTGGTACCAAACATTATATCATATTTAAAATTCCTTAGTTACAGAAATTACGAGAAAAATCTCTGTTACGTATAAGAGTTTAAGTAATTTTCGTGCTAAAAATAGTGAATGAAACTACCGAAGAATTACTTTTATACCGTTTATAATTCATTCAATAAAGCTAGTGGGAACCAACATGAGTACAGATTGGCTATGCCATAATCCTCAGTAAGCCGTTCTCAACGACACATATACCTACCAACATTGCCCTGCACACAACGGGCAGGTATTTCACATCATCCAAATCAGGATTATCGGGAATTAATATCAATGTTCGATTTACGTCACTTCACTTCACATTATTCACTTGATTGGTTGGTTTACATATTCTGTTAATATACAATAGTTTCTAGTTGATATTTATTTAATGTTATATTAAGTTTTTAGTAAATTTTCTAATGTATTGTTGTAAGGAATGGAAACATAAAGATAACAGAAGAAATTGCATTATTACATAATGTATAATATATATAATAAATACGTTAGGAGAAAAGCCTTCATTATCATACACTCTTTATGATAGAATAACAAAGGAATGTAACAACCTACCTATGGTATAATAAATGTTTCCTACGGAAAATTGTTGCGACAACGTTGAGACGTAAATGCAATTATTGTCACTTGTTGCTCTGCCCATGCTCGTAGCCATATAAAACTTTACTCTATTTCTGTCAAGGTTTGAAAATAGGTTAGTTAAAGAGAGAGAGGGATGGAGTAAAATAATAAAAAAAATATATATTTGGTAATCTTTATGATTTTTTAATAAAAAGTTAGATTAAAATCTCAAAAATTTAATCATTAGATACTTTTAAAAATTTTAATTCAAAGGCTATTCATTGAATGTATCCGGACACATTACGTAAATACTGCCTTTAAGAGTATGATGAATGGAATCTAATAACTTCAAATATATTCCAGCCGATATTTCTCAGTAAACTGAAGATTAATATTTAGTTACAAACTGAAATAGATGAATTTCTAATTTCAGTCATGCAGTTGAGTATGCGTCGTGTTCGAGCAGTCTTCTAAATTTGTATTCTGTTTGATATTCGTAGCAAAATAATTGCTCAACCAACGGCAAATAATTTGCAATAGATAATGTAGGTACTAGTACATACACTGTAAATTGAAAAGGGTTGGAACAAACTAAAGGAAACTATATTAAATGTTCAAATATCAAATAACCTCAGTAGTTGACACTTTTAAAAGTCGTGTGAATATATTGTGATGCATAAAACTGCATATAAATTGTTGAAAATGTCGGATCTTTCCGACATGAAAAATTCAACGGAAATTGTGAAGCGAAATAGTTCCGAGCGTGTACTTAATGCCTAGCTTCACAGGAGGTGCATTATAGATTTATTACTATAGGAATTCTCGTGTTATATTTATTTGTATCACTAGTTATCTTCGACAGTTTAAAGATACTCCATATATATTTTTTTAAAGCATTACGTAAGAAATGAATACAATCGGGCCGCATTTAATAAATTATTTAAAAAATGTATTGAAAGATAAACAGTCAAGAGCAGTTCGTGCTTGGGTATTCAGGTTTTCTAAGAAAAGCTTTCTTAACAGATTACGACGTAGCTACGTCGTTTAAACAAAAACAGTTTACAACCAAAGTCTTATAGTTACAGTGACTTATGAGTAAACGAAATTCCCCCTTATTCATACCTACACGGTTTCCATTCCGATTGATAGGAATAATTTTATTACATGCAGCTTATGCTGATGCTTCGGTTGGTTTCTTTTAACAGCGGTCCTGTACTGTTTGACTTACTCCAAATCGCAAAATATAAGTCATTCCATTCTTTAGAAAACGCAATGAGTTTCTCGACCGGGTGCGCTTCCGAGCTCTAAATAACTCGGGTACCTTATGCTATCATTCAAATCGCATCGACCAGGAAAATGTCACAGCTAACACAGTGGGAGCAAATATAATCGTATACCTACTTAAACAAAATCCAATTAGCTTGGAGACAATGATTTATTAGTTCTTTATACGTACAAATATGTTTGCAGATTCAAAGTATTAATATATTTTGAGTGAAGAGTTCAATTCATAAATTTAAGGACTGGCGATACTTCAAATTAATTAATACTTCAGCTTAGTACCATTTGGATAGTTTATCGACAAATTGAAAATTGAATTATTTGCAAAATGTTTTACCTATGAATAGCTTGGTAGCGATCGCGGAAAAGATATAACCCATAAATTGAATGGGAAACTATTACTATAAATTAGGTTAGCATTCTGCAATTCCAATATATTCCGCTAGTTTTATGACAATGTTAGTTCGTCGAGCATGAAATTATGTTTACGGTTATAAACAAAACATCTTTGTTAATGTTTAAAAATTCCAAATCCTATCCTGTCATGATTCGATTTGGTCTCACTCAAGTTGTGACAATGCCTAGACAAATAAAAAGCAGAAACGTCCTTGGCAAATACCACTTGTCTTGTAAGATCTTTAGACTCACTATCAATGGATGGTAATGTTAATGAGCATAGAATAGTTCACATTATCCGGTGACTACCATAGAGTTAAGATTAAATAAATAATAATATCCTGGGACATTCTTTACACACGGCCATCTGGTCCCAAACTAAGCAGAGCTTGTACTATGGAAACCAGATAACTGATATACTACATATACTTTTTTTTTATAGATACATACTTATATAGATATTTACACCCAGACACAGAACAAACAGACATGTTCATGTACAGAAATGTCTGTCCTGGGTGGGAATCGAACCCGCGGCCTTCGGTTTGGTAGTCAGAGCGTTAACCACCAAGCCAACTGGCCTGTCATAGAGTTAAGATTAATATGTAAATGTTAAACATATATTATATAAATCAATGTAAGTATCATTGTCCTCTATGCGTTCTCAAACCATTGATCAGATTGTAATTAAACTTTAGTGAGCTCTACGTACAGTTTCGAGGGTACCTGACACAAAAAAAAAATGTTGCATGCCTGGAACAGCTTGTTGTGAATTAAAATGTGAATGGCTTTTATGTCTTTTATTGTTTTATATCTCGTGTTTTGAATAACATCGAACTGGCATCGTATACAATATAAGCATGAGATGTATATAAGCCAGTCCTAGTGTACATACACATTAACAGTACGTAAACACTTTTAATATACATAATTAATGTTTGTAACCTACTAGGATTTCTTCATGAAAATTTGTATCGTTTTTGGTGTTTTTTAAGATTATCTTTATAAAGGTGTCATTCCTAAAATAACGCAAAATGCAGCAAAAATAATAATAAATAAATATCCTGGGACATTCTTTACACACGGATATCTGGTTCCAAACTAAGCAGTACTTGTACTTTGGAAACCAGATAACTAATATACTACTTTTTTTTATTAAATTCATACCTATGTAGACATTAACAGCCAGACACAGAACAAACAGACATGTTCATGCATAAAAATGTTTGTCCTGGGTGGGAAGCGAACCCGCGACCTTCGGCTTGGCGAGTCAGAGTCGGTAACCATCAAGCAAACTGGCTTGTCATGTCAAAAAGAAATACCGAGCTCGATCTCCCAGGTACTTGTTACTAAATTGTTACACAGAAAATATGTATAATACAGGCTGAATTGTAAACCTATTAAAAAATATAAAGAGTCATTAATTTAAATTCAAAACCATTTATTCACTTTAGGCCCTCGGAAAGCACTTATGAAGGTCAAGTTTAAAGTCACTGAAGCTAATGTTTTATATTCTCAAGACCGGAACAATTATTATCTTTCTATTTTAAAATTAAGTTAAATCCCTTATCGTGAGTTTCAGACCACTGAGAAAATTAATAGTGTTTGTTTTCGTTGTTCGGTGGAAAGGTACCAGGCTGGCGGCTACCGCACTCATGTTGCGAATCTGTCGCCAAGCACCTATAGGTTTTTATCGGGAACTGTACTTGAGACACAGTTGTCTTCTCAATTTTTTGTGCTTACCACCTTTGACCACATCACACAAATTGTGGTCAAACAACAAAAATAGGACCCCAGACGTTATTTTTCAAAGGATATATAATATGGAGGAATATTTTGTTCTAATTATGGACATATTTTGAGACATAAAAATCTCAACTTGGTAAAAAGGTCTAAAAAAAAAACAATTTTCAGATGCGCACATATTTTCTATGTTGGACTTGTTGGACCGTTAATTTGGTTTCTTTGACCTTTCCTTTAGCCTCGACTTCTGTTAACCGACTGTCTAATCTTTTCAGAAATACGTTGTATTTATAGTAGCTAGGGAACCTCCTGAATATTGCATGACAACGCTATCGCCTTATGAAATTTCCTGACTGGCGCAAAATTTCATAAAAATACCAAGCAAAAACCTGCATGAAGCTGCAAATTCCGCTTTATAAACTGAACAATGTGCCATAAGAGGTGTAAATAGGAGTACAAGTGAATCTGATATTTCATATATACATTCATACCAAATCCAATTTTAGTTGAAAGCTAAAATTTATTTTGACCCGCAAATCAATTACAAAGGACTAGTTACAGTTAAAATAAATAATAATATCCTTAGACTCTTACACATCTGATCCCAAACTAAGCAGAGCTTGTACTATGGAAACCAGATAACCGATATACTACATATACTATTTTTTTCTATATAAACACTTACATAGGTATTTACAACCAGACACAGAACAAACAAATATGTTCATGCACACAAATGTTTGTCCTGGGTGGGAATCGAACCCGCGACCTTCGGCTTGGCAGTCAGAGTCGTTAACCACCAAACCAACTGGCCTATCAAATCAGTATAATTATGACAAAGAAATTATAGAAATAATTACTGTTGACCATTTTTATGAATAAAAAATACATTTAGCAATATATTCAAAATTCAAAACCATTTATTCAGTTTAGGCCTTCGGAGGGCACTTATGAAGGTCAAATTTAAAGTTACTGAAGCTACAACATTCGGATAATAATCTTACTCACACTGCGGGCAAAGCGGTAGGATTAAAAATATATAAGTCTCAGTCTTTAGTCTTTTATAAGTTCCCACATTGCGTAAGACTGGGATCTGCAGAAATGTTGGCATTGCTAAGTGTAGTTCAAATGAAGGAAACCAGCTTGGCATGTTTAATTAGATTTCTTCATAATTTCAGAAACTTCGAGAGTTCGGATTGTGGTTTCTTACTCAGAATTGAGTGTTTCACTCGAAGAGTTGATACATTTCAAATAGTTACATTTACGGAATTTACTTGACAATTTTGCGCAATCATTTTGAAAATAGTTTTTTTTAAAGAAATGGGCACTGTTCTTTGTCTTCTTATTTTCACTTCACCCAATGTGTTTTTTGTTTCAGGTAAGCCGTAGAAATTGTAAGGATACACAACCTGGAGGAGTTACGTAACCAACAAGATTTAGGTATGGTGAATGCTTTAAATTCTAAGGTAAGTTAACAGTTGAATTATTAACTATGAATGAGAGAAAGCTAAATGTAAATTAAAATGAAAAACATAATTAGGAAATCAAGGAATAAAAATGTTTAAATCAAAAAGGAAAAAACTAAATCTAACTCAAATGATATTAAATCAAAATTTCCAGTGATTATATAAAATCATTTATCACTTCGGTCACAGCAGCCACACAATGCCATATCCGGTAGCCGTACACAATGATACTTCGTACAATAGTTGCCATTCTGTTTATTCTGTTTTGGTCACATATTATTATAATGGGTGGCCACCATTTGTGCTAGTTCTTAGAGGCGCCGCACTCTGTGAGGTCTACGTATTGTACTGTGTAATAAAAATGTACTTATCTCACATAGATATAAGTGGGTCGAACCCTTTTTATGATAAAAATGGGGGGGCGAACTCATTTTTTCCACCAATTATAGCCTTTGACCTCTTTAGATATATATTTTTTTTTAAATCTATACACAAATGTTCTAGTGGTTATGGGCCTCTATAATGTCATTTTCAGTGCTAACAAATGATTAAAATTAAACATGGCAGGAAGTACTTCCCGTGTAAGAAATTACTGCCGATAGTTAAGCGAAAACTATTTATAATGGTTGGGTGACGCGGCTGTCGCGATCTAGTTATGGAAGCTACTCGTAATTTGAATATAATATGTATCTATCTTCCATCTGTGTATATTATTGATGGTGTAAACATTAAAATTCTGTTTACGTACTATTTTAGTATTGATCGTGTCAATGAATGTTGAGTATTGCCCACGCCTGTTTGTTCAACGAAAATAGGCAAACTTTGTGGTACGAAGCCGAAATAATAGCGGTGACCCGCTGATTGTAGGCCAGGGAGTACACGATGTTAATTACATGCTAGAATGTCGTACGTAGAAACAACAAAAGTAAAAAGAAGTAAATTGTGCGGGCCTTTAATTGAGTCAATAAACGCCTGTTAGGTAAACTTATTTCGGCTCTGCCCTAGAGCTCTTCAATTTAATAAGTTTTTCAAAGGAAAATCTTAGTTTTCACTTTTGATGTACATAGTAGAAATTTGGAGTGATACTTTTGAAAGAAATATTAAATAGGTAGTAGATGCTTACAAAATGTATATAATTAAGAAAACACATAATGTTATATGGCATTGAAACATAATACGATTATGTATCTTTCTTCGCATGAGTAAGAATAATAATAAAGAATATGAAGATAAATTTCTAATGATTTAGCAAATAAACCTCAGGGGAAATTAATATGTTAATTTCATTCATACAAGAACTGTCTAGCTGTGAATGTATTTATGGTTGTTTAGGCGAGTATCCTCAAATTACACCGAGTCATCTCAAAATTTATTGTGGCATGAGTAGAATTTATTTGTTTATTCGTAAAACAAGGAAATCGTTTAGGAAAAATCTTCAGGTCATACTTTTCAGTCTTAAATTTTACTGATGAACATACTCCAGTCATATTTAATTAAAAAAAAGCTTTAGTAACTCATAAAGCTAGTAGATGGAGATATAAAATATATGAAAAATTGTGTAGGTACTTGAAATAATTTGTTCTTATTTAGTACACATTTAAAATTAGCAAAAGAAAGAAAACCCCTCAAGGCTTTTGAATAAATTACACGAAACTATTAAAATTACTATAGGTACATAATATTGTATTATTTATCAGTTACCTTAATTACCCATCTTCTTATATACAGGTTGTTACAAAACTACTCGTAAAGCCGAAAGGAGGTTAAATGGGGCCTTATAACGAGTTCATTCACAATATTTAAGAACCGTAGTAACGCTGTATGACATATCTCAAAAAAAAAAACTGATTTTTAGAATGAAAAATAGAAAAACTATTTGAAGTAGACAATTATTAGGTAAAATAGGTACGTAGGCCTGTTAAATAATCTGGTTCCCTGACATAACAGCTTACTAGGGTTGTTGGCTTTGATAATTAATTATATTTTTACGGGGTATTTTGTAACAGGTTGTATATCTTAGAAATATATTAGCAATTTTAAAGATACTGCAGCAACCGGGACTACGTAACATTGTACGTGGCGTTTTATAAGCGTATTCATTGTTTACGTTCGCTCCGTTACGCTGCGTACGTCACGTACTTAACTTTACTAGTATGTAAGTGACTAAATGGGGTGTAAGCAGATTTGTTGCCCTCACTGCTCCGAGTAAACTTTTTATTTTGTGTTAGTTATCAATTATACTATGATAAATGATATGGCTTGAAAAACAGAATCTTCAAGTGCAGCTATACAATTGTGTACACTGGTTCTTGCCGACAGTTTCTTCCACTTTGCTTCGGTAGAGTGTAAGCCTACATCAGTCGCTGAAATCCTAATTTTGACCACACTTGACCTTAGCCACCCCTGCTACTAATCATTTGACAAAATAATGCTGTCTATACCAAATAGGTAGGTAAACACAGATTACATCAAGTCCTACCAATATTATAAATGCGAAAGTTTTTATTGATGTGATGTGTAGGTGTTTGTTAACGCCAAAAACTTCTAAACTGATTTGGATGATTATAGGCACATAGATAGTTTATAACCTGGAGTCACTTTTTATCCCGGGAAAATGTTATATCCCTCGGGAACGCGGTAAATCGGCAAATAACCAATACTATAATATATACAACTAAAGTAATACAACTTTATTTTTCTCTGGATATCAAATTCAATTGGCTTGCAACGATTGAATATGAACATCTCGTATATTCTATAAAAATGGCTTTAAGTATTATATTGCTGCGACATAAAGTTTACATACATGTTTGAATAGTAAGAATGTTATAACTTTAATAAAATATGATCTTATAAGGAACAAATACGCTTGTTATTTGAGCCTTATCTTAAAGATTTCAACTTCAAACAAAAATAAGGAATTGAATATAAATTTTCGTACTCAAACTGATTTATTTTAGATGTTGTTCTATGGAGGGACTTCAGACAGATTGTGGAGAAGTATTTATTTCTTCCCTTTACTGTTTTTGTTATGTTCTGTTTTGTTATCGCCTCCTTTTGTGGGGCTACAGCTGTTTGTAAAAGCAATAATATGTTTATTGGAAATAAAACATAAGTATATGCTTAAGTCATATTGTATGCCTTATAAATATTCTGTGCTTGTGCCAATATGTGTAATTAAGATTCATGAAATATACTGTTTGTATGCCTATTTTTGTGTTTATTATATTTTATTACTTTTCTTACGCTACATACCATATATTCAAACTATTTTATAAAATATTCATTCGATGAGTAAATTTTCTCACGTAGTTGTCATCAAATATCCAAAGAAGAGTATTTAATAAAATAACTAAACACAACTCCTAAAAATAACTATGTACAATATTAAAAACAAAAGCAACAAATACCTTAAGTATTAACTTTTATAAAATATTCCAATATTAAGCTAAAATGTTTAATAATCCGTTGATATAATAACACAAATTGTCTCTTTTATCAAGGATAATATTGTTATACCTAAAATAAACGACTTTGCTTTCTGATTCGAAATTTAGATCTGAATTGTAAATTTTCTACCAATCAGCTTTAGCCGCCCTAGTCACGAGTTAACACTAACACGGAATTTTACTTAGTTCTAATGGAAACGAGGAAATAGGTCGCTGCTACTGTTCCTATGCTAAAGATATAATTGGAGATATATGATCTATTATGACAAAGTTATAACTGGATATGTTGGGTACTATGTTATAGATATCATTGGAGATATATGGTCCATTTTATAGATATAATTGAAGATATATGATCTAAGTTAAAGATATAATTGGAGATATATGATCTATGTTAATGATATAAATGGAGATATTATGTTCCATTTTAAAGATATCATTGGATATATATTATGATCTATGTTATAGATATAATTGGAGATATATATTATATTATGTTAAAGATATAATTGAAGATATATGATCTAAGTTAAAGATATCATTGGATATATATTATGATCTATGTTATAGATATAATTGGAGATATATGATCTATTATGTTAAAGATATAATTGGAGATATATGATCTATGTTAATGATATAAATGGAGATATCTATGTGAAGGATTTTTATCAGACTTAAATAAACAACCAAAATATGTTTTAAACTTCGGTCTAGGTAAATATAACCTTGCGATATATGTATCTACCATATACCATAATTAATTATGAGGTTTGCGAATGGAATATTTTGAGAATGGAACCCCAACGCATTGTTATACTGGGGTAGAAGTTTCCATCCACATGACAAACAATACAGCTTTTTATGGGACTTACTCTGACCAAAAACCATCGATTAGAAACCATAATTTCAATCGATTAGTAAGAACGCTTTTAAAGAACAGATGCTCTGCTACACACTAGATAAAAGTAGTGCATATTTATTCTTCAACACGTGTAAGCTCTGTTGTTGAATAAAAAACACTGCATATTTTAGCAGAGATCACATTTTTGGGCGGCATGAATATGAAATCCGATGCATGGTTAACAAAAAACTTTCATCTCACATTTCCAAAGTAAAATGTTGCCTATGCTCTCTGCCTTGTCGGGTGTACAATATACAAATTGATCCATTTCTCCGTCGAAATATGATGGAATGACCATAAATAAACAAATCTTATAAAAGACCCTGCTTCACGGTTTGACTCAGCGTTTCCAAGATAAAAGGTAGCTATATCTTTTTCGGCGTAAGCTATCACCTGCAAAAAATCAAGTTGAATCGTCGCTTCGTTAAGTCGTAAAGGTTGTACAAACGAGCAAACATTTTCACTCTCACATTTAATATATGTATTAGAAGGACAGGATTAGGATTATTAAAATGTCACCAAATATCACCTATTTTGACATAAAACAAAAGGCAATAAAAGAACAAGAAAATTATCATAGAACCATAGATTCTCCGTAATCCGCCGTGAATTCCACAGATAAACTATTACTTAATACAACCTTTTTGTAGATTGAATACTTCAACGTCAGAATGTTAATTAAATACAGAATAGGGAACTATCCTGTATTCAAGACAAATTATCAAACACTAACCAGTGGATTGAACATCCAAAAATACACGGACAGGTCAAATGTGATCAAAATTGTATATTTAATATGATTTTTAAGACTCTTTTGATGCTGTACAATTATGACGTCATAACTTCCTATTCCATACAAAACTCCATAGAAATGATCGCTTTACGTTAATCTAATAATTTTACAAAAGTATTCAAAATATTAATATTATTATCAATATCCTGTGGGACATTCTTGACACACGGCCACCTTAACCCTTACTCAGCAGAGCTTGTGCTACTATGGAAACCAGACATTAAATAGATTTATTTATTTATATTACCTACTTAAAATATAACGGTAGAACGCCAATTACAGGAATTAAAGAAACAATAAAAAAAATATTAAGCAATAGAACTACACAATTTATAATCTCAAATAATAAAATATGAACACTAAGAAACACACATATATCTTTCTCTCAAAATTAGATAATATGACATAAAAATGGAAAGCGAATGAACTTATCGCTTACACCTATTTGATATGTTTTCGTGTCCTTGAAAATCATGTTTGATTAAATTATTAATTGTTTAAAGACAACAGTTACTTAATAATTACTGGAGAGCTTTATCTTGTCGTCGTGACGTCACGCTTAGATAGGTAACGGATCTGTCTGATTGACAATCGTGACATCACAGTGACCATAGTATCGTAATTACATTCTATTCATTTATACACTTTTGATTAATTGATGTGGTATTTACGATCTGAATGGTTCGAGTGGATTTCTATAGGATAAAGCGGCTTAGACAAACTATTTATGCTATCTTGTCCCTGACCAATACGGATTAAATTGATAAAAAATGTGTCCAACGTCAGTTTAGTTCGAGTTGTAACTGGTGATCAATTTGGCATACCATAAAGCGTATGATGTGTAAATTAATAGTGAAAATGTTTTGTCCTTCTCATGTTCATTTTAGATATCATTTTTAAATTTTATTATCTATTAGTATGTATATAGATAACTAGAGTGCTCGTTTAACCCGCCGCACAGATATTTAACATATATTGAATAGGATTACACTCAAATATCGCTGAATGCACGGAATAAAAAATATCGTTTACAACCACGGTGGTGTGTTTATACCTTTACTAAACCAACATGAGAACCCACTTTTATTGGGTTTGTGGCTGAGCCCCTACAGCCTTAAATTACTTAGAGGATTGAATGAATGGTTATTTAGTGGTATTTGTGGTATTTTTGGACTGAAATTGGCAAAAAAGATCAAACAGTCCGTTCGTTCTGTCGTCGGTCTATATGACCTGTGCTTGACGTATAAGGTTGATAGGACCAGTTATCTGTTTAAATCCAAAAATACTCTTGTATTCATGTCTTTGGTTAGAAAGGTAGGGGGCAGGTGAAATTACAGGCAGATGAGACTTCACAACTTCACGTCTCAGGGACGACAATGCATTGGCGATGCTCCTGGTGTTGCAAATGTCAATAGGCGGCGATGACCACTTACCATCAGGTGGACCGTTTGCTTGTTTGTCGGCCCAGGTGGTATAAAAATAAAGAAAAGTGATTTGATTCTTTAAGATCATTAAAAAGCGTATGCTCAGCCTTGAATAAGGTTCGGTATTTATACAAATAGACAGTTCGTAAATGTGCTAATAAGCCTGGAAATGAAAACGCTTCTATAATTAATTAATAATTAAATATTTCACATTAAAATCTCACTCTTACGGAAAATTTTACACGTGAGATGTTTAACATTGAAAATCATGTTTAACAATCAACAAGTCTGGTGTATGTCATACTTTACAAAGACCCGAAGAATATATGTGAAATGTCTGTCAGCTAGCCAGGTTACCGGGAATAAACCTAACCGTAAAATAAAATGTTAAGCCACTATTATTTATGCGTTATATCAAGGTGCACAGGTGTCACAGATATTTACCACAGGCTACTGCCAATGTAAACACTTTGTTTATCTTACGCTCCAAACACCCGTGTGGAATTTCTCATAATTTGTTGACAAACACGCTCGAAACGATTTAGTATTTTCGTGAACGAGCACTAAAAACGATGACTTACTAAAACGTGAAATCTAATATCAAACAACACTATTGGAGACTAACTGTGAACCTACAATTTTGGAAAACAAATATGACAAGAATAATTTTATCGTCTATTGTTAGGCACATAATGTATTTGCCAGGTAGGCCTTAGAATGGGCTATAATTACTTTGCTAATCGAGTTTGCCGCACATGGAAAGCATTATCTTGCTTGAGACTGGGTACGGTTTACATATAGCCTCATTATTGCAAAGAAAAAAAATTCATGTCTCATCCTTGATTATAAAACTCAATAATATTTGATAATTATATTATAGATCAAAAAAAATGTTACCAAATTTGCGTAAATTACCATTACTGTTTCGTAATATTATTTATACGATTGTACAATATTTTGTAAATATCACATTGGTGTATCAAAGACGAATAATACCATTCTGCTATATCCCTAGGGTATCAAAAGAGCACGTGCACTTCACACCTGGCACCAAGTGGCCAACAAAAGCAACGAGGGTCGGCGGCGGGCAGGTGGCTGGCCGAAAATCTGATAAATCTCTTGTAATTTGTAATGCGCTGACAGAAAACATAGATTATTGCGCTGATCCCAGATGATTGGGAACCAGGTAGACAACAATACTTATATTTAAAACTTCACGGTGGAGTCATGAGAACCAATAGTTTTGCAGTTAAGGTTGAAATAAAGTCACGACATATAGAAAAAAAATCCAAAAAAAAAAACACACGATAGAAGTAAAACTTTTGTATTACAGGGAAACTTTATTACTCATCAATAAGTTATGAATAGCATAGACAAGTGTTTATTATTAAAAAAAATTTCGTCACACAAAAAGGTTGCGGATCAGAATTTCAAAACCCATAAGAAGTTTAATTAAAAAAATATTGTATTCTTTACATAGAAAAATATTTAATTCAAATTGATTAAGTATTAAATGTGAAAATTTAAACGAGAGGAAAATATCGGGATCAGTTCAAAGGAATTAAATCAGCCCTCTGTTCGTAAATCACAAACGGATCGTCCTCTTTTGAACCCACGTTCCTAATATGCTTTGATGATATTTGGATATCCATTAATCATAACAAGAGTGAAAAAATATGGCAAATCGTAAAAACAATAAGCGTCATGTCATACCTATGTTTATGAAGAATAAAGTGACTTTATAGCTTCAAATGTATGAGTTTCTACATTATCGCAATAACTAATGGCAATACAAAATTATGAATAAATCGACAGGCCAGTTGGCTTGGTGGTTAGCGACTCTGACTGCCAAGCCGAAGGTTGCGGGTTCGATTCCTACCCAGGACAAACGTTTGTGTGCATGAACATGTCTGTTTGTTCTGTGTCTGGGTGTAAATATCTATATAAGTATATATTTAGAAGAAAAAAATAGTTTTATATGTAGTATATCAGTTATCTGGTTTCTATAGTACAAGCTCTGCTTAGTTTGGGACCAGATGGCCGTGTGTAAAGAATGTCCCAGGCTATTTATTATTATTATTATAGGTTCAACGAATTACATCTGTGTGCGGCATTTGAAGTATTATTTCTTGTTATTTATATTCTAAATACACACACGCATAGTCAGATACTAAGTATTTAATTCCTTAATATATATGTCTAGTAACAGTGGAAACAAAACGAAAATATTTTATTAATAAAGGTATGTGTACACGTGTTTGGGATGTAAAACACGAACAGACCACTCCAAGTATTTCAACACGTTGCGGGCTGGTAACGCGCTATCAAAATATAAGACAGCATGAACCCACTTTGAGAATAGTATATTTGCAACAGAATTTGGAACGTGGTTTTATTGTAAAGGCCTGGTGCTAATCAATGTTTGTAGGCCTACGAGTATAAATAACTCACAATGAACAATAACCATATATCATTCACTTACGTAAGTGAATTACGTATCAGTCATTCGTATAAGCAAATTAAAAACAGCGTTAACTAGAACATAGTCGATCTTAGTTATAAATAGTGATCGATTTGGCGTGCAAATTGACGCTCCGATACAGCTAATCATGTAACAAAAACAGTAAAACAAGGGACTTACTCTTTGTAGAGGTGAGAACAGTGAAACATCACAGATACTCGAGTAAGAGGTACGCATATTCATTATCCAGTAATAGAAACCAAAGTATGATGGAATTTTTGTGTTCTATTTACAGATGTAAGACGTTTCAGTGACTGATCGTTTTACGTGACTCAGCGTGTTATATGCCTGTTGCATTACAAATATTATTGTATTTTATGTATAAATGTATATTTACTGTGGTTCTGATGATAGGCTTCGAGACGAGAAGACGAAAGGTGTATTGCGCACCGAGTTTCAGTATTAAATAGAGCAACAACGACGATAAATCTAAATATACCAAAAGCATTAATCTTGCTTGATGATTTACAAATGTCTTTTGGACACTATGGTATTGCTCGCCACTTTATCGGCGATCAATATTCAGAAAGTATAGGTTTTATAGCTAAGTATAGATAGTATAGGTGAGAACATATTACTGAATCACTTTTTGACTAAATCAATCATTTTTCTATAAGCTATGATCAATGAAAGCTGGCTCAATGGAGGTGGTAGCTAATAATGCACGTATTGAGATTTAACAACATGGCTTCAACAAACAACGCTATACGATTTTCATGAGTGGTCATGAAGAATTTGACTTCATCACCATGAGCAAAATGTTTAAAACACTGCAAACACCTGTTAGTCTCATTTCTTACTCGCCCCCCTGTGCGGTCACGTTCATGCCGCTATAAAGGTAACTATTTTTAGCGTATTTCCCTCATACTTCCGCCGTGGTATCTTTTTTGGAGCTGCATGCGTGGAGTTCTTCACATATTACACGATATCTGTTGAGCTTTAGTGAATCTTAGATATTGAGACTAAATGAAATCTGAATTACCTGGGTAGGTATGCACATCGATGGCATGATGGATTAGCCTCACTGATAGAATGATACCTTTGGTTACAGCACGCTTGCTTTTCCTCATATGAATATTAAATAACCCATGTATTATATTTTCTTATAAATCTTGTAATTTTTACTGTTTTCGTGTGAATAGTTCAGAAATCATTATTTTTAAGTCCCTAATTGAAACTTCAAAGGTGTGGCAATTAATATTTTTTTACACGCCGATAAGCTTTTTGTCGTTTATCGCAAATTGCACCTTCCAATATCGTGTTATGTTTGAAAGTAACTCGCCAATAAACTGTTGCAGCAATAAAAGAGCTTTAGAATATTAAATAAATGCTTACATGTTAAAACGGACGAAGAAGCTGTTACAGTACTTGGGTATAGGTAAAGACTCGTGCTACTAGGAAGGCAAAGTATGTTTACTCCCAATATCCATTCTACCGGTAGAATAAGCTATTTATCTTATCATAAAGCCAAGGAGTTGGAATTCTAAGAACTCTACAGTCAATTATAATACAAAATTGTATCGTTTATTACAAGTCAACTCAATTATAACATTTTCTATGTGACCTTTCAATTTTTGTTCAATTAATTTTGACGAACATTCTATCTCTATTCGGAATTGAATATTGTAATTTCTGTAAAGCTCTACTATGTTTTATAATAATTAACTCTAATATCAAATTGGTCGCCCCAAAAAAATTTTATGCAAACATTCATGCCAAGCTTCGCAAGCTTTAGGGGTTTTGTGACCTAACGTGGACTCCAGTCTAGTGTTTCAGCACATACGGTAGGTACGCTTGATATTAAGTGCTCATCATTTTTAATTATAATATTATGTTGTTATAAAATTATTGATCCGACAGACGTTGTGCGACCCAAATTTCAATATTGTAAACGTTTTGTGAAATTGTGATAAGTCATTGGACATGTAAAAATTTTAGTTTATCCAAATTTTCTGAACCTTACACATACTTTATAAAACATTAAAAAAATAATATATGTCATATCCCTAGCTTTTCTCAACGATATATACGAACAGCGTATCAATTTTATTTAGAAGATCGTTTCAAACAGTGCGCATTTAGCGACCTAAATTGCCTAGTCCCTCTTATGTGTGATATTTTGCGTCTCTATGAATTGAATGACTTACAATTAATATATGTAGTTACAATTAAAAATCTTTAAAAAAACACACGTAACCAAAAATTTATCAAACATAAAAAGAAATGAATTACGTACACAAAAGAAAAAAATATTACGCTCACATAAAAATATCGATAAACATAAATCGACTCAAGACATGTAGGTAATAGTTCAATTCAAAAATCTATTCTTTACTCTTGAAGAGATAAAAGTGTCTTAAAAATAGCCCCAAGCATCTAGTCAAACGCGCTACAAAGTTCTGTTGGGCTCTAAAGTACCCCGGCTTGCTTTCTGTATAGATAGCTTACGGCTTTGCTCACTCGACTTGGCATTGCTTAACCATAATTACACAAAGAAAATATTCATGTTTTTCTTTCAAAGGTGGAAATTATACTTATTACAATAATATTTTATAGGTTTATAATATTGGCTTTGATTTAAATTTATGTAGATGTAATTTTTAAAATCTGTATTTCGCAGTGATCGAATTGACGACTATTGCATTATATCATTATATTGTATTATGGCTATAGCTATATATCAATTTTATTAACAGACTAGCTGTCCCCCGCGATTTTACCCGCGTTCCCGTGGGATGTCACATGTAATATACATAAAAACCTTCCTCTTCAATCACTCTATCTGTTAAAAAAAGCCGCATCAAAATCCGTTGCGTAATTTTAAAGATTTAAGCATACATAAAGATATAGGGTCATAGGGAAAAGAGAAAGCGACTCTGTTTTATTCTATGTAGTGATACTTAATTTCATATAAAACTATCTACAGCCTAATTAATACTTAAAATTACATAAAAATATATATGAGTACAAAAAAAAACAGAAAGGTAAGAAAAGTTAGACCAGCTGCTACAGCAAAAAAAAATCTATAGCTATATTTTGCATTATGATACAAAATCAGTCAGAACTTTAGTTTCCGATTCCAAATCTAGCCAAATCCTATGTGCTTAAATACATCAGTGCATAACTTTGTTGGCGACTGCATGATTTCCGAGCGATTTTGTGCTACGAAGTCGTAGCAAAATCAATCTTCAACTACGAGTCTGTTTAATGCATGTTGTTTTGTTCGTTTCGATAAACTGTCGCTGAGGGTTTAACAGATCGATTCACTCTGATTTTCTTTTTCCGAGTGCTTAATGTTTTTGTTATCACAAAACGAACAATCTTGAAAGGTACGATCTATTTGATCTCGCACCTTTGTGGGATATAACGTTCTTCGGTACTATATTATTTGGTTATATATTCTTAATAAGATACATTATTCTATTTAGTAATGTTACGTAGGTATAATTCTCATAGTATCCCTCTAATCCGATTTATCTGCTTTTATCAACACATCGGAGATCCAACATCATGTCTATTGAATACAAAATAATTAATTTTGTGGACCGACAATATACATAAGTAATTGATATTTATACCAAATCGAGCCTATTAGCAAATTAGCGCTTGCGCATTGGCTTGTCTCGTGACTTCTCTTAGAAATTCGATAGGAATAATATAAACGTCTCGGTGATGGAACGGTGTACACTTCGACAAGTGACAAGAGGTCCTGGGTGCGACTAGTAGGTCGGGCAAGGTCATGTTTTGTTTGTGAGGAAAATATACCTGAAAATATAGGATTGGTAATATGCCAAAAATACGTCAACAATTCTCGCCACATTTACGTTATAACTTTAATTAAAATATCTTCGGTGGAATGTGGATATCTATGTAGACCTTAGCCCACCTCTACGGGACTAAATAATGGAGATATTTATAAAAAATAATAATCTCCACACCATTTTATCTCTCTTTTATTTGTTGATCTTTTATTCTCAATACTGAAAACGGAAGAAGACTTTAACCACAGAAATAGCCGTTGAAAATAAGATATACCTAATTAATTTAATGATATCTTACATTTCTTATGCCATACGATATAATGGCATCATTATCTGCAAACGTGAAACGAAGTGAAGTCTAGCTTAATGATGCTCATTTTCTTGAACTTCCTCGACCGAAATGTCAAGGTTAAGAAATTTAACATAAAATTGATATGATCAAGCTATTATTATCAAGTTTATTTTCTTATAACCTATAGGTTTGCAAAATATTTAAGACAATAATAGCTTAGGCAATTAACAACGGAGCACGACGAACTGACTGTGATCATTCGCCGCGAGAGTCCCTCTGGATTTATAAATCATAATGTTCCAAATTAGTGCACGGTTAAAACACATTCACGGCCAAACAACAAGGCACAAGCACGTTCAATAGTGACATAACATCAAAACTACCCATATGATAGGGAAGGCCACGCAGCATCTCTATCTCTAGCAACTATGTAACACTGTTCTTGCGATCGGACGGTTCGCGGGGTGAAAACCCTTTTGTGATCCTACAATAACACAAGAGACTGACATCGACCAATGTAAATAGGAATCAAATGGTTGGGTTCAAGGGCTAGAATCGTAGGTCGAGCGCATAGTCGACAAGTATGTTCGTCCTGCTCGCTCCGCGCCCTAGGCTGCGACGCGCAGCGTCGCTCCAGTCGCGGTCTGCCGGCCGTCGCGACGCTCGGGGCCGCTCCGCTGACGCGCCGCCTCGCCGCCTCGTCGCGTATGTGGGAAATGTGTGAGATGCACTACTGAACACCAGCAGCGCTGTGCGCTCAGCGAGAGCTCGGCTACCGATGGACGGTGGAGCTGCACCTTGCCCTGGCTGTGTCGCGTCACGCTCCCGTCTACAAAGTGCAGTGTGCCATTGGGGCATTGTTTAATGTGTGTATATTTTGAATGTAGATATCGTCACATCTATGACAAATTTCACTCATCGGTGATTCGGTTTAGATGTCACGATTACGTTAAATGGCTTTGTATGCTATCGAACCACAAGCTGTGTGGCGGAGCACGTTACCGTGTTTAGAGTGTATTACTCGCGCGTAGCGATCATTGTAACTAGTTACGACATACGAGATAACAGATTAATCCGAATATCACGCGGTTAAAAACATGCATTAGCGCTTTGCGCAGTATTGCTTACGAGTACCTAATGTGTAAAATATAGGTAATTCCTTAAAAGTGTCAAGGTTCCCTGAAGCACGAAGATGTTTTATGGCTCGATTTAATTTATGTGGACACAACGATAAAATGTGGGCTTGTTAAAAGTACTTCTACAAATTACTGTGCGCACCAATTCATCTGGGAAATCAATTGATGGAAAATATTCGGCAAAATGAGAAATAATAAGAATGCGCATAGACGTTATTACTATTATGTCCTACTTGTTGAATGCTTGTTTGCTTTATCGTGAAATTACACAATGGGCCGATGTTACTGCGAGTTTAACTGTATTTTACAGCATGATACAGTGTAAACTTTTACAATTAATCCCTGTTTTATGGTACGGTTATAATGCAATGCACGTTAGTGAAATATCTACGCAGCCTGAGTAGGTAATTATATCAACAATCGTGAGTCTAATCAACCTTAATATATGAAAGTAATTTATTCGAGATAAAAAGCCTCATCTGCATCTTATCATTATTATAAAAATATTATATTTTATCGCATCCTGTCATCAAATCTTTCTTACGTTAATGTTGTATGAGTATTTTTAGGCAACGACGTGTCGTTTGTGGTACGTTGAGTGGGTGTTTTATTTGAATTTTCAATATCAAATATAATAATTGAACATGAAGGTTAACATATTTTTGTGTGTAATATGAAAATATAAACTAATTTAATGCCACGCATCGTCAAAACAAGTTATATAACATAATTATTTGAGTACCATTTTGTAGTTAAAAACAGTATTTCTATAACTACGGTTTCTAAACAATGCTATTCGTTGGAAATTAAGTTTACTCAATATCACTGCAGTACAATCGATTCCCATGGATATTGCTTCACTGTTTCTACGCCAAAACTGATCTAAACAATAATACTGCAATTTTATAAAAAAAAGTTTTACGTAAGCTACTGAAGGTATATTAAATACATGATTCTGACTATAATACCACACAATTTAAAAGTAGGTATCTTCATAATTTTAACTTTGAATCTTGATTTACCGGTTCCACATGACATTTTATAAAACACCATTATGAAATGATTGTTTTAACACTGTTATCATTTTCACTAGTCGCTAGTTTCAAAAATTACTTATCAAATAATGAAATACCGATATCGCAACACGATCATTTTATTTTTAGCAACTTTATCCTTATACATTTATAGTGCGCATTTTATTATTCAAAATTCTTTACATTTACGCATTTGATTAAGAAATAAAGTATAAATACGGTATGTATATACATGCATCATAGAAAAATGCATGACATTTTCATTCACTTTTTCTTAACTTTTTTTTAAATAGGTGCCGGAAGTAAACCCCAGCGGCATTTTCCGTAGTAGGGAAACGGCGGCAGTCCATTCCAACACTTCTGTTTGTAGAACAGTCTAGTCTAGTCCATTATCATTTATTCGTGACCTTGAAGACGAGTCATTTGGTGACCTTGATAAAAATACTAAATTCTTATTAGATATTACCAACGTTAGTATCTTGGTTTAAAAATGAAAATTGGTTTTAACTTCACAAATGAAAAATAAATACCAAAATGAATATTTAGTTCATAAATACCTACATAAGATACAAAAACCTAATAAAATGTCAAGGCTCTAGACATTCTGTGAAAAACATGACTGAAATACCTAAGCAGAGAATATTCCAGCTGCACGAATTAGCATGCTATTCGAAACACATTGATATTCAAATATTTTGGTTACTAAACCATTGTTTAGTAGACTGTGGACCAACTTACATGTAAATTCTTAGAAACGTTGACTGGTTCATATTTATAAACGACCCTAAAATAAAAATAATGTTGTCTGACATTTTCGTGTTTCAGCTTATGACTATACTTCACACTTCTATCTAATTCCTAACATTACAAGTACTGCTATATCATCACATGACTTGACAAATCGTTTCTCAAAGGAAATATTTAACAGACCATAGAGCGTCAAGTGCACATTTATCCATTACCTCGTTGCCAGTGATGTGACGCTGACAACTGACGTCGTACATAAAATTACTCTACAATTGAACCCAGCGACCGCTCAACTAGAAGTAATTGATTGTGCCGATAGCTATTGGTGGCAATTCGTTGCCCAATCATAATAATATCAATTATTCCTATTCATGCCACATTGGCCATTGAATTAATGAAAATGTGTCGTTTGATTAATAAACAGTACGCGTTAATACTGCAATACAAAGAAACGAGGAAGTTATTTGACGCACAATTTGGCCAACATCGTCACATGTTCTGTGCGATTATTTCTATAACGTCCTTGACCGAAGTAATATATAGGCACCATTTAAATAGATCGTTTTTTCGTATCTTCCATAGCGTAATGGTGATTTTATTATATCTGGCCAATTGAAGCCATGTATTTTTAAGAGATCAAAAAGAAAATGCTTACCTTTCCTGCGGTTGGTTTTGGAATTAAAATGTTTGGATTGCGCTTGAAAGCTGCAGTATAAAATACAAGTATTGCGAAAAATCGTTGCTATTTTAGGATTTCTGACGCTCTTTATGATTTTTCGTTGTTTTAGGTGTGCATTATTGAATAATATAAAACTTAAAACCAAATCAATTATGAATATGATATAATAAACAATTTTAATTATTACAAAACACCGTCAGACAAAAATATATTATGTATTAAACATTAAAACGTGAATAAGTATAATTCAGGATATTAATTTTCCCATAATCGTTAGTCGTTATCCTGAAGCCGCGCAAATTTTCAACATGATCTGATTCGCGGTTTCAGCGGTTTTAAAACATATTATCTCATCGTATTAATTCAATATAATTTAAATATTTTGTGAACTTCGTATGAAAAACATCTTTGAGGGTCGGAGCGTTGTCGTAGATCTAACAATATTGTGTAACTAGATACATTACTTACTTTAACAACTTACAAAAAGTCCTCAAAGGAACAAGTTCTCAAAGTAATAGAAGGACAGAAACAATACACCTACAGCACATTAGACAGCTCATAGTAATAATGTCGTATAATATGGTTCGGTTCGTATTCTTCACTATGTCAAGAGAGTCGTTGCTCAAACAGACTTTTCTGCACAAATTGATTTATCCAAGGCTCAAGCGATGAACGAATAAATTCCTTCGAGTTTGACGAATCTACCTACAGTAAAAGTGGATTTGGCCGTCATATTTCGGGGTTTTGCGAGAGATGTGGGATTAGTAGCAACGATATTATATTTATAACCTTACAAATCCTATAAACCGTCCCAAATAAAGTTCTTTGATGATAGCTACTATTATTATTGTATTACTGCGATTCCCCTTTTATTAAGTTTGAGGGTAATTGGAAGTATTTAATGATTTCTAATCAAGATTTCTTTTTGGAATCAAGAATATATTTTTTTAATGTAGTAGAGGAAAGGTATACCGTAAAGCACTTAATGACTCTTTGCAGCACTTAGCCACGACTGTGAATGCGTGAGCCAATCTATTCACTGTCACAAAATAGTATACTAGACATATAACACGTTCTTAACGTTGCCATATATCGATTAATGAATACGGACTCCTACCTACCGTGTATTGATACTAAGTAACCCAAACTTGTCCATCGATAGCATACAAAACCATATCTTTTAAATACATACTCATTATTCATTCAATTATAGTTTCATGTCATAAATCAAAACCTAACTATGGGCTAAAGTGAACATTTAAATATAAAACAATACAAAATAACAATATTAGTAAATATTTGGGTGAAAAAAAACCTAGAGTATACTCTTATAACTAAAGTACTATTTTCATACTGTCTCCTTCCCCGTTTCCTTAACGTGTAATAAAGATTCCTATCACAATAAATCGACTGACATATCTTTAACTTAAGTCAACTTCTAAGACTGAAATACTTTAACTTGTTACATAATTTTAATCTGTGGATAGTGCCAAAGGATAGTGAAAGTGGCGAGTGTGTTGTTCTACTGTAAACTGTGACGTATGGTCAGTGGTGTTTGTGGGGGTTGTGGGGGTTCATGTGGGGGTGTTGCGTGTAGCGCGGGCGCATTGGCTCGGTGGTCGCGCACGGCACCAAGGTGGTCGGAGGCGGGGTGTTCCGTTGCTGCGTGCCCTGGTGCGGGGCGCGCGCGGCGGCGCCCCTCGATGACGCCGACTATGCTCTGCGAGAGGGCAGCCCACATTCCTCACAAGAAGAATTTGGTAAGCATTTTTACATTTTCTATCATCTTTGTATCGCTCATAGAAAAAATATCGTCTCTCGTATAACTTAGAGACGACGATAGACATGCTTTTTCAATGAGTGTGTCGACAAAAATCTGTTTAACTTGGTCAGCAATGTCAACATTTTCTATCATCTTTGTATAACTTCATACCTTCGTATAACTTAAAGACATGATTTTCCGTAAGTGTGAGTGTCGAAAAAATCTGGGTAATTTATAAAAGCATTTACTGAAATGTAAAATCCATGTACAAGGACAAACCCGAATTGCCGATTTTTTTTACAATTTCATAGAGCCTCTTCAAAAATTAAATGTCTTAACGTCTTATGTGATCACTTTAAACAGCATTTCTAGCTCTTATATAAATATCCAGTAAAATTTTCGTTTGGCTCAACACGTTTAGTTCTGCTCTAACAAGGGTACTGAACAGGGGAATTGGGTCGATCAAGTATTACCTTACAATATGGGTACAGTTTGTAGTTACCATTATCGTATCTGAAATGGTGATTAAGTTAACCCTCCTTGTTATTATGGTGATTTCGGTGATATCAAAAAGGATGGTCTATGCCCTGCAGGGGAAATAAAATGAGCGATAAAAGAGAGAGTAAACATCCTTAGAGCTATAATGAAATATGAAGACACGACGAAAATATGTTACGATAAAGATTCTGTGCTGTTTGTATTTAGTCAAACAACGATATTTGTTTCATAAAAAAAATTATGAATAGAGTAAATCAGCAATCTAGCAATGCAGTAATATTTAAATAAATTTGGTGGAAACTATCAATTTTATGAATTGTTTGCATAAATATACTGTAATCTTTATGCGGTTGAGCTAAACATCAATTATTTCATTAGATTTGCATGTTGCTTTTAAAACGATCTTGCCATAAAGGACGAGGGCCAATGACAAGCTTTGTTATGGTAATAACGACATCAGGATGCTCGTGATTGGGCCAAATGTTTGAACAAATATCCAATACATGTGTATCATTTAAGACAGGTTAATAACACTGAGTAATGTATGAATCGAGTGACACATATGCGAAGTACTAGCTTATACAAAGTTGATAGTATATCAGAGCGGAGACACGAAGTTTGCTAAACGACTTATAGTTACTCGTAGTTAACGAAGTTAGAGGTGACTCAATAATTAAATACGAGGAGAAACTTTATTACCGCTAGATCTTTTAATGTATTTACCTACCATGGTATTGTAGAGAAGTCGATATTTTATTTTTATACATATTTTCATATTATTCGGTAGTGTCGGGCGCCCTCCAGCTTGATAATTCAAATTCAAAAATTTTTATTCAAATAGGCCTTTAGAAGCACTTATGAATAGTCAGACTCTAATACCAGTTCAGAAGGTTGGTTTTTACTGAGAAGAGCCGGCAATAAACTCAGCAATTACTCTTTTTTAAAAACAATCTTAGATTTATTACAAAATATTTATTTATTCTCACTGACAAAACCTGTGTGTTATCGCAGAAGTGAAGAATTATTAAACAATAATAATACGAATATCTAATAATAAGAAAATACAAACAAACTAAAGTTGACCAGCCCCCACAAGCAGCACCTGTTCACAAGCATGACGCATGTGGCAGCCATCGCCCTCCTCGCCATACTGTAGGGAAGTGAGCGATGATATATGCAATCTGGCTGGCAGCGGTTGGAAACAAAGAGCTGAAGATCGAGCTCAGTGGCGTGCCGGTAGGTGAAGCCTATGTCCAGCAGTGGACTGGACAGATATAGGCTGATGATGATGACAGGGCACAGATAGCAACCTCAGACACTGAATGGATTTAAATAAACAAAAGACTTGATTACTTTATCAATCTATATTATTCAGTCTATTCAGATTTTTATATTGCTGGCTGTATATCGTAAACTATGGCAAGCAGAATATTTATTATCAATTGTCTATCTACCCTAATAATAACAGAACCGACTCTTCTCGTTAATCTTAAGATATTGAGAAATATACCTATTACCGCAATATAATTAATCGAAAATACAATTTCATTGACATTATGGTTTTAAATTTTTTATAAAAAAAAACCACTGAATTAATTCCAAATTCTAAAGGTCAGTGAGAAATACTCGTACATTCTAGGAATGATAGGTTACTAAAGTTGAACATATTATATCTAAGTAAGTTAAATACAGAATACCTTCATATCGCAACAGCCAGACGAAAATGTGAAATTAAAACATTGTCAATCCTATTACCCAGTTTGTATTAATGTCCAACTTCTCCTGAGCTCTTTCTGCATAAAAAGTGCTAGCAAATGGGAGATAATTTTATATTGGTGGTTGATATGAGTATAAAAAGTTTTGTTCGCAAACATGATGCTCTAGAATGGTATGAAACACTCATTTCACAAGGCCCGTCGCATATGAGCGGTTTTATAACTTTATAAATTAGTTTTACATTATCCCTATTCGTCTGAGAAAAAATACTAACACATGACAAATAGTTCATGTGTTATATTCTAACACGTAAAGTAGGTAATATTTTATTTCCACTCTATTGACTTAACTAAAAGAAAACTACTTGACGAAGTCTCAGCATCGAAGTAGTGTTTCTCTCTTTATTCAGTATCATTGTTACGTCAACCCGCTATCTTTTATAAAAATATTTTCTGAATCACTACATAGTATAAAATAAAGTTGCTTTATCTGTCCCTATAAAGAAAGAAGAAAGAAAGAAAAAACATTTATTCCTTACAGCTTATCGATACATGAAAATACAATACAATTATTTTAGACACAGATATAACGGTAATTACTGTAAGGAAATGGACTTAGCATCAGCATGTGCTGAGTAATTGCCGGGAAGAACAAGTACTCAGCGCTGGTTTTCAGCAAAGCCCTTGAACCACGTGCTTAACTTACCAGTAAATAATGATTGTAGCTTAAACGAAAAATTTATAAAAACTCTAGACAACAAAAATAATAAAAAGAAGTTATATGATTAAATACTTTAGATAAATAGTAAGTATTAATAATGTATATGTAATAATAGTAATATGTGTTATTGATAATGCACTGAGATAACTTTTCTTGAATTCAATTTTAATTCAAATTCGAGTTAACTGGTGTTCCAAAGCTTTAATACCAATGGACAAAAAGAGATTGAGAAACAGAGCTGTAAATAATTCATAAAAATTGTTAAAAATTGGTACCATCAAATAAGCAGCTGATCCTTTTGATTTTTGTATAAATTCTCTTTGCATCGTTTCTTAAAATTTAAAATACATATCCCTATGTATGCTTAAATCTTTAAAACTGCGCAACGGATTTTGATGCGGTTTTTTTAAATAGATAGAGTGATTGAAGAGGAAGGTTATGTAATGTTAAGTTATGTATAATACATGTGACAACCCACGGAAACGCGGGTAAAACCGCGGGGGACAGTAGTTTCAAATATATTCAAGTTAAGTCCCTACATTTATTTTTATCATAGGCTTTTCACGTATTTAAAAATGTTTCTTGTCTATGATTTTCCTTTTAAATTTAAAAATAACATTATTAGCATATGTTGTTTATATCTGGAATTTATTGTCCGTCAAATATATTCACAAATATATATATCTACAGAATACTACCATAGCGGGGGACCACAGACAATCAACCATAGACTTGTCAAATGTACGGCACTATGCGTCTTTACATAATTACGGGCTGTGTTCGTATTTAGCCACACAAACAGCCGGGAGACGGATCGATCGTCGACACCGACGGGACTGGCGGAGTGCCGGAGTCCCGTCCCTCTTTGTTTACTTTAAATTAAGCTCAATTTTCAGCACTAAAAGTCGAATTTTATATGTATGTTTACCTATTCCAAGTTACCGAAAGTAGCGAAGGCTGAATGTAAAATGTAGACCAACCTTTCATAGGTAATAGTGAAGACGTTTAGTTTCAAGCAATTTGGTTCCTGCATTGTAAATTTAACTTCTTGCTTACCTTGTTATTGTGTTCAGACTAAGCCGTTTATTATTAGCTATTATTTATTTATCCCCAATTCGCACATTCATTATGCCAATATAGGTGTATTATACTTCGATGAAACCAAAAAATTGGGTCACTTCCAAAGAAGCTACTTAAAGCTACTCCTCAGTTTAAGTTATGAGTCATTCAATCAGCAGGTAATTATATTTAGGTTCACAAAAATAAATGAATTTATATTTAGTCATCTGTGCGCACTAAATAACGTTTTATTGCTTTCTGCGCGCGACGGTTTTATCTTAAAATACTATATATTATGTATGTATGTTCTTCCAAAACTTTTAGTTCACATTAAACACTTTCGTCTTAAGGACATTCCGGTATTTAAAATATATTTGTGGTGAAAAAAAAATGTTTCATAGGATTTTAAACCGTTTGTAATCAGGGTATAATTTGGTTATATCGACTTAATTTCAAAAATGCCAAATAAAAATATACTTTGAAAAATATTGCTAAGTTAACCAATTATATAAATATGTCTTATTTAATCATAGCTGCATAAAATATTTCTGTTAAATGTTTTCTTTATAGTTCAGTGAAGTGAAAGTTAAAAGTTACCAACCTCCATGAAAAGGAAAGTAATTTACTTTTAATCGGCACATTGATTGAAAATATGCGAAGTAGATATATTATGTACATTAAAAAAGGTTATGTTTTGCTATGGTTATATATTCGTCTTCAATAAATGATTTGTAAATATTTATTTTATGATTATTATTGTTTACATTGACCTTACCAAATGGGATAAATTCAAACAAATTCTGATAACTAGAATAAAACCACAATCGAATCGTTAATATAGCTCAAGTTTTTCTGCTAGTAAGGAGGTTGTTCTAAAAAGAAAACAAAATAACCGGCCAAAAGAAAATAATTAATATTTCAAAACTTATTAACGAATCGCGGTTATTCCAATTTCAGTTGAGTTTTTTAATTTCTACTAGGTACCATGAATTTTTCGACTCATAGTGAACAGTTAGATGGGAAGACACACTTTTTATTACTTTAGAAAGGAATATCTCACAAACTATAGATTTAAATAAAAAAGTTATAGAGAGATCGTTATATTCCATCCTATTTTTTCTTCCATCTGCATTTCATACTTCCCAAAAAAATAATTAATCACACTTTTCTATAGAGATTATAAGAAACATATAATATTATTAATAATCTCTAGTCACATACGAACTGATGAACTTGACAAAATTATTAAAGTTAAAATTTTTGCCATTTAATGCTACGGAATTCTCAGCCATTAACCAAATGTTATAATAATCATTACAGCTCGAAAATATTAAATTAATATTTGTGCATTGAATAAGATCTCTTTTCATAAAGTAAAACGTGCTGGTAGTGACTTATTTACGATGGCTGACAAATATTTTTTCTTTGTGAAATAAACCGTTCAATCTTCGAGAGAAGACATTCGTGTTGTATTTGTTTCCTTTCAACATTGTATTGTATTGACATTTTGTTAATGTAAGGTTGTATGCCCGAAATAATATAGGTTAAACATAGGTCGTCAGTCTGTTATAAAATCAATAGTTATGTCTTATTCAACAACAATGCATGTTAGTAGTTATATCACAAACGATTGGCTTTACGATACAAGGGCATTCAAGTTGATTAAATTTGCAAGTTCTCGCCAGGAACGGATTCCATTTGCTGTGATTGCGGGCGTTTCGATTTCAAGTACCAAAACCCGGTACCTGTATTCAGTGTTTCACACTTGGAAAAGCTATTATGTGAACGCGGAACGTAGTTATTCAATGTTTGTGTATGCTTTAATAGCGAGTAATGTAAAAATTCGCTGTTGGCCGCGTCTGTTGGAAAATTATTGCAATTGCTTTTGTTACCGGCTCCATTTGTAGTTTAAAGCGCTTACCTCACTGGATGCTGTATTTTATGCGTGACATCTTTATTTCGAATTTATTGCAAATAATATTTAAATTTTCATACAACGAAACGCATACACAGTGACGATCGTTTTTATTCATTTTTATACCAATACTTATAATAAATTGATTTCTCAAAATGTTACCTACATGAATTGAAATGGGTGTGATATATTTAATCATAGCAACAGTTTGGTAGGTAAAAGAAGTTACGCAGTGATTTAATTTATGTTTGCCTATGTTGAGACTACCTAATCTTCAAGAAATGATGAAGGACAAACAAGACAAAAATAACTTCATTTGAATTTTTATTAAATCCCATAATTAGTCTCACGGACGTATACATTCACTTTTAATTTGCAGTTTAACAGACAGACTTACATTGGAAATATTAAATATAAGTATTTGTATTGTCAGTTGCACGATTTTTAAAGTTTCTACTTACTACAATATCGATTCTGTGAATGTTCACCACATGAATAATATAACATTGTACAACTCGCACGCGATGTTACTGTCGGTCTATCCCTAGTTCCTCAGTCGGTTAATTTTTGAGTATCACTGACCTTTCCAACCACATTGAAGACAGAATGATGAGTAACATTTCTCGACTTAACATTATAAATAATCCATCTGATGTCAAAATACTAGCCAATAGCTAATTCCCTACTGACCGACTGCGACTGAGAATGACAGATATTTCATTATGTTGAGCCCACAAACCAAGATACGGGGGCATTTCAGCTTTTGAAATGAACAAGTCGGACTGCAAGACACAAAGAGCCGAAAGATAATCCAACGGCATAGTTGTGGTGAACCTCTGAAGGTTTAAAACAAATAAATAGAATACCTAAGTATTCCACTAGGCCTTGTTCATCCCATAGGTGGAGGTCAGGAATAGGATACTGAAATAATTTCAAAATAACTGAATTTTACATAGCTTTGGCTTTTGCCATTATTCTATTGTCGCTTTTTTATATAATATAAAGAAAAAAAAAACATTTGTTTAGTTTGAGATTTAAATGTATGCTTTTAGTTTTTGAATTTTACTAATTTCATTACCCTTAACTTTTATAGTCTAAGATTCCAAATGTGGTAAATGCGGAATACTGTTACATTACTTTATTATAAAATGCAAATATTTAATATGTGTACTGTTGATGTGTCATATCTAATAAATAAATAAATATGGTAAAATGTCCCAGTCTATATTACAAGTCATACAAGTAGATGTGAAACCATATACCTACTATATTAATTTATTTGACTCCAATGGCCACAAAATTTTATGTCTTCTTATGTGATCGGTACGGTCGATATTGAGCTCAGGAAGACAATTCATGTGATTTTGTGTTTCACAAGTTTCCAATAGTTGTTATTTGTGTGCGCTGCGCCTTGATGGATGGTGGAATGAAACAATATTAAAACCGTAGATTATTGTAAATGGACAGCGTATTATCGCAATATTTCAGTTTATATATAAACTAGCGACCCGCCCCGGCTTCTCTCAGGTGCAATGTAGACACTAATACATATAAACCTTCCTCTTCAATAACTCTATCTATTAAAAAAAACCGCATCAATATCCGTTGCGTAGTTTTAAAGATTTAAGCATACATAGGGATATAGGGACAGAGAAAGCGACTTTGTTTTATACTATGTAGTGATGAATGATCCTATGACATTCCTTACACGCAGTAACATAATGATACAGATGTAAGCGGTGTCTCAAATTTGCATGAACTCTAAATTCACTAAAGATAAGTAAAGTTCAATGTTTCAATGTACCCTTCGATATCTTTGGGGACTCGTCAATAATCATTACAACGAAACAGTTCGTATTTCAATACATCCCCTTTATAACTTTTCCGAGTTCCTAAGCTTCTGTCTCTCACCTGTCGTATTTTTCAGCCGCAGGTACAATTTACATAATGAATTACGTCGATCCCTTGCCTGACTCGTAGAGCGAAAATATTAAATTATATCGAATATATTGATGTAGGGGCTCCAAGGCTTCTTTGTAATGGTTAATCTAATTACAAAATCGATCGGTTATGAAGAAAGAACCTTAATTTATATTCTGTTCAAAGCTTGAATTAAATTTCTCTAGGAGGGTGGAAATTACGCGTTAAAGCTTTATCCCGGAACACAGCACAACAAACTTTGAATACATAATTCTTAAAGATCAATTACCTGCACAATTGCTATTGAGCTACCAAATGGATCAAGATGTTGATTTTCTTGATAAATAATATCACAAATTAAAGACAATATTATAAATGTGTAATCATATAATTTTGAATTAAGTGAAAGATTAGATTAATAAAAGAAATGTAAACTTTGCATAATAATACAATGAGGATATCGACGGATTCTTATTTCTTTACTTATAATTAAAGTTCGAAAAGTCGATTGGCTTTTGGAAACATAGGGAAATGTCTACGACAACAGTTTTGGGTATGACCCAATTTAATAAATTAATTTCGGTGCCAGAAGTCGTTTAGCAAATCTTCGTTCTACGTAAGTAGCTTAAATATCACCAACAACATTGCTTCAGACGTGTTTGTATACAGTATTTATTACTTGTTTGCAGTCGCTCCAGAGCCAGTTATAAACTCTCCGCGTCCGATCGGTCAACAGTCCCCGTTGCCGGGTATCGAGGAGGAGGACGATTCGGACTGGCCTCTCGAAGACGCCACAGATACAACTATCACACCTTCGTATAAGAGTACAAAAAGTAGTTCAGATACTGCGTATACGTCGTCGAGAAGTTCTGGAAAGAAGAGAAGTTTAGGTAGTCCGTCGTCAGTCAAGATATGTATATCGGCAGCGGCTAGAAAGTCAAATAAAGCGCGTAAGCGTGGCTCCGCCGGTGCAATCAGTGCGTCGCCAAGTCAGGCCGGCGAGGAGGTTGCGCCCGCGCCGCCACCGCCACTGCACGGCAGGATGCAGGCTGAACAGGGCAGCATCGGCGAGCTGCAGAAGTACCACGGCAGGTACCTCAAGAGCCGTCGACACACTCTCGCTAATGTCCGGTGAGTATTATTGTAACTTATCTTATATCGTCGCCTTCAAAACAGAAAGATTTTTAGTCCTTTAAGAACCAATCACTTTTTACTCGACTACTTTTAGGATTTACAAATTATACTTAAAAACTTTTCTATAAATTTCTAATGCGTAGATTTACATCAAAGCTGAAAAGCTTTGAGAAAGATTTTTATTGGATTATAAATAATATTAATCATTGTTAAAACACTATAGCATCCTGACCGAATGACTAACTGTTCGACTGACAATATAAACAAATATATACATAGAAAAATACAAAAGCACTTAAAATTACATTAGTTACTATATTATGTACACTAATAAAACAAAACCGAAAATTTTGCTAAAATAAAAGGTCCTCTAAATGCTCCATGGTACCCATGATACTAGCGGCGTTGCCCCGTTGGATGGTTAAGCTTAGTCTCTGGGCAAAAAAGTCCCTGGCTCTCAAGTCCCCAGAGGCTAAGACCAAACGCTTGCCTATATCCTCAAAGGCACATTTTGTGTCAGATGACCATGGGCCCATGGTTTCCATCGCAAGAGCCGCAAATTCATAGTCGTCCGATAGACATGAGTATTTGCGACGCTTGAGGATCTGTGCATTTTCCGCAGCTGCTCCTGCCCCGTGACGCGTGCTTGAGATGTGGGAGGGTGCCAGTGTATCTACACAAGTAACGTCCCACACCAGGGCACGACCTAGTCGCCACGGCACTAATGCATACCATCCGGTCTCTTGCCATCGTCTCTGGAGAGGCCACATGGCTCCAGTTTTGCTGGAACAGCGGCGGTGACAAGAGCCCGGCGGATTATATCGTTAAGTGTGGCATGGCGGTATATGCGGCCTGCACTTTTTGCACAAGATAGACAATGGCGCCCTAGCTCATCGACATGGTATCCACAACCGCGGCAGGTGTGGCGCTCGCAAATTTTAGTGCCTAAGCGAAGACATATGGCGATACGGAGCACCGTCGCGTCTAAAAGGGTACCTATGTTGAGTGACGGAAGCGAGTGCAACCAGTGACCTGATTCCTTTTCGGAAACTGCAAGTAGTCTGGCTTTATCCACGTCATTAGAATGCTCAAGAAGACAAGCAAACGTTAATTTTAGCTGAGGCAAATCCCACCCTCTCTGTGACTCTCGGTTTACTGGAAGGTTTTCCCCCGGATATGAAGAAATCCAGTGAGCCACTGCATCCGCTTGACCACTGACACGAACATCAGCTATGGATAAAATTAGGATCTTGCTGATGAGTGTCAGAGTGCTGTGGGTGGATGAAAGAAATGCTGGAAGTGCTACGCTAGATGCAGTGCGAATACCGAGGCCACCTAACCTAATAGGAAGCGTTGCTTGTCTCCATGAACGATCGTCAAACTGTAAATTTAGAATTTTGGTTAGTGATTTTTTTAAAACATTGTCAATGGGTTCAATTAAAGTTCGTAAATGCCAGATGCTACAGCTACGTAGGAGGTACAGGAATTTTGGTGTGAAAAGGCATAGTCTTAGAATGAAGAGCGCCATGTGTGGTTTTATTTTGTATAATAGGTCAGAAGACAGATGGAATTTTTCTATTTTAGAATTTATATGGCTTGGAAACGCATCGTTGTAAATAAATATAAATATCCTGACATTCTTTACACACGGCCATCTGATCCCAAACTAAGCAGAGCTTGTACTATGGAAACCAGATAACTGATATACTACATATACAACTTTTTTTTTTCTAAATACATACTTATATAGATATTTACACCCAGACACAGAACAAACAGACATGTTCATGCACACAAATGTTTGTCCTGGGTGGGAATCGAACCCGTGACCTTCGGTTTGGCAGTCAGAGCGTTAACCACCAAGCCAAGTGGCCTGTCAGACCAAAATAGGTGCATCAAGGAGAGAGAGGCTGTGCTTGTCAGATACACAAATGTTTGGTATTAAATTATGAAACTCACTCATGAGCTCTAATTTTTTAGCATTGCAAATGTGTTCTGAAAAATATATTTCGCATTTGTTAAAATTTAGCTTGAGACCAATGCTGTCGAAGCTGCTCGTAATCGTTTTCAGGTCTCGGAGTACTGAAGACGCGTCTCCTGCCAGTGTTCCATCATCAAAGTACCAAAGGTTAAATTTGGAGGTTAAATTTTGAATGATAGGATTGATAGCCAAACTGAAGATTACTGGTCCAAGGGGATCTCCTTGCTGGCAGCCAACACAAGACTCAATTTCGTTGTCTCGAAAAAATAATTTGGAAGGGGCCCCATATGCTTGGAAAAGGTATTTGGAGATTTCTGGAAGTTCTCTTTCTACCTCTATTAAAAAAGAAGCTCTGTCAACTGAATTAAATGCATTTTGCACGTCAATTTTAACTAAAACATCAAAACCAGAAGATTGAAGAAATGTGCGGGCTGCGTGAACAGCTGCTTCGCAGCCACCTCTGGCTCCGAAGCCTAACTGTTTTGGCTGAAAAAGGGAAATCAATCTGGAGTGAAACTCCCGGCAGCATTCTTTTGAGACCAGTCGCCTTATTGTATTTCCAACGGCGACTGGGCGGATACCTCCATCTTTCTTCTTTAGTGCAACTAAATTTGCTCCAAAGAGAATGGGAGTAATGTCGGTGGGGACTGAACCTGAGATAATTAGGTTAACTAGATCCGTAAGGTCTTTAAGTACATTTTTTCCAGGGTCCCCTAAAAATCTTTAAGATGCTGTGGGGTGATTCCATCCAGGCCACCAGCTGAGCCATTGGGAAATGACCGAATGGCATTCAAAACAGTATCAGCATCAACAGTTAGGATCCGGTCTTAGGAGTGAGAAGGGATGATAGGGATGTGGGCTGTGGGTGAAGAGGGGTGTTTATCACGGAGGCTTGATATGGTATCTAATGAATTTGGTGCAATTGTGTCTGAAGAAAACAGGAGCTTGGCGGCTCCTTTTATATTTCCATCTGAAATTTTATTCTCAATGAGTTTAATCTTATTGAAATGGTGACTGCTCCTTGAGTCAACAGCGGGCAATGAAGAAATGGATTGTGACAGATTATGTTTAATGATAGATGATAAGGAGCGGTTGTTACAGTTACCGACTATGTGAAACGATCGATATGTGAATGTTAGAAGGTCTTTCCAGGCCTGAGATGAATTTTGGGAGACCACCTTGGCCACACATGCACTGAAACTACGGGCTGCTGTTGCACGGGCTCCCTTAGGTACTCGTTTAAAAATTTTGCAATTATTCTTTGGAAAGGCCAATTTTGCAGGGAAATTATCAATACTTGGAGTCCCACCCGGACGGGTCAAATTGGGATCATTTAGGACCGCTGATGAGCATGAAATACCTGTACGGGGAACATGTTGACGACTGCAATGTATTTGCAATCCTCGTTGCCCCTTGAAAAGCTTTTTGTTGTCACAGATGGGACACTCAAGCAATGTGGGCGGGTTAACGACATTTGACATAATATTTTTGATACTATACACAATAAAAGAGGGCTAAAAATCATAAAATATTGAGACAAAAATAACTTAAAATTCAAATTAAAATAAGATTTCACTTGACACGCACACGGCAAAGCCAAAACCTCAGTGAACTATGGTCTCCAAGGTGATGAAGTACATAGTTGCCATGGTAGTCAGGTTACCATAGTAATCGAATAAAAAGCATCATGTCACTTTTATAAATTATCAAACACAGCTGATTTTGATTTTTTGTTATATGTGTGGTACATACAACATATGTATAAATAACAACATCATAGTAATAAGGCAATATACAGAAGACAATTCTTTTTTAAACACTTTTTGAACTCTTGGATCACTCACATTCTTGACACTGTAATTTTATGTTTAACTTTTTATCAGAACTGTAGGTATAGCAAGCCAAGCCAACACTTGTGCAGGAGTATTGGACCTAAAACAATTACACAGCCAACAATAAACATATTCCTTCAAGGGTCGACTTCTACGATTGTACATTTATAGGATTTATCATAATTCAACCTCAAAAGTTAAATGTTATAAAGAGTGTTAAAAAGTTAAATATTCAAATTTGCATTTTCATACAAAACGCAAACCACATACAGAATTGTATGAATACTAAAATTGGAATTGATGTACTAACTTCAATATTGTGGGAGTAAATTGGTGAAATGGGGAGCTAATTAAAAAAGAAATGCATTTCTCTTATACAAAATAATATAAACATACAAATAGAGGTGTATATTGCGATGGATCTTCCAAAATTGGATCCCTTGTGGGGTAAAAAGGGGAGATCAAGTTGAACAAAAGAGAAATAAATATCCTGGGGCATTCTTTACACACGCCCATCCTACGCTCAGCAGTGCTTGTATTATGGAAACCAGATAACTGATATACTAAAAATATACCTAAATAGATTTTATATAGATATTTATACTCAGACAATGAACAAACGTACATCTGTAAAACAAATTGACCTCGTGCAGGTGATAGCTTACAGGACTCAGAAGAACATAGACTACTTTTTGTCTTGGGAGCCGAGAGATAGGTTAAATAAATAAATATCCTGGGACATTCTTAACACACGGCCATCTGGTCCCAAACTAAGCAGAGCTTGTACTAAGGAAACCAGATAACTGATATACTACATATAATATTTTTTTCTTTTTTTTTCTAAGTACATACCTATATAGATATTTACACCCAGACACAGAACAAACAGACATGTTCATGCACACAAATGTTTGTCCTGGGTGCGAATCGAACCCGCGACCTTCGGTTTGGCAGTCAGAGCTGCTAGCCACCAAGCCAACTGGCCTGTTATGTATATAATGTATCAATCCTGAAATTAAAAGCATTTTAGTATATAATAACATTATCCAAAGGTAATGTTGACAGCAAAACGCGGTACCCGTGTTACTTGTTACATAATAAAATAAATAGCTAGTCAATAGCATTTCCACAGTTACACATTACTTTAACAACATCTCACGGGCTTCATCAAATTTGTATTTTCCATAACGTTTCTATGGCAAATTGATATCACAAAAGGTTTATTTAAACTATTTTACTCAGAACACGACAATATTTTGCAGTTCTTAAAAATAAATTTAAGCATTTCATAGAATAAAGTAATTGGATCTACCTGCCAAGATCTTTTATTTTCATTGTATTTTTTGGCTTTGTAGAATTTCCTGAGCGTTCAACTCAAAATAAAATTGTTGCTCATTTTCCGATCTCTTTCACAATGATTTAAATTTTTGTACAATATTTTTACAAAAACATTTTTATCATCAAATTCTCAGTTAAAATTTTATCATGAGACTAAATATCCTTTTACATATATTTGAACGGCCAGTTAGCGATATATTTGCTTCTAGCCGATCTGTTCTTCACATTTTATCCACTATAAACTACATCGATTTAGATAAGTACCTCAAAGTTGTCTTAGTAAATTAAATTAATTAGAAGGAAATTAACTAAACCGGTACGTAATAAATCGTTATTATTGCATGCGAAAAGCTGCTTGGAAGTATAGAATAATTCCACCAAAAACATTTCACGTAAAATAGGTTGCCAAGATTCACAAGGTCATAACGTTTTCAGAGTTAAAAGTTATTATGGAGAGCTAAGCCTCTAAATATACAAACCCTACATCTTGGTCAAAAAGTATGGCTTAGCCGTTTCATAGAACTACTGCATGGCACATTAGACTTAATTTCTTACCATAAACAGACCAGGCGCACTTCGCACTTTCGGTATATAGTTCCAAGTACCCCGGTGAGCCCATCTTGTTGGGTCCAACAAGTTCTCGCCATCGCTCGGAAAAAAGGGATAGAGTTAAGCGATAGGAAGAGAGGCAGGTTAATATAAAAATTTGATCCTTCCTTTCCATAGCTATTATGTATTCTGTGCCGTGCGTCCATGGGAGTGTCCGTGCGATAATTGTAATACGGCCAGGCATACTTTATAATATTTGTACTATTTGCTGAACGTTATACCGAGGTTATTTCGATTTCCTCATTGTCTGGAACTCTTTTTTATCTATGAAATGACCAAGCCTTACTTTTTAACCAAGATATAGGGTTTGTAGAGTAGAGGGTTGGCTTTTCATTTGATCTGATAAGTTTTTATCATTGAAAACGTCATGAACTTCCGAGTCTCGGCAACTTATTTAAAACGAAATGATTTTGGTTTGATTTCATTTATTTTTGGATCTTCGTCGGGAAGTTCCTAAGAGATTTTATTTTATATTCAGACTTACGGTCCTTTTTACGGGGGTTGGTGGTCGGAGGGTGAAAGTGCAAAAGTGTGGCCGTCTTGGCGGAGGCACTCCCATGCTCCCAAATACTTAGAATGGCTGCTTAACATTATGCATTTTTTTAACAATTTTGTATGGTAAATGGAAAAAGACATGCAGAATATTCAGCAATCTCATAAGAAATATAAAAAAAACTGAACAGCAAGAAATGTAGTGTTGTGTTATTTGAATAAAGCAAATTTAAAATTATAGTCTTACCGTAAAATTTATGTTTTAATTTTCATTTGGTTACTATACCTACTCATATTCATGACAGTAAAATGTATTGTGAAATTGTAGATACTTCTTTTCAAAATACTATTAGACATAATAACAAATACATATAGAGCAATCTTTTTATGTTAAAATTGAGTATTTGATCCTGGTTTGATTTTATATATCTTGCTGAAATTTGGCCCGTACATAGCCTATGGTATGCAGAGGTACATATTTATTTTTTATTATTAAATAACTCGGGAACGCGAGTGGTACCGCAGGGGACAGCTAGTTGCTTACTAAAGTAACCGAGGAAACTGTATTGTGACATATTTTCATTTCAAATATGTCATAAATAATATTAATATTCTAAAGCCATTTCATTGCGACGATAACTCAGATGATACTGTCTTATTGCTTTGGGCGCCGTCTTATGTTCAATTACTCGAAGGAAGCGTGGTTCTGCATAGGTTGTTATTGAAAAAATCTAATTTCTATTTTTATAATCAATTCGGGAGCACTTATTCAGCAGTATGAGCACTGAAATTGACTCTATAGAAATGCAGAGAGAAGAGACGTAAATAAATAATAAGAACACTGTCACTCGAGTGTAAAATGTATTATTCGAGTCACTTCACTAGTGTGTATTGTAGACTTACGTTTTCTTACATTTGTTTACAAAAGGCTGACCCTTACTCGGGCTAGTAGACACTTATCTGCAAATGAACATTTTGCGTGAAAGGTTTTTATACTAAATACACAATATACCTACGAGTGCCAAATCGATGATGGATTACCTGCGAAGGGTGATTGATTTTGGATGTTACCTGATGGATACGTAAACGTATGAACATATTAAGTTTATAGGAAACGATTCTGCTTTATTTTCTGTCGGTTAAAATCATAAATCAGTGGTAGGTTTGTTTTGAAGAAAGGTGATTTGTTTGATAATATTATTGATTCTAATGAACACTATTACGAATCGTCATCTGCATCTGTCCCATTCGTTTGGGTTCGGCGCAATGATAGCTCACAATTAAAATATCTGTTACTTGGTGTGAACAAAACAGTTGAAAGAATAACTCAAGACCACGTTGTGAACCAAGAGGCCACAGTACACCAGTATTTCACAGTAAAACTACGAGTAAATGATCGTCAGTAATTTCAAAGTTATGACATTTTTTATTGGCGTGCTAATAGTGTTAGCTTTTTTACAGATAAATAAACAGAATGAATTCAACGAAACGGGCCACTCAATTATACCCACTGCCCTATTTTATTTTAGAGTTAGCTTTCTCCCGCGGTTCTACCCGCTTTTCCGTTAGAGGTCTATTATGTTCTTCGGTCCGTATAATACGTCTATACGAAAAATCACGTCGATCAGTCGCTCTGTTGCTGCGTTCTTGACTATCGAACATGATGACCGAACTATCGGCATTGTAAAATGCCTCTAATATACATTACCTACTCTCACTTGGTATTGTTAAGATTGAAAACTATAGAAAATATGGCATTTATTTTGCGCTGTCTTATCAGATAAAAAGTACCCTAAATAACCAGTATCATAATCCACCTGTACACCAAATTTCATAGAAATCTGGCCATTATGGTAAAACGATTTTTTGTTTTTTTTTTGCGTGTCGATCGTTTTGGCTAAATTTGTTTAGACCAGAATTCTGCCAGACGTACTGTGTCGTCTGTAGCATTATACAGGTCTTCTGGCGTGCAAGATGAGTGACACGCAGGGCACGACAATTAAAACTATTATTATGAGATCATTTATGAAATCGCGATATAACCTTTCTATCTTCATAAAAAAATAAATCATTTTCAATTTCACGTTGGTCAGCAATTAAACCTAGTTGTTCTGAACATACTAAACTTAGGTCTCCAAAAAATTTCATCTAAAAATGTCCACGAAGTATAAAAGGTTAATGCTCCGCAAAAAAATAACAATACAACATATATTCGTATTACAGCGTACACGGGCAACGTTTTACCGCTATAAAAAGGCGGCTATAATGAAGTCGTCTTATATATCTCATAAAAATCCCTCAAAAAAAGGCAGAAACTGTTCTTCTTTGGAACAGTGGGTACGGGATATGAGTGATATAAAAGGCTTCCTTACCTCCGGCGCTTAGTTCTGGTTTCCGCCATAGGTGCGCCCACAAAGTGTTGAATGCATGCTGAGTGACCTCGACAACGTGCTTGACGACTGACGCTTCTCAAAGTTTTACTCCCATCGTTCGCTTCATACATAACAGATTTGATGTAAGAAGCGGGTCACCTCTAGGCGCCTATGAAGTTTTTAGACCTTTGCTTTACACTTTTTAATTGCATAATATGGTACCAAATATTTCCATAAATGTAAAGCAATGATAATATTAATTAATAAAGTTCTTAAGAAAACATGTGTATAACTTTTACAGTTCATTTATTTTTCATAAGCTTATTTAGTTTCAGTAGGTAGTATTTTTATTTGTACAGTAGTATTTGTTACAAATATATAATGTTCAGTTTCTTTTGTGGCTAGGTACGTGTAAATAATACAGTTGTAGCTACGGTTGCGAAGGTAATGAAGTTAGAAGATTTGATTAAAATAATATCATTCCCGACAAAATACTCATTGTTTATTATTTAAAACAGTCCCAGTTTTATTCCACGTTCGCGTTTATTGTATACTTATAGTATCTCCGCTAATAACTTAATGGACTCTACTAAAGAGAGGTGGCGGCGGCGGCGTCGACGGTCTGAATAACAACAGACGTTCGTTTGATATTCATTTTTTAATTTTCCATGGAAGGAACGATGCTTTTTCTAACATTGCTTTTGTTCTTTTCTCCATGTTTCTCGCTTTTTAATGAAACGCACGTCGCGGCGAGGTTACGAGCGCGGTCGTACAAAAGAATTGCGGAAATGCATCATAATATGGATGTATTGGAGCGCTCTCGTCATCGAGTGGATGAACCTTTACAATTCCACTCTGCGGTTGTTGGCTTGTTTCTAGTAGGCGAGCCGACAATATTACTGTATGTATTTTCGTCCGTACTGTTAGGAACCGCAACAGATATCGTTTGAAAACATTATGAGTTCAAAAATAGAGTATGTTGTGAATAAAATTGGATTTATACTAGATATGTTCGTCGGAACTTTAATTTGTACATTCATAATATGTATGTACGTTGATTTTTTCTTGTCTTGACTAATTGAGTTTCCGCGTGTTTATTATTATTTATGTAAACCGGCTTTGTTTGTAAAATAAATTAAAAATAAATGTGTTTTGGTATATTTTTAAATTTGGAAACATTAGATGTTATGCAATACCACAAAGTTGGCACGAAATAGCTGTATTTTTACGTGAATATGTATAATGTGTTTAGGCTGAAATGAGACGCTGCAAATTGTTCTGTTCTCGAATTGCTTCCTGTACTTTGTAAGTGTAGAACTTGTTATGCTTGTCAGTAGTGCTGTGATTATTTTTAGCGCAATAAATTAAGATCATTGCAGACCTTGCTGGACCGTAAAGATAAAAATCCTCTATAAAGTTGTAGTGATCTAATAGGTTTGTTTTGACAGCTAATAGTGTTATTGAAAAATCGAACCTATGGCGTTTTGATAAGGTTTATCAGCATCATCAAACAGTTAACCTTGGGATCAATATATGTACCTTATCCTAAAACCATTAAAGATGATTTTTGTATAAAATTCTTAGGTCATCAAACGGGCCTTTCAGATCTTGAAAATTAAATTGTTTAGTATATAGCACACTTAATAGGTATACTTAACAATTTTAATTAATCGGAGAATGATTGTCAAATACATACCTTGATATTTTTTTATTGGTTACTGAAATCGGTATCTTATTATAAAATCGAACACAATTACCAAGAAATGATTTGTTTGCTTTAGTTAGTCTAGTTCTGAAGTATACCTAGACAGTTAAAAGACGACAACTGGGTGTCTACCCATGTCCATCTGACAATTATCTTTTTCCGAGTTTATATCATTAAAATATTTTATCCAAATCTACATGTTCTATATTAGCAATGTCAGCGCGTGATAACTTTAAATTAAGCTATATTTACGGTGACCACTTACCATCAGGTAGCCCGTCGGTCTGTATTTCGGCCTTTCTGTCTGTTTGAAAAATAAAGGAAAAGACTCGACTCACTTTTATATCAAACAATTCCCGGTGACCTATATTACATATGATCATAAAAAGTGCAAGGTCAGACGCTGCTTGTTGTGGGTGTGGATCTGAGGGTAAGTTATTTTTCACACGGCTAGCTATGTGGGCTTTTTACGTATTAGAACCACAAAAAGGCAGCTTGTTGTTCATATTTCTAATTATGTGACACCAAAAGTTTTTAATAAAGAAAATTTTTATGTCAAGCAAAAAAATTGCAGCCTTGAATACTAGATGAAAATTTAAAAGATGGCTTTTATTGAATTACCCACAAAATTATCAATACGTACATTAAACGGATGCTGTTTTTTTTTTCAAATATCGCTATTTCAGATTTACCTCTGCAAAGTCTAGATTTTGGACCGCTTCATGCATTTAACTAGCCTTTTCAATAATTTTTCTAACTTTACTTTCAACAGTTTCTATTCTGGCTTTGAGCCAAAGAGCTTTTGTCGTGTATGTAAAAACTGTAGTATGATGCAGAACCACTATTTGTTTAGATAAACTTCATCATGATGGAAGTTGAAAGATATAATGACATTTGAATTAAGTAGAAAATATTTTTCCGTATAATGATAAAGCTTTTGACTATGCAAGTTATTTAAATATAAAGATGAGAGAGGAATTTGGCTCTGGACAAAGATGTTCTATAGCCTATAGTTTGAAAGAGCCGAGGACAGGTCTAAAAAACTGGCGGCGTAAAGTCAGCGAAATAAAAAAAAAAACAACGAAATTTGTTGCTTTTATGTTGCTAATTACTTGCTAAAAAAATTACTTTTTTGCTCCAACCAATTGCGAAAAATCGGCAATAACGTTAACTTTTCATTAAGGTAGCGTGGAAATCACTGGAAGTGGAATAATTGTTCAAGTGAATAGGGGTCAATTTGTTTTCTAGACCTCAGTAGGACGACCTATCTTGGCGGTCCAGGGCCGTTTCAAGTGGAAATCCATGAAGGAGGCCAATGTTCTCTAGTGGACATCCCTAGGCTGATACGATAATCGCCTGTAGTATGTAGTGCACCGTATTTTTATTTGATTGGTGCCTTCGGTTTCTTTCTTACTACTCTAGCGTCGGTCTATAACGAGGAATTAATGAATAAAACTGGGTATGACCGTGTCAGACTTATGCATTAAGGGTTCCTTGTCCATCCTGTAATAATATCCTATAATATCTATATAAGTATGTATTTAGAAAAAAAAAAAAAGTAGTATATGTAGTATATCAGTTATCTGGTTTCCATAGTACAAGCTCTGCTTAGTTTGGGACCAGATGGCCGTGTGTAAAGAATGTCTCAGGATATTTATTTATTTATTTATTTATTTATCCTGTAATAATAAAAACTAATTTTGTGCTAAAGATTGACTATTGAGAAATTTTAATTTGACGTTTTAATTTCTCAAAACTTTATTATTATCGAAATAAAATTTACCAGTCCCTGTAAAATACAAATAATAAGCCTTTGCCTTAATTAATTCGGATTTTCATCTCACCTTTATTCGTAAATGCTTGCGTATTTTAACTTTAAAATAAGAGGAGCAAAAAAATAGTATGAAAGCGATTAATTTGATTTTCGAAAATAATAAAGTTTTATTTGTTTATAGAAATGATACTTGTAGCTCAGGATTGGTAATGTGCCCTAGAGACGGTGGCAATGCTCGCCATATGTCACATAGGGGCTTAAAATAACTTCGGTGAAATGTGGGTCCGGTACTAAGACCTTTGCCTATCTATTTGGGGAATAGGCCCATGAAAATATATATTTATTTTACTTTCTATTGTCAAAATAATATCAATACTCAGACAGAGGTTCTTATTAAATGTATATACGTATTCGGGATTGATTTATTTTTTGTGTGATTGTTCGATTCTATCAAAACATTTATTCTATAAATAGATTTGAGCTTGTTAAGAATATCAACCGAATATAACACAAATATTTTATTGATAAGTACAAAAGTAAAGAACCAAAACTGGTTGTAAATATCTATATAACCATGTATTCAAAGTAAAAAGTAGTTCATGCAGTCTATCCATTATCTGGTTTCTATATCTACTAGCTCTGCTTAGAATAGACTGTCCTAATATTGTTTTTAATGCTTGACATTTCAATATGTTTTTAATAATAAACTGAATACAAGCAATGTTCAAACAAATCATTGCTATGTGACTTACTGTACTGTAGTGTCTCGCTCAAAAAGTAACTTATTTGAACGCGTGTCATTTGTACCCTTTTCTGTAAAAAAGATGTACCTCTTACTCCCATATCGCGGAGAAGTCGGTCACCCCACCAATAGCACTTTATGTGTATAAATTGGGCGTCTATTACATGTTTTCGGAGATTACGGTCTGACGTAAATCTGGATATCTTGGCTTAAAAGAGATGTAAAGGTGTAAAATATTATTTTAAGCTTGGAATATTTTCAGTGTCATTGAAAATTAAAAATATTTGACAAAACTGGTCTAGGTTACTGAAATAAAACAAATTCTAAAAAGTGGCGCTGGAAGTGTTATATAAGTATAGCCTTTGTTGTTTTCTTCGCTAACGAGGGTTGGATCTTGTCTGTGAATTGACGCCTTACTCTTTATGTACTTTTTCTTGGATAACCTATCCTTAACTATTTTTATGGTCTCAGGAATGAGCGGACAAGTGAGTGATTTTAGTCTGTTTATCATGTTAATAATAACAACAAGGGTTATACCCAAACGACTTTATCAATCCCTCAAAACTCTCGACTTACCACCTTTTATGTATGAACTACTATAGAAGGCAGTGATTCTAAATACTTGCAGAAAAGTTAGAAAGTTATTGTAGTAGCCTGAAAATACACCCCCATACCTACCTCCAATACTGACCATCACTTGGCTTAGGCCCGTGATGGCCAAAATGGTACCAGAAAAAAAAAGAGAAAGATATTATTTTTTTATTCAAAAACACAAATTTTACAATTGTTAGTAATACTCTAAACAAAACTATTTTAAATAAGAGTTTAATACGAATATCCAACACATATTCTATCTGCCCGAATAGATTGTGATTCTGTCCGATGAATCTGTGTCACGATCTAATAAATTTCAGCCTTTTCTTAGAAGTAGTTAGTATAACAATAAACTGGAGTATGTATTCTAAATTGATTTGACTTTGAGCTGTACCAATATGACCGAACGCAGTTAATTGAATGCTTGCTGAAATCACAATTGACTGGTACGATCCAGATTACGTTGCTCTGAGAATTGGAAGCGAGAAACTGAGACATTCAATTATATTCTTATGAGCATTTCACTGGCTTTACTTCGACCTTGAGGCGCGTGAGCTATGCCCATGAAGACGACAGATTCTCATTAGCATACCATCAAATTGCTGAACAAGTTTCTACAAAAATTTACACTCAAATCTCATCGTTATTAAGGCCAGATTGCGGAGTTAATTTGATTCAGAAGCAATGTTAAAAATTGGTGAAAATTTTGCGAAATAAAACTCAATTATATTGCTTTAAAATGCGCTCCAGACAAATTTATAATTATTACGGTATTCTCTTTACGAATTGGATGTAATATTAAAAGTTAGGGTTGTAAATAATTTGAACAACTCATATTCAAATTTTGAATGTTGTTTTCTCTCGCACATGAATCAAAATTTATATTACGCAGTGATATAAAAAATGTTACGTTTAATAGGCGAGTTTTCAGGCTAATGGCCGTTCTACGTATCCCTTGTTCAGCAGATTTACGATGTACTAAACCACAAGCATCCTATTTCGGCTTTTTCCCTTCAATGACAACGTCAAAGAAGGTGCCGATCAAGAACAAGTAGGTATATGAACAGACAATGTTATAAACAATATACATATACAATTTTGTACATTTTATTTACAAACTTAAGAAATAAACCAATAATTGAATGTTCTCTCCTGTCGTACTTTTGTTGCAGTAAACAGATACTGAAATAGAAATCGGTCTGAAAAGCGCAACGTTAGATGCTCGCACCATCTGGTCCTAGGGGAATTGAATGCAAAAGGTGGAAAATTTTTGTGAAGTTGTGCAAACTTGTGTTATAAAGCCTACGTCCGTCATATAATTTCTACAGACTGATCACTTTAATTTATGTATGATTTACTATACTGTTATACGAACATATTACTAGGCAGCCGGCCCCCGTGGTTCCAATTCGTCCCCCCTAGGGGTAAAAAGATTGTAGTTTATGTTATTCTCCGGCCCATACAATTTGTCCATGTAAAAAACCACCTCCATTCGTAGCTATGTTGCGGCGTGAATGAAGGACACGCGATCAAACACACTTGCGAATTTATCATATTTAAAGATTAATAATTGCACGCATCACGGATTCTACAACCGAATAATATGCACCTTTTCTATTTCTATTGAAAACGTTCACATATCTCTTACCGTTCGTAAGTAACATATTCGCACGACAGTTTTTTCGTCAACTTACGGTGCAAAATGGCTCTCCACGAAAAGTCCTTTTATTTTAACGGGATAATATGTAGTCTACTCTGAAAGAATATACTGAATATTGGCGAAAAAAATCTTTGAAATTAAATGAGTACTTTCGGAGATTACCTCTTATATCCAAACAAATAAACTTTATCTCTTTATATAAGTACAGATATAATAATTATAATAAAAATAGTTGTAAAATACCCCGCAGAGTCAGCGTTTCAAAACGATTTTACATCTCCCCAGGAAAGAAAGAATGTGCCTAAATTAAGCTATTCTAGACAGTAATCTATCTATCGAGTAGTAGAGCCCTTAGTGCAGAGTTCGTCCGGGGAAGTACTACCACCTTACCCATTTCTGCCGTGAAGCAGTAGTGCACTTGTGTTACTGTGTTTCGGTTAGAAAGGTAAGGGGGCCGGTGAAATTACAGGCACATGAGACTTAACAACTTCACGACTCAGGGTCGACAACGCATTGGCGATGCCCCTAGTGTTGCAAATGTCCATAGGCGGCGGTGACCACTTACCATCAGGTGGACCGTCCGCTTGTTTGTCGGCCCATGTGGTATAAAAAAAAATAATCTATGTGCCAAATTTCATCAGGAACTGTTCTGCCGTGATGGAGTAACAAAACATCAATCCACCCAAGCTTTCCCATTAAAAGTAGTACTAAAATTATAATTATGTGGATCCATTGTGATCCCTAATTTGTCTCAAAGTAAACAAGCTTTATTAGCTAACCATTTTCGGTACAAGTTATAAACCATTTATTTCATAAAGCTACTAATAACGACATGCAATTTGATAGTTACGGGTTATTAAATATTATGATTATAATAATTACAAATACCTTTGAACTAAAGTATATTCAATATAAATAATATTATTATTGTAATACTTGTAACCATTAATTACAAACTAGCTGTCCCCGCGGTTTCACCCTTATTCCCAACGGATGTGACATTGGACAGGCCAATTGGCTTGGTGGTTAGCGACCCTGACTACCAAGTCGAAGGTCGCGGGTTCGATTCCCACCCAGGGCAAACATTTATGTGCATGAACATGTATGTTTGTTCTGTGTCTGGGTGTAAATATCTATATATCTATATATGTATGTATTTAGAAAAATAAAAAGTAGTATATGTAGTATATCAGTTATCTGGTTTCCATAGTACAAGCTTTGCTTAGTTTGGGATCAGATGGCCGTGTGTAAAAGAATGTCCCAGGATATTTCTTTTATTTTCCCGGGAAAAGAAGTATCCTATGCGTTAGTCCGTGTAATAAACTATTTATGTGTCAAGTTTCTACACAACCGTTTAGTAGGTTTGTGTGAGGGAGTAACAAACATCCATCCATCTATAAAGAAACATACATTTTCGAGGAGTTTTATTTATACATTTAATGTTGTTAAGGTTACCATGGTAACCAATTATGTAGCCAGTGGAGGTAAGTACAGCCTCAATATGATTTGTTTCATTGAAACTCATTTTAAATAAATATCCTGGGACATTCCTTACACACCGCCATCTGATACCAAACTAAGCAGAGCTTGTACTATGGAAACCAGATAACTGATATGCTACATATACAACATTTTTAAATACCTACTTATATAGGTATTTACATCGAGACACAGAACAAACAGACATGTTCATGCACACAAAAGTTTGTTCTGTGTAGGAATCGAACCCACCATCTGCGGCGTAGCAGTCAAGGTCTCTAACCACTAAGCCAACTGGCCCGTCAATTTTAGGGGCCTAACCTACCTTTGCCTTTGCATTCGAAGTCCCTACCACTGAGCATGTCACTGTCTACGAATTGTAAAAGAAGCTTCAATACACACAAATTTTCTATTATCTACCGTCCTAGAATATGAAAAATATTAGATGCCGGATGTAAAATATGTTTGTCTCAATTTATACTTAGAGCATGTCTGAGGGGAATGTTTATCGCAGACCATTGATTCCATCACAAACGATTTGGTTGTCTCGACGAAATTCACGCTCATGATTATGTATGTCGCTTAGAACGTCGCGTAGTCGCGTAGTCAGGCTTTCATAGAAACATAACTAGTTTCTATAGACGTAATGACAGATGAACATTTTAGTTTAGAGTTGTACAGTTAGCAACATAAGTAGCTGAATATATATTACCTTATTCAGCTAATACAATAATATAATCTTATCCGTAACAGAGATTTTTCTCGTAATTTCTGTAACGAAGGAATTTTAAATATGATATAATGTTTGGTACCACCTTAGACAAAAATCGTCATAGTCATACGAGCTATCATGAGTTTGAATGGGGTTTGCTCATTTTACGTCCAAATTGACAAGATCAGCGCCCTTATTCAGCTATTACAAACTTCGTCGGCGAGCCGCTTCACGGAGGCTCAGAGAGCTTATCTCTCACGTGATTAGTAGTATTAGCGTAGTTAGCGAAAGCGACAGAGCACAGACGCCGCGACGAAACATTATCGAGTTAGCGTCATTGACCTTACAGAATCGAGCCCCTGATCCAAATTTACAAAATAATTATACACAGCATCTATCCATGATATGAAAATATCTGCCTACAAAAAACATTTATTTTTATATTATGGATTCGTTTTAGAGTTCAGGTGTTTTGTAATAACGAATCTGTTAAGCTACTTATGTTGACTGTACGAGTTCGGAGTAGTATAGTTTCAGAAATCGTTCGTATGCAGTGTAGGTATAAAAGGGATTGTCGTACAAAGTACAATATAATACTATATACTATAAATTTATGTCTGACACAACGACGGTTGTAGTTGCGCCTTTTTTTTGTGCTTAATGACGTCAGATGTCTTTGTCTTAGATACATTGAGCATTGATTGTATCGCCCATGGTATATTTCTATGTTTCAGTTTCAGACAGTTGGACCTCCTATTTTCAGGTCACTAGAAATATTGAGTTTTGATATATTCTTCCCATTTTAGAAGTACTAGAGTTTTTTGTCCAGAGTCTGTCCGGGGAAGTACTACCATCTTACTTATTTCTGCCGTGAAGTAAAAGTACACTTATATTACTGAAGGTATTCGAAAGGTAAGGGGGCCGGTGAAATTACAGACACATGAGACTTAGTCTTGCGGCACGCTATGAAGGCCGTTTTGACGTTTAACAATGACAAAGAAAATAACCTTTGTTCCTTCACACATAAAGTGCATCTATTGATCCAACAGCTAATTGTGTGATGATGGAAATCCACCTTATTCCAAAGCAATACAGTTTTTTTTCCTATGACAATCTGAAACGTCGAAACGGCCATCATAGCGTGCCGGTTGTATACTAACTTCACGTGTCAGAGTCGACAACGTATTGGCGATGCCCCTAGTGCTGCAAATGTCCATAGGCGGCACGGTGGGGCCCACTTGCCATAAAAAAATTATAAAGTGAAAAAAAACGAGTATTGTTTTATCACAAGATAGTAAAATAAACTTAAAAACTATATTCAAACCGCATATTTTCTTACCAGCTTGGTCTAGACGTGTTTAATGTTACAAATTCCTATTTGTAACAACAGTAGATACCAGAAAACTAAGTTCATATTGGAAAAGTCTTATGGTCTGCATTTGTAAAATATAACCGTAGTCATACTTCGTTTGCAGAAAACAAAGATATGCTAAAAATTTTCCTTTAATCATTTTCTAGAATAAAACCACTGAGTTGTAACCTATTTATTATCAGAGACATTTGGTACCACTCGGCAAGATCCCCATTTTCCTGTACTAATTCACCATTGCTCATAAAACGTTTATTGGCATTCTCACCGTAGATTCGCAAACGTAGACACTTGCTATCACTCGTTTCCTTTTCAAATTCTCAATGAATGAGGCTACGAAAAATCCTGCTGTCTCCTTCCTGAATTCCCGTCACAATTTACGGGACATAATGGATTAATATTTCAAAAGCAAAATTAAATTATGAAGCCTTTTATCTTCTTTAGTGTAAACAAATGAATAATTAGATGAGTACGGCCATTATACGGCACGGTATTTTATTGAAACATTCGTAGAGTGTTGATGTACGTAATATGTCAATTTTAAATCTTACTACTAGGGATGTTTTGAATATGAAATTATTTCGGATTATCCGATAGTTTCGGATAGTTTTGGTGTAGGATATTAGGTTTTTTTGAAATTATTTTGATGATAATTTATTTTTTGACGTTTGCTACTACAATTACGAAAACAATGACCTAAAGTGATTATTATATAATAGTTACTTATTTTCAGTAGATAACGCTCTATACAAGAAATGGGATGCGTTTTAGCGTTGAATTTTCTGTATCTTTTACATTTAATCAGAAAAGGAAAAGCCTATTTTGTATGTGAGCAATACCCTCATTGATCGCTGATTAGCCGACGTCAGTAATCTAAGGATTGTGAGTGTTTTACACGGAGCCGTGGAGCGAAATGCCTCATCTCGAGTAAGATACGCCCGTTCTGTTGAAAACATTATTAGAGACGAAAATTGGGAAAATATACAAATAAACGAACAGAAATTATTGAACCCGAAGAACCCGTTGTTAATTATGTAGGGTAGAATGAATATTTTCTTCGATCATCAAGTGCTGTTGTAAAGTGCAAATATTATTATCGCTAATTCGCTATTACCTACAGATAACATAACATGTATTCACGCCTTTTATCCCTGAAGAGGCAGGCAGAGGTCGCCGTCATTCGAACACTTTACTAATCTTGGGCTATGGGTTATCATTTTTAAACATAGAAACATCAATATTACCTTGCCCGATCCGGGAATTGAATCTAGGATTTACACTTACAGGTCTCTAGACGAGCTTTATACCGCTCGAACACCGAGGCGATTTTCATATACGAACTTACTTATTATACTAACAACTTAATTTAAACTCTATTCTTGATCAAATTACGAACCTTTATAGTAAAACACTAACTTTACATTTTATTTTTCATGTGGTGCATTGCTGGTATCATTATGTGGTATTATTGTACTATTATTTGATGTAAGACGGTATGTTTGCGAAGAATTTGTACGTAGTTAGATGCTACATCTGCCATTATTTCGGGATTTTATCAGAATTTTCCTGTTACCCGAAAGGATCGTTTGACCGATGGCCTTATCGGTACCTGTATTTTATTATATTCTTTTATTTATATCATTATATCTTTCCCTGTATAATGTGTAAGAATATTCTGTTAATTAGTTCATGCTCGAAAGATTCCAATACAATGGTTCAGGGTTTATTAATCTGAAGTTTTATCGAATACTTTATATACTAATAAGACATTGTTTAGATATCCTAAATTTGATACCTACTTTGTAAGCGTCCACCCACAATTTGGCACAAGAATATTTATGTGGTGCCAATCAGACATTATCTATGTGGGAGATATAGTTAGCCGGGTATAATATATGCTCAGAATAAAAAATATTTTATAAAAAAGATCACTTACAAAAATGTGGTTTTTAAATTTATCACAATTGCTATCGTCTAACCCTCACTCCCCAACTCGAAAGGTCAATGACCGGGACACCTTCAGTGATTTTGTGAAACGCAACTTTGAAAGATATAAGTTAACATAATATTCAAAACGTTACATAATAATTCTATTTATGTTTACCGACTTATTGACATGAAAATTTGTTCGTCTCTTCTAATCAATAGAAATCTATACTTCGGCTTATATATGGTACGTATTATAATAAAGTTGTCGACATATTATTAGACGCGTGTAATACGATCATGTCTGTACTCTATCGCATCGAATTTTCCTACGTAACATCTCGTTACAGGCGCTCATCACGATTTTATTATGTTTGTAACGGCATGAGTGATAAAGTAATAAACTTAATCAAATATGAACATTATCGAACCTACTTTTATATAAATAAGTTATTTCTTGTAAGAATATGGGTACGTAGTTGAAGTAAATTTCCAAAAATAACACACTAAACTAGTTTGTTAGAGGAATATTTAATATTGTCAAACTTATGACAGAAAATCTCGACAAAGGTACAAGATGTAAAAGGTACTGGGGAAAATCGTAGGTATGCATGATTGCATATGCATAATGCATAATTTCTAACAAGTACGTACGAATATAACATTGAACATTATTTCATATTGTTTTTATGCAGAAATTTAATATAATTTTCTACTTAAACAATGGAACCCTAATGCTTTCAGAGAATAATATTGAAACTTGAGAAATGAATTGAAAATGTTTTGCACATTTTCCAAAGCAGCCGGCACGCCACCGCGCTACGTTGACTGGGAAGCTGACTCGTGACTCTCACAAATAGCCACCTGAATCTACGTGCTTATTTTCAACACCGTAATAATTAAATGACACGTTTTATTTATTACACACTTTAATCTTTCACCTTGCTTTTGCTGAAACGTTTTTAGAAGTCAGAAGTTTATTCTATGGCGGCGCGGTTCTGGATATGATATATCGTATACTGTCGTCATACATCATTCATACTCCGTGTTTTAGTTTCAATTCTAGAATAATTTACGTTAATACCCTGTTAACTAGATTTATGTCTGCTGATAATAACTGCCTAATTAAATAGCTCGGTAATTAACAAGAATGTGACTCGATCTTCCAATCTTATTAAAATGCTTGTCACTTCATATAGAAAACATGCAGGTGTTCCCAGGTGTTGGCATGGCACACTTATTTATTTAAATAAATATTCTAAGCAACTTCTTCGACCACGTAGTTTTACTGTATAGAGGTATAAGATCTCGTATGTATGTAGAATATCATATCGCAAACCGTGCCAATAAAATATGTGACATCCCAACTGAATTTAGGGCTACTGTTATTGACAGCGCAAATCCGGATGTTTTCGTGTGATATTTTCCAGTAACTCGGTATGAGATCAAAGGAATATCACGCCGCCGATGTATTGGAAAGCTGAACATTTACGCTACTCAACTTTTCTTTAATACGTATCAATCGAATTAGTTTCATTCGATGTTACGCACCATAGACGTCATTCTGAACGTGAAATTGCTAGATTTGTGTCGATGCCATTTTATAGATTATTGTATATCTGTATTTAGTATAGGAATGCCGATAAAATATGATTGTTTATTGCCGATATTATATGAAAATGTTACGTTTTCGGCTGTAGGTTATCTAAAGCATCACCCATCAGCCTCTAGGGTGCGCGCCACTCCCTCAGGTTCCTTTGCAGCCGCCTCAAGTCCGACTTTTTAAGGTCGTCTGGCTGGAGGGCGCCGAGCGTCTCATACTCCGATTGCCAAGGCTCGATCTATAATTTAAGATTTGTCTGCTCTAACGACCATTTGTCTGTTCTGCTCTCTCCGTTGAGCTTCGTCGATCACTGTATTTCTTTGAAGGAATTTACTTAAATTATGAAATTATTTTTTTATTAGTACTTATTCTCAATATTGGTACCTATAATATATAAATAATTAAAAATACTTAACGCACATTTATGAGCATGAGATTGTCTCACGACATGTACTTGAAATCCAAATTAATTCTGGTATACCTTAATGTTAACACGTAGTTGTATTCTATAGTATTATGAAAATTAAATGTGAACATAATGATTGTCTGCTCCTCAAGTGATTTTCTCATAAAACATTTAATAATTAGTTTGCGTGGGAGAGACAAATTACTATTCTGTGTGCTCTGCAAGTGGTTATGTAATTTGTCTTACGATAGGTACATATTATGAGAAGAAATCTACTTGTGAACAAAATTATCTTTCAAATCACTTGCTATAATATTCCATTTTAATGCTATACCTTCTCACTACAAAATTCCTTTTTCAGGATTTAATATTTATGTGATTGATTTAAACATGACATAAGAAAACGCCATGTATTCGGGTTCTGTGAGATGCTTGGAGTTTTTATATTCTCCATTCGTAATAAAATGTACTGTAAGTCGTTTCTGCGAGACCGTCTACCACTCAGACGAGGCGAGGGTCGCACATAAAACGTGCATTAAAACCTTATATAAGGATAATTTTCTGCGTCATTTTAAGTGCAGCCGTAATTTTAGTTGCATTTCCAACAAGTATATATAAAACTAGGTGTTAAGAAAACATTTTATTCCGTCCAGTAAATGTTTAATGTAACACTAAAGAACCAGATCAGTTTAAGGTAAATACAAACATGTGTTTGATAATGATTTGTAAATAGTGATCACCTCAAAATGTGAAATGTTTTTTTAGGTTACAATTGTGATTAGCCTTATTGCGTGGTATTTGTAGAAAGTTATAAAAGTCAGTGTCGAAAGCTCTACTTTGCGTTTACGAATAACGAAGACGTAAGCAAACAAAACGCGTAGCGGGCTGTTAATTTTACGCTACCGTGCTATCGCTCAAAGCAATTACGTCGGCCCCGCCCGTAAACGCTCTTTATTTGTTTTCCATTTATTAAACAAGTGGAAACAATTTATAAAAAATAACTAACGGTAAACATTACTTGTTATTTTTAAGAGAATAAGACAAAAATCTGCCTGACGATTGAATGATTGGCATTTGTAAGCGCTGTCTGTATTATTTATTTTGTTGTTTATTATTTTTACAATTCGAAGCGTGTATTGGTTTATTCATAATTTAGGTTGAATGAAATAAGTCCAAATCATTCCTTTATTAAATTAGTACCTATTAATTACGCAAAATTGTGACGTTTTGAAACTGGGATCCATTGCTGACAGGACAGAGCATTAAGTAAAATTTTATTTGAGAGATTACCGCTTAATCCCCTTACTTAAGTTGTGCCACGGATGTTAATAATTATGTAAATTCACCCTAATTGCTACAGTCATTATATTTTATTCGATAAGGACCTGAATAAAATATTTAATCTTGCAAAATAAAAACTGCAATCTCTGAATAAAGAAATGAATTTTCATTGTTGTTTTTAAAAAGTAACGTAGTACTAAAGTAGTCGCAAAGTATACCTATGTGCTTGTGAAAAGAGTGAGTGCACGACAATAACGCAGAGGGACAGATTTAAAGTTATGAATTTACGTTTTAAACATTCTTGAATTATGATATTCCGGACATTTTTATCATGTAAATGTATTAAAAGGTTAATACGTAAGATCAACTGTAACTTATCATATAATCTATACTATAGATTGTTTTTAACTCATCATTAATGCAGATAAATGAATTTCGATACAGATAACGTGCGATAAAGTACTCAAGCAAATTGCATTTTTGAAAGCATTCACTCCTCTATTAAAAGCCGACGTTGCGGCGCGGTCACAAATGAAGTTACCTTTCATTACCCTCGATGGGGTCGTTAAATAATAAAACTTTATTTGAGTTACGAGTACCTTATTGAGGACGGCTATGATAATTAAGCCTCAGCCATGCGAGGTTTTCAGGAAAACAATATCTTTTCATTAATTTTAATCATCAGTACATAAACAGAGTTGTAGAGCTCTTAGTGCAGAGTTCGTCTGGGGAAGTACTACCTTACCCATTTCCACTTAAAGTAGTAATGCACTTGTATTACTGTGTTTCGGTTAGAAAAGGGGCCGGTAAAATTATACGCTCATGAGACTTAATAACTTTACGTCTGAACGCATTGGCAAATGTTCATAGGTGGCGGTGACCACTTTCCATCAGGTGGACCGTCGCGCCGTCAGCTGGTTTGTCACCACATGTGGTATTCAAAATAAATAAACAACATTTTATGAATGTTCAATCTACTACACTATTTAAATAGATAATACCAACATAAAATGGTTTTTTTTGACAATTTGAGACCAGAAAATTCCATCTTCAAAAAACACATTCAAATTTAAGTTTGAAGGCTGTATGATGCGCCGCAGTTCCATATCATCTCTAACCAGAACTAAATGTCAAAATACCATATTATTTAATTCTGTACATGAACGATAACTTTCCTGACTTGTTACCTACTATCAATAACGATTTGTTTAACTGAGGAAAAAATAAATAAAGCCTTTGGGAAACTAAAAGTTATGATTAAAAACAAAGCCTAGGTATCGATATCAAAAAAAAAATATATTTTTTGTTAAAAGAAAATATCATTTTACTCGACTGAGCCATTACTGAACGCTTAGTCTCATGGGACGAAAATGGCGTATTGTTATTTTACTTTAATTAATGTTACTACGAAAAGGCAAAATAAACATAAATACCGGTATGTTTTGAGCTTTATTTTCGTCTAACATTATCCCTGTGCCGGGTCTGGGTCCACTCTGCCACTAATTTATTCTCAGCATAACTTTCCGGTCTGATTCGGTGGCTCGGCCATTGTGAATGTTCGTTATGATTTTCTACCGCCTTATTTCCACCTAAAAGTCACTGCGTTTTGTAGTGGTGGCATTTATAACGAGTATAGTATAAATATATCTGTAAAGGAGTATATTTCTAGTTGTTCACTCGGAGATCTTTAATATTTTATGTGTTTTATACCTACTAATTTAGTTGATGGATCCTCAGAATGCTTTGCATGTTTAATCTATCGATAGATATTCATTAAGTTCATTTTCTATTAATCAATATTCTAAGCATCGACCACGAGCAGTTATTAATTACTAGTTATTATTAAGGGATTACAGAAACTCCATTCCGAGTCGAGTCAAACGACAGTCTATTTAGATTGTAAAGACATTTAAATAAGTACTATATATACAAAGGTCCAATTTATTGTCTAATGCATAAAAATCAGGATATATTAACGGAATCATAAATATTACGCTTAAGTTTAGAGTGCTGTGTATACTTAGCAAAAGTAATTAATATTTCGTTTTATAGAATGAAAATCTTTTTTCGACTATGAACTTGTCTAGTTAAAGCTTTTACAGGCGGTACTTGCTCTAGAGTTGGTATAGTAAAGACAAATACGACTTACACTACAATTTTATAACATACTGTCATACAAATTTATCTATTATTACCCAGTTACATAGGGTACACATTAATAGCAAAAAGGTCCGACGTGTATATTTTTTATTTAAATAAACACTACTTCGGAATTATGTAAACTATATTTAACCTTAATATGAGTAGGTGTTTTCACCTTGGGCGCATGGCAGCCATAAGACAGATCTTCACATGCGTTCATATAATAGTGCGGGCTACGCGGCTCGTCGAGTCGTGTCAGCAGAAGGCACAATCGAACGTTGTCGTTGTTCGAAATCAAATTAACAACTGTTATAGAACTTATTTGCCAATATCGATTGAATATTTGAAAAAATATTAATTAAATTAATTTTTTCAAAGTGTGAAAACTTTTTAAAAAAAATTACAAAAAGAAGTTGATTTTATTATTATTTTATGGAACTCTGTGCGTGCTAGTTTACCTTGCACTATGACTGTCTAAGTTGAATTTCATACTAATGTTAAAAATATGTATTCAATCAACAATAAAAACATTTATCTTCTCCTCTCTTTATCCTTTAAAATCGTTAATAAAATGAGGGAAGCAATCAAAAACAAATTAGAAAGGAGGTTTCAAATTAATCTTGAATTTATTTACAATATCGTTTGCAAAGATTTATTTCACCTTAGGGATTATAAAAGAATGAGAATTAATATATTATTCTTCATGCCGTAATATAAGTTAATGGCAACGTGCTATATTCAATTCCGGAACCGGTTAGTAAAATTGCAAAAGAAAAAAATCTGACAGGCTTGCACCATGATTAGAGTTACCGGCGTCTTAAAAATCTAGGCTGAATTTCATAAACTTTCATAATCCGGTTAACCACAGGAAATTTAACATTTATGACAATGAAGAAGTCAAATAGCTGTTCAAGTAAAAAAAAATATAGTTGATTCCACCCTAAATGTTTACGAAATAATGTTTTCTGATTTCTAGCTAGTCAATGGTTTCTTTGTAAATCAATTATTGTGCGAAGGACTAATGTGTTGGATAAATTATTATAATTTATTTTTAATTCATTACATACGAGTATATCATGTTTCAGCGGTAACTATAGTGGAAAAGTAAACAAGTAGTAATCCACTAAACTGGCTGACTATATCTATAGCTACAAAATTGAAATTTCTCTTGGACAAATAAACTCTAGTCACGTTTTATTCAAGTGTAAGCTATGATCACGCTATATTAACCAAATGACCTTGAAACTAACATCTGAGAAGTATAAACGTCAATTTATGAATTTTCAAAATTTCATAAATATTTGTCGCCTTTACAAATATCACTTCATAGAATTGCCAAATACTTGTGGCAAAGCTGCCTTAATAATTTCATGTCCACAGCTTGCCGTCGTCGACAGATGCATAAAAGCGTCTATATAGGATTTTTATTGGTACTATTTACTTCCTGCACGTTGTAAGTGTGGCGTACCAGTAGGTAGTTTAAAATTAAGTGTAAGACCTACGTCCTGTTTATTTCAGTACTTCTTATACTCATTTATTTTGAACACAATTTTAACAATACACTAGGTATTTATCTGTTGAACTCACATCTGTTATTTCATTAATGTCGTTATTCGAATCAACTGTAGGTATATAATAATAAAAACATTATGAACTGAATTGTTACTGTTATTAATTAATTGCTTTTGTGTTTTTGTAACAAGTATATCATCCAGAGAATTCAATTATTTATTTTATATACGTATTTTACAACCTTTGAATAAATATATACCGTAATAAATATGAAGTACGTCGTTCCGACGGGATCGAACAACCTAATAGCAAAACTGAAACTGGTATATTGAATCTGACCTATCTAACCCTGAAATAGATGTTGATTTCCCATGGTACACCCGATTTTCTACGAAAATGGGCACTTGAATTTATTCACGTAGTATATACAGAAATTAGGAAAAGTCACGTTTTGAGTAAATATTGGAATACTGTAAACTCCACGTTCTTACGCAGGCTCAACTTTGTAAGTAAATAAACTTTGAACTTTGTTATGTAATGCATTGGTATGGCGACTAACATTTGAAACGTTGGTTGATTTAGGCACATATTTTACGCGAGGTAAGTACTTCATAATTACCTTTAAACATATACTGAAAGCGGGTTTATATTGAAGGAGTTAAATCTTTTGTATGCGTAAAAATTATAAAACAAACATTTGCGGTGGCCGAGTTTGTTGCTTTAGTTTCAGGTAGTTAGAATCTACTCGATGATGGAGTGGTAGGTATGGATTATAGATCTCAAACCGATTTAAAATAACGAGCTGTGTTGTGATGCAACATCGTCGTTAAATCAAGGTGCTTATCTATTAATACTATTGAGTGGCTCGAATTTCTGAATGAGTCCGTCCAAACCTTGACTCGTGAGAATACTATTAGCGTCGATCATTGAGTACTTTGTGTATATTCATAATATTGTGCCAATGTCGCTTGAGTTTCGTTGTCGCTACACTGATTCGATTTTTTTTTGCTTAAGTCAATTCAAAGTATTCGCAAAGTATGAATAGAGAAGGTATTCTACTAATATTATAAATTTGAATGTTTGCGATGATCGTCTTTCACATAAAAGCATCTAAACGCATTTGGATGAATCTCTCTATATAGATAGTTTAAAACCTGGAAATACATAGGATTATTTATATGGAAAATGTTACATCACTCGGTAACGCAGGTGAACAAGCGCGGGATAACTAGTAAATGGAGAAAGAACGAACAATACAGTGTGAATCGAGCTCTCGATATCATCAATTATTTTCAAGCACAATTCATATCCCGATAATAAAAGGTAAAAACGAAACTGGAGACCTGCTATGATATCACAGGAAAACAACATGTTTTTTGTATGATTTTTTTTACATGAATGTGAATAGTTTTTTTACGCCAATTTCAAAAATAATTGTCGTTTTTATGTAGCAGCTCTAGTTTTTCAGCTATGGAATGACCGGATTTTTCCAAAAAATACACATAGTTTAGGGAATAAAAAATTATTAAATATATTTATTCAGAGTTAAATTATCTTTTACATGATTTTCTTGCGTGAGGTGTGTTAGGAGTACTATTTAAGATGCTCCAACATTAACCAGCCATCATATATACGTTCCAGTACCCTTGATATATCTCCTCCATGGTGCGAATATCCCGGTGGAAGCGCTCCCCTTGTTCTTCGGTCAGGTCACCGAGATTTTCAGGTAAACGGTCTAGATGCCTGTGGCGTTAGTGAAGCTTGATATTCATGTTGCATCCAAGCCGATGGTAGTGTTTTAGCAACCGTTCAATGTGCTGAATGTAGCCATCACACTTTCTATTTCCGAAAAAAAATCTCACTACCCAAACAAACTCTTCCCATGTACGTTTCTTGATAGCTGTCATATGGCTGATAAAATTTCTATCATTTATTAACTTCCTGATTTAAGGGCCATCGAAAATACCAGCTTTGATATTTTCATACTCAATTTTGGAAACACTCTTACAATATATTTAAAGCATCGGCCACAATCTTCGTCATTATTGGTTTGTTGGCTGCACTCTGCTGGATTTTCTCAAGACGTACAAGGCTGCTGTGGTGCTAGTGTATCACTAGTATTCAAGACTGGTCTTATTGCAGATTTCAATTCGGGATGTATCCATATTTGAGCAATTTTTATTGTTTATTCCTATGATTTTTGTAACACAGAAATAACAGTCATCATGATGATTGGAGGGTTCACGTCAAATCATAGGAGCTTTGTACTTAAAAGTGGGTCTTTTTTTGTTTGCCCATAATCGCAAACACTCAACACAATTTTTACATACCAAACAAGGTATCCAGGGCTTGGTGTTTGTCGACAATGGAAACCCAAAGGAGTCTAAGTATGCTTTTTTCACGAAATCAGATACATTCAAAAGGAATTTTTTGCACAAATACTCTCCACATATTACACAAAAACAATCAGAGCTGTTTAAACACTTCCTTCTTGAGGTAGACATAATGAGAAACTTCAGTACAAAATTTTAATTACACCGCTATTGATAGAAATTATCGACTACTTATATAAATTTAAGACGGTACCTATATCTCACTAACTAGAGCTGCTACAAAAAAACTGAGGGTAGAATCGAAATCAGCACACTGAAATTAGTAAACAACAGTAGAGAAACTTCATGCAACAAAAAAAAAGTCCGATTTTGTTTTCCTGTGTATTCTGCAATCAAACTCGACGATGAATTCACGCAGTGACTATTTCCTGTCTCTGTCTCGCAACTTCGCAATTAGACGAGAGGTCTGCTCTATCCGCGTGTTCACCTGAGCGATCACTCGACGAGTTTGGTTTGTGAATAGCATGGCTGGTACCGGCTAAACAATACGTTCACAGCAAATCGATACACCCAATGAGTCTTCAGTTAGAGATTTTCTTTATTTGTCTTTCCTTTTTTTTTCACTACAAACTTGGTCATGGATTAATTCAATATGTTATTTATTGGAAATAGACAACGTAAGTTTTGGACAAAAGAGGTTACATGTTATGAGGGTTGAAAAGACTTGTAGGTTCTATCTATTCTATCATCTGAAGATTAATATTATAATTATAAAACAATGGTAGATAGATATTAAAATAAATCTGTAAAGAGTGAACATTCAACAGGTTTCCGGCATTAAGTGGTTACATTCATAATATATCCAGATTTTTATGGTTTTTTTTTATTCCACTGAAGCTGTCATACAAGCACACAGTCCACCTGATGGTAAGTGGCCACCGCCGGCTATGGATATTTGCAACACCTAGGCATCACTAATGCGACCCTGAGACGTGAAGTTGTTAAGTCTCATGTGCCTGTAATTTCACCGGCCCCCTTACCTTTCTAACCGAAACACAGTAATACAAGTGCACTACTGCTTCACGGCAGAAATGGGTAAGGTGGTAGTACTTCCCCGGACAAACGTTGCACTAAGAGCTATACTGCTTAAAAAATTTATTCGTCATGGCTTAAATTTAAGAACGGGTAATTAAAACATTTCCTTAACATTCCTATAAAATAGCATATTATCACAAAATAAAGCTATCCACAAATATAGTAATATCTTTTACTAGCTATTTCACCTTTTGCCCGACTGACATATTCGTTATTTATGTTACAACTACAGTCGATTCTAACATAATCGATAAGTTCATCACATATGAAAACGGCACAACTCACTACATAACTAATGAACGTGTTAGCATGGCCGTATGTAAAAATCGATACTAAAGAATATTGTATGAGTACGTTAGGTTGTATTGAAGCTGTTAAATTTCAACGATGTCTTACAAATATCGTCATTAATTATTTTAAAAGAGAACCGGATAGAAACGTGTTGAAACGAAAACCGTTTATCCGAACGCTTTCTTTATTTAATCTTATTTGCATTAGAACTCTTAATGTCAGATTCAGTTAAGGGAGTGTTCCCTTCCGATAAATCCGATGGAAGCTTGAGCAAAGAAATCCAAACATAAACAACTTATTGGCAGTATTAATCAGTGAAATTATGTTTTGGATTTAATCCTACAAATATTATAAATGTGAAACTTTCAGAGGATGAATGGATGTTTGTTATTCTTTCACGCAAAAACTTTTGAACGGATTTGGATGAAATTTGCCACATGGAGCACGCAATTTTTTTATGCCGAAAAAATATATTTTTCGGAAATTCGAGTGAAACCGCAGAGAACAGCTAGTAATATAATAATGATACTTTTCGATGTGAATGTTGGAGATAAAAGCTAAGTGACCACATTTGATAACAGATCTACAAGACATTTTGGAATTTGTTTTTTAATTGGGCCAGCCCCCCCTTTTTAAAAATAACCCTAGTAATACGCTAATGATCTTGCAACATTCTCCGCACAAGTTTAATCACACTATGGTCTAATCTATTCGGGCTTAACGCCCCTTTAGCTCGATAACTTGACATTTTCCGTATGGGCGGACCCAAGAGCCCATCTTATAAAATATACATTAGGTATAACACACTAAAGGTATGAACCTTAAAAATGTCATGTAGTGTTCTATTGATCCATTAATCTACGCTTGGATTCAATACATATGGATTAACCTTTATAAAATGTCGTTTGTTTATGCTATTTACAGTAGGTTTTTCAATAACTTGTGTTGTATTCTGGTTGCTAAATTGATGTCAGGCAAAAGATCAATTAAAAAAACAGCGTAAAAAAATGTTAATGAAGCTTTTGTGTCACAGGGAAATATTCTAATTATTCATCAATAACTTTTGAATATTATAGATTGCGTCTATCAGTTATTTATTTCCATATAATTATATACATATGTATGTGTCACTGTGTCGGGTGTGTCGTACAGACACCGGTAGATGTGAATCTTTTATTGATTTTATTTGATTACAGGGAAACATTTTAATTATTCATCAATCACTTTTGAACAGCATAGATTGTGTTTATGTCGCATTTACTTTCCATCACAAAAAAAGGTTGCGGAACAGAATTTCAAAGGCCTCCCATAAGAATTCTCATCTCATCAGATGTATATATGTTTTAGAGTTACTAAACAGGAACGCTCCCACGTTTCGTTTAAATCGGGTCAAGTATTTAATCCTCAGTATGACAAAGTTTGCATTGCACTGTGATAAAGGGAAGCTTTCTGGCTTAGGTTCCACGTTGAGATAAACTAACTTTACATTTGCTTTTCTGTGGTGGAAGGTAGGTAAGTTAGTATACAGTGGCGTAGCTAGATAACCAAAGGCCCTGGGGCAAAAAAATAGTAGGGCCCCAACTAAACTATTTGTTTGTAAAGTCGTTTGTTCCCCCCCTCCTCCAGCGCTTGGGGATCCGGGGCACTGCCCCATCAGCCCTCCAGTAGCTACGCCACTGTTTGTAAGTCAGAGTCCGAGGGGCCCTCTGAGCTTGGGGGCCCCGGGGCACTGCCCCGTCTAGCCCTCCGGTACTACACTCCGCTACGCCACTGTAAGTATACGTAATCGATTAATACCTTAATGCAAATGGCGCCATCCAACAGTTATACTTTTTTATTTTTTCGAATCAGTATAAATGTGATTTAAAACCGGCCAAGTGCAAGGCGGATTCACTCGCGAAGGGTCCCGTACCACTGCACAAAATAAAATAAAACATTATTTAATTTCAACTTTATTTCAGTTCTCTAATCACCATCTTTGTGACACAGAAATAAATATCTTATTATTATAAGTATATGAATGGCCGAACTTTGCTCGGGTTTCCTTTACTAATGTGACTACTGCCGTATTCTCTTCTTTAAAGCACTGTCATATATACTTAGATACGAATTAGATGCGATCATAAAGGGCTTACCTTTAAGTGTAAGTGCTTTTACCTCTAATGGTATTGTAGCAGTTTTCATTACCTAAAAACACGGATAAAACGACGTTTTCGAAAAATTAAACCTTGCTTGATCGATTTATCGCCCCCGAAACCCCCTGGGTACTAAAGTTCATGAAAATCGTTGGAGCCGTTTCCGGAAATATATAAATTAAATATATAATAAATAAAAAAATATAAAAAAAATAAAAGTTAATATATACATAAATATAATATATTATTTAAAGGTATTAGATATACAAGAATTGCTCGTTTAAAGGTATTAGATAGATTATAGTAGTGTGTGTATATTTATTACGGGTTCAAAGATACAGGTCAGATGACAGGCGGACGGACAGCGTAACCTTAGTAAAAGCGCCCCGTTGGAACTGTTCAGCTACAGTATGTTAAAAATCTGCTCATCTGTGCAAATTTTCATTAGCTACCTGATCAAAATGTTTAAAGCAGCAGATGTAATTTGATGAGTACCTAATTACAGTCTGAGAGCGCTATCGTGCATGCTGCATGAAGCGATCAAGGTTCTTTATAATATAGTTATTACTTACTTTATTGCCAAGAGAGATAGTGTTTAAATTACATGTATATAAGATAACTTTTCGCTTATAAGGTAGCCTTCATTAACATCCATTATAAGAGCTTTACCAAAACCACTTTTCAATAAGACCCCTGTGTAACATTCAGTTGGATTATTTTAATCTCGTGCTCCGTGAATATGGTCTGAAAATACAGAACATTTTCTTTAAAAAAATACTCAAAGTATTAACACTAAGCTGGCAAAGAGATTGCTAAAACCACTTTGCTAACACTTTAAACCGATGATCGTATTGTCTCGATTATGATCCCGAGAACGTGTAACCTTTAAACTATTGAAGTCGATATAGTTTTAAAAGGTTGATCGTGTGGACTGAGCTTCTTAGGGCCCATTACTCAGATTAGCTCCTAAAGTTCAGCAACTTAACCATTTAAAGTTACTGTATTTATCATCGTTCATTACAGATAATGGTTTTACCACAAATTTAAATACTGCGGGATGGAAACAAAACAAAATTTTAAGCATTGATTATACAAAAACAAATATCTGGATTTCAGCGGAATTCGTTACTAGATATTTGTTTTTTTGTATCTTACAATGGATTTCCGCAAGGTCACGCCTGAGACAATTATTGTTCGAAGGCGGTTTACGTTCAATTGATCGCGTTATTTGAGTAATGAAGATAGCTCGTATGCTGTATGTTTTCTCTTTAAATATTTAATATTTTGTGCAATTGAAATACCATCCATATTTCATCCATTGCAAAAAAATCTTTTCAATACAACATTCAGCCATTTTATTTGATGTATATATTAAGTCATTCCATTTCACCCGTTCATTGAATATGGAAATAAATAAATACATTTTACCGCCGCTGTACGTCGTACTCAATAAAGCTAAGGTAAAGCTTTCATTCGTCAATCAGTTTCGTGTGTAACAATTGGATTAATACTATCTTTATTTTGATTCGATTGTATCATTATTGAAATATTTATCAGATTAGCGGCTTACGTTAGATCTTAACCTGCATTAAGTTATTGAGATTAATGAAAGTATTTCTTTCTGTTCATAATTTATTAACTAGCTATTCCCCGCGGTTTCACACACGTTCTCAAGACATATTACATTGTCCAGGGACTAAAGTATCCAGGATTTAAAATATCTATATGCCAAGTTTCATCCCAGCAGGACACATCTTTATGTACAAAACCTTATTTTGAAAAGAGTAATTGCTGAGTTTATTGCCGGCTCTTCTCAGTAAAAGCAACCTTCCGAACCGGTGTTAGAGTCTGACCATCCATAAGTGCCTGTGAAGACCTATTTGAATAAATATTTCATTTCATGCAAATCCATCCTCACAAACATCCACTGACATTTACAATCCATACATCTATTTTTACACACATTCACATTTACAATATTTATAGAATCGTGTAGGAAAAAATCACAGCGCAACTAAAACTATTGTCGTTTAAAACATTCACTAACAGTTAATGGATTTTTAAGTTAACCTTTATCGACTTACCTACTATTGGAAAAGAAAATGCTCCACCTGAGTTTTGTCGTGAGAAAGTTGGAAATAAATTGAACTTCATAACGCCCGCGACACGAGTAAAATGGGCCCCAGTGTGAGAAGTTTTGATGGAATGAGAAACTTTATGCTAAGACCATTTAAGTGTATAATAGAATGCGACCCAGCTTTCCTAATATTTATTTTGTAAGAAGTTTGATTTAATAAAAGGTATTATGCCAATCCCTTAATTATCTTACGTGGCTCCTCTGGTGTTGCGGGTGTCCATGGGCGGCGGTAAACGCTTACCATCAGGCGATACGTCTGCTCGTTTGCCTACCAAAACATAAAAATTTTTTTTTAAAAAAAAGTACTTAATCAAGGAATTGTACCAGTTATAGATAATTTATATTTAACTAGCTTCCGCCCGCGGCGTTACTCGCAATACCAAAGTTCTAATGTTCTTTCACCATAAAATATACCGATAAGTAAACTGTCTGCGAGCTGAGCTGTGAAAAAAGTGAATAATACATTTATAATAATTATAAGATAATAAATAAGACTTTATTAGTATGCTCGTACCGCGGTTTCACCCGCGTTCCCGAGTGATCTATTGTATCTCGAAATCCTAACATAGCCTATGTTTCTTGGGCTATATCAATTAAAAAATATTTAAATCAGATATGTAGTTTCGGAGATTACCACCTACATCCAAACCAATAAAAATACAAATTTAATAACAATGAATGAAAAAACCGACTAAACGGAATTATATGAAACTTGGCACATGGACAGTTTATAGCCTTATATGTTAATATCTTAACCAGTATGTATTTAGAAAAAAATAGTAGTATATCAGTTATCTGGTTTCCATAGTACAAGCTCTGCCTAGTTTGGGGCCAGATGGCCGTGTGTAAAGAATGTCCCGGGATATTTATTATTATTATTCGACACTTCTTTTCCCGGAAAAATTTTACATCCCTCGGGAACGCGGGTATACCCGCGGGGAAACCTTAACCCGAGCGGCGAGGTAGTCTGACATAAATAAGCGGATATACAGTGCCGTATTTGTGTTTATGATTTCTATAAAATACAAAAATAACTTTATAGGTATTACGCATGCAAAGTATTAGTTAAAATGGTCGGTCAACACTATTTTATAAAGTGTACTATTAGTCTGTTAGCATGTTTAGATTAATAAAATACTACAGCAAGTTTATTACCAACTACTAGTTATTTTGGCGTGACCATAGTAATATACGGGGTCATAAAATTAAATTACGCATCTGTCGTAGTCGGTATTCTTTTTGTTGTAGGTTTTATTATATGTATATTTGTTTGTTTTCTCTTTCACTTATTTCATTTCACATAATGTAGCAAACTAAATAATGAACAAATAATGTACATAAATGTATGTTATTTTAATGTGTAAAACAGCTTCTTAGAGGAGGCCTGGTGACCTGTAATACAGGTTTCTATTACATACCACAAGCACCAGCGATCCACAGTAAAAAAAAAATATTCATAGCTTATATAAAAACAACAGATAAAGATTTTTTATTGTTATTATATTATTTTAATCCCGATTTATAAATAGCACGTTGTTACTTTACGTTACCCAAAAATAATTATATTATGACATATTAACTCGTACTTATATCTATTGAGTATTAGCTGTTCTCGGCATGCGTTGCAATACGACTGCGAATCGTGAGTTATGATCTTGAATTTATACGAGAATCAGCAGTCCCCCGCGGTTTCACCCGCGTTTATCGAATAGCCTATAACCATCGAGGAAAAAATCCACGTCGAATGGTAGCTGTCCCATCCCGATATGTTCAGTAGTTTTGAGCTGATGGTGCGTTAAAGGAACTCGATTTTCATTATAGATCTCATAGAAAATAGAACTTTAAATTTTTCTCGACTTTCCAATTTTCTGGCCAACATTTCATATTTTTCCTTCCTTAAAACCTTATTCGGCTCATTACGAGCAATACGAAATTGCCAAATTAGTTCTCATGAACCGCGCTTGCCAAGGCACATACAAATAATTGAAGGAAAATATAGAGTAAATATTGATAGAAAATGTGTATATAGTGAAACGTTACCGTAAAAGATTTAATTTCATATGAAAATTATTTATTACCTACACCGTACATCAATGCCGTACCGCTAAGTAATTATTAAAACGAGGTACCTATCTACGAACGACTCAGGGTTTTGATTCTGTAAAATAAATGACACAAGTTTGACGATGCTTCATCGTAGTTTCTATGTTCTGTCTCTTTTGCCAACAAGCAAAAACATGAGAGGTCCGCTCTGCAAGGCATCATTGCGCCGCGAGCTCACGAAGTTTCTATTAACTGAATAAGGGGGCAGTAAGTATTTTTCATAGACATCGTAGCTTTCATTTGAATAAGTACTTTCGCTAATGGACGTTCTGAAGAACTTTAAAACACTAATGGGTTGGTTCCACTACGGAACTCTGGGATTGATAAATCTATTTACTTTTGCAATTGAGAATCCAAAACTGAACTTTATTTATTTATTAATTAACTAGCTGTCCCCCGCGGCTTTACCCGCATTCCCGTGGGATGTCACATGTATTATACATAAAAACCTTTCTCTTCAATCACTCTATGTATTAAAAAAAACCGCATCAAAATCCGTTGCGTAGTTTTAAAGATTTAAGCGTACAAGGTTTAGGCGTACATAGGGATATAGGGACAGAGAAAGCGACTTTGTTTTATACTATGTAGTGATAACCATCTTCTGCATGCTGTAAAGTAACCTTAGCCATCGGTATACTCTTTAGTCGTCCTAGAGATGTGTTAGTTTGGTAGTTTCATTGGAATGAAAAAAAAAATAGTTTCTCGACCTACTGCAGGCTGTATTTAGGCTATATAAAGAAAGCAAATTAAATGAAATGCGGGCTGAATGCCAAAGGTCGGGATCTCAATGGCTTTCGGTTAATATTTACAACTTGACAGGCAGTTGCTGGGGCTTATTTAAGATTTCATTGAAACTTTTCGGAATACTTTACCTACCGTATTACTTCCGAAACAGCAATAATTACTGAATGTGTATGTAGTAATTTATATCAGTTATCTGGTTATGTAGAAGTTCAATTTATTTTGGAATCAGGGGGTCGATTCTGTAAGGAAAATTACACTAGTTCGAGGATGTTTCATTGCAGCCTCCGTGCTCTGTCTCTTTTGCTAACTACAATGATACTACTAATCACATGAGAGATAAGCTCTCCGAGGCCTCCGTGAAGCGTCTCGCCGACGAAGTTTATATTAGCTGAATAGGGGGATGATAAACGTGTTTGAAGAATGTCCTTGAATATTTATTCTTTTAAAATGTTTGAGCTAAATACTTATTAAACGCATTTAATTTTAGTCTTTTACGATTTTTTAACAGCTATAATATTTTTTTACCGATCTGTCAAACAACGCTCCACGCGGATATATCTATTCATACCTACATTTTGTTGAGATTATCGAATAAAATAACCGCGAGCTTGAAATATTTTCATAATTCACATTGGCTTTTACACAAAATTTTAATACCTACTTATTTACGTACTCATTGAAATTATGATTGTCCATCGTGATAGCTTTCACACTACTGCCAGAAAACATGCTTATTTTTGTCTACGATATCATTTTTATTTGTATCAAACAATCTGGATTACCGCATGTCATCTGATCTTATTTATTAATCTCTCACCGACTGTGATTTTCTCTGTACGTTTGAGTAAAAATATAGTTTTTATTGAGCTTTAGCGTAAAAAAATGGTATACTTGTTCATATTGTAGGTAATAGTAAGATGGAAGAACTTATTTTATTGAAACATTTTAATATTTTTTATGAGTCCATACTTTCGCTGCATTTTTCCAAAGACACAATTCTTTTCGGCTCAAATAAATTTTCACACAGAGGTTTCGTGAACTAACTGAAATCAATAGATACTACTATATATAAATGCCCAGTATATTGTATATATGTGTATCGTATGTTATATATGATTAATATATATATATTGAAGACTATTTAGAATATGTACGGCACTTTCATATTTATTCAGATCTCACAACAGTCGTTCAAATAGTTTTATACAGGAAGGGCTAAATGCGCATTTCCTGTAGTCAATATAAATTTAGAATACCAACGATAGAGAAAAAATATTGGATCTCGTCACATTCCAAAGAATCTATAAGTATCTGACCTAGACTAGATAAAAATATTACAATAAAAGTCACTTTGTCAACCTATGAAATATTTAATGAAAGAAATAATACTGTACCTACAGCATTTAATATGAGTAAATAAATCAACAAAAAAGACTGTGAAGGCATTTTCAATGTCTGGTGTAAAGCGCCATCTATGTCAAATGACGGAAACTACTTCGCAAAGGATCCCTTCTGAAAATCACATTTTCCGCAACCAACAAGGTACGATGGTAGGTACAGTTATGTAGTTTTCCGGGTTCCGACACTCGAATGTAGATGTCTCTTTTCTTCATAATACGCTCATGCCATCTATAGTTCTGGTTATTTCCCTCGTTTGGAACCTCGTACCATATCACCCAACTTCAACTGAATGAAGTGAGACATGGTCACTGGCCTAAGATGGCAGAGTTTCTTAGCCATTTAATAGTCTATCACACCATGTCTCCAAATACTTTGTAATAAATACTTAGTACAAAATTAAATAGGTATACAATTTACAAATGAATATTTCATAAAGATTGAAAATAAAACCAATGTGTGATAAGAGAACACTGGGCTTAATAAATGTATTTATCAATGTATAAAAAATTCAAATTATAAACAAAATATAGTGAACTTTTGTGATTTGATGTGATTTTTTATAAATAAATATTACACTATTTAAAAAAGAATCCGTGGTAGGTAACATTAGATTCTATCTGCATTTGTAATATGCAGAGTACAATGAAAAATAAACAGACATCAACATAGGTAAGTACGCGCACGGTTGTTTGGTTGTTTCGCCAAGAGTTGTAATTTACGTTTTAGGAGTTTTCCCTCGTAAATGTAAATCGGTAAAAGTGCTTGGCTGCGTGCAATCAATTTCTAAGCCTGACCTTGCACACCAATGAAAACGTATGGGGCACATTTTTTCTTAGACACGGGCGACCAATTTAGTTGAGAACCTTTTCTTCCAAGCGAGGGTAAGTTAAGAATTATTAGGATACACTGTTTTGGTTGCCGTTATGTAGGTAGGTTCCTTCCTAGGGGGTTTCCGGGAATTATTAATATCGAAACATGTGGGTATTCTATTGTGTCTGAAAAGGAAACTTGTTTTTCCTTGTAACTTAAACTACATGAGATGTTTTAAAAAATAGGTATGGAATATTTGCGTATTAATAATAATAAATAAATATCATGAGACATTCTTTAGGGCCGTGTGTAGTTTTATTTATACAGTCAATGTTGTTAACGTTACCATGGTAACCAATGATTTAGCCAGTAGAAGTAAGTACAGTATCCTCAACTTTTGTTTCATTGATACCCATTTTTAATAAATAAATAAATAAATCTCCTGGGACATTCTTTACACACGGCCATCGGATCCCAAACTGAGCAGAGCTTGTACTATGGAATCCAGATAACTATTATACTAGATTATTAACGCCGCCTATGGACATTTGCAACACTAGAGGCTTCGCGAATGCGTTGTCGACCCTGAGACGTGAAGTTATTAAGTGTCAAGTTGTTACGTGACCGTAATGTTTTTTTAATCATACTTTTCTGAATGTTTACATCCAGACTCTGAACAAACAGATATGTCCATGCACTTGTTCATGTATTAATACGTTAGTAATATTATATTATGAAGACTGAACAGTGAACAACTATATCTACTCTAATACAATTATTAAGAGGTAAAAGAGTCAACATGATGTTATTTCTGGAACTTCTGTGACAATTCTGAAAATTCTCTCACTGGTTGAAAACTACACTAGCCGAGTGACGTCGGGACTATAACTAATCGTCAATTTTATTCCCGGACTAGCTGTTCCAAGCATTCGTTGCAATGCGTATCGTGAGTTATGGTCTTGAGTTCGTATAAAAATTCTACAGAAAATGCATATTTTCCCCAATTTTCCAATTTTGCAGGCAATTCGTAAAATTTTTCATTTTATAAAAATGTTACTCGGACTATTAGAACATTCAAAATTAATTGGTGAATTGGTCCAGTCGTTCTCAACTAGTGCACTTGCCATCGAACAGGATAAAAATGTTATTTATGGAGAGTATACTACTAATAGTCCTACTTCCTACTAATATTATAAATGCGAAAGTTTTAGAGAATAAATATGCAGATAAATGGTTGTTTGTCCTTCAGGCAAAAAAATACCGAACGGATTTGGATGACACTTGGCATATAGAGCATTCCCTAGAATAACGCATAGGATAGTTTATGTCCCGAGAAAAAGTAATTTCCTTCGGGAACGCGAGTGAAACCGCAGGGGCAGCTAGTCATAAACAATAATAACTTTATTAGTTATTTTAATAAATAGATATAGCTACGAAGATAGTTTACCACCACCACCGGAATAAAATTAATATGTCAGAGAATAACTCTATGGTATGGTATAAGAAAGTATCGTTATAATGGCTTCTTAACATTATGCACAATATGTTTCACCTAATACAACCGAAAGCTTTTTGTTACATTATAAAAAAGATATAGAAAAGCATAATATGTAGGTACTATACTTTTATTAAGGTTGCTTCTTTTTACATATTTTTGTCAGTCATCAGTAAAATGATCATGTTGCAAACTTTTCTTGAATAGTAATTAAGAGTTGGCAACACTGATATTATTATCGCACTGTATAGTTAGCAAGAGGAACTGTGTAATTTTATTGTTTTAGTAATGTAAGGGTACCGTGATTCCATGTTCAGAGCAAGAATCAGATATACGTACAACAAAAGAACGCTTGTAAACATGAAAGCCGTAATCAGCACGTCGCTCCTGCCTCGTTATTAGGTACTCCTATTGTATGATAAAAACAAACAAATTAATTGTTGGGATTAAACAGTCGCACGTTTTAAATACATAGGAATGTTTTAACCTCACTGCCGTTTTCACCGTCAAAGAAATTAAATATGACCTTCTTTTTAGTTCTTTGACTCCAACTTCAATATAATGAAACATAATAAAATGGATTTTGAAAAAAGATTCCTTTCATGAATTCCAAAAGAAAGTATGTTCATAATTTTTTTTATACCACATGGGCCGACAAACAAGCGGACGGTCCACCTAATGGTAAGTGGTCACCGCCGCCTATGGACATTTGCAACACTAGGGACATCGCCAATGTGTTGTCGACCCTGAGACGTGAAGTTGTTAAGTCTCATGTACCTGTAATTACACCGGCTCCCTTACCTTTCTAACCAACACACAGTAATACAAGTGCACTACTGCTTCACGGCAGAAATGGGTAAGGTGGTAGTACTTCCCCGGACGAACTCTGCACTATGAGCTCTACTACTCGAAATAATTGTAATAGTAATTGTATCAAATTGGCTACTTCTCTACTCTTAAGTAGGTAAGTAGGTACTTAATGTTGGTTCCTAATGACGGTCTGCATTAGAATCGTAAGCAGCGTACTTACAGACGTGCAGCTCAACTACAGTCATCAGTTACGTCATCTGAAGTAATACTGCATCCCAACTGCGATTTTGCAGCTGGTATGCAGTTCTAATGTAGATTGTTTGTCTTACAACTTAGGGTCGATTTTTCAATCCACAGAATCTATACAAAATCTGCTCTTTATTCAGCTAATACAATGTTCGTCGGTGAGTCGGGCACCGTGATTTCGGAAAGCGGATATCTCACGTGATTCCTAGTTAGCGAGATAGTCAGAGCATAGAGGTCGCGACGACATATTGTCGAGCTTGCGGTATTTGCCTTGCAGAATCAAACTTCTGTTCTTATTTCAAAATAATCGAAATCAAAATTCATTCAAATGGTAAAGAATTCCATCTTCTAATATTATAACAATATATAATTTTATCGAGTCATCTTGTCTTGCCATTAAATATTTTTAGATGAATTGTTATCAATTATGTATTAGTTTTAGTTGTATTCTTTATATCTTGAAGCATGTTAGTATGTAGTTTACTGTAAATGGTGTGCATACATGTAAGTGACGTATTTACACTGTACTTAAATTATGAAATATTGTGTCACCAATAATTGATTGTAAATATGTCGTTGGTTTGCCTTATCAATAAATAAACAAATAAACAAAAGTTTGTGAGTGTGTGCATGCTTCTTGCTACTTAGTTTCATTACAGCCTTAAATAAACATAATAACCCACATATAGAATATGTTGTGGAATCTTTTGTTCTCGGGAACGTATAAAATCCCGCGGAAACAGCAGAAGCTAGAATGATACAACCCCAAAATAATGTACATATTTTCTTTCTAGTTCAAGTTATAAGTTATCCGTAGGTACCTGTTACTGGAAATGTTATGATCAAGAAATCATATTAGTTTCTACCACAAGGTTATTTTCTCTCCCTACGTTCCAGAATATTTATCACGAGCGTTTATCGTGCAAATAACAGTCCCGTCTAAATAACAATTCCGTCATCTCACGTCATAAACCTGGTTTATAACTAGACAGTGTCGGTCATATTGATTTTAAGTTTATATCCCGTTTCTTAATGTTGGTTTTGTTACTAGACATTCATTATCTTGGCATCTACTATTCCATATCTTGATCATGAGTAGAACTTTTAGTGCAGAGTTCTTTCCAGGAAGTACTACCTCACCCATTTGCGCCGCAAAGAAATAGTGCACTTGTATTACTGTGTTTCGGTTAGAAAAGTAAGGGGGCCGGTGAAATTACAGGCACATGAGACTTAACAACTTCACGTCTGATCGTCGACAACGCATTGGTGATGTCACTAGTGCTGCAAATGTCCATAGGCGGCGGTGACCACTTACCATCAGGTGGACCGTCTGCTTATTTGTAAAATGTATATAAAAAAATGTACAGTTTTTATATGAATCTTTGCTATTTGCTTTCCGTGTTCCGTCTTCACTCCATATTTTCTTCAGTCAGTCTTCCATTATCATATACACAGTTTATTATCAAATATAACTTCCATAGTTCGCTTATTGCTTTTATAGGCTTTATTGGTCCAGACCTGTTAAAATAAGAATTTAAAGAATATAACAAAGTAAAACATTTTATGTAGGTACTTGCTGTCACCCGCTGTTTCACCCGCGTTCCCGAGGGCTGTTTTCCTATTTCCATTTTCTTGGGATAAAAGTAACTTGAATTTTATTCCAGAGTATGCTCTATTTATGTGCTAAGTTCATCCAAATCCGTTTGTTAGATTTTGTGTGAAAGATAACAACAGATACATCAACCCTCATAAACTTTCGCATTCATAATATACCAGCGGTCCCCCGCGGTTTTACCCGCGTTCCTTTGGGATGTCACATGTATTATACATAAAAACCTTCCTCTTCAATCACTCTATCTATTAAAAAACCGCGTAGTTTTAAAGATTTAAGCATACATAGGGATATAGGGAAATAGGGACAGAGAAAGCGACTTCGTTTTATACTATGCAGTGACTAGCAGCGCCCTGCGAGTTTGCCCGCTTTCAATCCTGATTATAAACCTTCCTCTTGAATTACTCTATCTATTGCTGAAATCTGTATTAAAATCCGTTGCATTGTTAGTAGTATTATTATTCTGTGAAGGACATACAGACAAACATTCATTTTTATAGTAGGGTTTACCAAATACAAGCTTTGCCGCTAGGGTATAACAGGCCAGTCCAAATAATATATAGTCTCAATAAAATTCAGATCCATTTTGAATAAGCGTGCACTTTAGAGTTATGGGAGTGTTATGGGGCTTCACATCACGACCCTATTATCCAAAATAGCTGTAATAAAGCAAAATTACGGGATTCCGTTCTCGCGAGAATCATTTTCGGTTATTTCCTCACGAGTGCCCCGGGCGGAACGGCAAAGTCAGTGAAAATATCTGATAGATTATTAAAACTCTTTTCAGACTGTCTCCACAATGCAACGATATCGGAAATTAAAAACCTTTCATGTTGATTAAAATCGTTTATAAGACATTGAAGTAATAGGTTTATAGAGAACTCACTTCATAAATTTTTATTGGTTATGAAATCCTTTAATGACTGTAGAAAAACACTTACCTATTTAAAAAGATAAGTTAATAGGGTATATTCGATTAAGGCTATTTGTTGTTTGTAGCCCCAATTTCTAACTTGTTCTGTTTGTCTGTTTTTTCACTTATATCTTTAACTTATATCTAACGATACATAAAAGATGTTGATAATTATTTGTACCATCATTTTGCAAATTTCTTTTGAAAAGTTTATATGATCCTACACAGGTAAAGCCTGGGCAGATCTATAGTTTGGCATAATTATTATCTAAATTTATCAAGGATAATATTTATGCCAGACAGTTATTTATTTATTTATTTATTATCACTAACAGATGATACACATAAAATACAAAATTTTAAAAATAGAGCAAGCTTTGTTCACACCCACATACAGGCAAAGGCTAGTTAATACAGAGAGGAAATGAAGATAGCAACGACTGCTAAAATTTCTATGCAAATGTAAGATAGGTGTTAATAGAAGAGAGTAAAAGCTCATGACCCTACTGTGCAACTGTTACGTAAGCTCACAGCGGTCGATAGCTGCTGTAGTCTGTAGGGCAAGCTCCACATTCTGTTGCGCGAATTAAAAGCGTATCTGGCTGCCTCATACATAATCGAATTTAATATAAATGAACACACTCTATCGTCAATTAAGTACAGCAGGTAAAAGCCTAGATATTAAAAGTTTACCTTTTTACTAAACATATTTTGTTCATAGTACTTTATAATTTAATTAATTGTATTGGTGAAAGATTACAACATGTTGTGTTAAGAAATTGAGACAAGGCAGACAAGTTTATGAAAGAAGAATATTTAGAACATAGCACACAATTAATAGCATGTTATTATGATGCCAAAATTTGCTTTTAAACTTTTTTCTATATAGTAAACAATTTGCTGAGAAAGCGGTATCGTCGAGCAAATTTAACATCTCCTTCGGCTCTCAAGTGGTCTTTAAAAATATTTTACTACAGGTTTTTCTCAAAGGTAAAGCTTGGAGCTTTTTATTCTAGCGTAAAGTTAAATAACAATATTTTTATGGAACACAGTTCTTTTTATTTTATAACACACTCAGTGAAGTCTGTGCTTAAATGGTATGAAAATAACTTGACATTGTCATCAAAGCGATGCAACGGATATTGAGTTTGTAAAGGGAAATCAAATGCAGCGCTGAATTTTTCATTTTGTAAATGCTGGTGAACCATATATATCTCGGTTCAGCGTTTTATGATATTGGGATCTTTATCAGTCGTATTTCAGCTACAAGTCTTTAGGATCCAATGGCTAGCTTTTTGGTTGATAATATGCAGACATACTTATACGATCTTGCTAACTGTTATTGTATTGTTTATTACGAACAACACACTGATGTCAAAATAAAAGTTTAAACTGGTACATAGGCATTTAGTAAAACGGGCTTACAATATCGCTGCAATATCTTCATATATATAATTCTCGTACGTGTGTATGTCACTGAACTCCTAAACGGCTGGTTCGATTTTGATGATCTTTTTAGTGTGTGTTCATGTGGATTCGAGATTAGTTTAAATTCACAACTGAACTCGGTAAGTGGCGCTACGATCGAAATCCTGCATTTTTGGGTGGACTTATTTCATCAGGACAACGTCTGTCCGGATAGCTAGTTAAATTATATATTTTTCTGAAACATCTCTGACACAGTGCAAGAGCCTACATTAATGAACAATATATTTAAAATTAAGAATATTTTCGCATGTTGTTAAATAGTTTTAATGTTTTCCAATTTTATCTACGCCTGGTATCAACCATCTAAGATTTCACCCCACTGGGTGTCTGTCAGATTCACCTAATTCAAAGTTTCGTTAAATATTATATCAAAGCTTTTATAATTATGTTCTGGCTTTTCAAAGAAAAGATTTTCACTACCTAGAATTTTGGCCTTGAGGTATTATAGAGAGATACTGTAAGGTAAATGCTACACCTCGGCCGTGTTTCGTTTCGGCCTTAATGCCTTAATATCTCTTTCTAACTACCCAATCACGTGAGAGGTCCGATCTCCGAGTTTATATTAGCTGAATATGTAATCACAATGATAAATATTTTAGATTATTTATCATAGTAGGTACCATAAATGTCATATACATATATTCGGTGGAAATTAATTAAGTTTTTTTTTTTTTTTTTTTTTTTTATGCTACTTGGGCCGACAAACAAGCAGACGGTCCACCTGATGGTAAGTGGTCACCGCCGCCTATGGACATTTGCAACACTAGGAGCATCGCCAATGCGTTGTCGACCCTGAGACGTGAAGTTGTTAAGTCTCATGTGCCTGTAATTTCACCGGCCCCCTTACCTTTCTAACCGAAACACAGTAATACAATAGCACTACTGCTTCACGGCGGAAATGGGTAAGGTGGTAGTACTTCCCCGGACGAACTCTGCACTAAGAGCTCTACTACTCTGAAAAGTAGTGCACAATATAGATTATTGGCAATTATATTTAAGTAGCGACTCGCCCCGGCTTCCCTCAGGTGCAATGTATATACTAATACATATAAACCTTCCTCTTCAATCACTCTATCTATTAAAAAATCCGCATCAAAATCCGTTGCGTAGGTTTAAAGATTTAAGCATACATAGGGATATAGGGACAGAGAAAGCGACATTGTTTTATACTGTTGTAGCTTCAGTAACTTTAAATTTGACCTTCATAAGTGCCCTCCGAAGGCCTAAACTGAATAAATGGTTTTGAATTTTGAATTTTTTTTTTGAACTGTGTAGTGATTAATTAGCCAGGAGGATTCACAAATATTTTTATTTCCAAACAAGTAATTTATTTTAAATAATTTTATATTATTATGAGATAATATAAAATGAGGAGTTGAAAGTAAAATCTACTGAAGCATGTTATAAAAATGGCAAGGTTATTATAATCACGTATCTGCGTATAACAAAGAAAAATAATTGCCCACCGATTAATATGTCTGTCGAGCAAAGAACATTTTTTCTTCATGCGAGTTCTCGAGTAAGGAGTAGTCACGATAATTGCTTTAAAAGAGGCGGAAAGGTTAAAGCTAAATATGGAATGTCTTCTTTAACATAAGGTGACAACCCTATCGAAGTACGAATGAGGTACAGACTCCTTTCACTGACCTCACTGGAAGAGATATTATTATGATTTTTTGTTTAGTAAACTTATAAGTTTCATATAATTATTAGTTAGTGGTAATACACTTCTTATTCTATTAAGAGTCACAATTTACTGTGTTTGTATTATTCCGATTTAAAACATAACTGTTATCGATAATATTGAAAATAAACGTATTGTAAAAATGGGATATAAAGTATTTCTCAAAATATTTTTTTTATAAGCAATATTTTCTTTTATCAGCAGGACAAGGGTAGACAAGGGTAGCAAGGCTCCTTGCTTTTTTCACTTTTCTCAATTCAAAGCACAACTAGACCTATGATAATTACTGAAATTTGCTCATAGGATTTATTCAAGTGTAAACTGTAATTACAGTTTCACTAGAGGTTTTTTAGTTATTTATAAAAAATATCTTCACTGCAGAAATCTTATATACCGATGATGTTTTATCTACAAACGTGATAATTTAATGCGCATTGTCATCGTCCTACGGAAAGTTCAGTCATTATAATTTCATTAAAATTATGAACTGTGCATATTTTGTATTCATAAAACATTACAAAAAAAATGTCTTGACAACTAAAGAAGGAAAATTCGAGTGATCTTTTATTACATTCATATGAAAGCTTTATGATAATTTCAATGTGACGCATAACCTTAAACGATTTCGTTTAGGACCATATCATAAGTATGAGATATGATGAAAATATAACGTTGCGTCGTAACGATGCGACGTCTATGTTTAACATTTGCACTAACGTTTTATAGGTTATATTCTTAATGGAATCTTAAAAAACTAAAGGTAAGTAAACTTCTGTATAATAAGTTCTGCTATAGACCAATTCCGTTCGCTCCCCATTATTGAGATAAATTTCCAGTTAGCGGCTAGGTGCTTCCAGTAATATATCGGGACTTTCGAGCGTGGAACAGCGCCAAAGCAATTAAATCGTGAAGCAGCACGCGAGCGTTTTCTCTGCCACTCTCGCGACGGCGCGCTCGCACCAAATTGCTCTCGTTACTTGCACTTTTTTTTGCCAGGCACATTACTAGGCAGCCAGCGATCTTTGTTAGATACGCCAACATCTGGTCGCCTGTTTGTATTTTCACTATATACTTATTGAGTCTTGGTGAAATTCGCAAACTTGACGTTGGATTTATTTAAATGACTCGATAGTCATTTTTATGAAGGTACTTTTTGGCAAACGAAAACATTGAAACTAATGTCAAATCAGATTTGAAGAAAATTTCCGAAATAAGACAGCGACATATACAAGTTAGAATCGCGTGGGGGGGGGGTCCGTACAACAATATTGAGGTCAATCGCAATGCCGTCATAAATAAAAAAAAGAACAATAGAATCAAGTTTAGATAGAAGATAAAACCTTTTTGACCAGCCTAAGTCTTCAAAAATTGTTCAAAAACCTTAAACTTAACTTAAACTATTATAATCTACAGTAAAGCAAATAAGACAACACTGTAATATAAATCAACGTTAATTTCAATATTATGTAAATGGTTAAAAACAAAGCATTACTCTCAAATAAAGCGTTGCAAATTTAAAACTAGTTTGGTCTTTTGACAAGCCTATTCATAATGTTTAAATGAGTTATTAGTCGGTCTTTACATTGAATATGCATTATGTAAATATCAGTTTTAGAAATGTTGAAGACAAACTATTTACTACTTTGCCCGAGTTTTACGAAATAACTCTTTGGTAAAAGAAGTACTCTGCATGACTTTCAATGAACTTACATTGCTTAGAATGTTAAGTAATGGCGTCTACGAACAAATAAAAATGTATATGGAACTGCGATATGGATCGTTTCCTTTCATAATTAGAATTAGATAAGATATTTTTTTTCAAGGTTTTGTTAATTAAGGCTTTGCCGAAACGACAGGTCATAAATGAATAAACGATACTTCTCGCAGTCGGTGGCATTCGGGGGTCGATATTTTATCGGTTCAATGCATTTTTTAGTTTGACCTAACATTCTTGCAAAAAAGAAGCTCAGACACATTTTGCTCAGTTTTGTGTTATCAACCTATATTATTTTGTTCACATTCTATATGTTAATATTCTCATAAAAAATTAAGTTAAAGGTCAAAATAATATTTTTATAATAAGGTACATATTCAAAGTCTCGATGTTCAAAAGGCAACTATAAGTAAGTAATTGAACTGAACAATATCTCAAAAGCAACAGACGCCTCAGATTCATTTTAAATTCAAATGTGTGTACTTACGTTCACGTTCTGGCTGAGCGACTCCCTCGTTCACTAGCGTAATGTTCAATTCTCGTACCATAAACGTACTAAACAAACATACGTATAAAACATATGCTTAAGTAGTACCTATATGTAATTATAGTATACTAGCTGTCCTTGGTTTCACCCGCGTTCCCGAGGGATGTTACATTTCCCCAGGATAAGAAGTATCCTATACTCGTATGTTGTTCCAGGACATACTCTATCATAATCCGATACGTAGTTTTTCTGTGAAAGAGTAACAAACTTTCGCATTTAAAATATTTGTAGGACTTATCAACTTTACACAGTTATTAGACAAGTTACTTAATTTTAACATCAGGTATTATTCAATCATGCTGAAGACATTTTTTATGATATTTGTACCACGAGGAAGAGACAAAAAATGATCGTTAGTTTAATATTGCTGCGATATTTAAATAGCATGTGCCATTAATAACAATTACGTACTTTTTGGTTCTATACTGAATCGCATCAAAGAATTTTTAACTGAAAGAGAAATATCCGTTTCTTTTTCTATCGAGGTGAAGTATTTACTTACAATTGTCGGACAGAGGGATCTTTTGATCTAACTCACACGTCCATCAATCTTGAAATATTTTTCTGTTGTAAACATTTTTCCTATACCTACTCTTTGACATCAAAAATAAGATGGTTTAAGATATGTATTTTCGATGACATAATACCAAATTTCTGGTTATTTCTTTTGTTTTAAAATCTAGCTATTCGAAGCAATAATAAGCCAATTCAGCATGCGTTACTATTATTTTTAATGGAGGTATCGAATAATTTTTTTAAATAGGTACAAAGCCTGTACCGTATTTAAAACCACCAGAAACTTCCTTATGTTTTTTGTATTGGCTTATGTTAAATAAATAATACAATAATATATATATATATATATATGAGTATACATAGGTACCTAAGTTTTTTCATCTAAAGTTTTACATCTAAAAATATTTCGCACGTGTCTCTATTATTACATTCAATTGAATGTATGAGGACAACCTTGCCTTGATTTTTTTATAATTTAATTACTATTCATTTGCGACTACTCAGTACTAAATTTCAGTAAAGAAAACAAACGAATAAGTAAATAATAATAAACTATTATTATTGCCCCAATGCTTATCAAACAACAGCAGCAGTTTAACAGAAGTGCAGCAAATTAGGTTAGAATCTTGACGATTAATAAATATTTATGTTTTCCTATACCATGAGGAAAATATTGTAACAATAACAAAAGTGAGCATAAAAAATATGTAATTTGAATATGAGTATGAATGGAATTGAAATATTTGAACGTAAATAAAATAATATTTGTAAATTTCGAAATGATTCAGAATTATATCCTCAAAAATTAACCAAGGGCATAGTAGGAAATACTAATCCCATCTTTAGCAGATGAGTATCGCCAATCTCGGTAATGCCCACAGTTTAATCCAGTGCTTAGAAAGCTTATTGCATAGCGTCAAAAGTGATCAGTTGCTTCCAGTTTGATAGATGAGAGACGAACGTCATATGAAGCTATATGATAGATAGATATTAACCTTTATGTAGGGAACTAAAGATTGCTAAGCACATAAATCAATCTCTGACGTCCAAATTTGGACGCCTGGCTTCATCCGAGCATCTATAATTCCTCCAGACATCGAATGGAAGGATTGGAGTATTAATTGTGAATACTAGAATGTATATACTTTAATATTTGAAAATGCTTTTATAAATCTTTGGTTAAACTGGATATAGAAATATGATTTTGTAAATCATTCATTTTTATTTTTTTATCTGTTAATTCAGAGGGTACCTGTGGCAAATTCCATTCAATCGTAAATCCTGAATGAGTCACAAAAATCTAAACAATATTTTACATGATATTAAAAGTAAGATGTGAATAATGTAGGTATACTAAATATATAAAAGAAAGCATTTGATCTGTATTTGTTTTTATGTTCTGCGTTTGCACCATTTAATTCGGACAATGTACTTCTGGGTTCTAAAATCACTACAACAGGACAGTAATTCACTTAGCAAAATTATTCAAACGATCCATTTCTGTGCTAATGAGTAGCGACGGATACACACAAAAGTTTTGCTCATTATTCATGAAGTTTCTTCGTGTTTTTTTATATATTCTTTAACAGAAAATAGGTACTTATTTTCTCCTCTTTTTATAGTTACAATGTATAGCCCTACTAATATTACAAATGTGAATGTAAGTTTGTTTGTTACGCTATCACGCGAAAACTGCAACTGATCATCATGAAACTTTGTACACATATTCTTGGAGGTATTAGAAGTAGCATAGGATACTTTATATCCCAGAAAATGTAACATACCTAGGGAACGCGGTCAAAACCGCGGGGGACAGCTAGTATACCAAATTTACATGAGTAATTAACGGAAAGGGAATTTAGACCACCATGTTTCGGCCTATGACATGAAATAATAATGTTACTGTAAGGTATTTTATTGCAATTCCTGGGCTCGCATAATTTGCGGCCAATGGGCTAACATAACATAAATTAATCTTCAAAGATATAGAGCTAAACTAATGTATCAAAATATCTTCCATCTTCATATGAGCTATATACCTACTCGTTAATGTTGTATAAATGGTGAAACATTTACGCTGCAATGAAACTGACTACTAACAATAATACTTACATTTTATTAACGTATAGCACTCAATCTTAAGATTAGCTTAGTTATAGCTTTCCGCCCCGCGGTTTCACCCATTTACAAAATTAAAGTAAACTTCAGCTATCTCCATATTAAAGATAATTAATAAACCCCTTTTTTCCTTTTGTTTGGTAAATCCATTTTTTTCTGTTGTTACTTTGACCCCTCCATTGGTAACCAATCACTAAGAAATAAAAAAAATACTCTTAAATACGAAATTCATAAGTAACAAAAACAGAAAAGATTGTATCTATTCATTTGAATTGGCTTTTTCAGACAATATGATTGTCAGACTCATAGCACCGGTTCATATATTGATTGCGTTTGTTAAGAAAATCCGGAAAATATCAGTAATAACTTATATCACAACAATATTTACTGCAATTGCAAAAGTATTTCTAACTTAAGAACCAAGTCATTGATATAAATTAAAAGAGGCCCTAGAATATATCCTTGCGATACACCAACATTCATAGGTCAACCACATGATTTAAATCCATTGAATTTTATCTCTAAGTAAAATCATTTGTATTAAGTTTGAAGTTACTCTGGATTGTTTTATTCATATATAACGTGTTTCTTGCGAAAAATTCCTTCCTAAGTACTAAAATTAAAATGTCATGCCTAGGTACGGCTTGGTTTCAGAGGCATTTGACGTCGCCTACTAATATACTAAATAATAAAAAAAAAACTTAACATTAATTATAAACTGAACCAGTTCACATTAAAGCAAGATTTTAGATTAAGATCATATAAAATGAAATGTTAATTTACAATCTGAAGCTTATTTTTGTTCTAGTTCCAAGCAAATTAATAAATCTGCGACTAAAATAGTAGGTATACCTACGTACGTTCAACTATTTCAGATTTGAAAGATATATTTATAATTAATCCTCTGTTACCAGAACTTTAATATCTTGAAGATAAGTCTACTCCATTCATGATTCACTGGTTAAAAATGAAAAGTGCTTTTGAAACTAAAGTAGGTTACTACTTGAAAATACAGCAAAAACTATTTTTCACGGGACTTATTAAGAAGTTGACTTCTGGATATTAAAGCTGCAAAATGAGGCCATTATTAACTTAATACCTAAATCACCTTGTTGGTCGAAATCCCCATAGCTAGTCTTGAGACTAGAGGGCCTGAGTTCGATTCCCAGGTCGGGGAAGGCTTAATCGAATTTTCTTTGTTAGAAATAATTACTTGTAACACGGGTATGATAACATGCCCAAGAGAGAACGTTATGATGCTTACCACAGCATGTCGTGTTGCTACTCATACTATCTTCGGTAGAATGTGGGTCTTAGCAATGAAACCTCCGATTACTTCTTCAAGGATAATAGGTGTGAGGAAATTACTTTATAAATCAATTACATATGTTATATTTTTATATCAATATATTTTTTTTAGGTGAAGGTAACTAATTGATAATTTGATCATGCATCTAAGCATATGTGCAATATCCTATGTCAAGATAAGATCATTATAGAATAATGAATACACTCTAACATGTAACCAAGATTTTTATTTACTACGGTGACGGAAAACATATTCACGCATTTTGTTCAATAGCTTCGGCGTTATTCCTTTAGAAAAGGTTTTGCCACAGTACATTGGGATACTAAATCAGTAGGTTATATAATTCTATATGATAGATTGGCTATATTATCCGAAAGCCTCGACAAGAGAATGAGAATCAGGACAGCCTTTACCAGTTATTTAGTATATCAGTTATCTAGTTATTATTGTACAATATGTCTTTAGCTAGGTGTCAGATGACTGTGAGGAAAGTTATGCCCGAGATTGTTTATTATTAGTATTAAATTTGGTACGACCTTCAGTCTTATATTAAGCTGAAGCGACAAAGCCAGAATAGAGTACATATTAACAAAACTTATTCTTGGTAAAAAATAAGACAAAAATACTGATTACATTTTTATTTAGAAAAAATACGAACATTCGCAAAAAATAAAGAAACATTCAGATCGGTCTGGATTTATTTAGACATGAGCAATGAGACCGAGAAGGTTAATTGCTTCCAAGAAGGCTTGTAAGGAGATGTATTACTGCTGTAGAGCAAAGTTAGCTGTGATTCCGTAAAAGTTAGTGAGCTTGCTCCAGTGGCAGTTCGGTTCCTATTCGTTACGTCACAGTGGGTCGATATCAGGCGGCGCACCCTGCGGCTGCCCGCTGCCGGCTCAAACAAACGCCCGACACCGACAAATTTACCAACTTTTTAATACTTTGTTTTTACATGCTTCTTGTTATCGGACTTTTTTTCTGGCATTATCTTATAAATGTGTTTTTTGCGACACAAAACAAATTCTCACAATGAACGAGTACCTATTACCATGAAAACACCTCACCGGGAGTTTATTCATTCTTTCAAATAACTTTCGCTTTGTTTTCGTTACTATTAAGATTAAGTATAATCAAGAATTTACTTTATATGTGACTAAAACGTGATATTTTTCTTTTTAGGTAAGTGACAACAATTTGCTGTCAGCAATCATCAAGTGTTATGTAAGTTACACCTCTATTATATAATTATCGATTTGGAATAAAATTTCAATGTCAAGACATTGTCGTACCCCTTTTCGTAACTGTTTTTACTACGTAATAATATTATTACCACATGGTTAATAATTATAAGAGGATGCAACTGTAAATTGAAAATCCGGTATATTAAAGTGCCATGTAATGGCACGCTGGCACAAATCCATTTTTGTTCTACATCACAACATGGTTAAAATTATAACAATTTATTGTTCAACAATTAGATGAAAAAAATATCCTTAGGGTAAATGTACAATAGGTAATATTCAAATGACGTAGGACTCACGTGAATGTCTCAAATTACTTCAATTTGTGTACACATTTTATGTATTTCGTATCTCCTCTGGTTGGAGACAGAAGCGGCATATTTATGTTTAGTTATTAATCAAAACCAAGCACTTGCGGGCTGGAGTGGAAATATAAATTACCTATATGAATTTGAGCCAGCTTTTTCAACCGAATTTCTATCTCTATGACGTGTACTAACACTTATCCCACGCAATGTTCTATCTTTATTCATTTATAAAACTTTTGTAAACTTATTTTTCCTCATATGATCTAGGTAATAAGGTTGAATTTGCATAATAAATATTTATTTTAATTCTTAATAATTAAGATAATTAATTGTGGATTGAGTTGTTCCTGCTTAACTACCTCCAATTAAACCTCAAAGAAGTATATTTATTAAAAATATTTAAATATAATATATTTAATTAAACTGAATTCATAACAGACACGTTTAAATTTTATGTCGTATTAACTTTATTTTACGACTAAGCAGTATTTATTTAACGAGCAAAACTATTAAATTAAAGGAGTAATACAGTACAGTTATGACTCGTTTACGCATATACGCGAAGTATTACTATCGAAAGTTAAAAGAGCAACGTAGTTCAAAGAGATACTTTTATAAGTTGTTCAGCTGCTGAAGGTGACTTTTAAACAACTGGAAATTGATAGCACTTTCTTTGTCTTTTACGAGACAAACTCAACGCTTTGAAAACTAAATAAAGTTGCAACAACCTCAAATATAAGTAAACCTTATACCGTTAAATTTTGCAGTGACTTGTTAGTTTTATTTTGTACTAGCTGTCCCCTGCGGTCTCACCCGCGTTTCCGAGGGATGTTAAATTTTCCTAGAGTAATATGTATCCAGATGTTATTCCTGGGCATAGTCTACCTATTTGCCAAGTTTTATCAAAATCCGTTGTATTGTTTTTGCGTGAAAGAGTAACAAACCTACATACAGTCATACACCCATCCTCACAAATATTAGTAGGTAATATTTTTGAACTAGAAATATTTGTCTATACTTGCTAGAGATCTGCGGATCCCCTAAAAGCCCCGTGGCTGTAAGTTTTCATTACTGAAGTATTCTACCGAGACTGTTCATTTCACTTAAATAAATTCACAGACAGAACCCATCGTTCTAACAAAGTAACTACTTCCACATAAATAAATGCCCATATTCCAAACAGTAAACAAATTCATAGGTATTTTGAAAGGAAAATAAATCAAGTCATCAAGTAACATAGTACATAGTAAAGTTTCCCTTAATATTATTTGGATTCGACAAAGGTTGACATTTGAAGTAAAATTCGAGTATTATGTAAGCTCCGAGAGTTTGTTTCTCTGAAACTTATGTGAATCCATAGAAACATTATTTTTTATTGTATATTCAGAAAGTTTGAATATACTTCTGGTAATGATGTAGGTAAGATATCCAGAATCTTTAAAAGCAGTTGCCAGTGCCTATCTGTTACTTTATCCTATTTGCAAATTGCTTGAGTTACTTTTGGCACTTCTTAGTAGGTAGCCATTATTTTTCTTAGTTAGAATTTCTTAAATGTCCAAGTAGGTACCATTATCATTTGAATAGAGCATCTGGTCTATCATTATTTATACCTAATTGAGTTTCTGAAAACGCAGTGAAGACGTAACTTAGTTGCCACTTGCCATTCAGACGTCACAAAAACGTGAACCGTTTAATAAATGGTTTTATACAATTATTCATCCTTATCAGGGAATCATTTAAATAACTAATTGATGTTTATAAACTATGAATCATCTAGGTATATGAACATTAGCAAGGTTTGTAAGTGCCTGTAAACTTATATCTATGTAAGTATGTATTTATAAAAAAAAAGTAGTATATGTAGTATATCAGTTATCTGATTTCCATAGTACAAGCTCTGCTTAGTTTGGGATCAGATGGCCGTGTGTAAAAAAGAATGTCCCAGGATATTTATTTAACAATGTCACAATAAACTATTATTTATATTTTCACTAGTGTTCCCTGCGGTTTCACCTGCGTTTCCGAGAGATTCTTACGTGCTATTCCAGTCTACAATCCACCTCTGTGCCAAGTTTTATCCTAATCCGTTTGGCCGTTCTGGTGTGATTGAGTAGGTAACTAATATTTATTTTTTATATCACTTGGGCCGACAAACAAGCAGATGGTCCACCTGATGGTAAGTGGTCACCGCTGCCTATGGACATTTGCAACACTAGGGGCATCGCCAATGCCTTGTCGACCCTGAGACAAGAAGTTGTTAAGTCTCATGTGCCTGTAGTCCATCCATACATTCTTCAAAACTTACGGATTTTTAAAAGTACCTAGTAAGATTTGGTTGACACTACTTATATTGTACATATACCTATTCGTATATAGGTATGTATTTACAATTTACAATTACATCAATGTACAAGTTTACTTTTAGATTAGCCTGTAGGTATAAGATAATCGTTAAGATACTACTATTGACAATAGCTATGTTTGTTACAAAGAAATACATTGTGGTTTGAATTCAAAAGAAATATATATCGTTGTAGGTATACGTGCATAGTTTAGCTACCTACTTTTAAATCTGTTCTCTTATGGTCTCTCTTATTATGCAGTGCGCATTGTCGAGATTAAAATGGTAGTATTGAATAAAGTTTTAGAAGGTATCATTATTCAGCGTTTTGAATATACTATCCTAAGATAACAAGTTACAAATGGATTATATTATACTGTGTCTATCCACGCCAAAATGTAATTCTAGATCAGTAGTGAACGTTCATCGCCCGTGACGTGTCTGCGTTGCGTCCCTGAGCTGAATAGGTGGATCCCGATATTGTAATTTTTATTTTATTTTTAGTCACGTAATACTTATTTTACTAGACACAGTTTGTTGGCTATAAGTAGATATGAATATACCGTTAGAGAAATACATGTACCTTGTAAACGCACTTCTATTTGCGAGACACCGTGCCATATTATTATGTCTCAAGACATGAAAGCAGACTATTACTATTATTATTTGCAGCTTTCCTTTAGGAAATCACGGCTGGAAGACTAGTCTTTTTCCAAGGCGTGTGTAGGGTCCGACAAACAGAGGCTTGTCGATGATATTGACGCTAAATGTATTGTAATGTGTATCCATATACATTAGTTTTTAATGCCGATTGTTCTTGTTAATAAAATCAACCTATAACTATTTGAATTGTAAGTATTATAAATATCGTCTCTTTAGCCAGGCTAGTCGAGGGCGCTGACATTTTCATCGTCACTAAAGGTTGCACTGGTAACAATGTAGAAGTGATGGAGGACAGTCGGTTTGTAGAGGAATGTATATAAGTTATTAACGCGCGGGGGATGATCCAGGTCGGTGCGCTGAGCACGGTGTCGGCTCCCTCACCAGCAACCATCTCGAGCGCGCTGCGCTTGGGTGGGCAGCCGCTCGCTCCGCTCCGCTTGTCGCTCCGCCGCGCTGCCACTCGCTCGTGGCCAGCCGGAGCTCCGAGCGGGTGGCACGCACAGTCCTCTCCTAACCGCGAGTGAGCGCGCTGCCTGCCGCGGCGCGGAGGGCGCACCGTAGCAGGCACATGCCTACGAAATGTCACCTACCTACATTTCCCGATAACATCCGATTAGCAATTAACGCCGCCAAATAGCACGCCTAGTGCACGGCACCGTTGAATTGTTTTTAACCGTTTAAATATACGAGGTACATACCATTGTTTTCTAGTGAAGTTTTTAGTAAGATTTAACGTGCACTACGTACATGGAATGTGTTATTAAAATGCATAACCTTGACAGTTCATATTACGATTCTGTTTTTTTAACAGTGCGTTGTTATTTATTGTTATTCGAGTTACCGGTAATTATGCGTCCGCGTATTCGTGCAAGTACTTTATGACGCGAGTGGTTAAACTTGTGTTACTTTCGCAAGTAAAACAGGAAATAACTGTTAAACGCAATGTTCTCATGCATTTGTTTTGTAATGTTATGATGTGCTACTAATATGCAGCGTTGAATTCGTATGTGACGTATCCAATCCGGTTTTCTGTTTACGGATCTGATGCTGATGCTGACCTTGGCGGTAAGACATAAGAGAATAGGTGTCAGTATACATTAGCAGGAAATTACGCCGATAGCTGCGATATAATTTTTTTTATATTCATTTTATAGTTTTATCAATATCTGCGCTCTAAAACAATGTAAGAATGCTTGGATACGCGTTATTTCAATCGACCATTGTTCTTCTAATAACAGCTATCAATGCTACTTGTCATATTACTGAGCGACGCACCAACCACGTCATAATAACAGTAGGTATTCCAACAATACAAGTCAGTAACACAACACGACAAAAGCCAAATGTAATTTTCAGGACATCTTACAGTTGAGTAGATTTGCAAAGATAGTAATAATGGGGGCTTAACATTTTCATATTCTAATTCAATTATAGAAATAAATTTGGGAACTGTAATTATAATCTTTTAACATCATATCTTACGTATCCATACATAGCACACTCTAAATAGAAATGCAAATTTAAGTAAATATAGCTATAGGTTCCTGTTCTGTTAACTCAAATATTTTTGTAAAGTATTTTACACTAGGTTACTCGATATGAAATAATAAACCAAAATACTGTTTAACATACTTTAAATACTGCGTTTATTATAATATTTTACTACAAATGATACCTTTGTTTATTATTACTTACTGTTTTGATATCAAATAGAACGCCAAACCCAATCTGAAGTCATCTTTATTTCTAATAACTATACCGCATAAACCAAACTGTAAACTGTCATAACAAATTTAAAATTACACATAACTATCACACAGTAATACATAATAAGACAAATTAATTATTATCTTTATTTATTGTGTGACTTAAAAGAACTCTGCAAACTTCAATAAATAAAATTGACGTGTGTAATATTTACATTCGTATCACTTGACTTTGTAGACAACAATGACATGATTTTAATGAGTCAATACTATCAGACATGCTTTATATAAAAGAATACTAAGATATTCGTTGCACAATACTGGTAAAAAATACCTGGACAACTTTAGACCTGATTTGGAACTTATTGATTGACCTGACTTCGCTTCTAAGCCTCAAAAAATGAAGAAACCAGACCAGCTAACTCCATATGAGCTATTTTTTCAGAAGACACTTAAAATACTATATTAATAAAAAATTATGTATTTAATTAATTAAACTACTTATGAAATCTAATAAACCGTTGTTACATATTTATGGAAAGAATTGTGATTATATCGTTTTTGAAAATCACGGAGATTTATTGTTACATACAATCTGAACCAACATATTTTTCTCGAAATGTGGAGTTGGCTGTTTTGCCAATTAAGGCATTGATATTGGTTTTCGCACACCAAGGTCTTATATATTAAAGCATAAGATATATTTTACCATAATCCAAATTTAATCAAATATACCAAGACCTAAACTAGAGGACATCTAAACCTAATTCTATTTTAAATTAGTCAAAGGCTATGATGTAAATTGTTCTCCCATTAACCATTTGGATGAACAAAGTCCGAGTCGAATTCAAAATCTTCAAATCTGTTGTAGACAACTGAGTATAATTGAAGTTATACCAGGGTGGCTAACTTTTATGAATCTCAAAGGCATAACTTCTAAATAATACGTAAGATATTCCAAATAATAGGAGGATTGTTTGATTGATCAAAGACCACGACGAATAAAAGATAATCGGCATTTTATTAAAGTATTCTTGAATTAAAATATTTAAAAGCAATTTGATTACCTTGTGATTAAATTGTGATTAAATAATTTTCGATAATGTTTACTCCTAAGCATTCAAAGGCTATCATCTTGAACATGTACCAAGTCAGAGCAAACAATTGTTTTTGTGCTTTCTAATTTATTCAAACACATCTGTTTAACAATAATTTCTATGCACACAGATTACATTCCTTAGTCTTGTCATTAGGATATTAAACCTGTGACCAAGAGTCAGAAAGCATTAATGAGAAAAAAATGTTAGATATCATTATCTATCTATTAACTATTCACAATTCATCTTGTCATTAAATTCATTTTATCAACATCAATAATCGACTCCAAAAATAGTTAAGCACCAAAATGCTTGAAAAAATTATGTAGGTACTTCGCGAAAAATACAGCTGTTCCATAGAAAATACTAATAGATTTTTATGTTATTTAAACTAACAAAAAACAAGACTATTTACATTTTATATATTACATTAGCAAAAAAATTCATTAATATAAAAGGAAAAAATACGCATTAACTATGCCGTTCACAGTTATGTTATCCGGTAATATGTTCCAAGTCCATTAACATTATTGTAATCAAATTTATATTTCAGATTAACTCTATATGCATCTGAAACATAATCTTCAAAATTAGTTTCATGTTTGCAGGAGATTCATCTTTTTTAAAAGGTTCAAAGAAAAAGTAGTTATCCGTAGAAAAACTCTCACTACATAGTATAAAACAAAGTCGCTTTCTCTATCCCTATGTATGCTTAAATCTTTAAAACTACGCAACGGATTTTGATGCGGTTTTTTTTAATAGATAGAGTGATTTAAAAGGAAGGTTTTTATGTATAATACATGTGACATCCCACAGGAAAGCGGGTAAAACCGCGGGGGGCAGCTAGTAATACATAAAAAAATCCAAATGATTAACAAAAATAAATAAAATTACGATTTGTCTTCTGCTAAAAAATGCGTCGTTTAATGACATTATCTTCCCTGATTAACTATTATTTACAACATGATAATTATTTAAATGTGATGTTAGAATACAAAAAATAATTCACACGCTATTTGTTAAAAAGAATCTTTCAACATTTTATTGAAATGAAAAAATAAAGATCTACTGTAATTGTTTGCTAATCTTCTTTTGGTATTAAGAAGTTATAACTAGAAACTAGATAAAAGCTAAGGCTTAGGTGGAATGAATAGACATTTTTGTAGACTACACAAAGTAATTAATCATTAAAAGGACCTATAGAAACAAATACGTGTTTGTTTTTACGCTTATTCTATATACTGTAGCCTTTTCCAATCAATTTTAGTAGCCAATCTCGCTAACCATTTATAAATGACAAGCTGTCCCGCGCGGTTTTACCCGCGTAGGTACCCGAGGGATATCACACTGTCCCATCATTCTTCTTATTTTTTAGAATAACTTCCAGGATATGCTCTATCTATGTGCCAAGTTTTATCCATATCCGTTTAGTAGTTTTTACGTGATTGTTACAAACATACTTACATACAAATCTTTCCTCTTTATAATATTAGTATAGAGTATAGATAAACGATTTTATTTCTTTGCTTATAGAATGTTTATAATCTCCATATTAAGTACATTGATATATATATATCGGTTGAATATGATCAGTCTACATATAACTAAGGTACTAAAATGTTATTCAAAATAGACTATTATTTAGACTTTATTTTCTTTTATCTCTATTTATACACTTCATTTTCCGTTATCAAGTAGGTATATCTATATATATAAAAATGAATGTTTATCTGTATGCCCTCTATTGAATCGTAAACATGCGTTTAATGCAGTTTCCAGCAATAGAGTAATTCAAGAGGAAGGTTTATAACCAGGATTGAAAGCGGGCAAAGCCGCAGGGCGCAGCTAGTTATATATATGTATTACTAGCTGTCCCCCGCGGTTTTACCCGCGTTTCCGTGGGATGTCACATGTCCCTCTATCTATTAAAAAAAACCGCATCAGAATACGTTGCGTAGTTTTAAAGATTTAAGCATACATAGGGATATAGGGACAGAGAAAGCAAATTTGTTATATACTATGTAGAGATGTATACTTGTATAAAACTATTTATATAATTGTAATGTAACAAAAATAGGTTGGGATTTACCCCATAATACTTATTACTAATTGAAAGAAAATAATTCTTCAGCTCCTCAATTGTCAAATCTGGATTGAATATTGAATGTTATTCAGTAAGTACTAAGGCATCATGAATATATTTTTTATGTGAAGGCTACTAGTAATTTCAATTAGTAATTAACAGCGCAACTTGATTCTGCCCTCGAGGCGAATTCCTCTTTTTAATTTTCTAACCCGTATAATATGCTAATTACCTGCCTTTAGTTTAGTTAAAATAGCCTATTCTAAATCATTAACACAGGTGCGTTGAGTCTAAAATTAAATATAAGGATAGCTTGAATTGTCTGAAAGCAAATTTGCTTCTAAAATTTTTATGTATTACTAGTTGCCCTAGGTTGTCTGAAAGAAATTGCTTCTGCAATAAGGCCACCTAAATTGTATGCACTGATAATGTTTGTAGAATACTCTATTATGTATTTTCTTTTTTGTGGTGTGAACAATAAAGTATTTTTGTATTGTTGTCTCCGAGGGATGTAACATTTTCCCGGCACAAAAAATATCCTATGGTTCTTCTAATAACTCCAAGAATATATGTACAAAGTTTCATTATGATCGGTTAAGTTGTTTTCACGTGAAAGCGTAACAAACAAACTTACATTCACATTTATAATATTAGAAGAATAGGGATAGTAGTAATTAGAGAATAGAGACACGTTGCTGTCTCACGGCATATGTTGGACGTGTACTTGGCGCGAGACACGATTGTGTCTCCGGTTGGTAGCGGAAAATATATAAAACTTAAAAAAATTAATTTACAAATAATATTCTTTAAAAGAGAAAGAAACTATGACATTGGATTAATTCTTAAATTGATTTTTATGTCGCCAAGTTCATTTGAACTTTACAAATGGTAATTTATATCATTCTCCTCTTTTAATGAGAAAAGTTCTGTTTTTTCCAAATTTATGTAATGATGAAATTCGAAGATCTTAGGTGAAACGCAATTACTTTATTGTTTCAGTAAATATATTTTAACCGACTTCTATAAAAATGGAAGAAAGTTGTGGATTTAATGTATATATATTACTAGCTGTCCCCCGCGGTTTTACCCGCGTTCCCGTGAGGTGTCACATGTGTTTTACATAAAAAGCTTTCTCTTTAATCACTCTATCTTTTACAAAAAACCGCATCAAAATCCGTTGGGTAGTTTTAAAGATTTACGCATACATAAGGATATAGGGACAGATAAAGCGGCTTTGTTTTATACTATGTAGTGATGAAAAAACACTTGTTGTGACATAACTATAATAGTTAGACGAATGCTGTCGCGATACTTTTTGTAGATAACTATATGTTCTGCAGAGACGTAGTACATTATTTTATTCTATAATCAATAGTTTTCGCAGCGCACGCAATGTAAGAAAGATTTTTGGTAATTTTTTCACACCTTGGATTACATTAAAGATTTAAACATACGTAGGAATATAGGGACAGTGAAAGCGACTTTGTTTTATACTATGTAGTGATAATTGAATACACAACAAACAATAAGAATAAACACATACTGATATAGTTAAATGGTAAAATAATCGATCTGCGTACATTATTGTATCCATAATGCGTATCCAGATAGTTACGCTACGTGAGTTGTTGTATAGAATATACAATGTATTTATACGCACAAACGATACGCTTTATTAATTCATACATCGTGACCTATAATTTAATCGATTCTACTCGTGGTATCTGTCTATTTTTTTACGCATCTTAATTTGGATTCCTGTCCAGCAAGGTACCACTCAGTAGCTGATATGGATCCCAATCACACCGAGTTATCTTGATACGCTATGTAATACGTGACGTAAATACAAAATATATATACATGTGATACCTTTAAAGGCAAATTCTAACCACATATAACATCAGCTTCAACTGTTCAGTTTGAAATATTACAAAATTGTGTTAATTTGCATTTGTAACATGAATTGTATTCATATTCTCCCGAATAGCTGAAATTTTATAAAATTCGTTGGTACAAGAGAATTTTATAATTTACACATAATACCGAGGTTTGCTCCGTTTGGGACCACTTTACATTTTTAAATGGTGTATTTCAAACGGTATCGTAAAGTCAAGCCAATAGCAACGTTAATAACGTAGAAAATGAAATAAACCTGCCACCTTAGTGATGGAATAAACGTTGTACTATAACGCTCCAGATATATCCAATAGTTGGGAAACTCGTATATGAACCTGAAATATGAGAGGATGGGGCCCACACGTGCGCGCGTCACGCATGCCACACCACCGTGTAACCGGTCGGCCACTTTGATCGCTTCGAACACGGTTACATGACGCAGATACCATGCAGACAGTTTTAGCTTTATATCTTCAACCGTCTTGTCGAATGTCGGCGACAATAAAACTCCTTCAGTTTGAAATTGTCCGTGCGTACAGCGGCCTCGTAGCGCCATACTTTGGTCCCTTCATTTAAGTCTGTTACGCAAACTTCAAACAAATTTACATTTTATCAGACGTTTGTGAAGAACTTGTAAAGTTACTTGAGATAGTAAAAAAGTTTGTTGTGTGTCCCTTCGTCTTATTTATCGAGGGATCATTCGGTATTTATGGAACGTATTAAGTCGGGTTTATATTCGCGAATTAATAGGGGGACGGGGATTCGGGACGTAACGGATTTTTGCTGACCTGAAAGGATTCGATGCTCATAAATCTGAATCACACATTCGTATTTTGAAGAGAAACGTCCGAGTCGAATGACCCTTTTCAAAGTCATGCCGAATGTAATGAAATATGTATGTACTTATACGGACATATACCTACCTTACCGTGTTACCGTTACACTATCTTAGGTACTCGAGTAACAATATGTTGAGCACGTCACGTTACGGAAATTATTATCGCAGTGTATTCTCTCGAATACACGCCTCGGGTTCATAGATAACTCACTTGTGTTTTACATAAATGTAACCTATACAAAGTTAAAGTTAAATTAGTTTTAGAACTGTTTTGTTTCGGAATACCTATCTATCCCTTCATTAATTTCATACAGTATTATGTTCACGTTAACCTTTCAAAAATCGATTATTTTGATTCGGTAACAAGGATAAAATTTTCAATATTCACCGTAACTTTTCTTTTGATTGCTCAGATTGTTCGACTTTGATTGACACATTTCACAATACTCGATAGCCACCTATACCTTCTCGAACGTTGATAGGAGGCGCAAGTGCCTACAGCCTGCTGGGCCGAGTAATCCCTGGGGGCGAGGCCGAACAAGATACACGACCGCGATAATCTTCACTCAAGGCTCATGAAAGCAAAATCTTTGAGCACGATACAACTTTCTTGTCAAGGCAGCGAATTTTGCTGTCCCATCAAGGGGATTAATCGATAGGTGCGCCTAATATGCCGCGCTAGTTCCGAAACGTATCAAAGGAGCATAAGTATAGTCATTACATACAGTACGCGCTTTCGTCAAATCGATATATATGTACCTATCTATATATACCAGCACATATTCACACTAGAAGAAAACATTTTTTTTTTTATTTTTTTTTTATTCTTGTAATAATCATTAGGCCGAAGCATGGCAATTTCTGAGACATAGTTTTGAATTATATATATTCTTTACTTCATTGAATAAGTTCTGGATGTTTAATTGTTTTCTATTTGAATAATCGATTCTAGTTCATCGAACTTGTGACAGCTGGCGGAAAGTTTTGAAATGACTACCACAACCACTAATTAAATTTTCATCCGAGGTCGAGGGTTCAATTCGATGATAGGTTCTAGGTTTCAACTGTGGCATAGCTTCAATTTCATATAATTATTTGCAAAGTCAAAGCGATCGTCCATAACATATAGGAACATCTTTCTTTTACATCCTTCTAACCATGACAGTTCATAAAATATTGCATCAAAATTTGACTCTTATTGCTTACATGCTTCAGCGGTTTGTTCATATTTCTGTAGCCGAATTTTATTCGATTTATAGCTCAAAGGTATACAATTACACTAAGGAAGGGATCATGGAGGGATTGACCGCACATGCTTATAAGTTCTGGGTTCAATATTTAATTGTATTTTCTGTTTAGGCAGACGTAGAAAAGTAGGTAGCCAATCGATTGTTCAGTTACTTACTCGCTCTATTATTATATTTTAAAAAATAATGCGATCATAACTGTTCATGATGTATAAAATATTTAAAAGCAAAGAGCACTATTCAAAAGAAAATTAAACGACTTCTTGTAAAATGCTTATGTTTTAATGGCAAATAATTTCAATAAAATATCATTTTCATTTTGTATTTTAACTTTTATTAGACACAATTAGTTTTGTTAATGTGTGAATAATTAAATAAAATTTGCAATTATGACAATTCAACAATAAAACTATGCAAATTCGTATCCACTGTCTACCTTTTACGATTTTGTGGGTTTAGATATTTTGTAAAGTTTTTTTCGACTTTATAGAAGTTAAACAATTTTTTTAACATCGACCCATAAATATTGTGGGCCATTCTTCACACACAGTTATCTGATCAAATTAAGCAGAGTTCGTATTGCAACCAAATAACTGATATACTACAAATACTTTGTTTTAAATACATACTTATATAGATACTTGCTGTCCCCCACGGTTTCATCCGCATTTATCGATTTCATATATAGACTTTAACCATCTACGAAAAATTCTGCGTCGAATGGTAGCAGCCCCATCTCGATATGTTCAGCACTTTTGTCAAAAGAACCCCCCTTCATCACCATCTCCTCAAAACTTCCTTATATAGATGTATAGATTTGCATCAATTATTAAAAAGATTTTGACGAGTTCATGAATAAATTCTCCTAAAATTGATACCTACTTGCTGGTAAATGATTTTCATATAACAATATCGAATATTATAAAAAGCAGCAATAAATATCGAACGCGATGCTAACGTATTGAATCGCGAAATGGCTTTGCATCATGCCAATATTATGTATGTTGTATAACCACTGGTACATAGTACACGGTACACAGTATGATCGAAAACAGTTAATCTTTAAATAGTAAAAACTAACACATGTAGTTGATATTAAACATACTTTAAAAAAAATCGGTTAAGCAATCTGAGTTGATACAGTTGCAATATTTCGCGATAGCATATCAAACTTATTTATCAAAATTACCGTATTTAGAGATTTTTGTACGGCAAAGCTATTATGTAAAAAAATAAACTTCCTGAGTTTCTTACCGGTTCTTCTCAGTTGATTGAGGGTGTCTTCCAAAACGGTAGTAGATTCAGTAACTTTAAATTTGACCTTCATTAGTGCCCTCCGTGGGCCAAAACTGAATAAATGGTTTTGAATTTATAGTTTTGCCTGCGCTAAAATATAATAAATCAATGTTCCAGATTTTATCGAAATTGATTGAGTAGCAAACTCAAACTTATATTATATTTTAAGTAAGATTAAATTAGTGTAATAGTGGAATAATCTTTATCATCTTATGTCGGAGGAGACTCATTGCATTTATATTAGAAATATGACACACATAAAGATGTGATGGAGCCGTAAAATTATTAAGAGATCAAAAAGGCGCTTAGTTAGACTTTAGCGCTCATTCTATGCGAATATACAAAAAAATACAAAATTAATTAAATTTGTAGTTTTGTGATCTCATCATATAATTTAATCATGGAGGTTTACTTATAATTCATAAAAAACAATAATAAACATACTTTATGTACGATCTTATTATCTTTACAGCGAATGACTGTTTTTTATTCCCACTTGCCTAACATTTTATTCATAATGTGATATTGTATTTTTATATAAAATGGCCATTATTGGCTTAAAAATTTAAGGAGGACAAATATGTTTTTTGCCCCGAATGACTATTCAGCTTAGCACAAAAGATTTATCAGGGCTCCAATTCTGTAAGGTTTTCATTCGTTTGATGATGTTTCGTTGCGGCCTCCATGCTCTGTCTCTTTCGTTAACTATGCAATCACGAAAGAGGTCCGCTCTCGGAGGTCTCGTTGCGCGGGTTCGGCGACGAAGTTTGTATTAGTTGAATAGGAGGAAGCTTATTTTGTAAATCATTATCCAAATAAATATTATTTGAGTAGCGGAGTAACTTATATTGTTGTGTAAGAGTTGACTAAAGAGTATACCAATGACCACATGCACTTTACACCTTTCACCAAACGGTCAACAAAAGTAATTCCCATAGAGAGCTTGCGATAAATTTGCTGTAATTTTTTATGTACAATGTAATCACCGATTGGATCTAAAGTATATGAGTTCATATGGTACACACCCCAAACAAAAGATACTGGAGAGGTGATGACTATTTAAATAACTATTGCAATTATTTAAGTAATATAGTAATATGGTAAAGGTATAGAGTAGTAGAGCTCTTAGTGCAGAGTTCGTCCGGGGAAGTACTACCACCTTACCCATTTCCGCCGTGAAGCAGTAGTGCAATTGTACTACTGTGTTTCAGTTACAAAGGTAAGGGGGCCGGTGAAATTACAGGCACATGAGACTTAACAACTTCACGTCTCAGGGTCGACAACGCATTGGCGATGCTCCTAGTGTTGCAAATGTCCATAGGCGGCGGTGACCACTTACCATCAGGTGGACCGTCTGCTTGTTTGTCGGCCCAAGTGGCATAAAAAAAAAAAAAAAAAAAATGTGGAAAAAAATATTTAGCTACGTGATTTTCACGGGTTAATTATTTGGCATGCTTTAAATTCAGAAATCCCATTAAAAAAGTAACTTTCCGTGCTAAATGCGGGTACAACTATAACCGAGAAGTGAATGAACTTAACAGAATATAAGATATTTGAGAAACGCAAAGTAAAGCCGGTCAAGTGCGATTCAGTCTTGCGACTCTTGCGTGCTACTCGAGTTTAGAGCTTTACTATTTTAGTTTCTACTTAACGAGTACTTGGTGGATTGAATTATTATCCATGCCATGCCACAGACGAGAATTCTCTCTGACAAACGATGCTTTTTACAACTTTTGGTTTTCATCGTTTCAGTTCGTGAATAAATTATCTGTTGTGACATAAAAGAAAACTTGAGTAATGCTCGCATATAACCGCTTTCTAAAAAAATGGAGCAGACAAAATATATAATAAGAGGTATTCGTTTACCCTTGCTTCGAGTATTGGGGTCACTATTTGCTCATTTTGTCCGATTTTCCAATGTTCGAATACATTATCATGAAAGTGATGACGCGTAACATGGATAAATCTCAAATCGATTTCATGTTTTATTCATTAATCCACTTCTTTGTGTGATAATTTCGTAACCCACTGCAGTAAGTTGTATAAATTTATAGTCAACTATACCTTTTGATATTAGGATGTAGTGATTCATAATTGTTAGTAGAGTATTCATTACAATAAAGAAATTGCCGTGTCTTTAACACTTAGTGTGAACTAAGCGTTATTATTCTTATTTTATTTTTTTTTTATTATCAAAATAGCAATATACATAATTATCGTTCTTATACTAAAAACCACAAAAGCCTTTATGGGCTTATATATGGCTAAGCGTATTATATGCTTTATTAATATTTTTTTTTATATATTATACGAAACAATACAATATTGTTTAATTACATTAGTAGCATAATGGCGGTAGAAACATTAAACATGGTACATACTGGACGTGTTTAATTGTAAGCCGACGTTAGTTTACACATTACCTTCGTAAAATAATATTACCTTTATGGTTATGCTTGCCATTCAATACTAACGATTGTAGTTTCATACACAGCAGGTAGCCGTTATTCGATATCGTGCGAATGGAATATTTTAACCCATGTTCTCGTTGCTATAGTTATCATTATCTCGTATTATTTATGACTTAAGGATGTTTGCACGGTCTACCAATAACTCAATAGAATAACAATCATACCAAAAAAATGGTTTCGTACCATATTATAAGTAGCATGTTATAGTTTGATCGCTGCACTCAAAATAGCAGGTATTTTTTAAATTTGTTATTACAGATGTTTCTGCAGCCAGAACTATTGTAAATTTTTTTAGATGTTTCATAGTAGACAAAATTACTGTGAGGGAACCTTTTTTTACGAGTTAAGACGCGTTTATCTCTCAAGCTATTGACTGATATAAAAAAATCACTGAGAAACCCATATGGCATGTGCATTGGAATTTTTTACTATAACTATGACTTCGATCACCCAAACTTTGTGTGCTCGATTTTTGCTATTTGACAACGGAATCCTAAAAACGATTTGGATACCAAGATAAAGTACTAAAAAGTAAAAAAAAGTATTACTCAAATAAAAACAAATCACAATACAAATCAACATGCATTTAATTTAACTTATCATGAAATTTTGTGTAAACGTTGATTTTAAAGAAAACGACACTGAGCATTACCTACCTACAAAAAATAAACCGACAGAGAATACAACCCTACTGAACAGCTTAGTAGTGGGTTAGATACAATATTCACAAACCAATCAAATTCAATAATGTATCTGAAGTTTTCTAAATTATTCATGCTCTCACGCCCAGATCAAGTTGTCTTGTGTCTGCAGGTCGATGCTCTAAACATTTTACGAGTACATTGTCTCACATAGGGACATAAAAATATATTTGTATTTTGCATGTAGGTAGCTGGAGGTGTTCTGGGTGTTATGCAAATGAGCCGAAAAGCAATAAAACTGATATTAAAGCGAGAGCTTTTCTCTCGGTAGTTATGTACCTATTGGCATTCAGCTTAATAAGTGTCACGTCATGTTTTATTGAACCTTACTGACTGGAATCTGAACATGAAAAATCAATTTGACGATCTGAATTAATATAAATGTAAATATTTCGACAAAATTTATCGAATACTAATAAAAGCTGGTGAATAATATATTTCCAATAAATAATACTAAAAATAAAATTAATCGAAACTCGTAAAGATATTTTCAGAATTTTCCTTGAAAAATGCGCATCGCTGTCAATCAGTCTCACAAACCAGATATGCTTATTTATCTCTTTGGGAAAAAAGTTCAGTCACTCCTTAAAAGCGCTATGACCAAATCAAATTCTTTGCTATATAGCTCACATTGCTTTCTTTAAAACTGCCAACTATCCATAACTTGTTATATTTGATGCGTTGTCTTTAGTGCCAGTATTTTAAAAGTAGCTTTGATGTTGTAGAATTCAAATTAGAACAAGAATTTGATCAGCGTGAACTCTTTTTTTCCTTTGTATAATATAATTTTATACCTCCCGAAATAAATAATTTAACTAAATATTTATTACGCACGAGTCAATTTGACTTATTTGCGATGCCTTTGCAACGCCTTCGTATTTGATATGATATTAAATTAGGGACGATGACATCTTATTTCCATTCGAAACCCAATTTATAAGCAAATTTCTGTTGGTTCGCCATGAAAGGGAATAAATAATATAGGTAGGTACACTATATTCAATCTTATCATTTAATTATTACTTCTGAAAGGCTTTACAAGTCATATAAAAAAATACTTAGATCTGTTATCAATACAGAACAACGATAATTAAAACATTGGTTTCAAAATCCCGTAGCAAACTTAAATCTTCAGAGAAAAACTAGACAAGATAATAACTGCTGTATTCAAATATCAAGACAGTGCACATTATCCTCCCCCTAGTTTACTTCAGTTATCAGTTATTGCTATATAATCCGTTACCTGAGTTTTTATTTACCTTAGTGTCCCTTGACAATTTTATCTTACATATAAACTGCCTCACCTTCGCTTTTATACTAATAGGTATTACACCCATAAAGTTCTCATTTTATAGACATCATATAGACCATAGAGAAATGAAAACGGTCAGTAGGTACTATCCTATGCTACGGTCGTTGGAGGGGAATTCGAATTTAAAATAAAGTTTATTTTACTACCGTTTTTGGTTATTGATTAGTGTTTAGTTATAATAAAGTCCGTCCCATTATAAATACGCAAATTTATTGAATAAGAGTTCCATTATTGGAAACGGAATACCTATAGATAACAACGACGTATACGGAGCAAACACTACAAATGAGCGCACGTCACGTTATTGGTTTCGATGCTTCTATTCCGGAAATTTTGATGTAAATCATAAACCGCATGGTCCCCGAAACCTATGCTCGATAACAACCGATTAAAAGCGATTGTGGTAGCAGATGACACTCCATCTATGGCTCAGTTAGCAGTAACATTGAAAACGTTTGGTCTTTGGTCCATTTCCATCAAACTGGCAAGGAAAAGCTTGACAAATGGGTGTCACACAAACTGAATGATCGCCAGCTCCTTTCGCTGCGCAACATAAACAGAAACGAATACATTTTGGACCACATTGTCACTTGAGACGAAAAATGGATTCGTCACGATAACCGTATGCGCTGAACATGTTGCCTGGAATCTGGTTTAAGTAATGGTCACTCTTTGGAGGTGTCATGCGTGTCTGATTCGTCACAGTTATTACCATATAATACAAGCATATTATCCAGAATTTGGTAGATAACTTCTTGGTAGGAAAAAAAACCATATCCGAGAGGCAGCACAAAATGCTTTTGAAGAGTTTGTTGCTTCCAGATTTTATCTAGAGGGTCGATCAAAAATTGCCAAAGATTGGAGAATCGGCAAAGATACATCGATTGCATGGGTAAATGCCATACTTTAATCAATAGAATAAATAATTTGAAAAAGTTATCGTAACTTTATTGTAGTAAACTGCAATTTCATAGTTAAAGACCTAATATTAGTTAAGGTTTATCACATTTCAAGAAGTAGGTATTTTGTTGGTGTTAATATTGCTATACAAATGTATGTATATACATTTGGGAAGGTTAGGTCTTCGTTAATGAGAAAACAACCGTGGGTTGTAATGGCTCAAGGGTTGGATATAAATTGTTGTGGCCACGTAATAGCTGCCCCCTGAGAATGTTTTCATTACTTATACTTATAGGCAAGATTCTTGGGCCTGAATTTGGTTACTTATCTACTGAAACTGTCTGTGTTTTAATAACGTTTTCAAAGTTACAGCTTGGACTATGTTTCAAAGATAGAGTTATTTTTTAGGTTTCCAAAATAGTAAAAATATGTAGGTTTATTCTGGGACTTCAGTGTCTGTCTGTAGATCTTTTGGAACTAAATACGATTAAACTTTAGTTAGAGCGCCCACAAATAATGTTGTTTACACATATTTGTAAATGGGGTCTGATTGCATGGTTAAAACTCAAAAAGAAAACAATCAATATTGCTTTTGCTTTACTTTTTAAACAACAAAGTTTACAAAGAAATTGAAACGTTGCCCCCGCCCCCTCATAGTGCTTACGTAATACTTGAACGGCCCCATATTCAAAATAATAACCACCTACCATTATGAAACTGTAACTATATATTGCAATGTTTTAGGAAGACACATTCGTTTAGTAATAAATAAAACCAATTTACCATGGTAAATAAAAAAACAAGCTTGGAAATCCTTATAATATTATTTACCTACTTAAAAGATATATAACTGTTGCAATATTTATCAATATAATGCTATCTACTTGTAAAATATAGAACTGCGTAGTGAAATAACAACTCAAGACCACTTGCAGAATGGATAGCTACTAAATCACTTGCGGTTAGCTACTGAGCTTCTATTACAGTGTTACTTAACCTATTTATCAAATACTTATGTTTCTGTACTTATTCATGTATGATAAATGATAACAAAGTCGTGCAATTCTATTAACAGCGTCCTACATAACGTAACGTATTTACGTTTACGTTACAGCCTAGGAAAATATGAAAGAGTAGATAATTACTTGTATTTTAAGGCAATATTTATTGCTTAATAATACAAAACTACCCACCTAATAAAAATATTGAAACCATAATTATGATATTGTAACTCCTTAATTTTGTTGTTAATTTAGTACGCTTGCATACTACCAATAATAAATATATTATAAAATAAAATATATAGTACCTAGATATTTAGTTTTTTAAGTTCTCATATCAAGTGAATGTCAATTCTTTTTGAGAATAAAGTTTCTTTAACCGAGTTTTATTCGACTTTTTAACGGGCCAGTTAGCTTGGTTGTGAGGGACCCTGACTGCCACGTTGGAGGTCGTGGGTTCGATTCCCATCCAGGACAAAAACTTGTGGGCATGAATATGTCAAAAATTAAAAACCATTTATTCAGTTTAGGCCCGCGGAGGGCACTTATGAAGGTCAAATATAAAGTTACTGAACCTACTGTCCGTTTGTCTGTGTTTGGATATAAATATCTATATATGTATTATGTATTTAAAAAAAACATTATTAGAGTACAAGCCATGCTTAGTTTGGGATCAGATGGCCAAGTGTAAAAATGTCCCAGGATATTTTATTTTTATTCAATTAATAAAGTTAATAAAAAAAAAAGAACCACAAAATATCGTAACAAATAAACATGTGTTTGATACGGTTCTTTTATTCTATTCAAATAGTCGATTAGCCTAGCTTATTATATGGACTTTGTGTGCCATTGTGTGCGTGCGTCAAACATATTTGTAAACAATTTGAAACGGTCCTAATGACACGTTTATTCTAGTTAGTTATTTATGCCAAAACTCGTCCTGTATGTTTGACAATATTATCACAAATCACGATATTTGCAAATTATCACAATGATAACATAGCTAAGTAAATATGCATGTACAAATTGTTCAATCATTAAATGATAATATATTTGCCGACAGTCGAACAACAAATAGGTGAAACTATCTCGACACGAGTCTTATCAAATATTATCGTCATTTGTATTTTACTAGAGGAGTTAAACATAATTAATTATAGAGACACGTTCTCGGTATTTAATAACCAGGTACTGATATCTGATTAGATTGATTTCAATTAGATTAAAACATAACTGAATATCGTTCAAATGCACGGAAGCGCATACTGACTGCATTATCGTGAGTGCATATCAACGATGTAGGTATATTGTGAACTGCCCACTTATTCAGCTACTAGAAACTTCATCGGCGAGCCACCGCACGGAGGCTTCGGAGAACTTACCTCTCACGTATTGCGTAGTTAGCAAAAGAGATAGAGCACAGAGGCCGCGACGAAACATTCACGAGGTGGTGTGATTTTCCTTACAGAATCGAGCACGAACATATACTGTTGTATAGGCATATTTTTTAGTTTGCAAAATATAGAAAATTGTTCAAAACACACATTAAAATTTTATTGTTTCCGTCAGCTGTTAAATAGACAAACGATAAAGATTTAAGATTTTTTTTATATTATATTTATGTAGGATGTCCAAGACAGAACCAAGCATAGTATTAGGTCACATTAATCAAAATATGCGTCAGTCACAGTAGTACTGTAGCCGACATGACAGGTGTTTGTGTAGCATGCCCTCGTCGCAGACACATGGACCGTGAACCCTTGATGAGGGTGCATTGTAATGTGCCTGTCACAGATCTAAAGGTTTTTATGTGACATACATGAAGGGACCAAGAACGATGCCTGTTTACAGTACATTTTTAAGGTACCGTGCCTCAAAAGAAAAATACAGAACCGTTTTAGGACACTTTGTCTGTCAGCCTGTCTTACAAGACCTTTTTTCTTAGGGACGCGAGGAGGTGTTTGATTTGAAATTTATATCAAATACATAAGATTTTAGTTTTACTTGTTTTAGGAAAACATTTTTTGTAAACAAATATAGACAATTCATTTATTTATTTATAAGTCTACGCTCTCTTCGAACTGTAAAAATCCAGCTTCTTGGTCAACTAATAAAAAAATCAACCGTTACTACCGTATATTTTGACACTTGCCGGAAAATCGAAACCTATAGACTACTTCCCGTTGACCTAGAATCATAAAATTTGGCAAGCAGCAAGGTCCACTCAGCACAAGTAAAGAAAAGTCACCAAAAATCTCAAATATTTAGTTATACCATTTTTTTATTAATGCGATATCAAACTTAAATTTGTGACAAATTGAATGTGACGTATATTCAACTTCTAAGTTAACTAGTCCAAATCTGACTTACCTCTCGTTAGAGCTATGTTCGTCGCTTTCTTAGAGACACTAGCAAACAAACTAACAACGAACAAGTCTGTACAGAACCCTTGGTACCCAAGTTATAGTCACACTTGTCCGTTTTCTTTGTGGTTAACCAATACTCATGCCCGACCTGTCCTTGTAGCCTTGAAGTTTTCCAACCAGAATCTATGAGTCTAGTTTTGCAGGCACCTCAAAAAAATCACGAGGGTTTTCCCTATATAAATCTGGCCATGAAATAAAGGGTCTTAAGGATAAATTTAAAATAAACAATTTGTGTATCGCATGTCAGCAAAATATCTGTAACAAATAATACAGTTCGTGTCGATTGATTTTTGTTTTTTTATTGGTGTTTGTGGGGTCAATTACTTCTTAGTCCGATCTCTATAGTACAGGAACTAGTGAGAATGGCATGAAACAACTCCGCGATCGGTCTTTTTGGCTTTCCCTTAGTCGATTAAGAACAGATTACGGACTTATGAGATCACTCTGTTATCCGTTCTTCTTATTGTCTATAAGTCCTCTTCATTGAACGATTGCACTATTGAGAGTGATGATTAGTGATAAAACTAGTTTATTTGGGGAATACATTTTATAAACATTATTTACGCAATCTCATCCCAAATTAAGCAGGGCTTGTACTGTCTGTATGTAAAATGGTAACCTCATATCTGATATTCTACATCTTATTGCTTTTTACATACATACTTAAAAAAAAGATGAATACATTCTTATATAGATATTTACACTCAGACACCGATCAAACAGAGTTCATCGCTCAAAACTGTTTGTCCTGGGTGGGGATCGACCCCAACAAATTTAATATTCGTTGTAAAATTAGCTAGGCTCGCTAGGTTAAATATAGTGATAATATGGGTTATTATTGAAACCCAACCAAAACCACCTATGGACATTCCACAAAATCGATATATCTATAATTATTATTAATATTCATCCAAAATAGATACCGCACCGGCATTGCAGTTTTGTATTAAAAATTCAACGAATAGACAAGTCTAATTTGACGATAAAGTTCTTTGTTAAGCAATTTCTAAACTGATACAGCTAATATCAAATAGAAATTTAAATTAAACGGAATTTTATGAATAAGCTATACATTGGCACGATTTCCTTGTTTGTAACTGCAATTTTTATTAAAACGATACCGTCAGCTATTTGACTTCATAAACCTAGTTATAGACGCGTATGTTGTCATCAGAACGAGGCCTACTGTTTGCGAAGCAACACTGATTCCGTGTAATCCCAAACAAATATTTACTTTCATTTAAAAAAAATATCGGATACGTTGCTCACTCGGTTCGTTTTTTGCTATTTTATTTTCGATTCAGTAAACACTGAACATGTATGAGGGATTTATCCATAGAAATATGAACTGCATGCTTGGTTGCCCATAGAGGTCAAAGTGTGTGGTTGCTGTGAGATTCTTGACTTTGAATCTATGGCACATAGTAACAACACGCACTGTAGCACCTTCATGAAAAAGTTATGTTCAGATTTCCAGTGACTAATCGAAATTTACTTCTAATGTCAAAAATGAGACGACTTTTCTGGTAAAACTCATTATCCAACGGATCATGGTAAATGGCATAAATGGAAATAATTATGTTTTCATTCATCGTAAGGGATATGTAAATAACATAATTAAAAAAAAAAGGGCTGATATTCTACAAGGTACGTCAAGCCTATTTCAGAGGTTTGCAAAATCACCCTAAAGAGAGGATAATATTTCATATATTTATAAATTTTAGGCAAAAATCTACTTATCACTTTTCATAGATATTTCTTCAAAACTAACTTTTCTTTTTTGAATCTCGAAAAACTCTTCCTATAATAAAGTGTATTTTAGATATGATTAAAGCTATTCTCAAACTTTGTGTTGTCAGTCTTATGATGTTGACATTTAATAGGATTTTGGTCTCTAAAATATACAGAACTAGCTGTCCCCCGCGTTTTACCCGCGTTTCTGTGGGATGTCACATGTAATATGTATACATAAAAACCTTCCTCTTCAATCACTCTATCTATTAAAAAAATCGCATCAAAATCCGTTACGTAGTTTTAAAGATTTAAGCATACATAGGGATGTAGGGACATAGGGACAGAGAAAGCGACTTTGTTTTATACTATAAAACACAGTATGTAGTGATATTCATTGATTTTAAGAATACAATGCAAAATATAAATGTTAGTGCGTAAAGTCCCTATGTATACGTGGATTTTTAAATTAACTAATTCTGATGTATAATTTCTATATTACCTACTTCATAACCAATCTTACTTAATTTGAATTTACCATATTGGTAAAAAACGGTCTGGGCCCCTCTTGTTTAACATTAAGTAGATGCTCCCCTTCAGTATATAAAATTACATCTTGGTTTTTTGAGGCAATAAAATACTTTAATCTACGCCATTAAATGGTAACACAATTTGATGTTAAAGCTGAGTATCTGAGTCCTTAATGGCTGCCTCTGGCTTTTCCTTATACTAAATGTGTTGTCTTTTTGTAGATAAGTACCGACCTACATACTTTTATAATATGCTCTCTGCGTGTTCTATTCTATATTTACACTCTGATGTAATTTTATTATCCTGTCACATATTGTCCTCTATGTAACAGTTGTTTTTTTTTAAGTTTCATTTTCAATTATGTTACATAACCCATGGGTTATCCTACTAATATGTATTATAAACGCGAAAGTTTGTTCCTCTTTCACGCAAAAACTACCCAACAAATTTGGATGAAACTTGGCACATAGATAGAACATATATTGGAATAACATATAGGCTACTTTTTATCCCGGGAAAATGTTATATCCCTCGCGAACGCGGGTGAAAACCCGGGGGACAGCTAGTTGTAAATAGGCACATAACGTTCTTACCCATAAAACACTTATAGGAAAACACAATTTCATGTCGTCACGTATTTATCGAACACCGTTTCCATCCACTGTGACCATTAATTTGTTTTGGTTGGGTTAAAGTTGTAAACATAATTTGATTAAAAAATAATTGGTCTATCATACTACATTTACGTTTTGTGTACTATTCCCATTTCGCATACAAAAATACTTTATAGGCATATTAAAATATATAAAAAGACCTTCGTCAGTATTTCAGAAATAAATTGGTCGCGGCGCCGCGCCAGACTGATTTAATTTTATTCGGAATCAATAATTACACCTGTCTGTGAAATCTCCTACTGAATGTAGGAGGATGTCTACATACATGAAATATTAACTTTTCGGCCTGCCATTTTTGCGGTGTTCCAGCAGGATTTTCATACAAACTTATATCTCCTTACTTTACATAGATTGATTTACGAACAATCCTTTCATAGGCCATTATTGTTTAAAAGCTGTAACCCAACATACTCAATAAGACGATGATAGCAATCTGCATCTAACTTGGTTCATACTTTTTAGTTCATTCCTAGTTAGAGTACCTAAAGTTTTTAAACTTTTTTTTTTGTAGTCGAGTTACAGAATTGTATACATTATAGTTTATTTAAATCTGCCCTTTTAATCTTTGATGAGATAACAGTAACATAGATTTTTTTTCCTAAAACAAGTGTTGGTCAAAACACAATTAGCAACTAATATAAATAATTATGAATGAATTAAATGAGCATGGATTTTCGTCCCGTGACGTAAATAAAATTTATTTTTGTCACTAGGTATATTATTATTTAATATTGTTATTATATTGACTCAGAATCATCTCCTATACCCTCCACTTTTTAATGTACGTCATGTTGATTTTATTACTATAAAATGAAGCCTATGATAGCTGGACCGTACTGGCGAATCGATTGACATCTCATTCATCAAAATTTGTTCAGTAGTTAAGGCACTACACGGAACAGACTATAATAGACTGCCAAAATCGTAGCCCTTTCTTTTGACTTTGCCGTAGTCGGGTAAAAAACTAGGTATCCAAGGAATTTCATGTCCCTAGGACCAGAAGTTTAGTTCTTATAGCCTGCCAATCTGTTAGCAGGATCAGTCTGGACTTCAGTCTGATTTTTCAGTTCCTATTTTTAACATGAAAACATATTTTAGATTTATTTAAACAGTAAAAATCTTTTGACCCCGAAAAACGTCTCCCATTTGAGCAAAGTAAACTCGCTAGAACGTTTAGTTACACGTTCGTGACTCACAAGGTTGTAGGTAAAATGTGATAATTTTGTCAATGGCTTGGTTCCCATTCAAAAAGTAATATTATTTTATAAATTTCCTTCATCACAAATGCCTGAGGTTTGAATGAAAAAAGGGTTCGCATTTTTAACTTCAACTTAAAATTATATTCTTTGCAAGGGTAACAATCAGGTTGGTTATTTCAATGCACATAAAAACGAGAAAATATAACGAGAAATAACGGTCCTAGAATTTTTTGGAAGTCAACCGGATTTCTCATTAGCAAAGGGACCAAAAAATATGACTTAATATAAAAATTCCTTCCAAGTTCTTGCATATAACACTATATATATAATATAAAACTACTAGCCACAGTGGTTTTACCCCCATCCCTAAGGAATATTGAGTTTTTCCGGGATAAAATGTATTCTATGAGTTTAAACAAGATTTTGATGAAACTTGACTTTTGAATAGTTAAGCTATAGTTTAGTAGTAGTAGTTTTTGCGTGAAAGAGTAACAAACATCCATACGTCCGTCCATCCATCTATCAAACCTAACCGTGATCCTCACAAAGTTTAGAATAAAAAGGAGGTACTCCGTTTGTACTCCGTACAAATATAATACATCCTTACTAATATAATTATAATGTGAATGTAAGTATGTTTGTTACGCTTTCACGCGAAAACTATTCAACCGATCATCATGAAACTTTGTACAGATATTCTTGGAGGTATTAGAAGTAACATAGGATACTTTTTGTGCCGGGAATATGTTACATCCCTCGGGAACGCAGGTAAAACCGCGCAGGACAGATAGTATGTATATAATTGCTCAAATTATCTTTTGCAAAAAATCTTTTTTTGTCGCTATGCTATTTTCCACTTAGAAGCTCCATATTTTATTCCTTCACCTTATTAGGGAACTTTTGCTGAAGAAAACACGATAAAGCTTTAGCGAATATTTTAAGAATAACTTTGTTGAAATGTTCTTTGATACGTTTTATTGTCAGAAATGTAGTTATTTACCTAACTGTGGGCGTTTTACCAACTCAATAATATTAACGATTGAAAAAGCAAAGTATAAATATATCACTTTAGGTAAACCTAATACAAATTATATTCTGTCTTCTATATATACAGGCTGTTAGAAAACTACCCGTAAAGCAAAGCCGAAAGGGTTAAATGGGGCCTAATAACGAGTCCATTCACAATATTTAAGAACCGTAGTAACGCATACAGCGTTACTAAAAAACAGATTTTTATGAATGAAAAATAGAAAACACTATTTAAGTAGACAATTATTAGGTAAAATAGGTACGAAGGTCTTTCTGATAATTCTCTCATAATCTGGTTTCCTGACATGACAGGTTACTAGAGTTGTTGACTTTGATAATTAATTATATTTTGAATGGCTATTTTGTTACATAAAGAAAATAGGATATAGGGAAATAAAAAATCCTTTGACGCACCATCACCTCAAAATGACTGAACATATCGGGATGGGATTGCTACCATTCGACGCGAAATTTGTCGGAGATGGTTATAAGCTATTTATGATATCGATAAACGCGGATAAACCGCTGGGATATATAACAAATTTAATGAGTATTCGTAAATGAGATTAGTAACAATAATTTTGAAAAGGCCATGGACATCTTATTCAATATAACTAACAAGGGGACATGGTACACAAAATGTGTGTTTTATAAAATAACAGAGATGTTTTCTAGTCAGAGGCAATAAAATAAAACAAGGGTCCTCAACTCGATGTGGTGTGGCATGTGGGAGATGACGTCATTGGGCATACGGGCTTGCCACCTCTATGCCCGGATGCTATAATTATTTCTCTGAATCTAGAGTACAACCATTATTCGTTTGTTGGTAGGAAAATCATATTGAAAATCTCGGATAATAATTGTATAGTTTACTATGAAAATTATGGATTCATATTTAAAAAAAAATGTATGTTGGTAAAAATAACTTTTTTTTCTTGTATGTTATTTATTATCCTTAAGTACCTAAACAGTATTGTGGCCCATAGGCTTGTTCGGTATATCCGTCCAACCGCCCGTATACACAGCCTTGAATGCATTTTAATTGGCTATTGGGGCTTGTTGGTTTTTCAGGAGGCCAGGAAACTATTCGTTAGCCGCCATTCATGAGGAAAAAGAAAGAGTTCCAGGTCAAGCTCAAGCCCATTGTAATCATATACCTAAATAAAAAAACACCTAACAAATATAGATTATTAATACCTATTACATGCATTAGAGCAATCGGCTGAATAACAACATCGGTACAACTTTTACATTGAATGTAATCTTATCTGAAGTGTTGTTTACGTATTATCTGATTATTAAATCGATGAATCCAGTAATTTCATGTTGTCATCTCGTTAAAAATTACATTTAAATCTATTTATAGCATTATATTTCAAAATCTGAAAGAAGAATCTCCAAAAATTATGTGATTACTTGCTGTCCCCCGCGGTTTCATCCGCGTTCCCGAGGGATGTAACATTTTCCCGCCACATAAACTATCCTATATTACTTCTAATAATATAGTAGTATATGTAGTATATCAGTTATCTGGTTTCCATAGTACAAGCTCTGCTTAGTTTGGGACCAGGTGGCCGTGTGTAAAGAATGTCCCAGGATATTTATTTACATTATTTTTACCTCTAAGAATATGTGTATAAAGTTTCATGATGATCGGTTAAGTAGTTTTCCCGTGAAAGTGTAACAAACAAACTTACATTCACATTTATAATATTTATATTATTTAGTATATTATATTTAATATTTATAATATTATAGTTAGATTATGTTCGAGAATTATAATGTAAACAAATTTTTACACCCCCCCCCCCCCTTATTCAGCTAACACAAACATCGTCGGCGAGCCGCTTCACGGAGGCCTCGGAGAGTTTATCTCTCACGTGATTAGTAGTATTAGCGTAGTTAGCGAAAAAGACAGCACGGAGGCCGCGACGAAACATCTTCGAGTTAGTGTCGTTTTCCTTACAGAATCGAGCCCCTGATCGCAAATTAAGCAGAGTGTACTGCTTGTATTATGGCTAGGGACCAGATAACTGAAAACTACATATACTACATTTTAAAAATACTTATATAGATATTTACACTACATACATGATCATGGACACAAATGTTTGTCCTGGATGGGAATCGAACCCACGACCTGAGGCTTGGCAGTCAGGGTCTCCAACCACCAGACCAACTGGCCCGTCCTATTATTTACATAGTCATTTTGGATTACGCCAGTAACATTGTATGTAGGTATATTGTTTACTTCGGGTTTCCCTTTTGTTCATGTTAAACAAAAAATAGCACGACGTATCAAAACTGACCTTCCTTTGTTCTTACGAGATAATTAATTTCAAATCATGCCTCGCTAATAAGCTTCGAATGAACGTCCACGAAACATTGAATTAGCACATTATACTGCCTAATCAGGACAGCCACGCGACCTTATGACATAAATAGTCTTCATTAGTCTAGGCATGTTCTAAATGACATGACAAATCTGCACATTAAGACAACGTCAATTATACTTACTTCATAGACACTATTGTCAACAAGTCTAACGACACGACGCGGTGGTACGCAATAAAACACCTTTAGTTATACGATGTTGATTGTTGAAACCAGCGGCGGCCTTACCTATTGCGAGGCTCCGGATGCGAAAGTAAGTTTGGATTAAAATACATATTTTTTTTAAATTTGCTTGGTTTCCGCGAGGCCCCTTTAAGAGCGAGACCCCGGGTGATTGCCCCGTTCGCCACCCCCTAAGGCCGCCTGGTCGAAACCATGTTGGTTTGAAGTAGTAATAGAATATTACGATATCAGTGAAGTACATCAGATATCTGGTTTCCATAGCATAAGCTCTACTTAGTTTGAAATGAGATTGGCCCTGTGTGAATATGCCATCATAATATTACATCATTAGATATGATATTAATATAAATTTAAGCCCAAAACCTTGAAACGAAGGTACTCGATATAATACAGATTTGGTAACAGGTATTTAACTCCTCTTAGTTTTCTACTTAATAATAGTAAGTTGAAATGAAGTCAAATATTGTCTATTCCACTACCTACTAAAAAACTACTATAGAATATAGTCTTGGTGCTGCTCGACTTTGACGATAACTAATGCTAAAACCTTTGTGGTAGCGGTAACAAACACTTACTACCAATCCGTCCGACTTCTATCTAGGGTATCGTAAACTACCCTGATCAGTAAGTCTCCTTAGAATGGTTGTTAGAGAGTATACTGATGACCACTTGCACTGCTCCTTTCGCTCAAATTGGTCAATAGAACCCCAAAAAGGGTTGGTGCTCCCGAGAAAACCAGCTGTCATAAAAAGAAAAATGGACTAACCGAAGTCTCAAATTCCTTTTCACCATTTTGGTATCTACGCAACCTGTAAATCCTATATAATACTTTTTGCACACCATACTTTCTCTTTACACAGTATAAAAACTAACACCAAAATTGGAAGCGAAACTACGCACGTACTGTCCAATTATCGTAATATATATAATTGAACAGCCGCTTCGCTCCCAGTGTGTGGTCACATTATGGCGCATTAGGTACCTTATTGCTTATTGTTAGTGCTCGAGCTCATTCAAAATGCTATGGGCGGTCTCCTAATTTATCTAACACTTCCGCAGCTGTCTATTGTTTAGCATTTTCATTTGGCCTGCAAAATTTAATGCTGGCAGATATTTAATGTTACATTATGCCTCAGAATGGTAGCAGGATTTTCAATTTTGGCTCTTATAGCTACAAATGGGAACGTTCAAACTGAATTTTAGTCGAATAAATCTTCTATATAGATATAAATTTACGGCCAAAAAATAACTCCATCTTTGTCTACTGAATATCTTTAGAAAGGAACAGGGCTGGAGATAATCAATACCTAATTTTATTTAATGATCCTCAGAGCGCCTTTCTACGGGAGCTAGTGTCATTTTGCTAATTCTTGGCTAATTTTAGAAATAGAATTAGCAACTAATTTTTTTAATTTAAATAATAATACTCTATAGAATAAAGATAACACTTACAAGCATGGTTAAATTAAATTATGAGTTCGAAAATATCAACACGCCTACAAATTTAGAATTGCAAACGGTTTCAATAACGTGCGTGCTGCACGTCCGTCAGGCGCTCGTGGGCTCGTGGCACGCAAAGGTCGTGATTTCAAATTAATCGCACTATAACCTGCCCTTCCCACCCTTCATTGCTTCTCCACCTTCCCCGTGACGCTGAAGAGAACAGTGCTAAGGTCAGCTGACGTAATAACTGGCACTTCGCGACCTAAAATGATAACTGAGAGTTATGGCAGATAGTTAGGTATCTAGTATCTCTTAGGTACGGTCAGCATCTTAGGTACATCGCGGTACAGCACACCTGTACTCTAAAATTAATCAATTACGAATTAGAAAATTATTGCACCATTACCTCAAAACTACTGATTATATCGGGATGGGACTGCTACCATTTGAGCCGGATTTTTTCGATAATTTCCGCGGGTGAAACCGTGGGGGACAGCTAGTAATGTTTAAATGTAATTACGTCGATTTTTGTACACAAATTTACTAACCACCTGTTTACTTTGTCTTTACATATCATGAATGGACGCGGTGTAAAGTTGGTTGATAAATTTGGATCCGTTCAGCTACTTATGTTGCTGACTGTACGTAAAATTTCACAAATGCCACATGCTCAAATCCGTGCTTAGTCTTCTTTTGTTCAATATTCGAGATGTAGGTGACACTTGAAATAAGCTTAAGTCGCTACAAGAGATACCTATTTTCCAATCTGGCTCGGATTGTTTCTATTTTCGGCTGAAGCGCTACTAATTGGAGAAAGCTTTATAACAATGTCATGGAGGTGTTTGTGTATTTTCAAATGCCGAGCTTTCTTCAATGACATGTTCCTAATTTGAAAACTAGAATAAGTCTTTTCGGTTGACATTCTATTTCATATACCGCAATTACCATAATTGTATGGTTAATAAATAAATAAATATCCTGGGACATTCTTTACACACGGCTCCCAAACTAAGCAGGGTTTGTACTATGGAAATCAGATAACTGATATACTACATATACTACTTTTTTTCTAATTACATACTTAAATATATATTTACACCCAGACACAGAACAAATAGACATGTTCATGCACACAAATGTTTGTCCTGGGTGGGAATCGAACCCGCGACCTGTGACTTGGCAGTCAGGGTTGCTAACCACCAAGCCAATTGGCCATTGAGTTAATATTATGTGTTGCGTCTCTAAAGATCTCATCGCATTCCATGTCGGTATGACGTTCTGACTAACGCGTTTTTGTTATTCATAACCGCTATTATCTTACGCTTTTTGTTCTCCGTGCCGAGCCTTAGGAATTCACATGGTTAATTTCTAAGGTAAATCAAAACTGTCAACCTCATTATGCTTATATACAGCACGAAATGTCAATAGCTTAAGCAAAGGACTATTGAACTTCCATGACCTTGTTTCAAAACTATTTGCTGCTTGTACCTACTTATGTTTACATTATACCTATTTTTTTTTTATAATATAAACTAGTGCTTGACTGCGATCCCACCTGATGGTAAGCAGTGATGCAATCTTAGATGTTGAGGCGCACTAGTTTATTAAGAGCCTATTCACTCTAGCCTTGAAGACACACTCCTAATATTAATTGGTTATCTAGGTTATAACGAAATTTCAAACCAGAATATTTTACGATCTTGGCAATTTATATGCGTTTTATACTCCGCATTTTACGGACGTGGTTTTTCGACAGATTTGTCACAAATCGATCTTGTCGACGTGGATTGCCCTCTCATTCTCACTTTGCGATAGAATTTGCTTACAAGTTTGAATCTTGAAAGGGACATTCCGCAACATGGGCAAGTGGTGACCTACCAACCCTTGTGCGGCAGGCAACGCCCTCACGAATGACACAATTTTCAAAGTGACAAAATATTCCAGTCGCATCCACAACCCACCCCGTTACGTGCACAGATTTTTTACAGAAATAAAATATCTAATCCCCCATCGAGCCAAGGAAAATTGGCCCATAAAGTCCTGATGGAATTCCTCATAAAATTGAAACCGAGAAAAGTGCGAGTCAGATTATGTAAGGTTTCTTGCGTAGATGAATAAAGAACGTTGGCAGGGTCCCATAAATAAATATTCTATCACATTTGACATTTTTTGCTTCGCCGTAGTCGGGTAAAAAATCGGCACGTTTTAAACCTTCTAAAACGTTAAGAAAAAAATTATAGTAACATATCGAGATGAGTTTTAATTAATGTCAATTTAAACTTTTTAAGCTCACATTTTGTTTTAATGTGCCCCATAATTACGAGAAGATTTTTAAGCGGTTCTAAATTTCCCCAGTGACATTCCGTGGAGTTTACTACCTACCAGCCGTCCGGACATAATTTATGACTGTAAAAGTAAGAGAATAGGGCGCACAATGCCTTGTGATGTAATCCCAATGGCCCCGGCCCGGGTGTACCTAAATACAAATTAAATAAACCTCCTATTTTAATTAGCCCGTACGTATGGACCGCCGTTAATCACTAAATAATACCGAATATGGCACGTACCTATTCGTTACAATTCATATCAACACATACCTAAGGGAAGCTATTATTTTTAAGCTCTAAAAAGTCCCATATCTTTTCTTTAAATTCAATATGTTTACAATATTATTATGTTCCAAAAGAGGTCGGGGTCGCGTCGGCTCGCGGCCACATATACGAGTATTAGGCACCCGGCCAACAGATGGCACAATTATTGTTCCGGTCAAATGTTTGGGACTATTTACCCCACCATTTATTGTTCATAAGTTTATTCGTTGTTCAAATATTTGCCTGCTAAGATATCTAATTAAATAACTAATTTATTTACACATATAGCCTATAATGTGGGTTTGTATTGATATTATAGTCTCCAAGCCATTCTCTCTACGACAATATTTACAAAATGTTAGGGGTAAAATTACAGGCATATTAGACTTAACAACTTTACATCTCAAGGTCGACAATGCATTGACGATGCCCTTGGTGTTGCAAATGTCAATAGACGGCGGTGACCACTAACTGGTGGATCGTTTGCTTGTTTGTCGGTCAATGTTTTATAAATTAATTTAAAAAGTCATAAAAAGTGTCCGCAAGCAATTTCAATTTTCCATATACCATGAGGCTGTACAACATGTGTGTACAACAGACGGCTTGCCATTTCCGCGTTATGTAGATACAGCCGTTACATAAAACGATAAGGGAATACCGTCAAGGGTGAGATACATTAAAACAAATCTCTTTACGTTTAACACCGATGCCTGTAAGCGGATGCCTCAGTATGGCTTCACAGAGCCACCCCTCAAGCGCCTGGCTCTATACTCAATAGAAAACGCAAATATTATATAGTTACGTAGGGTTACATTTTACGAGAATTTTACGCCAACAATAAAATCAACTATAAACAGATAGTTTGACATTGTTATTCATATCGAAATACACATAAAATCGTTGTACATTATTTACTAGTAGGTTTACTTTGAGTATAGTGAATTAATGGATATCATGTTATATTCTAACATATAACAACGCTTAGCATGTGACAGTGCTTATATGCTATAGAACAACACACCACACGATTTAAAAACAAGCACATCAAATTATTTTAAGTTTATTTTCTGGATTGGACGCAAATATTGTAATCTAATGATATATAAATAAAATCATCGTATCAATATAATTTTTGCGCTTTAACAACACATTCCATAAATAGGACCAAATTCATTGAAAAGATAAAAAGAAACAATATCTAAACATTTTTATTTACATAGATGGCGATAATAAAATAATCCGAATTTATTTTTGATAATCCTGTTGAAGTTTTTAAAAACCAATTACTGGTGAATTTGAAAAGGAAGAGGATTTGAGTAAAATGAACTTTATTGCCTCGAAGAATTAGTGCTAAAGTGTTGTGATGAGTGGTAGACACCAGCTCCGCGTGCCGGAGGTGCGCGTGAGTGGTGCACCTGCGCAAGAGGAGGATGATCCGCCGACTGCACTCCATCCTTTTGCATCTCTTACTCTCGCTTCTATACCGAGACGGCGGCATTCCTGGATATGTAGGTAAGTGGGGACTATAAATTGAATTAATTCATTTGAATTATCTGGGGCTCGCTTCTATAAGGGTAATGACACTAACTCGATGTTTCGTCGCGGCCTCCGTGCTCTGTCTCTTTCGCTAACTACGCTAATACTACTAATGACGTGAGAGATAAGCTCTCCGAGGCCTCCGTGAAGCGGCTCGCCGAAGAAGTTTTTATTAGCTGAATAAGGGGACTGATTGTGTAAATCCGGATTTTTTTTTTCAATTATTCTTACAAGGTAAACTTGGTTTGTCTTCACTGTCCTACGATGTGTACGTATATCCATATTCACAAACGTTACAATGGTAGGTACCTACATCCACATTCGTTTCTTTTAGGGTGATCAATTGAATTTACATAGATATTGTTACGAAGAAAATGTGCCGCCTACATAAAGATATCTACCAGGTACCTACTGGTGAGTGCATGCGCTGTTACCGTGATTTTCGCGTAACAAGTAATAGTTTCAGTGATATAATATAGTCTGGAACTCTAGAACAAAACAATATGACTCAAATGTCAGTCGTGTCTGTAATTGTTCGAGTAGGTATTTTCAGCTGTGAGTGGCCATCTATAAGACAAATACCGGTTAATATTCATGAGAGGCTCTGACAGTGGCCTGCCCCGAACATTAGCACAACAATAGCGGGCACGTAAACGCTCATAATGACTAACCTCGACTATTGTTTCGAGATCGCTGTCTGCGACTGTTTTTGTGTACCACTATTCCCTCTCGTACACGCTTTCACTGAAAATCTGCCATTAATCATTGTGTCTTACAATGATGCGACCATCGCTTTTTTTATGTTTTCCCATTCTTATACCTATCGCACATCATTTCTGCGGCTTATACTGTCATTTTTATAGAAAATGGCGATAAATCCTAGGTTTGCGAGCTACGTCTTCCATAATAGAGAACATTTGCAAGAAAAATATTAACAAGTGAAGAATAGGCTTTTTGCTATGATAGCGATATTTCATCATGACATTAGCCGCCACATCGGAGGAAGCCATTTATCTGGCATTGACGTCGTTTGTCGTATGTCTCCCCACACGCGATCTGTCGACGTCGTTTTATTACGCATGCCTTACCTTTGTACAAATATCAGTTCAAGATAGATTATCTGCTCTGGAAGCTATTGATAGAAATATGTACTTGCAATCAAATTTAATTTGATGTGGGGTTAGGTCATTGAGTCAAAGGTAGACAAATAACAATATTATTTTATGATAAGTAGACCGCGAAACAGGCACACCGTCCACCTGATGGTAAGTGGTCACCTATAGACATTTGCAACACCAGGGCCATTACCGGTGCGTTGTTGACCCTGAAACAAAAAGACGTTAAGTCTAGTGTCTGTAATTTCATCGGCCCCTTTACCTTTATAATCGAAACCAGTCCTTCATGAGGGAAATGGTAAAATGATAGTTCTTCCCTGGACGATCTCTGCACTAAGAGCTCTACTACTTAATTATCTTATATTTACCATGAATGATCATAATTATTAGAAACATTTTCTAAGACAGTATAATCTACACACCTTCCTATAGACAGAGCGTTTTCAAATGTTTCGGAAATAAAGATTTATCCTCTTATTATTGCAATAGCGTGGTGCATAGAGAACACAGAGAAAAGCAACTCAATACGATCAGGCGGAAATAGATCAATCTGGTAAATGGGAAATAGGTGTTTCATCCCAATTATTGCTTTGATGTTTCTGGCTCAGTCACTAAGAGTGAGCGCTACAAATGATTTGCACGGCTCATGTCGCGTTTGAACATTTTCATTGGATTTTAATTTAAATTTACATTTATAATTGTTTTTCAGTGTTTATTCGTGAAACTTTTATAATCGTATCTTATCTAATTTACCTCAAGCCAGATAAATTTCGTTCTATAAAGACATAATGGTAGTTTAATAAGGTGATTTCATATTTGTCTAGTATTTGCATGCAATTCCTCAATCATTCAGTACTTACATCTAGCTATTACTAACCGGTATAAAAATAGAGACAACGCAAGACAATGGAAGTTATCTTTCAATAATTTATTTGTTGAAAGTTGGTAAATACATTGTCTTCCGATCACCAATTTCAATTAATTGGAAAATATATTATTTTCCTGTTAAAACCAGTTTCTGATTTACATTCTAAAACTGGTGTCAAACCTGAAGATGGAATGACCATCCCCAGTGATATGAAATAAAGTAAGATTGCCAATGATTGCATAAAACTCTTCGGATAGTAAAACGTAGTTGCGAGCACGATGGAGGCCTCAGCTCTTGAATAAGCGGCTTCATTGTCTTTGTTCCCTGGCGAGGGAGAATATTGAACTGGATTGAGAATCCTACCGAACAAAAAGACTTGTAAGCTTTTAAATTCTTAGTAACGTTTTTTTTGTCGTCTATTTACTTACCTCATGTTACCACAAAACTCTTTTGCTCTTTGAGAGGTGTTGCAAAGTCATATGTCAAAATATAATCCGTTTGCGAGCTACATAAGTTTATAGCGCTCACAAAATTGGAATGACATTGTTTGACGTAGTGCAATATATTGACAGTTATGAAATTAAATTATCAAATACTTTACTATCTATGAATATACAAGTACAGATAAATAGTAAGCATTACTATACCTATAAATACCTACGTATATGTAGTATCCAAATTTAACATTAAATAAAAAAATGTGTTACTGTTAAAGTATCATCAATATTGAAAAATATTTAAGATATAAAATACCGTTTGTACATAATCCAAGAGCGGTCAATAAAACGTTTCTTTTTATCCAAAGTTGTAGGATGTTGACATAAAAATAGGGGGTGTCGTAAAGACACATGATTGAAGTGAAACTTTTGTATCACAGGGAACCATTTTAATTATTCATCAATCACTTTTGAATAGCATAGATTGTGTTTATCATTCATTTATTTTTCGTGACGCAAAAGGTTGCGGATCATAATTTCAAAGCCCTTCTTAAGAAGTTTCACGTCAACATTGAAAATGAAAATATTTTTTATTAAAATAGGTTTTTACAAGCACTTATAAATAGTCTGACTCTAATACCGGTTCGGAAGGTTGTTTTTTAAAGAGAAGACCCGGCAATAAACTCAGAAATTACTCTTGTTAAAAAGCGAACGTAGATATTCATATATATGTAATAAACATAAAATTTATTTAGCCTGACTGACAATACCTGTGTGTTATCGCAAAAGTGAAGAATTATTGAACAATAATATAATATTATGAATATCTAATAAAAAAAAATACTATTATAATTTATTAATATTTACAATTGTAAATCGTTAGGCTCTAATAGATATCCGTTTATCAACAAAATGGTACATATTTAACAACAAAAGCTTAAGCGTGACTACAAGACTAATCCCTTTTCTTTGAAAAGTTTGTCCGTATTTCAAAGCAGGCTATTGCAATTTTATTTATGCTCCTGCTAGCCGCACAAAGGGCTTCAAGTTCGCTTCTCTCCCTGGTTAAATATTTGTACGCTATGACAAGTATTTGTCGTGTGACTGGATCTGATAAGTGTGTGTAGGTACTGCGCTGCTATTTAACTCACAGTAAGGTTTATTTTAGATTTATGGAACTTCTCAGAATATGATTTTGAAGTTATGGTGGATTAATAACTTAGTTTTCTAAGTAATTAAAATTAAGATAGATCTAAATGAACCTTAAATTATCTTTTAGGTAAATACAAATAAATCATATAAAATTTTACAATAGATATTTAGGTTAGATTTACATTTGTAAAGCTGTTTTTTTTTTCTAAAATAAATTGGAAGCACTTATCTGTTTATGTTTTTATATTCATTGATAAATTTATTTACCATTTCTAAAAATAAAAAATGTATGTAAGTAATTATAATTTATTTATCCTTAATAATAATTAAGGATGTCGTATTAACCAAAAAAGAATCCTGGTGATATGTACATGTGTAAATGTTATGTGTAATTTTTTTACAGTAATTTGAATAAATAAAATTAAGCTCAGATCTCCTTAAAAATGTTGCCAAGCCAAAATGGATCTTATTGATTGCAAAATTAAGTTTATTCTAATTATTGCACGAAACCCTTGAACTACTCGATTCAAAACTTACGGTTAGGCTTCATTCGATTTAATTTTGTTACATGAATATGTCGCTGATCGCGTCTTCGAGGCATAATTCCAAGGATTACTTCTAATACGTCCTCATTTTTGTGGAGCTACAATATTCTCATGATTCCATAACACCATATTTTATTTTCATGCGTACTTATACAACCTTCATACTTTTATAAAATGTCAGCAACAGACTACAACATATTATCCCAAGACATGAAGGATATACTTTTCTTTTTTCCTTGTCAAGATATTTTTTTATCCACGTTTAATGTTTATTTGAAAACATTTTGGTGTGGCTCCTATTAGGGTTTATGAAAGGAATATTACTTTACTTCAAAAACTTTTTACCGAAAATCCTGCATTGAGTAAATTAAGTCTACACGTATACGTATACGTGACATAGCTCCTAGAACTAATACAAAGTCGGTTGAAGCGATAATATTAATCTGGCCTTAGTTAATAAAGCTTTCTACCTTAATTCCTTTTGTTTACGATCTAGTCTAAGACTACAGAATTTATGAAAAGTTATAATAGTTTTCTCAAGTTATTTACAATTTCCTAAAGGTGTTACTGATCGAATGTGTTAAGAATACTAATGCTAGACTAGTGCTACTATGGAAATTGGCACTCTAATACAGTTTATGCAGCGGATGGTATGTGGTCAGCGCCGCATAGGTTTATAATGTATATAAATACTTTCACACCCTTTGAAAAGCCCTATTTCGTAGTAGTCCTCTATTTTTACAAACCTTATAATATCAAAATGTATTGCTTCATAAAGGGTTATCTAATAATAAACTTTATTATAGACTTTATTCCTACAATAAGAAAGAGTTACAGCTACATCGGTAGGTATGCTACGAAATTTCGTAGGCATATGTACAGTTACCAATACCGCATAGTTCACGTAGATAGTTAATCACCCCCTCGTAGTAATAATCAGCACATGCGCGAACTTTGCGAACTACACGAGCACCCATACCTACTGACATTTAATTCACTTACCTGAATCTCCCACTTTCAGCCCTGTTTTACGACTTTGCACTTGCCTTGTTAGTGCTACTGTGTTACAGTGTGTTTTATTCAATTGGGACACTATTGATGCTACAACCAAAGGAGATACAAGAAATCTTTCTGTGGAATCTTATTTTGTTCTTATGAATTTTGATTATTTCTGGTTAAATGCCAAAATTCCACAAAAATCCATATAATTAAAAAAAATGTTTTAGAATCAAACCACTGAACGAGTCGATGAACTTTGATATTTGGTGAAAAATTACGTTAATGTAAATTATTTGTAACAAACAGTCGAAACCATAAAATAAATAGATGTGTTCTATTTATGTTATACTCGATTGTTTTAGGCGTATTGGCATTTTCACCCTCGCAATTTTCTACTCACTTTAATGTGTTTATTTATGTTTGTTACCTTCCTTAACTGTTCCTATGATAGCCTACTTTTACTGGGTTTTCTAATTTGTGAGCTTTAGAAACATATTTTTAAATAGCAGTGGAAAGTAATACAGGTTAGTTCTCTCAGCTCAGTTAAGCTCAGTTGGTAGTGACGTCCCACTATGCTTATAGCTTGAGCTTGTGGTGAAGGAAAATATCGTAAAGAAACCATAGCATGGTACTTTGTAGTACCGGCCTTACCTACCACCTTCATGTTAAATCTCTATCAAGTACTTGTTGATGTGCTCCGATAGTTGTACTTAAGAGCTCCCTTCTAAGCTTTGTTCACTTTGAGCCACATCCATATTGAGATTGCGGTGATACACGCCAATACAAATAAATAAATAACAGTTATACTCTAAAGGTATAAGTGACACTCTGTAGCTACATAATAAATGGGCAGGCTTTGTTTTTCCACAGAACTCATAATTCAATTTTTATTAAAATCTCGTCAATCATAACTCATCATCATCTATCTATCGAATCCCGAACCAGATTTTTTTAATGAAAAACACAATAAACCAATGATATAGGTTGCCCTTTTGTTTTAATTTTCAGGAGTAAAACGTATTTTTTTTATCATTTGATAATGATTAATTTTATTTTATGTAAAGTATGTAAGTATAGCGTAAAATTATAAAATTAAATTACACATTATTAATATGGTTTAATTAAAAATCAAAGAAGAACTAAACCATTAAAAAAAATTACACTCATTAAAATTTGTCAAATGCAAGGCGTTGACGCCACTTGTTGAAACTGCTGATTGGTTATAAAAAGTAGATGAAAAAATTATGAGAATTCTTGGCAAACATTCCGAACAGTTTGTGCGGCCAATTAAGTGATACATTATACGCATCTGTTTTTCGAAATTTCATTCAAACTATGTAACTGCATAGTATGTTAGTTTTATTTTGACATAAAATGTAAATTAGGTACGCAACAACTGCGTTGAATTCCCCATCGCGTTTAAATGGGGGAGTTGAATGCAGCAGTTGCACTGCAATTTAACATTGAAATATAATATATAAATAAACCTATTTCTCGTGACTCATGAATATTATATATTTAAGTCGAAGGGAACATACCTAAATAATATGGTAATAATAAATTACAGGTGCACGCTTATTAATTATGACAGTGTGAGAATCTTTTGAGAAGTGGTTTGGTCCACGGCGACATATTTGAAACTCTGCCACGAGCTATTCTCGTCGCCGTCCGCGCGTAAACAAGACCACGTAGACGATATTAGAGATTATTATATATCCCAGTATTAATACAAATAAGCTGTTATAACCTGTTGTGGTCGTAAATGTATTTTTGTTTCTCAGAAATATTTTTTTGTTTATAAAAGGCATTAGCATAAAAGCACAGTACAAATATGTATTAGTAGATACAAACAAAAATAAAAATATTAAAAAATATCTACGTTTTCGGTTTCCACATGAAATTCAAATAAATAGTACCAAATAACAACGTCCTTCGACCTTGCTAAAGCTTAAATATTTTAACCGACGTATTGGCTCCGCTCTGCCGATCTGTATATCTACAACCGCAATTTACTTTCAATCTACAGGTAGTGCGCGCAATATCTGCAAACCGACAAATTCAAGCGACTAGATTTAGACATACACTACTTACTTTATTTGTCAAATATACGATGCTAAAACTATTTACAGACGTGTTTACTTTATATTTGCACTTAACTTTATTATATTTACAACCTCAAGCTTTGTTAAACAACTACACCATTATAAATCGTATCCGATTTACTATCATACTTCATCATCATCATCATCAGCTTATCTCCGTCCACTGCTGGACATAGGCCTCACCTATGGCACGCCACTGAGCTCGATCTTCAGCTCTTTGTTTCCAAACGCTGCCAGCTTGCGTATATCATCGCTCCATCTAGCTGGAGGGCGCCCTACACTACGTTTACCGAGCCGTGGTCTCCACTCTAGAACACGTCTACCCCAACGGTTATCAGTTCTACGGCATCTGCCGTAGAACTGATAACACCAGCCCACTGCCACTATCATACTTACATGACCGTAAATTCATTTAAAATTTCAATTTCATTGAAAACTGTAAAGGTATTCGAAGAATTTCGTAGCATGTCTAATTATCTGAGTCATATGTCGGTGGACAGTTATTGATAATAGCAAGTTTTTCAGCACAATAACATGTCACCAGCATCGTGACAATGCGCGCCCGGCGCTAGTCGCTCGTGCCGCGGTGAGATGTGACGCTTCACGCGCAAGCCGCACGCGCAGTCCGCACGACGCTTCGACGAATATAAACGTCGATTGAAATTAAAACATAACGAGAAAGTATGCTCGGAACTTTACACTATGTTATGAGAAGTGTGCGGTAAAAGTTCTGCGAGCAGTCCCACGATTCAATTACTCAGATATGTTTTAACACTTACATTATCGTCCACCATGTGAACTTTACAAGTGTTTGTGATTTAGTTTAATCGTGGAAGTGTTGTGATTTCACTTACAATACTCACAGTTTAATGTGCAAAGTGTACGGTAATTTAATTATATGTAAATTCACAAGTACGTTTAGAATTACAGTCTTTTCGCATTAGCTATCTAAGTACTTATATATAATGTGACCCTATAGTAATTTTTTGTGAGAAATCTTGATCTGTATTCGGAGCTCAACAATACATGTTGCATAATCGACCAATAATCGTGTCATCATCATCATCATCAGCCTATCTCCGTCCACCAATAATCGTGTACCTACCAATAAATAAAAATATTCCCAATATTATATACATATATACGTTATATGGAATCTACTCAAAACAATAATACGTCTTCAAATCATTCAAATATTTCGGTGATGGTTTGCCGTAAATGTAATGTAGATCACATCATAGATAATCAATAATCGCATTGAACGCTTGCCATTTTGAAAGGAAAAATATCAAGTTATTTACTCTATATAAAAAGCATATTAAAATTTGGTCATTGTATAGTCGTCCAAAATGTAGGAAACTTTGTTAAGATTCTGGTAGTTTAATATTTTGAAACTCTATTTCATTATTAATCTCCGCCTATCCTCTTCTCCGATCCCTAAATATGGGCACAAAGATAAAATTTATCAAATTAAGCAATGTAATTTATCTATCTAAAAGGTAATTTGTATAAACGGCATTACCTGCCATCTTTTTAATTTTCTACCTAATGGGCAAACATTGCTTTGTTTTCAGAGGTCTGAAATCGCGTATAAGAAATCTAATTAAATTATGATGAATAATTTGTGTGTTTTGGATAAGTAGGCGTACCACGGAAGATATGGTATCGTTAATCAAAAGCAAAAATCTGAGAAAAATTTTCGCGCGGTCCATATCGCACGGTGCTTACAATAATACAACTAACTTGTGACATTGTCTTTAACTCGACATTTCTTTGTAAATAATTGTCCAAAAGTAAAACTAAAGAATTGGAATCGAAACTATGAATCAATATTTGACGCTTATTTTTCTATTTAGGGTTGTTAGGATTTAAATCTGTCAGAATAGAGACTACAATTTATATGTAGTCTGTGAAAATTTCAACTGGGGCCTTCAAGGCTACCTATAATGGTAAAGTCGATACAGTAGACAAATAGACGGACTGACGGACGCTCGGACGGCGTAGGCTTAGTGATAATAGGGTCTCGTTAGCCCTTTTGTACCTAATTCTAAGTAAAAACACGTTCAGTAAGCTAGACCCAATAAATTAGACCATTAATATAAAGCAAATATTTTTTTAAATTAATATTTTTGGCAACGAAAATGAAACAAAACAAGAATAATTTATAACAATAACATGTATGCAATTGTTCTGTTAAATACGCATAAAGTCTATGATATCGACCGTGGCGATAAATTTAAATGAAAACAATAGAATAACTAAGGTAGGTGGATAATAAAAGTTTAAAATAATGTAACAATATGTTTGTTGTCTATAGCAAAGAGTATGGCTAGCGTCCATGGACTACTAACTTGTTCATGTTTACTATACTCTTTATACCCGCGTAACCTTTAAAATTTTTGCCATAGACCAAACTCAAGGCCTCAAATATGGGCCATAATTTTAATAATAAAATAAATTAACCGAATGTTTTTTATAAACTGATTAAATGGCTTCCTAATTGTATTTTTAACTGCCAGTTTTTTTTCTGCCAATGATTTTTAAATAAGCTATGTTTGGATAATTTGGAAAAATTAACATTCCGGCAAAATTAATGTAAATTAAATTTTACAAGTGGAAAATTATAAATTACCTGCTTTCATGCCAATTTGTGCGTTTGTGGCCTATAAAAATGTTAATCCAATACATTTTGTGGTGATTCTGTACATAAGCCAAATACAAAGCCGGTATAAAAGGTCACACGATACATTATGTACACTAACAGAGAAATCAGCTCCATTTTCATTGTATTTGTTGACATATTATTATAACAGTTCCGCATTGGTTTCGCGGTTACGCAGCGCCTGCACCCAGTCCTACCAGTCCTACCTTTTCGATCTCACATTATGAAAGAACCTACATGCTTTTCCAAAACCCTCGAATTTTACATGGGAACTCAAACTTTGTAGGTACGCCTCTGAAATAAGTTACCAGCCTACTTTCCGTTTTTAAGAAAAACATCATTATACCGAAAAATAATAAAAAGAAAAATTACTGTATAACTTGCAAATTGCTGAAACAACTTCGCAAGAAAAATTGATTTAGTAAAATAAACCCATACAAAAAGGCTTGTGTCAGCAAACTTAAAAGTAATACATCAACATACCGACGTGCAAATATAAATAAGTAGATTAAATGATAATGTTTGTTAGTTGCATTTCATTATTAATAATAGAATTAGAGCAACTTTATTTATATCTTGGCCTGCATCTTCGTACACTTTGAATAATTGAGGTAAGTATATATAGGCTCATCTCGCGGCTATTTCTGAATACTTACTCCAAATATACCTAAATGAAATAATGTGTATTGAGTTTCCCAAGTAGAAGAGAGTAGTAGGACCTAGGTATATTCATATTTATCAAGTTTACAAATATTTGCATACATTTAGTTCCAAATTATTAAGAGTTCGGTGCTATATGTTACCTTGGTCCTTCGCCATTCTCTGCATTACACATTATACGAGATTTGGCAGCATCTTTGGCAATACTTTTGTGACCACTTAGTAGGTACGCAGTGTGAAGTACACGTTGTTGATATTATAGCTGCTTTTTTCGTTTTTAGTTGTGGTTTTGTATCCGATCCCTACCAGACAGCAACTTCTAACCTAATCGTTCACACCTTCAGCCTTTATTTACTTTTTCGTAGCCAATGAACATTAAGTACTTTTTGTTCCTATTTCTTCTCTTCTAAGAAAGCAGTTAACATCTTCAGTACCTGCGAAGTAAATAAATCATTAAACTAATGTTCTTGAATCATTTCAAAATAGTTATTTGCTTCTTCTAACTACTACTTTGATGTGTGGTCGCCGTAGCTACACCATAATACAGACTGAGCTTCCCTTAACGTGCAATCTAAACCCACTATATCTCCGTTAACACAGATTACCTGGTCAAAGCGAGGGTTTGAAACCATAATTTAATTAGCTTTTGATAGTTAACTTGATTGTAGAGTGTAAACTGAGTGTAACATGCGGACACAACATGTAACTAAACACTGTTCTGGGGTCTGGGAACCACGTGCCGTGGCTGGATTGTGATTATACCTCTCTGGTCTAGTGATTAACCCTAACGAGCCACTGTACCTTCTATGGATAGACACTAAATATACTAAAGAATACATTCAATACTGTCTTGTTATATACTAGCTGTCCCCCGCGGCTTTACCCGCATTCCCGAGGGATATTACATTTTCCCGGGATAAAAAGTAGCCTATATATTATACCAGGATATGCTCTATCTATGTGCCATGTTTCATCCATATCCGTTTATTAGTTTTTGCGTGAAAGAGTAACAAACATACTTACATTCAAATCTTTTCTCCTTATAATATTAGTATAGATACAGATTGACCTATTACTCACAATGAAATAATATTATTAAAGAATTGATTAATGCTACTAATATTATAAATATGATAATCTGTGAGTATGTAATGACATTTGTTACTCCTTCACACAAAAGCTATCAAACGGATTTTGTGGAAACTTGGCACATATATAGTATAGTAGCTGTCCCCGTTGTTTTACTGCGTTCCCAAGGGATATAACATTTTCACGGCCCAAAAAGTATCCTATCTGTTTTTCCAAAGTATTTTCTATATATGTGCTAAGTTACATCCAAATCTGTTTGGTAGTTTTTGCGTGAAAGAGTCACAAACATCCAGACGTACAAACTTTTGCATTTATAATATTAGAAGGATAACCTGGATTCACACATAGAATACTTTTTTTCACCATTTCACCGGAATGCGAGTGAAACCGCGGGGGACAGCTAGTTACGAAATATTGTTAACATTTTAGTTAAAAAAAAGCACTGAAAATAAATATATAGGATTTTCGTATTTTGATAGTGAAAAATAAATAATAGTAATCGTCTGTCAAACTAATGCCCCAAATACGAGTATATAACATTCAAACGCCACCCAAAAAGATTCCATGTCAAAACCTTTATGGCAATTGACGTAGCTATCAATCTCCTATCCAAACATGTGTGGAACATTATTCAGGGGGATATTTGTCAATGCCTTTATTTGGACTGTCTAGTACCTGGGGAATAGGCGAGTTCTCATAATAGGTAAACGTTCCCGGCTAGTTTACTTACTGATTCGAGTTAGCCTGAAGCTGAAACTAAAGACTTCATTTATGATACATGATACTGAAATAATATAGAGGAATTGAGCTGATACAAGTTACCCTTACATATTTTAACAATGGAACCTAAAAAAATAGCTGCGTGTATAAAGAAAATAATTAGAACATTTTAATATTACAAAACTAAGTGAACAATTTATTGAGATCATTAAATACAGTGGCCACTTTTACTTTCTGGTTGTTTACTTAATTACAGGCACATGAGAACAACTTCACGACTCAGGGTTGACATCGCATTGGCGATGCCCCTAGTGTTGCAAATGTCCATAGGCGGCGGTAACCACTTACCATCAGGTGAACCGTCCGCTTGTTTGTCGGCCCATGTGGTATTAAAAATGTATATATATATAACTACTCGTATATCTATCTATATGTATATATGCAAAATAGGGTTCCTTTGACGCACCATCACCTCGAAACTACTGAACATATCGGGATGGGACTGCTACCATTTGACGGGGAATTTTTCGTAGATGAATATAGGCTATGATATCGATAAACACAGGAGAAACCGCGGGGGGGAGCTAGTTAATATCTAAAGTAAAGCTATTGATTTAGTAAATCATATAAAAATTATATACCTACCAAATCCTAAATTTGATGGCCTATATATTACATAATACATATCAGAACAAACAGTGTTTATTGATGTGATATGTCATGTAATTGGATTCAGTCAAAGCATTCTAGTTTACATAAGTTCGTGTGCGAAATTGCAATCCAGTTTGATTCCGTCTTCAATTTAACTGTTATCCAAAATGTTTACTCTGACTCAATCTCTAGAACAATGAACTAACATAGTGAAAAGCTCTCACATCTACACTCAGATGAAACATTTTCTCTCATCACTGCATAACTACATAAAATATCTAGGTTTAATAATGTTTAGTTATTCCAAATATCCCAGTCATGTAACGGTTTGAAAACTATTCGTTACCTAGAATATATAGTTAATTAAGTACCTACCATATAACAGAATTAATTATACTTGTGTCCTGTACGTTTGTACCTGCTATGTAAGTAACTAATAAAAACTGGAACTTTTTATCGCGCTTTTATTAGGGTATATAAAAGTATCCTAGTAGATGATAATTTTCAGTGCAAAATACCTACATAGAGTCGGTTTAGTTTTTGCTAAATGTTTTTATCTTGTCTCTAGACTATACTAGTAGAGTAAGAGGTGGCTAAAGGCGTTTAATATGTGCACTTTATACCTTACATCAAGAGGTCAACAAAGAAGGATGGCGTCAGGGAGTGAAAACATCCAAATCTCTAGTAATATGGAATTTACGGAACGGACCAATAGCGTACCTATTGCGCCGCCATTTATTTGAGAGGGCAGGTAGATGATGTTACTTTATGTAGTTGTGCATTTACGTTCTGCAATATTATTTTGTATTGATTATATTGTATAGATTATTTTGTTTAGATTAATAATGTATTTTGTACGCCTATTAGGCAGACTTATGTCGATTAAATAATTATTATTATAACACCTCACTGTACACATAAGTCAGCAAATAATTTGAATATGTACAGGACTAGAAATAAGCCTTCTTAGGTCATCGTAATCTTCAACGACTTACCTAATGCGTACATTCTTTGACCAGTCATATTTTAAGTTATTTTTACGAAGGTTTGATTTATTAAATACAATAAAACTATCCATGCGGTTTTAGACGAAACTAATTAAATATTAAATACCTACTCGATATTAACTCATTCGTCCCACTGCATTGTTGTGCTCTGAATAAGTTATCTTTGACTTTGCTCTTGGACGTCATAACGTCTTGTCACCACAATTATATATAACCAAGTGTGATAAAACATGGCTATTTACGAAAAGCTATTTTCTCTTTCAGTATGAAAATGTAACTGTTATTCTAAAACAGAGCCATCTGTAGTTCTGAGCTGAAAACTGTTAGACTGGTTAGTACGCGAGTGGAATATGTTGCCTATTGCCGAGACCGATGAGGGCGCTGCTGCGCAGTTATCTGGTGGCGCAAGTCGCCACCGTCGAACCCGTGACCGCGTAGTTACGGCTGAAATGCGCGCGGTTCGCCGAAGGCGGGGTTGGACCGTTGTGGGCTCTGAAACTTGGTAAGTCTTATTCACGCCGCTAGATGTCGCTGTATGAGAAAACCAATTAACTACGTACGAGTTATAATACTTTTTTAACTCGATGGTTTCTCTATATTTGCCATTATTTTGCAAAGTGGTATGTTGGTAATTTTTTATCTATTCATAATTTTTTAGTGATCAAAGTTTAAAAAAATCGATTTAACAATAACTAAAAACTTGATCCAATATACATTATGAAAATTAATTATGATGAATTATGCAAACATCTAAATCACTTCTCTTCCTCTAATTTTTCGTGAAGGGTAAATAAATGGTCGGTTTTAAATTTATAAACTGCATTTTGCGGTTTCATAAAATAATTTATTATTGTTGACAGACCATTTAAAATTAGCTGACACAAATTCTCGTTGTTTATTTACAGCTTAATGGGTCATCGGAGACATTAAGCCATCAGTCGTTCTTATTTATCTGAATCAGTGAAGCAGACCTTCCTAAACATGAAAAGTTTAATTAATAATGTAACACTACAAAGAAAATAAAAGGAACTTTTCGTGTTCAACACACATAGGTATGTAGGTAGCAATATCGATCGCTTAATTTCCAAAGTGAATAAAATATTATCAAAGTTCGTAGCACTGCGTAGAGCTTTTCGTAGGCGCAAATTGCTACGTACACATTGGAATTTTCATCTCGTACGCTCTTTATTTCATACATGATAGCCAAAAGCTTTACAAATTAGTGGGTTGTGGATGATATTTGTCAACAAAAGGGTCCAAATTACGATGCCACATAAGTATCCCTCACTTCTCATCTAGACAGACCAATTTAATAACATTAACCAGTATTTGAAGAGTCCGTCTTACTATAGATCACAACATCTTAGTAAAATGTAAACTTGTTAATTCTCAGATATTCATTTATGTTTTTTTTTATAGACACTTTGCGGGATTACGGTGAAACTAAGGGGAATAGCTAGATCTACTATAAACAAAATGATTTCTCATTGCTTGTAACTGACAACTAACTGTAACAAACAAATTAAGGGAATCTCGTTTACGAAACAAGTCTCTCTTCAAGCAAAAGAGACTATAAAAAAAACTCTAATTATTCTTGCAAATCTCGCAAAATGATGAAACAATGGATTACCTTTGTCAGCCTTTTATAGAGCAGCTGAAAGGCATTGTTTTAAAGATTTTATGATACGGTTTCAGGATAAGGATATCCATTATACGAGTGTATTCAATATACGGTTTGTTTCATGCTGCATGTTTTCAAAATACATTCAACTACTTACTGGTGCTTGAATTATTTAAATATTACATTGTAGAAACCTATTGGGAAGCAACATGTGTAAAACTGGAATAAAAAAAAATATCTTTGTTTAATTTACCGAATGGGACAAGACTTCTAATCATTACGACATAATTTTGTTTGAAGCTGTAATATAAATTTTTGGATACCAAAAATGATTTGATAATAGTAACTTTTGACATTATGCTGTAAAACAAGACATTAATAAAGCAACAAATAATTAAACTTAGACAGTAGAGAGTTTAAAAGCCCTTCTCTATTTCACTTTCGGTAGAAGCCGAGCAGAAATATAATATAATTTTCCAAAATTATATCAAATGTTCAAACTAGTTAATGGAGTTCAATTTCTGTTTATAAAACTAAACAACTATAAAGTATAACTAAATAAAACCGTTGCTAACTAAATAGTCGAGTTACCTTGACTACGTTTATGAAAGTGAGAATTCCTATTCAATTTTATATTCAGATCGGTTCTAACTTCACAAATTAATTAAAAGTACTATTTTTTTCTGAAGTTTTCGAAGTTCTCTCCAACAGACATATTGCCTTAGTAATGTTTTTATTTAAAGCTCCACATGTGGGTATACCTGAAGTACCATACCAGGATGAGTCATGATGGTATGCGAAAGTTTTTCAGGTGACAGCTGATAAGCTACCGTCCCGGGCGTGTTGGCAATCTGCCCTTACGGATATAGCCGGGGACATTGCGTCGTATCGCATACCCATTTGAGGTTTGCACTATTGTTATAAGCGGCGCGACAGCGGATTGTATTTTGATCTGAACTAAAATACGAACATCTATCGCAATCGTAGCGCTATCGTATCGTGTGCGCCAAAAAGCTGGTAACATCGCGCATACCGTAACGTTGCGCAATGTTAAATTTTCCATTGCATTGGTTGGCGCCACTCGATCGTGCTTACATTTACAACGCATATATATTTTTTACAATAGCTCGTCAATAGTTATGTTTATAATAATAATAATTATAAAAATTATTGCTATATTTGTTTGCCTTGAAAGTTTTTTTTTTTCTGACGGGATTGCGATTGGCCTCAATCTCACCTGATGGTAAGTGAAGATGAGGCTGAAGATGGAGCTCGATTTCCTGTTAGTAGCCTATTCACTCTTTTCTTAATTCATATTCAGTATGAATATTTGAGTTTCACCCGCATTCGCTAAGGATGAAAAAAAAATCCTGGATAAAAAATAACTTACTTCCTTTTCATATAAGATATCGGCTTGTTAAAGTCCCGTCAAAATTGGTCCAGCCGTTTTAGAGATTCACTGGAATTCACAATTTGACGTTGAATTTATTCTAAATTAGCAATGTAACTAATATATATTAAACACATAAGTAAAACGAGTGTTTTTTTAATGAGCTCAGGACAAATTATAACATTTAATATTGTTGCCAAAATCGTATTTAACACCATTTATAAACAAAAACCTACTAACACCGAATATTTCTATTGCATACTGACAACTTTTTCATTAATATTATATTATAATTTAAACATTACAGTATTGATGATGCTATGTTGTAAAAAATATATGTGAGTAAAAGTATATTGATAACCTACTCCACTTTTTTTCATCGGTTAATAATTTTGATAATATCATAGTATGATCGAAATTTAACAAAACGCTTCTGAAGTTTAAATGTTTAAGGTCGTTTGCAAAAATGCAATCAAACACACATTATAGTATGAGTAGTATACGCCGCCTCTTAACAATAAAGCCACAGTCGGCTACAAGTGTTGGGCTCAAGCGGTACGGCTCACGTCGCACAGTCTCAACGTGTTTGTTGCTTTGCTCGCGACAAGTCTGATTTAATGTTTCCATTACAGTTAATGAGCTTTGTCATTGTATTTTAAAGTAGTAGCCAACTGGCAGGAGACGTCATGTAAGGCACTTGATTTGCAAAGTATCGAGAAACAATTCAAATCACCTTATATACATTGATAGTGCGTCGCATTTCAGGAATCGTTTTTGTAAACATAGTTGATTCGAGACCTTCTTTTTTTAATTTGATTGAAAAAATAGCGAGTATAATATGATAACATGTGTCTTCAATTTGCTGTAGATAAGAAATATAGAACAAAAGCTAGTCAAATAAGAATTTGTCAATCTGAAATAACGAAATCTTTGTTACATAGTTAACACGTAGGTATAAAGGCAACGAAACACCTGAAAATTACAATAAAATTGAATAATAACTGTTAAAATATTCATATTAGGGAGGAAACCGAACATAGTTACGTTTTGGCAGACATCTCAGCAACGTGGATGATCCCGTCGCTTGCAGGTACAAAATATATTACAGAATAAGATCTCTGGGAACGTTCCGCATTCCGGGTGCGATGAATAATGCAAATAAACAACATTCGTGTATGACTGCAAATAAACAACGCATTTGAGTACATTAATAGATTTAGCTACATTTCTGTCTTTAAGAGAGAATCCCATCCGATTGAATCATCAACCAGATTCCTGATTCAAATGATATTGATAGAAATTCCGATTTGAACTTAAGAGTTCAACCCTTCTGGGTTAACTACTATAAAAAAAATGTTGCTTTGATGTTGCCATATCACGTTGTATAGAAATTCGTGATTTCGGAACAAAGGCTAATTGTAGTATTAGTAGAATACGCTGATTCATTATAAATGAGCCTGTCTGCAACAAGCGAGTTCTGACTCCGCCCTATTTCCGCCCCCGGGGAAAACATAGAAAAGCCGGATCCGTTCAGTGTTGTAATGGCACCTTTAACTTACCTTTTGGATTTTCTGGATCAATAAAAACCTTTCGCTGTGGGAAACTTATGTCAATTTATGTTTGTAAAGTGAATTTGAGGAAAGAGATAAAAATATAAAAGTAAACACTCGGTACATTAGTGTTACCCCTACAAATAACTTGTAATATTTTTGTTTGTAATATAATTGTTATATCTTTTATATAAAGGAAATTCGAAGGCCAGTTTACCAGTCACGGTTATTTGTCAGCCATTTCATCCATTAGTTTTTGGAATTTTTAACAGTAATGTTCAGCAGTCACATGGAAATCAACACACTCACACACGCATACAACTATTCTCACATACATATATACAATGAGTATGTGCGTGAGTGAAATAGTGTGTATGTCAAATATCACAATAGTTGATATGATCTCTTTCTTTTGTTACTGTTTTCGCATTTATATTCGTACACAAATAATTTTTTCCTGTGTTTATTTAATATCTACATACAACATTCCCAGTGATATTGGGATGCTACATAATGTACAACTTAATTGTTTTAAAGTGTCTAGACTGGGATACATTCTACGGAGTGGGCACTAGTGACTTGTAATACATCAGGCACCAACTCTTACAATGTTGGTTGATTCGTTTACGGCAGTAGGCATAAATGCTAGACGAAAATAAATAAGTTATAATTATGGTCTATCTACTATAAGAAGTCCCTTTTGACGTATAAGAACTACATTGAAAAATCAACTTTATTTGTTTAGAAAAAAGGTCCATCTATTGACCCCATGATTAAATGTATGATGATCTAAGTGTAACTTACCTTATCTTGAAGCAAATAGGTATATTTCTCTATAACATTCTATTTAGAGTAGTAGAGCTCTTAGTGCAGATTTCGTCCGGGGAAGTTTTTGCACATTTTCTATCTATGCACATAGTTAGAAGTTTCATCCAAATCTGTCCGGTAGTTTTTGCGTGAAAGAGTAACAAAAATTCATACATACAAACTTTCGCACTTATAATATTAGTAGACTTTGAAACAGCCATATGATACCTTTGAATATGAGTATCATACTTTTTACAGTCCATGATTATGTAATGATATTAGAAGAAAAAATAAACAAACAAAAAAAACAAAAAAGGTTTCAATAATGGAATAAAAGTGCTATGAAAATAAAATTAATATGTATTTAGAATTCCAGGTCACACCGATATTTCAGTTAAAGGTAAAGCCATTGGAACAAAATGGTAATTTCATGAATAAATATCAAATTATAGGTATTGAATTAGTATTCACTCTAACATTAAAATACTAGATAATTCGTTCTGAGTTTCGCAAAAAAAAATATTATATCTCCCAGAATAAATTAGGCAAAAGATTGTGACTTTTAATGTAGATATTATTCGTTAGTCAAGTAATACAATATCTCAGTGAGTATATGAGCTATTTATATTTCGTACAAATGGTTTTGCAGGCATTTCTGTTATACTTTCCCCCAATATTTGTACCACACACTTATGTAAGTACACACAAGTTGCTAATGTTTGCATTAGCAATAAAGTTAAATGAACTGGAAGCGAGCGTCTGGGAATTAACCACAAGCAACATTGATTTCCATCTTACTAATTCTACAACCCAAATCTGTGGCATTTTGTGGTCCAAATGCTTTTACATTAATTAAACCAAAAAGTTATTTAAATACATACTAAATACAGGTCAAACTATAAGTGAGTTGTGGATATTACGCCGATTTCACATACAAATGTGAGATTGGTTATGATAACAATATCATCCACAAATATCAAATTACAGGCTGTCCTAATATTGCTTTTCTATAGCTAAAATAATAGAAAGCATAAAATAGCAAGTAAAATATTTCTTCATGTGATATGTTTCAGTTCTATTATAAGAAATTATTGAGTAATAATAATTATAAATAAATACCCTAGGACATTCTTTACACACAGCCATTTGATCCCAAACTAAGCAGAGCTTGTACTACGGAACCAGATAATTGATATACTACATATACTAGTTTTTTTTCTAAATACTTACTAATAGATATTTACACCCAGGCATAGAACAAACAGACATGTTCAGCACACAAATGTATGTCCTGGGTGGGAATCGAACCCGCCGCCATCGGCTTGGCAGTCAGAGTCGCTAACCAACTGGCCTGTCAGAATATAATAAGATGATTTCGTAAGAACCATAATGGTCTCAATTATGGCCCAAAATATTTTTATAACTTCAAAATCTCTAGGCCAATATTTTAGTCAACATTCATCAAAAAGCCTACATAAAAATCATATTTCGCTCGCGAATTGTAAAAAGTATTAAACGGCAGTTGTTTACATTGCATAAGGATTTTTATTTACATATTGTTAGTGAAATATGAGACAAACAATAAGCTTTATCGTAAAAGTTTAACCGTTAACATAATATATAGGTGTTGTTAGGAAAGTAACCTTAACAGAATTTTATTTCAAAATATACGATCCTGTTGGAAAAAAAAGGTAATGCAAAGGGTCATTCGTAGTTTAATCTTTTGGGATCTGACCGGAAATTTGTCGAATAGCTGTACTCTTGGGATCTAACATCAATAAAAAATGTTTAAAAGGTACTAAGTGAAACTGGAGTAGCAGTTGCTTTCATGAAAGTAACTTTAAACTAAGGTATTCTGGTTCCTTATGACATTTTCTTGAAGTTAGAACTTTTTACAGTATGTCAAATTATTTTAATATAAGGTAATGGGTATGTCTGGCATTTTTTTTATTTGACTTTGACCTTAATTTAAAAGCAAATCGGTTAGCAAATATAGAAGTTGCACACCACTATAACATTATTATGTCATACTTACATAATATGTTAATGTAAATAATCTTTCATAAAAAGGATTTTAATGACATATAGACAAAAACTAGATAATATAAATCATTTAATATTCCTTCTAACAAAATACGTTACCTTATCATTATTACTATTTGTTATAAAATCGACCATTTCTCATAGCAACACTCATATTTCCTATAGTTATTTCAGACCCCTACTCTCTTTCGATCGTATACACTCGATTTGACACCGTGAATCTTTTCCTGTTTCGTTCTTTGTTTATATACAGTTTCACATAGAAACCTATTTACTGAAACGACCTCAGAACTACCGAAGCTGCTACGGTTTGCACAGATTCAGTTTGGACACAATGTGTAAGCATAAATTATGTAAACGAACATCAGAAAATAGGTCACAGTAAGATAGCCAGAAATTGCATTGGTTTTACGGCATGCACTGCATCCCTGTCAATAATGGTTGGTTTTAATAGTGACAGTAATGTTTGCAATGTACTCACTAAAGCAAGAATAATTGAGTTTCTGGAAATTGTTAGGTAACATTTTTAACTTTATTACAATGTTGTCATTTAGTGCACGGTAGTGACCAATTGTAGCTTCAGTAACTTTAAATTTGACCTTCATAAGTGCCTTCCGAGGGCCTAAACTGAAAAAATGGTTTTGAATTTCAAAAAATCTGACAGTTACGCTAAGAATATCCAAAATATTAAATAGAATTATTGTCAATTTTGTAGCATCTGAAGAATTTAAGTCAAATTACTTGCTGAAGGAAGCATCATTATTAAATTGCTTATCGCATACGGCCTGTACGAGCTGTATAATGTATCAATTTCAAGTTTCAGGGTCCAAAATCAGTTCACTTTCTAACGTAAATGATGTAATGCTCAATATAACTACAAACTCTATACCTGTAATACGGTGCCAGGTGTTGATCAATACGAATATCTCACTGATTGCCTTTGATCAACTCACTCTATAAGATCTAATAATTTATAGGTAACGCTGGAACGGCTGGAATTTCATTTCATCAAGACAGTCTAGAGTCATATAATTCTAGGACAATCTGGGATAGTAGAGGACAACTAACAATAGACTCATATACCCGTATGAGATATCGACGAAATGCGCTTTATTCTTTAGAGGGTTCCAGATCAAAATAGTTTAAGGAATCCTAATGCCAAAGACTTAAAAAACACTGCATTATTATTTTTATTTTTCAACCTAGAAAAAAATATTACAAAAAATAAATAAAACTACTAAACGGATATGGATGAAACTTGGCACATAGATAGAGCATATACTGGAATAACATATAGGCTACTTTTTATCCCGGGAAAATGTGATATCCCTCGAGAACGCGGGTAAAACCGCGGGTGACAATTATAGTTAAATAAATATATAGATTTATTACGTATTGTCTTCGGAAAACAGCACACTTGTTTACTACATGATTAAGTTTGTTTTACAAACATAATTTGTGAAGGTTATTATGATAAACTACCAGAATAGAAGATGTGAAGCTATTAGTAAGATGCTTATGACCGAATGCAAATCTATTTTATCAGCGTTATTACTATTGCATGTAATGGAGTAATGTATCACTTGATAACAATATTATGTAAATACCTACAACAAGAATGTATGTGATGCAATCGTTATTGGAGTCTTTTAATTAATGTTTATCCAGATCGTTGGATTGCGCTATGAAGTACAAGCTCTGCTTAGTTTGGGATTAGATAGCCCTGTGTAAAGAATGTACCAGGATATTTTGTTTTCTAAACTAGTCTATATAAATATAAATACATGTGTACATATTGTATAGATATAAATATACCAAGTATTTTTATGGTACAATTTCGATGAATAGAGGCAAATGCCTACGTACTTTCTTCATGTAGAGTTCTGTACTGAAACAATTATAACAATAAATACTAAACTAGGTATAGCCAAGTAATTGAGAAAGGGTGGGTCGCTTTGACGTTTTGGATTCATATCTTTTATTTGACCGTCCATGCGGCACTAATGAAAAAAATACTTTCTCAGCTCTATACGGCACTAAAGCAAGCCAAGAGAGAAAATGTACATATATATCTTTGCCTGTTCATATTGTATGTACCATAGGTACGTTTTCAGACAAGCAATGTTTTTCCATAGCCTCATTTTTATGTTCTAGGTACGTTTCCAGCACAATACATCAATTAAGGTGAAGCTTTTAAAAAAAAACAATTCAGGTATATAATTCTCAATCACAAAAAATTACAGACTTCATAAGCTTGATTGATAAAAATGTTTTATTCCAAAACAAACAAACGAAAATTTGATAGGTAACAATGTTAATAATGCAAAAGGAAAAAGCACTTTTCTGTGTAATGTTTGTGTAATCTTTTGTTTCTTTATGTCTCTAAATGATCGCCTCAGTGGTGGAGTGGTATAAAGCTCGTTTAAGGAACCCAAGGATCTGAGCTCGATTTCTTGGTCGAGCAGTGATTTAAACTTTTCTTTGTTTAGAAATTACTAAATAGGTACATGTAGCCTGATTACCCTATGTTACGTTGGGACTTTAAATACCTTAGGTGGAAAGTAGGTCTTATTACTGTGACTTCCGCCTACCTGTTCGGGGATGACAGGCGTGATGAAATGTTGTTTTGTATTAAAGAAGCTTATGTTGTTTTAGAATAGTATATTGTATAGAATAATATATAATTGTTTATTCATATAAAAATTCATATTTATGCCTTCTTATACTATTTATAAGATTGTGATGAAACTGTGAAGGTTTCTGACAAAAAAAAGAATTGTCGTATAGCAACGCATGCCAGGAACTGCTATTTAAAAATATATGTTGATTAAAGACATATTTTGTGAAAGGAATAATGAAAGGCAATTTTCATCGATGTAGTGTTTCTGACAGTATAAACTTCATACGCTGATGGTGCCATAAAAAATTGCACATTTAATTTTCAATTTATTTCTGCGCTACGATACGACGGCATGAAGTATTCATTTAAATATCATGTAAATTACATGTCATATTATCATAAACTAGTTATCTACAGTAATAAAACAAGCATGTTGGATACATAAAATATTTGAGAAATCATAAGACTTTTATTATAATCGAATTTGCTTGTTGCCATGCCAACGAGCTTTTGCTTTGAGATTAACAGGCACTTTATACGATTCGTTCATTCTTGTGTATAAATCTAAAGCCTCTTCGAAAAAACTATTTTTTGTTCTTACTTTGTTGGTTCGCCATGTGAAGTAGAAAGAAGTCCTCAGATCTATTTCAATGGGTAAATATCAGTCGTGAGTTTACCTGCAAGATATATTATATTTTCGGAGCCCAATATTATGCGTATACTAATCCTGACCCCAGACGAAATGGGTCAGGGGGTAGGAAAGTGATAATACTAATGATTTTCGCCACACATGATCCTACTATTATGCAAATGTTTGTGTTTGATACTAAACCACACTGTTATGGTTGAACGAGTTTGGATAAAACTTTGAACATAAATAGATAGACGTGCATAAAATTATCCTTGTAAGGTCATAATATCAGCCCAGGGATGTTCACTGATGAATAGGCCTCGTTGTGAGGTACACCACTCCATTGTTAATGAAACAATTTATTATATGCCTTTATTATCATAGGGTTACATTTGATTAATAACTAAATAAACAATTTGATAGTTTAAATGCTTGGGTATTTGTTTTGTGACTTATTGACGAAATTTTACAGACAAAGGCTAATATAAGACTCACTTAGACTTCTATGAAATATATAAATATATATATAGATATGAGAATCATACTAAAAAAAAAAAAGGCCAAGCGCAAGTCGGACTCGCGCACGAAGGAATCCGCACCATTATGTATAAAAGCGTCTATTGTTTGAGAGCTCCATTAAATATTGATTTTATTTTATTTTTTAGTATTTCTTGTTATAGGGGCAAAATAAATACATCATCTGTAAAAATTTCAACTGTCTAACTATCACGGTTCTTGTGATACAGCCTGGTGACAGACGGACAGACGGACAGATAGACGAACAGCGAAGTCTTAGTAATAAGGTCCTGTTTTACCCTTTGGTTATGGAACCTTAAAAAAGGTGTTTAAATATATCACATTGTTCAAATATATCACATTGTTCAAATATTTAGATATACATCATACCTGCCTACATATAATATACCTATATTTAGCTACATCTGTATAAGGATATATGTTCTATAATATCGTGGTGATGTTACACACAAAGTTGTAAATCTTAGTTTATCTCCGTCGGATTACCGCGAGAGCTCCTCGAGTCTCAACAGTGTTCGCTTCACTTCTGTTTGTAAATAATGAATTTAATGTTTGAAAACCCTTTACAATTATTATTTTCCATGAGGCAGTAATTATGTTGCTTAAAAAGATTACATTGTTTCTTTCTCCTTGTTAGACTACGTAGACTGTAATAAACGGCTTCTTCTATATATTATTCAGTTACTCATTATATTTTGAGATGATAATTATTATAAAACCTATGATTTAAAACTTCTATCAACAATTTGGTTCATTTATAAAGCACTAGCTGTACCCCGCAGTTTCACCCGCGTTTCCGAGAGATATAACATTTTCCCGGCACAAATACTATAATGCCCTGGAATAACACATTCCAGGGCATTTTCTTTATATGTGCCAAGTTTCATCCAAATCCGTTTGGTTGTTTTTGCGTGAAAGATAATATTAATAGGATTGTCTTTCAGATATCAATTAATGAAAATCATACAGTTACTTTCATCATTGAATAATAGAGATACTTATTTGAAAACTGTAATTAAGTAGGTACCTAAAAATATCTTCTGACTTCCGAACCAGTAGTAGCTTCAGTAACTTTAAATTTAAACATTATAAGTGCCTTCTGAGGGCCTAAACTGAAAAAATGGTTTTTGAGGACTTAGTGAGTGTAAAAAAAAGTACATAATGACCTACATAGAAATACATTCTTAATAAAGCTTCCTAATAGAGATAGTAAAATATGCAAATGTAAATCGACGTTATGGCGAACCAACCTACCTACTGAAGCAAGTCTATGTTACTTTACTGCAGTAACAGTCCCTATAATAACTTTATGTCTCATAAAACATGAGGTTAACTAACATTGTTAGACTGATGGAGTTCCAACTATTGGAAATCGATAGTTCAATATTCATAGGAAGGTATGAAACTGTATGAAATATTAAGAAGTTAAGGGGTCAGGTGAAACGATTGCGTACACCTTTATGTGGAAATTATGATGATGTCGTTTTCACCTACAGTAAGATTTTGATCCACACAAGCGTTAGGAATAATGTTGAAATAACGACTGATACTGATGAATAAATTTCAATACACACATATAAAATATGTTCTTGTTATACAATTGATTTGTTATACCATGTGTGATTTATTCTGTCTGTCATTGAACGCCCAAGAATACATATATTCAAAAAAATAGGCCATCTGAAAAAAGCATAAAAAAAGTCTTACCCTTTTTTAAATACTAATATATGTACCTACTCATGTGAGAATATTTAAGTTATATAATTAGTGATTCATTCTGTCTGTCATTAAATCGATCAAGAATACACATAAAATATTATAAATAACAGCCCATCTGAAAAATCTTAACTTTCTTTTAATAAATCCTTTTTACTCTATTTCAGGTAAGTAACTGCGCAGGTCGACGGTAATTAATCAATCACTAGCATCTTATATTAATTACGTCCGGCGATGGAGCAACGAGGTAATCGTCCGAGCCAGGTAAGCTCATAATTTACCCCAAGCTTAATAACGATGCATCCTAAAACTCTATTGGATTTCTGAAGAGTTGATCTACTTTTTCAGCATTGATTAGTATTTTACAATATAAAAACAGGTGAAACAGATAAAAGAGAGAGAGAGAGATTTTAACAGATAAAAAACAACAAACTAATATACACCTAAACACAGTCTAAATGTTTAAACATTTAGTGACCGGAGAGAAGCGCACGCGGCGTACAAATGTTTTACTTTGAAAAACAAAAGAACAAGAAAAGGAAGTTTAGTTTGGGCCACGAAATGTCAATTTAATCTCAGTTTTTTCTTGAACATTCATTTGTTCTGGTAAATTTTAAGCATGTTATATTTATATAACCTAGTCTTCCAGCTTGTTTGTTCAAGCAAATTGCGTTAATATAAAATACCTTACTCCAGCAGGAATTGAGGTACTTTTACGTTTTAATGTCCATATTTTATTGCTATTGACTGATTGTGCTTAATAAGCGCGCCTGCGGTTAACATTAATCAGTACTTAAGAGACGTTTGGTTAACTCGGCACTCATACAAACATTTCCGAAGGAGATTAAAATTAAGCCAATACGACTGAGCATAATGACTTTCCCAATTATGTAAATGATTTTGTTTAAACTTAGGTATACACGAACAAAGTAACATCATTACATATTTATATTATGCAAAATGACGTTCGTAATCGGGGACAAAGACCTTCTGAAAGTAAGAAAAACGTTTCCTAGAAGCCGTTATGGTAATAGAATAAGTACCAGCTTAAACAATAAGTGAATTTGACTGAAAAAATATTACTAATACCGTAAATAGTCTTTGTAATTTTGTGGTATTAAGGTGGTTTGTAACAATTAAAATGGCATTTTATGTTAGCTCAATTTTTAAATTGTATTGCTTTTATCGCAACTAAAAGTTTTACATCAGACAAGCTACTTAATTAATTGTTTCACCAGATACAATCTCTCTTAAATATTCAGCTGATCGTGCTTCCACCGAGCGCCAGTGTATATTTTAATTGCAAACTTTTCCACGTTTCACTGTTCAGCTGCAGTAGAGGCGAATGGTATATTTCTATTTAAAGCTTTATTAAAGCCTTTTGAATGCAGGGTTAACATAAACCTGTGAAATATGTGTTCAATTATAGCCAGAAGTTAGTTAGTACATTTAAAACAGTACTATTTTTGTTTACAAACATTATTTGTGTAATAGAAGTCGCAAACACTTTTGAAAATTACCATTATTTATTAACTTTTGAAATCATTGTAATACCTAAGTCTTTATTTGTTATAACTCCGATAATACCTACATATAATTTGCAAAATGTCAATCATGTATGTTTGTATGCAACTTTTTTTATCATTGGATCGCTTCGATACCTCGTTTATTTACCAAAACCAGTAAAATTTCCGTCAATGCCATTTTCTCAAGTTTGTTTTATACTAATACTAGCTGTCGACCGCGGTTTCATTCGCGTTTATCGTTATCATATTTACCCCAAAACCATCTAGGAAGAATTCTGCATGAAATGGTAGCAGTCTCATCCCGATATGTTTGGTAGTTATGAGATGATAAATATACGTCCTTAATTGGCTATTTAAGCATGTATAAGTACATATAATAATAATAAATATCCCGGGACATTTTTACACACGGCCATCTGATCCCAAACTAAGCAGAGCTTGTACTATGGAAACGAGATAACTGATATACTACATACGAGTATACAATTCTTTTTTCTAAATACATACATAAATAGATATTTACAACCAACCAGACACAAAAAAACAGACATGTTCATGCACACAAATGTTTGTCCTGAGTGGGAATCGAACCCGCGACCTTCGGTTTGGCAGTCAAAGCCCTAACCACCAAGCCAACTGGCCTGTCAAAAAATAAATATATAAAATAGTCCCCCTATTCAACTTTCGAACGTAGCTAATGTAGTTAGTCCATACTACCATTAAGAAAATCTGAAATGTATTTCATACCTAGTACCTTATCTGAAATTTGTCGGATTTGCAGCCGACTCGCTTCACTAAAAGCTAGCTTTAAACCTTTAAAGCAGTAGAGGCTAATTTAAATAAAACATATTTTCATATTAACTAATATATTCATATATAACTACAATATTAGTTGACTAAATGATAAATGTAACTTGCTTACATCGACTGAACTCAATCTGTCTTGTATGGTAACTATCAGTTCTTCGTATTGATTGTATTATACCTGTCCTTTAATGTATATTAGAACATCACACGACATTAATCATCAGTTACTGGTTTCGTGTATATATTAGCATTTCGATTTGAGTGATTTTCAATTAAACATGTTTATTACATATACATATTTAGTCATATTCTTGTTACATATGCCATTAAAAGTAGCTAGGTCGCACAGTAGTTAAAATTCGACCACAATTATAATTGTTTTAAAGTTTAATTTTAGCATTCTGGATTCCTTATTATTTATAATTATTCCTACTTTCAAATAGTGCTTCGCTCGCCTGCAATATTACTTCGTTTTTGCTTGGTATACATTCTAAAATATACAATATACTAATATATATAATATACAAAATAGGTTATAAAACCTTGCACAAAAATTGGGTCAATAATGCAAAAAAATAAATGGAAATTCCGACTATTACCGCAACCACCAAACGACGGTAGTTTCAAAGATTAAAGCGTTCAAAGAAAAAAACTAACCAACTCTTCGGCGTCAGCATCCGCACAATATTTTTTAAAAGGGGTTTAAAGATGTCATATTTAGATATTGATCTATAAAGGCCTCTTATCGTACCATTATCAGTTATTAGTTAGTGAGAGAGTAACAAACATCCATACATACAAAGATTCGCATTTATAATATTAGTAGAACTATAACACACATAACACAACATAACGTTCAACAAATAGAACATAACGTTCATTTTTGATCGGTAAGTCTGTAAGATACATTGCATAAATAGCCTACCTGATTTATGGACTTAAATGAGCACAATCGATCAGCTAGCCCATTAATAAATCTTTTTGTTATTGTAGAAAGGGTCGTGACGCAAAATGTCCTCTCCGCAAAATGTTAACTTGTAGCTAAATGTCCACTTCGCGAAATGACTGACTTGTCCTGAAACTTTGTACGAAAAGGATTCCGCACAATGGCTCTATTGACAAAATGATTCGGAATTTCATCCGTTTTCGGATTTATTTGGCTATTCTGCTACACTGAGGTCACATAATAAATAATGATATTAGTTTATAACTTTCAAATCCCCTGAAAATGGGTTTTGATATTAATGTTATATTGTACAGGCATTAGCTCTCGATATTGACTGTAATAATTCAATGGCTTTCTAATGCAGGTGTAATTTGTACAAGCACATAGTAAATTATGATATTGAGTAAAATAATTCAATATTATTTGTGGGCGGGGAGCAAGACTTTGAATTTACATACTAGGTATTGTGATTTATTTATTGTATGTAGAGCAGGGTATCGGTTCCTACGCGACACGCCTATGTGTTCAAACGTGCGCACATCGCGCTTGGCCTGTTCACTGAGCCTTCACAACATCCTTTATTCAATTTCTCTTAGCTTGATCTAGAATTGTATACCATACTTATTGTTATATGCAAAGGAGTCCTGACATTTATCCGAGTTATTTTTACTGTCACAGTCTCTCCAGGTACTAATTATATCATATGTGTAGTAGCCTAACAAAGTATTGAAAAGACTCACTCTCAAGTGTAACTTAAGCACACCTGTTTCGAGGCGGTATTCTACCTGAGTATAATAGTAGGCCAGGCGGGTACTACAATGTACCCTATTAATTGGTTTTGACATCCAAATGATGTATTAATAATAATAACTAGTACTTGATTTCCTTGATTCAATAGAGATTGTCTTCATGATGAAACATTAATTATTAAACGTGTTTAAACACCTTTCAAGACCTTTCCGACCTTAAGGTTAATATAGACGTCAATTGTTATGAATCAGACCTACAAATATACCACGTCGTGGAACCAATCCTTGAAAAGACAAATATACATTTCATATTTCGAGTGAGATTGTTTACTAAATAAAGGGTAAATAACCAACAGCTATTCTTTATCGTTGAATTTGGTTGAGCCTTATTTTGGTCTACCATCTACTGCTGAAAGGGTTAAAACACAAACACAACTGACCCTCGGTTATTTCTATTTTCATAACAAAAAATGTTACCAATCTTTTTTATCTCGTTACGTTACCCCTTTTGTAACTTAAAGTAACAAATGGGTCAAAAAGCGCTAGGTGACCTACATACTGGTGACAAAACAAATAATGATTGGAAAAATCACCATTCAATAGCAAACTACGAAATTGCTTGTTTTTGTTTTATGTAATTTATCGATATCAATAGCCGTAACCTACCCGTAAAGGAAACTTAGTGAACTTCGAAGGTTCTTCCTTGGTTTTCATTTTATAAGGGTAATTTTGGGGTTTAATGATTATCGCACGGCAGAGTGCATAGTGGTGGCGCGGCCGATAAGCGCAGACCGGGCGAAGCGCTGTACCGCAAGTGCGGCGACGGCACGGGCGGCGGCACGGGCGGCGGCACGGGCGGCGGCGGCAGTCACAGTCGGTTGGCAAGCGCGGCCACACGCGCCTATCGCGGCCGAACGCCGCTCGCCGCCGCTTCCGCGCCCGCGTCCGCGCCCGTCTCACTCCGTGACACATCCTCAGGTAAACAACCGCGAATACGCGCCATGTTCCCCTATCATAATCCAGCATCCCTTCCTGAACCGAATCCCACCTGTGTGTACCTCGAACGATACAAAACAAATGATATGAAAACCTCAGATGTTATGAGACATCTTATTTTTATCTGAAATTGAGTGCCAGTTGTCGATTTGGAGTGTTAACAAATATTTAAGTGCTTCGTTTTAAATTATTTATTTTTATTGTGCCAACAAATGTGTCTCACTCTTGTAAAAAATCACATAATACACCGAACACTGTTCAATGGATTTGCCTGAATTAGTTGAACTTTATTATAACAATAACTACCTACTCACTTTATATATATAGCCACTAATAAGCGCAAGAAATTTACGTAGAAAATATGGTTATGAAAATGTCGAAGAGGGTACTACGTTCAAATTAGCTAATGAAGGGACGGTTTAATGGCAATTTTGTATAATTCGTTTACTACGTAAGCGTTTAAATCAAAACAATCTACTGACGACGAAGGTATCCACCTCATGGTTCAACGGCTTAGTTATAATATCGCAAACTAGAGTCTCCTTATCGTTAAGGAGACCTTGAGATGAGCCAGAATCCTATCTGCTTATCAAGATTAATAGGATGGAACGCACATATCTATGTACGTCGATAATACACACACAATACACATCTACATGCGTCTCGTGCCAACACATTTTCATTAAAGTAACTCCAAATGTATATCAAATACATTCCAAAATCGTAAAAACGTAATATATTTTATACTAAATGCGGAAAAGAATTCGGATATAACAAGACGAATGACATAATGACAGCCAATAAAATGGCAATTGAGAAATAAATCGCCTTTAATATCAAACGCTGAGAAACGGATTCATTCTTAATTAATTCCATAATACTCCTCTGACGGGATTGTCAGACATAAAACTGCCTTAAACTATACAACAATTCGTTTGAAGATATTCCTTGTACCTATGTCATTTAAATGATCGTATTTCAATGTCAACCTCAATGACTCTATCGGGATCGTGATCATGGCTCGGTTTTCCAGAGGTAATTTGAATACCTATCCAATTTTCCATTGCAGATCTGGGTTTTATCTCTAACATCAGTTACACGGTTCAATTGATCGCTGACATCTAGACATAGAGGCATTTATCAGTGACACATATTATATATCAAATTATATTGAAGTTCAAAGCAGGCATCGATAAGTAAACTCTTGGTTAATTTATTTACATGTAGGTACTAGACATTCATTTTTATTAAAACAATCACAAAGATCATCCGATATGCAGATTCTAGGCTGGCAATCTATTATTACTCAATCTAAAATCTGTGGACCCTTTTTACCCAAATCTATGTTAAATAGAATCCCTCAGTGTTTTACCTTGTCTACAAAATACTAATACGAATTACCGCCACTATGTCGGAAAAGTGGGTCAGAGAGACTACACGTAAAAATCAAGCTTACGTTGTCATAATCTTATACCACCTTTTACATTGTTCAGAATGAGTCGTAAGATTTCAGCAACTTATAAAAATGCAAATTTTTATAATTTGTTTTATCTCTTGCATGTTTCAATCTTGCCGACAATCTGAGGCTGTAATTAAGCTGGTTTTATCTCGTTTTGTCATCAAAATTGAATAACGTATTAATTGCTTCGTAAATACTTCCAATTGCGATTAATTCTCGAGAGGGCAGTTCATTCTTTTAACAAATAGATGTTGGTTGTGACGCGGTTGATTTATTGATCATAAATTTATATTGTTAACATCATAAAATGTTATTATTGATAGGAACGACTCGTATGACTCATCGTTATTAAACTATTCCTATTAACAAATGATGACCACTTGGACAAGTGAAATTGGAATTAGATATCATGAGAGATATGGAAAAAACTAAGGTAAAAATTCTTTGCAATGTAATACAAACTTTCATGATTTAATTCTAAGTGATTTATTCAGTTTAGGACCTAGAAGGGCGGCACTAATGAAACTCAAAGCTACTAAAATTATTAAATCTTATCCCCGAGTTTCAACATTTTGTCCATATATTTCTGCAATAATTCGTTAATTACACGATCGTTGTTTACAAAGCGAAACTACGAGAAGGTGAATAGCTGTTTAACTATTTATTGTTTACGTGGATTGTTGCGATCTTTTGTGGGTATTTTACGCTTGCCCATTTCGTAATTAAAATAAGAGTACCTACTCCATGTAAAAGGGTAACAAAAAAGATGAAAAATAAAATTTCCGTTCCAACGTTACTCGAAAAACTGCCATCGTTTTAAAACACTCGTTTGCGTTTTAGGAAATTAAGCATATTAACGCTAAGCGATATTTATTGCGAAAAAAATGGCTGGGCCATTAATGAAACGTCTAGACTCCATAAATATTTTGTATCTATTTATATATCTGTCTACAATAATTATTTTCTGTATACTATTTAAATTATAGTTTCGAGACTAGTATTTCGCTTTCTGTGGAAACCAAGTCTCATCCAATTAATGGAAAGTTGAATGGCTATTCATTAAAATATCTGCAAAGATTATTGTGCAGCTATTTTATTTTGACTCAACTAAATCGCTCTTTCATTACCCAATACTTATATCTAACAAGTATGAATTTTACCTTGTTTCAATGTGTCGTTTTATTTTCTTCAAATGTAGTTTGCACTTGTACAAATTGGAGTTCCCCCTCAGGCAATGCTCAAATTAGAATATCTTCACGGCCTCTCATTAGAGACAGACTTCTCTTGGCTGCTGCAGCACAAAACACGATTCAAGTCTCACAACGCCTCTACTTTCATTTGGTCATGATTTTTTACTGGATTTTGCTTTCTTACGACTACATTTTTTAAACATGTACTGTAGATTTAAATATCAAAGTTTCAAAATAGTTTTTCATTAATTTTAAATGCTAGTCTTGCCTCGGTTTTTCTTGGCAAAATTAAAATGTTTTTCATAATTAATCTACTTATTTGCAGAAAAATATTCAAGGTTTCATTTAGATCTGCTTAAAATATTATAGTCATGCTGAGTATGTTATAACACTCAGAAAATTCCAATTTGGCATTGATTGACTTGACTACCAAATGTAAAACAACGTCAGTGTTCGAATCGCTTCTATTGATCTTGAACTATTCACTCTATGTGTTGATATATATATATAACCTATAGATACATACATGATGATGGATGTGTAACAAACAGTGATTTTGATTACTGAGATATTTTAAGCCAAATAATTCAAGCGAAGACAGATTACATGTTTCCCTCGCTGATGTGTATGTAAGTACAAAATAAACTTAGATATGTAAAACGGTGTAATGTACTACTGAAGCATCTTACTACATCGGCTAATATTCGGCTTGTATATTCGCAGACGAAGGTAAAGTTGTCCTAATTAATTAAGACTGGCTGTTATATACCTAAAATTTCCTTACATAGCAGAGCTAAAGAAGATATAATATGACTAGCGGCAAAGCTTAATTTCTCTACCGGTATTGCAAACTGTAAAATCAAATGCAATAAAGCACAATTTAGACTGTCTCCATTTATAATACTAATAGATATCTGTATAGCCTTCGGTATCAGGGTCCTTTTATAAACTGTAAGTACTTAACTGAAGCTCTGAACGATTGTCTCCGCGTAAACGTTGAAATCGTTAAAAGCCTGGGCGCCTACCGACTCGTTATTTCCTCGTTTCGAAAATATTATGAGAGCCCAAAGTATACGTCACTTGAATTAAAAATGACCGCAATTATATGGAAAGCGACTTACATCAAAATCTGCTACAATGAAGAATGTTTTTAAATTGAATTGTTAAACGGTAATTGGTCTATTTTCAGTAGAAAAAAAAATAATGAATGAATGTGAACGATCTAACGTTTTCACAGAAACAAAACCTCTTTGAACTGATTCGGTATTGATTTTTATTTTTAGATTATACAGTGTTCATTAGTAAAACGACTTGGTATTGTTAAAGTGAAGTGGCAGTGGGCTGGTCACATCTGTCGCAGAACCGATAACCGTTGGGGTAGACGTGTTCTAGAGTGGAGACCACGGCTCGGTAAACGTAGTGTAGGGCGCCCTGCAGCTAGATGGAGCGATGATATACGCAAGCTGGGTGGCAGCGGTTGGAAACAAAGAGCTGAAGATCGAGCTCAGTGGCGTGCCATAGGTGAGGCCTATGTCCAGCAGTGGACGGAGATAGGCTGATGATGATGATGAAGATGATTGTTAATTTTGTAAAAATATTAATAGACATTTATTCATGTTTTGTTATAACTTATCCCAAAAAGGTTTACTAAAATAAATACCATATACCGGTCAAGTGCGAGTCGGACACGCGAAGGGTTACCATCTTTAAAAACGGCAAAAAAATCTTGCCTGTTTTATAGGAGCCCATTTAGAATATTTATTTTATTCTGTTTATTAGACAGACAGACAGCGGAGCCTTAGAAATAGTGTCCCGTTTTACCATTTGGGTACAGAACCCTAAAAAAAGACTGGTATTAGGATACCTATTAAATGTGACATATCAATACTGATATTATAAAGAGAGGGTACGAATTTTATGAGTTTCAATGTTTGCGGAGGGTAATATGAATCACGGCACCTATTTGAAAGGTACATTATATCGGGTGGACATAGGCTATGTCATAATCTCTCGATACTTTTGAAAACCTATTAAACGTTTTGCATTGTATAATGTGCATTTCATAACGAGTTATATTTTCTCAACACTTAACTCTCTTAGTCACACGTTTACATTAATAATAATAATACCATTATTTTAGTAATGACTTTATAGTTGTAGCTTCAGTAACTTTAAATTTGACCTTCATAAGTGCCTTCCGAGGGCCTAAACTGAATAAATGGTTTTGAATTTTGACCGATGTGCGGAGAAATTTAGTACTAAGTCTTTGTCAAAGAAGATGTGTATTATCGTGTAAGTGCAATCAACAACCGAAAGAAAGCGCTGTTGTTTAAATTAAAAAACATCTGGGGGTTAGTGGCACTAACTAAGACTGAAAGATATATAATCTGTACCACAGAATCTCATTACTCCATGTAGGTTGTGATATCAAAATCTCGTTGACGAAAGGTTCATTAAAGAGTTATGTAGTTTTGGAGATTACCGTGAACGGTAACTTGGCGCTGTAATACTTAATAGTTGGTAAAGTATTAAAGGATATCTTTAATATGATGGTACGTACGTATAGCGACGAAACGTACGTTTGGAGTACTTCTGTGGTAAAATTTTATTTCGGTTTATGTTTAGCAGTTTCTTGAACAGTATGGGTTCATCTAGCGATGAGTATTATACTATAAATAAATAAATATATTAGAAACTAGATAACTGATATACAATATATACATTTTTTTAATACTATTTTTCTACGTACATACGCATAACAAACAGTCGTGTTTATGCACACAAATGTTTCTCCTGGGTGAAAATCGAACCAGCGACCTGGCAGTCAGGGTCGCTAACCACCATGCCTACTGCCATGTCGTATCTATAGTACCTGCCATCTATTTTATATAGGTTTGTTAAGAATTAATAGCCCGAACGAAACCCACAACCTTCGAAAGCTTCATATTTCAACACTTGAAAAATTTACTCCATATGAATTATTTCGTCGTTTGTTGGATTTTTTTTATGGCCAAGTTAAGCCAGGCTTATTTGTCGTTTAAGACAAAACATTGTTTGACATTTCTTCTTTTTAATCCTGAAGAGATGGTCGAATGCCGTGAAGGAGGTAATGAGTCACTTGAGAGCCAGGTCTCTTTTTGGCTGTGTATTTTTAAACCTCAGGGGAACCATACCAAAAACTATATTAATTTCAATCAACTAAATAGATATAATAAACTCTATTGCAGAACGACAACGTCTATATTATGTTGCATCAAGTACTGAGGTTTGACATGGAGAACAATTCCACACTAAGTTTTATTCAATTACCTCATTCTCATAGACCTCATGAATATGAAAAAATATATCCAACGTTACATTCATCTTCAGAAATTATTCATAAAAACATTTATCTGAAACCTTCTATCGTTACTTAAGGAAAGTCACTAATTCAATTGAAACTTTCAGTGAAAATTATCATTTTCACAATTGAAAAAAAAAATATTGTAGGTTATGGCGTATATAATATACGATACATGATATTGTGAGAATATTAAGTTATATCCAATACCAAAATAATTATTAATTCTGCAACATATTACTGGTACAGCATTGATGTATCCATTCCAATCCTGCAATCGGCGTTACAATTAAAATTCACGATTCGATGCAGTTTTACATTACTCACACGCTCTGTTGGCCACGCGAACTAAATTGGATCTCCTCTGATACTTCAAGCATTTCATAAATGATTTATCGTCGTAGCACCGTTAATAATAAAATAAACACCTTTATCTTTGATTCTAAGAGCATTACAAGAGCAGAGGTCTCGAAGCCCTACGTCTATGAAAGCACGTGTTTTCAGTCCTGGATATCGCTAAGATTCCAAACTAAAATAAAAATGTACTCGATAAACCTGTGTTATGACAACACATTTGGTATAGGATTCGTTTCTTACTAAATTACGTACATAACTTAGCCTTTCATGACCCTGCAGTTTTGACCTCACATCTGGTAAATATTCAATTCAAATTACCGCTCAATGACTAAGCGCTCTATTGTATGTATGTATTTAGTAAAATGTTCAGAGCTAACCTAAAAAATACGTTGGTAATTTTAACTTAAACAACTAGGTACCTCCAGGCAAGTGGTGTTTTTTTCTTTTTTATCTAGACAGTTAATGAAGAAACAATAAAAGAGGCTCGTGCCACCGAAAATAAATAAAATTCTATTAGTTTCACATATTTTGTCACTCTTTTTTTTTATCGAACCATATGTTGAGTCATCCAATGTTTATTTTCACTTCTGTACGAACAAATGCTTCAGTCCAAGAACACCTGCTACATTTTAAACAATAACAAAATATGTTTTTAAGGTTAACTTGTGTTAACACATTTATATTTTATTCTGTCTATCTTTCTATCATGTAATGTTGTAAATTATTTCAAAAAACGTTTTGTTTCATTTTCTTATATTTATTACCAGTTTCGAGTCGGGAAAAGTTACGAAACTGTATCTATTCACTTAAACTATTAGTTGTTAATAATATATTATTATATATTTTTTTATTTTAAACATATTATGAACGTTATAGATTACTTAGCTATTGATATCTATGTCTATATATAAGCAAAATAGGGTCACTTTGATGCAACATCACCTCAAAACTACTGAACATTATCGTGATGGGACTGCTACCATTCGACGCGGAATTTTTCTTAGATGGTCATAGGCTATATATGATATCGATAAACGCGGGTGAAACCGCAGGGGATAGCTAGTAATATATATATATTCATTTATTAGATGTTCGGATAAGCGTGAAGTACGGTTAGGTGTATCAACTTACAACTTACCTTGTGATTACAATCGACTATTGTTTTTGTTTGAGATCAAAGTAAGCAAACGGTAAACTGATGGCTATAAATACCCAACACTCACTCCCCTAGTTTAAGTATTTGTTGGTATAGTTGAAACTACTTGTACTTAATAATAGCGTCAAATAATTTGTATTCTTAACAGACAGACATTTAGCAGTTCTATTAGATTGATTTATGTTTTTGTACCAATGTATAGTTTTAGATGTAATCTATTTAAAATTATGAAGATTAAATCGTATTAGAATCTATTGTATGTTTTTGAATTGAGATAAGTATTAAAGAGTCTCTTCAGATTGTTAATGATAAAACACACACACACTCACACAAACTCACACACACACACACACAAACACATGAAATATTATTATTTGAAGTCACTATTACAGTCTGAGTTGTTTACAAAGTCTTTAATTTGATTGGAATCTATCCACTTGGCTGTATGCAATTCACTATATGAAAGTTTTTATTTACGATCGAATAAAGTACAGTGCGAGTTTTCGGGTTTATTTCCTCAATTATGTTCAATTATTAATAAGATATAATTTTCCACAAGCTGTTTAAATTTTCAATAAATTGGTAACGAAGCTTTTGGAGTACGTAACAGCTCTTCAACGAAAAACTCATGATAAATTAATAAAGGAAACAAACCTCAAGGTGTGTTATAACAACAATGTGCTACAACATATTTAACATACTTATTTGTGCGTCCTTCAAATTATATTTACACAGATGATAACAAGAAAATAACTCGGAGCGAGGATCAAACTTAATTTCACTGAATTGGATTTCAAGAAACCGAAAATAAAGGCCCGAATGGAAATAAAACAGAATGAGAAAGTTAAGCCCGGACTCACTTAAGACTTAGAAAATATTATTGTACTGCTTACATATTTTGTTCTCAAGCGTAAACCAGAAAATTTCATCGCAGTAAGTAGGTATTCGATTTGCAGATACTTTGCCAGACATTTCTGTTGAAAAGTAAAATTCCTAGACTTGTTTTTGACAGTTTAATATGCGCCAATCTGTGAATAATAAAATTCCCCAGATTACGTATGTTGGTAAATTTAAATGTGAATGTTTGGATATTTTATAGGACACTTTCAACCCGGAAATAGATATATCCCCCGGGGAATCTAGTAAAGCATATTTTCAACACATCACATTTACTTCTGTGTGATCCACTTAGGTGTGTACATTATCTAGCTTGCTCTTGTGTAAATAAATAGTATGGCTCTTCAGATTATTTACAATGTAGATAAATCAATTGAATTATTTATATGATATCTATTTCCACGTATTGGCTAACAGGTTTTTCATTAATTTCAATCTACATTTAACAAGCGAGAGGTCGTTCACTCACTGACTAAACACCGAAACTACTTGACGTTTGAAGCTTAGATTTGGTGGATAGGTAGATTATAGGTAGGAAACTAAGAACGGAGTTTGCGTCAGGGCCGAACTAAAGGGGTCTAAGGGGAAATAAGTTTATTTCGAAAGTCCTATGTTTTTGCTGCAAGTTCGCAAGTGGGTTTGATGGTCGGTGCTTCATTCACACCACAACAGAGCAACGGATCCACATATTTTTTTGTCTACAAGCCATTTATTTGCTCATGCAAATCATTACTTTGACATTTTACCTTTAAGAAGGACGCGGGTAAAACCGCGGTGGACTGCTAGTTATTGATATAAGTCTTTGTTTTTCTTTTGTATGTACGGCCTAAATTTATCTTTATTTTAAAACCATAAAATAATTAATGCTGAAAAGCCTGACATGTTTAATATTGACGATAATGTCCATGTTTGTGTAGTTGTCATAGCATGTGACAGGAAGCCTCCGTTACTGAGGTATAAGCTTCCCATTTCAAAGGGTAGGATTATGTCCAAATCTGGTCCAACGCTACCAGCCGACCCAGCGCGGTTTGCTGGAGTTTACAATTCGAATTACTTTCTGCGGCAGGCAGTTCTGTTTATTCGTAGGTACGGCTTACAGATTTATGAACCTAAACAAATTATTATAGTACGAGAGTAGAGTCAAGTTCTTAAATATTAAATGTTGAATAAGTTCTGATCCAGAAGGATATCAGATCCCCCAATCACGATATTCCTAAATTAATCTATTCAAGGTATTATTGACGCACAAAATTGGTACTGTGTTGGAGAAGAGCGCGAAATTGCTGGCAATTTGTGCCAATCCAATAACGAATAGGATTTCAATTAAATATCGGACACAAATAAAACCTGACGAAAAATTAATTTTGCAATAAAAAAATAATTTGTTTTTTAATGGCGTAATAGAATCTTGAATAATTGGATTGTTTGGATAAATTATTCCAGTTATTCTTGGTTTGACAAGAATTAATGTTTAGTATTCAGATAGTAAGTATAGTAGTACTCATAATTTTTTTTACAGAAAATAAATTGTGACGGACAGATGAACCAAGCGATTATACAATAAGTCACAAAATAAAAGATTTCTAATAATGTTTAAACGTTGTTACAGATCATATCTTCATCTTTATATGCAAATAACTAATAACTGTTCGTGATCATACTGTTTACAATTCTACCACAATGCATGAAAGTAGGAATATCTCATGACAAGGCCTCACGACTGCAACAAATGTTGATGGCAAACAATGATAATGTGTCACAGATATATTTATATATATACTCGTATTATTATATTATATGTGTATATTACATGAAAAGCATTCACATAGCAGATTTAAATAAGCTAATTATCATAATTTTTAAATCGATTAAATATTTGAGATAGACGATCAAAATCGCTTCTCTACGTACCAAAAATGTTGACTAGTTTTAATTATTAATTATTGTGCCAAAAAAAATTTATGACGATCCTTCTAGTTATAGAAAACTTCTGAAATATATTATCAAATATGTTTTTTATTTATTACAGCTCTTACATATACAGGCTGTTACAAAACTTAAAGTAAAGCCGAAAGGAGCTTAAATGTGGCCTTATAACGAATCCATTCACAACATATATAAGAACCCTAGGAACGCTGTATAACATACCTCAAAAAAATTATTTTTATGAATGAAAAAAGGAAAACTATTAAAGTAGACAATTATTAGGTAAAATAGGTACGTAGGCCTTTCTGTTAAATAATCTGGTTCCCTGACATGTCAGCTTACTAGGGTTGTTTGGGTTTGATAATTAATTATATTTTACGGGGTATTTTGTAACACGTTGTATAGGTTATTCTAAACCTAAATATTGATACGTAAACTAAAGCTCACGTACTCTTATGATAATAAAATTGAAGACATACTATATTATTTACTTATTAATGAATTCGGTAGCCAATTCGTTAATATTATTATTTTTTAAATAAAGGAGCTTTCCAGAGACTTTGATAGAACGACACATATGTTTAGAGTTTATTTGGCTTCGTCTACGTTTTCCCCACACTTTATAGCCTTGACCTTCAAAGTAAAAGTGAAAACCATTTTCTTGGCGAGCGTATTCTTTTGCCCCGTCATTGTTACTTTATTTTCTTTTTTACAACAAAGTACCATAAATACTTAGCTAATAATATTAGTAGCTATCTTTTATAGGCTCAAATTGTGAGATTATGTTCAATTATCGCTATCCAATCCTTCTAATATTATAAATGTGAATGTAAGTTTGTTTGTTACACTTTCACGCGATAACTACTTAACCGATCATCATGAAACTTTGTACACATATTCTTGGAGGTATTAGAAGTAACATAGGATACTTTTTGTGCCGGGAAAATGTTATATTTTTCAGAGGAACCCGGGTGACAGCTACGTTCTATTAATTTTAACATTAACAAGACACTTATATAGCGCTTGGGTTTTAAAATATCAACGTTATAATCCAAATACTGAAAATTATAACATCTCTCATATACACACACATACAAGGCTAATATGGTGCTCTTTGTGGAGCCAAAGAATATGTATGTATTGTAATAGGTATAAGTTAATATGTCTATGTCTTCTGAGCGGTTTAGTCTAATTTTTGTAATAATTGTGTGTTTTGCTGAAATAAATATTATTATTATTATTATCTATCTAATACCTTTAAACGAGCAATTCTTGTATATATATATGGGCCTAATTATATATATATATATAATAGGATCTCGGAAACGGCTCCAACGATATTCATGAAATTTAGTAAGCAGGGGGTTTCGGGGGCGTTAAATCGATCTAGCTAGGATTCATTTTCAAAAAAATGTCGTTTTCTCCGTGTCTTTAGGCAATGAAAACTGGTATAATGTCATTAGAAGGTAAGGTTTTCAAGTTACATATTTTGTGAGAAATACTGTTATTGGGAGCCCTTTATTATCGCATCTAATTCGTATCTAGGTATATATGATAGTGCTTAAAAAAAAGAGAATACGGTAAAAGTCACGTTGGTAAAGAAATCCCGAGCAATGCGCGGCCATCCAGGTACTTATAATAATATATCAACATTACGCTGTTCGACCAATCAAACCAAAATCAAAGACCGACAAATATACCAATACTGGTAGTTCTACTTTGACACACCACATCAAAAACATCATGGGTGAGGTGACCTGCCAAATCCCTCGCATTTGGTATTAAAGCTTGCGTGAAAGTAAAAACGTGACTTACTTAACAATTATGTGGTTACTGTACTGCGTTCGTATACTAAATCAATGTCACTACAATCGCCGTAATAAGTGGCATTTGAAATAAGGAATAAGTTTTTTGAAGTTGAGTGACTGACGATCTGCTTTGCGAGTGGCAAGTGATTGAAACATGATAAGTTATTTTTAATTCGGTGTTTGTAAAGAGCAGAGAGATAAACTGATACAAGATAAATATACGAAAATCATTGTCGGTTGACAGACTGACGGGTTACCATTAAAACTAGCTCACAGTTCACTCTACCTGTAGGTATACCCTGTATAAAAATCTGATCGTTCATTAAAAGTTATATGTAACATTTTTTAGCAGGAACGACACGCAGCAATTGGAAACAAGTTAACTTTTTGTTGCCAGTGCAGTTGCCAAATATGAAATACACGATTTGCATCGAAGTTACCCGCGTTTCTGATGGATACATCGTTTCCCTAGATTAAAATCCATGTTCAAATTTAGAACCCAATCTATGTTTGGTTTAATTTCTTCCCAATCCGTTGAGCGGTTCGTTAGATCAATTCAGATTAAAGATTGGCCTTTCTTAACATAAAATTATGGGTATAGTTATAGCAGTAGAGTACAACCATATTTGTCATATCTTTTGAACATCTACTTTAACCATACAGAGTGCTTTTTTAAGACGGTTAATATGGGATTTCTGTGAAAGACGTAACTATGAGAGAGTGAAATCTATTATAGAGAAACATAACGTAAAATTATTGATAAATCTTTATTATAGATTCCCTTAAGAAACTTACTGCCATTACAAACATTTATCTGCTTAAAAAAATTTTTTTATAGCAATTTATTAGGCTCCCAAAACATTGACTTATAACCGTAGTGTAGGTATATTGATTTTCTTTAAAAAAAGAAGATGGTGTATTTTTTGGAAAATAACTAGTTTCTTTTGGTTTTTTTCTCGTTTTCTTTTTACATGCATTTATTTAGTATGACATAGGATGTTTATCCTAGAAATACCAGAAATGCAAACAGATTGGTCTTGCCGCATAAAGCTTCAACAGTATTTTTGCAAAGGAACTGCTACGCAATATCTATTAGGATTTATAATGATCTTCCGGATTTCATCAAAGAATTGCCTATGACGAAGTTTAACGTTCAACTTCGGAAGTGGCTTCAGTTCCACAATTTTTATTCCATTACTGAATACTTTACACATTGCAAGAAAAATTCCTACTAGTCACAATTTTTTATAGTAGTGCGCTGAATATTGACACACTGACATATTTAATGACATACTTCTAATTAATTTATTAACATTTTATTTGACAATTTAAAGTATTGTAAATTTTGCATGCCTTTATTCTGGCTCGTGTGACCACTCTTAATTATTTTTGTAACATCTATCTGAACACATTACTGCAAATAAAATTATTATTATTGCTAGCTTGGGTATCCTGTGAATGTAGTTTTATTTATCTCTGGTTTGGTTCAGTCTGACAACAAATAAATTCTTCTTCTTCAACTCTGATAGTTTCAAACTTCCCTTTCTGGCCAGTTTTGATGAATCACTCTGTATATTAGTTTGAAAGCCATAAAATAGGATCTTTTGCCACATGGAAAAACTCCCGGGGGACTTTTTGAACACCCCTTCATTTATCAAAGTGAGTGGTTATAATTAAACTGCATAAAAAGTCACAATTTAAAAAAAGTTGCGTATAAATTGACATGTTCGAATTACCTTAATATTTTTAAAAGTGTGGTACTTCACAATTTGATATCAGCAACCGTGAGTGAAATAGACTTTTAAATACTTTAAAATTTTAATTTGTAGAATATAGAACCTTACCCTCGTATGAATAGTGACCAGTTAAGTTGGAATCCCTTTCGTTGACACAGCTGTTTCACGACTTGCTGTTAATGAATGAGACCGGAAACCCGGCTTTGAACAAATGAAACCTATGGCACCTCTATGATTCTTACTTTCAGTGTCTTCCGAAACTGCCAACCCGTCTTTCACCTAAAAAGACAACATTAGTTACACATAGCGACTATAAATTCAGTAACTTTAAGTTAGACCTTCATAAAATTATAATTCGTGCAGAATAAATGGTTTTTAATTTACATAAGACGAAAGTGATATATCGAAAAAACAAAATATTCTTTAATTTTATAGATTGCGTTGGTACTTTAAAGTTTATGTAGTATAGTATATACTAATCAATAGTAGCATATGTGTGCGATCATACTCTATAAACAAACTAGCTGACCCGGCAAACTTGTTTTGCCGTAATTACTTTATTAAAAACTATACATGAAAATTTATCGTACTACAATTATTATATTCGATAGCTGACCCACAGTCGTTGTCCTGTTTTAAATATGAATATTGAATTCGAACTGGTATGATTATAAAAAATAACTAGTATTAGTATTTATGAATCTAATGCTTTAAGATACACAAAAATTGAATTTTTAATATAAGGCGTGATTGCTCGGAACTAACTGTGGTGAACACACACTATGGTGTTAAGATTTTTCATAAGTATTCCGATTGAATCGACTGTGAAATGTGTATTATATTATTATTAATTAATTATTTTATGAATATAATTCCGACGCAAGCCTCTGTTTTAAACGATATTCTCAAAAGACTGACATTTATGTCAAACACCATAATGTTACATTATAAGAGTTTATATTGTCAAAAGCGGTAAGGTTACATTAGAAAAGTTAATATGGTCGTAATGTTTTCTTAAATTTTCCGCGCAACTTTCTTAAATTTTTCGTTCATAAGAACCATCTCCTAACAATAACAAACACAACAAAAAATTAATTAGCGAAATCGGTCCAGCCGTCTATGCGTGATGCCGTGACCAAGGGAAATATGGATTCATATTTAATATATATACGAGTATATAGATACGTTGGAACCTAAAATGTTAATGTAATTTATGCTATTTTCTCCTAAAACCCACAAATTAATAATAATGATACAATATAGCCAAAAAATATACTGTATCTGTGTGTCATGAAATTTTCAAATTATACTCTACATTTTTATGCCGCGGTTTCACCCGAGATCCCGAGAGATTTAATGTATCCCAGATTATAAAATAGCCATACAGAATAATGTACCTTTCAAATGGTAAGAGAATTTTTCAAATAGTTCCCGTGCTCTCGAAATTACCCTCCGCATACCTACAAACTCACAAAATTCGCTCTCTCACTTTTAAATATTATAGAATTTTATTTAATTATTCTGTACGTATATACATTTTATTCATACGAGTATATTGAAAGTGGAAGTAGCTGACCCCCGCGGTTTTACCTGCGTTCCCGAGGGATGTCACTTTTACCCGGAATAAAAAGTATGTGCCAAGTTTCACCCAAATCTGTCCGGTAGCTTTTGTGTGAAAGAGTAACAAACATCCATACATACAAACATTCGCATTTATCATAAGTAGGATACTCTTCAGCAACATATTTTTTATATATTATACAACGTGTTACGAAATACTCCGTAAAAATATAATTAATCATCAAAGCCATCAACCTTAGTAAGCTGTCATGTCAGGGAACCAGATTATTTAACAGAAAGGCCTACGTACCTATTTTACCTAATAATTGTCTACTTTAATAGGTTTTTTTTTTTTTTTAGGGGTATGTTATACAGCGTTACTACAGTTCTTAAATATTGTGAATGGACTCGTTACAATGCCCCATTTAACCTCCTTCGGTTTTACGGGTAGTTTTGTAACATGTATATTTTACTACTCCGTTGTATTTAAGTATGTCAATATAATATTTTACAACAATACGCACCCAATTTACATTTAACCTAAAAAGTTTACATCGTTTTATTTTTTATTAAAGCTAATTACTTAATTGAGCAATTTGGTTAGTACCAAATTGCTCAATTAAGTATTTGGTATAAGTATTAAGTATTTGTATGGATAACGAGATATATTTACATAGTTGTAAATATATCTCGTTATCCAAAGGGCAGTGTTAAGTGCTAACATGTTACTAATTAGTCCAATCTGGAACACGACGTAGCCGTCTTAAATAACCTCTAAGTCGATCGTAAGTAAATTAACCGATTTGACGATGAGGAAACGATTTGGATTTGCTCATCCAATAATAGTATAGTGTAGTATAGAATAGTAGTATAGAAAGAATAATTTTGCTTAATATGCTGAAATTTTATTTTTAATTAGAAATAGATCAATTATTTCATCGTATTCAAATAATATACAAGTCTACTTTAATACTTTTGAACAAACAAAACTTTTACATCTACAAAATATATATATCTAACAGGTATCTTATATTGTATATACCTATCTACTTACTATTAAAGCAAGAATACAACAACAATCCGAAATGTCTTGGGAAACCCCGAGCCCAATTATGCAGGCGAAACAAAGCAACAGCAGTACAAGTCTACAATGGAAGCCAAAGTTGAATCATAATCGATACTAAAAACCCATGGGGTCACCAGGGCACTACAATGGTCTGTCCAATATAAGTCCCGTGACGTTTAAGAATCACATTGAAAAATTAACTTAATTTCTTTAGAAATAAGGTTCATATATTGATCCAATTATTAATTGAATGATGATGTAAATTAACCTGAAAAGGGTACATTTCTTAACATTCTTGTACGTAAAAGGGGACTTCTTATATTGGTTAGATTATAGTACGGATCTCACACGTAATATACCTACATGTGTGATTCGTGCATTGATACTATGTTATTTGAATCGATTAATCCTTATACTACATCCATGTCCATATTGAAGTATACGAGCCTGAAGCTATTCAACTTGCTCACATATTGGAACCCTCGAGGTCAAATGTTTGACTCCACATTCATCGAAATGCTCTGAGTGCTTCTATACGATAAAAGCAACCACTAATTATAGATTGACCAATTCGTAGGGCGTTGGTTATTTGTATGTATAAAAGAAAATTATGGTCTCTATTCCTTTAAAGGTGTACTCGACGTTTATGATACTAGCTGTCCCCCGCGGTTTTACCCGTGTTCCCGAGGTACATCACATTTTCCCGGGATAATAAGTAGCGTATATGTTATACCAGGATATGTTCTATCTATGTGCCAAGTTTCATCCATATCCGTTCAGTAGTTTTTGCGTGAAAAAGTAAGAAACATACTTACATACAAATCTTTCCTCTTTATAATATTAGTATAGATGTTAAAAAACATCCTTACTCCGTGCTTCAGTAGCACATCGGTATCAAAACTTCAATCGGCATTATCGCTTCTGAGCTCTCTCGGCCTTGTGAGTTGTGACTATATATATCACAGTAATGTACAAATCCTGAAGTCTACCGAATTGCTTCGATGTTTTATGGAAAAGGGTGACTGTTGTGGTTAGTGCGAAAATCAAGGAAAAATCGTATAGTATCGATCAACGGTAAAAAACTGTATACATAAACTATATAACGATCTACGATTAATGTTAAAAATACTGATTTACAAGCCAAGCCAACTCAACACAATTTAGTTTTGAATTATATAATTTGATAAAATTGATGTATTGTCTGCATGATAAGGAATAGGAATGATAAAATTCAAAAAAAATTCAAAATTCAAAACCATTTATTCAGTTTAGGCCTTCGGAGGGCACTTATGAAGGTCAAATTTAAAGTTACTGAAGCTACAACCGGTTCGGAAGTCAGCCTTCAACTGAGAAGAACCGGCAAGAAACTCAGCAAGGTTACATTTTTTTTTATTTGTTATATAAATTTTTATCTATTCTGACTTTTTGGCTATTTTATAATTTCAATTTTACATAATTTTATATTTAACAATTACAAGATACTTATTATAGGTAACATTAATAAAAACAAAACAAAAAAAATATGACAAGACTACAAAATAGAAAATAACAATAATTAGGTACTTACAACTTAAACAAGAGATTTAGAGGTGCACTGTGCAGAGAGCAGCTATTTCCATACATTTTTATCTTCAATATAATGAACTACCTTGTAATACGCTTTTTCTTTCAAAACTTTCCTAATATAATTTTTAAATTTATGATCAGACATTTTGGTTATTGAAAGCGGTATCTTATTATAAAATCGAACACAATTACCAAGAAATGACTTGTTAACTTTAGTTAGTCTAAAGTATGGAACAACTAACTTCTCCCTTTGTCTTGTATTTATACTATGAATATCTAATTTTGCCTCAAACATTCCTATGTTTCTACGTATAAACATTATATTTTCATAAATATATAGTGAAGGTAATGTCATTATATTTATTTCCCTAAATAAATCTCTTAATGATTCACGGGGACCCATACTGTAAATTGCACGAATTGCTCTTTTTTGTATAATAAATATTGATTCTATATCCGCTGCTGCTCCCCAAAACAAAATACCATAGGACAAGAGGCTATGAAAATATGCAAAATAAACTAATTTGGCCGTCTCAACATTCGTCAATTGTTTAATTTTCCTAACAGCAAAAGCAGCCGAACTTAATTTAGCAGCTAGAGTATCAACCTGAGGTCCCCATTGCAATTTATTGTCTAATGTAAGACCCAAAAATACCGTTTTATTTACAAGATCAATATGGCTCCCATCTATTATTATTTGGCTATCTACTTGTGCTACATTTGGTAAAGAAAACCTTAAGCATTTAGTTTTCTTTGAATTTAGTAATAGATTATTTGTAGCAAACCACCCACAGACAATTGACATAGTATGATTAACTTTAGTTAGATCTTTGTCTTTTCTATTAACTTTAAAAATTAATGATGTATCATCAGCAAACAAGACAATATCTGTGAGGTCATTTACAACATATGGCAAATCATTTATATATACTAAAAACAAAAATGGACCTAAAATTGAACCCTGGGGTACCCCCATTTCGACTAAAGAGCCCTTGGATGTTGTGCCGGTAATCCCTACCTTTTGCTGGCGATTTGATAAATAAGATAAAACAAGATCATGAGCAGTTCCACGAATTCCGTAGAAGTCAAGTTTTAGTAGTAGCGTACGGTGGTCAACGCAATCGAATGCCTTGGACAGATCACAAAAAATGCCAATCGCATCCTGTGAATCCTCCCATGCGCCATAAATGTGCCTCAGCAATGTTGCTGCCGCATCGGATGTAGATCTTCCCTTCGTGAAACCGAACTGATGACCATGCAATACCTTATGCTTAGTAAAGTGACTTGACATTTGATTAAGCAGCAATTTTTCAAAGATTTTACTTAGTGCTGGCAGAACGGAAACTGGTCTGTAATCAGATGGATTCTCCCTACAACCGGACTTGAAAATAGGTACTATTTTACTATATTTCATTAAATCAGGAAAACAACCCTGATCAATGCATTCATTAAAAATATTTGACAAAACAGGTGCAATCACTGTTATTATTGATTTTACGATTGTTACTGATAAGCCCCATAAATCTTCAGTACTTTTCATATTGAGAGAATTAAAAGTTATTATGATATCGCTAGCATTAATATGGTCAAATTTAAAACTTGGAAATGTATTATGAATATGCTGCTTGAGTAAAGATTCCGCTGCTATAGGACATGATTTAAGGCTTTTAGTAGTTTTACCAGGTATACTCGTGAAGAAGTTTTCAAAAGCACAGGCTACATCTAAATTATTTGTTAGAATTTTTTCATTAATTTTAAGAGTTACCTGTTCATTATTATTTCTAATTTTACCAGTTTCCGTATTAATAACATTCCAGACTGTCTTTATTTTGTTATTAGCATTACCTATTTTATTACATATAAAGTAAGATTTAGCTTGATTACACACTAACTTGAAAGTCTTTGAAAATTTTCTAACATATTTATGAAATTCTTCGTTCTGAGTTAGAGATTTTAAATGATAAAGTTCATACAACCTATCCCTGCTCTTACGAATACCTTTTGTAGCCCAGTCACTAAATCCCATTTTACTATTTACCTTCACTATTTTAGTAGGACAGGCTCTATTAAAATTATCGCAAATCCCAGACAATAAACCTTTATACAAGACATTGGGCTCATCACTATGATATATTGTATTACAGAGTTTCAGCTCTAAATTATTCTTAAAGGTGTCTAATCTTGCCTTAGTAGTAGGTCTAATTACTTTCGTTACTTTAAATACTTGTCTTTTAAATGGCAATTCTATTAATTGAGCCTTATGATCCGAGCGAACACCACTAATAATCGATTTCCCTAGTATACTACTATTAGTTAATATATTATCAATACAAGTAGCCGAAGTGGCTGTAGATCTTGTTGACTCACTAAACAATAAATCTAAGTTGAACGATTTGAATAAGGCAACAAAATTCCGACTTTCAGATGAATTACTAAGAGTATCTACATTAAAGTCGCCACATACAACTATTGACTTGTTAGAATTATTAAATAACTTACGAAGAATCTCTTCCATTATAGACGTAAACAATAAAAAATTTGATGCCGGTGGCCTATAAACACAAACAATAATATAGTTCTGCAACTCTGCACAAGACACCTCACAAACACGCTCAACAGAGAGGCTACAAATATCTTTACGATCCTTGAATTTAATATTATTATTTATAAGAATTATTGTGCCGCCACCTTCTGCAGATAATCTATTGAATATACTGGCAACTGTAAAGTTTTTAATATTAAAAAGCATAGTGCCCGGTTTCAACCATGTCTCTGTAAAACATAATATATCTACATTTATTTTATCTAATAATAAATGAATATCAAGAATTTTGCCAAAGAAGCGATTAATATTCTGATGTAATAAAAAAGTCGAACTGTTTAGCTTCTCTGTTGTCAAAAGTTTTTGTTTAAAGAACTATTCTGAGATTTAATGTTAAAATGACTTGTTCTTACTGTGTTATCCCTTATCCTATTAATATTATATGCTACAAGTGATGCAATCAATTTCTTAAGTTTTTTTGGAATAAACAGGGTATCCTGTTTCAATTTCAAATTACTAACAAACTTGTTAGTATCAAAATAAATAAAATTAGCACTATGACATGTAACATTATGCATATGGTTATTTAAATGCCAAATATAATTATTCTCCATATCTGAATAGTTGGAAGAGTATGGGAAAGCACATAACATTATTTTCATTACCTCTAATTTTGATAAAGAATTGAGACTATTTATCAAGTCTTTTTTACTTTTTTACTTAAAATGATAAGTCAATTTTTAAATCATTTTCACATTAGTCTTGTCAAATGACAATAGGAAAAAGCATAAATAGCTTGCCTAGACACGTGAACTAATTATAACTGACAGAATTATGCAAATGTTGCCGCTCGCGCTCGCTACAGCCCGGAACCAGACTTATGTATTGATACAAAGCCAAATGGGTCCATTACTTAGTCAGAATTGTCTGAGTTGATCACCGGAGAACAATATGCAGATAGTTTCGATTAGATTTAGTAGGGTATTACTAAATAAAATCGTCAATTCAGTGGAGACGACATGAGCATAAATGATAAATTTTGAATATAATTAAAAATCATTTATTCTGGTCATGCCCATGGCCACTTTTGAAGATCAAAATTACTGAAATCCACCGGATTGGTAGTCAACCTTCAAAAGAAAATTGGGAAGGTCTAATCTGAAATTCTGGCTATATCAATTATATTCAGATGATTTCAGATTCTTTCACACTTTTCATTTAGAAAATACAATTTTTTTTTTTTTACAAAAGTGATTACATAGAAATAATATTTATAATATAATAAACAAAGCATGCATGTGAAAGTTTCACTAGTGCAGACATTTCCAGACACATGTATCAACGTAATAAGTTGCCTTGTTACGCTCTTTCTTAATTTGTTTTCTAAATACATACATTTAAGACTTAATAAGACTTATTAAACATCTTGCATAGTGCCAATGCATATATTCCAAGGGTGTGATTGTTAGTGTCGTGTTAAAATGAGTAGCGGGTTAGTGGTAGTGACATCTAGATGAGCTATATTATATTATACGCTAACGATGCAACGAAACCGCCACAATAGCCTTTGACATATTGACAGGTTGACAGGCTTACTCGCATTCAATGACTATCGGAATACAGCAGGATATGTTTTTATTGGATGAATGCGCAATATATTACTCTTATTTACATCGTATTGCTTATAACTTTTCTCTTTTTAAATACTAAATAATCTTTTTTTGTAAATTATATAACGGATTTCGGGAAAATCTTATTATATACGTAATGATATTATCTTTATTCAGTTATTCTTTTCGAAATAATAATGGTACGTTACGGTTTGAGATATTTGTGTAATATATGCACTTTCTTCGTTCTTCCGTTTTGCAAACGGCTTGAGCCCGATTATCAGAGATTCTGACTTAAGCATTTCCACTTTGCATGTTCGGAAGAATATAATTGGTCCTTATTTTCTTTTCGGCTTTCAGTGTGCAATTTATACAATCCCTTTCGGCTCCCTACTCTGACTATTTTTACTGGCCGTCTTTTCAGTTTTACGAGCTAGAGCATTTTAAGATTTTCATCTTCACTGGCATCTCGAGGCTTACATCTAAGCCATATGAAACGAACCTGCCAATACGATGGCGAGAAAGTTCCCCCGTTTGCTGTATCACGTAATTAAGTGTGCTTAATCTTGTTCCTTTCTTCACACTTTGCTCCGAACTACATATAAAGACTGCAAGGATCAAACTTTTTTCTTCTTACGACTTTCATTTCATTCTATTGCCCGCTAATAATGGGCTATTGTATTGTTGTAATTCAGTAACTTATCGACGAAACCAGCTTCCGTCCCGCGTGCTCATCCACGTTCCCGTGGATCCCTATCCGTAACATACCCTGTTTTTTTGGGGAAAAGTATAGCTTAGTCGCTATTCGTCTTGAAATCAGATTAGTGGTTTTAAGATTACCTACACTACAACTTATAAAATGAGTACAGATAAGCTCACATAAGTAAATACATAATACTGTTATTACGTACCAACAGTATACTGACAGTTCGAACGTATATGACCTAAACACATGCTAACTTCTCATAAATCAGTTTAATGTCGAACTGTAGTATGACTGACCTAGTTAAGCTGTCCATAGTAAATGTCAAGAAAGGGTTAAAGGTTAACAGGAATCAGAACTTCCTATGTTTAACTATTCACGAATATTTTAATAGAACAGTAAATTTATGTATAACATACTTATTATTATTCCTCATTATTTTACAGAAATGAAATGAAATTAAATGAAATAAAATATTTCGCCAGAAATGTCGTACAGATTGGTGGTATTTCAAAATAAGGTCAACACATTTCGCTATAGAATAGCATGCAAAATTACAAATTTAAATTGATTTTAATAAAATGTCATTATTTCAATACAATATAATAATAATTAAATAAAATGTCCTATTCTTGTTTTATCTATCTAAGTTTTACGTCATATTGAAAGTATTCATCTAAGGTATAAAAACATCTCTCAGTAAGCCACTTAAATAATTTGGTCTTAAATAGATTTAAAGGAAGGCTTTTATAAGTAACTGGTAATTTATTAAATTTTTTAATCGCAGTACAATCGCACAGTAGCTTCAGCTTGCCTTAAGTCTTATTCAATTATCTAAAATAATTCAAATTTATCCAAATTTCGTCAGGTTCGGTTCAGCCGTTTAGACGTGCAAGGTAATAAGTAGAGCTAACATTTCTAAATTAAGTAAGATTTCTGGTGGCACTTCAAGAAGACTTTGAGGTACACTCAATTTCGGTAAAGCCAAAAGAATCTTTTCTTTCCTTAGAAGTCCCCACTTCATTTTGTCTAACCTAATCACCACTTATTCATTGAACGTGAACTGCTGACTTAACACGCTCTGGAAAATATGAAAGAAGTTGATTATAAAAGCTCAAACTCAAATACCGGCCGCCATAAACTACACTCGGCCTTGACGCGAATCAAATCGACAGAGATTTCAAGTCTAATTTCTTTTGAAATATGTCCTAGGTATTTGTACTGTTCATATAAGTAATACCTGAGTTCAAATATTATATCACTTGTTTTTCACGATTAATCATCGCGAAGCTTTATGTCTCGAGATTTTAATTGCAGAAATGTCGGTAGGACTTTGTGTTGTTGCCACTTGGCATATCTCTTGAGACAACTCCGTATAGTCACAAGGGAGTCTCCTTGTGTATCATGTGCGTTATTTATGATATTCTCCAGGACTTTATAAAAACAGTTATTTTTGCCCTTGTTCTTAGAATGCAAAATATTCAAAATAAAAAAAATCTAAATTCAAAACCATTTTAATATTCAGTTTAGGCCCACGGAGGGCACTTGTGAAAAAAAATAAATTTGACCTCCAACTCTGGGGACCAAACTACCATTTTCAATCAAAATCAGTTCGGTTGTATACAGTAATACTCAATTATACTCACATTTATTACTATACCAAATAATATCAAATTGTATTTGCAAACATTCATTGGATCATTCAGGTCAAATGTTGGTTGACAATTTATTAGTAATCTGTCATACTAAGTCGACCAACATACCTCAATCAGCTTGTAATTTTTACCACCCTGTATCAATAATCTTGTAAAGAAACAAAACATAATAGATTATTAAGGCTTTTGGTAATTATTTTTGATATTGCGAAGACTACAAAAAATTGGTAGGTAACAGTAGGTACATTTAATTCTCACAGAGGCTAATCTTAATCGTAGGTAATAGAAAGAAATTGTGGCAATCATAGGTCTTAATTATCAACAACGTTCATGCCTTAACTTCATTATTTTTATGTCCACTTATGAACAATAATAAAATGTTAGAAGTAATTGAAATTTCATTATACTATCAGATATAAATATAAACCAGCTGAAAATTACTTTGAAATTTTATATAATCTACTTGATTGTTATGTATTTTGTAAATGTTAAACATAAAAACATATAAAATTTAAATAATAAAATACCCAAAGAGTCGGATTAGATAAAATCTATAATATATAAAAAAAAATTAAAAACAGTTACACTTTGCTGAGTTTCTCGTCGGTTCTTCCGAGTTGAAGGTTGACTTCCCGATCCGTGGTAGCTTCAGTTACTTTAAATTTGACCTTCATAAAGGCCCTACGCGGCCCTAAACTATATAAAATGATTAAAATGTTGAGTTTATTTTTATATCTATTCAGACTGAGTTTATTACAGTAAAGAGACAGCTTAGCTGCCAAACCATCTTTTCTTTGATCCACCATCCAGGATCTACGCCATGCAATGCAATAAATCATCATACCCTGCGTAACATTTTTTTGTTTCATCTACAATATATTGTTGACCTTGATTGCGTTACTTTAAGCGATTTCCATTACTCCCTGAGCTATAACAATTTACGCATATAAACTACACAACGAATATTTTTTTAATACGCCATGCCTAATGTTTCAACATGATGTTTAGCCGTCAAATTATTTCTTACACGCAATATTTCACCTTGAAAACTGATATTATCGAAACCATGACCGTTATTGGTATATACACGTAATCGCAAGTCTCATTAATAAACGGAAACGATAATTAGTTTCTGAAGGAACTATGAAAAAAAGGAGAGAAGCTTAAAGAAAATCCTGAAATACCTATTGCATTTTTTCCGTAGCGAGATCCCAAAACCTAATTTAGCTGGCTTTGATATCCAAGCATTGGAACTCGACAGTTGATCCGGCTCAGTTTTTAATAACCGCTTGTTTGATAAAATTAAGTTTCAAAGTTCGCTTAATTAATAGCTATTCTAAAGAGCCGCCCTGGCTGTCTTACGTAAATAGAGTAACACGATAACAGACGTCTATTATTCATAGAGTACATCAAACACTACAAAGCGAATAAACAAATTATATTATTATTTGTATTGTACACAAGCCCGTTAACTTTTCAACTATCAATTCTATTCCGTTAGGAGCGTGTTACTAATTCGTATTTCTATCGAATAGTCTATGAATAATTAAAAACTTTATCTAATCTGGCTACCCAGGATGTTCGTTCTTGCATGGTCAAATAGATAGTGAGCGAATAGACACGCACGTTCGTCGGGCCTTCCGGTACGGCTTAGCGACTAGGGGGAGATAGGGCAGACTGGTTCCATTTAGAAGGCGACGGACCTCGTGCGAATGATTCACTATAAATAAATTTAGATTTATTGAACGTTGAATATCTTTTGTAGAACAGCGAAATTAATCAATTATCATTGCTGAAAACTATTGTACGTTACAAAATAGTTCATCAAACTAATAATTATGTTGTATTCCAAAATAGTGCGAAAAAATTTTCTTATTCAGGTTTCAAAACGCTTTGCTATGTTAAACATGTTTAGAAAATACAGTACAGTACCTATGTCAAAGCTTTAAGCGTCAGACTTTATTGTTCCGTCTAGTTCGCCTGCGGCTGAAATCGAGATTGGAAGCTACGACGCGAGCATACAATTTTCATGTAATAGTAGGGGAAGCCCCCTTGCGTTTCATGATTTTTCTTATACTTGTTTCTGCAACACGTTTTTGTTTGTCGCTAATGTAACTACTGAGGAACAAGAGTTATTTCGTAATCGAATTTGCTCAATATATGTAGGTACCTTAAAAAGAATAACCAATACATATTTTTTTTATATATATTAAGTAAATATTACTTTTAAACTGCGCTTTTTCTTCTTTCGGTGACTATGTTAGAGAATAACGGTGATTATGATTTTATTTTGTGCCGTTCTCTGTGTTTCAATGCATCTCATATATCTGTCCACTTATATCACCTTCTTGGTTTAACTACCCCTTTTTAAGTTTTAAATCATGTTATATTTTCTATACAGTACTCCAAGATACGTTATTTTCCGTTTATTAATTATGGTAGGTATTTTGTAATAACAGCAAATCTAAAAAAAAGTATAATTAAAGCCACCATGCAGAATAAGTGAATGTCAGAGTTCAATTTAGGCTCGTCTCGACCCCGTCTCGTAGGTTTATAAATTTAGCTGCGGGGAGGTTAAATTAGGTGGTAGATAGGCATCGGTCGGGACGGAAGGCGCTACCTTCGCGTGCCTGCATTATTGTGCCATGGTGCACTATGGTCTTTATGCCTTCTAGTTTACTAAAGGTCTTGTCGGTACGAAAGGTCACGCTCCGGTTCCATAAATAAACCTGCATTGTAAAACGGTTCTATCACTTAAAGTTCGGTTAAAAGGTTTGTGTCAGAAGATAGGCTTTGGATTTATTATCGTTGGTAACATTTATGCAAACTTACAGCTTGTTTTGTATTATTATTATATAGCCACTGAGGCAAGCTAGATCCATGTCAAAGTTTTAAGTCCGGGAGTAGACCTAACTCACACCCGTTACCTCAGCTTATCCTACAATCAACATTTTTACAGGTACCACCAAAACGGATTAGCAACAGTATTTACAACAAATGTAATATTTTATAATAAGGTAGGTAGGAACCTCCCAGATTAAAATATTAAGTATGACTAAGGTCGTAAATTAACAACAATGAAACTTTTGGCAAATATTTAGCTCAGGGGCTAAGTTCTAATATTAAATGTAATAACAAGGACACACAATACTATTTAAACAATTAATATGCCAGTTGGCTTGGTGGTTAGGGACCCTAACTGCCAAACTGCAGGTCGCGGGTTCGAAGCCCACCCAGGACAAATATTTGTGTACTTGTCTGTTTGTTCTGTGTCTGGGTTTCAAATATCTATATAAGTATGTTTTTAGAAAAAAAAGTAGTATATATAATATATCAGTTATCTGGTTTTCATAGTACGAGATCTGCTTAGTTTAGGACCAGATGGCCATGTGTAAAGAATGTCCTAGGATATTGATTTGTATTATTTATTTATAAATAACATCCTGTCATACCTATATAAAAATCGTGATATTCCTTTCGTTTACATTTATAAGTCGATACATTATAAAGTACTTATGACTAGGTACTAAGTTTAAGAAAACATATCGTTGCGTGGTTGGTTACATTTTACACAAAAATATATTGTATATAGAAAACGGTGTCTCAGGTAAACTCGTAACTTCCCGTGTATATTTAAGGAAACCTATTCAAGCATTATATTTCCACCCCTATATAATATGTACGAAGTAATTTTAAGTCTAGAAATTAATCAAACTTGACCAAGATATCTCAAAGGCAAAGTAATATTTTAAAAGAGAAAGACTTGGCCAGTAGGCTAAGGTAGGGGCTATTTACATTAATATTTTTGGTTGGATCTAATTTAGCGGATTATATGCTCGAGTGGTATCATTAGTGAGTTAGTACCCCGAAACCTTGTTATGTTTTGGACAATTATCGTTTATTCTCATTTTATACAAACATTCATGCTAAGTTTTCGACCAATGGTTAAATTACCCCTTACTCACTAATGTAGTTCCAGAGTTTTGTATTTAAAAAATATTGAGATATTCTCCGAGAAATAAAATTGTCCTCTCCGATATTATATTGATATACGCGTAATTTTGTATATTTTGTTTAATTTCGATTTTTTTTTCTCGACGTCGCCATATTGTGCTTAAATTCACAAAATGTCGACTTGGATACAATCAAATGTTACCATTATCAAAATTGTGAAAATAATGTTTACTTACTTTGAGTTACGAATTCATTACACCTTATAAAGTTTACAAAAGCATTATTTATTTGCGAAATTTATTTCTTCTGGTCTTTGTTTCTTTTCCTCCATCTAAGGTAGATCGTATGCTATGTTTCCATCACCTGTCTGTTATATTTTAAATATTTAATGTTGGGAAGCATTGTTCCTTGTACCATATAAAATACAAATGTTTTGTATCTAATCTATAGGTATCATATAAAAGCATGCGTATTTAATAATAAGTTATTCTTAATGTATGTATCTAATAACCTTGGTCTTTAGACATTTGAAAACCTCCTTATTGAAGTCGATTACAATTTTTTATAGTCTTATTTACCCAAAGTCACAATTTTCTCGATTTTCCTACATAAATAATGATTCATGAAATTCCGTTGTTTTCGTGAATCTGTAGTTTTCAGAAAAACGTGGGCAGTCGATTTGATGCAGCGGTGATAGTGTTACTCAGAGGGAGTTTTGCCAATCATTATTCATAACCCCGCAGTCGTATGTTTATCGCCCCCGTCATTTCACGAGGAGTCATCGCCTTATGATTTCGCGCCGTCTCCTGACGCATATGGCTATTTTGGGCAGCTCAGGCACTACAACTATCGTGAATTGGTGCAATTTATCACTAAAAGGTCTTATTTTGACATTAACAGCAATAATTAACTGCAGACGTAATTATTATACTGAATTATCATCAGGAACACAGTACAGGGTCAACTTCAAAGAATTATACTATGAAATTCCGATCTAGATAAACATAGAAATTCATCATTATATTCGATGTCAAAATTAATTTGTGAGTTTGATTAAAATGCCAAGACAGATGTAGTTAGTGTCAAGTCGTTATTTCAGCCAATTCACTGCGGTCGATGCGCAGACGCAGCGCCACGTAGTAGAGTTGCCGCCCACGCAAAGCTCCGCGTGCGACGAAACAAAGCCCGACGCGGCATCCCCGCCTCAGTCAGTTCAGACGCGAGCTTGCCTAAGGAAACAACTCTACAATTTATAAAAGAAATATTTTTCCCTCTGAAAAGTGCTTGTACCGTTTTAACGCATCAGGATTAATTTAACTGGACGCTTTTAAAGGTATTTATCTGTTATTATTTGACAGGTATCAACAACTTTTGTTTGAATTTGATATCTTGTTAATTAAATTTCGTGCGACTTGCGTACTTTGGTTCTATTTATGACCGTGCTTGTGTGATTATAAAATTTTCTACGGTAGACAGATACGTGGAAATCATTAAAATATTTAAGATTCATAACTGCTATATTTATCTTTCGAGTCTCTCTCCAATATTTAATTAGATGTTTCCCTGTTGGTAACGAAAGGAAATTATTAATGTTGTTTTTGTTATTATTTTTCACTTATACACAATTTCTCAATGTTTAATACAGAATTAGACATTTTCGTTTGCTTAATAAACATATAATTTGTAGGTAAATTATACGGAAGCTATGTTTGTAAGAGACGTATCCTATTCTCAAAGAGAAAGTTCAAAAGAAACATGAAACCACACCTCTTGAACGAATTCTTAAAACTGAAATAGGTCACGTACCGCCGGCCAGGTATTCGCATGTTTTTAATAGACACATATCCTATTGTCATGTGTGACCTAGGCATGTCATTTCAAAACGAAATAGCGAGCCAGGTTTTAAAATACTGAATGATTTTGAACTACAAATTACAAAATTTGTACCTATTAAATTTGTATTTTTTAAGCTTAAACTTCATTTGAAATAATTCATAATTAATTTTTTCGGAAATCTGGGCACCCTAATATTGTGAATTATATTGGCCTTTATTAAAATATTTAAAATGTATTTTAGTTTTTGCTATTCAGTAGTATTTACTTCAATCAATATCAATTCTTAATCATTCACTGTAAACTTGTTTAGAAACCTTTCAAGGCTGATAGAAGAATTAAAATCTTTAGCGATTTGTCGAACTTTCCCTGAAATTCTTTAACAGCGTGAATTTAAATGCGGTCCAAACATTCATTCCTGGCGATACGCCAGCTTACATACCTACCGTTTCCATCAAACTGGGATTCCTGCTTCAACTGATGCATCATGTTGAATTACGTTTTTTTACTCTTTGCGAGTATAAAAACATGTTGTTTCTGATTTCCACGTTGCATAAACAAAGTCTTTTTGAAATTCTAAAACATTGTCATAACTCTTCTGTAGAAATGATAATTCATTAAAAAAAAACTGAAAGTCTTCATTAAAAGTTATGAAAAACATACAAGGGTTATAGGATTTTTTTGTATTTATTTCAAAACTTATTTATAGATTCATCTATCACTATGTCTCAACAACTCGAAGCCGGTCAACAACTCGTGAAGAAGACTATGGATGAACTGATCCAACAAAAAACACAGACCACTGAGAAAGTGACCATTCAGGCCAGACAAGAGTTCCGCGAACAGTACCAAGAGAGCTACGAAGAGGAGTTCGAGGAAGAAACCTTCATTGACCAGTTTGGCAATGAAACAACAAAGAGGGTGGAGTCCAGCAGCGAGAGCAAGGAACATTCTAGAAGTGCTGATGTCAAAGTAAAGGCTACAGGTCTTAACGCAGCACAAGTCAAAGCCCTCACCGACTGCGCCAATGAAGCGGGACAACTGGCACTTGACTCTAAGCCAGCAAATTAAGTCATGTAATTAAAACTGTTACAATATTATACTCTACATACATAATCCTGTCTTAATATTAATATTTATCTAACTCTATTTCACGATACTGTAACATATTCTAACTTTCACCGACACATGGCGCAGAAGTTTAGTTCGGTCGTAAAATTGTTTCGATCTAATTATAACCACTACTGAGTCCATTGTTCGAGCTACACCAAATTCCTTGCGTTTGTCCTCTTTTTCCACTACACCTCGATCCTATGACTGATATTATTAATGATATACTCAACTAAATAGTGTGGCTTAATGATTATATTTTGTTTCAGGTGTCCTTAAAACACGCGTGTGGTGGTCTCAAAAGAGTGATAAAGACTGTGTCCAGTGTTCCTTAATATTATATGTTATATATTTACAATATATAAGCAAAATTCTATAAATATGCAATAAATCGATTGAAATGCAAAAAGGGTGTCTTGAATAGTGTTGTGCTAAGTTTAAATGTGTTGGTAATAGGTGATTTTAGGAAAAAGTTTAAAATGGAGGAGGAAGACGACGAAAGACAGAGCCGCAGGCCTAAACTGGCAGCCTTAAGCTCGTTAAATGCTCGCATCGTTCATTCCTCATTAGAGGAAGGCTTCATACGTCAACAGGCGTCATCAGAGTCTGGAGATGCGAATACTTCGAGCATTTCCGCCACACAGTTCAGCGACACGAGTTTTGTATCAAAAACAAGTACATTTTCCCGGAGCGGTACTTCCAGTTCGAGTCAGGAGGAATGTGAGGTAGCGCAAACTACTGTCACCAGCGGGCAGTTCTTGTCTGCGACGCGGGTCGAAACGGCTCGGTCTATGGAGAGCCTCCGTCCATGTAAAGAAACATCACCGGCGCGCCCGGCGAGCTCCTGCACGTCTGTTCGCACCCATCGTAGCTCATTTTTAACGGCAAGCGAACGCGATGTGCGGGAGACACGAGGTGCGCCGGCCAGACGTGCTTTATCCGGCGAGGACATGGGAAATGCTGAAAAAAGACGCGGGCTTTTTGCTAGCACAGACAGACGAGCGCTGCAACAACTTAGCTTACCACCACCCGAACGGAGGCTGACAATCCTCAGCCCTCACAGCCCCAAGGCAATCACAGAACTACTGTGGCCTACACCTTCTGGAATCCGAGGAAGACGAAAGAAAGGCATGGTGTTGCCGAAACTAATACTTCCACGTAGCGATTCTGACGCCTCGGAAGTGTTTATTGAAAGGTTAACAAATTCACTTATTATATTATTATAATATGTTAATTATTTTCAAGTTTTTATTTTTTTACTAAATGTCCTCTGGCTTCCTTAACTACAGAATGACAATTGAAATTGACTTACGTATTTGCTAAAGTAAATTTAAGCTCAAATATTAACTATCCTCACATAAAAAAGTGAAATATCCCCAAAAATTTGCTTGAAAATTGTTGCGTGAATATTTGCCAAGAGAAAAACATGACTGTTGCGATGTGCGTCATCAACGGAGTAAAAGTAAAACTCTTGTAAGCTTCTCTCAGAGCGAAAATGTTTTATTTGTCTTAAAACCATGCTGAAGATAAATTACCTACACAATGAAAGAATATCAAATTATTAGGAGCTGTATAATTTTCAAGTGAATCAATATTCTGAGAATGATTATGCAACAAATTAATTTTCCATCACGCCGTATTAATATCAGTTATCAATTTAACAAAGGCTCGTTACTTTGTATACCTGAAATAATAAACAAACTCTGATTTAAATACGAGTGTATTTCTGGATTTTCATACTCATATGTTATACCTACTTGCCATCCACATTCAACAATATCAATTATGTCATACCTGTATGTCAACAATCTATTTAGGAAACGCGTTCAGTGATATGTACATTGTAAATGTTAATTACTTACTTATATATAGCTAATGAGGAACTCCTCATAAATAAATACATGCAATTTCGCTGTTTTAGTCTATTTGACTTGAAGTACCTTGCAATAATATTACAAAATAGTTGCCCGAGAAAAAGGTATTACTTATAACATTTTACGGCGTAAATAATAAATTTATTTAAAAGATCTACTCATCTTCCATCAATTTTATTAATACTAATCATCCTTTCATCCTTATATTTGAGGAAACAAATAAAATTTCTTGAAAATTGTATGACTTAACTACATAGCTTTCGTTTGAATTAAAACATTACTATTGATAAAAAATAATCTTGTAGTTACATTTTATATATTACTTTAAATATTTTAAAGGGTAGAGTTTGTATGTTTGGATGTAGCAGGTAGTCTTTGAGTTTATTGCCGGCTCTTCTCAGTAAAAGCACCTTCCGAACCGGTGTTAGAGTCTGACCATTCATAAGTGCCTGTGAAGGCTTATTTGAATGAATATTTCATTTCATTTCAGAAACAACTCATCCGATTTCAGAAATGATTTCATGAATGGAGAGGTACAATATTTCCGAATAACATACATAGCCTTTGTAAGATCGCGAAATAAATTTAAACCCCAGGGGGAATCGTGGGTGACAACGCAGGATACAAGCAAGTGTAAGAAAGCGAATTTACTGATAATTTTTATATTTTCTCCAAGTTAAGAAATAGCTCCGTGGTGACGCTCAGATTTGGCAGAAATGACCGATTGCCATCTAATTGCCTATTCAAAACCCCTTTTCAGTGTTGCCAGGGGATAATGCTCCAACGTAATGACTGTCATCAACTGATGAAGGGAGGGTTAACGAGTTATGATCTTCAATGGAGAAACAAAGATATAACGACCAAAACTCGAGTACATTTTTTAACATCCCTATTTTAATATTACAAATGTGAATGAATGTAAGTTTGTTTCATAAGCTTTTACGCAAAAACTACCTTAATGATCATCATTAAACTTTTTACACATATTCTTGGAGGTATTAGAAGTAACATAGGACACTTTCTGTGCCGGGAAAATGTTACATCCCTCGGGAACGCGGGTGAAACCACGGGGGACAGCATTATAAAAATTCCCAAAATAGGCTCTGGGCCAATCTTGTTAACCATACTAAAAATAATAGGATGCTTATAGAAGTTTCCTGAATCCCTCGAATACTGTATGACTAACGATTTATCACCCATGAATAAGTACCATGAACTGAAATAATCCAGTATAGTGCAAACAACACATACATGAAATAAATTGGAAAACATCCAACTAGTGTACATTTCTTTTGTGTGTAATGCTAATAGATTTACAAGAAAATCCGAGACAGGTAGTTGGTGTTATTACATCTATTTATTAGCAGCAGACAAAAGAAACGAAGAGTAAAAATAAAACTTTATTTTCAACTTAAAGGGTCGCCTCGTGTTTCGTTTCAACTAATTAACTATACGAATGAAAATTAAATTAGAATCTGCGGTGAAGCGTTTTCGGGGATTAATTCTGCAAAATTTTCCTTTGCGAAGTTAAATGGGAATAAAATCGACTAAGACCTTCCTGTTCAAATTAGTATTTTTTTTAATTGAATAACATTTGTGTATCGCTTGTGAATACCTGGACTTTGTGATTTATAATAAAAAATTATTTGCTCGCAAAAATTTCTATTCATGAAGTTCCAATAAAAAGTCGGATCCTCTTATACCTGTTAATAAAAAGTTTGAAAAATCTTGGAACTTTACAAAAAATCGAAGACGCGACAGTTACAAGTTACTAACTGTCCTACTTTACTGTGTTTTTGTTTTCCGTATCTTATTCTACTGCAGTAACAGTATTTACACATTTTCTTACAACAAAACAGTATTCTAGTCAAACGGCTATTAAAATCTGAAAATGGCAATTTATATGTAAATACTTTGCCAAGTTGCAAATATGTTATCAAGCTACAGATCAACATTGGGGCAGCTGTATCATTAACTGCGGCTTATGAGCCGTTGAATATATTGAATGAACGAACATGAGAGTATCTCGTTATAACACTGAATCATGATCTACAACACCACATGGATTTATCTATAACAACAATGATAAGGTGGACACTATCGCAACTGTAATTGATATGATTACGATATCATTATTACAAGCATGTTATCAATTTTATGATTGCGATTACACTCTGGTAACTACCAGATTATGTTTTGCCAAAATTGAACTGAGTTATCTCTTCATCTATTAATAAAGATATTTATTTGGACAAGCTTGTACAAGCCTTGGACTAAACAAAATATTCAACTGTAATTGGACATGGTTTAATTCCAATTATAAAATTATCACTAATGATCGGTGAGATATTTCATTTTGACGGAACTCTCGAAAATGAAATTATGAATTTCATTAATCTTCGTCATTTCTAATCATGTCTTTGACGTTGCGTTAATCATTGTAAGTTTGTGATAAGTAAAGCTACTTCACTGACATTGAAACAAATCTTTTGTAACAAATAAATTCCATGCGATATCTCAGTAACTATTCATTTCATACAGACAGGTTATACAACATAAATTCTGAAACATCTAAGACCATTTGTTACGAAATACGTCATACGGCTCCTGAAAATATGTGGTTTCGTCTGTTCAACACGTAACTTCGTCGACCTTAATAAAAACCAATTTTATAGGCAGACGACGCATAACTTTTATTTTTATCGAGATCGTTTCATCTTTTTTGTTTAGATGCTCTTGTTTTAGTAAATACTTTCAAAGGGCATTTTGTTATTGGTAAAATTTGGCAATTAATGTAAAGTCACATGTGCCGGGTGAATCTAAATTGCTTCATTTATAGGCCGGAATGTAAGTTGGCACTGTTTTGTATGCACAAGTGTGCCGCTTGTGAGCGTACTGTAAAAACACCTACAACTGAAATTATGAAGACCTCGTAATGGCAGAAATATGCGATATTGTTACTGCACGTTAATTTCTCTTAGCAACACCTTTCTAGGTGCTCGTTATAATAACTTTAGGCCCCTTTGAACGTCTGACTTCGATTTTATAAGGGGGATGGTAGTGGCTCCATCAATTATCCTATAGTATTTAAGTCCTTATGAATTTATGAGAAAATGAAAACCACCATAGCTCCCCGAATTTATGTTAATGTACATCAAAAGGTTTTACGTAGGTTACTAATCACTACTGATTTGTAAATGAAAATATTTTAAGACTCCATTTAGTTACATAAAATCATAAATGTATGTACATAGTCAAGTTATAATAATCCTGCGTACTCATCATCTATATATAGTGTACATATGTATGTGTGTGTACGGGCAGTGTAATAAATATAGTTTGTATTAATAATTAGCGGTACGCATTAACCCCAGAGCGCTTTGGTCATGTCGTGGTTTGAACTCAGAGCTGGCGGCCGAGACCGACGAATTCTAGATGCGGATTGATTTTGTTAAAACTTCAAAGGTAGTATAATAATTAATCAAAAACGCGATTTGGGCTAGAGTGTGAAGAATAATCTCTCTCACGCATGCTCATCTTAACTTTAATATTGTAAATGCGAGTTAGTTTGAGTTTGTTTATTTATTTATTACGCTTTCACGACTAATCCGATCCTTTTGGAATTTGGCACAAAAGTGGCCTATGGTATGGAAAACTATATTGATTAGGATTTACTATCTCGGGAGCTCGAATGAAACCGCGGGCAGCTATTATACTTTTTTTTATTGACTTCTACCTCAAGTGTGCCCATCTCCATCCCCGTGCAATAGTTACATTACATCGTTATTAAGTAAATTATATAAAAATTTTGCTCTCCAGCTCCCTAGCCATAAAAAAAAGTAATTCTATATGGAACCCACTTACAATTACTTGAATAATATAATTTATTTCACTAACCCTTACATAAATATTTTACAAGCAAAACGTACTGGTATTTTTATTCAGACGAACAAAGGAAATTCAACATTGAATGATTTTTTAAAGCTATCAAATAACAGTATTGTTTGTTGATACATCAATATGGATTGCATTGACTTTTACAGAATAACTAGTAAAACCAAACAACCCTGTTATTTTTAAAATGCATTAACTGGGATTTGATACGTAAAAACAAATAAAACGGATAAAAATAATTACTTGGCATACGTTGGTTATAAAATTATTTCGAAGATGGACTTCTTAATTGCATTCGTAAAAAGATTTGGCACGACTTAAAAGCAAGACTGATATACGAGTATACCTACATATGTATATAATAACGGATTGATATAATCCTTCAGTTCTGTGAACTCATCGTTGCGAACGACCCAGCCAACAAAAACGATAAAACATATCATCTTCGACCTCGTATTAGCGATCGATTATGATTATGGGCACACACAAATTTCTCTTGTGAGCTGTTATATTATTGTTTCGTTGTGAGATCATTTATAATAAACTAGTCCCCCGCGGTTTTACCCGCGTTCTCGAGGGATATCACATTTTCCCGGGATAAAAAGTAGCCTATATGTTATTCAAGGATATGCTCTATCTATGTGCCAAGTTTCATCCATACCCGTTTAGTAGTTTTTGCGTTGAAAGAGTAACAAACATACTTGCATACAAATCTTTCCTCTTTATAATATTATTAGTATAGATATGTAGGTATATTATTTTATTCATGGAACTTAAAAAATACTCTAGCTATAAATTTATTACTGCAGTGAGAACTATTCCAACCTGGACGGTATAAAAGTAGGCCAATGCTTCTTTTATTTAAAACACTAATTGTTTTATGTCTACTTATGCTGCAATATTCTGAAAGAGGTATTCACGCTAAGCACGACACAATGATAACGTTTTGTGGAGTGAACACGCTCTTTGCTGTTTATTTTTCATAGTAAAAATATCATAATTTGATATAATAGAAATGATTTCAAAATTAATGTATATTCAGAGTAATTTTATTATATATATATATATATATTTTATCCATATAATAATAATAAATCGTATATTTAATAGTTATTTATTAGCAACTAGCTACGCTCTGCGGCTTTTCCCGTTTTCAATCCTGGTTATAAACCTTCCTCTTGAATTACTCTATCTATTGCTGAAAACTGCATTAAAATCCGTTGCATAGTTTACGATTCTATAAAAGACATATAGACAAACATATTTTTTTATATATATAGATAAATCACTACATAGTATCAAACAAAGTCGCTTCCTCTGTCCCTATATACCTATGTACGCTTAAATCATTAAAACTACGCAACGGATTTTGATGCCGTTTTTTTAAATAGATAGGATGAATGAAGAGGAAGGTTTTTATGTATAATACATGTGACAACCCACGGGAACGCGGGTAAAACCGCGGGGGACAGCTAGTGTAAAATAAATTCCTAACCATAATATTCTTATCATTAACTTATATTCTCGTTATACATATATTTAACAATGTGTGATCATAGGGAACGGCAATAGTTGGTGTGCAGATCGTAGGATAAGCGGGTTACTGCACAGTCCTCGCCTCGGATAATCTCTCCATCAGTTACAGTAGCAGGCGTGGCAACTACTACCCTTTGTGCCTCACAAATGCACCTTGAATTAATTAGCTACCAGTTTACCTGCTATAGATAAACAGTACTGTTGAAGCGAGAGGCAACAGCTTAGTGTTAAACAAGGTGATTATAAACCATTAACTAGTAGGTACTGTGTCTGATAAATTAACTTATTGCTCTTGGATATCATTGAGCTATTATTGTTCATTGAATTAAATTGTCACGTGCCATTCGATTAATAAATGTAATAGCGAAAGATATTGATATCTTCCACTGTACCTTGCCGAAGTTTACGGAAGCAGAGATGTATCGAGTATTGGTGACACCTTTTTTTTTAATACCTTTTCTTGTATTGTTGAATTTTTAATTGTTGTTAGTCGTTATATGATCGTATTGGATTATTGATTTTCTGTGAAGATTTTATAATTTATGTTGAAATAAATAAAAAAAATCAGTTCGAACGAAGCTCGACTGCTATTATGTATAAGTTTCTTTTTCAGGTGTTTATTAGGACACAGGATACAAAACACATAGGTATTCTATATAACTAATTAATCAATATCAAATATATAGATATAAATATATACTTCCTTCGACTGTTTATATCAGAACTGAGAACGCCTCAGGGCCAGAAAAACTGGCAAATAAGTGAATATTGAACTCAAGAAGAATATAATAATATACTATAGGTATTTTAAAATATATAAATATATATATATATATATATATTTTAAAAGTCTTCTTGAGTTCAATATTCACTTATTTGCCAGTTTTTCTGGCCCTGAGGCGTTCTCAGTTCTGATATAAACAGTCGAAAGAAGTTACAAAATAAATAAAGTGTAGAGTTGTTTAGCTCTTGACTTTCTGAGAACCAAGTTTTGGGTTCCTTTGAAAAGGCCTTTGTTCAAACGATGAATATTCACTATCTTGTTCGTTACAGTTTGACATCTCTTGGTACTTGAATAATAAATGCAGAATAATGATTAGTGTTCTTAAGAATTGAAACAAACAGTTTCTGTATATGAAATAGAAAACAAAGTAATTATAATAAATAATCTACGCTACATGTAAAATTTCATGCAATCTTCGTCTAGCTAGAATATATTTTCTATAAACTAAATAACAATATATCATATTAAAATTAAATTAATGATATATTTTTAAACAGCAAGTAAAAACTTTATAGTAAATAAATACAGGTAAATAAAAATAACCCGTTTATATTCGGTCATTTTCCAAATAGACGAGAGATAAGCAAGCGGCCGAGTATATAAAGAAACACCCTGATAAAGGTATACAGCCGAGGCATTCGTCTAGCGGACATGCATCGTAAATATTTTACCGCGTTCTTTTTACCGGCAGAGCGAGGTAGAGAGAGACTGAACGACACGCTTCTAACCCTATATACTGCCCCGCAGCTAACCTCATACAAGCTGTCTTAAACTAGGCTATGGGTAAAACGATACAAACGAACTCTTAAACGGAGTTTATTCAAAATGAAATTGACTGAAGTTGTGTAAAACGTCTAGATAAATTTGTTTTTAATTTGTAGAGAAGACTGGGATGTCTTTGTCCTGCTTCTATACTATAAAGGAAGGAAAAAAATAACAAGTACAATAAACACTACAATATGAATGGATAACGGTACAGGTACATTTATATTTCACCAATCTATTTTAGCTTTTATTAAAATAACAATTTAAAACAAATGAAGGCCTCATAGAATTCCAAGTCCTACAGTTTTACTGAAGCTTTTATTATAATTCTTCGCGTTCCCGAGGGATGTCATATTTTCCCGGGATAAAAAGTAATCTGTGCGGTAGTTTTTGCGTGAAAGAGTATCAAACATCCATACATACAAACTTTCGCATTTATAATATACTAGCTGTCTCTCGCGATTTCACCCGCGTTCCCGAGGGATGTAACATTTTCCCCATACAAAAAGTATCCTATGTGTTATTCCAGGACATTTTCTATATATGTGCCAAGTTTCATCCAAATTTATGCGGTAGGTTTTGCGTGAAAAAGTAACAAACATACATACATACAAAAAATCGCATTTATAATATAAGTAGAACAAATTATTTCAGACATCTAACATCGATAACCAGCCTGGCACGAGTAACGACTCCCTTAATATACAATTAAAGCGTACGATGATGAATTAAATTATTATTGAAACACTTTACATATGGGAGCTTTAAGAATGGTGAGAAGCGTCACAGTCAGTTGATGTATCTACAATGAGCACACATCCGGCAATGAGGACACATCAAAACATTATCAAGAGAATGACTAACCTTCTTAGTTTGTCATTCAAAGATACAGTTATCATATCTATCAGTAGGACTGTACTCATCAAGGAAAATAGTAGCAAGTACGGCAAATGGAACATGTTTCATCTTAGGTTGCTTATCTTTACATAATCATTATCATATCCCTGTTTAACTTATCAATACAACAAGTTACAACCAGTGGTGTTGTGAGATAACCAAAGGGCCTGGGATAAAAAATATGAAGGGCCTCAACTAAAATATTTAAAATCGTTTCCCTCCTTCTCCAGAGCTTGGGGGCCCGAGGCACTGCCCCGTGTAGCCAGTAGCTACGCCACTGTTTGTAAGTCAGAGTCCGAGGGGGCCCCTGAGCTTGAGGGCCCCGGGGTACTGCCCCGTTTAGCCCTACAGTAGCTATGCCACTGGTTACAACATCTCAAATAATCTGTACCAAAGAAGATACACATAAACTCCAAATAAGAATTAACAAGTTAGCAGATCTCTCTTCTTTTGTAAAAAGCGATAGTATACGAAGTAAACCATAATATTACGATGAACGAACTAACAAAGGCAGTTAGATGTTCAGTCGATAAAAGTGGAAACTTTGCGAAAGCTTACACTGCAGTTGAGCGTAGGTAAATTTAGTTTACAATCAAAGTTCGTAGAGATTCCAATTTTAATGCATACATATTGCATATAAATATGCATTTTATTTTCTTTTCACTGTTTATTTTTATGTTATTTGATGTAAGTTTTGTATGTTACGTTACAAATGTATTGTATAAAATATATAGGCAAAATTGGGTTCCTTTGACGCACCATCACCTCAAAACTACTGGACATATCGGGAAGGGACCGCTATCATTCGACGCGGAATTTTTGTAAATTGATATAGGCTAAATATGACATTGATAAACCGCGGATGAGACCGCGGGGGACGGCTATATATGTATATATATTTGAAAGTACTTATATTGAATTAAAAAAGTACATCAGCAGATTTGTACATTATCAAACCATCAGAACAGTGACACATATACGAGTATGTAATGAAGTCTCTATTAGAAAATCAGACCTATTAGTTTCCAGTTGATATGTATTTTTATAGGGCAATCAGCATACAATCGATCAATGATGATTGTGCATGACCTGAATTAGCATCATTTTGCTGTAAATAAAATTGATTGACATATTGGCGAGTGAACAACTGAAAACAAAATCCGATTTCACTTTTAATGATCAGATTTCATCAGTTTACCAATAAATTTAGTCATCTTTTTACTGATGTTTTATGCAAACACTAAGATACGATCATAATTTTTTAAAAGCCAGTATTAAGTATTTAGTTTATAGAAAATATTAGCTAGACGAAGATTACATGCAGCTTCATTCATCATATGTAGCGTAGACTATTATCCTCACTAATTAAATTTACTTTGTTATCCATTACATATATCTGAGTCTGAACTGTTGTTTTTAAAGAGCTTAAATATAATATGACCGCAGGCAAGTTTTCAGTTGCAGTTATTTACAATTTATAGATAAAGGCGTTCAATTGAAAATTACTATTACGCACATTTACAATGTGAATTTTCGGAATCATACGAAGATATTTCTTCTATACTTTGCTCGCTTACCACGACTTTCAGCCACACCATTACCTTACCACGTTGTCACGTAGTTACTGCGGTAACATAATGGTGAAATGTATTTTTAATGTGACATACAAATGCTGAACTAACTAGTAAATAAATACTAAACAGTACGTTTCATAAAATACCTTGGTCACCTTTATACGATTTGTCAGTGACATTTAGGGTGTCGTTTGTAAGACGCATGATTCTTGATTAAGGTACAAAAATTACGTGATCATTTTATAGAAAATAAGTTCTAATATTATGTATCTATGGATCATATTTGAATGAGAATGTAATAGTAGTGGTTTCTGCCACTTTTATAATACCATTAAATTTTTGCAAATCAATACATTTTTATTTGTTTGCTTACAACAACAAACATGTCAGTGTGTCCGTACCAAAATGGTTAAAACTTAACCCTTTCAAGCCGTTTATATAAAAATGGTGACTTTGTAGAAAATGCAGGAGTTCTGACCCCATATGTCTAGAGTTAACCTTCCAAGAGATAAACGAATGTTACCCTATATATATAAAATTGCTAGACTCGTTAATTCTACAAAGCATCATATTAAAATTAAAGCGTAATAAATGCACCTAAAGCATACTCTAAGACGTGTTATTTATGGAACATGACTAATAAACTGCTTATTCACAGTTTAATCTGAAAATCCTATTAAAATACACAATAGCTTAAAATAATCAAAATGAATTATTTTATCATATTTAGTCATCGTCCCATCAATCTTATCGATACATATAGTGTTTGTGTATCACTTGTGACTTACGAGTGGATTACACAACATTCGAACTGGTTTAAGATAACAATAGTTTTATGTTCTTGGTAAGACCTGCCCCCTTATTTAGCTAATACAAACTTCGTCGGTGAGCCGCTTCACGGAGGCCTCGGAGAGCTTACCTCTCAAGTGATTTGTAGTATTAGCGTAGTTAGCGAAAGAGAGAGCACGCAAGGCGCGACGAAACATCCTCGAGAGACTGTCATTTTCCTTACAGAATCGAGCCCCTGGCTCTGAGTAGCTTAACTCGTAAGAAATAAACACTTGTTAAATAATACTAATATATACTATACTATAATACTAAGTTTCACAGACAAGAACTATACAAGGTCCCGTCTTCAGACAATGACCTTTTGCAACGCCTTATACGTTTTTAAATGAAAGGCACAAAGAAGGGCTTAGTGCTGAACTTTGAAGCTTTATATAGCGCAATATATTCCCTGAGCATATAATTCTAATACGCATGTATGTTACATGTTCCGTCAAAAAAATGACTTTTTTCGCTTTATTTATAAAGGGTTCCAGGTAAGATCAAGGTGGTTTGTTGTAACTACGACAAATGGCTTAAGTTCAGTACTTTCAGGCCAATAAAAGAAAATTTGGCTATCAGTTTTACTACCATTGTAAATACGAAAGTTTAACAAGAAAGAGGAACAAAAATCCATACATACTCACAATTTTTTGCATTTATAATATTAGTAGGATATATTTTGTTTTAATAACCTTGTGTTATATGCGGGTCTGTTACGTAAGATTTTGGATTCGAACAACCTTACGTAATGGAACCTACATTATTTTGGCGATGGCATATTTACAAACTGTACTTGACAGCTAGGAACAAATGTCCAATTATAATACATAGAGATTTAGGGTTCGAGTTGAATGACTGACTGCAGTAAAGTTATGTAATCCACGACTTGGTCGCTGAACAAAAATAGTTTTACCACCAATATTTGTCTAATTTTACAAGGGTAGTGACTCCACTATGCTACCAATCGCGTGAGCAATTTTTCAATTTTCATGTCATGAACGACGGGTTTTTTGTGAAAACAACGTCCAATATTTTATGCTTACCTATAATAGAGATTTCTATATTTTTACGATACCTTATAACAGTCTAGCTCACAATTGTACACATCAATTTGTTACAGAAAGAATTGTAGGGGTTCCTTTGTATAGAAATATCTGGGTACAAAGAACTTTTCCCGGATATACACTTGAAACAGCCTATAAATTTTGATAAAATGTGACGCCCTTGGGTAATTTAAATATGACACAGAAAAGAAAGCTACGATATAAATTTGACACTACAAAGCATTTCCTGAGAATTATTATGACGATAAAAAATTATTTAGTATGGACCATAATTTCTCATAAGCGAATGGAGAATAACTTTTATAAGTTAATGTAATTAAATTATTTACATTTATCTCCTAAATTGTTTTATGACTTTTGGCACAGTTGGAGATGGACAGCCGTAAAATTGTTCAAACAAACTTTTAATGAGACTGTTTTACTCTCATAACTTGTATTAAACGCCAATACAGACACTTTTCTCCCGTCATCAAAGATTGTAAAGATTTTTTTGGTCCCTCTTTGATTCTCAAAAGTAAATCCTATTATAATGCAGCACCAACCTATATAATAAAATAACTAATATAACGCACGTATGTTTTACATAGTTGAAAATGTAATGTTACAAATTGATCGTTTTATATAATTTAAAGTAAGTTATGTAGTTGTTCAGTTTGATAAGTTTATGGATATCAAAACACGTATCAAATAGGTACCAATAAATAATAAGACAGTGTCTAAAATTATTGCATACCTGCCTTTTTCATAGATACAATTTTTATTAGAAGGAGAATCTATACGCTAAAAGGTGATGTTATCATACTGGTCTGCTGAAATGATAATTTTTTTAGGTAGTTTCTAATTTAAGCCCAAAGCTCATATCGTTAGAAATTTAAAAATATAACGGAGGCTCGTACGCTATAAATAGGTTGAAGTGCCTTTGGAAACATACCTTTATCATAAGGATGAGACGGCGAAAGTGTGAAACCAATTATATAAAATGTACGGAAAATTCGCCTTTCCACATATCTTAAAATTTCTAGTGGAATATTTTTTTATTTATATTATATTATTATTTTTAGGGGGTATACAATATAAAAATAATTATGCTTTTTGTTTGCTATGTGTTAGTTAGGTTATTACACATATACAAAGAGACATGACAACCATCTCAAAGAGAACAACAGGATATAGGCACTCAACAGTTGAATCAACTGCCTGCCTGATAATTAAGTAATAATAATAATATAATGTACTTTTACTCTTTATAAATCTGTGTTCTAAATCTAAATTCCATAAATTAAACATAATTAATAAACTTTGGCGGATAACATTTATTAAAATATTATTTTACAAGCGTAGTTTTATGTGAAATATCTGTCGTAAGTAGGCGAAAGGTGTTGAAAATCCGGAGCAACAAATTCAATTTATTGGCAAAGTTGGCGTGGCATCTGCCGTCTTCAAAATTTCAAAGTGGACTGCGCTCATTCAATTGGACGCCATTTTTATTCGATAAGTGCCATCGCGTTTTATACATTTATTTATTGGAGACAACCAAAAATTTTTTTTTTAACTTATAACATATCGTTAGCAAATAATAACATTGCAAAACCTTATCGTAATGATTAACAAATAATCCTTATTTGTTACTTCGTGGCGCCTGATGGCGGCAACTAATAATGATACTTTTTTTAAACCACATAAGCTGACAAACACGGTCCACCTGATGGTAATTGGTCACCGCGACCTGTGGACATTTGCAACACCAGAGCATCGCCAATACGTTGTCGACCCTGAGAGTGAAGTTGTTAAGCCTCATGTGCCTGTAATTTCACTGGTCCCCTTACCTTTCTAACCGAAACACAGTAATACAAGTGCACTACTGCTTCACGGTGGAGATGGGTAAGGTGGTAATACTTCCCCGGACGAACTCTGCACTAAGAGCTCAACTACTCAAACAGTTACATTAATCCCTACTAAATTATAAATGTTAATGTAAGTTTGTTTATTTCGCTTTCACGTGAAAACTACTTAACCGATCATCATGAAACTTTGTACACATATTCTCGGATATAAGATATGGGTAACACAACCAAAAAGCATGAGCTGCGGTTCAGCCGACGGCTCACGCTTTAGCTGCGAACCGTTTCACAGATCAGCTCAAGTATTGCAGACCGATCACTGAGTCTCTATGCCGCTGCCGCGCCGCAGTTCGACAACGACTCAATTTGACAGAATAGATCACAGATTGTATACAGACTGTAAAATAATAAGTGAGCCGCAGCTCGACAATTCAAGTAGGTGTGATCTGATTTGTTGAATAAAAAAATAAAATAATAAATAAATGATGAATTCGCACGCACGTAGTCTATAGAATGAGGAGGACATAGAAAATTATCTATCTAGGAAGGCATTAGTTCCTTCGGGAACGCAAGTTAATCCACGGTCCGGATGTTAGTAATAAATAAGGATTCACTAGCTTCCGTTTCGCTATTTCATTTCCGGTCCTAATATATCCTCGTGGAAAATTACTTCAAATATTAATCCAGGATACCTAAGATCTATCTATGTGCTACAGATAAGATGTGCTGAGTACAGAAAAAGGTTTTTCTAGCGAATTTGAAGGGACATTGTAACAGCAGAGTCATCGCCAATTCGTTGTCGACCCTGAGACCTGAAGTTGTTAAGTCTCGTGTGCCTGTAATTTCACTGGCCCTTCTAACCGAAACACAGTAATACAAGTTGACTACTGCTTCACGGCGGAAATGGGAATTGTACTACCCGGGATGAAATCTATAATAAAAGCCCTACTGCTTCCAAAATAATTATTAGTGATATGAACCCTACAAAGAGTCTGCTCTTTAAGCCCAGCAAAAGGTACATAATATACAAATACCATGTGCAATTGCATAACCTATATATACTACGTATACTCTTTGGATGGAAATTATGATTTATATTTCCTAAAAAGCCGTTATGTTTTGTTAAGATTTTGAAGAAAATTAAAAAAATGTGAATGTGTAATTAATATTATTTTTTCTTTCCAGGTAAGTTCCAAGTACAACATGCATAAGGAAGATTAGCATAATATGCTAACTAAGGTATTTGTATCAAACTAAATTACAGTTGGTTTACGAAAATTGGTCGCCAGTTCCCTACTGAGTAGTATGTACTACATACGGTTAAATCAACTCTTATCAAAGTGATGTCTTCTAACATATGCTATATATGCAGTATGAAGTCGGATAAAAAGAACTCAAAATAAATATATTTTAATCATAGTATAACAATGTACTTTATACGTAAATAAGTCCCAAGTCATTTTATGTGGGGATACCCCAGATGCTAATAAGAAGATTAAATCTATAAAAGCCACGGATATTTTAATATGAAGCCAAGCAACAGCTAGGTATAATTTTCTTCCTCGGCACTGCTACATGCTACATAGGAAAGGAAAATCGAGGTACTAAAAGTGCTTTCTCGATTATGAATGATAGCATATTGCATCTGCTTATTTATTATCTTTTCACAAAGGTTCTTAATTAGAGTTCTGTACCCAAAAGGTACCTGGCAGGATTATTAAGTCTAGGCTTTGCGTCTATCTGTCTATATGTCATTGGGCTAGATATTTTTAAAAGTAATAAGATAAAGTAATATCTACTTTAAAAAATAAATTCTTTTATACATGGTAAAATTTGTATCTCGAAAACGGTTTGGACGAAAATTTGTATCTAGACAAGATTTTTCTTCTAAGTTTATTGAGTATAAAGATGTTTTTCCCTAAAAAAAACGAATTAAAAACAAAACACAAGGCTCGGTCTAGGTACTTTAATAGAAGACGTGTTACTGTAGCCTGTTACTCTATCATGATCAATAATTAAAATAATCGTTAAGTTTTGAAAATACTGTCCAAAAGCCGCCTTTCGCAACTCCATCTGGCACTTGACTGCTGATTTTAAAATATGCCATTCGTCCAAAGGTGTCTAAAGATGAATGATTTTTAGTTGACAAATATGGTTTGACTGTAACAAATTTTCATGTCACAGGAACGCAGGTGCTCGCCGTTCCGCCAAGGGTCTGTTGTTTGTCTATTACTTCGGGCAAACACTAAGATACCGGTTTAAATGATGACACCTAACCTCATTATCTTGTTATATTTTACCCCTTGACAATAACCAGCCGTTATTCAGCTTATACAAACTTCATCGCACTGGCGCACGGAGGTCTCGGAGAGCTTACCTCTTACGTGATTGTGTAGTTACCGAAAGAGACAGAGTACGGAGGCCGCGACGAAACATCCTCGAGCTAGTGTAATTTTCCTTACTGAATCGAAACCCAGGAAAGACGAAAGGTCCATAGTTGTCTAACATAACAATTAGTTTTGGGAAAAGGATGAATAGCCCTCTTCGCTAAATGGTATCATTATCTTTAAGAAATAATAAGTATACACAGAATATCAGTCTGGTTGCCATAGTACAAGCTCTACTTAGTTTGAGATCAGATGGCCGTAGTAATTAGTAATTGATTTAACTATCTTCCTAATTAGTTTAAAGCTCAAGTTACGGTAGAAATTATACGATATTTACATAACCAGTGTTTTAAATACGAATGCATAGGCTCTTATCTAAACGATCAACTAGAACGCAACAATTCAATCGATAAAAAAAAGTGTGTTTACCTTAAGTGGATTAAAGGATAATATAATACGTGATATACTGCGTGATATATAGATACTATGAACATTTATCAGTAAATGATGTGCAGTTATTGAAATAAAAGTAATTATTAAATTAGGTATTTATCCAACGTTAATGTACTCATAAGGTATATCGTAAGAATGCCGTTAAGAATATTTTCATAAATTATTTCATAATGATATAATATAAATTATTCTCGTGAGGGATCCCAAATTTTCTCATGATAATAAGTATAGTATCGTCATGTTATTCTAGGGCTTATACATTCTTTTCTAATAATTGTAGTATAGGATATGTACATGCAGATTGTGCTCCTTGTTTCAATCGCGTTCACAGAAAAATAAGGCACCTTATTTAGTAATGAAATAAAAAATTCCGTTAATAATTTGCTATAAGCGTCAATAATAATACGTGCCGGTCAAGTGGCACAAAATCGAAAATAGTAACCACAAAATAAAACCAAGGCATATGAGGCTATACATACTCTGATGAAAAACCAAAATCATTAGTGAATGTCGCATAAACGACATGAATTCGGCGGCACATGGAGTGTTTTTACGCGTCGGTAATGCCCATAAAAGGCGACCCTATAGACGCATTTTCTTTCATCCGAGTTTCGCTCACTGACCTAAATCCATTTTTCGAAACCACAACAGCTTTAAACGACAAACGCTTCAGGGCACGTCATACATTTTCTTTACTAACTACATTTAATGTTGAAATTTATTATATTTTTAAAACAGAGCTTTTATATTTTTTCTACAACAAGAATAGACTATGTTTATAAAACCTACAACATTTATTCTACACACGTCACAATAATACCTGAGTTTTGTCTTGTAATATAGGAATTTGTATAGCGGAAAACGAGAGACGAATGATAGAAAAGCTTACTCAGCGAGCACGTGATTTGATACGACTGAAACTATTCGATGAGGCAGTGGATTTTGCCAGTCTTTTCAGAAGACTACACATCTTTGTATGAGGAAATATTCTACTAATATTACAATTGTTATGTGGATGTTTGCAAAATCAATTGAGCTTCACAAAAAGCTTTGTCTACTAAAATTATAATACTTTATTTCAAGCTCAAAAAGAACCTGTACACAGACATGTTCAGTTCAGCCAAAGAACTATAATTTATTAACAAAGTGACATCCGCGTTGAACAAGTAATTCAAAATTACGACAAGAATATGATATATAAACTAGCCCAGTCCTTCCCCCTAAGAATATTAAAAGATCCATTAATGAGCCTAGTTCACGGTCTGCAGCATCTACTAGGTAATTTTAGACAGGTGTTACTCTTTTCCGCTGTAGGACATTGACCCAGAATCTATCTTCTACATAAATATAAGCAAAATAGGGTTCCTTTGACGCACCATCACCTAAAAACTACTGAACATATCGCGATGGGACTGCTACCATTCGACGCTGAATTTTTCGTATATGGTTATAGGCTATATATGATATCGATAAACATGGGTGATATCAGCTACAGGGACAGCTAGTCAAAGAATATAGATAGAATGCTGATTTGCACACATTTATAGTATCATAGGGCTAAGAAATTGCATCGTGTACCGATCAATTCCTTCAGCGAATTAACAGTCTTGCATAAAAACAATACAATTTCTCCAGATACTTAGATACTATCGGTCCATTTTCCTTTGTTTCAAAGAAAGTCACAAATGGCATTAGATTTGTTGGCTTTTGGGTTGATTGTTATGCCTTTCGTCATTCTGTTTCAAAACATTCATCTTAAACGTGCTAAACGCATTTTAATGATTTCACATGTAAATATAATTAATGACCAGCGATGTCTATCAGACCTTTTGTTATATTATGTTTATATGAGTAAGGTTGTAAGTAACAAAACGTTTGCTTTGTCCACGGATATATCCACACAAAGTTACTAACTTACATTTATCTTAGAGAAATTTTCTTAAAAGTCTTTTGAATGCACCCATCTTCATGCATGTACTTGAGCGAAAAAAAATATATACTCTTTCTATAATATGTATTAATCTGTTTCGCGTGTAACCATTTATCATGTTACAAAATTAACCATAACAAAAATCAATGCTAGTAGGAGAATAAAAACCTACCTATTTACAACCGTATTAAAATATTTACATAATGTGACTAAATAAGTTAATAACTAACTCGACAGACGTTGTGCTGTCTAGTAAGTGACTCTAAGATAAGTAAATTAAATACAGCGCCAGCTATCGGATCCTATTGGAAATTTAAAAAGAACAAAATCAGGGTTTTGATAACAATGCCACCTACTGGATCCAACTAAAGAAAGAAAGAAAATCATACAAAGATAAAGCTGAGTGACGCAGAACACCATCCAGGTGATCCCATAATAACAAAAATAAAATTGAAATCTGTCAAGCCGTTTAGGACGATTAGAATTATTAATTAGAACACATGCTTACCAAAATTGTATATAATACAAGTTGACATGGCAGACGTTGTTCTGCCCAGTAGGAGATGCAATGAGCTATAAGTAAGTTAACTATAGCTCCACCTGTCTAGAACTCGATCGCAGCGCCACCTATCTGGTCCAATTAGTGCAAACCCAAAAAAATCGCCAATACGCTTCAGCCGTTTAAGAGAAGTTCAGACACATACATACGCACAGAGGAAATATATATATAAATATATAAACAAGGTACTTTTTGTTTTCTGACATGAAGAAAATTCTCAGCAAAATGCCACTAGAGACTTATTAATACCATGGAAAAGGAAAACGAATTAAGTGGGTGTCATGTATTTTATTCCATCAGTAATTATTCAGTTTCATTTAATCTTCTATATGAATTATAAGATAAAAGCTTCAGAAGAAGCAGTAAAAGAACGAAATTAAATTGCATACACTGTGTGTGCTTACATCATCCAACTGATAGGAGCACAAATTGATCGACATTTACAGTGTGACCCCACTCAGCTTAACCATCCGGGAAAAACCCGAATCGTATAGATATCCAATTTTTTAAACAATTTGCTCGAGGGATCGGGCACATTTCCACAGAAAGGTCGCATTTGTTTTAACAAAGCTTTTTAAAAGCATTAAAGGCTTGCCCGACGCTGATCTAGATAATGGCTTGTTCGTGAGGAGCCCCTATCTTAGAACCATCGGCTCTGTCAACCTTCGTATCAAACAAGAGTACGTAACCTTTGTGTCTGTTTTTTAGCTATTTCCTATAACATCACGTTTCACATGTGAGATACGACATGAGCGCTGTCTTATTTTTTTCACTCGTAGCCGAGCTCGTAGCACTTCGTAGCTAGTAATAAAATTCAAAACCACAATTTTACAGTAGTTATTATTGTACATTCATCGCCTATTATTATATCGAATTATATTAATCGAGCTCCATCTTCGGCCTCATCTTCACTTACCATCAGGTGAGATTGATGTAAATTGCAACCCAGTCATAAATAAAAAAAAAACTGTTTTATAATATTATTATGCCATTTTAACCGTTTTTGAACCGTTTTAGAAAATTGGAAAGGCTTATCCAAGTTTTTCTTTTCCGGTCATAAAAAATGCTTTTACGATATTGAAAGGAAATTCAGTAGCTGTGTATCAACAATTTCTATACTTGTTTGAAGAAGATGGATCAGTAAGAGTTGAACAGTTACTATATTAAAATGGGGTAACAATATGTGGAGACCATAAATATGTATTGAATAATAAAATGAAATTAATAGATATTACTAACGTTCGCCTATTGTTCGAAATTCAATTATAATCATAATACATATACGAATTTTTGGTAAAAAAAAACTTTACTTTTTCTTATGTTCTTTTTTAAGTATATAGCTTGACAACAATAGCTCTAGTAGTCGATAGCTTAAGTAGCTATTAATGAGCAACAAAAATAAACATCGATAAACAAAGAAAGGGAAAATGGTACTTAACTATATATAATAAATTAAGAGAAACATAAAAAAACCTATTCATAAAACAGAAAAACACCTTCGAGTTTCCCTCAGGAAATTGAAACATAAATAAAAAGGTATTCGTTTTTGATGACTCCATATTCCAATGTGATTGAATTTACGATTATTTTATTTGTACCAAGTCAGAATAATGTGAAATATTAAAGATGTTGAACCGGTCCGTGCGCTCAAGCTTAAGGAGAGATTTTATAAAGGCTTATTCATTAACAAATTAATTAAGATAATTATCCGTGCCGTCGGTAAATTCGTTTCCAAGAAAATACTCGATGCATACTGCTACATTTTCTGAACACAGTAGGGTAGTTTAAGAAAACACAATTGAAAGAAGAATATCTTGTAGGTGGATGGATTTATGGGCATCCACCAGGTTTTACTTTAGTGCTTATTATGAAGCAATTTTTTTTTTTTTTTTTTTCTTCAAAAACATCGTCATTGATATTGAACGTTATCCAATAAGTTATGTTGATTAACAAATTTTTCTTTCATTAGAACATGTAAATAGTTTCAGATATTTGGCAGGTATATAAGGCATATCTTTGTTAACTACTCGTATATGATATAAATAGTATGTATCTTCCGCCAATATTACTCTAAAACAATAATAATACCCCCTAGGATATTTATGTATTAATTTTAATCCAATAAATTCTGATTATTGTAAGAAATGTTACCAAAAAGTCCTTCAAGTTATACTTAGCATATGCATATTTCTTTCACTCCCAAAAATTGCCAAATAATTTGAAAATCAGTGTATTTATTTGTACTAAAACACGAAAGTCTCATTTTTCATCTCAGCTTGACAGTGGCATTGACAACATTCCAATATCTTTCATCACTGCCAATATCCCTGCGATACATAGGTACGCGTGTTTGTATCAATACATTGCCTTGGGCACAAAGAATATAAAATATAGGTTCATTTACACCCTTCTATACGATATTAGAGCTACCTTAGGGTATATGTTACCATGACAAGAAGTAAAGCAACTCAAAAATACACATTCAATTCAAGCGCCATCTGTGAACGAAATAAAGTACTACGTCATCCACTTCGTTGGCGAACGGTTTCAGTTTTCAGCAGTCAACGCTATACGTTCACCATGTAAAAGCACTCTTTAGTATTATGTCCCTGGTACCAGAAATTCTCGTCACCATAGTAAGCTCTGATTTATTTACATCTTGTGAAAATGGGTAAGGTGGCAATTCCACGCAAACAAAATGTCTCTTGCCAGCTTTGGCACTGAGCTCATGATCTAGTTCCAACCATCGTAAACAGATGGCGCTACAACATGTTCTAAGCGCTTTTCATACTGAGCCCTTCCTCATATATTTATAGAGGTCGTTAAGATGGCCAAGCTTTTACAATTTATAAGAGTAGCAACAGAATTACAAAATTCTATTATATAATATTTATAAAAATGCGTATCCACTCAAAAAATAAGTGTCAAAATATCATAATTATTTTCCAGTATTGTATTCATAAATAAAATCATTTAAGTACTGTGACTAAAAGCAATTAAAAAGTAATTATTGTGTTACCTTACATAAAATTTGGAATTCCAAGCTAAGCACAACAAATTTAATATGAATTTTCTCATTTCCAAATCAAATAAAACGATAAAGTTGTAAAACTAACTTTAATTATTATTTATTTGTGTAGCGGCCAAAATTAATATTTCATTTCGATACAAAATCGTTTATTTGACGTAGTACTTATTGAGAGAATTTTTTATATAGGTCATTTATTTGGATTGAAATCGAACATCAATTTTAACCTTATATCATCTAGATACATTTGTAACATATTTTATGAAATATTCAATACAGCTCGAATTAATGTACCGAATTATTTGATAGCTTACATAGTTACAATAGAGTTGGTTTTTGAAGGAAATGCATTTTCCAGGCTGGGGTTGAAATTTTAGGTCGTCGTCCGCTGTGCCCCGCCCCCGGGACTGACGTCTCACGTGTGACGTCAGCAGCCCACCTGCTTCCGCCTCCCCCTTTCACCCACCACCCCCAGTCCGAGAGTTAAGCCTCTTTAGTGAGTTTATTTCACGGGAATACATTTTATAATTCAATTTTAAATAAAATGGTTGAGGTTACTTAAATTATATTACAAAAGCTAGGGTCAAATATCGAAAATTTAATTATTATCGTAACTTTATCTTTTGCCAACGTATAAGCTCATGTAACTGTATTAGAAACTCAATTATTTTTAGTTGCATGGTTCAGGTTGGTAAATAACAAAATTTTGTGTCAGAAATACCAATGTGTTAATTTGTGTATAATGTAATAGTGTGGAATTCTAGAAAAACTAGAATTTTGTGAAACAAAACTTTATTGAGCCTTAAACATAATAAATTGTAATAATCTAAGTATATATAATTTGCCTATAAATTACTGACTATATTTTACTCGGACCATATTACAGATATTAATATGCTGTGCAATGTACATTGGTAACGAGACAATTCACATTTTTTAAACAAATATATTCCCATGCACAGTTCAAGCTAATATTGTATTAATAAAATTCAATCTCATTAAGTCAAAAATTAATTCTTTAAAAAAAAAACATTTTAGTTAATGCAAATTATCTAATAATCTAGGTATATATAATTTGCCTATAAATTACTGACTATATTTTACTCGGACCATATTACAGATATTAATATGCTGTGCAATGTACATTGGTAACGAGACAATTCACATTTTTTAAACAAATATATTCCCATGCACAGTTCAAGCTAATATTGTATTAATAAAATTCAATCTCATTAAGTCAAAAATTAATTCTTTAAAAAAAAAACATTTTAATTAATGCAAATTAGTTACTTTTAATGTGTATGTAAGTAATATAAATAAATATATTATGTACAATTTTGAATATACTCAACACTGAGGCATGAGTGTCAAAGAATTATCAAGAAATAAACTACATCAGTTTTTGACGCAGTGTCAGCCATCTTTGTTGCGATGTTGCAGAAACGTCAATATTATTAATAACTAGCTGTTCCCCGCGGTTTCACCCGCGTCCGAGAGATTGAACTTTTTTCCGGGATAAAAAGTAGCCTATATGTTATTCCAATATATACTCTATCTATGTGCCAATTTTCATCCAAATCCGTTGGGTAGTTTTTGCGTGAAAGAGGAACAAACATCCATACATCTATACATCAATACATACAAACTTTCGCGTTTATAATATTAATAGGATTTACTACCGATTTTTTAACTTGAGACCTTTTCTGTAGCAAAATCTTACGCTCAAGGATCTGTAACTCTGTGGTTAATTTATGTTGCGAAAGTTTTAGCCCTTGAATATTATTATAGACTATTTTAACTGTTGCCTATGCATTGTTGGTTTTGTATGTATGAGCTATGCATAGTAAAAGTTATAACGTCGCTGTGTATGATTAGCATGGCTAGGAAACGTTACTAAATTACAGAGTACTGCCTTCTCTCCCCACTGGGTACTCTCCTCTCACTCTACCGCTAGGTACGCCACGGACATAGAATTTCTTTACGATTATATATATACTTATCAATTTTTGTTCCCTTAGCTTGAATGACATGTCCCGAATAATCTATGAATGGATCATTTGTGTGGATAATAGAGGAGAAAACAATACATTTCGTTTTGAGCGGTAGGTCACCTACGAATATGAATAGGCTATATAATCTGTTTTGCTTTTATGATAACAATACGGAGTGGATCAAAGGTAACCACTTAATTTGTTTTTGAATTCCTCACATCCAATGTTATCTAAATATACTTCCCAATGGTTTGTAGTATTCGAGCAATGAGTATAATTTTTAATTTTTTTAGAAATCCGCTGGTATATAAAATTTTTTGTTTTTAGTTTTTTATGTTTAGTCGAGGTATTTTTATTAGCAGGATCGTACATATTTAATAATTATCCTCACCAATTTAACGTGAGTTGCAAATAATTTGATCCAATGTCACTAATTTACGTTCGAGTAATACAGAGTTTAATTTTCAACTTAAAAATAAAAAAGAAGTCCCTGGATACCTTCAAAATCATTTGCGGGGGCGAAAGCTTTTAAAATAACATAATAAAAGTGTTACTTAGCCGGATATTATTCTCTGAAATCAGGTACTAATGTCTAAAAGTTATTGATTATTAAATTTTCTTGGATCATAATAAAGCAATTACAATAAAATCAATTTATTTTAGAATAAATAATCAACTCGTCGCCCTTGAACAAAAATCCTACAACGCTATGAAAAAAAATTGTTTCAGCACTCTGAAAGTACTTGAGATTTCCCTAATTATTATTTCATGAGGACTTCGTTTCGCGTGCATAAACAACCTCTTCGTTAATACGGTATGGTTGAAATCCGGTGAACGTGCAGACCAGGGTATTGGATTGAGATACCCAATCTACCTTCTCGGACAATATTTAGGTCCTCCCGTACTTTTAAAGATGCAACCCGCTCGTTGTTTTTAATTTTTTTTTGAGAATTATGGATCATCATTTTGTTTGTACCTCTTCTTTTGAACCAGCCTATATATACCGATACGTGAACATATGAATATCTATCTACTCGTATATATATAAGCAAAATGGGGTTCCTCGACCTCAAAACTACTGAACATATCGCGATGGCACTGCTACCATTCAACGCGAAAGTTTGTATGCATGGATTTAACTTTTAAGTATGAAATGTCTTAGAAGAGCGGGATCTCCTAACACAAGCAAATCTTTGCTTAAAAGGAGACCCCAAAAAAATATATTATGTAACCTAAGTTAAGTTTTTGAAATAAATTTATTTATTTATGTAGATGTTTGTTCCTCTTTCACGCAAAAACTACCCAACGGATTTGGATGAAACTTAGCACATAGATAGAGCATATATTGGAATAACATATAATTTACTTTTTTCCCCGGGAAAATGTTGCATCTCTCGGGAACGCGGATAAAACCGCGGAGGACAGCTAGTATATACAAATGTGTATCTTGCGTTCATTTGTCTACCCGTCACCCGTCCATTGCCGCGTTGGAATGCGGCGTATTTACATCGTTTGCTACGTGCGTAGCTCCGCGTAGACCATAGACAACCCTCGTAGCAGATGCGTGTGAATGTAGATAGGCTGGTATCTATTATGACTACAAAATCATAGCTTCTGACTTTGAATATACATACTAACTACATAACACTATCAGCAAGCCACTCAATGAGCAAGTCACATTTTCTTAATTTTTTTTATGAAAGCACCTTCATAATGAAGGTATTTCATTTCAATATTAAGTACAAGTGTTTATAACAATTGTTATTGTATTTTATAATAGATATCCCTACCAATATTATAAATGTGAATGTATGTTTGTTTGTTACGCTTTCACGCAAAAGCTACTTCAGCGATCATCATGAAACTTTGTACACATATTTTTGGAAGTATTAGAAGTAACATAGGATACTTTTTATCCCAGAAAAAAATTTACATCCCTAAAGAACGCGGGTGAAACCGCGGGGGACAGCTAGTATTCTATACGACTATGTCATTATGTGTCGTATATACGCGAACAAATATAACAACTATATTATACAAATAGCCTTTAGCTATTTCGTAAATATATACGTCCTTTACAATTTTATTATAATTCTTCAATATCGTTTCCTTTAAATTAAAGTTTCATGCATAATTATTGTTGATTAATAAAAATAAAATAATATTATATCAATATAATATTAGCTATAGTAACAACTATATTACCTACTTGTAAATATTTTAGCTTGCATGCATTTTTAGGGATCCGTACCTCTAAAGGAAAAAGGAACCCTTACAAGATCACTTCGTTGTCCGTCTGTTTGCAAATACACTTTTTCTCAAGATCGCGTAGTGGTATCAAGTTTAAATGAACATCATATGCTTGTCTTTAAAATCAAGCCAATCAAGGATACGGCCATTTAAAACTTATATTATAACACTTTGAAAGTAGATCAAAATTTAGGGTACTTCCTATTGACCTGAAATCATGAATTTTGGCAAGAAGCAAGGTCTCACGGCACACGTAAAGGCAATCTAAATCGTTTAATTGTTTTTTTTGCTATTACAAATAAATATTTTGGGCTCCTTAAATTTACTAAGACGTATATTCGGATTGAAATTACAAGTTTCGGCTTATTTTGAGGTGAGAGGGTAAGAAAACACGTAAGAAAGGGGCAAAAATCTCCAATTTATTTATTTTCAAAAATTCGCATAACAGAAATCCATAGTGTTAGTTACCTTACATCTAGTGTTAGTACCTACATAACATGTTGCGTTTGGGAAGCATTTTGCACAGAAGATGAGCAAGTTTCTTACTCGGCCATCCTCTCAATACACGTTTCCCGAAATGAAAACCTACATACAAATTTGTACAGAACCCACGGTGAGGAGTCTGACTTGCACTTGTCCGATTTTTATTTATTTATAGTGTGCATTGCTTTCTTGATACACTATGATTATAGCTAAATACCATAGTGTATCATAGCAAATAAAAATTACGACAAAAATAAAAACGTATATTATATACTTACTACATACTTATATACAAGTATCTATGTATGCAATTTATGCTATTATACTATCTTAAAATATTTCACATCGATAATCATAACATTTTACCTGAACACTATTCAACATACATTAATTAATTCGATAATTTGGCTGCGTATTCCCAATTTGCATGCCACTACTTCACAACCTTTTTAATTAAAATACTTTTTAATTATGTTTTAATATGTAACGTTCATCATAATATTCGTGGTTATTATAAAGCAATTTGGGATACGATCGGAATTTACATGTTTGCAACAGCTTGTATTTTTACATCATAATTATGAGTAGAAACAAACGAGTCCAGTAGGTGTGTCTATCTCTCGTACCTGGATACTCAATCCCTTGAAAATGCAGCTCAAAAATCGATTAAGTCCCAAAGCACAGTTGAGGTCTCGAGGTGGAGGGCCCTCGTGGAGTTTCGGAGAATAGTGGAGGTCGGTGGAGGCGCATGCGCGGGGCGGAGGCGGCTCTGACGTCACGCGTCGCGCCCGGGGCATCGCGCCAGTGCCGCTCGCGACCGCGCGATCAGTCACGCGCGACTCCCGCCCTAAATCGTCTAATTACGATCACGAGCTTCCGATCCTAATTCTATATCATAAACAAGTAGTTATTGTCGATAACATACCCTCTGGTGGCATGCGAATACGACAGGCAAGCACAGCGCCACGTGTCTGATGTGACGTGGATGTGACAGTTACCATACATTGTGCGGAGGCACGCTCCTAGTACTTACCATATATTTATGAGTTTTTGAAGTAGATAGTAGTTGTAGTTAGAAGTATCATGCATAGATTATGTCTGTGCATAGCTACTGCTTCCGTGTAGTTGCATACCCCTTAAATTAGATTAAAGAGGGTTGAAGAATACTTAAAACGTAGCAGCGCAGTGATATACCGATGTTTAGATTTTTGTAATTGACGTCTCTCATCATCCTGTCAAAACATGTCAAAATTTATTCGTTGTGCTAATAAATATCCCTCAAAAAGAGCTTCTGAAGCTTATGTATGTTGAACAGTATTCTTCGGTTACATATGTGATATAAAATTCGATACTATTTGACAGGTGTAGTGAAAAACATATACCTTCAGTTGAAATAGACTTTAACCCAATAGCTGTAAGGCTCAATATATTATTACTTAATCTCAGTATGTAGCGACTACAATAAACGGATGTGAGCCATTCTGAGCGAGGCTTTGAGTACATATGAGTAGATTACTATATCAAGATCTGAGCTGATGTTTCCTTGATTACGTGCCTAGTTTTGGTCATTAGTGTGCTGTGTTATGACATATAAATAGTAATAGATTTAATCTTTTTGTTCGAAGTATCATTTAGTCTATTCTTTAAAGGCTTTTCAAGCTTAATGGATCAATAAACTGACTTCGTTTCAAAATAATCTACCTTTCCGTATAAAGGATGATGTAAACACAATATTTCTAAATTAAAAGGATTATGTTTAAATCCATTTTATGTACAAACAAATATGGGCTTAGATATAATATATAAAAGCTTACGCCTGCAAACAAGACAGGGTTTCATAACATGATTTCCGTTCCGGTCTTATTAAAACTTCCGGTGTCTATTAGCTTCGAAATGTGGTTGGAATATAAAGGGAACAATTGGAAATTAAAATAGACTATCAATGTTCGATTCAACCAGTCATAGGTACCTATCCACTTACTTATTCCACGCAGAACAGGCCGCTGTCACTTAGAACTGCTTCTGACCTCGTTGTAAAACCAGACAGCATGAAGAAGTAACCGCAGATCGACTTTCACCGGTGTGTTCTAAAATTGCTGTATAATTCAGGTTCACTCGGTGTTTTATTTAAATGAGGCACCTAAAGGCTTCAACGTAGATTTAATATTCATATTATTTCACCCGACCGCTGATTACAGAATCTTGTACCATCCTAAATGGCTGTACCCAGGTTCTTATAAATGTAAATAAAGATATATTCTTCACATTCACCAATTTAATTCTGAATTTAGTAGAGCTTGTAGTGTGAAAACTATCTTACTTGTATTTAAGAAGTTTTTCAAAAATAGTACTTTCTATTGATTTTTTCCTACACACAAATGTCTGTTCTGTGTGGGATTTAACCCACGACCGGCGTAGGTATGATAAGGGTCACTCTGAAGGAGTAACTACTTAACTAACGCGATAATATATTTTTACTTTAGTATATTTATATTGATTAGATACAACATCAAATTACAAGAGAAGATAACGAGTATCAAAGTAGCCACATTAATTTAAGAAGTCAATTTTACTTTTAAATACTCAAGACGTTGAAGTTTACAATGGCACTCGTACTTCGTCGTCTAAACTCGCATTCTGAATTTTATTCAAGACGCTACAAACTTTCCTCTATAGCATCCATAAAACATGAATATTTTTCTTGGTATAAACGCTCAGCGACGAATTTCGTTTCATCACTCTATCCAATTTCGTTTCTTCCACTTTGCCCTTGGGCTTATTACAGGCTCAAGAAATGAATGTATATATATTTGTACGTGCGTAAGCAGAAAGTACAGGCCACTTTCGGCTTACAAGCGCTAAAACCTTCCTCGGCCTTGCAAATTTGTCACAGAGTAGCGGTCACATGGAAAGTCCTTGGCCATCCCCAGCCTGAAAAAAATATGTACAACTCTTTCTATATTTATCCAAAAATCTTACATGACAATGAGTAAACAAATTTGGAAGTGCATAATTTTGTTTATTGCAGTATTTATCCACATGCATGCAATTCTAGCCATATAATAGACATATCGCACCCTCAGTACGATAAGGGCTTAACACAAAATTTTGCGAAATGGAGTTAAGATCATAGAGAGACTAAACAAAGTACGCTCTATCTGATGAATAGTAAAACATAGTCAATTTAATGATAGAATAAGCATACAGATACTTCAGCCTCTTTAACACCGGGACCCACCCTCCCCGCTCAGTGCATAAGTCACCCAAAATCGAGATGTGCCAAAAGTGATTTTTTGAGTTAAGCCCCTATCGTTCTGAAGGTGCGATATGATAGACAACGGGTGTCACGCGCATTTGACGCACTCACATACGAAATCTATGAAAGACGCAACATAAATAAATAAATGCATTTAGTGCGCTTCTTCTGTCTGTCTGTTTTAATCTTTGACCAGTTAGCTTTGTAGGGACCCTGACTGCCATACCACAGGTTGTGCGTTCGATTCCCACTAAGCAAAAACATATGTGGATATGAATATGTCTCTTTGTTCTGGATCTAGTTGTGAAGATCCAAAAGAAAGTACTCAGATCTCGGTTCGATAGTACAAGCTCTGCTTAGTTTGGGATCATTTTATTACCATACGATATTAAATCGAAGCATTTACGTGCTTATAACCTTCTGTTGATGTAAATCTTTAATTATTCTAATTAAACATTCCAATACGCCCCTAGGGCAGGCCCTGCTACATTAATTACAAGTATTCAATCTATACATTTACCTTTACTTTCAATCCTTGATTCAGGTGCCCGAAACCCTTTTCAATGTGTCAGATTTTGATACCTTCATAATAGGTCTAAGGTCAAATGAGCCTTGATCTTCGATACTCGCTTGAGTTAGATATCTTCTTAAGCACTTCAAACAAGTGTTTTGATCCTAAAGTACCTATTAGTTTTCAAAATAGTTTCTATTGTTGAATTATATGGAGCTTGATTTTAATAAACTTAATTAAATTTTCGCTTTTATTATAACATTTTAAAAGAAATTGATTAGGTATTTGTATACGGGATATAATCTGCATGTTTTCTGTTTCTAATGTCGCAAAGTAACGCTGAAATATCCTGAATTATTGATTAACTATGACTTTAAAAAATTATTGAATAAATATAAAATTTCCTAACTAACTCATAAATTGATAGAAATAGTAATGAACACAATTTAATTTAAGCTATTATTGTCTATTAACTAAGTATACGCGAAATTCCCTCTATTTATCTAGTATACCTTTAGTTATTATTATAATTAGCTTTTTCTCGAAAATCTTTATAAATATCGCACTTTTAGTTTAGATTTTTATATTCATTCCATCAATCAGCTATTTAAAAATTAATTAGAATCGAACCCAAGGATAACAGGAGCACTCTCTTTTCACTTTATTACAGGTCAATATGAAATTCTTGTATCCATTAACTGAGTATAGTAGGATATTATTTCTGAGAAAAGTGCTTCGCAGTGTTGTAAGTTAATGGAAATCTGTAGTAAGGCATGTTACATCAAAAGCGGTGCGGTTGGGGGCCGCTTATCCGTACATCTACTCTGAGAGTTAAAGTCACTCGCTAATCTACTCAGGAAGGAAGCAGTCTAGTTGATCCATGTGCATGAGCTTGCTCTGACGCGATATAAATTCAATTAAAACTAGATCAGCATCGATTTTAAAGCCACTACTGCGTTAAAAATTACAGAGAATACATGTTTCACTCAAATCAACTCCTAACATAAACATTTAATTCATCCATCTAGCAGTATCGGAGCACCACAACGTAACCGACGTGAATTATAAACATTGTTTAGTGTGAACTGAAAACATTATCGATTCAAGTGAAGCTTATACCAACAAACGATATTTCACTCACTACAGGTCAAAAGTGCCAAAAAAAAACAAATTCTACGAACAGTCTATAATATGTTCAATGCGATGTTAGTGTAAAAGAACTGAGAGCAGTCGAATTCAAACGTGTTGGATATCTAATGAAAGCAATGGTGGAAGTGTGAAGCGCGCCCTGGGCGGGGGCGGGTCGCGGCGTGCGCGCTGTGATGCGATGGGCCAGGACTGGTGCTTCAGGCGCAAGAGAAAGCGCAGCAGCAGTCAGGATGACACCCAACCGCATCACACCCGGTAACATTTGCAACTTTGCACTTAATCTAGTATAAGTTATGGTATATATTATTGCACTTTTTGACTAGCAGAGCTCTTAGTGCAGAGTTCGTCCGAGGAAGTACCTTATCCATTTCAGCCGTGAAGCAGTAGTGCACTTGTATTGCTGTGTTTCGGTTAGAAAGGTAAGGGGAACGGTGAAATTACAGGGACATGAGACTGAAGAACTCCATATCTCAGGTTCAACAACACATTGGCGATGCGCCTGTTGCAAGTGTCCATTTGCGGCGTTAATCATTTACCATCAGGTGGACCGACCGCTTGTTTGTCGGCCTATATCGTATAAAAAAAATACAGGGGAAAGAGTCCCCTATTCACTGTACCTTTATTGTCATTTTACCATATGTCACATTATACTATTATTTGTATGTATATCAAAGTTCTTCATTCATAAAACAACACAATCGCACAGCCACACCTTGCTCTACTTCTGAAACAAAGACAGTTCGAATATGCATAATGCATAACTTTCAACAGACAGGCAACACCGTTCTGTGTACGAGTATTACAGATATGATAGTTTATTTATACTAGATTCCAGGTATTAAAGGACGAGCCTATGCAGTTTTAGAACAACTTTCTAATAGGAAATTACAACTTTAGGCAGCCTATCTTTGCATTTCATAAAATTTGGTAAAGCCCTCAAAGTGTCAAAAATGACTTTACAGTGTATTTTTAATTATGGAATTATTAATGTCCATATTTTTGTTATTACAAGCTTTTATTTACCTCGCATTTGTAAGTATTTTTAGTGCAAACTGAATAAGAACCACTTCCTCTTATCTGACGGAGTTGAAATTTATCATTTTGGTGTAGTTCCAATAACACGGCATTTTTATGGTAAGCATGACCTGATTCTACACAGGATTGGCTCGTGACGGAAGAACTACTCAACGGTCAGTAGCATACACACGAATTTTTTTAATCCCCCTTTAAATTTGATAGCCAGTTCTAAGTTCCACCATGACTTGGCTTTCCCACTCACGGTTGGCACCCAATGAGGCAACTGCTTAACAATCACAAAAAAAATGTTTTAACTCCAAACTCTTTACATTATTGACCAATAACAGGAGGCACATTTTTACCAAAAGGCAATGGAACAATTAATTTTAATTAACGAGACTTAAAATGTACTTCATTATAAAACCCACTGTTTCTATTACCTAACCGTACAATAAAAACCTCAATGTAGTCATAGAATACACTGTATTTGAATTATTATCTAAAGTAAAGAAAGTTCGGGTCTTTTAGATATAACACTTTAATTCTACTATACTACCGGCACGCTATGATGGCTGTTTTGACATTTTACATTGTCATAGGAAAAGAAACTGTATTACTTTGGAATAAGGTTGATTTCCATCATCATACAATTAGTTGTTGGATCAATAGACGCACCTTATATCTGAAGGAATAAAGGTTATTTTTCTTTGTCATTGTCAAACGTCAAAACGGCCATCATAGCGTGCCGCAAGTTTAGTCTGCTTTTGTATCCCTGTATCGGGGGTAACCACGGTTTTACCCCCGTCCCAGGGCTTAAAAGTAAGCCTAAATTCCTTTCCATACCATAGGCTATGTGTCTGGAAAATTTCAGCAATATCGGCTCAGTCGTTCAGCCGCAAAGTTGGACAAACAAACTCAATTTCCCATTTTTGATATAAGTAAAAAGTAAAATTGTTAAATAAGGATTCGCTCTAAATGTCTTAATAATTTGGTTATATTATACATTTAATTATACTAACTGCTTTTACACTGTATATTTACATATTTGTACCTCAAATTATTAGTCTATATGTCAAAAAGAGTGAGATGCACTCCATCAATACTAGAAATAAGGATAACTTGTCACTTCTGCATATAGACTGCCAAAAGTACAAGGCTCATTTTTAGGGCTTAGTGCACGCATCTATAATAAAATCCCTGCTGAAATTTTAAATTTGCCTTTACAAAAATTTAAGGAAAGAATTAAGACTGTTTTAGTACAATAGGCTTTCTACAGCACAAATGATTATTTTAATGACGACAATGCTTGGGTGTAGCGCTCGCTCCAGCAGGACACATCTTTATGTACAAATCTTATTTTGAGAATAGTAATTGCTGAGTTTATTGCCGGCTAATTTACCTATCGATTTAAGCAGGTACCTAGGTATATCTGGTTAATCCACGTATTAACACAGTACCTTTTTCATTCCCTCCCTTATTTTAATGTGTCATAGCGCCTTTATGACTTTCTAGGGAAATGTAATTAAAACTAAAATTAGTATTTAAATTAGCTTGCTCTAGGCAGAAATACCTATTCATACTCATAGTAATGCTGTTAACGAATCCTCATTAGTTACAAGAGTGAACACCAATAAAAATATAACTATAAGAACTAAACATGTCACAACATAAAGCAGATAATCGAGAGAGAAAGAGCGACAAACTCATTTAAAGTCACAAGGGATACCGGACGAAGTGTGATTATTATCCTCTGTTGATGGTAAGCTGTCCCTAGTGGATTGTGTGGACGACATTGAGCCGGAGGCGAGTTCATAATTACATCCTAATGGCCTTCAGTGCAATATGATTAGCCTTTAACCTCCCTGCAATACAATGCCCCACGTCAAGTTACTTGATGGGCGCCTAGAACCATAATTAGGGTAAATTACCGGATAGGTTTGATTGCAGTATCACTCTCCGTCATTTTGAAGGCAACGTTTATTTGTCGCAATTTTCTGTTTACTTTAATTGTTACTGATCTTTTAATGGTTTACTCATGAATATGACAAATGTTTTGCATGAATTATAATTTTATATATTTATTTATTCGGGCAACTCTGGACCTGTGTTAGTAAAATCTTAAAACTACATGAATCATTTTAAAACAATCTTGTAATTTTCTAAGGTTTCAAGATATACTTTTACTTACATAACGCCATCTAGCGTGAATGTAGCGAACAAAGCATAAAACATGGCTAGCATTGTATTTTAAGGTTGCGTAACCAACCGAAAAAATGGCATTCCCTATAAGTTTGTCCTGGCCGTTTAGTCACATTTTTGTGGGAAAATGAATTATGAAGAAGAAACCATAGTAAAGTATCTTTCGATAGGTGAGATGGCGGTATTTCAATCACTTTTTTATTTCATCACCCTTCGAACCATTCGATTAGAAACTAAAACTAGCTACTTTAAATATACATACAGAACCCTAAACACTGTGTGATCTGACATCCATTGGCTGGTTATTTAAACAAACAGCTTATTGATGATAATAACTATCATCTTATTAACATGACATTACACATCATTCATTATTTAATTTTAAAATAACAATAATACCACAACCCTGGTTTGCATTGCCAAGATATCTAATTATACCATTAAACTAAACATCTTGACCTACGTAGGTACTAACTACGGGGACAATATGTAATGGCGCATCTATTATACATAATACTATTTGCCGTGTACGGACGGACACAGTAATTGCATCTACGTGCAATTCCACAGTAATTATCTTTGGCCACAAGCGTAATAATATGGTGGGCCGAGACAGGACCATTACATGGTAAGGTAACTGGCATTGTGTGCACTGTGCATACATTCAACACATCCTACTTATATTATAAACGCGAATGTTTGTATGTATGGATGTTTGTTCCTCTTTCACGCAAAAACTACCCAATGAATTTGAATGAAACTTAGCACATAGATAGAGCATATATTGGAATAATATATAGGCTACTTTTTATCCCGGGAAAATGTTACATCCCTCGGGAACGCGTGTGAAACCGCGGGGGACAGCTAGTACGTGAATATGGCGACACTTTCGGTACCACAAAATGTGCTTTTCAATAAAATACTTTGCTGCTGAAGTATTTGGTACCGGTTTCTACCGATAGGTAGCGTTAAAGATTTATTTAAGGTTTTATTAGATTTAAATACGTATTTAATAATGTAATAATATTTATTTTAGAAGTACATAATTGGAAAACGTTGGCAGAAAATTATTATTCATCTTTTTTTTATTTCCACTCTCAATTCCGCGCTGTTGAGGGTCTCCACCGCTAGATGGCGTTGGGGGTATTGTAAAATTTTACTGTATAGATGTGAAAAATATCTCTCCCCCGTGGTTTTCCCCGGGTTCCCGAGGGATGTAACATTTACCCGGCATCAGAAGTATCCTATGTTACTTTGAATATGTGTACAAAGTTTCATGATGATCGGTTAAGTATTTTTCGCGTGAAAGCGAACAATCAAACTTTCATTCACATTTATAATATTAGTAGGGATACCTATCATAAAATACAATAACAATTGTTTTAAACAATTTTACTTAAAATTGAAATGAAATACCTTCATTATGAAGGAGATTTCACAAAAAAATTAAGAAAACGTGATTTGCTTGAATGGCTTGCTGAGAGTGTAAAAGTACACACGATCTAAATCCCACAAACTTTTGCGTTTACTTATAATATTTTGTAAGTATTAAATAAATAGGAAAAATAGATTTTCTGTGAAGGGAAGAACTACTTGAACAACTCATAAGGCCCACCAATTCTCACAGGACCTATGCTGTGGACCAAAACCCTAAGTGACCCATCAAAGATTGGTCGGCTAATGCTTTTATAATATTATATTCGCTATTTAGGGGTGCCAACATTAAGTTAACCACCCGTATACATGCTTATTTTGATAACCCGTGCACAAAAACTGATGAAGTGAGAAATTTTGGTGTTTATTTTCCGTATATTCATTTTGTACATTTATATTATGTGACTTGTGACTCCAATCATTCAGGAAATTGATTTGTGAGCTATATAACTTAGTCAAGAGCTGATAAGCCGCGGTCAAGTTCACACGCCACGTGTGCTTAGGCTAAGCAACAAACTAATACCTATAAACACTTAATTGTTAGAAATTATTTTTATTTAATATATTTATTTTTTAATTTTTAAATTTGAGTTGACATATCTTTGAATGATATAAGACGCATTTAAATGTATGTTTGAGTTTAAGTTCTTACAAAGTACGTAGGTACATTATCACTTTTCTGTAAATCCTAATCTATAGAATCTAACGTAAAAAAGAATAGAATGAAACTCGTCCATACAAAGAAGACAGTGGCAACATAATGTATGTGTATAAAACCTGTAGATACATCACAGTTTTCGCATTATTGTCACAGATAAATCATACAACCTTTTGTCAGATAGATACCGGCTACTACAAAGAACAGATTTTCTGTAACATATTATAATATCCCTTTCTAGTAGATTACTACTAAGCTTAGTGTTACATTGAAATCAGCCGTCGTGATTCGTAGCAAGCTTCAGTGAAGATATAAGGTTTTCGCCTGACCTATAAACGAACGCACTCGAGATAGTATATTAAAGTGATCCTTGGATAGGGGCTATAAGCACCACTTCGGCTCGACGGCGAAGTTACTTGCGTCATTTTCTACACAAGGGTTGCGTGGCAGCGTACGCATGCGGATCGCCTCGTTCGACCCCCGGCAAAATGGCGGTTCCAACATGGCCGCCGGGCAGCCGCAGGATGCTCTGTGACGCTGCTTCTGTCCGAAACGACGTTGACACGATTTCCCGGCGCGCAACACACCTTGACACGCAAATCCGCACGGAAACCGCCGGTGTGATCGATTTATTGCTCGCTGTGGGAAACCACACCACAGACGATACGATTCGCGCGTGCAACAAGTGATATCGTTTCGAAACTCGGACAGATAAATGACGCACTGGCATTATTTTTTAGCAGTGATGTGATCGTGGGTCGTTTATAAATATAGAACGTGCCCTTTCAGTGGACGGCGGCGCGGGTGAGCCAAGCAGTGAGTGACGTCGGCCGTGCTCACGTTCCCCGCGCCGCGCCGCGCAACGTCAACATTGCCCGCCGCGTCACGCACGTAGTTCCTCACCCACCTCACACCGATAATATCAACACGCACGCGTAGCCCAAACAATTAGGGGATTTTTGTAACGTTCACCTACACTAAACATGACATTCGTCAACAGTGAAACAATAGACAAATCTACAATCAAAACTTCCCAATATAATATGAAATAATAAATAAGACAGTCTGCGAAATCGGTGACAAGGATAATATATGAACATTACCTTTGTTAACAAGTGACAATAATGACGATAACACAAGTGCATAACATAGAGCGCGTGGCGGCGTCTCGCCGAGTCCAGTACAGTTGCGGTCGCGCCAGCGCGTGAACCGCGCACCGGCACTCGTGGCTCACGTGAATTTCATGTGCTGAGATGCTCTCGCCGTGGTTGAATGAACATCAGTGAATCCAGCGAACACGTGACAGTGCAAGGCTGTGAGAGTGTAGACGAGGTCCGATGCATCCGTCACGAGAGTGCTTGTGGGGCCGGAGCGGCTGGCGGCGCGTGTCGCGATAGCCGCACGATGCTCACATTCGTGTTCGCAGTATGGTCAGCGGCGCGCGCGCTGGGCTGGGCGTGCGAAGTGGGGGCCACTTCGCCTGACCTCGAGGAGGTACCGGTGCTGCCAAGGCTGCGCTCAGCGCGCGCCTCCAGCGATCTTTCCACCCTGAGCGCGACCACCACTAGCTCCGGCCATACCAGTAGTGGGGAACATCCGAAGAGGTCCACCGTGTTTACTGGATTTCACTCATGGAGACACACAACGATCGTTTTAATTTATCATTATTTATGAGCTAACCGACTACATATAATAAACAAGCACGCCTAACACGTAAATTTCATAAAAAAATTGTACCGTAAATATTAGGGACTTTTGAAGCAAAACTATTATTTACGTACATTTATTTATCAAGGCAGTTATCAACCTATTATATCGGTATATGTTCGCCGTAATCTTAATATTAATCTAAAATGGCCATTTAGACAAGATAGAACGAATATAGATACTTTAATAATATCGTGCCATTATCATTAAATTCCTACTTTATGCATCTTAAATTATTTTAAATTTAACAACCTTTTGAGTGTGGCTACGTTCGCTTTTATTTTGAGGTCCCAAAGAGAGCACATAAAATAGATAACCACCTTTACTGCAAGAATTATTGAAACAAACCAAAGATTCTATATAAATAAATCTCTATGGCTTTGCTTTCGTCGAGTAAGAAGTCAAAGTGCCTACTCCCAGTAAAGTTGAAATCAAATCAAATCGAAAGCTTCATATTTCCATGCATACCACAGTTTTATGAGAAAATTTTATTAATTACCAAGAAAGTAGGCTACAACACAACATCAAAGGAAGGGAAAATATGATAGCGGAGGTTCTCATCATTTTGGCCATTCCCCTAATAGTGATATTGGATTTTCTCGGAATACAATATTCCATATTACAGTATCCAATAAAAGTAGAAAGTTAATACCGCCGGCTAGAAATATATTTATTGGAAATTAAATTACTTAGAAAAAGGAAGTGAAGCAACTGAGCGTTAGCTTCTTTTCAGGCGAGTTTCTGAAGTGGAACCAACCTAGAGCCTAGATAGATACCTAGAGGCCTAAGCACGTATGAGCATGTACGCATCGATGCAGAATAACTTGAGATAATCGCCTATAATTTTCACATATATAAAATGGAGCCAATCTAAAGATCTTATTTATTTGCTTTGGTATTTTAAGACGATCGATGTGGGTCACATCACACATATCTTATAACGTGTATTGCTCAATATATAACTTGGTAATTGGTTCCCGATGGAACATCAATTTGCTCGATGTTCAATTTAATTAGGATGGGCCATGATTATGATCTCGTGTACTTTGGTAAAAGTACTCGTTTATTTGCTTATTAATATTTAAATAAATCGGGCAATTAATTTTATACATAATGTTGTATTGGCATTTTTTATTATTTGAAAGATACTTTTTGAATAACCATTTTTTATATATATCATAGTTCGGGACAAATACAAACCAACTTTGTAACTTGAATCTAACATAAATACAGTTTGGGTACTATACGATAACTTAAAAGCGAGCATAGTAAAATATATGCAGTAATGTTTGATAATTCATTGCGCTAAAAACAGTTTGACGCCAAATTGTGCATAGATCATAAATTATGAGAACAGAATTAAACACAGAATCTCGCATGCCTACACGGTATTTTATGTTCAACAGTTACAAAATTGGTTCCGAACGTAACCACTTTGGCAATACACCAAATATTCAATTTGGTTTTCAAACATTTAAAACGTAGAAAAATACGTATTGGTGACGCGTAATCGTTGCATAAGTTGAGCAGTAGAACGTTACTTCATATGTAGGTTTTAATACTGGCTGATGTGGTTGGTTGTGGTCGTTCTAAAGGGTAATGTGGTCAGGTGGAGCGAAGCGCCACGACGGTGGAGCGCGCGGGGGGCAGCGCGACGACCACTAAGAAGACCTCCCGTGTCCGCCCGGAGACGAACGACTGGCAGGTACTATATGCCAGTGTTGCCAATTATTTACCATTTGTGTGACAATAAAGAGACAATAAAATATATACTCCTTCGATTTAAGAAATAATCTCCAACCAACCTTTTTCTTTTACCCTATTTGAAGTGAAACTTCTTATGGGAGGGCTTTGAAATTCTGATCCGCAACCTTTTTGTGTGACGAAAAATAAATGAATCATAAACACCATCTATGCTATTCAAAAGTGATATATGAATAATTTAAAAAATTCTCCTGTAATAGTCTTTACGACACACCCTGTTTTTTTGCTTGGCTATGCAAAATGGTCAAATTAAAATGTATCCACTTTTAAAACAAATATTATATATACTATTACTACAGCTGCAACTTCTTCAGTTATGTCTAGCTACGGTAGTCTACGGTTTTCGTAGCACCTTAGATTTACATTATTCACACATTATGCAAAGCAATCACGCTTCGTGTATGCTAAGTAGAATATTGTATCTACAATAGAAAATGAGGACCTTTGTAAACTTCAAACAATACGTGTATCTATTTTACCGTACTTGTGCAATTTTTAGTGCGATCAGTGTGTGATATTCTTGATCAAATTTAAAAATCACGGTTATTTTTATGTCTGTCACCTGAAAAATAAGATTTTAGAGCTACCATTGTTAACATGTCCAAGGGATATAAATATCCATCTGCAAGTAGGTCATAAAAACGGTCGGGAGTTCCTGTCTCTGCGTGCCGTAAAGTTTCAACCTCTAGTTTCGAGTCACAGTCCACAACATACAAAGTCACATTGAAGTCAAACTTCTTATGGATGGGCTTTGATATTCGGATCTGCAACCTTTTTGTGTGACGAAAAATATCTATGCTATTCAAAAGTGATTGATGAATAATCAAAATATTTCCCTGTAATATAAAATAGTCACATCTATCGTGTACCTTTACGACACTCTCTTTTTAGTGGTCTCCCGTATCCGCACCCAAAGGGTAAAACGAGACCCTTTTAGTAAGAATCCGCTGTCCGTCAATAATTTAAGGGTGCTCGCATACAACATGCAGACTTTTTGCCCGTTTTTATAGATAATGGTACGGCACCATTCGTGCGCGAGTCCGACACGCACATGGCCGGTTTTTTTTACTTGAACGACATATTTGATACGAGTTATTCCGTACTATGTATAAGACGCTACCAATTATTACGTATTTTGAAGCAATGATAGCTCAGCACTACTGCTGAAGTATGCGTTAAATTCCCCCTAACTAAGGTCGTAAATTGAATCCCACAATGACGTTTGCGGAAAACATCGTGAGGAAACCTTAGCACGGTGGTTAAAGTATTTTGATTACGTTCAGGTATTATGGTCCTCATAAATAAAACGACGTACTTTTTTATATTCCATTGAATTTTATAACCATTAATGACAAAATTGCTAACGTTTACGTATTTTTACAGGTATGTTGCAAATCGTTAAAATCACTCTTAATAATGGGCAAAAGCACAGAAGTGTACTTCCCATAAGTAGCTGGTATAGCAAAATATATAATATCTATTGTGTAGTTGTATTCCAGTTGAAGTTATCATCTTTGTGGGACTGCATCCAGCTCACTTGTAGGTTTAAGCTGAGTTTCACCAGAGGTATGCAATAAGCTGAGCGCTGAGCGAGGAAATATCCACTAGTAGGATTTGCTTTTCATCGTACAGCGCAGAAATCTTATTGGTATACTGATAGGGTTCCATTGTCAACAAGAAACCCCTATAGTTTCACCGTGACCGTCGGTCTGTCTGTTCGTTTATCACGGTTTAACTCAGAGATACTTAAAAGCTGTAATTTTGCATGGTGGTCGCTGACAAAGTTATGAAACAAAATCTTGATTATTTTTTTGCGCTTACCTCTCATGCATGTAAAGCGGGAATGTATTTTTTTAATTCTTGAAGTCGTTGGATAGGCTTTTCAAAAATATTGCAGGAATGTGACGAACATTCTTCGATTCAGGGATCCACTTGCTAAATATTAAGCTTAAAAATAATCATTTTTGTTATTGTCAAAACTCCCCGACAAACCAAGCTGTTGTTTAAACATAAAAAATACCGCGGTAGTAGTAAAAAAATATCGCAGTTAAACAAAATAGTCACAGGTAGGCTTTACAAGTTATAGAGGAATAGTCGACCAACTTCAAAAATATACTTAAAATACTACGCAACCCTTCACTGCGCGTGGTTACATGCACTACATAGCTACCTCGTACAGCTCTTGGACCAGGCTTATGCTAGACACTCCGGATGATTATACGGTCGTCCAGCCAACCATCAAATGTCCATTTGCTATTCAGGAGGTATTACACTCCATGTATGTACTTGCAGTATTAAATGTTAGATATTTATACTTCTTAAATATTGCATTATTATTAACTAACAGATATTGGTACCAACGTGTATGTTAGTTAATGTGTAATTCTTTAGTTATTGTCGTAATATATTATAGTTGGTACTCCCATGTGATTACAGCATGGGGTTCTTCAAGAAGGGTGTGAAGAGATTCTACAGGTTCGGCAATGCGCGATTGATACCGCATAGTTTTGGAAGCGTCAATAGGATGCACTGGCCGTTTGCTGTATTTGCTACTCTTTCGTAGTATTAAAAATGAAAAAAACATAAGTAGTAGGTACTCTCTATTATGGATTGCCGTACTGTATACTGATGCCTGTGGCGAATGGACTGATTGAGTCTCCAAAAATTTTTTAATGATTTTGTAAAATTGCGGGGCAGAAATATTTATTTTTAATTTTAACTGGATGGAAGTTATTAACGACTCCTTTTCAGTAATGGATTTATATTAAGGTATCTTTTTATAATTTTTGATGGTAAATTTATTACCATCTTCTCGTTAAATGTGTTTATAGAGTAGTAGAGCTCTTAGTGCAGAGTTCGTCCGGGGAAGTACTACCACCTTACCCATTTCCGCCGTGAAGCAGTAGTGCAATTGTATTACTGTGTTTCGGTTAGAAAGGTAAGGGGGCCGGTGAAATTACAGGCACATGAGACTTAACAACTTCACGTCTCAGTGTCGACAACGCATTGGCGATGCTCCTAGTATTGCAAATGTCCATGGGCGGCGGTGACCACTTACCATCAGGTGGACCATCTGCTTGTTTGTCAGCCACTTGATAAAAAAAAAAAAAAACCTTCCGAACTAGACTATTAAATACGTATATATAAAAATCTCGTGTCACGGTGTTTGTGGTCGCACTCCTCCGAAACGGCCCCACCGATTTTAATTATATTTTTTTGTATATTTGGTAGGTATATAGAATGGATCGTAAAGTATTTTTCACCCTTCTACCTCCTACCCTCATTTTTAATTATGTTTAGTATTTTTTTTTTAAATATCAAAACAAGGTTATGCTCATCAGACAAAGAGGTTAGATAGTCCTCTATCTATTCTCTTCCTCCCTGAAGTGTAGCCTATTAAATAGCTAGTGTCGGTCACAACCCTCAGGGGGAGATAGTACTACCACACATATTTAAATTCAACTCTATTTTAACATAGCATATAAACTATATTAATTTCTAGTAGAAACTGTTTTACCCCACTACTTTCCATTCGGCCTTTTAGCCAATGTTTTTTTTTTGTATTATCTGAGGTTTTATTTTAAATTATGAATTATCTACGGTCCTAAAAAATTTAGTCAACTTAAAAAAATACTAGTGTCAATAAATGTTAGTTTTACTTTAGGAGAAAATACAACACTTATTTTGGTGTGAAGAATAAAGCAAAAGTATTGTCGAAGAAAAAAAAATCTCAGTTCGTTTATTTTCAAGACACTGGCAAAATTGTGTCAAATACACACATGGTGCCATTGAAATAGGAAGTGAAGTGACAAAATACAAATTGAATAAAATTACCTATCTTTGGTTTGAAGAAAGGGTTTGAGCGTGCTTAGTTTTTATGCACCAGATTAAAAGGTATGGCATGAGTAATTTAAAAAAAATAAAACTATTGTCCGCTTTAAAATCATATCAAATTTTGGTGTTTGAATACCACATGTTGGGTTTATGTAATAAAGTAATTAATTCAATCGTTTTAAAATTAGTTTTAAATTAATTTAAATTTTTAAATTATACATAATGTGCATCGACAGTCTAGGTAATCATAGGGATTATGTTAAATATTAACCCATTTATTGGCCTCCAATAAACACAAATACACTGTTTGTAACATTACTCAAATTTGTGAATCCAAATTTAGCATAATAGTACTACGTGTGCCAATATATTCTAGATTCTAAACGCGATACAAGACACGACGACATGCACCATGCGGTACATTCAGAAAACATTTGCTTATGATTGACGCTTGAACAAACACTTCAGAAGCGATAAGAATCTTCTGCTCCTTTGAAAAGGTTCAGCGAAACAAACTCGATAGCGGTAAAGCAGCCGTGTGAATCCAGACCTACTTTAAAAAAAACGTCAAGTACCTTGGTAGATCAAACAATTTTATCCGACATGATTATATTACATTTAAATTAACGCGTGGTATCTTTTAATCGTTAAATAATCTATTTGTCTAAATTTTACAAAATACCTGGTGCATAGTCTTCGTTAAATCCTTTAAAAATGCCTGTTGATAGGCATTTTGTTTTCATAATGCTGAAATATTAGGAGCATCTAATTACCAGTTTAGTTTTTTCTCTTTGTGATCCTTCAATCAATTCAAAAATTAAGGATTACTTCATTAAGCTATTACACCAACAGGTAAAAAATTCACCAACCATCATCAAATGTTATTTCAATCTAATACAATATACCTTAGACAGGATACATTACATAAAAATATAATCAATAATCCAGGTTCGCTTTCACGCATATCCTTCTAAAAGAGACCTCTTGCGGTATTGTACGGAACTAGCGAGTCAGGTTATTATTTCAGTCTGTCTTTTCACAGTGATGTTTTCATCTTCCAATAGATGTCGCTTTTATAATTTTCAGAGAAACTTCAGCCATGTTTTAGCAATATGGATGTTTTTTTTTAGTAATTGGCTGCCTTCGTGGGTTTCACCCAAATGGGTCATACAAAAGTGTTTATTTGCAATTAACAAAAACTATAGTCTCTATCTCAGGTAAAATAGTTGGAGGTATAAGAGTTTTTTATTAGGAATAGTTAAGATACCCAAGAGACCCAAGCATTCTTTAGATATCCAAAATTTTTCTTTCATTATTTGATGTAACTTACAGTCAGACATCCAGACAGACAAGCACGAAAGTGTGACTATAGCGCATTTATTTTCTTATTTTATGTACATAACCTTCAAAGTCACATACAAACCTTCATGTAAAATTAAAAAATCCCGCAATGCCCTGCAACACAATGGACGCCTTTATCTTCATTCATCAGTTCTTGTATGTATATATATTCCTCAGTTCACAGAAGACCAGTACCATATTTCAACTACAGTCTCGCAAGGAATATAGTTTGATGGTTGCACAGACATGCCAAAATGAACCTTAGCTACAAACTGTAACTAAGAATAATAACTTCCATTATATATGGGGATGATTATTACATTTAAAGTTCATATTAAATCTTTTTATGTCACAAATAGTAAAGGTAGTGTTGTCATCGAGCGCGTGTACCGATAATTCATACTATACGTCGATTGAAGTCCACGCGGGCACAGCTGACGCATTAATCCTGCCTTTAAATATCTGCGAATAACATTTTTAATGACTACATTATCAAGCACATTGATCTGATATCTGTAACGAACAGATTAGGTCGGCTAATTATGCACAGTCTAGCAGAAATACTCCATCAAAAATCCAAGGTAAAAATACTAGTTATGATATATTCTTATGCCAGATTTTAAATTCTTGTGGTGAAGATTGCAACATTCCAAAGTAGAATCGAAAGACATGTAAAGTAGAGAAAAGTTATCGGTAATAATGATTCAGACACAACCTTTCGATCATTATACTGACAGAATTCCAATTATCTTTACAAATGATCCCGATCTGAGCACTTCAAGTGGTAAACTGATACCGATAAGACGTAGTATTTTCGTAGTAATAACGCGTAATATTTTCTGTATGACACATACATTATGTAAGTTGCCATCAATGCCAATATGCAACGTGCCTAAGATCTCGTCCGCGTCTCGATTTGGTCTGATAGGGAGGGACGCTGCCGGCCGTGACGCCTGATGTGCGCACAGTAGCCATGCGTCATAAATGCTTCCTTTATTTGTGTCTCTTTGTAATGCGGTAGGACTGTCGTCGTGTCAAATCAGACCCTATTAACCAACATTACAATTTTAATGCAGTTATTATCGCTTTGGTGGTCGAGTGGTGTAGAGCTCGCCTTAGAGACTAGGTTGTGGTTCGATTTCAGGTCGAGCAGGTGACAGTTAACGCTGTTTTTTATTTTTTTATACCACGTTTATTTGTTAGAAATTATTACTTGCAGCCCGGGATTGATAGTGTCCTCGAGAGACGGTGATAATGCTAACCACATGTCACGTTGGGACTTGAAATATCTTCGTTGTATTGTGGGTCCTTGGTTGCTTCTTTGGGGATAATGGGTATGAAGATATAGAGATGATATACCCTTTGTTTTTAAATTCTTTAAGGGATTAATTAATAAAGATAACATCGAATTTGTTCGTCAAAAATGTGTTACGTAAACAGTATAAAATACATTTATTCTTATTTTCTGTATGAATATACCTACATATTTTCATTCTTCTAATAATAAAAGTAGCTTCAGTAACATTAAAATTGACCTTCATAAGTGCCCTCCACGGGCCTAAACTGAATAAATGGTTTAGAATTAAGATTTTTTTATATTATTTAAACGTCGATATTTAAAACTTCAAAAAATAACATACAATGCCAAGTTCTTTTTTTTTAATAGATAAAATGAATATAATTAAGTAACTTAACAAATGATACCAGATAATAGCGCGGATAATAATGCTCAAATAATTAAAATAAGTAATCCTTTGGAAAAAAACATGAACCACACAATTTTTGATGACATATGTAATGTTAATCCGTGCTATCTTTATCAGATTATCTAAAGTAACTTACTACGTATCAAGTAATTATCATAAAATAATCATTAGATTCTTCAGGAGTTCATTTTATCCGTACTTTTGCGCCCGTACGGGTGTTTGTGTTAATTTTGGATGTAGTTCAAAATCTTTAAAAAAACATTAGTTAAAAAAATTATCTTAGATGTAACATAAGTGAATAATAAACTTCGTAAATGCCGGCGTTAAGGTAATAAAAATTATATATAGTATTGTATGATTTCAAAATGACTCAATTTGCATAAGCCGTGTCAAGTTGATATATTCGTATGTACTTACGCAATTACCTACGTGGCCATCTACTTATCTTCCCCACGGATATGGATTATTTTTAAAGAATTATTTATTATGAAAAATTAAATGTGTTCAATTATTATCATAGTTGATCCTGAACCTCCAGTTCCCTGATGAATACAAACTGCCCCTTGGAATGAGATATATATAGAGTGGAACTCAAATATTTGCCAAACCGTTATTAGTTACTACCTAGTGAAAACTTTTACTACCCGGAGCCAGATAACGCGTTTGGCCATAGTTCATGCAAACTTTTATTAATCACATAATTCGCTCTTTTGTTGCAGCTTCGATGTGGAGAATGGGGGTGCGGCTGGTGCCGGAGGGGCGCGGTCCCCGCTCGAGGGCGGCTCGCCGTCCACCGCGCTCGTCCTCCAGGCCATGCCACAGCGTCGCGAGTCCTTCCTCTACCGTTCAGACTCAGACTTCGAAATGTCACCAAAGTCTATGTCTAGAAACAGCTCCATCGCCAGCGAAAGGTAAGAGAAAATACCTCATAAGAAATTAAGCTGACAAAAACACAACATACATTATACTAGCTAAACTTAACTTAACAGAAACTCTACCATAGCCAGCATTTATAAAGTTACAAGATGGCTTGATCGTCTATAGAAATGGCCTAAGCCTAGTAAATGCACTGAAGAAATAGCCGGAAAATTCTATTTGAATATTTAACACTATAGGCCTTACTAAGTCACACTCCCTGTGCCTGGAAACGGCTGTTAATATATTCCAATGGACAATTGGCTACGCCGTAGCTGTAGCCGCTACGGTCCTGCTCTTGATTTTGATGAGTTACGCGAGGACGCATCGATGGGCAGACTTTTGTGTCTACGACAATGCTACGACGTCGTAGCAATTAAAATACTACTATACTACTGAGGACACAAATTGGTAGCTGTAAATAGAAATAGTTATTTCTGGACCATCTTAAATCAACTTTATTTACTTATTATTTAGTATTTCTGAAGATATTTATGATACCTAAATATATATAGTACATAGTACTATGGTAATTCATTATAGGAACTCATTAATGCATACCTAAAAGGCCTTATTATATAATAAAGCTATATATTACAACATACTAGACTCGCAAAATAAATGCTATCGACATACAAATCACTAGGTATACAATACATCAAACACAAACAAAAACCTGATTTAAGAAAACTGTTAATAAACGCCATAGACAGAAAACAATTGTGATGTGTGTTTTAAATGAATTTTCAATTGTTCTAATATATTAATACTATAAATAACAATCATATATAGGTACTTAACGTACCTACATTCAGAGTTAAATTTCATAATATATTTCTACATGTGTAAATAACTAGAACAATAGCACTTCTCGCAGTACGACGCATTTTTAAATACAATTATGCAATCAGAACGTTGCATTTAAAACCTTTTTGTCACTGGGAGTGAGTTCATTTTCATTAATTAATAAACTCGTTTATTCATCAACCCATAATTTTATTCATTTAGTCCTTAGCAGTACTACATAAGAACCGTTTTCAATTAGAAGATATAACGTTTGCATAAAAGCTATGAACGTAGTTGCGAAATTGTTAACAAAGCACAAATATTAGGTACATTTATAATTCTGTTATTGAATGTTGTATTCTTCGCTATATTATTCAAACATAAAGGTGTAACTTCGTTTTGCAATAAGGGCTTTGCTTAAAAATAAACAGTTATCTCGTTAGTTACGTAAATTATATATACGTATAAAAGCGAAAGGTCACTCACTCATTCATTTACTTAGTGACTTAACACGAGATATCGAAAACTACTTGAGTATGAAGCCAAAATTTGACAGATCGCTTATAGCGCGACGCTATGATTTAGCGTCAGCCCCCTTATTCAGCTAATACAAACTTCGTCGGCGAGCCGCTTCACGGAGGCCTCGGAGATCTTACCTCGCACGTGATCAGTAGTATTAGCGTAGTAAGCGACAGAGACAGAGCATAGAGGCCGCGACGAAACATCCTCGAGTTAGTGTCATTTTCCATACAAAATCGAGACCCAGGACCCAATTAAAAAGGGTATAAAGGAAATCATATGTTTTATATGAAAATCCTATCTTATTGCTGCTAAATATATAAAAAAGTTAAATAAATAAATGGGGTAATAATTATTTATAAAACTATAAATAATATTTTAAAGTGGATCCAGTAGAAAGTAGTTTTTTCCGGTTTGTTGGTTTTCCTTCTTTTACGCTGCAACAGAGCAATTAAATGACGCTATTTTATACGTAGTAATATTTTAGGGCTCGTAAAACACAAAAACCCCTATTTACCCCTAAAACTAGTGTTCATTTAAATACTTACTCATAATGGTTATTGAACTCTTGCTTAATACAATAATCGACTTGAAAAAACGATTGAACTATTAAGCATTATAAGTAAACTTCTCAAACTACCTCGTAGTTTTATTATAGAGTAACTCTTGAATGTCGTTAACTATTGTTCTAAGCTAGAAAATATGCAAACATTTTAATTAACTTTTATACCCTGCGCTACTCTCTACACGAGAAGGTCTCCAGCTACGGTTTGTTTAAATTAATTTCTCAATTACTATTTAATAGCTTATACAAGCTGATGTTGGTGGAAAGAAAGCATCATATCGAATAATGTTCAAGAAGTATACTCATCCAAAAAAAATACGATTCGTGTTACCTTTTAATGGTATCATAAAATTTATATATATAATGAAGGTACCAACGAGTTTTAATTGGCTAATTAATAAAACAATGATAAATTAAGGTGGCTTACGTTAACTTTATTTTGTCATTATTATTACACATTCTATTATTTTCAGTTTAAACAAAATTATTGTTTTATCATACCAAATCGACTAGAAAAATTCAAAAGCTATATGTGAAGAATAGTGCTATCATTTATTAGGTTCGTGATAAAACTAACTACCATCAAAACGTTTTCGCAACAAAAATGTTTTTACATCCTCCGTCAGCAGTATCAAAGTAAGCTACATGATTATTTACTATCCAAAGCCGTTTATGTGTTGTGTACGACTAACAAGTAGCCAGCTTACTCACAAACAGCCTGAAGGTGATAGCATGCAACCGCGTTTGATTATATGTTAACTAAAAATGTGTCGCCTATCGCTCATGCACTCGCCAAACAGGACCTGAAAATATGCGACCAAATTAGTACACATGCTATTGCCACCACTTCTACAGAGCCTGTCACGACACTACTCTAGCACAATATCTCTTGGTGTGAAGCTAAACCCCGCATAAATGTAACGCGACCTGACCCGCTTAGGTGGCCTTACGTGTAAAGTTTACTACCTCTGAACTCTGGGTTCTGTCTTTCTTTTCCTTATTTTTTAATTGCTTGCAGATTCAAGGAGGTCGAGGCGGCACAGCTGGACAGAGCGTACGTATATCTACGCCTATACCTACGCACATTTACATAGCACCACACCGCTTTGTCTCACTGCCTATATTCTTGGCTTGCTTTACCTTATCGCTTTCACTGCCCACATGAAGCTACCTACCATTTGAGACTTGGAGTCTTAAATAAAGGATAATTGGAGCGACTTTACTTCCTATGTATTGTAATTTCGGAAAAAAAGACTACGTTGAAGCAACAAGCAGCTTTCGAGGTTCATTAATATTTAAATTGTTTGTGAATTTATCATGGCATAATTTATTGAATACTTGAGTTACAATTATTGGCAGGTAAGTAAATTAGCACCAACTAAAATAAAACATCTCATTTCGTTCTTATTGCCACTCCGTAAACCGAAGTGTCAAATTGAGCCATGCTTCACACATTACGTATTGTATGGATTCGATTTCAGTCGCCCGTATTCTGTTTCGCTCAAATGATTTTCCGTAAATCAACTAAACGAGATATCGAATAAAATATGAATGCTGCGATACGTTCCCTTTCGTCGTACGTATGGCTTTATCTATCAATATCTGCTTACGTAGGCCGCCATGGATACCTGCAGAGCTGCTGTAAGTAAAACTAAAGCACATCATAAAGGTTCGTTCCTTTAACATATATATCGTTACAGATAATTTAGTTAGGTACATATACTATTTCTGGCTAATTATATGCGAAGTATATAGTCCGGTTTTATATAAGCATGACCGGTTATAAAAACATGAGAATCAAGATTTTAAAATGCTCTCGATTATGTATATATTTGTAGTATATGTCACCTACCTACATTATCTGTGACTTCGTTATTAATGGTCCATCAGCTACTTCCTACAAGTATTTTCTTATTAATAAATAATAATATTTGCGAAAGTATGTTTGTTTGATGTTCCTTCCTTCGCGTGAGTAACGAGTTCAAAGCATCGGTTCCAGTTTTTATCTGGATATAACTGACAGAGCGGAGGATATATTATCCTGGGAACGGGAGAAACTACGGGGCAAAAGCTAGTATATAATTTCAAAGCAATAACCATAGTATTATATGATAATTCATATTCATACTATTCGCTAAAATCGCCATAGTTAAACGTACAAGTCGGAGAGAAGAGATATTATTTTGTAGTAGGTATAAATTTAGTTTTAATTTAGTTTATAATATATACATATATGTAATGTGTTAGTTGAATAATTTTGACCTGTATATTATATATTTTTACCAATAATTTGTCATTTAAATCACTTATTTATCATTTCCTTCGTCATCAATTGTATAATTAGCTTTATTTATTTGTATTTATTGGATTTCGGCAACGCGCGAATGATGTCCACGGTGTTGCAAGCTCAATAGGCGGGGGTGACCGTTTACCATCAGATGGTTACTACCTTACTAGAATTTACTAATTGTATAAAAATAGATTGACATTAAAAGTGTATTATTAGACAGGCGTCCCCATATTTAAAAAAAATTCGAAGGCTATTTTAAAATGTTTTTATTTTTTTCATTGTTCGATTCCCGCTATTTCCCACTCTGGAAAAGCCTTTGTGAGCATTATCATGCCTTTCTGCTCTGTGTGTAGGTGTTTATTCATAGGGGCATATATTTAAAAAGTAATATACCTACCTACTACCTTACTACCACACTTATATCAGTTAATGCGTTTTCACAATAAAAGCCCTGCTTAGTTCGAGATCACGTAACTATGTGCGAATAATGTCCTAGAATAATTACTTATTTTTTTCATTTTAAATAAAACAATATATAAAATGGAGCTAACTACTATTTTATTTAATTAATAACTGATAAAATATCATTGTTCAGTTAAATATAACTTATTATTGATAAATGAATTGATTATTTGTTGTTAAAGTTACCAAAGAGTAAATAAATCTTACAAAGACGCAGTATAAAAAAGTATAAAAAATCATAAGTAAAATCTTAGGTACATAACTATTCAAAAAATATAATAACTAATATAAATCGCATATTCTGGTGGCAGGATATAAGTACAAAAATACTTTAAATCCTTTAAAAATTCAAATTGAAAAATTACCTTAAAAAAATAGTACCCATCGAAGATTTTTTCCCAGAAGTCAGGACAGGAGCTTCATATTTATGCAATATTAATGACATATCTTCGTGTTATTCTTACTGTACTGAAAATTATGGGGGAGGATTCGCACGAGGATGTCGTGATTTTAATGGAATAAACAAAATTCCTTTTTTCTCAAATATTTTTTTTCATTCATATAGATACGATTTCATGAAAGAGAAATAAATCGATATTCATTTGAGATAGGTAATGACTACATAGGAACATACAACATCCTTGAGATCTTTCTTTTAATATTTAGCATGACCCTTGGCAATGAAAGACTTCTCACCAGAAGGGATGATTTCCTTAGAATGAAAGTCAGAACGAAAATAAAATTAATTACAGTAATATAATAGTAAATAAATAGAAATGTATCTAACCGCCCTTAGTGGGATATGAAGCGAATCAAAGCTTAGTGGGATTATTCACCTAGAACAATAACCCGACAGACGTTGAGCTCTTAACTTTGCGGAGATTTTCACCCTCGGCTACATAAATTGCCAATCGATATAAATGCTGACTTCATGCGGCATCGCGAACAAGCATCATGGCCGTTGAAATAGCGTATACATGTACCATTGTGCTATCTCACATTTCGCATTCCTAGAGGTAGATATGCTTATGACCCTGTAGTATTGGCTTTGATAATAATCTAAGGTACCCCTCGATTTCCACGTCGAACATTGATTACCGGCGCCCACCGTCGCCAGTTTCCATTAGCGCCAAATTTATCCTCGGGCGGCGTCGCGCGCTCTCGGCGAGCGCCGGGCGAGCGAGTGGGACGCCGCCGCCGCCCGTTGCTGCGCCTCGCCTCCATTGATAGTCCGTGCGGGCTGCCGGCGACACGCCACGTTCTATGCCACACGCGATGCACCAATTCTCATTGTAACGCTCAATCTTCGCTGCGACGCAAATCCCGACTAAAATGTGAATTAAAAACATTTTCCGACGTACTCTCTGACAAAACTGGAAGTGACTTTAGCCTCAATCGCGTGTTTTTTCTAAGAAATTTAAACGTGCTGATTTTTGCTAAGAGTGTACAAAGCTGGCGGTTCGACGACTGTACAGTGTCGAGGTCGTTCACTGATCTGACAGGTTGGCCCTGGTCGTCGGTTGGCCGCACCACTGTACTCCGTACGCAATGCTCGAGCTAGAGCCGCTTCGTTCAATGTATCGGTGCCAAGGATGCGGCCCAACGTAAACTGTTATTTAAAATAATTCTCCAGTGATTACGAGTTCATTGTGCGGTCGGTTCCTGTCGCATTCAATTAATTAATACACTAGTTCCACTCCTAACGTAGTATTGATAAGAATGTCCGAGTGAGATAAAAGTTATCTAAACACATGTATGTTGTGAAATGATAGAAACCCATGCAAAAGATACGGTGAAACTTTTTTTTATGTTTATATTGACATTGTAGTGTGAGGAGATCGCTTACATAACCTTAAAGCGAAAGTCTCATTGGAGTCGTCGCGAAAGTAAGCGTAGGAAGAATTCATACCTATCAGATGGCGTAGGAGACGACCGGGCGACGCGAAATGTCGTAGTGATGACGATGTCTCCGCGATAAGTCATTCGAGATCGAATGTGACGTGTCTTGTAGTGACTAGTTTGTCGTCGGAGACAAAGAGCCATGCAGCGTTCGGGATCTCAGTCGGAGAGGCTGGGCGCTGGCGGCGGGAGCGCGGGAGCCAGTTTTATTGCTAAGAGCTCGGCATCGGAGCATAGCATGTCTACCGGAGTAGCTGCCTGCAGCAGCGGCGGGGGCGGCACCCTGCCCCGTACACTCAGCACTAGTGTCCTACGAATTAAAAACAGATCTACTTTCTGGGAAAAATTCTGGGATGAACGTACCAGGCGCGATGCGTGAGTACCTACAGCCTTTATGTTTTTACCGCTGAAATATCGCAGTTTCCATCGCAATAAATTCGGCATCGAAATTAGTAAACAATACAACTTATTATTTACGATTTTTTTATTTGTTTTATCCATTTTAACAGCAATTGATAAACCATGTTTTGCTGTGGAATATAAGTTATATTTAATACCTTTATTATAGTTAATTTTGAGGTACATAGGTAGGTACTCAACTACCTGTAATTATTGTGTAATAGGTATCTACGCGTCATGATTTTTAATGACAATATAATATAGCTTGTGATTCTGCATGTTCTAAAGCATATAAAATATCGATTTATATAACATTAGCAGCAGTCACTTAAGTAATAATTTTATTTACTTCAATACAGATTGACGTAACTACATAAATGCCGCAATTATGATAATATACAATATAATAACCAACCGATGTGACCCTATAACAAATGTTTCATAAAATTATGCATTATAATGTAAATAATAATGATATCATGGATTATATTACTAATATAACATAGGAATAGAACAAACGACAAAACTATTTTTGAAATTCAACTCAAGGAGCTTAAGTATAAGTCCAAATGAGAAAGAGATAAATCGCTCGTCACTCAGTATGAAATATATAGAGGTAGCTACCTACACTTGTTTTATGCTTAGAGCAATCCCACAGCGTGTCCCGTTTCGAACAATACCCACGGGAGCACCCTATCACACGCTGTCTGCGGATAAGATTATATCTTTCTCATTTTACTGAACATCTTTTAAGCATACAATACAAACCATTTCATCTTTCGAATCTCACGGCCCAAATTGGTTATCTGACGTAAAAATATATCATAATTGAAAAAGGTGGAATTATTTACTTCTTCTTCTTTCCTTATTTCAATCATTTCCGCGAACACTTCTTCTGAAATAATAATGGTATCTAATTGTTTCCTGATGTCAAACGTCAGTCTCAAAATCCCCATCTATTTTGGACTTAGCTTTCAGAACGTTTATGGCTTCGCTTCGTCTAATCAACTGTATAAATCTGATGACATTTGCTAAAGTGGGAGATTAATCACTAACAAGAGTTGGGTAGTTTTGTTCTAAAAACAGAATCACTCAGTCTGACACTTTAATGAGGTTTGCTACCCTTCGCCCACACAGATTCATATTCTCAGGAATTTATATAGACATTAATAAATGATTGACATTAAATCCTTAAAAGTGTTCAGCACTTAACAGGTAGGTAGTCTAGTCATATCTATAAAATAGTAACTTTTATGGTTAATACATTATATAGGCCGGACCATTTGTATTATAGTCAGAAAAGAGAATATAGAAAAAGATCCTATATTTCTACCTAGATCTCCAGAAAAAGTTAAAAATTAAAAGTACTTAGGTACCTATATTTTTCTCAAGACCTCTACAGTACAGACCACTGATGACACACGGATGACAGGATGAACAATTTCGAACCTTCACTTCATCCAAGTACAGTACGATAGAGAGGTGTAAAAGGAGAAATGACTTCTTAGTGATTCCTAACCAACGATCCTAAAGTTTTTTTTTGATCGGCTGGCTTGGTGCCTTTGTGAAGTTGGGGCATGCGGTCTGGCAGGACTTGGGTGTTTGCCAGACGGCAATCAATGGGTCGTTCGGGTCGACTAGGGCGTAGGGGTCGCGAATTTACTAGATACGAGTTTTCAAACCTCATAGGGAAAGACATTTTGGTAAAACAAAGACTGCCTCTTGTAAATAATAACCAATTGTATTTATATCAGTTAACCACAAAATATATTGTCATAAATAATACAATTTACTGTAATATAGAAATTAGTTACTTAACGAGAAACCTCTGACTTGAAAAAAACCCAGTTATTTTAATACATTATGTTCATGAATATATATTTAGCAATATAGAATGTTGGTGTCAAAATAATATTATTAGGTTGGGGAAAAAGTCTTTTTGCATTATAGTATGTATAAACGTGTAATAAAATCTCTTTGGCTATACTATTTGTATCTGGCTGGTTTTGGTATCATTGAAAGTTTAAATTTTAAAGAACATAATTCGGATTAATGAAAATTAGGAAAACGTGTGATTTGCATTTGTTTTTCGTACCGCCAAGATGAGTGAATCTAATGAAGAAATTTGATTTATTTTAAAATTTTACTACAAAAAAGGTAAAAATGCAACGCAAGCCGCGAAAAAAATTTGCGATATTTATGGACCTAGTGCAGTGTCTGTGAGAGTAGCACAAATTTGGTTTAAGCGTTTTCAATCCGGAAATTTTGATGTCAAAGATGCACGTCGCTCTGGTCGCCCCATTACGGATAAAATGGATGCCATTTTTGAAAAAGTGGAGCAAGTTCGGCATATCAGTAGTTACGACGTAGCTGAAGAACTGGGAATTGACCACAAAACAGTTTTGGCGCATTTGAAAAAAACTGGGTACACAAAAAAGCTAGATATTTGGGTACCTCACGAGCTCACTGAAAGAAACCTAATCAACCGTGTACTCATTTGTGATTCTTTATTACGACGTCATGAAACCGAACCATTTTTGAGGAAGCTGATAACTGGTGATGAAAAGTGGATCACGTACGACAAGAACGTGCGAAAAAGGTCGTGGTCAAAGGCCGGTCAGGCTTCACAGACTGTGGCGAAACCCGGGTTAACTCGCAACAAGGTGATGCTGTGTGTGTCGTGGGATTGGAAGGGCATTATTCATTATGAGCTGTTACCACCAGGCAGGACCATCGATTCTGAACTCTACTGCGAACAACTGATGAGATTAAAGCAAGAATTTGAGAGAAAGCGGCCGGAATTAATCAACAGAAGGGGTGTGGTTTTTCATCATGATAACGCTAGACCTCACACATCTTTAGCCACTCAGCAAAAATTAAGAGAGTTTGGCTGGGAGGTATTAATGCATCCGCCGTATAGTCTTGACCTTGCACCTTCAGATTTCCACCTGTTTCGGTCTCTTCAGAATTCTTTAGGCAGTGTCAGGTTAACATCACGAGAGGACTGTCAAAACCACTTGCCGCAGTATTTTGATCAGAAGTCCCAAAATTTCTATAGCAATGTGATCATGTCCCTACCTACAAGATGGCAAAAAGCTATCGAACAAAATGGTACCTACATACTTTAGTTAAATGTAAATAAACTATATTCAAAATGTTTTGAATTTTCTTAAAAAATGCGATGGCACTTTTTCCCCAACCTATTATATTCGTGCTAAATGTAAAATAATAATATGAAAAAAAAGAACCGGCTATCCTTATAGCTACTTCGCTCGTAGTTTGTTACTAATGGTGTATGACATTGGATTTTAAACACGAGAAAAAAAGAAATTCAGTATTTTTTTTATGTAACTAAAAGTCTAATTTGTTATACGGTACAAATTTGTTCTGATCTGATAACGTAGAATATTTTAAATTCACTACGTTATTTGTTAAAAACATTCCAAACATGTAACGACATATGGAATTTACCAAATTAATTTAATATATTAATATGGTAGGTATATCGTACAATGCAATATAGGAAGAGGATAGCTGATTTACGTTTTCTCTCCCAACTACAAAGGAAAAATATTTTTACGCGTTGGTATGTATGACATCAAACCAAATCTGAAAAACCAACTTAATATCTTTACAATTACGAAATGAAATTAGCGATTTAAAGACACAAATATAAGCAGTTCTTATTAATGAATCACTTGTAATTTAATGATCTTGCTCCTCTCGTAATTTCTGAATGGGGATCATTCTAATTATTGATAATCAATATTATGTAACTTAATACTCTTAATAAAATCATTAGTACCGGCATGTCTTAATTGTATATTTTCAATTAGGAACGGATCTCTTAAACCTCGCAAAGTTATATTGTATAGGAGCTTTACAATAAGCACATAGCTCTTTTGTAAAACATAAATTATTCGATGAATAAATTTCTTGTTAAACGCGCTTCACTATCCTTACAAGAGAAGGGTTCTAAACATTTATTGTTGCAGGTAAAAGGTTTCTGTAAAAATAAGAAAGTAAATTGATATGTTTACTTTCTACCGAGCCGGCTGCTATTATAAATAGATAAATCTGGGCTCGCAGTCGTCTCAATGCTTTTTATTCCGATTAATGTTCACAATAAACTAATCATCCCTTCAATTGTAAATTCTAATTCAAATTCAAATATTTTTATTCAAATAGGTTTTACAAGCACTTATGAATAGTCAGACTCTAACACCGGGTCGGAGGTTGTTTTTTACTGAGCAGAGCCGGCAATAAACTCACTCACACAAATACTCATTTTAATGTAAAGATTTATTTCATTATTATCTTATTTGCAGTGGACTTATACTAATCAGTTTTGGCAATATAAACTGTATAAATATCTAGTACTCGTACTACAGCCAACAAATCATATTCGCAATATATTATGATAATAAAATCCCTTGTCTACTACTCTACATGTATATTACACACCGTCGCGTCGTTATCGAACATTCAATAAAATAGTCACATGTATAGTTTCTCATGGACAGCAAGGTATAACAAGTGTTCATTAAAATAATAGTTGGGGCGAGACTTTAGTTATTATTGGTCAGAGTGCATGCATGTGTGAAGATGTGTGACTGTTAGCAATTTGCATTAACCTTCGATGCACCATTTCAGCGTAATAGCTGCCTTTCCTCTTCACGTGAGCTTGGGTCCCGTGAGAACCGATTAAAACTCCCACCTAGGTTAAGTAGGAGTAGCTTTATCCTAGCGAATATAATAAATTGTTAGTATGTCTGCTGTGCCTCGACCAGAAGATAAATAGGATAGATTTCATTCCAAAATCTAACCATGAGGTAAAAGTAGTTAATTATATAAGTGATATAAATCAAATAATGTTTATTGTACAAGGTTTGAATCCCAAAAAGCAGAAAGCTACCCTTTGAGTTGTAATCAAAGAAGCGCAAAGAAGCTAACGTTACTCTCAGCTAGCTTAGCGTCTTCGATAACAAATAATACGATATTTAGAGATTAAGCTCACGGACGGATTTCCTTTTACCCAACAATTATGAAAACCGAACATATCGACCCTATTTATAAATGGACTTCTTAATAGGAAGTCCAATAAGGTTCAGGGGGAGGAAATAAAATAAATACTTCAAAAACCGTCCCTAACATCAAATATTATAGAAATAAATCGATAAGAGGGCTTATAAAGGCGAAATAATTGAAGGGAATCTTGGAAATCGCATATTTTCCCTCTGTATGACTGAATAACTATGTATGTGGGCATAATTTTAATAAACATAATGTGTGTGGGAAGGTATTGTGTGTTAAGTATCATTCGCATGTATCATAATGTATTCATAATAACGAAGATAAAGCTTTATAGTTTTGAGGTAGGTAGACTTTTAACAAGCGCACACACATTCTGTCTGTACATCTTTATTCCAACTATGTACCGCTAATAAACCCAAAAAAATGTGTTAAATTTAGAATCGCTCGGAGATTAGTTTATTTTGATCCCATTTCACAGGTAAGAATAATGCTTTCTTGAAACATAACATCACAAACAAAATAATCCTCTTTAGTAATATATGTTAGGTCTTTTGTAAATATAAAAACAAAGCTGGCGCTACCTAGATAACAGCGTGGGAGTTAATTGAAAACACGTGGCGGGTGCACCGAGCAGCCTCTACCATTCTATAAATGAAACAAAGAGCAGATGTGAAAGCGTTTATATATTTTTCTAACATTATTGTATCATAAGTTACTCTCCCACCATCATCATCTTGTCGACCTTTGACCCCCGACGTAGCAATACTCTGGTTAAAGAAATGTAGCTATACAATGCGATTTTCCTCTTCCTATCTGAGCCACAAGTCACACTTTACACTACTATACCTACCTCGATCCAGTGTATAAATATGTTATTATCGTTTTATTTAACAACTCTTACTGATCACTCTTTTTGTCTTGTTTTTTTATGAACTGATAAATTGAACTTTATATCTTTTTGGAATGTTTATTAATTATATTTCTTTATAAGGTTATAGTCTATAAACGTCTACAAACAAAATCGTTTACCTACTTAAAAGCGTGGTTTAACAAAAAAAAAGGATTTATGATATTTCTTCTTGAAATTCTTATTTTAAAATAAAAAGAGAAACCAATGGAAATGTAAAATAAACATCTCAATTGAACATCGAACAATTTAAGACAACGTATCACTTCATTGGAAACGTACATATTTTTCGGTTGATTTACCATATACAATGTTGGAGTAAATCATTGTGTAGCCTTACAACTATTGGCTGACTTCCAATTAACATAGTAAAATATAAGGTGAGTCACGAGTCCCAAATCAACAGAATAAGGACATTATTATAAAAACAACACATAGAACGCTTTCAATATTATTCACATAAATGGTCTGATTATCAAATCAAATTTGTTAGAATATTTATACTAAACTGTGTGAATGAATTTTTTGTTCCACCTATCTGTTAAACAGTGTTAATCGAGTGCTTTTATTTCAATAATGTTTTTTTTGTTGGTAAAAATTGTTCGCACCTCATGTACCTACTTCTTGCATGTTGTTTATCTGTTATCTAAGGAATGCTAGTACCAAGGCGCAGAGGTATTCTATCTGTGTATATCAAAGCAGCCAATCGTATGGATCTACGTTTCCTTGCTCTGATCAAACTTGGCATTTAGTTTTTTAATATTCAATCTAAAATGAATAAAAGGTAGTTGCAAAATATATTTAATCAGAGTATGTCTTATAACTTATATTCCTCAGGGATGCGGGTGAAACCGCGGGGGACAACTATGTATAATAAATGTTTTGAACAAAGATGTATCTAGTAATTCTCTAAACAAATATGAAATATATTTATATATAATATATAATGTCAAATACATATATTTATTGTCTTAAAATTTTACCACAAAAAAAAACAAGTTGAACCAAACATGATAGCCCCGCTTCCTGATAGCAACAGGCACACTTTCCTGTTATTTTATTTTCTAATCCAAATTAATTAATCTGCCTAAAAACATTTCTACAACGAACTAATTAGTAACGTTTTTATAGATTTTACGCGGAAGTAGCGTCCCCGCCATCTACTTTACAAGCTTTTCGAAGCGAGTTCCATAAACACTTACATATTTTACCCCCTTAGGGGTTGAATACTTTATTTTTAGTGTTCCGAAATGATCATTTTAAGTATGCTTATGGACAGATACTTATAAAAGCTCCCATATAGATAGGTAGTATATGAACCAAGTCAAGGGCGCGAACATGTCAAGGGAAATAAGCAGCCTTCGAACTTTACCTACCCGCATTAACTGATGAACAGGTAGAAACTAGGCGATGCAAAATTGCCCCGCGATTTCCCATGAGCTCTCAAACAATATTTGCAATTCAATGTTCTTCCGTGTCGGACGGATAAAGCCATTGTATAAAGTTCAATCAATGTTTTAAATTGTTACGTTCAATGGAAAAGGTGAAATGTTATTTTATCAAATTTGGAGCACGTATTGTTTATCAGCATTCGAACGTCCTTCAATTTAATATATTCTACCAAATTAATAAATGGTTTGCCAAAAAAAGAGTTTCCAGAGGTTCAACCATTAACCTAATATACTCGAGTGAATATATTGATACTGTGAATAAATATGAATACTATTAACGTAACGTAGTGTAGGGCGCCCTCCAGCTAGATGGAGCGATGATATACGCAAGCTGGCTGGCAGCGGTTGGAAACAAAGAGCTGAAGATCGAGCTCAGTGGCGTGCCATAGGTGAGGCCTATGTCCAGCAGTGGACGGAGATAGACTGATGATGATGATGATGATATGCTGTCACATAAAATAAATACCAAAATAAAAATACTTTCTATTGTTCTACTTTATATCTTCGTTTATTTATTTTTTTCAAATAATCTCCATATCTTCACTACAACATTGACACCATGAACAATCATTTAATACACCCAAAAGCCAGAGTAGAATAGAAAACATGTTTGTATGTTAGCAAATTTGTAATTAAAGGTGGCAACAATTAAATATATGTTGACAGTATTTCATGGAACGCTACCCGTTATCTAACGCAACAAAATTGTATAACCTCCAAGAAGCCGCATTTATGATACGCCATTTTTACTAAACTGTTTTCGTTGCACGCTTTAGAATATTAATAAATCGAAAAAAGCATTGACTTTCCAAATATAAATAAGTTGTGTTTTGAAATCTCTACCATAATATTTGGCAGTTTCAAAGAAAACTACATTCCTTTATCTGTAGCTTCCCGTCCCGTTAGAACAAAGAAATCAACTTTTATATGTCACAATCACTACTAACTTTTCGGAGCCCTTTCCCTGTCGACTGAAAGACGTCATACCGTTCCAGTTACCCTGTAATATTGTATGAACACGTTATACATGTATGTGTTGGATATATTGGAAATTAAATATAAACTTAAATATTGATACTTTGTGAATGTGAAGATACAACAAAAATCATTATTCCGAACGGATGTGGACTTTACGCAGTAATACGGGCTGATAGAGATCATTCCACGTACATGACATGTATTTTAATTAGGATTTACTAGCTAAAGTAATCATTGCATTCATTTATACAGCTGATCTACGCATTTATCGTATTACGCATAGACGTACCATTACGATACCATATAAAAGATTTACTAATGTATGTTTTAATGAATAAATAAGATAAGCTGTTTGTTGATCTGATGCCTCACTTCATATGCCAATATGATTGTTTTGTCATTAGAAGACTGCAACCTTTTGATTTTGGTACACTATTTTTTCGGTTTTCATGATTTAACAACAAAACAATTCCACCCTTAAATTAAAGCTCAGTACCTATTTCCCGCGGTGTCAGATAAAACGCAACTTAACACAGATATAAATAAGAAACATCATCCCATAAACATTTAGATCAGCAAAGACAGAGCAGCTTTGCTTTTGCGATTGACGTTGGCGGTAGGATGTCTACACTATTTCCGCGTCTCTCCGCTACGGCTTGAATTGTAAAACCAATTTTCTCCCCCTGCCAACCGCCTCAGCCGACAAATGAAATTTTAACTATTACTAGCTCGCGCACCGGCTTTCCGTCTATCCTCACCTCTCTTAATCACATCGGAGACTGTAATCTCTTTTACCAATATGCCAGCCCGACTAGACTGTCTGGCCGAGTGAAACCTAGCCATCGATCGATATGTACAATCGTACCTTTTTTTTTTTTATTGAAGAAGTAAGGTCTTACGTTAAGGCTTACATTGAAATTTAAGCATGTTTCATGTAAAACTGTAAGCTGGGCCTGAAATTCTGACAATAAATGCCCTGTCAAAACAGATACAAGGATATGGTTTGTTCTCCAGCTATCTGTTAATGAATATAACAATAAACAAAATTCAACATCGTAGTTTTTGTAGTCTGAATAAGCGAACGCTAGGATGGCGATTCTTTGTTGATCAGATTTGCCTTAAGGTGGCAGTATTAAATGCGCCTTTAGATTACTTACTGATTAGTAAAATTCTAATATTTTAGTCTCCAATTCAGGTGCAATAGTTTTGCGGAAATCATAGTGAAGGCGTGTTATTTATATTGCATAAACTCATAAAGAAGCGTGAAGAATTTTCCTTACTATGAATTTTTTTATTGATATAATCTGTAATTAGCCCCTATCTTCTACTTTTTTAGTCCATTTATAATGCTTATAAGCCTCTTCTAGGTTCTTTCAATGAGGTATTGCAGTTTACAAAATGCCTCTTAACTATGATGTAAATAATGTTCGTGAAAGTTGAATCCCTATTTATTTACCTATTCCAATATTGAACAATCTCAAAAATCTTTAAAGACGCGGTAGGGATTCGCCTGCCTCTGACAGTTTAATTTCCCTTTCTCTGTTAAACCTTATTTAATATTTTTAACCATACTATCTATCGTGCTTGAGTAACAACCGCAATAAATATAAGATATCATAAAATATTGATGTTTCTTCACGTCTGTAAGTAAATGTAAACACAATGTAAAAGTAATGTTTTTGGAATCTTAAAATATGTTGACTTTGTGAACCTCCAGGTATAAATACTTTTTTGTTACAAAAAATAAATACTCCTTCACTGAAAACTTCTTTGAAATTTCACATACATGTTTGTAAACGTCAATTATCGTGTCAATTCTTAAACACAAGTGAATAAGTACTGCTTGAATGAGAAAAAGATTTTTGTTTTGTGCTTTATACGTGTAATTTATCAAGGAAGAAATACTGCATAATGAGGTAATTTTAACTGACTTAATAATTTGCGTTGTTATTTCCGAATAAAATTTAAAATAAGTTTATTGTTATTATAACTACTGCGTATTTCTATTTAGTGATGCTGCCAAATAGTATTATAACAGTTATTTTATTCAAAAGGGCACCTAAATATAAACGTTTAAACAAAATAATTTTAAAGGGTAGCCGACCTTCAGTGCTGAAAACGGCAAGCGTGCGTGCAATAATAAAACTGTTTACATGTCGAATTGTACGTAACTCAATAAGCGCCATCGTAATCTCGAAATGAGGTTTTATTCAATTTACCGTCCGTACGTGATTTGGCGCGGCCCCTCGTCCGGAAAATGGCCCTAAATTAGAATTTCTATCAAAACGACGAAAAGTTCTACGTTTCAATTCAAACGATACAATGCGGGTAAGCCAACGAAACAGACATTATAAAAACAATGTTCGTATCCCAACATTTTAGTTATCCAGACCCTAATTCCAAAAGACACGTTACCATTTATAAATGAATAAATTAATTTATAATATAATTACCTACATAATCAGGTAGATGTATATCTTTTTAAATTCCTAACTAAAAGTATATACAAGTTTATTAATAATGATGGTTTGGATGGTATGGATGGATGGTCCAGTTTTTGATGGCAGTATGAAAAGTTTTTTGGGCTCTACACTTTCTTTTAATAATATAAAGATACTAAAATAAATAACATAATCACTAATATGTTAACGAAGCAGAGTGAGAGACTTTTGCTAGAGATAGAAAATGCTCGCGGCCATGCAGTTTCTCAAGGTAGAATAACAAAGTTGCTTTTTAGGAATATTGGGCTTCAGGCTTTACTTCAGTTAATATCATTAAATGCCTTTGAAGGATACTGTTCGAGCGTTTCCTTTGAAGCGCGTGAAAACTTTAAGCTTTCGCTGTCATATAGTACATTTGAGAACCTTGGCAACAAATAATAGATGTAGAGTAAATCTATTTACAAGGGTAGTTTTAACTTTAAATCATACTAGCTATTCCCCGCGGTTTCACCCGCGTACCCGAGGGATGTAACATTTTCCCGGCACCAAAAGTATCCTATAGGATATTCCAGGGATTTTTTTATGTATATGCCAAGTTTCATCCAAATCTGTTTGATAGTTTTTGCATGAAAGAGTAACAAACATCCATACATACAAACTTTTGCATTTATTATTAATAATAGTAGGATATAGGAATTGAAATATTTAATAATAAAATATTTATACAATATTATATGACGATTTACATTTATTTATGTAGGTATATGTAATATAAATGCGAATTTTTATGATGGTGGATGGATGTTTGTTGATCTTTCAAGCAAAAACTACTCAACGGAGCGAATTGATGACCCCAAATGTTTGAGAAGCAGGCAAGTGATGACGATGCATAAATGTGAAGGATTTTTTAATTGAAAGAAGTATTTTCAGTATTTGTAATATATGTAATACTAGCTGCCCTCCTCGGTTTCACCCGCGTTTATCGATTTAATATACAACCTGTTACAAAGTACCCCGTAAAAATATAATTAATTATCAAAGCCAACAACCCTAGTAAGCTGTCATGTCACGGAGTTAGATTATTAGTCGGATTATTTAACAGAAAGGCCTACGTACCTATTTTACCTAATAATTGTCTACTTTAATAGTTTTTCTATTATTCATTCATAAAAATCTGTTTTTTTTTTTTTTTTGGGTTATGTTATACAACGTTACTACGGTTCTTAAATATTGTGAATGGACTCGTTATAAGGCCCCATTTAACCTCATTTCGGCTTTACGGGTAATTTCGTAACATCCTGTATATATAGATATACACGTTTTTTTTTTATGAATTATAGAATAACTCACCACATCACTATAACCTTAATCCAAGAATAGCAAACACAACATTTAGGTACTTATACCAAATAGCTGACCATTTGACTGTACACCAAATTAAACAATTATTTCAGTTGGCGTTTTAGTTTTTATTGATACTATTTTAAGAAGTGACAACTCCTTGAAATAAGTTGTGAACGTTCACTCGAAAGAAAAACTGACCTAATAGTTATTTTAACCGTTCGCTGTCAACTAATCTGTCGCCAACAATATAATAGAACTTCAGAGTATTATGTACGAACAGCTTCTCAGACTATTAGAGAAATGTATGACCTACTTTAAACAATTTATGGTAGTTATTTAATTGACAAGTTCCTATTTGATTATTAAATTTAATTTCATAAATGGCCTTCTGTTGTCGACGTTTTATACCGTTTACATCCACTTCAGTCTGTTTTTTTTTATTCAAAGTTTCAAAGAGCGATAGGCGTCCCATGCTGTTTGCAGATCCACGTTCAAAGGCTCGTTTGCTACGTTGACCGTCTGTCCTTCGATAGACGCGACCAGCACACTCCCACTTGACCTTCTAATTGCTAAGTCGTTAAACTATGTCTGTTAGACTTGATTCTTGACTATGACTTTAGTTCTTCGTCAGATGATTTTTGTCATATCTCGGTGTGAAAGAACCATCATGTCAGTCTTGGCTCCATAGGTCAACAGAATTATATTTATAATAGCTCTCCCCCCGGTTTTCTAGGGTTCTCGAGGGATGTCAGGTTTTCCCGGGATAAAAAAGCCTATATATAATTCCAGGATATGCTCTCTATGTGCCAAGGTGCATCTAAATTGGTATTTTTTACGTGCAAGAATAGCAAACATACATACATACAAACATTCGCATATCTAATATTAGTAGGAAAATGCTTTTTTTTGTATTATATACCAAAGTCCATAATGTTAAGGATAATAAATTATTGTATATGAATGCTATATATATTTTATTATAATTTTGTAGGTATTGGATATGCCTATACCTATAAACAATATATATATATTGAATTTATATAAACATGAAGATGCAGAAAAGAAGCCGAGAGGACGACAGTGAGGTATATTATTATATACTCATTTGACGCTGTGACGACAACTGTAAGGTTGCACTTCGAGCTATGTAAAGTACCTACCAAGTCTAAACAACCATTTCATTATTTATAAGAAATGAATATAGGTACTTGCTACATTTATAAGACTTAGGTATTATATAAGTAACAAATATAATTTTTCGCTTTGTTTACGCCGACCGAGATGTGAATAAAGGATTATTACTTACTTATTATTCTGAACTGGTTCTGAAATTCAATGTGGTTCTGTCGGATACATGTTACTTACGAAATTGGGTTAACTGTTTTTGTTTCTTTCCTTTTACTATGATGAAGGGACATTCTATAAAAACATGGATACCTTCCAAGTAGATAGGGTACATCTATTATGAGCTCATGAATTTTTTAGTACCTACTTTTCGATGAAACAAAATTTGTAATATCTTCGTCGGTCACATTATACAATGTTAATATGTTACCGACCGGTGACCCTTTTGATCCTTATCGAGTGACAGACAAGACTCAAAATCTCTATTTACTTGTGTAGATTCAAGATCAAGCTTGCCAAATCAACACATGTAAAAATCCATCTTACATATCCAAATATGTAAGCAAAATGATGTAGGTACTTCTACTTCAATACGGCTCTTTAGTTGTAATTTTCTTCACTGTTATTATTTTATACCACACCCTGTAATTGAATTACTTATCTTCAACAGGATGACAGTAAACGAGAAAAGTGGTCCCTCGCAACGTACGTTCGTTAAAGTTAATTGAGTGAACTGGGCTACATGGACATAATAAGGCGATAGCTCAGTGGCACTGAGGTCGAATGCCCTAGCGACGAAAGTCGTGGGATCAAATCTTACAATGAGCGCTTCTATTTGACCTTCAAATTAAACATCTGCCGATGACAGTTGCAGTTGACAGCCACCTTCCTCTGGGTTCCTTATGCCACTTTAGCTCAATTGTTTTTCCATGGATTGTACCATCACTTGTTTCCCTTGTGCCATTACTTTTTATGTATCTTGCACCGGTCTCGTACAGGTCTTTTTTGCTATCCAGTAGACCATTTCTCGCTGCGTTGACCATCGTTGATAGAATATCAGAGCTCTGCTCCACGTGCCATAATAACGTCTCGTCTGCCGCCACTTATAAGCCAAAATTCGATTTGCGACATCCTTCCTTAACCTTCGTCCTCCGACGAATCTCCGCATTCCGGTCTCTTAAGCTGTTGGGCATTTTTTAGTTCACCGTTTCCTTAGTAAGCGTTCGTGCTTCGACATCATTATGTAAGAATAGGCCACATTGATGAAAGAACCACAGTTTTCAGGGAAAATAAGTACCTTCTTAAGTTTGAACTATATATGCACAATCTCTTTTATCATTACAATTATTTGAACTATAAACTTCGCAAAGATAATTATAATAGCTTACTACTAGTGTTTCCTCATATAAATTATATTTAAATCGAAACAATTATTATGCCTTGACGTCACTATCGTTTACATTATTATTACTTAATGACATTTTAACTAACCGGTTAACAATGTAAGTCGACATCTTTTACGCAGTTTGTTTTTTTACATTACGCGATTGGTGTAGGTAATAACCTTCTAGAAGTGCCAAAACTTTAATATCCATTTGCACTAACGATACAGCTCTATGACTGAATACATAAATCATAGTATTTTCATTAAAAAAATGACATTTCATAGGAATCTCATAGAATATAGATTTATCATGTTTATCCAGTAGTTTGTTACACATTTATGCATATTTCCGTTCACCTGGAAATTCGAAGAAAATTAACCTCGTGAATTTAGCTTAACTAGATAATGGGCATATGGCCAAGTGTGCTCGCCAAAATTATTATTTATCTTTACCTTCACATGACTATTTACTCACATGATTGTGACTAATGTAGGTATAATTGCCCAACGCAGTTTTCAGATTCTTTGACAATGATTATGGGATCTCAAAAATAAATTAATAATTATATGATAATAATCATATGCTACCATAGCGACTTTTCTCTGTCGCATTAAGTCGAGATTGGTTCAACTTGTCTTTCTTTTATAAATAAATAAAAAAAAAAAAATTCCTTGTCCTACTGTAGGTAACTATTGTATTGTAGGTTTCAAGTTTTAAAAAAAAAAGGTACATGCATATTTGAAATATGCATCAAGATTTTCACTTCAGTATTTCCGAAATTTTGTAACAATGTAAGTATGGCTTGAATATTTCCAATAAACCATCGTGTTTTTGCGCTGCTACATGCAGTTTGCTATCAATCTAGTCTGCTACTACGCTAACGATGTAGTTTTCCAACATTGGATTATCGTAGTATGAGAATGAAATACGTTGTTCGCCTCTGAAACGCAACCAGTTTACTTTAGTTGTTTTGCAGCTGTGGCCATAGCTTCACTCAAATAGCTGTTGTACACTTTCGCAATGAAGTTTTAGGCTCATAATACAATTCTATATTGCGTTAATATTACCATCTAATGAAAACAACGCTCCGGTCCGACGTATCTCTGTTATTCTGACGAAAAGTATCGCTTCATACATATTTTACTCTCATGAATAAATATTGAATATTTTTACGTACGAGTTAGTACTATCATTTCTTAGTTATATTTCAATTACTTCATTGAAGGTATATAAACGATTTGGAAACTGTTAAATTTGTATTTAATGCGTACATTTTTACCAAATTGAGTAAAATGAAGAAAGATTTTAAAGTTGAGTGACACGACATTAATTGATATTTGCATTCAAAGCATTAACAAGGAAAATTAACCAGATGAACGTTTTCATAATAAAATCAACTATATCGGGGTTTCGTGGGTTATAAAATATAGCCTCGTGAAAGCTCAAGGGTGCTGTTAATTTACACGCCAATGAATGTTGTTTATAGTAGAGTGCAATTTACCACAACGGTGTGACCATAAAAAATGTCATAAAAGCCACCTGTAAAAGTTGTGATGCTCTAAAATGAGGGTGTCAGCTGAGGCCACATTCTGCAAAACACTCTGAAATTTCTCTCAAGTGGCACTTTATACTATACATATAATACTAAATTAGTAGGTGTGGTACTTGCTATGATATATATGTAATGTCCTGTTAAGAAGTTGATGAAGCTTAAGAAATATATTAATAAATCTATGTATTCCAAATAATAATAATTTGTATTCAAAAGAAAAATATGTCCACCCACAAAATATCAATGCAAGCTTTGATAAATATTCACAATGGTTTTTAGGTAAGGGTAAAGGTCAAAGGTGGGCGAACGTTGTCAATCAAACATTGGATGATAGGTACGCGCGGGAGAAATTACTTATTTTACATATTTTCATTTGTATTTTGAAAATTACACTTTCCCAATATATTTTGATTGTGTTCCTGCAATTAAAATACTTATTTATAAGACAATATAGTTTAATTTAGATAGATTTAGTACAAAATTATACTCATTCATAGTAAAATTATGCGGCTGTCTATTTTTACCATTAACTGACAGATCATGCTATATTATTAAATTGAACGCAGTAGTTAGCCTTTTATACTTCGTAATAATTTTACAGTATCTATAGCTAGTTAGTTATATTATAATAGATTATATATTATTTATTAATTAGTGCTACCTTTCCCTATAGCAGATTAAAAATAAAATAGAATAATTATATATTTGCTCATTGCTCATATAAACTACAACTCTACAAGTAAGCAATCCACAATTTTGAAACTAGAATAGTAAAATTTAAAAGCTTAAAATAATTTCAGATTTTCATTTTTATATTTTCGATCATCCTTGTTAAATCTGAATTGTAAAACTCAAATCGTAAAATGCGAACGTTCTGTAGCAACTGAAAGCATCCGTAACCATTTCAGTTGGTAGCTACTTCCCCTTCATAGCTTTCCACGCAAAAACCTTTGTCTCGAATGTAAATGGTACTCAGATCCGACAATTTTGTATATGTAGCTATCTGTGTATTGATAGAAGAGCTTATATTCAGAGGATTGTTAAGGTATACCTTAGAAAAATATTCATAGAGTTGTTTTTTGTCCACAGCCACGGGGAAGACTTGATCGTGACGCCCTTCGCGCAGGTCCTGGCGAGCCTGCGCAGTGTTCGCACAAACTTCTTATGTCTCACAAATGTGCCAGCCGCAAAGTAAGTTTTATTTATTCGTTTTGTTACCTTTGTTAACCGCAAATGTATTAATATTTTGATTTCCCTGACACATTGAACATTAATTTAGTAACAATTATCATCTACTTTATTAATCGAGCTATTTTTGATAGGTTACTAATACTATAAATGTTTTCTCGGTTTAATGAGTTATTCATAAACGCTTTAATCATAGTATGGTTATTAAAAATAAAAAGAAAACATCTTTATGTCCATTACAACTAAGAGAGAAGCAGTGGTATTTTAAGACTTAATTATAACGTTCATGTTTTAAGTCCCAACGTAATAGATGATGAGCATAATCACCCCTTCCCGGGGTATATTATATAGCCCTATATTACCTAATGTAGGGCTTCAGGTAATCATTTCTGACAAAGACCTTGTACCCTACCTGGGTAGGTATCAAACCTAGGATCGCCGATCTTAAGCCCCGCTTTACCACTCGACTGACTCAATATAAAGTTTTGACCTATCGTTCGATGTGTCCTATATAGTGAAATATGAAGCAATCTCATTGATAAAGGAAAGAGTACAATGTTTATGTTATATTTATTAACTGTTTTCAATTGTGTTTCAAGTTTTAATGGTATCTATATAATATATCGATATTGTTTGCTGACCATTTGGATAAATATAGGCAAAGATGTTGGTGTACTCATTTTTGAGCACGAGTCTAACGAAAATGAACGAATTTGCTGCTGTCCGCATGTGCGAGGCAGGAGTACGGATCAATATGTAACGACTCAACCTTCTTGTTTAGTTTAAAATAAATGTTAGTATTTTCGATGTTCATATTTGTATAGTATGCGTAATATAATAGGCTCTATAATACATATTATTGTTTATCCTAACTAATATTATTAATGCGAATATGAGTTTGTTTGCTTATCCTAACTAATATTTTAATGCGAAAGTAGGTTTGTTTTGTTTTCTCGGCTAAATTGCTGAACTGATGTGCTGAAGTTTTGCACATACATATCCTGTGGTATTAAGATGATTTTTAACTCAGAAACGCAACTGAAACCTGAAGTAATTCTGCATTTATCCAGAAAAAAATATTTACATTTGATTTGATACGTAGAAAGTGGTACGCAATTTTTTGCCGCTCTACACATTTGCTATAATAAATATTGTAGGCGCTTGATGATTCAATAGTTCTTACATTATCCTCTCCTCTCATCTCAGTCTAATTATATGATGGAGATATTTAGTTACCTACCTAAGTTACATAAATAATTAAGTATTTACTTACTTTCCACATTTCCCTGTGTTTAATAGATATAATAGGTACCAAGTACAACATGAGACAAAAAAAAGGTTCTATACCATATCTATCTTATCCCTACCATATAAATCTGTAGATTATGTCTGTCTGTATCTCCTTTTATAATTCAAGATAGATTTGACCGATCTTGATGAAAATTGGTATTTATATGTGATCGATAAACGCGGATGTAAGAGCGGAGGTCCGCTAGTATATAATTTTGTTATTGTAAATTATTTGAAATCTAAAAGTGGGGCAAGTAGGGGTTATGTTGATATAAAAACAGACTTATAGGTTATAATATTTAGTAAATGCACGATGTCGAATATAAATCTATAATATGATGTAAAAGTTTATTATGTGTCATATAACTATGTTCGTATGTCGCATACGTATTATATTAGGTATATTAATCATAGTGGTTATTATTGTGTACGAAAGCAACTGCAAACTTGCATTGCAAGGTCATATTGTTTATGACTTAATAACAACAGACACGGCACTGGTAATCGATAAATCAATATTGAAGCCTTGGTTATACTGACAGCACAGAAAACATCAGTTACTAGAATACTTATTTGTTACTACTTCTATTAGTTCTAGGTAGTGTACTAAAGTTCAAAGTAGTTACTTTTACAAGTAATTTTGTAGTTTACCCTAAATAGGCGCAATAAAATATCGAATTAACTGTAATACCTCCCTACTACGTGCCGAAGGTGATACTAAATTATTGGTACCAGAACAAAGAAATGTAGGAGAATACCCTTTCAAGTAAAACACTGCTATAAAAACAAACATTTGCGTAATTAATATACATTTTAATGAAACGTCAAATTTAATTCTGAATTTAGAGTTGGTGCCGATTTATTCCATTGTCAAAAAATCTCGTAATATTTTCCTTGAAGGATACAATGTTATATTACGTATTTTACTGTTAGTTGCTATAGTTATCATAAATTAAGCTCAGCTGTTGAGTGGTTTTTCCATTTATTATTAGCTCTATGACCGGCTCGTGACGTAGGCGTGTCGTCGCGTCTCGTGGTCGATGACAAAATTCTCACGCGCGAGCACGCGATCGCTACTTACTGTATCAGGTGCGCGTTGCGCGGGTTGACGGCCTCGAATTTCATTCTACACTTCACCACCATCTACGACTCGCTCGATATGCGCTGATGATTCGATATTTGAAAATTTGATTCTTATCGATTTTTTTATTGATCGATATCATTTGTGACTTTAAACAATGCATATTTTGTTTTGATTTTACAAAATAATGATACAGGGTAAATGCAGAAATCTTCTGATCAGAATCGACCACATCATCACGGACAATAAAGTAGAGGTAAAGCACGTGCTTATCTATTAAAAAAAATATAATTGTCTCGAAATGTAAAACAAGAAGTACCTACTTATTAACGTGAAGCATTAGGTAGGTACATCAGATTGGTACTTACCACCTTACTGATGAAATTCCTTATAAGGAGAAAATGCTGCATTATTTCTGGAATGTGGACATTCATCAACATTCGTAAACCCTGAAGTAGTAGTATACAAGACTACGTATTTGGTTTTACCTAATATCATAAATAAAGAATGCAATGACAAATAATGAGATTATAATTACGTCATATTCAAATACATGAATCAATCGTATGATGAAAATAGTGTGATCAAGCTCCTGGAATTCGCGTTATGATTTCATGTAATGGTAAGATTATTCCCTTTCAAAGGTTGAACCTTTCATGACGTCAATTACGAAGCCTTTTAACCTTTTGAAATATTTTATGCTTATAAAGATATGAACTTGTAATATAACGAAGCAGTATCTTTCACCAGACGATGTTGTGTGGCGTCATAAATGAAAACTCACAAGTCTTGGACTCCGCTACAACCCAAACGGATCATATCCTTGACATCACTTTCGAACTCCTTGCTTATATATACTTGCTTCAAAAATTCAATATTCAAAAGCATTTATTCAGTTTAGGCCCTCGGAAGGCACATATGAAGGTTAAATTTAAAGTTACTGAAGCTACTCAGTGGCGTAGTTACCGGAGGACTAGACGGGGCAGTGCCCCAGGGCCCCCAAGCTCAGGGGGCCCCTCGAACTCTGACTTACAAACAGTGGCGTAGCTACCGGAGGGCTAGACGGGTCAGTACCCCGGGGCCCCCAAGCCTCTGCTGGGGGACAAACGATTTTAAGTAGTTTAGTTGGGGCCCTATTAATTTTTTTGCCCCCGGGCCTTTGCTTACCTAGCTACGCCACTGAAACTACTACTCACAAAGAGATGCTATAAGCAACCCTGAAAAGGTTAAAACAGAGTTCTATGTCTAAAATGTGGTTCGTCGGAGTTCACAGCTATTAATTTTCATAATATTTTATGCTATTGTAGATATTCACAGAAAAGTAATTAGTATTATGTGGCTACGTATTTATCATGTTCAAAAATACCAAATGTAAATACGTATTTCATTAATTATCGCTGGGTGTTAATGAAAAATGCTTTCGACCATGTTCGGGATCCCAAGTACTTGGGTGGGAGTCGGACAAATATTTATACAGGAACATTCTTACACAGTACCGATAGAGTGATTGTTCCTCGAAAAGGATTTTCAGACTCATAATTAAAATCTTTACTGTCGTATGTGAATTGTAACCGACACTTATCAAAATTATTTCTTACTAGCTATCCCTCGCGGTTTCACCCGCGTTCCCGAGGGATGTTATACTTTCCTGAAATAAATATTATCCTATATGTTATTCCAGGGTATGCTCTATCTATGTGCCATGTTGCATCTAAATCCGTTTGGTAGTTTTTGCGTGAAACAGTAACAAACATCTATAATACAAACTATCGCATTTATAATATTAGTAGGATGTTAATTCTAATTACCGAAATTTGCATGAAGACACTGAATTCAATTTAGTCGTAAGGTACTATGTAAGTACTAATATGGAAGTAGTTTACACAAATCCAACCTTTGTAGTATTGCTAACGCATTCATTTCCTTTATGTATTAGTGTAATTTAATTACTAACTTTCACCCAGTGGTTTTACCGTATTTCAACTTTATCTTACCACTATTAAAGTCCGGTCTTAACCTTTCCGGTGGCGACAACTTTTCCCATGCAAAATTTTACTTTGTGGTTTACCTATCTACTGTAATTGACGTACTTTGGAGATTGAAACTTTCATTAGTAATAGGGTTTTATAAAGTTCCATTTTCCACCAACATAATACTCTGTAGAGTCTACAAATTCGATCATCAGAATTTCTATTTTTAATCAAATATCGCAAGAGCAGACAAATCTATGTAAATAAGCTCTCAATTCAATATTTTATTAGACTCTTTAGATCATATTGATGTTCGTTGAACCAGATATAGAGTTATTGCGTCATAAAAGACATCTGTCGTCAATTAGACCCCATCTTGACCTTAGAATTGACTGCCATATGTCTGAAGACTATATATAGTTTACCATTCTTGTAACCTACACGTTGACTAGTTAATCAAAACTAATCGTCTTTATCTAAATATAGAACGTTGATTGTCGTGCCATTTTACTATACGATCTGAAATGATTGCACATTTGGTCAGGGTTTTAAGCACGTTTCAAGATAAGATATATTGTGCGAGTTAAGATCTATGCTGGCTTTGTCCTTTGAACTGCTTTATTCATATATAGCTATTAGTACCTGGATGGCCGAGCATTGCTCGGGATTTCTTTACTAACGTGACTTCTACCGTATTCTCTTTTTTAAAGCACTGTCATATATATACCTAGATACGAATTAGATGCGATAATAAAGGGCTCCCAATAACAGTATTTCTCACAAAAGATGTAACTTGAAAACCTTACCGTCTAATGACATTGTAGCAGTTTACATTGCCTAAAAACACGGATAAAACGATATTTTCTGAAAATGAATCCTAGCTAGATCGATAATAAAAAGTATCTTCATAACACTGCTGAACTCTAATTACAACGGTCTACTTTATCAAGTCTATATCACTGCAAATGTGTTTTCATAAAACACAATAAGAAATCATGTCCAGTATTAGAGAAGCAGTTGTCTGACCACTGCCCACTCACTTTCATATAAAAGCCTTCTGAATATACGAGTAAAAATGTACTATAATCTCATTAAACATAAGAGCTTATTCACAAAGTAAACAGAAAACGCCGTGATAAGATGAAGGTACTCGTAATCCTCAGTTTGTTTTCGTCTCACGGTAAATCTTTAGATATAAAATATGCTTTTTAAACATATTGTTATTATAATAAAAATTTATGTATTAAATGTAGCTATAACTCAATGAAATCATGAGACGTTTTGAGGTTAACATTTTTATGATAGATAACACGTTTATTATTGACTAGATATTCCCGCGGTTTTATCCACATTTTATAAATAATCCTGTTTTTTTTCTGGAATAAAAAGTTGTCCAGGTTATAATCTATCTATGTTTCAAGTTTCGTCCGTTTAGTAGATTTTGTTTGAAAGAGTAACCATCCTCGCAAACTTTCGCATTTTTACTATAAGTAGGTAATATAGATTTTTATTATTCTGTTCAAATTATAAAACTATCAAATGCTTTGTGACGTAGATTCGTCCAGCTTGAATGTGTAATTGTTTCTGTCAACCGGTGTTGGACGGACAATTTACCATAAAGTGGGTCATTTTGCTGTCCCGTGCACAGCATTGGTTAGGTAAATGAACATGTCGACTAAAACCGGAACGACTGTCTGCTCGTAATTGCTAACTAAATCATTTACTTTGAGGATGGATATAATCTGTTGCAATCGTGGAAAACATTCCTAAGAGTTACGTTATCTGTGCAGTTTTACTGGTAATTGTCTTCATTCATTTTTGGCACAGATAAAAATGTTACGGTAGTTTTTGTATGTTCTACATATCTGTACCTAATAGTAAATCTAGGTGCAGTATAACTATAATAACAGTTTGTGGGGGCGAGAATCTGGTGAGGACAAAGAAATACCTATAATCACATTGTAACTGTACTTTGGTATTGATTTTATTACTACAGTTAATTTAAATAATGTATTAGAAAGTTTACTTTGAAATCGAATGAATATACAAGTATTTTTATATTTGTGCGGTTTTATCAATTTTCATGACTTGTTTAGAAATGTGCATTGCTATATGAATATAGCCTTTAACTAGCAATAGTAAGGACATTGCTTTAGTTGACAAATTATATAAAGCATAGCGAGCTAAACAGGTACTGAACTATTCAGTATCTAGTGTGATCTGGTTAGTGTAGGGACTAGATAATATTACTGAAATAATGTATTGGTTCATTTCATGTCTGTCTGAGGATATTAATATTAGGAAACTATCTTATTTTCAAGATAAATGAATAAACATTTTGACCAAAAAATCTAAATGTTAGTCTTAATAATATGATTTTTAAGTACCAATCTAACCGCTAATGGTATATCTTTTGATACTGTACAACTACGACGTCATAACTCACTATTTCATATAAAACTCCATACATTCAATCGTTTTGACATTTAATAAAATGTTGCTGATTTGACATATCACATACACATTCCCTACTAAAATAAAAACTTAGGACTTTTATTTTTATTTTCATTGTGAATCTATCTGCCCTGTTTTAATAAAACTTCTTTTTAGTATTAAATACCATTGAACCTTTGTTTCTTTTTTAATAAAGGGTATTACATATGTGACATAATTTTTTTTATTTCAGATCTAGAAGGTCGTCAGGTGCGGCTTGCGCTGTCACACCGCAGCCAAAGAACTTCAACCCAGGAGGTAAGATACCATATTTTAAACTTACTCCTTGATTACTCAAGATTATAATACTTACTACTACTATTGACAAACCATTAGGTACATCAAATATTTTTGTATGTTTATTTACCTATGTACCTAATAGAGATTTATTCAATTTACTTAGTAGATAACTTAAGCTTGATATCATTATGTCAATATTATTTGCCATGTATAAAATTATAGCAGGAATGCTAGCAACAATATCTACCTATGATCAAAAATAAAATATATGTTTTTATATAATATATTATAATTCCTAATGCTAAATGCATTGCGTTAAATAAATTATTAATCAGTAAAATCATATAAGTGTATTCTATTATCTATACATATAAGTATTCATTCTATACATATTTTATTCTATTCAATATAAGTATTGACAACCTAGAATAATGCGATTTGATAACCTTAGTCTTTACCTATGAAATCGCCCTTTACTTTCTACATTAAAGTCACGATTTTTTCTTTCTTGTAAATATCTAACCATACGGATATGGTACGAACTACGCCATCATTTCGCTCAGTTATATATAATACACAGATTAATAAAGCAATAGCAAAATTCGAAAATAGAATTATATGTTTGTAAAATAAAATCCATTTGAAATTCCTAAGAATTCCCGCGAAACTATATTAAGGGAGTTTATAAACCAATTCGAAAAAGAAATCGCGATATATACTTCCCATAATCACAGTATTGGTATAGTAAGAAATGACAGGCACGTGAGACTTACCAACTTCAAAAAGTCAGATTACACTAAAAATTCCAGTCATCCTTTATACACACTGTTATGTCGCCTCTACCTATAATGAAGACACATTTTAATGTATCTTCCCAGCGCAAACATGGAACGTTATGGAAGACTCACCTGATTCTAAGACTTAAAATATAAACAGTGATAATGATGTAACGCGTTGTTACAAATAATATTAAAACAACGTGATCGTTTTCTCGATACGTTGTAATGAGATTACGTGGAATCCTATATGTCTCATAGTAAACAACAATCATGCGCCTCCGAGGCGCATTATCGATAATCTTTTATCTACCAGGAAAACTCAAATTAGCCGTCGAATATACAGCGCACTTGAAAATGATGTAACATCTGGTCATAAAAATTTTACGAGTCAACAAAGTTGCTTTCTTATTGGCTTTCCACTTACTGGAAGGTTATAGGTATAGCTTACTGATACTTCGCTAATGTTAATGCACCGATGAAGTAATTACAGGAAGTCCTTTTTCAAAATGTAATTCTTTATTTCACTATTATCACTCGCCCCGTGCGGGGTGGCTGTGATGCTGTAAAATCTATATATCATATATATGTACCATCTATGATTAATCTATGTATGTACATCTTACACACACCCGGCTATCTAATTAAATTTATGATCAATTGGTTATATGATAGGTACCTGAGGTAAAGATATTTTGTCACCAACCAACTAATCAAGGTTAATCATCTCATTAACATGATCATCGAGATAATATTATAATCGCGACACTAATAAAGGGAACAAGTATCGCCATTGAAATATTATCACCTAATGTCTTCAAATTGTATGGCCAGTAGGTATTATAATTATATAGAGCTATCTCACGTTACTCCCATTTCGACGTTTGAATATTTAACGAAGCAAAAAGTAGGTCGTTAATGAACCCCCGGAGAATTTGATTCTCTGGCCAAAACATTATACGAAAAGTTAGGCGAATTAATATTTTCTATTTAAAGATATTTATTGTATGACTTCAACAGATTCACTCGCTTAAATTAATAATAGGTATACAATGGTGATACTAAGATGGGGAAGGAAAAAAAATGCCGTCAAAACAGATCTGACTCAGACCACTATCACAATTATAATAAAGGATTGTCCGTTGATATTGATAACCAAATGAAATTGAAATTGATTCGTAGAAATATATTATACTTACCGTGAACTGCGTAGTTAGTAAACTTTCAGGAATGTGCACTAGCCAAACAATAGGAGGAAAATAATTTTAAACGGGTTTTACAATTTCGTGCTTTGCGGTATCGTTATGGTAAAACAGGAGGAAGAAGGCTTCTCCAGCTTACTGAAATACGCAAAAAAGGCTTTGTCATAATTATATCAACACATGAGATTACTTTCTTAAATCAGTATTACGCGTTTATGTAAACAGCTGTTGTGCTGAACTTAACAGCATATATTTTTTTTTGTTTCTATAATATTGTATTCTAGTAGCTTTCCACCCCACGGTTGGAACTAACTCTGTGTAAAGACAAAGCTAGTAAAACTAAATAATTTGGATTTCTGTCAGACAGGTATTTATTTTAAGGAATATGTATACTGACTTTTAAGTTAATCCGCCAAAGTAATACGTTTTCCTGGCAAACGATATTGCAACGTCGTAGACAGGGTACTTTACATTTCATAATTTGCATCGAAAAGTAAGTGTTTCAAGCAAATATGACTGTGACAAAAGATTATAATAAAAAAATTGTTTTAAGATTTTGTGTTGGTAATTTGTAACAGAGTAATTTTCATGAATCTAACCAAAATTTATGGTAGGTAAAACATTTTTTTTACCCCCATTTTACCTTTTGGGTTTAATTTTCCAAAACCCTGATCCGCCTTTATATGATTAGAACTTCAATACTAACGGAACCCTACAATAAAAGATAATTATATATTTTAAATTTTAATTTCTAACCGTAAGACAAAGTATATACGGGCGTTAAATTAATCTTATTTAATACAATTATGTTTCCTTTAAATTGCTAATTTAATATCTAAGTAACTAAAAATGGCCGATTTTCATACCAACTTCACCTCCACTTTATACCCACATAGAAATTCAATATTCTCTCCAAATTTCAAACCTTTATCATAAGCTGTTTGGGCTGGGCGTTGATGAATGAGTCAGTCGCGACATTGCCTTTTATACGAGTATATAATTAGCGACCCGCCCCGGCTTCGCGCAGGTGCAATGTAGATACTAATACATATAAAACTTCCTCTTCAATCACGCTATCTTTTAAAAAAAACCACATCAAAATCCGTTGCGTAGTTTTAAAGATTTAAGCATACATAGGGATATAGGGACACAGAAAGCGACTCTGTTTTATACTATGTAGTGAGATACATTTATTGGATGCATTGCCAATATTCCTCTGGATTTTTCTAATTAAATTTTGATTAATATAATAAACTTATGATTCTCCAAAGAGGCTAGTGACGTTTATATGTGTTTAAACTTGGTATTAACTGTCAAGTTATAAAACACCAGTTTTAATATATTTCAAATATTCATTACCTAGGGGAATAGATTAGTGCCACAATTTATCTTCAAAACAACAATTAATAAAATTAATATTCAATAAATTATTTTATATTTAATATGCAACAAATTATTTATCACCAGTGGATTTGTCCTCAAGATATGAACAACCTTAGAGCTTGATGTCGGAAAATGACCATAGCTCGTGACAAAACAATTGTCACTTTCAATTTACTCTTTGTGTTCTGTTTTGAATCAAATTATTTTAACAGTATCTTACAAATTGTAGTTCTGACGGGTTCGAATCTATTTTCAGATTGTGTTATTTTTATGTTCATTTAAAATTTGGCTTCAAAGCTGTTCGAAGTGTGACTGTTGATAGTGTTGGTGCTATGGTGTTGAAATTTAATAAAAACACCCATTAAAATATTTTATACGTTTGTGCTTAATATAAATTATAAGCTGTAAGTATTTTGCTGGTTAAATGTTAAAAGGTGATATCCGCATTGCAAACGATAACCTCAGATCAGTAGTGCACCGAGAATTTTCACAAGATAACTAATGCTAGCTTTTTAGAATCGGATATAGGTGAGATTTATTAAAATATTTAAAAATTAATTTTTGTTACATACTACCACAATAATACATATTTACCTCCCAGAATTAATACGCCACCCGACCTTAATTTCAACGAAAATAAAAATTCATTAATTATTCACCGCGGTGACAGTAAAAGTAACCTTCGTAAATTATAAAATACTTCTGAGTATCGTACTCATCCTATAGGATATTGTACGAACATTTTAATTCTTCGAAATGTAAAATATAATTTGTCTAAGCTTTTATAAATGACAACAACGTGGTCTACTTTGTATGTGGAGCGTGACAGGTACTAATGAGGCACAGTGTCTGACATGAATTGAATTCAGGACGCTATCGCATGGCACACGTCGTACGTTTCCAGGAAAATATGTAAAATGGGTCACTGTCGTTTGCTCGGCGAGAGAACTGGACCACACATATGACATATAATAGCTTTCCTACGAATATTATGCGTCATAAAGTCACTCTGCCTGTGTTTTAATCAATCGCAATGAAAACGAAAATGCTGACAGGACCTTTGATACTTCTATAATAGGGAGGTACGTTTCTAATTCTCGATCGGTTTATATTACACACAACTTAATATTCCTTTCTCGTTTGCGCTTCTGTCTAAGTACATCATACTATCTCTGTTATGAACTATTTCTGCCTAATTAATTGGATCCATTGGTCAATAACGCAATTTAAGACGGTGGAGTATTTATTTTTATCCAAGCTTGGATATATATATTGGTAAACAATGAAATCACAGCTTGTTGACATATTATTACTTCATTTCTTTCTTTCTGGAATTCCAATGTAAAGGATTATATGCGATTAGGGTTACCATCTGATCCCATCCGGATAAATCCAGTCTTGATTTTTCAGAGAGAACTTTCTTGTTACAGCTCATCGCACGTCTCGGGTGTTAGATAAATACTTCGATATTCAAACAAATTTTGGTTTATTTACTTCTTTAATTAGGGTGCGGGCTGCGCGGACTGGCCAGTGCAATGCACGCCCATACACATTATATTCTTTATGGATACGAGGTATCCGCAATTATTTATAAAATAAGCTATTGATATTATGTATGTCGGCATACAAGTAGGTAACATATAATTAGAAAGTATTAAAACTTCTTTCGCATATTTACAGGCAGAACAATATTTCTTTTTGTTTTGTCAGAATGTTTTTTTTTTTTTTTGTACTGGATTTTTTAATTTGGCTCAATAGTTAATATTATTGGATATATTTTTAAGCAAAATATTTTTTTTATTGTTTATTTTATTTGGTCTTTGCAATATAGAAAGAAAAATATAGGGCTAACCTGCAAACTTCGTCATAAAATAATCCATTTAAGAAATATTATGACTGCAAATGTTTTGAATGTCAGTAGATACCTGAAAAGAGCTAAATATTTTAGTTTGTTCTCAATTTCAGCTGCTATTCGAGGTCGTGGCCGTGATCCATATTTATTTTTCTAATGATTCAAAGTGGTAGTCACTCGCTTTCACTCAAGCTGTGTCAGGAAAATAATAACCTCGCAATTGCCTAGTTATACGTTTTTATTCTTACATCGTGTTTAAACTAATTCAGTGGTATAACGACATTTGTCCCGCTCTTCACTACACGGAACGTCGCGTGACAGATAGAGACTTCGGAAAAGTACCTAGCAACTTAATGCTTCATAATTTTTTTATGACTACGGAACCAATAGAATGGTTGAGCCTAGTTTTTTCAGGTAATGCGTAGGTGTATTGATATCTATTAGTTAGCCGTCGGACATTAAACTTGGATCAAGGACAGCCTTCTGGCTGATTAAAATTATATAGAGTAATAAAATCGAAATAATGTTCTTACGTGTGCTTTACTTGGCAATGCATCGTGCCTCAATAAAACGTATTATGAGCTACTTATTATAAGATAATACTTTTGGTTAGTTTCTGTGATATACATTAATTACATTTATATACAGCAAAATAATGTTGAATTTAATGATTTAACAATAATTAAGTTTGGATTTCTGATTAAATCTATTAAAATTCTTATGATAAATTCAAGCGTGTACTAATTCTTCGTTATTCATAGACCTTATGCGGTATTCAGTCACTATCGATGTTTGCTGGATAATAGGGTCAAAACCGTGTCGAACCTCATCGTCCTCATCGTGTTATCAGGCAAAAGAGCACCGTGTGACGCATGGATCACGATTCATAATTGTGATCATTCAATATAAACAACAAAACCGACAGAAGGTCACTTAATTCAGATCCACGTGATTTAATACACCAATGCTACTATTCATTCATGAATCTTGAGAACTACCTAATTTTTAAACAAAAATACATGCTTTAAATAATCCTAAATAGAAACGGAAGATATAAAATAAAACCGAGTTTTACTAATAACATGAAAGTAAACTTCCGACCTTTACAGTTAAATGCCATTCAAATCAGCACGTGTACGTATAATTTACCTTTAAGATATTATACTTAAATAAAGTAACTCAACAGATTTCCTCTCTTAAAATGTCTAAAATTAACCTTTCATAAACATGTAATCATTCAAGTCCGTACGTCCTTATTAACTTTGAACTTTATGAACAGTTCATATTTATTACATTGAAATAATTTGTTCCAGACGAAGCCTATATGAAGCTAGCTCTGGAGACTGTAGAGGAGCTCGACTGGTGCCTGGACCAGCTCGAAACCATACAAACTCATCGCTCTGTCTCGGATATGGCTTCGCTCAAGGTAAACACTACTGATTAACGACCTACTCACTGAGCTCTTCCATAAACTGGTGCGGATTTGTTACAGAAATTCATGAATGAAGCACAATAATGACAATTTCATGTCTCAATAATGGTTCAGAAATAGTTGATTGAACTTTGATCAATACACATACGTCATAACAGATGATAATTCAGAAACTTGAGCAACGATAAATAAGTAAATGACTCAACGTGGAAGTCATGAATTTTATGCATGTTTCAATTTATATATTATACTATTTATCGAAGTAATTGCATTATGAATACAATGACGTGTATAGCACCACAAGCGCGGCAAGTGGCATTTGAATAATGTCATAACGCTTTGAATCGGACACATGTAGTTAATCCAATGAACGTCTATTATCTGTCTCATCGGCCTTGCCGTGATGCTGCTCACGCTAGTTAGACTAAAAGTAACTATATATACAGTACAGTATGATCTATTATTACTAGTTGGTCAATTAAACTAATGCATTATGTTGTACGAACAAACCAATATGGTTAACAGGCTTGTGATAAGTTTTTTCATGAAGTGGGTTTACATCATGTTGACAATGTTAGCTTTCATAATCTACACCAACGAGCACTTACTTCCTTTACCGTCAATAGGATTTTCTTTAATTCTACCAATAATCAACTAATTGAACTGAAAGTGAAGAATTTCACAATTTTACAAGAGATTAATAAACTGTTTTTTTTTCACGTACCCTGCCTACAGCTTCTACGCAACTTATACCGTGTGAAATCTACTACTTTATATGAGGTGTAAATCCAGTACTATTTTATTACTCCTAAAGTTACATCTACAAATGTCTGGAATAGTCTTTGTGAGTCTCCATAGAAATAGTCTTATTAGTCATACCGTTCATAGATTGCTTCATTATTTATTTACTGTTAAAATAATAATGCAGCTACTTTGATTATTACAGTTGAACAACATTTTGAAATTCTTTTGTTTTTGCGTATATTCAGATTAATCTTTGATGATGATGATTTGATTCATATAATGATGAATTAATTAAATATTTATGTTAATAGTGTTATTAATGTTTTAGCATACAAGCCTCCGTCCTTAAATTAAAACACACGACTTAGCCAATGTCACTTGGGAATGGCTTTCTATTGTTGAAAGTTTTTTTTTAATCGGATGAGTTCTTCCGAAGACTATCTCCTACATCTAAACTTACAAACTTTCCCTTTTAAAAATATGACTAAAGATTGTCCTTTAGGTAAGTCTTGAAAACTGATATTCCGTGCTAATATTAAACAATAATTAAAATCGAGTAAATAATAGAGCCACGAGTTTACCGTGAAGACTTAAATCGTAATTTTTCAGAGCTTCTTTCCGAAGTTTTTAATGAATAAAAGTAAAAAATAAAAACTGCAGTTGCAGAAGAATTCATTTACCAAAGTGGTCTAGATTTGCTTTACGCAAGTTTGCTTGAGATAAATAGATAGCAGTAAAATGTAGGACTTTAATCTAAGTCTATGAGATTATAACTCAGCGCTGAATGGAAATTTACCGCAATAAGGTTTTCATGAAATGTATATATCTAATTGTGGGTGTTATTGCCTCGATACAGCTCTATATACATTGTCACAAGATGATAAATTCTATTCGTTAATGAGAAACTATAATTTCTCACAGAGATGTACTTTTGTAGACGATTGTATGCACATTTCCTAAACTTGAGCCAAACTTTGTGTAATTCCAAGCATGTTCTTACGTAAACTATTTATATAATGATGATAAATCGATATAATAAAGAATAGCTAATAATTTCTAGTATTGATAAAAGATTATCTCTTGAAAGAAAAAGCAATATTATATCAGATTAGAAGAACCTATCGTTGCACTGTTATTATATAACGTTAAAAAGATAAATAATAATATACATAGGTATGTAACACGTTGTTAAGGTTTCATCTTATGCGATTTGGCTACAAAACGAAAGATAGAAGGGGGCCTCTACCTATTTACCAAGGATAGAAAACTTTTAAAAATATGAAGGGCACCTATAAAATATGTATAAATATGCTGCGTAGTTTTGGAGATATCGGATATCGACGGTGATTTTGTAGATGCTCTATTTATCCTCAATAACAGTAATATCAGCCCAGATTTGCTATCTATTAGGTTGGGGAAAATGTCATTTCGCATTATAGTATGTATGAACTTGTAATAAAATCTCTTTGGCTATACTATTTGTATCTGGCTGGTTTTGGTATCATTGAAAGTTTAAATTTTAAAGAACATAATTCCAAATTCAAATTAGGAAAATGTGTGATTTGCATTTGTTTTTCGTACCGCCAAGATGAGTGAATCTAATAAAGAAATTCGATTCATTTTAAAATTTTACTACAAAAAAGGTAAAATTGCAACGCAAGCCGCGAAAAAATTTTGCGATGTTTATGGACCTAGTGCAGTGTCTGTGAGAGTAGCACAAATTTGATTTAAGCGTTTTCAATCCGGATGTCAAAGATGCACGTCGCTCTGGTCGCCCCATTACGGATAAAATGGATACCATTTTTGAAAAAGTGGAGCAAGATCGGCATATCAGTAGTTACGACGTAGCTGAAGAACTGGGAATTGACCACAAAACAGTTTTGGCGCATTTGAAAAAAACTGGGTACACAAAAAAGCTAGATATTTGGGTACCTCACGAGCTCACTGAAAGAAACCTAATGAACCGTGTACTCATTTGTGATTCTTTATTACGACGTCATGAAACCGAACCATTTTTGAAGAAGCTGATATGTGGTGATGAAAAGTGGATCACGTACGACAAGAACGTGCGAAAAAGGTCGTGGTCAAAGGCCGGTCAGGCTTCACAGACTGTGGCGAAACCCGGGTTAGCTCGCAACTAGGTGATGCTGTGTGTGTGGTGGGATTGGAAGGGCATTATTCATTATGAGCTGTTACCACCAGGCAGGACCATCGATTCTGAACTCTACTGCGAACAACTGATGAGATTAAAGCAAGAAGTTGAGAGAAAGCAGCCGGAATTAATCAACAGAAGGGGTGTGGTTTTTCATCATGATAACGCTAGACCTCACACATCTTTAACCACTCAGCAAAAATTAAGAGAGTTTGGCTGGGAGGTATTAATGTATCCGCCGTATCGTCCTGACCTTGCACCTTCAGATTTTCACCTGTTTCTTTCTCTTCAGAATTCTTTAGGCAGTGTCAGGTTAACATCACGAGAGGACTGTCAAAACCACTTGTCGCAGTATTTTGATCAGAAGTCCCAAAATTTCTATAGCAATGGGATCATGTCCCTACCTACAAGATGGCAAAAAGTTATCGAACAAAATGGTACCTTAGTTAAATATAAATAAACAATATTAAAAATATTTGAATTTTCTTAAAAAATGCGAAGGAACTTTTTCCCCAACCTATTATGTCTATGAAATTCGATTCTATATTTAACAAATTGAACATAGAAAATCCGTTGAGTGACCACATACAAAGAGATAGTGTAAATTAATAAATTTCACAGAAACAATACTTCTTGGTAAACATGCTACTGTATAATAAATGTTTTCCTAGATTTGTTGAATACAATGCACGTACCAGAAGTATTGTAAATAACTTCCTCTTGTAGAGGTTGCCAAATGCCTAGTTGGCTTCAGACTCATAGATTAATATAAGTAACCTACACAAACAAAAATATTTACAAGATGCACGTACGTGTGTAGGTACGTACTCAATTTGTTCTACGCCGTATTATATGAAGTGTCAACGGCCCACAAACAAAATCATGGGCGGATAAAAGCTATTATGATAAACTGCGCATATCTTATAGAGGGGCCTGAATGACCTAAAACACTTACTCAAGATTTAAGAGGTGACAGACTAAAATGCACACAGATTGATACAAATGATCAGTGACTTAAAAACATGTTGACCAATAATAATATGACGCAGGAATTTTAAAATAAGCAATAATAAAAAATAGTGCAACGCATAAAAGTAAATAAGGTTTCATACTTTTATAGCTTACTCGTTGCCATATTAATACGTCAATGTTTTGTAGGAGACGCAGAAGTTTTAATGATTTTATGAAAGAGACAGATCCACACTTGTATGTTTTCTGTTACGGACTCTTTCATTCTGATTCGATAAGTTTCCTTTGACATGATTTAAGAACTCCCTCTAACTCAGATGTTATTCATGTTAAATTATAATTATTATAATGTATAATACACCAATATAATACTCGGCCCTCATTCGTAGTAAAGTCAAGCCGTAGTTGGTACGGTTTGATATCGATTGTTTGGCGAGCTTTTAATGTTTTATTAGAAGGCTGCTTGTTGTGCTTTGCTTGGGAGCTGGTCGCTGGTTAGTTCTATACCGATCGATGCACTTGACGTCACAATGACGCATTCGCATTATAATTTCATAACAATCGATAGGGTAACATTAAAAGCCGATTAAGTTGAAGTTACTAAGTTGGTAACCTAAGTGAAGGCAATAGCAGTAGTATGTGCTAAGTGACCACGAGCTTCGTTATGTATTAAATTCCCGGTTATTCCCAACTATTATTGTTGATCTGTATTTATTGATACTAGCGAACCGCCTCGGCTTAGCCTGAAGGGAACTAATTCTCTGAACTATAGGTAAGTTCGCATTCAAAATCTATTGCGTAGTTTAAAAATATGACTTTGTTTTGTACTATTTATAATGCTTAATAATAATATTCCTTAAATATATTTTACTCATTAATTTGGTACAAAACCTGCCGATTGTCTTGTAATAAGTAGGAAGCATCGAACGATGAAGGACCAAGCATATAAAACATTGCAATAACCTCAAATGACTGGCAAAGGTAAGCAACGAAGATGTCATGAGACAAAGTACCTACTAACAAATAGTATGCTGGGACGTTGATACTATATTAGTAGTTTTCATAAAAACGTTGTGGTTTAGAAAGGTATTATAAAAGTTGCATCAGATATTTTCAAGCGATCACGTATCGAACCCTACGTGATGATTGCGACGTATGCTAGCATGCAAACCCCGAGGAAATAACTAATCCGGAAGCCACTAACGACTGCGCCACTGACTGAAGACTGGATAAATAGAGCTCTGGCCGAGTAGAGCCGCCTGTGCGTGACGTGACCGCATTATGCCCAAAGGGCTCTGACCAAACCCTTGATGAATGTTGCAAATCCCAACGAAAAATAATCAAAATAATGTACCGGCTTACGCACTGACTGGCCCATATTAATATGTTGACATCTATTTCTGGAACATTAATCACTATTGGGGAATGTCAAAGAACATATTAAGGGCTGATGACGATAATCTATTTTGGGTCCGTAGGTACGTACAAAAGTCGTTTAATTTAACTGAGAGTTCTAAATGAGCACTTGACCTCGCAATATAATTTATTTACGGTAGTTTGGTACATAGATTTGTTTAATTACAATTCATTGATAGAGGTAAACAACTTAAAACGTTTAATTTAATAACTACATAGAAAAAAATATGTTGAGGTCGTTTTTAAACTAACTCACAATTTATTTATTTAAATTGAGCATTTTATTTTTTGGATGTATACCATGGCCTTCCAAATCTAAAGGTATACAGTATAATACAACACAACAGCGGAACTAGCACATTTTCATTTTATTACAGTGTAATCATTTGAAACTGAAAAAATAGAAAACGATCCGTCTTTACGAGCAGACGTGTTCAATGAAACGCATTCCGTTTACTTCAAACATTTATCGTAATCTGCGCTAACTATTCCGGAAGGTTACAACGTTATGTAGTGGAGATGTTAGTACAGATAATACATTTTATTGTATGGTCGGACGGACGCTGGCGGTGTAAGGTCCACGGCCGCACGGGCGCGATCCAGTGCGGATGTCCCGCCCGTACGCTGCCACAGTCACGTACGCATATCGCACACTCTTGCCGCCCGCCTTAACGGATAATCTGAATTCCAATATGTTTTTAAGGAAATTTGCTTTGTAGAACATCAAAATTAAGCATAAGCCTCTCGCAAAGCGATATGTAATATTGTTTAGTGACTTTTGTCACGTACCTACCTATGATTTGAACTGATTATTGGTCTGCTTTTAGCTAATTTTATTCTTTTACGATATTTATCTAATTCTGCGGCTAATCCTGTTAGAGAATTCTAGGTATGGTTATAATATTTTGATGCTGACTGTACTTATACTATTTGCTATCGATATGATTCAGTTCAGTGCTTTCCATCCACTCAGCTAAGTAGTGGTTACATTAACATTCTGCGTTGAATTGTAAATAACCTCTTCCACATATGAAATAAATATAATTTAAGCGTCAAATTCTATGAAATCCCAATAAGTTTACCTTCGTTCGTACGTCGGTTTCTCAATATGTGAATTTCCTGAAAATATCCATTTCAAACCATCACGATTGCAAGCAAACATGACGTCTAACAGTGGCCGGTTAGGAGATTGATTGTTATTTATGTACTTAGTCACGAATCGCTGACAATCATGCTATTTTAAATCTTATAAGGGAATACATATAAGTTTATTAGAATATCATCACTGATCTACGTTATCTTGTCTTGTATCGGATTTGATATAAAGAGATTATGAATGTTGTTGTGGTAAAAAGTGTACATACGTGTAGGTAAATTTTATATAAAATATTAAATAGGTATTTATTTACTATCAGCCGGATAACTCACTAGCACAAGGTAAGGCGATGATAAAAATAAAAACGATTCCGCAGGTTATTAAATTAGGATACCTATAAGGTTATCCAATGTTTAACCTTTAATTAGGCGCGCCAATAAACTAACATTGTTAGTCGCGCGGGGTCTGCAGTTACCAAATGGATAGGGATGAAATTAGAAACTAGACCTAGAACAAGGGGGACTAGAGAGTTAGGAATCTAGCAAGAAATTCGGGTTGACAGCGTTAATATGTATAAAAATTACTTTACTTGAAGATCACTAGGGTCGCGGCGACCCCGCGCGCCTAATTAAAGGTTAAGAAAAAAAAATTAAAGCCGTTAAATCAATTGGCAGAACAAAACGGAAAAATGACATTTAAAAAAAAATTTATTGATTTTCTTTTGATGCGAGGAACCCAAAAGAATTTATTGATTTGCTATATTCTGTAAAAAAAATAGGTTATCAGCACAGATACACTATCATCATGTTTTGAATTAACTTGTCGAATTTAAATTGTCGTGTTTCTACACTTTTACATAATGTCTTAAGAAAAAATGTTACGATTTCGAGCGACTGAGCTGTCAACATCGGCTGTCATTTAGATTACTGCAGGTGACATATTAAGGTTGATGAATGAATACATAATTAAATCTTCACTAAAATCTATCTTTCTATCTATTTTTACTCAGATTATACTATCAAAATTATTAAACTATTTAGATTTGAGTGAAATTGGAGAGAAGTATGGATAAATAAATAATTATGCTGCATTTACACATGGCCATTTGATTCCAAACTAAGCAGACCTTGTGAAATGGAACCCAAACAACAGATATACTACTACAACTTTTTAAATACATTGGTACTTAAATATACTCGTACATATTTACGTCCAGATACGAAATAAACAGACATGTTCATGCACACAAATGTTTGTCCTGCGTGGTAATCGAACCAACTACCGGCGGCTTGGCAGTCAGGGTCTCTAACCACCAAGCCAACTGGCCCGTCTAGATTATATATGGGGCCGTTCATAAAATACGTTCGCATACAAGGGGAGGGGAGGGGTCTGGCTGAGTGTGACAAGATGTGACAAGGGGGGACGGGGGGTATACGGTAACGTGACGTTCGCCGTTTTTTTTTTATTATATTCCTTGCTGGTGTAGTCCAGCTGGCTTATATGAATATCATGTACAGCCAATGTTTGTTCGGTAATGAACCGAGTCCTCACAGTCGAAGATAATCGAAAGTTATCCGACCATGGTGGGACTCGAACCCATGCCTGGCCAGTACCCGTAGTTCGAAGTTAAGCACGTTAGCCGCTCGGCTACAAGTACTGGTTACGTTCGCCGTTTATATTATATGTTTAGTTTATATTTATATGGTCGTTGTGAAAGATATTTATTAATTTATTTAAATGTTATTATAATAACTAAATAAATATTTTTAATTTTCAGAATTTGTGTACTATCATTTAGAATTTATCATACTCAGCAGGGGGGGGGTTCCTAGTTTTTGTGACGTAATATTTTTAGGGGGGGTCACAAAAAGTGTGACACAGCGTGACAATGGGGGGGGAGGGGGTCAAAAAAAGCTGATTTTAGTGTGACGTATTTTATGAACGGCCCCTATGTGGGTAGATTGAACCCTGAAGACATTAATACCGAGAACCCCGGGTGAAGCCGCGGGGTAGTCTATAACCTCGGCTGGTACCTATGATTGACCCGGTTAGCAGAGTATGACGTATGTTTCGACCTCAGCGTGCCAACAACGCTACCGTTGGCCTCCTCCCAGACGAAGGTTGACATGAGTTTTCCACGCTTGAACATTTTTTACTGCTAACACAGATAATAATGTAAACGCAGTAAATTATTATAATCGCGTACAATTTCACAGAATGATCAACACTGAAATCGCGAAAGAAATATGCTGTTCTATTAAATAATTATAATAGCTGGTATTAAAAAGAAAATGAAAAAACAGGGTGTGTCAGACACGCGATAGGAGTGAAATATTTATATAACAGGGAAACATTTTAATTATGCATCAATCGCTTTTGAATAGCATACATTGTGTTTAGCATTCATTTATTTTTCGGCACATACAAAGGTTGCATAACAAGTTTAACTTCAATAAAGTATATGTTTCGTATATTTGTTTTTTCGAAGAAATATTTTATAGAAACAAGAAAGTATAACAATTAAGTGATTCCGAAAATATTTGATTAAAGATTTACTATAACACGCTGTAATAAAATTACAGATGAATATTAGTTAAAATACTTTTCCATATTAACAATAAGTCATTTTCTTTTTAGTTTACCGCATGCCGAGTAAATGATAAAAACTTTTGGTACTTACTGTATTTCCGTATAATTACGAGCACGTCCTGCGAGGACGCAATTATCTATTGATAGTAAACAGTGATTACATAACTATAAACCATTTGATAATAATTATTCAATGTTAGGTGCGTGAGCCGGTATAAAGATTAGTAAATACAGTCACTTTAAAGGAGATGTTGTTACACTATTGGTAGTTTACTTTATTTTTATTGACTGTGATTATTTAAAAAAAAAGTCAGACCATTTGGGATCAGTGCTAAATTTCAGCTTTCTGTCTATTGCATTGATTACACCGATATGATGCCTTACCAATAATCCCTTGAGAAATACCTTTGTTGTTTGTAGCAAGGCATAGAGTCATTCTTTTGTTTCCTCTTACGTCACGCTAAGAAGATGATGAGAAAGTAGGCAACGTTGCCTACTTTCATTTGTAGGAATATTCTTTGACAGTAAGAATAATCATTATTACTATCGAAAGAATGGACACATTTTGTCGTAGACCACTAGTACCTAACTACAAACAGGAAATAAATAAAGTAAAACCGCGATAACCAAAAGCAATACCATTGTTATACTATAGAAATGCGGTATGTGACGCTTCATTACGTCACGTGGGAATGTACGGAACGGTAAAGCATGTACAACAAAAAAAGGGCTTTTTCTAAAATACGCTATCAGTGTCGTAGTCGAACTGTTACGTCAAAATGAAACGCTTGATGATTTACAGCTGGTGTGACCTCAACGCAGCTTATATTACGTAATATTAATGTAAAGTTGATTTTATTAGATAACTATATATGTATCTACTTAGATAATGACAGTTTCATAACTAGTCTAAATACATAAAGCAGGTTCATGCCTGGTGGCACGTCCACCTGACTTCCTATGCTGATAGCTAGCTTTTCACCCTGAGGTGTACCTGCGTTCCAGTGGAATTTCTGCTTAAACTTACAACCTCTACTTTCCCCCTATAGGGATTGAATTTAGTGAAATCCTAATTTCTGTTTTGTTTTTTACGCTACAACATGAATGAACATACACACAATATTTTTATTAGTACAATAAATCACAAAATAAAAATACATGTTTTTTTGAAGTCGGTGAAGAGGACCTACGCTACGCTTTTAATTTTACAATATGACAAGCAGATAAGTTGATCAAAGCGTTAGTATTTTAGTCAGTATTAGGAATGATATGAGTCAATCGGGACTTTTTATTAAACAAACAGAGAATGACTGTCTCAGAGTTTCGCGCAACTCAGAAATGTCAACTATGATTAAAATTTTCGCATGCTTTCGTACTTGATCCCTGAACGAATCTGTATAATTAGGTACAATTTTAACTATCCAACAAATTTGAAATGTTAAGTGTTTCTGACTCTATCACGCAAACAACTATACAGATTTTGAAGAATTTTAGCACATTATATCAAGATTATAAGAAAGGTTAATCCCTTCAAAACCACGAATCTTTCGGGAATGTAGTCAGACAGCGGACTAGAAGGATTATAAATCAAACCTGTTTTTCATTGTAAGTTTTTATATAAGTGCACAATTTATAATCTATTGTATGAAGTGTGGTAAAAAACATACGCTTATTAATCTAGGTCAGGGCTATCTTCGTAAAACAAATCAACACATGGCTCTCTCACACTTATTTATGTCTCAGCCGAGTTACTTTATCTTATCTCTATATAATCAGCAAAGTAAATTTTATCGGTCGAATTAACACGTTATTCAAAAGATTAATTATCTGTGCTTGTAAAATATTATAGATAGTGAAGTGGACTTACTTACCTAGTTCTATAAAGCTATTTTTAAATTGACATTCTATTGCTCTAAAAATAGCTAGCTTTTTTATTTTATTTTAAGAATAAAATAGGTATATCTATTAACAATAGAAGTTAAAAAAAACATTGCATTAGTAATCTGAAATCGGAATAGAAACGAGAAGCTATTTTGGCAGATATTGTGTGAATTCTAAGAGCTGTCTTTCACGGCAAATCCCCTTAGTAACCATACTGAGTAAGTGAATATAAAAATAAAATCCTGTCAAGCGCGATGATTTTTGCACCAAAGGGTCTCGTACAACAATAATAAAATAAATATAATTTCGTATGCAATATGATCTATTTTCAGTAAACTAAATTTTAATCAGCCTCGTTGAAATCTTGTTAGATCAAGATAATTATCTATCAGTTCCAAATCAGTATAGTATAATTGACTAAAATAATCTCATTTTCAGATTTTGACCCCCAATTTTAAATTCAAATATCTATATTCTTATAATTTTATTACCTCAATAGTTGCTGAAATAAGAAGCTGTGACAAACGGATAGACAGACAGTCGGACGAAGTCATACCATATTAATTTTCACAATATCGCTAGGAAACTCTAAATAGGAATTTAAAGTAGCATATACATATAATTAACATTTCCAAAGATTTCCCCTCGAGATTGAAGCTCGCTATATCTAATATTCTAATATTTACATTACATTATGTGAGCAGTCTTTTTCAGAAATAAATTAGCTAACTTTTTCCATTCGCGAAGAATGATTAATATGTTCAATAAGTAAGGAAGGATGTTTATAACGCATAGTATACATAGACTGAACATGTTACGTAGGTACTTACATAGAATAATACGTTCTCTTTTTTAATCGTAAAAAAATACAATGTATTTTTGGACTTGTACATTGTTTTTGTATAGTTCTGGGTAAATTTAACAGAAGACCTGTAATTTGGTTGATTGTTCGAAAACTATAAAAGCTTTTTTCATCGGCTTTGCTTATGTTACTACTGTGTAGTAATAATATTCACACGACTGTAGGTGTATAGCCTTTAATCATCTAGGTACATATAGAGTAAGAGTGAGCACAAAAAAATATATGTCTAAAATATGCTCCAATGAACTTTTAGTCTGCGTGGACAAAAAAACATCTCGACAAACGAACATTGCGATACTATGCTACAGAACCCTAAAATATATAATGTAACGAAACTAATTTTCCTCAATCAATTCCTGGAATCATGAAAGGCCGGTCCAAGATGTACTTGTTCCTGTGATTCAAGATAACAGATTCGTCGTAAGAGGAAATTTGATTCAGAGCAATTTTCTTCTTGTATTTTTTAATAAACTTCAGTTTCTACTAAGAAGTTATAAATATGTATGTATATTATCCAATTACTAACTAAGTGCTACTCATGGACCGGGTTGTTTTTCTTGTTTTTAGGGTTCCACAGCATATACCCGTATGGTGCGACTTCGTTTGTCTATCTGGCTCTGTGTCTGTTACAGCCTCTCATTTTCAGCAAGGTTTTAAATATTCGCTTGACGATGATAGCAAAACTACAATTACAATTTGAATGCCTATGGTACGCAAACGTAGCGTTAACTACATCGTAGGCTATCAGTACAAAACATAAGGTAAATTTATATTTAAAAACATACAATTTTTGCAACATATTAAATTCCAATTTTTTTATCGATTTTTTACTTTTTAGGTTGAACAGAAAGGAATAGGTTTCTTTGTTTTATCCATAAAAGGACAGTAAAGTATTTTAAATAATATTGAAAGACTGTGACATAAAATTACTCTAATATTACAAAAACCTCTAGATGAAGTCATTTTAATGAAAAATTTAAAATTTTAATGGTTTATTTTTCCATTTCGCTACGAACTACATAGCCTTTATACCTAAAGCTTAATATCAGATACTAAGAACCTCGTGATAAATCAGCTTCTGACATTATTATCATAAATTATTAATCGCAGAAATTATGTCGTTGACACAATGTCGTCATTGCATTACAAAGAAAACTACAACAGCGGAGAGCTAAACTATTCCATCCTTTTGTCATCTTTGTTGTTAGAAGCAAGGGCAGTCGTGTACTGATCTGCACTAGATTGTCGGTCTAAATATAAGTCTTTACTATGACTGCGTCTATTGCGCAAGGCTGTAGGTACCTACTTGCAATAATTAAACACTCGAGAAAATTATTTCTTGCACCTGTGTATCTACGGAAATATATACCAATGTAATGTCCTTAATACATTATGAAATTTCGTGCTTCTTACATTGATCTTGGACTTCCATACATCCCTTAGTTTGTTCCCCCCGGGGTGTAATTTTAAAAAAATCCCTTCTTAGTGCCCACTTAAGTCTTTTATGGCACATTTGTACAAAATTTCAAATTTGTAGCCCCATTGGCTCTATGTTGATGAATCAGTCAGTCAGTTAAATCAAGTAATTATAGTATAGATCGCCTCAACCTATTATTGTCGTCTCATCATTAATATTTGAAATATAATTATAACTAATAATTCTTAACTATTGAAACTATAATCTAATGGACTTTAAGTTCAAAATAATGGAATTACCGTTCATTTTGTCCAACCTACAATACGTCACACGACGTCACACCGTGATTCACTTCAATGTTATGACGCCAAAGCCTTTTGACATTATCAGTCTAAACGGCCATGCCCACAAGAACAAGTATAATGTACAACTACATAACATATGACGTGCCGACTACACGCCCGCACCTTGTCTACGTTTTATTAAATAATTGCCGGTGACCCTGGTGTTGCAAATGTCCATTGGCGGTAGTGACCAGGTACCATTAGGTGGATTGTACGGCTACTTAACTGCAAAAAAAGTCTAGCCTATTATTTTAGCAATTGGTCTAAAAATTTGAATACCAAAAATACGGTCCTAACTTAAATAGGTGACTGTCATAAAATATGCTTCAATATATTGCTTCTCAAGCAGCTTCTGTACTTACTACAGCCTAAGTCGATAAGTCAAAAACTATATTTTCTTACGTAGGTACACGCACATGATCGCTCACGTTTTCCTCAACCATTGAAAGGTTATTATAATTCCAGAGTTTGGACGCCACAGCACTTTCATAAACGTTTCTGAGAATATTGTATACGTGTTTTAAATCATATATTATTATGATTTCAAAAGGTGTAAGTCACTGGGTATTCTGAAAAGAAATTTACTATATTAATTACCGCTGCTTTACTTGCGCTGCCGGGGTATCTATGTTTTTCCCGGCATTTAATTTTAATTTTTATGTGTGAAAGCAATAATTACCGTAAGCATAAAAAAATATGTAACTAAAGAGTGGTTGCTTATTTTTTTGTCTCTAAACAAATATATGAATGAGATGAAAGGTATCGTTTTTATCCTATTAATCAGATTAAATCAGAATAGAAGATAGATTAAGATTTTCTGAAACATTACTCATTTAACTGTGTGAAAATTTATAAGTATCCATACCTCTCTCCAAATGAATCAATTTTTTTATCTAGAAAGTTTACAAAAATTTGATAAAAATTCGATTACAATTATTATTTTTTGTAAGTTAAAATATCCTATAAATATGGATTTTGATATGTGCATTATATACCCGTATCTGTTCACGATATCCACCCCAAAGAAAAAAGTATATAAATGGGCTTCTTACCCATTACTAACTAACAATTATGTAGGTACTAACTTCTTTAAAAAGTATAGTATAACTACATGTTTTCTTTAACCCACTCCTACAACATATCCCTGTTTATTATAAACTTTCACTGAACATTTGTTTATATAACCGAATAAAGTAATATATGATGTATACCCAAAAACTAGTTCAGTCCTGAAGCTACAACAAATAAAATTCCTGTCGTGAATAACTTATTTGCGCCGCAAAGTGATAAGAATATATGTCAAGATCAAATCAAAATTGTTAGACACATCATTAAAAGATTAGATGCTCGTAAATTCCTTAGGCTTTTTAAAGTATCTACTTAGCACCATAAAAAGGCATCTGCTTGTTTTTAATCCATTACCCTCATTATCGCGGTCGCCAAGCGGACTGAGCCTGGCTCTGATACAATCGAATATATTTTATCTGTTTGCAATGAGCTCAATTACACACCACATCGCAATTTTATGATAACTCTTCCATTTTACTAAAGCTTTCAATTTAAATTTTAACGAATGTAATTCCCAATTGAAAGTGTATCATCCAAACTTTATATTGAATCTAGATAAAAGCGGACATACACCAGTGACATGTCCACTAAAGCAGCTCTATTCAATTTGTTCCTGAAAAACCGGTCAGGAAGTCGACCTGTGACGTTAAATTTAATTGATACGTTTCAGCGAGAACTCCTTTTTCCCTCACCATATAACAGGAAATCAGAGGAACTAATGAAATGAATAGATACTAGTAAAATACGGTAACTAGAAGCCGGTATTTCTGTAGTGAGATGACGTGGTGACGACATAACGTGCTACGCTAAATACGAGGCGCGAGGTTCATTCGGAACCACTCGCCGCGCCACTTCAGTCTAACGATAGCGCTCACAGGCTATAGACGTTCCAACTGTTTACAGTGAATATAAATTAAAATCGTAATCATTATAAAATTGATTCAGTGTAGATTATTTTCGGTTTTTTTTTTGTGGTGTGAAATGCGCGTATATTCAGAAAGACAAAGCGTCCGTTACGCCCTCGCTCGGTGGTTACGGAATCGGGCTACGACGATGGCACATTCAATGGATATCTTGCACTTGCAGTTCAAAAGGATGCTGAACAAGGAGCTGAGCCATTTCTCAGAATCGAGCAAGTCCGGCAACCAGATCTCGGAGTACATCTGCTCAACATTTTTGGGTAAGTCCTATATACTTATAATTTCTTTTTCACTTCAATCTAAATCTATTGCTACAAAATGTATCAATATGAACACACGTAAACTTATCTCTTAAGTTTAAGATAATCCAACATTTTATCTTTTTAAGACTTTATCTTGACTAGATCTTATGGTGGGTAGTTATGCTAGGTATTTATCCAAACGTTCGTCAAATGAAAAGTTAAAACAACAAACTTGTTATTGCCAACAAAATGAAAGTGGGTGCAGAACAATAACTTTTGATTGTTGGATCACAATAAGTTAGGTTCCAATTTTTACTGTAGTTTTTTATTAGTTTTTAGGATTCTTTGGCAAAATTATAAAATAGTGTACTTCTGGGGAGACTTCAGTGTCTGCCTGTCTGTTTATACGCAACGGCTGGTACAATTGTAGAACTTGCCTACACGCATTCATATAAAACAATATGAAAGTAATTTTATATTATTAAAAATGGTTGATTGAAATCTGTTGATAGTGCTTTTACGTTTTTAACTCTTAGTCGGTATTCTTTAAAGATTTTATATGATAAATTATTGTAAGATCGTATTTTATTGCTTAGCAATTTGCAAGTAGGGGTTATTAATGAATAGTTTTTTTTATCACTTTATATCACATATTGCATTGCCTTGTAATCTAAATTAACAAAAAAAAAATGAGTCACAATAATGGAACTAAGACCGGTGAGTCATACTAAACATGAATATTCGAAAACGATTATTTTTGACAATACAATGGGGATGCTACAGAGAGGCTCGGGGCGGCGGCGGGCGCGGAACCGCGGGGCGGGCGGGCCGTAGCGCGTGCACATGCACAATAATGCACATGAGAAACCATACACATCCTTCTAATAGTAATAGATTGCTTACGCGGATAGGAAACCGTATCCAAAATCCTTTATCCTTTATGTTGGATCGTAGGTATACTTATCAAGGATAAAGCGATAGATCGACATAAACATACCTAGCAAGTAATTCCAGTTGTAAAAAAGCTTAGATGTTAATGTACCCTTTATCAACAATAAATTATAAATATGCCGATTGGAGTTTATGCATTTATAACCCAGTGTTTTGGGTTTTTACAGATCAAAATCTCTAGCCAAACAATAATGACAATCAATTTGTATGATATAAATTTTTAATTTATCACAAACTACTAGTTTTCAATCAGTAGAGTATTGTTTGTATGAATGAAATATTATTTACGGCTAAAACAATCGAAGAGAGAAACTGACTTTAGTTTCATGGTTATAGAGTTAGTTATTTAATACTCATGGTTGTACTGATGCTATAATTATCATTACGTAAACAAACCTCATATTGAAAGGTGAATTAAAACAATGATATTATGTCATACTTAAAATAATGAACATCAGAGGCAAATAAACGCTTTAGTTGTTTCACACGTTCTGTATTGATTTATTTTTATTTACATCATCCGAAACAAGTGCCTTTCTGATACAAATATTAAAGATTTTACAGTCATACTTATTGATTTGTGCAGTTTTTTCTGTCCATTTTGAGTCCAGATAAAGAAAAGTTGATTCATTAGCCTTTTTGGCCCTATGAGGTTAACTGGCAAATATTGATCACAAAAACAAGTTTAATTGAATTATGTCACATCAAATTAGTGATCTACTGTTGTTTTATCTGTCTGGGGATATTGTCAACACGTTTGATAACCCTACCGCGCACGCGCAGTACAAGGCACGTACCGATACACCGATCTGAAGTACCATGTCTTACATTACGACATTATGACATTATGAATATTCAAGGGAACTATTTAATTGAGGACGTTAAATATTCGGTACAGGCGAGTTTGACTAGCTCAATAAAGTCGTTTATTAAGCCAATTGGCTAGCGTCAAAGCCAGAGAGTTGGGTCGTAACTTCGTAGGTTTAATTAATTTGTTTGCGTAGTCAGCCATCCAAGTTTGACAAAGGATTGATCCAACTGAACAATACCTATGTACCTATATCAACACTTCGATATTATATAATGAGTTTATACCTACCAAATGCTACTGTAAATGACTTAAACTCGGGCATAATGTCTTATTAGCAATAATTGCCATTTGCCCCGATAAGATAGGAGTATCAGAGAAGAGCTACTTACTTTTTTTAGTCATATTAAGCCACTTATTTCAGATAAAACAACATTCACCATATTTATCTTTACATCGTACATTATTATATTTTGTTTTCATAAATTTTCTTTCAAATTGTTTTCGTATCATAAAATACCAGAGCAAATAAAATGGATTTATCTCGTTGCGTCCAAAGTAAACAATATAGTTGAGTAGGTAGTTAAGTAAAAGTTTGAAACTCACGTACAACGCATCATAATTCGAATGTTAAAATTTTGAACATTTTTAAAACGCTGAACAATTTCTTTTTTTAAATTTTATTTATTTTTAGGCACTTTAAGTATATCTACGCCGCTATTTTTATGATCGAGTCGGATTAGATAAAAAATGAATGCGTAGTACCTACTAAAGAACATTAGTAGATAACGCGTTTTAATCCTTTAATGTACTCTGGATTATTTCATCGCGTTTTGTCCTCTTTAATCGCATCATTATGTGGTATATCAATATGTCGTTTTCTGTTGATACAAAATTATCTTCCAACAATTAAATAAAAACAAAGTGGAAGATAGTCCATACCTCGACAATTAATTTATTATTCATGTATTAATAGATACTGATATAAATTTTAATGACCGATTATTTCTCTGATACCTAGTCGATTAAAAATTAATAGAGAGTAAATAAGTGAGGGAACATACATACCCTTCCCAAACACCCTTTCATTAGAAAAGGGACTGCGTATAATCAATATTTTGGAAGGTATTGACATGATTGATTACATATCGGCTATAACGACGCATATGTACAATGACCTACTATCGTATCTCAATCAAACGAACTAATGGACACTTCACATTTTCACCCACTTTCTTTTGACATGAATACCCATTGACATAGTTTTGGGAAAGGCAATAAATATTATAACTTATAATCGGTCCACAAGAAACATTTACGCAGCTTCTAGGACTTAACATTTAGGTAACTGAGAATTAAATACTTTGCCTAAATAGGAATCTGTGAATGTAGTTACGCAACACTTGTACCAAAATACCTATTACTGACTTCAAAGTCTTGGGATGGTATGATGTAACCGATATTCCCATAAGAATGAGATCTATGACCAACAAGGATTTTCATTTATGCGTTTCATTTACAGACAAACAACAGGAACTGGACATACCATCGCTGCAGGTGGATGAGACTGTCGAACGCACTAAGAAAAAAGAAAAGCCGCGCCATGGCGGACCTGTTGGCACAATGTCACAAGTAAGACATATTACTTATTATGTTTATTGTCTTAAAAAATCTTAAAATAATACAAATAATATTTCAAGTACGAAATATTCATTATTCTACAAATAATAATGCACAAATAGAAATCTACACAGAACTACTAGGTATGCCTATTCTGAAAATTCTTTCACTGATATAAAGCCACCCCTTTTCCGAGTGAGAGAACATTAATCCCTCGGGAATGTGGGTGAAACTGCTAAAGCTAGTAAAAATGTGGGTACATGAACCGCCCTTTCGCATTAGCATAGTTGACATGTTATAAATATATTAATTTCGTCTTTTACAGATTTCTGGCGTTAAGAGAACACTTACCCATACTAACAGCTTTACGGGAGAGCGGGTGCCAAGATATGGAGTTGAAACGCCTCACGAAGAAGACTTGGGTCGCGTTTTGGGAGAACTAGACCGATGGGGCATCGACATTTTCCGCATCGGTGATTTATCTTGCGGTCGGCCACTGACTGCCGTCGCCTTCGCTGCCTTCTCATCCAGGGAATTACTCGGAACTCTACAAATTCCGGCGCGCACTTTCCTCGCCTTTTCTGTCACTCTCGAGGAGCACTATTGTCGTGACAACCCGTTCCACAACTCGCTTCACGCAGCTGACGTCACACAATCTACACACGTCCTATTAAATACTCCCGCGCTGGATGCTGTTTTCACACCGTTGGAAACTTGTGCCGCATTGTTCGCTGCGTGTGTTCACGACGTTGACCACCCAGGGCTGACCAATCAGTTCCTCGTGAACTCTAGCTCAGAACTCGCTCTGATGTACAATGATGAGTCTGTACTGGAAAACCACCACTTAGCGGTCGCGTTTAAATTACTCCAGAATGACGGCTGTGACATATTTGTCAATCTCCACAAGAAGCAGAAGCAAACTCTACGAAAAATGGTTATAGACATGGTGCTCTCTACGGACATGTCAAAGCACATGAGCCTGCTTGCTGACCTGAAAACTATGGTTGAGACGAAGAAAGTCGCCGGCAGTGGTGTGTTACTGCTAGACAATTACACAGATAGAATACAAGTGTTAGAGAATCTCGTACATTGTGCCGATCTGAGCAATCCTACTAAACCCCTGCCACTATATAAGCGGTGGGTAGCATTACTTATGGAAGAATTCTTCCAACAAGGGGATCGCGAGAGGGAACAGGGAATGGATATCAGCCCTATGTGCGACAGGCATAATGCTACAATAGAAAAATCTCAGGTCGGCTTTATTGATTACATCGTTCACCCTCTATGGGAGACATGGGCCGACCTCGTCCATCCTGACGCCCAAGACATATTAGATACTTTAGAGGAGAATCGTGACTACTATCAGAGCATGATCCCGCCGTCACCACCACCAGCGCCTATACAGACACATTCAGCCACTGATGATGATCGCCCAGAACAAATACGTTTTCAAGTAAGTTTTACACAAAATTTTCTATCACTTGAGATTATGTCTCCTTAATATTTTTTATTGAACCCTGATTAAATAAGAAATGGATATAAATACTCAGCTTTATAATGGCTATTTTTGTTCCTAGGTAACGTTGGAGGAGGGTGAGGGCTCAGAGGAATGTGAAGGGGAAGGCGATGGTGGGATGTGACGGAAACTACTGGGAATCTGTAAGAAACTCTCTGAGAAGATGCAGGTGTGGTGGAAGCTCTGGCAGTAGAGCGGAGACGGACGCCAGCCGAGTGAGAGTAGCCACTCCGCGCTCGCGCCCGCGCCCGCACCCGCGCCCGCGCCCGCGCCTGCGCCTGCGCCTGCGCCTGCGCCTGTGACAGTGCCCGCACCCGCGCCCGCGACTGTGCCCGCGATTGCTCGCACCGCGAGGAACTCTTGTTGGATAATAAAATAATACTTGTTGACGCTTATCGTCGAAATGAAACGATTCGCGGGTGTATCGTACCATTTCGATTATCATTATTTTTATGTGATTATTATGCAATGTTGTATAGATTTACCTAACGACTAAATAATAATTATGTCCCTCCAATGACTGTGTAACGTTCGATTGTCTAGTAATTTAACTACTGTTTCGTTTTATCTAACCAAAGATGTATGAAAAGTTATTTCGTTCACAGAAATGTTCGATAATCCCTGTAAGTAGTTAGTATTCGGTTCGTAAAGAGTCGTGTAAGTAGTTTTAGTCGTCGGTGCCGTGTATATCGGCTCGACTAAATAAGGACATTGAAAACGCTTATTAATTGGTATGAAAGGGTAATTTATATTGTCATATCATCCACGTTTCTCATATTAAATACGGGTTTGCGATAATGATGTTATTCACCAAAATATATTAACATAATAGGTATCCTAAATATAAAACTATTTTAAGGTAAATTTTAAAAATTGCCTTTTGGAGTTGTTGTTGTGTCTTTTTTCTGAATATTTGATATTCGGCCAGTCACTTTTCGCTGTAGTGAAAAAGTTCGAACCCGACAACAACATAATCAGAAATAGATTACATCTATTGAGGCTCTTAATTCTCTAGTATGCTGAATGTAACAACCTGTAGATACCAAACAACTTCTTCTTCTTCATTAGGGGGCGAAAAAGACACATCACGAAGATCATCCTATTAAGATAGCTTTACTTGATTTTGTAAACCTAATTGCACCTCATTCTTATGATGGATCGCTGGCGATCCGTTTACTTTTCTCTTTAGAATAATGTATTATTTTTGTAATGTTACATATTTTATTCTAGTTCTCTTCTACCCAAATTAAAAATTAGCCCTGAATCTTAAAGTTTTTGTGTACGAAACTAACGACTTGGAAGTGTTTGATTAAAATATTAAGTACTAACAAATGAGTGGTTTGCAACTAAGTTTTTCACAAGAGTGAGTTAATTTTAACAATATAAAATAATCCAAGCTATAGCGGCACGCGGGCCGGGCCTTGCAATAGTAATAATTAGTTGGTAGCTCCAAAGCACTCTGTTTGCGCACATGATTTCTTCATTTTCATTAGAGCTAAATATATTGTGTGATATGACAACCTTTGTACCTACATAACTTTAGTCCAGCTGAGCAGCTATTTCATATTCAACATTGTCAGTGTCGGTCGCTGCAGATCTGATATTATATACCCATATGTTAGTGAATCCATAATATTGTTCGCCATTTGTAGATACACATTATTCCGATTGTACCTACATTCATTTATAATACTAGGAGGGAGAAATACTTAATTATCTGTATTATGTTTGCATTTCATTTATTCTTTGTTTTAAATGTGTGTTTTACGAGCTGGTCTCTATTCTTTCATGTACTCAAAAGATATTCAACTGATTAAAATAATTAAATTCATCAAACTTGTTTCTCTTTCAGTAAAATATCCTAGCATGAGTATTAAATATGAAAGTATTGTATACAATAAGTCAACACGCTTAACATTTATAAGAGTCAAGAAAGAAGGTCCAATAATGCATTATTTCCGTAGGTAAATTAAGAAATAAACACCTACATGGCAATCATACTAATTATGTAATACCTACTCAGTACTGGAATGAATGATAAATCGTAGAATTTGTCTGAATTCTGAAAATGCATATTTTAAAATTTGGTAACCTATCTTCGTCAATAAAAAAAAATACATGAAAAATTGGATACGCTTAACTTGTGTGTTATATATAAAATAGGAAAATTACGCTTAGAATCATTTATTTTCTAATACATACGTATTTGTAACTAATTGTGTTTTAAATATGATATTCGTACTGCAGTAGATCTGTGTGTAATGTACGTACCCAATCTTTCTTAATTCACATATTGTGAATAAATTACATGTACTACCCTATCTAAGATACCATCGTGGCATAGTCTATGACTTATAACATTTCTGTAACTATTTAATAAATATTTATAGCCCAACCTTTAACCTAAAATTGTATAGGTAACTAGATTTATATACTCGTTGTTCAAGATTTCATTACTATCTAATTACCTAATGCAATACAAAAAAAATTAAAGGCCTCTTAAAACTACTCCAATATTTGAAAGATCAAATATTTTACGCCACGTATTTTGTGAGTTATAAGACGTTAGGTATAACTTATCAAATATCCAGCTTTTGAACGCTCGCAACACCCAGCTAAATTAGATCTTGTACATTTATTGCAGTAGTTAAAACAGGCCTCAAAACCACTATGACATGTCGTTACGCTAAAGTGACCCGTATACTCGTATATCATTACTTACATCATAATTTACCAACCTATGTAACTGCCAAAGAACAATGTTTCATTATAATGGTTTTGGTAGGTGTGGCAAAATTTACGGGATCCTGAGCCCATCAGGCATGTCATCTTTCTGTAGAACATTTTTAGGATACACTTATTGTACTTTTGTTTATGCCAAAGTTGTTTCAGTGTTGTGTATATGTTTTGTCAGTATGGAGAAATATCGCTAAGATTGGATAATACCTAGATAAATATTAATATATACCGAGTTAAAAGTGTGCAATGCTGGTCATTTGCATTACTTATTATTTATGTTTAAAATAAAAAAAAATAGCTTGTAATAGTTTAAATGAATACTTGAGTTGAATTAAAAAATATTAATGTATTTAGAATAAAAGATATGGGAGAAAACTCAGTCGTTTTTTATTATCGTATCCTTAGTTCTAAGCAACCCTACCTACATACCTGTTTTTAGATCTATAGCATATAGTACCTAGACATCTAACGTTTGTAATAACTTCGACATACTATTTGTATTGACTGATGCGAAGATTTCTTGGGTTTAATATCTTGGACACCTGAGTAGGATATAATGCAATACAGTCAATTTCATACGCAATAATGTGTGATTTCATGATAGTAGTACGACGTCGTGTATAATATTTACAAATTTGTCGATCCAGCCATATTGAGACATTCGTCAAAAATGTTTACGCTAGGGCAACGTTTCTCCATTGGACCCAATTTTCTAAATGTATTGATGTACAAGGAAAAGTAAATGTGATTAAATCCAATTAGTGCGTCATAAACTCGGAAGATTCCAAGATTCCGCTCCGGAAACGTTTGTTAGTTGTTGGATATCCTAAACAGTTGAGAAAAAAAAATATATGCGGTATATATTTTTTATGATTTATAAATAGTACCTGGTTGACCGAGCTTTACTCGGGGTTTCTTTACCAATGTTACTACTACCGTATTCTTTTTTTAAACTTCTGTCGTATATATATACGAATTAGATGCGTAAAATTAAGGGCTCCCATTTGTTATTCTCACAAAAGGAACTTGAAAACCTTTTATATTCGTATTGTAATGCTATTATAGCAGTTTTCATCGCACATAACACGGATAAAACAACGTTTTCTCAAAATTAAACCTAGCTAAATCGATTCCTCGCCACCCAAACGCCCTGCATACTAAATTTCATGAAAATCGTTGGAGCCGTTTCCGAGATTCAGATTATATATATACATATATGCAAGAATTGCTCGTTTAAAGGTACGATAATCCAAATTTTGGAAGACTACTTAGTTTAATATGTTTAGTTTATGATATCCAGCAAGCAACTAAACACTTGCGCAGCGGAATCTGCAATACCTATCTTCAGTCTTATGACATAAATGGCATATATATTCAATAAGCTTTCGTAATAAGTTCCGCTGGAGAAACGTTGCTGACTAGATGATATTGAAATAATTTTATCATAAGTGATATTTAAGATGATTCAAAATGGCATCTTACAAAATTCAATATATACCCCTTTAGGGATCATATTTTCAAAAACCCTTTCTTAGCGGATACCTACTGGCTCTACCTACTACCACTCCCTTTGAGGTATCTACGGGCCAAATCACTAGTTTTTGCATTGATACTTTCTGAGATTTGTGAATAGTGAGTGGTATTTCGCTTTATATTTGTCCCAGTAATTCAATAAATTAAATTAAAAGACATAATTTTCTATTTGCAAAATTTCTTTAGTAAGTACGAATATCCGAACGAAAATCGTAACTTCGAAGGGGCTGCTCTTTGTCTCTCTCTCTTTCTAATGGCGGGAAAGAGATAGAGTATGCATGTTTCGAATTGTATGATTATCACAAGGCTTCTAAAAAAACAAAAATTAAAAAGTTACTTTGTCTTCAGATTTTCTTTGATTTCAGGCAGCAAAACCTACATGTTTGAGCTACTGAAGTGAGAATGTATTTTAACTGGTTAGAATGTAAATACATGTAGGTAAAAGGATTTTTTATATGTCCTATACATTTTTGATTTGCAATGCCAATGCTTTGTCAACCCTGAGACGTGAAGTTGTTAAGTAATTTCACCGACGACCCCCTCACCTTTCCAACCGGAACACAGTAATACAAGTTACTACAGCTACTTACTGCTTCACGGAGGAAATCGGTAAAGTGGTAGTACTTTCCCAGAAGAACTCTGCATTAAGAGCTTTACTACTTCAAAGAAACAACAGTGAGTAACAATACAATCCAAACAGCGATTGGCGAATGAAGTTAGTGTTGTTATCGTGCGATGCGTAGTGGGCAAGTTCATTCATACTTATTTCTACAACACCTACCTATATCGTCACCGTACAAAAACGGCCCGATTTAGTGACAAAGCTGAAATGTCATTTACAAAACCTACGCCGCAAATGTTTTCTGTGACGTATGTCGTGAGATGCGTTGTCGTTGTGAGAGAAAACGGTCCATAGAAATATATGGCCCTCCTTAACTGCTCGTGTCGTCCCGTAAGAAAACGGGTGGGTTGAAATATAATAGACAATAAGCATCGTCGTCATCGTTGGGAGCAAAATATGATATTTAAATAAACTCTGATTTACTATTGAGGTCGGAATAAAAATGAATTCAATGTCAAAGACAAAGATCACAATAAATGCTCACAAAACGTAGGATAAATAGGCAAGGCGTGCGGAAGCTAATGAAAATAGAGTTAAATACTTGGCAAATAGTCTGGCAAAACAATATAAATACTTATATTTCAAGCTACTGACCGGTAACATTTAGAGCTAATGAATGAATGGCAAATATACTATACCACTACAATTAATCTTAACTGTGCTGCTGAGACATGGCCTTTGATAATCATTTAATCAAGAACACGTCTATCCCATCAGTTTTGAACCAGACACGCGCCTGCCCACCTCTGCAGAAAAAAAATAGTACTGTATGTATTGCTCGCCAAAATATGTACTTCACGGTAACGGATGCTGCATCTCGAATATTAATATATGGGCATAATTAATCAAGTCAAGTCACATGGCTTATCTTCAGAGACCTTATAGCAAGCGAAAGCTTTGCACTAGCATTTTTGTTTTTTCTTATATGTTTGTGGCAAAAAAAGTATTATTAGCAAAAAAATTACTACTCTCTATCGAAGTATTGAGCGAGAGAGAGAGATTCTGAGGAATGGGTAAAAATTTAAATCTGAATTTAACCTGTTTTTAAAAGTAGGTGCCCAATTTTATTTTTTTATCTTTTTGTTATTTATCTATTTTACTCGACGCACTTCATACTTTTGTGGCTACCCACTTTAATTAAAGTCGCGTTAATCACTGTATTTTAACATTTTATGAACGCATGTCATTAGTTTCACAGTACGACTTTAATAGAACTACATTCAGTGGTTACTCAAATTAAGAGAGGAATGTATCACAGAAATTTGATGTCGTATGCGAAAACTATGATGTTGGGATTCCAATAATAGTTATATTTGAGTCACTGGGAGACAATATTAAAATTGATTAATATAAATCATAACTTTACTGAGTTTAACGTCTTACGCAATGAATGAAGCGGCTTGTGTTAGTACTGGCAGTATCGAAGCACATGTGGCAACATTAACGGGAATATCCTATTTTTTCTAAGTTTCGTGATATGATCACGACCAAAGGTAGATATCATATATATTTTTTATTAATTTGTCGACCATTATTTCAATATACTGATATTAAAGTGACTAGGTAGTGATTGTTCACCACAAATATTTCGATGCGGCGCGGCGCGGGCAGTGCAAATTAAACATTTATATCATGCCATCCTGCTGTCATGTTTACTCTAAAAACATAAAAGTAAGAGCACTGGAATACATTTTAAACAAAGCATTGTCATGTCATTGTCAAAATTGACAACATTCATTGCTACGGAAATTGAGTATTTGAGTCGCATGGAAATTGAGCGGTCACGTTAATCCAGTTTTTGTTGTCGGTAAATTTTACCGAAATGGCTGCAGTTATTAAGATGGACGATGTGTCCAAAGATGATGTTATTGAAAATGGCGAAGAGGAGGAAGTTGAAGAAGGTGAATTAAAGGATCCCGCTAAGAAAAAGAAAAAGAAAAAAAAGAAGAAGAAGACAGGTTAGACTACTATTAATAATGAACTGATTTATTTATTAATAACGATTGTGGCGTTGTACGTTTGGTTTCGTAATTATTATGTTTCTACCAGGTAGCTAGGTTACATTATTTGCATTATTTAACGAAAATCAAGTGTACCTACCAAAACGCATTGTTATAATTAGAAAATATAAAAATAACCTCATTCACCCATTACCTTGAACCTCTAGCCTGCAAGTATAAAGTATGTAAACAATTATATTCTTATTAGCATTGATTTAATCCTTAAATATTCTGTTTGTTTCCTCTATATGTGTAATACCCTAATGATTATAGACAAAGACATGTTTATAAATGATAAAACAGTGATGGGCTTTTATGTCTGTCTCTGTCTTGTTATGGAATTTAAAGAAAACCTCTTTATAGATTTTCTCTGTAAAATATAATTCATTTATTGATTATAGAGACTGAAACAACTGGTGATTTGGAAAATATAGTCACAGAAACAGCAGAAAAGGTGCAAATTGAAGATGATGGTGATGATAAGAAGAAGAAGAAAAAGAAAAATAAAAACAAAGGAAAGGGTGCCTTAAAAGAGCAAACTAATCCACCAACTATACCCATTGCTGAGCTATATCCTGATGGTAACTATACTGTAATCTGATTAACAATTACAAGGCATCTGTAGCCCAACATATTAAGAAGTTGCTATAAGTAAGGAGTTTGTTTCAACACTGGATAATGATGGCATGTGGTACTATATCTCCCTAGTATCCCTTACTAATGCAAAACTTCCCTTTCTTGGAAAGGAAATTGTTTAAATAATCAAAACTGAAGCAATAAGTTGGTAGGACCAATAAATTCATAATGCTTAAAACTGTTATGTGCTGTAAATGTTAATTTATGTGGCTATGGTGTTAATTAAGTATCTATAAAATTAATACAGAAATTGCCAACCTACAAGTATGCATTTAGAAAAGAAGTATATCAGTTATCTGCGTTCCATATTACAACATTCTTAGTTTTGGATCAGAGGTCTGTGTGTAAAGAATGCCCCAGTATTCATTGATTATTAATAATAATGTACAAAAACTGCTCAGACGAGTTTAAAAATGTTTCTATTAGATGATTTACTGGTATGCATTTAAGTTGGCCTCAACTTCATTTACCATCAGGTGAGATTGAAGTGAATCACATACTGTCATAAATAAATAAAAAAATTGTACTACAGATTCACAACAATCAAAAATCTAAGAATACTTTCCATTATAGGTAACTTTCCTGAAGGCCAAATAATGGAACATGGCCCAGCAGAAGGTATTGATGACAGAACTGCCAAGGAGCGCTTCTCCAGTGAAGAGAAGAGAGCTCTGGACAGATTGCATCAAGACATCTATCAAGAAATAAGACAAGCTGCTGAAGCCCATAGACAGGTAATTTTGGTTATGCAGATCATATTTAAGCTTTGGTGATATAGATAAATCATCTCATATATAGTGAACATCTCTCTTCATTTTAGTTATTATTATGCATGAAGTCTTTTAACATGAGATGAATAATTAAACATAGAATTTGGGCAGATTACAATGTAAAGTGTACCATAATTTATTATGGCCCTAACTAGTGCCATACAGAGAACATGTATTCTGGGTATTCTTATAATAGAATACTCCCTTACATGCTGTTAACTTTTACAAGAGAATTTGTATGTTCTATATGTAACATTATATTTCAGACACGTAAATACATACGTGACTGGATCAAACCAGGCATGACAATGATTCAAATCTGTGAAGAGCTGGAATCAACCGCCAGGACTTTGATTGGTGAGGATGGACTCAAGGCTGGATTGGCCTTCCCCACTGGGTGCAGTCGCAACCACTGTGCTGCTCATTACACACCAAACACTGGTAAGATATCAAAGATTATAAAACAATATATTCAAATCCCAAGGAACAATCACAAGGAAGCAGTTAAGCATTAAGGTTTTTTTTTAAATAATTTATTCAACACTAATACAAAAAAAAAACAATTTATGCTTATATAGCTTCTACAGAAGCCTCTCGGGCTTATCTGCGAAAGCGGTCGCCTTCTTATAATATGACTGTGTGTAATATACACATTTAGTACAAGAATTGAGGTAGCACATTAACAATGCTCGGCAGTAAGTACTCCCAAGTTCTAGACCCATAAACATTATTAGCCTGAGAAATTTTGTAGCTAGGCCGGTTTGAGATTTAGCATAATCATTATCACTAGTTAATCTCTGAGGCTCAGTACAATAGCCTTAGCACTGAGAATTTTGTATGTATTTATAAACAACTCATACATAGCCCTATGAATACAACAACACCAGCTGTTGTTTTATGAATCCCATTGGAGACACATTATGAAATCTAATGCTTTTTTGTAAATATATCTATGTATTTATTCAGCTGTGTAAACACCAAATAAATAGATATAATATTTTCGAGTAGTAGAGCTCTTAGTGCAGAGTTCGTCCCATTTCTGCCGTGAAGCAGTAATGCACTTGAGTTACTGTGTTTCGGTTAGAAAGGTAAGGGGGCCGGTGAAATTACAGGCACATGAGACTTAACAACTTCACGTCTCAGGGTCGACAACGCATTGGCGATGCCCTTAGTGTTGCAAATGTCCATAGGCGGCGGTAATCACTTACCATCAGGTGGACCGTTCGCTTGTTTGTCGGCCTATGTGGTATAAAAAAAAAAAAAAAATAGTATTGTAAAGTTATTTTAAAGCGTTAATAGCTTCATTGGTAGTGATGATGAATGCCGACGAAAATCGTAGGTTATAATCCTACAATGAGCTTGGTGTTTCGGTGCAAGAAAACGTAAAAAAATCATAGCATTTTTGTATTATACCTATATATTCGGTTTCGTTGTGCTTAACATCTACATAATAAAATTAAAAACATATTGTTTAACATCAAATTGATAATATCTTAATAATTACAAAAGATTTCTAAGTATACACTTACACCTTCACAACACTTCTTTTGAATTACTTGATTTTACCATAATCACAGTAATTTACATAATTAAAGTAATTTACATACAATCAACATACAGCCCTTTGTCTTCACATATGATATTTTATAACTCAATAATACTGAATTTATTTTCATATAGTACTAAACAAGCTCTTTTTTTAAACATAACCCTATCAGGTGACACCACGGTCCTCGATTACGACGACGTGGTAAAGATCGACTTTGGCACACACGTAAACGGGCGCATCATCGACTGCGCTTTTACTCTGCACTTCAATCCTCGCTACGATCCGCTGGTGAAGGGTGTGCAGGAGGCTACAGAGGCTGGCATCAAGGCCTCCGGGGTTGATGCCAGATTGTGTGATGTTGGAGCTGCTATACAAGAGGTATAAATCAATTAATGAAATGTGAATATTATTAGGGCGTCTTATAAGTACTTATTAATAGTGAGCAAGATCACGTCAAGTGGACCCCCCATTTACCACTTGATCATAAAAATTTTATCTATATATATTTTTCATAAGTACTTATGATGGAAAAATGATCCCCCAAACGATTTTTAAAAATTTTGATTTTAACAACATTTTTTTTTACAATGAAAATTTTAAGCACTTTTAATTAAAAAATGGATTAAAAATCAACCGTAAGAGATAAATTCATGAAATTTTCAGCATCCATGGTCAAATGTATATACTTTAATAATATATTAACGACTTAAGATTATTTGTTTATTTTCGTATTGTTTACTAACTTCTAAGTTAACAAATGGAAATTTAACTCATTTCTTGATAAAAAAAAAATGCATTTTTTTTTCATCGGTCACATGCTTTATTCATTTAAGTTTAAGATTCCGGAAGAAAATTTCACGGCTCGCCATTAGTTTAAACAAAATGAATTTATTTATGACAGCGCGCCAGCCGCCGAGCGCTGTGGAAGCGCCGCGCTACCGAGCGTCTCGTACTGCATTGAAGCTTTTATCAGTGATAATTTAAAATAATAATACAAAATATTATTATAAAACATATTTTATTATTATTTACGTTATATTATTATAATTATTATCAATAAAATTTTATTTTTTGTTAACAATATCAACAATAGATTCATCATTTACAGGTTTATTGCATGTACTCTTCCGTATCGCAGGTTCGCGTCCCAGATAAATTGCCCTCTCACAAGAATTGCACATATAATTTCCTATAAAGGCTTTGAATTGGCAAGCACGATCAGCTGTAATTAAAACTAATTTTTTAATCACATAATTGTGATTTTTTTTATTTAACGGATTGCAACACTTATTCACTCGGCCCATTTTAAATAATAAATTAATAATATTATTATTACAATTAAAAATTATAATACTAAAATATTAACTGAAAAAACACAACTTAACAACACTTCAGCTTTTATTTTTAATAATTATTTCATGCTTTGCGTATAAACTTATGTCACGAATAGACAGGAATGACTTCTAAAATGATTTTGTTATTTACTCGGATACGCGAAAAACAAATGAAAATCGTAACGGAGCGGTTTTTCTTTTGTTAACTAAAGATGGAGTGTTGACTAGAAAATTCAAAAATAATAATTTACTGAATGACCTAAAAAAGTGAATACAGACCATAACAGTATTAAGAATTTTTAATTGATTATTTATTTTTAAATTTACGCTGTTTGGTAAAAAAAATAAAAAAAAATGATTATATTCTTTATGATATTGTTAACAAAAAATAAAATTTTATTGATAATAATTATAATAATATAACGTAAATAATAATAACATTTGTTTTATAATAATATTTTGTATTATTATTTTAAATTATCACTGATAAAAGCTTCAATGCAGTACGAGACGTTCGGTAGCGCGGCGCTTCCACAGCGCTCGGCGGCTGGCGCGCTGTCATAAATAAATTCATTTTGTTTAAACTAATGGCGAGCACTGAAATTTTCTTCCGGAATCTTAAACTTAAATGAATAAATCATGTGACCGATGAAAAAAAATGCATTTTTTTTTACCAAGAAATGAGTTAAATTTTCATTTGTTAACTTAAAAGTTAGTTAACAATACGAAAATAAACAAATAATCTTAAGTCGTTAATATATTCTTAAAGTATATACATTTGACCATGGATGCTGAAAATTTCATGAATTTATCTCTTACGGTTGATTTTTAATCCATTTTTTAATTAAAAGTGCTTAAAATTTTCATTGTAAAAAAAATGTTGTTAAAATCAAAATTTTTAAAAATCGTTTGGGGGATCATTTTTCCATCATAAGTACTTATGAAAAATGTATATAGATTAAATTTTTATGATCAAGTGGTAAATGGGGGGTCCACTTGACGTGATCTTGCTCAGTGTGACTCTACTATCGGTTTCTCAGGTCGTTTTTAATGAGAAGAGCCAGCAATAAAGTCTTAATTACTCTTTATAAAGTATATGAATATGTTAAAAAAGGATAGGCTGAATCAGTGACAGCCACAGTGGAGAACGTGAAACATTTTGTGCATGCTAGAGAGTTGTAGCGTTATCTGCTCTAAGTGTGGCCTTGGACTTTATTGTCGGGTGTAGCCCGGCTCTTTCTGGTTGATGTCGATGAGCTGGTCTCGTTCTCTGCCATCATTGCTGCCACAGTTATATCAAATAGCGGTGTCGAGACTGCCTTACGCCGCTTAAACGGCCAAATCGTCTCAGCTATGGTACCTGCGCTGGACTCTATTTAACACGTTCCCTGAGGAGTCGAACAGGATTCGCTGGATCAAAGCGGGTCGGAATCTCTCCCATGGTATCGAAGTGCTTGAACTGTGTGGGACCATAGTAGAGGAATCGTCAAATTTCTGCAAAAGTCCGCACCTTCAAAATTTGAAATGTTCATAAGTAACAGTTTTATGTAACATGTATGTCTTGTATGTATCACACCTACTATAACGGCGTGAGCTCTGTCAAAGGCGATCACGCTCGGAGTAGAAAATCAGCATTTTGATTTTTAATCTTCATTCGGCTCCTTGCGAGGCACCAGGTATAATTACCTTGGTTGATCCACGACAAATAATACACTTTTTCCAGTGTTCATCGATGATGAAGGCGAGTTTACCATCTATGTATAAATATTGTCCTAAAAATATTGGATTTAATAGTTACATTTCTATTTTAGGTGATGGAATCACATGAGGTGGAGCTGGATGGTCAAGTATATCAAGTCAAGCCGATCCGCAATCTTAACGGTCACTCCATCGGCCCTTACAGTAAGATGGTTATTGATAAATCATTAAAATATTAGGTTGGGGAAAAAGTCTTTTCGCATTATAGTATGTATGAACTTGTAATAAAATCTCTTTGGCTATACTATTTGTATCTGGCTGGTTTTGGTATCATTGAAAGTTTAAATTTTAAAGAACATAATTCCAAATTCAAATTAGGAAAATGGGTGATTTGCATTTGTTTTTCGTACCGCCAAGATGAGTGAATCTAATGAAGAAATTCGATTCATTTTAAAATTTTACTACAAAAAAGGTAAAAATGCAACGCGAGCCGCTAAAAAAATTTGCTATGTTTATGGACCTAGTGTAGTGTCTGTGAGAGTAGCACAAATTTGGTTTAAGCGTTTTCAATCCGGAAATTTTGATGTCAAAGATGCACGTCGCTCTGGTCGCCCCATGACGGTTAAAATGGATGTCATTTTTGAAAAAGTGAAGCAAGATCGGCATATCAGTAGTTACGACGTAGCTGAAGAACTGGGAATTGACCACAAAACAGTTTTGGCGCATTTGAAAAAAACTGGGTACACAAAAAAGCTAGATATTTGGGTACCTCACGAGCTCACTGAAAGAAACCTAATCAACCACCATTTTTGAGGAAGCTGATAACTGGTGATGAAAAGTGGATCACGTACGACAAGAACGTGCGAAAAAGGTCGTGGTCAAAGGCCGGTCAGGCTTCACAGACTGTGCGAAACCCAGGTTAACTCGCAACAAGGTGATGCTGTGTGTGTGGTGGGATTGGAAGGCAATTATTCATTATGAGCTGTTACCACCAGGCAGGACCGTCGATTCTGAACTCTACTGCGAACAACTGATGAGATTAAAGCAAGAAGTTGAGAGAAAGCGGCCGGAATTAATCAACAGAAGGGGTGTGGTTTTTCATCATGATAACGCTAGACCTCACACATCTTTAGCCACTCAGCAAAAATTAAGAGAGTTTGGCTGGGAGGTATTAATGCATCCGCCGTATAGTCCTGACCTTGCACCTTCAGATTTCCACCTGTTTCGGTCTCTTCAGAATTCTTTAGGCAGTGTCAGGTTAACATCCCGAAAGGACTGTCAAAACCACTTGTCGCAGTATTTTGATCAGAAATCGCAAAAATTCTATAGCAATGGGATCATGTCCCTACCTACAAGATGGCAAAAAGTTATCGAACAAAATGGTACCTACATACTTTAGTTAAATGTAAATAAACTATATTAAAAATGTTTTGAATTTTCTTAAAAAATGCGAAGGAACTTTTTCCCCAACCTATTATATACACTTTTACTGTAAAAAATATTCAACATTTCCGTATTTTTTATTAGGAATTCATGCTGGCAAAACTGTGCCCATCGTAAAGGGTGGTGAAACCACACGTATGGAGGAAAATGAATTCTATGCAATAGAGACATTCGGTTCTACCGGACGCGGTCAAGTTCATGACGACATGGACTGCTCCCACTACATGAAGAACTTCGATCAGCAGTTTGTGCCTTTAAGGTTAGTGTTTTATTTTATTGTAAATATTTAATTCATTTCATAAGAACTTTTTATTCCAATATAACAAATTCTATGTTTGCCCCGTAATTAATTATTTATATAATTATATAAACATGTGAGTATTCGTCCGTTACAGATTGCAATCGTCGAAACAACTACTGAATTTGATCAACAAGAACTTCGGGACGCTCGCGTTTTGCAAGCGATGGCTGGAGCGCGCGGGCGCCTCGCGCTACGCCATGGCGCTCAAGGACCTCTGCGACAAGGGCGTGGTGGACGCCTACCCGCCGCTCTGCGACATCAAGGGCTGCTACACGGCGCAGTTCGAGCACACCATCCTGCTCAGACCCACCTGCAAGGAAGTCCTATCGCGCGGAGACGACTACTAACATTAGCTTTCCAGTCACGCGTTCGCGTGTCTATTTTACTTAGAGATAAAAATAAACCCTTTTTATGATTCGTCAGTCGGTTTAAACCGGTATATGTTTGCAATTATCATTTGAATATCCATATTTTTTATCACTAACAAAACAAGGTTGAGATATTATATGCTTTTCATTATTAACTTCATTGTTTTTAGACCTGTATTCAACGAAATAGGCTTCAATGAGTACTAATACTTTCGGATCGTGTGTCAAGTGTCAAACCTCCCTAGCATGAGCTCCGGTAATGTAATCTATACACAGTATAAAGGACTTGTTTGTTATCAGATTATTTCGCTAATTATAATCCTTTGATGCCGTAGTGCATACATTATGTATGAATTAAGGTAGGTAACGTGTCAATGTTAACATGATATAAAATAAAGTTCTACTTATTGGAAAAACTTTTTTTCTTTCAATATAGACTCCCGTCCTCCTTTTCACAGCCCTAGGGGTTCTATTATTTATCCTGGAATCATAACATAGCTTATGACTATGGAATAGTGTAGCTAACTTCAGTAAATGATTTTTTTAAATAGTGGTTCCATGAATTACATTTTCCATACAAACTCACAAAATTCCTACTCTATGCCAGTAACAAATATCATTTATGTTGGTATGGTTTGATGGGGAATTCTAATTTCAAAAATCTAAGTTCAAATTATATTTCCTGTGGCTTACCAGACACTTAGGCAATACCTTTTGACGATAAAATTACCACTAGAAAGGTGATTGTCTAGTTCCGGTGTGATTCATCACAGTCTAACCTTTTGGTACTAGCAGTTATGCGGATATTTACTTAAAATAAAGAACTGAGCACCATGGAGAAGCTTGCCAATCTTCAGTCAAATTTGCTTCTGCACGTCTATCGCGCGTAGGAGATCCCAGACTGCACATCAGACGATCTCTAAGCTACAAGGTCTAGGGTTCGAGCTCTCCGTCCAACCTTGCGTCAAAGTATTCATAATAATTATAGAGCGCCAGCATTGCCACATCTAGGGTTAAATTTCGTTAATCAAGTGTGAATTTATTTAGTTATTCTAGAGTTTCGAATCGATCCTACATCCTGGCGTAGGCACGGTACCTGCCATACTAAATATGAAATACTAGCTGTCCCCGCGGTGTTACCCGCGTTCCCAAGGGATGTCACCTTATCCCGGGATATAAAGTAAACCTATATGTTATTCCAGGATATGCTCTATTTATGCGCCAAGTTTCATTTAAATATGAACGGCAGTTTTTGCGTGAAATAGTAACCAACATTCGCATTTATAATACCTATAGGTAGGATTTTGTATAACCCTATTGATATTGATCTTAGTTGGAAATCAAATGTAAGCAATTCCAACCTTAAAGTATTTAAAGCAGAATGACTTGACTTTTGGAAAGATTTATTTCGATTGTCTTTTTGCGGAACTAAGCAGCTAGCACCTACTCGATAATAAGGTATCCGCAATCAGGGCTTGGTGGGTGTCAAACAACACAATACCATAAGAACAGTAGGATAAGGTAACATTTATTTATTTGAATTGACTTTAAATATTTTGTCATTACAGGTTCTTTTCATTTTACTTGTTTCGTGTGATTACCCATATAATTCAGGGACTTCATATAATATTTAACTTTAAATTCAACTGATATGAAAGTACATAAAGTCACGTTAAAATTTTATATATTTAATCAATATACATTCCTTCCTGTCATGTCCAATAGACGAAGAAAGTCCTTTGAAGGCCACTTTTTGAGTAACCCATTCTACAAGAGTACATAAGAGTCAAATTATTGTTATCTCTAAATTATATGAAAACAATTCACTATTACTGTATTGTGCGCTTAGTTCTTTTAAACTACGCAATCAAATATAGTGCGGTTTCCACCATCAATTCCGGAAGGTTTGTGTGTATACCTAACACATATGCTATCAACTTATTTAAGGGGACCCGGTGGTCTAGAATTTTCGAAAAATCGTTTTTTTTTTTTTTACATATTTCGAAAGTATAGTATTTCAAAAATATACTGTTAAAATTGGGTGACAAAATTCCGAGTATTTCTATATTTAAAACCCATTACAATGTCAGGTAGACGATCGGTGAGTTGGGCTCCATTGTTCGCTAATTGCAGCTGCTCGGGTCCGTATACCTGACTTAGACTATTGTATGAATTTAACGGGAAATATTTTAGTTTTAAGAGTTGTTCAGTTAGTTTAACGTGTTCCTCAGCGACAGCAACATCGAGTGTAATAATATTACAAAAATAATTTTATAATAACATCAATAATTTTATACTGATATCGAGTGAAATAATTTTATAAAACCAATGGATCGTAAGCAGGGCCAAACTAGTAGCAGAAGACCTGGACAAAAAGGCAAAAAAAGATATTTTAAAGGTAATCGTTATACAAGTGAGAATGATACTAATTATACAAGCACTTCAGCTAAAAAAATCAAAACCACTGAGGAATTAGAATATAACATGGATCCAGGCATGAATGCGGGTACTTTGGACAGCTATGAGCATTGCCCTGCTCTGGATGATGATGCTCAAGCTATTTTAAAGCCAGTTTACAAGAGCTTAACGGATGAAAGCCTGTTAGAAAGATGTCTCGGAAATAACACTCAAAATAACAATGAAAGCTTCAACTCTTGCGTCTGGCAACTTGCACCGAAGCATCAATTTTTTGGAAAAAAAATTGTGGACATCGCTGCATGTTGTGCTGCTTGTACATTTGAAACGAAAGATGATGGACGTAATGGGTATTAAAATCGGCCCATACGCCGATCAACTAGCCCGAGATCGTGATGAGCGAAGAATCTATAAGGCTGATCGTCAAAGCACAAGTGACTCCAAAGAGGCAAGAACTGCTCGTGAAAAATCCAAGAGTCAAGAAAATTAAGACTATGAGAGAACAGAGGGAATCCTTTATGGTGCTGGGATCGCCGATTAATCGTAAGTGCATATTTCAATACAATTTCTTGAGAATATAGTTACTTAAAACTTTAAACGCGTTTATCTCGAAACTACTTTTTTTGGTCTACTGAAGCTAAAAAAAAAAACGGTTCGACCGATTCGTCTGAAATTTTAACAGGTCATTCTAAATAGTACTGGCTCTCGCCGGGACTAGAAAAAATATTTTCTGTTGAGTATTTCTATTTTTTTTATTAATAAAACATTGCAAAAAGAGTCGTTTTCAGACTCGTACTTTGAATTACGCGCCATTTTGTCAATTTTTTTTTTTATTCTAGTCCCCGCCATAACTATACTTATACTGATTAAAAATCCGTCTTATTTTTTAATTTCAGATCAAAGGGAGAGATAAAACCTCCTTCAGCAGCCAGGTCCTTTTTTTTTTGAGAGGGGAACTTCAGCGCCACTTTTGGAATTTAAAAAAAAAAAAAAATTGTGTTTACCATCATTTTTGTATTGTTAATAAGTAATAAAATAAGCCTAAAAAAATTTTCTGTCATATCAAAAAAAAAATTTAAAAATACGCTTAATTTTAGGCCGCTAGACCACCGGGTCCCCTTAAGGCGGTGATAGCTCATGTGGCAGTGACGTCAAATGCCGTGCCGAGTAGTGGGTTCGAATTCACAATTTCACTTTTCGGTGAAGAAAAGGTCAGAAAACCATGGCACGGTTGACAGGTAGGTACTTTATTTGTAGTAGGTACGTCTGGCTTGGTACCACCCTCGAGTTGAAAATCTGTCGCCAAGTACCTGTGTGTTCCACAATTGCCCTTGAAAGCCAGTTCCTTTCTAGTCCTTGTGTGCCACCTTCGACCACATCATCCCTTACCATGGTGAGATTATGGTTAATTAAAAGCCTATTCATCATAAATAAAAAATATTGATACTCGCTAACGACTTCGGTAAACTTTTTGTATATTTCTCCGCCCACTGGTTTACCCTACGTTTCTGAGATAAAAAGTAACGTAGGTATAATATGTATCAATCCAGAACATATACTGTGGACCAATCTCTTTAAGCCCGTTACACACATATACAAATATTCGTAAGTTATTTGTTAGTTTTACACCCACACAAAGGGACCGACAAATTCTGATATTTGGCGACAGCTTAGTGGCAGATTTTTAAACCACTCAGAATTATCAGTGATTATGATCCTGCCAGGAAGTGACACACGTCGAACTAACGGCACGTTACTATCCCTGATCGTTTATATTTCTCTTCCTTGAGTAGGCGGTGTGATATAACGATTTTTAAAGTTATAATGATGTACACAAAAACGCTACCTATTCAGAAAATTATATATAGCTTCAGTATCTTTAAATTTGACCTTCATAAGTGCCCTCCGCGGACCTAAACTGAATAGATGGTTTGAATTTTATTTTTTTTTATACATTGATAATAATATATAATAAGGTTTTAGGTATTTAAAAACATTAACAATAAGTTATATCGTTCAATAAAACCACTCTTGCAGGCTTTATGAGGTCCTATGAACAACTCTAGCGAAGCCAAGGACGGTATCCTAGATTGGTAGGTACGTACATAGAGTTATACAAGGACCATGGGGTTTACAAATTTGAATCACCAAAACGTATAGCTTATGTATAAATTATATTTATAGCTTCTTTAACGGCAGCGCAGTGGCACTGTTGGAAATATCCCCACAGCAAAAAACATAACACAAAATAAATGTGCTAATTAAAAAAAAACATTCTTTATATTTAAAATTTATTTTAGGAAAACACTATAACTATAGCAAATATAAACGGTTACATTCATAATTTAAGTATGTATTTATGTAATATCGATACAAAATCTTTCGCCAATAACGGGTTCTTAAAAATGTATAAAACTACTTTAAGAACTCAATCACTAGCATTTTCCCAATATTATTTTATTCACTAGATAATATTTTTCTACTAATACTCACTTGCTACTATATTTGTATTAATGTCAATGGTATCCTGTTGAAACACTACACTGCAAAATGGATCAAAAACAGCAATCAACATTTCAGTCTCTTCTGTTCTGCCTGTATGTAGACTATGCCTCACACAAGCAGATTCATTATTTAATATTCGAATTATTTGCTGGCAATTATTACTAACAAAATTCTCACAAAGGTAAAATCAAATGTCGTTTAAATTAAGTCTAATCGTAAGAGTTGTAGCATAAATATTGAGATTGAAGCAGACCTATTTAGGATAGATGTATCTTCTTCAAAGAACAACTAATAAACAAAATTATAATACACTAATAACTATGTAAGTACCTAATGTTTTCTTAAATTTAAATACTGGTGAGAGACAAGCAAGCACAAATCACATCAAAGCTATTGTGAAATAATGTGAATTTCTAATATTTGTTGCATGATTAACATGAAATAGCGATACACATATATTAGTATAGTCATAAGTGAGTTATTCGAAGCCGGCTTGTTGTTTCATTTTTAAATATCATTATAATTTTTTTAATATAACTAAGATTATTTTGCTGTTTAATAAAATTGGTGAAATTATATCAAATAGTAATTATACAGGCCATAGCACATTACAATCTTTTACTGCCACATACTGAGGATCTACTATAGGAAAGAGAGCTTCTATTCGGTATGAATAGATGAATTCATTATCATGGTGCACTCTATACAATATATTTTAACTAGCATGTTGTTCCACTTACACATAATATGGTTGCAGTATGTACAAAATAATTTTAAGTACCTAAAACAGAGCCTAACAGCAATAATTTCACAATGTCTGCCCTCCCTGTCGTTGACTAGACTGTAAATTTCGTTTCAAAATGACCGTTTGTTACACTTGCCCTAATACACTACTTAACTGCGTGATTTGTAGCACATAGTACCTAAAATTATACTATTATTGATCAAAATATAATATATTATAACATTATAATTACAGTACCTTCGATAGATTAAAAATATATAGTTGCTACAAAAAAAATGTCGTTTATATAATTCCATGAAAAATACAAGGTAAGTCGAAATGGCTTTATAAAAACCCCCGGCATTATTAGGCATTACTGTTAATAGAAATATACATTAATTTGAAAATTTCGGCAGTACATCATTCCACATACAGTGGTATACAAATTGGTGATACTGGTCTATGACATGCCCCTATAATGTAAACACAGCTTCATACGGAATAATTTGTTATAAAACTTTGAAATGGCAGTTTCTGAATCATTTTATTTATAGAAATTCCAGAATTTAAGTATTCATAAAAATTTGTTATTACTATTGTTGATTCATGACTTGTTTCCACAACTTTATTTTATCTATTTGGGAAACTATTCAAATAAAATACTAACCTTGTAAATGTTCAATGATTACGTCCAAGAATACACACCAAACTACAAAGCACTAAGCCATGGCAAATTACATATTAAAATAGTAGATAGTATGAAAAGCTGAAAAACCCAACTGATTAATATAATAATGCCTTATACCAAACTGGTAAAGTATCACAGAAATTAACCATACCTAGCTAAACTATGATGTCTTCAATAATATACGAACATTACTAAAACATTAGGATTTGGTCAATGTGTACTAAAATTTTACAATCATGTGTACACTATTCACGAGTACCTACATATTATATAGTAATAAAGAAAGATATCAATTAAGAGGCCTAGGTAGCACTCAAAGCCTACCCAAACTTATAAACATGAGGCCAATAGAGGTTAATACATTAGGCCTTGGAAAATTAATTTTTAATGCAATACTAATTTAAATAATTTTAATATAAAATCAAACATTTCTATGTTTATAATCAAACACTGGTATATAAAATAATGGAAAATTACAAATGACCTTAAGATACTGACAAAGAATTGATAATATCATGTTATACTCCATAAATTTCAGTTCATATAAACAATACCTACAAACCAATTATCTGGAACTTGAAATTGATACATCATCTTTGGTAAATCAAACCAAAAATGGCGCGCAAAAACGCACAAATACTACATTATACACTCCAGTGATTGAAAACACTATCAATACATATATTTTTTTACCATGTTAAAGTTTTTCTGGTTGTGTCATATTTAGCCTTGCCTTACCTTCGCCATATTTTGTTTGGGTCAAATTGGAACAGAAAGTTGATTCTTCTAAAGAAACTCCATCGTTTTTTATATTTAAATTATTGAATTATAATTTTTTGACTGCAAATTAACCACCTACTAAAATAAAATCAATATACCCACATACTTAATATTATTTTAACATATTTTTTCTATAAGAAAAATAACTAAAAATGGTATAAATAATTTTAAATTAAATTTTACATTACATAGTATTATTAATTTCCTGGGCTTCACCATTCACTGCAGTGACAGCAGTGTATGGCCAATTGTATATGGACTGCAATGGAACATGAAGCAATTCTATCAGGTATCGATAGTTTGGTTCTGAAAAAACAAACACCAATTTCAATTTAAATATTGTCAAATAATAATGATTATATATTGCTAGGAATAACCTGAACATAGAATAACCTACCATTCTCAGGGTTTACGTATCCTTTACGTATCAGGAAGTCTATCAAAACTGGAGCACTTGTGGTCTTAAATTGGGGAGACAATGCTCTTTGTACACACTCTTCTGCTGTCAAGAGTTCAAAACTCTCAACTTCACCATCAGCATTTTGTGGTACAAAGTCAATGGGCAATTCCAAATCGTACACATATTCTGTGTTTGGAAACAAGCCCCTCTCACTTTCAAAATAAAAGCTGGAAATCAATTTACATAGTAAATGATAATAACAAGGTAGGTACAAAAGAAAGAGAACCATATCAATATTTAAATAGTACCTAACACATCCAGCAGGTACCAATCTTTTCACCAGGTCCCCTTCAACAGATGCCTCTTCTGCTGCTTCCTTTATAGTAGTCTCAAGAATTCCATAACCCACGGCTAATCCGCCACTTACAAAACAGTCCCATTTCCCTGAAAATATTTATAAGTTGCTGCTTATTATTTGATTAAAGGAAGTGCTTAATCCGCCAGCTATGGAAACTTAACTTAAAAAAATTGTGAAACTAAAAGTATTTAGAAATTTCATCATATTTGTTTATAAATATAGTTATGGTCGATCATGTATCGCCACCAGACACGCGCAGGACCGACATTAAGTTGGTGTGCTCGCGAATTTTAACTAGCATATTATCGACCTTCTAAGCGCATTGCGCTGTACCGACACGCCTGCAAAGTTATAGTGAGCCGTGAATATAATCGATGCAAACTTGTAAGTTGGCGCGATTGAGCGGAGAGTAACGCTGTACTGTTCAGAGACCTAACCCAAGCGTAGCGTTATCGTATCGAGTGCGCCAAAACCTAATGCAATGGGAAATTGAACATCACGCATAATCGAAACCAGTTTTTTGTCGCACTCGATACGATGATGCTACGCTTGCAATAGACCTTCCTGCTAGGGGCACAGAATGAGTCTCAAATTTGTATCCTCCTTAAAGACATATTGTTGTACACATACATAATAATCAACCAATTTAATTATGTCAGCAACAAAGGGAGCACTGTCCTGATAAGCACAATGCAAAAATAAAACTATTATTATTAACAGTAATCACACCCTTCCTTTTCTTTTAAATGTTTTTCTTATTTTTATGTTTTATTGACTGACATTTTACTGAGATTTTAACATAGCCTATGTTACTTACGGGTAAAATTTGTGTAAGCTTTACATTACAAAATTTTAATGAATATAATATTAGTAATAATAACATTTATTTGATAAGGCAACAGAGACACCCAGTAGTGTTATTAAGATTTTAAACTAAGTTAGTGGAGATGTAAGAGTTGAAAACTTTATTTTGTATACTCTTTATTAATATTAAGGAAAGTTGGAGGCAAAACAATTGCATGTAAGGTATTTGATTAGCATTAACTTTCTTAGACTTTTGCTATTGGTTTTGACTCCCTCTAATATTAATTTTTATATCAACCATTGTAGCAGTCTGGTTTCAGTATTTAATCTTTTATCACATTTAAAAATAACTTAGTTGTATCTCTTTCAAAATATATATTCTTACCAGGCCAAGTTTGTTTTGTGAAGCTTCTTTGCTGAAGCCAAATGCAGAGCCCTTTCGTTGGATGATTCAAGTAGCCTGTTACGCTTACACCATAGTTTCTTATGCCAAATAGGCAAATGGCGCTCCTGTCCATCTCTAGTAAGCTCTCATGATAGAATGGAGCACTGACTTCAAAGCACTAAAAAAAAGGTATATTATTACGAGCAAACTAAAAAAAGGGTTCTCAAATTCTTCTCGGTTCTAATTAATACATTGACATTTATTTAGTTGTAGGTACAGCATTAACAATGTTTATTATTCTTTATAGATTCCTTGTAGATATACTAAAATGTTGTTTGAATAAAATATTATTAATATATTTGTATGATAGTAGCAAGGTAATCAAAACTAGTTAGTCCCATACCTCATCTCGCCAACCTTTGAGAGCACATATTTCATTTTCTTTTCTTAGAGTTTGCAGAATATTAGCTACTTTTGATGTTCTTTCTTTATAATCTCTGAATGCTGGATTAAGTTCTACAAATTTGCCTGCAATTCTGAAGACCTAGAATAGAAAAATAAAAATATAGGACAATTCTTCCCTCTCATGAGTTACAGTTTTATTTCACTTCAATTACATGCGAAATTTCCAGAAACATCATTATTACTCTCACTTAACTTTTCTTAAACTGACTTATGCGGTAGTACTGAATAGTAAAACTATCTAGCCAAAGATACAACAATACACATTCATTCAGTGAGCAATAAATCACTTACCTCTGGAAATCTGTACAAATACTTCATAACATCAGGACGAATGAGTCCAACTTGATGACCAGCTACCACGAATGGTTTACATACTCCTTGATGTAAGCCTTAAAACATATCAAACTCGCTTTTACGCAATTCCAGCAATCATCTAACGCAACGCAACCTTAGCCAATAAGACATTATTTTTGCAAGAATGTCATACATACCAAATAGGTAAAAACAATTAAATTTCTTCGCTAGTTTTAATAAATCAGAAATGTTATTTTGTGTTGAAGAATTCATTTCTTTCATATTTTTATTCCATGCAAGCAAGCGTTATCCAAATTAAATTGACAAGACACAGCAGACACAGATCAGATAGATCAGATTATAGTGCTTGAAAACCGGTACGATTGTCATCTTACGCCGGTTTGATATAAAACCGGTATTTATTTTAAGCTTTACACTAAAACATAGAAATAATTACATTTTCCAAATGAAATGAAAGAACGCTATACAATAAATCGGAACCAGTTGATTATTTTTTAGGAATTGAAATCGATAGAAGAAACGACGGTTCTATAACAATATCCCAAAGTAGTTACTAAATAACATAGATATTTAGATATACCTAATACAGAAGATATCACAAGAGTCAATTGTATAATGAGATATATAAAAGGCACTATGAATACTAAGATTATTTACAATAGAGCCTCACATAAAACATTAAGTTGTTATTTAGAAACCGGTCGCTTTGCAAATGGAATGGTCTGTACACATGCTGTAGGTGTTATCATCTAGAAAAGCTATAGACAGGCCCCAACAGCGATATCAAACACTGAAGTAAAAAATTGTGGCCGCCAGAGAATCAACTCGTGAAATCATAAGAATTAAGTGACTTACTGGAAGTATTGGATACTCTTAAAGATATACCAGCTCTGTATGTAAATAACGAGTCTGCTATAAAGTTAGAAAAAAATCCATGTGAGTTTCATCAGAGAACAAAACACATTCGGACTCGGTATTTTTTCATCACAGAAACTATAGCTGATAGAACACCACAAGTAGAGAAGATACTACTAAATTACAACTTGCGGACATGATGACCAAGTCTTTGTAAAAACCAAGATTAGTCATGCTTTGTGAAAGGTCAGGTCTACTGTTTTAAAGTCAGTACCTTTAGACTAGACAAAGAGATGATGACCCTTTTATAATTTGCTTTGTCTAAGTCAATGGTTTTTATCTTTGTCGATAACTGTCGTGTATAAATATATTTTTTTAATTGCAAATACTACTTTTATTTTGATAACTATTATATGTAGATACACTGGCACCCTCCCACATCTCAAGTACGCGTCACGGGGCAGGAGCAGCTGCGGAAAATGTGCAGACCCTCAAGCGTTGCAAATACTCACGTCTATCGGATGACTATGAATTTGCGGCGCTTGCGGTAGAAACCATAGGCCCATGTTCATCTGACACAAAATGTACCTTTGAGGATATAGGCAAACTTTTGGTCTTAGCCTCTGGGAACTTGAAAACGAGGGACTTTTTTGCGCAGAGACTAAGCTTAACCATCCAACAGGGCAACGTGCCGCTAGTATGTTGGGTACCATGGAGCATTAAGAGGACCTTTTATTTTAGATGTATTTTCGGTTTTGTTTTATTAGTGTACTTAATATAGTAACTAATGTAATTTTATAAAAGTGTTATCAACGAAATTAAAATTGTAGATGATAGATAGATGGCCCTAAGAGAAGCCTGTGTCTGTACGTAACTCAATTCTGACCTATCTACTAATGGGTCAATGTTCCATTAAACATGCGATGTGAGGCGGCAATAAAAATATGAGTTAGTATACATTTTGAATCTTTATTATCTATTTTATTATTATATATTATTACTATAATATTATTCATTATTAGCCATCTTAATATTTTATAGACCTTTACCCTTATTACTACAATATTTTTATGCCATATTCAAGCAAACCAATTCGATACTAACTAATATGCATTGACGTGTGTATCGGTACAAATAATCGATATTATCGGACATCGCTAACAGTAGCAGAATTTTTCTCTTCCCTATGTAATTACTTACTATTATTATTTTCATTGTAAAAAGGAATCAGGGATTCCTAAAACGTACATAGTGAATTTTAAATAAATTCTCGCTCTAAGTTAAAATAAAATCTTATCAGATGGTATCATGCTATCTCCATTTTCTTTGCATGATTCAATTTAAATAAGCAATTTTACAATGTCGACAGAAAACTTTGGAATAATTGATCAATTATCTCCAGTTTTTCGCCCGTATGTCCTGAATATGTATCAAGATTTGAAATTAGGTGAGTATATTTACATAAACAAAATCGGAGCAGTATCTGATTAAGGTTATTTGGTTCTAATTAAGTAATAAATTTAAAACACAGGTTTATGCAAGACTAAAGTCGATTTTGAAAGAGTATCTGGAGGCTCTGATGTAGGAGAATCTCAATTCCGTTTAGTTTTGCCATACTGTTCTAAAAAACTTAAATGGGAAATCATTTTTGATCCTTCTACACCATGGTACGCACCGGATTTTCGATTTGATGATGACAGTTTCCTGATGAATATAGATGAAGATTTTTTTGAAAGTAAAGTCCCAAGCCTTTCAAAATGGAATGAAAATGATCCTAAAGCATTGGGTGATGTTATATCCCAGTTGATTAACATGTATAAAATTCACCAGGTAAGATTAAGTTAATGTACCTAAATAAAGAAGCCCATTTTTTACTATAAAATAACATTTTCATAATATTTTCAGATTAAAAGGTTAAATGAAGATGAGAATTCCCGTGCATATTTTGAATACAGTGCCTTGCTGACTGCATTGACATCAGAAAATGACATTGAGGTTTGGGTTGGCAGTCATGTAGTTGAGTTTCTAATCAAACTTAAGGTAGACACCTCAAGTTTACCAGAATTGTATTATGATGGGTAGGTTCTCTGAAAATATATTAAAAAGCATGTTTTTAAAAATTATAAAAAGTTATATACCTAATGTTACTACTATTTTTCTAGAATTGAACAAAATCCAGGAATTGACACTGCCCTTCTTCTTGTGCGGTACCCAAATTCAACAAATGCTGAATTAATATTATCTCCACTACTCACAAAATCGCTTGGAAACATTTCATTGCCATTGTAAGTATAACTATTTTAATTATAATGAACTATGTGAGATGTGTGACATTTATTACTGAAACTGAAAAATTTTACTAATCAATACATTCAATCATTTTTACATAAAATTAATAAAAGGTGAAAGATATTAAAAAATTTTAACTAGGTTCTTCTGGTTAACATTTTTTCAAATGAATACTACTAATTACAATGTTTCCAACTTCTGTCTTTGAGAGAAAAGTAAAAAAATATGCTAGATCAGTAGGAGGGTTAGAAGCATTATGACTACATCTTGATATAACTAGATAGCGGGTATGACTAGATCATTTTACGACCTAAATATTGATATGACTACATCACAATAGGGCTACATAACAGTCCGACCATATATGCATTCACCCTGTTATCAGATTGACTTAATAAAGATATGATGTAAAATGCTATTTAAAAGTGATTGCTAATTTGCCTCTCTTACCTTCACCGTATATTCAATATAGATGGTCTGATATTATGGAGAGTTCTACAAAACCAGAAATGGAGGCATTCGCAAGCAGTGGCTGAAGAATACTGTGCATATAAAAACATAGGACAAATAATAGTTTAGAAGCTTGGCATCGTCACCTCAATGAGTGCCTGCAGCACAAATCTAACATGCTGTTATTTTTGTTTAATTTAAAAATTAATCACAGATTCAAGGTAAAGGAAGCCAAAATGCCTTATCTCAAATATAAAATTGAATTAAGAAAAATACGCCTTCCGTTTTTTTAAAATCTGTCAGTGATCTAAGTTAGTGACTTAGATATATGTAAAAATATTATATAAGTCACTACTTTAATACCTAAAGGTAACTGAAAAAAAAACGGAATGTTCTAATTATCGACTTATCTGTATTTTAGATAAAATCAAACCAAAACTTAGGTGTTACGCGATCTGGTCCAAAAGCAATTTAGACCTAACATGATATCGAAATAGTCTTAAAACAATTTAGTTATACCCGCTATCTAGTCATGTCGAGATGTAGGCGTAAAGCTTCTAACTCCAGTAGGATGTGTTAATTGGTAAACATGAAAACCAAAGATGTACAAAATGGTTTACAAAAAGTATTTGAATACAAAATGCAAATTATTCATTGATTTACTATTTCAAATGCAAAATATAAAGGTTTGCTAATTGCATTTTAAATACTAAATGTAAAAAGGTATTTTCAAAATACTTTATTTAATAATTAATTTATTGAATTAAAATTTAGTTCAAATATTTTTGGAATTAGGTTGGAAGTGTGTTGTATTTGGAAGATTACTTTTTTATTATCAGGTAAGACATGTTTAATATCCCCAGGCCTGTGCCCTCAATTTTTTTGTATTGGCGAGTTTCTGACCAATATTATATACCTTTAGCACAGATACTGTGCCTTTAGTTAATTGCAAATTAAACTTTACTGGTAATGTTGGCATTACTTAACAGTAACATATTTTGAAAATAAAAAATGTCTCAAAAAGTATATAAAAAAACAAAATGCTTTTTTAATTAATATATTTAAATATAAAATACAAGACAGGTATTTTGCCATTTATATTTGCATTTTAAATACAATTATTACGAAAAAGTTGCATCTCTGATGAGAACTCCATTTAAAATTTTGGCTATTTTGTGTTATAATTTCAGAATGCATCAGACGGGTGTTCTCATGGATTATGTTCCAATGGTCACTAATCTATTGAACAAAAAGGTATTAATATTAAAATTACCTAATTATTTAATACACATGAAGAGTGTGCTTATGAGGTTTATTTTCAGATAAAGGATTTACTTACAAACCAGAAACTAAAACGAGACTTACTAGCACAGCTCATTGTGAAATATGAAGGAGCTATACTAGAACATGATGCCAATAATGCTGCATTTCTCTTTGACATTAATGGGTTTAGTTGGATACTGCAAATTGATATAGGTGAGGTGGAACAAAATAGTTTCAAAATTGTATCACTGTTTCAATAATTATACATTTAATTTTAATGTAATTATATTCTTGCAGGTATCAAATTTCCAGAGAAACCGCCAGTGCTAACGCTTCGATCAGTTTATCACTGCCATAAGGGTAAACCAAAGTTCAAAGTCTTGCCCGTTTGTCCATATAATAATTTTGAGGGTTACATTGAGCAGCAAGTGGAGATTTTCAAAAATGAATGTAAAGGAATAATTCAAAATAATCAGTTTATTAAATTAGAAAATTAAGTTAAATATTTTTTATATTTTGTAAAGCCCAAAAGAGAAAGCTAACTGGAGGGAACACACAATCCTGTTGAACCAAGGTGCTTGATAACAGATTTCCAAAACATATAAGGGATCACAAAGATAATAGGTATCTCACATACTATGTGAATATTTTTCTTTTAGCAAAAGTCAAGCTCTTAACGGAATACCCATACCCATGTCGGTTTTCATGCACCCAAATCGATAGCATCCTGGATTCTGACATAAGCAAAACATCTGTATGGCACTTTCCGGACCACTGTAATATATTAAATTTCCTGTCGCTGGAGGCGCCTGTGCCGATTATGATTCCTGGGTGCCATTATGACTATTATTACATATGTAATTTATGACCATTATTTATGTGCTTCGAATAAATATCCTAACCCTATGTGAGATAGGTCGTTTCATTTATATTATTATCCTCTTTACATAACACTACCAACTTACCCCGAGACCGGTTGGTGGCAATCCTGTCTTCCTCCCTAGCAACCGAATACGGTAAACTCCACAGAATTTCGACATGATGCTAGTTGCCAGTCACGGTACACTCTATATTCAAATTACGATTATTTATTATTGGAGGAAATACCATGGGGTGATGAGAGTAACACTGGTGAGTGACGCTGGAGTTGGATCAAGAGCCAGGAAATAACCAGAACATAGAAATGGTATTAAGTGACGTAATAGGAAATTCAAAGAAACGATTTTGATCCAAATGAGATTGAAGATTTGTTTTTTTGTCCAGATTGCCCCGTTTTGATTCCTTACCCTTAATACTACTGTTAATACTGTAGTCTAAGTACGAACACCTATCGTAAGTGTAGCGTCATTAGCGTATTAAGTGCGTCAAAATGCTGCTTTGTATAGACCAAACAAGGGGATAGGCTAAAACTATTTTTGGTGGGAAATATGCTAAGGAGTTCTGTGAGGCTCCCAAGGGTATAAACTACTAAGCCTGTACTTAAATTGTTATCCTCTGTATAGTTTAGCTCCGTAATAGGAAAACAAACGTAGACCTGATCGATATGCAGTGATCGCAGCTCTGGAACACATTATTACAAGCACAAGAGTCTTAACAATTTCTCGTCTCAGGGTCAACAACGCATTGGCGATACCCCTAGTGTTCCAAATGCCCATAGGCTGCGGTGACCAGGTGACATATAAAAAAACAAGTACGCAACGCACAATTAGATGGAAAAAGATAGGAAGGGTATAGGAATTTCCTGCTTCTAAGATTTTCACAGAAAATAAAGTTTAGTCACGGTGATCATCGTAACTGGTGATAGTATTAAGGTGGTTTCTTTATGCCTCTAAAGCAGCGGTTCCCAACCTTTTTTGTACCGGTGACCACTTTGATTTCTTTGTTGTTTGCGGGGACCATACAGTTAACAAAACCTAACAAATAAATGGTGAATAAAATTAACTGTCTATCTATAAATAAACTTTTAATAAGTGTATATTAGTTAAACACAAATGTAATTTGCATTAACAGTAACATTTATTGTAAAAGAAAATGTATTTTTATTTGTAGAAAATTTTATTTTGTTTGCAAAGGAATAATTTTAACGAACAAAAGTTTTGAATTATCGCGGACTATATTTTACCCCTTGCGGACGGACCACTGGTGATCACGGGTTGGGCACCTCTGCTCTCTTACACGGAACATTTTTTCACACTTTATTTACCATAACTATTACCGAAACAAACTAAAAATAATGGTATATATGTATGTAAAAGTGTGCTTGACAAAGTTAAAGGTAGGTTATTTTAATATGTCGTATCAATTTAGATTAAAAAAATGTGCTAAGTGTTGAAACAATAATTTATTTAAGTACTTACAATTTTTTTTTACACTAATAGGATCTAGGGACAAGTAGCCAGAAACACTTAAAGGTAAGTAGGTTATTTTCATATATCGTATTGTATTGAGATTTGTATTTTTTTATTATTAGTATATTGATTACATATTATTTCGACCTTTATAATATTTAAGGTATAAATAGAATGGTTCAGATAAAGCTAGGGTAAATAAAATCAAGTTATTCCAGTTAATTATTTTAGTATAATTTACCGGAATAACAGTATGCAGTACGTACTATTATGTATTATTTGTTAGTAGATACTAACATATTTTAACAATACTTTTTCACACAATCTAATAATCTAGATACTACATAATTAAAAATACCTACCAATTTTTAAGTATTGAGAGATATATCAATATTTAGTTTCCTTATGAGATTATTGGTGGGAGGAATTAGAAGAATTTTTTTTTTACAATTCCAATGAAGAATCATAAGACAGTTAATTAAAATAATTTAACATGAATATTACATAATCAAATCACAAAGAGTTTCTAAAGTGACAACTCTTGTCGACGGAAGAACCCCACACAATATTCAATACTTGCTACAGGCTAGAAATGATATATGAAAATATTTTTGTACCTTATAAAATAATGCTTAATTTGTCAAGTTGGTGTTTTCTTTATTTCCAACAAGATTATAACGATATCTCATGTATACAACTTTCATTCTGTCCCAAACATTATCAAAAGAATCCAAAGCTGGTCTCACATCAAGCAATGCAAACTGAAATTTGTTATCTACTTCCCCACCATCATAGTAATCAATAACATAGCGAACATCCTTCCCACATCTGTCAACAATCCAATCATGGCGATCAAAGGGTAGTTCGTATCTGAAAAAGATAATAAAATATGTATTTACATTTTATGAGATAATAATTTTCCCAAGACATTACACATATGACCATCAGTTTGTAGTTTGTTGTGAAAACCAAATGGCTGTTATACTATATAAATCAACTAATATTACATTTTAATATATGAACACCCAGAAATTGAAAAAATATTATTTATGCACACAAATGTTTATCCTTGGTCCTGGTTTAAAAAATCAAACCTACAACACAATTTACCTGCTAATGATATGTATAAATTTAACATACCCTAACCAAGAGCGAAACATGGCCCTTGGACTGTATTGTGTAGCCTTGCCACCAAAACTCTTCAGTCTGGGATGGCTACATTCATTAGCGTGCAATGCTTCCCATTTAAGTACTTCTTGCCAAGCCTGGAATAAACAAAATGTAGTTTTAATATGCGGCACTTGTCACCAAATCAAATTAATAAAATAAATCTGAATTCAAATGGAGTCGAAGATAGACTTTCCACCACACATGTGACATAACTAGGCATAGTTGGTGTTAGTTAATGAAAATGCAAATAATAATTATTTTATTTATTATTTATTAACTCTTTATGCACTAAAGTACAAAAGCGAACATAATGCCTTAGGCATTATAGGCTTTGTTTAAAATTACATGGTGCAATAATATATTCATGTTTTGTACATAATAGTATGATGCAGTTACATGATAAAAAAAATATGTTAACAACATAAGATATATATATATTTCAATCTAGTAATTAGGTATTTAAAAATTTATTAAAAATTATTTAAATAATCTTTAAATAATCAGGTAGCACATGTAAAATTTTGCACAAATTATTTATGATTTTTTTTATGTTGTGAGGGAAATTACATTTGCCCACCAAAAACAGCATATCCCCATTTACCCCATTATTTAACTTACCTAGAGAGCATTGAATTATTTTCTATGGAGATAATATGAGAGACATTGAGATAGTTGGTCTGTACTTTATAGGACAAGCCAAGCTTATTGGCTTGTACATAGCTGTGGTGTGGTACCCACACAAATGAAAGTGTTCACTTACCTGTTCATTGTTGGCATTGTGTATGCGTATGATATCATCCATATCTTTCTCCTTTATGTCTTCATCCTTCCAACGCCATCCCTTACGGAGCATGGCATTCCAGAACATTTGTTGACTTGGATACACCCAAAACTCTGTGGAACCATCAGGCATTGCTCTGGGGATGGATGAAACCTGACGATTTGTGGGCAAACTAAAAGGCTGATCTGGTGCGGGTTGCTGGTTGGCTGGAGGCATCTGCAAAAATTTTCTTTATTAGAATTATTTCATTACACATACATCAAACACATAGATCTTCTATAGATAATAATGGTGATTTAATAAGGGTCAGAGAGACCCCATAGTTAAAAGTATCCTACATAAATATGAGTATTTTATTAAAGTACATTATTAAATACATTACCATGTTATAGGGGTTGATGTCATTTCCATGTTTTACAGGACAATCTGAAGGATTATTTTTGACATTGCCTTCCTGCACGGGGCACTCTGAAGGCTTTTTGGTTTCATTCGGTTTGTCTCCTTTATGCATAGGACATTCACTAGGAGGATTCAGATTTCCAACGCTAATTCCAGCATCAGCTGAAACTTCGTTACCCATTTTTTCGTCTTACGTAAGATGTTCGGATAACCTCTACAAAACACTGAACATCATAAAATTATAGTAATGTCGACAATAAAATGTAAATGGATAAAGTAATTTGAAAACGTAGTATTGTATTGGTCTAAAATATATGAAACACTCAAGTGAACGAAAAATCTTCTATTTACTAAAATTTTCACTGACTTCGATTGAACGTTCGTTAGAGCTTCTCAGTGTTATCAGCCCTCTGTCTGTAATGAGAGGCGCTACGCTAAGTTGATGATAAAATTTCTAATTAAAAAAAACTCTTTTTTCTATTCGAAAATAGACTTATCCGGGGTCTTTGCTAATCTAATATCCAAGCAATCTCTATAGTTAAATAAATCATATATTAAGGATAATTTGTAGACTTCGTTACAACCCATTTTTTTTTTTTACAAGTAATCTCTTCGATTTATATCATCCACAAATCGACAACCAAAAACTAAATTTATATAATTACAAAAATTTAAGGAAAGAATTAAGACTGTTTTAGTACAAAGGGCTTTCTACAACATAAATGATTATTTTAATGACGACAATGTTTGGGTGTAGCGCTCGCTCCAGCAGGACACATCTTTATGTACAAAATCTTAATTTGAAAAGATTAATTGCTGAGTATATTGGCGGCTCTTCTCAGTAAAAGCAACCTTCCGAACCGGTGTTAGAGTCTGACCATTCTTAAGTGCCTGTGAAGGGCTATTTTAATAAAAAAAAACCGGGTGTGTCGATAGAAGTGAAACTTTGTATTTCAGGGAAACATTTTATTTATTCATCAATCACTTTTGAATAGCAGATTATGTTTATCATGCATTTATTTTTCGTCACACTAAAAGGTTGCGGATCATAATTTCGAGGCCCACTTCCCTTTAATGATCAAACCAACTTTGTTAAAATTCCGATGAAAAGGGAAACTATAATTTATTGTATGGATATACTCACGCTATCAAGCAGTCAAGTCACAGTATTTGTTATCCGCGGTAGTATACAAATCGACAATTTCATCACTTCACTTTACAAAACAGAACCCAGACGTTTTTTTTAGTTTTCTTTTTTATATTCTACAGACTCTTGGTTGGTACGTACTCTTTTATGTTTCAGTAATATTTTCGCATGCTTCTTATAAATTATCATATTTATTCCCCATCCATTCGATTCTGTAACGACCAATGATATTATATAGAGAGTGACTGGTGAGATACCTTCGATACTTATGGAGAGTTCGGTACTCGATTCTCGTTAAAATGATATAATAGAAATAGGTTCTTAATTTTTACCAAAATTTCTCTAAAAATAAGTGAAATGTGGATATTATACTCTCCAAACACGCCGCGGTGTTTGTTGTTTAAGTTGATCTTGTCACGTGCGGCACGCGCTAGTATGAAGGGAAAACGCATCATGCTCATGAGGATCATACATGGGGAGAGGTCTTGACGTAGGTAGGCAACAGCTGTACAGTGTAGGTACCTATGTATTCTGTGTTGATAGCGCGCTGCGCGACACGTGCGTCCGCGCGGTATCCAAGTATTGAGCGGTAAATACGGGACTCTCGGTGTACTGTTTACTATGAAGTAATTTAATATTTATTGTTAATGTTATTTTTTTTCATCAAATATGATCGCCAACTATCACGTCCTCAAATATTGAAGGTATCTCACCAGTCACTCTGTATAATACTGAGGCAGATGCGTTTTGCCGACGTCTGCGCGGCAGGCAATACAAACACAAGCTGATCAGCTTGAGTGAACTCAGTCGGTCTTGCGTCTGGCCGCGACGCTAACGCACGTATAAGCGGGAGTTTGGTGTATGAAAATTAACAAACATGCCAAGTTGTGTGTTCAGAAAGTGTAATACTTATACTGGGCCAGCTGTAAAAAGCAAAAAAGATGTGTCTTTTCATTTGTAAGTCTGTATAATCTATTTAAAATGGAACATCATAAATTTTATTTTACTGAAAAATCAATGCCGCGTTGTTGCCGTTTTGCCACCTACACGAACGAGGCAAATAGTACATTGTATTTATGAGTGACAGAGAGAACGAGATAATGGCGCGCGGTGTTGTTAGTTCGAACGATGCTAGAGGACGTTGGAGTGAAATGGCCATATGAAGCTGATATAAAACTCGAATATCACATCGGTCCCTCCTAGCTTGCAACAATATTATTTTTCACAACTGGTATCCAATAATTATCCATAGTAGGTAAATATGAAAATTTTAGCATATGACTTTCAACATTAGATTCTTTTCTGTTTTAGATTTCCTAAAGACGGATTAATAAAAGAAAAATGGGTAAAAGTAGTTAGAACACAAAGACGACAAGATGAATGGATGCCAACCACATTCTCAACTATTTGTTCTCAACACTTTGTGGAAAGTCACAAGTACGTTACGAAAAAAAATGTTCGCAAACTGATAAAGACAGCGTTACCGGTGATTAAGGTAAAAAATAAAAAAAACTGCTTCACTACTCCGAATTGAGTTTTGGGAAGTAAGACCGTTGGTAGTACACGAAGCTCAACTTAATTGGTAGATTTCATATATTTTTAATAGACATTTTCAACATTTATTGTGATAGTGCAGTTCGTCTGTGCTTGTAGATACAGTCTGTATTAATGATTTATTTATTTAAAATTTTTTTTTAGAATAAAGAAAATTTGGGAGATGGAATTATTTCTGACGATGATTCTTTAAAAGATGTATATATTTCGGACCATGACTCAATATTTGACACTCCAAGTAAATCTTACCTCAAGAAAAAAATTACAAAATTAAGTCAAGCAAAAAAAAAGTTACAAATGATGAATTATAATTTGACTAAGCAGAATAAAAGACTCAAAGAAAAATGTGATAATTTACAAAAACTCGTGTCAAAACTCAAGAAAAAAATTTATCAAATCGGTAAGAAATAATCAACTCAATTTTTAACAACTTTTTTTTTTTGGATCTGTTAATATTATTATTTGTAAATAAAGATTTTTATTTCGAAAATGTACTGTTATTTTCATTTTATGCTGCCTGTTATGTACATTTTTCCCCAGTTCACCCTAGCTGCTAGCCGATGCGACGTCATATGCTGTCAGCCAGCTGGCCGCGAGAACAATATGTTTATCTCCTTCTGGCAATGTGGTCCTATATATCTCTGTCATCTTCTAATCTACTCAGTATTAGAAATTAAGTTGCTTAGGTTCTATGTAGCTAATTACTAAAATATTGCCCTGTTTTTATTTATTTACATTGAGTATAACGTCTTTATTGGTAATGACTACTATTTACACAATTTAGTTCAGTACCTGCATATTTGGATACCTTTCAGCTTAAGTTCTGTATTAATATTATGAAAAACTAACATTATAAGTTGAGAAAGCCATTTTGTAAATGTCTGTAATTCTACTATGAATAGAACTTAACACAATTTTATCTGGCAGAGGGAACATTTGATGTTCTATTTTTTTTCCTTTCTAAGTTCAATGGAATAGTATGGATGTAGTATCAAAACTGTGATAGTGATTCTATTTATTTATTATCTGAACGGCAAGAAAACACTTTATTTACTTAGTTTTTTTGTCTATCTCTCCATTTTGAATTAATATTTTAATAAGCAGGTAGGATTATTCTAAACTTCTTAATTTTATTATGAAGATTCAAACATCTCTAAGCCAACATCAAACAATTATATTTTAAGCTTTCATCTATGTTCAATATGATTATGGTACTAATTGTACATTTCATTGTTGTCATGTGAAATGGGGGTCAGTCAGGATTGTTAATTAATAGTGCAGTTAAATTTACAACACAAGAATTTATGCACAGTGTTGCTAATCATTTGCCTGCAGAATCTGTGTTGGTTAGCCTTTATCAAATAAAAATGACATACAAATTATTACACTACCTATTATTTTAATCAAATTACAATTTATTTTAAAAGATAAACTACATCTTAAAATTACTTCTTCATGTATTTCAAATACTTCTTAGCATTGAAGTCATCTTCAATATCATCAGTAATTTTGACTTTCTTCTTTGGTTTTCTTTTTTCCAACCTGGATTTTCTCTCCTCTTCTGATAATTGTGACAAATCTAGAGGCAACTGTAAATAAACATTCATCCCTTTATCAGGTTTCAACTTAAACAGTTTAGTAGACACAAAATTTGGTCAGGTTGAGTTGGTCAGTTAGTGGATTAAGAATTCATATTTAGGTTGGTAATTATGATTTATACAAAACCAAGAAAAGGACTAACCTTTATAATTTTTCTAGGTTCATGATATCTTATATTTATCGAGGAACCATCAGGAAGAACAACTGCTGTAGGATACATTCTGGTGTAAATTTCTCTGTGTATCTTGGTAACGCAAGTCTCATTGTTGTTTAAATATCTTCTAATGTAGTGATTGATGGGAACAATTTTTGTATTAATTATTGTTCTAAAATTCATTTTATTATATAAAAGTACCTGTGCGTGTGCCAGTAGGGTTAATTAATATTAAATAATCAAAACAATCCACAAACTGTTATTCTGTGGTAATAGAACTTTGACATTTGACAATTTATTTATTTTTAAATCTTTATTAATGACCATAGATTCAAAAACTTTTAGCTTAACCGGTGTTGCTAGAAAAATCTGAAGGTTTGACTAACTCTTATCTGCATTAATAAATTGAATTTAAAAATTTATTCAACGTTTATTACCTGATACTTACTTACACACAAGTTAAGCATCCCAATGTATTTTTATGAAGTATATTTTATAAGTTCACTCCAACTTCGAGCTTCATAAGTGCCCTCCGTGGGCCTTGTCTGAATAAATGGTCTTGAATATTGAATTCCTGACGTCTTACACAGGGAGGTAATACAACGTTGCCTCCCTCAATTGAAATAACTCGATGCAGTTAAGTATCTTTGCTGGCATGGGTGTCTGTTTTTGCACTATATGGGGTCGCTGTTCGACTTTATGACTCGCGAGTGATTGAATAGATTGTGTGAGCATGTTATTGATACATGATCGATTATAAAATAAATAAAAACAAGATCAGTAGTTACAGGAGTAAGAAGTAGACAACGTACGTACATACACAAACAATATTTTTTTGTATGCAGTCAGACCATGGGCAAAACGATAGCATGTAACGCTTATCGAACTATAACTACTTTAACTATATGTGTAGCAAATTAAATAGATTTGTATTTGCATTAAAACGTTTGAGGTGTATATCAACGCAAAAAACAGCTCTAGTTGCATATCATGGCTTTGTTGTATCTGTTCTCAGATATGGTTTTCTTCTTTGGGGAAATTCAACAAATACCAGTAACAAATAACAGCTTTCATTGTCCAAAAAATGTGTTAGAGTTTTGTGCGGAGCAGGTCCTTTGGAGTCCTGTAGACCACTATTTAAAAAGCTAAATATTTTATCATTGGTATGTATTCACATTTTTCAAGTAGGACTTTTGTTAAAGAGCATTTAATATTATTTAACAGATATCAGGATCAAGTTTGTTCTAGAATTAAAAATAGGGATCCCACTAAAATAATGTTACCAAAATGTAAAACTTCTCTGTATAAAAATAAATCCAGTTTTATGTCAGTTAAACTATTTAACAACATTCCAAGGAATATCAGGGAATACCCAATCAAGCAAATCAAAATGAAATTATATACGTGGCTCATGGTTAAGAGTTTTTATATTATAATATTAATGATTTTCTGTAATGTATTTCGGTATCCAAAATTATAATTTTCTTTTTTTGCTTCATTTAAATTTTTTATTCGTTTGTTTTTGAAATTACTACAACTTATTTTGTTTTGAACTAGTGTAATCGAAAGTGTCTAATAATTTTAATTTTAAATGTTTATTTGTAATGAATTTAATATTTTGCATGCCAAGTAATATGGCAAAGTATGTATGTTCCATTTCATTAAAAAAATTACCACCATCTGTACCATACTTTGTGTAAATAAATATCTTTATCTTATCTTATCTTATCTTTATATTATCATCAGGGGCGTAGCTACCGCCGTATCTGCCGTATTAATTATACGGGACCCCAGGCCACGGGGGCCCCCGATGTGCGTAGGTAAAAATTAAAAAAAGTAAAAAAATGCAATTTATTTTTATCGCGCATAAAGCGTGCGTTTAAAAATTGGCAGCACCCTACATCAGTTATCGCGGGCTTCGGGATTTCCCCGTAAGTCACAATTACTTCAACGGGGGAATCCCACAATAATCGATGTACATACGATGATAAACCACGAAGAGCAGAGCAGTGTTTATTGACGCGTTTTATTTAATTGTGCATTACACTGTAGTACAATACAAACAATTGTTCTTCTGGTTTAGTAGTATTAGTAGCTTTGTAAAAAACAATGAGCAAAACAACAAAGGAAAAAACATTAGCCCAGCGGAGCTACGAAAAGAAAATAAACAGAAAAAAAGTCATAAAAAAGTGCCCAACATTAAATACAATAAATACCCTGGGACATTCTTTTACACACGGCCATCTGGTTCCAAACTAAGCAGAGCTTTTTTTTTTCTAAATACATACTTATATAGATATTTACACCCAGACACAGAACAAACAGACATGTTCATGCACACAAATGTTTGTCCTGGGTGGGAATAGAACCCGCGACCTTAGGTTTGGCAGTCAGAGCTTTAACCACCAAGCCAACTGGCCTGTCAACATTGATTAATAATAAATAATAATAAATAAATATCCTGAGACATTCTTTTACACACGGCCATCTGATCCCAAACTAAGCAGAGCTTGTACTATGGAAACCAGATAACTGATATACTACATATACTACTTTTTTTTTTTTCTAAATACATACTTATATAGATATTTACACCCAGACACAGAACAAACAGACATCATAATAAATATGATTTATATTTATTAATTTTATGCAAACATATTTTTTCTTTTGTGAGATATCTTTACCCTTTATAAGGGCCCCCAAACAATTTTTTATACGGGGCCCCGACAAGGCACGCTACGCCACTGCTTATGATTAAACATTATACAGCACAGTTGCATTAAAAATTATATCGAAATTGGTACGAGATATGAGTTCGATACTCAAAAATAAATCTCGGACTTCTATAAGTCGTAACTAAAAATACAATCTTTAACATATCGATTTGATGTATCGGTATTTTATGCACTGCCCTAGTCTACTTGTTTCTTTAGCAAGGCTTTGTAAATCCAAAAAAAAAAAAGTTAGGCTTTGTTTCTCCTTGTCGGAAAACAAATATAATTTACACGATACCTAGGCGTCCTAGGCTACGCCAAAAAAAGTTATCTCAGTGAGCTCACAGAGTACCTTTTATATACAGAACTGAGTTTTTTCGATAAAATGAAGCTCAATAAGAGCACTTCCACATTTACGCGGTAGATAGCTGGTGCCCTGTAAGTAAAGTTGTTTAAAAAAGGAAGGAGTTAAGTGCAAACGCGAATTATCAAGTTCACAATGGGTTGTGCTTCAAGTGAAATTTCTCCTCAAAACGAAACTCCTCGAAAAAGCTGTACTGATATCTTGTGGCTAATTATCTATATATTATTTTGGATATTGATGGTAAGACCCTATTTTAATTATGTTGACTATATTTATTGGTTTTTGTCAAGAATCCAGAATTTAAAATATAACATTCATATAATATTGTTTGTTGCTTGGTGCCTTATAAATTAATGCTCACCATGAATTTGTTTCCTTATTACATTTCGGTATATTATAAGATATGTGTTCTTCCAATTCAGATAATAGTGGCTGCAATATCCTTTGTATATGGGAATCCTCAAAGACTTATCAATGGATTTGATTCATTTGGTAATACTTGTGGTGTGAAGAGTAATCAGAAACTCATTAAAATCCCCCTGGCTGGCATCAACACATTTGACAAAAAATATCTTTTCTTCATGGATATCAAGGAACTGCAAAGATCACTTAAAATATGTGTGAAGGAATGTCCCAACAAGAAAATGAATACCTTAGCTGACTTACAGACATTTTACCGTGAAACTGGATCAAATCTATGCAGATATGATATAAATTTAAATAATTTAAACACAAATGTTACAAATGTAAAGGATTTCAATAATTACATAGGCCCTTGTCCAGCTTTGCCTGTGTATGACTCATTCCCTCTTTTGAACAGATGTTTCCCGAAAAAAGCTAAAGATTTGGCTTCAAAAGTTTTCAATGATTTTTATGACTTACTTAATAGTTGGGATACAATAGAACAGATGCTCTCAGATCTTTATTCATCCTGGAAGGAAATGATTATATGTGTCATTGTTGCCTTTAGTAAGTACCTTTTTATTTTATGTCTTAAATTGGGTCTTTCAAAAATTCAACAACAATTTTTCTTGTGCAAGTGGTGCATCACACTACAAACCAGTTTATTAAATTACTGCTTATGCCTCATGGTTTTCTACAATATTGGTCAGAAACCTACACAAACTACTAATAAACAGACAAGAGTGCATAACTGTTGCATTTATAATATTATAGTATGGATAATCTTTAGGTGTACAGGTCTGTTTTTGGTTTCGACTCTAGTATGGGCTATCTTGTCTGTTTAAGAGAAACCTGTTCTTTTATAAGGCACTAACTTTCGATGCCGTGGTTTCGTACACATTCCCTAAGGATCTGTAATATCCAGGGATTAACGCCTTGAATATGCATTTGATGTAGTATTACAAATAAATATAGTATAGTTATATTGCAGGTATACATATTATTAAATGCATGATATGAATGTCCAATTTGAATAATTCAAATTGAATGAAACACTCTTGAACCAACTGATTTATTTAGATAAGGATTAATACCAAGGTTCAAATAATGTGTTCCAGTTTCTACAGGCATTCTTTTACCTTTTCAACATTAAGTAGTTACAGAGACATAACTATAATAGTTGGATATATGGTTTTGCGATATGGTTTAGATGCCTACAACTAACTGTTCTATATAATTTTGTTGTATCATCAATGATTTTGGTAGCGCATGCAATATAAGGAATTGTATAGGTCATATTTTTACACCTTAGATTACATCATAGAAGATATCATGGATCCAAATAAAAAAAAAATTGCCTTTTTTACTCAGTGACAATATAGCATTCTGCTGGGGAAATATTTTTTTAAATGTTCCAGTGGTTTTTGAGTTTATTCAATAGAAATCGTTTATCTTAATATTAGTATAGATATGTACAGATTATCTATCGATAGTCTAGATTTTTATACTGAAAAGTATACATATATCGTAATTAGGTAAGTACATGCATATTTAAATTGTATCATCTATATTTATACTAGGTACTGAGTCACCATTATTCACAAAATAGTGTGGGAAGGCATTGAACATGTAGAACGCGCTGACTCATACGTACCGGTGATGTCACTAAAATCTACATCTAAATCCACCAAGCATAGCAATATGTATGCATACTACTTCAATGATGATGTTAATGTCAAATTAGTCTGATAAAACTAATTAGTATTCCAAAACTACTGAATAATTTTACATCTGCTAAAAGCTTCATTATAAAATTTGACATCCTGACCTGACGGCCAAAGCCGCCGCTTTTAATCTGAGAAAGAGAAGAAAGTATTGGTTTACTTATCTGTATTTTCTTTATTTCAAGACTATGTGATAGAAACTGGTAAAATTTTTGTTACTTTTTCAACAAAATGGTGCCCATCCTCTCCCCCATTGTTTTTAACATCAGTAAAACTATGTCGAAGAATTAAACCCCTGTCCCCTGTTCCATTTAATCGATTGTAACTAAATGTAATGGATCGAGAGTTATCAACGCTCACCGAATGGTACGCGTAACCTTCGTGTAAAAGCCATCGGATAACAGCTTCAAGCCAACTTTGACAGACCAGTCGGCTTGGTGGTTAGCGACCCTGACAGCCAAGTCGCAGGTCGCGGGTTCGATTCCCACCCAGGAGAAACATTTTGTGTGCATGAAGATGTCTGTTTGTTGTGTCTAGGTATAAATATCTATATAAGTATGTTTAGAAAATATATCTTATAGTCTATCAGTTATCTTGTTTCCATAGTACAAGCTCTGCTTAGTTTGGGATTAGATGTTTAAAAAATGTCCCGGGATATTTATTTATTATTATTATCCGAAAAAAAGATATCAATTATAACACCATTTATTTATTGCAGTATGTTCATTACTCATGGTATCCATACTCCACCTGCTGGCAACCCTTGTATCATGGATATTCATGATAGTAGTATCAGTGGTGAGTGTTGCTGGTACAGCATTACTTTGGTACACTTACCATGAGCTAAGGACGAATCAGAGAAGTTTTGCTGATAACAATTTCTTCGCTGTAAGTATGAATATTATTATTGTGACCTTATACCCAGAAAGTGGGATTTTAGTGAGCTATTAGAAGAACATATAGTAATTATTGGAGTTTGATTAGTGAGCTCTGGATAGGTGACTATCTACAGAGAGCTTGGTCTCACTCAGGCATCTATATGTCAGATTTGTAAAAAAAATATTTCTTAGCTTTATTAAAATTCTGTTCCCGAGGGATGTTTATGATTTTCCCGGGATAAAAAGTATTCTATGTGTTAATCCAGGTTATATAATTTCTATCTGCAAAGTTTCATACAAATCCGTTTGGAAGTTTTTGCGTGAAAGAGCAACAAACATCCATAGTTACAAACTTTCGCATTTATAATATTAGTAGGTATCTAAGCAAAATCAACAGGATTAATAAAAACATTGTTTTTGTTTTAGGAATCCCTAAAAAATGAGAAGGCATTTCTATGGTATTCCATTATCGCCACCATAATCACGGTGAGTACATTACTATCCAATTATTACGCAACAAATAAGCCCCCACATATTTAATTACTATATTTCTACGTGCCTTTACTTCTAGTTACTTCAATAACGATAGTGTGATTGCGTACCGATATTGATGAAAAGAAAAAATGTTATTGGGCATAAGAAATGTGTAAGTGCGAGTTATTTTAGTACGGTAGCGATAGTTGTAAATTATTCCACTTTATCGTCAGTACTATGAAATTCATGGATGCAACGGTTGATGGATTATTTTAAATAAATAAAAAAAACATTAAGTTTTCACCCGATCAGTCGTTTGTTTGATCCAATTGTCTTGTCCTAAATAGATACTGAATCTGGCCTAAATGGCGGAGGGTGTCTTTCATTTCGGCCACCCTGCAAACCATAACCACACCTGTGATAGGTATCTAGGTTAGACATAGTTATGTTGTGACCTAGCTTATTTGAACTCGAGGATGTTTAAGTCTGTTGTATTAAAGGTTAAACTTGATTAGTGAAAATCACCGTATCATGTTTGGATCATTGATCATTTCATAGCTATGTACGTGTGTTCTATTATTTTATGGGCACAAAAACGAAGTAAATAGGTTTTTGATATCCAGTCCATAAACAGGTAGACGGCCCACCTGATTGGAAGTGCTCACCGTCGCCTATGAATATTGCAACATCAGGGGTATTGCCAATCCGTTGTCGATCCTGAGACGTGAAGTTGTTCTCGTGTGCCTGTAATTTTGCCGGCCCCCTTCGCCCCTTTACAATCGAAACAATAATACAAGTCTACTACTCCTTTACGGCAGATTTATTGCAAACATTTTCAAGTGGGCTTGTTGCACCCCTCAGGTAACGTGAGTACAATTCCCACCCAGGACAAATTGTTTATTTATAAATGTATGTATCAAAGTTACGTGTACGTAATATGTTGTGTAGATCAGTTATCTGCTTACTATAGGTATGTGGGTATATAACAAGCTCTGATTAGTCCGAGTTACGAATGACCGTGTGTACAGAAATTTCCCAGTATATTGTTGAAACAATTTTATTTAAAAATCGTATCCATTGCGTATTTTTTTATATATTTGTTTACATTGACAGTTGATCCTGCTGCTTCTTGTATGGGTGATGCGCTCTCGCGTATCTTTCCTGGCGGCGCTGTTTAAAGAAACTGCAGTCTGCCTCAGTTCGATACCGGCTCTATTTCTACAACCAATTATAACGTTTTTCTTTCTCATATTATTCTTCACGTTTTGGTCTCTAGTTGTGGTAAGTCATATTCGTCGTAGGTGGTGGAATATTGAAATTTAAAGGGTTCATAGGGTTTTATTTTATTTTATAAAACATATATTTTTTAGGTATGTTTAGCAACAGCTAATTACCCGGGTATACCATATAAGACGAATTTCTTGATAAATGGCACTCCTTCAGCAGATCAAGTTGATCTGGCCGCCATAGAAGCCCAAAATATCAATAAAAGCGCTAATTTAAAATGTAAGTACACATTACTCAATTATTTAATTTGGATCCAAGGACACTAGTTTAGAAATAATAATAATAATAATGTTTATTTCCTTTCTCCATACAAACTAGATATTTTTTAACAAGGCTTAAAAATGACTTATAAGATTAAAGTTTGCTGGAGAAACTGGTTTCCAAGCTAAGCCAAAGCCTGTGTTATGGTTCTATTAATAACGTTTTTTTTAACGTTAGTTCGGAAATTAGGTCACAAGGGTGTGGTAGTCGGGGGTTTGTGGTCCGTTACGGCTAATATTGATTACATACATGTTTAACATCGCGTGTTACATCCGGACACCATACAATTTGTGGGATTGGTTGAAACTTTATTACAATTTTAACTAATTGAAACATGGTATCATATTGATTGAGTGGTACAAGGTTATATGATGTTTAGTATTAGTAGAATAAATATTTGATTACTATGCCTGCTATTAATCGAAGTCAGGACCTCGGGTCTCAAGGAGAATTTCAAATCGCTCAACCACGGAGGGAAAATATTTATTCGGTAATCTCTCGAGACGAAGTTAAGGAATTCAACATTTTGGATTTTGATATCCGGATTGTTTATCTTCTGTTAAAGTAGGGTATTTTTAACCACAGGCTTGTCGTAGGGCGCGTCTGGTGTCCAGCCTCGTCAACTGTGAGAGATGAAACTGGAGGGGGTTTTAGTCTGTCTGAATCGGACATAACCATATAGGCATTTCACCCTCGTAAAAAGGGGGTATTTTAACCTGTCAAATGGTGTAAAATTGACTTGGGTTATTAAGTTATAAGAAAACATTATGCAAACGTAACATGTTTTTTGTCTAGGATATAATATTTTTATTGTTTCATATTTTTTTAGCTTACGTTTTGGATCCGATAGAATTTAACCCTATGTGGGTTAAGAGTATGTGGTGGATGTGTCTGATCTGTTTGGTGTGGGGAAGCGAGTTCATTCTTGGATGTCAACAGATGACTATTGCTGGCGCTGTTTCGCATTGGTATTTTAGGTTAGTTTATTTACTTTGACAACAGCACTTACTTTAATTATCATAAAGTATAGAATGTTTTAATATGTTTGGTTTTTTTCAGAGGCCCTAATGCAAATTCTCCGGTTTTATATTCAATAGGAAAACTAATCAAGTATCATTTGGGTTCAGTTGCTAAAGGGTCATTTTTGATCACCCTGTTCAAGGTTCCTCGATTGATACTTACATACTTACACGCAAAGTAAGTATATCTCAATGTATTTGTTATTAGTTTACTTCCAATACAATGACGCATCTCACTTTTCTTGGTAAGTCTCAGCTGATCCCCGCGTCCGCAATATAGCAGGCAATGAATTGACTCCGTGCACTGATCCAGTTTCAGCCAAGCTATTGAGTTAACGCAGTTTTTTTTTATCCAAGATAACATCGTTGTCCATAACTTAACTTGAATGCCTTTACTAAATTCAATGTTATTTTCATTAGATTGTCGGCGAGAGCAGAAAAAGGATCGGATTGCGCGAAATGTGGTCTTAAGTGTGGTATCTGCTGTTTCTACTGCCTCGAGAAGTTTATACGTTATCTGAATCACAATGCCTACACTATTATAACGATAGAAAGATGTCATTTCTGCAAGGCAGCAGCAAAGGTAAGCAATTTTATAAATCGAACTATTAACAAATGTGCTGATTAAAAAAATATGTCAAAAATGTCACTCCATGTGCACTTGAAGAACATTGTAAAAGTCTCAAAAGTAGCTGAACATATTGAGTAGCGAGGCTCCTGCGGTCGCACATCTAATTGTTTAACTTACCCTAAGCTAAAGCCCACAGCGAGCACGGAGTTATCGCGAGTAAATTTGTAAAAGCCTTAAAAAAATATCAAAAATGTTATCTTATTCGTAAAATAATGATAAATTTAAATTAATTATTTTGATACTGCATCATATTCACAATAAATTTTTCCTGTTAGGATTTTCGAGGACCGTCTTGTAGGTATACCTTACCTACCAAATCTTGTAATTTATTGTTTTATTGGTGAACAAAGTTACTTATATCTAATTTATATTAAGGTCCATGTTTCTTGATATCGCTAGTAAGGTGTAAATATATATATATATATATATATATATATATATATATATTTATATATATATATATATATACTATATCATATACCTATATCTCAGTACTGTGTTTATATTTGTAGGCATTCAGTACAATAGTAAACAACGCCCTGCAAGTGGCTACAATCAACAGCGTGGGCGACTTCATTCTGTTCCTTGGCAAATGTATAGTGACCGCGGTGACGGGTATCGTGGGACTGCTGCTGTTGAAGCGTAACACTGATCTGCACTTCTTTGCCGTTCCCACTCTTGTGATCTGTATCTATTCGTTCTTCATTGCGCATTGCATACTGTCTCTATACGAGGTTTGTATTTATTTATCTTACGTCATTTTATTATGTAATTTATATGTTTATAGCTATTCTTATAGGCGTATATAGGGGGCGAGACGGGTGGGTCGTACTCACCCCAATATGGTTTAGTACCCACCCCACGAGGTTGGACCGATTCGAAATTCTAGGATACCTAAATAACTTCATACAAGATCAACGAATCTTTTGTTTTTTTTAATATGACGCATAGTTTGTCGTTTCTCCCTAGGTATATTCTTTATTTGATTAAAACAAAAACGTTTATTCTGATTTCGTCTGTGACAAAAATCTGCATTGAAAATACTACCACCCTCTTCACTCTTATATGCGAAGTAATAACAACGACGTAAATAACGAACTCCCAACTTACAATATCCCGGTTTCTAAATGTAATCCACTAATTCATTCGTCAGTTTTCCATATCCCTTACCAAAAAACGAGACGATGACCTGCTACAATAATTTTCGCATTTCCAGATGGTAGTCGACTCGTTATTCCTTTGTGTATGCGAGGATCGCAACATGAACGGCGCAGAAGGCAAGTGGAAGCACTCTCGCCTTGCTGAGCTCGGCGGCCACAAGCAACGACAAGATTCCGACAACGATGGAACCGAAATAGATTTACAGGAAAAGTACTGAAGATTTGAGTTTTTAAAGCATGTTCTGTTAATGCTTTGGGTAACTAATATCCGCATTGCAGTCTGTGATGCATAACTTGAGCTCTGAGTAACAATGGTGAGGGTACATTAACTATGCTTGATAAAAATTAAAACTAAATGTCACAAGCCCAAACTTTGTGCCTCGGACTGCATGAAATGCATTGATTGGCTTAAAATTAATTATTGTGATTAGAATTGTTCGAATAATTAATTTGTAATTACGTTATTCGTTTTTATATGTGTAATGTTTGTGTCATGTTATATAGTTTGCAAGGAAAGTTGTAAGTAGAATGTTGTCTGTGGTATACTAACTCATGCATGATTGTTATTCCAACCAAACTTAAGTTTGTCTAATACTAGTTTTAAGTTTTGGTGCTAATCAACCTAAATGTTACCTATGCGCTATGGTGTCTAGTCTAATATTATCTAATTAATTGCATGTTTATGTTTAAGTGAATAGATCTGACAAACATATTTTAACTGTTGAATTTGACTCATATATAGCATTTTATTTTTACAATATAGACAATATTTTTATGTGATTATTTCTACAGCATTTAGGCATAAATCAATTCTTGTTTATTTACAGATGAAATTAGAAGCTATGTCCAGATTTTGAAGTCTGAAAAACGCTTAATCTCTTTGATGCTTTACTTTAATATAAAGTTTCGTATACTTTATTTTAATCTTAGATATTTACATCTTTTTTATATTTTTTATACTGCGCAATCATTTTAATTAGAGCACAATTATTATTGTATAATGTTATATAAATGAAATGGATGTTTTAACATTATGTAATAAGTAACAATGGGGAAGAAAATGTCTATAAGTTCCTTAAACACCCTCTGGTTTTCAATCGCGATCAAAAGCGATGCGCCAGGTTTAATACACCTAATTCCAATTTGGTGTCACCGATGGCTATCAAACCATGTTTTTTTCTGTCTTTTGACAAGTAACACAGCTCCTTCTGTCGGAACATATTTCGGTTATCAACCCCATTTAAAAATATTTTTGTTAAACACCAATTTTAATATTTAAAGTTATTAGGTAAATTATTTAAGGTATTTACACGATTTTGAAGCATTTACAATCACTGAACCAGATAGTATGTTTATGAATTTGTTGTGTGAACTTTACGTATCTAATAAGCACACATTGGTCCCTATTCTATGTGGATTAAACTAACCATAATCTATGTACCTTTCTTTCCCTAAAGTTGAAAAGAGTGACAAAGAGAATTTAAGTTTCGTCGGCCTAAACAAAAGCATTGGTTTTATCCCGATTTTAATCCATACCGCCACGATCACCAAACACTATGGCAAAACATACTTTGACAGGACTAAACAAAATAAAAAAAAACATTTATTTCTACTTATTATATAATAAATGTTGGTACATTGATTTTATCAAGTTCACCGATACACAAGAGAACCAGTATCACACCAAAATTTCTTAAATGCATAAATTATTATATTTTTACATATGAATTAATAAAAATATATTTAATGATATATTTTAAACTCTGTACTTTTTATAGTAGTTTATGTTTTCATCTATAAAACTGATGTTCTTCCGTAATGACGCCCTATACATACAGTACATATTATCAAATACAGTTATATTTATGTACAACCTTTATATAGTTGTAACTTTATGCAATAAGTTTTATAATTTAAACAAAAGTAAAATAGACTGTATTCTTGAGTCCATTTTATATAAAATTAAGCAAGTAAATCATTATAATATCAATGTTAATTTTAATAATATTATACTCTGATGTCTTCTATGGTCTATAGTTATAGAATATATACCAGAAACCTTCTGATACATGAAACAAAGTGCTCAATATTTTTTAAAGTACATATTATTAAAAGATCATTTATTAATTTATTATTTGTCAATCAATTCATGGTTGTATTCTCATTATTGTAAACTAAACTGAAAAGGAATGTTGATTTTCAGTAAAAAAAATAATTTATAATTATTTTGAAAATATACTTGTTAAATGCAATTTATTTAAGTACATAATTGTAATTAAGTTATTGGTCAAACAACCGTCCATAAGCATAATATTTTTATCAGATATTGTTTAGAATCTCAAATAATTGCATTTTACAACATTTTTGTGTATAAATAATGACAGTGGCAGTACGGAATATCAATCAATTATAAATTATTAATCACTATACATTACATATAGTGACATTTTGTTATACTTATCGAAATGAATATCATGTAGGTTAACTCGCCATTATTATGACACCAGTGTTGAAAATTACATGGAAAGTTTGTTTTTGTATCTGATTTTGACATGCAGTGAAATAGTACCCTATTGGTACAGGCTTAATAGCCAGTTTTTAAAACGCTAATTATGGAAGGAGTTCCGCTAAGGTCTGATGATTAACAATTGTTAATTATGATAGTAAATTTTCTGATTCTTAATTATTACACATGTTCTTGAAACGGACTGTAAAAGTAAATACACATTACATTAGGTGCATATTACCTTTTAATAATAAGGAATATAATCTCTTGTAACGATATCCTTGTAATTAATTTATTAACCAAGTTCATAGGATTCCATAGTCAAAATTGGAACTCCTTATAGATTGATCATGTCAGTCTGCCTGCCATGGCCACTTTACTCGGACACTATCTGAGTGTTTTAGAGCTGATATAAAGATATTAATAAATCTTACCCTATATTGAGTAAAAATATTTAGGGAAGCTATTCGATACATGTGAAGTGGGTTGTTTTTTCGGCTTTTTAACGTGTGGAGTGAAGTCGAATCCGTGTTTTCAAAATAAAGAGTTGTATTTGTGTTAGTGTAGTTTATCTACTACCATATTAACTGCTACATCTAATAATATAAAAATAATATACCAAATGACAATCTTGAAAACTTCATATACAAAAACTCATCTGAACAACAGTGATCTAAAAATAACTTAAAACTTGAACTGCAACAGAAGAGGAAAGAATGTTTATTGCGAGTTGCACAATATGTTTAAAATTGTGCATGCTTAGATGTATTAGATTGTATCACTTAGTTCTACAGAAAAAAGTGGTTCTCATTGAATTTTTTTAGTACCACAATATGTTAGGTCCTAGGTGTTAAGATTGTATCACACAGTATGGGAACCTAATACGTTTTTCTGTAAACTATATTTGTTTCGAGAAGAATTGAGTACCTTTGTCCATTAGGTGTCTATATAATTCATCAACAAATATAAGAAGAAAATATATTGTTATTCTAATTTTATACAATAACACGTTTTTTTTTGTTTAAATAGGCAATACTATTGTTTCAGATAGCATTTAAAATATGATGAACCTCATTGCTGTAACTTATCTTCCAATATAGTGTCTATGCCTGTATTTTTATTCAATCTGTTATCTTTGCTTTATTAAGAATAAAAAGATGCATTTATATGTGAAAGTATTATCTTTATTAACAATCCCCTATTTTTTACTAGGTATTTTCTTCTTAAATTGTTTTCTCTTCTTGATCTGGTCAGAGATTGCCTTGCTCTTTGCTTTTAGTTGCTTTCGTCTTATGGCCATGTCTGGTTTGCTTTTAGATTTCTTCATGCTGAATACTGGTTTACTGACTTCATTTTCTTCATCTGAAGATTTATTTTCTTCTTTGATTTCTTCTGTAAGTAAACCCAATTATTAAAAGTGCTTAACATTGCACAAAGACAATATTTTGGTAAGTAAATAATAACTTGTGGAAAGCAAATGAAGCCTTCTAATATTTACCTTTGACTATTGCTTCTTGAGCCTTCTCCATTGGATCACCTCTGAAGAAGTCAGGTCCTTCAATATCCGGATATCCAGTTTCTGGCTTTGTGGCTTCATACACAACTTTCTTCTCTATCCTCCTCTCATATTTGTTGGCTGCTTTCTTTGAGAATGCTTGTCTCAACTTTGCTGGGCTCACATACTTTGGGTTTTCCCACATTGTAATCCCACCAAAAGATCCAGAAAAGATTTTCACCTACAATACAATAGTTATTAAATAAGGGAAAAAGCCAATATGACCACAGTGACTAACACTTTTATTAGTTAATCCTGTATTAGGTTTATAACATTGAACACTTAGCTTTTAGTAACTTCCAAGAATACTATTTTTAAATGTCTTCATGAATTTTACAACTACAATTACTCACTGGATTTAAAACAAATCTTGGCCCAATCTCTGCTAAAGCACCATCCTCAGAAAGTATTTGATAATTTCTAAACCAAATTCTATTATCAAGGATCATGAATGTGTAGACATGATCAAAGAATGGTTGACTCTTAGGGTGATGGTTTGGCACCCCAAATGTTTGTGTGAGCAACTCCTTCAATAGACTGTAATGTGCATCTTTAGTAAATTGTGGGTCAAAGGATAAGAGTGGTCTGGATCCTCTCAAACAGTTTCCAGTCATTTTGAGCTCTCCCATTGTATAAACTGCAAAGATTAAAGATATTTTAGAGAAATATAAATCTCAGGATTTATATGTAGAATCTGTCTTTCACTGAAGCATTCTCTAAGCAATTTTGGTGTGTCTATAGATTTATTCCCCATTCTAGAAAACAGTGCAAGACACCCATGTTCAACAGTAGACATTAGCAGGCTACGTCCGACATAAAGAAGTTGTATTGTTATTGAGGATTAATGTTATTTCATCAATTAGAATCAAATAGCTTATTACTAACTGTTTTCGATTAGGAATTTAGCACTTGGTCCATTGGGCACATTTGCCATCCATAAATACAAGTCTCTCATCTTTCTGCCTTCAAACAAAAGGCACTTGTTGCAATTCTTCATTTCAGTGATTTCATTAACTACATACAAATTTTTACTTCGCTCCATCTTTGATTCAGTTTTATGATGAGGCATTAATTTTTTTATGTCCTCCATCAAATGTCGGTGACGATGGTTGATACCTCGCGCAGCAAACACAAGGACTCTTTGCCTGTTAATCCATTTGACCTGAATTAGACAAAAAATATGCAATGACTCTTCTTGCAGAGGGCTTTAAAAAACTGTAAGCGAAAAACATTTATTTAAACGCTGTTACACTATTTAACACGTGCAGTTTTTGGTACATACCTGTTTAGGTGCAGGGTCGTCTGACATTCTCACTGGAGGCAAAATAACAACATCTTCTACTTTCTTAGGTTTTGCACTTGCTGCAGCTTTTTTAACAGCCTTTGACTTTAGTTTTGCCATTTTCATAAAATAATAATTTTATAGTTTATAGTAAACCCACGTGTATTACACTAATTGACAATTGAGTTTGATGGAGTTGACTGACACTTGGGTTGATGACACGGAGAATCGGAATAAGGTTGGGATGGATGATATACACATCGATACATACGATAGCACATATGATACATCAAACTTGCAAATTTTTTCTGTAATTGTATTGGTTAAACTCATTAGTAATTCTGGTTTTATTTATTTTTTGTTTTCTTCCTTTTAGAGAACTGGAAAATAAATAAATTGACACGTCTGGCAAACTAGTCAGTGGTCCACGGTGGTATGTGGTCTACGTCGCCTATGGATATTTGCAACACCAGGGATATCGCTAACAATTTGTCGACTCTGAGACGCGGAGTTTTTCTCATTTAGCCTGTAATTGCCGAATTTGTAAAAATAATATAAATTCGGGAATAGTTTATTTTTAATTATTTTATTTTATTTTATTCATTGCTAGTTTCATATTATTCAATCAATTTCGAATTGTTCAGAAAAGAGGAAAAATACATGAAAAGTGAAAAAGAGAATATAATGTGTAGTAACCAAACAAAATGTCCATTGAAAAGCGCAGATTTCACAAACTTTTCTTAAAAAAAATTTCGTTTTAGGCCAAACTAAATGATAAATTTGTAAAATTCTGTAATAATTTACAGTGCTTTTTTTCTATTATTACAAGACCATAACTCACGATTCGTAGATGCATTCCAACTCATACTGGGTACAAAGAGTACAAAAAAAAAGTTAGTGTTAAAAAACTCGACACTGGCATAAATATAAAATTTGATTACCAGGGGTAAAAATGAGAAGGCGACAACATCATCCGTTCATAGAAGAACGACGTTATATAATATCAAATCCTTTCCTCTATTGCTCAATAAAAAAACATTTAGCCTACTTATGCATAGACCTAAAGTTTACTCATATCATCATATAGAATAGGAGGAAATTTAACTTGGACTGCGCGGATGCGTTCTATTTTGAGATTAAGACGTAGGTAGGACTACCTGTAGCAAATCTAGCTATAAGTATGTCGCACACGTATTTATTACGTAGTAGGCATTAGCAGGCAGCTAAGTCCGATTAGAGTTTTTGATATATTATAATGAAATGTACAATACTCCCATCTGCATAAAACCAGTGCCGCGATAATTTGCTAAAACTCGGAAATCTCTTTCTGTAGCATGACGTTCCGTGTATGAAAGACAGAGATGGGAGAGATTTCTAAACCACTGGTTTAGTTCAAACACATTTATAGTAACAAAATTTATGATTTTACTGTGATTAGCCATTACCCTACTACTTAGCTAAAGATTAATACGATTAGTTAACACGATATTCGACCTTTCTCTAATTGAGAAGATATCATGATTAAAATGATATATTTAATTGCGTCCCTCTTTAATAAATTAACCAGTAATGTAGAAAGCATTTAATTTCATGATATCTTTCCACTGATAATAATATGAATGTTTACTGTTTTAGTTGCATCCTATCGTTGTAGGTAGTGGTTGTGTGGTTATGAAAGATAATTATGTTAAAATTATTTAATTTGGCACTGTTTGTTAAGAGTATTAATAAACAAAATGTTTTGGATCAACTCAGATATGCATCACAAGGGCTACCACAACTATCATCGGTAAGACTTTAATATTACTGCGTAGTATATTCGGTTTTATTTCGTAACCTATCCATTCAAGTAGGTACTTATGTTACATGCTTAGGTTGTATGTTTACCGAATATACGTAACTATAATCAATGAATATATTATTATTAAATAATATTTGCGTACTTGCTTACTAACTTGATCTTGTGATTATTTTACGTAGTGATTATTACACATAGCAACAGTGTATGAGTTTCGCCGTTATGAATCTCGAGTAGGTATTTAATATTATTAAACAAAATACGAACATAATTACCTTTTCACCTTTTGTGTCTATTAACCTATTCCCCTTTAGCTTTTCATCATCAAAATAAACTGCAACTAATAAATTTATTTCATTGGATACTATAGTGGTATGTGTAGGTACCCATGTTGTCAAATTCGCTGCCCAAGTCCCCGTCTTGTGTACTCTTACTTATCTACCGGGTTGGTTGTGCGCTGGCACTTGAGAGTCAGATGTTTAGACCGATTACATGGCTATAAAAACAAATTGTTTGCATTTTGGTCCAGCGTTACTTTTTTCTCACACATTTTTAATTGGATAAGATTTTAACACACCCTCAAAGGAAGTATACCTGTTTATTCTCTGGTTTTATCCGTACTTTCACAAATCATAGAAAATACATTTTATACCTTTATTTTTATTTTTAAGGAAAAATATAACGTAAAAAGAAAAGAATTTGGTTCAGTCCAAACTAAAGATGTAAACTACTTCAAATCGATCCTTAGCGAAGGGCAAGTTTTAACAGATGAAAGTGATGTTTTGCCGTTTAATATTGACTGGATAAAGAACTGTAGAGGTAAAATATATATTTAGCCATTATTTATTAAGCTTAGTAACTTAGGTTTATAATAAAATGGCAAATATGTGAGATAAAGAAAATAAAACAGATAGTAAGTATATTATTTCAACAGGTCAATCGAGAGTGGTTTTAAAACCAAAGAGTACTGACGAAGTATCCAAAATTCTGCAATATTGCAATGAGCGTCGCCTGGCAGTGTGTCCACAAGGCGGCAACACTGGCCTCGTAGGGGGTTCAGTCCCTGTTTTCGATGAAATAGTACTGAACTTCGCTCTGATGAACAAGATTGTAGGCTTGGATGAAATATCTGGTAGGTTCACTGGATTCATTTTTACTTATAATAATAGCACAAGATTCGATGATGAAATTTACGATAGATAGAAGATACCTATGTATTAAACATGTTTTTAGTCGAAGGCTTCCTTGGGTTCTTTTTTATTTTAGCGAAAGATTTTTACATACCGCCTTGATATGTTTATTAATTTATTTTGTGATAATATTGTTTACTATGTTGTCGTAGATATTCAAACCCTCCTTTAGCGGCTGAGCTGTCATAGGTATTTATAGTAAAATAACATGTTAGGTCTCTAGGGTGGTGTTAAGTAGTTACAGATAGAAAGTGGCGTGATAAGTCTTATTCAACATTAACAGTTCGTTAAAGAATGAAAGATAAGATAGATGGAAGTAGGTAGGTAGATACTAAAGTATAATGAGTGCTTACTACTTCATCGTAATATTTACAATTACCATAAAAAATAAGATAAAAATAACAATTAGGAGTTGAAGTATCCGAAACCCTTAGTACACGAGTCAGACTTCCACTAAACTTATTTTGATATTTTTTTATATTTTACTTATCTACACATTTTTTACAGGTGCATTAGTATGTGAATCTGGATGCATTCTTGAGAACTTGGATAACTATGTCAAAGAGCGTAATCTCATAATGCCTTTAGACCTCGGCGCTAAAGGTACCTGCCACATCGGAGGTAACGTCAGTACTAATGCTGGTGGACTCAGGTTGTTACGTTACGGTAACTTGCATGGGTCCTTACTAGGAGTTGAAGCTGTGAGTAATCCGACAAGTTTTGTGGCATTTATTGCTCAGTGATTACGTACGAGAAATTCCTTTGCGGAAGTTATACTGTACCGTAGGATACCTGTCTGTCGCCATGTGACCTTTTGTGTCCTCTCATAACCTACCATTTGAAATTGCATGTGCTTTTTTGCCGTGCTTTTTAGAATCTATTACTTAGACTAACTATAATATCCAGTTACAATTTTCTTTTTTAAATAGCTACCTCTATAAATCCTCCTATATAAAAAGGATAGGGTTACTTTGATCATAAATTATAGGTTGCAATACGGAAGCGATAGGCAGCTAAAATAAAGATGTCTTGTATTTTCGTTTTGAGGTGAAAGCCGATGGAACAGTCATAGATTGCCTGAGAACATTGAAGAAGGATAACACTGGTTATCACCTCAAGCACTTGTTCATAGGGTCTGAAGGAACATTAGGTGTTGTCACCAAAGTGGCAATTCATTGTCCTGTTTTACCGAAGGCAGTTACCGTGGGATTTTTTGGTATGTTCTATTTTACAGGGCTAATTTATATAGCCTGCAGTGTAGCCTTGCCAATTTAAGCATTACGTATCTTAACATACGGTCTGCATTAGAACTGCAAGCAACCCAGCTGCACGTTTGAAAGAATGCTCAGTCATTAGAACCGCATCCCGACTGGCAAGTTGGCAGTTTCGATGCAGTTATACCAACTGCACAAAATCTGTATTCAAACTGCGATTACGCAGCTTGCGTGCGGTTTTAATGCAGTTTGCACGAATGCAGCTATTTAGACACTTATGAGCAGTGCCGGATTAACCTCGAAGCAAGAGTAGCAATTGCTACGGGCCCCGCGTGTCTTAGGCCGCCCACCACCGATTGCTTTTTTTTGTACTTTATATTTAAGAACCCATAGAAGACCAAAAGCCCTCCGACAGAACTTGCTACGGGCCCCGCGCTTGCTTAATCCGGCACTGCTTACGAGGCAAATATTTAAAATAACTAGCTGTCCCCCGCGGTTTCATCCGCATTCCCGAGGAATGCTACATTTTCCCGCCATTAGTTCTATCAAAATCAGTTAAGTAGTTTTTTACGTGAAAGAGGAACCATCATACATTAGTGACTCTATCACAAAAATCTAAACATCTGAAAGTATTTTAATATCATTCTGTACACAGATAGAATATGTATTCAGAATATACCGTCTATCTGTGTACTAAATTATATCCACAGAAAGCATAAGAAGCCTCAAGCACCTCGGGAGAAGAACTAGTACTATGTAATATTAATTGCACTTTCATAAAATTGATTCTTTCAGGAGTGAAAAGTTTTGAAGATATTCTTCAGTTATATAAGAGCGCGAAGGCGTCCCTGGGTGAGATTCTATCTGCCTTCGAGATGGCAGATTTTGATTCAATTAACATAACTGTACAAAACCTTAAGCTGCCGTGAGTATGACCAATCGGTGTCTAGCAATTTATACCCGATTTTTTTTACTTTTGGCACATACATAGCATGTCGCCCGTGAACGTTTTTACTACGAAAAAGTTTATTGCTGGCCGTTATGTTATAATTTAAATAGCATTATGACTTTTAGGAACCCAATAGCGGACTACCCGTTTTATGTGCTAGTGGAAACACATGGTAGCGATGAAACACATGATGGTGAAAAACTGAACCGTTTCCTCACGAGAGAGATGGAGAGTGGACTTATTATAGATGGCACTGTCACTTCAGAGCCCACCAAGATGCAGGTACACATTGACTCCTTATATTATTTATTTATCCCTTTTATCTATACTATAATAATAAAAGTGAGTGTGAACTCCTGCTTAATTTTTTTTTCATTATTTTTTATGCAAGTGTTTTCGAAATACCCTAAAAACTTAAATTGTATCCTCTTAATTTGTCTGTGACATAGGTACAGGCATGGAAAATAACAAGGGTTCCTATTGTGCATTTTAAATTCGACCACAGTACCCTAAATCGATAGTATAGTATTACCCTTCATCAAAGTAGAATACTTTAAAGTAAAGATAAACTGTAGTGGTTAATTTTCATTTGAATTAGGGTACAAATCAATCATAATCGCTCAACTTTTACATTACAAGTTTACCAATAAGTTACATCCGATTTGCATTACGCCTGAAGCTTTTAGCCATATTTACATGCGAAGTAAAGTACCATAAAATGTATCGTAAAGTATTAATATTTTCGCATTTATAGACAATTTGGAACCTACGAGAGAGCATAGCAGGGGCCGGTTTGGTTCACGGCTACGTGTTCAAGTACGATGTTTCGTTGCCGATCAAGAATTACTACGATCTAGTGCCCGTATTGCGTAAGAAACTCGGCGATAAGGCAATTGTTGTATGCGGGTATGGACACGTTGGTGAGTAACTATCTACAGTAATCGACGGGTCGTCAAAACTGATGGTAAAAATCTCGACCCTCAGAATAAACTACTTTCAACTTTAGGTAGGTAAGTAAATAAATCATGCTTCTATCATCATGAATATAAAATTTCAGGTGACGGCAACATTCACATCAATGTCACAGTACCAGAGTATAATAAGGAAGTATCAGCACTTCTAGAGCCTTACATATTCGAAGAAGTTAATAAATTAAAAGGTTCAATAAGTGCAGAACATGGAGTCGGTTTCCGAAAGCCACAGTTCATACACTACAGCAAAGATGAGTCGGCATTGCAACTTATGCGTGGCCTCAAACATATGATGGACCCTAACGGAATTCTCAACCCTTACAAAGTTTTACCTGAACAGTAAATAAAAACACAAAGGCAACTTGTCTATTCATTTTTTATTTTAAAAAGAATAATATATGTAACCTTCGATTTAGATAATAAGCCTAGTTGTGATGTTATTTAAAATAATGGATTTTATATAAAAGTAACTTTAGTCAGGCATTTTTTATACTTTCATGATACAGAGGCACTACAATAAAACTACATTTATTTAAATGACTTTTATTAAAATATCCATTTATTCTTATAACATTCATAATATCACTGCAACAAAAATACAATGGAATATTATAAACATTTTCCTAATTGCTTCAAATAAATAAATCCAGTATTTCATTTAATATATTCGTAAACATGTCTTATTAGCACTTCAATTATATCAGCGTAAATGGCATACGTGACATACTTTAGCAGTAGTTTCTCTTTTATAGCTATTTAAGGGTTTCGAGTTCTATATTTATCACTATTAGTAAACCAGCAATTAGATCGTAGACTAAAATCCACTTCACATTCAAGGCAACTATCACGCTGTATCACTCATATCAAGTAGGCAAATTTAATCACAACGTCTAACATAAACGTAACGAATTTGGCAAATAAGTTGTTCGACAAAACTTCTTACTCTCGATTTGACTACGAGACGAACTATTTGTATTTATTTAGGAAAGCCCCGTTACTGATATGAGAATTTCAGATAATTCAAACTAGGAATATTTGTGCTACAGAAAACTTGCTATTTAATCCTCCCTCATTCCACAGATTGACTAAAAATGTGACTACTGCCTGAACATGGTAAGACACGGCCACGAAATTCAACATTATTACTTGTTATAGGGTGTATACTCGATGAATGAATAATCATATAAATAAAAAAATATTATGTCATCAGCCTTCTAATATTTGCATCATTAAGTTTCACAATTTTATTTATTAGTTTTCAACTTGGAATGGAGTTAGCCTTCTTTATATCATTAACAACCGAATAGTTAGAGAGCTAGATTAAAGCAGATAGTAGAATCTTTTGCAAACTTTAAATTTCGTTCAGCTAGACTGTTATACCTACTGAACGTGAGATGGGGGCTACCTAAGCTTGAGCGCGGATCCTTCAGAGTCACTCAGGTATGAATATCGGGTTAACTTCAAAGAGTGGGGCTGCCGTTTGGATTCATCAAAATATATGTTTTCTAGAGTTGAAAAACAAAATGGCAGACTATTTGGACGGTTCCAAGGTCACGGAAGACAACTTTAAAATTTAGAAAAAAAGATATTCTAAATTTATTTCAGTAAATCTAAAAGATTCAACAAGTGTAGAGTTCTGACGCAAGCTTAATACCTCTGTGTAAAAGTGAACTCTTTCAACAGTTTTTGAAAGCTTATACGTTTCCAACATTTGGAAAAATGCCTCAAAAAAAGAACCAACGACGCTAGAACTAACGAGCATGGTTGGATGGAGCAAGAAAACTCATTTGTATTAAATGGTTTGAAAGGGATCAACTCCCTAGTCGATGGACGATTTGGTTGAAGTCTCAAAGTTAATTACTTTTTTAATATCTGTTTTAAATATGCTAAGCTCAATTTATTAATTTTATTTACATTTTTAAGTTTATTTTATTTTTACAGAAAATTTTAACCAAGTAGATAATGAAAACCTATCATACGAAAAGATAACGATTCCAATGATAATTTCGAAGCGTAAAACAAAATAAACAACAAGAATGCGAAAATTATTACTTTTTGATTGATTAGGCGATTCATAATTTATATTAATAAATTTATATTTTGCTATGAACAAATAAAAAATATTAATGAAAGTTAATATATAATGCAATGAATGTATAATGAAAATTATTTGACTTTTTAAATTATTATCATTATTATCCTACTGTTATTTTATTCAATACTTATTATTAATTATTTATTATACATATACATAAATACATATAAATAATTTTATATTTATAATTTATTACCAAACATTTATTTAGGTATATTCAATCGTATGTAGATTTAACGGATGTAAAAGTTAGTACTATACATACCCATGCACTCAGCAGGTAAGTTTTTGTTATTAGACCCGCTGAAAATTTCTGCCTATAACTGTATTCCAAACAACATTAAAATTAAAGATTTGCTGAAATCATTTAGAATTAAACTTTCTTGAAGATTTTAAAATTGTCTTCCTTGGAACCGTCGGAATTGTCATCTCACGTTCAGTAGGTATAACAGTCGTAACTGAACGAAAATTTAAGTCAGCAAAAGATTGTACTTCTGCTTTAAGCTGGCTCTCTAACTAGAAGCAAATTATGTAAATGCTTTAGGACATAATGTGAAGTAACCCTTGTTGAAAAGGTATTACATAATTATTTTTTTCGGAATAAAAAAATAAATGGAGAAATTATGAGATCACTAAATAATAAATTATAGACAAAATGTAAACAAGAAAATTTGTCGTTACAAATTAGTAGACTTCAATGGTGGGACGGGGTTCTACTATATACTACTATAACATGTGCATTCAAGAAGCTACGAGGGCAATTCTTATTCAAGGGGGTTAACATCGTGCAGGGTATACTTATGGTATTATTCCGTTTTCAAGACGTAACTTTTAACCGGGGTTGTATGGTCCCTGATTACAAAACTTAAGTTTAATTGGCCTGAAGGTAGGGCGGACTATAATGTCAATATCACAGCAAGTATTTCTCTTTATTATTGGCAGAACAAACATTAATTCATTTTCTTTTGTCCGTCTGTGCTTTCGTAGACGCATGGCAATAATACATACGTCAACACCTAAATTATAGGTTAACCATTTAATCTAATGACAATTTCATACTATCTATTATTATGTTTGTATTAAGTATCAAGAAGGCATCCCATACATTTCGTCAAAGCTTGTTTACATTTAGTCTATGGATTATAATATAAGTTTTTGTGCTTACATATAAAAGTTAAAATAATATATTGTAATCTGACAATTTATCATTTAAGATCAAATTAATTAATTAAAAAACCACAAAACTAATGTGTAATCATTTTAAGATGGTATTATACGTAAACACGACTTCATCACTTGAAACGATAGACCAAAATGTTCATTAATTAAAAACAAATACAAAAAAGTTATATGTATACTGTAAGTATTCTATCTGGCTCATTATATAAAAAGCATCAAAACTAAAATTAAAAAGATTTCGATCATTTAATATCCAAATACTTAATTAAACACTATAAAAGAGCACCTAAAAGTAAACCTTTAGTCTATTGTAACGCGGGGGTGTGGGTGTAGAGACTTGTCTAAAATATATAAGACTTAGTAATGGAAGCTACAGTTTCAGATGGCGTATATTACCTATTGTTTCTGTCTCGTTATGCAAGGTATGCGGTACCGATCGGTCGGACGTTAACTAATGTACTCATAACAACTCGGCGCGAATGATACGTGGAACTCTTAGGTCAAACTCATGCTTATCCTTCCTAGGGTAGTATAAAGGTCGTCGGGTACCCTTAAATCTTTTTTTAAGTTTTATAGTATTTTATATTTTTTTTATAGTTTTTCACCGTAGTCGCATAAGACGCAGTTGGTCTGTAGGCTGCGAGGGTGGAAAGGGACGCGGTTATCGCTTGATCTGGTTGGACATCTTGAGGAACTCCAGGAAGCCGGCCTGCATCTCAGCGTCCATGCCAGTGTCCCACGCTTCGTTCTCCAGCTCCTCGCTGTACAATCATAACTCAACTTTAATATATTGTACACATATCAAAATATGACCTCTATAGCGATGTTTATTAATGTTGTAATATTATAATTAATACTTCTGGCTGAGTCTACTATTATATTAAACACGGGAACCGGGGTCATATCGCAGCACGATGATGACCTTATGCAATATCTATACTAATATTATAAAGAGGAAATATTTGTATGTAAGTATGTTTGTTACTCTTTCACGCAAAAACTACTATACGGATATGGAAACTTGGCACATAGATAGAGCATATCCTGGAATAACATAAAGGCTACTTTTTATCCCGAGAAAATGTGATATCCCTCGGGATCGCGGGTAAAACCGCGGGGACAGCTATTTGTTATAATAAAATCAATCGACTTCAAGGGGTATCATACAGTTCTGACCTAATTATAAAAAGCGTATATAAAAATAATCCGTACATGACATTTAGGCATGCTGCACTGTAATTGATTATTTGATAATATTCCAAGTAAAATCTTGGTCAGGTGTTGTATTAAAAGCGCTTACAGTATGTCCTCGTCGAGCGCGATGTTCTTGCCGGGCGGCAGGTTGCTCTGCAGGAAGGCACGCTCCTCGGCCGTGAGCGAGTGGCCGTCGGCCAGGTAGCCGCCCTCCACTCCCCCCTCCACGCCTTCCACCTCGCCATTCATCGCTATAAACGACACCGTTAGTTAATACTCATTCAACCACAAAAATCCCCTCATAGTGCAGGCCGCGTCCTACACTCCGTCCCGCATTAGTCGCATTCGCAGACCGAGGCACGCCCTCGCCGAGTCTGACGATGACACAACAAAAGCTCAGACAGCTGCAGCCGAATCTGCAGCTCGCGATCATCCATCACACACACAAGGCCATCAGCCTCGCTACCGTCCTCGCCGGCGTGGACGTAAGAAACCGCGCTCTCCTTAAATATGTTCATTGTAGAATTTTTTGTTTTATTATTGTTATGAAATAAAGAACCACTAATAATCAGATAAAGTAAAGTCTTTGATTTAAAAAGGCCCCCCACGCAACGCCCTGAGCCCGAGGTTCGAGCCCCACAGAGGGCACCCTCAGTGCGCTGTTGCTTAAAATTTTGTATTTCGGTTGAGAGCCCTAAGCGCTCACCGATATTGTCCGCGTAAGGGTGTCAGAGCCAACTGAGGCTAACACCTTCGTCCATTCAAAAAAAAAAACATAATACTCATTCATATACATATTATGAATGTGACTGAATAGACTAGCTGCTTTTAGTTACGTTTCGCGGAAAAGCAACGGTAGTTTTTTTATTCAATGATTCAGGTAAAACAGAATTTAATAAATAAATATCCTGGAACATTCTTTACACACGACCCTCTAATCCAAAACAAAGCAATTTACATAGTTTAAAACCAAGTCTCTTCCGCCGTTTGTACACTTAGATCTTTTAAAATACGCAACAGATTTTAATGCGGTTTACATCAATATTCAAGCGAAAGTACATGTAAACCACATGTACATCAGTAACCGTGCGAAGCCAGGGAGGGTCACTAGTAGCTGATAAACTACTACATATACTATTTTTTTTATGTTAAATTAATAATTATATAAATATTTACACCCAGACAAAGAAAAAACAGACATGTTTGTGCACACCAATTTTTGGGGTGAGAACTAAACCCACGACCAACTGGAGTGGCCCGTCATTTATTAAAAACATTTCTTAAATATAGATCTACGTGTAAAATAACCAAATCCCGGAGATAATTATCGTGGAAACCATAAAACCACAGCCAACCGGCTGATTGGCGTCACATAATTATATTGATGTAACACGACACGTGATTAATCGGGAGTCGGAAATTGCCATGTGACTGGGCACGTTACTCGCCCTTGTTCCGAAGTTTATACGTCAGCCCAGGGAATGGGCGGCCCACCCGAGTTACGCAACAGATGTACAATGGTTCGAGGGAACAGTGAAACAATGCTGTTAACGATTATTTTAACGGTTGATGATGCGAGTGATTTGTTTAAAATTAGGTTTACCCGTTTAATGCTTTTTTAGATATTCCAAAAGGTCAAAATATATTTGTGTAGGTAGTTTATATATGACTAATCGAGTGCACAAAATATGGGTGTTATCCTAAAAGTAATTTGGCGGATGGTGGAAACATATACCGACTCCCCATAGGTTGCGGATTCAATTTCTACAAGGGATTTAGTGTAAATGTTGATAATCTGTCTGTTCCGTGTCTGAGTTGAAATATATATAGATATAATTAAGTATACACATATTACACACTTATATATGTATGTTTTATACAACCAAAGTAACTAAAATTTCCATCGGTTCGAAAGTCAGTCTTCGATTAAATACCGGCTAGAAAGTTATTGCATAATATATCAACCACAAAATATTTAGTATTCACACAACATTATTTGATCGTGCTAACTTTACACTGAATTTATATTTTATATGTTGAACTCAAACAGTAAACATTTTTAAGATGTATAATGGTAGTAATGCCGTAACAATTTCTCGACAAATATATTTTTTCACATATTTTTACCTTTTTGCAGGCGGATCATTATGGTTTCGATTTCACAGATGTAATAAAGATTAATTATTATTATACTAAAAAAACAAAGACAAAAACAAATGTTTCAAGACGTGCAACTAAATAATTTAGATAGGTGAACGTACGATAAAGAAACACATCGTGTCGAAAAATCCACGCCACGTGGTGATTAGAGTACGTACTTTGCACGCCTGGGTACCTACGCCAATATGAAAATCCCAATTACTAGCGGTTGCAGTTCCGGAGTCTACTACTATTATATATTCACAAGTCTCGACAACACCTACTCAATAAATAATAAATCATGAAATGGGATTAGAATACCACAAGTGTATCGCTATGACTGACCATTGTAACGGCGCCTGTTGTCGGTGTTATGTGGGTGGTGCTGGGGCGCGGGCGGCTGCGGCGGCTGCGGCGCCTGGTGCACGGCGGGCGTGCGCTCGGGCTCGGCCAGCCCCCAGCGCTTGGCTCGCAGCGCCAGCACGGCGCCCACGGCCGGCAGCGACGCGCGGCACTTCAGCCGCTCGAACATCGCGTGCATGCCCGTCGGACAGTCCGCGTCTAGCGCTATGCCCGACAGCTACACGACAAGTACATTATTATAAACTAGCTGTCCCCCGCGGTTTCACCTTTTATCATCAAGATCGGTCAAATCGTTCTTGAGTTATAAACGAGCATACATACGGACAAAAATAGACGAATTGGCGTCCTTGAGTCATAATACGAATATTGATTAAATAAAACAATGTAAAGACAGATTCTATCGACGTAAATAGTAGTATACTAAAATTATTATATAATATATTATTCATTATAATCAAAATCCCATTTACACCAGAAATACCATAGCTACCGTTCGTCCTTAAATAACTGATATACTATTTAAGGTTTAAAATCGTCTGGGAAGTGACTACCAGTAGCTTGTATCGTTAATTCGAGTATAAATCAGATATTATAAGAGGAACTTACTGTAATGTGCCCCAAAGGTCATAACCTCCGACCGGGCAATTTGACCCAGAAATTAAAATCTGACCATCGACTCAAAAACTAAACATAATCGCTAACAAAAATGTACTACTTTAAATACTCCAATATCATGATTTTACCGTTCCGTCTTGTTGATACCGAAACGTTTACGCTTCATGACCTAGTTTTGATCATCGCTGACTGCACTATACATTCGTGAAAATCTAATAGTAAGGGATTTCAACAGAAGATATAATATTATTATGTATTTCGATTTCACGGATGTGACCTCAAACCATGATAATATTTTAATCCATCTTACCTCATTCCCCAAAAACTGAAGTCAGAAATTGCTCCCAAAGACATGTCACTCACATTCCTATACATAGGTATGTGTCAGAGAGAAAGGCTTATGAAGACCGGTTTCCTGCTTAATATTGGCCAAAATTATATTGTAAAAATGCATATAAGATCCAATCAAATAAATATAACTCAATTAAACCTAGTAACCTCTAAGAATAAAAAAATCATAGTTATAAATTATTTAAACAAATAATGCTTACTTTAAGTAGTTGGCAAACGGCTTTGATATTCGTTTCTTTATTAGTGTCCAGCAGATGCAGTAAAACTTTGCAGAGACTTTCTCCCAGAGTTCTGATTCTTCCTCCCTATTGAAAAAAACGTTAAATGATGTAAATTGAATGATTTTTTTCTTGTTCCTTCTAACTACTAAGTTTACTTATTTTCGGCCTTAATCAGTAGTGCTTATTGCTGCCTAGTTTAGGTAAGGAGGACGGTAAAACTACAAGCACATAACACTTATCAACTTCATGTCTCAGGATTAACAACTGTCCATAAAGAGGCCACTTACCACCTGCTGTTTGTCGACATACATGACTTATGAAAAATATCTCTAAATTTAGAATTTCTTAACTTTTGTATCGGTGGGCGCTTTGACCCTTTAACTGCTGTCTTTAATGGTGTCAAGACGTTGCTGGGGGCCAAGACTCACAAAAAAATATTTTTAGGTATTAGTTTGCGAGGCGGCTCTGGGTAATGAGTGATTTAATCGTCACAAGTACCTTCCTATGCGTATATAATAAGTACAAAGTATAAATTACTATTTTTAGTGCAAATTAATTAATGACTGAAATAAACATTTAATCAATATAATAACAACGTAAATGACAAATACTACTAGGTATGTGCGAAACAAATAATTAACAATGTGTATTGTATTTTCCTGTTTAGCAGATGTTACCCTAATTTATTGCAGAGTGCCTATAAATCAATTGTTGTCAATCAAAGGCATATTAGGAATAGATCAGGATGTAGAATAATGTGATTTTGTATTCAACTGGCGTTTTTTTTGCCATGCTTTCTTGTTAAATCTAAATCCAAAAGAAGAAAGGGCAGCAGAAATATATCCTGTGGGCAGTACCTACCATTTAAATCAGATGAATTTGTATACAGAGTTTGACGAAACTTTCGCAACATTTTAATCACAAAGCATGGAAGATAGGATGAGGATTGAACCTGCCGAGGCTATTTGACTACATTTTAACCAACAATAAAGATTTTTGAGGAAGCTATCCCGACTTGTTTGCCGATAGTGTAAATATCTTAAGTTATATTGACTTACTTGGCTGTCCTCTAGTTGGGTGTATATCTCGGCGAGAAACATTGCAAATCCGCGCATGTTTTCTTCAGATGTCTCGATGCCACTGATGATTTTGTTCTCTTCCGTGGAACAGCGCTCGAGCAGACACGCGCGGAAAGTGGACTCCTCGGGGGGTGCCACAGAGTCGTACATTGAACATAATCGGGCGCCATTGTAACGGAAGTTCGACTCGCCTATCGACTGTACCAGACAAAATACGCAAAATTAAATTATGCATGTTCTTTATTATTTTATTAATGCCGCTGTTTTATTCGCAACCCCGATCCTGTATAAATCCGAACATATTCAATTGACGTACCATCGAATTATGTGTTCGAATCACACATACAAATCCAAACTTTCACGTTAAAAATATTATGTGTAGTATGACTATATATGTAAAAAGTGTATGTGTACCAAATAGTACCAATAAGCAAAACATTGTCATGATTCATGAAAATGATGTCAAAAACAGGTAAGATGTTTATTCTACTTATTATTAGTCTACAGCCCTTTGACATTTACATATATACCTAAACTACATGTTATTAAAACTCAGACAGTTAAACTAAAACCAACCTTTCAAAACACTATAGGTAAACTAAAGAAACCCTTTCATTGGTGGCACTTTCTGAGTGAAATCTATAAAAAAAACAACAACAATAGCAGTATATTTACCTGATTAACAATAGCTTCAATTAACGGTCTGGTGTAGCTTGCATCATGAAGAGTTGACGCAAAAGAATCCACCAGAGGGCCGCACAGAGTGTCGAACTTGCCAGGGTCGAATGTTATCTCACACATCACTGTTATCAGGTTGCCGATGTTCTCCTATAGAACATTGTAGTCATTATAGTCATTTATAATAAGACATTCATTTACATAAACAAACCTCACTAATGTTCATTTAAAGGTTATGATTTGATAATGTATTCAGATTAAAAACATTGAATGGATTTAATACTCCTACCTATTGTTGTGACTTGCAAAATGTATTAAAATAAATGTTGATTTGAATTTTAAACAGTCACTTTTACTATTTATTTAATGTTTTGTATATTGGTGAAATTTTAAGTAATTTTACAAAATCTCTGCTGAATATTGGTCATTTCTATATCTTTGATTGCTTTTATGAATATCTACAATATGGTTTACTGTTTGTTAGTGAAAGTTGTGTATTGAATATTGTTCTAGCTCTTATATTAAAAAGGATCTCCATTGATTTAATTATAAAACCTATTATAAGTTAATTGTAGGTTATTTTTCCAATAACAGAATGGTATCTATATAGAATTAATCTGCTAATTTATGTTACAATTTGTTTGCAGGAACATAACCTAATAAAAAAAGTATTGTTGTAAAATCCATGGAAATTTTAAAGTAAATGGTATAACATGTATGAGACAACCATTTTGAATATATTAAATTGTTTTGTATAAACTATAGATATAGAATTGTTATATATATAGGACCAAGTTAAAGTAAATATTGTTATGGACGCCGATGATTTTGCCGACGCCATCAAGATAAACGGGAAATTGGCGGCAGATTAACAAAGGCTAAACTTTTACTAATTCCCTAGTACTTCTTATGGTTTACTTAAATCCCCTACACACTAAACATGTTGCACTTTACAATAAGGTATTTGATTAAAGACCTCTTTTAATTATTTATGTAGTTACCTACTTTCACAATTTTAAGTTTTACAAGAACATATGTATATTACTGCTGGGATGTTTAAGTTGAATAAACTGACAAAAACAAAGTTATTTTTAAACAAAACATATTTAATAAAATTTGATTATAGCTTTGACTAAATGATTCAAGCATTTAAAAATGTTGAATTAATGTTGACAAGGTTGAATTCCTACACAAAATTATTACTTTGTTAGATTAATTGCTCTGAATTATAATTTATGTGACTAAAATAAAAAAGTGAAAAAAATAAAAGGAAACTTGTGCCTACAGAATCAATACAATTTTTTTATAACAATGACCTCAATTTTGTAATTGGAAGGTGAAGAAAACACAAGTTTCAGACTTTAGGACTTGGATTAATTGTGGGTTGGATTGGTGAAAAACATTCCATGCATACTAGACTGCAACAGCTTTAAAACTTCTGGTGGTTACAACTGCATTATGAATAAGCAGTTGCCTAGTATCCCTGTACTCCTACCAATTGACCTGCGGCAAGTGCTAAGTGCAATAACTGCTAAAATTTAATAAAATGAGCTTATAGACTAGGTAGTTTATAGATACCATACATATTGGTGAAATCAATGTAGTTAAAATCAATGTCTCATAGTCACTGTCTATAAAGCAGAGCAAAATTAGGCATAGACACTCATGTTCAAACGAAAAAGGCAAAGTAAGATCTCAACAAAAATTTCAACCCCCTAAACCATTCATGTTTAAAACATATATAGGAAATATTTTGATATACAAACCCGCAGGTCCATATTTTCAGCTTCTTCGAGTGAAAATGACATTTCATCCAAGCTGTAAGGGTTTTGGTCCTGAGCTTGACGAAGGCGGTCTTGTACAGAGAAACGATGAGGCCTGTATGGAGCAGGATCTTGATTATAAGCTGGTGCTGCCTGAGGGTTGTAGTTAGGTGGGTACCACTCCTTCGCCTCCGCCGACAGGTTGGATTTAGGAGGCTCAGCTGTAAAACAAATTTTCTGGTTGGCACAAAAAAGTTATCTAAAACCTCTATACTACTGGTTGACCCAAAAAAAACTGACCAATTTTAAAGCATTGCAATCAATTCGTAACACGGATGGCTGCGTTTGTCAAACTGCTGCGGCGACGTCATTAGAAATGAAAATCCTTACTTTCACCTGAAGTATTATAATTATGAAGAACGCAGTTGTACTGACGAGCTATGTCGACGTCATAGCACGCCAGTTTCGTTTCGTGAAAGTGTTGAATGGATCACATGAAATATTGTGTTACCTTTTGATTCTTCGGCTACGATTCTCGGTCGGCGAAGCTCCCGTGGCTGATTGTCGGGTTGCTGCCAACCGCGGCCTCTGCCTCTCGGACCACCGACATCTCCGTTATTCATTTTGACAAAATGTCCTGGCCGAAAACTCTCTAAATGTATTTCCTTGATTATATTCCATAAACCACACAAAAGCAAACGAATCTATATTTTCGTATAATTGACTAAAGTCGTTCGACAAATTCGACACGTAAACAAAGAAAAATATTCTTCTCTTCGCGACTAATTTCACGGCACAACCTCCATGTTATCTTGAGCAAACGAGATAGAATATATATATATATATATATATATATATATATACTTTTTAATTTTTATAATGAAACTACGAAAACAAGTTTTCACATCACCAGCAACATTGGTTGGTCTGACCATACGGTGTGCAATGACGATACTGAGTCGAGTGAGGAAGATCCAGTGATTTATTTTTGTTTTACTATTCATTTAAGATCTGCAGAATTTGGTGAAATAGAAAGAAAGAAATAAATCTAAATTGGCATACACATAATAACAAAAATAAAATGAAGTAAAAAATATACAAACACGAAGAAAAAATAATTAAAACAAATTTGCAATCCGTAATATTGTGGAGTGATACCAAAAATTAGATTCGACTAAAGTTTTACTCACGTAAGAAAATATGTATTCCGTGGTTTTAGTATTAGGTACATATTAGGTATCTCAAATAATGATTTTCAATCGAATCCTCTGCGATATGACGCAAACCCGGACCACAAACAGAATGTTATAAAATAAAAATTACAAAAACAAAATTTACTTAAGCAATAAATAATACAAATTTTCATCGAGAAAAACATTAAAAGAAATTATATTAGTGTGTATTTTCTAAAAACTAATTTATTTTGAGTAATATACCACAACTAATTCAACATAGATATTATAATACCGTAAACTCACACGACTATAGTGCAGGGCCCCAACTATAGTCCAACGTAATTGTCACACTAAATTGAAGCTGTATCGACTTGAAGCGTCATCTAGTTAGTTATTTGGTACTATTTTCGTTATTTAATGTACCTTATATAATATTAATTTGAGTTAAAATTATAATTTTATCTGTATTTATGTTTGATTCTATATTTTTATTTTTATTATGATTATTTAATGTTTGATAGGTTTTATTGTTGTTTTATTTTAATTATTGTATTTTATATATTTGTGCATTGATGTGTGAGATAATATTTGTAATTAATGGGTGCAAATTACCTGAATAAATGAAATTTATTATTATTAATGGTTCTTTGATTTAATTTACTTATAGTTTATTGTATAAAAGCAACTTTAGATTAATAAAAAATTAAAAAATATAACATTCCTCGAAGCCCGATTATTTCGGATGGTACACTTATCCCTACCTAGCTATCCCTACTGGTAGAGATAAGTGCACGTTTTTGTAGATTTAATTCTACCGGTAGGGATAGGTGCACTGCCCATTACCAGTAGGGCTGTAGCTTGTAGCTCGGTAGGGATAAGTGTACCATGTGGATTATTTTGAGAACAAATAAAGTTAGACAACCGGGTCGTCAGCGTATGTTTTCAGATGCCGAAGAAGAGGCCTTTATCCACCATGTAATTCAAATGTGTCATTACAGTTTCCCTATAACACTTTTTGATTTAAGGTGTATTGAAAAATGTCCACCTGGCACTCGTTACAATCGGACAAAGCGTGGTTGGTTTGACACCAACACATTCGGATTCAGGAAAAAGTTTTTTATTGGGGACAATCTAAGTTCTCACATTAATATGGAAGTTTTAAAGGCATGCAAATCTCATAATGGCGCATTTGTGGCTCTGCTACCAAATAGGATACACCTTACACAGCTTTTGGACGTGGCCTATTTTAGGCCTCTTAAACTGGGCTGCGTCTAATTTTAGACCAATAGAAGGAAACGCCTGAAAGCCAAAGACTATTCCTAAAAACATGTTTCCTACGTTGCTAAATAGGGTGTGGGGAAATATCATGGACAACTCAGCAAGTAATCTCAAAGCTATTTTTAAGAAAACCGGTATTTTTCCGACTGATAAAACACTAGTACTACAGCCCTAAAGGTAGGTCCTTTAGATATCCAGACGCTCCACTACAAGATCCGGCACTGGTTTCAGAATCTTTTATACAATTTTTTGAAAGTAAAAGAATAGAAGTGGTGGAATCGAGCGGTAAAGGACGGAAATAGAAGCTCAATGTACCGGCGGGTAAAAAAATTACTGCAGAAGATATTGTGCAGGCTAGCATTTTTTTTTATTTGATATAAATTTGTTAAATTATCACATCTTACTTCATCTAAAAAATTTACAGATGTATGTAACATAGTAATTCCATTAATTAGAGGGCAGAGCACAAAAGTTAAATGTGAATCCGGACCTTAGTTTTGTAGTTTCACGGTAGTGATAATTCTTGAAATTCATTACAATATTTTTGAAGTTTAACCTTTTTTGGGCACGTTGGGCATTTTTTGAAATGGGATGAAACTATTGAGTATCTACATAATATATTGCCCCCGTTTACACGAGAGTCGAGTTTGGGTTGAGATACATTGATATATATTCATGTCAGTTTTCACTTCTGTCGGCGCTCCCGGAGTATTAGTTTTACTTTCTATGTTTTATTTGTTTAATGAAAGGATAGTTTATTACAATATGCAAGATCCCGCCAAAACGTCCTCAAAACTCTTCAGAAGCACACGCGAATGCTCTAAGTAGTCATTGTTGCCAGACCTTCCGATTTGCTTCCAAATGTAGCGGTCTCCAGAGCTTTTGAATATGGCAATACATTTTCGAACATTTTGACCTTTTAATTTCTTAGCTTAGTTTTGTGATGTGACAAATATTATGAGATGAATTGGAGTAATTTATAGGTATTAAATAAAAATGACTCAAGTTTCAATTCTATGAATTGACTTAATAAGTTTTAGAAAATGTATCAACTCGTGTATAAATCAATCGCGAACAATCAATCAAAGGGAAATTTCTAACTAGTATATTTAAATTTATCGGTTAATAAAATCAAAAACATTTGGGTTTCTTTTTTAATTCTTGCAAGATCTTTATGGTCAAATAATGGCATGGCGATATAAATAATACCTACCACTAAATTTTAAGCCTAGCTAGCTAGCTAGCTACATAGTAAAGTTAGAATTAGTCTTCGGCATAGTCGGTCACGATTAGGAGCGCTCAATTCCACAGAGTACATTTGTATAATAATTCTTATGGCAAACTTGTTCACTCTATTAGTTCTTATATTTTAATATTTCAGTAGAGCTAATAAAAAAAAAAATGTACATATATGGATGGTGATTTCGAATCTTGTTTTTTTAATTTAAAAGCAAAAGTGATCGTTTGGTTGGTCATGTAATGTCACTGCATAATTGAACGGACGCCAGAGAATATGAAAAGAACTCTTGCTCTTAGCAAAATTATGAACGAAAGGAGCGCTCTTCCCACCTAGATCGTTCGCGAACTACCCAAGACTAGTTAGTTTCATTCTCGATTGCAGATTTTATGTTGAGGAACACTATAAATACATTACATCCCTTGCATGGTCAGAGGATTTCGGTTGAGAGCCCTAAGCGCTCATCGATATTGTCCGCGTAAGGGTGTCGGAGCCATCTGAGGCTAACACCTTCGTCCTTAAAAAAAAAAAAAAAAGCATGGTCAGAGGGTTGACCATTCAAATTCTAAAGCTATAACATACCCATGTTTGTCACCCATTTAAACAAAATTGGTGGCATAGATAAAATAAACAATATACTTATTCCATAAATAAATGAAAGCATAATTTATTCAGTTTAAATAGTGTAACAAAAACAATTTTACTATTATCTATAACTATTTAAAATACCTATGTATGTACTTTTAGACTATGTACTTACAGAAGTACCTATTTAGATCATTACAGCCAAGCCATGTTCAGCCAAAAAAAACACTTATGTGTTTTAATTTAAAAAAAATAAATCTATTTTCATATTCTTCACCTTGTTATATTTATATCTACTAGTTTTCTATGTAGTATATTATCTTCCTTATATTCCATTTCTATAATAATTATTATTATTTAAAACTTGTTCAAGTGCATTAAGTGTAAAAGTATAATAAGTAAGAATATGTAAATAGAACTAGGTATGATGGTGACATTATATTTTATATGCTAAACGATTCTCCACAGCCACATGTCCCTTTTATATTTGGATTATTGAATACAAATTCCGCTGAAAGCTTATCTTCCACAAAGTCCATTTCAGTCCCTAAAATAATAAAGATTTTTTTTAGTTTTATGTAACAATAAATTTTGATGGCAATACATAAAGGAAAAAAGAAATTTACAACTACTTATTCTTCGATCCACATATAATTCAATGACATGGTATAAGGTGACAGTTTGATTACTCCAATTCCATTGTAGTAGCTTGACCTTTCAATGAAAGAAAACACCATGCATACCTACATGTGAGGATCTACATGCCCATGTTTAAAAAAAGTCCAAGTGCCTATATAATGCAGGTTGGATGAAGATCCTATTTATAAGGTGTTTGTGAGCAGGCTAGCTTATTGATAAAGGCTGTGATTTACATTTATTTTTATACTATGCAAGACATTCCCATCATGTATTGGTATGCAACTTTTTTTTGGCAAGAACCTTTGCGAGAGAATGTAGAACAACTAACAAATCATCGCTGTTGGATAATTTGTCTATGAAGCCATAGGTTACAAACATTTATTTATATAATACTTACCTAATAGTGTTAACTGAGCTTTTTTGTCTATTATAATTGTAACTCCATCTTGTTTTACTTCCTCATCAAGTTTATCTTTACTTTTTGCATAATCCAGAGTGTATGATAACCCATTGCAACCCCTTTGCCTAACTCCAACTTTCAAACCTATAAAGCCCTTGGCATCATCTTTGGCCATGATCTCTTTAACTTTATTAACTGCAGATGGAGTCAAAACTAAAGCTGCCCTTGAAGGCAGTACCCTTTTCTTAACAGCCCTGACTGTAGCACTGGCAATTATTTTTGTGGCCATCTGAAAATGTATTATTATGCTTATTGTAAAGAAACAGTTAACGAAATAAAATCTACTATTCCATTATTCTCTTAACTTCTCTTCATAATTAATTGGCAGTGATGTGTTCATTTTACACAATTCTGTCAGGGTCAGGTTTTTTCCAAATAAATTTACTTTCTTATTAAAGCAAATACTCCAAATTAAAATTGATTGATACCTTAATTATTGATGTAGTTAACTTATTAATTTCATTTCATTTGGACGTTTATTTCCGAGGTGCGTTATCCAAGATTCGAAATACGATGTTATAAATTATTGCCAAAATTTAAGCGCAGTGTAGGTATGTAATTGTAGGTATGTATGTAGTATTCATTGCCAAAACATACAGAATAAATAAAACACAAGGATGGGATTTGCGAATGATAAATTGGAAAATCGATACATTAGTTTATTGACCACGGCAGCTCGTGCCACACCTAACACTATACAAAACCGTTACCCTTTAAATTAAACTTACCCTTGACTAAGAGCGCTCAGTGCTGGCCAAATTGTTCACGTAAGTATGTAAAAGCCATCAGAGGCTAACCTTCCAGCCAATAAAAAACTGAATAGTAATTTTTTTTACTTGCAGCTCATCATTACAATCGGTGTTATCTAGTTAATCGTTTTATTTAAACTGATCGTCCGAGGCCTGATACATTTAAAATTCAACTCTCTTACAATACATAATTTTTACTCGTTTAAGTTGAATCGATCCTAAATTTGGGGTTCATTTATCATATTTTTTGAATTCGTAAGTAATCGACTAAAAAGAAATCTATGGCGATTAAATAATTTACATTGGAGTTTTAATATAATATTATTTAACATAGTAAAAGGTCTGCATTTCTTTAATGAAATTGAATCGAATTTTCTTTTATGACTTCTGTAAAGAGTCTGAAACATTATGTCATTATTTCATATTGCCTTTTATCGATAATATTATTGAATTTAGATATAACAAGATTTACATCCCTAACTAACTGACACGTCTTTTACCAAAAACCCTACCGTATCTACCTATCGCACCGCACTCGTGCAGCGTGTAATGATTTTAATTTATCAATGTATTAAAAATTTAACATGGGTGGTCAAAAATTTGAATATGACGAAAGTGGATCAACATTCTTTTACTTTGTACTTTCGTTCCTTGCTTTAATATTAGTACCAGCTACATTTTATTATTGGCCGAGAAAGAGAAAAGACGGTAAGCTATAGTGTCCTGGAACTTTGAAAGCTAAACTTTTATGTTATCTCGTAATATTTCGCTTGTATTGTAAATTCCAAAGTTTCTTTCAATATATTTGAATAATAGGAAAATAACTGAACGGAGCCATATACCGTTATTCCAAGATACGGGAATGTTGCGGTGTCACACGTAAATAATTGCTTGGCAAATTAATAATATTTGGTGCTCTAATTTTGATCATGTATCCTTCTAGGATTACTGTTTTCATCATATTTTTTGTTCTAGATCCAGCAAAACGTGCAGAATTATGTCAGTGTCCAAATTGTGTAAACAAACAGTTAATTATAGAACATTCACAACCATACAAAGGTGTAAAGAACTTTTTTATAAAACTTGCTATCATATCAGGATGGGTACTACTTGGGTTTTTGGCATACAAAGTGTCACAGTTTGACTATGAGATGTCTAATTTTGATCCATATGATATCTTGGGGCTACCTGCGGGTGCCACTCAAGCAGAAATAAAGAAGTCATACCGCAAACAGTCTCTTATACTTCACCCTGATAAGGAGACAGGTGATGAAAAAGCTTTTATGAGGCTTACAAAAGCCTATCAAGTAAGTGAATCATATCTAGTTATATTGAGTGCCACACATCATTACCTTCTGAGGAATGTCAACCTACATTCATAAATTATTTTGCTTTTCTAATTTATATTCACAACATGTTCTTCAATCAAAATTATGGTGGTTTAAATGAAAATTATATGGTTCTGCTACTACTGCCTGTAAAGATAGATGGATAATACTTACATTATAACTTAAGAGTTCATAAAAGGAAAACAACAAATTTATGTAATTTGAAGTGTTTTAAAAAACTTGATTTTGCCAGCTCTTAAATTTATTACATGTTTTAAGCATTTGAGCGAAAATATAAAAAATATATATCTAAAATTGGGATTGGCAAAATAATTCCCTAAATGAATACCTTCAATAAGTCTATAAATGAACAGTATTGTAAGTCTTATCATATATAAATGCCAGTGAAGGGCTATTTGAATAAATATATTTATTTACTTTAATTTTGTTTAATAGTCTTGACTAAGAGTTCGCTAATGACCTTTGCAAGTGAGAACAGTTGATGAAATTCAAATGTTCCTTAAGATAGTACATGAGGGGTTTGAAGAGGCTCATGTTTATTTTCTGGTCCACTTTAAGATCTTGATTGCAGGCATCACAATAGTAGAGCACAGTAGACCTCTACGTTATCAGTCTCTAGTGCAAAGTTCATCCAAGGAAGTACTACCACTATACTCACTCCTGCCATAAACCAGTAGTGCAATTGTATAATTATATTAATTCTAAAATATGATATAAATATTTCAGTTAGAAAGATAATGCAATGACAGACAAATGAGATTGCACAATTTCACTTCTTAGGTTTGATAATGCATTGCAATGCTCCTGGTTTTGTAAATGTTATTAGGTGGCGGAGACCACTAATCATCAGGTGGGCCATCTGCCTGTTTGTCTCCCTACTTAATATATATGGTAACATACAAGGCAGCAATTGAGCAATAGTTGTGGTAGAAGGAAGGAAGTTACGCTATCTCATTGGGAGCTTTGATTAAAAATGTCTTTATTTCCTTCTTTACTATATACATGCTTTTAGTAGGTACTTAAATGATGGTGCTATTGTTTAAATTCTAGGAACAAAAATAGCATGTGATAATTAGCTTGACATGAAACTACCTGCAAATGATTATGTAAATGAAACAAATTGCAATTCTATGATTATCTATTTTGTTTTTAGGCTCTGACAGATGATGAAGCACGACGCAATTGGGAAAAGTATGGTAACCCTGATGGCCCTGGAGCCATGAGCTTTGGTATAGCCCTACCAAGCTGGATAGTAGAAAAAGAGAACAGCGTCTGGGTGCTAGGTCTTTATGCTCTAGTATTTATGGTTGCTTTGCCAACAGCCGTAAGTAACCTATATTATTTAGTATGCATGCTGGTTTCGTTATTCTTTAACTTTTTCATCTAAAAAAAGATATGTTATAATTCTTAAAGCTTGGTATAAATAATTATTTATCCATGTTATATATAAAAATAAAAATGAGAATTACACCACTTGTAAGTATAGATTTTCTATCTTTCAAGTACTATAGGGTTTATGTACCATTTGCTCTTCTCAAAATAATATATAAAGTGAAATTTAAAAAAAAAGAAATTCCTTTATACCATTAAATTTAGATGATAATCTAAGGAATATCACATAATTAAAATAAGTCATGTGGCCACTCTCATAAAGCTGGATGGGTGTCTATATGACACCCATCCATTATTACATTAAATGTGTTTGAAACTCATGTTTTTCTAAATCATACCTGTGGGTGTAGAACATGTGGGTGAAATGAGGAGCACCATTTGTATAGAAAAAAATATTTCATTTAAAATGAGGTTAATCCAAATACAATATATGTTGTGTATAATCTGATTCAGATGACAATTATGGAATAATAAAGGCTTTTTTATTTTTATTTATTTTTTATAATCTGATTATCAAATTATATAAATTTCTTGCTCATTAAAATTATTATCAACTGAATGTTTTTGTCCTCAGGTAGGTACATGGTGGTACCGGTCCATTAGATTCTCAGGAGAGCAAGTACTGTTAGATACAACTCAAATGTATTTTTATTTTTGTCACAAAACTCCATCAATGCCACTTAAGAGGGCTCTTATGATACTGGCAGCATCTTGTGAGTTTGATCGCAGGCACAACTCTGAAGTTATTGAGAGGGTAACGGACAATGAGGAAGTTCCAATGGTATGGTACCTCTTATCTATTAAGTTGTTTATTGAGTTCATATTTATTCCCAGATTGGGGTGCCATTCATAATTTTCTTGAGTATTGTTTAAAATAAACCAACTATAGTATTTTTTAAATTGCATGAGTTGGATGACACTTGGTGTTTTATAAGATTTTTCAATGGTATATGATTGTATCAACATAATAAGGGGATACCATAACAGATGAAGGATCCACGAAGCATGTAGTGTTGTATCTCACTGTCACAACTCATCTTATTAAAGAACTAAATGAAGGATATTTTTCATTTCTCTTTAGTGTAGCTAAAGATATTATTGCAAAGAAGGAGATTGTTTTACCAAAGCAATATCAGCCAGATAACCTTTGGGCAACGTTATAGTAAAGTTACAGATAAAAAATAATTGCGAAAATTGGAATTATCATCAAATGTAATTGATCAAATGGTATAGAAACAGTGTTACCAGAAATGTATTTAAGTCCTATGTATTTATTTGTTAGTTGCTCCGCGAACTTCCGAACCTCGGCGAGAAGAACAAGGAGCAGCCGCTATGTAGACCGTACAGCATCAAGGCGCGGGCGCTGCTGCACGCCCACCTGGCCCGCATGCGCCTGCCGCCCGACACGCTGGAGTGCGACCGACGGTACGTCGTCTCCAGGTGTCCCGATTTGATCGTCGAGATGGTTAACTGTGTCAATCAGCTGATTGCACTCGCTTATGCTAGGAGAAGTGAGTTTATTGAACATGTTCACCTAGATCTTTTTTAAATACACCGTTATAGTTGTGTTTAATGATTTCAGTTTTTATCTATACTCAGTTATTGTAATCTTAAATAATTATTCTATTAATTTCCTTACAGTACCACGTCTGCCAACCATTGAAACGATAGAAAATTGCATGAAGTTGTCGCCGATGATAGTTCAAGGTCTATGGGAGTACAAATCACCATTACTCCAACTACCATACATAACTGAAGATCATTTAAAATACTTCACAAATCGTAAGAAGCACATCAAGTCTTTATTACAACTTGCACAGCTGCCAGGCGAAGAGAGACGCCAAGTTCTAAGATTTTTAAATGATGTACAATATGAAGATGTTATGAAGGTGCTGGGAAATATGCCTTACATCCATTTCCAAGTCAATACTGAAGGTAATAAATTTAATTGTACCATTTTTTTTAAACTTTAAAATAGATAGTTCTGTAAGTATTTGTGGGTGGGTTAGTGTAGTGGCTAATGCCTTGACTTGCCCTCTGGTTACGTGTTCGACATATCCCGTATGAACTGACGCACACGAACGTGCTTATTTAAAAATATGTATATTATCCTGGCGTCGCCCGGATATGAAAACATGATAGCAAAATTAGTTAAACTATACGTAACATTTTTAAATCGAGATTTTCATACAAAAATACCACCCAGATTTCAGACTATTTCGTTGAATATAATACTATAAACCTTGTTAATTATGAACACAATAAATTAAATATCAGCCAAAACGGTCGAAACGTTTTCAACTCATAATTACTAAAATTCCACTAACGTAATACTTAAACAGCCCATTTAATAATAATGCTGCTCTGAAATAATTCAAATCGAATCGGTATTAACGAAAGCTATCAAACATGTCCGGCAGGTATTCAAACTGACGTACATACAAGTACCTACATTAAAGGAAAAAAAATGATGTCACGACATAATAACTACTAGAGCGCCTCTCGATTGACTTTAATGAATCTAAAAACTAATGATCTCAAAACCGTATTTCATATCTACAAAAAAAAATCAATATAAATATTTATTTATATTCCAAATTTTAATAATCATCAAGGGTCGGTTTCACATTTGAAAGCGCTATTATGTCCTACATGCCATTCTGTATTAAAATGGCGAGATATTTTATCTTTTTGTCCGAAAGTATCCCGACTAGTGAGTAAAAGGCGGTATGTTATACCGACAACTGTCAGGTTATCAATACATAAGTCTATACATATAGTCGCATGTGTAATTATATAATTTTCTGGCATGAATAAGTCATGGGGACTCCAGAGAAAAACTGATCTCGAAGACACGCATAAATAATTCGACAATTTAAATATGGTACATGGCGTTTTGTCAGAAAGTTCATGCAGATAGATTAAATGCCAGCCAAAGAATAAAAGCAGAAAAACTACATAATAATAAAATTTGTCTTAGTAATCGATTAATGCATCTGTAATAACACTAACCCCTTTTTATTAACAACTGTATAATTAGAGATTTATTAACATTTTATTTCTTTTAAATTTGTAGTAATTGACGATGAAAACTCGACGGTTGTAACGGCCGGTGCTATAGTGACGGTGACAGTGTTCCTGCGACGGTCCAACATGAGGGAGCTGTTCGGAGACACCACCATTAAAGAAAAAGAGAACATTAAGTAAGTAATTCTAGATACTGTTCCTAAAACATTGATTATAAAATGTAATATGTAAAATTTTTAGAGACTTAAGAGCTGTGGATTTTGTTGTTGAAAAAATAAATAAATATTTAATAGATTTATTTTGCATTAAACCATTGGTGTGTTTAACTGCCGATGCACTTAGTACCTACCTACACGATTAACGACAATTTGAGTAGTCGAAAGTAATTTCGTTCTCTCTCTTAACGCAAATTCAATATTATAATTTTTCTCAATTTTTAATTTTTTTGCTAATTGTATGATGGATATTTTTGGTACATTGTAACATTATACATCGGCATAATCATAAACTATGAATTTCCTTCAAAAAGGGAAGACGACGACGGGACCACAGAGAACGGTGAAAAGACGGAAAATGACAAGAACGATAAAGATAAAAAGGAGTCCTTCAAGCGACCAGTATGGATGAAACAGGCGAAAAAGCACGCGCCTTCTAAAAAGGCTAAGAAACCAGCAGCTACCAAGCAGCAAGCCAAGCCGGTGCCCGTCCAACCCACGGCCACGCCACCGCCACCTAGTAACGATGTAAAAAAACCTAAGGAACCAAAGAAGAAGGATGATGAAGGTATATTTAAGCTTCATTTTATGTGACGTTCTTAAACTTTTTAATATGGTATAACTATTTACTGAAAAATAATCATCTTTTCTTAAATAACGATTAATTAGTATCTTAGCAAATAACAGTAGTTGGTAGCTGAAAAGATAGCAGGTCAGTCGGTGGTCGATTTGATGTTTCCTGCACTATTCATTGTTTAATAATAATAACGATAAAAAACTATTTATTTAAAAAACACACTTATAAAATATATATTTTTTACTAACTTCAAAGGAATTTCAAATCTTAGGCTTTCTATTTGAATATAAATCTGGTCCAAAAGCAAAACGAAGTCAGCGGAATGTTACAAAACTATTATGAATAACGCAGGTGAAGAATCTGATATGGGCAGTTCGGACGAATCCGGGTCCCACAGTTCGGGCTCCGAGGAGGAGTCACGCGGCAAGTCGTCGGCCGGCGCCGGGGACGACGACGACGACCAGTGGGACAAGTTCCAGAAGCGCTTGCAGAAGAGAGAGCGGCTAGAGGGACGTTCCAAGAGCTCGCATCCTGTACATTGTCCGAACTTCCCTCAGGTATGATAGCCATAATTCCCATGTCTATCCTGCACTTCGAATTTAATTTTGGCACTAGATTAACTGAGATGGTAGAGAAACTTAATAACTAAACTTGCGGCACGCTATGATGGCCGTTTTGACGTTAACAATGACAAAGAAAAATAACTTTTATTATTTTAGACATAAAGTGCATCTATTGATCCAACAGCTAATTGTATGGAAATCAACCTTATTCCAAAGCAATACAGTTTCTTTTCCTATGACAATTTGAAACGTCAAAACGGCCGGTAGTATAGTTAAGAAGTACATAATTATTCTTTGTGCAAATCTGCGATTTTATTAAAAAAAATATCTTCACGTCCATTACCCTAAAAAGCATAATAGGATTCTATTTCATTTATGGTAATAATAAATTACCTAATAAGTAGCATACGTATCGTATCGCGTAGCGTACTCATACTCCTGGAGGTTCCGAGACTTTTTAAAGCGTATTATCTACCACGAAACATTGACCACGTAGACGCTCTTGTGCAATTTCTTACGAGGACGCGCATCGCGTGATACCCGTCGAATTGCATTGTTTAATGAGATTTGTTTTTAATGTAACAAAGCACAAATTAATCATAGTTGCCATTATTCATTTAAAAATCCGATATCGTAATTGAATAATTGCCCTGAATTCGCTCTACGATAAAGGAGATTTTTTTTCTTAAAATTTACAGTATTTAAGTTAAAATATTTCCTTATTTGTATACAAAAAAGACGCTTGACTTCAATTTCGCTAGGAACAATAGACAATAGTTCTATCTATTTTTCCATTAGCTACCTCATGCGTGCTAGTCAATGTGATTATGAGAATACTAGCTGTTCCCCGCGGTTTCGCTCGCATTCCCGAGGGATGTTAAATTTTCCCGAGATAAAAATAGTTAATCCGGGTTCAAAACCATCTACGTGCCAAGATGCATACAAATCCGTTACTGAACGGAAACTACTTAGTTTTTTTTTTTTTTTTTTTTTTTTTTTCAATTCAAAACCATTTATTCAGTTTAGGCCTTCGGAGGGCACTTATGAAGGTCAAATTTAAAGTTACTGAAGCTACAACCGGTTCGGAAGTCAGCCTTCAACTGAGAAGAACCGGCAAGAAACTCAGCAAGGTTACATTCTTTTTTATTTGTTATATAAATTTTTATCTATTCTGACTTTTTGGCTATTTTATAATTTCAATTTTACATAATTTTATATTTAACAATTACAAAATACTTATTATAGGTAACATTAATAAAAACAAAACAAAAAAAAAAAATATGACAAGACTGCAAAATAGAAAATAACAATAATTAGGTACTTACAACTTAAACAAGAGATTTAGAGGTGCACTGTGCAGAGAGCAGCTATTTCCATACATTTTTATCTTCAATATAATGAACTACCTTGTAATACGCTTTTTCTTTCAAAACTCTCCTAATATAATTTTTAAATTTATGATCAGACATTTTGGTTATTGAAAGCGGTATCTTATTATAAAATCGAACACAATTACCAAGAAATGACTTGTTAACTTTAGTTAGTCTAAAGTATGGAACAACTAACTTCTCCCTTTGTCTTGTATTTATACTATGAATATCTAATTTTGACTCAAACATTCCTATGTTTCTACGTATAAACATTATATTTTCATAAATATATAGTGAAGGTAATGTCATTATATTTATTTCCCTAAATAAATCTCTTAATGATTCACGGGGACCCATACTGTAAATTGCACGAATTGCTCTTTTTTGTATAATAAATATTGATTCTATATCCGCTGCTGCTCCCCAAAACAAAATACCATAGGACAAGAGGCTATGAAAATATGCAAAATAAACTAGTTTTACAAAGATCACCTTACAAACTTTCTGATCCTACTAATATATAAAAATGCGAAAGTTTGTAAGTGTAGTATTGATGTTCGTAACTCTTTCACGTAAAAACTACCGAACGGATTTGGATGAAACGTAGCACGTAGATAGTTTATAATTTGGATTAAAGCACATAATTTTTTATCTCGGGAAAATTTAACATCCCTCGGGAACGCGGGTGTATAATAATAGTAGGATAGTATAGTAGGGTATAAGATGGTTTCGGTTATTGTTTATCAGGAGAAACAGGAGTTCTGGTGGTGCTACATCTGCGACCGCAAGTCGCACACGCTGCTGACGGCGCCGGCGCACGTGACGGCGCTGGTGGACGCGCACGAGCTGCAGCTGCGCTTCACGGCGCCGCGCTGGCCCGGCTTCTACACGCTCGCCTGCTGTCTGCGCTCAGGTACCTCTACTACCTACTACATCTGCGACCGCAAGTCGCACACGCTGCTGACGGCGCCGGCGTACGTGACGGCAAGATACCTTGAGAAAACTATTTCTTCCAATATCGTGCTCTCGCAGGTTAGATCCAATCCTCTTTTTAGTGTCAAGTTTCCGTTTAATCGGGTTTTAAACCCAAAGATGCTGAAGAAGATATCACTTAACACAAAGGTGGTATATGGATTGGTGGTTACGGACCCTGATTGCCACACCGAAGATCGCGGGTTCGATTCCCACCCAGGACAAACATTTGTGTGCATGAACATGTCTGTAAAAAGTAGTATATGTAGTATATCAGTTACCCGGTAGCCATAATACAAGCAGTACACTCTGCTTAACTTGGGATCAGGTAACCATGTGTGAAGAATGTCTTGGGATATTTATTTATGACGTTTATCAATTATAAGATTTTCATAGTGAAAGCTCTGCTTTGTTTGAGATCAGATGGCCATGTATAAAGTACCAGGATATTTATTATATATGTATATACATAATGGTATACGACATAGTCGAGCATACAACATAATAGGAATGAGGCAAGTAGGCATTTGCAAGCAATATGAATAGTCTGTCAAATACTCTGGCCATTTGTTTCAGTTGCCGATAGTCACCATGCTTGAGCATCACGACATATTATCTTTGGTTTTACACATCCTATGATTTAGGAGATAGCATGTTTGCGCCCTGTATCAGCTAATATCGCATTTACCAGATTAAATAATTAACCTTGAATGATTTTAGTGTTAATAAAAAGCAGTATAGACGTAGTGCTAACAGGTGAAGTTTTTAAGCAAAATAGATATAATTATAAAACGGATGCGCCACACCTAAATTAAATATCTATTTATAAAAAAGTGAAAGTATCGTTGGAACTATTTGATGATAAAAGAATATTTTATGAGGAAATTGAGGGTGTGTCTCCGGCTAGATATCTTGACGACTTGCCAACCAAACAATGCATCGAAATATGTCAATTGATTTTACATAATATTGCTAATAATACCGATCTTCCGTACAAATAGGTTCACGGAAGATAGTATTCTATCTTTAGATAAACTATTATAGTCAAAAAATAAATGTCCTGGGACGTTCTTTACATATGGCCATCTGATTCAAAAGTAAGCAGAGCTTGTACTATGGTACGTTCCGGAGGTCTGTAATACGCGATCTTTCAAACGCGCGCCGTTATAATAGTTGTTATTCTTTAATATTCTCTGATTTTCTCAATTATAATATGTACATAAAAACCTTCCTCTTGAATCACTCTATCTATTAAAACCGCTTCAAAATCTGTTGCGGAGTTTTAAAGATGTAAGCATACATAGAGACAGACAGCGGGAAGCGACTTTGTTTTATACTATGTAATTGATAATACTTTTTCTTTTTTAAATACAGTATGTATCAATTTAAATAGCTATTTACACCCAGACGCAGAAAATAGAGATATATGGATACACAAATATTTATCCTGGGTGGAAAATGAATTTATGACCTGTAGCGTAGCAGTCAGTGTATCTATTACCAAGCCAAATAATATTATAATTCTATTAATATTGCGTAAAATATTGTCTATAGCTGTCCCCCGCGGCTTTACCCGCGTTCCCGAGGGATATTTTCCACATTTTCCCAGGATAAAAAGTACCCTATATGTTATTCCAGGATTTGCTCTATCTATATGCCAAGTTTCATCCATATCCGTTTAGTAGTTTTTGCGTGAAAGAGTAACAAACATACTTACATACAAATCTTTCCTCTTTATAATATTAGTGAATGAAGTTGAATATTACTGTAGTTTAAGTTTAGGAATGCTAAGACGTTTTAATTCCCGTACAGATTCCTACATCGGGATGGACCAACAGCAAGACATGAAGCTAGACGTGAAGGAGGCGGCCGCTGTGCCCGCCGAGCATCCACAGTGGGACCTCAGCGACTCTGATACCGATAACAATGATCAGGTTAGAACTTATACATATTCCTTAATTTATTATTTCAACTTAGAAATATTCACTCGCATTTAACTCCTATTTTTTCCATGTATAGAATCAGAGCTATAATATGATTTCACCATTCCAGTGTTGTAAACTTTATTCCTTTTTATTCAAGAAACTTTTTATTTTCTATTTATCGCACCCTCAGAACGATAGGGGCTTAACTCAAAAAAACACTTTGGCACATATCGATTTTGGGTGAATTTTGCACTGAGCGGGGAGGGTGGGTCCCGGTGTTAAAGAGGCTGAAGTATCGGTATGCTTATTCTATCATTAAATTGACTATGTTTTACTCTTCATAGGATAGAGCGTACTTTGTTTAGTCACTCTATGATCGTAATTCCATTTCGCAAAATTTTGAGTTAAGCCCTTATCGTACTGAGGGTGCGTTATGTATCTGATAGATTTGGTTCATATGTGAGCTGAAGTGATATTTGGGTTGCCAAAGTAGTTCACTGATTCCTAAAAGAGATCATTGTGGATAGTGGCTATTTCATAAGTCAATGATTAAGCATAATATTTGATAGCTTAATAATATTTGTCGCTTAGACATTGGGATAATGATTATAGCTTATATCGGCTTACCGACATCTCGAACTATGTGTCACATTTGCTGACAAAATTATCAAACAATACATACAGCCTTATAACTGCATTATGAAAATAAAATATTACCACATACTAGTTTTCGTACCGCGGTTTCACTTACGTTAAAATTGATACAAAGTAGTCCAGATCTCTCTTCGCACAATAGGCTATGTGTGTGTCAAATTTCAGCAATATCAGTTCAGTCGTTTAGCCGTGACAAACAAACAAACAAACTCACTTTTGCTTTAATCATCTTAGTAAGGATCATCATAACCTATTAGCCTTATATAATCATGTCAATTATCATTCTGTTAACAAATTAGTGCTAATGGACTTCTTCATTTGTCAAAGGCCAGTGTTCCAAATCTCAATAAATTTATGATTGTATTTTTGTTAATTACATCAATTAGGTTACTCTTAATGAAATTAAATTAAAGAAGGTCTTTTTGCTTTGCTTTAAAAACAAAATAAACAATTTAGTTATAATAATTCTATATAGAATCAGTTTTTATGTGTTATTTTGGATAAAAGGGGTAATAAAAAATTACTTAAAACAACACAATTCCCGAGTGACCACCGAGTGCGTTATATAGTCTTTGCTATATAATTCCGGGATACATTTAATCCCTCGGGAACGCGCGTGAAACCGCGGGGCGGAAATCTAGTTGACTGTAGTGTACATATATTTATGCATGCATTTAGATAGATGTGTTCCTCCTGTAACAGAATATAATTATATACCGCTATTTTTGATTAATCTGATCAATCGCAAAAATTTTGATATACATAATGTTTCTCGTGAACATAGAAAAATACGTACATAATAATATGCTGCCTATGATTCAAGTTACTGAAAATAAACCTCAAAAAACAAGTTTACCAATGGTAAAGCATACTGTATTTACAATTTTACTTCACAGGGTGGCAATGAAAGTGAATTCACCACAGATGACGAGGTAGAAGAGGAATGATCGAAGATTACATAAGTTATTGTTTTAGAGTTTATTATTATTATTTTTACTGAGGTGTATGCGGAACAGAATGTTTGTATGGCCTGGGAACGAATGAATAAAATAAATAATATTTATAATAATAAATTTGGATTTTTATTTTAACAGTCCCTTTTACTATGTAACATTGCGAGAAAATTCTTCGGCAAGGCGGTATAACACACCTTGTATCGACCGAGCATAACAAAGTTTATGATGACGCTAAAGGAGCTTAGTCGCGACTGGATATCGCATAAGAGGCTAGCTTAGTGGGCACTCGTTATTGTGCTTGCACTCGGTGCAATGTGTCAGAGTACACAAAGGGAGGGCTGGTCGCCGTGGCGATGCGAGGGTATCGTCCTCGGAGGCTGCGCGGGCGCGCCCTGCAGCGGCGAGGGCGGCGGGGGCGCGGGGTCGGCGGGGGGCCAGCGAGGGGCCGGGAGGGTCGGCGAGGGCGGCGCGGGAGGTCACGCGGCGGAGGGGCGGGCGCCGGCGGCGGCCGAGCGTTCCGACCGCCCGCACTCGCGCACCTCCGCTCGCTACAGCCCCACGACCGACCGACCGACGCCCGCGCCCGGTGTCGAATTACCGCTCTAAATATAAACCGCGAGCGCGATCGCCAATTTAGAAACGGTCGCGCGCCGTGTTTTGAACCAGTGATTGACAGTGCTAAGTGAAGAATACTACCCCGATCGGCGAGCAATCGACACCCGACGTGAGTATTCTCGTTATATAGACCGGGGCGCCCGACTAGCCCGTTTATATTATATTACTACATCGCGGTTTTAAAATAAACAGCTGTTCTTGGAATCGATAGCGCTGTTACTGTGCTAAATTGGGACTATTGAGTCTTAAAGAAATTCGAGATCAACACGCATGTCATGATGTCTACTTATTTACCTACGATTAATTTATATTTGTCAAAAAGGAAATTATATACGCCCGATTCAAACCTAACCACTACTATGCAGATGTGGACTAGCAAGAGATTAACCTTCGAACTGTAATGGAATGATACTGTCTCTCATTAGGTAGATCCTTTGGTTTCTAATTGAGTCAAAGGTATTGTATTTGTTATCAAAACTTTAAAATTATTTTATGGTATTTCTTAAACGTATCGAGCTTACCTAGGAAAATCTATGGCGATTTGTTTATACAAATATTGAAATAGGCCAATGTCTTGATAGATGGAATGGATGTAAAATAAAGCTGTTTGTTCGAAATCTAGATGCAAACTAGTAAGCTAGTTTTGGAACCTGGTCAATTGCATAAGCGTCGATTGTTGGCCGGGTGTCGTGGCCAATGAGTCAGTTTTGCTGTTTTGCGAATGTCGGTAAAACTTAACAGTCGTTGGCAACTATCGCAGAACTAATTGCCAATTAAAGGAGAGTCGATGCGACAAACAAAATCATAAGCAGAATCTTGCAGGAGCAGCTCGTGACAAACCGGACCCCTAAGATTACCCTTGCATCATTGCAATGTTGTTGAAGCTCTCGTTGACTACAATATAAAAACTGGATACGATTTCTTGTTTGTCATTCATTACCATTAAGCGTAGTTTAATTTTATTTGTAGTAGTAATCGAGCGGTCTATGCCATAACGAAACAATTAATGGGTCATTCAGACGATTAAAATTTTCCGAAATGTCGGAACCGGTATATCATGTGGTAAAACACCAGTCTTACTCTATGGCGGTACTGCGATGAAATTACAAACATCTGAAGCTAATCTGCCATCATTTACATGTCAGTGTAACAGGTGTCTGGATTTGAATTTAGGAGTTAAAATAAACACCATTTTACAAACACACGTTCGAACATTAAGACATGCATGCATGTAGAATATGTGTATGTGTTACGGTTACGATTGTGGTCGGGCTGTATGTTATGCGTCAGCCTTGAATATTTTCATTTTATCCTATTAGGTAGCTACATGTATATACATGTTTGAAGCAGCTCTACAAACAATTTATAATGCATTGGAGATGATATGTGTAGGTACCTATTACTGTCACTATAATTATTTATTGGAGACCAGATAAAAGCCTTCAGCGTTTTCATGCTTTTGGTATTATCCGTTTGATAGGCCCAAGACCTGTACCTACCTAGCGCCGGGCAGTTTTCGTAGTTGTGGGTTCGAATATGGCCTGCAGTTACGATTGGTGATATCCCAGCACATTGGCCAGAGGCGGGCGCGCGATGAATCGAACCGCGGACTGATAGCGGGCCGGTTAGACGAGTCCCGCAGCCAGAGAGTGCAACGGCCCAAACCAAAGGGAATTTTAAATCGTTCATACTTGTAAGCCCTTTGATTTTATAACTTTAGCCTCCGTGAAGTCATAAAATACACTTCTGTTTAGCGCTTTTAATACCTAATTTAGTCAGACCAAATTGATGAGTTAATATTTGAAGAGTTATTGTTGTAAAGTATGATCCATACATACATTACACATAATATTTACACGAATTTTACTTTTGCGACGCGATTTTTATGCGTAGGTATACACCTTGTTGCTTAAGTACATTAGCACGCCACTTTCTGAACAAAGGATGATAAGGAAAAAGGATATGCTAATTTTTAAAGATTTTCCATCAATATAATACGATAGTACAATACAGTGAATATGTCTGTAGGTGAGTATTATTTTACATGTTGAGCAACACCTAGATATATATACATATTATATACATACTTATGTATGGACCTCTCATCTTTTACTTAGGTACCTATATATTGATAGTGTAAGTTGTTTTGTTTACAAGCACGTTCTTCCTTATTGCGTAGTTAGCATATCGTCAGATATGTAAACGTTATCAGCAACATCTAACACTAGTTAGTATTTGGTATTCAGTCAGTTTGTTTGAATCATCCTTCTACGAATCGATTATACCTACTTTACTTATGTTATGTTAGGTGAGTAAACAAACAGAATCATTAAATTCTCAGGAAGAGATTTTGTTTAAAGATATCGTGGTATGTTTTCAAGAATAGGTAGTGTACCGATGTAAATATTACGAAGATATCTACCAAAACAAAACAAATCATTACACCGATAATAATAGGTCAAGGACCAAGTTACTTTTGAATGAATTGATTTAATATAATAAATTACATATTGAGTAAGAAATCAAAGAAGTCAATTCAAATTGAAACAATATCCGATAACAACCACATTTTTGTAGCAAGTAGGTACTTACCTACCAGCTAAGATGTATAATATCTTTGTGCCTATATACTACAGTTTACATGTTTATAGCATATAAAAAGCACTTTATAATATCATAAAGAATACCTACTAAGATTATATTAAAGTGGTGAAAGTTTTTTTTTTAATCTCGAAATTGGTCTAAAGTAGTTTTTAACTAAACTTGACAAACGACCTAGAAAATTAATCGTCATAATAATATACATAATATATAATGTAAATACATACATGTCATTATTATTAATTAATATAGCTCATATATTATAGTTTTATGAAAATGTTCATCATACTAACTGAGTCCTTTCCTTAGCGATAACGCTCGCTTAATGAAATCATTCGCTATATTAAAATTATTGGCAAAGGTGTCATAAAAACAGCGTAACATGTATTTATAAGTGTTTATAGTTTAAGTGTAGGTAGTTTCCTGTTAAGTGCGACCTACATTAAATAAAACTAATGTAAAGGTATTTTTGATACTTACTTTACTTAATTTCCCATACATAAATATTTTTTTTTTACATAAACGTCAAGATAAAGGAACCTCATAAATTACAAAAAGGGCCATATAACCTTTTAAAACTTGTTATTATAATACAATTTGATAGGTTTCACCACGAAATATTCAAATGCTAATAATTAAAAAAATACCATAGACAATAAATTGGAAAGGGTTGACTTTTTTGTTGGAAGCACAATTGTCTATAGTCTATAACATGCTATTAGGTCAAGACATAGGTTATACCTACCTATAATGCGTTTAAGATAATTACTACAACGACACTCAACGTGTTTTCCAATAGATACAGTTGAGAAATACTTAGGTATTTAAAATATTTAAAGTAGATGATAACGTAATGCCATGAACTCAGTTAAACATTATATCGCATCGCACGCACCCGTTTTTGGTAAATGTCCTTGTTTGGTTTGTCCATACAATAGTTTTTCAAGACTTTTCTTTGTTGCATTTGTCTTTATGACAAATGCTTCCGTCAGATGTTTCTTTTAAAAACATTGCATGTAGGTAATTGTGAAGTTAACTTTTTTTTGTTTGTATGACTATGGGACGATACCTAATTCTACTTAGTCCTGTCTCACACACACATATCTCGGTACTGAGTTAGAGCAAGGTTCTTAGAACTCGGACATGGTTTATCTAAATTTTTATGTACCTACAATGAAAGGTGCATCTAGCTGTTCATTGGGTTGGCTTAAGTTGTCAAGATCTTATAGGCCTAGACGGCTAATACTGCTATATAGAAAATAACCCTTGGGCGCTATAATGAGGTTCATTAGCATCAAAATTAAATGAATAAATGAACCTTAGGTAAAACAATACAGTTGATTTTTAACACGCTTTTATTAGCCTGGGATGTATGTAAGGGAATCTTTGAACGTGATTTTCACTCCTTTCAAAACGTTGGATTGATTTAACTCTTTCAGTCGTGGTGGTTAGTGACACTAATCACCCTTTCAAGATGTTTTTAATTAAAAACAGGGCTTTCTTTCGGTTGTCGGTTGCACTGACACGATAATACACATCTTCTTTGACAAAGAATGATTACTACATTTCTCCGCACATCGGTCTTAAAGTCATTAGCAAATTGTTGGTATGCATTTTACATACATAATACGTGAGACGGAAAGAATTAAAACTTTTAGTGTTTATCACGGCCCGATGACAATGCAATAATTTTATTAGTTGGTCCCATTATCCTTACTAGCATCTCCAGGATTAGCGATTTGAAAAATCACTTGAACGATTACGCGATTATTTTAAAGCCATTTTCATAATGATTGCTTTTACCAATAACTGTCAATAAAATATTTATAACAATTGACATCAAGCACCCCACGCTTTTTTTAATAAAATATTTTTTTTGGATGATTTTTCACTTTTCTTAAATAAAATTTATTGAAAATTATTTTCTACTTTTTAGTTTGATTTTCTATTAAAGCGTGTTTTTTTAGATAAACTATAATTTATTTTATTATTATTTTTTGTTAAAATGAGATATTTAGATCTCGACGACTACTCGACCAAGTATTCAACTTGACATTGAATTTAAATATGTTTAGGTATGTAGGTTTTAACAATTTTTCATGTCTTGTCATTGTAATTTAGATTCTATGATGCAATGCATTATACTCAATATACAAAAGCTTCGTAATTATTATATTCGTCAAATAACAATGTATTCATTATATCACCAGATTCTGAGTAACCAAAGTTATTTTTGTATACAAAAATGCCTCACCAGTTCCTCCTATAATACCAACCTAACTGAGCAATAAATGATATGATAGACGGTATAATTCGTCTGGAGTCGAAGTAGTTGCATGAATGGACACAGCCGCAGCTCAGTGTGTCATTCATAAACATGCCAATATGGCACCGGGATCAATCGTGCACATCCGTTATGGTCATAAGTATTCCTTACTTGCTCCTGAACAATAAAAAGGCAAGAACATTTTATAGGTACTCGGTTATTTGTTACTCATGTGGTTCAGACGAACATGACGTCACCGCCAAGTCGTCTACGTATACGGTTTCTGCGTCTGCGTGATTGTACCTTCTAGGAATGACCACAAAAAGTGGTTCTGTTATGTTGGTATATATAAAAGTACTTAGGTATCTAGGTAGGTAGGTACGTCGTATCGAAAAAACGCATATGTATGTACTTCTAAATGATGTGTTAAAAATTCATGTTGCTGACACTAATTCACGATGTGATATGGGCAACATTATTGACCAAACTATGTATCTTAGTTACCGAATTTAGATAAAATTATACCGTGGGCCAACTCAGAGAGGATATTCTGAACTCGAATACTATCTGGCTTTGTTTAAGAGAATGGGTACGAATTTTAAGTAATTTAGTAACAATCTTGGATAGTGATAGACTGAATATTATTGGTAGTTTGCCAAATTTTCACTCTCTTTCTATTCATAACACTCGCGGTAGATATGCGAGAAATCTCTAATTTTACAATAAGTACCTTTTTTCAATGGCACTTTACAATATTCCATAGATTCGTGTGTAATGTATTAGCACTTTAACATTGAACTTGCGGTGCTGCCCGCATCAATGAATGCTATTTTCGTTTTAAAACATGTCATCTAGCCTGTAGGCTTACATCTTTATGTCGCGTCGCGTCATTTATAAATTACATTGCGTGTTTTCTTCGATCATTGTGTTTAATGTGTCAAGGCAACTTCGCAATGATCATTGAAATATCAAACATGACTTTAGTAATTAATGATTGTTTAATTCAACATTTATTTTGGTTCCGCTATAACGAAAGTCAACCTTGTGAACATCACATGTTAATTAAGTTCCTTAAGTACAATCTGCTTATGCAAGTACTTAATTAACTCATTCAATGAAATTATACCTGACATAAAATAACAACAGAAACTAAATCTACGAAATACTAATAAACATTTTAATTTGTTAATAAAAAAACGTAAACCTAGTAGGTAGCCATTGCACGGAATAAATATTGGTAGTACCTACGTATCATGGCCAATTCCAACCGATAAGTTATTTGAACTACTCATATCATATCTAAGGATATGCTAAACAAATAAAAATAATAAAGTAGGTATGTGGTATACCAGGATCTGTGTCGGTGGGTGTTTGCGAGACATGTTATCAGCAAGCGTCCAAGCGACGCGATGGCCGGTCGCCAACTCTTTCGCAACCACTCTATATTTACTCACCAAGGTTCTTACATTGCAGTTTGGGGGTTATTGACATTTATACACTATTATACAACACGTTTATCTAATAACATGTAAGCGGCGGAATCCTGGAGTGTTTTCATAGAGCAATGATGACAGCAGACGAACCGACTTGTAGTGCCAAGTTTACGCCAGCGCCAAAGCACGCGACGTGAGGCGACACTGTGTGTCAACAGAAATAACGCGAGGTTAACTAAATATAATTTTGACTGGGAAATGTTTTCATAATTTAAGAAATATATTATATTAAAGCACGTAATAGATTACGATTATATTACATATAGATTTATAACCGATTCAAAATTCCAAGCTCATATTAAATTATGAAATTACTGCCTGTGTCTAACGACTCCCATACCAGAACAAGAATCAGAAGTTTGAGGCGCCAGTCGCTTAACACCTAATCACTGAAATTGATTAAGCTCAGTTTAACGACCGTTTTTACGTGGAAGTCGATTGCAAATGTTTACAGAGAGCCCTGTAAAGCCTTCAACTAAAATGCTAAAGTTATACTGGCAAAGAAACATAAACAGCTATACTTACTCACCGAAAGTAAATAACAAACGTACCAGCGTGGGCGCACCGTCTCTATTTGCAGAGCTGGGTATAAGTGCAATTCTTTAGAACCTGCGGTATTGTGGATACGAACCTTAATATACAATTTGAAAAATAAATATTAAATAAATAAAACGAGCTAACGGCCGCTCGAAACTTGTAGAAAACTGATGCCCTTGTAGTTAAATTGATGCAAACAGATGCAAACGGTCAATTTACGATCATTTAGGTACCTACGTACGTTGCAGGATATACTGGGTCGTAAGGAGCAGTCATGTATTGAAACATGGACATAACAATAAAATAAAGCAACTTTTGAAACAGTCAGCAATTAATGTTACTACGTTAACAAACTTCTTGGACAGGATAATAAAGGCAAACAGGTTCACATATGATAAAACTACGATATTGTAAATGAATGATAGGGTAGACCTCTTTATTCTAGCTTTCTAGTGTTACGCACTTTTGATCACAGGCGTTCCACAAGGTTCTTATTTGGGACCCATTCCATACAACATCTATTTGTAACTTACACGCTACACATGATGCTATCGTAAGCATAATGTATCGCTTCGAGAGTTAGATGCTACCTAATTGGAATAAAATTATTTATATGCACCTTGATATGTCTGGCATCGAAGCGTCGCCATCATTCATAAAGCCAAGATTCTTTGTTGTGATGATTTCGCATGGACGATGAGGCCTATTATATTTGCAAGACGTTTGAATTGAACGTTGGGTAAGTTAAATAGCGATTTATAAGTAACACAATATAAATGATTGTATGGCGCCATGTCGCCGTCGCCTTCAGCTTTGAATACCTACTTCTGTGGAGCAGACGCCAATACGATTGCGACAGCGGCCTGCGCAGACCGGACTCTGCTCTGGCATGCAATATGCGTTTGTCTCATACGCAACCGATGCAACAATCTCACTCAGACGTGCTTAAGTAGCTGATTACAATAACTTTATCACCGACGCATCTTTCCGACGCAATAGTATCTATTTTTTTGAGACAACGGCGACAGTGCGACCTCAGAAGGCCGCAGCTGCACAAACACATGCTAAGTACACGTCGATATGTCTTTGTAATTACAAAAAGGGGAATGACATCACTGTACATATCATAAATATTTCACCGTCCTTTAAACATAAATACCTTGGTAGTTTGGAACTCAACACTCACATTAAATTTTTCTAGCTAGTATTGGGTAAAGTATAAACTCCATTCGGTTGGGAGGTACGTAACTGTATATTTATATTTATATAGCGGAAGGATCTCCATCCCACGCATCCTGCATTTCTTGCTACTAATACCGATGTTCAAACTCAGGTGTATGTAATGTATACACATTAGATTTTTATGACCCCGCAAATAGAGTTCGGTCACGGAAAATACTTTTTGCGTTGTAGCATTACAGTTTGATTTGTAGTAGGTAATGCTGCTTATTATCCTTGTACCATAAATAAAATAACAAGTACCTACTTACTGGTTAAGTTATTGGTTGAGTGGCTAATTGTAATCTCAGTGATTGCTTCTCTTTGCATTAATTAAATGACATATGTTTGTAGCAAATTTCGTTTCGTTTGTTGCATTTATTTTTATTACTATTAAAAGTATACTATTATGAAGGTATTCTGTGATTGTACCTTCATATAACAGAGAAATATACATCAACAAAACAAACAATGGCCTGGACTAGATTGAAGCTGGTAACTAAACAGAGAAATGTTGCATGTTACTGAACGCGGTGACTTCTGTTTGTCTGACTAAACTCGAGACTGATATAAAAAAAAACATCTTATATATCATCAGCTACAAATCAGTTCAAAAAAATACTGTTTTAATTTGAATAAAAAATGCTGCTAATAATGATTTATTAAGTTGCGTTTCATAGCTTTCATAAGAATAGTTTAGTTTAAAATGTAAGTTAGAACCCAGAAACTAGATAAGCAATGATGATATAATTTAACTTAAGTTATTAAAGAAATAAAGTACAGTGCTAGAATTATATTATTGTGAAATTATAACCCAATAGTCTGATTGCTTATTGGCATATGTGAAACGAAATTTAAAAAAACTGGTTCCATTCCATAGTCGAAGAAAATAATTAATCCACACTAGCCAATCGATATATTAACTTTCTATATCCATATAAATGCAGCTTAAAGGCTTTATTTAAATACATAAATAATTCATATGCACGCAGATTTAAAAGGATTCAATTTTCGTTTCGATCAGAGACACATCATCGAAGAATTTCATAAACTACACATACATACTACATATTCCGTTCCATACCTATCTACCTGAATCGGATTATGTGTAGGTATAAATAAGGATCATATGACCCACTGATCTCACAAAGGAATCTCAATTTCACTCAAATATCTTGTTTGACCGGCCGCGGCCATGATCGCGGTCTTATACGATTACTCATCTATGACGTCATTGATTAACGCATGACTAACAGATCCGTAGAAAAATCGAATGTGATTATATGCAAATACTAATATAACGAAAAGACGGACGATGATTTTACTCGGAACTTTCGCAGTACGATGAGAAATCACAGTGAGTCTCCTCGAGTCGTTCATCGGAAACTGATTATCCAACGATTGTAAAGTGAGATAGGCGAGGCAGGACGGAGGGCCGGTCGATGTCGAGTCATCGTGTTTACCATACTTTTTACTTTCGTCAGAGGTTCGACGAGTCAGACCACATTTACTCATGTCTATTTCGTTATGTAAAACATGTGTAAGACAAGGTACCAAGGTGCCTATTTTAACCTGTGACTTTTAATGAAGCTTTTACCTCTATCCAATGATGTTAATAATCATGGGCAAAAGAAAAATATTAATATTTTCTTAAATAAAATTGTAATAAATAAGTAATAAAATACCGCATTTATAGACACAAAATAATAGCAAATGATAGTGTGGAATAAAATGACTGCGTATGTAATTGTTCAGTTGATCATCTAAGAAATGCTTTGCAAAATATTAACACTGCTCACTCTGCAAATAATGTACCTATGTATGTAAAAATACATGAGACCAGTCTGTGGTACCTAATTCTTAATTGTCATCTGCATTCCTGAGATAGGCAGCGCCATGTAAACGACGCAACGTTCAATCATGAACAAAGGCTTCGAAATGACATTGCGGCCGATACGGTGACAATGGCCTGGCGTGGAGATGCTACTTAGATTACCTATTGGATAGGAAAATCAATAAAGAAATCTCTTATTTGAATTTATATTGCTACGAGTATTATAATAATATTTTATGGCATCTACTTATACGGAAGGTAGAATAGCATTTTATCTTTCCATGCATGCATATGTAATAGAATAATTATCAAGCGAACGTACCTTCTAGTATGTTCTTCATTAAAATGGCCTTTGTAATGATTTCACGTGATCATAATGGAGAATTTAGGTGACTTAGAGGTTATTCGGATTGACTGTAATTTGTAACAGCCAACAGTATGACTAGTGCCTTTCTCTTAGATAGTATACCATCATCATATCATTGCATATTATTATATGTATTGGTACATCATTAACACCTTATATTTTAAAGATACGTGCTTGTATGTGTCTTTACAAAATTATCCTACCCGGTGACCTACCCAGCCAGGACGGAATGTTATTATTAGCTTTAGACTGATGCAGAAAAACACATCGTAATGACTCCTCATTAACCACAAGCGACTTGTTTTGGATCGTTATTTATTTATTTTTATTGTGAATTGAAATGAATTGATGAAGACTTTAAGTGTCAGCTGAAGAGTGTCGCGACCTCTTGATTGGTGCCAATGAGTTGGACAAGGCCAAGGAATGTCAGAACAATATAAATAAAAATAAACAAAATCAGAAACCTTTACATTCGCCTCTCGCAAACAAGACGCAAATATCGCCTAAATCTTTTGCGATTTTAAGGACAATAGTTGTCCGTAGACAAGTGATAAGCAGTAGCAAAACTGAATTAATTCACAAAGACCTTTCTACTGTTGTTGGAACTATACGGAAAGCTCCGAATTCTATGTAATTAAATAAGCAAAAATCGTGTATATTTTAAAACATTCATGAGGATAATTATGAACAAGTAATATTGGCGTAGTATTTAGCTTGCAGAACGTGACGACGATGATTCGTTGCGGGCGCTGCGGCTGATGTTTCACAGCTTCCTCGTACCTACAATGTGCCGGCACGTTATCTTAGTTTCATGGTTAAGCTGAGAGTATTTATAGTATTACTAAACATGTGAATTGATTTATTCCGTTGTAGGTAAATAAGAAGTACCAAGGTAGGTCTTCTCGCGCTGCAATTTTCCACTCTTTTACTACTCCCGTGCAAGAAAAGTGTATAAATAATAATAGATAATAAATAATAATAATAAATATATGTGCGTAAACTGTGAAGGCTTGATTATTATTTTTGATGCCAATTTAAATAATATGAATTAAGTTACGTTATTTGGGAATCCGTTTGCGTTCAGAAGAATACAATACGGCCTGCTTTAATGTTTTATTTCTACGCTTATTATTTTACAAAACTCAAGCAGAAGCAGAGTGTACGGTAAAGACAAAGTAGGCTTGTTTTAAACTAATGTTTATCGAGAATTAAATGAATCATGATTTATGCAAGATACGAAGCAGTGCATATCTATTACACTACATAGATTCTTCCTTATTTATTAGTTCGATCGATGTCAAGTTATTTATAAAAGGGAAGATCGTATTGTAATGAATAAAAACAAATCCATAGCCTAGCAGCTTCTTATATTAAGTTAGTATCTAATACAACATATACAATCAAACTACTACAATGAAAGCATGTTTTCATGTTTCCATCCGATCTAACAAAGAAAGTAAATAGGGACGTGCATTTAACAATCATAAATTTTGAATTATCATTTTAATAATTTAACTATAGTTACCTATCATATCGGAGATCATATCATTGATTACTTTAATCAAATTTAGAATATCACTCGGAGAAATCTTTAGACATCCGTAAATCGATAAATGATTTGATTATTGTCTATTTCTTGTATAAATAAACGAGTCTCGATCTCAGCCTCCTTTCACTGATGTCTTTCGGTTTGTACTTAGATGTTGATCGAAGATAAAATAGATCGCACGCAAGATGTCTGAATACTTGCGGAGTGCGGTCAGTGAGGCTGCGCCCGAGTGAAAATAAATCTTCAATTAGGTCAATCAAATGCCAGACTAATGCATCATCGTAATACTTTAATTGCGCTATTATATATCTAGCTATCCACTTGGGTATTACTTTCTACTATCTTTTAAAGGCATGTCAATTGTAAGCCGAAGAAGCGATGCCATACAGTTGTGGTCGCATGCAATTAGTATAGGTACCTATCAGAACATTCAGCTAGAGTAGTTTTTCAATCTCTTCGTGGGGAGTCTACTTCTTTTCATCAAAGTATCAGATGAACACTCCAGCCAATAAATTAGTCAATTCCCTCTATACTCTTGAAAGCGATAGATTTTCGCACCCGCACAGTATGACGTAGGTATCTTGTATTATGTGAGTAACCTACTTATTCTTTGTAAATCAGGTCAGAGAACGAAATCATTTTGTTCAAAAGTAATCTGGGTACTATTCTACTTACTAAAGTAATCCATTATATGATTCATAAGCTTTAGTTACATCATGCGAACGTAATAAAGGTTGTAATTACATTTGGAAAGCCTCAGGGGGAATGTTAATACATTACTTGTAACATGTTCTACAAAAGTTTCAAGGTTTTCAACTTGCACATTAATTAACGTGCTGTTTGTGTTTTTGTTGACAGATGGCACAGTTACTAACTGTGCGGCTAAACAAGTCCGACCAACAGCCGCTGGGCTTTCGCCTCCAGGGTGGTAAAGACTTCGGCACACCCCTCGTCGTTCAAAAGGTCAGTTAATGCAGGTGAAACTTTCAAATTAGGTACAGCTGCTGTAATTGTTGCATTCTTACTTATTGTTACGAAGTAATTTTGGTCGTGTTGTTATATAAGGCATGAGACCATAACCCCTTTAGCATTCACCCAAACGCAGCTTGTGAGTATGTGACTGATGAACGTTGACGTGGATGACGAAAGCGTGACGAAGGCAAATTAGGATACCGGATTTCGTTATTCAGCCAAAATAAAATATATTCGGTCTATATTACATTTTTTAAAGTCCATTCTAACTTCTTGGGATATTTAGGGAGAAAGAGGAATATGGGGTATTGGCTTTCATTTCCGAAACCTTTATCTCGGCCATCCAAGATACTGGACTTACTTAAACCTGTATATCTCGAAAATTCCTCAACGTATTGTCATTAATCCAGGTTTCAAACTATAAGACCCGGATTGAAATAGTCTTATATATTTGGAGTTGCCACAGACACACAGAAATACACCACACTGACCATCAGAAGGACTTAGGGGTCCAACTTATAAAACTCTTTTGTGCCGGGGATTAAAAGGAAAAGGGATGGCTGGCTATAAAAGAAAGCTTGATAGGTACTGCCTCTACTTATCTAGACCTAATATTTAAGACTCGGTCATCAGCCAAGATAATAATAATTAAATACAGCCTCCGTATATGTAGGCTACTCACGTTTTGGCCCGATCGATATGAACGTGGGTACATAACAAATTATCTGAAGGAGCTTTTACAAACTCATTAAACTGTTACTTGACCTGGTTATAAACGCTGTGACATACAATTATTAAAATGTAAGTAGTTTAAGCAAAAAATATCAAATAATTTACACATTATAAAACACTTCAATCGATTAAAGTGCTATTCATCAGATATACTTGACAGTTATGAAAAATATGGAAATTAATTAAGTTGGTTAGTCACTGACCTAGACCGTCAAAGTTTGTTAGTAGGTCAGTTGGTAAGGCACACTGTTTTATTATTTTTCACATATTTTAAGGACACTTTGCTGTGTGACACAATACATCATGTCTTCTAAAGTCCATTTAAGAATCCAGGAGGGACGTGCAGGGAAAGCCCTCCACCCATTTAATATTTTTTTAATTATGCACTTCGTAAGTAAACCACCTTCCTTGAGAAAAGCTCGACAGATGAGATATTTTCTATGTTCGTAATAACGATTTTTAAGTGAGAGAAAAAGTGGAAATATTACCCAAAAGAATTGAAAATTCTATGGACCACGACAGCTTACGATTCGAAGGCGCATTTCAACACATGCCGGGAGAAACTAGTATCCAAATAAAATTGACTAGGTAAAACTAAATGTACACAACAATTTCTTTTTATTTCTCTTGACCTACCTAGAATAACGCCACAGTCTTGACACTATGAACACAACAGGCTTAACGACTATGTCAAGGGTGACATGAAGATAGGTAGCTACCTAATAATTATAACGACTGCAGCCGACTCGATGAGTAATTATAGCCAACCACATTATACATAGGTAAGTGGGAAATGTATGATAAGCAAAATGGTTAAATAATTGTAAGAAATTTAAAAACGGCAGGAAAGACACAGGTACAAATTCAGATACAGGTTCCATTTAATAAAATCATTTAAGAATCTTTTGATTCTATCCTACTGCGTGAAATAGTAACAATCATCCAGCGGCAAAAACTTTCGCATTTATAATATTAGCTGTTACCGAAAATTACTGACCGGATTTGGTTAAAATTTGATACACCAAGTTTCATATGTATTTAACATAGGATCATTTTTATCAAGGCCAAATTTACATCCCTCGGGAACGCAGGTGAAACCGTAGGGGACGGTTAGTTCCTGATAAACAAAATGTTTTCGAATGAATTATTCCATAAAGTGAACGCCAATAAATTATCGTTGAATTATTTGCACCTAAATAACGGGCACGATAAAAATTAAACTGACATCATAGTTGTACAGAAAAGTGAATGAACTCATACCTACAAGTAGGTAGTTAGGTAGGTTATTATGAACTTATACTTTTAGTTTTTGTAGTTTTGCGAACCGATCGCTCGTAGATCCATCGAGTGTGACATTAACAAATGTCAATAAAAGATAGCAGACCGCTTAAATAATGGTCTCCCCAATAACAAGGCAATACTGTATATTTGCTTGAATTATTGCCGATGGGTTACTTCTGATCCGTGACTAAACGAGATAGATGTCAAACAAATATATTTCGCAGTTCATTGAACCAGAACCGCGGATATATTGATATAATCTCAACGCTAGTTATACACCGCAATCAGAAACATTTACATACCAATGTAGGTACGCAAATGTAGGTGGATATTTATCTATCCATCATACAACTATACGACAAAAAATGTATGTAACGGCTATTATCTGTCTAGTGATTCACATGTAAATTATGTATTTAGGTTTTAGCATGTTCATGTAGAATGTAAATATAAAAATGTTCAGTAGATATAATCTACTGTTACAAGTAATGATCCCTGATGATCTCAAAAGTAAAAGTAAGTGTTATCAATTTAAATGAGACGACATTTCTGATATCATTGAAGTTATACGACTAGGGGAATGATTATCACTCTTTCGTTATGAATAAGAACAAAATCACGAAAATTGTTGATAGATTTTATCGAAATACTGAGAATTGGACTCTAGTCCAGAACCATCCCGATCATTCTTTTAATAAATGTTTGCATACTTATGCGCTGACCCATATTTTACGTCCAGTTTTTATGAATGCGGATATTTTCTCGTACTTCTTTTGTTGTCTTAAAAAAATAAGTATGTACCTATCTGACCTCCATCCTGTAAAACCGGTCATGTTAATAAGAATAAAAATATCTGATTGAGTGCACTAATAACAGGTTGGGTGCTTCACTTCGATTAGGAGGTACTAAATAAACCTAGATCTAAAACAGACCTACAGTGTTTTTACTTTTTACCTTTTTGCTGCCTTACTTCCTAGTACAATAAGGGCTGAAATTAAACGGAGACTGCAGTCCTCTATATGGTATAGATATAGGATCCCTTTGCTTCACAATTTTATATTCCGCTTCCGTTCTACTTAACTAGTTTGCGCTGATATGACTTTGTGTCCTTCCTTATATAGCGAAACATAGGATAACTATCTAGTAGGTAATTATGACAGCTCAGTGATCGAAATAGAATCAAAACATCATAATATATGACGAGATAATTAGTAGTTGTAGTAGATCTCACATCACTCAAATGATTAGTGGTAAGGAGTGCGAAGAACGCTTTTATTTAAGTAAATTAATTAAGATATTTAATTTTCTTATTATAATGTTATTTACAATGTAATTAGTTAAATTTATTGTGTTATTCACTTCTCCCACCATTTTGTACCTTATATAAAACAACGTACATATAAAATTTAAGGTTAGAATAATTCTTACAGTTCGCTCGATTATGTTCTTGACCATAGGGTCAGTGATATTATGTTTCAAAAATATTGTTTTCTATACATATTAATCAACAAAAGGACGCTCGGTACGATACCGCGTGATCCGCTGTGTTGGTAAATCTCATAAAGACGAAACCAACGGACGGTATCGTTCCGGGACATACATCCCCCATTGGTAGACCACGTAGATTAGGTACGGATAGCTCTAATTCTATTGTCAAAATGGTGAGTGGCTCTTATTCCAAATATCCTATTACCTTTATATTATCTACTAATCCAACAACAACATTAACATTATCAGTTCCTAACTTCAATCGAATATCTCTAATTTGTTCAAATCCAACATAGTCATTGAACTAGATTGGTTTTACTACCACAAGTATTTAAATCACATTTTGTTATTATGAGTTTTTATTAAACTGTGATAAACCATACTACCATATTGACTTCATAACATAGATCAATATGTTTTTGGTAGTCGATCAGATACAATTATTACAGCAGTAGCTTTTCTGGGTAGTGCACTAGCAAACCTACTCTATCTCGGTCTGTTCGCTGGTTTACTAAGTTTAGCATATATATTTTGATGTAACAGTGTCCATGCTCCTACCAGTTTCGGAATTGTCCAAAGAGCTGAACACTGCTGGTTATTATATTACACAACTATTCGGATTCTGTCGTTTAAATGGAACACAATCTGAGTCACGTACTGGCAGGATTTGTTTTGAAATTAGAATGCAAGGCGGCGACGCCTTCTGCGGATTATCGTTTTTGGTTAGGTACCTACTCGACTCAATACTCTAATTACATTTCGTTGCAAACTCCTTTGACGAGTTTAATAATTAAGTAACTTTCAATATCGCCAATTATTCTTGATAACAAACATATGTTTTAATATTTGGCACCAGTCGCCCCTTTTTGTTGCATTTGTTACAATATACAGCAACCTTTTTAAAAAAAAAATCTACATTTGTTACGAAGGACAATCTTCTACTCTCTTCTATATTTTTAATGGCTTTCGTGCGTCATTGATTCCAATAGAAATAAAATTCCTGCACTACCTGAAATAACTAGGTTTAAACATAGTTTTAGTAATTCACACAATTTGATATAAAAACACATGTGGGCAAAAATACGTATAAGTATCTTTTGTGTTTTGAAGAAGGAGCAAAAATCGTGCACATCGTGCTCTTCACCAGACTCCATATCTACCTATAACATAAAAAAAAATAAAGGAAACATAATATGGCATGGCCTCGCACTGTCGGGGTTGCATAAGTTGCATTTAATTTCTCGTTCTTGTAGTTCTGCGGCCATATATGGCATGCGCGTGCGGCGCCGTTCTGAGGGCACTGCCGTAGAATTAAGAATGTAGGCTACAGGAAAATAATAACCTGTCTGATTAAAAAACCAAGTTTAAAGTGTACATTGATATGTTGGAAGTAAAAAGCCCGAAACACACTTACAACATAACTTTAGAGTTCATATTTATCATCTATTTTTGCCATATGAAATCTCTTGGTACAATCGGTTTCCAAGAAAACGCACTTCATAAATCATATAAATTGTGGTAACAACAATAATCGCGGGACATACATCATCCTCTTACGTCCACATCGTAAGCGTAGACAAATTCTTTGGCACGACGACGACGGTCAGATGGTCGAGGTCATTGCAAACTTTGCTACAAACTGGCAGAAGGTTGTCTATCGTTTTTATATGAGAAATTTACAAGACCGACAGCTGATTGACATACCTTCAACTCAAACAGCTTTGATGTCCTCTTTCGAAATACAAACGACAACCATAAAAAATGCCTACTTAATACCTTCGTCATGAAAAATCTTTGTCATTAATAAATTTAAGACAATAAAATACACCGAATTTTTGTTTCATTCCAGGTGTGGCTAGTAGTATCATGTTTAAATCACAGATGTGGTAATCTGCGTTAGGTACTAGAAGTTTTAATGTCGTCTATTTAGCTGTTTTAGGGTGCCCGATGCGTCGCCAGACTGTACCGAAATGGTATAACAAGTAACAAATTTAGTAGCACATTCTGTCTGTATGTCACGGCTGTTCTTTTTAATTACGGAGTTTTTTAGAGGTCTGTAATCAAATAGGGAGGGACCCTTATAGTTTTGGCATGAACGTCGGTCCGCGGTTTAACTCGAGAGTCTTGATACTAAAAAGTCGTAATTTGGCATGGTTACCTAAACATATTAATCACGTCGACAAAGTTGTGTAATATAATCTTGATCCCTTTTTATTATATAAGTGCCTATATATGTCACCCAACTACTTACCATACATGTAAATCGGGGATGTTTTTTACACGTTTATTTCTTTGTGTGGAGTCACACAACATAACTACATAGGTTTTTCAAAAATATTGGGTGTTTTTTCGATTAAGGGTTAGCAAAATGTTAAGCTATTAGTAATTTTACTAGTAGCAGTGTCAGTTAAACTGTTATTTTTGGATATTTTAAACAATTCACGGTATTTAGTAGCAGGTAAGTTAAAACAATGTTAGTTAGAAAGCTATCACAGCTAAGGAGGCTTTACAAGTTCACGAGTACGGTGTACGACTACGGAACCATACACTGCGCGTGAACCCACACGCACTTGGCCAGTTTTATTTCAGGACTGGTTTTGGAGCTTAAGAAATAGCTTGCCTGCGTCTACCTAAAGTATAAGAAATATTATGGCAACGGGGTCTGAAGCGAGAGTAGAAATTTGAAAAGGCATCTTAAGGACAGCCTTAGTGAGCACGTTTCAAAACAATCTAATATATAGTAGGTATTTTTTATTCTTAAGACGCTTGCTTATGTATTATGGGGTGCGAGAACACAACAACGAATTCTTCTCCAAAATCTACTACATTAGCACTGAAAAGTATAAAATAATGATGATACCCAAGATGTTATCTAACTATATCTATATGATAGGGATCCATATTTATTATCATAAAAAAGGTACCTCTTTAACATCAACATCAAAATTATCTTTGAATTTTTAAATTATTATAATTACTATACAAAAAGAATGTATGTAATAGAAATACCTGGCTGAATAGCGTTAAAAATAAAGTCGGTAAATACCTATTACCTAACTAAAAATATCATCAGTTCTCACAAGTGTGAACTAACGCCGCGTGCCAAGTTCATTGCAAAATTATTTCTGGAAATCTTTACGTAGGATTTTTGTTATCTCAACATCTGCATTTGTTTCCCGTTCGGAGATTAGTTTTTAAAATTGCCTTGAGCTTTCAACATATTTATAGAATCACTGAGAGATTTTTTTCATTTATGTGCGTAAAAGATGAACTTATTTTTTAAACAGCGCGAACCAGATCGGCTTTGCCAGCGCTGATCTCATGTGCTGACATCACCACAGCTTCCTTCCGCTCCCCGCTCCCTGCATTCCATGTTTAATACGGTTTTATGGTTTTAAATGGGTATAACTAGTAAGCTGGAACGCCCCGGGCAAAAACTTAATTATTGCTCGTTACATGTGGCATAATAACCTTGACCTAGAGAATATACTTAGTTCATCATCAATTACTAAACAGATGACCACTTCATCCCCCATCCACGTTCAGAATATCGTCATAGAAAGACACTAGTGAATATTTAGGTACTTACAATATATGTATAAAATATAAACGAGTGCTACACCACAAAATCTACAGCAATATATATATCTCGTTTTTTAAGAGACTATAATTATTCATTGCTCCAGGTGAACGGAGGCAGCGCGGCTGAACGCGCAGGATTACAAGCTGGTGACGCGCTCATTCGTGTCAATACCACCGACGTGTATACACTGAGACACCAGGAGGCACAGGACGCCATCCGCGCCGCCGGAGGAGCTATGGAGCTTACTGTGCAACGGTAAGGATTTAATCTCGATTCCTCGTTAACGAAATTCTGAATATGCAAAAAATTAATTGCTAAGTTTCTCTGTATCTCCAATGTATCCCTAACATTGTCTGCTAGTGAGAGACAATGTTAGGTTGCCCTAAGTCAATGGGATAATACAATTGGGCAATCACAGACTCAATCAGATATAAGCGGCTAAACACATTTGGATGAAATTTGCATCGATTTCCAACATGTAGGATACTCTGAATCCCGGGAAAACATTAGATCCCTCGGGAATGCGGATAATCGGATTTCGACGCCACTGTCAATTCAACTGTCAATCGGTTATATTTGGATCTAGCATCAAGTTGTTATTGGGATTATTACAGTGGTGGTGGTACGTGGCGCCCAGCGGTAACACCGACGGGTAGCCTACCCAGGCCTGGCTCGCGTCCACTCGGAGCCTCACCCGCTCCGGTTACCAACACATCGCTGAAAGCCACGCCTCAACCATCGCGCGCTTTCGGCTCCGGCCATAATAATGTTGCCAAACCTTTTGGTTACGTAAGTATCTTTAAACTGTAGCTTAATATTCCGTTTCAAATTTAAATTTCTAACAGACCACGAGTGCTGATGAACCTCGCAATTTCTTTTAAACGTCTTATGTATGTAATTAGGTCGTGTATCTTAAAGAAATTCGCTTTTGCGTAGTCTAGCAAAACTACATAATATCCCACCATTATAAAGCAGGTCAGTAACTTGATTGAGAATTCCTGTTAAGCGAGATATTCCTGTTTCATTGATAATAAAAGGATCCCGACCGACGTATGCGGTCTATGAACTTGAAACTGCCCTATAGCGCAGAATAAAAAAAAAGTTACTTTTTTATTGAAAGAATTTTTTTAATTCACTTTAAATAAAGAGGCACTTATTGCTAAAAAATATCTACCATGATTACTGATATGGCCCAAGGAGGTAAGCAGCTGACAAAACACCTATGCAACGGATAAGTAGCCAGCCAGGTGGGGAGGTAGGTACTTCAAAGTACCTTACCACAGCGTCATGGTTTCCTGGCAATGTTTTCTTCATCGAAAATCCAGGCTCATGGTGTCATTCGAATTTCAAACCTACGACATTCGTCATATAATAAGATCTAATTGTTACGTTTAATAATCACGTAGTAGATCTCTGTGGTGGATTACACACCTCAATCAGATTGCTGATATTAAAAGTCTGTCACTTGGTCCTATGGTCCACATCGTTACAGTCTCTTTTAGCACACCAAGCATCGACTAAGTGAGATGATATCCTTTTTTGTATGTTTGTAGATGAACGGCAGCGAACCTGTGAAGAGCATAGTCAACAAGCAATATAATACGCCAGTAAACATGTACAGCGACAAGACAATTGCTGAAACCCTGTCAGCGCAGACTGAGGTTCTGGCAGGAGGTGTTCTCGGGTGTGTATACAATATTATATACAAATACTTTCATAGAAAAATTCCACCTTCTCGTTCTCTGGGTTGTTGTGTGTTGCCAATAACAATATTTATTTGAATATATGTATAAGGAATAATTTATACCTAGTTCAACTAGATAGGTAACATTTTTCTGCATTATACGGATTCCAAAGTGTGTGATTGATGAATATAATGTTTCCACTGTGATTAATAAATTAATTTTAAATCATCTAAAAAACTGAAGCACGTCGTCGTTAGAATTAGGTATCTATACTTATTAGATATTTAAGCTGGCTTTTAATGCCTACTTAAAATTTTAAATAATTTTTGTTTGACTGGCAGAGTGAACTTCAAGAAAAATGAGAAGACTTATGATGCCGAGAAGAGCGCTGTCTTCAAAGTTCTACAAGAAGAGCAAAACGACCCTGAACCAGGTATATTTGTATGGCAGGACAGTGATCATAATAAAATATTATATATTATTACGATCAAAACATACCAGCAACAAAACTTTTTGATTATTTAATGTAGCGATAAACATTTCGTCAGTGTTCTCACTATGTAAATACACCTATCATCACCCAAATCCGTAACGAAAATATGTGTTTCCCAAATAAATCGATATGATATAGAGAATAATTTAAAAGACGCGATGTAAATCTCTGTGGTAGGTCAAAATTTATAAATAATGCTTTTGCAAATAAATCTAAAAATCATTATTGGCACTTACCTAGTAGAAGTGGCCCCGGCAAGCGTTGCCCCGCCGCCGCCGGTAAGCGGCCTCCGCCACGTGACGGCGCCCATCACTCGCCCCGATGCCCCCATCAACAATACAGGGGGATTGCCTCCGGGACAGAACATTTGCGAGGATTGCGAAAGACTCATCACGTAAGTCGGACGAAACGCGCGGGCCGACACGGTAGCAAAAGTCGCAAGTTTACACGAATTCGAGATTCACGTTACTTCGGTCGTATCATGGGCATGTCGTTTTATCCGATTATTTTGTAGGTACCATATCAGCTACGAAACTTAGCGTTTCAATGATTGTGATAAATTTAGCACCCGTCTATTCAACAACAAAATCTTGCATCGATTCACTGTCATAGCACCGTTAGGTGTAACCTCGCGTCGAATATTTAAGTCGTTTTCTAAAATCGATAAACCAACTGTTGTGATACAATGTTCCTAATCATGTTGTTATATCCCTATTGTAACATTGCGCCGAATGATTGTGATAATATCGGTACCTCACTGAGTCCGTCGAGCTCCTGAAATGCGCATGCATCTAGGTTCCACTTTGTATATATCCGAACCAGAACATACCGAAAGTCCCGACTCCCGCTCGAGAATGTAATATAACCGAATCTTGCGGGCCGGCAGAGCCTTGTCACTTTTACTCGCGAGCGAGCGTGGCGCGCGCCGGCACGCCGTGCAGCCTGCACCGCTCGCACCGCTCGCGCTCGCGCACGCCGCGCGTCACGTTCTCGCCGCAGCCGGGCGCGCTGGACGCGCGCGCGGCAGGCACGCCCGTGCCGCGCACCGACACCGGCACGCAGACGCCGGCGCAGGAGCTGCTGGCACCCGAAGCTGCGCACCGGCCCAGCTTGCCGATGCCGGTGGGCTGCCACAGGGTGCTTCCCGACGGCCGCGTCGCGCTGGGCGCGCCCGCTATCCCACAGCCGCAGACGAACGCGCTGCCAGTCGTCAACGACACGCCCTATTGCTCCGACTGTAATCGCTACATTATGTAAGAGGCGTCTCAAGGAATGCCTAGCCGTGTTTGCGACCGTGTCGACCTGTGCACTAGTTCTATCGTGTAGTAGAATTAAATATTATTAGTTGGATGTTCACGGTGTTGCCGCTTCTTTATTGTTAAGTTTTGTACAGTTTTGGAAATTGAGATAAAGAGGCCGTAACATTTAATTGGGTACAGATACGGCGTCAAGGATATAAGTATAATTTAGGTACTTAGTTGCGAGGTTTCTTAATTTCTAGGGAACTCGATTCTAGCCATATCTGTGCTTAAGTACCTAGTGATTCTCATAACTTCTCATTCATTAATGCATCGTCTACATAAATAGGCATAAACCTAGAAGTAAGGCTCATACAAATATTTAGATAATTATAAGTGAACGCAGTAAAATGTAACCATGTATGTTCACTCAGCATGTCCTCATTTCGCTACGTAGTTCTAATTTATACAAGGCATAAGATATCGAACGAGAGTAACAAAATCAGACTCTTCGGGGTATTGTAGTGAGAGACCTTGAAAATTGTGGAAATTCAAGATTATTTTGTTTAGGATAGAGGATATATAGTAGTTTTGGCGCAAATTGATAGTAGTTTTCTAATGACTGACCTCAAGAGGAGGGATGAAACCCATGTGAGTAATGAATATGAAAGTAGATGTGCATTTGGGTAAAGGAAGACAAAATAGAAATGGATACTGCACTTAGAATATTATTGAACATAAGTTATTGAATTAGAAACTGATTTTAGACAATTGTAGGTGTAAGTACATTGAACAGTTTTAACACGCGTTTATTGGAATTCGATATGATGATTCTCATGTGCGTAGGTAAATAGCTTAGCGTACATGCAACAGTAGGTACGTCTTCGTAATGTCAATTGCCTTCTATAAATTAGAAATACACCATTTCACCGCCCATTTCTTTAGAAGAGCACCTTTGTTAGTTGCTTGGAAGAACTGATGGATTAGCACGAGTAATTCGGTGAGCATGTTTGTAGTGTGTAAAATATGTAAATTATACTTAATGTTTCAGTGCTTTTAAAAACGTACGCATTTAGTAGGTATATTGTTATCCATTAAAAAACCTACATGTGATATATTTATCGTTCATATCTTTTCTACATCCATCTAAGAGTATCTAAGCATAGGTATAGGTTAAATCATCTAATGACAATATTGTTTTACGTAACAGTGGCGTGTTCGTGCGCATCAAGGACAAGAATCTGCATGTGGAATGTTTCAAGTGCTCCACGTGCGGATCGTCTCTAAAGAACCAAGGCTACTACAACCTGAACGGAAAACTATACTGCGACATCCATGCCAAGCTCGTCGCTCGTCAGAACCCGCCTGCGCCCAACTTGGACCCCGTGACAGTGTCGCCGTGAGTTATTTAAATGCATTTGATTATTATGAAAATGTCCATTATGTAAAATATAATTTAACTATACATTTTCTGCGTATAGTGGCAGCCGACTTCCTACCAATGCATATTCGACTCCGTTGCCGCCGATCGCTACCAACAACTACACAAATGGTTCATCCTCAATGTTTAGCGTGAGTATCGGCCTTTTAAAAATAAATTCAATTTATTTTCTGTTATTAGTAAGTTAACGTGATTTTGAAATTGGCAGCCGTCGAGTAACATATCAGGGCCGAAGCCGTTCGGTTCGTCGATAGGATCTGCATATTCGCCATCGCTGTCTCCGCGGTCAGCGCCACTATCTCCAGCAGCCCGACCGGTGGCAGCACCCGCGCCCGCGCCAACTCTCGCACCCGCACCCACTCTCGCTCCGATGTCCGTGCCCGCTCCGCCGCCAGCGGCGCCTTTTGCACCCAGTAAGAGAGTTACCTTTGCTATGTAATTTTTACTTACACCACAATACAGGAAGTATTGTGGTGTAAGTAATAGAATATTGTGATATCGAGGTAGGCAGTAGGATATTACAAACGAGTCGACGATTGTATGGCCTAGTCGTGGGCGAAAGTGATCGTCACAAGTTTGTAGTAACCTAAACACCCGTGTACCACATGGCGTTTTTGGGGTAAACGAGTTAGACTAATAAGAGAAAAACACATTTAATAATAATTAACAGTAAAAAGAATGTATATGTGTAATTAATAGTATCGACAATTTAATTAATTATTGAAATTTACTTCCTGATTAATTATTGCTATTAATTTGTAAATTCAGAGTAGCAGTTTTATTATAATGTTAACTTATTCAATTTTCTGGGTATAAAGTATATACACCATTCTATTCTCACTGTATCAATTTTACGTCAATAGACATTAAAAAAACCTCTGAAGAATGCTCTCTAGGTGCAGTAAGTTAACTTTCGAGACATGTTGACTCCTAATGTAAGTACACTCCAAATCCTGCCGCTGTATTAGAAGTATTTTTCACTAACTTCTGCCCAGCATAAACATAAGATTAAAAAGATTATACGTAGACGGATATTCAGTTGAGAAGACAAGTGCTTATTATGATAAACATCGGCTCACGCGGTAGGTAAAGCTACCGGTCTACGAACGTCAGCGTCTGGTCATAGATTTATGGGCTAATATTGATCATCATTTTAGTCTTGTGACTTAGCGTCTATTGCAGCACTGGGGATGCTCTGCAGCTTCTTCCTTATACAGCATTGATACACACTGGTTAGATACATTACCAATAATAACATTGCCAAAATATCTGCTATATATTTTGATATTAATGGTGATGCGATTGACTTACATAATGAGTTAATTGTAGGCAAGTTGATTAACTTTGATTGGTTCTCGTAATATAATACAAACTCCTTACACCTTATTTCCACCTTACATACTTAAATATTTTCTTATATGTTTATGCAGCATTTAAGATTTTTACATTAATTATATGGTAAATTGAGTGATGAGTGCTAATCAAATTTCCATAAAGGGATGATACTATTGTATTGATCCTGCCTCGTGATTTTCGTTTGGATTGAATTGGCCTAACATCTACATACAGTTAAAATTTAAGCTTATATTGTTTTTCTATATAAATATATATTATTTCTATCAGCGCATAGTCTACACGGTAAAGTTTTCTGATCCCTTTTGATTTTACGCATTTCAAGAATATTGTGTGTTATTGAAGAATTCATACATTTTGTTGTATGTCAGCCGATAACATAACGATATATCTTTCATTGGCAACAAATCCAGAAATTATGAAATTTTTCAATAATTGTTTATTTTTTAACAGAGGTCCCAGTTTCCATTTTTAATAAAGGTAAATTTAAATAGGTTTTATAAATTAGTGCAGCTGAGCTTTATTTAGCTATTTATTGATGTTTGTAAATATAATATAATCATTTAATGTGTATGCGCTGCGTAGTGCAATAAATGTTATTCGCAGCATTAAAATAACTACCCCTGGCACTGATCTTATCAGCCAATTTCATGTGACATTATTACATACAATAAAAGACGTTTTATCATTTATTTAACCCTCTTGCTTTACAAAATTTGTTTGATATTAGGTATTTAGCTAACATATTATATCGTTAAGTGGCCTCTTCAAATTCACTAATGTAATACTTTCATCTATTTTCTTCCTCCACCTTCTCGTAACCTAATAAACCTTGTACTAATAGCTCAAAATGTGAAAAGCATTGTGTGGCCCCCACCAAACCCTCCTGAAGAAGATTTATCGCATACCGAACCCAATACAAAATCAATCGACAACCAAATTCCTAAGGAACCAGTTGTACAATCGAAGCCACTGCAGCGAGTTGTTGAGAACGCCAATTATGATCCAGCATCTCAAATTGTGAACTATCAACAAAAAGCGTCAGAGCAAAAGATCGCATCATCAGAACAGAGAGAACAATTTTCATCAAATGTTTCATACTCGTCGGCAGCGCTGTCGTCTGTGACCTCTTCTTCATCTAAGTCACAATCCATTGTACAAAGTAAACAATCAGAGTTAGTTAAAGAGACAACTAGCTGTACTGTACAATCGTTCTCTGAGGAATCATCATCAAAAAGTCAGAGCTTAACAGTTTATAAATCTCAATCTAATCCAATCGTTGAAAAAAAGAAATATAATTCATCCGAAGTTAGTGAATGTGAAAAAAAATCGGAGACATATGAAACTAAAAAAATTGAAGAGGCTAAGACCATCGCAGAAAAATCTATTTCTATCGAAGCAAAGGAAAACATCGTCCCTAGTCCTCAAGATGTAAACCCTATCGAGAATTTTGCTCCGAAATCTCTTAAATCACCAGAAGAAATTTCTGTAATTTCATCAAGTAATCAAACTTTAGAAAGCAATGTTAACAGAGATTTAAAGGAAGTAACTGAACAAACAGAGCATGGATTGAGTAACTACGGACAAATTAAAACAGATCAAAAATCACAATATGTCAAAACTGATGTTGCAGCTGCGACGCAAGCTAAGAATGGCATCATCGAAAAACAAATTAGAAATTCTGAAATGTTACAAGCAAGGTCATCTGTCAACGCAAATGTTTCTAATGACGACTCTCAGTTTTCACGAGTTTCTTTGGTAGACGCATTGACTACTGCTCCAGAACGACCTTACTCTCCTCTACCTTCCCCTTCGCTCCCTTGTAATTTACTTCTTTCGAATACGTGTGAAAATGAACCAATAAATCAAACTCCAAATCCTATTCAAATAGCGAATCCTTCAGAAACAAACAATTCACAATTACCCTCGCAGCCGTCCCCAATATTTACACAACAACCGAAACGAGGAATCACGCCTATTCCACCTATCAAAACATATAATCCACCTGAAAAGAGAGAAGCACCAATACCTTTACCTGCAGAAACTAAACCATATATTCCACCCGATTTTAAGATCAACATTGAACCAAAAGTTCCAAGAGAGATGTCATCATCACCAATGATAGATGCTTTGACCACAGCTCCCGATCGACCCTTTACTCCTATAATTCAAATTCAACCACAAGATATTGAAAGGTGTTCTCTAAGAGATGCTCTAACAATTGCTCCAGAACGATCGTACAGTCCTTTAAATATAACTAATCAGTCAACTCATTATACTGCTACTTCTACGGCTCTGCATATACAATGCACATCATCAGATATTGTGAGACCTATTGCAACACAAACATCGACTCAAATGATCGATGCAATGCAATCAGAATTTTCGACTATGCAAAACACATCGAAATTGCAATCGTCAACCGAAATGTCAGCATTTAGGCCGGTGACTAAACAAAATTTCCCACCTTCACAATCTGAAGAATTTTGTAAATTAACATCATTTCAGCCTATGAGCAACGACATAAAGTCAAGTTTTGCAAGTTCTATGTCAAATAAACAAGAAACAATAATATCTGAATCAATGTCGGCTTTTACAAAGAGTAGCATGAATAATCAAGGGTATTCATCAGTCAAGTCTGCTCAAAACTATTTTGAACAATTAGACAAAAAGGAATCATTATCTTCTACAGCTGTTAGATCAAACTCCGGTTTACATAAAGCTGATAATATTCCCCCTTATCAAAAAAACTTCGACCTACTTCCATCTCAAAGAGGTATAACACCAGAACTTTGTAATGCTCCTGCAATATTTCAACGACCAGTCACACCTACCACTGACCCTCCAACCAGATCGAGGGAAAGATCTCAGGAACCCAGAACTAATTTTGGTGTTTCTCAAATTCCAACGTCTCAAACTCCACAGTTTCAAATGCAACAAAATTATTCCTGTCACACTCCCATTCAGCAACCACTGCCCCAATTCTATAAAGATACTCCTATTTCTATGACTTTCCAACCGGTATCAGATGAACGTTATTTAAGAACTTCACCAATGCGTAGCAGGCCTACAACTCCAAGTTTAATTAATAAGCCAGCGCCCATAGTACCTCATTATCAGATGAATTTAGTTCCCGTGGAACATTTGGCACCAGAGAGTCACTTATATGAACCATCAAGTCCAGAAGTTAGTCGATCGCCTACACCTAAACCGAGGTCTCGATCTCCGGCACAGGGGCCACCACCTAATCCTTTAAAAGCACAAGCCCCTCGAATCAAAGAATCTGCTCCTCAGCAACATATGGGTCACTCACTACTATCGCAGGCAACATCGAACCTCCGCAAGGAACACGAATTAGCTCAAAGAGACATACACACATGCGTTGAGTTTGACTCTCCTAGTACGAAACCTTGGGCGCAAGATCAGCCATCAGTAATTAAAGAACAAATACATTCTAATGTTGGTTACCAAAGCGAAAGTTATAACAGAGGTAATACCAAAATCAAAGAAGATTCGTTGGTTCAACAAAATTATGGGCAAAGACAAATGCAATCCCAAAATATTTCAGAACATGGTAATACAACAGTGCAAACTACTAAAAAGACATTTGAGGAATTCGAGCGGACGCAATCCGCTAAAATGATTGAAATCCGGAAAGGGGGTTATACAACTGGTTCACATCAGCAGTTTGAATCTAATATTCAACCTTACAATATTAATGCTAAACAAGTGTTTCCACCTCCTGTCATGAGTTTGTCTACGCCCCAACAGAGTTCATCTCATAACACAACTAATGAAAATGTTGCCTCTGCAAGTAGATCCGTAGAAAGTTATCAACCAAAGCCTTTGATTTCTGGTGCTAACCAAAGTCCAGTGTGTGATCCTACCCCATCAACAGGTCCGAGTGTAGGAGCTACCCCTCGTGGCAAAACTTTTGGTGTATCGTCGGCTCCCAAACGTGGAAGGGGAGTCATGAATAAAGCTGTGGTGCCAGGTGCCCGTGTGCCCCTTTGCGCTTCCTGCAATGGGAATATTAGGTGACGCAATGATATACGAACTTGATGTTGTTTGCGGGTGATACTGCATGCAAGAGTGGCAATTTAGCTTTAGTTTAGTTAATATAGTTTTTAAGTAAGCGTTTGAAATAGGTGTTAAATTAGAATAACAATAATTACCTACATAAAGTCATACTAATAATGCTTTTTAACGTGTTCCTTGATGTGTTGTTTTCATTTTTTCTAACAGTTAACGAAATGCAGACTACCAACAACTCCCATAAAACGGAATTTAAAAGCCAAGCTGAAGAAAGGCTTATTAGAAAAATGGCTAAGATGGCACTGAATGGTTACGAAATTGGCATACAGAGAAAAATCAAACCGGCCGATCACATTCAGTCTATGGCTAGTAGAATTCAGGATACTGTAGTCACCAAACACCCCTTAAATGCTGATACCTTATCGTCCGGAGAGAGTAGTCGTGATAGCACCCTTAGACGTCCGCTGAATAAAACCCTCGACAGGGGTCATAGGACACAGGACAATAGCATACAGAGTATTGGCGATAAAATTAAAGATTCAATTATGAGCAATCATCCAGCAACCACCAATTTCAACAACAGTATTAGTCCTATACCGCCACCGTTACCAAACTCTCCAATACCGACATTAAATGCACAAAGTACTCCAATTGGTCATGCTTTGAATACTTTTAATATAAAAAAACAATCTGATTATAGTCCCAAAAATCTCGGCAGTAACTTGTCTGATATGCAAACCATAAACAATTGTGGATCAACAATCATCAACAATGTTGATAAATCATTCAGCGGTAGTGGTTATTCAAGCAGTGATGATTCTAATAAAGACAAATTCGATAACGGTTATTCTAATACCTTTCGAAAAAAATCCGGTTACGATAAATGCTCATTCCTAAACGGAATGAATACTAACAATGACATCAATAAATCCGAGTTTAAGTTTGATAACAGCAGTTCTAACACTTTGAATAAAAGAAAGATTTTTGAAAAATTTGATTCAGTCAACGACTCGAATGGTTCTGTGGACAATAGTACAAAAGTTGGGGAAAACAATATCAATAATTCGACTGTTTGGAATAAATCCAATCACTCTTTAATCATTGAAAATGGGAATGAAAAAAGTAATAATGCCTATCAAGACGAAGAAGATATAAAAAAGAAGGAATTGGCCAATAATTTATATGATAATACATTGTATACCTGTAAACTAGTCAAAGGTGACAATAACCATGGTGCTAACGATTTAAATGCAAAAGTTAACAAGGTGACTGATAATTTGGTATCCTATACAAATGAAACGAAGGTCGATGCTGATAGTATCGAGAAGCGGGAGGATAAAGAGTCTGAAGTGATTGTAAAACGAAGACAGAAGAAACCCTCTAGAAACGATGATGGTAGAAGAGACTCCCACATTATTGCTCGACCGTTAAGTACAATGACATCAGTAGACATAGGCGACATAACAGACGGAATATATCCATATGCATGTCATAAATGTGACAAAGCTATAACAAGGTAAAGTAACAGCAATTTTTAAATTACAGTTAATATTCTACACACACTTTAAAAGTAAGTGCAAATAGTTAAAGGCACGCTGTATGTCTAAAGCACGAGTGTTGTTTTACCATTAACATTATTAACTGCATATCAACAAATAAAATGTTTTCTTAAATTTTAATTGATATCCAAATAAATATAAATTTACGCATGTTTTGGAGTTAATTTAAATCTAAATGTATTATCTACAGAGGGCCATTCATAACGGCACTCGGGCGCATCTGGTGCCCAGAGCACTTCATATGCGTGAATGCTACGTGTAGACGCCCGCTACAGGACATTGGTTTCGTTGAGGAGAACGGTCAACTCTACTGCGAATTCTGTTTCGAACAATATATTGCACCCGCTTGCGATAAATGCCACGCTAAAATTAAGGGTGTAAGTACCTCTCCTTAGCCAGTCATATATTTTTTTGTAAAGTTCCCAAATAAATGCTTGAAATTAATATTTTACAGGACTGTCTAAATGCCATTGGCAAGCACTATCATCCAGAGTGCTTCAATTGTGTATATTGCGGAAAACTTTTCGGCAATAATCCATTCTTCTTAGAAGATGGCCTGCCATACTGTGAAGCAGGTCAGTGAATTTATTTTTGCTACCTAAATACCTACATTGAAAATTTACTTATTATTTGACAATGCAAAAAATTTCAGATTGGAATGAGCTGTTTACGACGAAATGTTTCGCTTGTGGATTCCCCGTGGAAGCAGGCGACAGGTGGGTCGAGGCGCTCAACAATAACTACCACAGTCAGTGCTTCAACTGCACGGTGCGTATGATGAGTACTCTACTAAATACATAAACTCGCAAATCTGAATATATCCACCATTTCTTATTATCAGGATGTAAAATATTTAAGACACATTCATAAAATAGTCACAACTATTAATTACCTACAACCTATATTTACCTACATAATGCACTGGTTTAACGCTGATCGAATCGCGCCGCACACACTGCTGTTTTGGAATTTTGAAATAAATAAGTAGGTGTCTAGGTAATAAACATATATGAAGGAATTATCCGCATCATTCAGTACAGAGTTGCCGGATTTTTGGAATTCTGAGGAAAAAATATGACACTTGGAGGAAAACCACGGGCTCGAACAAAATTACGAACATAGTGATTAAACTATTTCACGAAACTCTTACAGTCCTCCTTACGTCCATTATAACTCTCCTAACCACAATCACTATCAAAAGACAATAAAAGCGCACGCATTAAGCATGCCCAATATTCCTTTTATCAGTTGCAAAAATAAGTTTTTATTTCATAATATTATACTTATTTCCCAATCACTGTGAAACACAAATTTATTTCTGTGGGTGCTAAACTTAAAATAGAGTGTAAACGAAAACATTACATATCTCAAAAACTACACAACACAAACATATAAGTAATTTTATTAAATAAGGTGACTGCGGCGCGTTCGGCTCCTGCACCGTAATAATTGAGACATCTATCAAAGTTGTTAAAACTAAACTGTGCCAAATTACCTGCAAGAAAAATGATTGAAAACACGTCCTACCGTGTGTTCCTTATTAAAAATAAAATAAGTAAAACATTATTCACCAACAAATTTACCTGTTACTATCAAACCTATTGAAAGTTTGCATTCATTCCATTATTTATCAAAAAAAAGCGACGCGTTACATCCGGTCATTTAACTGTATGTAAATACATACCTAACAAAATAAGTTCAAAAATACAACTACATTTCCATAAGGCAGTTTGCTCTATAATATGGCATCGAAAAACTATAAATATAAATAATTGACCTACATAAATAATTTACAAATCTTCTATCGAGGCTAGGCATCTATTTACGAATTAGTACAAGCTCGTCATACGCTGCCACACTGTGTTAATTTTTGACCTCTCATAACAAATATTTTGTGTGTGTGCCCTTCATAGTGTGTCCCGTATCATTACCATTAACATTGTATTATATTGTATATACATTACATAATTCGACATAAACAAAAATTCTTCCAATAATACAGGAAGTAATTCTAACGTACGGGAGCTCAGTACCAAGACAATTTTTGATTTAGGAAATGAAAGTGCTTATAATTTGCTTTGTAGTAAGAATATAATAGTAGTTTTGGCTATTTTATGTAGGCACCTACCTACACTGTATTTTATTATTAATTAAAAGATTATAGTAATTATTATTGTATCTATATAGCTTGATGAAGTGTTTTATAAAGAATGGAACGTTTTAAATATTTTAGATAATGTGTTTTTGACTGTGAGACAAGTAGTTGGATACTAGTAGATATCCTTAAAAATTATCAACAGGCCTCCACGTTAGTTAAACAATTATTTTCAAAATATTTAATAGCATAATGGTTGTTAAGGTTAATGCGAATTGTAACTGTGAATTCAACCCAAGTTTCATCAAAATAATGTTTTCGTAATTACATATTTTGCCGCTTCCTTTCCTTAATGTTGCCCAACGTTGCAAGATAGCAGTTTTTGGGGGTACGGAAGTAAAACTCATCTCAAGACCGTCCGTCTGTGTTACATTTAAATAAATTAATAATGGGTGTAGTTTCTTCTTCTGTCACTGGTCAGTTTGTAAACTTTGGTTTTAACTTAAAAAAAAGTGAGATATTACGTGTTAAACCAGAAAAAATACATTTTATAACTTTGAAAGCGTGATTAATATGAATCACCACGCCAAATTCCACTTCTTACTACCAAAAGTCTCCGAGTTAACCGCATACAGACGGATATGGCTAAACTATATGGGTTCCTTGTTGACGACGGAATCCTAACAAAACAATCTAAAAAAACGGTAGCACTACTACTACACGAATGGCAACACCACGAAAAAAATTTGGGGAAAATATTAACTGGATCTCCCTCTCGAATTTGGAGACTGATTTCACTGTTACAATTTGCCATACTCGTACTCCTTACATCCTATTAATACTTTAGTATTTACCTTATTAGTCTACCTACTAATATCACGACTTTTAATACCCTTAAATGTTATAAAAAGCCTTTTAACATTGTATATGTTCGGTGGTATATAGTTATAATGTTTAAAATGTGTACAACTGTTTTAGAAAAATTATATTACACTATATTTATATCTACAGGTGTGCAAAAAGAACCTCGAAGGACAGAGTTTCTTCGCCAAGGGAGGTCGACCCTTCTGTAAATCTCACGCCCGCTAAAAGTCATCTGCAGTTAATGTACAATTCCGACACTGTTTACTCAACTACTACTTTTCGCCCAGTCTCTCCCTCTCCGCTCACCCTTTCATCGTTCAACACACCCTCGCCACAAAGGACAAGAAAATTGGAAACACCTCTCCACTTCGATGGAGGAGTTATTTCCGATATGAGCAGTTCCGAAGGTTATATACTTAGTAAAGAGACCACTAACGCTGAGCAAATCGTAGTGCAACACGACACCGACAACACTTATTCCTCGAATAATCAAAACAATGCCATTGAAGAAGGATTGTTCTCCGATATAAGAAGTACGGACGGGAAATTACTCAGCAAAGTTACTGTCGATCAAATTCATCGATCGACTCGTCATGATATCACTGATTCGCCCAATAAGACTTGCAATGAGAATGGTAATTACGTAGATGACATAGTTAAGACAGAAACTATAACCAATGAAAATGTTATAAAAGTAAAATTTACTCCTGTACTCCTTGATATCGACTCTCCTCGACAGATTACTCCGTCAATATTTCAGTCTACACAAATTACACCAAGTGTAGAATACATCAAGGATAATTTTGAAGATTTGCAAAGTTACAAAATTGTCAGTTCTTTGTGCAAAGAAAAGCTATTTGAATCTAATGATAGCGGACTTAACGAAGACAACAATAACCACTTGAGTATAGAAAAACCTTCTCTAAGACCACATAGCCCTCTGGCTAATTTATTGATATCAGAGCGATTGACTAAGATAGATAATTATTTACAAGAATCATTAGATGCGTGTGCTGGTCGCCCAAGTAAAGGACGATCAATTTCTCCCCAAGTGAGGATAGAGGGAGAGACGGAACTAAAAACAATTACTAACAAGATGGTTGAAGAAGTAGCACACAACTATGCAACCACTCCAAATATTGTCGCTGCAGATTACCAAAATGATATAGCAATGGTTAATAAAGAGGAAACAGCAATCGAAAGTTCTAAAAATGCAAACGTAAAAATAAATAAGTCCAAATCGAACAGTGTCAGTGACAAACATCCTGGAGTATTTAGTGCTATATATAATCTGCCAATACATTATCACGCTGCAATTATTTGTTTCTTATTAATTGTATATAACCTTGTATATCAATATATTAAACAAAATTGTCAAAGTGATAAAAAGTAGAAAATGACGTCACTATTGGAAAAATTAAACGAAAAAACTAGTCATTGCGTATGCAGTCAGAGACATTGAATTCGAAATTATTAATGGTTGTACTAATGTGGTATGTATTATGCTTTATCAATAAAAGGTGTAAATAATCACAGGTATCAATTTTCCTCACGTCTTTTAAGTAACAATAATATTTTATTAACAATTTGGTGCTTTATTACTTTTTTAAATCGCTGGCAACATTGTGATATTTCACAGTTTTCTCTAATTAAATAAGGCTTTGTATACAGCTTTCGGAATGTTGCAGTAAACTGTTACTAACATTAACAGTAGGTAGTAAGTAATAAATTGTTATAAAAATCGATAGAGATTATTTACAAATATTGTAAACTCTGTTCGTTACAATTATGTAGAGGACTTGCGACAAAAATTGGTGCACCAACCTTATATTATGTTACTTAGAATAATATAAATCTAACATATTTTTACATACGTACCAATGTGAAATTATTTTTGGTATTTTTAACGAAATTATGTCATCAGTTATGTATGTATGTTAGAATGCGTTATTGTATTTTTTACCCTGCTATAATACCATAGTATTAGGTTGATATTTTTCAAAACTTTAATACTTTAAATATTTACTGTTAACGTTAATCATAATTATAAGTTGTATTTATTTAGACATTCATACTTTTATGCAATTAGTATATTATTATAAATAAGAACATGTGAGCTTAAATAAAGTATTTTATTTTATGAACTTATTTTTAACCCATAGCGACACAAACTACTGAAGAAAAGGTAAGTTGTAAAGGTTACATTACGATATACCTAATAGAATATTATGCAAGTGAGCTTAGCTATTCAGTATTTAAGGCTGGATTGCAGCGCGAGGCGAAAACGCTGGCGCGGTCGTGCTAATGAAGCTCAGAGTGTAGTGAGTAGAGATATTAGATGAAAATATGCAAATGCATGTACCTAATTCAATATTTGCAATATTTACCCCTAGTTCCCTCCAATTTTAAATTTTCAACAGGTTTGAAGGCTCAAGTGAATAAATAACTGAACATAAAAATCCAAAAATACAGACATATTGCCTCTATGTTCTACGTTTCATTTCTTAGCGTATCAATGACCTACTACATGAAAATAATAATTGAAGTTAGGTATTTCTTAATTTAGGTTTGCTACAGCTTCTAAACTCAATGTGATATATTCGCCGTTTTTGCACGAGAATAAAGAAATTCTAAATGACGGTACGATAGGAAAGTTCAGTTTGACATTTTGTACTAGCAATTGGTAGTTCATTTTGAAATATTCGCGCATTTATGCACATACCTACATAGGTATTTATTATAAGTATAGAAATTAACTGACTGTAAAGGAACATTTGTCTTTGTGTATCACAGGATTTGGTTAATCAAAGTTTTTCATCTCACTTCCAAATGGCTATTATTTACATTTTGTAGCTACCTCAGTAAGAATTTCCTGCGGCATCGAATCAAATTATTATTATGAAACCTTTTGATCTAGACCTTGACCAGAAGTCACAAGTGCCTTTTGTTGGGTTAAATAAGCGCGCTCAAAGCTAGCCTGATATTTGCCATGAATGAGCATGACATATTAGACAAAAAATAGATAATTAAAATGTTAATGAACAGTCTGTTTAGTGTCACAAATGATATCTCTGAAATATTTAAATGTATAAAAAATTGATTGAGTAACAGAATGTACCTTTTCTTGAGTTAAATAAGCGCTCTCAAAGCTAGCCTGATATTTGTCAAGAATGAGCATGACATATTAGGCAAAGATACAAAAAAAATGATAATTAAAATTTAAATTAACGTTATTTATATATAAGTTTATTTAGTGTCAAAAATGATACCTCTGAAGTAGATAGATAGGAGTGATATCTCGGAAGTCCTAGAATTTGATTGAGTCATAGAATTTTTAAAATTTTAATGAATGCTGGAAGTATGGTGGTCTATAATCACAAGGATTATCATTGTAGCCAGACTTAAATATAGGCACAATCTTACTATAAGTACTTCAGTAAATCAGAAAATGAACCTCTGCCCTGGTGGTTTGTGTTTTACTGCGTTGTTTTTTGGCACACTCGATACGACGACGCTATGTTTGCGATTGATGTACGTGCTCTAACGCCTCGGGTCTCGGATCTATGCATTAATAAAAAAAACTCGACACTATAGGCCTGATTACTTTTGCTTTTAAAATCATCACCAACAATATGCCTGGTTTTATAGTAACGAAGCGCTTAAACAGCGGTGCACTGTGACGAGATTAGTGCCGCGCGTTCCGCTGCTGTGAGACAGTCGTGTACAATATGAATGTTAATGCGGTTTAAGTACTGGCTGTTTTCTTTTTATGGAAACGAAGGCAACAGCCACTTCGAAGAAGAGTAGTTATTGATCCTTATAACGCTACAAGGTTACTGAGAGGCGAACACGTAAATTCTCTCTCCGATTTACGAGAAAATAGCAGCGCCTGGGAACAGCGCATGATTACTGAACGGCGCTGATCAAGTGCGAGACTTTGAAATAATACCCCATCTCCGAACGCGCGCGAACAACGTAACGCGTAACAATAAACCCAGCCTATAATAATCCTCAGTAATAATATTATAATATTGAAAGAATTAAAAACCCTTTTCATATAGCTAGCTACATGTTTAATTGTAAAACTATAAAATGAATTATAACAAATTCAAATAGCCATTGGATCTATAGATGATCCATAATTAAATAGCAATAAAGTACATTTTTCTATGGCTTAGTTTAATGTCATGAGCATTTTCTTATATTTGCCTGACTTATATACAATATAATTTTTTTATTTATAAATCTACGGGCAAAAATGATACTTAAAACTGGGGTAAAAAGCAACTTTAATCTTTTCTATTGAAAAGAGTAAATCCAATTATGCTTGGAATAATCTAGTTGTTTGGAATAACTGATTGACTGAGATAATGATCTCATAGATCTCCCAGATTACTTACAATCTAACTGCTTTCTAAAACAAAATAAAGCTTTTACTATGTTTACGTAAGATTGGTTTCAACAGTGTTGCTCTTAAATGCTGATCTTAAATATATGTCCTACAAATCTCACATTTAAATTTTAAGCAGTTCAACATTCACCATTTTTCAATTTAATTGCCTGTGTAAGTCAAGCAACTTCTCGAAGCTATTAGTAAGCTAATACCTGCACGATTGAATTACGCGAAAATGGGCTGGTTTAATCTATTACTAAGCGCATGGAATAAATTCATGTCTAGGATAAGTAAATGATATCTTTAAATCAAATACTTTTATTCCTTAATTACATACTAAACATTTTTTTGTTTGACTGTACTAATTTGGCTTGAACAATAGATTGTACTATTAATTTTTGGGTGGTCCCAGTCGCCGGAAGAAAAATATTTAAATTAAAATGATCCAGCTAGTGGGACCGCGGGTCCAGTTTATTGCAGTCCCAGTCGCCGGAAGCCTCTGGTTATCTAGTCCCAAACTAACACAGCATCTACTATCACTACTATGGCAATCAGATTACAAAAAGGTTACAACTTTTAAATACATACATACTTATATAGATTAGGGATGTTGTGGATATCAAAATTTCGTATCCAGTTATGGATACAGATATATAAAAACTATCATATTAGTTTTGATTAGGGTTACAGTTATATGCAATTAATAGGTTGGGGAAAAAGTTTCTTCGCATTTTTTAAGAAAATTCAAAACAGTTTTTGATATACATAGTTTATTTACATTTAACTAAAAATTTAACAAAACTAAAGTAGGTACCATTTTGTTCGATAACTTTTAGGTAGTTTTCTTGTAGGTAGGGACATGATCCCATTGCATTAGAAAATTTGGGACTTCTGATCAAAATACCGCGACAAGTGGTTTTGGCAGTCCTCTCGTGATGTTAACCTGTCAATGCCTAAAGAATTCTGAAGAGACCGAAACAGGTGGAAATCTGAAGGAGCAAGGTCAGGACTATACGGCGGATGCATTAATACCTCCGAGCCAAACTATCTTAATATTTGCTGAGTGGCTAAAGGTGTGTGAGGTCTAGCGTTGTCATGATGAAAAACCACACCCTTTCTGTTGATTAATTCCGGCCGCTTTCTATCAACTTCTTGCTTTAATCTCAAGTTGTTCGCAGTAGAGCTCAGAATCGATGGTCCTGCCTAGTGGTAACAGCTAATAATCAATAATGCCCTTCCAATCCCACCACACACACAGCATCACTTTGTTGCGAGTTAACCGGGTTTCGCCAGTCTCTGAAGTCTGACCGGCCTTTGACCACGACCTTTTACGCACGTACTTGTCGTACGTGATCCACTTTTCATCACCAGTTATCAGCTTCTTCAAAAATGGTTCGGTTTCATTACGTGGTAATAAAGAATCACAAATGAGTACACGGTTTATTAGGTTTCTTTCAGTGAGCTCGTGAGGTACCCAAATATCGAGCTTTTATGTGTACCCAGTTTTTTTCAAATGCGCCAAAACTATTTTGTGATCAAGTCCCAGTTCTTCAGCTACGTCGTAACTACTGATATGCCGATCTTGCTCCACTTTTTAAAAAATGGCATCCATTTTATCCGTAATCCAGAGCGATGTGTATCTTTGACATCAAAATTTCCGGATTGAAAACGCTTAAACTAAATTTATGCTACTCTCTCAGACACTGCACTAGGTCCATAAACATCGCAATTTTTTTTCGCGGCTTGCGTTGCATTTTTACCTTTTTTAAGTAAAGTTTTAAAATTTATCGAATTTCTTCACTAGATTCATTCATCTTGACGGTACGAAAAACAATTGAAAGTCACAAATTTTCCTAATTTGAATTTGGAAACATGTTCTTTAAAATTTAAACTTTCAATGATATCAAAACCAGCCAGATACAAATAGTATAGCCAAAGAGATTTTATTACAAGTTCATACATACTATAATGCGAAAAGACTTTTTCCCCAACCTAATATTTCAGATTAGTTTTGGTTACAGATGTTAGATTTTTAGGAATTGTAACTGGCATATACAAATAAATACAAGTCAAGGATTTGACTTTATTTCTTTGCTATCTAATAATTTTTTCTACTAAAAAACTAAATTATAATATACAATAACAACATTTTGTGTTGGTAATATAATAATTATGCAATATTGATTCCACTTTATGTACAAAAAATATTTTAACTGATACTTAACTCATAAGGACACAAAGATAGTTGTTATTGGCACATCAAAAACGCATCCATCAATCAGCCGCTTTAAGAGCCATTATTATAAAAATATAAATGAGTGTAAAACCTTTCATAACGAGTCTCATTTAGTCACCAATATTCAAAACTTTTATGTCAGATTTGGTAACGGTCATGGAGCTCCATACCATCCCTGATATAGATACAAACTACATCAAATAAATATTAGTATACTATAAAGTATCATATCATCTATGTAGTAAACGCGATTTATTTTATTTTAATATACTTAAGTATATTACATTATCTTCATAATATTCAATAAATAGCTAAAGCACATTCATAATAAATAGTAGCTAGTTATATCAGGAGCGTAATTCCTTTATCATTTACTAGTGTCTTTCTTCGGCATAATAACATCATTCATATCTATTTCTGTATTACCAAATATAAATTTCGAAACTCTGAAATGAAAATTTAATTGAATTAGTACTTTGACTGCACATAATTGTAGTTCTCCATCTCACCGTAATAATAAATGTAGATAAAGTCAGGAATTAAACTAGGCCTTAATGCAGATGGCATTAAAGTTCTCACTTACATAAATGTAATACATTTGAAAACTATTGGAATCAAATTATAATGATGGTAGCAGAAAAGTCATATATTTACTTGTTTTTTATTTAAATATCAAACTTTATTATAACATGATGAGTTTGTGATTCAAAACACTAATTTCACACAAGGTATTTTTGGATAGTTTGACTAGCATTTTTAGATATTGCATCAAAACCAAATTATAATGCTATATATTTGCAATATCTAGCAATACCAAGTCAAGAAAGTATTACAGGAAGCAAGTCATGACTTTTGATCATCTTTGTAGTGTATTTGTCTAGAGGTTAGAGACTCTTGAAGCTTGGGGCTGCATTTATAATAACATCTTAGCTGGTGAAATCATGTCTCTATTTTGTATAGTATTGGAGATTTGAATTCGTATTTATATATACTATTTTGTATACTATTAGTTTGGTTACATCACTGACAGATGATCACCAGTTACAGTAGAGAAATGGCAGTTCTAGACAAATGAAATGTTATTTATTTGATGCAATTTTCCTTGAACATAGCAAGAAGACAGATTATAATTATAAAAGTACTTACAATTCCCAATTAATACCAATCCCAATGAAAGTAAATGTTAGAAAACCATGCCAAAGAGTCGTAACAAGCGGTATTGGTTCTCTTTTGTGTCCAAAATTTTTATATGTTCTGCTATGGAATATCACCCGAGGATGAGACAATTTCCTTAATATTTGTAACATATTTTATGCAACAATATGCTATTAAAATGAAAATAAATTTCTATTTAAATGCAAAAAGTAAACAAATTAATTAATACTTTTTTCTTGTTTTTTTTTAAGTATGGCATGGCTCCCAACTCTTTTGACAGGCCATTATTAGCCAGTGTCGTGTTTCTCCATATTGAATCACAGTCATCGTCAGCGATTTCGTTTCATTCGAATCGGCATAATATGTTCACGACGACATGACACTAACGACTATTAGAAAGATTATCGACTTTCTTCGAATATTTTTGAACGATTTTAACGGTGATCAAAGTGAGTAGCTGCGGGCAATCAGGATTAATGACAGTAACCCTCTTCTTCAACGTGCCGAAAGCGTTCCACAAGTGTGGGACAACGGCTAAATTTATAAGCTGTACACTAAGGGTCTACCATCGAGACTCGTGATCATCTTATGAGCGTACTTGTCGAATCGTCATTTCCCCTGGGCGTTGAAGCCTCAGCACTATCATCGCCACACCCATTACGCGCCGTGGTCCCTCAGGACTTGGGGTTTTCTCCCCTTCTGTTTCGCTTTTCAGTAGTGAAGTTGACAACATATTCTGCGTCGCTATTTTGTTGCGCTCAACCCATCAGTGGATGGTGGTGGGAGACGGCATGTAAAGTGTGATTTTAAGGATCCGAACTTACCCCGACAACATTTTTGTTAAATTCCGGTGTACCCGCTGTCTTCTAACAAGGTTTCGAGCAAATCGAAATTATGCAACAAAGGGGTCGGATATTACTATTTTATAGCGCATTATAAGAGTCACAGAGACGGTTTTAGAACATAGTCCGATGTTTCCCCGTCGAGGCTTGATCTTTCCCTTGGTTTTCCAAACATTATTATCGGTTCCGGAATGGATCGAGAATTGAAATTAGCTTCTTAAAGAGTGAAGTCCGCAATTATATTATACAAGGCCCACTAAGTCACCCAACACTTCCCATACTTAGAGAGGTTAAATAAACCTTCGGTTCCCTACATAGTGACGGTGCGTTCGCGCACCGCTTTTGTGTTGGACTTGGGCAGACTCCACTCCCTTTTGAACTCTTGTTTTAAATTATCCTAAAAAAACTAGTTAAGAATATACCACTCGTATACGTCCCATCCTAATAATAATATATAATAATAATCGTTTATTTTGACTCAAAATAGTAGTAAAATTATACATGTTTACTCTTATTCAGTATACATGAGGTAGTAGCACATTTTGACCATTGATGCCTTAAACTAGTTGCACAAAGCAACTGTTCTATAGACATCAATATCCCATACCTTTTATGACAACTATGTACCTGTTATATGATTTATAAATCAGTGGTCTTTGTGTACCTGTTCAATTTGGTTTAAGGTTAACTAGGTTATTTTCTAACGATATAATGAGTGCGAGTGTAAGATGTGTACCTAAGCGTAATGTAACTGTTGAGTGTATGTTTCGTTAAGTGTGTGTAGTGTGTGTATAACAAGATATGATCTTTATAGACCAGGGCCGAAGCCTTCAAAAATGGTAAAAATTGAAAAAAATTACAGTAGGATGAAACCCATTAAAAAGGAGGGAAATGTGATAAAAATTAAAGGAAAAATAAATTACGGTCGATCCGAGTTCGGGAAGTGGGTGGGGGTGAGTTTTTAAGGGTAAAAAATGTTTTTTCTTGATTTCCGGCAAAACTACAAGTCCTATGGAAAAATGTTAAATGGCAAAGTTGTAGGTAATAAAAAGATCTACAACTTTTGTATTTGCAATTTTTTCACATAACCTCAAAATTTAGGTGAAAAATTCAAAGAGCTTTTGGTTTTTTATTTATATCTTTTTCAAAAATTTTAATTTTTCTACGAAATTTGGTGAAAACTTACCTTATTATGTCCCAAATACACTGTAATTTATTTGATTTAAAATATTTATTTTTTCGCTTTATTTCAACTTAATATCAAAAAAGCACCCTAATTTTCAATCGAAAATTGTCACGTCAAAATATCAGCTTTTTCCAAATAGTCTGGGGGCTTTTTGATCGTTGAAATATCTCATTTCTGATGGTGTAAAAAAAATATACATTACTATAGGAAATTTTCTCGTTGTAAAAATTGAAACTCGAAATTCGAGATACAGAGCAGTGTACAACATCGTTTTTAAAAATACACGTGCAGGCTGAGTTACTCTAAGAGAATTGTGAGAAATACTCGAATACTGGCTAACGGTTTTTACAGCTGCTACGAAATAGCAGGTATGTAGTAAGGCCCAGACCTTCCTATGTCCGTCCCCACGTCTCTATGAAATACCTTACAATGAGCTAAAATTTACCGAAGGTCACTCAGGTATATAAATTATCTTAAAACAGCAATAAATAGGCATCTACAAATATTATTTCAAGAAGATTCTACAACTTTTTCAAAATATTGGAGATGTCTTATTAAATATTAACTTATGTGTTTGTTAATTATAGAAGTATATTTCAATTTACAATTTTTTCGTTTATTAATAAAACATGAAATCCTACGTTTTTTGAGTAATTAAAGTGTCAAATTTAATAAATACCTCTAAATTGTACATAATGAGTAAAAAAAATTCGAATTTGAGTTTCAATTTTTTGCATTTTTTGAGAAAAAATTATCGACCCTGGTCTATTAAGCAGATATTAAGCTCTCAGTTTGGTCATAGTTCAGTTTTTGAAGCCATATAGTTAATTCATATTTGCATTTAAAATATGATCAAGGAAAAATTTCAATTTCTTTGTATATTTTAATATATAGTTTCAGGGCCGGATTAAGTAGTGTGGAGGCCCTGGGGCAACGAAGGAGTGGAGGCCCCTAATTATTAGGTACCTAATAAAAATTCAAAAGCAATATTTATTTAATTTTTATTATTTCTTTTTACATTTTCTTAGTTACTTCACTTTTTATTTTTTTCTTTTTCTTAGTCCGTACTCTTAAAAGATTCTATGATAAATTGTATTGCATTTTTATAAATTTACCTCTTTCCGCGCTCGCTCAGCACGCTTAAGGTGACGCTTGTGATTCCTAAGTATATATACAGTTAAAATATGTAATGGTGTGTTAAATTGCCTGAATTATAAAATAAATAACTTCAATATTTACTCCAATTTAGTTACAATTATATTATTAATCTAAATTCATACATTATTTTATTATTAATACTATATTAGTTCAAAACATTTCGGCCTCTGGTGGTTTTGCTCCCAAAAGACTCTCCATGACAACTGCACTTCGATATTTTATGGGCATTTTTAAGTTGAAAATGGCTCTTGAGGACGCGGCCATCGCTCGCTGGATGAACCTGCTCAACGCGTCATCACCGTCGTCTGCATAAAAGGTGCAGCCAACGGTGTGTCTCGATATCGCCAATACCGCGTGCGGCACACTTTCGTGGAGTTGGTCATTTTTGGCCTTTGTTTTAAGGATGAGGTCTGACTCATAGGTGGCTCCTTGCGCTTCGTGGATGGTAAGGACGCGTGACCCTCTGCCCCTTGGTGGTCAGAAATGCCTTTTCTTTTCAGCTTGGTTACCCAAGCTGTTTTGCCACATCCAGGAACCCCATTTACCCAGTTGAATTTGGGTATGGCTCAGTCTTCCCACGCTACTCCTGTGCCAAGGTCTCCTGAGATGGTTTTGGCCATTCCTAGGATCTTGTCGTCAAGCATTATTATTCTGCACCGGGCTGATGACTGATGTCGTCCGATGGAGTGTTGAATTTTGGTGGGTTTGATCGCTCTCTTTCTTCCTCAACAAAGCCACTAGTTGCGCTATACGCAGCCATATAACTCCTTAAGTAACGTGTTCAACAGACTTTCGTCGACTCTTGCACGTCATGAGGCTGACCTCTTTGGTCGCTCTTATTTTATTTTATTTATTTGTGAAAGGAAGATCTATAGCTAATATGGTAAACTAGAATTTTACATAGAAAACTGAAAGCCATTACCAGATCCTCACGGTTACAATATTGTGGTGACTAGAAACTCGAGGAAGGCGTTTACTGCGTGTTTTGATAGTGTCGATGCCGGGATTTGAGTGGGCGAACTAACCTGCCTCATGTCAGCTCTCGTCCTTACGACTGGTGTTTGTTTAGGACATTGGGGGGTTTTTAGAAAATCCTCCACTATGGCTGCATGGTTGTATGTTTTGAGAACTGCATTAAAAATCAATGAAACAAAATCAAAAACAATGTTTGAAACTTTTCTATTTTCTTCTTGGAAATCAACAAGGATTAACTATGTAGGTACTATGTTTGCAATATATTTATATAACTAAATAAATAAATATTTATTTTCGTTCAAGTCTAAAACTTATTCATCATCATCATATCAGCCTAAGGATGTCCACTGCTGAACATCGGTCTCCCTCTTGCAGGCTTACTTTCGATAGGCAGTTTTGTGACATCGTCGTCATCCGGCTATATAATAAAAAATTTCGACGAAAACGAGCACTCCGTTGCTATTCGAGACCATGAAAACTAAGTACATTCTTAGTGTAATTTCATTGTTTGGCAATGTAGCTCCGAAATTTAGATTTCTAAGCATGCGATAGTAAAATAGCTCCATAGATTGGTATTTTTCAGTATTTTTTTGTATAAATTTATTAAAGATATAAATTGAACCAATACATTACGAGGCTAGGTTTTAGTCCTCTTTGAAATTTTTTACCAATTCCTCTGCAGCAGAATACAAATGTGCAACGTCCATCTCCTCTAGGTGTTTGAGAATTCCAAATCTCGAACGAACAGCTTCGTATGCATGCAAAATTTCAGTTTGAGAAACACAAAGATGATCAAGCACTGGAATAAAACTGGACACTTTAAATTTCTCTCTTGGTGACAGATTTGCGTCTTGTGCTATAATGTAATCGAGCGGTTTTAACCTCACTCGTTTTTTTCTAGTGCGTAATTGTACATATTTGATATTTGTTCAGCTGCTTGCATTTATCAAAATTGTCTCTTTTGGATTCAACGAACGATTTTAAAGAATCCAATGCACGCACAGTAGATTCAAGAAGCATTTTCGGGTTCTGTAAAATCTTATTTGTTCCGTTGAAGTGAGTAATATTTTTTTTGGTTTAAGCATGGAATAATATCGATTGTTCACATATCATTGTTAAATTAGATTTACAGTTTCAAGGGGGAAAAATCGTGACGAATTCACGAATGGAACACTGAACCTCCGAGGCTTCAAAAATGTATTGCCTCCGAGATACTCGATCAAGTTCAAAACTGATAGTTAATGGAATCTTGTAATCAGGGCTTTCTGATATATCGATTGAACGTGTAGTTTACACAGATTGAATTGAACATATATGGATATATTGTTTTTTATATTCAAGAACAATATTGATATTTTTGTGCATGATATATCGGTAAAAATGCGAAACGATAGTGTATGAAAAAAAAAAATAAGATGCTGATCCGTCGTAATTTGGATATTACTTTGTGTAGGGTCCCCTCTCTTGTGGAGGCCCCGGGGCAGCAGCCCCGCCTGCCCTCCCCTAAATCCAGCCCTGTATAGTTTGCCACTAAGGTAGCAAGAGAACCTACAAGCAATTTTGTATGACTGTTTACTGACGGACAGATTCTGTCTTTTCTTCTTTGCCTGTTATAAGAGGACCTGTCAAAAATTAAATTTGAATGCATGTTCAAAATTGTTTGTTTGATAAACAATTGCCTTATTGTCAGTACGTTACAATTTCGATACAGATCAACGGTTGGATAACGATATGGACGGAAGGTAGCCACTTTCAGCACAGCTCGTTGAGCTCTTAAGATACTTGTGTGTAGTTTTTGGACATGCTTAAGCCTGGGTGATCCATAAAGTGATGACTTCCAGAACAAGTTCATGCGCCCCGTGGTATGTTAATATCAATCACCACATGGATCAAGGATTGCCAACCATCAGGCAATCTATGTAAATGGCTTTTCGCTGCAATTAATATGTTAGAAATCCCTTTAAAAATCAAAATAAAGGCCGCGATCTACACTCCGTCCCTTATTAATCGTATACGTAGACCGCGGGACGTTCTCGCCTAGCCTGACGACGAAACCATCAAAGCTTAGGTCGCTGGAGTTGAAGCTGACTGTAGATCGAATACATTTTCACAAAGTCGGGTCGCCCCTCATTCTCGTATTGTTAGTGCGGCCCGAACCGCCTTTCAAAGCCGGTGAAGAATAATTATCGTGAGACCTCCCGCTTAGCCCCACATGGGGCCGGTTACCGAAATAATTTAACTGAATAAAACAACATATATAAAAATCGCACGTCAGAATAAGTACTCCCAAGTAGGTACATAGTGAAAAAAAAACACCTCGTGGCAATAAAGACGTGACATGTATTTTAATACACTATTAATATCAGTTCAAATCCCTGATTACGCGTGGGATCAATCAGATATTTTAATATTTTGTTTTATGTTCTTAATAAGTTAATTTTAGAGTAGTAGAGCTCTTAGTGTAGAGTTCGTCCGGGGAAGTACTACCACCTTACCCATTTCCGCCTTGAAGCAGTTGTGCACTTGTATTACTGTTTCACACATATACACCGTGGCCACTAAAATACCCTGCTAACTTTTGAACGAATACTAACCATCGACAAATTTTGGTCCAGTTAGCATTCGATTCGTGATTCCTGCCAGGAGCCATACCGGCTTCAAATACGGCTAACGAGTATCATCGAGGAAGGCGAAGAATACTTTTTTTTTTATAGCTACATTTCGTGTGGAGATATGATCGTCCCGGAGACCCTCCACTTACACACACACTAACTAAATTCGCACTCCCTCTTCATAGCGCTAGTTAAGATTCCAACATTTTTTTCGACTTTTTATCATGGATAAGTCAAGGCCTTGCAAATACGTAGAAAGTACGAACGCAAGATCCCATTAACGAAAAGGAATAAAGAAAATACAGTACAGCAAATTAATTTGTTTGAATATATTTTTTTATCCAAGGCGGATTTATTATCTAATAAAAATAACAAGTACCTACGTAATCGGTAGGTATGTATTGAAATTATTAAGCTAACTTACATATTAATTATTCATTGTACCTACACAAGTAAGGTACGTCCTATTTACATTATAAAATAAGTACTTACTTTCTTACTTAAACCTACAAAAATATTTTCTATTTACATGAAAAATAGTCATAATACGCAAGACATACGACTAATCAACTATTAGGTAGTCAAAAAAGTTAAAGCCAATTTGAAGGAACATTATTCGTATCAAAATTATCAGACCTATATCGGAAGAAGCAACTTTGCAGTTGTTAGATACAGCATTTCTTCCGCCACGAGCGCAAATATTTTTTCGAGGGCTAGATGTTGTACCGTTTCATAATTAACAACTTCTCATTGTTACCATTCTTTTTAATTAATCAAATATTGTGCATAGTAAAAAAATACGAATAATTTATGTTTCATCTTAGATGAGTACTGAATATGAGCAGTCATATCAAGTATCCTCCACAAAGTATTCAAACTTCCATATTTAAATTATTAAGGATCAGTTATTCCAGAGACTTAATTTGCGTTATAAAAAAAGGCTGACAACTTATCAGACTACCTATTATTTAATAATTATTCAGGAATTAAAGTAAATTAGGGTCAATACATAAATGTAACAAAATGTTGTAGTCTTATTATATAGGTAGCCAACAATTAAAAGAATAATTTTAATAGAAAACAACGGTTCTGCTTATTTCATATTTCTTGCCATGTTTATTTTATGAATATCGAAAATTTATTATTATATTGAAACCGTAAGAATCGTGCTACGAATGTTATTTGGCAATTTCTGAGTAGGCCCCATATATTTTTTATGAAATCCATGTGTATAACTGACTTTATAAAACACGATTGCACATTTGTTACACTTTCACAAAACATTGCCTGTTTAAAATAAGCATTATTTTTGTAATTTGTCTATATCGGAAAATTGAAATAATATTCATAATAATAATAATACATGAATTGTGTATTTTTATGGTTTCATAGAAATCGAAACATATTCACGCATATTGAAAGTAGTGATCATTTTAAAATAAAAGTTTACACAGTTTGTGTAGGTTCTAAAATTATGCTGAGATGCAAATGTGCTTCGCTATCAGTAAAAATACATGAAATTTAATAAAATGCAATCAGTTATTGTGCGATATAAAAAAATATTCTCAATGTCAATTGAAAATGTATGTTTAACCACTTTAGACACTGAAATGTTTTAATGGTGACTTAATAACTCGGCTGGCTAATGTCACACCAATTTCAAAATAATAATTTAATAGTAAACAAATAGTATAAAAATGTTGCAAGTCAACAGAAAGCCGAATAGCTTATTACCTACTTATTAAAGGCATCAATGACATTGAACGAAAATAACAAAATGCAAAAAAAATGGGATTCTAAAATGTCCATAAGATTAGTCGTCAAATTTAATGGAATGGACACCTGTATCAATAGCGCCGCCACGGTAGGAGCCTCGTTTCTTCTTGGTCTTCTCATGTTTAAACGACTTGCCACGGGTGTGTTTCAAATCCAGATTAGCACGCTCACCCCAAGAACCGCGAGCACCAAACTAAACATAGGAGAAACCAAATTATATTCCGATAATACCACGACCAATTCTCTTTATTCAATTCGTGTAGAAAAAAATTATAACGAATGTAGAAAATGCAATTAAATGAACTGAACATTTTATTAGAGAATGCAATACTTCTCAAGATTTGCCAATGACCGAAGTTATTAACTATACAGTTCAATCACTGTACTTATTACTCGTGCCATTTACTGTTGAAGAATATGTACCCATGAGCGTTATATTGTTTATATACAATTACCCGCCATATATTAGTTGTTCATGTATACTGTTAAGTAGTATAATTATATTATTAAAAATTATCGAATTTTTGTTATTCAATCTAACCAAAATCATAGTCATTCCTGTCCTTAAACTCTCTACTCGGTTTTACTGCACGTCCCGATCCCGTACAGTGGAGAGAAACAATATTTAAAGCTTTATTATTTCAATCGAAGAATATAATACCAGTAAAACACGAATGCAGACATCCTATATTAGTAACCGCGTTCCTGAGTTAATCCAAAATTAATTTTATCCATGCAAAGTTTCTGGAATCCAAATCTAAGATTTCGTTGGGGCGTATAACCATCTGGTTGATTCGTATGGTGTGATATCGAGTAACGTGGCTTAACTACTACAAATTATATTGAATATCGTTGGTCGGTGACACATCTCGAGCAGTTTTGGACACACAAGTCACTAAATAGAATATGTAAATAAAATAGACTCAAAAATGGATATGCACAAAACAAGTTGCAGTCTTCAAACAATAGCTATTTTCTTAAGTGGGTTTAGATTACCTGCATTATTATTTAATATCTTTCTATGTATAATTTATTTATACCAAAGTATATACATAACCATTGGTTGGTTACTTGTATTTTTTACATTTTGGTGGATTATTAGATGAGAAATAATGCACTATTTTATTATGAATAATATAAAAAATATCCGCTTACCGATTACTCGAATACTATTTTCTTGTTTTGAGAATTATCTGCTCCATCAAAACTTTTTCTGTCATTAAATCCCCCTTTATTGAATCCTCCTCTGTCGCCTCCCCAAGAGTGTCTGTCACCTCGGCCTCCTCTACGATCTCCACCGCGACCACCCCTATCAAAACCTCCGCGACCTCCTCTATCTCCAAAACCTCCACGTCCTCCCCTATCACCAAATCCACCCCTGCCGCCGCGACCTCCACGACCCCTGTCACCGAAACCACCCCTTCCTCCTCTATCACCGAAACCTCCCCTCCCTCCGCGACCTCCCCTGAATCCCCCACGATCTTGGAACCCTCCTCTACCCCTATCGCCGAAACCACCTCGGCCGCGATTAAATCCGCCTCGCCCACGCTGACTCCAGTTGCCAGAATTATTGCCTTCCGACTCATCTTCATTATTTTCTTCACCATCTTCATCTTCACCCTCCTGATAGAGAGAAGTACTACAATTATTAACACCAAGACAACCCTATGTAGTGGCCCATTAGATATAAAGGTAAATGCCCAAAATTCAAAGTCATTGAGTTGACCCTTGCAATATGTTCCTATTATTCTTTATTAGGTGACAATACATGGAGTTGCCTTGAGTTCTCAAATTTTAGGGCATTTACCTTAGCTTCAAATGAGTTATCTTTTAGTCTAGGGTCCACTTCTACTTTCTCTGCTTCTACCCTTCGGAATGGAACCGCCTTATCAATTGATCCATTATCTTTGTCATTTGGTGTGGAGACATGGTTAGTACCCTGTTATAATAAATAGAAGTTAATTGAAAATTTGATGTACTTAATTTCACAAGTTAAATTTAAATATTACTCTTAAAAAAATTAGTTAGGTTTTAAAGTTTTGGCAAAACATATAATAGTAATTTCACTTTATTGAGTTAAAGACACATACCTTCACAAAGTTATTGTACGGTTTTTTTGCTGGTACAATATCACCGCCAGAAGCTTTTCGCTTCTTCCCAGTTTGGAAGCCATTTTCAGTCTGCAATTTGAATTATTTTATTGAGTTATAGAATAAGGTTGAATTACTACTTTTAAGACTAATATAATAATTTTGGCTATCTAGCTAATGATCATGAAGGTTTGAGATCAATTAGGAGTAAGGGAATACTAAAAACTCACATTTCATTTAAAATAATACAACTAAAATAATTTACCTGTTCCATTGGTTCATCATCATTTTCTTGCTTCTTAGCTGTTTTGGTAGGAGGCTCATCATCACTATCATCACTGGCTTCTGATGATTCTGTTTTTTTAGAGGCTGGCTTCTTGACAGGTTTTTGTTTTGGTTCATCATCAGCACTACTGTCATCATCAGACGATTCCTGTTTCTTTGATTTTGGTGTAATAACTGGTGTTTTAGTGGGTTTAGGAGCTTCATCTTCACTGCTATCATCACTGTCTTCTGAGGATGCCGGTTTCTTAATTATTGGCTTTGCTGGTTTTGCTTGAGATTTGGCTGGAGTCTTTTGCACCGTTTTAGGCTTTTCATCTTCACTGCTATCATCACTGTTATCAGATGAAGATTCTTTCTTAGCTGTAGCTTTTGTTGCTGGTTTCACTGGAGTAGCCTGGGGTTTTTGCAGTGCTTTTTGGGGTGCTTTAGCTTTTTCACCATCACTGCTGTCATCACTGTCATCTGATGAAGAAGCTGGTTTTTTAACAGGAGTAGCTTTTAACACTGGTTTAGCAGGTGCAGGTTTTTTATTTGGTGGGGCCTCATCATCACTACTGTCACTATCAGAAGACTCTTGTTTCTTCTTAGCTGCTGTCTTTGTGGCTGGTGTTTGAGGTTTTGAAATAGGTTTTTGAGCTACTTTAGGGGTTTCCTCTTCACTATCATCGCTGTCTGAAGAATCTTGCTTTTTCACTGGAGCAGCTTTAACATTTGGTTTAGAAGGAGTAGCTGCAGGCTTTGTGGTTTGTTTTTGAACTGGTTTTGGCTTTTCATCTTCACTTTCATCAGAAGATGTCTCTTGGTTCTTGGTTTGAGCTTTACCTACAGGTTTAACTGGTGCAACAGGTTTCGGAACTGGTTTCTTTTTTGTATCTTCATGGTCACTGCTGTCATCACTGTCTGAAGACTCCTGTTTCTTTACTGGTAGTTTTTTTGCTGGGGCAGCTTGTGGTTTTATTGGAACTTTTTGTGGTGGCTTGGGTTTCTCATCTTCACTACTGTCACTGTCATCTGAGGATTCGGGTTTTTTTGTTGTTTTTGGTGCTGAATTTGTCACCTGTGGTTTGATAGGCTGTTTTTTTGGTACCGAGGTGGCATTGTCATCACTGCTGTCACTGTCATCTGAAGAGTCCGGTTTCTTTACGGGTAATGCTGCTGGTTTTGGCTTAACCTAAAAAATTTAATTGGCAATTATATACAAGTGTTTTCTTGATATGTTATTAGTTCAATAATGTGAATCTGTCAGAGGTAGTGACGAAACAAATTGTATAATATCACAGATGTCAATATAAAAGATTCTCATCATTCTTAATTAGCTTGTAGGTATTATGGGACACTAAAACTGTATCAAAAATTACCTGTGTGGGTTTTTGCTCATCTTCTGAGCTATCAGAATCAGATGAATCCTGATTTTTCTTGCTAGCAGGGCCTTTGCCATTGACTTGAGTGACTGTCTTTTTGTTTTGATGAACTTCACTGAAAATAGCACAATATTTTTATAGACAAACACATTCCAAATAATTTTATTTTAAAATTGTTTTTTTTTATTCATTTATAACAAATTTATAATATTATACCTTTCAGCTGCTTGTGCGGGTTGTTTTTTGTACTGAAGAATAATGTCAGTCAGGGTTGGTAAGTTCTTAGCTCTAGGTTTCTAAAACAAAGAAATTAATGAAGATATATTTTATTGAAATAACTAAAATTTTGACAGAAGTCATGCTTAATTATGAAGTATATAATTAAAAAAAACATTATAAAAAACTCATAGTTATATAGCATACTATAGTACATATTGTATAATTCTGTTTTTTTTATTTGAATTTAAACATTAGATTTCCATTGATTTTGTCAAATGAATAGGGTATTTTCATTCAATAAAATATTACAAATTATTTTTTTGTTCTGTATTTTTTGGTGACAAAATAAATGAATAAGTTCAGAATTTAAGGATAAAAAGAATGTTAACAATGGGTGCATGCACTTTTCAAAATTAACCCTTGAATATTCAAATTAAAAATGTTCCTCCACCACGATTTTAATCTTCTGAGAGATGGTGACAATCCTGACTACATTACATATTTTGAATGTTTAATAAAATATCTTGGGAAGGTTATAGTGATGTTTCTGTTTGGGTAAACAAGTGCATAGTTTTTCCTATAATTAATATTCAATATTCTTACAATGTCTTCTATTTACATCACATATTATATGGAAACAGGTAAATTATTTGAGATATTGAACCTCTGAGATCAGAACAAATGAGATAGAACAAAGAGAGCTGAGTTTAACATTTTCTGCAGCTATTCAGTTGAACATTTACCAATATCACCAAGGTTCACCAAAGCAGTACCCAAATTGCTCACTGCTTTTAAAACCTTCTTTACTTGTTTAATCAGAGTGTAAATGAATTAATTTCAGTATAGGAAACATTAACAAATATTATATAGTGTGAGTTCTTCACAAGAGGATGCGCAGTTTCCGGTTTCTTATTATTTGCTAAATTCGGTCATTCATGTGGTCAATTTTTAAAACAGTCAAGCAGATTTTAAAACGAGGTTGCGCGAACTTGTGCCTCCATTTGTAAAAAAATCAAAGATATTTCTATAAGAATCAAAGCATTGTGCCTTTGTCGAAATACAAGCCAAATAGACATAGTAAATCGAAATCAAATTTCTTAACTGATGAATACTCATTTAATATATTATAATTAAGATGCCAAATATTCCCTCAAGCACTTCTATACAAAGCAGAAAACATTTCGTGTCATTAATAACAGTAACAATCTCGATAAAAACTCTTGGATTAAATAATAAATAAAGGTTAAGTATCGAAAATTTCGATTTAGTGCATTTACAGATAACTCCTAGTTTATTAATGAGGATGAGTAAATTGTAATGAAGATATCTTATTATTGAGAGGTACAGTGATCCTACAAACAGAACACGTGTATTATTACCACACGTGGTTTTTTCGGCATGGTGTATATATTTAACTTACCGCTTTAGTCTTCTTTAAAAAGTTCTGTGCTAATCCTTTGTCCACAGTTTGAATAAACTGGTGAATCAAGGAATGTATTTCACCCTGAATTTCAGAAGGCACCTCCATTTTCAGTTTTTACTTCACTAAAATAAAGTTTAGCAGCACGGCGTAGGCACGTAGCACAGCCCCTTGTCACCTCGTGCGTATGTATAGGCTGAGGCTGGCAACGGTAAGAACTCTTCAAAAGATCAGGGCTGCCAGCTAATATTCGTGATAGCGTACGTAATTAAACTAAACATTGACCCCGTAATTTGGGAAGCAATATTCCCGGATTCTCATAAATTGTACAAAAAAATAAACGGTTAATTTCATAACATATTTAAAAAGAAAATAAAAACGAGTGAATGTAGTTATGTTGCATTTGTCTTTACTACTGTTTAGAGACGATTGACGTTTATCGTTATCCGTCTTTTTTTAAGTAAAATACTTGATGATGTTAAGTAATGTGCTACATACTTGATAATATAAAATCGATCACACGTTTAATTTCAGATTATCTAATGTCAATTCTGTAGTAGTATTTTATTGAAATAAAACAAGTCATTTTAATCAGAATACTTAGAGAAATATTTGTAATAAAATATGAATAACTGCAGTGGCAGAAAATATGCATAAAAGTATCCCTTTTATAGATGTTTTCTTAAAGAAGAGAAAACACTATTTTTTGGGGCTTATTGTAGAATAGGCTTATTGCAAGTACTATTTGATGAAAGGCAATAATCATAATTTTAAATAATAAAAACTTAATAATTATAAATAGTGGTAAGCTACACCGGACCCACCGCTCCGACTCCAGATGGGAGTGAAGGAAAATGGGAAAGTGGGAAGGATAGGACAGTCGGAATCGCCGGTAAACTTCAATTAAGGAGAGTACTGGGAGCGATCAGCGCTGCCTTTATGGGTGGGAATCGAAGGAATGGAAAATAAGTATGCCGTAGTGTTCCCTCAACCCGAGCCTATCCGCTTTCATACTTCACTCTTCCATAAGACATTCTTTCCGTTTTAAGTTCGGTACGGTATTTTTTTGGGTTTGTTTTTAGGGTAGGCTTTTATTACTGAAAAAAAAAGAGTACGTTTTCCTAACTCATAAACACGTATTAAAATAAATAATGACTAGGTGGGAAAAAAATATTTTTGGAAATTATGAAGTTATAAGCTCGATAGATTTGGTACAAAGTGTAAACCTTTCGGACCGAAAGTAAATAAAGTTTGAAAACGTATTTAGGATAATCTATTGATTTTTCTAAGACATTCTCCAGATTTTGTTCAGACTCCACCTGGCAGCACTCGTTGTTGAAGGTTAGCTGCACCACAGACTATTAAGGGCAAGACAATGTAGAAATTGTAGTCAGCAGCATAGATAATAATGTACAATTGTACATACACTATTATAATATGTTGTCAGCCAGCAGTGTGTTTCAAAGAGTGTAGTGTATATATTTAGATGTATTTATATATACCTAATATTTATTGAGAATTTGAAAGACCTGCCTGACCATTTTTATTATTAATACAAACCACTGTCATCATCTGCAACAACATAAGATTTGATGTCGTTAAAAAATAAGAATTTATGGGGCAGTATTTGATGGGTGAGAGAGAGAAGTGTCATGTTTTTGATGATTAGCTTTGTCGATATCCAATGCGACCGTAAATACAGTTTGTGAACGTGAGATGTTACGTAGCTCTTTTGAGCACTAAATCAAGAAAAGAACACAATGCCAGTACAGCAAATTAATGTAAAGAATTCATCAGATATTGAGAGTTGGGAGTGGGGTGGTGGATGTGGCAGAGAGGCGATGCGGACAGGGTCGGGCAGCAGTAGAACGTCGTGCAGTAATTCCAGCGGAGACATCTGCCGCATCTGCCACTGCGAGAGCGAAGCACACAACCCGTTGCTAGCACCATGCTACTGTTCAGGTCTGTGCCAACCTTGGGTCAGGGAGTTGCCTTAAGCCCTGACTTACCATATACCATACCTCCCATAACTATAATTGTATAATTTCTCATTAGTTAGAACTTCAAGAAGTTTATAAATATACCTATAATATACACTTGCTTACTCATTATTAAGTTGCTGGAAGTTTAATTGTATGACACAGAGGTAAACTATATTTATTTACTTAGATAAACTCATCCGGCAAGTTGCTAAGCTAGTACATTGCTGCAACAATTCATCACCCTAACTAATTCAAGCAGTAATATAGAAATTGAATTGCCTTTATCATGTTTTTTCCCTCTCCAACTAAAACACATAAAAAAGTGCAGTAACAGCTATAGGTACTTGTGTATTCTGAATACTTTATGCAAAGTTTTTATGGCAATAGAGCTATCAATTTTTATTTTTCTTTTGTCTAGTATTGGTAGAAGTCGGGAAATTTTGCAAATATGTTGAATGAATAGTCTCAGTATACTTTGTTGTACTCACATTGTGTAAAGTAGTTAATAAATCATAAATGTAGGCTTTTTTTAAGCTACAAACATATTAAGACCATTTCATTTAAAATTACAAAATACATGTACAAACAATATTTTTTGTTTATTGATGTAGAGGTTTCTACATCAGATGAACACAAAATTTATTTTGAGACAAATAGTCTTCTATTATTAAATTCAATCTTAGTGTAAACACACAGCTTATTTTTATTATTTTGCTTTAGACTAGTCTATAGTATGTGATTTAGTGTGCTAGTATATTTTTTCGAAATTTAAATATTTGGTTCTAGTCAACTTAATTATACCTTAACTAAGTACTTTATTTACACAGGGATAATCCATTTCTTAACTTACTTTCATAGGCGGCTTGGTGGTTAGAGACCTAGACTGCCACGCTACAGGTAGTAGGTTCGATATCTACTCAGGGCAAGCAATGTGATTTCACAGCTACCTATATAGCTACATATACTGTTTTGCGGAGCTATAGGTACTACTCTCTAAGTCAAAATCTTTAATATTTGTGAATATATTGAAATTAGGCACAATTTTATATTGTATACAAATAATTATTATATTTACCAGATTTTTTTTTGAAATATACCTATTGTGTATTTCCTTCTTCCTGTAAACATAGTTATCTAATCACTCGCACACAATAGTTGTTAGGCCATCACCTTGTGAAAATACTACTTAATTAATGCTAAATGCAAAATTTTGCATGTTTTTGCTAATCGTAAATTTTATTTAAATTTGTAATTTTTTTGTTGCAGGAAGTTTAAAATATGTTCATCAGAGTTGCTTACAACAATGGCTGACAGCTTCAGAGACAAGATCATGTGAACTTTGTAAATTTAATTTCATCATGCACACTAAAATTAAACCATTCAATGAGGTATGCCATTTTCTAATATATTTCTATATACAAATTCTAAATATGCTATGGTTGACTTGGTTGATTATTATTTATTTATCTCACTAACTGATATGCCTATCTATGGTTTTATAATGGTAACTTTAGTTACTTTGACCTTCATGAATGTGATGTGAATTTCATGTAATCTAACAAATGTTTGGCAGGGCAGTGTCGGTCTATCGAATTTGTCGGATTATAGAGTCTATATAGCCTAAGACTAGCATATAATCCGGATTTTTTTGAAGAAGAGTCATCTGATATTAGAATATATCTATAGCGATGTATACATTTGATTTGCCAAAATAATGCTTTTGTACCTTCATTCAACAATGTTAGGCATATCGGATTACAGGGTTCGCTGGATTATATATTCTCTTGTTGCTGTTTATAAGATCATGAAAATTTACATAAATGATAAATACCTCTAATATTATATGTATGAATGTATGTTTATAACTCAATCACGCATAAAAGGTTTGACGAATTCAGAAGAAATTTGGTTCTGATTTAAAACAGGATAATAATAGGACAACATTAGATCTCTCGGGAATGCGAGTAAAGCCGTTGGGCGGATGCTATACACAGATACATAAATGATTACAAGACTGTTCTACGAATAAAAACTGCTTAGACATGCATATTTATAATTATACTTAATATTAATGTTACAGTGGCGCTTATTAGAAATGTCTGGAGTTGAGCGACGTCGGCTGTGCTGTGCGGTGTTGTTTCACTGTGTGGCCGCTCTTTGTGTCATGTGGTCACTTTTTGTACTTATCGAGCGAGCCGTGGAAGAAGTCAACCGTGGACTTATAGGTAAAACAAACTACCTACATGATGCTGTGTAACTCAGTATACCTTCTGGTGTGAATTTTAAATGATTTATTTAACATACTCATGATATGGGTATTCAATTAATATTTTTTTATTACAACTAGCTCTCTTCTCTCTCTTGGAAGCGACCAACATGTAAACTCGTCTGTTAATGGAGTGTGTATTGTTGGGCCGCGGAAGCCAGCGTTGGCAGTTGTTGCTTGGAACCATTTGTCATGACAATCTTTTGTCTTTGTACAAGAGTGTTTATATTTCTTCATAAATGCATCTTAAAGACAATGTTAGGTACTCGGTTACTGATTTTGAACTCAAGTATTGTATTGGATGGGTAGCATGCAATGTGAACACTATAAATGCACCTACCAATATTTGGTTACCTCAGGATGTTTCTTGCTTGTTTGAATATTCAAATTAGATCAGGGTTGATTTGCACTGTACTAATTTACATTATTTTGTAGCATGGCCGTTCTGGACGAAGCTAGTTGTAGTTGCAGTTGGGTTTACAGGCGGAGCAGTATTCATGTACATACAATGCCGGCAGTATCTGCACCTCTGTAACCGTTGGAGAGCCCACAACAGGTAACTAACCCGATCTTGAGGTGGCGAAATGGCGAATTTATATCCAGTTTATTGCATCTATATCACACTGAAATATTTTTGAATAAAATGAGTATAAGGATGTCTACACTCTGCAGGTAGGTTACTTTAAATCAATGGGATGGTTCATGTTCAAACACTACTGAAAAAATAATGTGTTTTGGTGTAAAAAAAGGTTCTTAAATTGGTTTAAAATTTACATGTGGCATTGGCACAGTTCTTATGTTATTATCTCTTTCTTCATGACCTCCTAAATTTGTGAGTAAGAAAATAAGTCAAGTTTATTTATGCCTTGACTTAAGTAGTGATTACAACTAATTGTTGTGTACCTACCTTTATACCATGTCGCAAAATTTATGCAATACATTAGCACAAATTAGTTTCGTTCTGAGCACAATAATGTCACGCGTTATAGAATACAATCAAGGTGTGTAGTATACTTATTATGCTATTAGGCGTTACATTTAATTATAATTTCGATTAACATAACAACAGATGATATTTTATAGAAACTTATCCTGTTACAATAGTTTTATCTAATAGCTACACGTGTTTCATTTATTTCAAGAATATGTAATAATAAATCTTCAGGATACTGCTTATACAAAACGCCCCGGAGAAGCTTCCTATAGGCGGGGGCTCTCCACCGGTGCGAGTCAAAAGACGCGAGCGAAGCAGCCGTGGACAAGTGATCGCGAACATAGAGCCGCTGCCGCCGCCAGCCGCGTACCACGAAGAAGACGAGAGCGGCGGCTTCGAGACTTACCGCGGGAACCCGCACAGGCGGTTGTCGGCGCGGGCCGACGAGCGCCTCCGACCGGACCCGAGCGACGTGCGGCGGTACTCCGACACGCACCCCGTCAGTGTCTCCGTCGAAGACACCACTGCTGCCAATCTTACGCCTGATGTAAGTTGTTGACACTACATAAGTAGTCACCATATAAGAGCTCTTCTTTATCTTTTACTGACTACAATAAATAAATTACGTCTCTTTTTGGCCCGAAACCAAGATGAGTGGATGATGCACTACGCATTTATGTAAAAACTGCCAAAAAGTCCCTAAAAACACAATTAGTCTATAAAAATTAAATTCATACGTCATCTAATAAAAAAAATATATCCGGGAACACGATCGTAGCGCCAACTATCGGATCCAATTGTGAATCTTAACCCATTAAAAACACACACAAAATTTCAAAAACATCAGTTCAGCCGTTTAGCAGGAGTTCAGTCACATGGTCACATCATTTTATATGATTATACAGAAAAGAAATACGAAGTATTTGGCTGAAATTTTAAGTTTAATTTTATAATTATCTTACATTGGGATATCGCATCTATATGGATTATAGAAAGTACTTTGTCCTATCTCTAAGATTAATTCGCCAAGTAGGACGAACTAGCTCTTCTTCCGATTGCCCTGTTCCCTATCAGATGAGGTCGGCGCAATGTGTATGCTGAGATTTGGCAATATTCAACAGCCGGTCGCGCCCGCCTTACACCAACCTTCCTTGGGAATGCTTTCGTTGACCAATAGTGTCAGATGTGTGTGGAGCGCATATGTCACACAATGTGTAATACTCTATAGTCACCTCCTACGACAAACCCTCCAAAGTTGAGTTGGGGTGGTTGAATTTGTCCTCACTACCACACCAGCCAGTAAGACGAACTAGCTGTTTTTCACAATTACAAACTGGTTAATACAATACGTACCTACAAGTATTGTTATAAAATTAAAATTACTTTGCCTACCTAAGTTTATATATAGTAACGGGAAAATTCACGTATTTTCCTCGATTTGTCTATAAATGTTCTACAGTCGAACATATGTACTAACACTATATGTGTTGGCGATATTTGAAATCACCAAAAGTTTTTACTCCACTAGATGGCGGTATAATTTATTCGTGTGACATCACTTTTAAAATTATTTTTTTATCAATGTCACTTTTGTTGATGATAAGATTAAACAAACTGGACATTGCAACATGAGCATGGAGGCATAACAGTAAAATATTGTCTTTGATTATTTTATAAACAAAAATTACAAAACCATTTTTAAGTTCAGGCCCGCAGAGGGTACTTTTGAAGTATCAAATAACTGAAGCTACCACCAAAATCCATAACATCAGATTTAAGAGTCAATTCCCGTTTCTAGGGTGGTGTGTACCACATCAGCGTGGACCCTCTGGAAGCAGACATCAGGTCGCTGCTGGCGCTGGAGGCCCGACGCGCGGCTCGAGCGGCCCGCTCGCTGCCCAACCTGCGCGCCAGCCGCGAGAGCCTGCTGCCGGGCCCGCAGGCCGCGCTGGCCCCGCTGGCCCCGCCCGCCCCGCTGGCCCCGCTCGCCCCGCCCGCGCCCATGCCGCCCGCCTCCTGAGGCCCCGCGCGTCTGCTGCTCTACCTCGACGACACTGTATACTAAATAGACCTTACCGCGGTAGAGAGTATGTATACCTCGTTTTATACGATTCGTCGCCATCGACACGGACGTGTGCGTTAGCGCTATTTAGTGTAAAAAAGTGGCATCTGCCATGTCCGTCGATGTCTTTAGTGAAAGTTAACTGCGATACTTGTAAACATACATGTTTATGGTTTCGTTTGCTATAATGTTGTAAATGAGAGTGGGGTCTCTTTTACACCAAAGTAAGGTAACCTACAGGTCGTCGCAGGTAGCTATGAGTTCATTAAAAATATTTACAGGCACGGTATGGTGGTGTAGCGTAATGCGAATGTGAGCATTTATTCCGAAGAGGTGACAGTTCCGGGTGCGCCCGGTCGAAAGTTTCAGCAGGACGAGTGAGTGGGATTCTACATATATTTGAAAACTTAAACAAGCAATGGCAATCGGCGATTCTCAATAGAGCGAAACGCTCGCATAAATTTTGTACCTTCAAAATGCACCATTATTATTTGAGCTTTAAACGTGTATCCGTCGAGGCGGCCCGCGGTGTCGCCGAGGGACGATTGCCGACATACTCGTGCTGTGCTATCGAGTCTTATATTATAATGTATATAGTAGTATGAGTCTGTAAATAAACTTACGATTATCATAATAATGCAGAAATGACCTTCCGTGAAACGACCGCGCGTCACGCTCAACTCGAGTACGTCGAATTCTTACATTTCATGAACATTATTTAGGTTGTATTGACATGTATAACTTTAATTTTTCGAGAGGGATTTATCATATTCATAATTAACTATAACACCATCGGTATGTAGGTATTTCCAAACTGATTGACATTTGCTTATCTTGACATCAAATTGACAGATGCTGATACCATTATTGGTCACTGTTCGAAAGCTAAGAGTTCAACAACCATTTCATTCAGATCATTTTTACTTTATAATAGGTCAATGTTGTTAACTAATAAGCGATTCAAGAAAAATTTCGAACACGCTAAGGTAAATGTAATCAAAATACCTATAAGGCTGTAATGCAATATTCGACATATTTCAAAACATCATGAATCTCATAACAATAAATTGTCTTCGAACTGCTCTCTCATTTTGGTCATGTCATATAAATAAATACAAAAAAATATTTTATCACGGTACCTAATTTTATTATATGCCGTCGTATTTTCGCTAGAGTTCAGATCAAATCATATTTTATATTAGGATACATTATTTTCTGTTAACAGAGCTTATCGCTCATTTATTCTTACTGTAAAAAATTGTGCAATATAATCATTATATTAAAAAACTGTCAATGTATTGTCTGTGTGCGAACATATTATAGGCTGGGAATAAAGCTTTCATTATTATTGTATGTAACTATCGGATATATTTCTTGCACACACGTTTTACTTATAATGCGGTTTCACACGTTATTCGTCTATAAATAGTTATCTTACCAGGATGTACCGATTCGCGTTGACGTCATTTAATTATGTCCTACTCGGATACTATACCATGCGTTGTGCCGCTTTGAAAAGTCTACTTCAACAGCTTCACTATTATGTCTTCCATTAAATTTTAAAAAGTGTACCAACTTAATGCAATCGGTGAGATTGTGTGAATGCCTGAAATAAATAAAAAAAAATCTAATAAAATTGGAGCGCTTATTCCTAGCCTTTATCTGAGAAAACAAATCTAGGAATTTAATGTTATTGTTCAACAGTATTTCATTTAATTTTGCCAAATGAACAATGAGACTAATAGAATCACCAAGACATTCAGAGATTAAACAGAACCAAAATAAATATTATTCCCCAATGATTCAAGGTTTGCACGCGCACGATATTATGTGCATTTAAAAAAAAGCATTTATTTAATTTGAGTCGTATTTTATATCTTGTTATTGGTAACATTTACAATAAGGTGACATTATGTTAATTTCTATCTTCGATTTATTCCTTAGACGGTTACTGAACCAAATGTATCTGAATTTTGTCAGACATTTGACCAGTTTTGTTTAATTTGTTGAGTGTTAATCGGCTAGAAATTATCTTACTAACACAAGGTTTCTTTTTAATCATATCTCAATTAATATTGTCAATTTAAATTATTTTTTGTAGAATAAGATATTGTTATAAATAAATAATTATTTTGTTTGGTATAAAATTCAATATGAGATATACAAATTATGTCTGGCCGATGTTTTTAGGTCTATTTATTTATTTTTTGGTTTAACTTCAAATTAGCTAAAATTTTTAAATGAAACTGGCTTACTCGTTATTAGTTGTTTGGAAATAAGATTGTTTGATGACATGGAAAAAAATGTTTTTAGTGTTGTTTACTCTTAGAAAGATCTCAAAATATATCATCGTTCGATTATGATGATTGGCTAATTAATTGAGGCGTGTATTCGATATAATGATGGTATACAAGTAAGCCAGTTAATAAGGATGTCCATTTGTGTGCGAAATTTTAAGTATACTACATAATTAATTGTAAATTAACCAAAACGTCTAGAAAGTCATTGGATTTAAACATTGCTAATTGTATTTGTAGGTAGATAGACTTAAATAAAATAATAGTTCGGACTTTTGGTGCTAATGAATTAAAAAGTGAATATCAGTCCAAAATTAGATGTATGTTCGTTTTGTTCTGGGGCGAAAAGTTGTGATGTTGTTTACGTTAATAGTCTAAGAGCTGGCAACGAATATTGGGAATATTTTAGGCACCTTTTAATTTACAAAGAAGTACTGTAGAATTTAGATTATCCGGATCAAATAAAAAGTCAAATCAAACAATAATTACATTTTAATCAAATTTTATTATGGCTTTTACATACATGTTTTTAATCTTGTTAATACTTAAAATAGGCAATTAGAGCTGCGACAGGAGTTCGGATAATCGGGATTCTACTGTACTATCTATATCAATGTTATTTACTTTAGAATCGCGAGTTCGGAAAGCCAAATGCGGTTATTTTGCTGCGAGCAGCATAATATTAGATAATGCATGATCTAATAAATAATCATGCATTGTCTGTTCTGTTCGGAAAATATCTGGAGCCCCTGCCTTGCTAGGCTGTGATTACATACTGAAGGACCACACAACTCGAGATTCCTTGCATCTCAGGCTGATAATATCATATAATTTTGGGGCATAAATACTATTCCGGAAACAATAATGTTAATAGTAACTATAATAATATTATTGTTCAATCAACGAATATATAATCATTTACCTATTCAGTTGGCACCTGTTTAGAGCTCAATCAATTTCTGTCTATGAAAAAGAGACCGTCGATTACCCCTTCTCTGTAGCGTTATAACTGAAACGACCTTCCAGACTGGATTCCAGAATCACTAGAATTAATATATTCTTTTATTTAAAAAAAAAATCAAGTGCCTAAAATACCTTCACCAAATTCGTCTCAAGCTCTTAGGCTATAAAAAGTTGTTCGTTAAGCCCAATACCGTCATGACCATGTATAAATGTACCGAGAGTTGTATTCTGATGTAAAAACGACATTACGCTAGAGTAGCGATCTCTGTGGCGGCGGTATAATACATATTATGTTAATCAACCATGACTGTATCTAGTGGTTTTGATTGGATTATTTAAGTTTAACCTTGTTTTATGCCGTTTTGTGGTATGCCGTCTGTACTTCCATTAAAATAGCAACTCATTGTTATTGCCATATTCCTCATCGTAAATTTATTGATTTTTACGATTTAAGTCTTTCAGAGATAATTTTCTGGTTGAAACTGCCTTGAATCCAATTTGTCCCGTGGTATTTTTCATTGTATGTCCGTGGGGTGATTAAGTCGCAAAATATTGTTATGTTCTTTGTGTACATCAGAACTGCAACGCTTTTATGTTCGGCATCAGTATGGCAATGTTAATTAATTTAAGTTATTTTTATTTTCACATGTGAATGTTGTAAATTTTTTGTATCATACATATATCTTACTAATTATGACCGATCAGTCATTATGTATTTTTAAATGAATAAGCGAGCATTATTGTTGGGTATTTGGAGATGTCGTTTGTAGTTACATGGGTTTTTAATAACTTAATACTGTACTTACTTTCCGTATATAACGTTTGTCTGATTTAAAGAATTACTGTGTTGCGTGTAATTTGTTTAAACAGAATAAATACTAATACATTCAGAGCTCGTGACACAAATCCATCTCCAAGATCTCGTGCGCTATGGGAATAAGTTGTACATAATGTAGTGCCTTATTTTCATACATAAAATCTAACATTTATATAATTTGAGTAAGTTTCGTTTTGTCAAAATGTTTTTGAATGACGTACGCGCGGCTTACCGCACAGTTGACACGAACCCGACGTGTATTTTTTATGTGAAAATGCCCGTTTAAATCCCGCCTACAATTGTGCGATACAAGCGTGTGTATTCAATATATTATGACACATAATCGCATAAAGTAATTAAACAGCGCACGAGATCATACCCATGCGTGTATATTGTGATATAAGTTATTAAGTGTTTTTTTTTTGCTCAAAATTATTTTCACTTTTCGATCTGTGTACTTATCCTTCATGAAATTCGTAAGACTGTATTTAATTTTGTTGTGTATAACATCGTTAGTTAACTTCGGGTTATAAATATAGTTATTTTGAGATTCATTTTATTTTTATTTCAAATACCCATATGGCTATCAAAGGAGTGGAATGAAACGAGAAATTAGATAAAAATAAATAATTTATTTCAAATTGACCGAATTTCATACACGTTTATGTACGACCGGAGCTCGGGTCGCAGTGACTAGACTGTACACTCAACATTTCTTAATATGTATACATAAACAATATTATAATTTCTGTAAAACAGAAAATCAACACTTAGTAAATAAACGTTACATTACTACTTAAAGTAAATATAAATTATATTACTAATACTCGAGTATTAGAACATTTAAATTCACCGAAAAATAATATTTCACACTGCCAGGACAATTATTATAATAGCCTCATATGAGAATATTTTGTTAGTCTTATTTCGTTACTAAAACAACGAGTCAATTATGTCTACATATTCGGCGCCTTCACTAACCGCCATAAAACCATTCTAAAAATCAGTCATCTGTTAAAACTCTTTCATTATGGCAAAGTTTATATTCAATGTCAACTGAAACGCACTATGTTCGTGCGTTGCGAGACCTTGATAGTATAAAAATAGTGCAAAAGCTATAGATGTTTTGACCTATATTGAGATGACATGATAATTTGCCATAATTATAGGAACATCCATTATGACGGTAATACTGTCTCGATGAAATAGTGTAGGCCCGCTATGGGTGCCCTTTAGAACTCAGTGTCGCCGAGCACGTTGTACATTAGACGCTTGAACGAGTTCGACTGCTGGATGTGCTCTTCGTGGAGTGAGTTTACCTGAAACGGTTAAGGTTATATTAAATTAAGCAGTTTGCTTTCACCGATGGAAGGTTCTGGATATTTTATGTAGGTATGTACCTAATTATATCCAAAGGCCAAACCTCTTTTAGATTCCTTTCAGATATAGTTTATGATCTGAGATTGTAATCAATCAAGGGAGTGAAATTGATTAGTATTGTTTTAAAAATGTTATTTCACAATGTATTGAATAAATAAATCATAAAAATCGGAGGTGTCATTAGTGTCGCCCGCGAAAGGGTTAAACTCTAGATATGCCAGCGGAGTGATTTCCCTGGTATGTCAATTAATAATATTATATTATAATTATTCATTATAACAGCTCCTTGAGTTGGGTAGAAGATTACGAAATAAACTTACATAGGTCGTTTGTTTTATAGTCGATTGCGCAACAGGCTGCTTCATTGGTCTCGGAATAGGCACTGGTTTCTGCAAAAAAGCAACAAATTATTTTTTTGTTTTTCTTTCTGGGATCATGAAGTTTGTTATTTTTTATTTCATTTATTCACGTTAAAGCTCGTGCTGGCACGAAATGTATCAATGCTTAGAACTCTGAAGTCAATTATCTTTCAACTAAAACAATCCAACAATATCAATCTAGATATTGATGACACAAATCGATACCTTAATGACTTTTCGACGTAATGAGTCTTTGCAAACTAACACAACTATGGACCCTGTTGTCTGATAATAAAATCTCAAATAGTGAAGCGATCACCGTGTGATGTTGGTATGGAGATGTGATCGACTTACGACGGTCTCTTAGATGATGACCTCCATGTTTGGCTCACCTTGTTGACGGGCGCCTGGAAGACTTTGGTCTCGACGGGCGTGGGCACCTCCTGCACGGTGTCGCCCAGCCCGTCCTCCTGCAGCGCGCGGTAGGTCTCCGACTTGGCGGGGTCGTACACCGCGGTGGGCTTGTGGCTGCGGTGCGTAGTGCGTGCGGACACGGACACGGAGACGGAGACGGAGACGGACACGGAGGCGAGCGGGCCGTGTGGTGGGGGCGTTAGTTTTTAGTCGGTTAGCGGGCGCAATACAATAATAGACAGAAACATTAGACTCGACCCGATACGAACGTTAAGGGGACGCGGAAGCGGTTAGTACACGTACGGTTCGTTTTAGTTTTGTTTGTTTTTCAGGAAGGATAGGTCGATAAAAATACTAAAATTAATCATGTAGAATAAGTTCTATATCTTAATTATATTATAATAGGGTGTTTGATTATATAAATAATATTAATTATATAACTTAAGATCTACTAGTGTATAATGATCGGCACCCAGTGATTCGCACACGATGCTGTCGCGTGAGCGGGGGGTAATGAGTCGTGTGTTGGACAGTTCGACTCGCGAGTTGGAAGAGCTGTTGCCGACGTGTCGACGTCGTCACCATGCTTGACGATAAGTATAGAGCGTGGCGTGGACAGACGAAGATCGATAAGAATTGAGACAGCAAAATAAATAATAAATAAAGCATTAATGCATCATGAGGATGGGAGTTGACTGCTTAGCGGCGTTTCTAGTAAAACACTTGCCTCTTGACAACGTGTGGCCGCCCGTAATGGCCGTTAGCGCTAAGTAATCAGACAAATAGGTACTCCATTATTGCGTGATACGATACATCTATCGATATTATAACGACAGTAGGAACGAATGATATGTAGAACAGATTATCAAGTTACTAATTAATATTAATGGGATAACGCTTTATAAAGCATATCTTACTTGTATCAAAATAAGTAATGTTAAACTCTAACATGTTATTTTTCTTTACCTACTCCATTTCGGTGATTGCATAAAAGCGAGGGAATATTAAACATACTAATTAGGGAAAATATATAAAATTTCGTATCAAGTGAACAAAATTACGTCAAATAGATCTTATGTAACTTGTTACGTCTGGCATTCCGCCATGTTGTTGAACTACAGTGCCAAGATATGTGTCGTCCAAGGATGACTGACATTCATATTTTTTTCCAAATTACTGAGTGTTTGATAAATTTGTGGGTATTAATTCATGTGATGTTTCAAGACAGACTGTGGAATCTTGTTTCTAATCTATTTCTATTTAAACTATCGTTAAAATATGGATCTATATTTAACTATGAAGGTTGCTGCGTATAACAGCTAGTGATACTTACGGTAAAGGCGATGTCTGTTGCCTAATAGAATTGGCAATGTTTTGCTCCGAGTATAGATTGATCGGAGAGTTGAACTGCTTGTGAACCATCTGAAGAGATAACAAATTATTATATTCAATCTCTAGGAATAAGATTTCTCATTAAACATTTTGATAAAGAGAGGAGCCATAATCCGATACGTAGGACCAATTATTTAAAAGCATCACACACAAGAAGAAACGGTGCTCAATTCGTCTTGATGTTTTTTTATTAATAATAATTATAATAAACATTTTTATTGTATGGTAGTTACTCTCTTTATCATGTCATAATACAAAATGAAGATGAGATTGAGATCTTCTCTTTAATGAATAGTGGAACGAAACAACGATGCAAACGAGAAGCTCAAACAAGATGGCGTATAGACACATGAAATTAATGAAACTGGCGAAATTTTGCAAGAGTTTAATATAAAGTTTTAATATTTACTTTTAGAATTCCAAAAAGTCTAAATATTTTGAACGAAACTTGCAATAGATCGCGAGTTGGAAAGATTTGGTCGGCTTCGTAAAAGAAGTTTGTCACGTTCATGCTTGAAGCGGATTGGCATTTTGACACACTATTCGTTTAAACCACCTTATTTCCCTCTTCGCCGACCACTCGCTGCAGCACCGACTCGGCCACCTGAGTTTTTACCAAAAAATACTTTTGTACAGTCCAATCCGTGCATTTTATTTGTTAAATCTGTTAAATGTGCGAAATTTACCTACAAATATGTCTTGAAAAGTGTAAATTGGTAACGTTTTGAAATTTGGTTTGTATCCAAATTATTGGATGATTCGATCCTTCGTCGTGTGTATTGGAGTTTTCATTTGCATTAAAATAGCAATTGGAGAAAGATATTTATAAAAGCTGTGGTCTTTGGATTAGCGCCATATATAAATAGTTGGATATAGAACTGTATTTTAGGTTAAAAGTTAGTGCCTCAGCTCTTTACAAGCCTTTTTTAATAGGGCATTAGCAAAAGGGAGATTTTATTCAAAGAATACTGATATTATATTGCCTTTGTAGTTATAATTGAAAAAGATCCGAGGAGATTAAAAGAAAGAAAGGTGGAAAGAGGTTTTTCCATATCTACTGCAAATTACAGAAATTGGACTCGTACGTCACATATACGATGTCATATAAATAACTAGTTTCCGTCCCGCAGTTTCACCTGCGTTCCTGGGTAATTGAAATTTTTTGTCGGGATAAAAAGTAGGTGTGTTGTTAGGTTTGTTATTCCGAGGCATGCTTTATCTATGTCCATTATTTGCATGTCCTTTTCCCAATCATTTGGGGTCAGCGCAATAATGCTTTCTGACCATACGGTGCATTGCGTATTACAAGATACGGTAGATTTTTATGTAGGGCTGCTTGCCTGCCTCTTTGCGAATGTTTTTGTTGAACACTTGCTGCAAAGTGTAAGGGCACTTGGTCATCGGTATACTCTTTAGTCGCCTCATATGACATCCTAGAGATGAGTTAGTGTGGTGTAATTCTACGCTGCTACCACAGCACCGCCACCGCATAATATTCATAAAAAATGCCTGCTTCACTCATAAAGTGTGTTTCATATTTTTCTATTTTGTATATATTTTTTAATATTCAGTAAGTGCTCATTGAAGCAAAAGATAGATATGTAATATCAATGAGTATCACTGTAAGTATGTATGTATAGGTAAGTTAAGTGTGAAAGTGTGTGTATGTATCTAATGAGTAGATAATGTAATGAGCTACATGAGAGCAAGTGTATACCGTGCAATCACAATATCTAAATGTACATAAAAAATACATATATAGATATGAGAAACTCCATAATTTCATACAGATTTTGTATCTATATAACATCAAGTTACTTCATATTTACATTTACAAGGAAAATACAATGAAGTATTTATATCTTTCTGTTGCTGTAAAGATTGATAAAATGCCCAGTTTCCACAATTGCGTGTGGAATATTACTGACTCACTGACTCATGGGACTTAGAAGACAGAAACAGCAGACTGAATTTAAAATATAACTCGAGTCACTGGTCTAATTTCGTTAAAAGTAAGCGAGATCCAATTTAAATCGTAATCGTAAATATATTCAACTTTTAACGATATTTTTATAGGGCTAGAATAGTTCGACTTCTTTGAATTGATTCTTTAAAAAAGCCTATATTTATGACTCTATATCATCGGAAATCTAAATTGGTGGATCATTAATACATTCAAGAACATTGTAACAATGATTTTTACCTCAGAATTTAATTTTAATCTGAATACAAATATATTCAAAATTCGGATACCTACGAGCTAGAAAACTCAGTAAAGCCTACCTTCTGTTTCATAAGTGTGTCGCGGAAGTCGTGGCTAGGGGGCGCGCGCATCGCCGGGTTCGGGTGGTGACGCAGGTAGCTCTCCGTGGGTCCAGGCTCGCGGCGGACCTTGGCTCCGGGGAGCACCAGCGGGGTTGTGCGGTAGGGCTACAATTATAATTAAGAAAAAATATTCAGGACCACTTAAGATCAAGGTTTAATTTAAAAAAAAAACGGGCAAGTGCGAAACTCGCTTGCGTTCAGTAATAACAAAACCAAATAATGTTTGATCAAACAAGTTGCGTAACGAATTTCAATCGGAAATATTTAAATTTCAAAAACAAAAAAAAAAGTTTTGTCAGTCCTGGTTGAGACAGTAGAGTACAGGATCTGGATCTTTCAACAAATACATATTTTCGAAATCGGAATGGAAAGGCATTGGAACTGCAAACATGCGTGTTATATTATGATACTGTACTGCATAATAGATACAGGGGCCGTTGAGGGATTACATGTACATTAAATAAATGATCAGTATTTTTGTCACCAGTTATCAAGGCATTTAATGTACACGATGACATAAATATTGAAGTCAATCGCCACATTAAAAGTATAATTGGTAATTATATCGGTAGGAAAGAATGCAGCCATGATCTATAATAGTTGGCACATCGTACAAACTATATTTAACTTATCCTCCATATAACTACACAAATCACGACATAAAACATATTGCTCGGTTTATCATGAATTTGTTACTGAAATTAGCAGGTTAAATTCCTTTTTTTATATGGAAAGAATTTGAAGTCTCGTCTTTTTTATCACATATAGATTTCAAATTCGGTAATTGAAAAATTTGCTTGCCAGTATCAAAATAAAAGTTTTTTTTTATATTTATTGGATATGGCACGGGCTGAGTTTGCACTAATTCATTTAATAATATTATTTGAAAGTTTTAAACTTATGCCCAAAAATTTATAAGCAGATAATGTAAAATAGGGGAGTTGGAAGTTGGACTCACGCACGGAGGGTTTTGTAAATAACAAAAATAACTTTTTTACAACAGCAATTAATTTGGCAATGAACCGATTGAATTGACAGTGAAAATCTTGGTAGTATTCAGTAAAAACAGCCGTTCACGGCATTTCATTTTTAATCAGATATTTTACATTTCAGTGCTTTAATCCGTTAATATATTTGAGATAAAAAGCTGAGACAGTCCTGTGGGTAGATATAAGAGCACATTACGTTGCGTAGCGTGGTGCTCTAATTATAACGCGAGGTTATTCCATGTGGGTTATGATTTCTGACACAATTTCATTTTATTTATCACTGTTATTTTAGGTCGTTTGGAAGAGGGTGCATAAAAATACAATGGTATAACGAACGCCAAAATAATGTATTATTGCTAGTAACAGAAACAAGGACTCGGTCCAGTAACGTAAATGTGCCAATGAACAAACAAGCAACGTTTATTTGCGTCCATGTTTACAAGAGCCGAAGCTTTCGCCACTGACGCAATGCTCTACGTTGGTCATTCTCTTGTAATCTGTTTTGCTTAGAGAGTTTTAAATAACAATTTTCTCTACTTTATTGACAGTGATTGGTATACAGATTCAAACTATGTGAAATTGAGATTTTCATTGAGATTAAACGATTTTCTAGCTTATTTTTGTTTAAACCAATATACGCGAGATCGAGCTTTTACCAGCTTTATTTCTTTAATCTAGAAGAGTTATACAATAATTTTAAAATGCTCATACATCGCACGAAATATTCAGTATTTCATGAAAGTTCAGAGACTTAATTTAATAAGAGAAAGAAATTAAATTGTTCCTGAAACGAATTTCGAGTCGTGCAGCTGTAATGGATGCCAGGTTTTAACCATATTTTTTTTAGCATAAAAAGCAAATGTCATTAGCATCACATACGCGTGAATTAACGTGCCACATTCGTGTTGAGAGTTCCCGTGGGTGTACTTTTTTGTTTCTTGACATTGATTCGAAAATAACTTTACAGCTGGCTATTTCATATCAAAGGGAAGTTGGCTGGTATATTACAGCTGATTTTAAAAAGAAAATTTAAGCTGTTTTCTTAACGTTATTTATTAATACCTACTACCTACTGGTTTCAACTATTATAACAGCTGTAGATATTAATACACTACATATTTTTTATTTATTATATTGTCAATAGCTTTCCCCCGCGGTTTTACCCGCGTTCCCGTGGGATGTCACATGTATTATACATAAAAACCTTCCTCTTCAATCACTCTATCTATTAAAAAAAACCGCATAAAAATCTGTTGCGTAGTTTTAAAGATTTAAGCATACAGGGATATAGGGACAGAGAAAGCGACTTTGTTTCATACTATGTAGTGATGAATGAGGCGTTTTATAAAATACCTTTGACATAATAACGCGAATTTAAGAAAAGACATAAAAAACATTATTAACATATCCAACATATTAAAATTCGAAGTAATTCTGTCAAACTGTAGGTTGTTGAAACTTAGTATTAGATCTACTTATGAACATTTTAACAGTTATTACTTTACAAGGCACTTTAGTTAACTAAATAAATAAAAAAATACAAATTAAATAAAAATATACATAACATAAAAATAATTTGGTTTTTTGGTTCAGAAACATAATATCATTCTAATCATATAACAGCAATATTTGGATTGGTTGAATCCCATAAGCTAAACTACAGGTATCTCACTTTAGAAGCCGTTAAACTTGAGTTACTACAAAACTTTTAATTACTGCCGATTGTTCCATTGTAAAGGTGTTTCTCTTTATCCCATCATAAAACTAAGCCACTCGCGATTATCCAGGAAAATTGCGTCATAAATAAATCTCGCGAGTTATTACATCACATATTTTGTAACACTACGCGCGGGTTCGTTTCAAGTGATCCAGATTTAGATATGCGCTTGAACGTTCAAAGGATTCGAACAGTTTACCACCATATTGACGAGTCAGCGGCATCTGGTATACGGAATCAGGGTACTTAGTATCGGTTATTATTTGATTTGTTTCAAGACAGGTGTAGAAAGAAGGTATGTTATTTTGAACTTTCACGCACCCAGTTGGAGACTACTTCATCCTCAGGATGCTTGGGGTCCTGGTACCCGTTGGGGAAGAAATTAGGGTTCAGCGACATTGTAGTAGCACTTATGAGACGCGGACGTGTGTCGTGCAACGTATGATCGCGAACTGGCGCTCCAGCCGTTCCCTCGCGAGTAAACAACGCGATTTCAATGCATTCTATTTTGGCAATATGGCGGGAAAATAGGCGTCAGCGTGGGCGAAAAACTTCCCGCGCAGCCGCGGAGCCTGGCATAAAGTCCGTTACTTATCATTTTAAAATTATTTCACAAATAAAAATAATACGAAGAAAGTAGTGGGAGTATTCCATCGTCGTCCCATCAACATCGTAAAAAATATTTTAGAGCGAGTGTTTTTTCATGGTAATAGGGTCCCAACATTTGAATGATTTATAACATTTCAAATCGATTTCAGACCAGAATAAAAAAAAAACTCATAATCATAAAAAATATGATTTTGCAAATATTATGAAACTGGCATTATGATGGTTTCGCATTTACTTATGACATTTTTAATAATGATAATAAATAAAAAACTAGATGCTAAGTAAACGAAATTACTGCAAACTTCCACAACTTAGCATAGAAATTTAACCGTAGCAATCATCTATAATTGCGTTTCATGATTCAGAAAACGAATTTAGCCAGCCTCGGGAATGTTCTCAAACTTCCATGAATTTATTACTATTTGCTGCCGTCCTGCCTCATTGCCATATTACAATGTAACTATACCTACTAATTATTATATCGACGATCTGAGTTCTAATTAATAACTAAACATCAGATATAGGCAAGTGTTTTGGCCAGTATCCAGGAAACATCAAGAATCCGTTTAACGTTGCTCAGTTAACCTATATTGTTGAAAACTTCAAGGACAAATTCAAAGCCGCCAATAAACCGCCTATTTGTAACACACTGAATATTGCTTTTATATTTTAGTTTAGATTTCAAGGAATAGTTGTAAACTTGAATTGTTACGTGTCATTTGGCTGTTGGACGTGTAAAATTATTTTTAGCCATTGATTTGACGAAAGTTTCGTGTTAGTGCGAGATCATCGAACCTAGTAATAAAAATAAAAAAGCAAGATAAATAAGTAAATATCCTGGGTTTTTTGTACACGCAGCAATCTCCCACAGGAAGCAGAGCTTGTACTTAGTATAATGTTTTTTTTTTTACTCAGACATACCAAACAATTTTGTGCTGGGTGGGAATCGAATACACGGTCGAACACCTGTAGCATGGCTACAGCATGGTTCAATCATGTCTATTGGTTGGCAGGTCTTGAAATATTTGATACTATCAAGCCATATTGTAATCGTTTAACTTTACGAACAAATGGTCGTATTGTAGAATCTGTCAAAAACGTTGGCAAACAACCAAATCAAATATGACGGAGTATGATTGGACTTTGGGGCACGGAGCGAAGAGAAGGCTAGTCAGATCAAAGATATAAATAAACCATTAAATTGGAATAACTAATGAATAATACAATTGCAATGTGAAAATCTATGTACAGATAAGAGAATGGCAAATATAGGGATTGTTGCCAATAAATAATCGAAAATACCAGCTTGTGTATAGTTACATATGAGTTTTACATAGATTTTATGTAAGTTATTGCCACTTCCTACGCTCTAATGCTTTATATAAATCCTGCCTATTTGCACATACCATCAATTTATATAAATAGCCTAAAATATTAGAACACGAGAGTAAGACTTTTTACAGTATGTCTTAAGAATGAGAACAAGATAGCTCTATGATAAAAACCCACGACAAAAAAGAAACTTTCATAATAGAAGACACAGAATGACTCGTCTTTTTGTGACGAATCCTTGATATCTATTTTACAAAACATACAAAATCATCGGGAGTGGGTCGCTTCAACGTTGTATTCAACTTTTTGGATATTTCTAGTCACGGAATTTCGAAAATTTTGTGAAAACGGGTCTCAATATAAAATTTATAAAGATGAGGTTACAAAAATATATTATTTAATAAACAAACAGCCCAAAACGTATGACTATCTCTTTCACATACTGCTTATGTTTTTTTAATTTTTGAATTGAATTTTGTTTCTTGTTTGTATTCAACGTTCAAGAAGTCAAGATTGATGAAGTCTGATCTTTTGCAAATCAGCGTAACGATTGTTATTTAATTGGTGCTCATTTTTGTAGTTTATCTACGTTTCCAATACCAAGTGCTCCGACAAAGGGATATTTTGTGAGTTATTGTTGTTCAAATTGAGTGCTTGCTTATCTGAATCACAAATCTTTTTCAAAAACATCTTATTCAGTCATTCCTCATTTACCAAACTCCAAAAGTTGGCTACCGATTTCACACCGTATTTTAAGCGAGAACAGCACTAGTGTCACCTAATTTCAAGGATTCACAGCTGTAGTGTGTAGGTGTCCATTGGCAAAAGCAAAGATTGCTAAGTACATTCAAGAGATTCATTGGACTGGTTTGTTTCCTGCCTCATGGTTAATGCACGCATGGCATGATCAATCCATTCCAAATGTATATTTATCAATCACCTGTAAGTGATTCAATCTCATCTATACTGACAGAGTCCGTGACATTGTCAGCCACAGACATTCTAAATCTGTTACTCGTCAAAGGCACATGTTTATTTTTACAGTTTTGTGTGTAGCATTAAACTTTTTGTTGCAAATTTTTAACGTAGTTTAAGGAACAAAATTTAACAATATTTTATTTTAACGTTCTGATAGTTAGATACTTAGCTTAGCGTATTTTGCTTTTCTATTTTTAACCGACTTCAAAAGAGGAGAGGCCGTCAAATCGACGCGTGTGTTTCTTTGTGTATGTTACTTACTCCATATTTTCGTAAAAATTGAACGATTTGGATATTTTAAAATTCGATTTAAAAGGGTAAGTCATGTCATCTATATGTATGTAGTAATATGGTACAGATTTGCATCTAATTACTATAGCTAGATCAGGCATTGCTTTAATTATATTATTTGAAATATATATTATTTATTTATTCGACATGGTCTGAGAATCAAGCACCGTCCACCTGATGGTAAGTGGTCACCGCCGCCTATGGACATTTGCAACATTAGGGCCATCGTCAATCCGTTGTCGTCCCTGAGATGTGAAGTTGTTAAGTCTCACGTGCCTGTAATTTCGCCGGCCCCCTTACTTTTCTGACTGAAACACAAATTTATTTGCTTCTAATATTTTACACACTAACCTGACTCTGAATAGATTCATCAACAGTTTCATCGGTGCGCGTAGAGCTCGGCGACAACATGAGGGTTCTGTACTCCCCTTCATACCTCACAGGGTACTGCGACTGCGTGTACTGGGGCGGGACGGGAGTGCTTCGCGGAAGGGACTCCGGTCCACGCCAAGCAGGCGCTGGCTTCGGGCTTGGTGTCCTGTGCGAAACCTCTATTATAATATCTATATAGATATATCTATGAAATAACAAGCAGTTGAAATAGTCCTTACTTCAAAGTTTATTAGACATAATAGCTGGAAATAATTATCCTGAAAAAGAAACCCTAATGTAATGGAATACGTCTGATTATTGTCTATCTACCTACTTATAACTACAGGCCGTAATCGATTTCTCCCAAGTCTAGCCCAAAAAACAATAATGATAGTGTATCAAGAAAATGAATAAAGGTGTATAAATGTTTAATGTTATCCTTATGGCGTAATAAAAAACGACAATGACGTAAAAGTAAAGTTGTCACAAATGCTGAAATTATTTGTTTTGATATCAGAACTTTCTTTGATTCTTCCGTGTGTTTGTTTTCTGTTTTTTTAAAGAAACATTGCTTTACTAGTTAACAGTTAAACCTGTTACAATAATGTACGTTTTTTTTTACTAAATTCAACTAAATTGTGATATTAAAGAATGCTCGTCTTTGCACTACACCTGGAAAGCGAATTGAAAATTTAAATATTACATAAGATAACTAAGGCTGCTGTTCAGACACTCACCATTGTTAAAATATGTATTGTATAGAAATAACAAATGTTAATGATTTATGATTACCTGTATGGTGGTGCATGGACAAATGGTACGGGTGACCGTGGTGCGATCGGCGTACCCGAAGCTCTCTGCCCTTCGCGATCCATGTCCCTATACATATCATGGATTATGAATATGTCTGAAATATAATGCAGTCGGGAATCAATCGTCAACACTACATACTTTATAATCCAAACATAAATGAACCTTCCCCTTGTTGGGGAAAAGGTTCAAAATTCAAAACCATTTATTCAGTTTAGGCTCGCGGGCACTTATGGAGGTTAAAGTCGGAAGTCAGCCTTCAACTGAGAAGAACCGGCAACTCAGCAAGGATACATTTTTGTTTAAAATTTTATCTCATCTGATTTTTTGGCTATTTTATTATAACAATTTAATATTTTTTATATTTAACAATTACAAAGTACATAATATAGATAACAATCAAAGGTTCAAGTCGCATTCAATCTATTATCATACGGGCAACTACTGAAACTTTCCCTTATCTTTTAAATGTAGTGTTAACGTTTGACAAGCGACAAATAACCATCAAAAGAATTCGGAACATGTAAATGCATGTATTACAACGATATTCATTCATCTAAGTTTCTAAACACATAATATGTAGTGAAGTAAGAGATACAATTATTCTGTAGAAATTAACATACTGGCAGACACATATTTCATGCATACAACATTGGATGTGAACAAATAACAGGCAATTAACTGGTTGAACATTGTACTGTTGAATCATTCTAGAATTATTTTATCAACTGTTTCAATATAGTATTGATACTGCGTGAGTAATATTTTCTTTAACACCTAAAACTAGCGACACGCTATGTTGGTCGTTTTGACATTTTTGCATGTCAAAGAAAAATAAACTCTACTGGTTTATGATAAGGTATATCTGCAACAGCATATTATTAATTATCCGATCAATAGATGCACCCTATTTCAAAAGAGATAAACTACATTTTTCTTTGACATTCTTAAACACGAAATCGGCCAAAAATAGCTTGTAGCTAGTTTAGGTTTTTATATATTTTTCATGTATTATTATATACCAATCATGCTCATTGGGAGCTGTTTTTTTCCAGGATATGTATTAAGTGAATAAGGTAGATATTCATTTTACGGGTATCATTCATCTTTTACATATAAAACGAGCTTTACAGGCGGTACATTATAACTATTCATGTGTTACTGAATCAAATATTTTTTGTAAAATGGGCTCTAAATCAGTGGGAGTATTCTGTGCTTCTAAAAGATTTAAATATAGAATAGTATCTACCGACAACGTGCATATGTCCTGGCACACTGTAAGGTTTCGAAGTTGTTATGTATTTGTACATAAAGAAAACATAATTTGACACGATAAAAGTCTATCATTGAACAAGGTGAATACATGAATAATCGTTCTTCTAGGGTCGAACGCGCCGTTGTCGAATTTAAAAATTCTTGATATAAGATCGTATAAAACTCACTTCTAGTCGTTTTCTGTAAAATACTATAGTTATACGACTACATTTCTCGCGCGAGCGGATGATGTCATGTCGGTGACCTTCTTTGATCTTTTCATGTCCTTTTTAATCGTACTCACAAAGGCATATTTGTTTTCATAAAAAGGCAACTCTTCTATTTCAGAGAAATGGCAATTGAATATCGTCTTTTGTAAAAAAATCGGAAATGCAGAACCTTGTATGTTCTATTTAAACTTTTTTCTAGATTTTTCTTTTTTATCTTTGTTAAAAAATTTACCTCTACCCATATTTTCATTCAAACAAAATCCGCGAATCCTACGATTCTAATGGGAGCTGGCTAATTAACGGCGGGTACGTTGCTGATAGGTTATCAAAACCATAATTTGTAGCATAGATTTTTTTATTCGCAGGGATACGTAACTATTCCAAAATGTAATCTAATCTACTAAAGTAAAACTAATATCAATTTTAGAAGCAATACTTTCCAATTAGGTTCTACATGAAAAAGTATTGGGAACTTGGTAGGCAGATGATGATCTGCGATACGTCGTAGTAAAAATTTATATCACTAGCGCCACTGAATACTCCCCATTGGTAGATAGCCAAACAATTGAGATCGACATTGGTGTATTTGATTCTGCATCACGCATACATTGACACCTAGGTACAGGCAACGGATATGACACCTAGATGCAAGTCTTACTCAGAATATTCATGAAAGAAGGTAGGTGTGGGCACACGGCCTACATAGCTGCCCACAGTTCGTGGCACTGAGTACAGATGAGAGCTCGATCCGCCCCTAAATATAATAAAAGACACGGCTGATCACCAGTGCTTAAAGACAGATTAAGAGTTAAAATCTCCCCTAGGAAAAAGTATCATTAAATGAAATTAAAAAGCACAATGTTATATTATTGGTGGTGGTTGACGATTCCGGTTTACCAAGTAATATATATTTTTTATTAGTCTTTATCAATTTGGTTATTATTTTACCTCTGGACGACAAGCTTGATCTGATTGGGGGCATTCTTGAAGAGGTTTTGTGCGTCTTCATGACGCAGGTCTCGCGCATCATAGTCGTCAATTTTCGCAATGATGTCACCGCGGACCAGATCCCTGCCAGCAGGAGTGCCTGGTGTCACCTGAAAATTCAATATTTTACGTCACTACTTACTCAAAATAAGATATATTTATAAACTAGGTTGGCTTCATTATAGGGTCAAATTATAGCCACTTTACGTCGGTGCCGTATAGTGTAAGGCATATGTATAATATGAGGGATAATACAATAATATCCATGAAGGTAATGAGCTTAGTACGATACAATAGTACGATAGAAAATTGCACAGAATCCTTTAAAAGTTTAAACAACCCTCCATCAGTTAGCAACACATCGATATTTATTTTTATTCAAGAATGTAAGACGGTGATGATTGAAGCAAAATTTTCTGCCATTGGAATTTATTTCAAATCACCTTCAAAGACATTTGGTTTTCATGCTGATTTATGAGGCCGCTGAAACTACTCAACTTTGTAAGCAAAATAAACTTTATACATGCATGAAAGTATTTTGAAAGTGAAACCAATTTGTGCTGGCCGAGTTGTAAATATTACACGTGTTATAACATATTTTAATGTCACATCGCCGCCTCGAAGGTTGAGTGGACGGACCGTGACATTCTGAAGTTTGAACGAAGCGTCCAACACGTTCGGTCGTCTTCAAGGGTATTATCGTAAACAACTGAACATCAAACTACGTCAAAGAATTTTTTTGGTAGGTGATATTAGTGGGCATATTTTTAATTCCCCGCGGGGTATCACCTTTCCACATTAAGGCTAGCTAACCAGGGTAATTTTTTTCTAAAATGTATTAACTTGAAAACTAAATATGTAGATAGATAAACGGAATATATTGAAGCATGTAAGAGCAAGAATGGTATGTAAAGCGTTCGCAGCCATAATATATAATCAATTATTTTCCGGGCCAGGTCTATGGAAATTGTGTCCGCTCCAATTTTTATCAGACATATTATGCCTGTGATACGTTAAGTCCGAAAATATTGGGCCTAAAATCGAACGCAAAGGGCAGGCGGTGCATCGTCGGTTAGGACGACCTTGCGGGTGAGATAAGCGGAGAAGGCGCGGGACGTATGCACTAAGGTTGGCCTAAAGCCAGGCTAAATGCGTCTTGCGGCGTCGTCGCGCCAACCTGACATTTTTTATTGAAAACAACCGATCGATCGAATGGAGGCCACGTCGCGGCGACGACACGACCTGCACAAATCTATCACACTTCCTCGAGTCAATGGCGAGGACATACAACTATATTTACTCCTATCCATCAGCGAATGCCTGTCCGAAAATTCTAGAAGTCCCGGTGAGCTCACTTTAGTTTGAGCGGACTGAATTTTTGAGACGTTACAGCTGGCGATTGTCCATTTGCAAACATACGCAGGTGACGCGTAAATCTCTTGCGTCACTAATATCAGTTTGAACAAGACACATGAAAACTATTGCCTAAAGCTATCGTTACGTTGTTACCTCCAAACGTTCGGGTCTCAAATATAAATTAGAAAAACACTGAATATCACGTAGCTTATCCGTAAATATGAAAGAACTAGATAAGATTGATCGATTGTCTGACATAATCCGCTGTTACTAGGAACATGAAATTCAGAGAAGCTACCTTTTGTAGCGAAGTAACAATTTTAGAATATTTAACTCTTTATTAAATTGGAGTCATAAGTTCTATTGTTAGTAAGTATTCGTTGAAACGGAGGTAAAGCGGACGTTTTTTAAAATAATTTGTAATGAATCTCAAGAAATAAAATTAAAAGTGCAATAAGCATCTCCTTGAAATATAACCGCCTCTACAAACTGCAAATAAATTAGCTAGGACTGAGTTGTTGCCAAAGTATGGCATCGTTACTAATCAACTAATTAGCAAAATATTACTGCTGTGTGAAATAAAATTACAGATGGGAATTTCAAATATTTATTTTTAGAAATACTGATATAATACAAAGTGTTTTAAAACAACGAAGTGGATCGTTGAATAAAAAGAGATACCAAACTCTCAATATTGGAAATATAACTTTTTTTAGAACCACATTTTAATATCACTAATATAATATTAGAAGCTTATCGATAGACTCAGCTCCCCGTTCCCACATGTAGAGGAAGTAATCAAAGTATTTTAAAGGCAACATTAAAAAAATGGGCTCAAGGCTGTTCTGATTGAAAGAGTTACGATAATCAAGGTTAGCCAGATAACTGCTAAGTGCATCCCAATGTAAAAGAAAACAGATGTAGTAGATATCTAATAGAAAACAGGCTATAAACAATACTGGTAGCGTATGCAGTGTAAGTTGAGTCAGTTGACAGACACTAGCTCATACACGTATCCCTAGAGTATAGAACGGGAATCGCTCAGAATAGATGAGATACTTGTCCGTAAAAAAATGCTTACAGTAAGGAAGATAGACAACATTGCCTTTCAGTGAGCTACTGGAAATGATTCTTTATGGAAATCTATGGGAATTGACAGGGATATGAGAAATACAGAAAGACAAAATACAGCAGGTAATCCATATAAAATGTAAGTTCACAACGAAAGAATTTTCTTAAGTTAGTTTAGGATCTATAAATTAGTTCATAACGTGTTACAAAATACCCCGTAAAAATATAATTAATTACTATTATTATTAATTAAAAAACCAACAACCCTAGTAAGCTTTTATGTCAGGGAACCAGATTATTTAACAGAAAGACCTACTTACCTATTTTACCTAATAATTGTCTACTTTAATGGTTTCTATTTTTCTTTCATAAAAATCAGGTTTTTTTATTTTTTTTGGGGTATGTTACACAGCGCTACCTCGGTTCTTAAATATTGTGAATGGACTCGTTATAAGGCCCCATTTAACCTCCTTTCGACTATACGGGTAGTTTTGTAACATCCTGTATATCTACTTGTTGTTTTATAGAAAAAAATATTGATAAGTAATAATTCTGATCGTCACTTGGTAAGCGCATGTCAGTAGGTACCTAACCCACAGATTATAAATAAACTTTAATCTACGCTCACGCTTCTGGCTACATACAACAACACTCGGCTGACTCATGAGATCTCCATGCCTCGAAAAATAAAGTAGGCAAGTGAAATAAGTATTTTATTAAATAAAAACTTTTTTATGCCTCTTATTATATTACGAAATCAAAAAACATCTTGAATAGGCCGTACTCATATTAAAAATGTTAAAGTTTTGGATATTGAAAAGTTTTTAACCAAATTAAATAGATAAAACGCCTGGAGGGATTTTTATTAAAGATAGCAAATCAATACGTATTCTACGTAGCTACATAATTAGTACATAGGATACTTTTTATCCCGGGAAAACATAAGATCCCCCGAGAACCGGTTTGATTAAAATTTGTCTCCCATATCGATAATAAAACTTTTAAACTACAGCATCCCTATAAATAACATTCAGCCTGGAGCTTTAGACAACTTGAGATAGGTATTTTTGATTAGGTTCTAGGGCATAATAATTAGCTTAATGGTGAAGTCTGTGGGAAAATCAGTAAAAATATTTAAGAGATGCTTTTGTTCCTTAATCGAGAAGCTTAGGTAGACAGTGAGTTGTTGGACATCCAATGATAAGGGATTTATCGACTGTTTTTTTTATTATTTTGAATCAAAAAATAGGAATAATAGGAATGAAACAGGAATATTATTAAGAATGAGAACAAGTATACGCCCACAAAAAAAAAAACAACGTGGAAAGCAGCAAATCATTTCTCATCCTCCATCATAATAGCTTCTTACCATGATAGCCAAAAAAAATAAAAGTTTTTCAACAAACGGTTTACAAATGAGCATAAATACTGAACACGTAGTTAAGTAACTCTATGTTGACTTCGATGTCTGTATGCAACAGCTGTTTTAGTAACTACTTACATAAAACCAAATTGAGTGTGAATGGGCAAGCCCTGATCACCATAAAAAAAGTTTTTCTTCAGATTACATCTCATAGAGAAGGGACCAGCTAGTTATAAAACTGTCTCAAATTTCAGGTCGATAACATTTTGACTAGCTGAGAAAACAGCAGTGACATACAGGCAGACAGACCGTGATTGAAATCCCACCTAGAGGATTCCTTTTTATTTTACCGAAATTTGAAAATGTGTGGCCCAGAAAAGTGGAGTGTTTATCATCACTCGCTGACATAAAAATGACCACATATCTCATAGGAACATGATGAATGGGGTCAAGTCGCGTCTCCGCCGGCAGCTGTCGAACGTCGGGTGACCGATACATATCCCAGAATACATCGGATATAAAGAGACATCGACGACGTTCTAGAAATTTGATGTTCTAGATAATCTCTTGAGAATTGTGTCGTTTCCCCGACATTTTAAAACAGCTACATTTGATATTTAAAAATAACTAAGTGGTGCGTTTTAGTCGGCATGTAGTTAACACTAATCTCTCATAGAATTTAAGACAAGACAATTCATAATAATCAATCACATATCAATAATGGCCTTCTGTTGAGCTGGAAATATTCAATGAGTAGGCAGGATATTGGTGTTGCAGGCAGTTTGTTATCCTGTTATTTACAAGACCAAATAATTTGACGGCTTTTATGTGCGCAATTCCAGGGCCGGTTTGTTTACACCGGCATTTATTGTTGACGTGAGGAGCGACTTCTACAGTAAACGATAAGATGGTAGATACCCTTGTGACGATGAGCGGGGTAGAGAGATCCGCACCACCCACGAGGCGAAGCCCCCAGTTGGTGTCGCGGCATTCCCGCCGAAGCGTCACCACGAACGTATGCAGCCGCCCCATGGTGCGGGGAGAGGGTCTGATGCACTACGCGTGCACGCGCTCGTTGCGCGGAATGTGCGAGCACGACGGCTAGACGCGACGTTGTGCGAGCAAAATTAGCCTAACCGCCTCACCACAAATCTTCACCCTCCCCCGCCCGCTGTTGGTTCTGCACCGCATGCATGTAACCCTGCCTTGGTAATCGACCTAATTCACTTTACGGAAACCGGAGGATAAACTTAAGACTAGATTTCCAGCTGTTCCAGCAGCGATCCGCTGCGCTGTCCGTGTTTATTTACTCGAACAATTTAAACACATTAGCCGCGACCTATATACATTTTCTGGTTATGTTGAATGAGGCGCGGTTTTGTAAGATTAATGAATCTGTTTCAAGTTAATAATCCCTATATTTATGGATGTCATTAATTTTAAAAACAAAATGAGATAAAACAAAAATGAAAATTATATTTTAACTTTTGCGCATCTGCGTAGATAAGTGACAAATGTCGGATCTTATAGGTTTTTTTCGAGAGTCAAAAATGAAAATTTCAAAGTAATTTTAATGATTCAGATACGCTTGACAGTTTGGCATCATGAAATACAATCATAAATTAATCGAAATCCTTGGAAATTTCGTGTAAATAAATTTCTTTGATGAGGGATCTAATTACTATACGTACTTAATTGAAAATTTATGTAATCATTAATTATTTTCATAAAACTACAACCTACACTAAATATTTAATTTTAGCTTTGTTATTTTGTCCTTTTTGGGGATTTGTAATAGCTTAGACTTAAACTATTGATTTGATTGGTATATTAATAAAAATAATGTCAAGCAATAAATTACATAGAACGCCATCTGTTGCAAAATTAATTAATTTTAATCAGTCAACTATACGGTCAATATTAGTTTGGTTATTTTGTCTCTACTCAGTATTCATTTTAATATTTAGATATTATTATATAAATTAAAACCTCTATGTAGAATTACTTCATTAGTAAAAGCAATGTAACGAAGTTCCTTTTCTTTTAATCAAGACTTTGTAAAAAAAATCAATCATTAATATATGATATCATAAAAGATATATTAAATAGAACATTTGGCAAGACCGGAAAATGGAAAGTAGATCAAGGCAATAATAAAGATGCCAAATGGGTGGCCTAGAGAGGCAGGCGAACTTCGAATAATTTCTAGAACTCCAACAGGATAACAAAATTACATCATTTGGAGTTATTGATTGGTTTTAGACAACCTAACTAGACGTAGAGAAATATTTTATCATAATAAATGTGTAGGTATAATATTTAATTTTATTTCATAAATTTTAAAACAGCCCTTTATAGGAAATATTCTCATAACTTTCTTAAATTTACTGTAATGTATATTTGTATGGGTACTAGATTAAGATTCTTATCAATGAAAATAAGCTAAGTGTATGTCTAAGCTTTGTAGGGTTCTGTATATATAGTCAAATACAGAATTGTTTAAGACTTAGCATATTATAATTAATTTAAAAGGATCTAAAATAAAGCAATTGTAACTTCAACGTCTAAAATCGTTGTAACTGTTAAAAGGCTCAGTAAAGTAAGTGACTCTTTACCTGTGTATAAGATTTATTAGTAAAACTATTTTTTTTATGCCATGTACTCTTTTTTTTATTTTGATAATCGGATATAACATACGAAAGCAATTTGAATGTATTGTATGCTTTGCTGGCTACTAACAAATTTATATTTATAAAGCTAATTTAAAACTTTGAATAAAAGACGTTAATTTAAAGTTGTTATTGAGTTAGAAATAAATAATCTTTGAGTAAACTGGCCACACTAAACAGAAATGGCTAAACCACATGGGTTTAACAATGAAAATCTTTAGAATCATAACTTATTAGTAGTTAATATTGATCAAAGACTATCCGTTCCCCATGTTAGCATTATAAATGTCCTACGTACCGAATGATTTTACCCATGTGTTTTTAAACTGGTATCAAGATTAATAAATACAAAGGCTTTAGTATCTAGAATTCAGTTCTGACTTTAGCGTAGTTGAAGAGATTGCTTTAAAGTGAGAGAGATAATTATTTAAATGTTACTATCTCATTTTGTTACAGTTTCCTTGATTTTTATTGGCTAATGCAATATAGGCTTATCTAATTCTGATAAGGTTTGCCAACATTAAAATATAAAACGACGTGAGGCATCTATTTTACATTCTACAGACTTGAGTCGTAATTATATTCTATGGAGTGCATTCAAGTGTACATTCAACTTTTAAATTTAGTATAATACACACAGATAAACCTATTAATTCTTAAAGTCATACCTGCAAAAGTCTTTTGCGTTGACCAAAGTCCCTGGTCTCATCTTCTGGGTCTCTCCTCTGGTGAGGTACTCGCCAGAAGGGTGGTCTCTGGTACATGGGCATTTTGAACTCTTTTCTAACACTTCAGATTACACCTAAAGATAAATAATATTATAATACTTTCATAACAACATATTAAAATTGTTGGATGAAAACATGCACCGAGTAATGCTACAGATAGGACAGAGAATGTGCGTTACATCAAAATGTAATTTCATAATAAGAACGTAGGTGGTTGGCAACATACCTACGTAATAAATCACCGGTTCCCATGAACGAGGCCGGACACAAGAAAAGCTCGCATTAGACACCACGTGGAACGAGTAGGGGGGGCCATACGGTAGGGCATGTTAGACTCACCAGAGGGCGCGATGTCGCGTCGTTACTTCCTCAGCGTTGCTCAGCCAGTGCCGTTTTCTATTATCTCGAATTATTCCGGGCAACATCAAACTATGTCTATTTTTTGCGTCGGGGATCGCAGCGGACGCGGCGTCGCTTCGACGGTTTGTGCTTCGAGTGATTTACAAGCCGTGGCCGGTCGCGCTGTTTCTGGGCCAATACACATATTCGCAACAATTCTACAGTCGAATACTCAGGCGACACCCGGTTCAATGCTCCCAAAATGTTGGCTCTTTCGAATCAGTTTCGAGAAAAGTATAGAATGATTGCCACTTTTAAACGGACAGTGAACTCATTTGAAAAATAGCGTCAATGCAAAGCCCAGTCGATTCCAGATCGATGGATTTTACAAACAATTTATACAATCGAAGATACGATTTGGTTTGATTTCTATATAATAAATTAAGCTGATAAAATCACATTATGACCTGTAGCTGTTATGAATAGGTTTGTTGTTTATTTGTTGTACAAAATAATACAGCCCAATAACCATATTCCAATTTTCGTGCATCTTTGTATCGTGTAGCCGATGACTTCGCTAAACATGGTTAGAAAAATAAAACGCATAGGGAAAATGACGGTACACGATGTTTTCAAACTTCAATAATATATTAAAAGATTTAAAAAGAAAACATTATTTGTACAGCTCTCGCCACATTCAGTCAATGGTGCTATTAATTAAGGTAATAATTTCAAAAAACAATACCTTTATTGATTAAGTCAGAAAAATAAGACTTTAAACACAATTACAAAAGTATAATTCAAAAAGCTGGAGTTAATAATTTTACAACTATAAAGCAATGAACCCTAAATATATCGAATTGTATTGAAATACTTATAAAAATCCAATATTGGAAGTTTGTGACTCAATCGCGCGGCTTAACAGTTTTTATGAAATTTTGCACACTGATAGAATATAACCTGGACAAAGGATACGCATTACAATTCTAAACATTAAATCCTTGAAAAAAGGGAGTACAGCCACGGGGCGGAAGGTGCATGCAATTAGCACGGTGGTAAGGTAAATCTATCGCCAGTGCCCCGGTGGGTTCCTGCAGCTGAGAGGCAGTTTCTTTTTCTAAGAAGTCCATGCTCACTATTAGCCATATTATCATAATAAAGTATGATTTTTACATAAGTATGTATAGATACAGATATTGCAAAGTATTAGAATTGATTATATGTATTTAGGATTCTAAAGATTTATATAAGCGTTTAATATAATATAAAAGTATATCACAATAAAAAACAATATAAGCGTAAATCTTACAAAAAAAATATTTATAAAATAAATACATTATTTTGATACCATTAAATAATAGTTAAAATAAGTAATACAAAAGCAGTTAATTAGGAGTTAACGATTATTACAAGTGTTTATAATATGAAATTAAAAAAAAATATCATTCTCAAAATTAATTACAATTTTTATGGATAATTGAGGATACTATAAGTAAAATACACATGAAACATAGATATTTTAAATAACTAGAATAAAAGCTATATATATTATTATAAAGAGTGACTAAATTGGAAAAGAAATAATTATTTTCATAGTTTAAATGGGAGTAAATGCTAAATTCATTTATATTTTAATTAGTACATATTTTTAATTTAAAGAACATTCCAATAGCCTCATTATGCCCGTGCGGACCTTTCCGTATTCTCTAGTAATTATAAAGTTAAACATAAATAGATTATTAAATGTAGGTAATTTGAAAATTTCAGACATATTCTGACCTTAGTCAGGAAAAAAAGGAAATACAATTATTTATCAGTCACATAATACATTGCACAATAAATTGATTAAATTCAGTATCAATAAAAGAGAGCTTAATTATACTAGATACACTTAAAATTATTATACTCCTCCAATATTTATATAACATTTTAACATCCAATAAAATAATCTTTGATATTTTCCCAGCTGAAGGATAAAAATTCTTCAGTTCCATTTCTTTATTCGAATTTTAAAGAACCCTTTAGATGAAAGAACGGTGCTTCCTTCAAACTAACAAACGTGTTTGATGCATGATTTTTACATACTTACAACTTTTGTGCAATGCCATATTTAATCAAATTCGAATGACTTAGAATGAGCAAATTTATAAATTGAAATTACTTAATGCACGTACAAGGCAAGTTATTCGGCGTTTATCATATTGAAAACACGTTCGAGTTATATTTAAAAGTCCAATATGGCTGGTTTGGTGTCTCTGGCGCATTTGATGAGTGAGTACATGAGTTTAACAAAACCTGTATCCTTGGGTTTCTCCAATCCTCTTAACAGTCGATTCTTCATAACTGCTACGAATTCGCGATTACTCAGCTGACCGTCCACTGTGAAATTACAGTTGATTAGGGACAGTTCTTTTGCCTGTTTGACCATAATCTCATTTATTTAAGGGATAATGAGACCAAACCTGATAAGGGAATAAAAACTAAAAGGGAACTTGCTCTCAAGCCCTGCCGCTGGAGCACACCGATAGGTATTAAATTGACGAACGATTTTTTAACATGAGTATGGTAGGTAAGAGGCAATGTAAATAGTAGACATCGGGAATGGTATGGAGCTCCGTAACCGTAACAGAAACTATCGGATATCCGAAACAAAAAAATATCCGAATCCGATATAAAAGTTTCGGATAAATTCGGATACAGGCGGATACTAAATGAGACACGTTATGACAGGTTTCACGCCCCGTTCATTTATATTTTACTTTATAATAATGGCTCTTAAATAGCAGATTGATTGGATGTACTCTTGATGTGCCAATAACAACTATTTTTGTGTCCTTATGAACTAAGTATTAGTTGAAATATTTTTTTGTACATGAATATGATTCCTTTAAGAGCTCATATTTATGTCTAGTCCTTGGATAGTAGTTCTGAACTAAAAGCTTGGGTTATACGATTATTTCAAAGAGGAGATTATGATAGTTGTTGGAGCGTCTCTTCTTGTTTCACCAGTACACAAAACAGTAACTGATCACGTCTGACAAAATATAAAAAAACGCTTACTATTCTCATCAAATATAGTGAAGACGACGTTAATAACGTGCGGATCCAAGTCTACATGTGCGACGGTGCGGGCGACGTGTCGCAACGTCGGCTGGTCGATGGACGCGCCCGCGATGTGGTAGAACGTGAGCGCTGTGTCCACGTCGTTTATATTGTTGAGCAGATGGAAGAACTTTAGGTAATCATCCTTAGTTATACCAACGCCGTGGTCTCGGAAACTGAAATAATGTCATTATGTATTTGAATATAAATGCAGAAATTTTTTAGGTGAAAGGAACACTGAGCAAATAGTTTTAAAATTGTATATCCACAGTATATATTTTGAATTATGTATTTTTAATATTTAATTGTGGCGCAATAATCAAGAGACATAAACGAGTACCTTAAATATAAGGAATTTAGTATACTATACTTAATATTTAAATATCAGGCACGATTGCTTAAGGAACAAGATGGGTTAGCCAAGGGTTGATGAGTTGTTTTGTACCGCTCAATAACAAGTAACCATATGGAGTACTGCAGCCATATATGGGCTGGTGCTGCAAAATGCCATTTAGCAGCTTTGGACTCGGTGGAAAGGCGTGCAAAAAGGCTAATTGGTGATCCAGGTTTGGTTAAATCCAATCTGCAAAGCCTTGAGCACAGGCGTAGGGTAGCCAGCGTTTCGGTGTTCTACAGGTTGCATTTTGGAGAGTGTGCGCGGGATTTGCATGACTTGATCCCGCCATTACCTTTCCACCATCGGACATCCCGTCGTACGGCGAGTATCCACCCCTACGTTGTCGAAACTCCTACGGTCCGGACTAAGCGTTTCGCCTCGTCGTTTATACCGCGTACATCGAGGGACTGGAATAACTTGCCTGCTGCGGTCTTCCCGAGCAACTATAATTTGGGTGTCTTCAAGGCTAGAGTGAAAAGGCTCTTAATAAACTAGTGCGCCTCAACATCTAAGATTGCATCACTGCTTACCATCAGGTGGGATCGCAGTCAAGCACTAGTATATTATATTATTTAAATATCATCATCATCATCATCAGCCTATCTCCGTCCACTGCTGGACATAGGCCTCACCTATGGCACGCCACTGAGCTCGATCTTCAGCTCTTCGTTTCCAACCGCTGCCAGCCAGCTTGCATTTAAATATATTTCTTTTTTTTCTTAATTCGAATTTTCTTAAAAAATAAAAAAACTTTTTCTAAATAAACTATATATATACCTATATATATTTAGATTTAACTAAAGTATGTAGGTACCATATATATATATATATATATATATATATGCGCACGCAACATGTCTTTCAAGATGTAAATATATATTTATATATATATATATTCATATGGTACCTACATACTTTAGTTAAATCTAAATATATATAGGTATATATATAGTTTATTTAGAAAAAGTTTTTTTATTTTTTAAGAAAATTCAAAACATTTTTAATATAGTTTATTTAGATTTAACTAAAGTATGTAGGTACCATTTTGTTCGATAACTTTTAGGTAGTTTTCTTGTAGGTAGGGACATGATCCCATTGCTATAGAAATTTTGGGACTTCTGATCAAAATACTGCGACAAGTGGTTTTGACAGTCCTCTCGTGATGTTAACCTGACACTGCCTAAAGAATTTTGAAGAGACGGAAACAAGTGGAAATCTGAAGGTGCAAGGTCAGGACTATACGGCGGATGCATTAATACCTCCCAGCCAAACTTTCTTAATTTTTGCTGAGTGGCTAAAGATGTGTGAGGTCTAGCGTTATCATGATGAAAAACCACACCCCTTCTGTTGATTAATTCCGGCCGCTTTCTCTCAACTTCTTGCTTTAATCTCATCAGTTGTTCGCAGTAGAGTTCAGAATCGATGGTCCTGCCTGGTGGTAACAGCTCATAATGAATAATGCCCTTCCAATCCCACACACAGCATCACCTTGTTGCGAGTTAACCCGGGTTTCGCCACAGTCTGTGAAGCCTGACCGGCCTTTGACCACGACCTTTTTCGCACGTTCTTGTCGTACGTGATCCACTTATCATCACCAGTTATCAGCTTCTTCAAAAATGGTTCGGTTTCATGACGTCGTAATAAAGAATCACAAATGAGTACATGGTTCATTAGGTTTCGTTCAGTGAGCTCGTGAGGTACCCAAATATCTAGCTCTTTTGTGTACCCAGTTTTTTTCAAATGCGCCAAAACTGTTTTGTAGTCAATTCACAGTTCTTCAGCTACGTCGTAACTACTGATATGCCGATCTTGCTCCACTTTTTCAAAAATGGCATCCATTTTATCCGTAATGGGGCGACCAGAGCGACGTGCATCTTTGACATCAAAATTTCCGGATTGAAAACGCTTAAACCAAATTTGTGCTACTCTCACAGACACCGGCTTGCGTTGCATTTTTTCCTTTTTTGTAGTAAAATTTTAAAATGAATCGAATTTTCTTGGCGGTACGAAAAACAAATGCAAATCACACATTTTCCTAATTTGAATTTGGAATTATGTTCTTTAAAATTTAAACTTTCAATGATACCAAAACCAGCCAGATACAAATAGTATAGCCAAAGAGATTTTATTACAAGTTCATACATACTATAACGCGAAAAGACTTTTTCCCGAACCTAATATATATTATTCCGTAGTGAAATAAATGTGTATCGAAACTTACGTCTTTTTAACGCGTTTAAGCATCCTTGATTTCTTTTTAGCTGGATATCCAGCATAAGCCAACAGAAGTTCCGCAAAATCTGCTTCTGTGATGCGCCCATTTTCATCTACAAATATTAGAACATACATAATTAAGTATACAAAATTGAAAACTCTTTCACCATCTAATTCATAACATTTAAGGATATTATATCCGTACCAGGTAGGTTGATAAGTAGAAAATGCACACTTTTCAGAGCAGCCATTTTTAGGTTTAAATTTTATCTGTAATAACTATTTTTCTGGAATTTGCAGACAACAACAATATTTTAGGAATTACGATACCATGAAAATATAAAGCAATCCCAATGCGTAATATGATGTAAAAAATATATATGCTAGTCGACTTATCAACCTATTCACGCATGGTACGGATATAATATATGTATTTTATGTCTATAGTTACACTACATACAAAGAAATATATAATACATATTTAAAAAAGGACTGAATAACACCGGCTTTGCTACCTTACCACCTTATGCATGGTAGATGATGATGTGGTCGAAGGTAGTAAGAACACAAAGCCTAGAAGGGAGTTGGCTCTTTAGTCCAGCTATCGGAATACACTAACAGGTGCTTGGCTACGGATTTTCAATTAGAGCTAGCCAACCTAGGTGTGTACTACAAAGGACCACTGTGCTATGGTTTCCACAGGATGTTTTCCTATACCAAAATCTCAAGCTCAGTGCCGGATTCGAAACCACTTCTCTCGTCACTACCAAGCTATAGTCGCCACAACTCCGAAAGTCAATCGCCGAATATTATTTATATCTCGAGATATATATTTTACTGGGTGTTACAATGGCCAATCGTGGAATATCCTAATTCCTACTAATATTATAAACGCCAAAGTTTGTATTTATAGATGTATGTATGTTTGTTCCGCTTTCACGCAAAAATTCCCAACGGAAATGGATAAAACGTGGCACATAGATAGATCATATATTGGAATAACATATAGGCTACTTTTCATCCCGGGAAAATGTAACATCCCTCGGGAACGTGGGTGAAACCGCAGGGGACATAATTCATATATCGAAATATATATGTTATTTTTATTTAACTGGGTGTTACCGGCATACGTTACAATGTCAAAATTTTCTATATCGGTTCAGCCTCGATGCTCTTATATAGAAGAAAATAAATTACATCCCATAGTGAAAAGCCGGATTAAATGAGCCACATACCTGGTTGTTTCCTTTGAAACTCCAGAGACAGTATTTCCTTCTGGAGTTGTTGTTGGAAATCCAAGAATTTCTCAATGGTCAATTTTTCACTGAGTTTAGAGCCAAAGAAATATGTTGTTAGAGCTGAATTTATGCCCTGTAATAAAGAAATATTTTAATTATATAATATCATATTACACAAGTTAAAATAATATAATTCATAGTATTGTTTATACAACGTCGACATTAGGATAGGGTAACAATTGATTTTCATTGTTAAATACTATGAATTCCTTTGGGACTAAAACTCTATGTTGCATATATCTAGGCTCATTCTTTTGTTTTCACGTGACCCGAAGAACTCTTGAGGTAAATGAATTGTCAATGTGATTGGTAACTTACGTCGCATACGCAACATTCTACCTGGACAAGTAAAAAAGTACGTAATAAAGACTAAGTAACACTTATGTATCAGTGTTACTTAGTCCCTATTCTTTAGGGTAAAATGTATCCGACATGCGCGTACCCAGTAACAAACAGTTATCTTTTTTTTTTAAAGACAATCCTTACCTTAAATGTATTGCCAGTATTAGCATGATCCCTGTGCCTGGAACCGATGCTGCTCTGCTGTCTAATAAGGGCAGCAACCTTCTCGAACTCTTCGCAGTCTACGTCGCCATCTCCGTTCAAGTCGAACATACGGAAGGCGATCTCGAAGTGGCGGCGTGATGCTGAAATAATAAATAAAAACCGAAATCAATAAAATTCTACGTGTTATTTAATGATAACTGTCAACTCTTTTGAACATAATGGTTGTAATGTGTCTGTCGTAATTACGTAGACATTGCTTTGTTAACAGCGTAAATAATCGTGCACGGATTTTATTTTAAATTCTAGGAGGTCTGAGCTTTTGATCAATTAACAAGGATAGGGGCTCTGATGTAACTTTAATATTTAGTTATGCGTTTATTTTGATTCTCTTATGTCCTAATAAACCATTACTTGTAGGTATTTATCTATTTCATACAAAATATCATTCAATTTGGTTATGTATATTATCTATTATATTTTACGCAACTAGTAATGTTATACAATCGCCCCAATTGAATTATTTTGTGGAAAATTAAAATAGCCGTCATCGAAAAATTCCTATGGATACCTTATTATCGTCGCACGACGTCACCTAAATCAATTGGGCCTAAAACTCTATCAATACATATCCTGCCTGTTCCGCTTTCGAAGGCTTATTATTAATTCCTTATCCTCAAAAAAACAATATCAAAATAATATTTGAGGAGTTCCTAACGGGTCCATCACCAAACCCTGAACACCTAGGTCAATAGTACAGCCAGAAACAAAAGTACCTGAACAAATCCAAATTCACAAAACATCTGTATACAAAAAAAAACTATTGTCAATATGTAAATGTAAAGTAAACAACTGTTTTGTAAATATATGCCTACGAAACCTAAAGTTTACACCTACATTATCAAATAGTTTTAGTATAATATACAACAAGCCCAACACGACAGACTTATGTTGCATCTTGTTTATACGTCACCGAAGTTACATAGGCATACCAAATATAAGCTCAATCTAAAAATGGATTAAATATAACAAACCAAGAAACCCATACACAAACAAAGCAGTCAACATGTATTTGGAAACGTGTGACACATTTATGGAATCACTGCGACATCTCGCGTACGTATCAGTAATTATCCATATATTACATAAATACCATATGGAATTTTAAAATTGCAATTTGCCGCCTATTATCATATACTTATTTAAAAAAAAATGTTCTCATTATAATTGCTGTTGTTTGATACTTTTAAGACGCTATTTTACTACGTCATACGGTCCGATACCATTTAGATAAATATGTAGGCCTTCTGTGACAAATAAAACATTCGTAATCAAGTTAATTTGTACGGATAACACAATAAAAGTGAAATTTCTCAGAGAAAATCGTATATAGTGTTTGTACTAATATATAGACTAGGTCTACTCCATTATTTAATGTCGGTTAAATAGCTGTTGTGTATGTAAATGTTGTACTTGGTGAATTTCATAGTTTTATGAATACAGATCATAAACTAAGCTAAGTATTTGAGATCGACAGCCAAATGGGAATTCTCAGTGCCGAGATAATAGACGAGCGCGCTGGATGAGTTAAAATCGATATATTCGCTCATGCCCAGTTCACTCCCCCATCCCCGCGGATGCTGTGTGGACATCCCTCGGTAGCGGTAGCTCCGTCAATGTACACAACAATAGATTTATTTAACTAAAACATGTTCGTGTGAAATTATATTTTGTTGATAAAATCTTATCGAATTTAAACATTTTTCCTGCTAAGCTCTTCTATAAATCGACCACATGACGCGACAAAATGAATTTTTCAGTGAAACGGTTTCGGTCGAGAGTAAAAACAAAAACGTTTCATTATTTAAGATGTGGAGCGAAGACCGCGACTTTCCTGTTCTGGGCTACTCTCTATATGATAGTCATGAAAATGACAATTTTCAAGAGCAGTGTAAAAGCACCAGTGAAGGATTGGTCAATAGTACCTGACAATTACACAAAGTGGCTGGTAAAGTGAAATAATATAAATCAGTGTTTTGTAAATAAACTAAAAAAACATTAATGTGGAATATAAAACGCAAAGCCATTTAATAATTTTATGCCATCACCGGCTCGGAAGTCAGCCTTCGTAAAAAATGCTTTAAGTGTAATGTTGTGTTGTAAATAGTTACAGGGTCCCGTAGTGGGTGATGATGAGCAGGATACAGAAGTAAATAACATAGAGTGGCTGGAGCCAGATAATGCAACAATACAAGACTTCGAGAAGAGAGCAGCGAGAGTTCAGGATGTTTGTCGTATCAACTCTCTATCTTCTCAGTCTATAAACAGCAAAGAGTTTTTTGTCGATCACACTCATAGCCTAGTGTGGTGTAATATTTTCAAAGCTGCTAGTTCTTCTTGGTTGTATAAATTGAATGTTTTGGGTAATCCATCAATTGTCTTGTGAAAAATATTGATAATTTTGGAAAAATATCATATATTAAAATATATTTTTATTACAGGTGGCTATGACAAGAAGTTTTTGGCGCGAACAAGGCAGACACCCCTGATGTTGGCTCGAAAAAAGTTTCCTCGGCCTAGTGAAGATGAACTGCGTGATGCAGTTACTACACCAGGCGTGGTTTCTCTTTTGGTCGTGCGGGAACCATTTGTGAGATTGTTGTCGGCCTACAGAGATAAACTGGAGAACATAACACCGTTCTACTACCGGAAATTAGCCAGAGCCATTGTCGCAAAACATAGAGAAAAAGCAATCAGAATTTTTGGCCCAATCAAAAGCTTCGGACCCACGTTTTACGAATTTGTAGCTTATTTGATTGAACAACACAACGAAAGAGAGCCCACATTCGATGAACATTGGGCTCCATACTACCAGTTTTGCTCCCCGTGTGCTGTTAATTTCAGTGTGATCGCTAAAGTGGAAACGTTGAAGAGAGATTCAGCATATGTTATACAGCAATTAGGTCTTGGATATGTATTAGATCGAAGAGTGAGTGATAAACGGACACGTCTTCGCACTGTAATGAATAAGTCCCGTGATGGGAAAAATACAACCGCCTTACTAAAATATTATTTCAAACAGCTTGATGAGAAAATGCTTAATGGCTTGTTAAAAATATATGGCATCGACTTTGATATGTTCGGGTATGACGCAAAAGTTTATAGAAGTTATGTTAGAAAATAAAGAGTTTATCGAAATGTTGTTTCATTTATTTAGTTGAATATAACTTACTTGATAAAACAGTGAGGAGGAAGATGTAGTCACTGAATGTAATAAGTCCTGATGAACCAAGTTTGTAAAAAATTGAGTCTTCATCAAGATCTAAGTTGAGTCGCTGGCTGATACTCTGTGTACAAAAGCAAGGTATTCATGTAAATTTTATGTTAACATCAATAAACACGTATTCAAATGAAGAAGCGAACAGTTTTTTTAATCAAGTACAAAAAGATGTTTAACTTCAGTGAATAAAAAAAAATATCTCATAAAGAGTAGTGTACGCCCATAAGGGTGTAAAAGCCTGTAGAGGCACCTTTAAAACCATTTAAAGAAGGGTTGAACATGCTGTTTGTGTCTATACGACTTTTTACACTTGATTATTAAGTAATCAACATAAAAACTAATGACGCCAAGTGTAAACTAATACCAATAGTTACCTAGATCTTAACTTGTAAAAATTAGGTCATTTGTAAGAAACCTAATTCATAATACTATGCGTGGATATAGGGGTGTGATAAAGAGAAGTACTACATATTACATAAAATAAATAGAAACCAGAAGAGTGTCAGTAAGCAATTTTTGCCAAAGTGCTGAAAATAAAAAGGAGAAATAAATATACTGTAGGTACTAAAATATACTTGAGACTTGAAACATGCTATGAAAGAAGTGCACATTGGTGGTGTTCTTTGCAGCAAGATGATCTATTTATGCTTGAAGTAGAAATAGCACAAATAACTTTTAGAAATGATTGCTAGCACTAACTACATAGCACATCAATGAATTAAGTTGTTTATCCTAGTTGCTAGTGTTAGTATCATCTATCTAAACTAATAGTTTGGCGTAATATGGCCAATGGCATGAACACAGAAGAGGAAAGTAACTAATTGAATTATGTGCATATTAAAGAAAATAATATTACAAGTCGAGAGCAGTTGATAAATAGGAAGAGGAGAAAGACAGTACCTCATCGATGTTCTGAAAAGACAAGAAAGTGATGTGAGTGAAGAAGATGGTGCCATAAGTGCCAAAGATTTCAATCAGAATTTCTCTTCTGCAATGTGCCTCGTTAGTCGTAACTACTCTTAGGGCGGGACAATACTGTGATTTGTAGAAAATGTAGTCTCAAAATTGTCACTAACATGTTATTTTTTGTTTGTGTAAGTGTCAAAGTATGAGCATACAGATACAGTTTCTGGTTTAGTAATATCCCTATAATTATGTTAGTTTAAGCTCAGGGTATATTATGTACAAAGTATCAATTAATTTGGCTTTTGTAAGATGACATGTCAGTAAATATCAAGTGTGGAATACATATCAGTTTACAGATAAGTTTTAAATGATATTTAAAATTTGTAGTATGGGCCTGGAATATAATATGAAGAGGTTATTGTTTGCATTTATAGATTATAACATTTATCATAACACCATTGATATACAAAAATAATGTGTTTTATAGATGTTGATTAATGGTTGTTTTTCCCTTTATTTGATTAATTAATATTTTTTTTTTTACTTAATGGGGATACCCATTTACATTATATTAATACTATAGTTAACAAAATAATCCAGCTTACCTTAGGGTCATATCTTCTATATTGATCCAAACCCAAACCTGAGAAACAAAGAGGTTTTATATAAAATGTAATAAATCCAATTAAGAGCCCCTAAAAATGATAAAATTTAATTTATTTATGGTGGGCTAACTACCTTTATGTACAATTATTAATTATTGTTGGTGTTTGAGTATTTCCTTTGGATATCCAGAGTACAAGAATTATAAATGTAAATATTAGTTTGTTTGTATGTACATAAGTAGCAGGTACTGTGCATGGCTAGAAGAAAGATTTGGATGTAACTTGCACATTTGATACTTAATAATAAAAACATAAAATGTCTCTGAAATGCATGTGAAACCTTGGAGTGAAAGCAGACTCATAAATGTGACAATTACCATCTGGCTGTTTGACACCAGGTGTCATTGAGCGTAAAAAGTCATCAGGAGTCATGAACACCTCATGCTGGTCATGGTGTTGTGCCTGTAGAGTGGCAAAGTACCTAAATACCTTATCTGGTGTTGAATATTGTCGCATACGGTTTTCATACTCTATGATCTGCTCAGCAGCGTCCAGGAAGTTAAAATATATATTAGCATCTTTTGGCTGTATGATTTTATCAATCTAATATAAAACAGCTTAGGGATAGATTTCCCTAACAAACAGACCTGACCCACTTTCAACTAGGACCACTGTGACTCACAAACTCACATAAAATTAAAAAACAAATTTTATTAAGGTCATATGTAAAAACAACTGAAGATACCATGGGTTCCAAATGATTGTTCAGATTGTGACTTACAAAAAACTCATTACTTAGGTTATCAAATTCAGTTACAACATAGGGGTATAGTTGGCTTTTAATGTGAAAGCTGCACCACCAGTACAACTGGTGCTGCACCACTACAAGAGGCTGGCTCAACTTAGACATCCTAATTCTATCAGAGCTTAAAGTAGTTAATAAAAATATATATATAAAAAATAAAACAAAAAAGAGACATTATACCATCTGGCTGTTTCATTCCAGGTGTAATTGCTCGTAAGAAGTCATCAGGTGTCATATAAACCTCAGTAGTTTCACCATAAGTTAACTTTACTGTTGCAAAATAACGAAATATTTTGTCTGGTGTTGAATATGCTCTCATACGATTTTCATATTCAATGATCTGCCATAAATGAAATAAAAACAAATAAAAATAATTGAAAGTAAATAAATATAAGGTATTTCTTATTATAGGCTTAAAGAACAAACCTTTCTGTCTCTAAATCCAATTTTTTCCTTCCTATATCTTTTCTTTTTATTGTCGACCTCACTGTCTGAATCAGACTCAGTGATCTCTTCAGCAGCAGTAATTAATGGAAACACTTGATACTCGGTCCTAGAACAGGGCATATAAATAAATAATTTGGTTGAACTTCTAGTCCACAAAGATTTACTTATTTTACTAACCATAATTTGTAAGTGGTGTATGCTGCAGCACTGAATAAAAACGAATAGCACAAAAGCTTAGAGTTCCGGAGTTGACTCTCATTTTCGTATTTTCGATCAGAGGCATAAAATCGAAGAGGAATATGGGAATTATTATCAGCTGCAAGGCTCTTCGATGTTGTTGGAACTGTGACAACCTTCCGCAATGCAGTTATTTCTCTGTATAAGCTGAGAAAACGGGGAGAAATACAAAACATCCTGGATTAAATTTAGGGAATTTTCATTTATATGAACGAAAAGAATTTTCACGAAAATTAACTTAGAACGAGGACGGAGGAAGGAAACGAAAACATTTTTAATAAATATTCGTAATTTGCCTGTCACTTTTTTTTTTTACATTAAATCTTATTTACAGATTCAATATGTCATTATAAATCGATTTTGTAAACGCGATTAAAAGTCGATTTTCAGCCAGGTACGATCAAGTTTACGCACGTCATCAATTAAATAGAACAAAATATATACAAAATCCATTGAATTTTAATATAACGACCACTTTTGATCGGGATTCAGTATAATTTTTAGCCATTATTCTTGAAAAATTAGAGAGAATAATTTTATAGTAACACCCTACAATCTTTGTGTGAAAAGAAACGAATTAATAAATAAAAGATATGTAGCGGCATCTATGCACACGCGCGCGTCTATGCTATTGTTACTGTTCGTAACTTACGGAGTGTAGAAGGAAAGGAGGACCATCTCAGTGTACTAAAAAGTGTCCGTTGAAAGAAAACAAATTAAGGTGGCGCTACTGTAGCAAATGGAAGAATTTTAAATAGAGCGCCACAAATTGTTAGAGTAGGATACGAAAATAATAAGAAAGGAAAAAAAACATTTTCGTTTTGTTACAGCGCATTTTTTAAAATTATTATAATATAAAGACAAACTACAATGCTGCTCTAGCGCTATTTCGGTGAGAATTCGAAAACTAATTTGCTGTTTACAAGTGGACACTTTTTCGACTAATCCCCTATACAAGATAGTCCTCCTTTACTTTTACACTCCATATCGTAACTAAATGAAATGAAAGAGAGGGCGCTGGATTGAACCACAGTTTAAATTTTAAATGAAATTAAATAAAGAGAGAAAACGAGTGTACTACTTTTTAAATTTAGAAGACAAAATTTAATCCAAAAAGGTGATATATAGGTCATAAATGAGTTCGGATCGTAACACCTACATCGCACTATGGAAGTTTTATCAGGCTTAATAAACAAGCTTCCAACATCAACAGTTACTGCAGTCCCCGGTAAAGACACATTGATTGCGAGAGAGTTACAGAGCTTCTTCTCTACTTCCCTTTTAAATGAAGGAGTGTGAATCCTGGCTTCGCCTATTAGTAGCCCCTACGTGGTTCCCATCACTTCGCATCAACCCAGTTTCACCTCAATCAGCTCCATCGCCAACTTCCCGTTGTTTTTCGTCCTGCAAGGCATACCTGAAGCAACCTTTCACCTGGCGCACTCGTTCGGACCTTAACTGACTTCTGACTCTCAGGGAGCCATTATGCTTGAGGTGATTTCTGCACTGGTGGACTACTGCGGGAAGATTTATTCCATCCAGCAACAGCCACCCCGCTCATTCTAGACTTACCGTATACTTACGAGCAACAATGGCCTTATTGAATGAAGGAGACTCACAACTTGAACCGCCAAAAATATATTATATTTACATTGTTTTTAACTGTGCTATCCATTCCCATTCACTGTATCCAGTTTATTAAGCGACATTTATAAATCTTAAAGTTATTTGTAAAGTTAAGTATTTCACTCTTTTAAACACTGGTTAGTTTCAGTTTTGTCGTATCGAGTTCTCAAGTTCTGGCTGATTATTCGCCTTTGTTAGATTTAATATATCGATCCCAAATCTAAATTGTATTTGTAAATACCTAATAAATTATATTAATACTATGATTTCAACAATTTGATCGGCTCTATTTTAAGCCAGAGAACAAAAGGCCAACAACACGGCCAATGAGCAACACTTTTTGTATGCTCTGTGCCACTGTGTTTGCTGTCACACTGACATGTCAGTGTCAATGTCAATATTACGACGAACGAAAAGCATGAAATTCCTTTGAATTTTATCAATCAAATTTGACTGCACTTGCCAGATTACATTCGAAAAGTGTCAAAGGTAAATATCGTTCAAGATAAAATAAATTTAGGAATATATTGCGTAAACAAAGCAGTGTAATTTGGTTCAATATATAACATAGATTTCATAGTGATTCAATTAATAAACTTTGACATATTCGTTTTTATTATACGGGCGGGAGTGAGTTACATAACCTTGAATCACGGGACTTCAGTATTGATCAGTATAATAATTTTATTGTATAACGTTTTCTGTGGAAACTGTCCAGGTATGTACTTAGCATGTAATTTGATAGGAATCCTTACCATAATCGTTATCATCGGGATGCTAGTAACATTGATCGATCCGAAGGAATTGGAGGTTAGTTGAAGGCTGTGTTGGAGGGTCCTTAGGTACCATAAATGTAATAATCAATAAGTGCGTACCTGTACATATATTTTTAATTTCCTATAGATATACTGATGGAAGATGAACACAAGGAGTATTTTAATGCTGAAATATGAAATATAAAGCAGATGAATTAGAAAGTAACCTTAGAATTTCAATGACACAGATTAATGAATGGCTAACTCCTTTCTAATTTCTAGATTTGCAAAATTGTATGATAGAGTATCTAATAAAAATATTTGCTCTAATATTAACAAATAAAAAAGTACTTTATAATAATGATGTGAAACTAGATGGGAGATAAATCATAAAATAAGTTAATGTTATTTTTAGTAAAATATTACTACTAATTTTACTACATTACAAATATATGATAATTTGAATGATTCATAGTTGTAAATAGTTGGGGTTCACAGATTATTTTATCTAAATATTATTTTGTTTAATCTTAACATTTCCGTACCTTATAAAATATGTGTTACTAACTTTAATATAAATAGCAGTACAAAACGAAAATAAAAAATATCATTTTTTTTTACTCTGCATCTCTTGTGTTTCATAAAATTGATATTATTTGATAATTGAACAGAGAAAAAATTATGTTAAACTATAGCCATTAGAACAGGAAAAATAAAAAATCTGATATATAGAAAGAAATATCTGATCATTCCTAAGACTGTGATGAGTATTTGGGGAGCAGTTGTGTCCAAGAAGGTTGCTAATGCAAAAAATGTATTTTGATGGAAGCAGAGAACCGCTAGTATTATAAAAAATACTGATTGGTACTAGGTATTTCTTTAGTGTCAATTTAAATTGTTCATTAACCTTGTTTCAAATTTAATAAGAAAATAATCTCATATCCATTAAATATAATATAATATATTACAAATCTAATGTCATATACTGTTGAAAGCAATCTATAAAACTAATTTCCTTTAATGGCCTTGAACTACATAATTGTGTTTATAGACAGATAAAAATATCACAACCAGTACTTAAATAGATGTATGTATAGAACAAATTGAATGAGTGCCAAATTTCACTGCAGAATAATAAATCGAGTATAATTATTTAGATAAGAAATTGTTATGCAAAATAAAAATATTGTATGCATGCATTGCATAGGTATTTTACAAGACAGATGTTCATTTAAATAGGGCATCTTACATAAACTGTTTGCGTGCCAGTTGCTCTGACATTGTAACCTATACAGTGTCCTAAATTCTTGTTATATTGTATTTTTTCATGTTATCTTGATTCAAGTCTTTTAAGTGGAACAATTTTATAACCAACTGTAGTAGATGAATAGTTGAGAACATTATAAAATATTTTAATTACATTATACCTTTGTATTTTTGCAAGTACATTTGTAGGATAAACAAATTGTTCTGCCATTCTGTACTATTTTTAGAGCTATCATTTGAGGACAGGAAACTAAATGCTACCTTAGTAAGGTAACATAATTAAACTCCGTATTTATTCATTTCCGTTGTCCTCAGACCTGACACTAAAGCCTAGGAGCCAGGCATACACCAACCACAAACATGCATCGCGCACGGCAAGTTTTCTATGTCTCGAATAAAATCGGCAATGCCGAGAGATTTGCGTCGTGGCTCCTCAAAAAACCACAGGTAAGTTCCCTCAATTTTAAATTACTTAATAAAAACCTATCTACAATTCTACAGTTGAACAATAAAACTGCAGAATTTCCTGTTGTCGCCCTTTTGCTTGTTCTTAGAACAACTTACGTAACTTGTTTCATATAATGCAGTCAAGTCCATTGCAAGGCATGTACAACTTTATAACTAACATAATAGAGCATAGTTTATTACTTGACTGTTTAAACTAAGCTATTGTTAAATAGTAGTATATATACTTACAATAAAAGTATAATTTTGTGCTAATCATGCTAATTTTTGTCACAAATGTTATTATCTTCTCATTATTGAGATTATGATATGTTTTGAATTGGTTTCACTACCTGACGTTGGGTAGGTAGGTAATTAGTACACTCGCGGTTGGCAAACAATAAGTTCAAGGACCTCGTGAGGCCGTAATCATGTGACGAACGAACGAACAGCCTTGCCCTAGCTAGTTTTCACCATTGTAAATGCGAGTAGGCCTCTGCGTGATCTTACATACGACAACTAGGAAATTACATAGTAATCGTGAGATTTGTAATGTCACGATGTCGACGAGACGCTCGACGACGTCATGTCGCATCGGTGATTCACATGTTGAGTAATTTATCATGGTAAGGCTAGTTACTACCAGGTATGAAATGGTTTGATAAAAAATTCTCACATTGGTTTTGTGAAGAAACTTAAGGATTTAAAACAATTATTTACGATTTCTACCTGACTAGTGACTAAAGGTTAAGGTATATGGAAACCATTAATTTAGGAACACATATAATAATAAATTGATAATTTTCAAATTAAAATTACAAATTGTACACCAAGTATAAACAAAATCGAAAACTACATTGTGTTCGATGAAAACTGAATTCGCAGAACAGACTTCTCATATGGGCTCATAGAGATTTTATTAAATCGCCCCGTGGTTTATATAGTAAAAGCTCCATGCATACCCGTAAAATAACTTTTCGCCCTAATATGTACTTCTCCATCCATCGAATTGACTATGTATGTTTTATACATAAATTTCACCTGATCACCTGTTTAGTCCTTATAGAAATATATAGACCTCTAGCATTTGTAATAATGTATATCTAATTTGGATAACTTATCATCATTAGGTAGCCAATATGGCTTTATTCGCATTTACGAGATGTCCTACTTTTATGTCGCATTGCCGCACCGGAGGAACGGATCGATTTGATTTTATGCACGAAGATAGCTCATAAGAAGAACATGAGCTACATTTTATCATGGGAATGCGAGTAATACTGCGGGGCGAATATATTCATGAATATATTAGTTTTAAGTACTATTGTAATCGAACGAACGAGAATTAAAACCAGCTTAAATATATGAGTGAGTTGGTCGGCGTTCTGGCGCTCGATGCGTGGTATGCATATGAAGTTATATGTATACAGTATGTAACAAAAACCCTGTTATTCCTTTTAGGAACGTTATACATTACCTACAAGCACACCATTAATGATATTAGAATTTAACAATTATAAACATTGGCTAGTACAAAGGTCAAAATCAAATAACTATTAAAATCGACACATTCAAAAAAATGTTTAGATTATCTGATTTTACAAATACATCTTTATTTCGCTAAATAGCCTACGAGCTCGGCGGCTTTCTTTGATGCGACAGAAGATGCCGCTAAAACGGAGGCGCGTGCCTCGTATCCCTGCCACGTGCCTTCCTACCCCTTTACCCCACCACCCGCCGCCCTGCGAATCATAAGCGAATTCCTTAGTCTCCCGCGCAACTTACTTTCGAACGGTTGTTATTGTTGACCTAGTGAGTGACTTGTGTTTTTTTACGTAAGATCACCTGATCTGACGCCCTTCGATTGTTTGCCTCTGGGGTACTGTTAAGCAACAGGTGTTCAAAAAACCGTGTGATACGGAGGTCGAAATGCGTTCACGCATAGTAGCAGCATTTGACCACATCAAGTTCGATAGCTCCATTTTACAAAGCGTACGTGAAAATATTATTAGGCGTTGCAACAAATGTGTCGAGGTACAAGGTGGTCATATTGAACAGCATCTCCGTGGCCGTCTAGTAGACGTTATAATAAATTAATACATTAAAATGCAAGTAGGTACTTAAGGTTTTGTGTGACAGACGCGGGGACTTTATTTTGTTTATGTAAATGTGTTAAATGTACTGATAACAATTATCAATTGTGCATAAAAATATCGTGTAAACCAACATTTTCAAAGATTCATTCGTTAAAGTGATAAACAACAGCTGACAAAGTCGTGAACTTGGGTAGAAAAAATAGGTAGATAACCGGCGCGGCGCGGCGCGGCGGCACCGACAAAGAGAGGCCACTCTCTTTGTCGGGTCGGGTAGAACTTCTTCCTATTATTTGTGATTTCGGGTCATCGCTTCATGCAGAGGTAAGATATCAGAATAACATTACAAATATTAATAATTAAATATTTATTTTAATTATTTGTGTTTACAGTTTATTATAAATGACTTCCTTTATTACGTATTTATACCGATTCTTAAAACGTAGGTAGAAGGAACAACAGGGTTTTTGTTACATATTGTATATAAAGCCAGGTACCTACTGGATTTAATAGGCTATTTTCATATTGGTATTTTCAATCAAGACATCTACTTGCCTACTCGATGTGGGAATTGGCACATAGCATGATTAGAAAGAATGAAATAGTCTTCGTGAAACGCCGAGGATCGTAAAAATGTTGATCTCGGCCTTCACGCCAAATGACACGACCTAGTTCACTGCAAGTGACTCAAATTCATTAATTAGGGTTCCGTATTCGAAGGTAGTCCAATTGGACCCTATTACTAGACCTACGCCGTTGGTCCGACTGTCCGTGGGGTTTTTCGAGTATTAACAGGAAATACAATTTTTTTACGTTTTTGTTATAGCTCTTATTTAGGCAAATTAGGTTAGCTATGGTGTTTCTGGTTCGTCATGTCATCATATTAGCGGTGTTCACTGCTGAACCATAACTACATTAACTTGAAAATGTTCTATATACTCTTATAGCCTTTAAACTCCTTTATATTGATATACGACTCGACTGCTCTCGATTATACTGACTGGCTTAAAAACATATGGAATGCAAGAAATTTGCATGTGACCTATCTTGACATTGCTATTTGTTATTGAAGATAAAAATTGTATTGGTTTATCTGATTGATAATGGTTTGCCATATCATTTTATAGACGTTTTGTCCCGATGTATCAATTGTTATCGGATCATTGCGGAACCGAGTAGAGATATTGATGACTTAATATCTGTGTCCTATAACGAAATGAAAAAAAAAGCGGAGTAATTTGACATACCTAAAACCTAGTTGAATGGAATTATAATAATTTGATTTCCAAGAAATGATTTGAGACTTTGAAACGTTATCAGACAGTGTGGGGTAAAATACGAGATTGGGTTTTTAATTATCTCCATGACGAATCATTGTTTTCTATGAAAAGATTTCCTTATTTTTTATTGTCTATTTATTATTCAAGACGATCTTTTTATAAACGTTGTCGGGTTTATTCTCGATGATTTGCCTACATTAATTTCAATCTGTTGGTATGTTCATTTTGTTTGTTACAAGTTTTTTTCTTTTTTTTATTTCTTTTTACATTTTCTACGGACTCTTAGTCCGTACTCTTTGAAGATTCTACGATGAATTATTTTAAGATCTATTGTATCTATAAATTATTGTTTCTAAAAATTAACATCTTTCCGCGCGTGCTCAGCTCGTTGTTTTGAACTGAGGCTTGTGGTTCCTTAATAATAGTGTTACATTAAATTTTTCTATTGCCGATACATGGATTAAAATAACTTAGCATTTACTTAAATTTAGTTACACTTATTCATCAAAATTTATAATTCTAAATATTAAAGTTTAAGCTATTTCAGCCTCGGATGGTTTCGCTCCCAAAAGACTTTCCATGACAAAAAATCTTTAGGCTTATATTCTTATAATTACTTTACTTTTTTACCCTAATATAATTTTAATTACACGGTTAGGGTACAGACACTATTAAGTCGTCAATGGTAATAAATAATGAACAATCAACTGTTATCAAGGGGGGGGGGTCTGGCCCCATTAAAAAAAACAAAAGTTTCGTTAAATTTGTGTGAAGTTATTTAGCTATTCCAGTATTACGAATCGGTCCATCGTCCTGGGACGGGCACTAGACCATACTGGGGTGGGCATGGCTCAACCGACCACCCCCCATGGGCATGACCCCCACTATGTACGCCTATGTTCATCAGATAGCATTATTCAAACAATCATCTGAATTATCACCTCTCGATCAATAAATTAATCTTGACATTTCAAGTACTATTCAGATTTCTACTATTGTTTATCATAAGCATGTCTCTATCTAGTAATATCTAAAACCTATTTCAAAGTATGATAAAAAAATATGAATAGTATTGAATTTTAATTATTCACCATGATTAACATATACTTACTCATATCTTAGACATCGATTAAAAATAAATCTGTTTTCCTAGATAAAATCTGACTCTATATCCTAAATTATGCGAACTAGACACAGCGGGAATCTTTGGAATCTAGGATACATATACAATACCTTAAATAATTTACAAAACCGTGTATTTTGTCGTAGACTACCGCAGTTACGGTGAGCGTCAACAGACTGAAGAGTTCCACGGCGGCAGAACCCTTCCTCAATGGATCCAGTTCGGCATACGTTGAGACGATGTACAATGCATGGCTCACTGATCCTAACTCCGTGCATGCGGTAAGTGTATTTCTACATATGTATATCCATTGCCTGATTGGGTAAGGGAATTATTGATCGCACCTAGGTAGGCGGGCTAGTGATTGTAATCTAGAACTGCGTAGATGCTACCGTCCAACAACCGGGCCTAGATGTATTGATCTGCGAACACTTCTGTATAGTTTAACCTTGTAAGACGTATGATTTAATTTTTATGCTTTATGATTTACATTTTTGTAACGGCTGCGATTAGATTAAAAATACCTGTTTCCGTGAAAATTTAAAACGACTTATCGTCGAAGCGCCTGAGAAGATGCTTAGTAATAATTTCCGTAACTTGAAATTATTGATTCTTAATTATAAACAGCAATTTATATATTATTTCTGATATCAAAACTCAAGATATATAGTATAAAGATATAGTGAAAGTTGCTATTAATAATCCGCTTTACAAACTTCCGTAAAATATAAGTTCGAATTCGGAAGTTGAATGTTTATTTTCAATACATAAATGTCATATTTTATTTTATTATCAAGAGATCAATGGTTGACATTACTAAAGCAGAGTTCAATAAAGTTGTATTAGCCAACCACGGCACAACGAGTACGTCGCTGATAACTCAACAATTCAACCGTATTGTGAATCTCTAATTGCGAATCGACTTTGTAAATCGATCGCTTGTTATGTCTAGACACGTGGTAGACGGCGAAGGCGACGAATGTCAGATAAAATAGGCTTAAAATTTAAATTTATTGCCTAAACTATGTTTATTGTCATCGCATTTTTTATGATGATTTGTGACCGACCTATTTCTAAGCATTTTGGTCCGAATTATCGACATTAATACATTTATCTTGATTTGAAAGTGGCGCCAAATATCTTAAATTGGAATCTAAGCGATTTTCGTTGTCAATGAAATGTGCGTGTCATAACTAAATATCTATTCGGCCGAAAATAAGAGATCACGAGCATATTATGTACCTAAACGGAAATTATCATTTCGTGCAAGGTTAATTCACAAGTGTTTTCTAACAAAAACCAGTTCAAAACGGAATTATCTGAAGCTGTCCATGAGTATATCCTTATTGGACACGAAATTGGATAATGATCGTTTGTGTATTCCATTTAAGGAGTAGATGGTGAAATTTCTCAATTTAAATTTTCTATGAGTGATTTTTTCGCTCTATAAAATATAGTTTTCATTATCACAACACATTAGTCGCCTAATATAAATATAAGCCTTTTAAGTACTGAACCTTACCTATTGAAGCATGCATAGCCTTTTATTTCTGGCAACGTCGAATCGAATTGCGCACTTAACGTAGCGTATACATTGAATGTTGTTTGTGACATGGCGCCGCTCAACACATTGAGATCATATGTGTAGCTAATTCTTTATGACGTTGATAACATATTGCATATTTCAATTTTATCAGTTTCTGCACTAATGGTATTTGTCGGGGTCGGTTAATTAGCAATTAATACGACGTCATCGACACGCATGACAGGTTACGGTCTTCGCGGGTAGTGATATAATTACTGTCAATTTAACAAGTACGCTGTAATAAATAATAAAAACAGAAAGTATGAATACCAAGAGAAGAAGGTACGCGACCTTGATCTGTTTCAATCCGTTATAAATAGACACCTAAGTCAGAGAATCAATAAAAGAGATAAACAAAGTTGAGTGTTGTAACTGGGTTGTTTGATTGTTCTCTGTTCCATTTGCGACTAAAATAATGTACAGAATCTTGCTACCAGGCGAAAACAAAAGACATGCAAAAATTCAGCTTTACATTATGCGTTGAAAATTAATAGAGCATTGTATGTTGGCATGTTAAACAAAATCCGTAATGGTAATTTTGTCGCTCGTTTATGATGTGTTGTATCTTACTTATCTATTAAAAACATATTCATTGCGACAAAAAGCGTTTAAATAAAACCAACCATCGTCGCGGTATCGTCTCGTCGGTACGTAATATTTAGGGGCAGTGTCGTATTGACGTCATCTCACATGGATCTCGTATGCGTCAGAGATAGGCAGGTACTTGGTCTGATATTTAAGAATAACAATTAGCGCGTGCTGATTCCATTTTTAATGCCTATCGCATTTAATTGCGTTGTTCATTTCTTTGCCTGTGTAGGTACATTATATATCATTGCTAAGGTATTTCTAAATTGTGTATGTTGTTTTATAAACCATCTGTAATGATTAGCTGAATCATAATAATTATTGCGTATTTTGTTATCGGTAAGATAACGGCATTTTTGAATCTTTAAATCACTGATCCGCATTTTTTACCAAATAATCGCGACATCTACGCCTACACTCAATTTAAATTCAGATGTTAAAATAAGATTGTTTGCAGGGGGGTAATTAGTGGTATTTCCAACCCAAAATTAAATTCTTTCCCTGGTATATATATTTCCGAGTGATATACGCTATGTTTTTATTCCAGAAAAACATAAGATGTAAACGCGTGTAAACCCCAGGACGGCAGCTAGTCATAAATAGTCTCCAAAGTTTTTTGTCATAATCTAACTACTAATTAGTAGTTTAACGAGCACTATACGAGAATAATAAAGTTGTTTTGCAGTCTTGGGACGCATTCTTCCGCAATGCGACCAACGGCGCTCAGCCTGGCGCCGCTTATACGTCGCCGCCGAATCTCGCGCCTTACTCTAGGAATGAAGTGCCACTCACGTCACTTGTGCCAGCTTCTGGCGGTATGCCATCTATTTCAGCAGGTTAGTTTCTACACGTTTTAATTTTGGCCGAAGAAAGTTGGCTGTTTATAGATATTGACTGATATGGACATGTTAATTAAATGTTGTAATCTATGGGTATTGATTTATCCATGAATCAAATATGATGGTCTAAAATTTTCAAGAATAAAAGGAAATGTGGTGTAAGTATAATTATAAGAATGAGTTGTTTTTATATTATCAGGCATTATTCATATTTCAAGGCCTCTGATACTAAATAGATAATATTTGAACAGGTTCCCCTATCAACGAGAAGATAATTGATGACCATCTCGCCGTACAGGCTATCATAAGGAGCTATCAGGTGAAATATGTTTTCGATCATTATTATGTATTACTATTCGTTATCGTTTGCACATTTTTGTCCCTCACATATACACCTTTGCTACTGTGTTGCTCTTTGTTTTCCCGAGTTTTAAAAATACACTGAATATACCAATTACATGAAATAATGAAAATAGTTATGATATCTTAAATACGGTTATTGAAGTATAGTCTGTAATTGTAGCCCCTTTACTTTCATGAAGAATATTCAAATGAAATATTGTTTGAACCACCGTGTTGTCTGTTATAATGAAGTAGTAATATATATGACAATTAAACAATGTCGCTTGTTGGTTTAGTCTATTCGAATCATAGAATACGGCGGAATAATACAAAATATACACATAAAACAAAAACGTCACATCTTGGTTAAATAATAAACTACCCACTACTACACTTTAACATCACTTGACGTTGTGCTCGTAACCACCAGAGAGTTAAAAAATCATTTAAGGAGTCGAGTTAACTAAAACAAAATGATTTTTATGGTCAATGGTAGTAGTTTTTGGGTGTCAATCTGGAATAAATGTTAGTTAATTATACAAGAATCGATTGGTCATTGTAACTGCATGTAAATGAATTGGCATTGCGGTCTCATGACTATATGTGACCGTGTCCAAATTGTATTTCACGATCTAGCGGCGAGAGTAACATATTTTATTATAATCCAGCCCCATGTTGGGTGCCAATCGGTCCTTCGAGCCGTTTGTTATAAAGTATCCTAATAAAGTCTCTGGATCGTGCTTATAATGATTTGGGCTAAATACATGACGTGGTGGCGGGTGCGTGACAGGCTCGCGGTCACCTGGCGGCCGATGTGGACCCACTCGGCATCACAACAGCCAAGCTGCCCGAACTGGGCATGCGCGCACCAAGCTCCGAGCTCATCATGAGGAAATATTTCAATTTCGGTACGCAGGAATCAAATGAAAAATGTCGTTGTCGATTATATTTAAAAGCAATCACTTTCGTTAACAAAAGTACTCTCAAATTGTTCACTTGAACATTGCATTGCGTGCCACTGATTGTTGTGTTTGAGCAGCGATATTATAACACACATACATATGTACATATAATAACTAGATGCTGCTATTGAGACTGATTAGATATACCGAGAAATGTCAATTTGCACGTTCATGTCGATTTAAACTGCAATAGAAAATACTTTCCAATGCTTCTAAACTCTGTAGTCACTGATATGGTTACTTGATACCTTTCAAAGTATGTAAGTTCAAAAGGTATATTTATTTTGACATTTCATATTAACGATGACATAGCACACTTTTCAGTTTGTTTTGATTGCATATAACATACATATAGTTTGCTATAACGCAGGTTGTTTTATCCAAATGATATTGAATTGTTATGCATGTGTGTGATAATCTCAGCTGTTTACCGGTTTATAGTTGACTAATTTATTTGCAGTAGCTTTATTTTGAAGCAGTTGAGTTGACAGTAGACAATAAAAAAAATCATTTCAATCATGTTTTCATCAAGTTCAACATCGTTTTATGTCATTAATTATTGCTCTGGTGAACAAATACAGCTTTAGTCAAATGAATCGTTCATGAAACATTGTTTGATGGTTTACTACTAACTGTTATGAAACCGATTAAAATTGCTAGTCTCAAGATATAATTGGAATATAATTATTGGTATCTTTTAAGTATCGACATTTTATTTGGTATTCCTCCGCATACCTGTGCTTCAATATTTTTTTATATATGTATATTCTAGGCAAGCCAGTTACAAAAGCAATTATTTAAATGCTTATCATATTATTTTTCTTGGTGATGAGCATATAATCTGCCTTTTAATAACAACTATTTTTAATCAACACCTGTGTATGTAATTAAATATTTATTTACATTTCCAAGCAAATCCCACACCTTGGTTCGTTAATTCATACTTTTCGTTCTGTAATTTTATTGTAAGTAGATGTTAAACTTAACAATATTGTTAAAATATTTATTTTTAAACTGTTAATGATAACAAGATTGTAAAAGTCTTATGAGTAAAACTATTTCTAGTCGTATCTTATACTTAAATATTAACTCTAAACTAAACAGCCAGTCTTAATTTCTTCCTACTTTCACCTAACGTAGGTATTGGTTTATTGTGGGAATTATGGTGACAAGATTTTAATGAAAGACAGTTACTGTGACGATTGTTTTCCACGTTCGGTATAGTCTCGTGGCCACCTCGTCGCGCAACTCGATCCCTTGGGGATCTCAACAGGGGACCCTGTATCGAGTGGCGATTGGCACGGTGGTATGCGGGCCTTCGCTAACGAAGCTGTCATTAGAGAACACGTACGATTCGGTATGAATGATTACAATCTCCATTGCTATTGAGGATTAGCTGGATGTCAACTGGCTGGCTTTAGATTATAAATTTATATTTTATTATGTCGTGCACCATGATTGCGCGCGAGCTCGACAAAATCCGTTGCATCTATTTTAAATCCATCTGTTTTATAGCCATAACTTTATTGATAAGATTATGTTTCATAGCTTTAATCCATTTTAATTTTGTTACCGATGCGCTTCTAAAATTTGTATTCGGATTAAACTGAATATTTTATGGATCGATGGATATACCTAGTATCTGTTTGACCAGTTCACGTCCTTTTAATATTCAATATGCAATACTTTTTCTATTCCAAATTGGTTTAGGGTTCTTAGCTTCCCTCGCACTCGTTAAATCTACACTGGGAAGCACTACAGCTGTATTCGGTATACTAGGGCAGTTTTTCTGTTTGCCTGAGGACGATATTACTTACACCTATATGCAAAAAAGATGTAGATAGTTTCGCTTTTTCTTGGTGCTTGGTACATTATATTATTATAAATTAGACCATGCCGTAAAATATCAAGATTTTTCAAAAAAAAATGGTGCTTGGGCGGCAGTTTAATTTTTTAATAATAATCTTATTGAAAGTGATATATTAAATAATATTCGAATGTATTAGCTATTAATACAAGGCGATACTAATTGGCATAGATTAGATTGAATAAATTAAAAAGATTGAGACTAGCTTTTTGAAATATTCGGTCATTGATATTAATGAAATTGTACTTACTAATAATCGAACCATATTCATTAATTATATAACATCCTATTGTTTATTTGTAAATGTATCATTTTGTGATAAGATGCAGTGTACAGCTACACGTAGTATAGGCATTGCATTCTGTGATGTTATAGTGATATTAAAGTTATGTCCCATTATTATTTCACGTATTACTAATTGCAAAGCGATCATATTCCTTTACTAGAAAATACAATACTTTTCTAGGTCATTCTATTTGTGTCTATAACTAGATTATCTACATTTTTTAAGTAATTACTTATTTAAGAGACATTATATTAAAAAATTACATTACTTGTCTAATTTATTTGTAAATGTATGTAATTCAAGAAGTGGCGAAGATATGCAATATTACTGAACAGAATAAGGCATATAGAACATCGACATCATTATTGTGAATGTTCGTGACATTTTAACATTGAGTTGAGGTAAAGTCAGTCTACATTTGCTACGGATTGTGTATGGAGATACATGTTTATTATAATTGAGTTGTCTGGCGATTGTAACTAATTGATTGTTTGAACGAAATAACAGAAATATGATGGTATCTTCTTTGTTCTCACTTGATTAGTTTCTACATTGTATTTAGGCGGTATTTTGTTGTATTGAAAACGAATTGCTATTTTAATGTGTATAAATCTCAAGATTATAACTGTATAGGTTTTCCTCCGTGTCTTTTAAAATGCAATAGTGATAACAGTGATGCTAGCTTCGCTCGCTGTGAATAAAGTCATCGCTAATGCCTTATATCGAAGAGCAATTGTGATTTGACTAACTCACTAACTCACCACAAAGGCAGGCTACAAACTACAATATTTCTAACCTCATCAAACCTCGTAATATTTATATCCAATATTTATGTATACAATTATGTTATTGATGATGCAAACAAATTAATCATTAGTGAGGATGTTTTGTGATCACAACTTATTTAATACCTTATTATTTACGCTTCTTATATGATTTTTATTCACGACTAACTTCAGGATATGATTTTGCTTTTTTCACATGTTAAACAACTATGTTGTAAACTAAAAAACAGATTCGAGGACACCATATAGCGAATCTCGACCCGTTGGAGATAGCAAACTACGATATGGGCGGTAAAAACCCAAGGGAGGTGATTCACAACAGCTACAGGTTTGGTAAGGAGACAAGAGAACCTGGCATCTAGAAAGCACCCTGGCCGCTCGATGTATCTACCTCATGTGTAGTTATGGTGGCACAGTATTACAATTCTCAATTATCGAGTTGCAAGCAAGTTGCGAGCACCCTAACATCTTTATCTGTGCACAAAAGGACGCATTCGACAGAATACCTAACTATAACTGGAGTGCAAAATAAAGTTGTTATTAGTAATGGGTGCAATTTTTTTCGTTTGCTTTTACTTTTTATTTGGACAAAATTTTCTGTTCGTAAATATTTAAAAACGCTGCTGTATGCCATAACTACAGAATTTCATCAATGAAATGTGGATGTAACGCACAGGTCCTCGGCACGCACGCTCGTTTGCTCATCTATCGTCTTGATCGATTCACAAATAAATTGCATATTTATATCTATAATTATCCATATTGTATATACCTACATTTTTTGTTATAGTATTGCATGGTTTTGATATCATCGATTTATTGAATGAGGCGTTACTGCATGGGTTTTTAGAAATATATATATATAATGTAGTTTGTACGTCTTTTTGAATTAACAACGGAGGATAATATCGTCGATATGTTGTTTGACATTGGGAAGCGAGTTGAATGTTACGTAGTATATATACTCTATATCTAGTTAACTTCGCCGGACTACGTTGGATTGGAGCCAATGAATTGTCTTTTGGTACATATTTACCTCACATTTGAACTTTGGACCATTGCAATTAAATCCATTTTATCATTATTTCATTGTTATTTATGGTTCAATTCAATGAATGTTGGTTTTGTTATTTGTTTGATTATTGTTTTGAAAATGGGATAATGATCAGTAGGAAACTGAGAAATATAAACTAATAAAGATTTCAGTACATGTTAATGATCGCATTCCATAATTATGGGTATTATAGAAATATAAGACGTATTGTGCTTTCATAGAGGATAATGCTAGTAAAGGGATATGATATATTTCAACCTATCAATCTGCTTTTTATATGTGCTTTTAGTTCAATTAGATATTTAATATTTCAATCTTTTGATATGAGTTCAATTTGGGTACGTCGATGTAAAATTATATAAAAAAAATGATTTATCATTCACTGAAAAAGTTATATTTGAGACGTTTACCAAACGATTGATTTATTTTATCTAAAATCTTTCTCTTTTCTATTCTTTAAAATTTATTTGACGTTTGTACTCTCATGAACACAATTAATTTTAGATGAAGCTGATATGGACAGGGTATTCAAATTACCGTCAACTACTTTTATCGGAGAAAAGGAGAAGGCGTTGCCTTTGAGGTATTTCGAACTTATTTATTCTATATTATATAGTATATCGAGTTTTATTATAACCATAACTTGATACCGACTGCGATAAATCACTATAATCATTTTATTGATTATCACATTGTGTTGTTTAAGTTGTCGTTCTAAAAGGTCCGTTTTGACAGCTAACAATGTCATAGGAAAATCATTGTTATTTCCTTTGGAATAAAGTCCATTTTCTGTATTGATCCAATGTTTAATTGTATGATGATGCTGTTATATTATATATAATAACGCCAAAGGGTTCGTAATGGCTTTAAAAAGGTCTGTGTAAAAAAAAAAACTTAAATGCAGTGAATGCTAGTTCAGTGAACTACTTAATGTCATCAGCTGATTGAATTATTATGGATTTTTGGACTTTATCTATTTCCACTTTCTGAGTTTTGTCTGACAGATATGGCACGTATCCAAGCTGTAATATTAACTTTTGATTACTCATTTTATTTTGATTCTCTTCGGGATTGTCGAATTGACACAATTTTTATAGATTCTCGCTACTCATGCTGTTAGTGAATTTTCTATAAACTCCTATACAACCGGATATATGTTCTCACATATATCTAGTCTCCAATGATACTTCAGGAAATTCGTTAACTCTTCTCACGGATATAATCAGATAAACTTAGGCTACTAAAAGATTATACTTGTTCAATTTTAAAACCAAAGACAAGACAACAATATACACAAACATATTCATATTTTAGAGAGATCTTGAGCCGCCTAGAGCAGGCCTACTGCAACAACATCGGTATCGAGTTCATGTTCATCAACTCTCTGGAACAATGCAACTGGATCAGGCAGCGTATGGAACCCCCCAATGTGACCAAGATGAACCATGACCAGAAGAGATTGATCCTTGCTCGTCTCACTAGGTCTACAGGGTAAGTTAAACGGTTTATTATATTTGGGATTTGATTTGATTCACTATCACAATCTCTATAGATATAGTCGATAATCATGATTTAAAAACCAGGCCAGTGCGAGATGGCTCAAGCACTTTGGGTTTCGAACAATATTAAAAAAAAGTAAAATAATACTTATTGTAAGCTATAGATCTATTAATAATAGGTAACAAGGTAGTATATGAAAGGGGTCTTCTATAGCGACCAGGCAACATACTTCGGGAGTAGCGCTTAAATCTATTTTACTTAAAAACAAGAAATATATTGTTATTAAATATGTTAACATATATGTACCATGTTTTTTTACCATAGATAGCTTGCAAGCAATTTCTAAAACATAATGTACATAACTTCGAGTGAATAAAGTTCATTCGTTCAAAAACAGCTGTGACATTCTCGTTTTACAAACACTGAAGTCTCACCAACCCTTAAAATAATGCTTAACACGATTAAACATTACAATATAGAATTTTATCGATTTTATTATCTTTATTTGATCAGCTTCATGATAGTGAAGTATGACTATATTGAAAATGGTAAAAATATATTGCAATCATATGGTAGCTATTGTAATAAAAATATAAATGCAATAGACTAGTATGATAAAATTCTTATCAGACGCTTTTATTAATATCTACAATAGATAAAATACCAGAGACAAGCGTTTATTATGTTGCTATGGTGGTTTCGTATGTAGTTATAATGCAATTAAGTAGCCAGTAAAACCTTTAAAGTATTATGCAATATTAACTATCAATATAATTTACCTTGAAAATTGAAATATCATTTTTTTTTCGTGTTCACTGACCTCAACAAATCGACAAGTTTCTCATTTCATCTGTCAGTAACAATGCGTAAAATAGTGTTCTGTTTGAACATAATAATGAGCATTCTTTTGAATAGAAATGATTTATATAATATTGTATCAGCTGATGTGACAGGTGTTAAATTTTAAAATGATGCAAAAAATAATCAATTTACATGTATTAAGTAAATTATTCTAAACAAAGTAGTAACCGCATTGTACTTCATTACATCTTCTATAGACAGTTTTAAGTTCGAAGTACCGCAGTATTTTAGCTCACTCTAACAGTATCTAATTACTTACATCATTATTTTATCAACCGATTAAAAAAAAGGTAGAGGTTTGCAATTTAATTTTTTTTGTATGTTTGTTACGCGATCATTCCGCCAATTATTATACTTTTATGTGTATACCAATTTTTATTTAATTTTGTTACATACAGATTCGAGAACTTTTTGGCGAAGAAATGGTCGTCAGAGAAGCGTTTCGGTCTGGAAGGTTGCGAGATCTTGATCCCTGCCATGAAGCAGGTCATCGATGTTTCCACGCGTCTTGGCGTTGAGTCCGTCATCATGGGCATGCCTCACAGAGGTATGGGTCTTTTGAGCTAGTAGATAAGGCTTGTAATCCATCATGTTCGGCATACGATACACTGATCAAGCAGATCCGATGATCCTTAAAGGATATAATCACTATGAGTTATCACTGAATTTATGACCTGTATGCCGTAGTTATAATGTAATTTAAAACTATATCTATAAAGGTCTCAATACAATGAAGAAAAGGTACAATAACAAATGGGTTCTGTGTAATTTATACGCCAAAACTCAATTTTAAATAGTATTATAAGTATGTAAATTACAACTTGTAAAGAAATAATCATCGCTAATTTACCGCAGTATTATATGGTTTAGTGAGGCATAAAATTAAACGTTGCCAAGTGGTATATTGTATTGAAACAACGGAGTATTCATAAAATTACTACTTTATTTCCGCAGGTCGTCTCAACGTCTTGGCAAATGTTTGCCGCAAACCTCTTCACCAACTGTTCACTCAATTCGCCGGTCTTGAGGCTGAAGATGATGTAAGCGAATTACACATACTTATATTTAAAACATCGTATACATTCTTGAAAAATTACGCCTAATTACGTAACTTGAGATATACACTTAGATATGTGTTTTATTGTCTTTATTTTAGGGTTCCGGTGACGTGAAATATCATTTGGGCACATACATCGAGAGGTTGAACCGTGTGACAAACAAGAACATTAGATTGGCCGTGTGCGCCAACCCGTCGCATTTAGAGGCCGTCGACCCCGTCGTCCAGGGCAAGACCAGGGCTGAACAGTTCTACAGGGGAGACAATGAGGGCAAAAAGGTAAATTTTCGATCGAATAATTATTGCTATCTACTATAGTCTGACACATATAAAAAGGCTCCTTTGACGTTTAGTAATGTTATAGTAAAATCAACCCTTTTGCTTTAAGATTAGGTCCATATACATCATCATCCTATTGAACAACTATTGGGTTAGATGGACCTTATTTCAATAGCCATCATGTTATTTTTTCAATAATATTCTTAAGCGTCAATTGGGACTTCTTATATTGGTTAGGCCCTAATCAATGATTGGTAACCTTCAAATGATATTAAGCCATTTCCAAGGTGAATTTTTAAATGAGATTATACCTATATACCTTGTATTCTTGTCTTAGCTATTTTTTTTAAAACTGTGTGTTTATTTTGACTCAAAATAGTAGTAAAATTTTACAAGTTTGCTCTTATTCAGTATACATGAGATAGTAGCACATTTTGACCATTGATGCCTAAACTAGTTGCACAAAGCAACTGTTCTATAGACATCAATATCCCATACCTTTTATGACAACTATGTACCTGTTATATGATTTATAAATCAGTGATCTTTGTGTACCTGTTCAATTTGGTTTAAGGTTAACTAGGTTATTTTCTTCTAGAAGTGAAACTTTTGTGTCAATCACATTTGAATAGCATATGTTGTGTTTATCATTCATTTATTTTACGTCAAACAAAAAAAGTTGTGGATCAGAATTTCAATGAGCTAATCAGAAGTTTCACTTCAGTAATTTTTTTTGTATCAAAAAACTAATAGTTTTCCTCAATCGGAGAAAAAAGGTGTTCAACTATGTTCTGATTTATCTGCAACTCTATCAATTCCGGCTAAATTGACTAATAAGGTTTGGTTAGAAAAGATGACTCAACTTTATATGGAAAAATAACAAAATTAAATGGATATTATACATATTTTAGATAAGAGGCGCCGGCGGCAGTTTTTATATCACTTTATTATTGTTTCATTGCGGTGCACTGACGACAGTCTTAAAATGTTATCCTCTTATCTTAGAATCACTACTCGCTTTTATGAATGTGGCTCTCTTGATCTCACTTTAAAATGATAGCAGAATTAGATTGAAATACTAGAGAAAATCTCTGCTCATGTGATCGCTTATTTAAATTATGCTAATCAGTAATTTTAAATTAATAAAAGGTCAAGTTACTATTATGCTAATTAAAAATGTATATATTAATTTGTTAATTGCTCTGATTTTTGTCATTAAACAGTTTTTTGTTTCTTAGGTGAGATAAGAGATATTTATGAATTGAGTGACGTTATCTCTGTTGTTGGCGATATCCGATGTTTACTGATATTCTAATTAAAGTCAGGATATGCCACCATTTTTATACACTGTGGTCATAATCAAATACTCAATGCACTACATATCATTTTTATATTAATTTTACAAAAACTGGATACAGATACACTAGGTACAGGATTAAATGCCGGACTACAACACAAAAATTATCACTTTGCACTACTATCTGTAACTGTTGATATATCTTAATACTTAGGACACGTTATATCACAGGTGATGTCCATACTTCTCCACGGTGACGCCGCGTTCGCTGGCCAAGGTGTCGTATTCGAGACTATGCACTTGTCAGACTTACCTGCCTACACCACACATGGAACCATCCACATTGTTGCGAACAACCAGATCGGATTCACCACTGACCCTAGACACTCGAGATCGTCTGCTTACTGCACAGGTTTGTACATTATATTTTTTTGACGTAGGGTTGTTCTGTCAGTTTAACTCAATGCGAGCTAAGAAAGCATTAATAAAGAATTCTGAACCTTATTTTGTAGCGCAGTTAGATCTAACTGCAATTTTTTTGTTATGAAATTGCGGAACGTTTTAAGGCCACGAAGCACGCGAGGGATCTTGCCAGGACCAAAAACTTTCACAAAACAATCCTTTTCAAGACTAACCAAAAATGTTTGTTTTCGCAGACGTGGCCCGCGTAGTGAATGCCCCAATCTTCCACGTGAACGGCGACAACCCCGAGGCTGTGATGCACGTGTGCAACGTGGCCGCGGAGTGGCGCGCCACCTTCCACAAGGACGTCGTCATCGACATCGTCAGCTACCGCCGCAATGGACACAACGAGGTTGATGAACCCATGTTCACACAGCCGCTCATGTACCAGAAGATTCGCAAGACCAAGCCAGGTAACCACATACCTCGTTTTTAGCAATTCGGAACTATTCACGGTAAATAAATTGATGAGTCACCGAATTAAAGATGGGTATTCCTTCACCGAAAGCCTCTCAATGATAAATAATTAACGATTTCTTATTAATGTTACATGTCAGTTTTGGAGAAATACGCCGATCAGCTGATTACTGAGGGCGTTGTGACCGCTGAAGAAGTAAAGGATGTCAAAGACAAATATGAGAAGATCTGCGAAGATGCTTACAACCAGGCTAAGCAGGAGACTCACATCAAATACAAGGATTGGCTCGACTCACCCTGGTCCGGATTCTTCGAGGGCAAGGACCCACTTAAGGTTTGTCTTTATACCTATCAAGTTATCTAATTATTGTGTTACCAAGTAGTTAATTATTACATGGGAAAGTAGTATGTAGAAAGGACATAGAAAGCCACAGCATTGGTGAGTTTTGTTCTACTTATAATGTTCTATAAATTTTCTCTGAAGCTATATTAAACAGGCTGTACATGCAAGAACATTACCACTTAAAAAAATTAGTAAATGTAACTAGCACTCACTTTTAAGGAAATAAAATTAAAGTATAATTGACACATTTTTAACAGATGTCCACAACCGGAGTAGTGGAGGAAACCTTAGTCCACATCGGCAAACGTTTCTCGTCGCCTCCTCCCAACGCGGCCGAGTTCGAGATCCACAAGGGTTTACTGCGTATCCTCAAGTCCCGTATGGAGATGGTTGACCACCGCACTGTAGACTGGGCCTTAGCTGAGGCTATGGCATTCGGTTCCTTGCTGAAGGAAGGTATCCATGTGCGTCTGTCTGGAGAGGACGTGGAGAGAGGCACTTTCTCGCACAGGTGAGAAACACAATTTTATTTGGTTATAAGAAATTTTATTTGGCCTAACAATTTTAATTGGTTAGTAGTTTAAGATTGTAATCCGTGTACTGAAAAGCAATTAATAATTCAGTACTATCAAAATAATTTATTTATTCATTAATATACCTTCAAATCACATCTAACCGATGTTATTATTAATTTAGCAAAAAAATAACTCTTGACTCATTTTCATTACATTATGCACCATTTGTATGGAAATAACTGAGAACAACAAAAGTGTTTTTTTAATTTAATTTTGAAGATATACAACTTACGTATTTATGTGCGTCTTATCGTTGAATGTTTTCTGTCAGTTCAGGGAATTATTCATAAATGAGTTTGTTCACAGACATCACGTGCTTCATCACCAGAAGGTCGACAAGGCGACATACTGTGCACTGGCTCACCTGTACCCAGACCAGGCTCCCTACACTGTTTGCAACAGTTCACTTTCTGAATATGGTTAGTAAATTTTATAAAACCTCTTTTTCACACACAGTTTCGGTGGTTTTTACTAAAGAGGTTCTTGAATTAAAAATGTCTTTACTGCTTGTGTTTACTTATTTTATCATTAAAATAAATGAATAGTAACAAATAAAAAGAAAACATGGAAAGAATACTTATTGCACTCACATTCACAGGTTTTGGAACAGGCCAGGACGATGATGTCTTACTTCTTCAGTTTAACAAAGAGCACCTCTGTTTCTCTCACGTAGGGGAATAAAACAAAGTCAAATTAAATCTAATTTCCCGAGATTGATTATGAGACATATCTCATACTTACCAATAATCTTTGTGATGCAGGTGTCCTCGGGTTCGAAGTAGGGTACTCGGTGACGAACCCGAACGCATTGGTTCTGTGGGAGGCGCAGTTCGGTGACTTCAACAACGTGGCGCAGTGCATCATCGACCAGTTCATCTCGAGCGGGCAGGCCAAGTGGGTGCGCCAGTCTGGTATCGTGCTGCTACAACCTCATGGCATGGAGGGCATGGTAAAATATTTTTCATTTCATATTTAATTGTCATCTAAATCTTGGACATGTCAATAAGTACATAGAATGTTCTTAACAGACGTTTATGTTTTATGATAATACTATTCAGAATTGTACAAAATTTAATTAAAATGTTGTTATCCGAAGGGCCCCGAACACTCTTCGGCTCGGTTGGAGAGGTTCCTACAGATGAGCTCCGACGATCCCGACTACATGCCACCAGAAAGCCCTGACTACGAAGGTAAGCAGTAAATAATAGCAAGAACTTACATTATAATTTTTCTACCACTTAATGAAGTTCTTGTTTGTTAAATAATGTATTTTGCATTAATTTAGATGTCCACTTTCTTCACTTCGTTCAACAGATTGTTGAATTCGAAATTACAGGCACATGAGAATTAACAACTTCACGTCTCAGGGACGACAACGCATTGGCGATGCCCCTAGCAAATATCAGGTGGACCGTCTGCTTGTTTGTCGAACCATTTGTATAAAAAAGAAATATATATTATCGACATGATCGTTCATTATGGTCGGATCTCAGACGTTATCCTATAGCTTGCTTCTTGTTCAATAGTCCGCCAACTTCACGACTGCAACTGGGTAGTAGCGAACTGCTCGTCCCCGGCGTCGTACTTCCACATCCTGCGACGACAGATCGCGCTGCCCTTCCGCAAGCCGCTGATCCTGATGACTCCTAAGTCCTTGCTGCGTCACCCCGAAGCCAAGTCAAGCTTCGATGAAATGAACGATGGCACCGCTTTTAGGAGGTAATCTTTACTAATATTTAATTTATCTTACTAATGTTAATCTAGTTAATTTCAAGGTTATTATTCCTGTACCAACAAAATTGCATCATCTCTGTGGTACAGTGTTGTAAAGCTTGGCCCTGGGTTCGATTCCCTGGTAGGGTAAGGTATACTTAGCATTTCTTTGTTAGATATGATTACCAGTAGCAAAACAAAAATCAAATGAGGGATTAATTTGGGCCTATGTTTTTGTTAGGCAGATGTTCCATTTGGTACAATAACGCCTTGGATTTTAATAAAATGTTACTTATTATTGTAAAGGTTGATTCCCGACGATGGTCCTGCAGCACAGAACCCACAGAACGTTCGCAAGCTTGCGTTCTGCTCCGGCCGCGTCTACTACGATATGCTCAAGGAGAGACGTGAGAGGGGACTCGAAAAGGACATTGCTATTGCAAGGTAATTTACATTATTCATGACGATGGTATGATAAACAATTCGATGGTTATAGAGTATTGTCCTAATGTTATAAATGCGATAGTTTGTGAGAATGGATGTTTGGACGTTTGGATGTATGGAGGCTTGTTACTCTTTCACGCAAAAGCTACCGAACGGATTTAGATGAAACATGGCACATAGACAGAGCATGCCTTTAATATCATATTGACTTTTATCGGGAAAATATAACGTCCCTCAGGAACGCGGGGAAACCGCGGGGGACAGTCAGTTTCAAATACTATATAAAATTTAATATACATTTTGTAATTAATATATCAAAGTATCTATTAGTTTTACTCACACGATAAAACATCAAGATAAGATAGATTTTTTAAATCCGATACAAAAAGTGCGATATACTGTCTGAATTTTCAATACGCAATGCATCAGTATTGTAACGATGTGGACACACCATTATTTTCAGTATCAATGTCTCATGATGTGAATTTATTGATTATTATTAACAGATTGGAACAGATCTCTCCGTTCCCGTATGACCTGATCAAGGCCGAGGTGGCTAAGTACCCCAATGCCCAGCTCGTATGGAGCCAAGAGGAACACAAGAACATGGGCTCATGGAGCTACATCGAGCCTCGTTTCCGCACATTGTTGCAGAACCAGAAACAAATTAGGTATGATATAAACTTTTTATGAAATACAATGGTTATTTATGTCCCTTCGCTAAGCGCTACGAGGTGATCTGCATTCCTGGTTTAATATGGCATAAACCCTTCTTTCCTAAGTATTTGTTTTGGAAGAAGGTTAATACTCGTATGGCGAAATCGAGTATTAAGAATTGCCCATAGTAATAGGTTTACCTAAAGTTTTATATAACTCTATATTCACGTGATTGAGAATGACTAGTATAAGTGATAATGCTAGCTGAACTGTCGCTATAGAGAAAAGTATTCTATTTTCATTTTGCGCCAAAGGCAATATGTAATATAATTAAAATCTCTCTGATATGTTGGTCGGATTTTGTTCACAAACAGTGTGAATTGTTCCCTCATGTATTCTTAAGTATCTATTCTATAGGTCGAATAAACTCATGAAAAACAAACCTTATTAGCAGCATTATTTAAAGCTGTGTGATCTTTATTTAAGTACACAACATTAGTTCAACTACACCAAATATGTGAAAAAAACGAGGTAGCTTGCGGCTTGAATTTTGAGTTTATCTTTCAACCATGCATGATGATAGGTTTACCATCATGCATTCGTTTTCACGCATGAAAAGGCTGGGTGCAGACAGACTGCACTGTATTATTATAATAATTAAAATAAAGTATAGGCGACTAGATTATGTACAGACTTTAATCGAGACTAAATCTTTACAAATCCTCTGCCATGTCGTGTCTATCTGCGCCGACCTTAATATGACGGAAAATACCAGCACCTTTATTCGTTTAGCGTATAATGGAGCTGCAATTTTCACTTCCATTCTAATTGCGCGATAATTTTATTTCAAAACGTATTTGCCTTCTTTTTTTTTTGCTATACTAACACGCATCTCGCCATAACCTAACTGGTTGGTTGCAGGGCAAAGTCCCAAGCACAAGGGGGTAGTTGGTTTAGCCAGCTTTTCGGCCGAGACGAGCGGCCAGCCCAAACTGTTGATAAGGATACTGAAACAGTGTCACGCACCATTAGGTGAGATTGACGATATGTGCCGATGATGAAACCGTATCCTTCAATTGGCTACAAATAAAAGCGCTGTTGCTAATAAATATACAGTCAAATTCAGGTGTAAAAGTAACATAAATTCCTTTAGGCAATGTCGTCATTTAACATTGAGCGGTTGTGGACAAACGTAGCAAAGTAATTTTAGGTAATATTTTTTTTCAACGTTATATTCAGTATAAATTAACGATGTCCTGATAAATAGTACGAGAACTAAATATATTTTTTATTCCAATTTGTCGTATTGATTATAACTTGAATTGATGATAATAAATTGTAATGACTATAGAGTTAAATTCTTCCAAAATATAAACAGTAGGGTTCTTTCCTTCGAATTTGACTGATATATTAATCCTAAGAAATGCTTTGCACTGTTTTAACCCTGTAAAAATTTGGCACTTCTGTTATCTTTTTTTTCATCCGCTTATATTTTCCGTGTTATGCTTTATATATAGTTTGTCCAATTATGAAACGCCTTTGGACGTTAAAGAATGATATAGATTATAGAGTAATTAAAGTTATGGATGATAAGGTACATTTACATCATCATACAAAGAATCAATGAACTGAATGGTTGAACCTTCATTCAAAGGCGATAAAGTTTATTATTCTTTGACAAAGTGTTCGTCAAAAGGGGTTTTTGATATTGGATATAAATGTATACATTTTTTAACCATTCATGTATTCACATCACCAATATTCGTTATTTCATTCATAAACAGATTTAAGCTGCAAGCTACATATAAAATTTATTTTCTATTATGGAATTTTGTTATATTAAATTCATAGGATACTTGTTTAAGGGAAGGCCTATGTGATATTGAATATAGCTTTATTTATTTATTTCATAGGTTTGGCGTTATTTACTTTTACCTGTTATATTTATTCTGCCTTTTATAATTGTTTTTTTTTTATAATAGATAAAGGCATATCTTAAAATGAAAATACATTCTGGTCTGTCATCGGCTAAATGTTCGCAAAAACGTATTGACAAAACTAATTAATGTTTTATACGTTATTGACAGTCCAGTTTTTCATCGAAATGCCTATATTTTTTTAAATTCTAGGTACAATAAACAAAATAATTATTATTTGTAATTAATGTTTATTGGCATCGGGTCTTTTTTAGGGTGATGTGTTAATATTCCCAATTTAAAGTTAAAGGTTATACGTTGAGTAGGTATAACAAATATGCATATCATTTCAAGTCAATTGATGTCGAAGAAATTCAAATTTTTAAGTTGACAAGTGACTTTAATACTAAAATAAATATTTCTTAATTTTGCCGGCTTCAACCAGGCGTGTATGTCTACAATTTTTTTTTCTGCATATCATTTTTGTCTCAAACCAGGTCATCCCGCTTAGAGTGGGGCATATTATTTAAACAACCTTAGTGTAAGTTCGGTTATGAACATTGAGTCATTTTACTAAAAGGTATACCTTTTACAGTTACAACGGACGTGCTACCGCCGCCTCACCCGCTACAGGTTCCAAGGCCGCTCACAATAAGGAGTTGAAGAATCTTCTCGACGAGTTCTGCGTGTTATAAATGATTCACGCACGAATATTTACATCCTGCCCCTACCATCAGTAACAAACTCATAATTTTTCACCTAAACACGACTCATTTATCAAATGAGATAACTGAGATTTTAAGAGTGTGAGAGTTGTTGAAGCGAAAAATCTCGCGAGTTCGTTATCCATGGTAGTCGCAAACTATTGCACATAGAAACGTAGCTAACCACCAACGTAAACAAGTTAAATACAACATTTATGCCATATAAAAAAAAAACATTTGTAGGATCTATAATAGCGGAAAAATATCTCGAAACGAAATTTATCTTTGACATCTTTATTCTCGCCGTACGAAAATAATTAATATTTTTTTATTTTAAATTATTTTTCTGTCGTTACCGTCAGTATTTTGTTGTAATTCTCTTGACGATTAGGTAGTGTAGTTAGATAAATTCTTATTTATTTATTTAATTTAGCTTTATACGTGACATCTAGACTCAACGTTATTTATTTTTATTGTTAAAGCAATATATCTTAGTCTCACGTAGTCTCCACTTTAAATATAAAATTACGTCAGTATAAAAGTACACATTAATTTGTAAAATTAGCGTCAATACGCTGGTTGTATTGTTTTCTTTGTACATAAAAACATACGTTTATTTTTTTAATTTACATTTACCTTTTTTGTCGTTAACGGGTTAAATTAAAGTTAATACGTTCCTTTTGCTAGTCCGAGACAAAAAAAAATGTGATCGATATATCGTCACTTTGTTTAATTACACATAGATCGTTCACGATACACGTTAGAATCGTCGTAGATATCTACTATAATATGATAATTGCTTATAATAGCACCATATTATGTATTTCATCATGTAAAATTACTTATTTGAACGCGATCAATAGTTCGCTACGAAAATTATTGGGTAAATTCGTGCCCTATTAGTTTCAAACTCGTATAACGATATTATGGGGATATTATTAGTTAACGATAAAGTAAATTTAATTAGATCACTAATTGATATATAAAATTGCACCGTAGTACATCGTAATTGGTAATGTAATTGTTTGGTGTCACTGGTCGTTATGTTTTGCAGCCGGCCGACCCTACGCATAGGTTTAGTTCGCTCATAGTTACCGCCGTCTGACGGCACATTGTAAGGAGTAACACCAACGCCCAATGCTTTGTATAAACCACGCGAATATCGATGTCTCTATATAAATCTACGAGTAATATGTCGTTACCTAATCTATACGTAGAATTAAATGTTTCTCGATTATTCCCCTATTAGTACGGGATCATCGATTATATGAAACCAGGTTTTATAATCACCGGTCTCGTCTGTGGGATACGTAATGTAATGTTTTGATGCCATTGGCTTTGTAATAATATTTGCAATGTATTAGATGTACCCTTTTGCTGTTAATTTAACAATTTTGATGTTCACGTATTTTGGAGTTAAGCTCAGGGTTGAATGGAGAATTGTATGGCAAAGATTTGAATGATAGACACGTGTATGGAAGGTATAACCTGAGAAATTTATTGCTATGTTAGTTTGAACTAGTTAATTTACAAATAAAGATAATATTCATTAAAACCCTGCGTTTTATTATGTATTTTGGAATCACTTATCTTATTTGTAACCGTTAGGAACTCTTTCTTTTAGCATTTGAAATTAAACGAGGGAAGAGCTAAAATGAGATTTGATACAGATTTTGTATCTGGATGTAATAAATCTCCGTGTAGGTGGTTGTATCTGGAAACAGTTTTCGTTGGCCCTCGTCTTATTCTGATAGATAACAAAATTAACAAAGGCCTATGGAAATGTAACATGCGCCAGTATACAGTCTTTTCTAATGAAAAGCGCAATAGATCACAGCGCCCTTGACGGGCACGCGGCTGGCGGGGCTCGCCGCACACTTGGAGCACTTTCAAGATTCTTATCTTTCGCTAGTCTCATTTCAGCTCACAAAGCGGTCTCGGCTCCCTATTTATAAACCGCTTGGCTAGCGACGAGCGCGCGGACCACACGAAAAGGTGCGAAGATTAAAGATGGTATCAGTTACAAGTGCGTTTTGCACGTCACGCTAGCGACACTTCAAAGACGCGCGCTCGTTTTGATAAACGCTGCGTATTGTGCGATTTTCATTTTTTTTAAGATGCGGGCGCTGATTATCTCACGTATGCGGGCTACGTTAGAGCAAAATAAAGGAATATGTCAGGCGTTTTTTAATGGCAAATCCTAGATTTTAATCGACGTGAGTCTATGATTTAAGGTGCGAGGATGTGTTTAATAGCTAGTTTTTTCTTTGAACCCAGCTTAAAGATACCTAACCCATATAACTTTATATACATTTTATAAGGTTTTGAATGAAATAAAGTTTTGAAAAGGTGACCGCTAAATTGGAAATTTAGGAAAAATGGAAAGTGAAAATTTTGGATAGAGACGTGTGTCGGGTCAACTAGCGTTAAATATATGTTCTTGCTCTGCTTTAAATATTTATGGGTTAAGGTTAGGTACAATCTAAAACAGGAACTTGTTTTCAGGAATCAATACGACGCTATGTACTCTTGTATTTCGATACTTCTTTGAAGCGTTTTGATAACGTCAATATTTATAAAATAAGTAGGTACATTTCTGAATAAGTCCTCATATTCACCTTTCTACTAAGAAGTATTACAACGGAAACTTCGTACTTCCGAAATCTTGCCTAGTACCTTATTATTATATTAATAATACGTGGAATGAAATGTACCCATCCGCACCGTTCCTATTCAAATATCCCAAGGGATAGTTTACAAGCGACTATTGCAGTATACAACTCACCTCCTGGGTGTACTAAACGTCTACCCGCAAAGAGATTTCTCTCTAAACTAAAATGTCATCCGCGGAGACAATCCGCAGAAGTATCCGAGCACTTTGTTGTTCCTCTCGAGGCTTAGTCCTTTGTTTTCTAAAACCTCCCCGAGCTCCTTTAATACTTTGTAATGGCGGGACAAATTCTGTGTGTCTTGCTCGCTGTCGGCGATGAGTGAGTTGAGATGAGCTTACATAATACAAGCCTGCTCGGAACACTCCACTTTATGTACGAGGACAACCCCTTTAAGTAAAGGTAACTCTAAGTGCAAGCTGCAACAGTTTGTTTTAATATTCTTGGAAGTTTATAAATATAGGCATTAGGTACCTACTATCTTTGGTAGATATAATATGTATATAGATAAGTTTCGAAAGTATCGCCGAGAAGCCTTTATCAAGTAAATTTAATGATATCGGCACACGTCAACAGTCAACTTATTCTTCTATATGATATAAAAATAAATTCTATCCATAGATATTGCGTCTAGCGATGGTAGTTCGTCACGTCTCTGAAATTGATTGATACTATTACAGGAATCTTGTTATTAAATAACATGTGACAGCAATATATCAGAATAAATAATAGGCAGGATATACGTTATGATCTCGGAGCATCTAAAATAATGGTTCATAAAGATTATTTATAGGTCTAGGCAGGTGTTTAGCGGGTTTCTTTATTCTTTGTATTCGCTTACACAAGTGTTAGGGAGAAGCGAAGCAAGTCTAGGTTGCGTGCGTGCGTGTTGCCCGGATACTTAACGCGATACCGTCTTTAATCTTCACACTGTTTGCTCCGTAAAAATATTCTTTTCGAATAAAGATTCTAAGAATAAAGCTCGGTGAAGATAAAGCGATTGTGTGTGGACCTAGGTAACTTATAGCTATTCACTTTTGGAGGTAAATGTATTTAATAGACCTTTTTCTGTGAATTTGATTGACGAAAACAAGGAGGTGCATCGACGGTTACTTTGGATACAATCCAAAATATTATTATTTTAATATATTTTCGATCGAGTCATTCATAATGGAATTTAAAGGGAAGACAGGCAGAGCATTTCTGAAAATGATCTGTGTGCATATCTTAAGTACCTACACCATATCAATTTAGTGTCCGACCGGACCTTCGGCTTTTTCTTTAATGGGCACAAGTTTTGTCGGAAGCTAAAGGTTTCTGGCAAGCGCCGAAATTTTTGAGCGATTGTGATGGCTGTTAGAAATGTTATTATTTTTGACAAATTTGCAAGGTAATTGCTACGCTAAGTACTCTCTACTTATTGGCTTGTCTTGGCAGGGGCACTATCATACCCCCAGATATTCTTTCATAAGGTGCGGTTCAAATTATAGTGCCTACAATAGACGGCCTGTGGCATGAATGGTTTATAAAAAGACCACGCATCACACGCCTTTGTGTGCGCATTGAGGCATATATACTAATCGCTTTTATGTGGAAAAATAATAATGGCAGCGTCATGCACAACACGTGTACACTATAGAAACATTATACCTATAGAAACCTATAGGAACCTCCAGTAAGCCGACACTTTATTATGCGATGTTCTATACAAGAGAGGTAAGTAGGTAGACATTGTGAAAAAGCGTGCAATCCAGCCGGTTCATTAGTTTTCGATTCCACTCTTTCGCGATCAATTTGACGTAGACAATGTTTACGTAAATTGAATTCTTGTCTAAAATACAAATTATAAAAAACAAACCGTTCTATTTGGAATAGTATGTTGAAAAGGAACAGGTATTATATAGGTAAAGTGTCACAAGCGAATGCAAATAGCTGTAATTCACTTTGTAAGATGAAGATGGTCTCGATGATTTGATTGTTAAACATCACATCTTAGGCATTTACCTTCATCATTTGAAACTACACCACAGACAGAAATTCAACAAAGTAGGTAAATTTCAGACACTGGAGTGATATATATAGCGACTATTTACTTCAGTGATACAGAAAGGATAGCTGTATGTCATTGGTAAATAAAACAAAAAATCGTCAAGGAAAATGTCTTCTTTTAGACCCACTCAGATGTCTAAGTAAAAATGTGAGTGCTCATCTTAGGTAATAACAAAAAAGCCCTTTACTTACAGAACATCATCACACGTCGATTCGCAGATGTTGCGACCCCGTAAAAAGCCTTAAATTGTACTCTGAATGAGTAGGCCTATGGCAGTTTGTTTTGTATTTTTATTTATGTAATAATACTAGTTATCCTCCGCGGTTTCACCCGCGTTCTGGAAGGATGTTCCCGAGATAAAAAGCATTCTATGTGTGCGAGTTTTAAACTACCTATGTGCTAAGTTTCATCCAAGTCCGTTTAATCGTTTTTGCGTGAAAAAGTAACAAAAATCCATCCTCACAAACATTCCCATTTATAATTATTTCAGCAGATTTATTTCCGTTCAAAGATATTTATTTCTCAAAGAAAAAATGAGAGAAACTTAACTAATTTTAATAATAGATTGTAGTTTAAGTTACGACGTAGCCATCGAAGAAACTGAAAAATATAGTTTCACTTTTTTTTTTTTTTATGCCACTTGGGCCGACAAACAAGCAGACGGTCCACCTGATGGTAAGTGGTCACCGCCGCCTATGGACATTTGCAACACTAGGAGCATCGCCAATGCGCTGTCGACCCTGAGACGTGAAGTTGTTAAGTCTCATGTGCCTGTAATTTCACCGGCCCTCTTATCTTTCTAACCGAAACACAGTAATACAATTGCACTACTGCTTCACGGCGGAAATGGGTAAGGTGGTAGTACTTCCCCGGACGAACTCTGCACTAAGAGCTCTACTACTCTAGATAATTATTATATAATTAATATATAAGATAAAATATAGCAAGGCATATATCATATTTGTTATCGGTCTCTTGAAAATAAGATTTAAGACGCAGTAGAGCTCTTAGTGCAGTGTTCGTCCGGGGAAGGACTACCACCACATTTCTTTCCGCCGTGAAGCATTACCGCTCTTGTATTTCGGTCAGAAACGTATGTGAAATTACAGGCGCATGAGACTTGACAACTTTATGTCTTAGGGTTGGCAATGCATTGCCGATGTCCCTGATCTCGCAAATATCCATAGACTGCAGTGACCACTTACCATCAGGTGGACCTGTACCTGGACCAGGTAGGCCTATTTATCGGCATTAAACTTGACATAGAAAAAAAAAAAATAAGAACCGAGTTATTATTTACATGTAGGAAAACTTTTAGTTTTGTAAAAGGTTATAGCGGAAATGTTTTATGCTAGAAATCTTGCCTCAAATCTTTTTGATGTATGAATAACATTCCTAAATTTTTCAACCTTTTCAGATTTGGTTCAGAAAAATCGTATTTCTGATTTTAATTTTTGATATAGAAAGATTTACTTTTGCTGTTGCAAATTGGTTAGAATATTCCTCCTTTAGGAAATATAATATTGAATGTAAGTAAAGTGGCTCAAGTGGTCGAGATTTAAAGGCTTATTCAGCTTATACAAACTTCGACGCGAGAGCTTACCTCTCACGTGATTGCGTATTTAGCGAAAGAGATAGAGCATCGAGGCCGCGACGAAACATCCTCGAGCTAGTGTAATTTTCCTTACAGAATCGAGCCCCCGTTTTGATAGCTTGAAAATGACATAGAATAATCATCTTTATTTGTTTTAATGCCATAGGGTTAATTATTCCATGACACTTAGCTTTGCTGAACGGGCATATTAAATGTCGACAACGTTAATAGTGAAGAACTCGCATAAGTTCTTAAAATGCATCTAAAATAATTAACACACTTTAGCTTGTCATCTTCGATAGACTAAATTTGATAAAAGAAAGTTTAGATTAAGAGGATGAGATTTTGCAAAAAGATGGTGCTCGTGCGCCGTGTCAGTGACACCGGCTCTTATACGTCTTGATGATGCTTCGTGTAGAAGCGAAACACGTGTCGATTTCCTGTTGAGTTTCCCTGTTTGGGTCTTGACAGAGAAGGAGATCCAGCGGAAGTAGTTACTAGATATTTGTTTTTTATATAATCTTAAAATGCATTTCTGCAAGGTCACGCTTCAGTTAATTAGTTATCAATCAGTTAAAGAGGATGAGATAAATCCATAGCGACTGTGACCAAATATCAGGAAAGTTGCATTATAAAACATTGGTGTAGCATGACATGATGTGGATATACGAAAGGCAGCCCGCGGGTAAAGGTATGTCAGTGACATTTATCCTTATAGTTTAACAACAAAGGAGGTAGATTTGTTACGTTATAATGTCGCCGTGCTCTACAAAAGGGCCACCTTTGTTTCATCGCTTGTTATAATGTGGCACATATGGGGGCGAAATGCTTTGAACCGATTTTTATTTATACGGTTTGAAGGTATATTAAATATTGCAAAAATCAAAGATAAATCTGAAATACGTTTCCAAATATAACTTTTAAAGTTGATGTTACTAATGCTATTTATTTTGGATAGTTTGAACTTTTCTGAGCAAGTCTATGAATTAAGAGAGTCTTTTTATGCACTTTTATTAGGAATGTAGTGAGATTTGGTGCGATTGCTTTCACTGAGGTGTTAGAGTGATTAACTATATTATATCGATTAATTTCGGCAACAATCATATTTGATTATATCATATTTATTTATCATAATCATATTTACCATGTGGTAATATATCTAAGCTGAAATATTTTTCTCAAAAACCTGCCAGCTAGGTAGATTGCCGACGCAAAATGAACAATTTTAATAATACACGCGCCCAAGTTTTCCTTTCCTTACAGTTATAAATGGCCTTAATAAGATGTTAAAGGAGCGCGGAGATAAAAACTTGAGGTAGGTATCCAATACTTTTATCAAGACGTTTCGTAGGAGAACACTCGCCTTCTGGGCTAGGGCTTTCGTATCACAGTTCCACGATTTTTCAAATTAGATTTCTTGGTGATTTATGTCTTTTGGAATATTCAAACACATTATAAGGAAACTAAATGCTATTTGCAAAATGTACATGAAATACAAAATGGGTGGAATTCTTATTATAAAAAATATTTACATGTTAAAAGTTGCACCAATCAAAATAATGTAAAAGAGGATAATAAATGAATATCCTGGGATATTTTTTACACCCGGCTATCTGATCCCAAATTAACCGAAACGTGTACTATGGAAACCATGTACCACTATATAGTACTTTTAATTTTTTAAACTCGGCGATCAAGAACAAACGGACATGTTTATGGACCCAAATTTTTGTCTTGAATGGGAATCGAATCCACGACATGTAGCGTGGAAGCCAGGGTAACTAAACATCAAGCCAACAGGCATCTCACATTAATAATAATAATAATATTTACATTATTTGTAGGTTAAATAATGTAATCATAATTATTATATAATTTTGAGTAATAAGGAATTGGAACTTTGAACAGTAAGCTACTGAAACTAATTTATAATACAAAATAGAAATTCGCTCAATGTATAACATGGGTTCTCGTTCACTAAGAGTTTATTTAGGGAACTAAATAGGTAAATGTTGTTACCTTTACTATACATTTATGATAATGTTTATACGTAGAAACAGGAATATTTGAGTCAAAATTCAATATCCATAATATTAATACAAGGGAAAGGCAAGAGTTAGTTGTTCCATATTTTGGACTTGCTTAAGTTAACAAGTCTATTCTTGGTAATTGTAATCGATTCGATAATAAGGTACTGCTTTCGGTAATCAAAATGTCTGATCTTAAATTTAAAAAGCATATTAATAATGTTTTGAAAGAGCGTATTTCAGAGATATTTTTAATGTAACTATTATGGTAACGTATTTATGTAACTATTACTCGTGCACTCTTCTCATGCTCTTTACTTCATGATCATTATTCTTAATTTTTTCAAAAATTTGATTTTTTTAAGATATGACGTAAAAATGATTATGAAAAATAATAATGACGTATAAATGTTTAATAAGTTTTGACGTTCGATAAGAAAAACACAATTTTATGGTTCAAAATACACTTTATTATTCAGTATAATCTCACTGCACATTAATACACTTGCTCCAATCTGTGGATTCCATACATGAAGTGAGAATTTGGAAGGTCTGAAAATACGCTTCAACAGCCGTTATGACTTCTTCATTTGATGAAAAACGCTTGCCGCATAAATTTTTTGAGTTCTGGAAACAAATGGAAGTCGCTTTTTCACGATTTTTTTCCTTCAACTAGTCCAAAAGGTTGCAATAATATTAAGAATTAATTGTTTTACCAGTTTGCAAGTAATCCACAAACGAAATTCCTTTAGCATCCCAAAAAACTGATGCCATAACCTTCTTAGCCGATTTCCGGACACGAACTCGTTTCGAAGCCGAACATCCAGGTTCACACCACTCTTTAGCCTCTTGTTTTGATTCAGGATCATGATGATAGACGCAAGTCTCATCCATAGTGATGAATCGACGCACAAAATCCACTTTATCCTTTTTAAAACGCTCCAAATGTTGCTGAGAAAGTAGCATTCGAATGTGTTTTTGTTCCATTGTTAGCGAATGCGGCACCCATTGTGCACACAGCTTTCTAAAACCCAAAATTTCATTTAAAATATGGCTTACATTGCCTAATGAGATGTGTAGAGCCTCTACTAAATCTCACTCAGTCAATCGACGATTTTCCAAAACCATATCTTGTATTTTGGCTATGATTTCTGGTGTTGATGCGCTTTTTGGACGTCCTTCACGTGGATCGTCTTCAAGGCTTGTACGACCACGTTTAAATTCAGCAACCCATCTTTCTACTGTTCTAATTGTAAGTGAACAATCATTATACACTTTTAACATTCTTCGTGAATTTCTTTTGGTGCTCCACCTTCCAAAAATATAAATTTTACCAGTGCACGATATTAAATTTTTTCCATCGCAAAAAATACCGTGACACGGCGACACTAAATGACTTGTAAACAAAGAATTAATCGACAGATTGAAATGAAACTTCACATACATATGAACATTCACGTTCATATGAAGAGTATAGTAACAAAACAAAAAAAAAATGGGCTATTGGAAACGCCCTCTCTTATCGAACGACAAAACTTATTGAAAAAATTATGCCCAAAGGTTATCGTACTGGTTTCAGTAATGTTCTAGGTAAACTGTAACTGTTTGTATTATATAAAGCGATGTTAGCTCAGTTGGTAGTACTGTCGAATAACGTGATGAGAGTTGAGGATTCAAATCCTATAATCTTGAGGTTTCGGTAAAGGAAACAATCACGCGGAAAGTAAAGCATGGTGGTAATGACCCGATAATTGTCGGTTGAAAATCTGATGCGAAGCTACTGCGGGTGACTTGAGAGTAGTTGAGAGTCAGTTCCCTTCTAGACTTCACTTCGGCCTCATCATTAATGATAATAGTGAGATCGTGGTGAAACAATCCTAAAGATATAAGTATAATAAAAGAACAAATCTTAACTTCCAAAACAATGTTGATTTTCATCAAATAATTGGCACATAAGGACGTAAATAATTAAGAACCGAAAATCGGTCTCCAAAAGTATGACACTGACTGTCATACCTTTTTTTCAATTATTTAATATCTGTGATCGTTAATGTAATTCAATTTTCATCTTCAACATAACGATGGGTTTCAGAGAGCTGACTTAACGAGATGTTAAAGCGAGTCAAAGAGAAAAAGGAAAATGTTCCGTTTCGTACCAATATTGAAGGCACTTGTACCCGCGAGTGCGGTTGGAGACCGAGATCGGGATACACTGCAACGTTCTAAATAAAAATCTAACGTTAAAATGTTAGTTTGGTTTATTCCATTAGATTGGTTACCATCGACAAACTTTTTGAAGTAGTAGAGCTTTCAGTACTGAATTCCTCTGATGAAGTACCTACTACCACCTTACCCATTTCCATCGGGAAGCAGTAATGATCTTTTAATATTGTGTTTCGGATAGAAAGGTAAGGCCGGTGAAATTACAAGCACATGAGACTTAACAACTTGACGTCTTAGGGTCCACAACGCATTGACAATGCCCCTGGTGTTGCAAATGTCTATAGGCGGCGGTAACCACTTACCATCAGGTGGACCGTCTGCCTGTTTGTGGACCTAATTGACATAAAAAATAACTAAATAAAACAACAAAATAGCTTTATATAAATTTACTAGAGCACTATTAGTAGGTGTAGTATGCTGTTGAGGACAGTTTAAATATCTCTGATGTATGTAAAGTTGTCATGTAGAAATATGAGTTGTTAGCCTCAGTTTATTGAGAATATTCAGTGAATTGCATTAACATAAATAATTCTCTTCGAAGATATTGTCTACTAAAGATACTCGTCGATAATTCAAGCCTTGAATAATTCAGCAGTCGTTTTAGGATAATTCCCAAATTGTACGTTTCACGGTTACGCGTCGGCTTTAATGAAGTGAAGTTTTTATTTCCAGTCCTTTCCTTATTCAGAATGACCAGAGTCAGTTCTTGCTCTTCTCAACCAGTTCTTCATATTCATTTACAAGCTGTCCCCCGCGGTTTTACCCGCGTTCCCGTGGGATGTCACATGTATTATACTTAAAAACCTGCCTCTTCAATCACTTTATCTATTAATAAAAACGCATCAAAATCTGTTGCGTAGTTTTAAAGATTTAAGCATACATAGGGATATAGGGACAAAGAAAGCGACTTTCTTTTATACTATGTAGTAATAAACTATAGTCAAAATGTAAAGAATTATAAGGCAACATATTGGGAACAAAGTTTATAATGGTAACAGAAACAAAATTGTGTGTAAGACAAGAGAGTGCTGGTGCTGAATAATTAGTGCAGACTAAAAATATGTACAGAAAACCATATATAGTAGGTAAATAACATAATTATCGAACTGTAAATATTCAAAATGAGCCAATTAATAAACGTTATAACGATGCTTTAAATAATACTTATGGATTGAATTATCTTTCGATCGGAAGGCCTCTTAGAATATTTATAATCAATCTATATTTAAATTAGAAAGGTATGCAAGTAATATGATTAGTAGAATAGCATAACTTCTACTTTCGAGTAATTATAGACATTAAATATACTTAAGTATAGACTTACTAGCTGTCCCTCGTGGTTTCACCCGCGTCTAGTTTGTAATTGAGGAGACCAAGAAAACACATTGTTTCTTTCATACAAACGTTTTACTCCCTCAGGGGGTTACTTTTAAAAAATCCTTCCTTAGTGCTACCCTATGTTATAAAAGGAACCCCTGTGCAAAATTTCAAGTTTCTTAGCCGTATAGCTTAGGCCCTAGATATTTATAATTTATACTATTAATCTTTAAAATATAAAATGTTGATATTGTGACATGACGATAATAGATGGACATATAGTATCGCAAAGTTTTTGTAGAAATTGATATGTTCTTTAATATTGTTGAATATACTTTTGTTCTATCATCAATAGTTTCCGCAGCGCATGCGACGAAAGACGTTTTAGGGCACTTTTTTACACCTTGGGTTACGTTACTTAAGTTTTAGTAAGGATCCCTAATCTTTTCTAGCAATAAATATAGCCTATGCTGCTCAGGGTGATTGTAGTTTTCCAATGGTGAAAGAATTATTGAAATCGGCACAGTAGTTTTTGAGTTTGTTCATTACAAACATACACACACACAAAAATACAAATTTTTCCTCTTTATAATATTAGTTTCATAGATAAACTAAATGTTTTTTTACCTAAAATGAAATATTTTTTAACTAATTACCGTGACAGAATGAAAATGGTAATCTATTTAGAAAATGCCAACGATATCTGCTAATGATAAAATTAACACAATGCAATGTAAAATGAAAGGAAGTCAATAAAATTTGGAGGTAACAACAAAGCCGTCAAAGAGAGGTCTAATTAAACATCGTGGGTGCTATTGTGTTCTTGGGTAAAAGATGAAAAATTACTACAAAAGATTGACGTCAAGAGCGATTTGATAAAAGTATTAAATTTCAGTTACTTTTTATCTTTGCCTTTCGATCTTGATTTAACGTCCTTTGAGGTCATTACTGAGGCTCACCGGAATGGCTTCGCTTAATGAAGTCGTGAAAGAAAATTGAGTTTAGTTAAAGGGGCGAATTTAATTCGATTTCAAACTTTTTGAATGAATGTCGCAGTTTAAGAACGCCGGCATCATGAAGCCCGCAAAATAAGATGGAAGCGAAAAATGGAACTGTCTTTCGCGGTTAATTAAAATAAATTATTCACTGGCCTCTTAAATAGATTGCTCGGCTTCTCCATTACAAATCGGTTCTAAGTAGTTAATTTGTGATTCCCGAGAAGACACCTAATAGCGGAGACTAAGTTATTAATATAATTAGATATCTCCGTCTTTACGAAATTAACATGAAATTTTAAACTTTAATGTTGTACGAATTTCTAAATAAAACGTAGTAATACATATAGAAAGTATTTACTTATATTCCAAATGCAGGACCAGAATCCTTGCTGAAACATTAATTTAGTTTGTGGTTTTTAAATGCAGAATTCTATTGAAAAGGTGGTGTGTTTACAAGCATTCAGAGGGTTGCACGGCTCTTTAAGCCTACGTCAATTTCCATACAGAACAAGTCATTTACAAATGCGTCTTAACGAGTACCTAGCGAAACGCCTGAAGTTGCCAGTGGCACGCGAACTTCCGACGTTTTAACTAACACAAAGCCGTTAAGCCCGCATTGATTTTATAGCTCTGAAGCCGACTGGAAGCCTTCAACTTAACCAGATGGCTCACCTTCAAAGAACAAGAGTTCATACAACTTAGATATACTATCAGAAGTTGTTTGCAACGACCACTTTTGTATGGCGGTAACTGTGTTTCGATACATTACAAGTTTCTTTGCAAATGCTCTGATTGTATTTACTGTTGATCTTTTGGGAATAAACTGTTATGGGTTCTCGATCAGTGATAGAATAGTTATATACTTTGCCTAAATGGACTTTCTAAGAATTCCAATATTCGCAAATTGAATGACTTTTAATTTTATTTAGTTTGTTGTTCAATAAGTTGCGTTTATTTTGTTTAAAAAGAAATGTCTTGGAACTTATCTAGAGAAGATTTAAAGTATTCTGCTCTTGCTGTTTACGTAACTATGTTCCCGGAAATACCAACGCTGGAAATGGCTTTACACAAATTTATCGCTTGAAGTTTAGCGATAATACCATAGTAAATTCGTTTAAACCATTAAGTATATGACTGTTATTTTACAATACTAAGGTATCAAACAATTTAAGGAAATTTTAACAAATCTCATTTTAATACAGAATATTTAAGTCTTAGATATGGTAAAATTTATGATTTAATTTCACAGTACACTACCGTGGCACTAAGAACGAAGAGTAAAAGGAAGCAGTTAATGTAGTGCTCCAATTTTCCAAGCTTAATATTAATGCCGCTAAATAAGCACTAAGTAATTGTAAGAGGCTACATTATTGCTTAAAAGCTTATACAGAGGCGCGGTCTTGGCTCGTTGTGAAACAGGTGGCTGCGGTGTCCTTGTAAGCTATAAACTGTGTTCTATGCGCTTCTGCAATGGACACATTTTACTCTCTTTATCGTCTGATAAAGTCCGACAGTCCTTTGTTCTCGAGGCTGTTCTTGAAAATTTAAAAGCGGTCCTTGCAGTAAATTCGCGTTCAACGCGCACCCGGACCGAGATACTGGGGCCGATGAATAAATTATTTTCGCCCACATACCCATACAAATTGAACTTGAATCAGGATCAAAGTTCGACCGTAATGTATTGCCTTGTATTTCTACATAGTTACGTAAAATAACGTTAAACACCATTACGTATTTCCTTACTTTTTGAGAAAGACCCTCAGAGATACTTTCGTTTGTACACAAGTCCAAGTAATATTTAAGCTGTGATCGACGTACCTGTTTTAATAACAAAGTAAGAAACGTAGACAGTCATACAATTTAAAATTCTGATTGTGAATTTATTCACTTCAGAATATATGCAGTGCTACTTATTATTTCAACTTCGTAAGTAAAGAGCAAAATTGCCTAAGAAATGTACGATAAAGAGGCTCTTTTGAACATAAATACGGAATTTCAGGATTATTTGCGCGTCATAGAGTTTCTCGCGGTGGTAAATGACTAAGATACCTCTAGAAAAGCATCGATAAATCCCTTCGTCGGCTCCGAGGCTTGTCACGCTCGGTGTATCTCCAATGGCGAGGATGATAAGGTACAATCCTCTCTCAGCGGGTAAGTCTAAACCAATACTACTCGTATTTACCTGCGGCCATCTTTATTTCTTCACTTGGAAGAATATTTACGTTGAATTGCGATTTTTCAGATTTAAATCCAAGATAGGAAAGCTGAATTTCTTTGCAAAAATTCCTTCTCATTTGCAAGTACATTCTCATTTCGTTTCAATTATATTCAAAATGGATACTAAAGTGGTTCATATTGAACTAAGAGTTTTTGTAACTCGTGGGGATAATTAAAAAACAGGTGAATAATTTAACTAAGTAGTCGTTTATTTTTTGTCTACAGATCTAATCCTTTTTGTGTGAGAATAAATAGAGATTAAAATTGCAGAAGTGCAGCTAGGCGGCGGTTCAACCGATGCCGACGCGACGGGCATTCAGGAGAAAAGAAAGCAAGAATAGACTTAATATGCTTGTGAAAATAAATACGGGTGAAAAATGTGTTTCTGATTCAATCGAGTTTACACACAAATTTTAATATGCGTAAAAGAGATCATAAGATTAACGATTCTTGGGATATTGCTCAACTAGCTTTCTTATATTGATATTAATTATTTGTACTCCAAAACGTAGCTCTCTCAGCAACTTATTGTCACAATTCATTGAAGTACTTTTAATCTGCGAAAATTATCGTTCAATTTAGTTTCTCAATTAACTGGAGAGTAAAGTTTTCAAACCATTTAATCAACTGTAGGTACTATTCATACCTAATGCCTACAATTGCGTAAAAAAATAGACCTCGACTCGATACAAAATAATATATTTTTTCTCAATAATAACTGGTACAAAGGCGCTTAAATGTTGGAAATACGGCAGGTGTCAATATGCCAACCGTATGAAACATTTTTCATTGAAAAACAATACAGTAGAGAGAAAATTAATTTTTAATTCACAGTGCCGATATTTTTTTTTAAATGTTTTTTATAAAACAAAACAACTAAAAAACAAAAGTTTACAGTGTGTGCTTCAATTCGTTGACGGTGTTATATATTTTGTTTTTGTTAATACATTAATTGTTTAGCTATTAGGTTTCTAAAAACGTGTAACATTTTTTTTTAATTGGTAAGTGATCGATCAGCATATCTATTTTATGAGCATTTAGGCAGATATTACAATTAGTTTATTTTTCTCTGTGGTCTGATTTACTCAATATATATATATTTTACTAGATAGGTACATAACTTATCCATTTCCTAATCTTCTACTCTGCATTCACACATCTATTTATCAAATGAAAATTGTTATAAGAAAATGTAAAGTTATGAAACTATAAGTATCTACGTGTACCTACTTACTTGTTACTCCCTTCTCGTCAATCGTGCCAACGCGCCGTCTAGCTACAAAATAGTGCGGGAATATGGAACATATTCTTAGTGCATAAGGTACATACCTCAGTGCCTTTGATTTCTCTGTAGTACAAAATAGGTAGGTCTATATAGTCGCGCCTCCTGCGTTCAAAGCAATAGGTTTTATTATAATTTCTGTGCGTTATTTTGTTTTTATAACTTCAGTGATTGCAAAGGCTATCTCGAAAGGAGGTCTCCTCAGCGTTCTAATGTTTATAAATAACTAGCTCTCCCGCGGTTTCTCCCGTGTTTATCAATAACACATAATATATTCCTGTCTTTAATTCGCGCAATCACATGTTCTGAATATATATCAATTTTTATTAAGACAAAAAAATAAAGTTACTGACAGATTCGACAGATTTATATAGTAGTAATAGATACAAAAAAACAATCTAAAAAAACTCATCTTCGTTAAAATACATAAATGGTCGATATTCGGTACGATATTCTTTTACTCTTAGATCACAGGCCCATTAAGTTTAATGGAGGTCTAGGGCTCTATCAAGATGAAGCGTCTCTGACCAGAATTAGTATGAGACTGTGATTTTCAGACCCAATACGGTTTTTAGATATTTTTTTAATCATACGAACACAAGAGTCTGAAAAGGATGGTTGTTATGATTATAAAAATAAAATTTCAATATTTCAATTTGTATCTTAGGTATATTCTGTACCATGGAGAAGTAGAAATACTTAGATACCGGCCAGTAGCATTTAAATTAGTCTAATTGGGATATGTCCTGTATAAAAGATAAATGATCAAACACTATATTTTCATTAATTCAGGCTATTGTTGCCTAGTAATGTGAGTAGTCGCAACTGCAGTATGTTTATTTTAATTTTATTAACAACTTACATCGCATTACATTTCTGCACCCTTGTGTAATTATTTTGAGAAATAAAGATATATTATTATTATTATTAAAAAAATATTGTATTGAACATCCAAAAATATACGAAAACATTAAATATGATCAAAATTAAATCATTAATGTGATTTTTCAGTACCGATCTAATCATAAAGAGTATGTCATTTGATGCTGTACAATTATGACGTCACAACTTGCTATTTCATACAAAACTCCATACATTCGATCGTTTTGACGTTTCATAAAGAATTGCTGATTTGACATGTCAGGACACATCCCTATTACTGACAACGTTAAAAAACCCAGTTTATTTCAAAATCTCGTATTGCCCACCAATATATAGCAACTACATCAATAAACATCAAACTGGAGAAAATGTATAAGAAACTCAATAAAAAAAGGACAGTACTTAGCTAGACATGTCGGTAATGTTCGACCCATTTGCTAGTCTATTAACGAAGAAACGTTGTTTGTGGAGACCGTTACTAGCAGAGGCATTGTCACTACCATTAACCCTCTGAAAGTCATCGTGTATTTATTAAACTGTCCAGGGGTGCATGAGGCCGGAAGTAGACTGCAGTGCAGTCGGTGCCTTGGCACGATTTATAGCCAGGCCTGCTAGCCGGGGACACAGAGTGATCGCGTCGACTGGCTCGATCCCTAATAAATAACTGCAGCCAACTTTCACAGCGTATAAAGCGACACAGTTAGTTTTTTGCGGCCAAACTAGAAATACTAACATTCAATTGAAACGGGAATAGCACTGTCCATTGCAGTCTATCGGTGACAGTGTAGAAATAATGGAACTGTTTAAATTCAATGTAATAGGTTGATTTTCGTAAACATATTTTATGATAAAAAACAGGGTTTGTCGTAAATGCACGCGATAGAAGTGAAACTTTTGTATTACAGGGAAACATTTTTATTATTCATCAATCACTTTTGAATAGCATAGATTGTGTTTATCATATATTTGTTTATCGTCACACAAAAAGGTTGCGGATCAGAATTTCAATGCCCAATTAGGTATCAACTTTAACGTATTAGTAAGTCTGGATAAATGGATATTTTAAATTAACATATTAAAAGGATTTTTATACAGCTATTTTAGTAGCTCATTTACTTGGTTTGTAATTGCTAATATCTGTTCCTTGTTTATTTATCCAGGACTCTCATCGAACGAAGCGAAACAAACGTTGTCACAGGCTGTGTGTTAACCGAGCGTGAATGGACCAAAGAGAATAAACTACAAAGATAACAAGATAATCGCGTCCGAAGTTTCCTATTGTAACTTTAAGTGGACTAAAAGACACGAGTCGGGTGAGACAATTTAATCTTGTCGGCTTCATGGTACTTCGGACCGGGGATAGTTTTTAAACGGTTAGAGTTTCTTTGTCATCTATCTAGCACAAGTCTAATTCGTTTTTAAAAAAGTTTTAACTACATCGCCAACGGTTAATTAAAACTATTTCACAGTTTACTTGAGAACTGTACTTATTCTTTACTTGTAAATGCTTTAGTTCTTTCTTAATAAAGAGCTAAGATGTAGGTACTAAGTCTATTTGTTTGGCTCTACTTACAAACTGTGTTTGAAAAAAGATTGTACTCATTGAAGTAGAGTTCCAAACTTATAAAAACGATGTTAGAAAAGAACATGTATGTTTTACTAAACTGGGTATCAATATGAACACTATTTCTGTCAAGTTTCATGAAAAATCGATAGCTATAGTGTTTAGGCTATCATCTAAATAGGTAAATAATCTTCAGGTTTCGTTCAGTGACTGTCATTTCTTTAATTACCAATTAGAAAATCGTAAACAAACTTTGTCGAATCGTCTCATCTAATCTGTGACGGAGTCCGCTCATTAATTTTAATAAAAGGGTAGCCGCTTTATATATTTGTAAACTGAGAATTTCTGATGGGTTGTCGGTGCGACGCCATAATTGTTTGATACAATACGAGTATACCAATTGCAACATTGGATCACCTACCTATATTCGTGATGCTTCATTGATTTATCACTTAATATAAATAAATTGTAAATAAATATATATATATAAATGTAAATAAATAGAGTATCATTTCCGCCGTGAAGCAGTAGTGCAATTGTATTACTGTGTTTCGGTTAGAAAGGTAAGGGGGCCGGTGAAATCACAGGCACATGAGACTTAATAACTTCACGTCTCAGGGTCGACAACGCATTGGCGATGCCCCTAGTGTTGCAAATGTCCATAGGCGGCGGTGACCACTTACCATCAGGTGGACCACCTGCTTGTTTGTCGGCCCAAGTGGCATGAAAATAAAAAGAAAATCAGTCGAAGAGCATTTTATTTATATCGTGTAAACAAGCAACTCTTCAATCAAATTTACAGTTATTATTTCAAGAAGGCGAGTAAAGTGTTCAGGAAATATTAAATACTTGATATTAAGGTTGGTAGGTACTCACAGTCTTCTAGTGACGGATACCCGTCGTGTAAGAATAGAATACAGAAGGGCAAAGGGTCTAGTTGAATGTAGTGGAAAAGAATCCAACGGGAAACTCTATTAAGGATAACACGAGGCGCTTTGCCCGGAATTAAATTTAGATTGAAACTATATACTAAAGTGGTCGCTCGCTTAAACACACTGGCTTATTCCTTATCTTGAAAATCGTTCACAAACTGCTGGATAAATCTTCTGTCAAATGTCTTGGAATATTGAGTAGCTAAATAGCTAGTATTGTTCTCATTGGTTTGCTCGGAACGTAGAAGTTCCTATGAGAATACGTACATAGTTACTAACTGAATAATTCTGAGGTTTATAAATGATGATCAAAGGTCTAGGATGAAATTACTCTATCAGTTTGATTGGTAAAGCTTTTCAAACCCCATGATATAGTATTATGTTAGTATTTTAATATTAAATTGTTTTAAAATCGATCGCACGACTAATTGGTTGGTTGTTGGTGTCTGTTAATTAAGCTCTGAATTCTTCTGTATGTACGCTAAAATTGATTTTCTATTGCTTTTATTTTGTATGAAATAATTTATTAACAAACCAAATATGTAAAGCTGCTATTTTATTAATGTTTTTCAGTAATAGAGAATCCCTAACGTTCAGTAACCTTCATATATAAAATCAAAATCAAAAATAGCCTTTATTACTGATAATATTATTACATTGAATTTCATGACAGTGATTTCTGTGATTCTACCTGTCTTGTATTATATAATCTTTCGATGTATTACAATAAATTCTATATACATTTCTATAATATATAACAAATTCCATGCATAAATCCATTCATTAATATGTTACCGATGTCGAAGATAAGAATGATTAAGTTAAACATTAATCTAATTTAAATTTATAATCTATAATTTATATTATTATAAATAGTGCATGAAATAGTAACCTTCATATATATTGGAGTACAAATCTTAAGCTTTATTAGGAAAAATCTAGTTGCTTCCTTACGTGCGGTGGATTTGAGCCAAATCTGTGCTAAGTGGCGAGGAAACTTCGTTACTTAGTTCGGTTAGTTCCTTTTCGGTACCCGACAAATGAATCCAACAGATTTATGTAGACCTTTTTTGGGTCATAAAGAAAAATCTGACTACATGTTACATCAAAACTATTAAATCTGCTCTGTGGATAGTTAATACTTTACTTAATAAAGCACCTACCTCTAGTATATAAGGTATGCTGTATGGATCCATATTAAATTTCTGATCTACCACGAGCTGATAACTTTCATGCCCAAACTATTACAGTGGTATTTCGTTATTAAATCCAATGGGTAGCTGCTATAAAGTATAGAGGCTAAGTTTTTTTTTTATCTACTGTTCAAATAGGTATTTCTCTATATCAAGCCGCAGACAGTCTACGACCTTAGTATTTTGTTCATATTTCAAAGTCAAACTGTGCAAATTTGATTGTATGTATATATTGTACAATTTTTATAATTTTGAATCAATGGCATTATTTTATCGGCAGGTCAAAATTCGAAACCATTTTCAGTTTGTGTCGCGGAGGGCAGTTATGAAGGTGAAAGTTGCAGAATATAGGTTCGGAAGTCAGCCGTGAACTGAGAAGAACCGGCAAGAATCTCGGCAAAGTAACATGTTAAAAATGACATTTTTATACAAGTTTTATCTAATCTATCTTTATATTTTTCTTGTATTTTACATTTAGAAAATACTAAATACTAAATACCCCAAATTTAGGGGTAGTTGAAAGTTCACGATCGACCCCGTAGCATTAGTGGGAGCGGCGGCGTAGCAGTTGCTATTATGTCATGAACATTTTACACATAGAGGGGAGAAAGTACTCTTCTATTCTCGAGTTTGACCGCGACATACCCTCACAACCTAGACATATCATCGTCTGTAGACTCAGTGCTGTAAAATGGGTGATTTCAAGATCTTAAACCTGGAGTAGTGCCAATGAAATTTTAACTTTTTACATTATAAATATGTCAAAGTCTTCTTGACTACCGAGTAAAGGCAATCCAACAGTGGGCACCCCTTATTCAGCTAATACAAACTTCATCGGCTAGCGGAACGAGGCCTTGGAGAGCTCAAAGCCTCTCACGTGATGGCATAGTTAGTAAAAGAGACAGCATAGTGCCTGTAATGAAACATCCGCGAGCTAGTGTCATTTTCTTTACAGAATCAACGTTTTTTTTTTTTTTTTTTTTTTTTTTTTTTATATATATTTGAGAAAGCAGATGACTGCAATCTACCTGATGTGAAGTAGAACTGTAGTCCAAATGCGAGAACCGCTAGTGCCAGTACAGGAGTACAACACTAGCCGCCCTCACCCTGCCGGCCCGCAAGGTGCTTCTTCACGCCTCGTTTGAAGGACCCCATGTCGTAGGTAGAAGGGAACACGTGTGCAGGGAGGGAATTCCATTTTTTTGAGGTGCGGCAAAGAAATGAGTTACCAAACTTCTTTGTCCGCGTTGGCATGGTGGCCACAGTAAAACGATGACACCGAAGCCCAGCACGCGTGTTACGGTGAAGGAAAGGAGAAGGGGGAAAAAGAGAGAAAAGTTCCTCTGAGCACTCGCCGTGGTACATCCGGTAGAAAGCGCTAAGCTCTGCAGTATCCCGCCGTAGTTGAAGGGGTTCGAGGTTTTTAGTGACTACCCCGTCGGCAATAATGCGTACTGCTCGACGCTGCAACCGATCCAGGGCATCGAGCAGGTACTGAGCAGAGCCATCCCAAAGGTGCGAACAATACTCCACGCAAGACCGAACCTGAGTTTTGTACAGCAGGTACAGTTGTTCCGGCGTGAAAAACCTGCGCACCTTGTTCAGGACTCCGAGTTTCCGAGAGGCTGTCTTGATTACGGTCTCGATGTTATTCCTTGGATTAAGGTCACTGCGTATTTCTGTGCCAAGCAGGGTAACACTATTCTGCATTACTAGCGTAGTGCCCAGAAGAGAAGGAAGGGGAAGGAATGGCGACTTTTTCGCCGTAAACGCGCACGCTTGCGTTTTTTTGGCATTGAATTCAACCAGATTACCGGAACCCCACTTGGATATGAGGTCCAATGTCCGATTGAGCCCAATGACAAGTTGACCTCGGCTCTCCTGGGTTTCCACTCGCCCAGCTGCTGCGTGTCCGTGATAGCCCGCGTGAAGTGTACTGTCATCTGCATAGCAATGTATGTTCCCAAGGGAAAGCATATCATTGATATGCAGAAGAAAGAGTGTAGGGGATAGCACGGACCCCTGAGGTACACCTGCGCTGACGGCTAACAGCTGAGAAGCGAAACCGTCCGCTACGACTCGTATTTTTCGCAGGTGTAGAAAGTCTTCGATCCAGGTGCAGAGCTGCGCTGGCAGACCGTAAGCCGGGAGCTTGGAGAGGAGACTTTTGTGCCAAACCCTGTCGAAAGCTTTGGCAATATCGAGGCTGATAGCCAGAGATTCGCCACGCTTGTCGACTGCTTCACCCCAGAGGTGCGTTACGTACGCTAGAAGATCACCTGCGGATCGGTTCGGCCTGAATCCGTATTGACGATCGTTTATTAGAGAATTTACGTTTATCGGCTAATGTTAATAATTACATAATAAGTATGAGCTTGGTCTCAAGTGCAGGAAGGCCGAACCACTGCAATGGGCTGGTCTTGAGGGAATCTGTTTAATTAAGCCTCGCCCAAGGCCTCTAAATTATTTGGGCCATATTCTACATAAGCCAAAGCTTCTTAGGATTGTTTCATGTTGCTATGATTTTCCTCGAGGTTCCCTTGGTTTGGTCCATTGTCTAATTAATAAACCTGTTGCAAAGCGACCAAAAATACTTTCTTTCTGCTATAATTTTCTTGTGATTAATATTCTGGGACATTCTTTACACACGGTCATCTGATCCCAAACTAAGCAGAGCAAGTGAAAATGAGCAAGTTATGAGAAGAACAAAAATGCGTGCAAAGTTTACAATAAAAAAAATAATAATAACAAAAATAAATAGCTTCAAGAACAATCAAGGCAAAAAAGTAAACAAAATTTCAACAAAGTATTTGGGAACAAGACTTTAAAGAAAATATGTTTTTAGAAAAACAAATAAATAGGGAAAAGTAAAGGCATTAACGGGAAATTAGGGAACATTATAGAAAAAACAATAGAGTAAAAAAATTCAACTTTTAGTAAACAAGGGTTTTATCATATATTAGTAAGCGTACGGGGTTTTGCTGCCGTTCTTTCTATATATTACCGCTTTTGTTCCTAATTTAACTTTAGTTAATTCTACGTTGTGTGTTCTATCATGCAGTTTTAAGCCGGTATTACATTACCTTCGTGAACGAAGTTACGGTAAACCAAGTTTAGTCCAACCATTAATGGAACAACATTGAAGCAATACAAAGTCCACACCCTGTGAGAGTGGCGTAAGGCTTTGCCTGGCCAATATTCAACTTTCAGCTAGACCTTTGCAGGCTTCAAAGAGTAAGCGGTTACTTTGAAGTCATGCGCATTACCTACGGGCGTTTGTTACGAAAGCATGTTTCTTAACTAGAGGTTGGTAATCAAGTCAGTTAAACATAATTAATTTTACATAAATAAGTATAATGGAAACACTGAAATTAATTTTCGTGTAAGTATATATTTTATAAATTAGGTTCAAACAATTTGATATATTTAGCGAAGCCCTATTTTTGCAAGATATAAAATTGAGACGTGATTTTAACAAATTATTATTCACACAATCAAGGCGGTGAAAGCTTGTATAAAATAATGAAATAAAACGTATAACGTAAAAATGCGGGGTTGAAAGTAAGAAATCTTTTATAAAATAAACTTCCCTTTTTGTGGTCTAATTTGGAAAATGGAGAATTGGTATCGACATAAAAAACGTTGGTTAGTTCATTATCGACAGTAGGTCTCGTTCTCAATCCCACTCGTTAAGAAGATACCGACTTCATGAATAATGTACAACGAATAATGGAAGTTCCGCGATATAGGTATCTACTTGTATGTTTTAAACGCTGCGAATTCCTTCTTTTGATACTCCACTCAAATAGAGATCGATTTGAATATCTTATGGAGAAGGCAATGGTACTGAAACTTTCTTTGATGTTTGTCCCCCAAAAATGTCTCTATAATTTTATTGATGAACTAGCTGCGCCCTGCGGATTTACCCGCTTTCAATCCTGGTTATAAACCTTCCTCTTAAATTACTCTATCTGTTGCAGACTGCATTAAAATCCGTTGCATAGTTTACGATTCTATAAAGAACATACAGACAAACATTCATGTCAAAACAACACGTGATCGGTAGATTGAGATAAAACACACGCAGCAAGGGCTCGATCCTGTAAGACTAAAATGACATTAACTCGAGGATGTTTCGTCGCGGCCTCCGTGCTGTCTCTTTCGCTAACTACGCTAATACTACTAATCACGTGAGAGATAAGCTCTCCGAGGTCTCCGTGAATCGGCTCTCCGACGAAGTTTGTAACAGCATATAATAAGGGGGCAGGTTGTGGTTTCGTACCCAGGACAAACATTTGTGTGCATGAAAATGTCAGTTAGTTCTGTGCATGGGTAAATATATACTCAAGTATGAATTTAGAAAAAAAAGTAGTTCCTATATGACTATATGTAATATGTCAGATTCTTTCCATAGTACAAGCTGTCCTTGGTTGGTGTGTAAAGAATGTCCCGGGATATTTATGTAAGTATTTATTATTGTTTAGATCTCTCAGCCAATAAATAATATGTTTTGAGAATCACTGACAGCTCCGATCTGCAGCATACATATGTACTTATTGAATTGTCGACCATTAAATATTAAAGAATTAATGAAAAAAAAAAAAACGGTTCAGAATTTTTATCTAAAAACTCACAATATCAACTCACTTACCATTGATTACTTACTAAAAAAAATCAAAGAATATCGTGTATATGATATAAGCGAAGGGTGTAATTTCGTCTTGCTTTTATTGTTTTAATTTAATACTAAATAATTAAAGCTTTTGATCATTATTTGACTACTTTGTATCTTCTATATTTGAAAAGGCAAAGGCAAATAATAAAGTACCATTATCTCTTCTGTTTATGAATTGTTTTTTTTTTATCGGAAATTCATATTTCTTTCCGATTTTTTTCTATTATGATTATGAATTTTGGACTATTGGGCGAACACTTGTAAGTTTGCTCAGATGGAAAAATAACTATCAATATGTATTTTTCTTTAATTAGCCTAATTTATACTTATTAATTCTGTACAATGCTTTCAAAAGCATTATGTAGCATCTTGCTTCGTATCGACAGAACGCTGGTTATCACTTACCTATAAATATTACTAATTGCAGTAGGAAGGTGAAGATGAAGCATATTGGTGCGCCTCCGAACAGCTCACACACCGACCCAAGGGAGGTCACAAGTCGTTTATTTCAATAAGACAGGCTTACCTGTCACCTCGCTCGACCCTTTCCCTAGACGACGAGCTTGGTGAATTATGAGCTTTATTTATATTAATTAACGAATGAAAATTCATTACCGACTGATTTATTCATTACTTACGGTTGGTTGTAATAACTTTATTACTTGGCGACAAGATTTTAGCAACCATCTATTTCGTCTAACGACATACCTTAGTTTACCTTAGTTTGCAATTCGTGACTCGAATATTCGACTCGATTAAGCAATCTTATTTAAGCTGTGAGTGGATTTAATTTTGTTTATTTTATTCTAGAGGGTTTCTGTCTCACAAGTCCCTTAAAACATAAAGAAGCTCTCGAAGGTGGAGCTATTCATAATTTGGACGCATAAGTTTTATAAAGTACAACAATCTTAAGACTTAAATTCGAGTTGTTCATTTTCCCATCACTAGCAGAGATTAATTTGACAAGAATAACTGACGGGTATAGGTTATTATGGGGGCTGCCGTGCAAAACGAGGTCAACCTGTTGTTTTTAAAGCAATTTCGCGATCAAAGTCCTCACCTCTATAAAAGGTAGAGCAAACACCGGAGCAATAATCGATTTAATGAAAGGGGAATCGAAGGGTTCCGCAGGTTTGCGTTTCTAAATTTACGACTACCTCTAACATTTAATTGGAAATTCGTGCCGCAATAAAAACGGCTTGATGACCTAAAGATTAAAATGGGAACACTTTAAAATGAAACTGAATGCTAGACGGGGACGCTGCTCGCCATCGCATGGTTCCATATCATGGTTTTACGTAAGATACTCGCTTGGATATATTGTTTTTTTAATTATCTCATGCATCACTGTTGTTTATGGTTTACCAGTGCACTTATCTACCTAGAGTCTACAACGAGAGCTAGTATTCCTAAGGGGCTATTACAAATAATGTACCGGTGTTCCAGAAACGACAAGTAACGCTTTTGATTTTTTTTTTAAAAACGAAATGAACATTCTCCACAAAGTAGCGGATAATAAAATAAAGGTTTTTCCTTTTCTCGTAAATCTTTCTAACCAACGAATAGAATAGGGAATGAAAACGGCACAATCTTTAACTTTCTGACAGTTTAATAAGATAATAAAAATATAACCGCGGCAAAAAGATTTAAGTAAATGAAATCGTTTTTTTTGCTTTTTCATAGTTAATATATGAATGTGAGTGGGTCTTTAAATACATTGTAGTTTGATGCAATTTCTAGAAGTAGGTTATCGGCTCTGGTTTACGGAGTGCTAATTGAGTAGTAGAGCTCTTAGTGCAGAGTTCGTTCGGGAAAGTACTACCACCTTACCCATTTCCGCCGTGAAGCAGTCGTGCACTTGTATTACTGTGTTTCGGTTAGAAAGGTAAGGGAGCCGGTGAAATTACAGGCACATGAGACTTAACAACTTCATGTATCAGGGTTGACAACGCATTGGCGATGCCCTGGTGTTGCAAATGTCCATAGGCGGCGGTGATCACTTACCATCAGGTAGGTAGAGGCTGCCAAATAAGCACACAGTGTGCTTATTTGGCAGCCTCTGTGTTATAAAAAAATCCTACTTATTGCTTTTTTAAGTGATCATATGTAATGTGAGTAACAAAGGAGTATGCCCAGTGTACAGTATGAAAATAAATAATGTACTGATAAAAAAATGTGTATTTTTAAATCACTTTTATTCTACACTATGCCGAAATGGATCCTCGAAAAATTCAACGATAAAAATATCGAATATATCCGATTCTTTTTCATTTGATATAGATTAAATTCGTTATATATTAAGCTGGGTTTTAGAGGTTCGTTTGTTGCATTGATATTTAAAATGGATTATATACATGATGGCGCGACACCTTGGAAAGAGGAATCTGAGTTTTGTTAATTACTAAATTAAAACTGATTGTAATTTCGTTGATTTGTTGTTGTTGGATTTTAAATTAGAAAAATAGAAATTTAAGTAAATCGTTGTAATATTAGGATCTGTCGAATAGTAAAATATAATATGAGCGGGTAACCCCGAGTAGAGTAGCAAGTCTGCGCCTACGCGGTGATGTCGGTCGATCGTTAGACAGACAGCGCAAGAGGTGCACGCGTGCTAACCTAATGGCTCATAATCCAGTTGCATCATGTGTTTTTCGCTATATTTAGTGTATTGGAATAAAATAAGTGATTCTTATTAATTGCACACGTGGTATTATTTTAACGTTCCTGCTACAACACGCCTTTGATGTATGACAATTGCCAAGACCGCTTCGCTGACCCTTCTGACAGCCCGCTATACACATATTACACGCATAACATGTACACTACCAATCCACGCGTAATTAACAATTAATTTTTACATTAATATTTATATTTAATTTGTATTTTCTCTGTACGTGATTTTATAAATCTTTTGAGAAAATATTTTTTTTAACCATTCTTTTTTATTATTATTATAAAACACAGAATCGATATTGTAAATGGATGGAAGCAAATGCAACAGAAAAAATGCATATCGCTAATATTGACAGGTGTAAGAAAATTGCCTATTTACTAGCCGATAACATAAAAGTTCTAATTATTTTTCAAAAAGTTATCCCGTGATCAATAATTAGGTCTTACTTCAAGAATGTAAATCGATTATTAAACTTCTTCAGTCTTAATACATTTCTCGAGAGTAGGGTTTCAACTTTCATGCTTACAGCATAAATGAAAATAAGTGTGCAACTGCAGAATGTCGCCCCACAAACAAACAACCCGGCAGCTATTACTTCCTCGCATCGTATTTGATTTAATTTTACTGAGCAATTAATGAATAACTTTAAGTAGTCTCCAAAACTATATTAAGCATCTGTCTTGCGGTTTTCATAAGAATCTAATGTATTCTGGCATTAAAACATAGCCTATGCTATTTTTGGATAAAATAGCTTTCTTATGCCAATGATTTCATAAAATCGGTCTAGTAGTTTTGAGTTTATTCATAACAAATCTTTTCTCTTTATAGTATACTAGCTGTTCCCCGCGGTTTTACCCGTGTTCGCGAGGGATGTTCCATTTTCCCGGGATAAAATTATCTTATGTTAATTCTAATACCTCCAAGAATATGTGTGCAAAGTTTCATGATGATCGGTTAAGTAGTTTTCGCGTGAAAGCGTAATAAACAAACTTACATTTACATTTATAATATTAGTATGAAATATTTTAAATTTGCAACGATACTGTATCGCTAAATCCCTTCTCATAGGCCTTTGTGTGCGCATATAAAAAAAAACAACTGAAATCATTTATCGATACTTCGACAACCAATAAATTATTGACATTCATAGCATTTTAGGCATTAACTATTAAATACAAAAGAGGGAAATCAGTTGTGTAAAACAAACAACGTTAGTACTACAATTGGAATAGAATGTTAATACGGGTTATGATTGGCACTAGTAAAATTTTCACGCGCGTTCTGGCAACCCGGCTGCCTGGCACGGCGGACCGCGATAGGTCAGTTTAATCGGATACTTTATTCATGAGACCACTGCAACGCCGCAATTCTGTATTCAACATTACTACCAGTTCTCTTATTAAATGTGCTGCTTTTGTTCTTTCAGCCTATTATTTTCAGCGTAAGTAGATATTTACGTTTATGTCTATTAAACATTGTAGTGGAAACGGTAAATTTATATTTAAGTCCTTTACAATATTTCCATTCAAAATAATGAAAAAAAAAAAAAATTGCTTTGTTTTTCCGGGTCGGTATTGGTTGGCCACTGTGACATTTAAATTTTCAATAGCATAAATTGTGTGCATTTATTTATCGTCACACAAAAAGGTTGCGGATCAGAATTTCAATGCCCTAGAATATAGAAGCATGAGAATTTTCATTTCAAAAGATCTTCCTACGGTCAATTATATTTGAGGTTAGAAAGGAACCATCATGAAAATCATAAAAACCTATCGCATTATCGTTTTCGCTTGACTTTTCGGTTACAGAGTAACTTTAACCTTTTAGTGACCCAAGTATCATCAAGTACATAAAACCTAAAAACTTTTGATGTTATGGTCTTGAATTTATCACAAAGAAAAAGTTTTTTTTAATTTTTCGCGCTACATTTCCAATTTTCTTTCCCTAAAAACGTGATAAGATTAGTCGATAGACTATACCAAACATTTTAACATATTCTCGGGGCAGCCATTCTCAATTTATGTACAAACCAACGAACAGTATTTTTTAAAATTTTTTTTGACAGCTCATTCGGCTGGTTAGCGACTCTGACTGCTAAGCCGATGGTCGCGGGTTCGATTCCCACTCAGGACAAACATTTGTGTGCATGAACATGTATGTTTGTTCTGTGTCTGGGTGTAAATATCTATAGAAGTATGTATTTAGAATAGAAAAAAAGCAGTATATGTAGTATATCAGGTATCTGGTTTCCATAGTCCAAGTCCCAGGATATTTATTATTATTATTTATTTATCGAGTTAAAGATTTCTGTAAAAAATTTGGATAGTCGTAATTAATGAAGTTTCTTTCGCCAAGCACCTGTCAGTGTATTGCAATAGTACCATTTAAGAACTAGGTTTCTTTTAAACTGTGCCTACCACCTCGGCTTCAATATCATAATGGTGAGCTTGTAATCAGTAGGCTTGAGACGTATAAAAATAATTAAAAACTAAATTTCCAACCCATTATTACCTATGTACGGAATTTTGCGTGACCCAGTTCAACTCCTTCGAGACCCATTTTGTTTACTATTGATAAGCTAGAATTGTGTTACACCACAATCACACTAGTGAGTAATAATTGTAGCGTAGGAGGTAATCTCACACAAGGCAGAAGGCCACTAAGCTCTAAGTTTATAGACATTGTGTTAAAGCTATCCCATATTAAAGCTAGGTAGCAGCCTAGGGTCGATCAGACCCACGAGCGTGCAATTACTCAACCGAATAAATAAATAAATTTAGGAAATACTGACTTTATGTTAACCATAAATGTATGTTGACATACGTAGGTGCAGAGTTAAGTGTTATATTGGCGAGTCGTCGCGGTTCGATTTACTTCAATTTGGTCCCGTGTCGTGTGGCGATGCGGTGGGAACTGAAAATTTAATGCATCGGCCCTCTCGTTACTCCATGTCAATATTCACCATCCTGTATAAACCTGGCTATATTTATGTTACGCTTTGTCGGTCACCGTTGTAAACTTCAGGGCTTTAGGTTCTATACAGTTCAGTGAAAATTTGTGCACTTTCTCAAGTACAATATAAAAATATTCCGTATAAAATAGTAATATTCCTTACAAAGAAATCTTTTTTTATAAATAAAAATAGTATTTCTCAGTGAATGTAACACGGTTCTTTGAATTAAATATATAAATCTGAGTCAAGATAAGCCCAAAAATATTTTGTGATGCTTATTGTTATGTCTATTCAATACAGCATAGAAAAAATGTACATAAAATGCTACTGAATAAAATAAAACAATGATACTTTACGGTAAAGGTACCGTTATCTATGTTCATATCGTCCAATAAAATATTCAAGGGTAATTTCACGTTTTACTTGTCCCCAAATTGTTGAATGTTGGAAAAAGGGATATCTACTAAATACGTGATAAACAGTCAAGGTCGCTGAAAAGCAAAAGTTACATGTATCTTTTATATAACATTTGAGACGAATTGCAAATAAATGTGACAAATGTACAGGCAGGTCCAAAATAAGATTAATTAATTGGACAAACATGTATGGCGTGAATGTATATAGCTTAGTTATTCGCAAGGCCTTTCACGTAGGGGCCTCAGGTGGTCCCACATAAATCTCCTTATACGCACTATTAGGTGAGGGAGGCCTTTTAATTAATTATAGATATAGGCTTATATGTCTGCCGCAAATGATAGAATATCTACGTGGCATTTTTATTTTATGAAAAGTGTGAATAATAAGTACTTCGTACTTTTACTCGTTCATGGTAATGGGCAATTATTGAAATGCTATACAAAGGTGTGTAAGATATTATTTTTCTGATTCCATGTATTGTATATCGAAACAATTAATTGACAGGAATACGGTTGTCAAAGAAATAAATCAATCATTGCTTTAAAAACATATAATGAAGTTGTAAAACATTTTTGTTTTAATCTCTAAAGTTATTTCTACGTATATATACCTAAATACCTATATAACGTATTGTTAGCAATTCTATTGAACTTATTTTTTGCGAAATTTGAAAGGCTATGGAATAGCAACATTGAAAACAAGAGAAGTACAGAAAAAAGGCCTATATTGGCTATGCAGCCAGTGCGCCCATGTACGTCGATGTTACCAACTGGCTCTTTCTTTGTTTTACCTTTGCATAGACTATAGTAATAGAGAACAGATTCACTCCTCTGTCGACACTGCTATTCAACAGCTCTGGTTCGCCGCCCAACGTATTTAAACGAACGGGTCCTGTTAATTAATATACAGTTAAATAGATTTTGTTTCCAACTCCGCCACTTTCCGAATTTACTTCCTACCTTTTATTTTAAATTGAAAGCTAAAACAAGTGAAACACCTACCGATACAGTTAATCAATTCTCTGTCCCGGATAAATCAATTGTCAACAAGATTTAGAGGGTAGGCGGGGAGGCGCGCGTAGCTCTGCACGAACCATTGTCTTTGCGGCACTCAGTTTGCGGGCTAATTGCTTCTCTTTCATACTGCACCGAACAAGAAAACGCTGTTAAGACTTCTGAGCATTGTGCCTTAATTGAAGTTGTTCCTGGTGCAATGCCTACACAGCCGGTGCTGACACCGGGTAGTATCCCGGAAATTTTCAATAGCAACTACGCTAATTGAAATATAAATAGTTTGCAGTTCACGTTTCCACCTTGCCTCAAACGTGTAATTGCCTAGTTTGTGTGCCAGTCGACGTGGCTTGGCTTCTCTAATGCGTGTTGTCGACTAAGACTCCTCGGGCTTGTTTTCTTGTCGAGCCATCGGAATACTTGGAAAATATAAAGCAGTATTTTCACGAATCACAAAAACTGGTAAACGGATTTACACGAGGTCTGCGTTTCAATGTAATTCAGTACGTTCACGTACGGCTTTGGGAGTAGGTTGAGTGTTTTTTTAAATAAACTCGGTGAAAAATAATCTGGAAGCTCGGCTATAATAAATCCCTTATTAGGAATTAGTTTGTATAATTGCATCATACACTTCTCGAGATGAGTTTATGTTTCGATTCAAACCTCGAAGCAAACCTGAGTCTTCTGAATAAACAATAATAACCTTAAGTCTAAATTATTTCATAGGTTAACGTATGGAAATCAATTGACGTAATTAGAATACCTTGATAATACACGTAATTAAACCCTTGACCTATTAGGAAAAACTGACGGTATTTTATTTAAGTAATGCTTGGAACATTTAAACAAAACACTTGTGTAAACAGTAATGTGAAAGACCTATCCTTTATTATTTTATTTCGCTAAGCATTTCAGTTTGTAAAGGTATATCTTCGAGCTAAATAGCGTTCCTAACATAATAATAAGCTAATTGCAGCCTTGAGCTATTCGAATAGCTAATTTCAGTCCAAATTGAGGATATCAATTGATCTAATAGGTATTCAATTACTGATAAACTGTAGATGTATAAGTACAGAATAATAAACTTGAATGCAATATATCAATATCAAGTCTCATGCGATGCGATTTGTCGGATAGCAGTCGTTCAGTTCACAAATTTAAAAATTAATAATATTTAGTAAAAAAAAAAAATCGAAATTTATTTGAAGCCACGAATGGTCGTAACTTCAGTACCATTAACCTTTATAAACCCTCATATGGACTAAACATACGTTTTTTTTCTTAGGCAATGACATATTATCTTGAATATTTTGTTTTCTGTTACCAGAGTGAGGGCTCGATTCTGTAAGGAAAATGACACTAGCTCGAGGATGTTTCGTCGCGGCCCATCATGCTCTGTCTCTGTCGCAACGCTAATACTACTAATCACGTGAGAGACAAGCTCTCCGAGGTCTCCGTGAAGCGGCTCGCCGACGAAGTTTGTATTAGCTGAATAAGGGGGCAGTTTGTAGCGACAGTAATACCTTTTATTATCTTTAATTAGAGGACTGCATGTGAGCCAATCCATTTCAATTATTCACTCTCACATATGACACAAAATCAGAACCATTTAAATGGTAACTCTGAACGGCATGTCTGTGACAATAAATGTGGCTACGATAGTTTAGGGAAAGCCTAGATTCGAGTCCTGCTATGAGTTTTAGCTTTCTATGAATCGTGGGGAAACTATACCATGGTACAATGGTATACATGGTTTTAGCTTTCTATGAATCGTGGGGAAACTATACCATGGTACAATGGTATACATGGTTTTAGCTTTCTATGAATCGTGGGGAAACTATACCATGGTACACATTTCAAGTACCGACCTGGTTGACTACTACTTTCCTTCTTGGCTTACCTTCAGCTACCACCACATCATGAGTTACCACGCTGAGATTGTGGTTAAATACCAGCCTAAATAACAGTAATAAAAAAATAAACCATGTCTTTTGATTATTTAATCATGGTATGGGTCTCCGGTCTAAATGTGGAATTTTCAACGACAAAATTAGACTTAATAGACAACACTTGTTGTGGGTGCTCATAATAAAATAACTTTGTAAGCCTAATACATTCTATAATAATAATAAACAATAATAAAAAATAAAATAATAATAAAAGAGTGAATAGGCTACTAACGGGAAAGCGAGCTCTATCTTCGGCATCATCTTCACTTACCATCAGGTGAGATTGAGGCCAATCGCAATCCCGTCAGAAAAAAAAACTTGATTGACACATTATTGGGTACATTAAAAAATTGCAACTATTACTATAATCTTCATTGTGCCAGCTGGTTTCAATAAAGTTGCACGGTTGAGCACCTAATGCCTAAACTAGGTAAGCCTGTGATATAGGCATTAGGCCTCTTCCCTCCGCCAGGTAGACAAAGTTAAAGCTGCATGCACTCTTTGATATTATTATGAAACATAGTATCTTTTAAAATCTAATTAAACATAAATAAAATTAAGTATGGGTAATGTTTGTGTAATGTGTGTGTGTTTGTAAAACTTAAAAGACTAGGCCACTAATGTGTACACACCATTAAACTATGAAATAAAGGGGAGGTTAAGTAGTCACAAGTTTATAAGACAGTAAATCATGACATAGCTTAATATAAACAATAGGTACGGCCATAAAGATAACAAGGGTGGTATAGGTGGCCCACATTAGTCTTCCGTGGTGTAACGTTTGTTCGTCTGACAGCGTTCATTAAGGCACAAAAGCGTGGTCTATCGGGTAGTTTCCGCGGCTATGTGCCTTAACAAATTGTTAGAGTAATGTGGGAAGCGTTCGGACAATGCTAGCACTTCCAAACGGAACTTCGGACGCCGCTATTTACTTACTTTACACAATTTACTAGACATGCTAAGGTAACTAACTATATTAATACTATAGTGTAATGTTAAATTTCGGTTTTTATTCTAATAATAATTATTTTACTAGGTGTCCCAGCGGTTTGATCCATGTTCCTGAAGTATCTATGTTAATCCTGGTTTTAAATTTTTCTATTTTTGTGCAAATTTTCATTGAAATCCGTTAAGTAGTTTTTGCGTGAAACAGTTATAAACATCTATATAGCTATTCTCACAAACATTCATATTCATAATATGTATTAGTAAAATTTTATAGTATTCATCTACTCAGAGAATATGGACTCATTTTTTCGGACATGAAATGTGGACCAAATAATTTTTAGGAGAAATACTGAATAAAAATTATTATTTAATGAATACAGAAGTTAATCCTGTTTAGCACTAACTATTTATCTATATATAAATAAAAATTAATCCCTTTTTCCCTTGGTCACGGCATCACGCATGGACGGCTGGACCGATTTCGCTAATTCTTTTTTTGTTGTGTTTGTTTTTGTCAGGAGATGGTTCTTATGAAAAAAAAAATAAGAAAGTTGCGCGGAAAATTAGAAAACATAAAAACCATATTAACTTTTCTAATGTAACCTTACCGCTTTTGACAATATAAACTCTTATAATGTATCCTTATGGTGTTTGACATAAATATCAGTTGTTTGACAATATCGTTTAAAACAGGGATCGGAATTATATTGATAAAATAATTTATCATTACTTAGTGCACAGTCTATTCAATCGGAATATTTATGAAAATATTTACATTTAGTGTTTGAGAAATGTGTGTTCATCACAGTTAGTTCAGAGCAATCACGCCTCATATTAAAAGTTCAATTGTTGTGTATCTTAAAGCATCTACTGCTTTAAGATACACAACAATTCATTAGTACTATGGATGATTTTTTTGATTTTTTTTTATTAGTCATAGTAGTTCCAATTCAATATTCAATAGTCAGCTAGTTTATTATAAATATTGTCAGAATGTCTAAGTGTTTACAAAGTACGTACCTGGGATCCAGAAAAAATATCAGAATCTATCATAAAAATAACCTTTCAGACTCAAGCACCAATCAGATGCATCCTACATTTTTAGTGCTGTGTGGGAGCTAAAGATCTTTGAAACTTCAATTGTAAGAAACTATTGAGAAGTGCTATTAGCAAGAAAAGTATAAAAAAATTATATTGTACGTTGACCTACTTGTCTGATATATCATTATTTTATCATTTAAATATAATTAATTGTAATTGTAGTACAAAATAAAAGTCATGAGTAAATTGTAATGGTTTTATTGATTTCAAGTGTTGGAAGTTGACATCTTCAAAACAGTCCTTAATATTATTTCGTATAATTATTGTTAAAATATCTGAAAAATTAAAAACAATTTTTAAAATTGGAATTTAAAAAGATATAATTCAAATTTATTCATTGATATTAGAAATATACAACCTTCACAGAGTGTTAAATCATGCTTATAGTATATCCAACATAAGAAGTCCCCTATATGTTTAAGAATATCAAAGCAAAATTAACTTTATCGCTCTTGAAATAAGGTTAATCTATTGATCCAAGTTGATTTAATGATCATGTAAAAATAGCCTTAATATAAAGCAAAAGGGTTGATTTTTCAATGACATTATTTAATGTCAAAAGGGACTTCTCATAATGGACAGACTATACTTATTATTATTTTACCATGCCATTACCACAGCTTATATATATTTCACCAAGTAGGTTCCATGTTTTCATGCAGTGCTTTTTTTTAGTTATGTGTTAGTTTAAAATAAACTTGGAAATAAAAAACGTATAAATACAAACGATGAATAAATAAATTGAATTTTTAACATATTATGATGTTTCTTTATTTCGTTATGATTTGTCTGAGAATTGAAGTGTCGGTTTTTATGTAATGAATGTTGCTTTAGTGAGTTATATAGTTATTTTTTTGTATAAAAAATCAATGAAGTTTTGATAAAAAATGCTCCAAATTTCTATTAACCTAATAAGAAAATAGTATTATTATTATGATAAATGATACAAATATAATTATTAAGAGTATAAACATACATTTGAAATCACAAAATGGATAAATTTTGGAGCACTTTTATTTTAACATCAAAACTGTAGTCCTCAACCTCGCGTGCTCTGAATAATTCAAGGAAAATATAATTACATTCAGGTAATATTTGACTATGGACTATATCATTGGATATATGTTCCGGTGAATAATTCTGTATCGCTACTTCGTATCGCATAGAAAAATGGACGATCCGCTACGAAGTTGAGGTATTGGGGTATAACTATAAATGCCGACCTGAGTTCCAATCTAAAATCTGAAATTTTGATTTTCCAATTAATATTGTCTCATAAAATATTATGTTTTCCGTGAATAATTTAATTGACTGCACTGATCCTTAAACTTAAATAAAAGAGATAGAAAACAATAACATAATTTAACATAGTAAATTATTATACGAGAAAAGATAATAAATAATGAAGCATTAATAGATTAATAGATACAAAGAATGCTAACGCTATTATAGCATAGGTTGAGATTATAATTGGTTAATGGGTTAACATGCCTGAAAGAAGCGCGTAACAAGCTGAGAGTGAACAGTTATTTATGTACCTAATTTTGGAAGGTACCCATAAACATAGGGTTGTTCCTTTCATTAAGGTAGAACACGAAGGGATGGTCCGCCTTGAATAAGAACGTCCTAGGCACAAAAGCGCTCAGATAGGCAATACCGAAGGCTGGAAAATTGGGAAAATATTGCTTAGAAAAAACATTTATTACATATATATTATATGCAAATATTGCGGATTTATTTACGGATCACTCGAGGGCTAGTAGAGACTACTACTAAGTAGTAGATATGCAAATGCTTTCATATGCTCAAAAGTAGGAAAATCAGAGTAAAAAAATAGTATGTTTTGGGGCGAATACTACTGTAAATTATGGACGTGGTATTTCTGCACCAATTAAATATATAAATGGATAATGATCTTTTTTTAAGTTCATTAAATGTGGAGAACCTATAAACGTCTATAAACGTAACTCCTAGAATATAAAATGAAATAATATTAAATCTTAATAAAAAAACAAGTTCGAACTAGACAGAATAATCTCATATGGTGAAGGAATCGTTACATTCGATGAGTGTTTTTGATACGTAAGCTTGTACACTAGCAACACCAGTCTGAACAGATCACATAATACATACACATTACATAATACCTGTACAATACTAAAACCCTTAATATGGAAGGTTAAATGAACGGTGTTTTGCAAAATTCAACATTAACATTTTTATATTTTGAGTTCCATTTAGTGTACTTTGCTAATTATGATGCTGACATTACTGAATTAAAAACGACCTCACGAAATAAGCGATCAATTAGCTCGCTCAAATTGTGATCCTATAATAAAAACTCAATTTTCTTCGCAACTACATAAAAAAAAAAAAAAAAAAAAAAATGAAATTTAGCCATAAAGGTCTTCCTTTATTATTAAATATATTTACTTTGATATTTAATATGGCTATTATTTAAAAGCTAACTAAAATTTGAGTTATTCATACAACCAAAAACTATACTATAGTACCTAAGAGTTTGAAAATTTTGACTTAAAATTTCTAGTTATTAATCATATGAAAATTAATAACTAAAAATTGCTAGAACACTGTGCTCGTTAACAAAGTAAATAATGCTTTATTGGGAAGGAAATCTATACTAATTATGAGTTAGGATTAACATTCTAATGGCACGCATATTTCACAAAATTGTATTGCAGTTATATTACTATAGCTTATCAGCCACACACGTTGATGGAGAGTTATTGGTGTGATTGCTTGAGTGCCAAAATAAAATCCCAAAAAAAAAATTCTGTGGGTTGATACATTTTGAAATAACCAGAAGTCACATTATCTAAACACATTTTTATGCCTCGATTCATTTGCAGTGTATAAACTGTATATATTAATATCTTGTTTACAATAATAGATTATATTTTTATTATATATGTATGTTAGGAAATTCCATATTAGGTACCATATGAAAATGTGAAAATATCTCGGTACATGAAACTATTGCATTCATTGTCGAAGCGGCAAGTGAAGCATGCTTTTAAAGCGAAGTATTTGATATAAATAAATAAAAAATTACTTTGATTATAAATCCGAAGCCTCGAATGTTCCACTGAATAAGGAATTAGTATTTGACCTTAATTCGAAGTAAAATGGTCTATTAGCATCAAACGATGCCGGAATAGTTAGCGATAAAGCTTCTACTACAAAGAAAACTGAAATAATTAAACAAAAATTACACTTATAGTACATATTAACAAGTTCCCAGTCGTATAACAGAGTTAATTATTGTCAATGCATAAAGGTTTTCTCAATTAGAGCCCTTACCCATTTCCCTTCTGTAATTGTGTAATGACCAAAATTAGATCTGTTAGGTTTATTAAAATATTAATAATAATCATAAATGCATTGATAGATGTATATGCGGGTATTATAAGTGTAATTACTACTTTATTACAATAAATATGCAAACTCTGCTCATAAGATCCTCTAATACCATACTAACTTTCTTAAAAAAATATTCAATTACTTTGATTAAAGTTTTTTCGCCACAAATATTCCACTGAATAGAGGAATGGCATTATTTCTGAATTCGAAGTAAAATGGTATGTTCACGTTGAAGAACAACAACTTTGATTGCTTTTTTCTTTTTAGAACAAAAGCTGAAATATAAAAGTATTTGTGTAGATTTAAGAATATAATAATTGATTTGTTTAATTCGTTTGATGTGAAATAATAATATTAATATTTAAGTAGCTGTAAAGTTACAGTTTGATAAATTGATTGAAACTTGTTTCTGAATGATAACTCTTTCTGTTATATATTTTAGATTGTAGTATTTATGACATATTACAAAAGTAATTAAATTTCTTATGTAATATACGCTATTTTGATAAAACGGTATTTATACAAAAGAAAAAAAAATCAATACCATCTTGTTGTTAAATTGCTGTCTGTCTCTGTTTTTTTCTGTTACCTTTTCTATTGAACGGCTTGTATCTTAAGAAAGAACGCTGGTGAAACCGCGGTCGAAATCTAGTTTTATGTCGGATCACTTCGAAAATATAACTGTGGCATTTATTTGCTATTTATGCTTTTAATTGATTGTATGAGACGTCAGTTAATTTGATGATTTGGCAATTATAGCAATAATGAATTTCAGTAAATACTTGACTAATATAAACTATATTATTATATAGCTTTAGCTTATGGGAGAGTTAACCCCACCATCGATAATACAAAATCAAAATGTTATGTTAGTTAAATAAAATATAATGAATTACTTTCACAAAAAATCTGGTGGTGCAAATATTCCATTGAATAGGGGAGTCACATTTCGCCTCAATTCAAAGTAAAATTGTCTATCGGCGACAAAAGATGACGGTAAACTGTCTAATTGATAAAACTCTGAAAATATAAATTTAACTAAATACGAGTACACTTGTAATACCTACCAGTATTATATATTTATTTTCTATATTATAATTTAAAAAAAAAGATAAATAAACCTTTAATCTATTAGGTTGGGGAAAAAGTCTTTTCGCATTATATTATGTATGAACTTGTAATAAAATCTCTTTGGCTATACTATTTGTATCTGGCTTGTCTTGGTATCATTGAAAGTTAAAATTTTAAAGAACATAATTCCAAATTCAAATTAGGAAAATGTGTGATTTGCATTTGTTTTTCATACCGCCAAGATGAGTGAATCTAATGAAGAAATTCGATTCATTTTAAAATTTTACTACAAAAAAGGTAAAAATGCAACGCAAGCCGCGAAAAAAAATTGCGATGTTTATGGACCTAGTGCAGTGTCTGTGAGAGTACCACAAATTTGGTTAAAGCGTTTTCAATCCGGAAATTTTAATGTCAAAGATGCACGTCGCTCTGGTCGCCCCATTACGGATAAAATGGATGCCATTTTTGAAAAAATGAAGCAAGATCGGCATATCAGTAGTTACGAAGTAGCTGAAGAACTGGGAATTGACCACAAAACAGTTTTGGCGCATTTGAAAAAAACTGGGAACACAAAAAAGCTAGATATTTGGATACCTCACGAGCTCACTGAGAGAAACCTAATGAACCGTGTACTCATTTGTGATTCTTTATTACGACGTCATGAAACCGAACCATTTTTGAAGAAGCTGATAACTGGTGATGAAAAGTGGATCACGTACGACAAGAACGTGCGAAAAAGGTCGTGGTCAAAGGCCGGTCAGGCTTCACAGACTGTGGCGAAACCCGGGTTAACTCGCATCAAGGTGATGCTGTGTGTGTGGTGGGATTGGAAGGGCATTATTCATTATGAGCTGTTACCACCAGGCAGGACCATCGATTCTGAACTCTACTGCGAACAACTGATGAGATTAAAGCAAGAAGTTGAGAGAAAACGGCCGGAATTAATCAACAGAAGGGGTGTGGTTTTTCATCATGATAACGCTAGACCTCACACATCTTTAGCCACTCAGCAAAAATTAAGAGAGTTTGGCTGGGAGGTATTAATGCATCCGCCGTATAGTCCCGACCTTGCACCTTCAGATTTCCACCTGTTTCGGTCTCTTCAGAATTCTTTAGGCAGTGTCAGGTTAACATGACGAGAGGACTGTCAAAACCACTTGTCGCAGTATTTTGATCAGAAGTCCCAAAATGTCTATAGCAATGGGATCATGTCCCTACCTACAAGATGGGAAAAAGTTATCGAACAAAATGGTACCTACATAATTTAGTTAAATGTAAATACACTATATTAAAAATGTTTTGAATTTTCTTAAAAAATGCGAAGGAACTTTTTCCCCAGCCTATTATATACGTAGATTGGTATAAATATAAAAAAAAAGTAGTATAATATAATTAGTATATCAGTTATCTGGTTTCCTTAGTACAAGTTCTGCTTGGGATCAGATGGCCGTGTGTAAATGTCCCAGGATATTTATTTATTTATTTTGGTGTAATGTATAATGATTTTGAAAAAAACGACACCATAGCAGATGTTATTTTATGTAAAAAGAAAATATTTAGTTAACCATGCAATAGCAGCAGTTCCGAGTAATTTTCTAAGAAGGTAGATACTATTCAAAATTCATCAAACCTTTTCATACATCTAATTAGAGGAACGATATATTCCATTGAACAAAGTATTATTATTGTGTCTCAACTCGTAGTAAAAAGGTCTATCAGCTTTAAAAATATTCAATCCTCCGGCAATAAGTAGAACAATTTTAAGAACTGTTGAATGACAAAACAATGTTAAAATATTGTATTTATACATATTATGGAATCCTGATAGTTCACTCATTAGATAACTCACTCACTAAATTATTATTTATGACAAAACAAATAAAATTACGAATAAGACTTTGACATTTTATTCCTGTTGGCAAGATGTAATGAAATTCCTCAACGTATGGACTACCATAAATAAATACAAGGTGCTGAGAAGAAAGGGATTATATTGTTGGACTTACTTTGATTTTAAATATTGTTCGTGCATCTATAGATGTATAAAAATAACATTAATTGGATAAACAAAGCTTATGGCCTTTAACGTTTCTTATTCGAACGTATATACTTGCCATGCTTTGAAATATTAAATCAAATATCACGTGCTAGAATAATTGGGTGGTTTCCGAAAACAAATGAAAGTTGTATCTTTGTATTTTTTTTTATTTACCGGAGAATTATTCCCTGTGTTGCTAACCGACTACGAAGTTATTAAATTAAAACTTCAGTACACTATTTAAATAAATTATCTTAATAATGTTATTTTTCCACACATTGTTGCTGAATGCTGACAATAAGGTGGTCTGTCTACATTGGTATTTGGTATTTGTACAAGCATTTAAATATTTATAACACAGTCACTTCTATCTGCAGAAAGGTTATGCAAGCACTCCATTGAATAGTGGTACATTATTTTGTCTCATCTCGAAGTAAAATGGTTTGTCAGCTATAAAAATATACTCGACAGAGCTACCGCCATATCTGTTCGCTAAAAGAATTGCTGAAATAATGAAGTTCATAATTACATTATATTTCACTACCGCAGTGATATTTTTATTATTTTGAATATTTTTATCGTTCAGAGTTTATCGTTATTTTGTAGCCAATACATAAGTACTATTAGCAATAAATAATCATTTGTTACAGTGATAATACTATTATTATCACACTATAATAATTGATTATAGAACCACTATAACGTTACCGACTCCTTTGGCAATAACATCGATGATAATTCCTACCTATAGTACATATTTATACAATGTATAAGCAACCTTCCGACCCGGTGTTAAAGTCTGACCATTCACCGGCCTGTAAAGGCCTATTTGAATAAAATATATTTCATTATATGCTCAGTTCAGTATAGGCTAGACTGTCTTAGTTGTATATACTATATTAATTCAGTTTTGCCTTAATTTTATCCATCTAACAATAATAATAATAATAAATAACACGATACCCTTACGTATACCGCATACGTATATCGTATGTAACCAGAGTTAGTAAAAATGGGGATTAATTAAGACGAGGTATATCACAGTATGGTGATGGCGCCTTAAGGTATGAGACTGATAAGTCAAACCTGGAAGCACATGCTAATAATAGCATTATATAATACCTAAGAAACATACACGCCGTTGAAAAGAATGTCTTTCTTGTGAGTGATGGCGTAGTAGAACGGTCGGTCTACGTTGAAAGCTATGTGCCTGATCAGATATTTGGCTGATTTTGTGATGAAAAATGCTGGAAATCCGATAATTATTATTGACATTTTTCATCTTGGAGACTTTGGGAGAATATCATATCATCATGCTATATCATAAAACTATGGGGAATTTTATAAATTTTTCCGAAGCTTGGAGTTTTTTCGTCGAACGTAACGGAAATTTGGTATTATAATGGATTTTCTTAAAATTTTGTGTGTTTGCTAATTTTCTCATTGTAATAAAGCATTTTACAATAAAACCTTACCATTAGCAGCTGCTGCCTCTGCTCCTTCTTCGTTTACTTCAATAAATGCCTTTTGAATAGCATCGCTTACATATAAGTCACTTTGTCCTTTCAACAGGTTATTTAACCTGGCCTCAGTAGGAGAGAATAACTTTTTAATGTCAATCTAAAATAATGTTTTAAGTATTATTACTTGTCCATAAACTTGTTCTAAAGGGGTAGGCAGTGGTCTCAGTAATGGGACCCAAATTCCGTCGACAATATTTTTCATTTTGTAAGCATAGTCACAGTGTCTCGGACACATTACCGTCCCGGACCTACACGTAATAAGTTTTAAGCAAATGTTAATGCTTGTTCGACTCGGGAATCGAACGAGGAGCTCCAAGTCTTCCGAGCTTACTACTCGACTACAATTGATATTTTGAATTCAAGAAAGTCGAAAATTCAACTTCATAATGAAGGAACTTACTTTTTGTAAAACGTCCTTAAGATTGATTTCAGTTTCAATCCTGAATTTAGGTAAGAAAACATCGACTTCATTAGTATGCATATCTTCTAGAGCCTTAGGAAGATATTTCACAGGTTCTTTGAGTTTTTCTTCTAGAGCAGCCAAACCGTCGATTGCGTTGGGAAGAATAATAAGGAATGATACTTCACGGCCTTCGTAAAAGATTTCTAAAAGCTGAAATATAGAAAAAAACACTTTATTTTTAACTATATTCACATATATATTGTCGACAAATGATATTATGTATATAAGGCTAGAGTGAATAGGCTCTTAATAAACTAGAGCGCCTCAACATCTAAGATTGCATCACTGCTTACCATCAGGTGGGATCGCAGTCAAGCACTAGTTTATATTATTTAAAAAAAAAAAAAAAATTTTTATGCAAACAGTATCTTTTGAAATGTTATAATTTAATTTAATGTTCTTATTTTTTTATCAACAGCTTGCTATATTCTACGATAGTTTTAAAGTAATTATTATTAACTTCTTTCCGAGTTATTTATACAATTTCTTACCTTAGCGTCAAGTTCGTCGCTCTCACCATATCTGAAATCCCCACGTCTGTACATAGTGGGTATTTTAACAACCTTGTCCTTGCTGACGTGGAAATCACGATCTTCGGTATTATTTTTATTGAATTGGTCCTCCCAAGTACCCTGTAGGATTTGTTTTAATTAGTTATTCATGCTTATAACATTTTATTATGTGTCACAAATATATTGCATAAAAAAACCAACAATTGTATTATGAACTCAAACTCGACGCAGAATTCACGCAGCAACTTTCGTCTGTCTCTTTCTTGAACCAGGCTTCCGATGAGAGCTCCGCTGTGTGGTCGACCGTGTGATATCTCGCTCTACATTTGGCTTATGAATACTAGGATTGGTCTTATAAATGTTTAATATTAAACCATAGGGAAATAAAACAAACAATGAATGATTACACACCTTAAAGTAAATGGCATTGACTAGAACACTGCGAGTGTTGGCGTCCAAAGAATCGGCGCTTACTAAGTCCTTGATGCGGCTGTTAGTTTGATTTTCAACCTGAAATGTATTGTAATCTTAGAAAATAGAGGTCAGGTTTGAGTATGAGCCAAATAATTGCTATAGGCATTTGAACTCTACTCTTTCTGGGCAACCATATCTGTGTAGCCCAATCATAACTATCTTCATCCATGAGAATGTCCATTACAAATTAAACTGATTTGGCAATGGGCTGGCTGGTACCTCGATTAGATAATAAACTAAGCCATACAAATAGGCAACGCAGGAAGTCTTCTGGGCACTTTACCCCTAGACCATTAAGTATGATAGATTCCGACTTTATTTTATATATGATACTAGCTGACCCGGCAAACGTTGTTTTGCCATATTTACATTATTAAAAACTACAGTTGGAAATTTATCGTACTACAATTATTATATACGATTGCCATCTTGCAACCTTATTGCGGATCGGTGGATGGAACAGAATAATATAAAAATCGCGATTAAAAAACAGGGGTTGATCGTAAAATGGTAAAAATGTAAAGTTTTATTCATTTTTTAATGCTAAATCATAATAAAATTAAAAGAAAATAAAAGTCCATAAATAAAAAAATTAATGTTAGGGGTGACGACTCTTATCACTTAGGGGTATGAGAAATAGATAGTAGCCAATTCTCAGACCTAATGAACATGTATATAAAATTTCCTAAAAATCGGTAAAGCCGTTTCGGAGGAGTATGGTAACTAACATTGTGTCACGAGAATTTTATTTATAAGATAATTGAAGCAAGTCCAGTATGTAAAGCTTTTTATTGTAACTATATCGATAAAACTTACCCAAGAGTTAATTTCATGGGCGGCCTCTACGTTCTTAGAGAAGTCAATATTCTTAACTTCAGAACCGAAGACGTCTCTTGAAATTTCTTCAAACTGCTTGTTCAATTCGTTCTCGATTGGGATGAAGACTCTGTTAGCCATTCTCAGTTCGACGCCCTTAATAGCCTTCAGTTTACGGTTTTCATGAATGAAAACTTCCTTCGTCTGTTTAAATAAATACATCTTATTAACAGAAAGATCTGTCTACATTTTTTTTTTCTATACGTTCAGTCTTTAAATATTATAATATTATTCAATATTCTGGGATACATTTAGTTTGGGATTAGATGGTGTGTGTAAATTATATACCTGAGACACACGGCTATCTGATCCCAAAATAAACAGACCTTATATACTACCAGGCAACTGTTATACATACTATATACTACTACTTTTTAAAATACACACTGTACATACTAATATAACATTTACATCCAGGCACAGAACAAACAGACATGCTCAAGCACACAAATGTTTGTCCTGGTTGGGAATCGAACCCACCACTCGAGGCGTGGCAGCCAGGGTACCTAACCACCAAGCCAACTGACCCGAGTTGTAATGTTCAACCTACGTTGAAAAAAATTTAAATGGAAAAAAAAGTTAATTCACACAGTCGAATTTGTATTTTGAAATCTTTAAAATAATAGGTACAATGCTTGATTGCTACTCACGTAGAAAGATAAACTAATGTTATGATAATTAAATGTATATTTTTAAAAGGGTATCAATAAAATTGGATTAAACAAATTCCCCACTTCACTTACAACAGCTAAGGTTATCAAATTCTATACAGATGTCAGTCTTCATAATTGGAAAGTCAATATGGCTTGAAAATATTCTCGATGTAGGTAAATAATATAAATTGAAGATGATATAACAAGTTTATATAGTATATACTAGCTGTCCACCGCGGTTTTACCCGCGTTCCCGTGGGATGTCATATGTATTATACATAAAAACCTTCCTCTATCTTAATCACTCTATCTATTAAAAAAACCGCATCAAAATCCGTTGCGTAGTTTTAAAGATTTAAGCCTACATAGGGATATAGGGACAGAGAAAGCCACTTTGTTTTATAATATGTAGTGAAGTCCGTTCGTAAAAAATCAAGTAAACCAAATATTTTGGTTGTAGGCTTAGTAACTTAACTTTATACACCACTTTTGGTGACCGTACCACTCACATATTTTTTTGTTATTATTTTATGCATGAACTTATATAAGAAACGACAGATATGTTCATGCACAATTACATATCTGTTTTCTCTGTATCTGGATACGTATTTTATTTTGACCTACATACGTATTTAAAAAGTATATGTAGTATATCCGTTATCTAGTTGCCATAGCACAAGCTTTGCTTAATTTGGGACCAGATACCACGTGTAAAGAAAACAATGTATTAAAATATTTATTTTTTTCTATTTTATTTACTCACCACATTATCATTAGGGAAACCAACGGCTCTTAGGAGTTCATCATGAGATTCTCCCTCTGAGGCCAGGGCTAGCTGAGATAGGGGTGCCAGCAATGAGAACGCTGACATCACAACACTTTTCCCAGGTTTCTCTTTTGTTACCTCCTGAAATCAAAAATAGAGGATCCACATTTAATATTTCATAATATTTCTGTGGAATATATTAATAATACACTGAAATATAAAACAAATTGTCATTTGTAACTCGATCTTTTTGTTTCCGTAAGTTGATTTAAAACACAACCAATAATACAGAAATCCAAGGTCCATGAATAGTACTTCATAGGTGGGTTAAAATATTTCGATGAATGAATTTGGGGGAACTTAATATAAATAAAAATCTAATGCTATTTAAATGCATCACTTTGGAACCCTTTGATTCATTTGATTAATAATTTTGAAATGATTTTAATAGTCCAAATAAGGTTTTTAGAGGAAGAGAAATAGTAAAAGTGTCTCGGAAAAATGGAAAAGTCGAGTAAATTGAACTGCAGTCAATAATAACGGCTAACTCTTGTTTAAACAGGTAGTAATATCATAAACATTTGTATATAAGTAGTTATAGTGTATATTACTAAATGAAATAAAAAACTTGTGTATCTAAATATTTATATTCTCAACGGTATAAAACGACTCTAAATTTAGGTAGATAAGACTCCAATTGGCCAACCTATGCTGTTACGAGAAGGCTCATCAGCATCGCCGTACAATTAACCAATATCAATAGATGAACCTCAGCCCAGAAGCAATAAAGGTGATTAGTCTTTGAAATTCTTATTTGGCAAAACTAGCCTTTTAGATCTCGACAACTTTAACAATGAACATTGACTGATAAAAATAGAACTAGAAAATTTCGGACTAGAAAATTTCGAATTATAAGATTTCGGGAAGTGTTTTGAACCTTTTGATATCTACCTAGGCACAAGTCACTAATCAGGACGGAAATGGGTTCTATTTATCGAGCCCAAATCGAAAGAGTTACATGAGTATATAGAATCAATGGCTGCTGTGTATAGAAAGAAGTATAGATTTCGAGAAAAGAAACGTCTAAAGCTATAATATATATAATAATTGTTTATACTCACAGAAAAAAATTTGGCTGTAAATTGACGAGTGGCGGATGAAAGCACATTATCGACATCATAACTGTTATCATCACCAGCCATGGCTAATGCCACGAGGGCAAATACTGTAAAAGAAAATAAAGAGATTTTATTAATTAAAATTTGTAGGTAAATTTAAATGAATCTTGACATCAAAATCTTCTCGAACAGATTTATCCATAGAACATGATTTATCATATCGGTTTAAAAAAAATATTTATTTGCTTTCTTAGTAAAACAACTGATAACGTAGCGAAGGTCAATGTCAATACTTATTTATATGGAAAATTATTTAAAAAAGCTATACAATGCGTATGAGTATTTAATTTGAAATAGTTACATCACTTTACGGGCGAGTAATACATACGATGTCTAATTAAAACATGGTGGTAGTAGTACCAACTTGAATTATAGAGTTTAATTATTCCACTAATCTGATTAATGTGTAAAATAAATGCTAAATTAATAATAAATGATTGGGTTTTTCTATAGCGATCACGTAATAAATGCCCAAGCCAATTTGAATGGAAGCACACAAAATGTGTGCTGGATTATCACATTAATGCTTTTTATCCCGGGATGATAATAGAGCCTCAGGAATGCTGGTACATGCATAAGGTAAGGAATTTTTCTATATATGGCTCAAAATATAGCGAAGATGCCTCCAAGTGACTATAGAACATGTCTGCCAGAACGAGTTTTGAATCAACAGGTATATATTTTTTGTTAACTAACTAAAAAAACATTTCGTTTATGCTAGAGGTATATCATTATTCTGTTGGTAGTAATTTAATTATGTTCATTTCTCTGGAAATGCATGATTAAGCAACACAATACCAGTAACTAATTTGCAAGCATACCTTTCTTGCTTTATCGATCCGTCTAATCAATCAAAAACTTCATGTACGATAATGAAACCAATTTAAAAATCCTATAGTGTTGCTTAGTCATCTATAGAACAGGAAAATAATATGTAGTATGTATATGTTAAAACCGGCAATAAAACAAACAATGAGATAGATACGGAAAACCGGTTGTGCTGTAAGCACCACCATTTTATGTCAGGGAATCCCAATGTCGACGCTTATGCAGTTTTGTGTAACTTAAATGATGTTTTGCGTTTACTGTCAATAGAATAATGACCTTTAAATTGTATTTAAACGACGCATGCTCATAAATGTGGTCTTAACTCGCCTTAAAACTTCATGGTAGTCATGACATTACATAAGATTGTTTATATTTACCGCTTGGAAGTTCTTAATACCAAATTTATTTACGTTTATCCTTGTTCGCTTGCCATATGATGAACAAGACGACCTTACGATTTTTTTGCTACATACGGATATTTTGTATACCGGTAACAATTAGTTTATAAATAATATTTGCAAATCAAAATATTGGATAGCATAAACGTAATAAATTGAATTTATTTTACAATAATGGACAAAACGACCTTAAGTGCTATTGTAACCGGTTGGCATTCTACAATTAGGTTGTTCTTTAATGATCACTGTAATTTAATATGCGTTTGTTATCACAGAATTGATGATAAAATTTGAAAAGTAATAAATAACTCACTGCATATAAATTGCTTCATGTTAGCGACACTATTTCACACGCTTGCTTGACCGTCACTGACCAGTTTCTTCGATTGTTGTTCTTTTTATTAAACTACACATTGTCACAGTTGTTTTAAGGCAGTAAACCAACGCTCACGTACAGCGACGCGTACGAAACATTGAGACTTTATTTACTGACTCAGAAACAATGTTTATTCTGAACCGAGTTTACATTATTAATTAAAATAGGCAAAATAAAATACAGTCCATCAAAGTTAGATGTTTTTGGATTTTTTTACGTTCACGACGTTTTTAGCCTTTGAGTAAACTATTTATATGACAGTCCTACCTATAAAAATAAACTTGAACATTAACATTGTGCATTTTGACCGTCTTATGAATTTTCGATCAGGTCACGTGGCCTGAAGCAAGTTTAACATTTTATACCCATCCCAAGAAAGCGCTGAACGCAGCTAAGAAGTTTTCAAAACTTATTAGTAAAATTGCACGTCTGATGGCAGATTAGTAATGATATAGCCAATAAATTTTATATTACTTTTAACACGTCGATGAGTTACCTTTTGCAACGAAATTTACTGATAAAGCACACCCGTATATGGCACTGATCCTGTGGCGAACTAAACGATTCTGATGAAAATAGCCAGGCAACACGCAAATTGAATATTAATAGGTACCTACCTAGTGCCTATCAGTTGACTGTAAATGTCAACCGATAAACAAAATTACATTAACAGTAAAAAAAAAAAGCAAGTCCAATAAAGTAATGTGACTCAACAATAATAATAACATTTACGTCTTTATATTTGTCACCGTATTTTTGTGAATACCGTTAGTTTATAATCTTTCTAGCGAGATTGTAAACTGTCGATAAATTGTGAACTGTACCCTACCGCTTACAAAATTCAGTTGCAATATATTTATATGTATTGATTTTCGATACTTTATAATCTATCTATGACAAATCGTCAAATTTTGAACCAACCTGCACTTACGGGCAGGGTTCACAATCTATCCGATTATGTTCGACATTAACAGTTACTTATCACGGACGGATGGCAGACGATAGCTGTGGAATGAAAGAGGTATTGTGAGACGCTGGAGTGACAGGTTTAGTTTTTGTCAATTTATTGATCTCATATATTGTTATCCAATTTTAGTAGATATGCGTCATTAGTGTATTGGTGAAAACCGTTCTAATTGTTGTTAAAATAAATAAAAATAATTTACTGAAACTCCGCAATTTTTTTAAATCCTAGTTTACACTTTAAATTTTGCTATTAAGCAATTCCATTATAACTTTTACTTATTTTGAACACAAAATTTTATAAAAACACAAAAAGAATGTTTTTGAGGTTTGTTTACAAAAATGGTGGCGCGAGATATATTCAACCAATCAGCGCGCAAGGTGCGTTCTGTCGCATTTAAGAGTGACGACAGTTCACAATGTTACGGTTCGTCATGTATAGATAATAAACTATCGAAAATTACTACGTTATATTGTAAGCAGTATGTTCCAGTTCACAATTTATCGACAGTTTACAATCTTGCTAGATAGATAAAAAAAACTAATGGTGTTCACAAAATTACGGTGACATACACAATTGAGTTACTGACATCAGTTTGAAATGTACTGTGTCATTTTAGGTCGATCGACCGTGACTATAATAAACTTGACCGGGATGATATAAAATATTTATAATATCAGGTTATTCCAAAAACATTCACGATAATTATATTTCTTAGTAAATTTGTAAGTAAATATCGAAACACATCATTGTGTGCTTATTACTTGCCTATTACCGTTATCCTGATAAAAAAAATAAGGAAAACCTCTTCTTGAAATATTCTAAAGTCTAATGGTACGAAATGCTATTATTTTTAAATATTATAATTAAACTAGAATTGATAAGGTTTCCTTTGTTTGTTCAGGTCAGTAGGTATCATTTTTATTTTATTTTACAATTTTCATATATAATTTTGAATAATAATAAAAGTGAATAAGGCGGATGGATTATCTTACTATCCTACTAATATTATATCATTATTAATTATATATTATGTGAATGTTTGCATGTATAGATGTTTGTTACTCTTTCACGCAAAAATTACCGGACAGATTTGGATGAAAATTGGCAAATAGATAGAGGATATGGTGGAATAATATATAGGCTACATTTTATCCCGAAAAAATATGACATCCCTCGTGAACGCCGGTAAAACCGCGGAGGACAGCTAGTGTAACATGCGTGCTATTCACAAATCAAGTAATCACTCAGACTAATTCGTGGCACGACCTCTCATCAGATTGCGGAGTTCAAGAGAGAGATAGACAATAGTCGCTGTGTGAATTAATTGTCCGAATAGTATATTCTGTGCTCAAACTCCACCGTCGTGCGAACATGCGAATAGCGGACTCTTCACATTTCAGAGTTCGCGAAAGAGACATAAAATAGACGCTTCTTTGAGTTTTACATCTAGTTTCAGTACGGAATAGTATCGCTGACCACCTTAGAACATTATCGAAAGCATACGAAGTCAACACATAGGCATATCGCTCACCTAGTAATATATTGGTTTCCATCATCATACAATTAGCTGTTGGAATAATAGATGCACCTTATGTCTGAAGGAATAAAGGTAATTTTTTCTTTGTCATTGCTACACGTAAAAACGGCCATCATAGCGTGCCGCAAGTTTAGGTGAGCGATATGACCCTTAGATACATTTTCTATAGGGAAATGTATTAGCTTGATAAAGTTGTCCATTTACCTATTAAATCATAGTGTGGTTTAATAACATAAAACTATGTTACTCCTTAAGAGGCAGACTGGTTAAAACCTACCGATGATAAAAATAAAAACTTACGTTACCTTATTTATTAAATAACTACTTAAAGCGCAGGTATTCCTACTAAAGCTATTGTTATGATTATTGGAACTTGTTATTTATTTTATAATATTAAAATGTGGTTATCCTTATTAATGTTGTCATTTTTATTCACCTCCAGAAATATGAATATACCTACAAGAAATCAATCACCCGCATTCCCGAGGTATCAGATAATCCAGGGTAAAAAATTATCTATGTGTAGGATTGACATCTGTCAAAATCTGTCAACCAGCCCCCTTATCCAGCTAATACAGACATCGTCGGCGAGCCGCTTCACGGAGGCCTCGGAGGGCTTACCTCTCACGTGATTAGTAGTATAAGCGTAGTAAGCGAAATAGACAGAGCACGGAGGACGCGACGAAACATCATAGAGTTAGTGTCAGTTTCCTTACAGAATCGAGTACCAGGACAAGAAATGTGAAAACTCCGGATTTCGGAGCTAACACCCCGGATAGTTGAAGAGATTTTCTTGCTATTACTACGATACAGAAAATTACACCACTAATTAGTATTTTATCAAACGGCGGTGGCGTGACCAGATTGCAGTGGCGGTAATTAATTTTTGTTTTAAACACTTGTTACAATGAGAAATCGTCTCGGACTTCCCCCTAACGCCTCCTAAACTAGGACGAATCCGGGGAAACCCGGACGGATGGCAACCCCATATATGTGCCAAGTTCGAATGAAATTATTATTAAAAAAATATTTTCCCTTCTTTTTTTAGACCACATGAGCCAACTAACAAGCACATGGTCCACCTGATGGTTCACCGCCGCCTATAGGCATTCGCAACACCAGAGCATCGCCAATACGTTGTCGACCCTGAGATGTGAAGTTGTTAAGTCTCATGTGACTGTAATTTCGTATGTAGTTTTTATGTTTAGTAGTTTCTGCATGGATACATCCACCCTCACAAACTATCGCATTTATATTATCAATAGGATAGAATATCGGTGTAATAATTTTGTTTCTACATTCGATGGAGTCAGGGCCGTCTTTAAACTATTGAAGGCCGTGGGCACTAGAAAATAATAGGGCCCCTAAGACTATGAGAGCACTAAGAGCGCGACACACCGATCCAATCTGACGACGGCGGTGACCACTTACCATCAGGTGTACCGTCTGCTTGTTTGTTGGCACGATACAGATAGCATGCATCATCTGGCCGTCCAACGCCTTCCATTACTACCATAGCATCGGTTATCGGCTGGTGATGTGACAAGAACTAGGGCCCCGTGGCCCTGGGTACTTGCCCATAGTGCCCAATGGAAGAGAAGGCCCTGGTTGGAGTTATTATTCATTATAATATTGTTTTAAAAAAAGTATTTATGACACGCAATTTTTTATGACTCATGATAATATTTTTACATATACCCACTACCTATAATAAAACCATTCATTTAATTTTCGAGCAAACTGGTTTTGATTGGTAACGGAGAAGGTAGGTACCGATATAACTCCTACTATGGTTGTATATTGACACACTTATGAACATACTCGTGAATCAGTGATTAAAAAAAAAGATCCAAAATGACAACAATTAATCATCATTTCCACTTATGAATCTAGGGTACTAGTCAGGTGAGTAATAAAAAGTAAAACATCCTGTGCAATGTATAATATTCTACAGCTGGACAAATACTCAAAATACTATTATAATAATAATATTAAAATATTAGTGATTAATAATAGGCATTGTTATGTCTAGATATATTTAATATTTGGTACGAAATGCTATTTTGCTAATATCGTTTTTTTTTCCAAGTATGAAAATTGGATCGATGTTATCAATCCAATTATGATTTAATTAACTTCAATGCCTGTTTTATTACTCTCTTGCAGGATAAAATGATATGTGAAGTAATTGATAGAATAAAAAAAGTGTTTCTTTTGTCAAAACGTAATCAGGTTCTTAATTCAAATAAACTGCAAATGGGCCACTTAAAAGCCAGGCCAATTTTTTATTTTATTAAAAACTCCTTTGTTTTCAATGATGTCATTGGCAGGTCTCCCCAAGAACTAGAAGATCGTCTATGCGATTCGTAGACATTTAGGCGCTATTGGAGCGAGACCTTCCCCTCTGCTTCGTAGAAAAATAGAGTTGTAGAGTTCGTCCGGGGAAGTACTACCACGATTCTCATTTCCGCCGTAAAGCTATTTAAATTTTTTCAGTTGTTCCAAGTGAATCATCAAACGCATTTGGTCTATATATTTACACAGTTCGGGAACAAAATTTTTGCAATCAATATATTTTTGTATTATTTAGTATACAAAATACCTATATATACAACATTTCAAATAAAAACGAACCAAAACAAGCATTTCAATGGTACGCCTGTCCAGAGAGATATTTCCAGACATCTCTCTAATCTTCAATGTAATACTACTTTGTAGTACGCTCTTTCCTTAAAAACTTGCTTAATGTGGGTTTTAAATTTAACATCAGACATCTAGGTTAAAGATTGGTATCACACACATAGAATCTTTTGCATTTATAATTTGGTTAGATAAGATTTGAAACACGATAGCATAAACTTTACATATAATATGTTTTACCCACTGACATTTATGTAAAATATTAAGGTAAATTGTGTGAAGCTGTGTACGTGCTCGCTATAAACGGACCTTTGCTACACGTATTACAATTTCTTACTATTTTCCTTCAAGATTCGGTTCATATGTTCCTCTACAAGTATCGCGAAGACCAATGACGTCAATTGATAAAATCATATGTCAAACGAGTCACAAGCATTTTGCTGGATGAATTATTCAATCATATTATTAAAACCTTACCCATTTCCGCCATGAAGCATTACTGCCTTGTATTTAAGTTAGAAAGGTAAGTGGGGCGGTGAAATTACAGGCACATGAGACTTACTAACTTCACGTCTCAGGGTCGATAACGCATTGGCGATGGCCCTCGTGTTGCAAATGTCCGTAGGCTGCGGTGACCACTTTCTATCAGGTGAACCGTCTGCTTGTTTGTCGGCGGATATGGTATAAAAAAAAACATGTACCTACTTAGATGGCCAAATCCAAAACTATTAAGGATAGCGTAAGCTCTATTAGCGAATACTCAAAGCCCCTTTGGATAATTGAAAAATTCATATTCCTAGCCAGAAATCGAACCCATTGATTTTGGAAAAATAAAACAAACTCAGACCCTGTACCTATCATATAATCCGATAATGTCGCTAATAAATATCTAATTCTGTGAGGTGGCCCTTGGCAAACTAAAGAAATGAGCTCATCAAGAGCACAAAATACTGTTTTATTTTTTTACGTTATCTACCTTTTAAACAATAACTGATTAATTGTTTAAAATTATGGCCATTGTTTGAATACCTAGCTCTACTCGATTATTCGAAGATTGTACTTTGTGCAGCAGTATAGCAATTACGTTTAGAATATTCTCCAAAGATAGTTTTAAGTCATCAACTGCAGTATAGATCTTTATGTAGGCCGTAGTTTTTTTTGAAGTTCTTTAGGCGCGTTATGAAAAAAATGATGAGAGTGAAATTTTAAGATGCGCGCGCATTAGTGTAACACAAAAGTTTATAGTTTGAAGATAGCTGATAACGGTCTCTCCGGACATCGCACAAATCGCAACTGTCAGTGTCAATGAGTGAGTAATGATGTTATTATCAATAATAACCTAACAACGTTAAACATTGTTATTCGTTGCTACAGACGGGTGCAAAGAGTTTGGGCACAACAATTTCACGACTGAATATTAAAGACAAATGCTTTTAGTGCAGTTTTTCTCACCAATAATTTCGGGTATAACTTCTTACGTGCGTACATGATTTATATTTATAATTCAACATTTTCCTTAAGTTTGATGTATGTCACTTCCAAGACATTACATGACAATATTTATTGTATTGTGTATCATTCCACAGTGTAATCATGCAGTGTGTTTATTTTCAATATCAGAGGCTATAATGATATAATATAAAAACAATACAATACTAATTACAAATACAAAATACAATTTTTAGAGAAGTAGAACTCTTAGTGCAGAGTTCGTCCGGGGAAGTACTACCACCTTACCCATTTCTGCCGTAAAGCATTAGTTATTACACTTGTACTACTGTGTTTCGGTTAGAAAGGTAAGGGGGCCGGTGAAATTACAGGCACATGAGACTTCACGTCTCAGGGTCTACAACGCATTGACGATGCCCCTAGTGTTGCAAATGTCCATAGGCGGCGGTGACCACTTACCATCAGGACCGTCTTGTTTGTCGGCCCAAGTGGTATAAAAAAAAATGATGCCAATGAGGTTTAGTTTTAATCAAAATCGGGTCCGAGACTTCATCGAGTATTTTTCTGTATTGTTTATAATTTCGGATTTAGCCTCTTTAATGAAACATATATAACCATGGACAGTTAGGAAATAATATCTGACACCGTTCACGTAAATTAACAACACTGTTATTACTTACACGGCTGTGTAATAGTTGGGCCGGCTACAAATGAACTTACCTACTTATCTTATCTGTTATAAATGCGAAAGTTTGAATCTTTGTTATTCAATCACCCGGAAACTGCTGAACGGATTTGGATGAAATTTAGTACAGATATATATTATAATCTGGAATAGTACTATAGTGAACGAGGGCTTAATTACAAAAAAAAAACTAATCAGCTAATATTAATTATATATTTTTTGGTCTACCAAAAATTTACAAATCTTTGTCCGTGCCCGCGCACTGTCATTATATATTCTTCTTCGAAATAATTTCAGCCAGCAACAGTAATAACGGTGCGCTAGCATAGACCTTCCTTACAGTACATATGCTTTATCCAGGGTATAAGTAACATCCCTCGAGAACGCGGGTGAAACCGCGGGGAACAGTTGGTAAAGTAAAAGGTATTAAATAGGTACTTACATAAAACACGATCTCAATAGCCATTTTCGCTATGTACCTTATATCATACATAACCGACACCTATAAAAATCTTATGAGGTTCATTTATAGGTATAAAAAACATGTCAGGCTGCAAATGGAGCTACCTGAATATACTGTTCACATCTTTTTTCTTTGTTCTGTTAAAGTACTTAAATGGTAGAGGTTTCTTTTGTGTTGTACATTGCTAGTTCTGTTCACACCTAGACGCACATACTTTAACATCTACTGATTATTAACCCAAACACTGGTTCTTTGTAATGATCTATCTTTAAAGTGGCTTAAGGAAAACGTATTTTCCGCTGCCTGTATCCATGGCGAGTGTTCCAAAAATCGTAGACTTAGTGTCATCGTACTCCAGACATGATGTGAGGAGTTCTTTGTTATATTCTCGATCCACCTCCATCGAACATTACAGTACATTGGAACAATACCTCCATTACAAGATTTGACAACGCTATTGTATGGAATTCAGTAATGCCCTAATTCCCTGGCATACTGTGAGTTCGAACCATTAAGGTCCAAGACCACATCAAGATCATCAGGTTCGGGACTATACATGGGCTAAGTTACTTCAGGATAATGTTTCTTTCTAATAGTGAAATAATTATGATAATAGGTCTTTGGTTGGTAATAGTCGTTTCAAGTTTATTAATTACAAATAAAAATACAAAATTTTTCTTTAACCCTTTCACACCTTTACACACAATTACACCTCCGATTTTGATTTTATTTATTTAAAACATTGTGAAATAACATTTTTAAAACTATACTAATCAATTTCTCCCCCTTGCTTACGCCAATCCTTTTTATGGGCTACGGCAATATCTCTGCAAATGCCCGTTTGTGACTTCTTATTTGGCAAAGTAATAGCCAATGCCCAGTTAGAATTACATATTATAATATGATTACAATCACAGATCATAAACTATATCCAAAATGAATCTAAAAGTGGTTTGACAATTATTTTGCCAATGCTCGCGAAAGGGTTAAAATATTAGTGTCGATTTGCCTTAACTAAGAAGGAAGTTTAAGGGTAAGGTAAGTGGTTTGGAAGGGTTCTGCAGAGGGCATGGCCGATTAATTTGTACCTTGTCATCGCACTACCTAACATAACTATATAGTCCCTATAGGTACCTATTGCTGGATGTAATAAACACGTGACTCATTCTAGTCTACTAGCTGTCCCCCGCGGTTTCACTTGCGTTCTGATGGATGTCATATTTTCCCAAGATACTCCTGACTATAATCTATCTCTGTGCCAAATTTCATTCAGATCTGTTCAGCCGTTCTGGCGTGAGTAACTAACAAACATTCATCCATCCAAAAATATATCCATAGAAGAATTATACAGGATGTTACAAAACTACCCGTAAAGCCGAATGGATTTTAAATGGGGCCTTATAACAAGTCCATTCACAATAAACAAGAACCGTAGTAACGCTGTATAACATACACCAAAAAAAAAAAAAAAAACTGGTTTTTATGAATGAAAATAGAAAAACTATTAAAGTAGACAATTATTTGGTAAAATAGGTACATAGGCCTTTCTGTTAAATAATCTAGTTCCCTGACATGACAGCTTACTAGGGTCGTTGGCTTTGATAATTAATTATATTTTGACGGGGTATTTTGTAACACTTTGTATAAGTAGCTCGATGTAAAAATTGTTAGCTAAACTTAATAAAATAACTTTAAGCACGACTGAGTTAACTGATTTGTATATCGAGATTATCGGTTTGCTACAAAATGGTCAAAGTTTCCAAGTTTGCCCAACGGCGGCAGATGAATGACGACATTCTGGGCAATTATAGAGATAATACTGTGGAAAGTTGCAATCTTAACTTTAGTTTAATAGTCTATCGTGTATTTATGCTGACATTTGTTACCGGTGCGTATAACCGACCGTCTAGACATATTTTGATAAGAATACTTTCATATCTTTGTTAAAATTTATTTTATATGAAAAGTGTCATTTTATGCCATTAGGCAATTGATAACGTAAGCGCCTGTTAAAAGGGTAATGGCAAACTTATCATTAATGTCATTGACGCCATTGACGGATGTGGGTATGTTGTTTGTTAAAATTAATTTCATGATATAATTTATTAATTGGGCATCAAGTGATAATACTTGCCTCAACTGGTAGAATCCACTTATGAATTTTGATGTAGGTATGCTTTGGACGTAAGATTACAGGTAGCGAGTTTGGTAGGTTGCTTCTTAGATATCATTATCTCTTATAAAACGTTAGACTATAACAATATCACTGAAAGGAATGTTTATTATATAATTATTTATTTATCCCTTCAAGATTTATTAAGAATCGTTCTCAGTCCAAAAAAAACATAAAATTTGATTGTATTCTGTGCCACTCGCAAAAGTAATTGCGAATTCATTTTCAGTTTCGTGTTTCAACGATTTCCGTCGGCATTTCCCCTTAAACGAGCGCCATGCACATACCTACGTCACGTACTCGTATAGATTGTTGATAGCATTTTAACGCAAGAAATCGGAAATAAAAACAAGAGATGGAAAGTGCTTACCGAGGTTTGAAATTGGAAGCGCGTTCGTCAGAGTCCGGAAATTGTCGGCTCGTCGGCGGCGGGTGGGTGTAGTTGACGGGTCACGTGAGCTCATTATCCTGTCACATAGGGCTCCGATTGCTTCTCGCAAGATGTCTCACCGCGCCTTGTTGACTACTTGATATAACAATGCGAATAGGTTATGTTACAGAATTTAGCAATCGAGAACTTGCAGTCGGGCCAGCTGTAATATTTCCTGCGTTTGTAATGCTATTTAGGATAACCTCGAGCATTATTGTGTACAATGATAACACAACTTCTTTATCTATTGATATGGATGGAAATCTTTTCTTTTTGTTAAACACATTCTTGTTGTAAGTAGTAGTGCAGCGACCGATAATATAATATACTTAGTATATATCTCTATTTATGTAAATATCTATATATATCTATACATATCTATATATAGAGGTATGTATTTAGAAAAAAAACGTAGTATACGTAGTATATCAGTTATCTGGTTTCCATAGTAAAAGCTCTGCTTAGTTTGTGATCAGATGGCCGTATTTAAATAATCTCCCAGGATATTAATTTATTTATTATGTTGTATAAATATTGCAATGCAATATGAGTATAGCACTTTATTTCTTTAACAAGAGGTAAAAAAAAATTACCCAAATTCAAAACAGTTTTATTGTTTAGTGAATTTAAAATTATACTTTATTCCTTATGTTCATGTTTTGGCTCGTCGAAATACAAAGATCTTATTAAATACAAAACTAAAGTCTCCGCGTAATTATCCGATATTATCGAATAAGGACAACAATAGCCTGCCATCTGTGTCACATGAAAATAAATTATGGTGTTGTTAATTCTTTGAAGACTTAACATTACTGAACCGACAAAGTCAAATTGATCTTTTCAAAAAGTCTACAAGTTAATATTGAAAGTCCATCTTGTAATTAAACGGCCCAAGCGACCAAACTTTTGCCGAGTTTCATTATATTCCTGCAGAGATTTTGTGGAGATGTCTCTTGACTATGAATTCGTAATTTTTACGTAAAAAATAAGATTACCTTCTGAATGTAGTACCTACTTAATAAGGGGTTGATTAATTACAGTATCTTTTATACAACCCACATAATATTACACAAAGCACAATGAAGATCAAAGAAGCTGATCATAATTGAAAGGGACTTGGCTGCAACACGATCTGAAGGAAGCGAAGCAGGTAAAACTCAGGATCTAACAAAATGTAATTAAAGCCAAGAGCCCAAACAATAGCTAAGACAATCTACTGAAGACTTATAAAAGACGCCGATCTTAAGTTACAATACATCGATTGAATTATTTGGCAACACTTTACTTTCAGCAAAATTCTGAGAATAATATTGTTACAAAATATTCTAGGTACAACATCTAAATAACAACAATATTTTTTATTAAAATACATGAACCGAGTATAAAGCATTCCACAAGGCGTTAAAATTTCATGTTTCACTCCAAAAACTTTGGTTCTTCGATTATTAAGCAACGTCTACTTAATTAAAGGAGTTTGAAATTTAATTAATCCTTTTGTTAAATAAATTAGATAAGCCATTATCGTGAAGTTTTTGGTGTACTGATCCTTTTATATCTCAAATCTGTAGGTATCTGCGAGTAGCGTAACCTACAAAGTCAAAGAGATTATGGAATTTCTGTTTGGCTTCGTTGAATTAGATCTTATTGGTTCTAAACAGAACATTAAATGCTGGCTGAGACCCCCAATTCCCATGAAACAGGAACCTGAAATTCTCAAAAAACTAGTTAAAGATTCATATTTGAACGCATAAGATTAATTTTAACTGTATAGCTGATTGTTGAATAAAGACCGTGAAACCTCAGATTGAACAATTATCAATATAATGAGTATATCGTGCAATTCAGTTGGAATGAGCTCTGATGGGGGAAAATACCTGTTTAGTAAATTTATGTTGAGGTATTCAAAATTTTTTATTTTATTTAAAAGAATCGAAATTTTTCGGTCTTTCATACCTTATTTGAATTTAAACTTCCCAATGGCAGTTGTGTCACATAATTATATAAGAAAAAATCTTCATATTCACATTGCGATTTTGCATTCATCGATTTCCACTTTTATTTTCCTCCACAAAATACTTCCAAGAATAGTTGTGACATTTGAATCATAGTTATTGAGCGTTAAATTCATGCATGACGCATATTTCATTCTATTTATGGTCCTATTTGGGAATGCTAAATCATAATAGTCGTCACTTACATTCAGTCGCAATGAATCTATCAGTTCGGTGAGTGAGGACTGGCTGAAAGCTCTCAGTTGGGCAAATGCAGCCGGCAATAACACGAGACCGTCACTTCCATATGCCAGCGCCTCATAGTAGATAAACATTATTTTATGAGCAGATACGAAAGTAGGTAAATATACAAATGACACTTATTGTTTCGTGATGGTTAGCGACCTGACTGCCAAGCTGCAGGTCGCGGGTTTGATTCCCACCTGGGACAAACATTTGTCTGCATGAACATGTCTGTTGGTTCTGTGTCTGTGTAAATATCTGTATAACCACGTATTTTGAAAAAAAAAAGTAGTATATGTAGTATATCGGTTATCAGGTTTTCATAATACAAGCTCTACTTTGTTTGGGTACAGATGGCTGTATGTAAATAATGGCTAGGATATTTTTTTTTTTTTTTATGTGCTTGATGATTGTTAATCATTTCACTAGTCTCACTATAGCCTGTAAAGATATCTCGTTTATTGTGCTAGTTGCTTCGATAATCATCTTCAATTATCACGTAGTAGACTATTGTTATTAAATCTATATTATATGATTATTAATTAAATATAAGGTTTCGTGATTTTCTATTTCGTTCTACTGCTAGTCGAAAATATCTTAATATCAATCGGGGGGGGGGGGGGGCACATTTAGGGAAATTTATATCATTAAAACAAAACTGTCTCATCTGTTTTATTTGCAAATAGTCTTTGATTGAATAAATGCATCTGACTAGCCCGCATGTGACGGACCGAAACTGGACGTTGATATAATACGCACTATTCAAGACCTTTGACAACCTCTGTTACATGTGACACTGCTATATTTAGACATAAGACGCCTAATTCAATTAAATTTAAGACAGACTTCACAGAAACTTGGTTCTAATTACTTAAAGTATTAACAGTATGCGGGCGGGCGTCCATTAATTACGAGAGCCTCAAAGAGAAAATCTCACCAAATTTCACGTGGGTTGGTATCAGCAATATCACGTAATTTTTTATCCCCAAAACAGTGTAAAATTAAGAGAAAATTATTGACTAAAATATGGCTAATCCTTCTAATATTGTAAATCAGAAAGTTTGTATGTATTGATGTTTGTTACTCTTTCACGCGAAAACTACCAAACGGATTTAGATGGAACTTTGCACATACACAGAGCATATAATCACATATAAAATAATTTATTGCGGTTTCAATAATTTGTTGCAAACGGGACAAAGTGAGGATGGGGGAGTCAAGAAATCGCCAAAATCACCTCACGTTTTAATAGATGCCCCTTATAAAAGTAAATTTAATTTAAAATAATAAAACGCATCAGCAAGAATATATAATTAACATTGTCGTTTTTTTAACATGTCACTTATAAATCCACAAAATTTTATTAAGTCTGACTCGTGACATTTGGATTTTTACACGCTTCATTTTATTTTCACCTGTATGTATGTATGTTTGTAACCGACCCCTTTGAGCTCGATTTTGTCCTACTTTGAACGATCAGATTTAATTCAAACTTTGCACACCTGTCAAAGATCGATGACAATGCAATAATCCGATCAAAGCATCCGATTATCCTAATTAGATTCGCCAGGAGTAATTGACTTCTTTCCGCATCCTTTGCATGCGAGTAAGAGAGATAGAGCTAGTGCGCGAACTACGCACTCGTGCAGTTCCAGACTTACTCTTTCGGGCACTCAAAAAAATTTAATTCAAAAATGAAAAATAAGTAATAGTTTAAAAAAACTCGAAAACACGCATTATATAGAAAACCAAACTTATAAACAGAAAATAAATTTTAATAAATATTAATTAAGAATGATGTAAAAAAAATAACAAATATAAGTTATTAATAGTTTGAATAAGAAAAAAAATGTTTTATTAAAAAAAAAGCGGGGATGCTTTTCATATAGATATTATCGAAATGATAATCCTTCTCATATCTGTCAATTAAATATTTATAACTATTGACACCATGTACCCCACGCTTTTTTTACAATAAAACATTTTTTTTCTTATTCAAACTATTATTTTATAAAGATATGTGTGACTTCTGCTCTAAAGGTTGGTATTATTATAATGTTTATCGAACTTACCAGTGAATATTTATTTTTAACAGAGCATGGATCTAATGTTTGATAATTTCTTATTATCAGTTAGAGTAATACCGTAAAAAAAATACTGAATTTTTTTTCCAGGGGAAATTCAAACGCGGATATCTAATTTCAAACTAAACAAGGCCTGCACTATTTAAACCACATTGCTGTAATGAACTACTTTTTAAATACTTATTTCAAATTGTGATAAATTGATAATACAGCCATGTCCACACAAATATTGTTTCAGATGGGTATAAAAACCAAGACATTGGGCGCAGTAGTCGGAATAACATACTACTTCAACCCGTCAATATACGTAAGAACTAATAAAATAACAAATACATATAGCCTTTTTTTATTTTTTTTTATTGGCAAGATTTTAGTAATTGTGTAAACGTCCATAATATACTGCTTCCTAGCTGAGTGCTAAATGTATATGACAGTTTTAAAAATATCTAGATTTGGTAAGCATCGAGCTCATGTCGTTTATTTCACGTAGGTACAGCTAAGGAACCTGAATAGCCATATATTTCATTGCGAAAGTAGCACACATTTATTTCTCTATTCGAATGAAAACGAGAAATGTGTGTCGTCACCCCATAAATTAAACAGTATCTCCGGTACAACGTCCACTGCATGTTCCCAAGTTTCTCTAAATACATATGTTCAAAGGCAATATTTCGCTTGTAACATGTTTGAATTTGACATGAAGGAAACGAGTCGGCACGTTACGAGCGCTCGACCGCCCCGACGGCCCCGGATAAGCTTATAAAACGTTGAATATGAAAATTTCCCCACTTTCCAAATAAAAAGCTAAGAGTTCATAAGCGATTACGTCATAACGGCTGAAAAATGACTTTTGAAATCCGAGCACTCCGCCCGTTGCCACCCCTCTCAAGATGAATTGTTAAAAATTGATGTCAAGATTACAAATTATTTTTATTGTTATTGCTCATAACTGACGAGTTTTTATGATTCCAACATAATAGCGTTAGAATAAGGCCCTCAATTGGGTGCTTTTGTTTTTAAATAAGCAGGTAAGTTCCTATTTTAGAAATATTTTGAAAGAAGCTCGTACCTTTTTATCTCATCATCACGTTTAACTGTCCACTGTCCACCGTGATATTACATATTAGATAGCTGCTAGTGCACAGTTTGTTCAGATACGTTCTTAAACCGTACTTTTTCCACCTAGTGCACTTGTACTACTGCAATAGGTACCTACATTTAGGCTAGATAGGTAAGCGGGTAAAATTACAGGCACACGAGACTTATAACTTCATGTCTCAGGCTACTTCCTATCGAATGAACCGTTTGCTTGTTTGTCGGCATTTGACATAAAAAGGAGAGCGCTTATTAACTTGTAACTCCTAATTACCTACTAAGGTAAGTATAATAAATCATAGGAGACATGGGACGGTGATTTATATGCCTTTACTAGAATGCCATGAATAATTATTGCAAGCCAGAGCAAGTATTATTGGTCAAAAATTTTACTGATATAACTTTCATAGTCAAGATAAGTCGGCAATAGCCATCATTATCATTTCAGCGTTGAACATTGGCCTCTCGGAACGCTTCTCTTGATATATCCACGCAATTCATATACAACCTAGTATGGCTACCTTCTTGAGGGCAAACATGGTCGGGAATTATGGTCATTTCAGTTTGCTGATTCATTATATCGTATAAGTATTGTGCCGATAAATTTAACCGATACATTTGGTCAAAATCATCAAGAAATTACCCACAATTTTCTACTATTAAAGCCGTATATAATTACATAGTGTCTTTCATTGATAGATGGGAAAATGTTTTGCCAATGCATATTGCATTGCGTTTTGTAAATATTTCTTCCCACTTTTATTGCATATAGTAGGAGGGTACTTACTTATTATATTAAATCATTGATATTTCTACAACATCAAGTCTTTCAAGCAAAGATCCTTGACCTTTGGTTCCAAGTATTTGTTAGTTTCTGAAAAAATTAAAATCGAATAACTGATAGAGGACATAAAACTCCAATTTGTGATTATGTTGGCTAGTTAGATCGCAGATGAGTTTCTGTAGCACAAAAATCCCTGCATATCCTTATATCCTTTCATTTTTATTTAATACTAGTTACCTCCCGCGGTTTCGCCTGCATGCTTTAGAGCTGTTACATATTCCAGGGATAAAAAGTCTGTATGGTATTCTGTCTCTGTGCCAAGCGGTTCTCGCGTGATCGAGTGACAGACATCCGTCCATCCAAACTAGCATTTAAAATAGAAGTAAGATTATTTCAGAAGTAAAGTAAAGTAGTTTGGCTTTTTTGATTTTAATTTACTTATCACACTGTCAATCAATGGGTAAATATCCAGGTTAGATATTGTGTTTTTTTGACGTGACGTTAACTTGCTAAATGACGTTTAATTTGGTTTTAATTTCGTAAATTGTGTTTATTTAGGTTACTGTGCTCTGTAGTGGCGGTGCAGTGTAATGGTGGTAATGGGGAGGAATACCATCACCCATACTCATCTTTAGGATGTCATCGTTTAAATGATGTTCCATTTATCACATGCATTTACACCAAGTTTTCAACAAAAGCATTCCCATAGAGAGTTTGCATAAACAGATGGCCGGCCGTAAAAAATCTGCCAAATCTCTAGTAATACGTAATGCACTGAATAGGCAGAAAGCATATGTATTGCGACCCCAAATGATAGAAGGCAGCAAGACAATGATGAAGATCAATAAATTTAGACGCGAAGTGAAGTAAAATTCTATGTAAAGTGTTTTTTATTACCTCCATCTTGTCGCAGAAAGCTTGTGAAAAATACAATAATGCAGTAATAGTAACAGTAATATCTGATATAATCGTTGAAAAGGCTGTAAGGTATATGACTCTTGCCAATCCAAACGACAATGATTAGATATTGTACGCACCTATTCCCTAGCAAAGCAACAATCACTGTTGTTTTTTTTAAGACCTTGTTTGAAATATACTTTTTTATTAAAAAAGCCTGACGTTTTTTTTTTTATGAAAAGTACCTATAGGTAACAATAATCTCAATTTTACAATACGTTATACTTTTGACAGCCACTGTCAAAGTATGAAGTTATAAATCATCCCCGAAAATAAATCCGATTCGTTAAATCATGATTGATTGATTCGAACTTTGAATTTGATTTGACGAAAAATCCTATTTGCTAAAATGAAAAATATATTTGTTTGGTAAAATTTTAATAGTAACTGGAATCCATTTCGTTAACTAGTACCTAGTAAGTATAGATATTCTGAGTATCCTAGGACCTAGGTACCCTTAAGCATATTTAGCAGCTTGCTTATTTAAAATATTTTCTCTCTATTTTAGGTTGAATTTTTGTTAATTACTTTAATTCTTGTTAAACAATTTTGTCATTTACCTTCAGGGACACTTTCATCAAACTTCTTTTGAAATTAAAAAGTTAGAGGCTCTGTGGATAATTTATTAAAAGTGTTTTAGTACCTGAAAAATTTAAGAAAACCTTTTTACTTATTACAGATTCAATTAATGTCAAAGTCACGTAGTACCTACATTGGCTATATTATACATTAACTAAGTAAATTAGTTTTCTTTTAATGTGTCTGAAAATTATTCTGTATTTCGTAATAACTTTATTGCCTGGCCTTTAAATATAGGATGATGTAGATTACAGCATTAATTCCCAGATGGTTGGGAATTGTCAGAATTGATAAATATCAACATAAATCTCTGTTGCCTGGATTTGGTGACGTGTTCGAGAGGCGGGGACAATTCTCGCCAGATGTAACTTGAGACTTGAAATATATATTGCTTCTGCCTACCTCGTTCCCGTTATTAGCGTGAAGATATTGATTAATTCACTTGAAATCATTCTGGAGGCTTTAACAGCTTAGCTATTACCTTCCATCACATTGCTTTTAATTTCTAGGTTCTTATTTCAAGTTGGCCGACAAAAAGAGCAGATGATCAACTTCGAAGAATCGCCAATGCGTCATCAACCCTGAGGGCTTACTGAACAAAAATAAAAATACGTAAGTAAACTCCTCAGATGTGAAGTAATGACTCGATTATTGGCATCATTTCGGTGTAGTATCGTTCCTTGCTTAAAGTCGTTACTGGGCGAAGCACTAGTTATCAGGCGACGTGTATTTCACTCACGTGCCGGCCCGAGCCAACTCTGATGCAGCCAAAAGGAAATAAAAATATGCAACTACCAATTTACACTACATATGCGAAGATTTGCAATATTATATTATTGTATTTCTGCAAATTGATATTTGTAGATTTTTATGTTTAAGTTCTTTTGAATTTTCTGTACCATACATGATCTCATTTCTATCTTAGTACATATCAAGAACAACTAATTGACTCAGGCGTTGCGGAAATCCAAAATGATAAGGATTTTTACTTTACTGGTGTCATAAAATGTAAGGTAAAACGACAAAAAACCATTAATCTCTCGATGTCTCTAATGATCTATGATAAGAAGACTCTTATTCCTTAAATAAATATATTATTGTCAATTAAGTCTACATTTAATAATCAAAACATGAAACCACTTTGTTAAACGATTACAAACAAATTCGCATGCAGGAAGACATTATTATAAAAATAAAAGATATTTATGTTTCCCAACAATCCCTTTGGAAATACAGACCATCATTACAAACGCTCATTTGTTCGCAAGCATCTAGAATTACTCGCTGGCACTACAAAGAGAAAATGCAATACTTGCGCATAACAAGATCCTGCCATTCCCATATTATGTTTAACCCGGTGTTATCGTACAATCACATGGCGTCGGTAAACATAATCTCGTTGATATAGCATAATATAGCGAAGATGATACATGCAAGTAAATGCACAGATTGAGGATAGGGGGAAAATGAAATATTTTTTAATGTACATATGTATGTACATTACACGTAAAATACAACACAACACAATAAATATTCTGTATTTTTTTTTCTATCGTTATAATTTTTAATTTTCTTTTTCTTTCATTTTAATATAATAGTTTTTTATGCTTATTAGACACTGTGTGCAGTTAATGACTCTCGGTATATATAATAAATTAAAGAAATAAATAAAAAAAAACCATTAAAATAAAATAATAATGAAAAACTAAACAGGGTCTGTCGTAAAGACACACGATATAAGTGAAACTTTTGTATTACAAAGAAACATTTCAATTATTTATAAATCACTTTTGAATAGTACCTACCTATAGATTGTGTTTATCATTCATTTATTTTTCGTCACATAAAAAGGTTGCGGATCAGAATTTCAAAGCCTTCCCATAAGAAGTTCCAATTTAGTTTTACAATAATGATGATACCATATTTGAAGAAGTTTTGTGTCCGTACAACGTTTTATGTCGTTAATAAATTATGTGAAATCAAGTGCTTGTAAAGCTTGTGATGTAAAATTATTATCAGAACCTTGTACATCAGAATGTTAGCGTCACTAGCAATTAGCGACGTTGCCTTTCTCATTAAGGACCAACTAGTGCTAATAATTAATTACTTTGTATGGCAAACAAGCTTCGTTTACTTTATTTCTGCAAAGCTGTTACAGTTTTATTAATTTATAGTTTATTAGTAATGTAAAGGCAATGTTAGATGTCACACTCATGTTTATTAAATTACTTTATATATCGCACCTTTAGAATTGAAGTGGCTTAATCCAAAATTCTTGTTTTTTGGTAAACACCAAAAATGTAATAGAAGAATTAGCCGTTTTGTAGATTTTCAATTTTATTGCTCTAGGTTAAGCGTTTATTTTTAATTTTTTTGTTATTAACCGTAGGGTAGGAATTGTTTTAATGATTGGACACTAAACCTTTACGTATAACTAATTAGAACATTTGTTAATTAGTCATTAAAAAAAAAATGACACTTATTTTCCGAAATCAATTTAATATTATTGGCATATTTGACTTTGAGTCAATTTTTTACTTAACGATACATAAACAAATTGTGCCTATATAAAAAAGAGGCGATTAATTTCTAATGTTATATTTGAACATGATGACAGATTTTACAATATGCTAGTTTAATTATTGTAGACTAGTTAAATTAAAGGAAAGTGAAAAACAGACTTTGGTTTCAAAATCGTGTATTTTGAAATTTTCCCTCACTAATCATCATTAAACACTAATCTACTGGTACTGCTACCAACATAACATTACCACCTGGTATTCAATTAAAGTAAGTATATAAAATCAATGGTTTGAAATAATCTCCAAATACTATGTAAACCTTTGATAAAATAATATAAAACAATGAAATACTTCTTATCAATAGAGTAGAAAAATAATAAAGTAAAAGTCATTTTGTTATATTTGAATAACTGGCCAAAAAATATTAATAAAAAAGTCTAAGAAAGAATTTACGAAATAAAAAAACTTTTATCAAACTCAACTAATTAACATAATCAACCATTCACTTTTTTTTAAATAAACAGCAAAAATAACATATCTTGATTCAACACTAAAATGAGATCAAAATAGATCATTAAGTTGATTTATTAAAAATAATTATAAACGCGAGTCATAGAACCAGGCGTAGATACTAGGGACGGCTTTAGTTCTTATAAGATAATTCAGATCTTTTTTTTTATTTTCTGCAAGCACCATTTTGGACTATAACATTCGTTATTGTAATTTCACATGCTTTTTTCATTTTATTTCTTAAAGTCTTTTTCAGCATATGTATTTTTATAGTAAAATAAAAATAGCTCGTCTTTAACTAATTTTAACACTTTTATCTCGCTATCTAAGTCCCTCAAACCCACTGCATTTTTATCAACATCCTAAATAAAGTTATACCCCCATTCGTTCGGCAACACATTTAAGTCTATAAAAAATTGTAACCTTAACTCTTTAACTCTAATTGGGGTGCCAGTTTTTCTAGCACCTCTTAGTAAAGGCATATATTGTTGCGGTTTGTCAATAGGACCAGATCTTAGGTTTCTCTTTATTTCTTTTCAATTAAACTATGTGCATTGTCTCCCTCTTTCTGTGTATGTCCCTTAATTAGATATTTATGCGTTATTGATTGAATGTTGTCAAAATGGGCCACTGTCTTATGCAGTGGCCTAAACTGCTATAAACTGGCAATATATTTATTTTTGTTTTGACCATTACAATTTCTGAATAAAATATTAGATTTAAAGTTTTGTCTGCATTGTTTTCACTGATGGGACTTTAAGTAATCAAAAACGCAGAAACCTATTTCAATAGCCCCTTTATTACCATGTCTTCTTTTCCAAAAGTAGCAATATACTTCTTCATATGCACCTAGTTCACTATCGTTTTTCTTTTTATTATTATGTTTTGATTTAGAAGCTAGTTCAACTATTGTAAAATTATAACAATTAAGTCTTGACCTATAATAAAAAGATGAAACATCGCCTTTACGACAGGTCATTGCAGCTTCGAGATCATAAACAGCACATTTAGTTTAGTTAATAATACATATTCATATATTTATATCTTGTACATTAGTCTCATAAATATTTTTTGGCCTTAAAAAAAGCTTATATTAATTTCAGTTGTAAATATTAAGTAAAAAACCCAGTACGGGCGTGAGATTTGTTTTGATTATTATTAAAGTCCCTACATATCTCTTTTATACTCTTGCTGCCATATATATTTGAAGATAATATGGATGGATTATTGGATATCCAATAAACTTCAAGAGAAGTAGAAGATCTTAGTTAATGTGATTCTATGCGCGGTAGACTATTAATATGGTCCTTAATATCTTGTACAAGACTTGGGTTAATCGGGGCTCGGCTTCTAGAACGCCCTCTAAGATCTTCCACAAAGCCATTAGTTTTCAGTTTCACAGTTCTTATCTGTCTCTCTGTAATACGAGTACCTAGTGTATTGATAAAAAAAGGTTTTACAAACGCGAATTCTTTGGCAATCAGCTGTAAAATAAATGGCTGTGTTTGGTTTACGAGGATGGGCAGCATTTTTGTACTGATATATTGGTTTCACCTCCATCGTGCATGCCTTGATAAATGATCGCTTCAAGTCAAAATTACTTAGCTGCTAAATAATAGTCGTATATTTCGCTCAGGGGTTATGTTATCGGAACAACGAAGTCTACAAACACAATTACTTTGTTAGATTTAGAAAGTGATTGGTAGGCTTTTCCGGTATTTCGAAGAGATTTAACAATATTTTGTTTCCATTGAGACGGATTGCGCAGGCGCTTCCTAGATTTTTTATTCTGAGGAAACAATTGCATCGTCACCATCATGTGCCCCATCCCTGTCAGACGTGTTGGTTGATGAACTGAAAGAGCGTCGTAGCGATGAATCGTTGTAAGTCGGATCAGCGTCACTCAGATCGACTTCTGATTGCAAAGAATGCACAGGTGATTGACGGTAGTTTATGTCTTTATCTAACCGTATTTTGCTATTTGAGGGCTCGGCACAAATTATATTCGTGTAATCGATTTGAGTACCTGACATGATAGAAGGTGAGCTATTTATTTTCATTTCGTCTCAGCTTTGCTTCGGTTATGTAAAAGACTTTGATGACGACGACGTTGTGCTGGAACTTGAAGATGATGACATAGAAGAAATGAAATGAAATGAAAATATTTTTATTCAAATAGGCCTTTCCAAGCACTTATGAATAGTCTGATTCTAATACCGGTTCGGAAGGTTGTTTTTTACTGAGAAGAGCCGACAATAAACTCAGCAATAACTCTTTTTTTTTAAAAACCAACTTAGCTTTATTACATAAAATCTATTTAGTCTCACTGACAATACCTGTGTGTTATCGCAAAAGTGAAGAATTATTGAACAATAATATAATATTATGAATAACTAAGAATGAAAAAAAATAATAATAATAATACAAACAAACAACAGAACTGGATGATGATGTACTACTGGATCGATCTCTCATGTTTTGTGATGTTTGTTCTTTGATAATTGGATTAACGCTATTCTCACTGCTGATTATCGACGTATTGTTAATCTCCTTTAGAATCCGTTGTTCAGTTTCCACTTGCGGTAAAATTTCAATTCAATCTAGGACTTCCATCCGTCGCCTTATTATTTTAACGGTATTTTCTAATAGTTTTCCTTATCACGCTCTTTGGATCCATTTTAAGCACTAGTATAACCTTCTGCACTTGCTGTTCTCATCTCTTCACCCTGTTCATGCATAATATTTCATTCCGGTTTAATAGATGCAAAATAAGATCTGCACTTCTTTTCATTATTGATCTCAAACTTTAACTGAAATAAAAATAAAAAGACTCAACTCAAAATAAAGCTCACTAAGTCTCATATCATTCAGTAAAGAATAAACATATTTACCTATACGTCTCCGTAGTCACAAAATTGGTAGTAAAGTAAAGCAATAATATAAAATAAGGCTCGATCATTTAAGCAATATTTGGTAATAAAATGACGGCAGTACTAATACGACACCACTATATTATAATCATTTAGTATTGAAACGCCCAAAACCAAAATGAGTCATTACAAAAATATGTATCGAAGATATAACTTACCTTGCGTTTAGTATTAAAACTGCAGATTACAGTTTCCGCCCTTTACGGAGCAACCGCACTACGTCCAGCGTTTAGCACTGTTGACGCAACTTTGAATGAGATCCTTCAATACAGAGGGATGCGCGGTAACCGCGTGATTTTAAAGAGACGGAAATAGCACGTTTGTCCTTTTCTGGACTAAATTAATCTATTTATTTATAATAAACTGATAGAATACATGTTTATAAGTAATTCCATGTACAAAAGTCATTTTCTTAAAATTTTGAGTTATGCCACTTCAATTCTAAAGGTGCGATATGTTATTGCCAAAAGTTTAATAGTAGTTATTTGTATTCTAATTTTCAGTTAAATGCAGGCTTAATTTATTATAATACTAGCTGTCCCCCGCGGTTTCACCCGCGTTTATCGATATCATATATAGCCTATAACTAACGAAGAATTTCGCTTCTAATAGTAGCAGTCCCATCCGAAGCGTTGAGTAGTTTTGAGGTGATGGTGCGTCAAAAGAACCTCATTTTGCTTATATGTATAGATAGATAGATAACCGTTTTTATTGCTTTTTTATTCATTTTGTGTAATACATTTTCTATAAACATATTAGCGAAAATCTGAATACTTTCCTAAATCCTAACAATACAGTTTTAATATATAGATTTACTTTAAAGCATAGGCTAATATAAAAAGCCGTTGGAGCCTACCAAGGTACCACAGTATTTATTGTCTTGGTTATTAGCCAAGGGGAACTTGCACTTTGCCAGCGGGTGGCGGAGTATGGCATTAAATGCATTAATAATTACTAACAAGCGGGGCTCTTTGTCCTCGTCCATTAGAAGGACGTCACTCTGCCATTACCGTGAGATGAATGACCCGCCATTCAGGCACTAATGCACTGTTACTTTAAGAAAATTTTACCCCGTAGGTTTAAAATCAAAGAAATGGGTTCAATTTTTTTATTTCTATTCGACCATGACCAATTAAGTTCTTTAAACGTTGTTCCATTATTGGGGGATGATGATTATTTCTTTTTATATTGGCCAACCAACTTACAGTCCAACTGATGGTAAGTGGTCACCGTAGCACCACGGGTTATTGCAAAAGCATTGTGAACCTTGAGACGTGAAGTAGTTTAGTTTCATGTGCTTGCCGGTCCCCTTACATCTCAAAATTAAACAGATAGGAATGGCGGAAATGGGTAATTGGGTATGGTGGTGGTACTTCCTGGACGTAAGACCTGTACTACTTCTAGAGTAAATACTTGCTTACTTAAAGACTTTAAGCGTAATTTCTTGACGGCCAATCTCTCTGACTGCTATGATCAGATGTACATTTAGATGACATCTCTACTGTTGTAGAGTAGCTCTTTAATTGTTTAGCTGGTTTATTGGTTTACTGCCTTAAATATTTTTCGAGTTTAACACTTTTCAAAAATTCTTTTGGTAAAGTATGCGTAACGTGCACTGAAATAACGAAGCCTTTAATGCTCCATTTATTTTGATTTAATATTGTTCAATGCATCTTGCAAGAATTTCCTGGAAGCATTTCAATCTTTATGCCTGACTTAAGTTACAAGTCCGTTGTATGTATTGTGTAGACCACAAGCTCCAAGACCGAACCTACTGGAACCAAACATTTCATGGAATCGTAATATACAGTTAGTAAAGAGTGGGAAGTATGGTATTATGAATATTTAAGATATTTATGGAGATTTTTAAATATGTATTGAGATACAGATGAGATACAATGTTCTGCCATTGGCTATATTTCACGTGAGCAAAAATAAAAATCAGAGAATATATTCTTTGCAGTTAGGTACCTGCATGTTCTGTATATTCCTTGGATTTTAGATCTATAGGGTCATTATATTACCTAGGATATTAGTTATTTATTTAGACTGCTAATAAAACATTAATAAACAATACGCATAAATATAGAAACATACATATTTGATATAATCGTACTATGGTAAATGATGACGTTGCCCAAATGCTGTGAGCAAACACAGAACTAGTTTTCTTAGTATTGCTGATTTTTCAGTTGAATATATTGCTTTGGTTTCCGTAAATGGGCTTAAGTAATTTAATATATTTCTCTTATCGCTTATGAAATCACATCACAACCTTTAAGATCAGATCCAATTTGTTTGAATCAATGCTTTAATAAAGTCTTAGATGGTATAAAAGAAATCCAACAAAGCAAACAGAACCCGTTCTCATCCAAGATTCGTAAATATGCAAAGTGTTCGAGCGAAACTAATTTGTTTTCCTCGGGATGAAATTAAAAAGTATGACAAGAGATACAAATTGCTTCGCCCTCAATTTGCTCGTGTCTCGACTTCAGCATTTTGTTTGTTTTTATAAAAGCTCATTTATTAGGCAAACCGCAGGATATTTCGCATTATGAATCCCTCTTTCTGATTCCAGTAAGATTCAACTAATGAGCAATAAAGTTGTATATTTCGTTTCCTTTGTTACAAAATTAATAATGAGACAATTCGTTCTGAATGTTCAATTTTCTGAGGGAAGATTAAAATTAACCAGCGTTTACTCATTGTTCCGCTGCTGAAAATAATAGTAAAAATAAGGACAAAGGTCCCTTTGTATTGTTGTTTATTAGCTTCGAGGATAACAATGCAGTGTATATTGAATATCTAGGGGATATGAATAATTGATAGGAAATAAAAAAGAAATAGTATATATTTTTTTTTATACCACGTGGGCCGACGAACAAGCGGACGGTCCACCTGATGGTAAGTGGTCACAGCCGCCTATGGACATTTGCAACACTAGGGGCATCGCTAATGCGTTGTCGACCCTGAGACGTGAAGTTGTTAAGTCTCATGTGCCTGTAATTTCACCGGCCCCCTTACCTTTCTAACCGAAACACAGTAATACAATAGGGAATATGCATGTATTTTTTTTATTTTTTTAAACGTTTCTACTAGTTATTACATTACCAAAGATAAATATAACACATCCAAAATATAAGCCATTAAGCTAAAAAAAAATTATTAAAATCACTATCATTTTCGGGCAACTTAAACGGGACCATTTTGGCGCGTTTATTCTGTGACGTCATGTTACACTTGGACAATGTCAACAACGAAGTGTTTGGTTCATAAACTTACTGAAAATTAAAAAAGTGAGCGATAAAATCAACTTAGTACCATGGAAAAGCACACATAAGGTTATTATAAATATTGTGTCGTTCCTATATGTGAAAATAATATCAAAACTGCACCTGACAAAGTATATTTCCTTATGCCGAAAGATGCAAGTTTAAGGAAAAAGTGGTGCAAGGCGATGAGAAAAGACAATGTATCATGTTTGAGCTGATTATACTGTTGTGAAGATCATTTTAATGTAAGTAAGGACATCAGAAAAGTGATAAAATATATTTAAGAATCATTTTTACATAATTACCTGCACATATTCGTACATGTTTTGTTTACAAACCTCGACGAACACATAACCTAGTTTAAGAAAAGTGCTTGAAGATATCCTCAATATCTAAAACATTAAAATTATTCACCCATAAAAGTAATACCTATAGTATTTTAATACCTATGAATGAAAACATGTAACTTATTAGAGTAAGAAGGAAGTTAGAAACTATTTTTCTTTCTATTGTTACAGGGTTTCAGCTTGAAAAGGATACAGAAAAATTATATGCAATACTAAATAATGGTATTAGAACAAAGGGACACAATCAGAAATGTGAGATTTCTGATGGGTATAGCAGCCGGGCAACAGACATAATAAGAAGCAGTTATGGCAGACAGGACTTTTAAAGATTTGGCACGCCTGGTAGAAAACAAAAACTGTACCTTGGTTAGACCACCCTCAGTTTCCCAGTCTACTCCAAGTGTTAAAAATAATGTTAAACAATCAAAGCAAATGGCAGCTATAAGAATTCATGTAGAATATGTTATAACATATTGAACTCCCTTAGTCTGCCTATAGGCTGGATGAAGTAATAATAAAGATAAGCTTGCAGATTAATAAATTTACAGGTGTGTTAATAAAAAAGTAATTTATTATAACTAAATGTGTTTTATTTGTACATTGGGAAAATAGCATTACACCAAAATAGTGTGCATTTTTTCAATATATTTTCACAGAACTACTTATCATATTTCACTTCTATTATATTAATATTTGTGGTTGTCTCAAAATCACTTGCTGCAACTGCAAAAATGCATTTGAAGCTGAACTTGCGCTTTATATTTTATAGACACTTGGTTGACTTTGATGTATTGGCTCATTGCTTTGTTTGTTGAAGGGCATTCATTTCCCTTCTATAACATATTCTTCAGTTACTCCATCAGGTGAAGCACCCATAATAGAGTATTTAGAGTTTAATTTTATACTACACTTTTTAATTTTCATTTTTTTTATTTGTTCAACTCTTTTCAACACTTGGTTTTCCAGATGTCTACTGCTTTTCATTGCTTCTGTGTCCTTTAATTTTGTTGCCTCCATTATTGATTCAGTTAAAGTACCTTGCATTGTTTTACATTGGGCAGCTTCATGAGCTTTTGAAGCAGTTATACAAACATATCGAAGTTCATACCACAGAGGACTATCACTTTGGTTGATAGTTGTAAGTGCAGCTTCTTCACATGATCTCATATCCATGTTCTGTTCACAAAATTCTATGAATTCTTGAGCATTTGATGGCATGCTTGGCATCCTACTCCTTAGATAATGGATGGACAATTTTTCCAAATGAGTTGGTTCTTTGAAATATTTCATAAGTTGATTGTCCATGTCATTCACATCATGACTGTAATTTTTCAATATAGATAGAAAACTCACACTTTGTGGCCTTTTTGGATCAATATGTATCTTCTGTAATGAAGTAATCTCCTTAGCTTTGATATATTTTAAGCTTGAGCCAACTGTAGATAATTTAGCTTTGTTCCAATAGCATTCCACACTTGTGGATGGTGGATCTTCGCTTCGTCTGTGAAGCCATGCTAAGAAAGCAATGGCATGCTTACAGCCACCTAGGTAAAACAAAATAATCTTGGTTATTATTATGATGACAAAAAGTTACATATAGGTACATATAAAACTAGACTAGATTGTTTCTGTTACTTAATCAGATTAAAATCACTGTTTCATAGCAGTAACTTACCTAAATGTGCTGCACAATCTTCACATTGCACAGACAGAATATGTTCCTCAGTCTCATTGCAAGTAGCTGTTACATTGTAACATTTTTGACGGACATTATGCTCTGGTGTTATTTTAGCCTTTACAGCGCATATATATTTCTCTCATTTTACTTGCACATACTCAATGGCTGATTCTCCATATGATTCTCGTTCAGATCTGTCATACAAATAATAAAATTATTTATAGTCGCATATTTTAGGTTATGCTTAAATTATATTTACAAAATCATGAATAGGATCATTTATTACATATATATATATATAACTTATTTACCTCGCAGCTTTTACTCCTCTCAATTCACCAGACGTAAAATTCGAATTAGATGCGATCGATGCATCATCATCATAAACGCGTTTATTTTAGGAAGTTTATCTGATTGTCCTTTGACAAAACCGGTTTCAGTCATTGTGTTAAGTCTTTCTTTACAAGGATATAATACTTTAACACAGAAAACTAATAACTTATTATGAAATAACTGAGAAACAAAACAAATAATCACCAGAAACAATACAAACAACTTGATGCCAGAAGATGTCGAGTGTAATGTGACGTCACGTTATGGTCCACCAATAGCGTTGCGTTTTGGAAATTTACGTAGGAATCTCGAAAAAGCCACATTTTAATGATTAAATTTCACTATTAAATTATGATAAATTTTAAAAATAAATATTTCAGTATGTTTTTTTAGCTATAAAGATTACAAATAAAAATATATTGTTAATTTTGGAGTCACGTGCATATTCCCTATTGCACTACTGCTTCACGGCGGAAATGGGTAAGGTGGTAGTACTTCCCCGGACGAACTCTGCACTAAGAGCTCTACTACTCTAAAATTATAAGTATTTCGAAATAAAATTGCCAAGCTTAATAAGGTCACACTTCTATGCGGATTGTGTAATTATTTACAATACGCTACAGCAACGTCTGGTTGGACATGAGATCTTCTCTCTGGGGTTGAGCAAAGTGAATAAGTAAAAATAAGAGCCAGACGTTGTTAGATATTTATTCGTCCCCTAACACCCTGTACCACTATAAATCTGTGCCGTCTTGAATATAGTTTGCATTATTATGCAAAGTCAAGCGCCAGAGATCGCGGCGCGCGGCGCGTGAATAAGGAACCGCTGAGACAAAAACATTTAAGAGCAATGCGTCTCTTTCTAATATCAATGTTTAATTTTAATGACGTCATATTCGAATATTTTAAACTATCGCTACTCTTATAGGTATTAACAACTAGCTGTTTCCCGCGGTTTCACCTGTGTTTCCGAACGATGTTATTTTTGTTCGAGATTATAATTTATTTTTGTGCCAAATTTCATCCAGATCTGTTAAGCCCTTCTAGAGTGATTGCGTAACAAACATCCACCCATTCAAATTTTCGAATTTATAATAATAGTAAGTTTACTCCATATTAAGTCTCCTCGACACATCAGAAAAGAAATTCAAAAAGTCATAAATACAATTTTCTACACAAAGCCCCTTGAATTGAATAAACAAAAACAATGTTATATCAGGAGACCAATTAATTACCAAACGAAATATTTCTATTTATATTATTAGTTTAACACAACAGTCAATCGTATCAGCAGCAGCATAGAAATATTCACAATTAAATTATATAAAAACATTCAACAATGTGGTTATAATTGAACGTTTTGTTGCGAAGCACTTTATACAACAGAATAACGTTAGAAAATCAACACGAAAGTTATTAAGGTAACACGCAAGCAAACGATTAGTCGTTTATTAAATGCATGCTTAATGTAAAATCGATCGATGACGATCAATGAGAAATGATTAATGCCTCTGGAACACGTAAGTAAGTTCATACATTGGAGTCATGAAAAATTAATCTAATAAAATGGTTCTTTGATTGATTGAAATGTTTTTTAGATGTCATACTAGAAGATGATTCGTATAGGTATTTGAAATAGAATCGCTTTTCCTTAGGGTTCGGTAGCTAAATGTCAGAAACGGATTCGTACCTTATAATTGTATAGCTGTCCCCCGCGGTTTTACCCGCGTTCCGGAGGTCTGTACCCAGTGAACTGTCAAACGCGCGCAGTCAAAATAGTTAATATTATTTCAAATTCACGGCTTTTTTCTACTATATGATTACAATATGCATGTTTTATCAGTAGCGTAGCTAGATAACCAAAGGCCCTAGGGCAAAAAATTAAGTAGGGCCCCAAATAAACTCGTTTAAAATCGTTTGTTCCCGCCCTCCTTCAGAGCTTAGGGGCCCAGGGCACTGCCCCGTCTAACCCTCCAGTAGCTACGCCACTGTTTGTAAGTCAGAGTCCCAGTGGCCCCCTAAGCTTGGGTGCCCCGAGGCACTGCCCCATTTAGCCCTCCGGTAGTTACGCCACTGTATTTTATACATATGAACCTTCCCCTTGAATCACTCTATCGATTAAAAACCGCATCAAAATCCGTTGGGTAGTTTTAAAGACCTAAGCATACATAGGGACAGACATACAGCGGGAAGCGGCTTTGTTTTATACTATGTGGAGATTCTGTCCTGTCTGTCCGTATGTCACTGCCATTACACCCATTAGCCTGGGTCATCAGACTATTAGAATTATATTGATGACATTTGGAAGGGAAGTATCCTGTGAACCGCCATTACCGGCGGTAACTTCACAAGCTTTGAGCTTCATAAGTGCCCTTCTTAGATCTAAGCTGAATAGATGGCTTTAAATTTTTAATAACAATTGTGTTTTCTAATTTTACTACTATTATTAAAAAGTTTGGATGCAGGAATATTTGTTACTGAATCACGCCAGAATAGCTGAAAGCATCTGGATGAAATTTGGCACAGAGATAGATTTCTGTCTCGAATAGGACATAAATAAGCTTTTATCGCAGAAAAACCAAACATCCATTGGAAACGCGGATGATTGCGAAGGGGACAGAGTAAGTTCGATTATTACAGTGTGGGCAAATGCAAGCAAAGTATTACTATATTGAAAATATTAATTTCATTAACCTGCAGGACGATTGTGCTCTCAAAATCGTAGTTCCAGTCAATTTTGTATTACATTGACTGCGCTACGACTGTTGTACCACACTGCTCACGAGCATAACCATCAATCTATTAGTAAATTGACTTCTGAATTGAAGAGAGCTTAACAATTCGGATGCTGGTAGGTATAGGTACCAAATGATGGTATATTTTGAAGATAATTTTAGCTTTGAAATAATCAGTTCATTCTGGTTTTATTTATCTTGTGTACGCTTATGATTGATTAGGTTGGGGAGCAAATTTGTTCGCGAAGTCTCCACTATCTCATTCATTATTCTCTCCTACGACTAAATGGCTATTTTGTACTTAATAATAAATATAAACAAGGTCAAATAAAAAAAAACAGATTGAAGTGAGGATCGGTAAGTTATTTATTATCTATTCAATTAAATTTTTACTAATAGTAATATACTAATAATGTTATAAAGAGGAAAGATTTGTATGTAAGTATGCTCTTTCAAAAACTACTAAACAGATATGAATGAAACTTGGCACGTAGATAAAGCATATCCTGGAATAACATATAGGCTACTTTTTATCCCGGGAAAATGTGATATCCCACGGGAACGCGGGTAAAACCGCGGGGGACAGCTAGTTATAATATAAATTTAAGAGTGGGTCCTTATCACCAATAGCCATCTAATACAAACATACACATACATCAAATATATACTAGCTGTCTCCGGCAGTTTCACCCGCGACACCCGCGGTTATCGATATCATATAAATTTTTGTCAAGTACGGTCTACCATCGTGAGTTATAAACGGACAGGTGGATTCTATAGTTTTAGACATATAATATAGATATGAATAAACAATTACGAGAAATTACCAAAATATGTTAAAATGATGACATCTTCTCGCTCGCTGTAGTCATAATATGTCTTCAAATTATTAGTGAGAAAGTAGTAAATCAATGCTGATAGGTTGTCGCAAAGTAATTAAATAAACAATTTTGAGTATTAATTTTGATAATATTATTAAGACGTTAATTATGTATGGTAATGGTCCGTTAGATTATTTTGCAATTTATGTAGTATTTCTTTTAATTACGTACGACATTATGGTCAACTTCTTTTATTTATGACTCAATAGTAATGTATTCATCACTGTTCCAGTGCCTGCCATTTTGAGTCTCGACGAGTAATATATTAAAATAAAAGTGTCTTAAGAAAACGTAGAAAGGGAAATTCAAATAAAGATTATTTACATTACAGTGGGAACGAGATTCTCCCATTTCCTTTGATACACTGAAACAAGGAAAACTCAAACGTGAAATTTTGACGTTGTGTTGTTTGAATTGGTATAAAAAATGTGTTTAGAAGTCTGTAAAACGCAAGAGAGGGAGAAAAAAAGGGAACTTTTGCTTCACAGAATAGGAAGAGTAGGAACAATAAAAGTAAATTGAAGTTGGATAGAATTTTCGCTTCGCGAGTTTTAGTGGCCGATTTGGCGTAACGAGTTTTTACCGCCTTTACAACTTTGCAGGTTTTCACAGCAAAGTTCACTAGCTACAAGTTTTTGTACTGACTCGGACGATTGCAAGCCTGTCCAAGTTTCAGTCTGCCACCATAATCTCGGGCTTTGATAACTGTGTGAAGTTTTTTATATATTTTAAACCAATATACTGAGATTGCATGATTGTTTCTATTTATTATTTACTTTGACATCCTGTATGTCACGAAACTAACCGTCAAGCCGAATGAAGGTTAAATGGGAACCGTAGTAACGCATACCCCAAAATAAAAAAAATACAGATTTTTATGAATGAAAAATTGTCTAATTATTAGGTAAAATAGGTACGTAGGCCTTTCTGTTAAATAATCTGGTTCCCTGACATGACAGCTTACTAGGGTTGTTGGCTTTGATCATTAAATATATTTTTACGGTCTATTTTGTAACACGTTGTATATACCCATAGCTGATTTTTTTATGCATATAATCTTCATAGGTTTTTATCATCTGTTAAAATAATATACATGTCCAGCGATGTTCGAATATTTAATTACGATTTCATATTCTGTTAAATGCAGGTGGCGTTTTATTTAAGCATCGTTAATGTATTAATTACTCATGATAATTGATTGTTATTTATTAATTTAATAACAATATTAAACGTAATCAAAATGTAAGTTATGATAATCCTATAGTACTTAGTAAAATAAATGGGAATTGTGAGGATGGATTTATGGTTTTATTAAAATCTATTCTAATATTATAACGCGGCAGAATTTGTTTGTTTGTTTGAATGCGCTAATCTCAGGAACTACTGGTTCGATTTGAAAAATTCCATACCATCACGCTAAGCCCAATAGGAGCTGAGCACCAATGAAGATTATTTCATAATCGGTGTTTCTTTTCCTTTTGAGAGCTTCCGCTTCGTGCGCTGCGTAAACAGTTGATATATTATATAGATATTATAGTCTTGAAAAGCACATAGCCTCCTTTATATCCCGGGAAAATGTATCATCCCCCAGGGAATAGCTGTAATATATAAAAAAACAGGCTCATAGTAAAAATGGTAAAAATTTATATTAATGAGTAAAATTTACATTCTTGGAAAATTTGGCTTGTGATTTCATACCCTGTATCTATATGAAATGAACGATGTAAATTTTTCAATAGAAATGCAATACGTTGATCTGTTTTTCTTAACGTAAATTTGGAATAGCTCCAAATAGATCTTGATAATATATTGGGTTTTGGAGAACCGACAGACAAATTTGTGGTGGAGTCGGCAACTACACACGTTAGTTAACCGGATTTCAACTTGTACGTACGTCAACCACGCCTGTCCAATTACTTCTCGGACTTACTATCCATCTATTTACTAATTAATTATGTACCAGATAAAGCTCATGTCTGCTCATAGAATTAGAATAAAACAACCAATTTGAAAATGTGCTGTGCATGCGAAAGCTTGTTTTAATTTTGCCGAAAACGCAAATCGGTTTCTACATGGTCGCCATAAAAAATGAAATTAAATAATGAGAGAGAATATACTCTTTTATTTTTAAATATATTATTTTATGACAAATGCTAAAGATAAGATTTGTGGTATAATATTATTATTATTAATAAGTTTTGTGGTGTTGGTCTTTCGAATAAAATAAAATAATAAATTATTTTATATAATATGTTTTATATATATCTTATAAATAATAATAATCATACAAATAATCCTTCTAAAACATATAAAACGGTTAAAGAGGCTCAGGATAATCTGTAAGGTACAAAGGTATGACTTATTTCTTTCTGGAAAAACCTATACGGCGTCTTTTGGAATGCGGATATAAAAAAAAAGTTTTTGTGACTGGCCAGTTGGCTTGGTTGATAGAGACTGACCACCAAGCTATAGGTTTTGGGTTCGATTCCCACACAGGAAAAACATTTTTGTGCATGAACATCTTTGTTTGTTCTGTGTCTGAGTGTAAATATTTATAAAGTACGCATATAGATAAAAAAAAAAGTTGGTTGTGTGGTATCAGTTATCTGGTTTCCATAGCTCTGCTTACTTTGGAATCAGATGAGCGTGTGTAAAAAATGTCCCAGTTTTTCAATCAAATTATACATAAATATAAATCAGACTAAATATAGAATAAATTTTACAGATCTAAAATAAATAAATTATTTAAATAAAATATATAATTTATTTATTATAGGGAGATAGCAAGAACCATAAATCAAAAATGTCCTAGTTATTACCAAATCCCAGTTTAACACGTAATAAGGAAGTCACTATTTCAGGGCCCTGCTTCAAGACCGTCTTGTATCCCTATAAGTACAGTACATATTATTTATAAAAAAATGAATATTGTCTTAGAGGCCCTCAGACCGGTACGATGGCCAAGGTTCTATACGTATTCTTGAAACGTATTAAGCTCCCCATTCAGCTAATACAAACTTCGTCGGCGAGCCGGCGCAACGATCCCTCGAAGCTTACCTCTCATGTGTTTGCTCAGTTAGCGAAAAAGACAGAGCATAGAGGCCGCGACAAAACATCGTGGAGCGACTGTCATTTTCTTTACAGAATCGTAGCCATGTTGGTAAAGTATTTGAATGTGCTTAGAATATTTATGAATGGGTATTGTATAAAAAGAAAAAAATAGCGTCACGAGCATTATCTACTGTGGGGTTTTCCTGATTTTAGTCGGTTAACAATTTATAGTTTTGTTAGTGGGTAGCCATTATATGCGTTTTGATTAGTTGTTAACTTTTTTTTAAGTTTACTAAAGTTGACGAGTTCCATTAGGCCGTTTTCTAAGAGTGTTATAGTAAAATGAACCCTATCGCCTTATGATAAGGTGATCGTTAAACCTTAATTTAAAAGCAATAATTATGATTTTTCTATGACTTATCAGGCTGTCACGATGGACCTTTTGGATATTAACAACTTCAAAATGTTTTTTCATTGTTGCCTATAATACTTTTCCAATTACACTACTACGCAATATTGACTTTGGAAAAGTCATAATCAAAGCAGTATGCTTTCACAAACCTCTCATTACAGAAGCACTCCCCATAAATAGCACTGTATCGACAAATGCAGCTAATCAACAATAATAAATGTAAATTGACATTACAATGCGGTGCAAATAGTAGAGATACTTGTGTGTAGTTTGTAGTAAAGTAGGAGCAATTCCATCTCGCAGCGGCGCTGCCAGTGCCGCTGACTGAACGAGACCGCAAACTCCGATAATTGGGGGCAATGCGCCCGGATATTGCTTTTTGATGTTATGAAACAACAAATTTTCTTGTATCAATACCAACTAGTATAATATATGGAATTAATCAGACGTAGTAGTTGTATTTTTGTAAACTTTAATTGTTTTACAAAATTAAAATATTCTTAATAAATAACAGAGAAGAAATAGCAGAAAAATGTATCTTAAATTTATAGTGTTTTTTAGAGGCTTTTATCAAAAGTATCTTCAGAATCTTTGATCTAGCGATTAGTATTCAACTTGTTAAATGATGTAAAGCTGCAGTGAAACATAGAGTAGGTAATGATTGCATTATAAAAAGCTTTTAAGGCTTTTTATAATGAAAAAGGTATCTTATTTTAAATAAATTGCGATATAAATACTGTTTGGTTTTTTAATGAATAAAGAAGGGACTTTAGTAACAATCCGATAAAAAAAATTAAGATAGGATTTGCGGCAAGAATATCTATATATGAGAATATGTTAGTTTAATCTGTTCAATTATTCTGCGATATCGATACCTCTCGCTCTAAAAAACAATTTAATAATTTAATGTAAATAAAGCCATTTCAAAACATTTAAAATAAATTAAATGCAGTAAGTATTATTTATTTATTTATTTATTTATTTATTTATAACATAATCCACAGCTCTTACAAATAAAAAATAACACGAATCTTATAAATATATCTTACAGCCAATAACTACAATTTTACGGTATTTTAAAATCAGCGATTAAAAAAGATGATAAATATTTTTTTATCCTGGGATAACCTAGGACATTCTTTACACACGGCCATCTGATCCCAAACTAAGCAGAGCTTATACTATGGAAACCAGATAACTGATATACTACATTTTCAAATACATACTCGTTTAGTTACACCAGACTTAAAATAACCCCAATAGTCACAATATTTATAAAACCTACGTATCTTTATAGGTACCTTACATACCTACATTATTAATCTATACTATGTAGGTCATACTTATTGTGGAGTCTATTTATATCATATTAAAATATTGGAATTACCTTCATTCCGATCAGTTATTATTAAGTATGAGAAACTTAACCGAAGCTGCTTATAATAACAAAACAAATGACTAAGTATCAAACAATGAAGAGTATTTGCGAATATGTAATTAACAGTAGTACCTATATAAGACTTATTTTGTATATGGGCTAAGTTTTATTTATTTATTTATAAGAGGCTGTAGATCACAGCTAATATAACAAGCTAGAATTTTTACATATATGTAGATAACAGAAAGCCATTAACAGTTCCTTACGGTTAGAATTTTTAAGGGAATTTATTGATTTAAAGTATTCAATGATTTGATTAATCGTTAGTTGTTTATTTATTTTTATAAAAATAAAATACAGATCATCGGTCAAGATGTGATGGCTCGTAACAAATTTTTTTTGGTAAAATAAATTTTTCATGCAGAAAGCTACAAATAGTATTTCCGGTGCTAACCCGTAAGTGTCTTGAGTATGAAAAATCATTTTGACGGCATAAAACGAAAAATATTAAATTAAATTACAGTAAGTTTTTAAAGAAACGTTTTGTCTCTCCTGTAAAATTTTGCAGTTTGCGAGCACATACATACATACAAACATACGAGCTATCACATCTATACCGACGAAATATGTGCTTTACTATCTATGAAATAATATAAATAATCGACAATGTTTAATTTGTTGCATAAATAAAAAGTATATTCTTTAGCCTTACTTTGACTATTATAGAAATTGATCCGCGTTATGTTGTAAAAATCCCCTATATGTAGCACACAGCAGGCATACAACCAAGGTGTATTCGTTTATAGTCCCTTTAAAAAAAATTACAAAAATTGCCGTATCGCTCGTTTCTTCGAAGTTCGTTGGCCGTAAGATATAACATTTTAATGGAAAATTAAAATCGGTTTAAATTATCAAAAATGATACATAATTTCGTATGAAAACCAAAAATATTTTTTTATGATTATAAGAAGCTTTTCTTGTGACTGTCCAAAAAACACGTTTACATGAACAGACATGTTCATGAATACCAATTTCATTACAATGGTTACCTTCTTCTCAGTTCAATAAATTTGTAGAAGTTTAAAGCTGCACGAGTGTAGTAGCGTAGCATTCGGTATTTCCAATTATATCGGAGAGTAAGCCAATTAAATACACCGTATATATTGTCGTATAAATACAGAGGAAAATTAAAAGGAATGGCATTAATCCTGATTATATTACAATATCAAAGAACATGATACTTTTATTAGTCATCCTATTAAACATCCGCCAATCAGAAGCCTCCGCTGGGGGGCTATTATAAAATATCCTGTTAGCTTGGTCGAATAAGTCGACCTAATGAAATTGTGGTATTACGAGTTACTTAATACTAAATAATGATGGGCGGGGAGCGTCAGTAAGTACTTTTCTTGAGCTTAGTCAGCGACAAATTTGAATTAGGAGTATTGGGTTTGGTAAATTGGTAAAAAATATCTCCAGTTCGAATCATTTGTTTGCTTATGATAAGAGTCCGCTCATGGTCTTGAGAATATAGCTTCTTATGCTGAGTCGGCAGTCAGATTTTTTTTTTTAATAGTACCTACTAGCAAGGTTGACAACATTAACGCAATCTCCAATAGAACCGCGAAAATATTTTTAGTAATTTTTCTTTCGTTTCGATTTACTTATCGTTGGTCCAAATGATTTATGTTATAGGAATAATTAGTTATTTAACAAATAAGTAAACAATGTAAAACATGAAATGAAACCTCAAACAAAACATTTCCCGGAATTATATGAAATTATATACAATAAAATAGCATTTCATAATACAGTGTCAAGCTCAGAAATAATTGAAAGCTTGTGTTTTATGAAATTCACAAGGACGTGAATGTGATAATACACTGTTGTTTATAACAAATATCAATTCGTAGAAACCGGATTGTTTTACCTACGCTACCCGCTATGCAATTCTACTACAATTAAAATATGTATGTAGTAAGTTTATCAAGCTATCCTCGCGGTTTTACCCGCATTCCTGAGTATCACGTTTTCCAGGGATTAAAAGTAGCGTATACATTATTACAGGATATTTTCTATCTATGTGCTAAGTTGCATCTAAATCCGTCTAAATCCGTTTTTTGCGTGAAAGAGTGACATACATCCATACATACAAACTTTCGCATTTGTAATATTTGTAGGATATAATAATTCGCATAATAATATTGAAGCGGTAGTGGCTCAGGCCGACCACGGCGATTGGTTTCATCCGATAATAAGCTGACCCCGGCTGACCTCGCTAAATGTAATTTGAGCCGGTGCGCTAAATTCAATTCCTAGTTTTTTTATTCGTGTATTTACACAGCGAGCAATGTTATATAAGCATGCTTAGTTAATAATACTGTGTAAAGGTGATTATGATTCATTTTGTGGTTTGGCTACGGTTTTTAGTTTTATTAACTGCTCCTGATTGTTCCTCCGTGTGTTGTTATTCTTTAAACATATTAGGTTGGGGAAAAAGTCTTTTCGCATTATAGTATGTATGAACTTGTAATAAAATCTATTTGGCTATACTATTTGTATCTGGCTGGTTTTGGTATCATTGAAAGTTGAAATAATTCCAAATTCAAATTAGGAAAATGTGTGATTTGCATTTGTTTTTCGTACCGCCATGAGTGAATCTAATGAAGAAATTCGATTCATTTTAAAATTTTACTACAAAAAAGGTAAAAATGCAACGCAAGACGCGAAAAAAATTTGCGATGTTTATGGACCTAGTACATTTGTGATTCTTTATTACGACGTCATGAAACCGAACCATTTTTGAAGAAGCTGATAACTGGTGATGAAAAGTGGATCACGTATGACAAGAACGTGCGAAAAAGGTCGTGGTCAAAGGCCGGTCTGGCTTCACAGACTGTGGCGAAACCCGGGTTAACTCGCAACAAGGTGATGCTGTGTGTGTGGTGGGATTGGAAGGGCATTATTCATTATGAACTGTTTCCACCAGGCAGGTGGTAACAGGTGATAACGCTAGACCTCACACATCTTTAGCCACTCAGCAAAAATGAAGAGAGTTTGTCTGGGAGGTATTAATGCATCCGCCGTATAGTCCTGACCTTGCACCTTCAGATTTCCACCTGTTTCGGTCTCTTCAGAATTCTTAAGGCAGTGTCAGGTTAACATCACGAGAGGACTGTCAAAACCACTTGTCGCAGTATTTTGATCAGAAGTCCCAACATTTCTATAGCAATGGGATCATGTCCCTACCTACAAGATGGCAAAAAGTTATCGAACAAAATGGTACCTACATACTTTAGTTAAATGTAAATAAACTGTTTAATTAATTTATATATTATATTAATTTATATTTATATTAAAAATGTTTTGACTTTTCTTAAAAAATGCGAAGGAACTTTTTCCCCAACCTATTATAATATAATTAAACAATATCTACTATTTTTAATGATTGTAATAGTTAAAAAGGTTGCTACAGACTGTCGTCACAATTGGGATCATAGTTCCTATATGCATCCCTGCTATAAAAATTCAAAATTAAATAAATAAATAAATTAAATTATGTTAAAAATTTTGCATCCCTCGGGATCGCTAGTATTTATATAAATCTTTGTTTTCTTTTATGTATTTTCTTAAGTTGGGTAAATAAATCGTCATTCTCTGCCTGCCCTGTATTCGATCATTTGTTTCAAAGAATATGGTTTCTACCCGTTCGGTGCATTACATATTACAGGAGCATTGAAAGTTTGTTTATTGCAAAAATATACAACGTGTTACAAAATACCCCGTGAAAATATAATTAATTTATCAAAGGCAACAACCCTAGCAAGCTGTCATGTCAGGAAACCAGATAATTTAACTAAAAAGCCTACGTACCTTCTAATAATTGTCTATTTCAATAGTTTTTCTATTTTTCATTAATAAAAATCAGTATTTTTTTATTTTGGGGTATGGTATACAGCGTTACTACGGTTCTTAAATATTGTGCATGGACTCGTTATAAGGCCCCATTTAACCTCCTTTCGACTTTACAGGTAGTTTTCTAACAGCCTGTATATATGAATCAGAATCTATGAATACAAGGGACAAGTTATAGAATGCATCAACCTCGTCACAGAGTAATTTTTTGTATGAAGCTCGTATGCCCGGGCAGCATATAATCAAAACATGTGTGGAGATCGAACCGCGGCTGGGCTGGCGGTTAGGTATATCATACTATAATTCCATACAATAGAGTATTCTAATGCACGTCGAGATCGCGCCTCAAACGCTTGCTATATGTAATTAGTCACACGTCCATATTTAAAACAAACCGGAATATTCTGGATTAATTTTATTTCATTGCACAAAACCAACAGCACAAATTTATAAATAATAATAATCATCATAGAAACGACTAGCTATTAGGTCTTCATAAACAGTTGCATCAAGAAGCACCACTATCCACCCACACGTTGTCGACATCCCGCTTATACGGACACAACGTTTCGCTTCTTTGTTCCTTATACGAACAGAGTGGAACTCTTTTCAGGGGTTAATGTTTCCCAACATCTTTATAAATAAATAAGAAAGCCTTTTATTTCATGCAATTATCATTCATAACAAAATTTAATCTAAATTGTTTGTATTGAATCTATGTGATTAACAAATAATGTTTAATTGAATAATTTAAGGCACTATTTCCACTTGCAAGAACCCCTCCTCGGGTAAAGACCTCCTCCAAAGATAGCCAATCTTCTCTAGATTGGGCTATCTTACCCCTATTTGTAGTCGCTACTTTCTTCACATCTAGTATATGGTCTTCCCTTCTTTCTTTTTCCTAGTGGGCCCTTCTACATTAAAACTTTTTGTCCATCACTTTCTGAAGCCGTACTACATGTCCAGCTCATTTTCCTTTTAAAGTTAAGACTTGATTTAATACATCAGTTGCTTTGGTAGTTTTTCTAGTTTTTGAGAGTCGGATTTTCTGCATTTTCTTTAAATTTAGCACTACTCGGGGCGCCTAGGACGGAAAATTTTCAGGGGTGGCGTAATTCAGAGTTAATTAAAATATTAACCAATGAAGTATCAAATAAAACTGATTGCAGTTCATAAAAATATTGGTATAATGTTAAAAAATGATAATTTAATTAACTATCGAAACTTTAACTGACAGGCCAGTAGGCTTCGTGGTTAGCGACTCTGACTGCCAAGCCGAAGGTCGCGGGTTCTAGTCCCATCCAGAACAAACATTTGTGTGCATGAACATGTCTATTTGTTCTGTGTCTGGGTGTAAATATCTATGTATATGTAATTATGTATTTAGAAAGAAATAAAGTAGTATATTTTGTATATCAGTTATCTGGTTTTAATAATACAAGCTCTGCTTAGTTTGGGACCAGATGGCCGTATGTAAAGAATATCCCAGGATTTATTTATAATTTTACGTAAAGTTTTGGTGATGGGGCGGCATTTTTTACAATGGCGGTAAGTCTAAATCCGGCCCTGCTTGAGGTTGTACTCTGCTGTATTAAATGATTAAATTCCAGAATCTGGAAATACCTACAAGTTCTAATTAAATTTGGGACCAAAAAGAAATAAAATATTGCTTTTTCTGGGAAGATATCGTCATTTTAGGGTGTACTACCCTAAAAAAACTACCCAGAAAAAGATCCAGCGGGAGCGCGGGTAAACCACAGGGTAAAAGCTTGTTATTATTAAAATTTCTAGATTAGATTTAATCTGCCTGTATAAATATTCAAGTTTAAATACAATTTCGCAATGTTTACACGTGACTACGTGATTATGACGTCAGTACATTAAAGAGGCGGCCTATTCCGTTTAAACAGTATTAATATTTTTGTGGGCGTATGGTATTAAGATGCAATGAAGCTAAACAGTAGGAATAAGTTAATTATTTATTTGAAATTGCTTTATCTCTTGTAACCACAGATAAGACACCCGGAGGCTTAAGAACTTAAATAAACACAGACTATTTAATAGCCTAATCTGTTTATGTAGGTTTATGATATTGTATATATAAAAAGTAATCAACGGCTTTGTATTTCCTCGTCCTGCCAAGACAAAGTCTCATCGGTCCTAACATATTACATAAGCCCTATGTGATATGCTAGGACCGATGAGACTTTGTCTTGGCAGGACGAGGAAATACAAAGCGGTAGATTACTTTTTTTAAATATTTTTTTCAATTTAAAACCAGCCAACATTGTATATATACTATTGTAGAAAGAGTATTAAAATGCAATAACGACATTACTTTTTTATCTGAGCGTGGAGGTAAACTTAGAATTATTTGCATCGCAATAACGTGGGTAAAACCGCAGACGACAGGTATTTGCAAATAAAAACCCTCTAGGAATCGAACCTTAACTAAAAGATTTAAATAAAGTGTATATTTCTATAGGTATAATGGTAGGTTTAATTAGGTATTTATTTATTGAAACACACAGCAACAATAATACGTACAGTTTTTTACGAAGTTTATATCACTTAAGTTCATCATATAGCTTTCTTTATCCTTATTTATGATATATGTATAGTACAAATACTTACATAATGTCAGTATTAATATAAAATAACATTGTACATAAATATATACAATAAATATACACACACACACTTACACATTTATACACACTTTTTCACCGCGTTGACAAACTATAATTATAAGAAATAGGGGTTTTGGAACTCCAAAATACAGGCATGGACTTAGTTTGGACTAGACATCTCTCACAAATTGCAAATATTTCCCAATCTTCTTGTCAATTGTATTTTATCATCCTAGGTATATAATTTGTGGAGATAAATAAAACAAATATTATTATTATCTATCAAATTAATAACAATGTAACTGAACTAAATACACAAAGCCTGACGCTGACTGGTGATATATTTTCTGTACTACATGCACTAGTTATTATAGGTAGGTACTATTATTTTATTCAGTGATGAATTCAATGAAGCCTTCGTGAAGTAATACAAAACAGCGTAGATACATTAAGGTGCGGCCTCACAATAAGTCGAACATCGATAAGATAGAATAACTTAATCATAAAGATAAAAATTTACTTTAGGAAAACATTATTATACACTAATAATACAAATCTTGCCAATTAATTTCTTATAACTGCTACATTTTTCATTAAAAATATCAGCCTATCGAAGAATTTATTGCGGGTATAGTTCGATCTACAGGAATATGGAACGATTTAAATTACGAGTTTGGAGCAAAATTATAAAGCTGTCCCCCGCGGTTTCACCCGCGTTCCCGGGGGATGTAACATTTCCCCGGCAGTTAAGGTGTATATATTTCCTTTATATATTAAAAGTTTCAACCAAATTCGTTTGGTAGTTTTTGCGTGAAAGAGTAACAAACATCCATACATACAAACTTTCTTATTAGTAGGATTAAATAAATAGATGATTCGACAATATTATGAATTAGCACTAAAATTAACCATTTATCGAATTTATTCTGTATCATAACATCTTTATATTTATCCTTACCCTTTCATTAAATTTATTCTGATTTCAGACTGCGGAGGTGTATTTAGGCAGGGATCTTTCAAATGAGTTATATAATAAAATAAATTTTCCAACATTTTGAAAGCTAGGCAGGGATCTTTCAAATGAGTTATATAATAAAATGAATTTCCCAACATTTTGAAATACTAGCTGTACCCCGCGGTTTCATACTCGTTTATCGATATCATATATAACCTATATATATAGCCTATAACCATCTTGGAAAGATTCCGCATCGAATGGTAGCAGTCCCATCCCGATATGTTCAGTAGTTTTGAGCTGATGGTGCGTCAAAGGAACCCTATTTTCCTTATATATGTATATAGATAGATAGACTACTGAGAGCGTTGAGAAACATAACATTATGTCAGGAATATAGCATACTAAGCTCTGCTTCCTGATCCTCACTGATTGGAACGTAACGAGGCTTGGCTCTGGCAAATTCCTCTAAAGCTTCAAGTGTTGCCAACGTTGTTTTTAGCCTGATATAACTCTAAAACTCTGTGTTATATAATTCAAAGCATAACTTCATTGAAGATTAGTCAAAAAAAGCTTTAAGACGATTATAGCCTTTATGTTAATAACTTTAAAAGCGGCTTAATTGAGGTCGTGGATTCGAATCCTACAAATAGCTTGAGTTTTTGATTAAGTTAACGTTGTCGAGAAACCATAACACGGTAATAGGTTCTATTGTAGGACCGATCTGTCTGACTAAATTATGAATAATGGTGAGATTGCTATATATGTATAAGCTTAGTAACAGGCAAACACATTTGATTGTACAGTGAAGTAATTCGATTTCAAACATTTTTGGAAAGTATTAAGACAATGCTTGGGTGATGGGTTCGATCTTGCAGAATATGTTTTGAAAAGAGTAATAATTGTTGAGTTTTTTGCCGGCTCTTCTCAGCAAAAGCAACCTTCCAAACCGGCCGTTAGAGTCCAATCTTTCATAAGGAACTTATGTGAAGGCCAATTTTAATAAATATATTTCTATTAATTTTATTTCATATGGCACCCTATTTAATTAAGTGTGAAAAATCATAGCAAAATAAAAAGTAGGTGTCATATCATTTAGGGTTGCCAACTCCAAACGGTTATACATGCTTTTAATAATGCAGGAATTTGACTGCCAGTGTGTGGTAGCGGCCGCTGTGTAACAAAATTTATACGTACATTTCGAACGATAATTAAATGCTGTCCATAATACACTCACACCCCATGTGTCAAAATAGTGCATATTTAACATTAAACCAATTGGACATGTCAATTGCTAAATTATTTGCGAATAGTAACTGACCGTAAATAACACATGACGTTGGCAGTAACAGTTAGACCCCACACCGTATCTATTGTTGTATAAATAAATGGAAATCCAATAATGTATTTACATTCACGATTATGGAAACTTCACTGTTTGACATCCCTAGTGACATATAATTACAGTGCCTTCATGGTTCTCGGCTCGAACTGTAATATTGGCAATCGCTTCACAAACTACACATTCAGGCAACCGTACGGGTGGAAATCGAAATGCGAGTCGCGACACATGTAAAGCCATCGTGTACATTTATTTGTGCAAACAAACTGGCAATTTAAAAATTATTCGCCATAAATATCGGGATGTATTGCAATTGACTTCTAACAGATCAAATTATTATGTGGTTATAATATACATGTGATATTTTAGCTTTGTAATTATTTTAAGAACCTACGAACATTTTAGAGGTATCGAGCTCATATTATATGATTCCCGTAATTAATAGTAAAGCTTCCAAGAATTGGCAACGTAGTCCAGCTTTTCTGCATGCATTTATCCACCCTTACTTGGCAGTTATACAGGTTTATAACTACGAAGATACAGATATAGGATAGAGGACTAAATCGGCTTCTAACTTTTATAAAATCCACTAGCGACCCGCCCCGGGTTCGCACGGGTACAATGTAACTACTGATGCATAAAAACCTTCCTCTTCAATCACTTTATCTATTAAAAAAAAACCGCATCAAAATCCGTTGCGTAGTATTAAAGATTTAAGCATACGTAGCAATATAGGGACAGAGAAAGCGACGTTGTTTTATACTATGTAGTGATAAGAATATTGTGGTTTTTTACGTTGTCAAAGAACAAAAATTTTGATATGCTATTTTTTTTTCTATAATATATACTCCTGGTTTGAACTCTATAAAGCTATAACAACATGACTTAATTAATTTTCACCTACACCGTGATAATATGACTCAGTAATTTTCTATGCAAGGAACACTATTAAACTGGTCAAAGGTCACTCACTGGTCACTGGGTAAAGTACCCAGAAAGTATGCCAGCGTTGCAACAGCTTAGCGACGAGTTTTTTTTTTACCAGAAACCTTTGTTTACTTATTTTCCTGTTTACCTCAACGTAGGTGTTTATAGGTAAACGTAACTTTAGGCAAATTTATCGTAATTATTGTTACCATCAAAATTAAAACTTTTGTATTCATTTAGTGTGTATTAAAGCCATGCGATAGCTAAGATAGTATTAGCGCTTCTTAACTATCGAAAAAGAACTTATAATGCTTCTAGTTAAGATCAAAATTGAGAAGCACCATAGCACGATGGTAAGGCCTAACATCTTGTATAAATCGACCGGCAGATGCACTTAAAGCATTGGCTACATTATCACTTATCAGGGTGGTATTGTAATAAAAGATCAATTTTGAGAAAAACAGATAGCGCTTCTGCTACTTCACAACTAACATAAAGACACAATTGAGTGAAACTACGCTATGGAATACAAACCTTTAAAGAAGAAATGTACATTTTTAATCGTGTAGAATTTTCCCTAAGGCTTTTCCCAGCCTTTTATTTACCCGGACCAATACTGAAATTCGTCTAAAGGTTTGAATTTATAGGTACAGGGGTTTCACCTCAATTAGACCACCACAGATATTGGAAATCGAATATTCTGCCTGAAGTGGCAATGGGCTAGAATTCTCTTGCGGCACTCATAGACGATAGTTCTAGAAACCACATGATAACGGGTTAGAGATCCAGAATATTGCATAGGTTTGGGAGAGCTATGCAACATATAGGTTGCATATGCAGATATCAATTAGTATATATTGTTAATTTATTCTTATTTTTTATTTTGTGTATGTAAACATATATTATGTATTTAAAAAAGTTGTAGGTACATGTAGTATATCAGTTATCTGGGTTCCATAGTAAAAGTTCTGCTTAGTTCGTAGTTGGGATCAGAGGGCCGTGTGTGAAGAATATCCCAGGATATTTATAATTCTTCTGTTTGATTAAAAAAAAATTGTTACTTATTACCGTTTTTGTCAATAATTAGTCGAAGCGCATTTCCAATGGAAACAAAGTAATTTAAATTGAGCAGTTGTTAAGGACCCCTTTAAACGTACCTTGTATACGATTTCAGCAGAAACAATCGGAGTAATAAAAACAATGTTATACAGAGCAGTTATCGCCATCTCACTCTTTTCTCTTAACGCACATTTTATAATCGAGTTGCAGTATCATTGGCTGTAAAAAGTTTTCATTGACTGTAAAAAGTTACTAGCTCCCAGTCGGACGTTACCTTTATGTCCGTATAACAAAAGCAACTGGAATGTAACTTTTGTAAAAATCACATCATTCATGTTGGTCTATTTGTAGCAGTTTGCCATTAACTTTATACAACGTGAAAGTTTCAGTAGAAAAAAGTTTTTGTGCTCCACCATTTACAAGCATTAATGTGGTTATAGTTTTTTATTATACTGTACATATTCCTGATTTCTATATTTTTGGTTCCGTAGTTAGTCTTTTAACTTCTAAAACTGACACTATTAATATTATATAGAGTTTTTAGTCGGTGTTATTTTAATTATGCGCCAACAATAAAATTGGTAATGGTTTCATAAATTTCAACTTTGTTGGCATACCTTTTAAAATGTTATGTTCATCTGCGTTTTTATTATCTAATTACTAGGTATAAAAAATAAATGTGCATGACTATAAATATTATTGTAATTGTTTTCCAGTGTTATACTTTTTAGAACCAATGACCTAAAAAGCGTGGTAGCGGAACGCGTGTCAATGCGTGGCCAATTATTTTACAAAGTCTATAAAAGGAGGTTTGTATATATACCATTTGATAATTAACAAACAATATTAAGCCAGAACTCTGTTAAAAAACTAATAAATCACACTGAATTGATTTAATAGAATAATTGTTGTAAAAGTACATCATTCACTAGAAAATAAAAAAAAATTTGCTTGAAATTGTGCTTCAATTTTCTTCAAAAGTTTCGTTTCAAAAATATGCTAGCATGAGCAAACATTTGTAATGGGAGGCAAAATAAAACTACAACCAACTGTATCGTTCAATCAGGCACCTATTTAAACGCAACCTCTCTTTCTTTCATTATTCTATTTCATTCAATACTTTGTTCAATTATTTAAATTGAGGGACAAATATATGAGCCATCTAAACTTGTCGTCTAGATAATAATTAAGAGTATTTGTAGGTTAAATTTAATGTCTTATTTAAACTTAAATGCTGTCAGTTAAATTCATTAATACAAAAAACAACATGTAATGAAAACAGAACCTAGCATAATCAAAATTAAAATAATCACTATCAGTGTGTAACGTTTACCAAATTCTGTGATTAGCATTACCATCTTGAAATGATAATTCATTAATTCTGCTAATACAAACGTCGATGGCGAGCCGCTTCACGGAGGCCTCGAAGAGCTTATCTCTCAAGTGATTAATAGTATGAGCGTAGTTAGCGAAAGAGACACAGCATGGAGGCCGCAAGGAAACATCATCGAGTTAGTGTAATTTTCCTTACAGAATCGAGCCCCTTACCTGGTCATGAGGTGCTTCAAACGGGCGTTTACAAGTTCATTGTACATATGCAAAGTGGAGTCTCGCTTGGCCTTCATACAATTTTATATATATCCTTCCAAAACAGAAATTACTTAAAAACCAGCTTCAGAGGATTTGGCATAAAAAATTTAAAGATATATGAAAACTTCTTCAAAACAAAAATAAAATTCTTTACTGACTACCTACCTAATAGGAAAAAATATTTCATTTAAAAACTACGCTTCAGACACGTAGCTTAAAAGAATTACGAAATTGCAAAAACCGAGGTTTGCTCTAACGATCTATATAGAACTAATAACAAACTTTAATTAGAACGGAGGATCTCTAAAAATGGGTTGTATTGCAGCCGGCTGCACATTCAAAACTTCACAACTCACTACAATAAAGCTGAGGAAAGTTTCAAGTGGTGAGTTTTTATAGTGGGTAGTCAGAATAACACAAAGTTTATGAGACCACACTCGCAATATACAACAATAGCCTACCTCCGATGGCTTTTCTCATCATTTACCCCAAACAGTTTCATCAAAGTTATAATTCAAAAACTAAAGTAGAATCTTTTTTCTGCTATGTCATTGCATGATCATGTTAGCCTGAAAAATTTTAGGTAATTCTAATTTCCTGTGATATTTTCCTTGTGCGTGAAGTATGCGAAGCGAGGTTACCACGACAATTGTGCACTTTAAGCTTATGAACAAACAACAATTCCGCAAACAATGTACCTATTACCTAACAATTCTCCGAAAAAAATAATTCATAATGTTTACAGCCAAAACAATTGCCAGCAATTTATATAGGCATTAATTAAAAATTTAATAAGATTGTCGGAAAGCGTATTTTAGAACAAAGAAGACCACCTTACAATACGATGAAATAAGTCTAACGATAATTACGAAGGGAAATGTGGTTTGTTACTCTGTTTTATTAAAATGTTATCAAGCGTTGTATGATTTTGTATTCTATCTCCATGAATTATCAATTTTAACCGACATCAGTTCTTTTAGGAAAAATAAAAGGAGGATCTCATTTACTCTATACCAAACTTTTTTTATGTATGTTTGGGCTTATGCCCATTTGCTGGAGTTATCTCCAGTAAATATGAAAAGATTTTGATGATAATATTATTTTTCAGATGGAAATTTTTCAACGCAAAACAACACGAGGTTCACTATAAAAATATTTTGTTGAAAGTTGTTAATATTTATGCCTTACCTTAGTCAGTGATAAATCTTAAGAAATATTATAAAATTTAAAACACCAAATATAACCACAATTATGAATAGCAAAAACTAATAACAAAATAGGTTTGTCGAAATAGGTAGTAGGTTTGTCTGAAAAGTTTAAAATAACTAGTAAGTGGCTCAATATAAATTAATCATATATTATGTACATACTGTCCCTTCCGAAACAAATTATCCAAATGTTGTTGAAAGCTGCATCGAAATCCATTACGTTGTTTGAAAGATATAAAAAAACCACAAACATATAGATAATAATAGTGTGCTTTATTAACATTGTTTTATACCTCTTGTGAAGACTAGAGACGAAAAGATTAGAGAAGATGATGGAGGTCTACCCTCCAATTTGACAGTAGTAATTAGATATTGTTTCAAAGTTAGCGTAATGAACAATTCTAATTAGTATTTTATCTTCTTTAAAATGCACAGAAGTTTTCTTATTCTAGTATCCAGATATTTACTTTGTTTTATTCTTAAAAATCAACTGTTCTTTGGCACTTTAGAACTGAAACAATAAATTGGTATTAAAAAACTAGTCTTCACAATCGAGACGTCGGAGATGTATGATAGGCAACTGAGGACTTTGTAGACTCAGTTAGTTTTAGTTTGTACATAGGTATATTTTTTTGTATTTTTTATTTATCTTTTATATTATTTTTTATACCACGTGGGCCGACAAACAAGCGGACGGTCCACCTGATGGTAAGTGGTCTCCGCCGCCTATGGACATTTGCAACACTTGGGGCATCGCCAATGCGTTGTCGACCCTGAGACGTGAAGTTGTTAAGTCTCATGTGCCTGTAATTTCACTGGCCCCCTTACCTTTCTAACCGAAACACAGTAATACAATTGCACTACTGCTTCACGGCGGAAATGGGTAAGGTGGTAGTACTTCCCCGGACGAACTCTGGACTAAGAGCTCTACTACTCTATAATTATAATTAAAGGTACTTACGTAACTTTTTATTATCTCCGAACTATATATCGTGGAAACGAAATATAGGTAATATATAAAGTATAATATAGGAATATAAAAAAAAATACCAATTAGATATTTTAGATATATTATATCGCACTTACTAATTGCGTTCTTGCAGTGCCATTGTCATTGTACAATTATAAATATATTAATCTAACTATATATATAGCTTTCCCCCGCGGATTTACCCGCGTTTCCGATTTCCATTTTGGGATATAAAGTAGCCTAGTATATGTTATTATATATATATTTATTAAAATATGTTATTCCAGGATATGCTCTATCTACGTGCCAAGTTACATCTAAATCCGTTTAGTTGCGTGAAAGTGTAAAAAATGTCCATACATACAAAATTTCGCATTTATAATATTTGTAGGATTGTATAGGAACCAGGAAATACAATTTCTTTTTACTAGCTCTTGCCCTACCCGCGTTCCTTCCCAGATAAAACATACGAGAGAGTACGAACAAATTTCATTCAAACGCGTTTCGGCATACATCCACATAAACAAACAAGGCTTAAAACTTTCGCATTCAAGCTATTAATAGGATTTCATCAAGCCATATTTGTATGTTCATCTTTATTACCACTACTGTAATGGTAACATCCCTACTAATATTATAAACGTGAATGTAAGTTTGTTTGTTACGCTTTCACGCGAAAATTACTTAACCGATCATCATGAAATTTTGTATACATATTCTTGGAGGTATTAGAAGTAACATGGGATTCTTTTTGTGCCGGGAAAATGTTACATCCCTCGGGAACGCGGGTGAAACCGCGGGGGACAGTTAGTATTATATAATCAAAGGTAAAAATTGATAAATTTATGACGTTTAATGATATAACCATTATGACACTCATTAATACATCTCGGTATCAGATGTCCATCAGACTATTAAGCCAATCAGATTAAACTACTATGGCAGATTAAAAAATAAAACCGCGATTTTGTAATGTGAACCAACTGAAATGGGGACAGCTGTTTACTGATTCGGATTTGACGAGATGTGATTTCAATCTGGTTAATTTTTTTTTGTACCACATGGTCCGACAAACAAGCAGGCGTTCCACCTAGTGGTGAGAGGTCGCCATTGGACATTGGCAACACCAGGAGCATCGATAATACATTGTTTTCCCTGAAACATGAAGATTAGGTCTCATGTGCTTATAATTTTACCGGCCCCTTAGCTTTCCAACCCAAACACAGTAATACATGTGCACCACTACTTCACGGCGAAAATGGGAAAACTCTGCACTAAGAGCTATTCTACTCTAATTACTGCTAAATAGCTGTTAGTATAGAAATTATAAACTGTTATTAAGTTTATAAATACCTGAAAGAGATAAGTGGGACTGCCCTGTAGAAATAATTACTCCGCAGATAATTAATAAGCAGAAACCAAATAATTGGCATAAATTTTCCATAATTAGTATTTGTTAAGGGTACGCAACCCAAAGTCCAAAGCTCCAAAGTCTTACTACGGTACATGACTGTATGTGAAGGTGATAAGTACAAAAAGCCTAGAAGCACTCCTTCACCGCATCTGCACAGATGCGGTCACTAGTGCAGACGTCGAAACACAGGCTGATGTTTGGCGACCCTTTCAGGTGGGTACTAAAAAGTACCTACCACTATATATGATATAAATAAATAAAATATCCTGGGACATTCTTTACACACGGCCATCTGGTCCCAAACTAAGCAGAGCTTGTACTATGGAAACCAGAAAACTGATATACAACATATATTACTTTTTTTCTGAATACATACTTATATAGATATTTACACCCAGACACAGAACAAACAGACATGTTCATGCACACAAATGTTTGTCCTGGGTGGGAATGGAACCCGCGACTTTCGGTTTGGCAGTCAGAGCGTTAACCACAAAGCCAACTGGCCTGTCAAATATATAGTTCCCTTACAACGTTTTCTTCTGCGGAAAGCTCAAACTTAAACTCCTTGAAAGAGAATCGTCCTGACATTTGGCATCACTACCAAGCAATCAAATAAACCTTTTTTAATGTACTACTATAAACAATTCGAAGATATTATTATATCATACTAGCTGTCCCCCGCGGTTTTACCCACGTTCCCGTGGGATGTCACATGTATTATACATTAAAAACCTACCCCTTCAATCACTCTATCTATTAAAAAAAACTACATCAAAATCCGTTGCGTAGTTTTAAAGATTTAAGCATACATAGGGATATAGGGACAGACAAAGCGAGTTTTATACTATGTAGTGATTAGGCTTTTCAAGCTGTTTAAAACTTATGCAAAAATTAATTCCATATTTGACTATATGCCCAAAATCATTTTTAGATAGACAACAATCACTTAGAATATATTGTACGTATCTTCAGTCACCAAATGACTGGATAATTAATCTAGTAACATGCGATGTGTCAGTGAGCTTCATTGTTAGCAGGTGGAGCGAATGATTAATCACTCACCAAAATACTCCTTTATTAACAAACAATTAGTTTTCATGTAAATTTTACTCTATTCTTGTACATCATATATCCTAATTTTATCTCAGCTTTCAGTTTGCATTTTTAGACTAATTTAGTTAGTATTTATATTGTACTAGCTGACCCGACAGACGTCGTCCTGTCTTAACAATGAATATTGAATTTGAGTCTTTCGATTGAATCAACTGTGAAATGTGCACTAAGAAATTATAAATTAATTATTTTATCAATATAATTCCGACCCATGCCTCTGTTTTAAACGACATTTGCAGCGCGCATTCTGTCAATCGCTCCAGCTGTCAAACGACTGACAATAATAAAGGCTTATATTGTCCAAAGCGCTAATAAAGTGTTTAAGTTTTTTTAAATTTACAGATTTTTCACGCAACTTTCTTAATTTTTTATTTCATAAGAACCTTCTCCTGACGATAACAAACACAACAAAAAAAGAATTAGCGAAATCGGTCCAGCCGTCCATGCGTGATGCCGTGACCAAGGGAAATAGGGATTCATTTTTATATACTCGTATATAGATTCCGTGTTTGTTACTTTTGAATAATATTTCAGATTTAGGTTTAGTTAACTTATTTTATTTAAAAAAATCAATATAAATATATGAGTTATTTTCTGTTATAGGTAAAAAATGGATGTCTTATAGTTAGGCTTCGGTATATATCTGTGTAAGGGTCCCCATTTTTAAAAATTACTTTAAACTGTAACTAGTCATGATAAAGGTTTATTTTGATTAGCCAAAGTTGCATAAATAAATTATGTTGGTTTACAAAGCCCATGCGACATTCACTTGACTAGTTGACTAGTACACGTAGCTACTAATTTAAGGTGGTATTCTTTATGGCAATACTGGAAGGTATTATAGCAATGATGCTCAGGATGTGACACGCTGTTACATAAAATGCATATTATATTTTTAGTTTATTTACTATAACTACTGACTACCCCAAGTTAAAATGTCAAAAATTCAAAATTCAAAATTCAAAACCATTTATTCAGTTTAGGCCTTCGGAGGGCACTTATGAAGGTCAAATTTAAAGTTACTGAAGCTACATGTCGAGCATAATCATTAAAGATATGAATTAGCATATTAAAGAAAATATATTTATTTTAATTATTTTGATAACTACATAGATATCTACACTACATTTAACTTAATAACTACTAAACACAAAATAACAAACTGAAGAGGAAATGGTACTTAGCTAATTTGTTTTTTTCTACTTATAAATATAAAGATAATATTAAGATATTTTTGACACCACATGGGCCGACAAACAAGCAGACGGTCCACCTGATGGTTAGTGGTCACCACCGCCTACGGACATTTGCAACACTAGGGGCCGATGCCCCCCATCGCAACGCATTGGCGATCCAATGCGTTATCGACCCTGAGACATGAAATAGTTAAGTCTCATGTGCCTCTAATTTCACCGACCCCTTATCTTTCTAACCGAAACACAGTAATACAAGTGCAATACTGCTTCACGGCGAAAATGGGTAAGGTGGTAGTACTTCCCCGGACAAACTCTGCACTAAAAGCTCTACTACTCAAAGATTAATTCTCTTGTTGTTAAACATTCCAGTCCTTTAAACTTACTTTCCCTATTATTAAGGTTAATATCTTTTTAATAAGGATTTGCTTAAAAAACATAATAGCCTACGGTTCGCATAATGTAGAGTCTAACTAAACTGTTTGGGCAATGTAGCAGCTCGTAAGGTTTTTCAAGGAGCATGTTCATTAATTACAGGGGCGTATTTTTGTCGCTGTCCATTAGAGATACGTCGCGCCGCCATTAACGTGAGATTAATGACGTGGCTAGAGAATACCTAACGCTGTTTAAGTATTTTCCCTTCAAACAGGCTACCTTTTCCTTTATAGGTACGATAATATTAGGCTATTTTTATTTCTGGATGGTAGATAAGACTATACAAAAACAAATATCTAATAATAGCTTTGTATAATCCTACAATGGATTTCTGCAAGGTCACGCTTGAGTCAATTAGGGAAATAGCACAAATTAAACCGACTTCTAAACAAAAAAGCGACAAAAAATATTTTGGTGTAGGATTCCACCAGATACTCAAAGTCATTTATATATACCATACTTTTGAAAATAAAAGAAAAAAAACTTATCTAAACTTGATACAATTTATATGGGACCACCTCTGAAGTACAAAATACCAAACGAAAATCATAAGAATCAAATCATAATTAGCGGAGTAATCGCGTAACAAACATACAAACGAAAAAAAAAACATACAGTCGAATTGAGAACCTACTCTTTTTTTGAAGTCGGTTAAAAATACGGTAAAAATCATGTTTTGATTGATTCTAAGCAAACCTGCTTCTTTGGTACATTCTTAGAAAGTTATAGTAATTGGAAGAATGAGATCGGAGTACATAAATGTTAACAAAATGTTATGTTTTCTTTGTTGATCCAGTACTCATGGCATTTCATGAATGTAATAAAAAATTGTAGTTCGAAATACTATTGAGGCAAGTTATAAATATTTTAAAAGTTTCTAATATTATCAAGTAACGAAAGGTCTGAGGCAAGTTCAATATGAAAACCTCATTTAATAAAAAATAAAATATTGTAAAACATGTAAATGAAAGAGAAATATATAAGTAGATAGAGACAGGGAGAGTGCTCGAGAGCTATCTCGTTAGTCGTCCAATTAGTGTTCCGGGTCGACAGATGAATATTTTATAGATCAACGTTGAATTACTTATTTGTTTGTTCTGAATATATTTTTTTTAAACACAAATATTTGACTTTTCCCGATCCGCACATGAAAGTTATCCATTGATTTTAATTCTGTCACGTTTCCTACCAACATTTTCATTTTTGTTTTTATATGATACCATGCTCTATTATAAATCTAGGAAACATCAGGTAGCACTTCAAATCGAAGCTTTTCACATCAACAGCAATACTGTGGGCATTGGAATAAATGTGCAACAAAATAGGTAATTAATTGGTCTTGATTGTAGAAACGAGCCTAAAATCAAAGCTATTTCTGTCAGCCTATGTTTATTCGCCAGTGGAAATAGGGTAATACATAAATAAGAAGTAATAAACAAAAATAACAGACTACTCATAATTTTTTTTATTTATTTTATTTATTAACCATGAATATTAATATATTAATGATACTTCAGTGTTTAGATGCTTACGTAGTGAGTCGAAAATACAATCAATACCTAGTTCATATGCATATAATGTATTGTTCCAGTGGCATATTATTTTGTTTTTTAAATATACTTCCTTGTTAGATAAGTTACATTACAGGCAGGTAAAATAATATGTAATTTATTATATACCACAATGTGATATCAAGCCACCTGCTATTTAGATATTTTAAATGTAAATTTATTTCCGCACAATTATAATTATATGTTTTACATATAGCAAAAATGTTATTATATTAATTATTTTGTGAATTTATATTTTCAATTTGTTAGGAACAAGTGCCTAGTGCTTTGTTTTTGTAGATAATAATTACTTTGTGCGGTTTTCCTTTATTGTGTATTACTATGTGAGCACTAATAAATGATATTAACAGGTATACAATCGAATAGAGCTCTAATGAAAATATTTACAATATTTGTACAAATAAAAAGTATTGTAAATCATTATTCATCATTTCCTTTTGTATAAAATCACTTTGACTGTAAAATTAACATTTTTCCAAAGAAAAAAGGTTTACAAAATAAATAATTTAATACCAATACAAAATATAAAGCAGGCGAAAATGGCCCTCAACGTTTCACAGAATCGTAACCGTGCAACGAATGGACTTACATAAATAAAACTATGAAAAATGAATGGCTCAATTCCTTTATCCCTATTTTTTCCTCCATCGGACTCCAAATAACGTGGTCGTTTGCCATCCAGGGTCATAAATTCGGCGTCTCCCTGGCCCCACGACCCATTTGCAATTGAAAGCGTTCTTTATAACAGTATCTGTCCGGTCGCACTTTTACCACTTTTACGAGCGACTGTACACAGTACGTGAAACCTCTATAGAGCTATAGTACACACTCCATGACCGCTGTATAATTGATTTTACGATCTCTTATTTCTTCGGTAGAAACATGTTCGTGAATAACTTTACACGTGTCTATATATTGCAGGTCCTATATATTAAAGTGAAGACGTAAAATGTATAAACACGGAGGTCACATGGTAAGTGTAGCTAGCGTAGATAAGTGGTGATAACATTTTGAATTATTATGCAAATTGTGTTTAAATTTCACAAAAATTATAAAGATATACTGGCCTATTCTACTCCTCAATAATATCAAATCAATTATTATTATCAGATTTTACATTTATTATTATTGGAATTTTCATAATGTTTCCAAAGACTGAATAGAGCCTAAATCGGAAAAAAAAATTGACATGAAAGAATTAGGGCCACATTTTAACTGAATATTTGGACAATAGTAATTCAGATAAACAGCTTAATCTCTCTCGCTTATCTACCCAAATCCACGATAAACAATCGTATTTCTATCTGCGTGAACATTAGAGCATAATTATCGGAAAATCCAATCGCGTAAAACGCCATAAATAAAAGGCCATTGTCGGCTAAATCGGCCTGGATTTAGTCACAGCGAACGGCTCAGGGTTCAGAGAAGGCAATGGCAAATAGCAATTCAATTCGATTGCATACATCCACTAATTGATTGCTAATCCGTCAGAATCCTGATCGGTCAAAGGGGTCGACCAAAGGTTTTGTTTCAGCTTGCCAGACTAATCATAACGAGCAGCGTAGCTAGCCAATATATCAAACTAAATGTATCTATGAAGCACTTTGTACATGGATAACTGTATTTGAATTTGAATACCTTTATTAATCTAGTAAGTACCAATATGTTAGTTACGGTATTATTCCCAACACTTTGTTTACTTTACTACAAGTACACTTTGTATGTTTACATAATATTTCTAGATTTGGTGCAAAGGACAGTGCATAGTCTATTTTAGAGAACGAGTTGTTCCCCGCAGTTTCACCCGCGTTCCCTCAGGGGTTGTTATATTTTCCAGGGATAAAAAGTGTCCTTTGTGGTAATCCAGGTTATAAACTATCTTTGTTTTTTTTTTTTACTTTTTATAGCAGTTGGGCCGACAAACAAGCAGCCGGTCCACCTGATGGTATGTGGTCACCGCAGCCTATGGACATTTGCAACACTAGGGGCATCGCCAATACGTTGTCGACCCTGAGACGTGAAGTTGTTAAGTCTCATGTGCCTGTAATTTCACCGGCCCCCTTACCTTTCTAACCGAAACACACATACAAGTGCACTACTGCTTCACGGCAGAAATGGGTAAGGTGGTAGTACTTCCCTGGACAAACTCTGCACTAAGAGCTCTACTACTCTAAGAGTGCCATGTTTCGTCCAAATCCATCTCGTAGTTTTTGCGTAAAAGAGCAACAAACACCCATAAACTTTCGCCTATACATTATTAGTGGGATAGGATTTGAAAATGCAAAAATAAAAAGAAAACAGTGAAATTTTAACAGAACCTCTTATTCCGTCAAGACACTTAGCTACATAAAACACGTTCCATTACATCTCTAACAATTAACACGGCCTGGATCTAACAACGTTAAATGACACAGGAAAGCCTTAATCAAATTTTATTGATGCCTTAACGAAGGTAAACAAAGCATCTTGCCATAAGAAATCTATCAGTGGTCTAATTAATAGGATAAACTGTACAAAGATTTTCTGTTGACTGCCGCGTTTGAACAATGTTGTTTGGTAATTAAGCTAGGGAACTTGTCTACTTTCAAAGTCGTTTGTTGTTTACGTATTGACAGAGGGATATTGAAATGTATTTGAGTTTTACTCGGGAAGATTGTTCCTGACAGATTAATTTAAAAATAACTTTTAAAGCTATTACGAGGTAACTTTATAGGGATTTTGAATGAAATTGACTGATTGGATAATCGTCTTATTTTGTGTGCAAAACTAATCCTACATTATAATTCGTACAATATCGTAATTATAATTTCTACTAGAATGAATAAATTTCAGCTTAAATTCTTTGATACACTAAAATAACCTTATAATAATATGTATTAAAATGTATCCACTATAATTTTTTTTTAAGTTTATCAATTTAAATCTGTAAATCATGCAACAATGGCGCAAGTAAATAATGGAGTCCGGGAAATTTCCACTCTAGGTAATCGGTTAAAGATGTCCAAATAACAAGGTATACTTAAACCTTTTATCGCAGTTGTGCAGTACAGAGCAAAGCAAAATATACGAGTCTGTCGTATTGGTTCACAGAGATACCGGGTTCGGACCAAACCGATATTTAACCTTTATTTTTGTATTGAACAAGGATTCGACAACAGTATCCTGTTTGTTACTGTTTGCTAGATAGAGTGCGGTCGAACAAAAAGAAGATAAAATCACATTTTAGTATTGTGCTTCAATTGTGTAGTTGCCGTGGACAGATCGACTACATATTGAGGTTTCAACGGCTTCATCGAAACCAAAAACAAATCAAATATGGTTTGGAAATAGAGTTGTCAAAGGCATTGCAAAAAAAATTACCCTGGTCGGAGGCTACCTGTGTACTGGGGCGAGAAATATATCACGTCATCAATTGGGATGGTATTGACCAAGCTATCAAATGTTCTAGTAGCTTTATATTGTAATAGTAGGTATTTCTGCATACCTATATTTAAATTTTTGAGGGCATTTGAGACATTGCAAACTAAGGAATGCATTAGGAGCAGTAACATAATTGGCACACAAGTTTCCAGTACTACACATTGCATCTTAATGAAGCTAGTGCTTTATTAACAACGAGCTGTCCCCCGCGGACTTACCCGCGTTCCCGGGGGATGTCAGATTTTCCCGGGATAAAAAGTCTATGTTATTCCAGTATGCTCTATCTACGTACCAAGTTTCATCCAAATCTGTCCGGTAGTTTTTGCGTGATAGAGTAACAGACATCCATACATACAAACATACTTTTATAATATTAGTAGGAGCATAAACCAAAAGTACATAATTGACAGGCCAGTTGGCTTGTTGGTTAACGCTCTGACTGCCAAACCGAAGGTCGCGGGTTCGATTCCCACCCAGGACAAACATTTGTGTGCATGAACATGTCTGTTTGTTCTGTGTCTGGGTGTAAATATCTATATAAGTATGTATTTAGAAAAAAAAAGTAGTATATGTAGTATATCAGTTATCTGGTTTCCATAGTACAAGCTCTGCTTAGTTTGGGACCAGATGGCCGTGTGTAAAGAATGTCCCAAGATATTTATTTATTATTTATTATAATTAATGTATTTAACAACAATTTTATTTTAAATACAGAAGCTTTACTCATTGATACTATAAAATATTTGCTTCGAGAAGAAAGAACAACTCAAATCATTCACATGCCAATGCACAGGCTGAACTACATGATATTGGATTCAAATGAAATTCCTTTTCATTCAGAACATCATCCGACAGATTTTTATTGATAAATAAATAAATAATGTGGCATGTTAAAAATATTGTGAATTACGTAGAATATGATAGGCACAATAAAATCTCATTTTATAGCTAAATTTAATATCTATATATATTGCACTATTAACAGCTTTATTCCGTTTCCCTGATATTTTTATTTTCTTTGCTATTTATTTTTATTTTGACAGAGTACTTGCGTTTGCTCTTCGACTGACCCTAGAAGGAGTTATGGCGAGGCTGATGTAGAAGGCTTACCCAGACAATGCCTATTCACTCTGACCTCGAATATATCCAGGTTAAACGAGTTGGAATATGAAAACCAAAACTTTTTTTAGAGTAGTAGAGCTCTTAGTGCAGAGTTCGTCCGGGGAAGTACTACCACCTTACCCATTTCCGCCGTGAAGCAGTAGTGCAATTGTGTTACTGTGTTTCGGTTAGAAAGGTAAGGGGGCCGGTGAAATTACAGGCACATGAGACTTAACAACTTCACGTCTCAGGGTCGGCAACGCATTGGCGATGCTCCTAGTGTTGCAAATGTCCATAGGCGGCGGTGACCACTTACCATCAGGTGGACCGTCTGCTTGTTTGTCGGCCCAAGTGGCATAAAAAAAAAAAAAAAAAAAAAAAAAAACCAAAATAGTCACATGCAAAGAGGAATGCAGCGTGACACAGCGTCACACAAGACAAGTCCAACAGGCTACAATACTATTACGATGTTATGTTCCGTTATGAAATTTTAAATATCATTCTTTCAGCATCATCGCCGGTCCCTGAAAGGTATTTAAAACTTGAGTCGTAGGACTAAAACAAATATGAGAAACAGAAACTTTCCTAGTATTACTTATTCCGTTATTTAGTTTATGTCATACTGACCTATAAACCTTCTGAAATGGAAGACCTGACATTGACATGATTGCAAATATATTTAGCACATAGAGAAATGGAAAAAAAAGGTTTTTTTCGGAAAGATAATTACAATTACTCAGAATATTATTAGAAATTAATACAGCGTTAACAGATTAATGAGTAAGAGATGTAACACATAATTCGTATCAGGTTATAATGACTGATATCGATTCCCTAATACCTTCCAGTCGGGTCTGATAATAATAATATATTTGATACCCGAAAATGTGAAGGGTTTACTAATGAAAAGGGTGCGTGAAATGTATTATCTTATCGAAATATAGTACAATCAAATCTAAATTAATGCCATATGAGTAGGTATACACGGAAGTAGTAATATTAGAATTTCATATCGAAATTGCACTTATTTATATACTTTCCGTCGGATACTTGCTGGAATAATTATGTGTATTTATACTTTTCTATAACTATAATAGTGAAACAAATTGTCTAATTTCTAGGTTCCCGACCTGCAATATCATCGGCCGTGACACGTATCCAGTTGTCATTGGTACTCGTGGGAAGACGTAATTCTAGCAGGCTGTCGTAGTTTCACGTCCGATCTTATATAGATAATAATACCCGAAGGTCCCATGCCCAATTGATACCTGTGTAAGTCTACCTCCCTGTCGCTCCATCCCGGCTTCGAAGACTAGCAGGATTGCTCCGACGATGCGTTACCGCTCCTCGCGGAACCTTGGGTATAAGAGTAATAAGTAGTTCCTGCCATTTGATTTCCTCTCTTGGATCGCCTCCATCGCTCTGCCGGACAGATCCTTTCATACACCCTGGCATCCATCTCCGCCAGTATGTCCAGGAGTGGAAAGTGAGCTAAACCGTTGCCACCTCAAAGAAGACTGTGGTATCCATCGGTGGCCAGCAGATAAATGCACACCTTGAAGCGCCGCTGGAGTCGCATGCACCGCACTCACCGAATTTTAGGTGCACGTTCTTTTCTTTTACGTTTCTATCGAAGCCGTAGCCGTTTGCTCGATGACATAAATGCCTTCAAGTGACAGGCCATAAAAGTCACCCTTTAGTACCTTGCTGTTTTATTATTTTAGGGAACGAAATATGGGTTTTAAATTAAAAACGAGAACTCAGACCGAGCCCAGCTACCTATTATGCAATGTATTCCTGGGTGACTTACTTTCCAGCGAGAGTTAAATTCACAAAACCGAATTTTACCGAATTTCCGCGGTAGGTGGGTTAACTTTTGGACACTTCAAACTTTTTTCGTCTCTCGAGACATGAGACGCTTTTACAGAATAAAAGGTAGGACTAGTAAAATATTGATTGTAAACTTTTTGCTTAATTTGAATACGGTTTAACTACTGGCATGTATTTATTTTATAAACGAATGAGAAAAAAGTCTTCAGCATATTGGAATATTGAACAAAATTTAACATCATCTATTTTGCTCATCTGTAGAAATACTATACTGTAGTTTTCTGCGGTGTTTTTTATTTTTGTTTAAGCTTTAATATATATTTATATAATTATTGTGCGCAATTAATCAGCGGCTTTTCCATAATGAGAAACCCATTTAATCACTTTGTTATGAAAATAAATATCCTCTGTATTCATCATGTTGACCATGTGCAAGGCTATATTTAATGATTGATGGGACCATTAACTGCGTGGTCCGTTGTATTTAGACTGCGAATGTTAGTAATAAATTTCAATTTTTGTGAAAAGAATTTATTGTGATAATATATCTGTGAAAGGGTTATTTGTAAATGGTATTAGGGGATAAAACCTTTTAGTCGATAATGTCCTGTCGAGGTTACCGGATAATGTCTGGATTGTCGAAATCATTATTGCTTTCAAAACTCCAATGGCTGTTGACTAACTTTTTGTTTGATATTTTAATTCTAAATTTTATTATTTTTTTTTAAATGTATTATCAACACTGATAATATAAAAACGACCACACCACCCTGTTTGTATTTTTTATCAACAAACTATTCATATTTAATTTTAACATATTAAAACGTATTGAAAAAACCCTGTGTGAAATTATTGCTGAAAAATGAACAAATGTATTATTTAGATAGGCCCACGCACTGTAAAACATTACCGGGACGTCAAATAGAAGGAAGGGGAGGAATAAAACGAAGTCAATTCTGGAATAAGTGGAACACATCTTTCTCTCCCAAGGGATCTATCGGCGTATCGACAGGGGACTTGGCGGCGGATCCCGCTCAGTCAAGTTTATTGGCGGAATTTCAATGCTTTGTCGTCTGCGATGTAATAGCAATTTATAACCGATGGATCCGCGCGATTTGCAACATTTTTTTAAAATGGGGGAATGATAATGTCATCATTTCAATTGGTACCTAATCTTATGACTCTGGTTTTTTATTTGAATAACAAACAGACGCGTTATACCTAGTAGAGTGGGACTGATCGTATATGAATACCTGACATTTTAAACCATTCATAGTGACTAATAATAGGTAAGCACTAAGTCATTTGGAATTTAAGAGGGTAGTATTGCAATAGATCCAAAAAGGAAGGCGGACAAGGTTGTTACGCAAGATAAAAAAATAACGTTGCAAAATGTCCTTACATAAAAGAAGCGCCCTTATTTCATATCATAACAATCCATAAAACTCTGTCAATAGTAAATTTCAGCTTATGGGCTCGATCTTTAACTGCCGCCGAACCAAAGTGAGGTCAATTTATAAATGAGTGGGGGACATCAGTCACAGAGGGACGTGGCCGCGGACTTAGAGGGCCGGAGGGCACGAACGCTTGATATATTGCTTCAGTCTCACCTCCTTGACGTTTTTTTGAAAACCCTATTCCTGTAATGGATAGTCGCGGATTCAAAGTAATTCGATGGAAGCCTAAAAAGTTGCGCCAATGATTCGCTTTTAATGGTTTTCAATTTAACTTTCGGATGCGCTAGAGTATTAGTATACATAACCGCGTTCTTAGGGATGCGCTGTTGTTATGCTTTATAGGCGATTTATAATACATATTATGAAAGATAGGATACTTTTTTTTTCTAATATAATATCTACTGATAATAATTAATTATTATTTTTCTTATTTCTTAAGGGGTCTATTTTTCGTATGTACTGGCAGGTGTTTAGGAAATTTGGATCGTCTAAGCTACTTATGTTGCAGACCCTAATAAGAAATGCTTTCAAATAGGCAAATAAGGTCATAATCTCCAGTATTAATTAATATTATATTTATTTTAGTTCTTCTTCACAGTAGTAATAAGGTGTTATGAAACGTTCCGTTCCTCAATTGGCCAATTAAAACCAAAGAAGATGGGACAGGGTAATTATGGAAAAACATATTATTTCCAGGTTTAAAGGGAAAAGGAAATCTAAATTCGTGGACACATACGTATTATGTAACATTTGTTTTGTGTAGGCAAGTTGGAGTTCCACGTAAAACGACACCCGGCGACACGTAAAAAGCCTTTTCCAAGGCTTCTATTATCGCGATCGGCACTTTGGGAACCGTCATCGCACCTCTTAGTGTGGATTAAAAACATAAATACCACTTCCACTGGGCCAACTACGAGCCTGCTTTCTTATCGAATAAGCGGCGGCTAAAGAGCACAACGCTGTAGTAAAGTCACGCGAACCGACGATTAAACGACTTTTTGTACCAAACACACGTTTTTATAATTATTTGCTCGCTTTGAAGTTTCCTAGAGTTATCGAGCTTATAAATATTTTATGTTTTAAAATCGTTTTAGGATAGGTACGTTGAATAAGAATTTTATGAAATCCATGCAAAATTAACATACGAATTAATAACGTTATTCTGAACTGTAATGCTTAGAAAATAGAAGTTACACGTTTTTATAATTATTTGCTCGCTTTGAAATTTCCTAGAGTTATCGAGCTTATAAATATTTTATGTTTTAAAATCGTTTTAGGATACGTTGAATAAGAATTTTATGAAATCCATGCAAAATTAACATACGAATTAATAACGTTATTCTGAACTGTAATGCTTAGAAAATAGAAGTTACACGTTTTTTTTTGCAGAGACTAGTTCGCTTTGGTTTTGGTAATATTAATAATACCCACTATCGTATTACATCCATAATACATGTATGTGTACGAAAGCAATTATTTCCTGAACTGTACGTCATGATTATAATACTACTGTAAATCAAATCATGTATAAGCTAATTAGGCAATGATATTACCTATTATTGTTTAGAGCTGGAAATGAACTTTGCAATTTGATACAGTTATGATTGCCTATGCCTTCGAATACAAGATGTAATCAATTACTTAACAAGGATCTAGGATCCAAAAAATAGTCCAAAATCTAGAAGTAAAATGCCAGTTTCCAATAGGTTTTACTTATGCTCTGCATCGAGCTTTCTAAAGCTTTTGTTATGAAATATGATCGCGTACAACTCGAACCACGTTGACGTGATTTTTCTTTTTAAGTTAAGAGGAAACAGAAAACACTGTATAGCTTTTGACAGCAGTTATGAAAGGCTTGCATGTAACTTTTTTCATAAGGTTTTTGGTAATTGGCAACATACGAGTATGTGATGTGTCTGTAGATATTAGAACCGATCGATATAAAGACTAGAAGGCTACCTGGCTCTCAAGTGGTCGGTATTATTATATGCTTGCTTGTGTCCCGCGGCTTTGCCTATGTTCTTATTATTATTATTATAGAAAAAAAAAACATTTATTTTGGACTCACACAGCTTCAACATAGACAATTTCATTGACATCACAAATTACACATAGATACAATATAGCAATAACAACGCAATCATACAGTATATACACTGTATGAGGCCAAAAAGCCTATCTCAGCATAAACTGCGGCTGTCGATACCGCAGCGCCGATTTATACTTTATTGTACACCAATAACGGACATTTAAAACTTACATAAGAAATGTCATGTACAAAGGTTGTTGATGGTTTAAATCTTGTCTCGGATTTAAAAATATCCTGTTGTCTTAACCTAAAACATATAAGGTGTGCCCAATTGTATTCTTATTAACTAAAATTAAATGAGATCTTCTTTTCAGTGTATATCTAGTTTATATAATTCATGAATAGATGTACCGTTTTCTTAGTAATAAACGAATTCTTCTCTCCAATTATTCCTTTTTTTTAAGTTCCATTTCCTAGTGATAGAGGATATAAGACCAAGTATTGAATCAGCCCAGGGATGTCCATTGCTGATCATACATATCTAAGCCTCTCCATGGGTTTCCACAACATACAGTCCTGGGAAGAGTATAATAAAGCCTAACTGATATTGAACTTGTAGATATCCTAACTTAATATTATTAAATAAATATCCAGGGATATTCTTAACTCACGGTTATCTAAGCAGTGTTTATACTATGGCTACCAGATAACTGGTATTTTGATATTTACATCCAGATACACAATAAAAATATATGTTAATGTCTGTCCTGGGTGGCTATCGAACCCACGGCCTGCATCGTGGCAGTCAGTGTCTCTAACCACCAAGTCAACTGGCAAAATTTAATTAATGGGAGAGTGAATTTGTTTCCATGTTACGCTTTCACAGGTAAATGCTTGAACCGATTTTGCTGAAAATTTACACACTCGTAGCCTTTGGTACGGAGAGAGACATGACCTATTCAACGCCAGAGAAACCGTGGGGCGGAAGCTAGTAGAAATAAGCATGAATTTATTTCCACATTTCGTTAATTATATAAAGTAATATAAGGCAAATAAGATAGGCCTTAGTTAGGTTATACTCGGTAAATAATGTCATGAATTAATCTTTAATTTTATTTATACGGCCGGCCCTTCTGACTCATAAATTGTGCTAAATGAGCAATATGACCCAACTGTAACCTTATTCATTCCACTGAAAAACGAGTACATTAATTAAAGGTAGGTACAGTTCAATGTAAGTATGGAGTAAAAAATGGTTTAGGTCACAGTCAAGGTACAAGTAATTTAAAAAAATTGGGCAACGAACAGATGAAATGATTTCAACATCAATATCTTATAAAACATACAGCAGGTACACAAGTAATTCCTCCCAGGCAGATGTAATGCGGTTTGTCGGACTTATAAAAATAAATATATACAATATATATACAACAAATATTCAAAAATGTTACTTTGCTGATCTCCTTACCGGGCGCCCGCATAAATAAGTTCCAAAATTTCATCTCAATCAGATGAATGGTATTGAAGACGAACAAACAAGCAAGAAATTATTTTTATACATTATATATCTCTGTCAAAAAGTACATTTCCATGGCATGAATTTGATTCAGATTCCTTTAAAAATGAATGACGTTCACACTGAAACGGGACAATCCCACAGGTCTTCTTATTTAAGAGAGTTTGCTCGTTTGCCCTATTATAACGGGTATTTTTTACCTATCTGCATTATCAACATTTCTGGTTGCAGGTATTTTATCTCCAGTTTCATCGTGATACTTAAAAATACTGCTTTAAACTGGTTCTCTTCTCTGTAATAAATTCTCAGTATTTAGTTTTATTAATCTTTGATAGCCCTAGAAAATTACAATGGCTATACACTAAAGATCTAAACCAAGATACTACAGTAACAAAGTGGTTTACGAAGCACAACCAATGAGACGATAAACATAATAATGTTGGCAAAACACATTCTGTAAAGTTTGTTATTCGTAACGGTCGTTATGAGGGAGGAAATTACTGAATAAATTCGATTGACTCCGCCACTAGAGGTGCTCGACCTATTGGCGGTTGATCGACGATTCGCGTGACGACAGCCTTATACTGTTCTTCAAAACGTAAGTACGTATTTATTATGCGAATAGCAAATACGTATAAGCCGAGCGATAAACGCGTGAAAATTACTATAAAGACCGCTATTGGGTCGTTTTAAGTTTACTTTTCAAACATATTATAATGATTACTGGTGTGTTTGCGCAAAGTTGAAAGAATATTTTGTACACCTATAAAAAACGGTTTTGATTAAACATAAGATAAAATCAACGGCAAAACTGCCGATTGGCGTACTTTGGATGCCAATCTCCAAGTAATCGTGCGAATGCAAGGCGGAAAACAAAAGAATCATCATTACCAACGAACTTCATCAGGGATTATCGCTTATAAAAAAGTTCATTTTCACACTTTCAAATCCCTCGATCAATTTTTTCAATTATAATAACCCAAGGGAGTTCCAACAGGGAAACCTTTTTAAAATGCAAAAATACTCGGTGAAAAGATGAGACGGTGATGAAGCGATACCTACATTCAGTTAGCCGGTCGGTAATTATGTTGAAGAGGGTAGACCATTTCACTGGGAAATTAAACGAAAACACTCGGATCCAACCGCTTGCTTGCAGAGCGCTGCCGCGTAAAAAATGTTTCTATATTGTATAATGGATGTTCTATCTAGCGGTGACTTTTAATGTTTAAACTTGATATTTTAATTCGTTTTATTCCGACCATTATTTCATTTGCTACATTTAATTTAATTTTACTAACATGGCGCATATTTATAGTACTTGCTCCACGCAATAGAAGTAAAATTTTATAGGAAGAGGCTTAAAAATCTGTATTGTTTGAATTCACAATACCCTAAAGATTTGGGACTGCGAATAGGGCTCTGTATAAAGCCCTACAACGATCAGGCTTAGTCGCATGTTCCTATACTTTAGTATGGGGATTACGTACTATTTTCCCCGACCCACATGAACAAATCGTACATTTTATTGGATTTTATAAGCTTATCCCGGTTAGCAATGTTTTTGCAGCGTTCGAGATTTCATAGAACGGAAGCTGCATTAATAAATTTGCTAGACAGCTGAGAATTCGAAAATTATGCAAACTACGCCCAACGGTTTCTTCCTAATCCCATTTCAATGTTAAAATATCTAGAAACTGTTCTGAACAAAATTAACTCGCCTGTTATTTTAGCACTCAAGAAAGGGCGGGTATTTATTATTTAAGCACTTGTTGCGAAGGCTCAGTGAAATTTAAAACTAATAATTTTCAATTTAATAAGGTTTCTAAATATGATGAAATTCGAATGAAATCGTAAGTTACATAAGCAGACAAGTTAAATTTAGAGGTTAGGGCAAACAAGTCACTATGTTTAATTAAAACAGTAAGCGTAACTAAAAGTTAGCTTAACTTAATAGCATTTCCAGAATTTGCCACAGAAAATGAAAATATAATTAAAGGTTACCTTATATCATAACCCTTAAAGAGAAACATGTCACTATCAAAATATCATATTTATTAAAACGTTATCCGTTCCTATTGCATTTTAATAAAAAAAACCTTAATCTATTTAGATTGTACCTAGGACTCGTAGTTAGTCTGGATATCTTTTATTATTTTTTAATATAAATATCAAGTTACAAAGTAGAAATATTTAGGTACAATATAAAGCGCTTGACTTCCCGACCGAGTCCCCATTGTAAAGGTAAACAAAGTTACGTTGGTATAATCACAAAATAATATTATGATTTTAATTAAAATGGACTTTGCATTCCAACAAACACTTTAAGGTAGACAGAAGGCTTAAATAGACATGAATCAGGTTTCATTATATCACGTTAAATTAATCGGCCTAAGTCAAAAGCAGAGAGCTGTAAATAATGTATACATATTATAGAATATAACCAGATTAAAGAAGATTGGAAACTAGATGTAGTTAAATTATTTTGATAGTCATTTGAAACGTTATTGGTTTTCTTGCAATGTATATATTAAACTTCTACAGACAGTGATGATCAGAATAATCATTTCTTGCAAGTCTCATGCCCCCCAGGAACGCCCTGAGCCAAAGCTCTAGCACTGCAGGGGGCACCCTCAGCGCAGTTACCTAAATTTACACTCGATTGAGAGCTTTAGCGTTCATCAAATTATCCTTGCAAGGGTGTTAAACCTATCAGAGGACCTTCTAGTCCATACAAGAATAAACTGTGTGTCTATAAAACCAATCGACAGTAGTGAAAACACAAACATACTATACCTCTCTCGCTCCCTTAGTCGATTCGAGCCGACTTTACACGAACTAGCGTTACATAGCCGTGCGTGACACTGAGTCTTATTAAATACCCACAAAATTAAGTGTTCAACTCGCCTTATGAAGATTTAACTTAAAAAAATCGGATATTGGCCACCACAGCTTTTCTCTTATATCTTGGGTTCCCGCGTAGAATACGGGTCGGCGTTATAAATTAAAAGAAGACCATTGGAAGTCCGCCCCTCCACTTTATGAAGCGAGGGTAGGTTCGTTTAAAAACTTCATTATAACTTCACGGACGGGTACCTCCGCCGCTTACCACTCATAGATGTGTTTGTTGTTTTCACTTTGCATTTTAGTTTTACTTCACAAGTTATATTTATATTCATTCGTCATCATTAAACAATGTTTGATGTTGTGCTTCGTATTTTTTTCTATGTTTACATCATATGTATTTTAGTACTGCTTAAAATAGAACGTTAAATGTAAATAAAAAATAAGAGGACTAAGCAATAAGGCATTTTTATTCCGTTACATCTAAAATTATGCTCCAATGACGTATATATTTTCGATCCAAGTAGAAATCACTCCGTAGTGACAAATGTAGTAAAAGTAATATTTGGTCGAAAAAGTTCTAGAGTAGTCTCGAGCAAAATGCTGAATACAAAATTTGTTATTATTCATATGAACATAAAGGGGAATTCGATATGCGTGAAACGTCTGAGGGGTCCCACTCATCTTTATTTGTTTTAGATTACTTTGGGCTCGGGAAAGTTAGGGAGTGTGGACCGTGAACACACCCGCGGATTTATAAGGGATTTGCGAATAACAAACTTATGCCGCGATGCTGAAAAAAATAATCGCTAAGTTTTTCAATTCGAATTTGCAACTTTTAGGCGTATTGCTTATCTATTTAGAGCCGCAAAAAGTTTCTATGGAAATTAAATAGGTTAAGTATTCCCTAGCCATGTTCATCTACTATGAAATTGGACGAGCATTCGAATTTATTATTTACGTACAATTCACAACCATTTCAACGACTTAAATAATTTATGGTCTCAAATGATAAAACATATTTTATCTCAACGAGGGAATTCCCAATAAAATTTGCGAGACAGACATAAATTAAAAGAAAATGGATTGCTCACGATACTCTTACTTACTTTCTGATAAAAAGTGGAAATCGAGTAATGTGATAGCTAAAGCCGCGGGCGCAGTTCATTTGAATATTTTATAGAGTCGTGGTTCGAGGGAAGTGCGATCTGCAAATAGGAAGTGATAGCGGCATTAGTGTGAGGTGTAAGTTTTGTAGGTTGTTTAGTACTAGGTAATTTACAACCTTTGTTAATGCCTCCTACTGAACTAACTTGAATGACTTTGAATTTAAACAGTAAGCTACTGGAAATAATTATTTTATAATTTTTTTTCTCTCTTGGTAGAATTTCATGAAGATTATTTCCTATTCAGTGCACAAATCTCCTTGTTGGTTCGGTTTTATTTCGCAATTACCTTTTTAAATATAGACATCGACCTTTTCGGAGACCTCGTAAAAATCTGAAATCCGAGTACGGATTTGCTTAAACTACCTGCACTGGAATATGTACGCTCAATTCCCACTGTTTGAAGAAGAATTTGAAGGGGAATTCGAGCATCCAACGTAAAAATATCTCGAAACTATTTCGAAATTGACCGTTTGCAGTTTTATTTGCTTCGTCTGAGATCTCTACTACGATTGAGCCTGTCAGCAGTATATTGATTAGCTACACATTTGAAATAAAAAAAATACCTTATGGAAATAGATAACATATTTTTAATCTGAGTATAATAGCATGAAAACGTACTTTCTTATTTAAGTCCCATACAAAACATGAACTTATGTAAATTCTTTACGTAAAAGCTGTCCTGTAATTTTACGAATGAACACGTTTATTGTGTACCATTGTAGTAAAGAGAAACTACTATAATTCTATTTATATCTCCACATAACTAACGTTATAAAAAAGAATATTATAGCAATATTTGGTTTACTATCGGCGACTTGTTTTCTCTGGGTCACAACGAATTTTTTTGATACGCTTGCCATGGAGGTCAATTGGGGCTTCCCGGTTCACGGTCGCCACTCTAGAGTTACCGGCTCTTCGAGGAATGTGTTTTGCCCACGGCCACTACAGCTTGCTGACTCTGCTAGTTTTTGTTTTTACACGAAAGTCTTTATTAACCTGTTGCGTTGCGAGTATTTAGGTTAAATGTAACTGTAATGTTTATTTCCTTGTGAAAACAGTTTGTGAAGAGCTACAGAACTATATAGTGACCTGCTTGTCCTGTCTTCAATCATTTGTTTTCTATCCATATATTAAGCATTTTTTTTTACTGAGTCAGCTCATACTAAATTAGGTGATTTTATTCCTCGTCGCTTGAGATATTACATGAAAAATATATGCTTTCTTTAATTCAAAAGTGGTGTATGTACTACAGAAACCTGTATCAAACAGCTGTCATAAAAGATATTGACATAAAATAGGTATTCTATAAGCCTACTTTTATGTAATCTTTAACTTTTTGTAATTTTCCATCAGTTCAGCTGACATATTAATTTATTTGAATAATATAACTTTATTTATCTTTCCAATATTATATCTTGTAGTAGTTTACATTTCGCCTTTGTTTCTGACATATTTTTAAGCAATAAAATAACAAACGAAAGCGATTTTTACAATAAAAGTTTACAAAGCATGAAATGCTAGAACAATAAACATTATTGTCATAATAATGAACATAATTAAATGAAGTAATTTAAATATGTAAATAAGGAGGCACATGGTAGCAAGCAATTTGATCTGTATGGAAATTATAACAAAGTTTACAGTCTTGATAACATAACTTTGGTAACACTCCGTTGATCATCAAACAACATAACAAACTTTGTAAGTTACGCGTTATATAGATGCATGTATCCAAGTTGTAACACCTTTGAATAATAAGCGGCATATGAACGAGAAATGGGCCTCCTAGGATGTCGGAATTATGCGACAAATGTGCCAACTGTTAAAGCGTTTTACGACCGAAATGACGCTCCGAATCGGATTTGGATCACGTTCTCGAAGCGAAGACAGTTTGACGTGTTGTCGTCGACTTGCATAAATTTGCAAGATTAAGCAGGACCTCCGTAGTATGCTCACCCTAGATGCGGTCTGTACCTATTTACATAAATGTATTCCCTTTCTGCGCCCGGACTTCTCTAACCGCTGATATTTACAACGTAAATGTGCTCTCTACCTTCTCTATCCTCTGTATTCGTCAAAATTAGAAGAAATATTATTTATATGCCGGTAGCTTAACATATCCCTTGGTTCGACCTTTCGTAGTAGATTGTTAAATAAAAATCGTCCTGGTTCTCGCAGATGACTTTATAATATGTCGGAAAACATGGTAGATGTCTGTCAAAATGTATTGATTTTCTTAAGACATTCGCCAACAATTGTCTAATTCGACAACAGCTCGAATATGAGCCGTATAACCGCTGAATATTCTCTGAGATTTCGTTTTTTTTATACCACATGGTCCGACAAATAAGCGAACGTTCCACCTGATGGTAAGTGATCACCGCCGCCTATGGACACTTGCTAACACCAATGCGTTGTCGACCCTGAGACGTAAAGTTGTTAAGTCTCATGTGCCTGTAATTTCACCGGCCCCCTTACCTTTCTAACCGAAACACAGTAACACAAGTGCACTACTGCTTCACGGCAGAAATGAGTAAGGTGATAGTACTTCCCCGGACGAACTCTGCACTAAGAGCTCTACTACTAGTAAAATATGTTCTTCCTTGTAGCGAAATAATTATGGTAGATACAGTGAAAATACATAAGGCAGTCTTAGAACGGCAGAGCTAATATTTGCTTAGCAGTCACGCGATTGTTTACAAATAGGACAGCACTTAGAGGTACTGTTGACATTTGTGTACTCTCTGGGCTTGCTCTTTGGCATACTAAATTGCACAACGAATAATAACCATAATTTTGTAGCTGACACTGTTTTGCCAAATTTTCAACGGTTCTTTTTAAAGTAAATCTAGCCCTGTCATTGCATAAGCGTGTATGCAACGCATCTGTTATTTGACTTCCTTTTAACATGGTAATGCAAATATTTGCATAGTTAGCAGCTCTGTACTTATGGATCTGAATTTGGGTCACTGCGATTTAATGTTTCATAATAAATGTGGCGAGTATGTAAAGTTTCTGTTCTTTGATTAAATAACGTAACTTTGTAATTCTTATAATACCAATTTCCATCGAAAATTAAATTTCATTTGCTCAAAGCTGTATTGTAACATTTATTTCCTCATTTTAATTAAGTATTTTGATTCCACGCAGAAACACAATCCAAGATGTACACATTTCTGTATTTTATTTACAACAGGCAAATTATTTTGTGAATTTGAATCAACTCACGGAATTCGCTTTATCGGACTGTGTCTGGGAGCGACACGGCTTTTGATACGTGATCGGAATGCTCCCCAATTATGGAAGCTTTAAGGAGTGACGCCCACCCGAGAGAAAATGTTCCGGTATAGAGTTCAAGAGGTAAGCGGAGAAATTCTAATTGCTTAACGTTCTAAATCTAGGCTATTCATTTTCGTAAATTCCAGACTGCCAGACATTATAGGTAGAGTGGTTTAATATAATTAGGGTACGAATTTTCCAGAAACGAAAACTAGTTGTTTTCATTTATTTTCATTATTTTAATCGGTACCTGCCTACGCAAACTTTCCTAAGAAGATATTATAATAATATTTTTATGTTTTTTCTTCTTAAATATTCAATTATTTTATAGAATAAAGACAGACAGTGAATTAATTTTATTGTCAGTCTATTTATTCTCTCAATTAGTTTCTGCACTTTCTAAATTTACCCTCGTGTCTTTGATCCCTTTTCCTTTATATTTTGCCTCTTCATTCAGTTCATGGCCCCTAAAACCATTAGCAGTAGCTTTTTATGGAATGCAATTTTCTTAATTACTTCCAACTCGTACTGAATGTCTCCAAACAAACGGATCACTGCCACCCACAATCTTTCGCTGTGTAGTTTGTAGCCTGTTTTGTTGCCAATTTACAAACCACGTCTTTGTTTCTCTTTCGATGAATATTATAATAGATTTTTCTTCACTTCTACCTACATTCTTTAGTCCTCTTCTCTCTTAATTCAATTACAACAACATTTATTTTCAAATTATCAGCTGTGACTTAAACGAAATGAAGTTGAGAAAATATATTTAATTGAACAATAAATTTATGGCAGCTGCATTAGTGTGGAGCTCGGAAATGTGTCTGCAATATTTTTAATTGCTTTGAATTTTGCATACAATAACTATTATAAGTATAACAAGTATTGTACAAATGTTTTTTTACTTATATCATCCTTATCTACTACCTCTAATGTCGTTAGTTAGGGAGGAGTAGTATAGTTGTTTTCCTCATAGCAGAGATGTATCTAAGTTACTAATAAAAAAAATCATTCAACAGCTATTAATTTATTAGCATCCATCATACACATTTTCGTAAGCAACTCTGATAAATACCTACAAAAGAAAATAAAAATGAGTTAAGCAAGTTTGTTCAATACCTGAAATTGTGTTCAAAAGCTCAGTATAAAAATAAAATTGTATATTGCTGGAGGTTAAGCAATAAAGACTGACTACAAGGCTACACCTTCACAAGGCAAAAGCCATATAACGGGAAAGCCAGAATCCAGTGTAAAAAGTCTTTAATCGTATAAAATGTTGTAAGTACAACAGTTTTATGTAAAGAAGTCCTTAATTAATTTATATTTTGTATTCAAGCAAGACTTTCCGGCAATATTTCTCTTTAAAGTCAAATATCAGAATTAAAGCAAGAAAATTTGTATTTTATACATTAACTAGCTACCCGTTCTGTCGAAATAAGTCTATACAAAAATGCAGGAATTCGCTCGCAGCGCCACCTACCGGGTCCAATTGTGAATCTAAACCATCCAGGGCGCCACCCAAACGCATGCAAAAAAAAACATTCAAATCGGTCCAGCCGTTTAGGAGGAGTTCACTGTCAGCACACGTACAGAAGAATTATGTATAAAGATATGGACTTAGTGTTTGAAAATAAGATCAAAATCTAAGTAGTTCTTATATCTATATTCGTATAATCTTAGTAGCTTCAGTAACTTTAAATTTGACCTTCATAAGTGCCTTCTGAGGGCCTAAACTGAATAAATGGTTTTGAATTTTGAATTTTTTGAATTTATTTTATTGATATTGACGAATGCGTCAAGATAGCTTTGTATACTACTAGCTGTCCCCCGCGGTTTCACCCGCGTTACCGAGAGATGTTACATTTTCCCGTGATAAAAAGTATCATATGTTACTTCTAATACCTCCTAGAATGTGTACAAGGTTCTATGATGATCGGTAAAGTAAATATTTGTCTTGTTAAAGCGTAACAAACAAACTTACATTCACATTTATAATATTAATATTATAAGTAGGGATTTTGCCTATTAATATTGTAGACTGTTAGAAGAGTTTATGTTGTTTCACTTTGAAGTTTCTTCGAGAAGCCAGTACAATGGCCGCTTTTGTAGATATAGATATTTCGTTTTTAAACCCTTCGTCTATGTAAAGCTAAAAAAAAGATCCGCATTCGTATAAATGAATGCATTTCAGTTAATTAAAAAATGAGCAGCATCTATCTCGATTTGTGGACAAAACATACCTTGTCAGAGAGGGGCGTCAAAATTCTGCTAATAATAAGTAATCAAATGGACCATCCAGATGTGTCTTGTTACTAGAGATTAAACAAATTTTAGGGTTTCATAGTCAACTTGGAACCTTTATTGAGTTGTACCATGGCCGTCTCTCCGTCTGTCCACGGTGTAATACAAAGACTGTCGGTACAAAAAACCTGTAATTTGGCTCATCAGAATAACGCCGTCAAAGCTGTGCAATTAAATTTCGATTTTACCAGGATACCCAAACATCAAACAGGGATAATATTTTTGAATGTTTATTAAATAGGCTTCAAAAGTCAACTAGTAATATGAAACCAATTTATAAAATCCACGTGGGTACCAAAGAAACCTACGCGCGTGGCCCAACACAAACTTGTTTTCTTTTTTATTCCGTTATCTTGATTTAAGACTGTTGTAGCCATTAGGTCAGGCGTCTTTTTTTATCCTAATCCTGCCTCTTTCACGTGACATCAGAGTCGGAACCCTTTGAGCAGCTTTCTTTGATTTTTTACTTTGTGCTCACATTTACTTTAATAAATTGATTACACCTGACAATGTAGGTACTTCTTTTGAAAGCAGAACACGTGTTGATTTTCTGTGGAAAGTTTTAAATTAGTTATTCCCAACTATAGACGTTCTTATATCTTTTTTAATAAAATTTCATTTTCTAATAGTCCTTTGTTGGCTAACCAATATCAAAATTGCTACATAAAACATTAACACTAATCATACCACTTACTAGGTACCAATTTCTATCATAGCGGGTTAAATGTGACTTTATATTTCCTGGTTTAGTGTTAAAAAAGACTCAAAATACCTATTTGTTTCAACAATGTACTTACATGGACTTAGTGGGTAGTTTTATAACTCATAAATATTATATAAGGCGATTGTCTATTTGAAATAATTATTACGAACCAATAGGAAATGTAAGATACTTATTAATTAGTAGAATTACAATTATTATCAAGGGTATTAAATTATTCTGTTACACGTGTCTTTTCTCAAGATTTACATGTTTGGTTGGAAAATGAGGTGTCGTTTGACAGTCAGAGGGTCAAACTAGACTAATGAAATAACAATTAGCTAGATCATAACGCCTTTACTAATCATAATAAATAATAAATAGCTATAGAGGTTGTATAGAGTTGGTTATATTTTATTTATTTTTATAAAGGCATTATTGGGTTGAAGATAGTTTTGTTAGTACGTTAGTAGAAGTGATTTATATATCCCACAATCGGCTTTAAACCTTTGATCGAGGAAAACATTGTGAAGCAGCTGTGGCATTTTGGGGTAACGTTTTTACTATGTACCCTCCTAATCCACATCAGGCATAAAATACATGGACAGTCTAGTTGGCTTGATGGTTAGCGACCTGACTGCCAAGTTGTAGGTCGCGCTTTCGATTCCCACCCAGGACAAACATTTGTGTGCATGAACATGTTTGTTTGTGCTGTGTCTGGGTGTAAATATCTAAATAAGTATGGATTTCCAAAAAAAAAAGTAGTATATATGGAATATATCAGTTATTTGCAGTCTATAGTACAAGCTCTGCTTAGTTTGGGATCAGAGGGCCCTGTGCACACGATGTCTCAGGGTTATTTATTATTTAAAATGTATTAAAATGTTTTGTTTTGTTTTTATTAATGTTACCTATAATAAGTATTTTGTAATTGTTAAATATAAAATTATGTAAAATTGAAATTATAAAATAGCCAAAAAGTCAGAATAGATAAAAAATTATATAACAAATAAAAAAGAATGTAACCTTGCTGAGTTTCTTGCCGGTTCTTCTCAGTTGAAGGCTGACTTCCGAACCGGTTGTAGCTTCAGTAACTTTAAATTTGACCTTCATAAGTGCCCTCCGAAGGCCTAAACTGAATAAATGGTTTTGAATTTTGAATTTTATACATACCTAATTCGACCACCGGGAAAGTAGTCAATAGAATAAATGAAATTTATCTAGCGAAGAGAAAAAATTGATGGAGATGTAGATAAATACCTGAATTGTTTATTTTGTAAATATTTTCTCAGAAGTTATTTTCTGTAACTGAAAACATTCAGAAAGATTTTCTGGCTATAGATATAAGAGATAAGGCTGTCTATTCATTACTGTGCTTAGCAAATGTGTAAAAAATCATTCTTTAGACATTGCTTTCTTTATAATATATTTTAATGTAAGACTTTAACGAAATAAGCAAAGCTCTGTAACCTATAAAAGTATGAAATATTTTAGGATTTACTGTACATTTCGTGGATTACTTGATACTTTTATGACATGGATAATAAAAATAAACCAGGTTTTAAAGTGTATCTACAATTCTCAGAGCAGGATTCTCTGTACTTTGAGAAATATGGAGCTGACGACTCACGGCATACCGGAATAGCCATTACCTGACCTGAATGCTTTGCCAGGGAACGATACCTTTTTACAGCTATTAGGCGTCTCCCCGTGGCTTCATAACTTTGAAAAATTAATTTAAAGATTTTACCCACATTGTTGCAATGTGCAACTATACTTTTGGTGATATACGAAGCGAAAACTATTTCAGGTTTTAAGATTAGAGGTTATAAATATCTATATATGTATGTAATAATAATAAATATGTCGGGACATTCTTTACATAGAGCCATCTGACCTAAGCAAAGCCTGTACTATGGAAACCAGATTGTTAATATATAGATATTTACATCCAGATACAATACAAACAGCATGTCCATGCACAGAAATGTTTAACCTGGGTGGGATCGAATCTGCGACCTACAGCTTAACAGTCAGGGTCGCTAAGCACCAATTCAGCTGACCTGTGAAGTATGTATTAAAAAAGAAAAGTTGTATTAGGTAACATCAGTTTTCTGCTTTGCTTAGTTTGGGAACCGAACGAAGCCCAGGCACATAAAATGTCCCAGGACAATTATTTACTTTTTTTGGATGTCATATTGAGGATATAACAATAAGAATCTCAGACATAAAATAGGTTTTGTTATTTATGGTTATAGACAGCCCTAGAAAGGCTTTTATGAAGACCAAAGCCACTACCGATTCAGAAGTCAGCCTTCAACAACTCTCGTTGGACTACTGTGAAATATTGTTAAAAAGGAAATAATATAAAGGAAAATTGTGGACGCAATACATACTAATTCTTTGTCAATTTATTACAAGCAAGTTTCTCGATGTGTGAGTCATACGCTGCTTCATACGGTTTGAATATAGAGTGTTCATCTATACACATGGCTTCATTGGGTCATCTACATTTAGATTCAATAATAAATAAAATATCCTGGGACATTCTTTACAAACGTTCATCTAATCCCAATCTGCTTAGTTAAGTAGAGCTTGTAATATCTACACAGATTTCTTGGCATTGTGAATTAATAAGTTTGATCCACAAGAACACTGGTTTCAGATATCGATCTATAGGTCTTTAATAGTCGACGCATGATGAGTTTTCAAATGCCAGTAAATTAATAGATAAAAATATTTAGGCCGTATTGCAAATATCCGTGTAGGCGGTAACCAATTACCGTGACCTTCTGATAAGTAACCTTTTCATATAAAAATGTATTTTCAAAAAGTATGCAATAAAGCTTATAATTTATTTTAGGTTTATAGGCTTACTAAGATATTATAATTGGTTATGATATCATAAACATTGCCTTAAATGTTTCTTTTGTAGTAAAATATTTCCATTTTATACCTGTTGCTGGCAGTAAAATAAAAGCTATTATTTTATTTAGGTCAGCTTTTTCTATTGGAGTATATCGTGGTACTCTGGATCTCGCCGCAAAGCATACTTCAGTAATATGTACACAGTGCTTTAGAGAACAATGTATAGTGCTTTGCAGAGAATAGACTTTTTATGAGTTTTACGTCACGAGAGAGGCTTTCAAATAATACTTAAAACCTTTTTATATTATACTTATTGAATAATATTAGTCGTATACTAAATTAAATCACAATTATGTTACGGACACCATGTTTTCTTATAGGTTTAAATTTTCGAGGTACAAACGAAATAAGACATGTCATAGACAATAAAAGCAAATTAGTCAGGTGCATAGTGCCAGTGAAATCAACGCCAACTCCTGAACACTGCACATGTTGCAATTTCAGTTCCACGTGTGGAATATCTTGCACATTTGTTGCATATTGTGTTGAGTGTGTAGCCTCAACATAATACATCACGTTGCGCCCGTGTTACCGCCAACTAAGGCCTGCACATAGAACGGACGCGCTCCAATATCGTGCTCTTAGAGGTTTTGTCCGACTGGATGTGCTAACAAATATTAGCAATTAATAATAAATTCGCCGCTCCTAAATGAGTTTAAATGGTTATTCGGAACTCTCGTATACATCCCTAGAGTAGCCAGCAAAATAAATGGTAAAGTGACATCCAATTAAGAGCTTTTACAATTTTATTTAACAAGTTGACTAAAACTTATTCTGCTTTTCGGGGAAAACTCTATCGACAGTTACACCGAAAACCATTTTGGTCACTTCAAGCGAATCGAATTAATCTTCTAGTTGATCGAATTTTATTAGTTTTCCGGTCAAAGCATTCACATAAAAGTTTCACTCCAGAATCACAAAAATGGAACAGTGAGATATGAAAATTGCCTACATGCTTCCTACGCTCATGCAATCCTTCTCGTATGATCGAAGTGTTTGTTTTTCATTAGTCTCTTCTATTTATTCTACGTCGTAGGCGGTGCCAGAGAAAGGCGACTCGTCGTTGGCACGTGCCTCCAGACTGAATGTTTATTGCATTGAGATTGCGGCATAACTCGCCCTGGTTATAATAAGTGGGAATGTGAACGTCTTTCCGATTTATATGGGCTTCAATGTTGGTGAGATCCAGTAACGACATTGAGTTGGCAAACATGTTTAAATATTTTATATCTAAATATTCAATTTTAAGAAAAGTATAGTATTTTGCTCCTGCGATGTTAAGTTATTTTGTCCAATCTTCCAGCTTAAAGGAGTTACTAACTGTCTTAACACGCTATTACCCGACTACGTTAATGCCAAAGGGAAGGATAATTTGGACGATAATCTTTACATAACACTTTTGTGTAGAAAAAAGCTAGAGGGGAGAAGTAAGTCATGCACGACAAAAAAATATGAGACCGGCAGTCTGATTTACTAATACTGCTGCAGGCTAACCGCGGGATAGGTATAATGTGTTACCATCGTTAATGAACTTAAATAATATACCTGAACGTAATGTAATGAAATGATAACATACATTTAATTATTTATAAAGTTTGAAACAAACATACCCAAACTTATTATTAAACATGAATTTCATGAACAGGAAATTAATTAATAATGTTGTTTGTGCATTTGAAAGTGGCGTGTTAGATTAGAATCGTTAAGTAAAACAAGAATAAGCATTGTTATTTTCTATGATTAGGTACCTAAGAAATATTTACATCATTTCCTCATTCGAATAAACATTTGCAAGGAAACATTTTGTTTACTTTTCCACCATAAAAATAAAAATACGAAAATTGATAGGATTTCATGCCGACGAATGACACGATTCAACGAACAGGGCATATTAAAAGTAACGTTATAAAATGTATCACGGCCGGTATCAATTTGTATCCACGCCTATTAATTCTCTTTGGCGAAAAATTCTAGAAGCAATTCGCTTGATTTTCTCTTACAAGCTTGTGAAACGTTTTTTCCTTTCCCTTCTTTGCACAACAAAGGAACGGGGGTTTTGTAAGCGGCAACGGGAACGACACAGGGTTGGTTTTAATCCGGCATGTCGCGTTTTACGTGATGCTTGTGTCAATATAATTTAAAATTGTATGTGGTACCTTGTAAATAAACGTTCGGTGAGCGCACGTTTCTTATTGTACACATTTTGTCCTTTAATGGAGGTAATTTGACTTTATGCATTACAATGACTTTGGAATTTAATAGAGAAGATATTGTAGGCAATGATGTCGGTAATGAAACAAATCTAAAAAGGTTTTATGTATTTCCTTTGTATGATGTCGCTGATAATTTTATGTAAATGATATGTAAGAAGAGATATATGTTTATACTTATGAATCGGCCAAGAAGCCCGAGGATTCCTGCTGTGTGTATTTGTCCTCATTAACATCACCTATTCACACAAGTCCGTAGTCTTCGCTTAGTTAAAGCTGTTTGTTAACAGCACATACGAGTTTTAATCTACGCTCATATGGTTATGGCCGCAGCAGTCGTAGGTAAGTTTGCAGGCTGTATAATCAAGTGTACCTACTGAAGGCAAACGTGAACGAACCTGCATGTCAATTATGTTGGAACACTGAACTCATTATTTAGTGAACTGAAAATATTTACGTTTATTATGAAGCAATGTAACGTGTATAAATTAAAAAGTTCGTGTGATTACATTTTTGTGTTACTGGTGCATATCATTATCATTATTTTGGTTTTTATGAGGTGAGCAATTATCCTCCAATAATCGTCCAGCTAGATGGAGCGATGATATTCGCAAGTTGGCTGCCAGTGGTTGGAAAGAAAGAGCTGAAGGTCGAGCTCAGTGGCGTGCCTTAGGTGAGGCATATGTCCAAGACGGAGATATGTGTGATATGATGTGTGATATGGACAGAGATTGGCTGATGATGATGATGGTGAGCAATTATTTCGTAAAACTATGTCAGCTTTTGAAATACTTACCTAGTTATCCGCTTGATTGTCAAGCACTGTAAAGCTTGGCTATATGACCTAAGGTCTTAGGTTAGATTCTTAGGTCGAGAAAGGTAATACCAATGCTTCTTTGTTAGAAATGATTATTGCCTTCGCCCGGGATTTGGAACGTGCCCAAAAGACGACGATAATATTCACTACATGTCACTTTAAATCTAAAATTAATTATTATAAATATAATATAATATTATTAAAACTTGAAATAAAATTTTAACTTCCGGCTCCATATTGAAACCTCTGCCTACCTCGTCGTGGACAATGGGCGTGACGATATTTTTTTTGTATTTTTTTAAGTGCCTTGTGGGTTCATAACATCATTGCATAGTCATCAGTTCGGTTTCACGAAGGGAAGATCTACATCTCATGCGGCAGCAACATTGCTGAGGCACATTTATGGCGCATGGGAGGATTCACATAATGTAATTGGCATTTGTACCGGTTGTAGCTTCAGTAACTTTAAATTTGACCTTCATAAGTGCCTCCGAGGGCCTAAACTGAATAAATGGTTTTGAATTTTGCATATAATCAGATTGGGAGGCAATTTGATATACCTCGCTTAAGTAACTTTCTCATTTTAATATTAAACGTTTATTAACTTTTAAATTTTAATACGATTTCTTATAATTAATGTTACTATAATTTATTGTATATATATATATTTTTATAATTATTGTATCCTGTTTCTCAAATGTTTAATTAATAATAATAATTTTGAATTTTAATTATTTATTTTTGTTATTGTTGTATTTATAATTATATTTTTTTGTTATGTTACCTGTTTGTGCTTTCTGTGATGTCCTATAATTGAAGAAGCACTAGGTGTATAAGCGCTGGTATTATTGTTTTAAATGTGAGGTGTATTCTTTGTTGGACATCCAAATAAAATAAATAAATAAATAAATTTGAGTATAAATTTTTCGGCCAAATATGTCCATGAAAATAAATATAAATCAGTAACCACAAGTTTTAACTAATTCAATCGAATAAATTTTGAATCCGTAATCTAAGTTCAAAACCTAGAAACAAATTCATTGATCCGAAATAACAAAGGCATATTGCAATCGTATCCATACATAGGTGATACTATTTATAATCTCAGAGAGTCAAAGCTTAGTTTAACAGATCAATAGACATGAGGTCAGGCAACGTTTATGCTTGACTCCTTTCGATAGATGGCCAATAGTTAGTATAATGTCGCGCAGGCAGCATTTGCAGTTGACATCATGACATAATCTATCGTTTCTACCACATAATATAGACACCGAGGCTGAGTTTATCTCAAAGGAAATAAGATTGGTCGTATTGTACTATTTGCAATTTGCATATATAAAATTAAGTTAAGTTTTCGTTCGCACCAAACACCAATGAAAAACTATGCCAGCAAAGTCGACGTCCAGTTTTTACGATCCTGCAGTATGTTGAATCTTTTTGCGAATTGCCTTTTTATGACTCTAAAACTATACTGCTTGTTTCAACTCAAATTTGGAATTTCGTTGAAATTTAAAAAAATGTCACTGACCCACCCCAAATGTTACATCATTTCTCTTTTCATGAGTGCAGTTTTAACGCTGCGGTGAAAAATAAATGACCAGTATCGTGTAGTTTGTTTTTGTATGCTACACCAAAATGCACATTACTGATGAAAACACCACGTCTCTGACAGTTACATGTTGGCGGGCGAGCTGGCATAATACTTTGAATTCTCCTCACGTATTCCAGGACCGTTCCAGACAAAGCCAGATATCTGTCTACACTATGAATTTATTTTAAAAGCTAGCTTTCCCCGACGACTTGTTTGGGACTTGACGACTTTGTAATTAGTGCGCTATGTATGGAGCTTCTTCGAATACAAAGGAGCATACTTGTTTAAGTGGTTGCTATGATAAAATATTGTGCTTGTAAAGGAATTCGTGAATTAGATTTATGGTAAGTAAGTATTAATGGTAAGAGTTTGCTGACTTAGTGAAAGCTGATGTTGTAGAAAGTAAATATATAAAAGGAAACCATTTTTTAATTTGATCGTTTACTTATACGTGCCGTATGTACCGACTTTGCCGGTGTCAATAAAATTCGATAGACTTTGTATAAAACCTAATATGCCTTCTAACACCTATCAGTATCGGGCTGGCTATATTTCAATGACATCCAGGAAATTCGATCAGTATAATGCACACGGTGCGTGTATTACGGACACGTGAGCGATGAGTATTTCGAAGTATTAATTACTTTTATTGTAGTTTTTATTTCTCAACCAAAATGGACTTGCTGTAGAAATTATAAAATGGCCAATAAAATTAGAAATTCACGAGTACCGCAGGATATCTTGAAAACAAATATAATAATACTAGCTTTTGTCGGCGCCATTGTTAGCGCCGACGTTGTCTATGAAGATGTCTGCGGGGACTGCAAGGGGTGCGGGGTTCAACCGACTACAACGGCCAACGGCTACCACCGCGCCCACCAAATTTTCACTCGCCGACAGCTCGCGTTCAAAGCGTCACCAAATAATTGTATCCTATTTTTAAATTTAATATACAATTTAGCCATTGTGCGAGTCGCCTATCAGTTCTATGTTCCAATACTTTATAGCTTTCACCCGCGGTTTCACTTACGTTAAATTTGATACCAATGCTTGTCTTTCTCCGTGCCAAAGACTACGTGTGGCCCTAATTTCAGCTATATCGGTTTAGTCATTTAGCCGTGAAAGCGTAATAATTTTTTGCATTTTTAATATCAGTTAGGATGATGTATGAAACAATTTTAATACCTAAATAGAATTATGTATAAACAAATTAGTATCTACGAACTAAAAATACTAAAGTTATTAAGCAAACCTAAATTGTAGTTATTTCTACGTCCGCTGAATTCATGACATTAATTTATCATAATTATAATTACGTGTTGTGTTTACGTGCTCTTTGTGAATGTTTAATTAAATCCCGTAATCTGAATGCTCAGGAATATAGCGAAACAAACCTTTTAGGCTAACCACGCTCACGGCCCCTATAATAATTATGTGTTTAAGTACGGTCGTTTAAAGCAGTAACATCTCAAAGAAAACTTCAAAGGGAACTACTTAGTTTGCACTTTTGCCCTCACTTATTCATGCCACTGAGAGTAAGCCTTAAAGCTAAGGAAATATAGATTATACGCAACGTGGGTTCATTGGCGCATGCTCTATATTATACGCAACGTGGGTTCATTGGCGCATGCTCTATATTATATTGATATTCAATATTTTTAGTATCTTACATAATATTTCTGTCTGTTTGTTTGTTTATAACATTTTTGATCTTAAAGTAATATGGCACCGAGATAGATTGTAGCTTTAGAAAGTACTTAACCTACCTTATTTTTCAAAAAATAAAATCATTTTTTATATTCTTATAACGCGGGTAAAACCACAGAGTGGAAGCTAGTATGTTATTAAATTGGCACGTAATGACTTGATAAGGTATTTATCATCTGTAATATCGTTAGCTAGTGGAGCCATGTAAGTATTTTGTATTTGAATAATACATGAATAAATATTCTGGGGCATATATCGTTATCAGATACTAAACTAAGGAGAGCTTGTACTGTGGAAACCAGGTAAATGATACACTATATATTTTTCATTATCTGCTACTATTAATCGGTTTTGGTATGTAAACACAAGTCGTTTTATGAATTAAATATTTTTTAGCATCTCATGAAATGTTTCTATACTAGAAAAATACAGACGAATTGAGAACATCCTCCTTTTTTTGAAGTCGGTTAATAAGGGGCTTATTGAGTACAATATTTCTACCCAGTTTAGTTGTTTGACGAAAGGTATTATCGTCTATAAAGATATTTCAGTGCTGTCAACCGTCATTTTGTCCGTCAGTTTATCGACGTCAAACAACAATAAAAGAAAGTTTCTATTTACCCGAGATCCGTTTTGAACCTCTCGATACGTGATCTAATCAAGAAAGGGTCCCCTGAATGTAGTTAATTAGGCAAATAGAAAGTTTTGGAATGCCGCTCCTCGATTTAGTGCCCCCTTCTCTCGCTGCAAATTTGTTTGTATTCAAACATTGAAATTTACCAGTCAATAGGCGTATCTGTCGCGTAAGCAACCTTAATTGCATCTTATGCGGTTTGCAAACTTAATTTGGGTCTGATTTGTTTTTACTTTTTGACACTTTTAAAGCGGTACATCACAAGAATGGACCATTCCTTAAATTCTACTAGTGTATTTGGCACCAGATCTAAATCATGAGGTATTAGAATTAGCCTAAATCTGATTTAATATTAGCCCAATTAAATACACAACCGTACCTAATAAGCTGATATCCCATATACTAAATCATGATATTGCTATGATGATCTATGTAGTTGATAATAATATTACCATTATTAATGTTATTAGTTATTAATTATCGTGCTACAGCTATTTAAAATTAAATAATATATTATGTAATATTAATTTGTTGAAATGGGTACTATGTAGTCTGTAAATTCATCTTAGCAAAATTCCTTTACTCATCAAATCTTTATGTTAATAATTAAAAATTTATAACTGAAGGAATGTTAAGCATGTAAGTTCTGTGAAATGAAAAGCTTACTTTGTTTTGGCGAAGCTTAAAGTTAGATTAATTTTGATTAAACGTGGGGTGATTATATAAATTTGCTAACGAGGATTCTATGTTATTTATGACAGGCATTGCTAGCTTCTGCTCGAAGCGTCGCTTGCGCGTGTTTTGGGATTAAGCAAGGAATGGCATTATGCTGCGGTGACCTAGTTAGGAGTGCGCCTATGTACCTAACTCGTGAGGGCGTGAGTTCGATGCTGTTATGTCTGAACCCTACGTATGGTATTTGGTAATAGATATTGAGGAATAAATTCATACATGTAATGTAATTTTCAAAGATGTTAAATTTTGTGAATCGACTTCACGGTTTCAAGGCGGCTGTTACTAAGTGTGGCAGTAAACCTTAAACATTAAGATAAAGGTCGTTTCGAAGTTTAGGTTTAAAAGTAGATATATTGTGTTAAGTAGCCTGACACAGACGGCACATCTAATGGTAAGTGGTAACCATCGCCTATGGAAATTTGCAAAACCATCGCAATGCGGTATCGATCTGAGATATGTATTTGTTGAGTCTCATGTACCTGTAACTTCACCGATCCCTTTTGTAGCCGAAGTACAGTGATATAAGGCCACTACCGCTTTCAGCGATAATGGGTAAAGTGATAGTACTTCTCCAAATGAACTCTGCACTAAGAGCTCTATTTCTTTTAATATTAACAAATTTTATCGTTCGTTATCCACAGACGGTAACGTCTATTCTCAAACCACCCTATTCGACTGGGGAGTTATTTTTAATCCGAGTATTCAACCTATTTCTAATTTTAAGTGAAGTTAGATTTACTTTCCTATATCAATTGCAATAAAGTTTAAAGTTATATACAATTTTCCCACTGCGTTTTTAAATAAAAAAAATTGCTTTTGGCCATCTAATCCCATAATATAAACACGAGACCGTCCCAACATTATTGACGTTGTTTAAAACATGATTATAAAAAAGGCTTTTATTAAATTATTTGACAAAAAAATGAATACCAGCCCATACTAACCATAGGATAAAATTTAGGTCAAATGTAAAACGAATTGCCGAGCCGGCACTTCGTCAGCTACAGACCGCTGACGCGACGTGAATACTCGCTAATGAACCGATGTTACACATTCAAAGGGAAGTTTTTCAACTAAGCTTTAATGTACCTATGGCCGTACCGTGTACCTACAATTAAATGCATGTATTTGCAACATTTTACGTTAGAGGCGCAATCCAACTTAACAAGGCTTTCGAATTTAATTACTTGCGAAATGTATTTTTAATTTTATTTCATATTATGCACGTACGCTTTAGTCGTAAAATGAACACACTCGAAGGTTTCATGATTGTTGTGGTAAGGTATAAAATATTGTTGAGTTGTCCAATATATTTTTTTAGATGAAATATGATTGGTAAGACTGCATAGTTCTTAAAACTGTATTGTAGACAATATTTTCTTATTGTTTGTTTTTTTATGTCAATAGTCAATCAAATAAACGAACATCTATCATAAGCATATTGTCATCGAGTGCGCCAAAAATCAATGCAATGGGATGATGAACAACGCGCAACGTTACGATATGCGCGGTGTTCAATTTTCATACAAATCAGATTTTGGCGCACTCGATACGTTGACGCTATGCTTGCTTGTTTGTGTTAGGCCTCTGATGGTAAGTAGCCACCAATAGTAAGACGTGAAGCTATAAACTCTATAAGCTCTGAACTGAGAACTCTACTACTACTCTGATAATAATGTGAGCGTGGGTGTATCAAGATTATAATTTATCTTAAACTTATTTCAAAGGTTTATCGTAAATTGATAATCATCCTTCACACACGACTATCGACCCCAAACTTCCCCCTATCGAATATTACTACAAAATCTAATAATAGAAATTCCTACTAATATTATAAATGTGAATGTAAGTTTGTTTGTTACGCTTTCACACAAAATGTTCTTGAAGGTATTAGAAGTAACATAGGATACTTTTTCTGCCAGAAAAATGTAACATCCCTCAGGAACTCGGCTGAAACCGCGGGGGACAGCTAGTAAGAATATAATTCAATTGGCAATTGTCTAACGTAACATTGTTTATTTAAGACTTAAAATCGCCTGTCTAAACTTGACTGTATTCGTATTATACTTACGTTATCAATCCCCCTTGTAACGTTTCTATGATCTGCGATTCCAATTACTTTACATTGAGGTAGGTTGGGCAAAGAAGGATTCATTCGACGAGAAATGAGCACGTGACTGCTTACGACACTTTTCTAAGAATGTGTGTCATCACGTGGGCTCTAAATCAAAACATCTGTTACTTTACGATTATTATAAAAGAGTTGATTATTATCTTATCTATTATAAGTACTAGAATGTTAAAAAAATTGCCTATATGTTTTCTATACAAGGTTTGTTCGCTAGTTTAACACCTGCCCCCTAATTCAGCTAATACAAACTTCGTCGGCGAGCCGCTTCACGGAAGCCTCGGAGAGCTTATCTCTCACGTGATTACTAATCACGTATTAGCGTACTTAGCGAAAGAGACAGAGCACGGAGGCCACGACGAAACATCCTCGAGTTAGTGTCATTTTACTTACAGAATCGAGCCCCTGATATTATTTGTGCTACTAATGTACAAAATTCAAATTCAAAACTTTTTTATTGTATTCAGTTTAGGCCCTCGGAAGACACTTTTAAGGTCAAATTTAAAGTTACTGAAGCTACTACCGGTTCGGAAGTCAGGCTTTAACTGAGAAGAACCGGCAAGAAACTCAGCAAGGTTACATTGTTTTTTTTTTATTTAAATATTTTTTTATATAAATTTTATTTATTCTGACTTATTGGCTATATTATAATCTCAGTTTTACAATTACAAAATACTTAATGCCTATAAGTAACATAAAAAAAAAGATTAAGTAACAAGGCTACAAAATAGAAAATAACAATAATTCCTTGCAGCTTAAATATAAATATACATTATATATATTTTTTTATTTAAATTATTATATTAAGTGTCAGTAATTAAAACGTACTTAAATACGTGAGAAACCTGTGGGGTCAGAAAGTATTTGCGTGCTATGTAGCACTTGTACTTACTAGTTATTTTGTCTACGCCAACGATTTTAGCTACGACGTAGCCGTTCTACGAGCAGCTACGGTGGGCACGAGCTATATTGGAGTTCATTTGAGATAATATTGAGCTAAAAATAATGACTTTAAAAATAATAGTAAAGTAACTAAATTTTCATCAACAAAGGAGAATGAATAATAACGTTTTTGTTGTTTTAATGTACACAGACAAATCCCTACTAATATTATAAATTTGAATGTAAGTTTGTTTGGCTTTCACGCAAAAACTACTTATCCAATCATCATGAAACTTTCTACACATATTCTTGGAGGTATTAGAAGTAACATTGGATACTTTTTGTGACGGGAAAATGTAGCATCCCTCGGGAACGCGGGTGAAAACACGGGGCACAGCTAGTAATTAAATACCACCGCAAACATTTATAGCCAGTGTTTTAATATAAGCGTAGTTACCATTGAGTTTACAGTGAAACAAGTTTGAAAAGCCAGCGAACCACCACTGAATCCACGCTAATGATGCACAACATAACTCACAAAAGTTTGTGCGCCAAAAAATATATTTCGGTTTTAATAAGAAGATTAAAACTAGTGAGTTATAGCGACGTTTGTAGATGCAAATACTTTGATAATAACAAAGCGTTTTTATACATTCCAAACTAAGGAGATATTGTACTGACATAGCAAATACTCGGCGAAATACCACGCGGTATTTATCGTAACCTATAGCAGTAGTGAATTTCGCTTGATAAATATCCTGGGACATTCTTTACACACGGCCATCTGGTCCCAAACTAAGCAGAGCTTGTACTATGGAAACAAGATAACTGATATACGACATATACTCCTTTTTTTAAATACAAACAAGAAAAAAAAAACAAAAATTCTTTATTAACCAAAAATAATTTAAAAATAGAACACATGAAGCATACACGTACATTATACTTTTAAAACTAAAGTGTGTCTGTATCTTTAGTTTAGGTTACCTTAAAAATATACTTCCGTAACTTCTGAACTAGTTGAGACTGTATCTCAGAAGGTAACTGTTCATCAGTGCTAATAATATCCTAACTTACAAATTCGTGAAGATGTTGTCTTGGATTAAGGTATATTTAAAATTTGACGGAATTTACATTTAGAATTACATAAGTAAGTTCAATATATATAGATATTTACATCCTGACCTTAATCCTTTTGATAGTTTTGATTGATTTGACCCTGTTCAGAATTAGCTCAGATATACATGTGTTACAAGCCTTTATCAGATAACTAATATACTACATAGGTATTATTACTTTTTAAATATCAAATAATATAACATATTTTAACTTGCAACTCGTGGATTTTACATTTTCTTGAGTAAAAAAAAAAAAAAAAAAAATAGTCCAGGGTAATGAAATTAATGAAATTAAATATATATTCATATAGGCCTTCACAGGCACTTATGAATGGTCAGACTCTAACACCGGTTCGGAAGGTTGCTTTTACTGAGAGGTACGCTCTATACATGTACCAAGTTTCAACCACATCTGTTCAGCCGCTAATGCGTGAAAGAGTAACAAACGTCTATACATCCAACTTCATTTACTTTCGGGTTTTAAATATTAGAAGAATCTGGTTTATATCTAAAAAATATTAAATTCATTTACTAACGATGGCTAGTTAATAATAAATCAACAAAATCTAATAAAACATGTACAGGCCGGCCGTTATTGATATTGTTAGACACAACATTTCATTTTAGATTTATTCTCTTCTCCGCTATTTGTATTGTTTGATGTGTCTATCAAAATAAATATTTGTCTATTATCTTTACGGTCATAAAGTAGAAGTTTGATCGTTTACAATTAAAGTCAATATTATTTAAAAACTTATATTATTATCCATATAAATATGTAAAAGGAGAAGCTGACTGACTGACATATCAACGCAGGGCCTAAACTATAAGGGTTAGAAACTTGAAATTTTCACAGGGGTTCCTTTACGAGAAAATTCACTCCTTAAGGGGGTAAAACAGGGGTGCAAAGTTTATATGGAACGTGGATCGTGTTTTGTTGGTCTGAGCAATGTTTTTTTTTTTTTTTTTATAAAAACTTGAGCGCATTTCACTAGATCTCACCTGATGGAAAGTGATGATGTCAAACTAAACGTGGTTGAAACCGCAGGGGACAGCTAGTGAATGATAAAACGTAACACAATTGTTTTAACAAAAAAGTTGCGGGTGATCTCATAAACCATTTAGGCTCTACAAGATATGCCTTTCAAAATTAATGTTATAAACTCCACAGATTACTTATTGCACTAACGGTCAAAAGGTAGTTTTACATAGTATGGTGCGTAGTTTTTGTCAGAATACGTTATAGGTTTGATTAAAGCAATAAATCGAGCGGAGCGGTTATCTGGGTGCAGCGCTTGGAATTAAGCGACGACACTGTCGGGGATTCTCTCGTAAATTGCCACTCAAACCTCCTTTACTTAACATCTCATGGGATGTAATAAGGATATTTATACGAAGGGGCTAATTATCTTATCGCTGTTATTAAGTGAATAGTTTATTGGTCTGCAATGTGCTCCTTTTTAGTGAGCCGCTTGGGTAACAATATTTATGCGGCAATTGGTAAATTTGAAGTTAATTAATACAGTTTGGTTCCAACAATATTCTAAGGTATCTTGCCCATGCGTGTATTTTTTTAAATAAATCAATTTTCCTTTGAATTGTAGAGCTCTTAGTGCAGTGTCCGGGGTAGTACTACCTATTCCATTTCCGCCGCGAAGCAGTAGTGCGCTTGTATTACTGTATTTCCGTTAGGAAGGTGAAAATACAGGCATAATTTCACGTCTTACGGAGGACAACGGTTTAGTGATGTTCCTGGTATTGCAAATGTCTATAGGCGGCGGTGACCACTTACCATCAGATGGACCGTCTGCTTGTTTGTCGGTCCAAAAAAACAAAAATAAGACTTTGTAACATACGGCCATTAGATCCGAAACTAAGTAGAGCTTAATAATTCAGTATCCTAAATAATTTATTACATATATTATAATTGAGCATTTGGACACGTCCTTTTTAAACAGTCGGATAACATTAAATAATTCAAATATGGAGGATTTATTTTATAAAGATAAAGTGAATTAGATATTCTGCTCACACTCCTATAAGTTTGTATCTCTCTGGCAATATTAAGTTGTCACGTTGAGTGGTCTTATTTATTTATAAAATTTCGGACAAGAAAATCGTTATACCTATCTATATTCTATCGAGTTACCTAAAAGTTTCCTTCTTTATCTTCAATTATTCCTGCCTGAAATCGTTTTGACATACCATTCAATTTAGTTTATTGATAGCTATCACAGATTCAGGAATAACTAATTTTTAAATGCTTTTATTTTATTTCGGTATAAAAGTGACATAATAAATACCTATTTTTTACTTATTATCCAATATCAAAATCTTTATAAATAAATAAATACCGTGGGACATTCTTTACACACGGCCATCTAGTCCCAAACTAAGCAGAGCTTGTACTATGGAAACCAGATAACTGATATACTACATATACAACTTTTTTTTCTTAAAACATACTTATATAGATATTTACATCCGGACACAGAATAAACAGACATGTTCATGCACACAAATGTTTGTCCTGGGTGGGAATCGAAGCGGTCAAAACGCTAACCACCAAGCCAACTGGCTTGTCTACTATATACTAGCTGACCCCCGCGGTATTACCCGCGTTTCTCGATTTAATATATAGCCTACCTACTATCAACGAGAAATTCCGCGTCGAATGGTAGCAATCCTATCCTGATATGTTCAGTAGTTTGAGGTGATGGTGCGTCAAAGGAACCCTATTTAGCTTATATATTTATAGATATATAATAATTTGTCTCCTAAATAAGAAAATCACTGGCTACTAATAAATTTGATGTGTTTAAACGCAGAATTTTTTGTATTAATAGAATACGTTTTTTATAGAAAATACTTCAAAAGCAATGCAACTCATATTAAATCAAATCCTTTAATAGGCCCATTGACGCACACCGCAATAAAGTACGAGAGCAATATCGCTACTCATGCGAGAGCCCCCGCAAAGTGTGGGATGGGCCGAGACTCGAGAGGCCTTTGCCAAATCGAAATAAACAGGGGCATCATCGAATTCCCATTCCGTCCTTTACATTTGATTTATCTGTTGAGTGGGATCAACTTGAGGCGTAATTTATTGCAGCCGGTCGCGAGGGCCTCTTCCGCCGTTAATTCTGGCGACATGGCTAGATAACGTCCTTGACACCTCTGTTTAGGCAACACACTGAAAGTGTTACGGATTTTATTTCAGCTGGAATAAATCTGGTTCTGGATTTTCAAGACGATATAATCTAGAATTAAAAAAAGCACACGGACTTTATTTTGTTTATACATTTATGTATATAACTATGATTATAGTACATATAGGTATCTTATTTAAGATTCATGATTGTTATAGAATGAAATGTTTAAAGATTACTTCTAATTAAATGTTGATTTTAATCAATTAGCTTTGCAAGCAGATATTGCGTAATAATTGTTGTAAAAACATTAATTGAATGCTAAAGATAAGTTAGTTTACTTTCTATTTAATTCTTATTCACAGATCAAAATTGAAATCTCTGTCTCTAGCCAAACCTAAATCGAATTGGAAGAAGCATTCTAATTACTTAAAAGTTTTGCTGTTTTTACCCTTCCTCTTGTGAACCTCGACCAATCGAGCACAGCTACCAGGGTTTATTAAACTTCTAAGAAAATAATGGTTTATGATAAAAAGAAGATAGCACATTTGGATAAATATTTTCATCTACTCGCCAAGTCCAATCAATACATTACCACAAGAGATTTGGCAGATTTTTTCTTACCTTACCTGACGCCAACTGTCGGTATGTTTTTGGTGAAAACTTGGCCATTTGTGTACTCTTCGGACCTTACGACAACTTAATAATGAATTAGAGTGGTAGTATTCAACACCGATACCACACATTTTTAAATATTATTTCCCAATTTTGTGCTCGGTTACTAATACAGGTCATAATTTGTAAACAAATTAAGTTAAATATTATCCCACTAATATTATGAATGTGTTTGGATTTACGGATGTTTGGGACTCAATCACGGATAAATAGATTGGCTTTGATACGTTAGCAAACAAATATAATACGATCTGCATTTAAATTTTTTTTTTATTATTTAAAACGTTATGATAAATATTAAAACTGTTGAATATGGCAATGTTTGTACATATATCTTAAGTTGTCTGTACTGGATTAAGTATTTTTGTGTTTAACGTCCGCTCATTGCTTGTGTGTAACTCTGAACTCACTAAGTATTTATAATTACATTATTGAAGACAATAAAATACAGTCTTTTGTTTCGTAAAGATTACTCTTTTATTTAATAATCACATCAAAAACTAAAGTTAATCCATAAAATAAATATACTTAATTAGATATAAAAAGCTTGTAAGTAGGCTAGCTCAAGTCGTAGTGTGGTCAGAATACTGGTGAACACATAAATTATAGTTATTATTTCTTGAAGATATAAGATCCCTCCATTCATTTCCAATTCATGAAAATGGAAACATGAACTGAGGACTCGCCACTGGGAATTAAGCAATAACAGAACAACAGAATAAACGCCCAAAGATAGAACACACAATACACCGGGTCACACATTCTGAGGACAGGGTACTACTAAAAGTTTTCACATAAATCAGTGGGCTAACTTTATTCAAACGACTCTCTGGCGACATTCGTTCGGAATCCACGTCAAGCGAAACTTTATGCGGAGTAGCTTCTTTGTAAAAGTGCCGCGAGTTACTCCACTCCTTGGAGTTGGTTTGTCTCATGAACACGTATGTTACGACTGCTATCAACTTTAACATAAAACTGAACAAGGTGCGACGAGACTGGAGACATTGCTTCGTTTCCATTTATCTTTTTATTACTATTCAATCTTCTGCAGCTTATATTGTTGCATTGCTCTATGTTGCGGCAATGTTGGAACGTACATGGTATGATTCAATTTTCTTCTGTAGATGATTTTGTCGCCAGAGCGCGTTTCAAGCCAGCGAATTTTTTCGACATTTTGCAATATGCGTCTAAAGAGGCCATATTTGCATTGGTACAGACTTAATACTCAGTATGAGAGTTCTATATTAAATTACATGGAATACTAATTTAATAATTCATATTCAGACAAAAAACGTTAAAACATTTATGGGTCAACGAAAACGGTAACTATGTTTGTACTAATTGGAAATACGTGTAAAAATCACGTTAGCCTTTTTGAGATAAAAAGCTTTTACTCATCTTTAATCTTACCACTTTCATGGTCTTCAAATATCAACAAGTTTTCCATCAGCCCGGTGCTTTAGTTCATTAAAATTCATTTACCAGTCGACGAGTAGCTCAGGGGTTGGTCTAGGCGTGCGTTCATGCAGCCTAATCTGGAGCTAGCTGGGAACCTGTGGGAACCCCCGCACATGTTCAATTAAATTTTATCTGCACTCACCGCTGGATTCATATTGCGCAGCAACTGCTGCTTGGGCTCATAATCGACGGTCTGCTCACAGCTTTATTAGTCTAACTTTCTTTAGTATCTCATAAGCAAGTATTGTACAAATCAATGCTATGTATGATTTAATTAAAGTTTAGACGAATCAATGATTCAAGAATTAAATCACAAAGTATGCCATCATAATAATATGATGATATATTATTAGCAATATTATTTTCACAGTTATGTTATTTCATAGTGGAGTTTTCAACCATTAAAAACAACTGCAAACCAAAATTTGCATCAAGCGTCTAAACTACAGAATAATAAACTTCCTAAACTCCAAAACAATTATCTCGACGGTGCTATACAACCTAGAATAAGTTATTTGAACTAGTCGAATAACTGGAATTTACATAAAGTATTTACGAGAGTTTATGGATAAATAACTTTATCCTCTCGTGCCAGTTTTTGTATGGCAAAGTGTAATCTGATTTTTCCAAATAAGTCTGTAAGTCGAAGCGGGCGCAAGCTTCGACGCACGACGGGTCACAAACAGGATTTTAATAAAAGTTAATTTATTCAATAAAAGCTTTGGTGGTTCTGGGCCGGTATTCCGAATGAAATTGGAATTTGGATTCGTTTTGAAGGCGTCAATTGTCAGCGCGTACATCGAAAATATAAATATAGGGATTATAAACCTTATTAGGCACTATCGTGGTTATTTTTATTGTAACCAGATCTCATCTTTGTTTTTAATTCCAAAAGTGCTATGATATGAATAAACTTTAAACAGGAGAACGGTTTGTAAAGCATATGGAGTTTTAAATAAGTCAACGAAACTTGGGCCGGCAGTTTCGAGATAACAAAGAGTAAGTGCGGGCGAATCCGCCTCGAGAGGTCTTGCAGCAATGCCTACTGATTTATTTGAAAAGTTACATCTTAAAAGTATTCCCAAGTAAAAGTAGAAACCATATTCGGACAGTCACAAAACGCTCGAGGTTCAGATGTTTGGAAATGGGAACTCAGCAATAAAGTTGTTTTAAAGTGTACTTTTTGCGGCGAGTGAAGGTTTATTATATTTATAGAATTACATCATAATTTTTTATTTCAAAAGCAAATAATGATACAAAAAAAAGGAACAGTAAAAAAGAAGCTAAATTTTTTAATCACTAGATATTTTCAATAAGCTTAGTTCTGAAATGAGTTCGAGAAAAATGGTAACTAGGTTTCTTGTGCATAGTTATCATATTCGGCTACTTCGCTTCCCAACGTGACATGATGGTTAAATATACCTAATATGCTTACTAAATGTAAAATGCTTTATTAAAATTAAATTATCTATCAATTAAGTATCTTAAATGCTATCCTACTAATATTATAAATGGGAATGTAAGTTCGTTTATTACGCTTTCACGCGGAAACTACTTAACCAATCATCATGAAACTTTGTACATGTATTCATGGAGGTATTAGAAGTAACATAGGATAAGATTTTTGTGCCGGGAAAATGTTACATCCCTTGGGAACACGAAGGACAGCTAGTATATTATAAATGTGAATGTTTGTGAGTGTGGATGTTTGTTACGCAAAAACGATCAAACAGATTTGCATGACACTTGGCACATATATAGAAAATGCCCTGGAATACTATATAGGATACTATTTTGTGCCAGGAAAATCTTACATCCCTCGGGAACGCGGGTGAAACCGCAGGGGACAGCTAGTTAACTTATATTTCAAAAAAGTTGCACTAGATGCCAGAACAATTAAGTTCTAAAATACAGTTCTAACATACCACGTAGATCGTTAATTACCAACATAGACTATCGTATCGATAATACCTTAAAGTGCTCTTTGTAAAGCTTCGGCACGTTGAAACACCATTCTAGTATGTTTTGATAAGTATCATAGACATAATACCCCACTTCACTCGCTCTACAGTGCTATGCAAGCGAAATTGCTCTCGCTTGCAACGATGCATGGGTTGGAATGCGTTATATTCTATAGTGATTATCTTTGCACTCGATATTAAAATTGTAGGTAGATAATTACTTCATATTCTATGACCCATTATTAGTCTGCCTACGTTTTATTAGTACCATTTGTATTCTTAGTTTATACAGAAGCATTCATCTGTGTGTAGAAGGGAACGTGTCGATTTCCTGTTGAGTTTTTTTGTTTGGGACTTGACAGAGGGGATCCAGCTTAATTCATTATTAGATATTAGTGATTCTGGTTTTCAAGAACAGATGATCGGATTAAGCTTTTGTTTGAGACATAGGAATGCCTAGCAGATCAAATATGATAATTGCAGCAGATAGCAGATGGGGACTCCCCTCTGAATATATTAACCATAAGTACCCCAAGTCATAAAATAGTGCCAAGAGGGACGCATTGGTGTTATAATAAACAAGGTTGTTGCGGTGGTTTCAACATTGCGAAAAATCGAAAAATGACAATGTGGTTTTTCTAGATAGATAACTTCCACTCTTTCGAGGATATTATTATTACTATACTATATGTTTTATATTACCGTCTTTCAAATTAATTTATAGTTCCTTACAAAAAAAAAATAATCAGGCATGCGGCAGGCGTTATTAATTTAACAGTAAAATATCATAATCTCATATAATATACACTTCGGTTGAGAGAGTGGTCTTTTTATGACAACTGATCAATCCATCAATTTTATAAATAGCATCTTCACAAAATAATTTCAATTATAATGTTGTATAGCAGTTATACAATAAGGCATCCAATATTTATTTCATCGATACACTAAAACAACATCACTACAGGAAGAACAGACAGCTTCTGCGGCATACATGCTCATGACAATCACTATGTGCCCGTCTTGCCATTTACACCTCGATCTGCATTATCACCGGCTTAATCTCCAAATATGGAGCTGCTGTGTAGTGCCACACGATCTGACAGGTATTAAATGAATAGATTAAGTGTTATGTTGATGTGCATCCTGTCAAGTATTACATCTAAGACTAGTGTAGATTTCTCTGAAATTGATAACTTGAATAGCTACTACTGATACAATTGTAAAAAAAAAACAAAATAAGACTCGATACCAAGGTATATTTTGTAATAAAAACATACATTTTATAAGTTGTTAAAGTTTAAAGATTTTCGTATAGCCAGCTTTGTCGTCTGCATTTACAAAGACGGTGTTAGGTTCTATGCGGGCTCAGTGCAAATCTGTGGAAAACTCATTTGAAATTCTTCTTTTTTTATGTAGTTCGAAATTCAAATATTTTTTCCAAGATTGCCTCTATTTTATCTTTAATGTGGAATCTATTTGTAAAATTGGATATTAAAATTGATATTATTCATTTAGATGTATGGATGTATGAAGGACTTGTGGCTGTTTTTTACTCTTTCACGCAAAAACTACTGAACGGATTTAGATGAAACTTGGCACATACATAGAGCATGGCCTAGAAAAACGTATAGGTTACTTTTTATCCCGAGAAAATGTTACATTATTTGGGAAAGCGTGTGATTCTACTATCCTATTATACATACAAAATATTGTGATGATGTTTGATGATGAGATCTTTCACGCAAAAACAACAAAACGGATATTGTTGAAACTTGGTACATATGTATGTAGTTAATAGCCTGAAAACAATTGGGGGAGGCCTATGTTGACAGATAACCTGACTAAAGTGGTTGCTAGTAAATTTTTAATTTTTTGCTATGTAAATTAGATTTAAAAATACTTTTGTTTTACATGAATAGCGCATAAGTTAAAAAGGCAGCGAATAAAGGCTTTTATTATTATTATTATATAATAGCCTGGATTAAAACATAAATACTTTTTGTCTTTATTTACTTTTATATAAGAAAATATAGCATCCCTTGGGTGATAGTGAGGGACAGCTTGTTAAAACATAAATAAAAAAGGAACACAAAAGCATTTTTATGTCTTAGAGTAGAAGAAATACGTCAATTCACGCCGGCGTGATGTTTGAGTTAAAGGGTTTGTGGATACGAACTACGCCTACTCAGCGTCTAGTTAAGGGTCGATAGTTCACATATTCAAACAGTATGGCGGCATATTTTACTGGTAAATTATTATCGATACGCATGTGGTACTGCGGTGGATTTACGCCAATAGAAACATTAAGTTTGATTTATATTGCAGTCCATTACTGGTCCGCTGTCGTCTTTGTAATATGGTAGTAATAAGACTTAATAATGTCAACCACTATTCAATTTATGTGGTTAAGGAACTTATAGCTCTATGTAATCAATTCATATTTGCTTTAGCGATTTATATTTATCTGTGGTCTTATAATTATTTTGAGTATTGTTCAGTTGCGATTTATAATAAAAAATATTTAAAAATTAATTAAGGCTAAGTTTATGACTGTAATAGCTCAGTGGTAGGAACGTTAGGTGTCATGACAAATATCGTGAAATTGAATACGCAAATTTGATTTTTTGTACAGGAAAAAATCATAGGATTAAATGGTAAAAAAAAAGAAAAGATAAAAAGAACTTAAGTTTTTACCGAATTTGGTACTGACAGATATCTAATTGAAAATAATCATCAAATTAGATTTTTTTGTTAAGGAAAAAATCATAGGATTAGACGTTAACATTTTTTTTTTACTTTTTTTTATCAGATACACTTACAATTTTGTGGCTCTTACGGTAGACCATGGATCATGGTCATTTGGCACACTGTCTGCAATAGAGGATACATGCAAGCGTTTGATAACTTAGTCTTATCTCACTACTATTATAAATGCGAAACTTTGTAAGAATATTTGTTACTCGATCACGCCAGAACAGCTGATCGGATCCGACTAAAATTTGGCACAGAGACAGATTATAGTCTGGAAAAGCACCCGCGGAAATCTATTATCTTTCGGGAACGCAAGTGAAGCCGGGAGGGACAGCTAGTAACTAATAAATAACTCTATTACACTGTTATAAACAAACAACTTTATAACAAGTCTTTATACCCCGGTCGGCGGCCATCACTCTATGTCAGGTATTACGTTGTCATTTTGCAGGTTGTATCATAACAATCAAAGTGCGACCAGTAATTACGAGCGCGTATTACACTGCGCCACAGTACAGTTATAAACAGTAGCTTATGGAACATTCTTTGCCATGTAAGGTACTGTAAGGAAGGTTTATGCTAGCGCACTGACCTTTATTACTATTGCTGGCTGACGATAATTTGAATAAATAAGTTCATATTCGTTCTACAAAAAGTGCGTGAGCACGGTAAAAGATGTCTTTTATTATAAAATTGTATGGACTAAAATATTAAAATAAATAATTAATATTTGTTATTTATTTTAATATTTAAAAACCCCCGTACACTACAGTACAATAATAAAAATCTTCAAGGGAAATCATTGTCACCTGACATTCCTGAGTACTTTCTGTCTATTCGGTTAATAAATATTCAAAGAGTTGACTACGGTTACAGCTAACCGGTGTTTACTTTATCGCGTGCCGTATGCTTGTTTGGTAATAGTGGCATAAAAAAACGATAGGATGTTTTTTTACCGTGAGAAAATCAGCATTTGCAATATTTTTTTCTTATTTCAAAAAACATTGGAAGCTTCTAATTTAAAACCAAAATCAGTCAAGTCAGTATCTTACTTCATTCATTTTAAAATAAATATTATCCAGAAACCTTAATAAAAATCCTAGAGATTTTTTTCACTGATTTGTGCTATCTGTAACATTGTGCACACGAATATTGTGGGAGCAGCTTATCTTTTTCCGGTACCATTAATAGCTTTATTCGTATGATCACATTAAAAAGTAAGATTTACTTTTCAACCATAGTCCAGTTGGCTTGGCGGTTAGTAACCCAGACTGCCATGTCACAGGTCGAGGGTTCGATTCCCACTGTCCTGACAAACATTTATATGCATCTCTGATCTGCGTCTTGGAGTGCAAATGTTTTGCTCTGCTTTGTTTTGGGATAACCGTGTAGAAAAACATATCCAGGATATTTTTTATATTATTTATAGTAAAAGTTAAGACTACCTAAACTGTATTACCAAAGTTCTCTCATCTATAGGTAGGAATCCATTCCAGTGTTTACTTGTTGTCGTGGATACAGTAATTTATGTGTCACGCGGACACGGACTGCTGGATGGTGTACTCTATGCACGCGACTAATTTGCGCCCGCCCAACTGAAAATAATTCGCCTACAAATGTAGTTTAAACTCTGCATAAAAAATGATAGACACAAGCTCTATTATTTCTATTTTTTTAATTTGATATCGGCGAGGTTTATTTAAATTTAAGAATAGGGTAAAAGAATACGTGAAGTAATAATGCATTTGTATTACTTTGTTTCGATTGGAAAGGTAATGTGAAATTACAGGCACATGAGACTTAACAACTTCACGTCTCAGGGTCGACAATGCATTGGCAAAGTCACTAGCGTTGCAAATGTCTATGACAAAATGAAGTGGCGGTGACCACTTACCATCAGGTGGACCGTTTGCCTGTAGATCAGCACAATATAAACAAATATTTATTCTAGGTTAATAAAATATTTTTATCAACGAAAATATTATGTCGTAAAATTTTATCATTTTATTTTAGAAGAACAGCAGTACTGAAACATAAACTTAACGGACTGATCCATAATAATGCTCTAAAAAAACCTTATCGCTTTTATAAAATGATATAAATCGACTGGAAAACTGATAGCGTTTTGTCTGAAATCAAAGAGTTTTAATCATTCTTTGATTAAAACTCTTTGATTTATTTGTGAATAAATTTATTTATGTTTAAGTGAATAACGATGTTTGGAATAAGTTCGGCGGACTGTCGTTTGATTCAAATTTGTTGATGTTTTAAGAATAATTTAATTTTGTTTTGTATTTATATCCTGCCAGTGTACTATATCTGTTCGGTATTTAAATTCCATAAGCTGCCGCACACTACTACTACTACTTACTATTACAAATGCGCAAATAAACAAAACACACGTAATAAAACAAGCAAATAAACAAATTTTGGATGCTTGGGGGTTTGTTACTCAATCACACCAGACCTGGATGATCAGGGGCTCCATTCTGTAAGCAAAAAGGACACTTACTCGAGGATGTTTCGTCGCGGTCTCCGTACTCTGTCTCTTTCGCTAACTACGCTAATACTGCTAATCACGTGAGAGATCAGGTCTCCGAGGGCTCCTTGAAGCGGCTCGCCGACGAAATTTGTATTAGCTGAATAAGGGAGCTGGATGAAATTTGGCATAGATAAAAATTATATATATATACATAATTATATATTACTATAATAGTAGTCCATGTTTATATCCCGGGAAAATAAAATGGGAACGCAGATGAAACCGGGAGGTACAGTTAGTCTTCTTTATACAACATCTTACAAAATACCCCGTAAAAACATGTTTAGAACACCCTAGTAAGCTGTCATGTCAGGGAACCAGATTATTTAACAGAGAGGCCTACGTACCTAATAATTGTCTACTTTAATAGTTTTTCATTCATAAAACTCAGTTTTTTTTTTGGGGCATGTTATACTATGGTTCTTAAATATTGTGAATGGACTCGTTATAAGGCCCGATTTAACCTCATTTCGGCTTTACTGGTAGTTTTGTAACACTCTGTGTATAAAAATGAATGTTAGCATGCATATACCCATTGACTTCATATATTATTTATCCAATACCGATGAAAGTATTGTAATTTGATTTTCGTACGCCCACGAAGGTTCCAGAGACAAAAAAAAAATTGGATTGCATAGCATGTCAGGATAAGCTAGTACGACAATATATCTTTTCTTACCAAAATACTCCAAAGTAATGGAATCGCCTTAGAACTAACTCGATAGTAAAACCAACAATTTTCAAATGTCAAGTTTAAGGCTCTTTGAATGTTCCGAAATTGAACGACAACATTTTGCGTCGGACGGACGGTCTATAACTCAGTCGTAACTTTTGTTCCCTTCTTGAGTGAGTTAATTAATTTTATGTAAGCGCGTTGCGTGTAAGAGCTTTAGCACACAGCTAATGATGTTAATTTGCTCGTGTAGTGATATAACATCAACTATTAAATGAAGTTAATTTACTTTAACTGCCCTTTCACAACCCTTTTTTCCAGCCGTCAGAAAAAGTTTTACAAGTTAACTTCAACGTGACTGTTTTATTACTCTTGTACAACAAACCTAAAACCTTAAATGTTTATCAAAACTACTTATGTTATTATAATCTATTTAATAACCAAACAGTCTATAGATAAGTTTTAGTATTCCTTTATGGGAGCAATAAATTTAGGCCAGTTGTTTCCATCTACAAACAATGTAAAACTTTTTACGCCATCCAACTAGCGTTGAAAAATGGCAACGTAGCTTTTGGCCATCATAAATCAACAGGTTACATCAAAGCCATAACACTATGTCCTAGGTCTCGACAACTTTCCACTTTATGTGCCACTGGAATATTAGAGAGCTTGTCTTTTATGACAAAGACTCACTTTGGCCAAAGTTTCAACTTTAGTGTGATTTTGGACGTTTGAAAAGTCATCTGAAACAATTTTTTGGTCTGACTTCCCTTTTAAGCAAAATGTGGAAAAGTATGGCACGAGTAAATGTCAAATACGTTTCAGTTTTCCCAATCTTTTCACAGCCTTTTCTATTTTCCTTTCCATTATTGACGATAATTTCAAGAATTTGGGTCAAGAATGAGTGGACGATGGGTTTTATTTGTGGCACGTGAAGGTTACGCGGTGAACCTGAACACTTGCTGAATAAAACCATAAACAACATTCACATACTTTTGCTATTTGAATTCCTTAAGAGCTTAGCACTTTAGGTCGTATAGTTATTATTGATGTTAACTCTCCCGTGTCTATTGAAGACGTCTAGGTTTATATCTATTTATATACAAAAAAGTATATTAGTGCATAATTTATCTGGTTTCCATATATACAATTTCTGCTTTATTTGGCATGTATGTGAAACTGTTCCAGAATGAGGTTTAAATGCATTTGGCGTTTTCAAGATTTAAGTCTAGTCTTTCAGTGATATTAAATCCATATTTTTTTTATTTGAATAGACCTTTGTGCACCCGCAGTGATTTAAGTAAATTTTATGGTTCAAATTAATCTTTTTAAGTATGAATTTTTCACCGAGCCTACAATAGTGGTCTTGTTAGTGAAACCAATAGATCTTCTGTTACAAGTCGACGGAGGTGCGGGTCCCCCCGTTGGGAAATTTAGCCGCAACCAGCCCCATTGTAGGTGGCCCGCCCGCCCGCTGTCAACCGGATCGCTCTACGCTCGTTTATTGTGTTTAAAAATAAACTTCAAATTTAGCTTCAGCTACATTGATTTTAGCGTTTCGGGCTGAGGTTACAGCCGAGTAAAGGTTAAGCTTGTCACTGACAAGTGATGGCAATTGAAATACGTAATTACACCTTAAAATAACATTATGTAATGATAACGGATAACATAGTCTAGTTTCTTGTTATGTGATAAATTTGCCAGATATATTAAAACCTGCTTGATAGAAATACTTTTTTTGTTTAAGTTTTTTTTAGGTTTTGTGTTTTGTAGTAACCTATTTTACAGTCTTTATTATTAAGTCAACCTGAAATTTTGATGTGAAACATCTATAGGCGGAGGGTAAACCTGATTGTTGGCGTGGCGATACAGGCCGTGGCGACGCTTCGCCACGCTATATGATGGAATAAATGTACTATACGTAGTCTATAGGTAATAGCGTGTTAGACATGGCGCCGAATTTTTGAATTAAAAAATTTTGTATATAAAAAAAATAAATGAAGGTATATTAAATAAACTGTCATCATTTTCTGGAGAAAATTCGTAGTATTATATTTTTTTATTATGTCATATTTAGTTCCTGTCATAATCTGTACTTTTGTGCCTATTACTTGTACAAAATAATTTTAATATTTCTTTGTTCTAAATCTTGTTGATAGAAATGAGTTATTTATTTAAAAAATAACGAGACGGCGTGATTTTCTTAGCCTGCCAAAGTAATTACCAAATTAGGTACATAATTCAGATATAATATTGTCCGTTCATTAAAAGCATTTGTTTGAATTTGAGGCTTGATTTAAGACCAATTAATTAACCGCTTCAGCTATTATAAAGTAACAAATTAATGGTGATTCTGTCTGCATTGTAACTTGAAATACCGGCCTTGTTTATGAATGTACTTTTTGAAATATTAACAATACCGTTTAGTGTTTTAAATGCTAATTGAATTTAAGGTAGGTATCGATTCTAAGGCTAGTCTGTCTCATGCTATTTTCAGAAGACTACATGTATATGATCATATTCATAATCATTTATTCTGCAACAATGTTATGTGTTAGGTATTTTAATATATGTACTAATGTATCAAATCATGAAATTACAGCCACATGAGACTTGACAACTTCACGTGTCAGAGTCGAGAACGCATTGGCGATGCCCTTAGTGTTGCAAATGTCGATAGGCGGCGGTGACCATTTACCATCAGGTGGACTGTCTCCTTGTTTGTCGGGCCATGTATTCAAAATTATTAAAATATAAATTATATAATACTTCTTAAAATCTTGGTGTTCTTTTTCAATTATAGCAAAAGTTTACAGTTTTATTTATGTACATTTTAATTATTAACATGTTTAAAGCTTAATATCAATTTTGCAATCAATACAATTTAAAAAATAATGCTGACCCGACAGACGTTGTCCTGTCTTCAATCGCGTCAACTGTCAAACGACTGACAATAATGTCGAACACGTGACATTAAAAAAGTTGATATGTATTGTCAAAAGCGCTAGTAAAGTCGTTGTTTCTTAAATTTTCTGCGCAAATTTCTTAAGTTTTTCGTTCATAAGAACCATCTCCTGACAATAACAAATACAACAAAAAAAGAATTAGCGAAATCGGTCCAGCCGTCCATGCATGATGCTGTGACCAAGGGAAATAGGGAATCATTTTTATATATAAAGATAGGTGTATTCGTTTATTTCTATTATGATTTTCATTAATATTTAGAAATAGATGAATATTCTTGAATACAAATGTAAGTAATACAAGTTAGTACTAGACTTGTAGACTACTAGTCTTAGATAATACTAAAAAATTATAAGAAAATTAAGTTAGAATACGGGCAAAATATTTCGTACCCTGCGGACTGTACATCAAACAGAAAATCAGAACATCGAACTTCATAAAATATATTGATGTATTGTAAGTCGAATTTTATAAGACGCAACATCAAAAATGTAATACAAGCTGTTACAAAATACCCCGTAAAAATATAATTAATTATCAAAGCCAACGACCCTAGTGTTTTTTATTAATAATTTATAATCTAATGTTCTGAAATTCTAAATTTAAAAGTGTTCATTTATTTTATCTTATTGTACTGAAACTAGTTGTGCTTCTTTTTTTCTATTAATGCTGTGTACACCTTTAATGGGTGCACATATCTGTGCTGCATTATGATACTATCATAATCTTTATAGCTTAGACAATGTATTTATTTTTAATATGTGTACTGTTGGTGTTCCTAAACTAAAAAAATAAATATATAAATAAATAAATAAACCCTAGTGAGCTGTCATGACAGGGAACCAGATTATTTAACAAAAAACGGCCTACGTACCTATTTTACCTAAGAATTGACTACTTAATAGTTTTTCTATTTTTCATTCATAAAATCAGTTTATTTTCTTGGGGTATGTTATACAGCGTTACTACGGTTCTTAAATATTGTGAATGGACTCGTTATAAGGCCCCATTTAACCTCCTTTCGGCTTAACGGGTTGTTTTGTAACAGCCTGTATATTACAGCAAAATACTATTAGAAATGTATTATATCGCGAAGTAAATTACTTGAAAAGAATGACACATCATATATCATAGGTCCCATACCTATGTAATTAATACCTTCTCATAACAAATTGTTTTCACTTCCCCAGCAGGCATTAGAAGGCATATACATAAATCGTGACCGTAATAATTTGACTATGTTAAAAGCCCTCGTAGTTAGTATGGTGCCCTTAATTTTGTAATATCACAACGTAGATTTATGGGAGAATTTGACCGCATGATACGAACAAATCCTACTTACATGCCGGTGAAATTATGTACGAAATATGGGCCCAATTTAAAATAATCTTCCTTGTTGAGTAAATATTTGTTGTGCTTGTCGTTTCTGATATGAATCTCACAATGTTTTTTATATTAAAATTTTTATTAGGCGGGCCAGATGGTTTGGGTGTTGAAGACCGTCAGGGTCTTAAACACCCAGGTCATAGGTTCGATTCTCATCCAGGACAAACACTTGCGTGTATAAGCATTTCGTTTGTTATTATACTTGCGCTATTTGAACTTAGTATAGCCTGTCCAATATAAGAAACCACTTTTGTTATTGAAAATATAATTTAATTTCTTTTGAAATAAGGTTTATTGTAGGATGTACTTAATTTACCTAAATAATAGAGCAAAAAGGTCAACGTTTATAAAACTATAACTTAAACATCAAAAGGAGTTTCTTATATAGTACAAACTATTTAATAAATAATTATAGCAAGAAAATAAAGTCAGATTTCTTTACCAACCTGTAGGCAAGTAAGGAAAGCTTGGTAATTGAATTCAAACAGGTTCTCTTTGTACAAACCGCAGATATAATTACCTACAAAAATACCTCTTTTTGTTTATTTAGTGTAAGTATATATTCTGACTTTATAGCTGTAAAGTTTGAGTTAACTTTAATAATAGACAAGCCGACGAATCTACGTGACTATCCTAACACAACTAATTTGATGTTACAAAGCCAGGGGTCATTTAGCATTACATTCAAAGTTTACAACTGAGCGGGCAGTAGGCATACCTGCAGGTGCCAACTGTATTATACGGGTTTATGAAGGTATACATTGCATACATACATATACATTGAGAATAAAGATTTTGTGACATTTATGTGACATCAAATTTCTATGTCAATTTACAGGATTTAATACAACCTTATCTTCTACATTAAATGTAAGGAAAATAGGTTTTTTTTTAAACACTAAACTAACCTCAAAACTAACTGAACATGAAATGAGACTGCTACCATTCGAATCGGAATTTTTCTGTGATGGTTATAGACTATATATGCGGTGATAAACGCGGGTGTAACCGCCGGGGATAGCTAGTAACATATATAAGGCAAATATGGTTCCTATGACGCACCATAACCTCAAAACTACTGAATTTTTCTTAGATTTTTATAGGCTATATATGATATCGCTAAATACGGGTGAACAGTTAATTACTGATATATGTTATATGTATTATCCGGTATTATTATAAATGTAATTTTTGAAATAAATTACTTATGCTGAAATAAATAGAAAATAAATGCTCCAGGAAACTATTTAAACACGTGAATCTGATCCCAAAGTAAGCAGGTTAGTACAGGACTATAGAAACCAGACAACAGATATACTAGTTTTACTACATATTTATTTATAGCTCGTCACTCATACAAACATTGTTCTTTTTTTTCTGAGTTTGTATGTTTATTTGTTTGTGTCTTTGTGTCTATATCATGGCTAAACGATTGAAACAATTTTGTTAAAACTTGCACAAACATAGCCTATGGAATGGAGAAGGAAATATACTTCATATCCCGGGGGGGGGGGGGGGACCGCGGGGACAGCTGATCTATACTAATATTATAATGAGGAAAGATTTGTATGTAAGTATGTTTGTTACTCTTTCACGCAAAAACTACTTAACGGATATGGATGAAACTTGGCACATAGATAGAGCATATCTTGAAATAATATATTTGGCTACTTTATCTACTACTTTGGCTATATATAGGCTACTTTTTATCTCTGGAAAAGTGATATCCCTAAAACGAGGCAAAACCGGGTTGAAGGCTAGTATTCAATTATATAATACATATATATACTCAAAAGCTACATAAAGTAGTATGAAACAAAATCACAAAGATGTTTTCCCTTCTGGAAATGGAAAAAAATAAGGCTATTTGCTAGTGACATAATTAATCGGGAAGTAATTGGGTGAAAGTAACTACATTATTAATGAAATTTTCTTTCCTGCTCGTTCCACTCAATTATTGGGGTTCTTGTTCGCAACACAGAAACCTTGACTTGTATAACTACTCATTACAGTATTTAATTAAGGTCGCCGATGAATATTGTGCTTCTTGCTCAAACGATACCTAGCCGGTTTCAGTATTAAAAAAAAACCTTTTCTTTTTCAACTATCTTTTTTAACACAGGTAATTAAGAAATAAAATGCAGTGAAGTTGCTCTACAGATGTAAATTAGCATGAGTCATAAATTTATAAAAAAAGAGAAAATATATTATGGATTGGTAAATATTTAAATAAAATATCCTTCAACAATAAATTAATATATTGTATTTTTTTTAATAAGTTCACTTTCTATAATATCTGCATAAGTGTCTGAATAGCCCATTTTTTATTTGTAACCAATTAAAAAAAAAGAATATTCATCAATTAACTTTTGCACAGCATTTGGCAACCACAAAGGTTTGTAGTGATGCTGAACTGAATTGTCTACATCGAAATTAATTATGCTAACACAAATTTTACATAGATTTATAAGACTATTCGAATAAGCATATAAAATTTCACGAAAACTAATACAATACCAACCGTCTTCTTCCATGAAGTTGTGACGCGCATAAATATGCCGTCAATTCTAGGTACTCGGGTAGAAACACGTGGCGAATCCAATCAATCATATTTCCCGTTTCATAATTACGTACAGACAAGTCTTTGTCAAGTTTCATAAATAGGCACTACCAACAGACATCGGTGAGTACGAACTTATCAAATTTATTTGATACGGCAAATAAACATAATTTAAAAGGTCGTTAACAAAATTAACATATATTTAAGCATACAAACCCTGCCAAGTTCACACCTTCCTTCACATTAAGTAATACCGCTAATGTACTCAAGACTGCCAACTTTTAAGTATTCCGGTAGCATTCCCTTGGGCGTAAATTTAACGATCCACCAAGTCGTAAGCATCTCACATTGCAAACAAAGAACAATATAAAACCACGTTACAGCCTCTAAGAACCTATTTTCACTTAGCATCACACTATTCTATCGCTGACATGATGTTGTAAAAGCGACCGTAAAAATATGTAGTTTGTATGCCAATATAAAATTAAAATCGTAAAATAAATTGTACATATAAGATGGAAGTTGAAAAATGTAAAGCGTGTACATATCTAAAAGTTATGATAGAGTATACTGCCTTTGAAATAACAATATAGTATAAGTACAATAGATTGTTATTGCAACTAAGTAGGTATAGGCGTGTATAGATAGTAGGTATTGAATGTATCAAAAAATTCGAAATTCAAAACCATTTATTCAGTTTAGAAAGTTACTGAAGCTCAAGAAACTCAGAAAGGATACATTTTGATTTCATTAAATAAATTTTAAATTGTATGTATTTATAGTAACTCGCATTCAAACAACTTAATTATTTATTTTATGAATGCGATCAAGAATTTATAATGGACAGAACTATGAAACTATATACATATAAAAATAAAATTATATTAATACTCAGGCTCAGAACATTGTAAATGACTATGATCTGAGAATTTCTGCGTCACGATATGATGCGCGACCTCCATTATCCACTCGTCTCATGATGAATGATCCAAACAGTGACATAAAACAGTGTGAAGATGATAAATGCCCACAATAATTATTCGACCAAGTCCCGGCTAGTGGCAAGTCAGTTACTGGCCTACTGTGTATATAAACCTAAATTATTGGAATGTGATTCTGGTTTATTACAAAAAAGTGGTACCTCTGTAACAAAACCTTAGTATACGTCTAACATTGGTCTTTAATTTATTAAAGTTTATAAAGAAAAAACAATGTCGTCGATTAAAATATTTTTGTACTTCGATTTTTGTTGATCGTCACTATACGAGTACATATATATGAAAAAAAAAGGCATGTAGCATTTGTTGATGAAAGCAATTGTTAAAAGCAATGCATTTCTCAATGTACAATCGCCATTTTATTTAGTTTTCTCATCCCGTAGCACTTTCGTGGACGTCAGCGACAATGTAGCACTTCTTTGTTTTTATGCACTTTTTAATTAGTTTTTCAGGGACTCTAAATGGCGAATCCATTGTTGTTAATAATTGCATAAATTTCCCCGGAACCTAACTGATATATTAATAAAAAGAGATAGAATTGTGAATTTCTCAATATAAAATCATTTTTAATACAGTTTTCTCACCGCGTAGCACTTATAACTGGCCGGTCGTAGCCGTCGGCCACGATGTAGCACTTCTACGTGAAAAATTCTCGTAGTGCATATTCTATAATTTTATTTTCCAGAAAGAATTTAAAAAGGGAGGAATAGCCTTTGTTGTGGGATACATCAGGCTCATAATAATAAGGTTTTATTGGCCGAGTACGTTGACATTTGTAACAAGTCGTAAATTGAGAGATTTTTCATTGTACTCAAAATATTGCTAAAGGCTAAAATATATTTTTTAATATCCAAAAAATTATAATAATATTCCAATACATCAGAAATTATGATAGAATGATATTGAAAAAGCTATATATATTTTTTAAATGATATAAAATTTAAATTACCTAGTAAATATTCAGCGATGGTTCCAATATCGATCAAAGGCCTTTCACAATATTTCAATGTTTGACAGCAAACTTAATTCGCGTCTTTAGACGGCAGTGACGTCTGTTAATGGTGTTTGGGCTCGTTAGCGCTCCCTGCCAAGGATTCTATAGTAATCCGATTTCATTGCTAGTTCCGACAAATTTGCGGTCCGTTGAGCCGATGCCGCACGCCCGGCGATGGCCCACCACGATTCTAACCGACGATGGATTATCGCCCATCCCACTCACACCTATCACGTCAGAGCAAGACATAGCAGTGATTAAAGAGCTCGTTTTCTGTAACGATATGTGTAAGTTGCTTGGGGTTGTCCAGCATAAACACACTCATGTTAATCTACTTAAAGGTGCCGTTCCGTACAATGATCGAAGAGGTTTAATATAACCAAACAGATTTTCGGCCTAAGTGTGATTCACGTAAATTGAATTAGGAATAGAGGCAGGTGTTTTATTCATGAGGGGTTTGGGTGCTGCGTTTCAGAAATCACTAATCTACTTCGACATTACAGTTTGAATTATTTGGACTTAAGTCTATGTTACCTTTGGTGTAAATTAAATATGAGTGTTTTACTTATTCAAGTGTCTACAAAGTAAATTATTGTTATACGCGGTGACAGTCAAAATGAATTATTAACTAGATGAAAGTCCAGCTACGTAATAACACTATATTGTATATATCGGTAATGAAGTATAATTATTGGTGAAACTATTGACTAGAACAACTTCGGCGTAATAAATTACACAAATTTCATTGTAACGAAGTATTTCCATGTTTTTAACTCTCTGAGTAGCTAGCTAACTACCACCGTAAAAAAAAGGTTTTAGTTTTTACGGAAACTTAAGCATGTAATTAATAACCTATAAAATTAATAGTTGTAATATTATATATAAGTGGTAAAAGACGTCGATCGGTTTAAATTCACCACTCCTCGATTACGAAGGATCATAGGCGTCCATCATTATGAATTCGTGATTAGCCCCACTCAATTCGGTAGCCGTGAGACAGACTGTAGTGGTAATCTGGTCCTTGCGTGACCCGCCCACCGCTTCAATTAACAAAATGGATAATACCGAACGCGACAAGGCGACAAAATTATATTCGTGATTAATTAATGAATCACACTTCTTGTGTCTAGGGGACTGAATTATAATTAGTCCTTATTACGTAAATTGCTCTTTGTTGTATTTTGAATAATAAAGTATGGTTTAAATTATTTATATTGCGTAAATTTTTTATTCGCTCTAACGCAGATATATTAAACCTGTTTATTTTTTACATAACATTTAGTTGCCCTGGTACTTTTAATTTTAATAAAAACTTCTCCACAATATAACAAAAACATTATCGAATAAAATTCGCCCCAAGGCACGCGGGCATTGCTCAATAAAGTCATCACCAACACACACAGAGGACTTCCAAAATAAACAAACGAGCGAAAATTTTACCGCTTTAGCTGTCGAAAGCAGCCGCCGGTTGAACACAATGCACGACAAGGGACGATGAAAAGTGCCGTAGTCGCATTGCAAATTAGCGCATTCGACCAGTCACCCGAATCCCGGCTGTCCGTCCGCGTGCCACACCATTTGCTTTCCAACAATTTCACCGCACGCACACTAGCCTAACTAAAATTCGTTCATTAATCAGCTACGGCATTGTAAAAGCAAACTGATCGCTTATAAAGCCACGGTGTTTTGCGTTCCATTCGATATAGATCGGAAATGCGTAACGATTAGTGGACTATCTGCACTAATCTGTTCGGTCCGCACTAATGTTATACGAACTAATTAGTTGTCACATTTCGTTACCAATAAAAATATCTAATTAAAAACCTTGAAACTATATTTATATATTTTATGCAAGGCAATTTTCTGCGCAAGCGTACATCATCATTTCTACTTCGTAAGATGATGCGGTTATTCAGTCTTCTTTGAAAATAATATATATTCGCAAAGCTACGGAATACAGTGTAAATGTAAAAGGTGCTTGCATCTGTGAGTTTTTACTTAGCTAATTAAAAGTAAAAATACGCGTAGGCAATGGAAATTCTTCCTGAAATGTTACCTGTTTACGTTTTGACGTCTGCTACTGACAAGTTTAACGTTGTATCTAATTTACCTGAGAGAACAGAGTTCCACTTAATTACACAACAACAAGAATAATGAGTCCAATTAACTTTCTGAATATAGCCCTTGGTTTAAACTTGTGCGAAGGTTTCAAGGTTTTGAAATGAAATTATTTTTGCATGTCGTTAAAATGCATTAAGAGTTACAAAGGATTGAAATATTGGATGCACTCAAAGAAGCGCGGACAATTCTATTGCAATTTGCCCGTATCATCGAGATAAGGGTTGGTTTATACAACACAGACGATTTTCATTTAGGTACTACTTCAATTTCTCATCGCAGTCCTCGGGTAAATACATTTTCTTTGACGTCTGTAAAGAGGTTGTAAGTCACAAAATAAGAAACTGCAAATAGAATACAATCACAGTAAGTGCACTTTTAAGGCGGTTCAGTCGGCTATTTCTGAAGATGTCTCTCTAATATTTTTCTTCCGACGTATATATTATTTATTTAAAAAGAAGTTATGTGTAAATAAAGATGAAAGGCAGTTCTAAATACAATGTCTAGTAATGGTGACATTTATTTATTTTTTAATGTATATCTACGTAATTGACTATTCTAATAGTAATCTTGTTTATAATATTATTATTTATTATTCAATTTTTTTTCATTCTGTGCTATGAAAAAATAAACTGCATACATAAATACTATAATATACCAACTTAAATTTTTACCGCAAAATATTCAATTTTATTTATTTTGCGAACTAATAAAATTAATTAATTCGAATAATCACTAGGTTCCGAAGACACAACATTTTGATGTGTACCTTACATTTTAACAACAAACATCACTAGCTATGAATCATGTACGTAAAACACACACACACACACAAAAAAAATCAAACACAGATAAAGAAAAAATTAAAATAAAATTATATAAATCTAAAACAGCAGTGTCATTCCTAAAAGAAATAATTCCACGGAAAAAAGTAGTAGGTATAACTTGTCTATTCTGACTAGCAGCGGAGTCAGAATAGATCTGATATTCGAATATATCGCTAATGCGAGTATTCCATCTCACGGTTGGTCGGACGATGCATATTTGATTTGTTTCCAATTTGCACTGTGTACCCGTAGGTATAAAGCTGGAGCGTGCCACAAAAAATATTGTTCGGATCATGCGCCTACTACGTGCATTTTGCACCGAAACGGTTATCGGTGAACGAAATGTCCATGGATAACCCATTAATATTGAATTCGATTGAAAATTGAGCTGGTAACTTATTGGTTGTTGTCTTTTACTGGAAATTATTCGATTGTTTTCACGGTAGTCGATTGTTTTTCAATGAAATTTGCGGAACGAAACTTTTCGGCTGCAAATAGGTTTTCTGGTATGTAATTCTAACTTGAAGCTTTTAAAATGCGGTGGCAGATACACACCGGTTGAACTACGCTGTTTCTATTCAGTGTCAGCCAGCATGTGTATGTATTTGAATAGTAAACTAAACTAAACTCAGCTTTGTGCACAATCGTACTGGGATATGTGATGGTCGTCACGATAATAAATGTGGTTGTGCGCCAATATGTGTGCCGGTGTACATTGGCTCCAACAATAGATAGTTCGGTATTGCAAACAATGTTACATTCGTATTCTGTTATTACGTCACTAGCTACCGTCCCGCGGTTTTACCTGCGATTCCCTTAGGTCTTATGTATTCTGGGGTTTTAACAGCCTATTCTAGTCAGGAAAGGTGTAGCTTTTTTAAACGAGTACACTGATTGCATAGATTACCCGCCATATACACACAATCTCACGGAATTCGCACTCTCTTTTTATAAAATTAGGTAGATTTCGGTCTGTGAATTAATTTTTAAAGCATTTATTTAAGTGGTTTCGGAGATTAGCCTCAACATACATACAAACTCATGAAATTCGCATACTTTCTATATGATAGTTAACATTACAAACAAATTTGCAAAAGCAGCGTTTATATAATGGAACCCATTTTTATTCCGCCCACGAAAAACAGATTAAAAATAATATTATAGCAAGCAATTTTTATCAAAAAATCTAGCAGCTACTTCAGAAGCATAACTGTTTGTACTTATTGTCCCAATAATGTCGTTATTTTTGTAATCATCGAGATAATGGAGTGCTCGTGATAAAACTGGTAAGCAGTACGCAGTAACTGTTGATACAGCCACGTCCGGGCTTTCCTGTCTCTATACGTGTTGTGTATAGATAGGAAATGGGAGAGATGCCGACGAAATAGCCTCACGATCCGTTTTGGTCGTGAATGCAAATTAATCTCTCTTGCCGCTCGCCAATCGCCTGTACTGTCTTCTGACGTTGAATACCAAATGCTATGTACTAATACTACTACTAATCCGTGTCGCTGTGACAAAAGAATACTAAATCCGGGTCACGGTAAAAGCGGATGCTACGACAGAAAACAAAAACAAGACTGTATTTAGTTCGTAAGCTCTGGGACGATATAAGCGAAATTCACTACCGCTGTGGGTAGCGAATATCGAGAGGGAACGCAGTAATCCTACTGTCTAAATCGAAGCGGATATCGCTTATATCTTCATGCTTTTAAAGTATGAACTGAAAGTAATGATTTATACTTAACTAGCTGGTATACGGCGCGTTGCTGCCACTAAATAAATAACTGTGAAAATATCACGCCGGTTTTCAGTTTCTTTTTTTTACTAGCTGTGTCCGGGATAAAAAAAAGGCAATGTGCTGTTCCAGATCATCTAGATATCTATATAGAATATATTAATCGTTTACGCAGTGCACGCACGGAAGTTCCCAAAAATATTTTTTTTCCGTTTTTGCTTCATTTTTCATTGATGCTCCGCTCCTATTGGTCTTAGCGTAATGTTAGCCTCTCTCGATAAATTGGCTATCTAACACGTAAAGAATTTTTCAAATCAGACTTGTAGTTCCTGAGAATAGCGCGTGCAAACAAACAAACAAACTCATCAGCTTTAAATATTAGTATAGATAGATTTGGTATATACCTTCGCGCAAGTAATTGTTATAAGTTTACGAATTAATGTAAGCAGCACAAGCAAACCTTTTAAGGTTTATTAAAACGTCATATTTTTACAATATATTTATATGTCAAACCAGCTGACCCAGCAAACGTTGTTATGCCATATTTACTTTATTATAAACTATACATGAAAATTTATCGTACTACAATTATTATATTTGATTGTCATCTTGCAACCCTATTGGGATCTGTGGATGGAACAGAATAATGTAAAAATCGCGATTAAAAAACAGAGGTTGATTGTAGAAGGGTAAAAAATTTAAAGTTGTATGTAAAAAAAAAGATATATATATTTAGGGGTGGGTCACCCTTATCATTTAGGGGTATGAAAAATACATGTTGACAGATTCTCAGACCTACCCGATATGCACACAAATTTTCATACAAATCAGTACAGCCGTTTCGGAGGAGTTTGGTTACAAACACCGCTATGTGAGAATTTTATATATTAGATAAAAGCAATATATAAACACTAGACACAAGATAGGGTGCAAAATAACCGAATTAAAATGCTGCAGTCATTAATTATTTAAAACATGTAATATACGGTCTTCTGCTACTGTTCTGTACTTGACGATAAATTGAAACATATCAATATTTAATGAGGAAAGGTCTGCCCGTAAGTAGGTATTCCGATTAAGAGCACAGAGAAATAACAGACGAGAAAATTCGAAGACCGTTTATAGGTATATGTGAATAGTAAGCGACCGTAGCTCTGTAGTAGTGACAGGTACAAATCTTACAGCCAGCCTTTTGGTAAAACAGTGTAGGGAAACCGTAATGTACTTTACAGTATGTATAGTACATTATGTAATTTGGCCACTACTGGTTTTTGTGTTGCGAATGTCTAAACACAATGGTGCCAACATTCTAACAGGCATGTCAGCGTTATGATAATATAATATCAAATGAAATTTTTATTCAAGGACGCAGTAACTCAAATCGCTTTTATTCTGTAAGGAAAATGACACTAGCTCGAGGATGTTCCGTCGCGGTCTCTGTGCTCTGTCTCCTTCGGTAACTACGCAATCATAGGAGAGGTAAGCTCTCCAAGGCCTCCGTTCGTCGGCTCATCGACGATGTTTGTATTAGCTGGATAAAGAGGCTGATAAGCTACGCAAGATTGCTATGTATAAACTTCGACGCTTCCAAATACTCACACATGAAATCTTATTCTCTACTCCCTGCATAGCATACTTAATATGACACTAAATTAGTAGTGCCTTTCAAAATATTAACACTAAAAAAATACACAACTATACTAATATTATAAAGAGGAAAGTTTTGTGTGTAAGTATGTTTGTAACTCTTTCACGCAAAAACTACAGAACTACAGAAGTTGAACAGAATCTAAATTAAATTTGGCACACAGATGGATTATGATCTTTTATCCCGGAAAAATATATCTCTAGGGAACGCGGGACAAACCGCAAAGTACAGCTAGTATTTGAATAAAATGTTGAGAGAATACATTGAAGTTTTACTCTTAAAACAATCTGTACAAAGTCTGAAACATATCGCGGAATTTGTACGAGTTAAATGGTTTGTTTTGCGTCACGTTACATGTATACATTATGTAGTCAGGTTTTGTCACATTTCCAGATACTCCTTTGTGCTGCCGTTTTTTTTAATTTAGCCCCAATAATACTCAGAACCGAGAAATGCAATGTTTCTCACTACAGTTCCGTTCTTTCCAAGAAATAAAATTTGCATGTTACATTCATGAACGTTGTCTTAATTTAATTAACATGCATTGTTACATAATTAGATGCTTAAAATTCTAGCATTTTCTTTCAGGCATTTTGCATTATTTTTTATCTGAGTCTGTGCTAAAATAGATTTTATTTAGAACAACACCATTAAGGTAACACGCATATTTCACATTGTTTTTATATGATTATAATCATAACTCGCTAATTTCCTCATAATTCGTGACTCGTTTACCCACCTTAGAATTTACATTAAATTTTAATCTTGTGCGCCTTATTCAAGCAGGTAGATTGCTACAGAATCTTTCTCGGTAATATTCATTAGCAAATATGGGATAGGTTGGGACGCAGCCTCTCTAATATGAATAAAATTTACATCTGCTTTTTCACTTCAACCGTATTCCTGGTATATCAGAACTCTTGCTTTCGTAAATAAAGTTAGTAACTTCTTGTATATTATAATAAAAGAGTTGAAAACGTTTTATCTAACACTCTTTATTGTTTATTACAAAACCATTACTTTTAAAGACTTTCAAAACTTTAGGATTATAATTATCGCGAAAGGACCTTATGGTGAGTTTTGTATTTGTAACAACAATCGTGTAATAACTGATACAAGCTTAAATATCAATACACAGCCCGATAAAGACAGAATACACAACACAAAAAAAAAATAGCAAACACGAAAGCATTCATCGCGTACGCTTGAAAACTTCAATCAGTGGCGTTGTCAAACAATTTGCGTGTGTGAATGGGCAAGGTGAGCCGTGCAATTTCTTGTCGAATCGTCTCGCGCCGTCGCACGGGCGTTCGGCTGATGTTCGCCTTTTCAGCTAAAGTGACGAAACATGTCTCGAGGCACACGAACTGTTTGCATTACACTCACGTACAGTCTCGTACAGTCACCGCGACCACGTCGGCGACGATATTCCAAAATAATGTGTGATTCCACGAATAAATTCATCGCGACGAGGATGGAAAAGTAAAATCCAATAGTTGCACTGATCGATCCGCAATGCGCGGATCTGGATTCATGTTGCCAAGCAAACAATGCACCGTGATACCTTAATCGGTGCTTGCAAGGTTTGCTTAATGCTTTTAAATAAATCACTCTTTGTTTAGTTTAGTTAAATATTTTATCGTTTGAAATGTCTAAAATGCTTTTCTTTCCATCGCCTTTAACATTAATAGGTACTAACACTCTTATTTCTTTTCTTTTTTACTACAAACTCTTTTATGTTTTATGATTATTATCATGTTGTGTCACATTGTTTTTATAATAACACCTTTACGCTTATTCGCTTACTACAATATCTGTAAAATTATAAATTATATTTAGTGCGATAAGTAATTTAGTAGTTAGTTTTAACTTTCTTTTTTTTAATTCTTTGGCATTGTCATAAAAATATAATTTTAGGTTAGTATGTGTAACTAATACTACAAATGATACTTATAAAGACTATAACTAAAACAGTGCGATTATAAAGTATTATTTTCTAATATCACAATGATTAATTAACTATTATTATTTTTATTACCACCAGACGGGCCGTCAGCTAGTTTGCTAATTTAGTAGTATAAAAAAAAAGAAAATACATAACTTTAGACACTTTATTTATTTAAAGTGGCAGCACTTTGTATCTACTGCATTTTGAATTAACTCACACTACTACAAGTACCTATATCCTTTTAGTGTAAAAGTGCACTTAAAATTATTTTCCGGTAAGTAAACACGGTTTAATAAAAGGTAATTTATTCAATAAAATTTCTTTGTCGGCATGCTATCGTAACGAATGGAAAATGGAATATTGATGTTATCATCAGAATGGATTTTAATTTTCCACTTTTAAAATATGCCAATTCGTTTATCACTTTAATGTAAGTTTTTTTTTCACAATTTTTTTTATTTTATTCTTTTAGTTAAATACCAAAGAATTATGTTAACTACTGGCACTGGCAGGCGGCTTACATAAGTAAAATATCTCTTGTATTAATTTTTATTTTAAAGGTACAATTTGAGTATTACTTATAAATCTAGACAATTAAAAATAAATAAACCTGTAGTCCAATTATAACTGTACACCTATATATGCCACACATTGCCTATCATTACTAATTAACAAATATATATTTTCACTTTCAAATACAAAATTCGCTGTAAATAGATATATTTGTGGTCGAGAAAGCCGATAGGCAATATCCAAGTATAGTGCTGTTTGTGAGTGATTATTGCATTCCACTAATCCTTTATTTAATTCAGAATTATGAGCATAAATCTCATAATATGTTATTAACAGACATTTGACATGTACTCTAAAGTTATATTAGGCATATCGATATTAACTGCGTTGTGGTGGCAATAATCTATGTGAAATGACGTAATATTCCCGCAGACATGGTCTATCAAAAGCCTCCAGCCTTGTCACTGTTATATGGAGACATCTCGAGTTTAGTTGTCAACACTAATCTGTATTTCAAAACTTAACTCTAATAGCATAATATAAAGTCTATTTTAGCTATTTCTATCTATCAATTTGACAGAATATATCCTACTAATATTATAAATGCGAAAGTTTGTATGTATGGATATTTGTTAGTCTTTCACGCAAATGATCGAACGGATTTAGATGAAACTTGGCATATATGTAGAAAATGCCCTGAGAAAACTTTTTGTGTCAGGAAAATGTTACATTCCTCGGGAGCTCGGATAAAACCGCAGGGGCAGGTAGTAGTATATATAATTATGTATATAATATCTAGTTATAATCTATAGCTTTTTATCGGAAGGTGTGTATATATGTGTATGTGTATCATTATCATCATCACACCAGTCCAGGGATGCCCAGGGGTGTCCACGGCTGAAGATAGTATGTGTTTTATACATTTTTTTTATTCCCTTCAGGCAAAGCAGGGGCGGTTCACTTGCAGTGTTCAAGATATATATAATAATAAAAAAAATAATTAAGGAAGCCTTTTATTTCATGCTAGTTAAGATTTACAATAATTTGATATACATCGTCAAATGGTTGTGTATTTGATTAGATTCGATTTATACGTTTTTTATTGTTATTTATTTGATATGAGTTTGAGTGATTTAAATTCAATCATGTAATGAAAAATGGACTAGACGTGGTCTTTTACTGCGGGCCCGATAAAAAATCTCAAAGTTACTGAGCGAGCTATGGACCGGAGTATTCACGGAATTTATCTACGTAACAGGGTACGAAGCAAGGACATTCGTAAAAAATGAAGACTGTAGACATAGCTCGTAGAGTCTGTCCGCTGAGGTGGCAATGGGTAGGCCACATCGCTCGAAGAACTACAAACCGATGGGGAAGAAAGGTTCTTGAGTGGCCACCGCATACTGGAAAGCGCTGTGTGGGACAACCTTTGACCAGGTGGACCGATGACTTGGCCATAGTCGCATGAAGCCGCTGGATGTAATGATTCCTAGGAGGAGGCCTATGTTCACTAGTGGACATCTCTGGGCTGATAAGATGATATGATGATGATGCATTTCAAAATCAAAAATCACAATTGAGCTTATAATATTGTTTTTATGTATATTAGTGTAATAGTCTCTTCATTTATTGAATATTCATTTAATTCAATAACTATTAAGATCAAAAATAACTTTTAAAAGCAATCTTAGTTCACTGTCATTTTAAGGCATTTTCCGGAAATATTTCTACCGCAGCTAAACGTGTATTCTGTGTCTAATTCTTATAATCCTCTAGTAATAAGCTTGACTTGCTATCTCATGAACAGTTAAACAAATTGTACGGATTACAATGTCGTCGCCAGCTTATCCTCTGAAAACTTTAACGTAAACGCTTGGATAAAAAATATTTTGTTACTCTTTTAAAAAACTGGATCACGACGTCATTAAGCTTTAGCGAAAAACGTAACTAAGGAGTTGAGTGTAGTGGTTTTAAAATATTGAGGTTATTAAAAAAAAAACATACTCGTTACACGTAGAGTTGAAAAGTATTATAATATATATTTTCGGTCCGGCTGGTGTGGTATTAACTACCTTAAAGCTTTAGGTTGAGGGTTTAATTTGAATAAACATTTGTGTCGAACTAGTCTGTTCAAACTAACATGATAGTGTAGATATCTATAAGTTTATATTTCAAACGTAGAATATGTAGTATTGTCAGAGCCCTAAGCACGAGCACGAACTAAGAACATTTATCGCAAGCGTATCGAGTGCGCCAATAAACGGGTTTGTATGAGAAATTGAACTCCGCGCATACCGTGACGTTGCGCTATGTTCAATTTCCCATTGCATTGGCTTTTGGCGTACTCGATACGATGACGATACCGCTTGCGCTTGTTCGTACTCAGGACACAGTTATCTGGTTACAATAGTACTAGCCTTGCTTAGCTTGGGATCAGATGGCCGTATACAAGAGAAACTCAAAACCGTAATGGCTATGTTATTTATATATAGAAATATATTTTGAGCTTAGAAACTTTTTGGGTTGAATTTTCACCTACACAAGAACCAAACTTGACCGACCAACTGACATCAAAAGCAAAATCATTGATAGAAAAAAAAATTGGATGCAGGGAGCAATTGTGACGACCACTGCTAAGTAAGGAGTCTTCTGAATGTGATGTCTTGATAACGTAAATATCCTGGGACATTCCTGGGTTCCAAACTAAGCAGAAGAAGCTTGTACTACAAATAATACTTCTTTTTATTTTCTAATTACTTACTTGTCGGAAGAGCCATTAGTACGGGAGTTGATTTGACAACGAGGCGAAAGCGTTATGACGTCAGCGCTTTAACAGAGTCTGGATTTGTGTTCGCGCGAGCCGAGATAACGAAGACGTTCGACAATCCCGAGCACGGACTTCTCTGCTGGCCGCCGCGCGGACAACTAGTCTAGGAACTGTCCCACGTTTCTTTGTGTTTAGTGTGATAGTATTAAAGTACCTAAGCAAGTTAACCTACCTACGACTTTTTATTTTCCCAAAGAAACATATCTACGCCCATATAATGTCTGACGGTGATGATCTACCTATGATCGGCCTCATATTCCGACATACTTATATACACCCAGACACAGAACAAACAGACATGTTCAAGCATACAAATGTTTGTCCTGGGTGGGAATCGAACCAACGACTTTCAGCTTGGCCGTAAGAGTCGCTAAACACCAAGCCAACTGAACTGTAAGATATGCTAATATAAATAAATTATTCCATCATAGTAAGCTAGAGGCCTTAAACAGAGATATTATAGTTTTAGTGAGCAACTCGAAACATTAGATGTAATCAATAAATATTTGGTTTGTTTTTGACAGTACACGAGTGCATGCACTTCAGTAGTCATTGGCATGTTAGGATTCAATGAATTGTGAAAATCAGATCGAATTTGGGCATTTCATTACTAATACTTATTCGGGTTAATTTGAAATAGATTTTAAAATGGGAGTGTGATCGGAGAGTATTTCTATAAATGTTAAAACCATCATATTTTTATTCTGCCTTGTAATGTTACTATAAAATACAGATTCTGAGAACCAAAATGTCGGCGCTTAAATAAAAAAAGAAGTTTTAAATGAAAGGTCTTATTTCAAGGTAGATCATTACATTGAAGAAAGAGATACCTTGCACATGTCTGTTTAGTTTTTTGTTCTTCTTTTTTGTCTCTCATGTTTATATTAAGTATTCTGTATCGTTTGAAACTTCAGATTTGAAAAATAGATAAATGATGAACCTTGCTGAGTTTCTTGCCGATTCTTCTCAGTAGAAGGCTGACTTTCAAACCGGTGGCAGTTTCAGTAACTTTGACGTTCCACTCCGCGGGCCAAAATAATTTTGTGGTTTTAAATTTAGACTGTAAAGTACATAAAAGGTATCTGGCTCCTCTATTCCATTCGTATTCTATAGACAGGCTACTAAAAGTGCCATACCGAAGTTCATGAATGCTGCTGTATAGGCACATAGATTCTGCAAGAGATCGGATGCCACTACAGGGTGTTTTGAATTCATTTCCGGCCATTTGCGGAAACGGAAATAGAACGGAATATAGCCGGAAGCACCATTCACTAACAGATGTATTGTGACCACCTGAAATGGGTTGCTATGGTGATTATATTATCAGACTAGAAAGCATCGTTCAAATGCCCTTTAGTTTGAACTTTGATATTCAGCCATTGTGTATTTGCAGTTCAAGATACTGACTCAATCTTCGCATAAAATACCTATATTTCCAAATGAATTTATCCATCTATGTAGTTTAGTACATGTGAGGTACTTTTTTACATAGTAAACGTTTAGAATGTGTACAAAGTATCTATCTTCCATATATACAAGCAAAATAACCGGGTTCCTTTGACGCACCATCACCTCAAAACTACTGAACATATCGGGATGGGACTGCTAACATTCGACGCGAAATTTTTCATAGATGGTTATAGGCTATATATGATATCGATAAACGGGATGAAACCGCGGGGAACAGCTACTAATCTATAAAATAGAACTGTAAAATCAATATACAAAAATTCAAATAACATAATTTTAAACGGATTTTTTTTGTAAGTTACTATGTGATATTTATTATTAATTAAAATCACGTAATTTAAGTTCGGAAATTTCTCTCTTAACTCAAAACAGAAATTAATTATTTTATTTCTGCTATAATCCCTTGTTTATGTTTTCAGTTAAGAGTTTTTGAGGCAGAAAGTTGGGCAATAAATTTCTGCAATAAACAGCTGGTGATATTATTCATGACGCTTGTTAAGTTTGTTTTAACGACCCTACCTTTTATAATTAGTTGATTAAGAAATTCTTTTATTGTTGGCAGAGAGCCTGAAAAGTTGCTTGCACTTTCAACATTACGGATGATTCAGACTATTTTATTTGTCTTACATTTTTTATTACATCGGTATATATTTATTTCTTTATACTACTTTGGCCGATAAACAAGCAGACGGTCCACGGTAAGTGGGCTCCACCGCCTATGGACATATGCAACACCAGAGGCATCGCCAATGCATTTTCGACCCTGAGATGTGAAGTTGTTAGGTCTCATGAGCCTGTAATTTCACCGGTGCCTTACTGCTTCACGGCGGAAATGGGTAAGGTGGTAGTACGGTAGTAGGGGAAGTACTCCCCGGATGAACTCTACAGTAAGATCTAAAAAATGTACTATACTTATCTTCTTCTTACAGTATGCATAAAATTTCGCTAATTGTTATTATTGATTGAAATAACCACTTATTTAAGCTGCGGCTTTCCTACATCGTTTTTATATCCGTATCTTACTATCTCATAAGCGTATATGTAGGTTGTAGATATAATTGACGCTGGATGTACACTAATAATGGCATTTAAAAGTCACAACGATATAAAACCTCTCCATTAAAAAGAAAATGTTACACAATTTCCCGCTTGTAAGCAAATGAAATAAAACACGTCTCCTTAAAATAGTACAATGCAATAGTCCGTAGATGTCCTTTTTTGAAGAGAATAAAACAGCGTGCTCTCCGAGGGGCTTCGTTACCAGATGGTTTTACGAGGCGACTACATCCTGTACAGAGAAGATTTCCCGGAGGTAACGCATATTTTATATGGTTTGTAATTTAAGTGACTGCTCTTTTATTATGACATGTATGCCAGAAACGTGATATCTTATCCCGATATTATTCAAACGCCAAAATATTACTCTTTGTTTCTGGTAAGAATAATCATGTTTTTTTTTACTAAGTGTTATAGCTTTTTGTTTAATGTTTTCCTTTTCCGAAAACATGTTTGAATCCTTTGACTATAAAATCATTTTGTAGTTTTTTCCTAGCCACGTAGAAGTCTGGAAAAATGTGTCAATACTACTGAATATATGATTCCGCAGATTGCCTGAAATGCTCGTTCACATCACTTTTTCCGAATCGAAGTAAAATCTCAGTTTATGGATGTTTATATTCCGCTCACTCGGAGCACAACGCTTATTTTTTTTGCTTAGCACGCACCCTTGCCGTGTCTGTGACATAGAATAATGGACCGCTCGCTCGCCAAATGGAAATCCGGATTATGATAAATCACAAACTTTTGAAATTTGGCTCCTGTTCCACTGATTTATTCGCGAAGTGTATACACAAAACGATATGCATTGCTTTTGTAAGGATATTAACATACGCACACACATGCATCTCAACTTTGTATTTTTTTTAAATATACGACTGAATACTTTATTTTATGCCAGCAAAATGGAACACTGATGATTTTAGAATATTACGTTATGTTGTTATTTATTATTTTCATGTAATTTGATCAAAATCCAAATACAATTTTGGATAAAAGGACGATTCTGGTTTCTGTGATAGGAATAATATTTTCGACTTCATTAATTAATCTTTGGCAGTAGTCTAGGGCAATGGTATTTATGGCAAATGTGACTCTATTTAAAAATGTTTTATGAAGACCTTTCTTTTTAAGAAGAAGAATTTGGCTTAGGTACAGGTCCAAAATTGCTCTACCCAAATAATTATTGATAACCGAGCTGCAAAGTTAATTTGGTAGTAAGTGTTTTAAATTAAATTAATAATTATAAAATAAATAGAATAAGAAAAACACTCAAACCGATATTTATTTCTATCGCTTTGGTTAAAGTGTGACCATATTTGACGGGCCAGTTGGCTTGGTGGTTAACGCTCTGACTGCCAAACCGATAGTCGCGGGTTCGATTCCCACACAGGACAAACATTTGTGTGCATGAACATGTCTGTTTGTTCTGAGTCTGGGTGTAAATATCTATATAAGTATGTAATTAGAAAAAGTAGTATATGTAGTATATCATTTATCTGGCTTCCATAGTACAAGCTCTACTTAGTTTGGAATCAGATGGCCGTGTGTAAAAAAAAGAATGTCCCAGGATATTTATTTATTTATTATATTACATCGCATAGATAAGTAATGACTTGGCTGAAGATGTATATTGTATATATATAATCGTATATTTCACTTTCTGCTAGCAAAATGTATTGTCCAGTAATAGACATATCTTCGAGTAAGATTAATATTCGCTTAACAATCTCCAGTTCCAAACGGTAGATTGAAGGAGCACCTGACGCACATAATTGGAATTTAGCTCGAGTTCACATGTAAGGAATCAAACTCACGGTAAGCATCGATAATTGAGAGTTCTGCATAGATACCTTACGGCCTGTATTATGTTCTTATGTCGAGATTCTAATATTACTTATAGTATGTAATATATATAAGGAAAATAGGGTTCTTTTGACGCACCATCACCTCAAACTACTGAACATATCGGGACGGGACTGGTACCATTCGACGCGGAAGTTTTCGTAGATGGTTACCTATAGGCGATGTATGATATCGATAAACGCGGGTGAAACCGCGGGGCACAGCTAGTAGTATAATATTGTCTGTATATATACAAATAAATAAAATAGTTTATTTCTCACCAGAAGTACAACTAAGTAGCTAGGTAGAAAGAGTAAAAATGAATTACTGCATTTCTTATGCATGCGCGAACAATTGTAGTGGTTGGGGATGATAACAGGTTACAGGACTATCCCCTGAACTAGGCAAAAGCCTGCCTATCAGGCGATAGCGCTCGGTCATTCATCAGTGTTTTCTTTTATTTTATTTTTTTTAATTTATTTATTCGGTTTACCAACGTATATGTAATGTCTTATAGTAAAAATCACAATTGAAATAAGCATGATCGATCATAGTGCAAATACAATTAAAGGCAAACACAGCATGCTATTAAAACTAATTTAAATTAGTGCAGTGCAGGAATAAAAGGTAAGTAACAACTTGGTAATTACAAATTTTTAACATACTAAACTTAAAAGAAATATTTTATAACTTGTACAAGAACATGATAATATGACAGTTTTATAAATCTTGTAAATTCTATTGTGCTCGTAACAAAGTCTTGTAAAAATGCTATTTATGTCACGTGGGCACAGATAAGGGCAGATTCACCTGATGGTAAGTAGTCACCGCCATCTATGGAAATTTGCGAAACCAGAGGCATTGCGTTGTCGACCCTAAGACGTGAAATTGTTAACTTCACGGCGGTAATTGGGACAGTGGTAGTACTTCCCCGAACGAACTCTGTACTAAGAAATCTGCTAGTTTTGCTTAATCATGACTATCAATATAACCCTGTCTTTTAATCTATCATAAAATTCTGATTGTCATCTCTGAGTGCGGCTGTCAGTGATTAATTATATCAAATGCCAAATTAATAAACTAGGGCAAAACTCGAATAAAAATACAAAAGCTTTCAAAAAATATTAAAGCGATTAAACTTGAATAGGAATAAAAATACAATTCTAGTTTTGTGAATAACTTCCCTCGAATTCCGTTTCCGTTTTGAACTCGTTTTTTAAATTACAATAATCTGTTGTAACTAGAACTTTATTCATTATATAGTTATGTTTCATAAAAAAAGGTACGTTTCTTCGGACCCGAATAGAAATCAGGTACACATTTTTACACGTTTAGTCACGTTCAGTGTCATAAGTCACGAATCTCTTCGCTGTCTATCATTTTAAACTGCCCCCATGGGAAAACACAGGCCTCATTACCGTGTGCAAGTTGTTCTATACGTATCAAAGATCGTCTATTCTATTTTTAATTGACTTCAAAAAAGGAGGATGTCAATTTGACTGAATGTTTTTTTGGAAACCTATGTTTTATTAGATTTTTTGTTTACATTTGAAGTTATGTTTAAAATTGAAATAAAATAATATTTCTAAAGAATTATAATAATTAAAATGAGCTCACCTATAATATTATTTGGATCTATAAGATTATGATATATTTCTATGAAGAAAAACGGCGTCCCTTTTGGAGAGATCGCGGTCCAGTCGGAATAATGTTCTGAGGAACATCCTCATGGACAAATTTGATTTACCTACACTTAATTACTTCATGGAAGTGCTAGTTTGGTAGAATTAAAGTTTTTATTTTTAGATATTAACACTAACCTATTAATTTAAGTATCTGTAACTAACACGTGGATCATTGTTGTCCGATAAATAAATAAAGTATTAATTATTATTATTTAAATGCTTATATATAACCTTGCTTGTAATTTATATTTAGTAAAAAAAAAAATTCTGAGACATTTTCCAGAGCTGTCCTGGGTAGAAATAAAACCCAGCCTGTGGCTTGGCATACAGTTCCTAACCATCACGCAAACTGACCGTTGATAAAATCAATGTCGTGATCAGCATGCGTGACCACAGTATATTGAATAACAACAAACAAAGTTTTGTTTATTAATCAAGAAACACTATTTCTATATTAACATTTTATTGCATAGCGTGTCTGCCCTCTATCTTCACTAATAAGAACTACTGTTGCTAACGAAAATAAATGTCTCGGGGAGGTGTTACACTTTATATTATTATAGCACGCGACTGTCTTCGATTTATTGGAGTTCTTTGGGTCTGTGTGCCTTGGCTTAGAACTGCTAACTTACTTCATGACATTTTATAATAAAAACATACTGTCTTTGTAAACGTTATTACCTACTGCCAACTAAATGTTACACCTCGACCACTCACTCCAGTGCGATAGAAAGAGATGAAAGTCCCTAAACCTATTAGTAACCGTGCCTATTCAAAGGCACGATTAAGTTCATATTCATATTTTGAGCCTATTTTTGGAACAGACACTGGATGAACGTGGCCCCTTTACATTAGATTTTTACTTTTCGTATAAATAAAATAACGAATACAAGATACTTTAATAGATTGTAGTATGTACTTCTTGGAAATGAATTTCACTAAATTTTAATGTAACTTCAGATGTCGCAAAATCTGCATCAAGTTCCTCAAAGTTTTGGCTCGTTAAAGGGTTTGACACTGCGGTAGTAGAGCTCTTAATGCAGACTTTATTCAGTCAGGGAAACTGTTTCGGTTAGAAAGTTAAGGGGGCCAGTGAAATCACAGGCACATAAGTCTTAACAACTTCATGTCTCAGGATTGAATATGCATTGGCGATGCCCCTGGTATTGCAAATGTCCATAGATGGCGGTGACCACTTACCATCAGGTGGACCGTTTGCTGATCGGGAAAAAAAAACTTGCTTATAGTTTTAAGAAGCCTATAAGTCTTAGTAACTAATATTTAATTACTAGCAGCGCTGGCATCAGAAGCCAAAATTTACAAGGTAACATAAAATTCTTAAATTTCACTTCAAATAGCAAGAAAAATATAACAAGGTTATTAAATAACTTCCTGAAACGCAGTGTTATCCGAACTTTATAACTTGCTACTAATTTCCAGCAAACTATCCTGCGGCTTCATATTTCTGTATTTTATTAACCACTTTATTAAACATTAACTTTATACGCTCAAGTCAAACTTTTCAGGCTGAAATTAAATAGTGTTGGAACGAAAAGTTCAGTAATTTTCAATCGAAGAAGCCGAAGTATCGAGACTTGGTTGGGATGTCATGGTAATTATGTTAAGATCAGTTTAAAAGTGGCTATTCTAATTTTGCACTTTTGCATTTTGAGCGAATATTTAGGTGGAATAGAATAAAGTTATATCCTAAAATATATCGTTAAGAATACAATTAGATCTTTTTAATATGTGTAACAACGAATACTACAGCTTCAACTTATTTCTGGGTGTCAATATTTCATATGATAAACAAAAGCATTCCCACAGCGAATTGGTGACTGACAGATACCCGGCTGCAAAAACTCGAAATCTATTGTAATATTTAGTGTACGGAATGTTGATGGATCATTCATATTGCACCGACACCAAATTGATTGGAAATAGGGTAAAATATCTACGCATTATATTGATAGAGAACTGCCTCATTTTTTGAGGAGAACTTAACTCATCTAGACGCGGATTTAGGGGGTTGAGCAATGGACGAAATTCTGCACAAAAAAAAAGGAATATAAACACAAACCCCCCTTAGTTTGGAAGAACCAATCCTGCCTGCACTTCAACTCCTTAGCCAGATAACAATATGAAAACGTATTATTGTCATAGGCGTAGCTAAGAGCTACCAACAATTGGGTATAGAGTTCTCCCAGCTTAGTTATCGAAACGGCGTAACTCTTAAATTATTCACGATTACAAATTCCTTGCACGAATTGTAAGAGCTACAAATTAGATACGCACGAAAAAAATCGCGAGAACTCGTAAATGAAGTGTGTAACGACTCCCAATGGTGTTCATAAAGCTCGACAAAGACCCTTAATTAAAAACCCGAATTCACGTATAAAGGAAAAACACACAAGTTTGGAGTGTCCCTAGTAGCAAACAGTCGTAAATCTGATGTGGCGCTTTGGTAATGGGTTTTCTTATGTCAACAAATCGTATGTGCATTACGATAGGTGTCTGTGTGGCTTGTAGCTAATGGGGTAATAGTTGGCGATATAGGCCTTAAATTTTTTATTTCCTTATTACTGAATAATAGACCGTATTATTACAAGCCAGAAGTGTGATAATATTACCTGTTCATGATTTTGTGCTTGAGCCGTCAAAATATCTATAACCAAACTAATTGAGCTTGAATTAAGTATTTTAGTTGGATGCTAGGGGAAAACGTATTTATTTTCAGGCAAAGTTGGATTTACTTTCCTATCCTACCAATATTATAAAGGTGATTTTGTTTCTTTTTGTTTAGGAACGAAAAGAAACAAAATCACCTTTAGGCCGTTACAGAGCAAATAACACTTGGATGGACCAGGGAACGTGGGTGAAACTGCAGGGTGGTTGATAAGTAATTCAAGTGTAAAGTTTGATTGTCATTAAATAAAGCCATTCATAAAGCAGTCTATCTCATACGAGCTCTCAATAGACCATAAATGGTTACACAACGTCTAAAATAAAATCTTAATCGATAAATTGATGACCTAGTTCCTAACGACCAGCAGCTTATTTCAGATACAGTTACGTGCTCAGTTTTCAAGACGACTTTGAAATAAATATTAATCTTTCGAATGCTATTTTATGAACCGACAAGGACTCGAAAATATAGTCCAAATATTTAAAGTAAAGATTTGGTAGGTTTTACAAATTAACTAGCTTTCGTCTCAAGGTTACTTCGCGAATTAAAGGATAAGAAGTAGGCTATATACTTCTTGTCAGCTTTTTTTTACCCCTCCCTTACATTATGATGTAAAGAAATAGAGAGATGTAGAGAAAAAGAAGAATGGGCCAGTTGGCTTGGAGGTTAGAGACCCAGACTACCACGCCACAGGTCGTGAATTCGATGCCCATCTTTCAGACGAAAAAACTAGTAGTAGTTATATGTATGATCTGGCTTCTATAGTACAATCTCTTCTTAGTTTGGGAACAGATGACCGAAGAATATCTCAGGATATTTATTATTATTAAAAACAACTCAAACTTTGTGAAATATTATACTAGAATTATAAATGCTTTTTGACAATACGTTTAAAAATCATAAAAAATCCCTAAATAAATTGCAATTTCCAAAACGTTATTCCATCAGTAAATCCAAACAATCAGTTACCCAAAATGTTTCAACTAAATGGTATCGACAAAACATTTTCAGGATACCTTCAGTAACATTAGTTTGAAAACTATATAACAAGATACTAATAGTGTATATTGTAATCCTGGCTCCATTTTAATCATACCCGACCCTAACGTCGTTTTCAATTATTGAAAATAACTAATCCGGTTAAGAGATTAGTGTTTCAACAAATAGGAAAATAACATCGAAATGAACAGTCTGTTACAATGGATTCTGCTTTTGCTGTTGGGTTTACAATAAATTCTTTATGAATAGTATCAATGAGGGTCGCTCTTTCTAAAACCGATAATGGCTATTTTTATTATTAGAGTTTGGTTTGGAAAAAAAAAAACTGGACGTACTTATTAAAAATATACAACATTTTTAATGTTGCCACAAGATGTAACCTAGTTTTAAGACTACGGCAAGTCTTATTCTCCGAGTAATTATAAGACTTTTATATTATCAATAGTTTTTCAAGTTATACTCGTAAGTAAAAGTAAATTACATTATATTGAAGTAACTTACGCATATAAATACGAGTATATTAATAATAATGAAATCCAGCGACATTCTTTTGACAGCGGATTTATTATGTACTACTGTTATTCTTCTAAAAATTATACAAATATATTTGGACCAAGATACAGAACTAGGTTGAACATAGGTAGAATTTTTCGACCTGGATAGAAATTGAATCTACGGCCTGTGGCGTGGCAATAAGGGTCTCTAACTATCTTGCCAAACTGGCTGCTCATATGATGGAATAAGGTATTATAGATTTATTAATTGTTTAGTAGATATGGCGAAGTAATTTTTTTATGTTATCAGTAACCCAGTTTATGCTCAGAGTGTGAAGCTAGATTTTAAGACAAAATTTAATATGTATACTTGGTACAATAAAAAAAATATTTCGTTAGATGGCAGCCCTATAAAGCCTATCTATTCTTTTACCAAAGCCCTTCGCGTATATTTTAATGAAAGTGGCACTTTACTAGAGTTGGGTGTTCATAAGCCGCTTTCATTAAAGGCGTCCATCGAATTGGACACTAAGTTCACAGGAGAACTTGCTTAAATATTAAAATTAACACTTTTTGTGCAGTTTTCCTCTTGTTCCCATTATCTATCAATAGATTAGTACTTAAGTGGATGCTTATGTAATACAAATGAATGAAACAGAAAAAAAATTGTACCTAATATCTGGATTAATTGAGATGTTCTATTTTCTATGCATTTTTATTTAAAATTTAAAAGTTTTTTTTTCTCATTTTTTTGAACTAGTTGAAATGCAAAATAAACCAAGAAATGTGTGAAAATATTACAAGCAGCCTCTTTAAGTCCCAACAAAATGGCACTTGCGTCTCTTGTCACCGTGAGGGTACTCCACAGTTTCTCGACGCACGACCCCACAGTTTGAAGTACCCACCTGAAGGACTTGAAAATATTAAATAAGGGAAAATCGTTCGTTTCGGTCGCCCATTTTGTTTAATTTTCGAGAGGGGTTTAAGTTAAACTGCTTGAATGACTCGCAATACTTATGTGGAAATGTCTATAGATATTTTAGCTTTGTTTTAACGTAATGGAACTTGGATAAGATGCAAATTCTATGGGAACCAGTTTTATTTTATAAGATTATAAATATAATGGCAAACTTTTAGAAAAAAATTAAGTAATTATTTTAATGTACGTAACTTTATTGTATTTATGTTATGTAAAAACACTCATTTATAGAGAAAAGTGGATACAGTTATCTAAATTTCTATTCGACAATCTTTCAACTGAAAATTGACAGGTCTAGTCCCTACTTTAACGAGTAGAAGTAGTTCAAAGCCTTGCGAATTTTCAACAGGCTTAGCTCAAGACTGGAAAATCATTTCCATCATGCTTAAAATATTTTTCGGTCTTGCTGTTTTGTAGTAGCCTATGATTTGTCTTTTTTCTTATATACTGTCATTGTATAAGGGCCAACAATAATTTTTAAAGAAGTTATTTCCACTTTAAGCAACCACCCATAGAAGTTTAGTTACTCTACGAGGGTTTTTGCACACTCTAGAACCTATGATGAGTTCAATCTTGACGCAGGCTGCCCAGAAAATGTCTATTCACTATTGTCTTGACAGGCTGGTTGGTGTAGCGGATCGATACCGTTACTGCCATTCTACAGATATTCGGTTCGATATTGTTTAGAAAAATCTTCAAAATTTACTACATTTCACTACATAGTATAAAACAAAGTCGCTTTCTCTGTCCCTATGTCCCTATATGCCTATGTATGCTTAAATCTTTAAAACTACGCAACGGATTTTGATGCGGTTAGTTTTAATAGATAGAGTGATTGAAGAGGAAGGTTTTTATGTATAATACATGTGACATCCCACGCGGGAACGCGAGTAAAACCGCGGGGGACAGTTAGTACTAAATAGAAGTTATTAAGGTTACGTTAAGGTCACGATTAGAAGTTCCGGTTAGTCTATCAGATATCCGATACTTAATACTTCTTTAGATATTCTGTGTATAAAATATATCTAAAAAGAAATATATCTATGATATCTAAACTGAACACAAACTATCAAAACAGTGTTCAAAGTAATTGACGTCTAACTATATCGTGGGCTATCATAAACCCGGCCTATATTCATTTATTAACGTGGGCTCAAACGATAGGAGGCAGCTCTAATAATACTAATATCCAATATCATGTAGTACAGATGCTGGCCACCTGTACGTACATTAATGTTATGAAGTTATATTCTACGTGCAGTTCTGGAGCTTAGTGGTTCCAGCCGTTACTTTAAAGTTAGTTGAAGGCTGCCGTCCTGTATAATCATGCGCTTACTGCTTTACGCTGTTATAATTTTGCAAGATACTTGCTCCAGTGCTTGTAGGTATTTGCGATGGACCTTAACTTAAGAGTGAGTTTTCTACTTAATCAATTCTTCTGAGACGTGGGGATAATATCTTGTCTGTCGAAATTTCAGTCAAAATATTTCCGGCAATTTTGTATTTAGTTATTGTATATTGTTTTATTGTAAATAATTTTGGGTCCTGGGCGTAGATAAAACATCAAATAATATTTAAGGAAGTAATTTTTTGTTGGGTCATTAATTTTGCTTTTTAAATTGTTTGCCTCTCAAATCTTAGTCAATTTTATCATTTACGTTATGTTACCTACCTGTGTTATTTAGGTAAGTAATCGACATAAATATTATATACTAGCTGTTTCCCGCGGTTTCTCCCGCATTTCCGAGGGATGTAACATTTCTCAGCGCAGAAAGTATCCAATGTTACTTCTAATACCTCCAAGAATATGAGTACAAAGTTTCATGATGATCGGTAAAGTAATTTTCGCGTGAAAGCGTAACAAACAAACTTACATTCACATTTATAATATTATATCCCTCGCGGCTTTACCCGCGTTCCCGAAGGATATCAAATTTTCTCGGGATAAAAAGTAGCCTATACGTTATTCCAGGATATGCTCTATCTATGTGCCAAGTTTCATCCATATCCGTTTAGTAGCTTGTGCGTGAAAGAGTAACAAACATATTTACATACAAATTTTTCCACTTTATAATACATTTTATTATAATATAGTATAGATAAATAGATAGATTACAAGCATATAGGTACGAGTGTATGCGCGTATGTTTGTATGTAAGCGTCTTTGCTTTCTACTCTGTGGCACAATAAAATGTAAATTCATATTGGATGCAATTAATGACAAATAAATCACTTTCGCAATCAGTGCTGGCATCCATCGACCGAAAGCGGTCGTTAGTACATGTTGGGCTGCGATAGGTGTCCTGATAATTTCAACAAAAAATATAGTGGGGAATTTGATGTCGTCAGCTGTCGGTCGTTTGAACCTTTTATAACTGTATTGACTTTGACACTAAAAAGTTATGGTAGGCAAAACAAAAATTACGGCTTTTACACTGATGTCCCTTTAGTCGTTCGGGAGCTTTTTATTTTACGTTCGTGTAAATTATGCCGGCTGAAATATTGATAGTGAGCTGAATATAGGTACGTAAAGCTACTGAAATAATTTTCATTCTAGATATTAATCTACTAGTTGATAACAGTAGTCTTGTCTCCACAGGCTTTTCTTGTATTTCGTTGCATCATCGAGTTTCTTTTTTATCGTCAACAGTATTGTTAATGAGATTTGAGGAGGTCGTAATCGATTTTGATTTTCATCGATGTTCACCTTGACTACTGTCTGACCTTAAAGAAGAATGCTTACAAGTAAGATTAACTTGAATGTTGTTTTCAGGAAACAACGCTAATTAATTCCCGAACAAATCAAAATATTCTTCCTTATTAGGAGCCTTTCATAGAAATATAAACTTTATGTATTCATTACATTGAGACTAATGTACCATGTGACTTACTTTTCGCGTTTTTTAACATACATAACCTTCAAGTGAACTATATTGAGCCTCCCCATAATTCCTCGCAGAGTAAGTGGTCGGCCAAAGCGAGACGGTTTGAGATTAAAAATATATGAATCCAATAAAATATGTTCGCGATTGGAATAATAACCAAGATAGCTAGATATTTTTGCACAAACATGTCGCATAAAACATCGTATTGTAAGCGACCCTTAAGCAAAATGTATTGTCAACAGAGTCATATTTCACCAAGGTGGACCCAACCTCCCCCGGGAGTCGTGTTATATGTTAGACCCAAAGCAACCTCGGCATTACACCACTAAATTATTTAGTTACCAAGTTGTCTTTCATAATATTGTATTTGTGGTTGTGCGTGTTTATACAGCAATGATTCTCTTCAAATTATGTTTCGGTCAGACAAGATAGTTCTAATTTAATAAAGGTTGTCACACCAAAACATCAACTATTACTTAAGGCTGGAAATATAGATATCGTTGATTTTTATTAACTAGTGCCTACTGCATATCATAATTTTAACCAAATGAAATGATTTTGAACATCATTGAATTTGGCTATAAATTTGTTAAATTATGTACTAATTAATTACTAGCTATCGTTCCCTAATTTTTCCTGCATTCCCAATGGATGCCATTCCAACTCAGGACACACATTTATGTATATGTTCATTGTCTGTGGTCGGGTGTATTTTTTGTATGGGTTTAGAAAAAAGTAGTATATCAGTTATCTGGATTCCATAGTACAAGTGCTTAGTTTGAAATCAAAAGGCCGTATGTAATGAATGTCCCAGGATATTGATTTATTATTCTACAGTCATTATTATAAAGGTTAGAATCGTGCGGAAACCATTGCGGGGTATTTTGTACTATTCCTCTATCTACCGTATAGGTATACAGCAGTAGTATACCAGATAAGTGTAGGCTTAAACTTAATATGGGGATTATGCTTCCGGTGACTTCACAAACGCGGAACTTACATACCTATACATATATCTTACATACCGCTTTGTAAAAAAGGGAAGTACAATTTAATTATTTAAACAAAGTACAGAAGCTCGGTGCTTATAGAGTTTAATGTAAGTCTCGAGTAACTGGCTATTGACATGCAAGCATAAATAGCTCATGGGTCAAAGGATGAAAGATTGTTTTTCTTTCCATATTTAATTATGTCTTATGTCAACAGGATAAGCTATTTATATCAACGCAATAATGCTTCTATTCTAATTAGGGGCCTTGTTTTTCTTTTAATAAATGAATAACATTTCTGGTGAAATGTCTATTAGTGTGTTTTGTGTTCTTTGTATTCAATTTTAATTAAATGCGAATGTCTTCCTTTTAACGATAAATTAGCCCATTAATATTAACAAGTTCTTGATAAATTAGTTTTCTAAATGATAAGATTTCTCAACCATTAAAAAATTAATTCTTATAGCATACTAGCTGTCCCCTGCGGTTCCACCCGCGTTTATCGATATCATTTATGGTATTACCGTCTACGAAAAATTCCGCGTCAAATGGTAGCAGCGCCAACCCGATATGTTGAGTAGTTTTGAGGGGACGCTGCGTTAAAGGAACCCAAATTTTCGTATATACAATGTGTTACAAATACCCAGTAAAAATATAATTCATTATCAAAGCCAACAACTCCAGTAAGCTGCCATGTCAGGGAACTAGACTATTTAACAGAAAGGCCTTCGTACCTATTTTACCTAATAATTGTCTATTTTAATAGTTTTTCCATTTTTCATTCATAAAAGTCTGTTTCTTTTTATTTTTTGGGGGTATGTTATACAGCGTTACTACGGTTCTCAAATATTGTGAATGGTCTCGTTATAAGGACCCATTTAACTTCCTTTCGGCTTTACGAGTAGTTTTGTAACACGCTGTATACGAATAGGAGAAGAAGATAAATAGATAGAATAACCAAATAAGTATTGAATTAATGTTTTTTTTCAATATACTACTTATCACCTAGCATCATGTTTTCTTTACCATTGTAAAATATTTATTCAGCTGTCAATACGTTAATTGGTGGGAAAATAATTGCGCCTCTCGGAGTTAGAACAAAGTTCAACCTTATTATCAGTAATTCATCGCTTCTCGAGTCAACAAAATACGCGTAGTGATAAATTACCCCCATTCTCTGCTCTACCCGGTATGTAAATTCGTCTTCAAGGCGACACCTGGTGTAGCTATAAATTATTTAGATATCGCCTGAGATTGTATACGGCTTCATTAATATACAGAAAGAAAAAGTGTCCCACCTAACGCTCCTCGGACACCCGCTAACAGTAATTTATTTGGTACAAAGTAGCCTGTAAATATAATTAAACACTCAGTTCCGTTTCTTTTGAATTTTTAATGCTTTTATTATTTTCATTAGCCTGTAGACATTCATAGCTTTTTTAATGTCCCTTTGAGCTGTCACATTTTTTGGTAATTTTTTTTACCTCCTAATTCGGCCTTACTTATGCTTTATTAATGTAATCTGATGTAAGAACATAATATATAACAATCAGTCATGGTAGTATATAATGTATGCTAATATATAGGTATTTACTTATTGAATATGTGCTGTCCACCAACGAACAATCTGTAAAGCAATTTAACAACTTTATTACCTATGTAAATTGGAATACGCAATGATTGACCGCAATTTTGTCCAACGTTAACAAAATATTCGAAATATTAAAATAAAAAAAATTAAAGCGTAGGAAACAAGAAATTAAAAGGAAAGTAAATTTCTACCCTTTTTGAACGAGGAACTTGAAACTTAAAGCAAATGAAATTGAAAAGTTGGAAAAGTTTTGCTTCGATGGTAGTTTTTTATTTTGAATAAGATGACTTGAAGTTATAATTATTTGACCATATCTATATGCAATATTGATATTGGTCTTATCATAGATCATGCTAGAGGTGAAATCTAGATGAGATAGAGGGAGATATGAGATTTTAAACTATCACAATACATTTTATACTTATAAATGTTATTAGTAATATTTTTTCAAATTAATATTACATTTATCAGTCCTGGTCAGCAAACCACTCTATTAGGCGCGCCATAGACTAGTCAATTAAAAATCGGCATGCTTTAGGCCCTTACTGGCCTAGTTCTTATTTAAATCTGTTCACATACATAGAAATTTAATAATTAGTTCATATAAATGACAGCAGAAACAAATACTTCAGAAAGCAACTGTTGCTAAAACATCGGAATGTTTTAGACATACCAAAAAAAGGTTGATTTTCAATAAGCCTTTGAATCGTCATTTTATACCTACATAACATCGTTTGACTAAAGAATTTGCTACGACCCTAAACGTGTTGGGGAAATTCACAATATCCTGAAACAGAAGTTCAAAATAAAATGTAGTCAACCGAACTAAATCTGGAGACGTTCACAAAGAGACATGTGTAACCCAGGCCGATGGATAAAAGCACCATTAAGATAGTAGGAGCGTTACAGTCGTCTTGCTCGGGTTTATTGCATCTTTGTTTGCTTGGAAGGCAATAGAAGCCCGCCCGCCCCTGTAATTCAACAGACTACTCGCTTCCGATTGTTATTACCTAGTAACTACAGCTACGAAAGCCTCGCGGATATAACTATGATTGATATACTTCTCGGGGTTAGAACTATATCGAAGGTATTCATTGTCGACCGTTACGATTCGAAGGGGAAATAAAATTATAGTGGTGGTGGTTTTTTATTGAAATTATAATGACGGTTAATGTCCTGATGTTTCATTTCGTGTCACTGTGTATTGTTATTTTTGCTTCATATAAAATTGTATAGTAGTTGCATTAAAGGATATACTTATGGGCAGAGATGTACCTATAGGGTATTTGATACCTAAAAAAATGTAAGATGAAATTCTATTCTGATGGTATTCGGTTTGTTCCTATAAAAGTTTCAAGATTTACGTACCGATGTGTGAGTCAAATAACTTCTGTCTCAATATCACTACATAGTATAAAACAAAGTCGCTTTCTCTGTCCCTATATCCCTATGTAGGCTTAAATCTTTAAAACTACGCAACGGATTTTGATGCGGTTTTTTTTAATAGATATAGTGATTGAAGAGGAAAGTTTTTATGTATAATACATGTGACATCCCACGGGAACGCGGGTAAAACCGCTGGGGACAGCTAGTAAAGAATAAACCATGTTTATCTAGGCCCTGTCATCAATCCCTGTACAAAAAGCCTAGTCAGAAAAACGTAAAAAAAAAGGATTCACATTTATATATTATAGAGAAGATTATCTAAACTTATTTAATAACTGAACTATTCCATCAGAAACTTAACTGCTGCAGAATTCAATATTGTCAGGATAAAAGAATTTAGCAATAACAGAATTCGGAGAGTTCAATTCAGGTTGGCACAGAATATTATTCGGAGTTGCAATTGTGACAATAGAAAGTATTTCTATAAAGTTGCAGAGGTATAAAATACTAACATGTGTAACCTATCCAACAATGCAGGAGCGGAGAGTAACCGCAGTTTTCATTTTTAATCTTTCAAGTAACGAAAGAACGTTGTTTCCGGAAAATTCAACAAAACGCCAGACATATTTCAAAGCTGTAATAAAATACATCTCCACGTTCATAGCTCTAATAAAATAGGGAAGTTTTGTTTTATCAATAGTCGGGTATGTTCGAGGTGATCTTAATTGGTTGAAATATTTCATGCAAACGAGGTTTTATAAAAAAAATTATAACTTTTGGAGGTGAAATAATTTGATTCTGAGCTCCATCGAAATGAATAGAAAAAATATTGCTTGGGAATCCAAGCTAATATTTTAATCCAAGTACTTAGTTATCTAGCTTATAATTTTATCAACCTGTTTTTTTTATTCCACTGTCAGCGCTACTCATATATCACGAGCGAAGTTTAAAGAAATTCATTGTAACGCTTACATCCCCACAAACGCAAAGGGTATTTTTTTCTTCATTTATTCATAAGCAAAAGCGGACTGAAGCTACTCGAAAAATACGTGACTACCTTCACTTAAATAATGTATGAAGACAGTCGGCAGCGGAGCCCAAGTATGATAGTTGCATTATTTTGTATGTACTTGAACTTATTTCAGGTAACTAGATATTTTAAAATTTTAAAGAATAATTTTACATGTAACATGTAACAAATTTTAAGTAGGTACATATCGAAATCCTGTAATTATCTATTTCTGCCAGTGTCGAGTAGATTATAACCTTAAATCACGTATGTTGATCAGCACTATCCCGAAGTCTGGGGCTCGATTCTGTAAGGAAAATGACACTAACTCGAGGATGTTTCGCGGCCTCCGTGCTCTGAGATAAGCTCTCCGAGGCCTCCGTGACGCGGCTCGCCGGCGAAGTTTGTGTTAGCTGAATAAGAGGGCAGTTATCGTCGACACAATTCACATTTTTGTATAATTTAACCCGTTCTTCTAAAACCGTTTTACAGTTTTTTCTAGATACCTTGAACAGTAACGACATTTGTATTGATTTTACTTCATGGGTGTACTTTTATCGATCTTTATTGTACAGCCAAAATGATTGAATAAAACCCAATTTTCCACCAAAAGTAAGTTGTACGTCACGTCCATCGTAAAAGAAAAAGAAAGACTTTTGACACCTGCTTGTTCCGTTACACAACCTACGAGAATTCACGCCATCGAAACAAGCCTTTTTTTCAAAACTCGAACAATAGCAATGGAAAAAATAAAATAGCAAACGAAACACCACAAATTGACTCAACACTGTAGTTCACACTGCATACTCCAGCTTGTATAAAAGGCAAGAAGTCAATTGTAAAACAATGCTTTTGTGTTTGCACGCACTTTTCATGAATAGCACGACTGACCAATTTAACCGCAAATTCAATAACAATATTACCTGTAGGTACATAAGCTTTGTTTGCTATCGTGAATAGGTAGCCAAAACGACCGCCATTAATTTGTAGGCTTAAAACATACAAAAATATTGCAAGTGATCATAATGACCAAATTATCTTTAGAACTATTTCATTTTAATGTTTATTAATGTTGTCTTCATATCTACGGTATAGAATGGTTTAATATATTTTTGTAAAAAGCCTTGTCCCCAATTACAAACAAAACGTAAAAATAAGGAATTTATGAGGTTGACGAAATCTTTAAGTTATCAACAAATAAATAAAGTTTAGCCCTTGGCAGCGTGATGTTTAGTAATTAAAGTAAATTATAAGACCAGTGGTAGATAAGCTTACAGGGTGCAAGTTTTTGTAATTTATATTTACTATTTACTCCAGCAATTTCAATTAAATTTTCTATGATTTATAAAATTTACGGCTTTCTGCTAATACAAACTTCGTCGGCGGGCCGCTTCACGGAGGCCCCGGAGAGCTTATCTCTCACGTGATTAGTAGTATTAGCGTAGTTCGTGAAAGAGACAGACTACGGAGGCCGCGACGAAACATCCTCGAGTTAGTGTAACTTTCCTTACAGAATCGAGCCCATGGGCCGCGACGTACAACTATTTTGTCGCTTAAAAACACTTCACCGAGGTCAACCAAATTTTGACGTTATCGAGGAAATAGTGGAAACCCCCGTTTTAATTATATCTAATCTTTGTTCCTTCACCCTACTTGCGTGGTTGGTTTCCCTGACAAAGGTTTTAATGGTTGGCATTAAAGTGTTAGTGATAAATATAAATAAAGTAAAATTTGTCTTCATTAATACAAACGAATAAATTAAATATCAGTATAATTTTATTACCTGATAACTTCGATTGAAATAAATTCATGAATATCCGGGACATTATTTTTACACACGGCCGTGTGTAATCTGGTCCCAAACTAAGCAGAGCTTGTACTATGGAAACCAGATAACTGATATACTACATATACTACTTTTTTTTCTAAATACATACTTATATAGATATTTACATTGATGCACACAAATGTTTGTCCTGAGTGGGAATCGAACCCGCGACCTTCGGTTTGGCAGTCAGAGCGTTAACCACCAAGCCAACAGCCTGTCAAAAAATACATATCATAATTGATAATAATATAAATTTGTAACTAAATAGACTCTACCTACATTTATTCTATGACTGGCTGTCCCCCGCGGTTTCACCCGCGTTCTTGAAGGATGTTACTTTTCTTCGGGATAAAAAGTATCCTATGTATCTGTGTAACTATCGATGTGACAATTTTCATACAAATACGTTGGGTCATTTTTGCGTGAAAGAGTAACAAACATAACTCACAATCTTTCGCATTTACAATATTAGTAGAATACCAACACGTTTGTTCGACATAAACGTATTAAATGTTCGCAATAACTTTTATTATGTAAACGAAGTTACCTTAATGAGGGAGAGGGAGGTGAAGCTTTTAAAGAGAGCAGTTATTTCCACTTCTTCCTAATCTTAAATGATGGCCGCTGCGTAGCTGAGCGCAACGGTAATCTACGTAAATACTTATATATCGTCAGGGACAAAATTAGCGAGAATCCTCTGGAAGTATATGAAATATTAAGCCTATTAATTAAGGGAGATCACAAAAGACGCGCGCAGTAAGCACTGTCTTGAGAATGAGGCTTAGAGATCTTAATGATTACGTGATCTGTATTCGCACGAGATTTGCTAAGTCGACGAAATTAACTGACGTTTATAAAAAAATCTTTCAAGGATCTAACAGTGCTTCCCTCTGTAATATATGAAGTATTCCTCATACAGCCACATTACCCCGAAGATATTTAGGTCTTACATGAAATGCTATGTATTGTTGCCGTCAGGTGCATATCTAGGTCAATTTATTAGAATGTTTTCATTTTATGCAAGACCGGGCATAGCAACATCGATTTCCTCCGCAACTTACACAAAGGTCAATACACTTCGCGTCCTTTCATTAGACCCGAAGCTCTACTTCGGAAGCGTCAACTCTGTAATTAATTGTTTGATTAAGTACCGAAATAACGTTCAAAACTGTCGTGTTTCCGTTTATTCTGAATTTTTATTTCCCTTTATGGGAAACGAATGAGCTATAAATCCCTATCCCGAAATGCAATACGGGATAATCTGAAATGATCCTATTTTTTCAACCCTCGCCGATTTTTATCGTTATTCCCTTTTGAATATAGTTTTTTTTTTCATTTCAATACAATAAGTAATGGAGAAGGGAAATTCCTAAGAGTCTACGATTCCAATAAATAGAACTGCTGAACTTGGATTTCTATATATTTGTTGTTGTAAGCATTTTTGTTTGTATCGTTGATACTAAGACATCTCTGGGCTCCTTTTTTATACACTTTCATACTTGAATATTTTTCAAAAACTTACAACATACTTATCTATTTATTTTTTTATTTATTTAATGGTTCCTGACCAAAAAATCGTATATCAACGCTTGGTGCAGCAAGCTAGCTGGTTTAGAAAAATATTTGAGTTCGTATTCATATGTCAAACAGATGTAAGATTAGACCACCAAACTAAAGCATAATGATTGTACACTGACTAAACTATATCGCAACATCTAAAACTTGATTAAAGGATTACACTTAAAAAGGATACAATAAAAGAATATATGTATTTGTATTGCAGTTGTTAATAAGTGCGTGTTATTTGCAGTGTCACACACAGCTCAGAGTAACACAAAAGCTTGTTCTGGGCTTGGATGGGAAACAAACAAAAGACCGCCAGCTATCTCGTGTACTGTGACGTGATTACTGGCTAATGACTTCACATGACACTGTGCATTTGTATGAGAGACGGCTTTTGCTCTGTTGACATTTTTAATGAATACAGAGTTGTGAATGCGCTTTGTACCATTTGTACGAACTCGATGGGGTGGTGCTAAATTCACGGCGGGAATACTCTTCAACAAATAATCAAAAGCCCTTATTATTGAATCGTCAAATAAGGAGTAATCATAATGTTTAGGTATTTCTCTCACTTGTATGAAATTTGTAGATATGATGAAGAATATAACTGTTGATTAACTGTCGGTCAAGGTCACCTGCCTGAGGCGCTAAAGTTTTCTTATTCTACTTTATTTGTTGATTGTGAAGCTATAACTACATGCGCCTACTTTAACTTACGCCCCACAGTTATTTAAATAGATTTGCAGTCTTTTGACGAATAAATATCTTAAGCCATAAACCATAAGTGCTTGTCGCCCCAACCATACAGATCCTGGTTTTCTAAATACAGCACTCAGAAGTATAAAATAAAGATGAATTGTTAGATACCTGCAGTTTTGATACACAGAAACCAGATGTTGCATAGAAAGCTCCACACTTGATCAATCCAATATCGATGTGTCGGGTACTGTAGCTTAGTCCGTTTTCCGAATCCAGTAGCCGGTAGACCGAGAAGCCTGTCCGAAAAATCAGCTTTCATCGTAATACTCTTGATAAGTTTTATATCTCTCTAACTTCGTCGCGCAGTTTCACGCGTGGTGCCGAGGGATCAAATTTTCGGGTAAATCATTGCCTATAAATTCAACGTTATTATCAAATCGAAACATAAATAAAAATAGATTTGCATAGATTTCGAGTTGAATAATGTAGATTATTAGGAAATATTTCTCGTTATAAGATCGTAAATGTTTTATTGAAAATTGTTAGGTATTCCAATAGAAAAAGTTGGTTATTTATCTGACACACCAATTTTTATATACATATAATATAATCGTAACTATTTACATAAATAATGTGGGTACTCTTTTTAAAACTTTGAAATAAGCTTATATTTTAATCAAAAAGATTATCTTAATGACAAATAAAATATTTATTTTTACGTTCGCAGTTTTAGCGTCTGTATTCACCTGTGCATAAGAGCTATTTTCCTGCACCCTTAAAAAAGTTGATTCGGAATATGTATAAAAAAACACGGCGCTCCATTTCCATACGTTCCAGCGGTGCAGTGAAAAGGTAGTTTCTATTAAATTAAGTGGTCCGTAATGAAGAGGCACGGCCGGTATTTTTATGTTTGTAATCTAGAAAACGAGGTGTCAGAAGGTTGGCTGAAGTATGAATTGGACGAACATCGCGTGTTTCGCTTCTGCGTGACCATCACCCATTGATCACTGGTCTTAAGAAATACGACATGAAGGACATTTTTGTTCACACGAAATAGCCAACTCCAACTTCTAAGTATGCTTTGCTTATTTTGCTTTTACCCTGAATTTGGCATAAGTCTAACAGTCTATGAGAAATGGTTTTGAAAAGAAATATGATGTACCGAAATATCACGCATTTTTATGTCCATTATTATAACATGAAATGAATTTCTTAAAGCTCTTATTTTTTATGATTATTTTATAAAAGCTACGTACGTTCACGGCTACCGACTTAAAGCAGATTTGAACCCACGACCAATATGTCAATGACATCATGATGACTGAGCTTCTGTTCTCAATATAAGCAGATTTAATGCAACTGATAGAAATATGGACAATAAAAATGGATGTTTGATATCTTAACATTATTTATGTTGAACTGCTATCTATATTTTTTATTTTTAGTGATAAACAAGATTAAGTCTGACTAATGGCCCTCTCCGCAGCTTATTGACGCTTGAAGCACCAAAGGCAACATTTGTGCTTTGCAAATATAATATAACTGACACAAAATACATGCAATACTGAGCATATTTGCTAGAAATAGGCCTAGGCTGTATTTGATTTTGTGACCATCCTTTATGCGTGATATTTGCAACTGATATTATATTCGCACAGGATTTCAATAATAAAGAGGGCAGCATTCCACTTTTAGTTCAAAATAACAGAATAGGTACGTGAACATGATGAATTACATAATGCACCTACTATATATATGTGTACGTATTATATTGCCTGGTCGGTATCCATAGCGAACGATTCTGTTTGTGAACAACGAGAATAAATTGGTTGCTGTTACTCTTATTTTGTATTTTATTTAATCTTGTCGATAAAATACTTTTGTATTTGCGAATTTGAAATATTTACATTTCAATCGCTGCGTTCCATTTACGCAATGGTAAAATTTTTGTTCATTTTGGTGTGAAATATATCTTCATAAATTTATTGTTTACGTAATGAGTCCATTTTATAAAAGACACCATATTATCGATTTAAGACTTCTGTACAACCCATTTCAAGACATATAAATAGTCGTACGTTGAACATCTACCTACATAACTAAGTATTAACTCAAATAAAGAATAAAATTGATTCGTGTATGAAGACAGTAAATTTCTAGTCATAAGAAAATATACCGCTGGTTACCCAGAACTCAATACTTTGTACACCAAAAATGAAGATGTAATGGTTGGGAATATCCACATATTGTAATCTCAGCGGCTATCTCAAGCCCCGCTCTTCGATAATATTCACTTCTTTGTGGAGGCGCCAGATGCGTCGAATTACGTTCTTTGTGGCCGACCTATATTGTATTTCGAGTGCGAAGCAAAACATCTCTTTAATACGAATATCAAAAATTTATCTCGCGCAATATTACGACTCATTTGGTGCATTGCATACGGTTTTCCTGGAAAATTTCATGTTATTAGGAAATGATGATAATATTGTTGTCACAAAACATTGCGTCTGTTTGATCACATGAAACCTAAAGCGTGAAATAAAGCTCAAACCTACAATTCCACTTCCCGCGTAAACAGGAGCGGTGACAATTTAGTTCCTTATTTATAACTAATTAATATACATTGTGTAGAGGTAGATAAGGTTAATAGCGACAAGGGTTCCAGTTTGCGAGTCAACCATACCCTTCAAACTTATCTGTAGACAATATTGCGTGACAAAACACTACTGGTGTACAATCAGATTATCTGACCATTCCAGTAGGCCGCTATCAAACGGTACTCGTAGGCACTAAAATACTCGCCTATCTGCCTTTACACTCTGTCGGTTCCCTCGTGTCAATTTGAATAAAGTACGAATAAAAAAGTGTAGTGTAAGGACACCCTAATCGGTTCCCGATTTTATCAAAACTGTGCGGAGAGTGTAGGCAGGCGCTTTTTACGCATCGGCTCACTCGGAATAACGCAAATAAAACTGGAAATATTATGATACCTATATGTTATTTTGAAAGTAATTCGATTGAAGCTTCATCCACAGTAAAAAAACGAGTAACCTACTGGTTAGGTACAAATATGTTATATTTATTAGACACTAATAAGACATTTAATTCACATTTAATGCTGTATTTAATTTGATTAAGATTTTTTTTCAGGCGGTTGGTATTTAATCCTGGATTAGAAAAGACGTAAAAAAATAAGCAGGAATAATTGAAAGCACTCCCTGTTGGTAAGGGGCTTAATGAAAATTGTATTCCTAAAAATACCTTAATATGATTATGAATATGATTATGACTATGGGTGAATAAACAAATATTACTATTACGAAAACTTAAAAAAAGGAGAACAAAATTAAGTTAAGGAATCGCTTGAATAATTACTTCCTACTACACAGACTACAAACTTTTAAACAAGTTCTACTTTCGCAACAAAATTTACTTGGAAGAACCAGTATATTGGTTCTCCCCGTATAGCTGTAATAAAATACTTATTTTATATTCCCTTTTACATCATTCCTATAACATCAGAGTGAGAGAGAGCATGAATGCCTTTCATGTGTGTCACAGTATGTATTATTTAAGATAGAAGCTTAACCGTTACATTAATGATTCAGTTTTGGTAACCTCATAAACTCATCATTTTCCATGAACATGGCTCAAGGCGAAATATTTTATTCTTACTTTATTATATTCAGCACACATCTCAGGTCTTCACATATGGTAATATGGTACTAATATCTGATCTATATTATATTATGTTATATGAGATTTATTAAAATGCGGATTAATATATCTGCAAGTTTGTTAGTAATTTAATAAAAAGTTCAATTAACCCAGCCAAGGTGGACTCTTGGATGGTGGCGATAAAATTTATTTTACAATGTTAAGTTCTTATATATATATATATATATATAGATATATTATCCTCCAAATTTTATATATTGTATACCACAATATTATTATTTTAAGAAGACATTTTTCACTTCTCAACTGGAGGTGTGACCAAACGGTGTGTGCAAACAAAGTCAGTTAGATATAAAGGTTATGGCCCTATTTTCCAATGTAACCAAATTTAAGATCTTATTTCCAGTAAACATATAAAAAGTTAATATTGTTTCAAGTGCTGGCAAGCAAGTTCTATATTTGTGCCGAACTCAAGTAGATAGATAGGTATGTTGTTGCTAAGAAAAGCTGTGGCTGAAAGACATACATTTTGGATCGGAATCCTAAAAAAATATTCGTAATATATTACAATATCTTTTAAGTAAAAACAATATAATAATTTCATAGAATTTGTCAAAGACTACATTACAATTATATGGTACAGTTGCCTCCGACATATTATTATAATGAATTACGGTAACAGTCTATAACTACAAAACATATTTTTTTTTTCATAATTAAATACAAATTAACTTACTTAATAAATATCCCAATATCCGAAGACATTCTTCACACATGGTTACCTGATGCCAAGTTAAGCAGAGTGTACTGCTTGTAGTATGGCTACCAGGTAACTGATATACTACATATACTACTTTTAAATACATACTTATATAGATATTTACATCCAGACACAGAACAAACAGACATGTTCATGCACACAAATGTTTGTCCTGGGTGGGAATCGAACCCGCGACCTTCGGTTTGGCAGTCAGGGTCTCTAACTACCAAGCCAACTGGCCTGTCAAATATAAATATAAATTTTCTTTACTCATAACAAAAACTGCGTACTCTTCGATTAAATATCCTGGGACATTCTTTACACACGGTTATCTGATCTCAAACTAAGCAGAGCTTGTACTATGGAGACCAGATAACTGATATACTTATATATATAATATATATAGATATAACATAGATATAAGATAGATATAACATTAACTAATTCTTAAATACAAATTTAAATAGTTATTTACATCCAGACACAGAACAAACAGACATGTTCACAAATGTTTGTCCTGGGTGGGAATCGAAACCACGACCTGCGGCGTTGCAGTCAGGGTCTCTAAACAAGCCAGCTGGCCCGTCAAGATATATAAATAGTATCGATATATGTATTATGTACATTCACTTATAAATGTATCAGGGTTATAATATTTTTTAAATGCTCATAAATCTGTAAAGTTGAGGGCTTAAGATGTCAAAATAAGACATAATAATAAAAAAAAAAGTCTTCAAAATTTCACTTTTAAGTAACTCGTAACATGTAAGGTGTGTTGACTTTATCCAAGTATAAACAATGGTACGAAATCAATATTGTTAAAAAAAATATATTAAGACGTCTATTTTGTTTGATATAATGATCACCCGACCATCATCATAATTATTAACAAAATTATTAGTTACGTACAATAAATGATTTTCCTATATATGGCAATGTTACTTAAAGTGGAAGACACGATTTCATATTTTCGAGGAAACTTTTATTTATTTTGAGCATAAATGGATTTTCGCTGTCACAGATACTTTCTTTGATGAGCGAAAATTTCACGACGTCTCGGTGGCTGTGACATTTTCATTAAAGCGCTGTCTTCTATCCAGTTGACAGAAAATCATAAGCTATTGTTGTATTAATTACATCCACACTTTCTTAGAACCTTTGAAGTGGAGAAAAGGATCTTTTAACCTAATTAATCACTAATCAATACTACATAGCTATAAGGTATAATTTACGGTATTTTATTGCCTTTCTATTCAACTATGAACTGTTTATTTTAATAGTACCACTTTACAGGCAGCTGGTATTGACAAAATCCTTAGGGCATATACGAATCATGTATATTTTGGCTATGATTTTACATTTATTTTAGATCAGTACGAAATACGTATATTTTGGTTATGATTCACATATATTTTAAATCGCAAAATTAATATATATTTTTGTTGTAATATATACAACAGTGTATTATTATGTTATGTAGTATACGAGTATGTTAAAGGTTACATTTATAAGGTGAGATTAAGGTCAATCGCAATCCCGTCGAAAAAAAAAATTTAATGTTAAAATTAATTTAGTCAATATTTAATAATCAAGATGAATATGGTAAGGATTTCAGTTAAAAACAAATACAGTGACAATTCCAGCTAAATCTTATTTACATTATACATAGTTAAAACTTATTATATTTGTTAATAATTTCTCGACAAATTATCTAAAACGATAAAGTCTTACGCTTATGGATGCTTCAATAGTATCACATTCCCTTTCCATTCATTTTTTATTAATCCACGAACGAAAAAGGGACAACAATACATAACCATTTGATGAGAATATAAAATTCCGAACTCAATATCAATCAGATAGATGGAACTATCTCTGAAATAATGTCAACTTTGTCGACAGGATAAAGTAAGAATAGAGACTTGATTTTCCTGAAAATGTATTAGATGGCTCATAGACAAGTGTACAGGGAAGCTGACAAAAGAGTCCAGGGGAAATGGAATGGGGCGATTTGTTCAAGATGGTCAGGATAAAGATACTTTGCGGATCTGTAAGAGGGTATTACTCTTTTTACTGAAACGTCTCTTAAAGTAATGGGACTGAAAGTGCATTTTACAAAGATGTAGTAATCTTGAATGTACATCTATACGAACGTTTTTTATATACCTATATTGAAGTAGATTGGACCAAGGAATCACGTTGTTCCATACAAACTTTGGCCCCGTTTTTCACCCCCTTAGGGGTAGAATTTCGGAAAATCCTTTCTTAACGGATGCTTACGTCATAAATTGAACACATACTCCAAAATTCAGGTCTCTACGAGCTGCGATTAAGGCTGTGCGTTGATCTGTCAGTCATTCAGTACACAGCATTTATATGTACAGATGATAGACATTACATAAATTGTTGTATTGGTAAAAATGATAATTGTTACTAACGACGTTGAAGTATTTGTAAATATTCAACTTAGCAACTACAGCAGCAGACACATATCTTAATGATTAACAAATAAAGTACTTTTTAGCCTGAGGAGCTGCTGGATCACTAGGCCAGTCAAACAACAGATCCGGAGCTTAGTGTTGCATAGCTCATGATTTTATGGCCTAAAAATTTATAAAATATACTAAGTACGCAACAATTATCCATGAAATGATGAAGTAGATATCAGAGTGATTGTCTAATCCTCTCAGAATCATCGTCAATTCAATTTTGTATTACATTGATGGCACTACGACTATAGCCTCACACTGCTCGCGCACAGAACCAGCAGTCTGTTGTGAAAAAGGCTTCAAAATTGAATCTAAGAGAGAAGATTCGGATGCATGTCAAAAGCCAACTAGTTCATCATTATTTATGGATATATTTTGTTAGTGTTCAGCCCCCTTATTCAGCTAATACAAACTACGTCGGCGAGCCGCTACACGGCGGCAGTATTAGCATAGTTAGCGAAAGAGACAGAGCACGGACTCCGCGACTAAACATCCTCGAGTTAGTGTCATTTTCCTTACAGAATTGGGCCCCAGGTGTTATGTTAAAGTGTATATGTCCAGCTACTTATGTTACTCACCGTACCAAACCATTCAACGTACAAATAGTTGTTTCATACACAAATAAATTTGAGCTTTTTCAATTCCGTTATAGTATATTGAAAACGGAAATATTTTATTACTAGACACAATTCGGATGTTCCGTTTATTTATAACACTCTATTTCGTGCATATTGTATAACACTTCAAAGCATAGCGTTAAAATTTCCAAAAAAAAACTTTTATTAAAATAGAAATACTTTATCTAGTGATTTTTTAACTTCTCGGTTAAGAGCTCTTTGAGCTCACCGAAAAGTCCGCGTAAGGGTGTAAAAGACATCTGAGGCCGACACCTTCTAGTCCGTCCTAAAAAAAAGACTTTTGGATCATCCCAGCTTCGTAAAAACATATCGCTGTACATCAAATATCGCTCATTGTGATCGTAACTCAACTACTCCATTAACTTAATACATAAGTGTATATATAACTGTGGAAAAGGTTTTTTTAACGTACAACCAGCTTGCCGACTCGCGACGCCAGATGTAACGGCCTCATAATTTTTGTCGTCCGCCGCTACAAATGACAGTTTTTGAAGCGGTAACGAGCCTGGCCTGGCACAAATCTCTTGTACAATCAACTTGTATTTTATTTATGCTTCTCGTAAATTTATGTTTCACTGTACTATAAATTAAATCGGCAATTGAAAATTTGTTTTTACGTTTTATTGGAATATGTTCGTTGTTTTTTGTAAGTGACATAATGTGTCGTGCGCTTTGATAGCAAATTTTATGGGATATCAAATTACAACTACTTATAATTATTATATATAGTATACTTAAAATGACCATTTATTTTCTTCGTCAGAGCGGGACACCGGTGAATTATGGAAAAAAAAAACAACATTTCGTAATTTTAATAGGGACTTCAATTAAAAATATATAAAAAAGCTGGCTTTTCGATAAGTTCTTCTATGATATTGAGAAGCATTACAAATACACTAGTCCTTATAGTAATTTATTGGGTAAAAGTAGTTTTTATTATAACTAGTGCAAAAATATATCATTAATTTATAGTTTGGTCTGTTTACGAAAGCGGGACATTTTTCCCTCGCTAGGGACAGCGGGACAGACTGCTTGAAAACCGGACTGTCGCACCCAAACCGGAACGTATGGTCACGTTAAATATGCTAGTATTAATGTATACTTCTTTCACGGTGACGACATAGTCAAAATTTATAAAATTCCTTTAAATAAAAAAAAAGTACTTTTATCTAGAATTGGATTCTTAAAGGTCGCATTTACTAATGTTTTACTGACTGTCTTGCAGTATTTACGATAGAAAATGAGGACACTTGGACATTTGACACCAAGCATTTTCTTAAAGGTATAGGCAAGAGTTTGATGTTGGACTCTGAGGCCAATGTTTATTTTCACTCAGAGGTTAAATCTGACATAGCAAAGCAACATTGCGTTATTTCATATTATTATACAACTTTTTGACGTGACAACGCGTAATAAATCGATGAACGCTGGCAGATGACTGCAGGCACAAAAAATTGTTCCGTTACGCTCATTGTACAAGGTTAATTATTCTTGCATTTTAAAAATCTGGTTACTAGTATACTTTCAAGTATTTATTCTTTTAATATTTTGTTAAAATAATCAACATTTTTGAATTAATGAGTGCAAATACAAGTAAATTTATCAATTAAATTGTAGATTTCATTTCACTCCTTTATATCCATACAAAATAATGATGATTCAATAAAAATGATTTAATTTTATTTATAAAATAATAAATCATTTTATCAATGTTTTATGACGTTGTCACGTTAAACTATCGTCCTTAAACCGACTTTACAGACAACCATTTTTTTTTTATTGTAAATACAAACACCCAGATACAGAAATTAATAAATATCCCGTATAAATTCTTTACACAGGGCTATCTGAACCCAAACTATACAGAGCGTTGGTACTATGGAAACCAGATCACTGATATAGGTACTACACATTATTTTTTGGAAATAATAGTAACGTACAATATATAAATAATAGATAAAATTATAATATGCAGTACGTCAGGTAGGTAACACCAAATAAAAATTCTCCTATTTTTTAACAAATCGTCTTTTATTTCAACGAAATCATGCCAGTTAAATACTAATTACAGTACACATTAACAACAAAAGCGACTGTGTTACTAGAACGATATGTACAATGGGACTTGTGATAAGTAGCAATTCAGGATATGCAGGTAAATATGCACTTAATTAGGTATTTTATTAATAAAATTAATTTATTTAATTCCACTGTATTCATGACTTCTTACAGCTGAAACTCTCGAGCATAAAAAATAGATGAGTAATAAATGAAGACAATTTTTGATATGTAAAATGACTCAGTTCGTTATGTTTTACCAGAAATTAAACAGTTTTAATTAATTATTCTTACAAAAACAAAAACTTTAAGTGTACAAATAATTTATAATTTATTATTCGTATTAGTTTTCAACCTCTCATAATATACAGTTTTACGAAAAGAATTCCTCTAATTACCGTAATATTTACATCCATTATAAGTTATCTAAGAAGGCGATTCTAAACTTTTATATACATTTAATAAAATCATAATAATCAAAGTTAAAAAAACAAATTATACATACAAATAGTTTTTGTTGTAAAAATATATTTTTTTGTATCTAAAATTTTTCATAGACAAAAGTAACTCACATAGTAGCGATTAATGAGATATGTGTCAAAGACTTAATTACTAAAAACATTGAAAATATTTATTTAGTACCTATCTTCGTCTAATATCTATAAATTCTTTAATTAAACAGATATGGCTGTCTCAGATTAAAGCTCTATCAAACCAAATATTAGATCAACGTACATATAATTGATTGAAGTAAATACATTAGGATTTTCGTTTTTTAAATTACAATAGACATTATATCTTTGATCTCAATTTCACCGTGACCTTATTGATGACAATGGCATCGCAAAATGTGTACTATATGTGATAATATTCTCGTGAGTTTTTCCATTTTCTTGCACTAACAATATGGTCATTTAGTTGATTTACCTACCATTAACCATCTGGTAATAGCAACAATAATAGAACACCTGCAATACATCAACCATAGAAAGTCTTAATCTGAGGCAGTCAAACCGTCGGAGAAAACAACGTTGTATTTCAAGTTGAACGTTATTCCGTAACTATCTGTATTTATCTAATCAAAAAGTATCCTATAATTGAATTGTCCACGTTTGAAGTAAACTCAGAGGCGTGTTTCCCAAATCACGTTTGTTAATAAAAGAGCGTAGATAATTTATCACGTTTCTGATTGCATTAGGGATCTGAGGAACAGGGTGAGGGAAAGTGTTAACAGCATTACACTTAACGTAGACGCCTCGCTTGAACTCCTCACTGGAACAAACAAGCTTTGTTATACGAGGTAAGTGATAAGATTCCCGGAGAACTGCTACACAACTTTGACATAAGTGTAAGGCTATTGGATTCACCACTTAATTTGCAGTGCAGTTTGGATAGTTAGAGTGCTTTGTTGCATGGCACTGACGACTTGCCACTCTTTTTGAGTAATATATTTAACCCCTGCAGTTTTACCCGCGTTTCCAAAGGGTCACACTTTTTCCCGGAATAAAAAGTAGCCTATATATTATTCCTGGATATGCTCTATCTATGTGCCAAGTTTCATCCAAATATGTCAGGTAGTTTTTGCATGAAAGAGTAGCAATCATACATACATACAAACATTCGCATTTATAATATTAGAAGGATAGTAGCATTATACTAAGGGGTTTGTAGCGATTTATTAAAATCTATCATGAAACTCGTCTATACAAATACAAATTAAATTAGCAACTATAATTTTGAAGTAATCAAATGATTTTGACAAGGAATAAATACTAAAATATCAAATCGATTTAATCTACTGTTAGATACCTAAATATAGTGGCGATAAATTGACCAGTACTGTCTCAATAGCGATTGCAACCCTAACGTATAGCTTTAGGTAACGTAGACAGAGACATAGGCAACTATTCCTTTAGTAAATTCTTAGGTGTCTAGTTCGACATCCGTTTATAATATAGTTAGGAAAGCAAGCAGTCGGGGTCGGTAGCGGCATTAAATTATTCTAACGTTGCGATTGGCGATAGTGTACCCTTGTTTCCGTATTCAATATGTTTATGTCGTATTCATAATATCATACGAATTGTCCTTTGTATTTGATAAAGGCAGCTTAGCGATTGTATCGTTCAGATTTATATTCTTGCTTATAAGCGGGTCTATTTCTTTTTAGACGTTCCAGAGTTGCTTTTTCTGGAATGAACCTTTTAGTTATAATTTAATGGAAATATTGAGTCAATAAACAAAAAATAGTCCCAGAACATTATTATAGTTTTTGTGTAGAGCCATTCAACAACACAGTATGTTTTGTCAGTGGTTCCGTCAAGGGCAATAACTCACATCCGCACGTTTTATAGGTCCCAGAGCGCTCGGAGGGGTTCATATTATGAACACCCCATTATCACTAGTGGAAATCATTGCTTTCTATCGACTAGGTTATCAGAAAATATGCGTTCGAATTGTGTACTAAGGTTATGATGAACTACTGGAATATCTCGTTTTTCAGAGACATATCTGATTTTAACCTGTACTTTAATTGGTAGTGCCTGCCAATTATCCAACTTAAACGAAGAAATATTTAGCATTTAGAACGTAATTATTGTCAATTACTGAATAAAATATTTCTTTGGTATTCAAAATCAGTTCCTAATCAGTGTTTAAATTAGTCTGATTTTCCCAAACCCCGGACGTTTTTATACCGATGCATGCGCTTTCAAGTCTCACCTCTCCATGCTGTGTAATAATATTTATCTCTATTTCTCTTACTTACCAAGTAACATAGCTTCTTTACTATCAGCGAGTTGGCTGTTGCCGACGACAGCCTCGCTACCTTCACGCCACGCGGGCGCCACCCGTGCTGTGCATCGCACTTGCATGGTTTTTCCAACTGGCACCCGAAGTCCTAATGCTGCTGACAGCAGCCCGTGAGCGTGCTGTGTTGGTGGGTAGTCCACAAGGAGGACTGGATCTGTTACCTGAGCGGAAAAGATTCACTGAATGTTTTATGACAGGTTGGCAAAAAATACAACAATAACAAAAATTTGGTTTTATCATCATCATCATCATCAGCCTATCTCCGTCCACTGCTGGACATAGGCCTCACCTATGGCACGCCACTGAGCTCAATCTTCAGCTCTTTGTTTCCAACCGCTGCCAGCCAGCTTGCGTATATCATCGCTTCATCTAGCTGGAGGGCGCCCTACACTAGGTACGTTTACCGAGCCGTGGTCTCCACTCTAGAACACGTCTACTCCAACGGTTATCGGTTCTGCGACAGATGTGACCAGCCCACTGCCACTTCAGCTTGCTAATCCTTTGAGCTATGTCGATAACTTTGGTTCTCTGACGGATGACTTCATTTCGAATTCGATCCTTTAGAGAGACTCCGAGCATAGCGCTCTCCATAGCTCGCTGAGCGACTTTGAGTTGGTGAACCAGTCGCACCGTCAGTGTCCACGTCTCGGCTCCGTAAGTCACAACAGGTAGGACGCACTCGTTAAAGACTTTCGCCTTTAGACATTGGGGTATCGGCGATGAAAAGACTCGACGAAGTTTTCCAAATGCTGCCCACCCTAGCTGTACTCTTCTGCGAGCTTCCTTCTCGAAGTTGTGTCTACCCAATTGCAAAATTTGCCCAAGGTAGACGTATTCGTGAACAACATCGAGAGGAACCCCGTCAAGAGCAACCGGTTCCGGAATAACATGCTCGTTGAACATGATCTTGGTTTTATCCAAGTTCATCCGGAGACCGATGCGTGCAGAAGAATCAGCCAGGGTAGTCAGCATGAATTGGAGATCTTGCACGGTTTCAGCCATGATAACGATATCATCCGTTTTCATCATAGGTTTTATGCATTGTTAGAATTTGATGTGTGGCTAAGAAATGCGAGCTATTAATTTTCATTGCTTCTAGTAATGTATGTATTTGAATGTGAATAATACCCAAGTTTGGATCAGTTTATTAGTCTGAAATCATGATGAGCATAAATAACAGAATATTTGCCATGGTGGCAAATCGACTGATGATATAAAAAAAATATAAGAAGATAGGTACAGCTCACTGTACTTCGCAAATTTTTATAAAGAAATCCTAATAAAAGATGAGCCTTTGTTCTACATCGTTACTTGAAGATTTCCACGTGAAGTTCCTATTTTGCTCCTATACGTTAGCCGATAACGTTGGGATCGCCACAGGCAGTAATTCCGAGAACTTGTTAGGCCCTGGCCCTTGATACGTGTTGACGTTTTAAGTGTTCATAAATTCCACATGTAATTACCCATTGTAAACATCAGCCAAGTTCGGAATTGTTTCTAACGTAAGATAGCTGTGTAAACGATCTTAATTGAAGATTGTGTGGTTTTACGAGTCTACTGCCAAAATTGTTAATCAAGACTTCATTCGCACGCACTTCGAAACTCCCGTTTGACTGTTTTAATGTTTATCAAAAACAAATCATATTCACTAAAGTTAGAATAGTTTATACGAGATTTCATTTATTTATACATGTAATTGGTATTTTCATTCAAAGCTGTGTTAGGTCAATAGATGCGTCGACGGTTACAACAAAATAAAAAAGACCTAGTAGATATTCGTTTTAACAAATGAAACAGTTGTTTATTTAACGTGAACAAAATTTGGAGTAAGCTTCTGGTATCCCGGTACATCAATATCAACTAAACATATTATGTGTAGCTTTATATATTAAAGAGAAAATTAAATTTTATGATCATTCCCAAGAAACGCGCAGTAGTCATTATAACCGACAATTATATAAGTACGCTTCATAATTATAATGAGCCTCCGTTGGCTAATGTGAATGGGACATTACGTTGTGAAAACAAAACAAAGGTCGAAGCACACCGGCGTAAAATCTCGTCCTAATTAGGGTATGAAAAGTTGAATATCTGTTTGGGTGTCAAAGTTTATTTATAATTAATATTTGTACAGATTTTTCTAAACGTGCAACGACAATTTTGGCAATGACGCTTTTGCTCTTAATAACTTGACAAAGTGAAAGGATAAGTATGAAATTTTAGAAAAAGGGTATCAATACGTTTGTCGAAGTTCATTTGTTACTTATATAGGTTTAAATTTTATAAATGATTTTAACAAAATAAAAAATGGAAAAACTAACATTATTGCAGTGGTTTCATGGTTTTTCATATTTGCAAATGTAACAAAAATTTCTTGTTATTGATATTTTGAGGTTTTTGGACATCCATTACCATTTATTGATGCCAAATGTATTTTCAAAAATGAGAAATTATTATTATCATAACTATGTATTTTCATCTTGAAAGTTTTGTGTGCATATTACCATGAATAGAAATTAACAGAAATTAAAACTTTTCTATACTATGAGTTATAATAATTAAGTTGTTAGACGACTGTAATTTTAAGGGCATTAAGTTGTCTGTTACATTAAAACTTCAGAACATTTAGAAAATTAATTTAGTTATTTTATTAACTTGAAACATGCCATCAAAACTATTAGCGCTTCGTTTTCACGAGGTGGGTTTTGAAAAGTGTTTAACTTTATTATAATTTCTAAATCCATATTGGGTGATTTAATTTTATTAGTGTCTTCTATTTAAATTTGATTTTGTTATTAATTTCATTGAAGTTGAAGCACTTCTCAATTTAATTAAATCAATTACTACTACAATATTTATCTAGATTTAAAATTATTCCTAGAGATTACTAAGAGTTCTAGCCATTTTTTAACCGACTTAAAAAAAAAAGGAGGAGGTTCTCAACTCGTTTTTTTATTTTTAATAGTTAGTTTAATTTGTTAACTTATATATTGACCAAGAATCCAACTGGTTGCCACTTCATTCAGAGGAATGAATCGATGTTTTTGTCTACTCCAAAATGTTTGGCAATAACAAACAATATTTTTCTCTATTCACTTAAAAATCCCAAATTACAGCTAGTCATGACATAAGTGGTCCTTTAAATGTAAATCTATTATAACATTATAGAAAAGAACAATAGTTATTTAGTTTCTTTGCATTCTTTAAAAATTGGCAACAATTAATTTTTGCTTTACAAATTTCCGTTATACAAAAAGAAAGTTTTCAAAATAAAGGCGCAATTTCCTCCAGTTTTCTTCAATCATCAGGGATTATATTTTAAATTCACCTTTAAGCTTGAAAGCTTTTGAGCTATTTTCTTCAATCAGTTAACGTCAACCTACGAGCCTGACCTTTTAGAATCAAACATTTGGTCCCGATACTTTTTTTATAAACATTTAAGGTAAACTCTATTAAGATAACAAATACCTAGAAATACTTCAGGGACACTATCAAACTTTTTAGTAAATAGATATTTGTGTCACTCTCACAAAAAGTGGGAGATTATTTTATACTTAGAGAAAATATATAATATATAATATATATATATATATATCATATATAATATATATGATGCTTATACTTCTTCGTTTGGAATACAGTGTGATAAATAATAATTGTGTTATTTATTTATCCTTCCTCAACGTCGTAACAGAGCAAGGACTTGACTAGATTTTTTCATGGTGATAGCTGACAACGAAAAAATACAGAAGCTACTTTCTACTGACTAGGCTATCAAGCTAACCGTGGTAACTTCAGAAGGTTTGGACATCACATTTGGTCTTTAATTTTGCGTATAAAATATTATATAGATAAAATACCTTTTCTCCATCTATATCCCAGCTTAGAACAGCTGCAGGATACGATCTTCCAGATGTGCAATTTAAGAACAGGGAGTCCCCTCTTCTATTCTCCTGTTCATTGCCCGTTATTCTTGGACCTTCCCTTGGCAAATCTGTACGAACATATTTGATTATTTATCGAAATTAATAAAAACTACAATAAATAAATAAATATCCTGGGACATTTTTTTACACACGGCCATCTGGTCCCAAACTAAGCAGAGCTTGTACTATGGGAACCAGATAACTGATAAGCTACATTAACTACTTTTTTTTTCTAAATACATACTTATATAGATATTTACACCCACACACAGAGCAAACAGACATGTTCATGTTTGTCCTGGGTGGAAATCGAACCCGCGACCTTAGGTTGCAAATCAGAGCGTTAACCACCAAGGCAGATCTGTCTTTACTGGCTTTACCTATAATGATACTTCTCCTGACCTAGGGCTTTGATTGCAATGCAACATGACCTTCACTGACATGCCATTTTGTCTTTTAACACAGTAACAATACGGATCAGCCAAATTAGTTACAGCACTAACTCGCAATAAGAGGAAAGGCCTCAGTAATGAAGAATTTAGTCTAGAACTTTACATACTTATTGTTATTTTTTTTTATTAAAAGAAGGATATTACAGGAAATAAAAAAGTCTAAATATTTAGCTAACTCATGCCAAATAATATATTTTCCAATACCTAACATTTTTGTTTTATGTTGTAAACTAGAATAAAAGCGATTCTTTTGATGGCACAATTTTGTTTGCTGTTGTTTATATAGTAGTCCATTCGCAATAAACGTTTCAAACTGTATTGTCCACTGATTGATAACGCTACAGGAATTTCAACTCCGAAATGGCAAAAATAAATTGAGCAATTTGTGTGGTGTTCTCTAAGGTTATTAAGAAAAAAAATGTTAAATACATATAGGGACCATATTATGTATCTCACTGAGGCGTTTTCAGATTATGATATTGTCCTATTAATGAATCAGGCGTCATTTAAAAAAAAAAGGTACTTAAACAACCCAGAAATGGATATAGAATTTATACTAGGGCTTTTCTTACTCCCGGCTTTTATTATAATTAAATTAGATTCTAGATTTACTAATATCGGAAAAGGTCCATAATCTCTTTTTAATGCCTCTTATGTGGAAGACCACTCTGCACTGTAACGATAGCAAAGAGAGTCCCGAAAGTAATAAACAAAAAAGAATGGTCACATGATTCAATGAACCGATATACGTTCAATATGTAGGTACAGTTCTTATTGATATACAAGTAGTTAGTATAAGGCGGCAATAAGCGAAAAAAATATGTGTCGTATGTAAATATTACATTTAGAAGCGATCGCATGCACACTTCTTTCAAACACAACAAAGATCCATTAATTGAAAACAGTGGTCCAAAAGCTTTTGTGCATCAAACAAAACTAAGCTTATATTTATGAACTTCTATGTATTTCTAAAAGTAGAAGTGTCAATTGGACACTTGCCAAATTAATATTAGGTTGGGGAAAAAGTCTTTTCGCATTAAAGTATGTATGAACTTGTAATAAAATCTCTTTGGCTATACTATTTGTATCTGGCTAGTTTTGGTATCATTGAAAGTTTAAATTTTAAAGAACTTAATTCCAAATTGAAATTAGGAAAATGTGTGATTTGCATTTGTTTTTCGTACCGCCAAGATGAGTGAATCTAATGAAGAAATTCGATTCATTTTAAAATTTTACTACAAAAAAGGTAAAAATGCAACGCAAGCCGCGAAAAAAATTTGCTATGTTTATGGACCTAGCGCAGTGTCTGTGAGAGTAGCACAAATTTGGTTTAAGCGTTTTCAATCCGGAAATTTTGATGTCAAAGATGCACGTCGCTCTGGGGTCGCCCCATTACGGATAAAATAGCTGCCATTTTTGAAAAAGTGGAGCAAGAGCGGCATATCAGTAGTCACGACGTAGCTGAAGAACTGGGAATTTACCACAAAACAGTTTTGGCGCATTTGAAAAAAACTGGGTACACAAAAAAGCTAGATATTTGGGTACCTCACGAGCTCACTGAAAGAAACCTAATGAACCGTGTACTCATTTGTGATTCTTTATTACGACGTCATGAAACCGAACCATTTTTGAAGAAGCTGATAACTGGTGATGAAAAGTGGATCACGTACGACAAGAACGTGCGAAAAAGGTCGTGGTCAAAGGCCGGTCAGGCTTCACAGACTGTGGCGAAACCCGGGTTAACTCGCAACAAGGTGATGCTGTGTGTGTGGTGGGATTGGAAGGGCATTATTCATTATGAGCTGTTACCACCAGGCAGGATCATCGATTCTGAACTCTCCTGCAAACAACTGATGAGATTACAGCAAGAAGTTGAGAGAAAGCGGCCGGAATTAATCAACAGAAGGGGTGTGGTGTTTCATCATGATAACGCTAGACCTCACACATCTTTAGCCACTCAGAAAAAATTAAGAGAGTTTGGCTGGGAGGTATTAATGCATCCGCCGTATAGTCCTGACCTTGCACCTTCAGATTTCCACCTGTTTCGGTCTCTTCAGAATTTTTTAGGCAGTGTCAGGTTAACATCACGAGAGGACTGTCAAAACCACTTGTCGCAGTATTTTGATCAGAAGTCCCAAAATTTCTATAGCAATGGGATCATGTCCCTACCTACAAGATGGCAAAAAGTTATCGAACAAAATGGTACCTACATACTTTAGTTAAATGTAAATAAACTATATTAAAAATGTTTTCAATTTTCTTAAAAAATGCGATTTCCCCAACCTATTATATAGTTTTATTCAGTGATAAAAACATTATTCTGTAAGCGTTTTAATATGGCAAAAGCGATTAAAAAAAATATGAGAAAATATTTGATTAGTTTAACGATACCCAAATTTGGTGCTACTAAATGATACTTAAGGTCTTGATTTCCTTGTCGAATTAGAGAAACGAATATCGCTAGTAAAATTTTAGCCGGGTTCCTGACCTATTTTTATAAATTTTAGTGCAAAACTATGAAAACAGTTTTCTTTTTTTTATGGTGGAGTCAGAAACAAGCTGACGGCCCATCTGGTGGTAAACGGTTACCAAGGGTATTAGCATGCAACACCGTGGTTATTACTCGCGCATTGCCGATTCACCCACTTTTTGAAGAACCTCATGTTGTACCTACTGACTTGGGAAAATCGCGATGGAGAGCTCATGCCTCAATCTAAGCGTGCGTGGTAGGAAACTCCTTCCATTTCTAACAGTAAGCAGTATTACTGTTACTCAGTATGAAATATCATTGCTACATGCAAAATAATGGAATATAATGAAGAGAAACTTACAAATAACTTCCATCCGACCCTCGCCGGCAGCGGAGGCGAAGCTCGGCGCTTCCGCCGACACCTCACAGCGATACACGCCGGTAGACTTGAGTGTCACCTGGTGAAGTATTACCCGGCGGTCGTCTGATTTTTGCACCTGTTTACGATAGGTTTTTCAAGAATGTAGCGTTTTGCATGCGAATGAAATCATGTGAGGGAAAAAAGAATTTGGAATGAAATTACACCGAGTTCGGTAGGATGAATAATTTGATTTTAAAGATAAAGTCAAGTTGTAATTAGTGTTGGCTATAATAATGACAATGTAATTCCAAGTTGTTGTGTAATGGAGTTTACCTACTATCTGTATTACTATAATTTTTTCTAGACCAAACGTTTGCTATTATATGGAATATTTTTTTTTATAAATGTAGGTGCTCATAACATTAAAAGCACAAGCTATTTATAAAGGTCCTAAAAATATTCATATTGAGTCACTTTAAATTATAAAAATAAAGGTAAAAAACATTAACGAAATTGTGCACTTAGCTAATTGCTAAAAGTCATACAAAAAGTTGGAGCCCAAAAAGGAGATGTGGGTACTTTTATGAACAATTTTGCAGATGTGCAAACAACACTTAAACTTTGCGGCTCGTAGTTTCGTGAATTTTAAAAACAGATACTTTTGCTACTTTAGTTAGATAAAAACTTTGTCACTAGCAAGGTTAGGTTATTCTAGAATGTAAAAAAACAAGAATTACATTTTTATGCTTGTTTGCAAATTCGTAAAATTACTTACTTTGTCAAGTAGGTACTTTACTTGCCTTGTTATGTAGACGAGTTCAAATTACAAGAAGAAATTACAAGAAGTATTATTTTGTAAATAAATAAATATTTTGGGACATTCCTTACACATGGCCATCTGATCCCAAACTAAGCAGAGCTTGTACTATGGAAACCAGATAACTGATAAACTACATATACTACTTTTTAAATACATAGTTTTATAGATATTTACATCCAGACACCGAACAAACAAACATTTTCAGGCGCACAAATGTTTGTTCTGGGTGGTAATCGAACCCACGATCTGCGACGTGACAGTCAGGGTCTCTAACCACCAAGCCAACTGGCCCGTCGAATATTTTAAATAGTTTTCTATTTGTTTATATTACTAGCTGTCCCTCGCGTTCCCGAGGATTGTTACATTTTCCCGGGATCAAAAACCTGTGCTATTCCAAGCTATAATCAATCTTTGTGCCAAATTTCATACAAATCCGTTCAGCCGTTCTGTCATGATTGACTAACAAAAATCCTTCCAACCAAACTTTTGCATTTATAATAATAGTAATAAGATTACTTGGAAGACTTTCTTTCACCACAATAAGAATAATTGGCATATTAAAAACAGCAATTGAAACAAAACACAAACATTTCACAAAAATGAAGAATAGTTTATTCCACGTATTAAACTAAACGATTGACGACATGCTGTATAAATGTATAGTTTTGCATAATTGTCGGTTTTTGTGCTCATGTCACAATGAGCATGAATCGTGCATACAGCTTTTCGTAAAAAAAAACTTGAATATGCAATCGTAGATTCTGCTATACATACAATTTTGCATATTCATGTTAATTATTACTGTGGTTATAAACTTGTTCTACATTACAGCCTAAAACTTCCCTTGGAATGTAAATACTAATGTAATGTGATGTAAATGATTTAAATGGAAGATGGCCAACACCGTTCGGTATAGAAAATTAAATAATTATGGTAATACTAAGGTAACCTCCATCGAAATACTACATGATTTAATAAAATTATTTTGGAGCAATCTTAACATTTAACAAAACTAGAATTAACGTATCTGTAATTCTGTACATCGAATTAAATTACCAAAACCGATGAAGATCTAGATCTTATACGGTATATCTACACCTACATTAAAATATTTAGAAGTTTACTTGATCCTTCGCCATTAGGTGCATTACATAATTTTAAGGACCAGAAACCTGATGTCTTTTTTCCTCTTTGGTAATGCTTTTGTTGACCCTTGGTGTAAGGGATAATGCTGGTCCTCAGAATGCTTAGTTGCCTCTTACGACACCCTAGAGAAAAGTGGGGTTTGTAGTCGCCCCTACCACAAAACTGACCACATATGACCTGGCTATTACTAACTTGCTACAGTTTACTTATCATCCGAGCTATGTCAGTAATAAACCAATCACACTCAGTGCAGTTCAATTTCAAACTTCAAATTGTATTGCTCCATTTTTGGACGTGACTGCAACTCGTCTGCATAAAAACAGCAATGCCAGAGCGGGATGCAAGCAAAAACCAGCATGAGAGAATAAATTCACAAAAAATATGTTACGAATTTTATATTAAAATATTTAAACTGGGTCAGTATGAATAATGTTATAAATTTGACCTTACTAATGTCGCGACGATACTCCTCAGTCGTGTGTTGCTTTCCATATCGGTGATGATTAAAATACATAAAGGTCTCTTAGAAGATTAATTTAATATAGGAATTTTACTTTGAGATTATTCAACACTGTCTGACATAAATTATTAACATGAAGTTATAACAAACGAACATGTGTGTCTCTGCCATCTCTTAGAATCGTTAAAGCTCTGAAAAGTCCGTAGTTCTCCTAAACATAGACTTCATCTATAATTTTTACCAAACTAAAACATCGATTCAGTTTATCTGATAAAAGTTCATTCTTCTTTTAGTCACCAATATGCCTACCTATTTTGTTGAAAAGCTCTTATTTTAATTAAAATTCGTAAAAATTTAATAGAATTATATTTCAGCGCATAATTTTATCTTAATTAAGTGAAGGTAATTCTATCTCAAACACCTTTTGGAATGTTAAGGTTCCTAATGTCTACATAAATTAATTGTTTCTATGAAGAATATTCAGCTTCAGAATCCAAATTATGTGTATCAGGGTGGCGGGTATACCTGCTTCACATATTTTATGTTTATGATGTGTAAATTTCAGCATATTAAGGTTTTACTAGGAATTGTGATTCGTTCTTTTGTTGTTATTAATATTAAGTTTTATTTAAGCCTGGCTATGGAAAAACCCGTAAAAGAACATATCGTGTATTTGAGGTTTTACAGAACGAGGAATGTCGTTCAGCCAAACAAGAATCCCGATTTCTTTTCCCAGTCAGGTTAATTAAAAATGAAAGCAGTAAGTACTATGATTTGGAAGCGAAGCTGGGCCAGTCTGACGTACATTAAAAATCAAAAAAGTTTCGCTACCGACAGCGGTAGTAAGATCCGATAGGATTTGAACTAGTATTGCTGCATATCCAGTTGGTTTTCACTATCCAGAGTGACAGCGAAGAACACTTAGGTATACCTTAACAGTTTATTCTAAAAGAAATATGTGCTCCGGACAAAACAAATGACAGTGGCGACTAACTATAATCTTATTTGAAAACGGATTGGAATACTCTCTCTTATTGTCAACTAGCTTTCCCCCATGGGTGTACCCGCGTTCCCGAGTAAACATCCTGGGACATCATTTTTACACACGGCCATCTGATCCCAAACTAAGCAGAGGTTGTGCTGAAACCAGATAACTGATATACTACATATACTACTTTTTTAATTTCTAAATACATACATATATATATATTTACACCCAGGCACTGAACAAACAGACATGTTCATGCACAAAATTGTTTGTCCTGGGTGGGAATCGAACCCGCGACCTTCGACTTGACCACCAAGTTGCATCTAAATCCGTTTCAATTCCGGTAGTTTGTTCTCAAACTACCATTGTTCTCGCAAACTATTGCATTAATAATATTAGTAGGAAAAAATATGTGCTCTGGACAAAACAAATGTTGGTGAATAACTATAATAATATTACAAAACGGGATGGAACCAACCTTCTTATATTCAATATGAAACTAAGCTGACTTATACACTTGAAATAATTTAGTTGAGCACGTCCACTAGCTTAGATGACAGTATTCGTGAATAGCCTCGTATGGATTCGGCTTTCGACTCATTTCTATCCGGCGATCTTTTGTCAGTACTCCTCATCGATATCCCTATTGTACTCTCGGAATAGATAACCGAACTACAGCGTCTTTAGAGAATGGAACTCAAGGGAAAACCTTTCAAATTATTCGATAATTTGCTTTATAGCAGCGTATCACATCTTGTGAACTTTTACATTCGCAGTGTCATCTCACACTACATTGTTTTGGAGAAATTGTTACTGTTTGATATTAATTTAATTTGCTATTTCGGTTAAGCCGAAGAGTTTGACCGCTTTATAAATATATATTTGTGACTGTCAGTGTATCTGTCTGTGGCACCGTAGCTCTTAAACGAGTGAATCAATTTGAATGTGGCCTTTTTTAATTTGTAAGCAGGCTTTTTAGCAATGGATCATAGACATGTTTTAATAAAAAATGGTTCATTATCGACGTAAATTATTTAAGGGACTGTGGCCATCATTTAGGGGTCTAGACGATAAAAAAACAAATTGAGAACCCCTTTTTAAGACAGCTAAAAAGAAGGTGATTACATTGCTGAAGAAAGCTGTTTATGTACTTTAGTTTTAAAATTCATATATTCTGAGATATTCAGGTTCTTGGCGACGATGTCATTTACGCAGCAATAATGGCGGAGTTTCAAAAGACGCATACTTTAAAGCTTTATATGATGGGAGGCTATTATGAACTCATACACAACATAATAAGGTAGGTATTTGTAAATTCCATGATAATACATACACATATATTACTCCCACTCACTTACTGGCTAAACACGGAATCTCCACCTAATGTATAAAGCTGAAATTTGGCAGGCAGGAAGTTTATAGGTAGGAGTCAGCCAAGATGAACTTTGCGACAAAACCGGATTAAAGGGATTAAAGGCTATCATAATTTGATATGAAAGTTCCATGTTTTGCTGCGAGTTCATCTGCTTTAAAAGTTCAATAAATAAATAGGGTAATAATTACTAAAAGTCTAAACTGATATTGATCATTCGCAGCAATGTTGGTGGGTTTGTTGGTTTGTCCTTCTTATAAACGATTTCTTTTACAGATATATTTTATGGGCTGGAGAATACATTCACAAGTTTTGACCCCAAAAAGGAATACGAATCACTATGCTCTACGGAGTATAAGTGAGGTCTACGAGTTAGTATAGTGCTACGAAGTCTCGTAGCCCTGCTACGTAATCCACCACATATATGAAAATGAAATATCACTCGTACAGTCGGCGACATAAATGGCATCAGATCCAAATTTAGGAAATAAATATACACTCAAACTAACCAATAATCTAGAAATGTGTGTGTGTTTTTGTAGAAACTTGTTCAGCAAGAGCCAAATAGATTCCTTTATCTTCCATGTTATGAAATGTATTGTCTGGTGAATATAGAGCTATTCAGCTTCTTATGTTTCTGACTGTACATGCGGGTAAGAGAAGACCCTACTTTATACGAAATTAAATCCAACTCTTCCTAGTTCATATATATTATCAAAGTAAACGAGCAAAACACAAACATGAGCTTAAGAAATTAGCGCAACATAATGCTGTCACGATAAGACAGTTCAGAACTTCCGTATTCTGATAGACCGCCAGTTTATGACGGAGTCAGTACCAACTTGTAGTTACGTAATAAGAGAATATCGCTTGTAGTTTTCGTGTTAAGCCTACATCGTACCACTTAGCCTTAAGGTCCACTTACATCGACTTTAATCCCCTCCAACTTGTAGGCGTGTTTCGGTGGATCATACTTGGGTATATATCTGTAGAACTCTTCATTATCTCTGTACCATTTCACTGAGTAGAGGCTATCTGCTCCTAGATCGTACTCGCATTCCAGCTGCGCGGGCTGGCCTCTTACTCGGTACGAAGGGACGGTTACACGAACCATTTTCAATAATAATGAATCTGTAACAAGAAAATGCGACAGTTGAAATACCTTAGTTTGTTTTTAATGTAAAATGTTTACGGTGTGGGGTATTTATCTATATTTTAATGGTTTATATAATTATGGGTTATTAAACTTTGAAAGGTTTATGTCCGAGTAATAGCGGTCAATGACAAGTTGATATTTGAAAACAATTTACTAGGTCTATTGAGAAATACTTAAATATTTTATCGTCATTATTAACCCTATAGCATCATTATTATGAAATGGACATAGGATATGTTATAATCCCGGGATAAGTTAGATCTAGCTTAGATAGCTAATCTATACTAATATTATAAAGAGGAAAGATTTGTAGGTAAGTGTGTTTGTTACTCTTTCACGCAAAAACTACTAAACGGATATGGATGAAATAGCTTAATGGCACATAGAGCATATCCTGGAATAACATATAGGCTACTTTTTATCCCGGGAAAATTTGATATCCCTCGGGAACGCGGGTTCAACCGCGGAGGACAGCTAGTATTAAATAAGTCGGTAAAGTTGAAGGTGGTGGTAAAATCATATCGATTGTCCAACTGTCAAACCTTAATTACCACGGTTTGACAATGAAAAATCTATTACATTTTTTTCAAGGATAATAAATTAATATAACAATCTAGACCTACCCAACCCATAAATAAATAATGTAATTATAAAGATTATTTTGATTATAGTCGTACACGAAATGTACTTTGTTGAAATTAAACCATAAATCATGAGCTGAACTTTTGATTTGCGTGTACAAATAAATTCTTTTTGAGGTTTATAATGTACCTACTACTATGTTGTAGCATACTAGCCCTAATCCTTACCATAAAAGGTGACCTTTTGAACTTGTGATAGAGTGTAACTATTGTTATGATTGAGGCCATTTTTTCTTTTTTTATATAGCACATTAGCCGACAAATAAGTAAACAGTCCACCTGATGGTAAGTGGTCACTGCCTATGGATATTTACAACGCGAGGAGCATCGCCAACGCGGTGTCGACCCTGAGACGTGAAGTTGTTAAGTCTCATGTGCCTGTAATTTCACCGGCCCCCTTACAAAGGTCTAGTTAGATTCTCGATAATATTATAAAACCGGTCAAGTGCAGATCAGGCCTCGCGAAGTTAGGATTCCGTAGTATTCGAGTACATTTTATAAGTTCGTCGACAGTTATTCGTTAATTTGTATAGCCTACTTACACTTTAGAGGGTAGGGAACACTTCACTGTAATAAAAATTACCGCTTTAAAGCTTAATGGTTCGTAAACGGATCGACGAACGAAAAATGTTAACCACGTTTCCCCAACTCTTTCTGAAAACCTATCCAATGGCTCTCTTTATTGCCTCCCAATATGGAATAGAGGTCTAAAAAAGAGTTTCTTGTTGACTACGGAATCCTAAAAATAGAAGTTATTTTTTTTTCTCTAGTGGACACCTGTGATTTCACTATTTTCATATTCCATAGAAAGGTTAGTTGGCAAGTATCAATATCTGTGATAGGGTTCATTGTAACATTCATTTATTTCGTTCTATTTGATATATTTTATATCATGTGATGTTAATAATAAAGTGCGTTTCTATTTATTTACAAATATATAAATAAAAAATATCCTGACACATTCGTTACTCACGGCCATCTGGTCCTAAACTAAGCAGAGCTTGTACTATGGACCAGCTGACTGATATACTACATATACTGGGAGGGAATCGAAGCCATGACCTGTGGCGTGGCAGTCAGGTTGTCTAACTTCCAGGGGCCCATCAAATCTCTATCTATACAACGTGTTACAAAATACCCCGAAAAAATATAATTAATTATCAAAGCCAACAACCCTAGTAAGCTGTCATGATTTAACAGAAAGGTCGACGTACCTGTTTTACCTAATAATTGTCTACTTTAATAGTTTTTCTATTTTTCATTCACAAAAAATCAGTTTTTTTTATTTTTTTGTGGTATTTTATACAGCGTTACTACGGTTCTTAAATATTGTGAATGGACTCGTTATAAGGCCCCATTTAACCTCCTTTCGGCTTTACGGGTAGGTTTGTAACAACCTGTATATCCATATCATTGTTTTTCAATTATTTAATAAAATATAGGTATTTTTTTATCAATACTAATAGCTTGAATTACCCACATTTACATGTTTCTCCTCTTACGTATCCATATGCATTACGCGTTGCATATTTCACAAACAATACAACGTTATCATATTCCAACTTCATTTACATATTGAATTATCAACTTACACGTAGTTGAAATATATTTAGCACCAAAGCTGTGTCTATTAAAGACATATATTTTACTAGCTGTCCCCCGCGGTTTCACCCGTGTTTACTTTGAAAATACCAAGACCAACAAAACACGTTGTTCTATACAAACTTTGCACCCCCGTTTTATCCCCTTAGGGGGTGAAATTTCAAAAATTATTTTAAGCTCCCTTACGTTATAAAAGGAACGCCTGTGCAAAATTTTAAGATTCTAACCCTTATAGTTTAGGCCCTACGTTGATATGTCAGGCAGTTAGTCTACTTCTACTTTTATATATCATAGCTGTGGCCCGCGGTTTTACCCGCGATCCCGTGGGATGTCACATGTATTATACATAAAAACCTTCCTCTTCAATCACTCTATCTATTTAAAAAAACCGCATCAAAATCCGTTGCGTAGTTTTAAAGATTTAAGCTTCCATAGGGATATAGGGACAGAGAAAGTGACTGTTTTATAACTATGTAGTGATAAATCATAAATCGTTTATTGCGAGAATGTAGTATACATGGTGTTCTTAATATAATTTCAAGCTCTTACATTCTACCATGTCCATGGTGCGAAACAATCTTAAGCTATTATTATTTTGTTAATTATAAAATGTAAATAAATTTTTTTTTAAATATCATGCTCACTTAATGTCAAAAGATAAATATTAGAAATGGGCGATCAAATAAAATTATAAATAAATATCAGGAAGTAGATTACGAAAAAACAATGTCAATAATTAAAGATATATATAGATTTATTGACATAAAGTTTTCTAATTCATGAAAAGTAATAAATTTATTGTGATTGGGTAGCTGTTACATATTTTATTCCAGTTAGTAATTTATGGTATATGCCATTTATGAAACCTTGCACATTTACCTGATCAACATTAGGATTGTAGATTGGGTAGTTATCGTACTCAGTTAGACTTCATATTAGGATAAAAAACAAACCGGCCAAGTGGGAATCGAACTTGAACACGAATTTCGTGCCATCGTACAAATCGTGTTAAACCACTATGTAATTATTAACACTTTTTGAAAGAAACAACAGAGGCACTGTAAGAAATTGTAAAGATGCGAATTAAGTTGAGAAAATCTCGCAAAAAACCACGTCTCTTGTATGACCCCCTATTTTTTATTTGTTGTTTTATTTATTTGTTAGCGGCAATATTAATGCATACACTGTGAAAATTTTAACTGTCTAACTGCCACGGTTCATGAGATACAGCCGCTAACCGATACGACGGTCACTCTTTGGGTACAGAGCCCTAAAACTGTCTACTAGATTAGACATTTGTGGCATTAATGGTCCACTTAATAAATACGTCACGTGTCAATAAATCCATGTCTTTTTTCATTTAAATGTTTATACGGAAAAAAAATCATGGTATTTGTAAATATTCAATTTAAGGATTTTACATGTCTGTTCCAAACATACAATAAAGTTCCCCTTATTTACCTCCTTGAGTGTATCGAAAAACGAATAACTGGAAATGCACAGAATAAATAAAATTACGCGACTGTACAAAGTTTTAATAACATACACATTGAAACAATTAGAAGAAGTATTTCCAATCGATCTAAGAAAAGATTTATTAGGTAGTAAATACGAGGTTTATACCCACGATTTTTAATAGATATTTTTGAGTCAATTACTTATTTAGATGAAACACGACATACATAAAAACACAGTCTGAGTTTACTGCCGGCTCTTCTCAGTAAAAAACAACCTTCCGAACCGGTATTAGAATCAGACTATTCATAAGTGCTTGTAAAGGCCTATTTGAATAAAAATATTTTCATTTAATTTTCATTTCATTTTGCAAATAAATGTATCTTCAGAAAAATATCTCTCGGAAATACGGAATAAACCGCTAACGCTAGTCAACTCATAAATATTAATGTATTAGTATCACTTACAGAATCAATTAGTTTTCTATCGATTGTCTTCCAGCTTATAGGTCAAGATAACTAATTCACTCAGGCGTGACCTTGCGCAAAGCCATTGTAACGCATCTTCAGGTCACCATCGCCCTGAAGATGCTTCGTGTAGAAGGAAAACACGTTACTATTTCCTATTGAGTTTCCTTGTTTGGGATTTGACAGAGAAGGGGTTCCAGCGAAATTAGTTACTAGATATTTGTTTTTGTATAATTTTAGGGTTCAGATACTTAAAAATAACGTTTTATCAACTTAAATATATAAATAAATAAAAATCCTGGGACATTCTATACACACGGCCATCTGATCCCAAACTAAGCAGAGCTTGTACTATGGAAACCAGATAACTGATATACTAATTATGTTTTTTCTAAATACATACATTATATAGATATTTATACCCAGACACAGAACAAACAGACATGTCCATGCACACAAATGTTTGTCCTAGGTGGGAATCGAACCCGCGACCTTCGGTTTAGCAGTCAAAGTCGCTAACCACCAAGCAAACTGGGCTCTAATAAATAAGCGTTTGATTATGGCCTCTGGGGATATATTTCGGCCAGAAATTAAGTTTGACCATTCAACGGAGCAAGACCCTCTAGTATCACGGGTACCATAGAATAGATATCTTAGATATCCTTTCGGTTTTCTTATTTATATTTGCAAACAAAAAACACTTTAGGTTTATATTTTTATTAAGTGAATTAATCAATGTTAAAAGAAATAGTTTCTTTTGCTTTAGAATATCTTTTATAAATGTCACATATTTGCGTGACTAGAGAATAGATCAACGATATTGTTTGTTCACGAAACAGTTCATTGAATTACAAGCGAGTGTCACACCCACATTAGAAACCTATGTAAGTTTGTCCTGTCTTGTGAACAATTTCTAACAATTTACTTTAGCTTCTAGTTTAACATGTCTAGGGTTTACAAATATATTAGTGTTGTTTATTTTGCTACAGTCGTTTAGAACGTTTGTATTTATTTATTTGTCGCATTAACTTATATACGTCAATAAAGTCATATATCGATCTGACGGGCTAGTTGGCTCGGTGGTTAGAGACCTTGACTGCCATGCTGCAGATTGGGTTTGATTCACACCAAGGACAAACATTTGTGCATGAACATGTCTATTTGTACTGGGTCTAGATGTAAATATTAATATAAGATTGTATTTAAAAAAAGTTGCTTATGTTCAGGAATTTATATTTATTTATTTATTAAAGTTATTTGCGCCTGACGAATACTTTAAGTTACCAATCTAAATTAATATTATAAAGATGAAAGATTTGTATGTAAGTATGTTTGTTACTCTTTCACGCAAAAACTACTAAACGGATATGAATGAAACTTGGCAGATATCCTGGAATAACATATAGGCTACTTTTTATCCCGGGAAAATGTGATACCCCTCGGGTAAGCGGGTAAAACCGCGAGGGACAGCTAGTTCATTATAACCTGCTATGTTCTTATTTCAAGTAGCGTATTCTACTCATAGTATCTAGATCATGTTTGTCCGTGAGTTAAGATTGTCCTAGGATATTATATATTTGATTTTTGCTAATGTATAAGAAATATAAATATAATAAATAAATATAATATAAATATAAATATCCCGGGACATTCTTTTACACACGGTTATCTGATCCCAAACTAAGCAGAGTACTATGGAAACCAGATAACTGATATATTACATATACTACTTTTTTTTTCTAAACACATACTTATATAGATATTTACACCCCTATGTTTGTCCTAGGTGGGAATCGAACCCGCGACCTTAGGTTTGGCAGTCAGAGCATTAACCACCAAGCCAATTGGCCTGTCATATAGTTATTATGTTACTGTTATAGTCATAAATAGTTTTTTAATTGACGAAAAGATTTTCACAAAATTTTACACAAAGATGCATTTGGATAACCATACACACAGCCGTTTTACAGTAAACAATCAAATGAACCAAAAAAGTAAGATAGCCAATCCTAATTTTGAATTAGCGCTAAAACTTCTAGTTACAATCCGAAATAATTCACAGCGGAATAAATTAACTATCCAACTACAAAATAAATAATTAACCTATTACAATATTCCGAAGCTGAAAGGCAAAATCTTGTTAGTTAATATACCATCCCTATTTTATTTCCCTTGGGTTGAGCAAAGTGGACTTTACAACAATCATTCGGGAGTAACAGAGACACGAAACCTTAACAAACTTGTACTGTTTAATCTTTGAAACTCTTGCCTTTAACTTGGTGGTATCTAGACGTCACGAAGGTAACTTTAAAGTCGGCTAATTAGTTGTAGGTAGGTTTTCAGTGGCATTTACTGTGCCCCAAGTATTCTTGGCACCTTTGCCTCCAGTGTGCATAGATTTAAACTTTATTTAGACATCAGTATAATCCATTTGGATGAGGTTACTATAATGGAATATTCTGAAACGAATGTGGCCCGAGGTTTGTTTGGTGTGACTTATTTTTTTAATTTATATGTTTGTTTTTTATGATCGGTCTATTAAATATATAAATATGTAATTAAACTAAAGTTGCAACAATATACGCAATTGAATTGCTTGGAATGGACGTATACTTTAATCCAAAATATATAATACTAGCCCGTGGTTTTATCCGCGTTCCCGAGGAATATCACATTTTCCCGGGATAAAAAGTAGCCTATATGTTATTCCAGGATATGCTCTATCTATGTGCCAAGTTTCATCCATATCCGTTTAGTAGTATTTGCGTTAAAGAGTACCAGTTAAGTAGTAACATACATACTTACATACAAATCATTCCTCTTTATAATATTAGTATAGACAAGCCGTTCCCAGGATTCCTTGCTTTGTGAATATTTTATATTGTGTGAATAGTATAAGAAGACATAGCGTACAAACATACAAACATATTTTTTTTTAACATACATTTGTAGCGTATTATCAAGCCAAAGAAATTATATCAAAGGCAATGGTGAATGAGCAAATCGGTTGCATACATGATAATCGCCTTTAAACACATTCAATTCTCAGACTATTTTGGAAAGATCAACACAAACTTTGAATAAAAATTCGAACTGAATCCTAACCATAAGTGTTTATATACGTAAAAAGAGTATAATTTTAATAAAACTATGCCTAAAATGCTATCCAATAGGCATGATAAATGGGACGAGGGCTAAAGACAAGACGTGCAGGCAGCATACTTGAATAACTGTCAGTTAGTTCGTAACGTGAAGTGAGTTCTAGTTGCCTCATCGATCAATGTGTGCCTCTACGTTGGTTATGGCTCTCTGTGGAATATTTTCGATTTATATTTTTATTAAAGATACAGAAATCTTATTTACTAACTGACCCTCATTTTTCACTACTTTTAATGAAAATAGGCCGTTACAAGCACTTATGAATAGTCTGACTCTAATACCGGTTCGGAAGGTAGTTTTTTTCTGAGAAGAGCCGGAAATAAACTCAGCTTTAGTAAGTTCTATCCTAAATTAATGGACAAACATAATAAAATGTTTTCAGATTATAAAAAACAAATACCTAATAAACAGCAACATGAAAAATGACATAAAAAATGATTTTATTACATTTACTTCAATTAAAATTTATGTGCAATTTCGTTATCCATATTTTCCACATTAAGTACAATCCGCTGTAAAATTGACCCTGAACCTTTCACAATATAAAATTGAATGAAGGTGCTTCGGTGTATGCGGAGCTAACGGCAAATCAATCAATTGGAAATAACAATTGAGGTCGATATCTTTTTACTAATAACATGTAGGTATGTAAAAGTGTGTGTGTGTGTATGTGTGTATAGTTGAATGTCTTATGCCATCGCTCCATTTAGGCTCGAACAATACATGATTAAGAAACGATGAGTAGAATACGCTAGTTGAGTTTAGAAAATACTAGGCTATGATGGATTGGAAACAAAAGTAATCGTTATATATAAATAAATATAAATATCATGAGACATTCTTTATTAAGTAGAGCTTGTACTAGGGAAACTAGATAGCTGATATACTACATAAACTACTTTTTTTTTAAAACATACAAACTTATATATATATTTACATCCAGACACAGAACAAACATACATGTGTGATTCCCACCCAGGACAAACATTTGTGTGCCTGAACACAAATGTTTGTCCTGGGTGGGAATCGACCCCATAACCTGCGGCGTGGCAGTCAGGGTCTCTAACCACCAAGCCAACGGGCCCGTCATCAGCTAGTTGTCATTTTACATGTCCCTACTAGACATACCCGGCTTACATTTAGGCAAATCATCATTTACCATATTATTGCGTTCAATAAAATTCTTTATCGAAATTTTACAATATTTTTTTATTTGAATAGTAGAGCTTTTAGTACAGAGTTCGTCCGGGGAAATACTACCACCTTATCAATTTACGCCGTGAAGCCGTAGTGCACTTGTGTAAGTGTGTTTTGGTTAGATATGTAAGAGGCTGGTGAAATTACAGGCACATGAGACTTATTAACTTCACGCCTCAGGGTCGACAACGCATTGGCGATGCCCTAATTAAATATCTATAAGCGGCAGTGACTACTTACCACCAAATTGACCGTCTATGTATTTGTCGGCCCAGGTGGTATATAACTTACACTCTACATATCAATTGTTGGGAAACCAAAGTAGGTAGTTACTGCATTGGTTAATACACTATCATTTTCATAGTAACTGTAATAGCTGGGGGCTAAAACCTGAGGCTGTCCGCCCGACTTGTCATGTTTACAAAGTTCAAACTCAGTAATTGGTCTATAACAAGCATCAGGTAATTGTTGAGAAAATGAACTAAATTGTCGAGAACCGAGAACAATAATACAGTGCTTAGGGTTAATTGTGTGGTGATGTTTGTTTTCAATTATAAGTTACAAGATTTCTGCCTCGCGGTTTTACTCGTGTTCCAGAGGAATTTCATTATCTATGTTCCCTTAGGTGTTGAATTTCAGAATATTCAGTACACTTCTATAGTATAAAAGGAAGCTGCTACCCTCTAAATTTCATATTCCTATGACCAGTAACTTGGGCTCTACGTTGATCTCTCAGTCAGTCAGGAATTGTTATTTCATGTAAAACAATTCTTGTTAGTAGCTGCATTTGGACAATTTCCAGATTGTCATCGAAACGGTCACAGCTTTTATTACCATGGTGGGTTTGTGATAGATATAATAAGCCTAAGACTAATATAATAATTCGGTTTAAAAACAGACTTTGATAAAGACAGACTAAATTCAGCATTTGGAATGGACTTAATTAAACCATCAATTAACATTTAGGAATATCCTGATATTGCCTTAATTCGCTATCAGACGTCATTTGAAGTGTGAATTTTGTATTAATCTGCTTCATGTCCGACACGATATTAGATTGGGAAATTTATAAATCGGATATAATTATTCGGATATTATTAGTTTCTCATAAAATTTGTACGTTTAGAAAGGAAAGGTTTATATGACTGGCATAGAATAAATGTGTAATTTAAATAAATTTTAGTGAACTAGGCTGATCACCATCGTTGCATCACCAATGCGTTGTCAACACTGACACATGAAGTTGCTAAGTGCCACCATATCCAACTCAATTACAACATCACCGGCTTCCTTACCTTTCTAACCGAAACACAGTAATACAAGTGCAGTTATTACTGCTTTACAGAAATGGGTATAATAGCAGTATTTCTCAGGATGAACTCTGCATTATGAGCTCTATTATTTCAATATATTTACGAACAAATTTGAATGAAAGTTGGACAAAGATTAATACTTTTAAAACTGGAGGCACAACAAAATAACAATATTAGGACGAATACAGCTATAAAAGTGCTGCACCTCAATTTAATCGGAATCGGTCTGCATTACTGATGCTGTATCAACACAAACTATATGTGACAATTTTGAAACATGAAGCTACACAATCAATGATCTAGTTTTGGAATAAGTCCATTATTGATGACGATTGATGATTTTTGAATGTCAGAATGCAATTAGTTGATTTGGCTCCCAATCATACTCGTATATCTATAATATCATTGGTTTAAAAAAAATTGCTTTATTAAACTAACAATCACATATCGGATTAGTAATAATGTCTTAATTTTAGACCATTCAAAAGAAATTATTCAGAATTCAACCATTTATTCAGTTTAGGCCCTCGGAGGGCACTTATGAAGGTCAAATTTAAAGTTACTGAAGCTACAACCGGTTCGGAAGTCAGCCTTCAACTGAGAAGAACCTGCAAGAAACTCAGCAAGGTTACATTCTTTTTTATTAATTTTTTTTATATAAATTTTATCTATTCTGACTTTTTGGCTATTTTATAAATTATTTTTTTTATAATTTATATTTAACAATAACAAAATACTTATTATAAGTAACATTCAAAAACAAAAAAAAAAAAAAAAAAATAACAAGACTACGAAATAGAAAATAACAATAATTAGGTACTTACAACTTAAACAAGAAAATTAGAGGTGCACTGTGCAGAGAGTAGCTATTTCCATACATTTTTATCTTCAATATAATTAAAATTCAAATTTGACGTTAGTTACAATCTGACTTAAAAAACACTTCCAATGTATGAGAATTGAATAATACTATTATCAATTAACTATAGTTTCCTGATAACCATTGGTATTGTAGTTATAATATGTTATTGATGTGATATGTGTAGTTGCAATTTAATATAATAATAGACTATTCTGAAAAATGATTGTTAAAATGTCTTCTTAATCGTAGGCAATAGAGTAAAAAATAAAAATATCAGCGGCATAAATACTTTCCATGTAAACTTTATAGTATGTGACCATCAATTTAGAAATAAATATTGATATTGGCGCCCAACGTGGTATTTAAAAAGTCATCTTTTAATGAAACTAAATTTCATTATAATAAACACTAGCCTTCTTTTAAAATTACTAGTTGTACTATTTGGACTATTTTAAGGATAACCTAAAAACCTACCGAAGAAATAATACACTAACTGTAAAACATAATTCCAATCAAGTCAGAGGTTTTGAGAAGAAAATCAACAACGCACTAAGCAATTAGTAAGTATGTATGTGATGTCAATACAACTGCAGTTGTTTATTACTTATATCTTACTTACTCATATCAGGTTGCTTAAAGTAGATAGCATAGTTTATTACCTTTTATAAGTAAACTGAGAACTACGAATATGAAATACATCCTCATTGAGTTTTTAAACAAACAGTTTCATCACATATCACAGACCGCTTCAATCCCTGCGTAGGTATATCCTTGGAAGCACATTCAAACACACGCGTTTTAAATTAACATTTCAATTCGTCGGAGAGTTCAACGAGTTATATTGAATGTACGTACACGTAATATTTTAACGGGTAGATGACGCTACGGGCGTCCGGCATCGACGATGTCTGCCACGCAACTGAAGCAAGTTCGTTGGTTCGGTTGTGTTCGCGAGCACTCGCCCCGCACCCATCTGGGGGTCACCGCTTACAATTTTCGTGACCTTATGGGCCAAGTCAATAATCGCTTTACTCGTAAATATGAATGATTGGTTTACTTTTCCTTCCTAACTTATTTTTCAAATCTACCTACATTATTTCTGCGTGGGTAACTGATTTTAATGAGAATCTTTTTGTTATAAACTCCGAGTGGAAGTTTTTACGCCAGTAAAGTTTTATAAATATGGGAAGGGATATCAGGTTATTCTAACAATATATACACACTATTTTCTGGATTAAATTAACTATTACAATCAACATCGATCGACAATTTGCGAATCTTATGTACTTTTATATTATATTTTAATAAAAACTAACCGTTGTACTTTTTTTTTATTAAAAATATCAAAATAGTGTTTTATAATTTAAAGGTCAATTGAATTTCTTCAGCTTTTATTTATCATTCCGTACCTACTAAGTATTTTGTATATGATTGTAATTAGAAACTCGATTTATTGTATACAATTTCTAATAATATGATAGGTTAGATATTCTAACAGAGATATTAAATATTCTAGCGTAGGTTCAACATTGTTCAAAAACTTCGGGTCAAATATCTCCGATGAAACAGTTATTATATTATACCTAAAAAAATGTCCTACCTTTTAGTTCCATAATCATTTGTTATTTGAACAAGAACATATTTTTAGTGATCTTTTGGGTACTTTCAAAGTTTGGGAAGATGTCCCAAGATTTTTCTCTTCAACCCAATATTTACCAATTACGCGTTATCAGAGCGCGAAGTATATTTATAACTTCGGTAATACTTTGCAATTGAGCATTTTATTATCAAAAAATGAAAAAGTAACCTAATAAACATTCACATAAGCTACATTATATAACTTACCGTAATTACATCCAACAAAAACAAAAAAGCCAAAAAAAGTTTTGTAAGTGATGGGCACAAAGCGATACGCGCCAAGTAGCTATTCTGCTGGCAAATCGTTTCTTTTTGTTTCCGCTACTGTGGTGATATGTTTTTGTGCCCACTTTGTGTTTGATTTTATTTTAACTAAGATTTAAATTTTATTTCCCTTAATCATAGTAAGTAATGGATGGCCAAATCCGAAACTATGAGCCAATTACGAAACATTATTAAAGAAGTATCGGGCCACATTTTGATGAAACCTAAAACTGCATCATCGAATTTATGAAAAATCAATACTCTTAGCCAGGTGTCAAAACTGATTTTTGAAAAAAATACCACACTGATAGTGTCGCTAATAAGGATTTAATTCTGGAAACTTTTGAATTTTAAACTGATTAGTATTTAAAAGAAATTACTTTGATTCATACTTCACCCGTAACTTGTCCGACTTTTACCGACTCGTCTTTATTTGGCTTTTTTGACACTTCACTGAACATTTATACACATAAATAGAGGTATAAATGGTACCAAATACGTTTTTCGTTCCGTAAAACTCCATTTCATTTCTCTAACAACGTATTAGCTTTTTATACGGTACGAAATCAACCGCTTGTTATTAAGCCTATATCATTAGGCTCTACATTGGTAGGTACTTTTATTAGTTGAACGTGTGGGCGACATTTTTCCAACACATCGGATAGGCCGTAAGACTTTATCGTTATTGCACGATGCCATATTCGAAAATGAAGTAGCGTCATAAAATCATAAACACCTATGTACAGTTTTCGCTTTATCCCTTACGAATTTCTTAGGGTACCTTTCAATGGTCGATTATGAATTTGGTGCTCACTACGTGATCACTTTGGCGAATGATTTGATGTTATGACATAGCCGTGCGCTTCTATATTGGATGGTTTTTGTAACTTTTCCGATTTTGTGTTCTGTATTCTAATCGTGCTTTGGTTTCAATATATGTTGAAAGTAGGTACGTGAATCATTTTAGTCTCAAGCATACAGTACTTGGACTAAAATGTATTCGGAGATGCAAAAAATTTTTTTTCAATTAAAGCATTCAAAATTTGCTCTGACTTAATATTATTTTAGCATTTGTTGGATCAGATAGGCGTGAAAATAAGTTTGAAAAATCATTAATGGCGTTCCCTGCCCAAGATTGTTGCAATGCAGCATCGGGTAATGGACGAAGGGGCACGTCGCTTCTTTGGGTATTACTGGGTGACAAGCGGGCACAGGCGGCGTACTCTGAACGCTTTATCACTTAATTTGAATCGTGTCTCGAATTCGAACACAGCCTGTCCATAGAATTTGAAAATTGCTAATCTGTCTGAATATTCTGATTCCAATCGGAGTCGAAATACGAATACTTTCAAATAAATATCATAGTCAGCTTTCAGTCTTCAAGTCAAATAAATTCCTGGAGAAATGTTATCTGATAACTCTAAATAAAAGTGTTTCGTTTCAAAATTTATCTGTTCGATTTATTTGTTTTGAATGAACGTTCAATTTTGCAATTCTTATTGGAGTGAATACCGATATCAAATGCTAATGCTCAATCGTTTCTTTCTTATTCAATCATCAAAATATTACCAATAAATCGTAAACCGCAGAGTATAAAAGGCGAAATATATTTTTACAGCCAAGTATTATTTTGAGGCCAATAACATTTGACCAGTCGAGCGTTTCAATTCGAGAATTTAAAAAAGATACATATCATCCACGTTACGGTACGTTTTCATAAACCGACTTAAATTTTCCACGTGTGATATTTCAAAACGCTCATGAAAATTCCTGTACTTATTTAAACACAAGTGGGAAATGAAACGCTCATAACGGCTTCGTAAAAACGGTTGCGCGTACCTACCTACGCCTTTGAAAATAATATTCGTGAAAGTAAGCGCGCCATATTTTTAGTAAGAGCGTTGGTGAAATGACAACCCTCACCTCCCTCTAAATCAAACATGCATAAATCCAGGCCGCTCCCTTTACGCTATTATGTCAACCGAAGCGATTTATGATTGCATCTAAGAGATTTTCACAAGGGAGAATATCGCCAAGTAAATAGTATTGAGCGTAAGTCTCTAAGAAAATATCAATGCTTTATCTCCATATACGCGAGATGCGATCTACGCATTTTAACATACCTACCCACATTTAGATAAATACTTTATTTCTGCCTTTTTGAGCGTCTGCTTACAGGCATTTTTATTATTTCACATACAAGGGTTTCGTTTCATTCATTGCTTTAAAATAATTATTATAATGCCATTGATTGATATGTATATATGATTGTTACTTCATCATGCTGCAGTTGTTTAACAGATTTAGATGAAATACGCCCATTGATATTTATTATAAATAATATAAAGGCATTTTCATCTTCGGAAAGCGTAAACTCCGTCGGGGACGCAGGTGAAATCGCTGGAGCACGGATTATTACTACTCGAAATTACCGCCCGTAAGAAGCTGGATCTAGGTATACTATCAAAGTTATTTATTTCAAATACCAAAGTACTTTTTTCATGTTCAATCACTATCATTTTCATTTCACGTGTACACGCAAACTTGCCCAAAGAACTTATTAGCATAACGCATTAATTTAATGTTGACAAACGACTTGTACGTAAAGTGTAGGTACGCATGGCTAATAAAGCAAGGCTTCCGCCCTCGGGGTTTCGAGGGCGCGTTGGTGATGGTAACATAATTAATGTTCAACCTTTTTATCAACCCGGTGTAATTGGGTTTTTCCGGGAATGCTTATTTGTATTTTAACATATTTATGGTAAACAGCAAAAAAGTGACATAGCAGTGACATTGAATCAGCTACACACTGACAAATCAAATAGGAATTTCTTGTTTCACGTATGTAGCCCATTTTGATACCACTAAGGTGACAAACTTACGACTCTCCTAATGGTAAACAGTCCACGCAGGGTACTGTCACTTGCAACGCGGGGGATATCACTAACGCGTTCCAACCCTGTCAAAATCTCTTCATCTTAATATACAGATAGCCTCTTTTTTTTCTAAGCCTTCCATCAATAAACTTAACTAAACAAATAATCCTACTAATATTATAAATGCGAATGTTTGTAAGTATGCATGTTTGTTACTCTTTCACGCACATACTAAAGGACAGATTTGGATGAAACTTGGCACATAATATAGAAAATGATCTGGAATAACATATAGGATTTTTGTGCCGGGAAAATGTTACATCCCTCGGGAACATGGGTGAAACCCCTAGGCACAGCGAGTATAACATAATATATATGTCGTCTAAATAGAGTAGCTACCTACCTGTTTATTTCTGTAATGTGGTGAAAATTTACATTTTACAGGACATCAGAATAGAAGAGGATAAGGACACAGAGTCGATCCAAAAGAGGATAGAGAAGAAAGATGACGTATGTTGACAAGATATGACATTACCAAAGGAGCGATACCTCAAAGACCTGGACGTGGAGTCTCATAGTCAAATCCACGTTTGAAGCATCTATTCAGCTGACAAATCATCAGAATATATTAAGCTCTCTGTAAGCTTTGTTAAGCTTTCAGTTTATCAAATAACTAGGTGGCATGTTGACATTTGTACCTATCCAGCTTAATATTGAACCTGCTTATGCTTTGTAGCTTAATGCAGCACACGAATTGAGGAATAAGAATCCATCTTTACCTCATTTCAAGAGAATATTGTAGCTCTAGTATAATCCTAGATAAAATGTAAGTAAGCTCTTTAAAACTTTCAAGTAGATTAAGTTTTCTTACAGGGAAATTGAGTGAATTTACATTTTATTTCCTGTGCTTGCTATTTCAATTATGGTTTAAGATATATATTTCTTACAAGATTAGACATTTTTAATCAATAGTTAGTGTTGGGTTCTTATTTAATCTGTGGCTAGATATAAAACTCCCGCCTAAACTTCCGGAACCTGCAACGAACGTTGTTTACGCGCGCCGCCACATCAACCCATGGCGCTGCTGTAGTCAAAACTCAAGAAGCCGCGCGTACGCGTCTCCACTGTAATATTCAATAAAAATATAAACCATCCAAATAAACACTATCAACTGTGCTGTTCCGTATGGTCTAAGTGACAGTGAACGTTTGTGATAAGAATTCCGTCCCGGGACACGTTCGGTTCCTGGATAACATTGGTGAGTTGTATTTCATTAAGTATCTAGCCACACTGTTTTCAAATAACGAAATTTTAAAGCTATCGAAGCGCACATTTTGGTCTATCGTGCCGGGATTAACCAGTTACGAAATCTATGCAACTAAATATCTATTTATTTACATAATTATTGGTATAATTCACACTTAATAAAGTACTATTCAGTGTCGGGAGTAGGTTAGGTACACTCATAACTTTGTGTACTAATTTGCTTATATCTCTAAAAGTATACTACTTAGAATTCTGAATCACATTCAGATCTTATTCTTTTGTGTCCATTCTCCTAATCCAATGTGTATTTCATTTCCGAAACCATTAATTTAAATAGTTGTTTTCGAAAATTTATTACGTAAAATTTACCGACGCTAGCCGGCCGCCATTATTAATTCTTGTTGTTTGATAAATAATTTGTTGCAAAATGCCGCCCAAGCATGATGTCAAATTCGAAGAAGAATACGAAAAATTAGTACAACCACATATTACGACAAAAGAAATGTGTTTTATGAGATTGCAGGCCTTATATGAAGTTTCCAAAAAAGTTTCTGATAAACCGGAATTAATTAGTGAATTTAATGCCCGTTTTCATGATTTGCCCGAATGGCGGGAAAAGTACGATAAAAGTATTTGTGCCATCACACTCTTAAAAAAGAAATTAAATTCCGACTATGTGCCATCATATACAGAACTCGAAAGTTTTGATGTTATGTTCTATTTCATACGCGGTGTTTCAAGTAGGTTGAATGTGGATATGGATAACCAACATAATGCAACATTGAAGGCGGGTGGCAGCTGCGTAAAGCCTAGGTTACCTAAGTTGGAACTATATCCTTTTGACAGTAAACTTGAAAACTGGCCCACCTTCCGTGATACCTTTTCTAGTCTTATACATAACAATACACACATAGCAAATATTGAGAAGTTTTATTATTTACTGTCGGCAGTAAGCGGGTCCGCTTTAATTATCGTAAAGTCTATGCCCGTCACTTCCGATAATTATCAAATCGTGTGGAGTGCGTTAGTAAAACGGTTTGAAAACAAACGCGCATTAGCGACTACGTATCTCGATAAAATATTCAACTTCAAACCTTTGGTGAATGAGTCTGTATCGGGACTTAATGTTTTCTTACAGACATATCAAGAAAACATCAAAGCTCTGCAGATTTTGAACATAACAGATTTATTGGGATTTATGTTGTTTTATGTCGCATTACGTAACCTTGACCCCGCGACTAGGCGTGAATTGGAAAAGGAGTTAGGACAAAATGAGTTACCTACCTATGACGATTTGATGACTTTTATTGAAAAACACGTACGCGCTCTTGAGATGTCCGAGTGTACTACAAATTCCACTAGTACTAAAAGTGTATCGTATACTCGGGGACAAACTAAATCCAGTCAACCCTTTACTTCAAAATCAAATTATGCACTGCGACCTACCATGTCGTCAGCTGTTATCGATACAAACCAACATGTTAAATCAACGAAGTCCATGGAGTGTTTGTATTGCAAAAAGATGCATTCTATTTATCGATGCACCGACTACACCGACCTGAGTCCAGCGCAGCGTCTCGTTAGGATTAAACAATTAAAGTTATGCGAAAATTGTTTACGTGCACATTCTGTCGACGACTGTCCATCAAAGGTACGGTGTACGGTCTGCAAAAGCAAGCATCACCATACACTGCACATAGACTCATTTGCAAATTCGAATTCTAGTGCAGTCGCATTGACGTGCTCGGCTAATTTGACAGTCTTGCTCGGCACCGCGGTTATACACGTCGCAGATTGTTGGGGCCAGTACCACAAGGTGCGTGTTTTAATAGATAGCGGGGCTATGACAAGCTATATAACTCAAGACTGTGCAAAACAATTAGGTCTGTCACGACGTAAATGCAATTTTGAACCCATTGGTTTAGGGGGCAATCCCGTAAAAGAGTTTGGGTTAACTACTTGTAATGTTAAGCCGCTACACTCAGCCGGACCCATCCTATCTACTGATGCGGTCATTGTGTCTACAATAGCCGGTAATCTACCTACAGTGCCTCTTTCGGATAAAGTGATCGTTGAGTTTCAACATTTGATGTTAGCTGACCCGGACTTCTATAGACCTGCACCCATTGACATACTGTTAGCATGTGATCTGTTTCCGTACATCTACGACGGTAAGAAGATACTCCCGCGAGTACACGGATTACCTGTTGCAATGAGCTCAGTATTTGGGTACGTTCTAATGGGTCAGACTGAACTCTCTCCACCAACTCGCAATCATGCTGCGCCATCCGCTACTATTAATGGTACTTTCTGTGCATTCACCATGAACCTCGATCAAGTTATTCGCTCCTTCTGGGAGGTGGAAAATGTACCATCTGAGGTACCACGTAACCCAGATGATGAACTTGCGGATTATTTATTTTCAAAAGAGCATAGTCGCGATGCAACGGGTAGGTATACAGTGAAATATCCTCTGCGATCAACGATTGAGCTCGGCGACTCGAGCCAAATGGCAACTCGTCGACTGCTTAACTTAGAGTCAAAATTAGAAAGAGAGCCTGAACTCAAAATTCAATATCATAAGTTCATGCGTGAGTACGAGGACCTCGGGCATATGTCTTGTCTTGGTGATGTCCAGAACGTGGATTCGAAATACATCATCCCGCATTTCTGCATCGTCAAACCGACAAGTACCACGACGTCTCACCGTGTGGTATTTGATGCCTCTGGGAAAACATCAAACAATATGTCACTCAACTCAATAGTGTTGCCAGGGCCCAAGCTTCAAGCTGATATCAATGAACTTTTAATCAACTTTCGGCTTCATAAAATATGTATCTCTGCGGACATTTGCAAAATGTACCGCCAGATTATTGTCGACCAGTGTCAACGACCATATCAACATATTCTATGGCGTTATTCATTGGACCAACCTATTCAAATATATTCTTTGAATACACTAACGTACGGTGTAGCCAGCTGCCCTTATCTAGCTATAAAAGTGCTGCACACCTTAGCAGATGACGAAAGAGTACAATTTCCAAAAGCTGCTGAAATTTTGAAAACTGGTTTCTTCATGGACGATTTAATATGGTCTGTCGAGACCATAGCAGAAGCCTTAGAACTTCAGAAAGAGCTCATGAATTTATTGAAAGCGGGAGGCTTTATTCTCCGCAAGTGGTCGAGCAACTGCGCACAGGTATTGGAACATCTGGATGATGCTCATCGCGAAACGCCGGTTGCATTCGACGATGAAAGTAATATGTCCATCAAAGTGCTCGGGCTTCAGTGGTCCCCAGCCTATGATGCATTTTCTTTTGCCATCACTCCGCCCAATCTTGTCGTTTCAAAGAGAACAATCTTGTCCCAAATTGGTCGACAGTTCGATCCACTAGGCTTTGTAGCTCCTTGCATATTCTATGCCAAATGTCGCATGCAGGAACTTTGGTCTCGTCAACTTGACTGGGACCAAAGTCTGCCGTCAGATCTTGAGTCACAGTGGCGGGCATATGTCAACGAACTCCCATTGCTAACAAAAATAAAACATGATCGCCATGTTAAGGTAGAACGCCATACCTACTGTCAGATTCTAGGTTTTTGCGACGCCTCTTCTCTCGGTTATGCTGCGGTTGTGTACCTCCGAACTAAAAACGACGATGGTGAGACTAAAGTTAGTCTAGTAATGGCCAAATCTAAGGTTGCCCCATTAAAAACTGTCACTATTCCGCGTCTTGAACTCATGGCTGCACATTTGCTAGCAAAGCTTACCAAATACGTCCAATCGATATTGCGTAATCGTCTCGAAATCAATAATATAATGCTGTTTACGGATTCTTCCGTTGTTCTAGCCTGGCTTAATACTCCCAGTTACACACTCAAAACATTTGTGTCCACTAGGGTGTCCAAAATTAATGACAGCGTATCTAGCGAATGCTGGTATCATGTAAGCGGTGGGTCTAATCCAGCCGACATTTGTTCTCGTGGTGTTTTACCATCTGTGTTGCTAGCGACTCCAGAATGGTTCAACGGACCTGGTTGGATCGATCGGGATCAATCTAAGTGGCCAATTAAAACCATGGCTGAATTCCGTGACAGCAATCCTCCTGAACTCAAGTGTACTAAGCCAGTTTTAGTGTCAACTGAGTCTGACACGTATGAAATAGTGTATAGCTTAACGAAAACATATTCTAGCTACAATAAATTGCTCAACGTCGTTGCTCGATGCTATCAGTTTATACATAATTGCAAGTCAGCTGCTGAGGAGCGTAGATCTCTCGCTGTTTCGGACCTCAGGAAGGCACATGATATTTTAGTGAAATCTGTTCAAAAACAACATTTTTCGAGCGATATAGTATCTTTATCAAAGGATAGTTGCTGCAGTAATTCCTTGCGAAAGCTCAACCCTTTCATAGATTCCAACGGTTTCCTCAGGGTGGGGGGTCGCCTTTCACAGTCAGATTTAACGTATGAAAAGAAGCATCCTCTGTTACTTCCTAAGAAATGTAATTTCACTAATATATTAATTGATCATTTTCATAAAGCTTATTTGCACGTAGGTCCACGAACTCTTCAAAGCATAATAACACAAAAATATTGGATCATTTCAGCGCGTGATGCTATTCGATCACGTACCATGAAATGCATTGCCTGCTTTAGGGTATCTCCCATAAATCGACAACCAATAATGGGGGAACTTCCTAAATATCGTACGCAAGACATTCATGTTTTTCATACCGTAGGCGTTGACATAGGCGGACCCTTTTCTACGAATGAGTCAACTCGTAGAAATGCTCACGTATCCAAATCCTATTTGTGCGTGTTCGTGTGTTGTGCCACACGAGCGGTACACTTAGAGGTCTTGTCCTCTCTGAGTACCGAGTGCTTTCTCGCATGTTTCGACCGTTTCACGGCAAGGAGAGGTCTATGTCATTCTATTGTGTCCGATAATGGCACCAATTTTGTGTCAGCTGGTAAACAGCTGACTGAGGTAGTAAAATTCCTAAATTCGGATTTAGAAAATATATCGCATGCCTTCGTTTCTCGCGGAGTAATTTGGAGACATAATCCACCGACAGGCAGTAATTTTGGGGGACTTTACGAAGCTGTTGTCAAATCTGCGAAACTACACCTAAAACGTAGTATCGGTACACGTGCTCTATCGTTTGAAGAGCTAGGGACACTCTTTGCTCGCGTCGAAGCTGTACTTAATTCAAGGCCATTGTGTGCTTTATCCAGCGATCCAAACGAGTTTGAGATTCTAACTCCCTCACATTTCCTCATAGGTAGAGAACTCTTATCGGTACCGGAATACAGTTTAACTGATTTGACCAGTTCTAGATTGAATCGTTGGCAATGCATCCAACAAATATCACAACATTTTTGGAAACTTTGGAGGCAAGATTATTTACATACTTTACAGCAACGTCAAAAATGGTTTACTAATTGTCGTAGTCTTAATGTCGGTGATCTTGTATTAATTAATACTGATGCTCCACCTCTCAAGTGGGGGTTAGCTAGAATTACAAAATTACACGGTGGTCCGGACGGTGTGGTCCGTGTCATTGTTTTAAAAAATATAAACGGAAACGAATTTACACGTCCCGTTTCAAAAGTGAGTCCTCTACCGTTGGATCAGGACTCAGAATGTTTATAAATAATTTCATGCTTTATTTGTATCTAAAATTGTATCTACCTATACATAATTTATTAACTATTATATAAGTCAACTATTCAATTTGTATTCTATTATACAGTCCACTAACACTTTAATTATATTTCAATTTATATTCAAGTACACATTATCTATACCTTAAGTTTTATCTATTTCAACTTTGCCATGGTATCGTAACTGGGAAATCCTTGCGGATTTCGGTGGGGGGAAATGTTGGGTTCTTATTTAATCTGTGGCTAGATATAAAACTCCCGCCTAAACTTCCGGAACCTGCAACGAACGTTGTTTACGCGCGCCGCCACATCAACCCATGGCGCTGCTGTAGTCAAAACTCAAGAAGCCGCGCGTACGCGTCTCCACTGTAATATTCAATAAAAATATAAACCATCCAAATAAACACTATCAACTGTGCTGTTCCGTATGGTCTAAGTGACAGTGAACGTTTGTGATAAGAATTCCGTCCCGGGACACGTTCGGTTCCTGGATAACATTGGTGAGTTGTATTTCATTAAGTATCTAGCCACACTGTTTTCAAATAACGAAATTTTAAAGCTATCGAAGCGCACAGTTAGCATTTTTTAATAATAGAAAAGAAAAAGATTTTTATATAAAATTTATGAATTTTGTAAATAAACAGCGACCACACAATTTTGTATTGTTTAAATGAATTAGATAAATAAGTATTATTTCCTGTGCTTGCTATATTTCAATTATAGTTTAAGATATTAATTTCTTAAAAGATTAGACATTTTTAATCAATAGTTAGCATTTTTTAATAATAGAAAAGAAAAAGATTTTTATATTAAATTTATGAATTTTGTAAATAAACAGCGACCACACAATTTTGTATTGTTTAAATGAATTAGATAAATAAGTATTATTTCCTGTGCTTGCTATATTTCAATTATAGTTTAAGATATTAATTTCTTAAAATATTAGACATTTTTAATCAATAGTTAGCATTTTTTAATAATAGAAAAGAAAAAGATTTTTATATTAAATTTATGAATTTTGTAAATAAACAGCGACCACACAATTTTGTATTGTATAAATGAATTAGATAAATAAGTATCATTTTCTGTGCTTGCTATATTTTAATTATAGTTTAGCAAATTTATTTCTTAAAAGATTAGACAGTTTTAATTGAAAAGGTTAGTTTAAATTAATAGTTTGCATTTATTAATAATAGAAAAGAACAGTATTTTTTAATTTAATTTATGAATATTTTAAATAAACAGCGACCACACAATGTTGTATTGTATAACAACCCACATAAATGTTTTCTTTCTTTCTTTCTACATGGGTATGTATATTACTTTCATTTATAATAGTATATTTAATTAATTGTAAACAAGATTACAATAGATCTAATACTAAAAAAATAAAACAAAGTGTACATACTAAACTACTTAAAATTAACAAATAAATAAAGCAATATATAAATAAAAAACTGAATTTCTTTCTTAACCCTTCCACCATTTTTCTGAATTAGTTCTTTTCACACTAAATGGTTGAAAGTGATTTCACATTCAACATTAGATATTGGGGCATATTTTAGGTGAACGTGATTTATTCGACGATATTACGCACCCAGGGTTGGCTTGAATGGCATTACGTTGACAGCTTATGAGGTCCTTTATTTATATTTGATTTATGTAGTGAGCAGAGATACGCCGCTCTAGTCAGGGCTGTGGTTGCTGAACGGTGTTTGCTATTTAAATAACGGGATACGTCCGTAATATCAACTCGTTTTTCATTCACGTAGAAGCTGTTGTCAACATCTTATATTATGAAGACATAAAAAGATATTATTACAAAAGGAAGTGATAGGATGTTAATCTATGTGACTTTTGAGTTATGAAGCTAAGATCAACTTTTGTTTTTTTTACTTGTTTTTGTTTCTATATTCTGGCTTAAATTTGGATTGAAAGCAATATATAGTTAGTGATGATGTACCGTAACTGCTGCAATACACTGGTAGGTCCTTGACACCAGATTTCGTCTTGGTGGTGTGTAACCCGCTTGACTATTAATAAAAAATCCCTTTGACATGGTCTCCTCAGAATGTTTTCCCTTCACAAAAAATTCAAGTTCATTACAGGATTCGAACATACCATTTCCACGGCGTTCGGCGTTACTATTATTAGTTTACCATATAGTTTTTGTTTGTAAACAGCTTACTGAATGTCAAATGTTGTGAAGTTGAGGTCACAGGTATTTATAAAATTACTCAGTTACAAACACTAAATTTATCCGGCTAGGTATTTATAACAAAACAAAAAAAGCAATTCGTGTTTGGCGTTAGGCAGTGTCATGCAAATTTGGTGAGGGCTGCGCAATCCGGCGTACAAAACAGCCATTGTTGTAAAAATAATTGGGGTCACATTGTGGTTAGTACTTACTACCTATTATGCTGTATTGTCTCAAATAATTTAATGGTGAAATCTTTCATAATTTTATGTTTTTTAGACAAAAATCAAGGTCCTGCTTAAATTGTATGAAATAAAACGAAAACTACAGCATATATATACATTCTTTTCTACTACAGTCTGTGCAACTATCTTGGATGTCAAACTTGCTCATTTTTCTGTATGAAAATATTAACATAACATGATTGTTCAGCTCACCAAAAGTTTAAATAACCCTTATTTAAAAATAATACTCATTTTATTTCGTCTAACATGCGATTTACTTTAAAAAGTTGTCGCCTGAAGGACCTCAAAGCAACGGTGAACATAATAGTGTGAAAGTATACATCTGGCAACGTAGCAATTAAAAATATTTGGGGGGGAAATCGTCGAATGTCTCTATAATTTTTTTAACAGTAGGAATTAACAACCCTTTCTACAACTTATGAACTGTATTTATCCGTTTTATGTGACTATCAGTTGACTATGTTAGACAGTTATTTTAATACTAGCTGTTCCCCGCGGTTTTACCCGCGTTCCCGAGAGATATCACATTTTCCCGGTATAATAGCCTATATGTTATTCCAGGATATGCTCTATTTATGTGCCAAGTTTCATCCACATCCGTTTAGTAGTTTTTGCGTGAAAGAGTAACAAACATACTTACATACAAATCTTTCTTCTATAATATTAGTATAGATATATAATATAATATATGTATCAACAACTACTTTAATCGTACGTACAATGAAAACCTGCTAGTAATACCAATTCAAAAAATTCTAAATTCAAAACCATTTATTCAGTTTAGGCCCTCAGAAGGCACTTATGAAGGTCAAATTTAAAGTTACTGAAGCTACTACCGGTTCGGAAGTCAGCCTTCAACTAAGAAGAACCGGCAAGAAACTCAGCAAGGTTACATTATTTTTTATTTTATTAAATTCTTTTTTATCTATTCTGACTTTTTGGCTATTTTATAATATCAATTTTACATATTTTTATATTTAACAATTACAAATTACTTAATAAAGGTAACATTCAAAAACAAAAAAAAAAGAAATAATAAGACTACAAAATAGAAAATGACAATAATTACTTACAACTAAAAAAGAAAATTAGAGGTGCACTGTGCAGAGACTAGCTATTTCCATACATTTTTATCTTCAATATAATGAACTACCTTGTAATACGCTTTTTCTTTCAAAACTTTCCTAATATAATTTTTTAATTTATGATCAAACATTTTGGTTACTGAAAGCGGTATCTTATTATAAAATCGAACACAATTACCAAGAAATGACTTGTTTACTTTAGTTAGTCTAAAGTATGGATCAACTAACTTCTCCCTTTGTCTTGTATTAATATTATGGATATCCAATTTTGACTCAAACATTCCTATGTTTCTACGTATAAACATTATATTTTCATAAATATATAATGAAGGCAATGTCATTATATTTATTTCCCTAAATAAATCTCTTAATGATTCACGGGGACCCATACTGTAAATTGCACGAATTGCTCTTTTTTGTATAATAAATATTGATTCTATATCCGCTGCTGCTCCCCAAAATAAAATATCATAGGACAAGAGGCTATGAAAATATGCAATCTCAATATATCGGAGAAATATTAACATTTACGACCGATTTCAACAAATAACTTACATTGAGAACAAAGAGAGTTAAAAAAATTATATCTAGTCGATTCAGATATATAAAGCGATAGAAACGTACTAATCATAAATCAGAGAGCACCGATGTACGTTACGAAACTACATACAAATCTTTCCTCTATATAATATTAGTGTAGATTTACACTAATTGAGTACTTCAATGAAAATATTTAGTGAAAAGAAGTCTAATATTATTTTTATTCAATAGGAATATTACATCATTTTATTTATAACGTTGTATATGTCCCGTGGGTTAAGCCTATATGTTATTCCAGGATATGCTCTATCTATGTGCCAAGTTTTATCCATATCCGCTTAGTATTTTTTGCGTAAAAGAGTAACAAACATACTTACATACAAATCTTTCCTCTTTATAATATTAGTATAGATATAGATTTACACTAATTGAGTACTTCAATGAAAATATTTAGTGAAAACAATTCTAATATTATTTTTATCCAATAGGAATATCACAACATTTTATTTATAACGATTTATAGGTCCCGCGGGTTAAGGCTCACTGAGGCAACGCAAACCGGATTATTATTTACACTTTCGACCGCATTTTATTACTAACCCACAGAAGGGTCAAATAATAAAAAGAAGTTCGCTTTGCGGGCTAAAACAATAGACCTATATTAATTTATGATCCCTAACGGGAATTCCAGTTTTCTTACCCTTTGTAAAGTAATTAGTTTGAGTAAAGCTTAATATATACTTTGGCACCGTTTAATCAAGTAAATTATTTCACTAAAATTATTGTTGTACAATTAATTATAATAAAATATTTTGTTTTAGAAACTTGTAAGGTAATGGTTTGCTAATTATGAATTAAAAATAGGATGTGTCGTAAACACACAGGATAGAAGTGAAACTTTTATACTACAGGGAAACATTTAAATTATTCATTAGCCTCTTTTGAATATTATAGATTATGTTTATCATTAATTTGACAGGCCAGTTGGCTTGGTGGTTAACGCTCTAACTGCCAAACCAAAGGTCGCGGGTTCGGTTCCCACCCAGGACAAACATTTGTGTGCATGAACATGTCTGTTTGTTCTGTGTCTGGGTGTAAATATCTATATAAGTATGTATTTAGAAAAAAAAAAGTAGTATATGTAATATATCAGTTATCTGGTTTCCATAGTACAAGCTCTGCTTAGTTTGGGATCAGATGGCCGTGTGTTAAGAAAGTCCCAGGATATTTATTATTTAATTAATATTTCGTCTCACAAAAAGGTTGCGGATCATAATTTCAAAGGCCTCCCATAAAAGTCTCTCTGCAAAAGCGTCATAATGAGGATATCTTGAAATGTGACGTCATATATACGTCACATTTTAGGCAATGGCAGTATTATGATTTTTTAAGCAAACATACGCCGATATATAACCAGACAGCCCACTTGATGGTAAGTGGACACCGCTGCCTATGGAAATTTGGAACAATAATGCGTTGTCGACGGTGAGACGTGATGTTGTTAAGTCTCATATGCCTGTAATTTCACCGGCCCTCTTATCTTTCTAACACAAGTGCACTACTGCTTCACGACGAAAATGATTATGGTGGTAGTACTTCGATACACTAGTAGGACAGGCCAGTTGGTTTGGTGGTTAGCGACTCTGATTGCCAAGCTGAAGGTCGCGGGTTCGATTCAAACGAGACAACAGACAGGCGAGACAAACATTTGTGTGCATGCACATGTCTGTTTGTTCTGTGTCTGGGTGTAAATATCTATACAAGTATGCGTTTAGAAAAAAAATAGTATATCAGCTAACTGGTTTCCATAGTACAAGCTCTTAGTTTGGGAACAGATGGCCGTGTGTAAAGAATGTTCCAGGATGTTTATTTATTATTTATTAAATCTCGGGATGAACTTTGCACTAAGAACTCTACTAGTTTTAAAAAAGAATAACGGTTAATGTGTATCTCAGGTCGTAAAATGGCGTATATAAAGCAATTTAAAGTAAATATATATGTATTATTGAATAATATACGTAACTATAGGAACAAGCGATATAGCTCATAATAAAAGTCCACGTTATTGCCTTTAGAAATGCGTCGTATTTCGTATTTCTCATTGTCAAGGGATTATCGTATTTTTTGTAATGTCTCATGTGTTTTTATGTATTTCGGAAGTCGCATTCATAATGTCGAAAACGAGTACCCTGACCTTTATGTTTCATGTATCAAAGTTCATTTTTGCTTGCATTATAAGGGCTCTATACTTCATGGTTTATTAAGGAAACGATGCCGAAGTATTTCATACACATGCTGAAATGCTTTAGGTTACAGTCATTATCATAAACGTTTCAATAAAATACAATAGGATAACATTTTTACGTATAATAATATAATTTTTGAATAATAATATCCCAAAATTATTATGGATTGTTTTTTATATATTTTTTTCCTACATTACCAACTCATTTACATGTTTGTAGGAAAAGAGATCTAGTAAACATAAAAGTCAAAATTTTGAAGGGAAAACCTTCAACAACTTGTAGATTTTGACGAAAAATCTTTTACCAGAAAAGCCTAATGCAAAGGCAAAATGCCACCTTCAAATAGCCCGTAAAAATGACCCATGTCATAAACGCTCGCAAAACCGGATATTTCCTGATTCTTGCCAATCCTCCGGTACCTATGAGTGCCTGCTAACATTCTACTAAAACACAGTAATTGCCTTTTCTGCTAAGGGTATTAAAGGTGGTACTAAAGTTTTGTAATTGGTCATAATCTTTTATCCTAAAGTAGGGATTTTATTCTCTTCGTTACAACACACGGTTTTCTTGAAGCTAAAGCTTTTGAGTGAAATTGATCCAAAGTAAAAAATTCAATCAACTAAAATTTCGCGGCAACAGACAAATAATTTGAATCATAAATAAACCAACTGATTTTTATGCTCTTTTATCAAATGTACGTTTATACAAAAGTAGAGTACATACTTGACTGAATTTTAAAGCTTTGATGCCGTTTTTTTATTCCTCAGTCTCTAATTACAGTGCTGAAGGCGTCGTATAACGCCACCTTAGTCATTACAGATGCCGTGAGCCAAGCTATAAAGCAAAGGAATGCTTTATGCAAATTATTTTACCTGTGGTTACCAACAGACATATTAGGTATAAAACAGTATTAGGTATATGTTAATACTGGCCATGAGCCATGATTTTGTCCGCGTGTGTTAATTTTCTTTGTTTAACCTTGTCAAACTCTGAATGTGTTTATTTATTCTGCTTAACACAAAAGTCTTTAGTTTACCTCTACTGTCAATCATGAGGATCTTATACCTTTGTCAGGATTGTAGCTTAAATAATGAAGAACTCGTATGTTCATAGTTTAAATGATGTATAAAATATGATTGATCCATTTTGCCACATTTGAAATCACTATCATTTATAATAGAAATTCGAAGATCAGTTTGTTTATTTGCCCTTATTTTACGACGTAACAGAAAAATACGTTTGAAACTTGAAATTTTGCTCGGGGAATACCGGACACAGTAGTGAAGGACATTGGCTACTTTTTACCCTGGGAACGAGGAATAAGCCCGAGGGCAAATAATATTTTTTTAACTCACGTTATGCCTCCATTAGGCAAAAAAGTGAAAAGTGAAGAGTAATTAATTGTGCAACCCTCTCATTTTCGCATTTACGTGCGTTTTTTTATGAGCAGGACCCACTTACTAGTCAAAAATTTTGTCACGTCGTTTTACAACGCGTCGGTTTTTTTATTTGTCTATTTAAAAGCATTGTTGTCATATAAAATAGTGCAAATAGGAATAAATTGAAGATAAGTAATTGTATTGTACCTGAAATGTATCTTCATTGACGGTGACATTTCATGATTTCATGAATAATCCCTCTATAAAATTATTAAAGAATTAAAAAGAAAGAAAGGCATTGTTGCTTTTTTATTGGGCTTTATCGGACACTTGTGTATTTCTATGCGGTTTCGTTAATACCTAGATTTGACTATGAAGGTGAATATTTTCATGACCGATTTTTAAGAGCCTTATATTTACAAATCCCCGACGTGGTTGGACGAAGGTTAGATCATCGCGTGACATCACTGGACATGCCAGTGACATTGAACCAGCCCGTGCACTCTGATACACACTTTGTCGGTGAACCGGCGCAACGAGCCCCGGAGAACGGACCTTTCATTTGATGACGTTGTTAACGAGAGAGATAGCAACAAGGATAAACATTTTCGAGCTAGTGTTATTTTCCTTAGAGAATCATAATCATGTTGCGATGTTACGAGACATCTCGAGCCGGCCTTACGACAACTCTGACATAACTCCATAGCAATATGTTACGAGACTACCTAAATACCTTGTTTAAAAGGATTTGACAGGCCAGCTGGCTTGATGGTTAGCGTTCTGACTGCCAAACCGAAGGTCGCGGGTTCGATTCCCACCCAGGACAAACATTTGTGTGCATGAACATGTCTGTTTGTTCTGTGTCTGGGTGTAAATATCAATATAATTATGTATTTAGAAAAAAAATGTAGTATATTGTAGTATATCAGTTATCTGGTTTTCATAGTACAAGCTCTGCTTAGTTTAGGACCAGATGACCGTGTGTAAAGAATGTCCCAGGATAGTATTTTAGGAGGAGGAATCCATGCTTCCAACCAAGGCTTTGCGATATTGTAAAATGTCAACAAGTGAATACAAAGAAGGAGTGATAAAGACACCACCAACATACTTAGAATATCTTGTGAACATTGTTTAAGAACTACTATGCCATTAGCAGAAGAGTTAATAGATCATGGAGGTACCCACGTATTACGTAAATAAATACTTAAAAAAAACTATTCTTGACACCTCTAACATTTCAATACCTCATCCATTGAATAATGCTTTAAGATCAGGTAACCATGTGTGAAGACTGTCCTAGGATATATTATATTGAATGGCTAAAAATAACTATGTTCCTTTTTAAAATACCCACATATTGAAATATTTGAGTCCCTCGTTAGATTCAAATATGCGGTGCCGTTTGGAGTGTAGAGTGAATTCATTATCGCGGTCGGGCAGTCGTTAGTGGTTTACGACCCTGTTCACAAACTCTTTGAAATAATGCTCCCACTGGTACCTTGACGCGTTTCAAACCCGCCGTCAGCTTGGATACGAGTCGCGAGAGATATTTTAAACACTCGTAAAATCCCTTTCGGGAAAACAATCGTGATTTTCGGTTAACATTTTTTTGGTAAAACAACTTTGGTACTTGTTAATGTACAAAAAGTAATCATAACAAAAATGTAAAAAAAAGAAAAATGTTACTTGTTGAGTTTCTTGCCGGTTTTTCTCAATTGAAGGCTGACTTCCGAACTGGTAGTAGCTTCAGTAACTTTAAATTTGACCTTCATAAATGCCTTCCGAGGGCCTAAACTGAATAATTGGTTTTGAATTTTACGAAAATTATATACGAGTATAACAGTATGTTAATTAAAGTTTTTGCAGAGATTTCAAATTCATAGGTATTCATTTTAAGCCTTAGGAGACCACTTAAGAAGGTCAAAGCTCCTGAACGTACCGTGAAATTTGGTTGGATAGTTTTTTTTTTATACCTGTACGCGTAATTAATATTCTGTGTCACTAGGTAATGTTATGAATAAAATATAATACAGACATATAATATATTCTCAATATATGACAAAAATAAACTGAACTTATTTATACGTTATACGCTTTGATCGGAATGTCAAATATTTCATACTTAACGAAAACAAAATTAGGTCTCGTTTCGCGTGATTAAATTATGAGAAATTCTTTGAGCGTTTAGGTTTTCAGACAAATTTCTTATTCTTTTCTTTTTAGCTACTCGGCAATTTCGTTATTAGGTAAGTAATTAGCTACGTTATTAATTTTTAGGGTTCTGTTTTCAATTCATAAATGTTTACCTAATTTAATACGTTATGGTAATAAGTATTAAATACTTCAGAACATCCACTGCGACTTTAGTTGACTTGGCGAGGGTTTAGTTTTAATAATCAATAATCTGGTATGAGATACATTTGCAAATATTTTGCTTCATCCGAATCAAAATTAATTAGTACATTTACCAGTTGCTCGTCCATATTTGGGTAAGCTTTTAATTATTTGTCAGGATCCATACTGATGGAAAAATATACTTCAGTGCGGAAATGAAACGCACACTTGACCATTTTTTTTCACGGGTCAGATTTCGATGTTAAGCTTGTATTTAAAAGGTCAGCGAGCCAGTAATCGGATTAAAGTAACTGTGTTCTGTCGAGACATAAATATTCAAATCTTTTTTTATACATAAATATATATTCTTACTGGCAGTGTTTTGTAAATTAAAGAGCACTAGCTGTCCCTCGTGGTTTCACCCGCGTTCCCGAGGGATGTTAGATTATCCCGGCACAAAAATAATCCTATATTACTTCTAATACATTCGACAGGGTGGTTAGCGACTCTGACTGCTAATCCGAAGGTCGCGGGTTCGATTCCCACCCAGGACATACATTCGTGTGCATGAACATATTTGTTTGTTCTGTGTCTGGGTATAAATATCTATTTATGTAGGTATTTAGAAAAAAAGTTGCAATTGTAGTATATCAGTTATCTGGTTTCCAAAGTACAAGCTCTGCTTAGTTCGGGATCAGATGGCCGTGTGTAAGAGAATGTCCCTGGATATTCATTTATAATACCTCCAAGAATATGTGTACAAAGTTTCATGATGATCAGTTAAGTAGTTTTCGCGTTAAAGCGTAACAAACAAACTTACATTCACATTTATAATATCAGTAGGGATTTTACTAAACTAATAAGTATAATTTGTAGTATGTATAACAATAACTATAGTTTTATTTTAGTAAGTATATATCGAAAGTATACAGTATACATAAAGCAATGTCTGTTTCAGAACAATAATAAAATCCATCAATTTATCGAAGACAAGCTGTGACGTTTCTTAAATAAAATAAACGGGTAGATATTCTTCATGTTAATGGCATAAAATGTTTTGAATCTTTGCCGAGTCAACAATTTGTCACAAGTAGATAAGTAGAGATACAATCTTGGAGGGCATGGTATAACGAAATTTCCGCTCCTCACAATATTTTTTCCTTATACTTTCTCTAATGAGGCTTCTTTCTTCAATACTTGGCCGAAGTTTTTCCTCCCAAATCGTGATGTCCATGCTACTAAGCTGGGGAAAGGTAATAAGTAGCTAACGCAAAGATATTATCTATTATTGGCTATTACATTCATGTTGTATTAAGGATTCACTGATCTTTGATTAAATTGCTAGATTATTGTGTTACGATTTTACTTATTGGTTCACGTGGACTAATTTTGTGCTTTTGACTAGATACAATGCTTAATAAATGAAAAACTATTTAATAAACAGGTCAGCTAACTACTTGAGTAAAATTCTTCGCAAATGACAGAAGCTCTACCATGCAACTCTATTGAGGTGGGGCAACCACCCACCACATTAAAAGCACGACGAAAGCCTAAGACCCGAACAATAAAAAAGGAACGCCCCACGACGTGCGTGACCACCAGCTCAATGCAAATTATACTTCCATCCATTTCATACAATAAAACCAAATGAGACCTTTTAACGCAACATGAGAAATCGATAAAAATACACGTCCGACCATTGCTTGGAGTAGTTCACCATTCACGTAATATCACAATGTACAAAAATATATTTTGACCTTTTAAAATTTTACCGTAAAAGCCTTTTTACGTCAACTGAACGTGATTTACAAAGTGTTCGCTCGTGATTGTTATAATTTTGTGGTAAGTTCGTAATTTAAATAGATTGCGTGGCGAAAGGTTATTTTGACGCATCGTTCCATATTTGCAGACCTTAAATATAACCTACAGGTACAATTAGAGAGGCTAAACTAATTTATTTGCCTTTAAAGTGGGTAGGTTGGTATATAAATAAACATAATATTTACCTAATAAAAATTACTTTTGCTTAAGTAGTTCTAATAATACTAGTTAAAATAATAATATTTTAGGTTTATAGGAATAATACTTCAGTCAAGGCTGGCAATACTGCCGCCAATCGAAACTGTCTGAAATGCCGCAAATATACTGCCATAGGCAATGGAATTTTTTTTTCAGCGTTTGATGTAGAAAAATTGGGGTCGTTAGGTCCGGATGCCCTCCATTTGTTAGAGGAAGTCACACGTCGCCTTATTTAGACCTCACGTGACAAGAGAGCTACTATCTTGGACAACGTATCAGCATTCTCATTCAACGTGGCAAAGCCGCAGCCCGCCATTTATGCACGTTTACGTAAGTTTTGATATAAGCTACTTATATGGAAATTTATGGTTAAACCATTTAACTAGTTATCATCATCATATCAGCCCAGAGATGTCCACTGCTAAACATATGCCTCCCCCATGGATTTCCACCTCGAACGGTCTTGAGCCGCCTGCATCCAGCGGCTTCCAGTGCCTCTGAACAGGTCGATATCGACACCACCAGGGCGACCGGATGGGAGGCCGTCCCATTTGGCGTTTTCCTGTACGTGCCCGCCACTCGAGAACCTTTCTTCCCCATCGATTATCAGTTCTTCGAGCAATGTTACTAGTTACAATAATAATAATAAGCATTTATATCGGACAAAGCATCCATATTTTGTTAGTAGGTACATGTAAAAGGGTGGTAGTAGACAGCATAAAAAAAGATAAAAAAATAAAATAAAATAAAACGGCTACCTAACATCAATGGGTGCGACCTTGGATGTCATGTGTATGGCGTTCCATTCCCTCACAACTGGACAGTCGCATCTCGACAAAACAGTATTGAGGAGACTGCTAGTACTGTTATAACTTTGTTTAATTAATAAAAGTATTTAACCACTTTATAATTATTACCTATATATTCTGTATTCATTATATAGTTTTTTTTTTCATCTGTTATTTTTCCCTTTATCACAAATAAATTTGTTTCTTTCATTTCATTTTGAATTGCTAAACATAATCAAAAATAATTAAATAAGGACTTTTATTCTTCCTTATAATTTTGATACGCTGCAATGCAAATCATGAAAAAATAAAAGTCAGTTTTTGTAACTATCGGCAGCATTGATACTTAATATAAAGCAAATAATATGAGACAATCGTATCATTATATGATAAAATCACAGAGTAAAACAAATATATTTGATATATATACTGTTGGGTTCTTATTTAATCTGTGGCTAGATATAAAACTCCCACCTAAACTTCCGGAACCTGCAACGAACGTTGTTTACGCGCGCCGCCACATCAACCCATGGCGGTGCTGTAGTCAAAACTCAAGAAGCCGCGCGTACGCGTCTCCACTGTAATATTCAATAAAAATATAAACCATCCAAATAAACACTATCAACTGTGCTGTTCCCGTATGGTCTAAGTGACAGTGAACGTTTGTGATAAGAATTCCGTCCCGGGACACGTTCGGTTCCTGGATAACATTGGTGAGTTGTATTTCATTAAGTATCTAGCCACACTGTTTTCAAATAACAAAATTTTAAAGCTATCGAAGCGCACATATACCATAAATACTTATATAATTAAGTACCTAGAAAAACCATAAAGTCATACAAGTACATGATAAATACAGGATATGTTTATAGTCAAAGGTTTTCGTCATCAGGAACTAACAAGTCTAATAGGCGATGTTCTGTTTACTGTCAATCATTTGTTATAACATCAAAGGAAAAATATAAGAAAAATAGACGAGACTAAAGAAATCCAGTAAGAAATTCCAGATGACATTCAAGGCAACATCAACACGGCATAGGTATACATTCCCGCAGAATACGCTTTGGGTTGATGCTTGAAACTGGCCGAAAATATATCTAGGGTAATAAAGGACAGTCCCCGAAGTAAACCCTGACCACTGCCCGATCATAATCCAATTACAACTCAACCGCATTTTTATGAAGCCGTTACGCCTTACTACGATACAAAACTTATAGCTACGCATAACTGTTATACAATACCGGATCTTAGTACATCTCTTTGTTACTTAACACACTGAGAAAGCAATGGAATGGGTGTTGTTTCTTTTAAACGACTGTTATTTTCAGCGAGATAGCCGACAAGTATCCACAAGATTAATAGCTGAAGTGTATGTCTTGCGGAGACAAAATATGGAGCTAAGTTGTCGTTTTCAGTGACAAAACTGTTTTTGCTCAGAACAAGAGCTTTATATTTTCCTTTACTTTTGATATCACCACCACTATTTTTGTTGGAGACTACTTTGTTAACGGACAAAACTTCACGATCTTTATATAATAAGTCTAAAGTTTAATAAGCAAACATTTATAGTTCCCGCTTTGTGTTTTGTTACGTTAGCAGTTTCCCTTTTACTGTACAGAGTTTTATACAATGATAATATAATAATAATTGTCATTATTCCACAGAGATAGTCCGCCCACATCACAAACAATATATAGAGAACATCATTAGGAAAAAAATGTATATTTCAATTTATGCAAAACTTTACTACGCAATAAAATTTGGGGTGCCATTAAAATTTACAATTTTGATGACCTTTCCTACGTACCAACAACATCTGCAAACAGGGTTATGGTGTTATTTAAATTATATTATATATATTCTGGATTGGGAGTATCTTCTACTTGAATTACTATGATCACATATTAGTCAGCCTCCAATATTTGATTATAATCATTTCACAGTATCATATTAAATACATTGCATAAAAACAAAAGAAATGCCAAAGGCTCAATGGAAAATACTTCTCTGCTTTATATTTTACAATAAACCCTATATATATGTAACGCTGCGTACAAAATAATATTAAAGCGTGAAACACTGTCAGTAATTGTAATTACTAAGTGTGAAGGTAATTGCGTTTCCTCGTTGCCTTAAAAGCGCTACTTAAGAGAAGAACTAACAGTTTGCTAAGGTTACAAGCTCCGTAAAGTTTGTACTCAAACTGATGCATTCTGTTCCTAAGTAGGGATAAAGAAATTTTGCACCTCCAACTTTAGACCGAGTTTTGAAACTAAACGTTGAAGTGGTAAAATGTATTTTTGAATTGCTGATGGATGGAAACTTAAATGACTTTACAATTATTCATATATTTGTCTGTGGAAAAACGAATAAATGCTAAGCGAACTAAACAAACCTAGAACATGGACCTTTATAATGAGATTTATAAAAAAAAAAATAAGTGTCATAACAGTAGTATCAAAGAGTGCATGCAGCTTTATCTGTATCTACCTGGCGCTGGCGGAGGGAAGAGGCCTAATGCCTATGTCACAGGCTTACCTAGTTTAGGCATTAGGTGCTCAACCGTGCAACTTTATTGAAATTAGCTGGCAAAATGAAGATTATAGTAATAGTTGCAATTTTTGTATGTACCCAATAATAAGTCAATAAAGAATTTATTATTGTTATTACTTCACACGCTGTAAAAACACCAACGTATCTTTACAAAAAAATCTGTTAAGTCAATCCTCTTAAATAAAATCCCATTTGTCAACGGATGAGACAGCTGTTCACAAATACGAATGATCTTTACCCGAAATCAAGTTTTTCGAGAACTACCCTGAGATTTAAGTCGGTAGAAATTATTATTGTGAGGGTAGTCAAGGTAATGTAATACGTGCGACTGCCTACAAGCAAGCAATACTTGAAAGAGATCGGCCACAATATGTGATCAAGTTTTTGACGTTGCAATCTATCGTTAATTTCCCAAGGGACTTACCTGCCGCCGCAATAAAGAAACTATTTTATTGTTACCATATTGTACTTATACTCCACCTTCTAAAGTATTTCTGTACGTTATTATGACAACATTATGAGTCTACGGGGCTACTTGTTTGTGAGAGTAGCTGTTATCTCACAACAAAATAAATATAAGAACGAGACAGAACGATCCTTTTTTTGTATTGCCATCCGAGCTAACAGAGAATCATTTTTGATGCCAAGTCATTTAGAAATACGTTATTGACGGGCCAGTTGGCTTAGTGGCTAGATATTTTGACTACCATGCCGCAGGTCGTGGGTTCGAATTCCCACTTAGGACAAACATTTGTGTGCATGAACGTCTGTTTTTTCTGTGCCTGGACTGTAAATATCTATATGAGTATGTGTTTAAAAATGTAGATATATCAGTTATATGGTTACTATAGTATACAAGCTCTGCTTACTTTTAGAAGTAGAGGAACTTTTAATAGTAATAGTAAATTCAATTTCTTTAGAATACAAGACATTTTTACAGGGTTGGCAATGCGCAAGAGTTATAGGCTGCGGTGACCGTTTACCATCAGGTGGGCCATATGTTTGTTACCACAGCAGCTTAAAATAGACTATGTCAAATAAACCGTGTACAAACACGGCATAAAAATATCGTTAAAAAGGTTACAAAGTAAAAGTTACATAATAATCATTTCCAAACAGAAACTACTAGAAGAATTTCGCAGAGCAAATTCCTTAAAAAAATATACCTACCAACATTTTGGTTATTCGCTCGGATATAAGGGTTCCACGTTATTGAACCTAGTTACAAGGCTATAAAGTAAAGTTTTGATTATTTTGATTACATTGGCTCATATTTAACTCTGCCATTAGGCATGTACAAAATTATCATTTTAGTACGCGAAAATTACAGTTATCTGACAGGCCAGTTGGCTTGGTGGTTAGCGACTCTGACTGCCAAGCTGAAGGTCGCGGGCTCGATTCCCACCCAGGACAAACATTTGTGTGCATGAGCATGTTTGATTGTTCTGTGTTTAGGTGTAAATATCTACATAAGTAAGTATTTAGAAAATAAAATAGTATATGTAGTATATCAGCTATCTGGTTTCCATAGTACAAGCTCTGCTTAGTTTGGAATCAGATGGCCGTGTGTAAGAGAATGTGCTAGGATATTTTTTAGAAAAAAAAGAAAACACATCTTGTGCGGCATTACTGTCGCTCATGAGCAGTTATTAGGACCTAAGTCCTACTAATATAATAGAGCATGGATGAATGGATGCTTGTAACTCTTTCACGTAAAAACTACGAAAGCATAAGCTTCTGGACCAATTGTTACTAAAATAGTTATATAATAATTAAAATAAAAAAAAATCGGTTTAAACGTTGAAAATATGAAAAAAAACGATGTTTTAAAATTTCTAGACTACATTACCCTCTTATACTAATTGGGATAAAACTTGGCGCAGTCTTATAACCTGGATAAACAGATAGGATATTTTTTATCCCAAGAAAAGGAAGCGTCCCTTGGGAACGCAGGTGAAACCGCGGGGGAAAGCTAGTATGTAATGTAGGTACTGTCTCATGCTGTTTCATCTGATTTTCTCTTCTCTAATATATATATAAATAAAATCATAATTTCTGTTTGTCTGTTGGTCTGCTTAGATCTTTTAAGCTACGCAATTTTTGATGCTGTTTTCACCATCGCTTAGATTTTTTCCAGAAAATGTATGTATTAATTTAATTTGTATTATACATACATGTATATATACTGGTGACAAATAAATTTAATAATTTTTAAGTCATGCGTAATGTGAGAGCGCTGGTATCCATAACACAAGTTTAATCTTATTTTGGGTACCAGAGTTCAACTGAACACAATATTTTTTTTGTTTAAATTTAACTCTATTTTAATTTAAATGTAAAAGGTGTTTCTTGTACAATATTTCTGACATAATAAATATTATTATTTTTATCCCACTCAGACAAAGCCGGGACAGGTCGCTAGTTAAAAATAAATAAAAATGTTATAAGAATAGTTTCTAATTAACTATTTCGTAATATTAACATAACTGTGTAAAGAAGCTCCATTCAGGAAGTATACCTTCGTGCTGCATGCTACACCCACGGTTTTATTACCTCTTCCTAAGTTAAGTTACTCTGAGTGCCTACTTTATTTCTAACTTGAAAGTTTCGCATTTTTACCCAACTACGGCAACAGAAAGGTGTTATGAATCCGTCTAGCTGTGTATGTAAATAAATAAAAAAAATTGGGACATTCTAAACACACGGCCATCTGATCCCAAACTAAGCAGAGCTTGTATTATGGATATCAGATAACTGATAAACTACATAAATTACCTTTTAATATTTACCCAGACACAAAACAAACAGACATGTTCATGCATACAAATGTTTGTCCTAGGTGGGAATCAAACCCGCGACCTGCGGCGGCAGTCAGGGTCGCCAACCACTAAGTCAACTGGCCCGTCGAATATGTGATATAATTGGTGACATCGTGTAGTAAGCTACTGCAGAACCATTTTCCACAAATGAGGTGTCGTCTGATACAAAGAGTGTCTCAGGTTATAAGCTTTTGTATAGGACAGGGAATCTAAAATAGATTTCACTATCCGAATAAATGATTGGACTTTAATTGATAAATATATTGGATATCATAGGTAATTATAAAATATCTTGGTGAGCACATTCCAAATGTATTCGTAAACGTATGTATATGTAAATTGCGGAAACTCGGGTAGTAATGCTTGGTTTCCTAGAAAGTAGACTTTTAATGCAGTGTTCGTCCGAGGAAGTAACACCTTACCCATTTCCGCCATGATGCAGTAGTATTAGTGTGTTTCGGTTAGAAAGGTAAGGGGACCGGTGAAATTACAGGCACATGAGACTTACAACTTCACTTCTCAGAGTCAATAACATATTGGCGACGCCCCTAGTGTTGCAATTGTCCATAGGCGGCGGTGACCACTCACCGTGGACCATCAGCTTGTCTCTCGTACCACCTTGTATAAAAAAAAACATAAAGTACTTATTACATAACATATAAATGTACCTGGTGAAAACAATTGTTAATCCTTATCCATAACATGCATTACATATGGGTACTTATCGACCAAAACTCTATGAGGATTTCTAGACAGAACATTACCTTAATACGCATCTGAGATATGATAATTAATATTAATAACTGGTCAAAATCAGCCAAAATTAAAGCTTCTGGCTAATTAAGTGGCTATTTCTATTGATCAAATAATAATTGACTATACATTGTATAATTTTTATTACTAAGCCATTGACAAAACAATGATTTCATTCATAAATAATTAGATTTTCAGTATCAAAACATTACCATAAATATGTTTCTACATTTTCATTCCGAAGGAAGAAGGAATCTTATGAAATAAATATTAAATTTAGGTACTTGAAAGCTCGGGAAGTTCCAAAAAGTCCTTATTGCGTGCTTACGATTTCCCCGGGCCCTAATGGTCGAGCGCGATTTCGCTGACAAATAAATATGTACAGCCATGCTCGCAAGAGTAATTGTAAATGTGTGGCCTCGAGAATTCAAATACCAATAAAATATTTGACATTTAAGTACCCGCAAAAATTTATACAATGTTGTATTTTTGCGACATATGACTAGAAACCCCAACAATGGGTCATTCTAGTTAATTAATATTAGGTAAATGGGTAGGTATTATAAAGTTGACATTAAATCAATGACCGAGTACTTATTGGCGGTGGGCATAATTAAAAATATCTTAGTCAGCAAACAACCATATAACTGCAAAAACATATTTTAATTTATAATATTTCATCCAATCATCATCATCAGCCTATATCAGTACAATGCTGGACATAGGCACCTCACCTATGGTACGCCACTGAGCTCGATCTTTAGCTCTTTGTTTCCAACCGCTTTCATCGTATAATATTATAGACCAATAGTTATAATGATCTTTTAACATAATACCCCTTTTGGTATAGCCATACGTAGAGTTCAGTGGCATGCAACACGATAAAGCCCCGGTTAACATAAAAGGAACAGAAATTTCTTGAGCAATAAAAAGGAACGCCCTAAGCTGTGCGTGACCATCGGCGGCCCATGGAAAATCATAATTTATTTTCGCTTCACGAAGTTAACCTAGTACGTACGTTTTTGACTGTTTAGGAGAAAAATCTCGTAAACTAAGTCTAAAAAGGGACCGTTGTTTACTGGCAATATCTGCCCCCCCTATTCAGTTAATATAAACTTCGTTGGCTAGCCGCTTCACGGAGGCTTCGGAGAGCTGATCAACTAAACATCCTCGAGTTAGTGTCATTTTCCTTACGGAGTTGAGCCCCTGATTTGGTCTATCTGTATAATGTTATGGCTCTAGAGCTACGTATTAAATCTGCTATGAAACTATGGTTGTGCTACGAGTTGTAGAACTATATATTAGCAGTTACTTATTGGAATGAAACAATGAAGAAAAATTCCAGTGAATAAATAAACGTATGTATTGTTAACGGGTCGGTATTACTTCAATAAAGTAAACAATTCTTACAGGAACGAGTGCGTACTCTTAATATAGTATTCCTGCCCGCCTACGGCCTTTATCCATCAAACCTTAATTTCCCACGGGTTTTACTGCGTGACCACAAACAAAGAACTAGGTATTTGTTATTAAATTTCTTTGGCAAAGATTTACGGAAATATTTTTAATTTCGACTTTAAGGAATTATCAAGTATAAGTTGCTGACTTTACAGTTTCCAGGATTAATCGTGTCAGGCAATACGTTGAAAGGAGTTTGTGAACTGTCTTACATGTTGGAACTGTTACACAGTAAAAGTTGTGGATATACATTGCAGAGTTGCACCCCGTTCTATCGCTAGTTCTGAAGTAATCAGCGAGATAGGAAGCTAAACATTTTCTCACTTATAAAATTCCCACATACTTGCTTATCGTGAAATATAATATTTTATAATTTTCAGTTTTATTTCGTGTATATTTTTATTATGAGATAAAATGATTATGTGGTTCCATTTCAAGGAAATAAATGTTTTTGAATTTGAATTATATTGAAATAAATATTAATATACGAAACAGTAAAATAAAACATTTAAAAAAATTATATAACTTGTTCTTAATCGTTATATCTTATACTATTTATATTAGGCCCATTACGATGGTTATTAATATCATAGAAAAATCATCAATATTGCCATTGAGATAGAGTCCATCTACTGATCCAATGCTATTTTTTTATGATTGCTGTTGAACTTAATCATTATTCCATTGGGTACATTTTTCTATAGCTCTTACCTATCAAAACGAGCCCCTATAAGATCTCCACAGCCGAAGAAAATTTCGAAGATCTACATCCAGCGTTTTTTTATTGGATCGAATATCGATAATATCTATAACGTCCAAATTATTATTATTAACCGACTTCGAAAAAGGAGGAATTATTATTATTTTTAAATTATTTTTTATTTAATTTAATTATTTTATTATAATTAAATTAGGAGTTTTTTTAATGATTGTTACATGATAATAACTAGAAAGTACGAAGTCCTATTCGTTCATTAATCAGATATAGTTTTCAAATACAGATCAATTTGACAACTCTATTCATATTAAAAAGAAAGTACAATAAAAGTATCACCCCGATTTGTAAGTTTTGAACTCAGTTGTACCTAACAAACGACCGACGTGAGTTGAGTAGGCACTAAACTACGGACAAGCAAGTAAAAAAGGCGACCAATTGCTTGGGTTCTCCGCAAGGTAAAATACTTTTGTGCAAGAAGTACCTACATGTGATTTATAGTTCGATAGAATCGGTACGTTACCTTTGACGACCACTGCATACATTTCCTTTAGTAAAATTACATTTAATATGCATTTGTATCGCAATACATATACTTTTAATTGGAATATAAAATAGAATATAAAGTTAATAGCAGTATCTCTATTCAATTATTTATTCCTACCAAGTATGGTTTAAACACGGAAGCGATCAAATATATCGGGATTAAGGCTGCCTTTCCACCAGAGATGTGCGAGGTACCTATGTGGCGAATCCACTAACAGGAACACTTTATTAGAGCTTTGACGCGCTAAGGTATGAAAATGAAGCGTTCCTACTGGCGGAGTCACCGCAGAGGTACCTCGCACATCTCTGGTGGAAAGGCTGCCTATAACCTATGTGCCGAATTAGATCTTTTTTTAAATCGATCTATTTAAGATACTGTACAAAGCACTAAAACGTACATGTTTGCGTTAAATGGTTAACGTAAGCCTCAAGGAATTTATCTGTAAGTGGCGAGGTTGTTTGTTGGCACGAAAAAAATACTTATTGTATTAGCATGAACATTGTGGAACTGAAATTATATGTTTGTTAATAAACTATTTTGACATATTATTAAATTTCCACAATAGAACTTCTAAAATCGACCTCCGTTTAACCACTGCAGCGTGCGTGTTATACTAAAGTTTCATGAAAAATATGAAGAGGATTCAAGATTATTATTAGCTACCGCCGACCTATACAGACTTAAGAACGTGACCATGCAACTTGAATTCAATATAATATAATCTGTAGACTAGATAACGAGCTGTCTAAAACACTGAACATCACACAGAGTAAACAAAGCATAAACGTAAATAGAAGGGCGGTCCAGTAACGGAAAACAGATTTCTGATTCAATGAATCGAGAGCGTTTACACTGAAACTTTCCTGGTGAAATCACGAGAAGATCGTCCAATCGTTCAACTGTAAAAGGAGAAGTTATTGTATTAGCTGTATCTTATCCGAACTGAATTTGTTTTATAGGAACATTCTATGTCAGATATCAGTTTCATGTACAGTAGGTACTAATTAACTATTCGTAGTACCAAAGAGAATTTTTTTTAGAGATCCGTATCTCTAATAGATAACCCTTATATGATCACTTCGTTGTCCGTCTTTCCATCTGCCCGACAATACCCTTTTTCTCATGAACTCGTGGCGGTATCAAGTTGAAATTAACATCAAATCTGTTAGTCATCTGCAGTCGCTTGAAGCTAGAAAAATCAAGTTTCTATCATAATCAGCCTAAGCAAAAGATTAAAAAATTATAGTTAAATAAATAAAATTTCAACACTTCGAAGGTGAATCAAAACCAAAAGGTAGTATTAAACTCAGAATTATGAAACATGTCAAGAAACAAGGTATTAAAGAACAAGTATGTAAAGAAAAATATCAGAAAATTGTTAATTTGTTATACACAGGTAAAAATATTATTTTGCGATTACCAACTTATATTTTGGGCTTGGAAAAATGGCTGAGTCATAAATTAGCGTGTAGAGAAGTATCTTCAGAACAGCAAAGTTAAGTTCGTTTTTCAATCTGACTACGTTATATGTTCCGGGGGCTAATTCTCGAGACCGAGATGGGCAAAATATTTATATAAATAAAAATTTGTACGGAATCCTCGGTGCGCGAGTCAGACACGCATTTGTTCGCTTTTTTTCGATTAGGTGTACAAAATTTTTAAACATCCAAGTATTTATTTATATTATATTACTACTGCCAACCAGTTTAGTTATGGTCACGATTAACGACACCTTATGTAAAATCTGTATTTAAGCTACTTTAATCGGGATTTATTCAAAAACATTTATATTTTCAATATTATTGCCATTCCAAAGAATCTATTATTTGGTTACATTCGCCATCGATCATTGTTGCCAAAATCCCTACGCCTTATCGAAATCTTTTTCGTTCTTACGAATATCCCGTAACTTATCCGTACAACTGCAACTTTTTTTTTTTTTTTTTTATTTATTGAGGTAAAACAAACAGTATCACAAAGAATAATTAGTTGGGTACAATGCAAATATAATTAATTGTGACACCAACACCGTTAACCACTAATTATTAATTAGGTGTACAAAGTAAAAACAAAACAAAATTATTTCACTTTAAGAAAAACGGAAAAGTAAACAATTAATAAGAAAAATGTACAACATTATACCTTTATACCATAAACACCTTACATTTGTTGTTGAGGTGCATCAGTTCTCAGGTACAAAGAACAACGCCGTAGGGAAAAAAAAACACTAAGTAAAAGCATACACCAAAAATACACAAACAAAGCAATAGCAAGAAAATATAGATACAAATGTCAAACTATGGTATTCTTTAAATAACAATAATAATATAAATTTGCACAAACGAGCATACATCATTGATTCATTGTAGTTAGTCGAACTTATAGCGGGACTACATAAAATAAAAAGCAGTAAAAAGAGGATTTAGAAGGCGAAAAATGCTTTACACTCCAGTTAACACGTACTATACCTGCTTATCGTTTTAAATTATGGAAGCTACATAGATACGTTACACGTGTAAGTTTAATATTACGTGAAGATGCAATGTTCGTTATTCACCTCAGTGGAAAGATATAAAGCAATAATTTAGAGGCAAGGTGTGATTTTTCACTATCACTAATGTAGGTTACATAAGTAACAGTAAAGTAACACAATAAACCATGCTACTACCAATTATCAACTGAAAAATAGGTTAAAAACACTATTTATCATTGTTCTTTGATATTTATATATTTGTAGTTTATCTGTATAGTTTAATTACCAGATTAAACCCATGGATTTACCATGGTTTAATATTAAATAAGGGTAGGAACGGAAAAGGGAGGTACTTAAGAACTAATTGGCGACGAACTGTAATGCAGTTTGGTAGAGGTATAACTGTATATTCAGGTAACTTAAAAAGAAAAATTAGACACCAAAATATATTTGAGCTGTTAATCTACAAACAAAAAACAGTACATAAATCTAATTTCCACGAACTTTCAAAAGCAAATTTTCTTTTAGTAAAAAATAATACGTGTAAAAATAAAACTGAAAGGTTAAATAATTTGAAAAAGGTAAGCTGGGGTTTCGGTCGTTGATTTTACAAGATAAATGGATTAAAGGGAGACATCACGACGGGCCTGTCACCATTGTATTAATCAGTGCCTCAGTGTGCGGTAAATGCATAAATGTTGTTGACTGTCAACATTTATCTGAATAGCCCCCAGCCTCTGACCTTCGGTCATTAAATATTAAGCTTTTTTTAGACAATTATGTAGACCCTGGTTATTTTTATTTTAGCTTTTTTATTCAGTATAATTAGGACAAGAACAACTTTTTTTTACAGTTAAATGGACCTTTAATCAAGGAATATCCAGCTAATACAAACTTCGTCGGTGAGCCGCTTCACGGAGGCCTCGGAGAGCTTATCTCTCACGTGATTAGAAGAATTAGCGTAGCTAGTGAAAGAGACAGAGCACGGAGGCTGCGGCGAAACATCTTCGAGTTAGTGTCATTTTCCTTACAGAATCAAGCCCCTGAGCACACTTTAAATTTTACAGAATCAAATCGGTCAGTCGTTTCAAATAACGCTCACAAAATTCAAATAGCTTTTAACGTAACAGTACACATAGAATTTTAGTTACAATAAGACGCTATGTTCAACGGCTTGGTTTATAAAATTGTTTTGCTTGATTTGAATTTTCATCACTTGGGGTAATAAATCTATCTTGAGGCGAGACTAATAATCTCAGAGCTTCTATTCGCAGAACATCCAATTCTAATTTTGGTTAATACTAGATTCTCGAAATAGGTATATAGCTGTCGCAAGTTGTCCAATTCGCTTGCCTCAGTGGTTTCCAACTGCGAGGCATAAATTGAACTGTACCGATGTATATTATTTTGCTTGACTGTATCAGGTATCACATACATATAGGTGAACCTACCGATATATCTACCCAGTAGTTGGTAGTCAATAAGGTAAGTAATTTAGTAACCATAGGTTGGCTACTCTACTGTTCTAGACTAATGACCTCTCCTGCTTTCATCTTTATTTGAAGGTAACCGGCCATTTACATTAAATATTCAAAATTACTTAGGTATTCATTAGAATTGTCTACTGTGATTGTTTTATAACACAATATTATTTTTTGTAGATTTTTTCTATAAAATATTATCTATGTCATAATTTATTTACATTAATCTGATTCGTAATAATTAGTTATCTGTCCATTAGTCGAATAGCCCTGAGCGAATCGAAACAACACGATCACTTTATTAAAATTATATAACCGACCGAAAATGTTCAAACATTTCACAGGCGAGCCATTTTTAGTGCCCACATTGTTCTAGAAAATATTTGGAATCGTTGCCAAATTTCAGTTTTATGAACTCCACTATGTTTTACACTATCTGGATACCTAAAATACTTTCCAGATAATAAGGGGAAAACTGAACTTGCCAATGGTAGCTTTTATTGGTCAACCATAGGCTTGTACCAGCTACAACGTGTATTCAACTTTGACTAATAAATCCAAATTTGCGGGGGAAAATGAAAAGTTCGCACCCACGCGAGGGAAGTTCAATATTTATGAAACGGCTCGTGGCAGTTACTACTTTACGAGGTCATTATGGGAACCATTAAATGTATGATTACAGGAGGTCCTGTTTTGGGCAGGCATTTGTATAAGCACATCAACTTTTCGTAAACGACCAGTGGCCAAAGTATTTTAATTCATTACGCCCGCTCCGTGAACTTTAAACCGGCGCCGACGGTTTTTTATTACTTCATAAAGTAGATATGGGAAGGTTTTATTGGAAAATGCGAACATATTTTGTTAGCGGTCCTGTTTCAATAAACGGCATTGGTTAAACAAGCAACGTGGTTAAGTACTATAAACATCTGATGGTGAAATAATATTAATTTATGATAGAATAATATTCATTTTGTAATAAAATACTACGACCATTAGGTCGTAATTGGTTAAAATTATGGCCTACTTACTCGAATTTCGTTGAATTTAATTAGTTATAGAATATAAGTCTAATGCAAATCACAATCAGCAATAGAGTAATAATATCTTAAACAACAGCGAACTGGATATTACTCCGTAAATCGTTTTAATGATGGATTTTATATTTTACCTCAATTTAGCACATACGAACTCAACTGCGCTTATAACCTTGGCCAAAGCGACAGTAAAGTAGGCTTTAGTTATTTTATTATTATAATTAAAACAGGTGAGTCAAATATTTCTGTATAATATTACATCAGGTGAAGTCGAAGAAAAGGTAGTGAAACTTGACTGAACACCCTTTGAACCCGACTTTACCGTACACATTCAGCCGAAGCGTTGTGCCTCTCCTTTCGTTAATTATGCAATGTTTTTATTCAATTAGCCGTGTGGTCTACCCTAATTAAGGCTCCATAGGAAACACTGGGACGCAGAGACAAGCCAAGCTTGGCGCAAATGGAGCTATAAAAAAGGGAAAAAGAAAAAAGAACAGTCTCGTCTCTTTGAGAACAATACGACGTGTACAATGTGTGTAATGCCGGTAGGTACTTTCATTTGTCTTTCTGTCTAATCTTTCATGATGACGATGTTGTTTTACGATTTACGCTTCCATTTACAATGAGTGAATAAGTTCAGTGCCCTTAGCACGAATATCTAACGTGATCGTAGCGTCATCGTAGCGAGTACTCGCACACGTTACGCTTGCGATACCATTTTGGCAGCACGAACGCTCAGATTCTAGTTAACGTCAACTCGCTAGTAAAACTCCGTTTGCGTTTCACTATCGTGAAAAGAATGAATGACATTGCATTGCAAGGAATGAATGATTCGTTTAGAAATTATATAAAATATTTATATCACCAATAAAATATTTTTTACAAGGAGTAACAAGAAAAGATAAATATGAAAACATGTTATTATGCTTAGATAAATAGTTTTACAGTAGAATTCATAAGTAATTCTTCTATTATTAAAAAATAAATTTAATGATCTTGTCAATAAATTGTTTAAATAATGTTGAACGAAAAAAGGGTGTCATGGCTGTCAGTTGATAAGTTGAAAATTTTATATTTTGGCGCGCAATCTGTGTGTATGTGTACATATGGACGTTGCAGTTTTCGAAAACATAAAGACGAGCTAGATTTTATGAATTCAAGGAAGATAGCTATTTTAGTGGGAGGGAAATCTTTTATGAATAAAAGTTTTTTTTAAGTTTCGGATATACATAATATTAAAATATTAGGTAGAATAAATAGATTTTTATTATATATTGCTTATTTAATGAGGTTTAAAATTAATAACAAAATTTTAACATATAATCGACTTAGATATTTGTCCCGCATTGCTCTGCCCCTAGAGAGCTTGTCTGTCCGAGTGTTCGACTCTCTCACCATCTCTGCTCAGGTTTTTCAGAACCCCAAATGTAATTCTTTATTATAACCCTGGTGGGAACATGCATTTTGTTGAATTTATCTTGCGGGAATTCCTTTCTGGGTCGTGATACGGTGACATTGGCCAGGACCGTTTAGGGTAATTGGAATCACCTGCAATGAAAACTTTATGAACTTTATATTTCCAATGCTCAACAAGCAGAATACTATGTGACTAGGTACTCTAGTCATTAGCATTGATTTCGCGCGACTTGTTTATTTGTAATAGATAATAAAGAAGCTTAAAATTAGCATGAATAAAAATAAAAATTGACTAATTTATTTTTAACTAACCTGCAATTCCAAGCTGACTCTTTTAGATACATTCAAGTTGGTGTTATGGGGGTCATCCCATGTGATGGGTTCAAAAAATCGATTTTTTTTTTTTTTCATAAATTGCTTCCTTAACATGTCTAGAATACGGTAGTAAAGTGATTTTTGAAAATTCGAAGTCGTTTTAAAGATACAGCAGGTAGAAGAAAGAGCTGTTTGGAGCGCTGAGTTGGCAGTTGGGGTCCGGGCCTATTGTGTACCGTCGGCTGTATACCTGGCCCCCTTTTTATACATATATACATTTATACAAGTTTAGACAAGTTTCTACAGGCTTAAACAGAAATTTCTATAGATATTAAATATTTTACCGAAGTTATTTTAGTCTTGGTTGAACTTCGAAGAGTGCAACAACTACAAATTATTTTTTTTCATAATGAGTGGACGGAAAGGAAGTATGAGTGGAAATGTTCATCCTGGTCGTAGTAAAAAAAGAAAGTTTAGTGGAAACCGTTTTACCACCCAAAATGAAACGGCATTTACATCAGCTTCGGCGAAAAAACTTCAAAATAGCATGAACATGGAGGTTCCCATCGCTTCGAATTTCGCGTATTGCATTTTGGAGTTTGTTTCTGTATTCGCTGCTATTTCTGAAATGGTAATATGTAAAACTTGTAAAAGTGATGTGTCTATTTCGCAATCAAGTTTCCGTGGCTTAGGTTTTAAAATTATTTTATCGTGTGAGTGTGAAAAACAGACAGTTATAAACTCAGGCCCATTGATCGAGAATGCATTTGAAGTTAATCGCCGATTTGTATTTGTGATGCGATTATTAGGAGTTGGTCACGAAGGAATAAATCTTTTCTGCAGCTTCATGGACATATGTTCAGGTATTGGAAATTCAACTTATACTGCACTACTGAAAAACATTCATATTGCCACATCTTCACTCTGCGAAACTTTATTATCATTCGCTGTGACGCAAGAAAAAACTATGAATGAAGAATCAGGAAAACCACAGGATGAATTGATTGTGTCAGGTGACGGTACTTGGAAGAAAAGAGGCTTTTCATCTCTATTTGGAGTTTCTACATTGATTGGAAAGTACACTGGGAAAGTTGTAGATGTCATGGTTATGAGTAGTTTTTGTGGTGCATGTAATTTGTGGAAAAGTAAAAAAACAACGGATCCTTTAGAGTACGAAATTTGGTATGAAACGCATGTAGATGAATGCACCATAAACCATTCCGGAAGTTCCGGTAAAATGGAAATAAGTGCCATCACGAAAATGTTTTTGAGGTCTATGGAAAAATATGGCGTAAAGTATCTTACATACATCGGCGATGGTGACAGTAAAACTTACAAGGGGATCCTAGATGCTAAACCGTATGGAGATACTGTAGTAACAAAAAAAGAATGTGTGGGCCACGTAGAAAAGAGAATGGGAACACGACTTCGGGCTGTTAAAAAGGATAAAAGAAATAAAGGAATCGGTGGAAAAGGACCAGGTAAACTTACTGATAAAGTTATTCAAGAAACAACGAAATTCTACGGATTAGCTATTCGACGTCATCCAGATTCGCTTGAAGATATGAAAAAGGAAGTTTGGGCAACGTATTATCACAAATGTTCTTCAGATGAAAACCCTCAACATCAATTTTGTCCAGAAGGCGAAGAAAGTTGGTGTAAATGGCGTAAGGCAGAAGCTAAGGATGAGCTCGACCAATTTCATCACGATAAACCACCTCTAATACCAGAAGTACAAGTAGTTATCAAACCGATTTTCGAAGATTTATCGAAAGACGAATTATTAATTCGTTGTTTAGGAGCAGAGACACAAAACAATAACGAATCTTTGAATTCGTTGATTTGGACTTTTGCTCCCAAGCATCTTCATTCTGGCCCCAACATTGTTGAAATTGCTAGCTACTTAGCAGTTATCATCTTTAATGAAGGTTTTGAAGGTGTTTTAAAAGTAATGTCGGTTATGGGATGCCCCATTGGCCGCGAAGCCCATACGTATGTTGAGAAACGTGATGAAAAGCGAATCTCACGTTCTGAGCGGCGCGTAAGTGATGTCGTTAAACAAGCCAGAATTGACTCAAGAGCTGAACAATCTGCTTTAAAAGAGTTTCAAGAGGAAGAGGAAGGAATACTCTATGGACCAGGCATCGCCGATTGAGGGTAAGTTGAGATTTTCATAGTTTTAAATGGACTTGAAACTTTAAACGCGTTTTTCTCAAAACTGTGTTTTTCAAACTTTCCTCCATCGTATCTCAAAAACGGCTTGACCGAATGACCTGAAATTGATAGGGCACACTCAACACATGTAAACGCATGGAATGGACTATTATCAATCGAAAATTTCCAAAATTTCGATTTTTTTATAGCAAAAAACAAAAAAAAAAAACGCAAAATTCGCAACTTTTATTTCAAATGTCTACCAAAAGTCCAATTTTTTGTATATTCACTTGATAATAGTCCATTCCGTGCATTTAGGCTTACAGATTAAAACGCCGTTTTTTTTTTTTTTTCAGATAAGCCAATCAGCCGGAATCGTGGAGGAAGTGCGAGCTCATTTTTTCGAGGCGGGGGTGTTCAGAACGCTGTAACTCAAGTTCTACACAATATTTTTGGCTTAAAATTTATATTTATACTGTTGAAATATATGTTAATAAATGATAATAAACTTAAAGCTCTATCTATTTACTGGTCGTAGAAAAAAAATCCTAAAAAATCCCTAAAAAACAGGCCGTCACATGGGATGACCCCCTTATGGCGCAATTTGTCAACGATAACTCTATATCGTTGATTTTACTTGGGCCGAAACAATTCCTGAGCCGGCGGCGTTGATCAATATCACTATAAGTATTAAGTAAAAAAAAATGATTAGTTGCTAACTAGGAGTTTATTTTTTGAATCTAAGTAGGCACCTACCTAATTACACAATAATAAAGATTTTAACAGTAAAAAGCTTATCGATTAACTTCTTCCTCATGTTGATAACTATCAAAAATATCTGAATATAAATAGGTGCTTCTCAGTCTCCACATTTAGAAACAAGTAAATAAATGATACTTCATAACATTAAAAAGCAAATAAATAAACTCTTAAGCATAAATAAAATAAAATAACACCTAAAATATCTTACGAGGTTTCAAACAAAATATCGAATAAAACTAAACTTCATGAAGCTCTCACTTCAAAATTGCCGGTGAAAAGATCGACGATAGCTGGCTTTCGTCCGTGGCGATACCTTACGTCAAAAAACGCTTCGTGCTGCCAAATAGTATAATCTTACATACATATCCCCGTTAACGTCACGTGAACGTCACGCAAGAAAAACGTGGCAAGTGTCAAAACTGCCCATGCTACCAATTCTAAGTTCCGTTTGCGTACGGTATGCGTAATGTTCGATTCTTCATACAAATTAGCTTTTTGGCGCACACGATACGATGACGCTACGATCACGTTAGATGTTCATGCTAAGGGCACAGCTCACTGAGCTTCTGCTTGTCTATCATTCTGTCATGTTACTTTTATTTATTGAATAACATCTGTGTAGTTTCTGATATCATAAATAATTAAGAAGCACTTTAAGAACCTAGGCCATAAAAATAGTCAGAATATTAAAATGTTTGCTTTATAATATTAAAACAGTACATACGATTCTGTAAAAGTTAATTAAGGAATTGATCCACGACAGCGAAGTATTGCAGGTATTTTCTATCTCAAACGAAAATATTTTATGTGAAATCACTGACTTTTTCCTCATGCGGCCTTGGTGAGTTTAAGTGTGCCATTTTGTGTCATTACAACCATTCTGTAGGTAAAACTTTGAACTTTTTTGGATGAGGAAAAAATATCCGTGAAAGTCACATGAATAATAAATAAACAATAAGCATAAATATTACGTTCAATGACTATAAAGAAAATGTCTTCGTTTGGATCCGGTAAACGAAAAGTTGATGTGTACTGAAACACTACCTGTATTATGATTTCCTACAGTAAAAATATTTGCTAATCTGTGGGATATTACTAAGGTCATGTTGTAACTAAGTATTATAGATATAGATTAAATGCTTAGTATGATTTACATATTCTTTGACGCACCATCACCTCAAAACTACCGAATATATCGAGATGGGACCGCTACCATTCAACGCAGATTTTTTCGTAGATGGTTATAAAGTATATATGATATCGCTAAACGCGGATGAAACCGCGAAAGACTGCTAGTATTTTCCATAATATAATATAATAATAAGCCAATTTATATTGACAACATTTAACATCTTGGAAAATTTTACATAACTTAGTCAAATAATTTTATTGTTTTCACTTTAGTAGACAAATATTGAAATGGCTGTGAGTGGAATTTATGTTCAAGTAATGTGAGAAAACAGAAATCTTGAGATGCCCAAAAAATGAGCAGATCTCTATTAGCTGGTTTTTGGATGTAAGTACTCGTAAAGTACCATCATACTTGGTGGTTGTGCCCAAAGGATGCGTCCACTGCTTGAAATATTATTTGTCTCTATCGTAAACTTAAGTTAGTCATGCTCGCTTTAAGGCCTTTGCTTGCGGTGGCGTCGTGTGGCGGGTCGCTTCCCTACAATATGGCGAGGAGGGCTGCCACATACGTCATATTTATGAACAGGTACTGCTTGTGGGAGCTTCTTCTTTAGTTAGTGGTTTCTATTAGGTATTCAAATATTTTTTCATTTTTCGCATTCGCTGTAACTTCCAAGTATTTTCAGTAAGACTATAAAATATTATACAATATAAATACATTTAAGTTCGTTTTAAAAATAATAGGTATTGTCTCAATTTATTGCCAGCTGTCCTCAGTAGAAGAGTAGTCCTCGGAGTCATAGAGTAGAGCTCTTAGTGCAGAGTTCGTCCGGGGAAATACTACCACCTTACCCATTTCTGCCGTGAAGCAGTAGTGCACTTGTGTTAGTGTGTTTCGGTTAGAAAGGTAAGGGGGTCGATGAAATTACAGGCACATGAGACTTAACAACTTCAGGGTCGAAAATGCATTGGCGATGCCCCTAGCAAATGTTGCAAATGTCCATAGGCGGCGGTGGCCACTTACCATCAGGTGGACCGTCTGCTTGTTTGCCGGCCCAAGTGACAAAAAAAAATGAATCAATCTTCCGAACTGGTATTGGAGTCAATAGTATTCTCATTGAATAAAAGTAATTTTATTTCATTCATCTACCTTCATGGACTTCCACACTGAACGGCCCTGGGCCGCTATTTTCCAGCAGTTCTCAGTTTTATCTATCAGTATAAAGATTGATGGTAAGTGGTCACCGTTGCCTATGACACTAACAATACCAGGGAGATGAAAAACAAATGGTATGTCACTTTGCTTCGAAAAGTTAAACAAACCAAGAATGAGTCAGGATCGCGCTAAGTATCCAGAACAATAAAAGAAGACACAATTACATATTTATGTATATCCTGTGGTGGATGGAACTATCCAAACTGCAGTTGACTAGTTATTAATTATATATTTTACAATCGGTATTAGGTATAAAAATACTGCTGATTTAAAAACATACTACATACATGATTGGCTAGTTGGCTTGGTAGTGACCCTAACTGCCAAGTCGCAGGTCGCGGGTTCGATTCCCACCCAGGGCAAGCATTTGTGTGCTTTAACATGTCTGTTTTTTCTGTGTTTAGGTACAAAAAAGAATTAGCATATGTAGCATACCAGTGATCTGGTTTCCATAGTACAAGTTCTGTTCATTTTGAGATCAGCTGGCCGTGTGGAAATGAATGTCCCAGGATATTTATTTATTTATATTTCAAGCCAATCATAAACCTATAAATGAATACCTACACATCAAACTTCCCCAAACAGTTTAAAACTTTTACAAAAAGCTAATTGAATATTATATGAAATGTTGGGAGTCTCCTTGTGAAACAGGGAAGAACTTTTGCGAGCCGGTACCTATCCTACTTTTATTACTACGAAAGTTTCACTTGACAGGTCCTAGAACAACACAAGGGAACAATTACGTGATGACATTTATATTTGTTTCGTAGAAGAGCGCAAATAAAATGATATTGAATTAATACTTTTCTTTACGTAGGTACCTAAATAGAATTCGTTACTTGATTGAATGGTGATAAAATAATCTTTGCTTGTAAGATATTTAGGATAATGAAAAACGTCGAAAAGTTTTACTTATTTGCTTATCTACATAATATGTTAACTTTTATTTTTTTTTCTTTTAATGTCTATTATAGTATCTATAAAATTAATTTAATATCACGTACTCATTACTAATTTAGAAATCAATTAAAGGCACTGGTAAAGGCAAAGGTACGTTAATTTATAATTTCATCTTCTACAACATCTATATATATATTACATAAGCAAAATAGGGGTACCTTTGACGCACCATCACTTCAAAACTACTGAACATATCACGATGGAGTTGCTTCCATTTGACGCGGAATTTTTCCTAGATGGTTAAAGGCTATATTTGGAATCGATAAAGGCGGGTGAAATCGCAGGGAACAGCTAGTTAATAATAATTACATAGCCAGTCAATGAATATATAGTTAATATATAGAGATTTGTCGTTTATAATATATTTTTATTGTACCGTGCCGTGGGGCACCTCGCTACTGTTAATTATAATAAATAATAATAATTAACATTTATTTCAGACCATGTTCATATTTTTGTTAGTAACAATATACTTAAAAACTAATGTTAATTTTAATAACATAAAGTACACAACACAGTACATTATACTTTTAATTTACAATATGAAGCAACCATTGATTTAATACTTCGCTAAAGAATATAAATAAAATCCATTTTATTTTTTTCAAATACTTAAACCGACGGCGTGCGGCAAGCGATCGTGTTAAAAAGCATTGTTTAAGCGGAATGTAACAAAAACCTTTCCCGTTTTTTATTTTAATATCGGATGATTCTGACGGAGCTTTAAATACTTTTGTTTGTTATCCGTGGATCTGTTAGCGACATTGAGAGGAGGGTACTCAGCTTGTTTACCGACCTTTTAACTCTATATTGTCATAAGAGCGTACAATAGAATGGTGTTGACAAGATGTGCTTGTCATAATCGACCGACAATATTCATATTATTATTGTAAATAAATAAATATCCTGGGACATTCTATACACGCGGCCATCAGGTCGCAAACTAAGCAGAGCTTGTACTATGGAAACCAGGTAACTGATATACTACATATACTACATTTTTTTATCTAAATACATACTAACATAGATATTTAAACCCAGACACAGAACAAACAGACATGTTCATGCACACAAATGTTTGTCCTGGGTGGGAATCGAACCCGCGACCCTCGGCTTGGCAGTCATAGTCGCTAACCACCAAACCAATTGGCCTTAGTTAATTCTAGTACTTAGCCCGCGAATGTGGGTAATGATTGACATAAACCTGTTACATTTACGCCTAATAGTCAAATGAAAAGATAAGAAACCAATGTTGCTTTCTTTTCTTTTCATTTATAGTACCAATTGTACAACATGTCTGAAACCATCAATACAACGACGTATATTCGTTCATTAAAAAACCTCTAGTTCATTGAAAGATGAAGGAAACCATAAAACGGTGTACGGTACTTTGTATTACCCAATTATATAAACCCCTAGTACGAGTTAGATGCTAGTTATTAAATTTCCCATTTCATCTCGGTAAGGAACACTAAAAACGTATCTAAGTTACAGAAAATCGTGAAATTAAATAATATTTTAAAAGAAATTACTAGCAAAGAAAAAAAATTAAATAAAACTTACCCTAATTATTTGTTGTTTCATTGCCTACCAGTGTTTAGATTACCAATTGAATTTATAAATTGAATAGGGAATAATAAATACTTAGAAGAACGGACAATGGAGGATTTTGTGAAATCAGAGCGAAATTAATTGGCACAATACTGGCTTTGCGTTACCTACTTGGAAATGGATGGCAATTATAGTAAAATAAAGCTTTGAACAAGCAAGCTTTTCTACTTTACTTAACTATCTCTATTTATCTATAAAATTTTAGAAAAATATAAAGTCAGGTCTTTTAAATTATTTTATGTTGTCAAGAACACCAGTTTTTACTGTATATCTGATGGTTTTGTACTTTTATATTGGATAAAAAATACAAATTCATATATTTTAACTGTTGAGCTTTGCTTGGTTTTTATAGTTCAATTGCCAAATAAAATACTAGTTCTGATTGTAGTACATATATAGCTATTATTATTCTAAAAAGTCGATAAACTATACGGACAACTCTTTAAACATAAAAGCTCACCAGGAAAAATATATTCCAAAGGATATTCTAGTGCTCTTTGCTATTCTTTTAGAGTCATGAAAATGTACTGTTTAGCATTATTCCGCGAGCTCCGACGATCTATATCAGACAGATATCTCTTGAAATGTATTATACCATTTCCTCGCGAGCGACTCTGGGTTATCGCGGCCTATACATTTTTAAACAAATAAATGGAAGGTGCAACGAAAGCATTGCCCTGTAAACTTTTTACGGAAAGGCTTTTTTATTGTATGTTTACCAAGTAAAATAACTTCTATTATAAGTATTATTCCAAAAGGTATTTCTTTTTCTTAAATGTGTTTTTAGACTCATCAATAAAGTAATGTTGTATTTTATATAGACATTTGATTTTGGAAACTATTTTTAATTAAGTAAGGTGCCTCCAACAAATAACGAGGACAAATTCTTAATTAATTAAATTCGATAGGTACACTTATAGGTACGTCTGCGATGAAAACTTTGAGTATTTCAAGGTGAGTTACTTAAATCAAGAAGTTGTGTACCCACATCGACTATTTCATTTACGCAAGAGACATCCAGCTCGATGAAAGTTTAAGAAAAACTTTATTCGAAAGATAATTCAAAATAGGTTTGTAACCGCCCTACAGACAACCTTCACATACGTTTATCAGTAAACAGATTGGCCACAAGAGGATTTTCTATAGCAAACGCCTAGCTTATGTTTATAAATTACATCTATTATGATTTCGCTGCGAAAAGCAAGTCGCACTGTAAAAAGCGGTCATGAATATGTATTATATTTTCAGAGACCACGTGATTTTCACACTGGAGCTTGGACTTATATCTACTTCAATACTTCTATACTAATATTATATAAGACTAGCTGTCCGGACAGGCGTTGTCCTGTCAAAATAAGTCCAAACAAAAATTCAGGGTTTCAATCGCAGCGCCACCTACCGGGTCCAATTGTAAATCTAAACCATCCTCAAATCTACTTGAACACACACAAAAAAAATCATTCAAATCGGTCCAGCCGTTTAGGAAGGGGTTCACTATCAACACACGTACAGAAAAATTATATATCTATAGATGTATTTTTGTTTGAAACGAATAAACTTTAAAACTACTAAAGAGATTAAAATAATTATTTCACTGTTAGAAAGATTCTTTATCCACAATTAGCATAGGCTATGTTGTTGGTAATCCAGGGATACACTCGACCCTTTGGAAACGTGGAAGAATCCGCGAGACAGAAGTTAGTTTTTAAAATTGATTGTGATTCTACCGCCAAAAGAAAAAAAATCACATAAATAAAAAAAACACTTGACATAAAAATTACTATATATTAGTTACAAATATGATATTAAATTATTTAGGTATTTTATGAAGGACTAACTTACTTTAAAACAGCGAAACCTACCTTACACAACTGCACACCAGCCACCCCCACCCATTGTTCTCAAAATCATTAATCAATTAAATTACGAATAGCTGTCACTCACGCGTACCGTCTCTTGAGAGCAGAACAGAACCTCTTCTTAACCCCAAATATGAATATATGGAGCAATAGTGAGCCCGGTGTTCCCACGGGCGACGCTCGCGATTTTACCAACGAACTTGCCTCATAAATCCACGCCTTACATGATGCTTGTTTGCATAATACAAGACTTAGTCGGCTTTGTTCCAGAGTTTGATAGGTAGGCCGCAACATGCGAGTGGTAGATAACTACATGTAGTTGTCAGATGACGTTATGCCTTAAACGTTGGATTATGTGGTTCAGGGAACAAAGGAATTGCTTGGAAGATACGAAATCGTTTTCCTTTTTGGTATGTGAGACTATATATCAAGAGGTAAGCCGTGGTTTCCTATGTGTATGTCTGTTTTAAGCTCCTACTATTGAGATGCACACATCGATATGAGCATTAGATACGATTGATGTCGGTCTGCATTTTTGTACCTATTGGAAAAACTTAGAAGAGAAAATCGGACCAATTATCCCCAAAGAGGTAGAGAGAGGTCCTAGTCCTGATATCCAGGCTTCACAAAAGATATATTACCTATGTCCTAACGAGACATAAAAATACTTTTTAGGGGAATAAAAGTAACATAAAAATGTTTTTGTCGACTTTTATATTTAACATTACACTATTAAACAACGAGCTCCGAAATAATAATTTAAAGTGACGAGCCAGTTGGGTTGGTGGTTAGAGACCCTGATTGCCAAACAGAAGGTCGCGGGTTCGATTCCCACCCAGGAAAAATATTTGTGTGCATGAACATGTTTGCTTGTTCTGTGTCTGGGTGTAAATATCCATATAAGTATGTATTTAAAAAAGTAGCATATGTGGTATATCAGTTACCTGGTAGCCATACTACAAGCAGTACACTCTGCTTAACTTGGGATCAGGTAACCATGTGTGAAGAATGTCTTGGGAAAAAGAAGTGTAGATACTGAATTTTAAATTATCTTTTTTTTTCTAATCATTTTTTATATCTAAGTATAGTACTAACTAGGTAACAATTACCATTCGGATAAGTTCAATTTTAACTTTTAAGTAACAAAAGTTCTTGAGCTTTATTATTTTTTATCACGCGGTCTCTTGAGTCATAGCTACTATTATTTAAATAGATCTAAACATTTTTAAACATTTCACTGCTTTTTAACATGAAAATAAAGAAAGTAGGTTGTATTTAGCTTGTTAAGTTAAAAAATATTACAAGCATTAGTTTTGTTGGAAATTATTTCCAAATGATATTATGACGTCGAATTTGGACTTCATCACGCTCAATAGGAACCTATCTGTAGTAATATTATAAAAAGAGACAGCTGAGTTACTCTGTTCGTTAATAGGTGTAGGCTAATCTTCAGAACCACTCCACCTGAAAAATTCTCTTACCATTTTAAAGGTACATAATTTAAAAAGGACACAGGCTCTGCTATAATCCCGGGTAACATTAAACCCCTCGTGAATGATGAGCGGGCGAAACCGCGGGTGAAAGGTAGTTTTCTTTAATAGCTAGCAGTAGATATTTATTTATTTACTGAGTGAGACATTCCTTACAGACGGCCATCTGATCCCAAACTAAGCAGAGCTTGTACTATGGAAACCAGATAACTGATATACTACTTTTCTTTTTCTAAATACATACTTATATAGATATTAACACCCAGACACAGAACAAACAGACATGTTCATGCACACAAATGTTTTGTCCTGGGTGGGAAACGAACCCGCGACCTTCGGCTTGGCAGTCAGAGTCGCTAACCACCAAGCCAACTGGCCTGTCAGTCCAGATATATTTCACACTGTTTAGTTATTCATCATATGTAGCTGATTATGTTATAAGCAGAAAATCTTTTTATTGTAATCTGATTGAAAATCAATCATTTTATTGGTTGGTTGCCTTAAATCCAAATAGTATTTAGTTTATTCTTAGTATTATCTCGAACAGCTGTTTGGATAGCTTAGATATGATTTAAGTGACACAACTTAAGAGGATTGTGACGTGACAAGGGTTCGTATGACAGTAGTCGTGATAGTGACGTCACGATAGCAAAATCCTAAACAAAACATACACAATTAAAGTTTTTGAAAAGGGCTTCTACATGAAAGCTTTGGAGTTAAAAACTGCGCGGTGTTCGACAGATTGGAAAATTCAACCCAGGCTTTGAATATCATAAAGCTTTCATCAAAATTTATAGGTAAGTTCGTTAGCTAGGAGTAGAAAGGTGTGTAATTACAAAAGAGGTACCTAATATGTTTTAATATTTCTAATTAATATTTTAAAATTAATACGTAGGTATATTTCTCAGTTTTCACCAGCATCACGGCTCTCCAAAACAGCGCAATAGCTTATACGCTCGAAGAAAGGGAGAGAAAATAATGCCACCTTAGTATATACTTGTTGTTAAAGAGAGATGAACATAGATCGTTAGTTACGTTAAGATTGTACGCGGCTAAATGGAATAATATCGTCTTTAGCACATTTTTTTGTTGCTATTTTTGAGCATGGAAAACGCATCTATTGTTTATGTACCTATATACTATCTATATACTGTAACTGTCCCCCGCGGTCCCGAGGGAAGTAACATTTTCCCGCTACAAAAAGTATCCTAAGTTACTTCGAATACCTCCAAGAATACGTGTACAAAGTTTCATGATGATCGGTTAAGTAGTTTTCGCGTGAACACGTAACAAACAAACTTACATTTAAATTTATAATATTACTAGCTGTCCCCCGCGCTTTCACCCGCGTTCCCGAGGGATGTAACATTTTCCCGGCACAAAAAGTATCTTATGTTACTTCGAATACCTCCAAAAATATGTGTACAAAGTTTTATGATGATCGGTTAAGAGGTCGCGTGAAAGTGTAACAAAAAAACTTACATTTATAATATTACTAGATGTCCCCCGCGGTTTCACCCGCGTTCCCGACAGATGTAACATTTTCCCGGCTCAAAAAGTCCTCCAAGAACACGTGTACAAAGTTTTATGATGATCGGTTAAAATAGTCGCGTCAAATCGTAACAAACAAACTTACATTCACATTTATAATATTAGTAGGTACACTAATAGTATACATACGTTATGATCGATATTCCTTTTAAAGTGTTAATAAATGATTGTGGCGCAAAAAACCACTTACGTACATAACCTCCACGAAGCAAATTGCATCTAATAACAGGTCATTAGCATGTCGAGTATAAAAAGACCTATTCGTTTAAAATTCACCCTACATGTCCTTAGTGCTTACATAGTCATTTTACTGGGTGATTTCATAAACGTCTGTAAAGGGAGCCAAGCGCAACTCACCTGGGATTCTGGCTAAACTATCCTATACTGGTTACATTACGTACAATTAATGTTGCTTTTGGTCAGAGCTCCATTTCACTAACATTTTAGGACTTGGGAGGAATTTTGATAATGAGAGCTTGCATGTTGTACCTGTATGTAAATCGGTAGGTACGTAAACGTTTATTGGCTTCGTTTAAGTTTTGAAATAATATTATATTGTATCATTAACTGCAAACTGCACTTTGTTAAATTTTCTGTTAGAATACAAATTTTTACATGGTTAATATTTAGTTGATTTACATTTTTTTTTGTTTCTGAATGAAATAATGAGTAAGTATTATTTATCTCAAGGGTGCCTTTAGTGGTCTAAAATATAAAAAAAATATTTTAAGCTACTATTTATGAAATTCATTAGGCTGGGGCCTGCGGGGTCCTAAAAAACGGCCCTTCGGACCTAAGCACCCATTCATACACATTACAAATAAATGGTAATCCATGTTTGTAACCTGTATAAAATATTTCAATATTGAATAAAACTACATACATTACACCCCAGATTAGACAGAATAGATAAAAGAGTAATTGCCGAGTTTATTGCCGGGCCTTGTCAGTAAATAAAACCTTCAGAACCGGTATTAGAGTCAGACTTTTCATAAGTGCTTGTAAAGGCCTATTGGAATCAAAAATATATTAATTCAATACGATACAATACAATACAAATATGCTTTACTGTTAACACCACATAAAAGAAATTAAAAAAAATGTACAAACATTATTAGTGAAAATAATTTAGGTGGCCTTATTGTTGAAGTAATTTCTTCCAGGCAACCTAGTGTAATAGGAAACAAATAATAATATGGCTGGCGTTGCTTATTAAATACTTACATAGAGTTTTAATACATATAGCAAAATATTTAATTCCTTACTTTTCCTCGATGCTTTTTAGTTTTACTCATTAAAACTAAGGTGCTATTTATACCAACGAACTCAAGATTGATGATTGAGCACATTAATAATTCGTAATTCCTTACACATGTCATTCCCTCATTGAATCATGTAAACAACCGTGTAAGTCTAAATTAAATTATACAATCGTAACGTAACGTTTCCAGTTTCGCTAATTACTTGTTACCGATGGTAGGGGATCAGTCACGGTCCCTTTGTCAGCCACTTAGGCGACGACGATTAATTAGTTCATTACCTGAACGTTCGAGGTTCATTTAACTGATAACTTGTAGGTATTCGCGGAGGTAATCGTTTGGCGCAACGATAATGTGAGGTACGACTATGGTGACGTTTCGGATCTAGTTTTATAATAGAATCATTGTTTGCGATTTGTCATTTCAATTAGACAATGATTCTAAGGGTATGAAATAATTTAGGTAATTTGAAGTAATCTTTGACCGTTTAGTTATTTTACTTAATACCTCATTACTGGCACAAAATAATTATTAAAACTTCATGGAGATCAGGAAACGATAAAATGAAAATTCTATTTGGCGATAAAAATCAAACATCTTCCTTTTAAAATTCTAAAAAACCTTCAAACTAAAAGTTACACGCATAGTTATTTAATCAATTTATTATTACAATATTTCAAAACAAAAAATATTTTATAACAGTACAATAGGCATTATTCGCGTAAACTGATTCAAAAAAACAACCCGTGTGTTTTAACATAGATACTCACACAGGTAGACACTACGCATTAATGTCGGATGGTTGGAATCATGTCATTGTCCAGAACGTCTATCCGGCTTGGATGTATTCTGACTCAGGCAAGGTACACATTATTTATATAAAATATGGCCGACGGCTGTATGTACCCCTAATGGAATGTGCGTCACAGCACGTCAACCCTGCCGTCTCTTATAAAAACGGGTTAATTTTTAAATGGGTTAAAAAAGTGCCATTTTTCGTGCGCTACTACCATCAATTATTCACCATCGGTCAGAGCATGGTTTTACCGTTACCTAAATATGTACCTTGGCCGATATGAAATATATTTTTTCCATCTACCCAAAAAGCAATTAGGCCTCGTCGTAATTATAGGCTCAAAATACATTGCCAACAGGTAAATGCAATTAAGTTCATTATACATCTCCACTATGCGTTAATATAGGATGTTTATTTTGACCGTATGCAAATTATCGAGGTAAATTATTGTCAAATGTCTAAAAGAACGATTTATACGCAATACCACAGTCGAGTTATTGAAATATATGTCCCTAAAGACAATGCTTCGATGCGGGGATTTGTTTCGACATCGAAGATTAAACTCTATCAATGAGAGACACGGTTCATATCCCAATGTGTAATAATCAACAATGGAAAAACAACAAAAATGAGTATTACGGTAATATTCAAATAAAACGCAAAGCAAAATAGGAATGAGTCGTTTCGCATTGAAGCATAAATCCACCAAATGGCATTTGCATGCAGAGGCACTGAATACAATTCATTTTGGCATTATTTTACTCAAGCCCAATATCATTAGCGATTTATTCTAGCTCGGATACTATCTCTTATTAGTATCATGATTTTATCTGTTAAGATCTCGAATCAGTAATTCGATTCGTCTATTCCACGGTAGTCCAATAAATTATATGAACTTTTTTCTGCAAGCATTTCTTTTCTTCAGACTTTTATTGGAAACAGTCTATTTTTAGCTTTCTTTTTTATTCGTATTGAACAGCAATCGAGCTTCCACAATCAAATACTGATTTTTTTATAGCAGAATAGATATATTCATTAAACTAAAGTTAACTACGACTTCCCACGAGGTATTTCAATTATTCCACGTATCGTTTACGGCAGATCAAAAGTATTTTTTGATAATGGAAAGAATGAACGCTGAACTGGAATATTCAATTTACAAAGAGCTGTGCTTACACGTACATTAATCATAAATCGCTGACAATGCTCTCTGTGATTGGTATATCATATTGAAATCGCTATCGAAAGCTTTAGGTGCGTGACGTACCTATACAATTTTGAATATTTTATTCATGACACCTCATCGTTCATACGTGCAATAACAGTTTCTGTAGGAATGGGAAGGGAAAGCGGGAAATAAATCCAATTTGTACCGGCATATATCATGGTCAGAGCGTAGCTTACGATTTATTCACAATAGCATGCCGATGTTGCTCGGTATGTGTGTACTGGCAAGTAGCCCACTTCAATCCAATCTCATCGGATGCAATGGGAACGATGAAACTGTTTCGAATATGGGTACACGTGGTTATCATCCAGATTTTATTTGACGGCTGCGAACTCGGACTTGGTGTCTACTGTGACCACTGAGAGGATAGCCGGGGCAAGGACACTTCATGTGTAAATAATGATTTTTCTATAAACGTTAGTGTCATTTTAAATTTAAACTACCTCGGTACTTTTTTAAAGTATTTATTGAAAAGGCATGATCTGCTTTTGTTCAGGTTGTTCTTTAGCTGCTTTTAAAAGTTTCGGACCAAGGCAGTAGCTTCATGAATTGTATATATGTGACGGGCCTGTTGCCTTAGTGGTCAGAGACCCTGACTACCAAGCTGCTGGTCGTGGGTTCGATTACCCGCCGGACAAACATTTGTGTGCATGAACAAGTCTGTTTCTCCTGTGTCTGGGAGAAATAGTCTATATAAGTATGTATTTAAAAAAGTAGTATATGTTGTATATCAGTTACCTGGTAGCCATAGTACAAGCAGTACAGTCTGCTTAATTTGGGATCAGGTAACCATGTGTGAAGAATGTCCTGGGATATTTATATAATATTATAAGTAATTTTAAGCTTAATTCAAAAATATCTAAAGTAACCCTAGTAAGTAAGGAGATAGCAAATAAACATACATTATTATTTTTATCGCTATATAAATATCAATAATATCACCATAATCTATAGTTGATTTACTTAACTTTAGGTAACAGAAACGGTTTACTAAAGGGAAACCATAAAAAACAACTGAGATGATATGGTCATAATTATTGTCCAAATTGCAGTAATTCTATGTTACTCTAATAATGTTTTCAATAGCTTCTCAAATTGCGTTGCACCGGGTGCGTTATACTTTTTTGCGAATGATAAAGCCTCCATTGATTGAACCCAAGTCTTGATTTTAGGGTATCTGAAAATTAAAATCATTTAATAGTTAATAATAGGTACCGATGCAATCCCTACTAATATTATAAATGTGAATGTAAGTTTGTTTGTTACGCTTTCACGCGAAAACTACTTAACCATCATAATTAAACTTTGTACACATATTTTTGGAAGTATTAGAAGTAACATGGGATACTTTTTGTGCCGGGAAAATGTTACATCCCTCGGGAACGCGGATGAAACCGCAGGGTACAGCTAGTAAAAAATAAAACCCCTCTAAGTTTAAAACCAATTAGTTAAACTTACTTATCCAGGGGCATAAAACATTGAAGGGATGTAACGGTACTGTAGGCTGATATATCAGCTATAGTTGGATGGTCTGCAGCCAGAAACTTAGTTTGAGACAAGAAATTTTCCAAAAAAGAATATGCTTCATTGATTTCGCTATATTGTTTCTCTGTTACCGTTTTGACCCCAAGCCTTAAAATTGGAAACTGGAAGAAAAAAACACATAAGTTATATGCTGGTCCTACGACTGGTTAAATAGTTACAGCTGCCATATATATATTGACACAAGTAAAAGTTATTGACAAGATTTTAGAGAACTGACTAGACGCGCCAGCTGGCTTGGTTTCCACCCAAGATAAACACTTGTGTGTTCGAACATGTCTGCTTTCAGAGAACACTATGTCCAGGTTTAAATATCTAAATGAGTATTTATTTTAATAAGAAAAAAATGGGTATGTAGTAGTCTAGTTTCCAGAGTAAAAGCTCGTAGTTTGGGATCAGATAATCGTGTGTGATGTCTCAGGATATTTTTTTAACTCCATGTTGCGCTAGAATGATGTTATGAACTCATTCATTAATTGGTGCATTGTAAAGGAGAAGAAGTTCAAATTAAGCCTCATAAAGTGAGACTATCTATCTATCAATCATCAGCGACTGTCTGTGGCACCGCTAGCCCTATCAGAATATCAGTGCTGCGGTATCTACGGCCGCAGCTTATGCTGAGATAGGTGCTTTTTTGGCCTCACACAGTGTATATACTGTACGATTGTGTTGTATCTATGTGTAATGCGTGATGTCAATGAAATTGTCTATGTTAATACTATGTGAGTCCAAAATAAATGTTTTCTATCTTTCTTTTATGTCTATATTTTTTGTCTTTTTTGGACCCAGTTAGGGTCTGACTATTCATAAGTGCTGGTGAAGGCCTATTTGAATAAATGAATTTCATTACACCATTTCATTCCAAATGAACTCGAAACTGCACACCACACGTGGACTCCTAAAGTCTTGATTCTGTGACTCACATTATCGTGCCTTCGTTGTCAAACATTTCGATAAGGAAATTAAGTTACTTACAACAACGTTCCTTAAGCGGGGAAACAAAATTCCGGTATCAAAGAACAGTTTCTGATTGACCAAAGTTCTCTTCTTTACATCCTTAGGATACCAGTCGTCATTTTTTCCATAGGTATCAGCTAGGTACATCAAAATGGCGTGGCTGAAAATAGTATTGAGAATATTTACAGCGGGATATCTTACTTATGTAACTATACTAGCTATCCCCCGCGGTTTCGCCCGCGTTTATCGATATCATATAACCATCTAGGAAAAATTCCGCGTCAAGTGGTAGCAGTGCCATCCTGATATGTTCAGTAGTTTTGAGGTGGTTATGCGTCAAATAAATAAATAAATAGCCCGGGATAGTCTTAACACACGGCCATCTGGTCCAAAATGGTCCTGGGAAACCAAATAAGTGAAATACTACATATACTACTTTTTTTTCCTAACTAGATACTTAAACAGATATTTACACCCAGACACAGAACAAACAGACATGTTCATGCTCACAAATGATTGTCCTGAATGGAAATCGAACTCGCGACCTTCGGTTTGGCAGTCAGAGCACTAACCACCAAGCCAACTGGCCTGTGGAACCCTATTTTCCTTATATATATAAAGTACTATTATAAATGAGAAAATTTGGATAGAGGGATGTTTATTACTCAATCACGCCAAAACGGTTGAACGGATCTGGATTAAATGAAATGAAATATTTATTCAAATAGGCCCTCACAAGCACTTATGAATAGTCAGACTCTAACACCGGTTCGGAAGGTTGCTGAGAATAGCCGACAATAAATTCAGCAATCACTCTTTCCAAATATGATTTTGTACGTAAAGATGTGTACTTTGCACAGAGATGAATTATAATCTGGAAAACCATACCTATATGCTATTTTTATCCCTAATGATTGTTCATCTACAATTAGAACAGTAGAAAGATGGGTTGCTGAATTTAAACGAGGTCGTACAAGCCTTGAAGACGATCCACGTGAAGGACGTCCAAAACTCGCATCAACACCAGAAATCATAGCCAAAATACTGGATATGGTTTTGGAAAATCGTCGATTGACTGAGCGAGATTTAGTAGAGGCTCTACACATCTCATTAGGCAGTGTGAGCCATATTTTAAGTGAAATTTTGGGTTTTAACAAGCTGTGTGCACAATGGATGCCGCATTCGCTAAGAATGGAACAAAAACACATTCGAATGCGACTTTCTCAGCAACATTTGGAGCGTTTTAAAAAGGATTAAGTGGATTTTGTGCATCGATTCATCACTATGGATGAGACTTGGGTCTATTATCATGATCCTGAATCAAAACAAGAGGCTAAAAATTGGTGTGAACCTGGTTGTTCGGCTTCGAAACGAGTTCGTGTCCGGAAATCGGCTAAGAAGGTTATGGCATCAGTTTTTTTGTGGATTACTTGCAAACTGGTAAAACAATCAATTCTGAATATAATTGCAACCTTTTAGACCCGGTTTGCAGAAAAAGAAAATCCTTTTTCATCAGGACAATGCACCGTGTTACAAGAGCATTTTGAAAATAGCTAAAATCCATGAATTAAAGTTCGAATTGTTGGAGCATCCACCGTATTCACCAGATTTGGCCCCCAACGACTTCCATTTGTTTCCAGAACTCAATTTATGCGTGGCAAGCGTTTTTTATCAAATGAAGAAGTCATAACGGCTGTTGAAGCGTATTTTGCAGACCTTCCGGATTCTCACATCATGGATGGAATCCACAGATTGGAGGATCGTTGGAGCAAGTGTATTAATGTTCAGGGAGATTATACTGAATAATAAAGTGTATTTTGAACCATAAAATTGTGTTTTTCTTATAGAACGACAAAACTTATTGAATAACCTATTATATAACATTTATTATGCTTTATAGTCCACGGGGTACTCGAAGTCAGTCCCAATTAAGATCATTCTTAGTTTAAATTTTCAAAGGATTCATTTTTTTTCCTCCATAGTTTGATTCCCAGGTCGAGCAAGATTTTTATTTATTTTTTATAATATTTATGTTATGTTATGACTTAGGATAGTTTCGGTAGAATGTGGGTCTTCGTTTGCCTACGTGTGGCGGGTCGCTCACTTCCCTACAATATGGCGAGGAGGGCGATGGCTGCCACATGCGTCATACTTGTGAACAGGTGCTGCTTGTGGGGGCTGGTCAGCTTTAGTTTGTTTGTATTTTTTTTTTCATTAGATATTTATAATATTATATTATTGTTAAATAATTCTGCACTTTTGCCATAACACACAGGTATTGTCAGTGGGGCTAAATAAATTGTATGTAATAAATCTAAGTTCGTTTTTTAAAAGAGTAATTGCTGAGTTTATTGCCGGCTCTTCTCAGTAAAAAACAACCTTCCGAACCGGTATTAGAGTCAGACTATTCATAAGTGCTTGTAAAAGCCTATTTGAATAAAAATATTTTCATTTCATTTCATTACCTGCTTCAGCATAAAATATTTTGATATTTTTCCTTCAAATAACTACTTTCAATACAAACATTGTATAAACTACGTGAAGTAGTATTTTATTGACGTATTTTATGACCAACTCGGACCCAGTACTTTTGCATATTGTATAGTTCTTTCAGCAAATATGATGACAATGTCGCAGTTAGTCTTTAAAATAGGTATTTAGTAAAATCAGTAAGCCTTCTGGGCACATTACCCATAGACGGCTCTAACAATTAAAAATATTTTTTTAATTTATTAATTATAGATTATTGCTTTATTTATTAGTTTATTATGTAGAGTTTTAAGTTTCTTTTTTCTTAAATCTTTATGCATTATTATAAAAATATTATTTTAGGTTAATTTTATAAATCCAAATGTTCATAGATATTTATTAAAATAAAAAATATAGCCAAAAGTTAATTAGAACTTAATTTTATAAAAAAAATAGTTAATAAAATATGGAAAATTAATAAAAAAAATATTATCTTACCTGTCATGTCTTCAAACACTGGGACTGTATGAATTGGATTTTTCTGAAACCATTTTTAATCCCAATTACGGTTTTCTCGCTACGACATGAGATTTCAAAGAAGGCGCAAAAAGGCTCTACTGTGTCGGCAATACGTTTGAAATCCCATTGGCATTGCTTATATGTCCATAGGCGGCGGTAACCACTTAGCATCAGGTGGACCGTTTGTCAACTTTATAACATAAAAATATAATCATGACCATCATAACAAAATGTGAGAAGATTTTTGGATTTAGATCAAATATTATTTAATACTTGTAAAAAAAATAAACATGGTCTTTTATCAGAGGCCTAAACACGAACATCTATCGCAAGCGTAGCGTCATCGTATCGAGTGCGACAAAAAGCTAGTTTCTATAGAAAATGGAACATCGCGCATACCGTGACGTTGCAAGATGTTCAATTTCCCTTTGTGTTGGATTTTGACGCGCTTGATACGATGGCGTTTTCTGGTTTCAATTCTGCTATTGACAATTATCATGTTTATTATCTGCTTTGTCAAAATAAAAATTAATACTTAAGTACATAGTAGCAAAAGAACCGTTAAACTTCTTGGAGTTACACAGACATTTCTATGATAAATATAATCATATTCAATTATCATGAAACAACTGATACTACAACAGTACATAAGCATTTGAAACTATAAATCCTTTTGTAACATACGGTATTGAGTACTTACACTGCAGGATGAATTTACATGGCAGATTTCGAGGAATTTCATCATTTTTAACATACTAATATATTTTGTCTATAATTTTTCGTTTTCGCGGATAGCGGCTAAACAAGATACGGAGAGGGACATATGATTCTTCACTTCGATTTTTTATAGCACTTGCACCGACATACCTGCAGACGGTCTAGCTCATTGTAAGTGGTCACCGACGGTTATGGACATTTGGAACACTAGGGGCATCGACAATGCGACCCTGAGACGAGAAGTTGTTAAGTCTCATGTGCCTGTATTTTTACCGGCTTCCTTTTCTTTCTAACCGAAACACAGTAATACAAGTGCACTACTGCTTCACAGCGGAAATAGTTTAGGTGGTAGTTCTTTCCCGGGTGAACTCTGCACTAAAATCTCCACTATTCAAATATGATTTCTTTTTTAAATTTTAACACTTGCAGAACGGAACCTATTTTTAATTAAATAATATACCTAATTTGTTGAGCATTACACTCTAGCATGTACTAATACAAAATTATTATCATTTACCTTCAGATATTTTGGTTTCAATTGCTCCTTCTCCCCAAGGTTAACGTCTATCATTTTAACTTGCACTTCAAACAATCCGCACGCCATCATGGCGGCGCGAGCTGATGGGCTCATGTCGATCTTGTAAAGTTTAACTGACTGTAATATGTTCAAATGTTTTTACTTAATAGTTAAATTATCAATTAATCTATAAAAACGCCAATAGTAAAATTACAAATGTCTGCCGTTAAAAAATTCAAAAATTATTTATTCAGGTTAGGCCCGCGAAGGGCCCTTATGACGGTCAATTTAAGTTACTGAAGCTACCGTAATAGGGAACTATTAAATTATAAATGCATATTTTCTGTATTGTTAAGTTGTATTGATATCGTTTTCCTTGCTTTAAGTCTTTTGGCTTATGACTTATATCACTGTAATATTTTCTTCACTCTTCGTACACTTTCCCTTCTTTCTATATACTATCTGTTTGTTAATGCGTGAAAACCTGTAATTGGCCTTCTACTTTTTACTCTATTTGTATTCAATCAATTTTATACCTAGCTGTAAGTTTTCCTCAAGTAATAAAATAAAATAAAACTGTCCTGTATCAAACACTAATCAGGGTATTGAACATCCAAAAAAATACGACAATATCAAATATGATCAAAATTAAATCATAAATGTAATTTTTAAGTACTGATCTAATCACAGAGTATATGTGATGCTGTGCAATTATGACGTCACAACTTGCTATTATATACAAAACTTCATATATTCGATCGTTTTGATATTTCTTAATGTTATTGTGGTTATAAATATTACAATGAAAAAAATTACCTATTATATCCGTTTATTTTCAAAATAATTAGTTTTGTGCATTATATTTCTTGTTTAAATAACACATATATGAAATAAGGTAAGTAATAGATATCTTTCTGAATAAAACGTTGAGACTTACAGAATTATCTTCCATTTTGTTCCAATTATGGTATCACAGCGGAAATACACACAAGTATTGTCACCTAAACGCCCGTGAGATGACTTACAATCACAACAACTATTATATGATAATATTACTATGATAAGAAATCCTTATCTAATACTTTACTTCAATGTTAAGATCACGAACATATTGATCACTGCCGTAGTTAGAAAATGATTCTTATCCCGTTAGCTACACAAGTTAATTTAGAATGAAATTACAAGACAATTGAGTTACCTACATTAGTATTGTAGTATTTTATGTCTAGTGCAATAAATGTTATATTCCAGCTATAGACTCTTAGTTTAGCCCACGTTCCTCAGGGGTCTAATTTTTTCCTGGGTTAATAAATATCCTGGGACATTCCTTTTTTTTTTGACACATGACCATCTGATCACAAACTAAGCAGAGCTTGTACTATGGAAACCAGATAACTGATATAATACATATACTACTTTTTATTTTTCTAAATACATACATATATAGATATTTACACCCAGACACAGAACAAAGTGACATGTTCATGCACACAAAATGTTTGTCCTAGGTAGGAATCGAAACCGCGACTTTCGACTTGGCAGTCAGGGTCGCTGACCACCAAGCCAAATGGCCTGTCAATCCTATCCGTCATCCTATTCGCAAGTAAAATTTCATTAAAATCTGTTAATCTGCACAAGCTTGATAGAGTCACGAATATTTTAATATCAAAATTTTGACGTTTATTATTAACAGTGGAATACCTATCCCTTATTTACAAGAAACGTGACGTTTCATGTAAATGTAAGAGCTACCTCAATGCCTCTTTTCCACGCAAACAGTTTGTTTGACCGAGTTCTTTAATATAAGTTGAGGCGCAATTTGTACTGTCTTTCAATAGTAGGCTTGGTGTGTAGCGACCCTGACTGACGAGCCTACAGGTCGCGGCTTCGATTCCCACTCAGGACAAAACATCTGTGTGCATGAACGGACATGTCTGGTTGTGCTGTGTCTCGGTGTTAATACATATTTAAGTAAGTATTTAGAAAAAAAATGTATTTGTTGTATATCAGCTGTTTTCCTTAGTTTTAAAGAATGTCCCAGGATATTTATTTATGTTCATCTTATTATCATAATTTTTTTTAATACCTTCTCGATACTGATGTCATTATTATTTCTCACTGACATAAGCGATGATGAGATTGTGGTTAAAAACAAACTTTGTTTTAAGCAAAAAATATGGGTATATACGCTTATACCTACTACTTACATAATTATTGCAGAGAGTGTAGAAGTTAATTAAATACAGTGGACCCCCGCTAATACGGCCCCTGTCTAATCCGGCACCCCCTGTAATCCGACATGCCTATCACTGTTGAATTTGTTGGAGGCCATATGCATTTGGGTATATACTGGCACAGTATAAATGCAAAGTGTTTGTAATCTATTCGATATTTGAGTGTTGTTCTTTGAGTGTTCAAGTGTCTTTGACACAAGCAATAAATGTTCCTGGTAAATAACCACTGTTTAATTTAGTATTTGCATTTGAATTTGGGTACACAAACATTATTTAGGCAAATCTTTACATAGTATCTAATCATTTTTATCTGTAATTTTAAATAAATAAATTTCGGGACTCTTAAGCAGTACTCTATAGTCCGACAAATTCGATAGTCCGACACTGCCCTGCAAAACGTTTGTCGGATTACCGCGGGTTCACTGTAAATACATTTACTTATCGCTGTGAACTTCATACAGATAATTTGGTGATTATAATCATGAAGGATTTTTTCTTTAATTATCAACCCAAACAAAAACCAATTGCTCTCAACTTGCTCTGACTAAAATATAAAAGCCGTTTGATATTTTTTGTCATAGTTTTGTCTTCGCAATACAAAATCAATCCTTAATTATATAATTCATATTCAAAGCATGTTTGTATACCAGTAGGTATCTGCATGTTAATATACTCATGTTAAAACAAATAGTCCACATTTAACTCGGACACAGAATATCACTACATAGTATAAAACAAAGTCGCTTTCTCTGTCCCTATATCCCTATGTATGCTTAAATCTTTAAAACTACGCAACGGATTTTGATGCGGTTTTTTTTTTAATAGATAGAGTGATTGATGAGGAAGGTTTTTATGTATAATACATCCCACGGGAAATCGCGGGGGACAGCTAGTATAATTATAATTTACAATGAAATTACTGTTTGGGTTTTTCAGTACTATCTTCTTCCACGGTATTACCTGCGTTCCGAAGATTTTTAGTAGCCTATTGCAAATAATCACCGCTAAGACATTAAGAAAGGACAAACAAACAATTTTTATAATTTAAACACAATTTGTATTTAGATATCCATAATACTTATAAATTATGTACAAACGACATTTGGTTTTTATTGAAGTTTTTTTACAATTAATCATTAAGCTGAACTTTATAGCAACGTCGATAAAGATGATTTTTCAATGACAACCTTAGCTGAGACATCGGACCTTTTAGATCTCGACAACTTTGAAATCTTATTGTTAAGTTGTATCTAATATTCCAATGTGTTCTTTATAACTTCTCCCAATAATTTTGCACCAGGAGCGTTATATTTTTTAACGTATGATTGCTTTTCTAACTCCTTCATCCAAGCTAAAGTTTTGGGATATCTGAAAAGGGTAATTAGTAAGTAAGGCTTTATTTCAAACTATCTGTCCCCCGCGGTTTCACCCGCATTCCCAAGGGATGTAACATTTTCCCAGCACACTAACGGCCAAAATTAATATACGATCCCGATCTAAAATCGCAAGATTGAAGTATAATTTTGGCATTACGTGTATTAAAATTACTGTCAAAAGGTTCATCAATCCATGGATTTTCGATCGGGATTGCATATTAATTTTCGCCGAAAGTGTTTGTATGTTCCCGGGCATTTTCTATATATGTGCCAAGTTTCTATCAAATGCATTTGGTAGTTTTGCGTGAAAGAGTAACAAACATCATACAAACTTTCGCCTTTTTAACATTAGTTGGAAGTAATTAGTAATAATAGTATTTAGTAATTAAGATATACTAACTTTGTGGGATTTAGCGCTATGATGGAATCGAGGCCAGTGACAGTCGCGTAAGCAGATATGTCTGCAACAGTAATCTTATCCGTGGCCAAAAATTTTGTCAAAACGAAAAAACGCTTCCAAAAAACCGTATGCTTCTTCTATATCATCCAGCTTCTTCTGCGTCACTTTTTTGTTTCCTTCTATGATGGCTACATACTAAATCGAAAAATAAAGAACCAATAAGTTTATTATATATTTTAATGGTTATTAATTAACATGTTTAATTAACGGTTATATAATAAACAATAACATGATAATGCTTATATGGAAATAGAAAAATACAACTTAAAACTCTACTTTGTAAACTACTTAAAATTAACTAATAAATAAAGAAATAATCTATAAATAAAAAAATGAATTTAAATTGTTGAGCTGTATGTGGGTAAATTTTGTTTAATTAATTATGTTTTTATTTTTAACCGGCTTTTTAACCGTGTGTGTAATAATCTATCAGGATATAATTCTTATATCCTATAATTACATAATATATATTATCTGTTTGCCGTTTGCTATAAATTTCCCATGATGTTCATTTTTTATTTTGGATGGGAGCTATCAAAATGCTCAGTTTAGAGTAACCACCATGCATACAACGAACCTAGATCTGGAAGAAGTATATTATTATAATATTATACAGAGTGCTACAAAACTGCCCGTAAAGCCGAAAAGAGGTTAAATGGGGTTATAACGAGTCCGTTCACAATATGTATTTAAGAACCGTAGTAACGCTGTACAACATACCCAAAAAAATAATAAAAAAAACTGATTTTTATGAATGAAAAATAGAAAACTATTAAAGTTGACAATTATTAGGTACGTAAGCCTTTCTGTTAAATAATCTGGTTTCCTGACATGACGACTTACTTGGCTTGTTCTTTGGCTTTGATAATTATTTATATTTTTACGGGGTATTTTGTAACACGTTGTATATAGTGTATAGGAGGAGTACAGTAAACTTACCGTAACGTTTCGTAATCTCGGAAACAAAATGGCAGTTTCAAAGAACAACTTTTGGTTAACCAATGTTCTAATTTTAATGTCTTTTGGATAAAACGTTTCGTCTTTTCCATAGGCGTCCGCTAAATACATCAGAATTGCGTGGCTGGTAAACAGAATACAAGAAATTTGTATGAATAAAAAGTATTGAGTACAAAGATAGTTTGAAACTAAAGTTTAAAATACCTGTCATGAATAACCAATTCCCCGTCTTCCAATACCGGTACTGAATGAACAGGATTTTTCTGAAAAGATAAAATAAGCAATAGTTGAAAAGACTTTGTCAGATGTTTTTAATAATAATAATACCCTGGGGACATTCTTTACACACGGCCATCTGATCCCAAACTAAGCAGAGCTTGTACTATGGAAACCAGAAAACTGTTAAACTACATAGGTATACAATCTTTTTGTACATACTTATATTTCAGAACAAACAGACATGAACATGTACACAAATGTTTGTCCTGGATGGGAATCAAACCCGCGACCGTAACTTGGCAGTCAGGGTCGCTAACCACCACGCTAACAGGCTTGTCAATATGGCGAGTAAAGTCTTCAAAGATTTTTATTCATAGCTACCATAGGTTCAGAAGTCAGCCTTCAACCCAGCATAGTTATTAGTCATAAATCAGGGTACCTATTATCTAGGCTGGTAATAAATAATACTATTGATTATACAGTGGTTGCAATGACCAGTAAGAAGGTAAATAAAAATTAGTATATAATAAAGGGCCACCATGTCTCTAGCGACGGATAAACCTCCGACGCTATTTCGTTAAATCATAAAAAAATTATATTCAATTCAAATTACCAACAAGTATCTGCCCTAAGGCGTAGTCCTTATTGGCGTATATCGCACAAGTGAACGATGCGTTTTGCGTCGCACGATGAGATTAAACACACATTTATTTAGAGTGTCCTAATAGAAGCTTACAACTCATCGCACGACTACAGAAAATGCTTAATAACGATCGTACGATGGGTTTGATCGTGCTATTATACTAAGCTACAAAATCTCGTTTTTTTGTGGTCTACGTCTTTATTTAATGTCACTTGCAATTTTCATAGCAATATTGCTCGACAGTAAGAACTGTGCATCTCTCTGAAGAGCCATTGATGAAATGAGGTCGTTGCGGAGACGGCGCGGCGGCATCCATATCCATTTTGGTCCATCGCACGATCGTTTCCATCGCAATGAAATCACATCGCTTGCTCGCACGAACGTTAGACAATTAGAACGACGCCTTAGTAATTACAAAATCTTACTTTCAAAAACGCAGTTGTATAGTTATCTTTTTCCAAAAGATTTACATCGACCATTTCTGCCGGAACATTGAAGATATCGCAAGCCATCATGGCTGCTCGAGCTGGCGGGCTCAAATCCATCTTATACAATTTTACGGGCATCTGAAAAGAATTTAATAAAATTCTATTTGATCACAAAAAAATCTTGCTTAGGGCTACTCCTCTGTAAGTAGATATATTTACGTAAGCACTCACGCTTTGAGAAAATAAAATATTAAAAACAAAACAGCTGATTAATATATGACAGGCCAGTTGGCTTGGTGGTTAGCGCTCTGACTGCCAAACCGAAGGTCGCGGGTTCGATTCCCACCCAGGACAAACATTTGTGTGCATGAACATGTCTGTTTGTTCTGTGTCTGGTTGTAAATATCTATTTATGTATGTATTTAGAAAAAAAAATGTAGTATATGTAGTATATCAGTTATCTGGTTTCCATAGTACAAGCTCTGCTTAGTTTGGGATCAGATGGCCGTGTGTAAAGAATGTCCCGGGATCCCGGGATTATTATACAATCTTTATTTGGTGCTAATCTAGCTTTGAATCTAGTGCATTCTCTATAATAGAACCAGAAATAATAAAGTTAAAAATTTAATTATTAATTATTATAATTTATTTTTTCGTGTAGTAGAGCTCTTAGTGCAGAGTTCGTCCGGGGAAGTACTACCACCTTACACCCATTTCTGCCGTGAAGCAGTAGTGCACTTTTGTTACTGTGTTTCGGTTAGAAAGATAAGGGGGACGGTGAAATTACAGGCACATGAGACTGATAAACAACTTCACGTCTCAGGGTCGACAACCCATCGGCGATGCCCCTAGTGTTGCAAATGTCCAAAGGCGGCGGTGACCACTTACCATCAGGTGGACCGTCCGCTTGCTTGTCGGCCCACGTGGTATAAAAAAAGATAAAAAAAATATTGCGTGGTAGTAAAAAACCCACGGAACCATTATTGTTTCAGTCCGACTCAAACCTGGCCGCTTAACTACAACAACTCTACGTAGGTATCAATGAACTTCATCAATAAGTGATATAAATAATAAAAACTCCAAGTACCGAATGTATTACATCAGACCACGGCTGCTTGTCACAGTTATTACTGTTGCCTTCAAGGTCAACACGCACACTACTAGTAGTGTACTATAGAAATCAGTAGATTGCTAGTATTTCTACTTTACTATTATAAGAAGTACAAATAATATTATATAAAAAAAATACAAGTATTAGATTTTTGTTGTATCGAATCAGAAAAAATATAAAAAACATACAAACATTCACGCCTAAAATATGACTATAATAATACTCGTTTATTTACCTTGGATAATAGCACAATAAAGTTTTATTATGATTGTTTTGATATAGTGCTTTTATTACACTATAAAATTTATATTTTATATTTATATTTGGAACTGCCGTTTTAAACTATAATACTTTAGAGAATTAAGGTACACTTTTTTAATTAGACGTGTGCTTACTCTGGCACCGAAGTTCAGACTGATACTGTACTAAATGCTCTCGAGTGATAAATCTGGCCGGACCTTTTATCAAGTAAACTAACATGTAACGATGATACGATAAATTATCAACATTACACACTCCAAATTATTTTCTGGTCAACCTATTGTTAAAGGATAGCAAAAAACAATTAAGATGCTGAATCATTGCCAAATCACATATTTTTTTTTATAATTATTAACAAGCATACGGCCTATGGACGCTTGCATCATCAATAATTTAGCATACAGCTTTTTTATGGAATATATATTTTTTTTATATGTAGTGAAACAAGCAACAGATTGAGAAATAGGTACTTCTGAATCCATATAATTAACAATATATAAACCTGGAGTCCAATAATGACAGTACACAGCATTTAATAAGCATAAAAAAAAATCATGTTAAAATTAAAATTAAAGGTAGACAGGTAGAAAATGCCTAAGGCATTATGTTCGCCTTTGTACTTTAGTGCATAAAGAATAAATACATAAATATATTAAGAGCACAGCATTAAAAAAAACACGAAATAATAGATAATGATAATTAAGTTTACCATAAAAGTATTTCCAGGAATCACATTAAAAATACATACGCTAATTGTTTTGACTATAAATCGTTGTCAGGTAAGCAATTGTTATATTATTGCAGACTATTTATTCATAATGGAAGGCACAACAAAGTTCCACTGCGTTTGCATATAGCATTGTAGCAGACAGTGTTATAAACTTTGATAGCTTTCCCTGTTCTGCACGCAGACTCACTATGCTTAAACTTGGACGTCGGAGACGCAATCTCTAGAACACTCCGCCATTGCTTCAGTAAATTTCATCTAGCGGCCTCTAAAATTAGCTTTGTTTTGCGTATTAAAGTAGTTGGGTAATATGATTAAACTTTAAATTTGTTTAGCGTTCCTTTAGATGGAAATTGTCAGTGTACAGTTCACTGTAGGTTTTTATATAGCTTCTTTTATATATCGCCTTTTATTTGCTTGCTTGGTTTAAGATCGAAAAGCCGTGTGCGAATAATGTTGAAGGATATTGACCTTTTTATTTATTTTATATTATTCATATTTATAGATAATGAATTATCTTTAGATAATGTTACCATTATCTGCGATTGGAGATATAAAATGACTGCACCTTGTAAGGAATATCTCCTTATGATTTTCTTTAGCACAGTCGTCGACAATTTTAAAATAGACTTATTTTTTGCGTGTTTAAAAACTTCCGCCATTTATTTGTATCTGAGATAAAAAATTATTTGCGTTTATCCAAACATGTTACCTTTTTGAGACATTAAGTTTTAAGCTGATCAGCCGTTACCGATCTAAGTGGCAACCAAGTACTTCATAAGCAGAAAATCCCAATTTATTATTTAAATGTTAACATCCCACGCTCTATTTTTTATCTGAACTACGTTAAAAGACGTCAGTCCTCTACCCACGTAATTACATAAGCAGGTATCATAAGAATGTTATGTTTTTATTTTCTCAAGTAAATACAACGTTTAGAGCTAGGAAAGTAAGATAAAAGTAGTACAAAGATCCAAGGGCATTACACAGGATATACGAAGGCGTAACTGCAAAAGATTTGTAATATAACTTTACTATGACGAAAGAAGGATTTTACAAAAAACATATTCGAGAATGTGCTTACATACACTCAAAGTCACAAAAATAGCACCTCTTAAAAATACTAATAAAAACGTAATTAAAAAAAATTAAGTAAGGACTCTATGATATCATTTGATTTTTTTCAGAACATCTATGGTTTCTTTTTTATTTACTAAGGTATAAAAAATATATTCTAATTATGATTGAATAAAATGTTAATCTGTATGCCGACAGCAAAAATTACTATTAAAATCATAAAAACAACCTTAAGTCAATTTTTTTGTGACACCGAGTGCAGATAGAAAATAGAGATGTTAGTGAGCCACTTCTTAACCACCTACTCGTATTATGATTGTAACAATGAGACAATACTATCCGTATAGCTGACCTCATGCCCATGCTTGTCTTTTTTTATCAAGTATTCTAAGTATTAAAGAAGTGACATGGAGATTTTAGTTACAACAATTAAAGACAGATGTGACTAGCGGGAAATAATTACCACCATACCCATTTCCGCCGTGAAGCAGTTGTATTACTCTGTTTCGGTTAGAAAGGTAAGGGGGCCGGTGGAATTACAGGCACATGAGACTAAACAACTTCACGTCTCAGGGACGACAACGCGTTGGTGATGCCCCTGGTGTTGAAAATGTCCATAGGCGGTGACCACTTACTATCAGGTGGACCATCGGTTTGTTTGACGGCCAAATATTTTTTTTTTAAATGTAATTTTTTATTAAAGACGCATCTGGTAATTGTACATCCATGTTAGTTTGTATTGTTAGCGAAGTTCCCAAGACAAATAGAATATAAAGCAGAATCTCGCGTGTGCGCAGCTTATCAATCATCCGAGATGATGTTGAAGGTACAAACCCTCAGTATATTCAAATAATTTATCAAACCATAATTTTTCTAGTTCGCAGAATAATATTTTATCCTATTCAATCACTTAACAAACGATTGTGAACCTAATTAGCAAATTGTGAGTGTATTTACAGTAGCTACTTTCACAAATGTATCTAACCTCTTTTGACCATAGTAGCCAGGTTATTTTCCTAAAATGTTGCACTGCAATAACCACATTCCAGATTTGAAATATAACTGACTCATGGAATTTAACCTAAAAAAGTTATAATGCTCATAAAATATTCATGTACGGAACCTTAATTGCATGAATAAGTTCAAGATAAAACTTTGCGGTTTCTTCAGAAGGTATTTGTTGTTAGTTTTGTTCAGCCCAATTTATTTGGAAACCTTCTCGGCAAAGTAATTTATCATGTTCTAAGGGTTTCATGAAAAGCGCAAATGATGTGGCCATCGTTTATAAAATATATACTAGCTAAATAAGAGTACCTGCACATTACACAATGTAAAAGCATATAAAATTCTTACGAACCTGAAATATTATTTGAAGTTTATAAATTAAGTATAGATCACACAACAAAATACTGCGTTCACTTGAAAAGCTGAAAAATTTGGCTTTTCTTTAGTATTACTTTTCAAATTCCAATTCAATTCAATTCATTTCAATTCCTTTGACGCACCATCACCTCTAAACTACTGAACATATCGGGATGGGACTGACTGCTTCCATTCGGCAATTTTTGCTAAATGGTTATAGGCTATATATGATATCGATAAACGCAGATAAAACTGCAGGGGACAGCTAGTACTATATATAAACATTTGTTTTTTGTTTAAATATACTAAATATGATTCATTTGTTTTGGAGCTTACATACTACTTATTTAAGCAACTAGTATTTTTTAACCGACTTCAAAAAAGGATCAAAAGTTCTCAATTCGTCTGTATTTTTTTATTTTTTTTTATTTTTATGTTTGTTACCTCATAACTTTGGACTGGGCGAAGCGATTTTAATGATTCTTTTTTTATTTGAAAGCTGGTGCTTCCCAAATGGCCCCATTTCAATTTGGTCTAATTCTGACAATGGCACTCATGAAAATACCATAAAAGTCTAAAATTGGCATTACAAATGAACGAGTAACTCAATATCACGCCAACCGATTTCGATTTATTCATTTATAAAAGGGTAGACTTCACAGATGGTCCCATGATCATAACAACAAGACCTGATGATGAAATGCTCAGAAAATTGAGGAAAATCCTTAAATGTGTAGGCATACATAATACCTTAAGTAATCAATCACCTTTAGTAGGTCTACCCATATTCAGAAAAAATTGTTAGATTACTTCAGATTCACTAAAAATCTAAAAATTAACAAAAAAAAACCGACTTCACAAAAAGAAACTATTCCAAAAGTACTAGTAGTTACAAGTCTACGTTGGCTGACTCCAAAAATAATAATAATTGTAACTACATTATATTATCGTAATAATTTGATTGACTTTTAAGTAGTCCCATAATGCAATTATTTTTTTTCTTTTTACTGCATATTAGTTTATTAGCATTTGTTCTTTGTTTAAAAATACACAATATTAATCATTTATTTTGTAGCTATTATAAAGCATTTTTTATATATTTTACCACATAACCTATCATAAAAATGCATAAATTATCCCAAGCTTTCCAAGTAGACGCAAAAATGTTGTTGTGTGTACATAGCAAATATACCTCCATGTTAATTAACTCAAACCTTAATAATTATCAACATATGGATAAAAAAATATAGCAAAAAGTTTTATTAGGAAGTAAATTTTAATAAACTACGAGGAATTCTATTTCATTAAGCTATTGCTTTACTTATCGCGAGTCCAATTGCAGCTATGATGTTGTTTATTATTTGCGCGTGTTTCACGAACTAGAATTTATTCTTTGTACGTTAGAGTAGAAACTACTTTAAGCGACCATAAACTCTAAGACTCGCCAGACTGAAAATCATAAAATTCTATTTTTATTATCCTTGGGTTTACTTCTGTGGTTGCCACTATCTGAGTACTAACTAACCTGCTCCTAGAAATGTAATTATTGATAATATCTAGCCCTTTCTATAGCTATTGAATAAATAAAGATGGAAATATTACTGTATTGCATAATGTCTTTCTTTTCTATTTCCTGTTTCGAAGTGCAGCCCATAGACATATCAATAAAATACCATTTCAATTACAAGACCTATGATTAGAATGTATGGTAGAGACAAGGAATTTGAATATTGAAAAAGCCTTAAGCAAGAAGCTTCAATATTTTAACGCAAAAGTCTTATGGACTTGTTTCCTTGCAGTGGGCATAACTTTAACGTGCGATGATAAATACGTAATGGTTCATCTTCATTACCCTTTACTTAGTGGCCCTTAAGATTGAGCCCTATAGAAGCTTTTAAATCTGAAGCGTCCAAACTAAAATATTCAACTTTTCCAATAGGTAGGTATCATGCCCTATCAGGCGTCAGCAGCCACCTATACGTCAGTTCTAATCAAGCATCAGTTTTAGTCCACTATTTTGGTTCAATCCAAATCGAATAACTATGCTGCAGAATAATTTATGTCAACTTTGGTAGGCACCTAATACATATTCGAAAATGAAACTATTCGTGGAATGACCAGCCAGTTTGCTCAGGTAGTAGGCAGTAAGATAACAGAGTCGCTTTAGCAAATGTCCCGTGACGAGCGCCGCTTGCCTTCGGGGTGGCCATTACCGAAAGATTAATGACGTCATCATGTCTCCTGGTACAGAATCACCGCTACGATTGTGAACCGTGTGTATTGCAAAATTAACCTCCTTGATTACATCGCTTTGTTATGCTGCAATTGTTCTTGTCTAATAGGTAAATACAGCCATATCTACAAACAACAATTTTCATGTGGAAATCTTTGAAAGATATTGTCTAGGAATGTATTGTTGAGCAAATCTGTTTAAGTAAAACTTGTATGAACAAATTATACATGATGAAAATCTGAAAGAGTACACCATTCGATCATATTTTCACATAACTGTATTCTGCACTTGACAGAGTTTACTACAAGCGAATTCAATAAAGGCAACCAGCAACATCGACGGGCCAATTCAGACAAAATACTGAACAAAAACAAAATTGTTTGTATCGAATGCGTTCGCGGCTCCTGGAAATAATATTCATCGTGCTAAGCCAATGGCAATATTTTTACAGCTCGATGAAACAATAAAATGCTTTACTGTTTGTTTATACAATCAGAGCCGTAGAAAATGCAATTGCACCGCTCGGTTGCACTTAATTAAAATTTACAAATTGTTTAATGGTCATAGTGTCATATTCCCAATTATTTTCTGTTATGGCAATACTCATAAAATAAACGTTTGAATTGAATAGTTCTTAAGAAGATCATTATAATAATTGTTTGTTTTAATACAAGCATTTATAAAAGGATTAACAACTGGCTGTTGACCGGTCGTTTAAATTCAGCATTCATACTTCTAATAATATAAATGGGAAAGATTGGCCAAAAACGGGCCGAACGGATTTGAATGTAACTTAGCACGTGTATAGAACATGCCCTGGAATAATATCTAGGATAGTTTATCATAACATATAACCTTTGGGAACGCGGGATAAACCGCGTGAGACAGCTAGTCTTATGTAATAACTTATGCATTGAATGATTGAGAAACCTTCACTAAAACAATATGAAATTATTATGAAATCAATCCGATGTCATTGAACTTGTTATATGAGTTTCCGTGTACAAGTTCGCAATTCTATTACGCTCTAGGAAGTTCTCATATTAAATGATATCGCCTGCCGCTTCACTGTTCTGTACAATTTTGCATATTATATCTGTATATATAATATACGTCGTCGCCTTCATCAAAGTCTGTCGAAACACATAAGCAATACAAATATATTATAATGAGTGACTTTGAAGATGATATAAATCGGGAGCTTACATTAATTTGACTGTTTTTTATTGTTGCTTTATATATTATGTTACAGTTAAAATAAGTTTTTAGATAAAACGCGTTTTTCCTAGTTAGAACTAGTTTTAACTATATGCCTTTGTTAAAAGTAGAATAAACATTGTTTATGATACAAATAAAGAACCAAACCCTAAATTTAGACTTTTGCGTTTTGTTTACTGAATAATAGGTAAATATAAATAAATAAATAAAAATGGATAAGGGATCCATTTTTCCGGACGGTTATTGTGAATTACAAATAATAAATCATGATACTACGTAAAATCATTTATTACTGAATGTAGACAGTTGACATGACAATGTCATTATAATTATGGCCTCTAGCGTTTTAGCAAATAGACTATCTAAAGACTTTCATCATACACCACAACAAAATTACAAATTTACTTTTATTGTGATTCACAAATTTACTACGATTTTATACTTGTGTTCAGTATGGTACTTAGGTAACTGACTCGCTACGGAAAAATGTGTTCTGTCTAGTAAAAACTAGTTTTAACAAAAACCAAATATTTTTTCTTGTAAGAAAAGTTTAGTATGAAGCATTTTAATAAACATCTTAGCTTAAGTATATTATTACAACGTAAAATGCATAAAACTCGTTAGCATCATGAGAACACCGAACTACAACAAGTACAGTCTGTCTGACTTGTTTTGAGTGCACATTTTAGCAACTTTATACTTTGTTTGACTTAAGTTACTTTCAATTTAACTTGATAGAGGTAATGATGATGTTGCTTCTGTACCCACTGTATAAGTAAAATGCAAATTTAAAAACATACATTAAAATGAAATAAAAAATGTTCATAATTTTCACACCTGAGGCCTAAGCACGAGCATATATCGCAGGCGTAACGCCATCGTATCGAGTGCGCCAAAATACAATGCAATGGGTAACTGAACATCGCGCAACGTCACGGTATGCGTGATGTTAATTTTTCCATACAAACCAGCTTTTTAGCGTACTTATGGGCGCAGATTTTATTTCTAACCGAATTTAGAATAATAATTATAATAATAATTGATATTTTGACACATGTCATTTTCTTTGAAGTCAAGTGTAATGTCAACGCCTTCTTGACAATTTCCGGTACCGTTATTTTTAAAACAGTTAAACCTATATCCTAAAATATTGATCTATTTATTCATTATAAACAAAGTTTTGAAATATTTTGTGATTTAAAAACATATTTAATGCATTTTGTGACTAAAAGTTGTTAATTTGTTAATATTGTTCACGTGATTTTTGTATAAAATGCGGTTGCTATTCTGTTTAAGGTTGAGTTCTTCGATATCTTTTGTTGAGTTAACATCTCTACTGAAAGGAATAAAGTGCTTATTAGTAATTCTGGTGTGTTACTCTGTTGGATTTTTCATGCAACATAAACCCTGACCATCGATTTCGTGAAGCCACGCCGACAGCAGCGGTGGGATCCAAATCGCTTATAATGGGCACCGCACGACCACCCTCCGAAAGGATAGAACCGATCTTCACTATGCAAGAGATGGTGAGCATAGTTTCTTCGGTTACAAAACAAGCAGCATCAAGTCCTGTGGCCGCCGCTTTGATTGCCACTCCTACATGCGTGAATGACGATGCGGGGACCGAGAAGTTAAATGCGACCTTATCCGGACTTTGGGGAATTAGTTCCGGTACGCTGATGACGTGCAGAAGTTTTACATTGGATCAAGCCAGCAGCTGCACCGAAAACACCACAGCAGGCTGGACTTTGTCAAACGGTTCCGGCCAGAAACAAGGAATGCAGAGGTTATCGACGCACTTCTCACAGGTATTTATCTACCTATACTAATATTATAAAAAGGAAAGATTTGTATGTAAGTATGTTTGTTGCTCTTTCACGCCAAAAACTACTAAACGGATATGGATGAAACTTGGCACAAACAATAATAATATATTGGATTCACATATAGACTACTTTTTATCCCGGGAAAATGTGATATCCCTCGGGAGCGCGGGTAAAACCGCTGGGGTCTGCTATACAGAATATATTAGATTAGTTACTAAGAAAAACGTCTGACTCATTGCCTAAGCTTATATCTGTTTTGAAAACATACCGCAAGCGGAAATACTATGTGTTCCAAGGAAATAACAACCAAATTAAAAAGATCCTCGATTTGGCGAGGTAAGTTACAAAAATAATTGTTTTAACTGTAATAAATCGGGACATCATGCTTGCCAATGTAACGAAAAGTCTTCCGTTGTTACTTCTGAGGAACCTTCATCGTCTAGCGTTCAAAAACGGTTATAACGGTTGAATCTGTGGAATGTCGTTTTTGTTATAAGAAAGGTCATATTGAAAAGAATGGTTTTCCCAAACAAAACGATGAACGGGTAAAATTAACAAATAATCAGTCTGTGATTACCTGTACCGCCCCTACCGATCGTAGCGTAACCAAAATTAAACTAGGCTTTTATGTTGCTTATTTGATTTAGGCGTGGATTGTTCCCTAGTTAGAAATAAGCTCGCCGGTTCAATACCTGGTAAAAGGAAAATGGTCAACGTTCTCTGGTATAGGCGGATGCCCTGTTACTTCTACACAAAGCATCATAAATAAAAAATAAAAAATTATATTTGTATTGAAGTAGAATTTTATGTAGTTGGAGATTTTCAGACTCAATTTCATTTGATTTGATCCTGATTGGTTGCGATATTTTAAAGACCCCTGGGCTTAGTGTAACTTTTAGTAAAGAGGGTATATTAGTTAAAAGTGATTTTCTTATTAATGAATTAAAAATATTGTAGACCAATTAAAATCTAATCCTGTTCTTCCAACAATAGCAGACACAAATAAATTGTTTCGACGTAAAATTCAAATAGATAGATAAACAAAAAAAATGTGTGTATGTACTTATGTGCGCACGTAAGAAGTTATACCCGAAATTATTGCTGCTACACTTTTTAGTGTAGTTTTAGTATTTCTCTTTACTATTCAGTCGTGAGATTGTAGGGTCAAAACTCTTTGCACGTGTCTGTAGCAACGAATAACCATTTTTGACGTTGTTAGGTTATTATTGACAATAACATCATTACTCACTCATTGACACTGACAGTTGCAATTTGTGCGATGTTTCGGAGAGCCCGTTATCAGCTAACTTCAACCTGTTACTTTTGTGGTACAATGATACGCACGCATCTTAAAATGTCACTCTCATAATTTTTTCATAACGCGCCTAATGAAGTATGACTTCAAAAATTGTAATCGTCCCCCGTAATTATCGATGGAACTTCATAAACCACTATCGTTATGCATTACAGCATTTTAGTTAGGAAAAATATGTGCAAATATCAGAAAACAGTATAGGTTTCCTAACATGTCAAAACTAGTGCATAAATTCGTAGAAAATTGAGTCAGTTGTACAGTACGAAAAGAAACGTCAGGAGCTAAACTAATAACAATAGATAAAAATGCAGTACCATTTAACACCATCTATGCGGATATAACTGGCTACATGAACGGCAAACGTAATCAGGCCGAATATGCTTTTGTTTTTTTGAACATCACGTTGTGGCCAAGGACGCCAGTTGGGCAAATGGTCAGGTAGAGCGTATCATAAAAATAATCGTATATTTGACGCAATCAAAATATATATATATAAATTATTTGAAGTAGTAAAATTATACATGTTTGCTCTTATTCGGTAAACATAGGATAGAAGCACATTTTTACCATTGATGCCCAAACTAGTTGCACAAACCAACTGTTCTATAGATATCAATATCCCATACCTTCTATGACAAATATGTATCTGTTATTTGATTTATAAATCAGTGATCTTTGTGTACCCGTTCAATTTTGTTTTAGGTTAACTAGGTTATTTGTCTTACGATATAATGAGTATGAGTGTAAGATGTGTTCCTAAATGTTAGTGTTGAGTGTAGTGAGTGTATGTTTGGTTATGGGTGTATAGTGTGTTTAACAAGATATGATCTTTAAGCAAATATTAAGCTCTCAGTTGGGTCATAGTTCAGTTTTTGAGGACACTGATGTTATGTTAGTCATGAAAACTCTTAAAAACAATATGTCTGTGGTTGAGCTTAATAAGCCATGGCATTCAGCTATACATGAACTACAATAAACCATGGATTATACAGTATCTAAAAATACTGGCAAAAGCCCTATGGAATTACTGTTTGAAAAAAAAAAAAAAAAAATGGTCCTCCACCGCTTGTTAAGCTCCTTCAGGTCGATGATGATGAACCTACCAATGACTTAGTATCTGTAAGATCATGTTGTAAAGAACGGATGGACGAGCGATCTTTTCAAAAAATAAGATTTTATAAGAGTAAAGCTAAAATTAAACCTTTCCGGGTGACTTTGTTCTCATGCGTCGGCATAAGCGACATACTACCAAAATTTGAAGGTCCAATAAAGGTTTTAGATGTTCTACCTAACGACCGTTACAAGGTTAAAGACTTAAAATCTTTGCGGTTGTAGTGAAAAGATTGCTAGTCACGATGTTTTTTTTTAAGACCAGCACCTGATGCGTAGGAATATCCTTTCCTTGCCAGTGATGCTGATGATGTTGCCGTATGGGCGAATGTTGAATAATCTATAACATTTTGTAATGTATTTCGACCTTTTCCTCTAATCCTTCCTTAAACGCTGGCTGGCCACCACGCGTATTCCTATATCCCGGTCTTAGAGGCTAGATCCTGTGATGGTGATGCCTATGTGATGGCTAGATCCTGAGATGGTGATGCCTATGTGTTGGCTAGATCCTGTGATGGTGATGCCTATGTGACGGCTAGATCCTGAGATGGTGATGCCTATGTGTTGGCTAGATCCTGTGATGGTGATGCCTATGTGACGGCTAGATCCTGAGATGGTGATGCCTATGTGTTGGCTAGATCCTGTGATGGTGATGCCTATGTGTTGGCTAGATCCTATGATGGTGATGCCTATGTGTGTTGATGTCATGTTCTGGGGAATAATTGCGCAGGGAGCGCGCTGAATCAGAATGGCCGTATGGGCGCTGATTTTATTTCTAACCGAATTTAGAATAATAATTATAATAATAATTGATATTTTGACACATGTCATTTTGTTTGAAGTCAAGTGTAATGTCAACGCCTTCTTGACAATTTCCGGTACCGTTATTTTTAAAATAGTTAAACCTATATCCTAAAATATTGATCTATTTATTCATTATAAACATAGTTTTGAAATATTTTGTGATTTAAAAACATATTTAATGCATTTTGTGACTAAAGGTTGTTAATTTGTTAATATTGTTGGTCACGTGATTTTTGTATAAAATGCGGTTGCTATTCTGTTTAAGGTTGAGTTCTTCGATATCTTTTGTTGAGTTAACATCTCTACTGAAAGGAATAAAGTGCTTATTAGTAATTCTGGTGTGTTACTCTGTTGGATTTTTCATGCAACATAAACCCTGACCATCGATTTCGTGAAGCCACGCCGACATACTCGATACTATGAAGCTATACTTGCGATAGATGAGTCGTGTTTAGGCCTCTAAAATATTTAGTGTATAAAATATATAATAATAAATATCCCGGGACATTCTTTTACACACGTGGCCGTGGTTTGATCCCAAACTAAGCAGAGCTCGTACTATGGAAACCAGGTAACTTATATACTACATTTTTTTGTATGTACATACTTATATAGATATTTACACCCAGACACAGAACAAACAGATGCATCATCATGCACACAAATGTTTATCCTGCGACCTTCGGCTTGGCAGTCAGAGTCGCTAACCACCAAGCCGACTGCAAATTTTATATAAACTGCAAAAAGAAAGCAAGCTCATCTTCGGTCTCATATTCACTTACTATCACGTGAGATTGAGGTCAATCGAAAATACGTCATAAAAAAAACTAATATTAACAAACATTGAAGCTACCATCTCTCACACAAATTCCAACGAAACACCAAATTCCATATTCGAAACAACAGTCGCGTCTTGAACACGACCATTCGAGAAATTTAATTAAATGTCTCATTTTAATAAGATAATAGAGTAATTTAACAGTGAAATAGGCTCTAATAACCTCGTTAAGTAACATAAAATTGCATTAACACGAGCCACGAAAGTGTTTAAAGCCTTGAAGATGCGTTCATAAATACTCGTGTCCAATAAATCTAAGGAAGTAGAGACATTAAGATGTACGTGAGTGTCGGCACCAGAATTTAAACCGGAAATAAGAAGTTAAAGGGGCATGTTACTTCGTTTAAATTAGAACGTCTTTTGTACCTGTAAGTGGTATATACCTAAGTATCCAGCTAATATTATAAATGTGAAAGTTTGTGTATGGATGTTTGTTACTCTTTCACGAAAAAACTACTAAACGGATTTTTACGAAACATGGCACATAGATAGAGCATAATATCTTGGAATAACAAATAGGTTACTTTTTATCACGGGAAAATGAAATATCTACCGGAAACGCATGTGAAACCGCGGGGGACAGCTGGTCTATATCTATACTAATATTATAAAGAGGAAAGATTTGTATGTAAGTGTGTTTGTTACTCTTTCACGCAAAAACTACTAAACGGATATGGATGAAACGCGGGTGAAACCGCAGGGGACAGCTAGTATTATTATATAGTGAAATACATAAAGATAGGTTTCGATTGTTATATTTCAGTCTAGTTCTTTCATTATTTCCCATTCATTATTAAATGTCAAATTAATATTGTAAAAATATATGAAATTTCATAAATTTCGGATTTATTATTTATGTACACTACACTCTTTCTAGTAAAAAAAGCATAAAAGCTTAAAATTTTATTTATTCCCATTGTTTGGTAGACACGTTTGGATTACACGTAAATCTGTAGTATTAGTAGTTGTAGTTTGTAGTATTGACAAACTAGTAATCTCCTTAGCTCTTTGAAACTTTTCCTATGCAAAAAAATAAAGGGATTATTTTCATGTTTTGTAAATCTTTTGATATCGACGTTGTTTCATTAAATATTGTCTTTATTTCAAATGTTATTGTTTGTAGTAAAATACAACTAATATCCACTGAATTCGTAATCATCACAGTCATCTCTTGAAATCAATTGAGTTATCAAGGCATGCCCATGTACCAGTATCAGACCTGCCCCCTTATTCAGCTAATAAAAAATTCGTCGGGAAGCCGCTTCACGGAGGCCTCGGGAACCTTACCTCTCACGTGATTAGTAGTATTAGCGTAGTAAGCGACAGAGACAGAGCATAGAGGCTGCGACGAAACATCCTCGAGTTAGTGTCATTTTTAATATGGAATCGAGCCCCAGGCTCAATATAAGTATAGATTTGATTTGAAATATGGGTTTTGGTCAGAAATATAGGACCATTGAGGTCGTAACACTATTCACATCGTCACTTTAGACAAAGTGGATTATAGTCCAAAAAATACGTTATTTAGGTCTGTGATAATTTAAGTAGTGTAAATTACCCGACATAAGAGTATATTTTAAATACTACAATATTCAAATTCCTTGGGTAGATTAAGATACCATAAATAACGATCATAGAGTTAGATGTAAATTTTGACCTACTTTACTTATAAAGTTCTTGTATGGAGAAACCAAATAATGTTCATTTCATGTCTTTAAGAATTCTTGAACTGTGTGTGACCAGTAATATGTCTAGTTTAAACTTTCCTAGTTTTCTCAAGTCTCGCTAAGAGAAATTTGTATTACAGGGTTTAACTACCTCAAAAGTTTGTAAAACTAGTAAAAGTTTTAGAATATTTATATAACTGTTATACATATATATTTAAAAAAAATTACATTTGAAAAAAAAGCTGAATGATTAAATACCCTGGTTATTTCATTTTATATATCAAAGTCGAAGTAATTTATACGGTTTAGGACCTAGTGCCCTCGTAAAGGTCAAAGCTACTAAACATACAACTGGTCCCGAAGCCACCATTTTATCATGTTCCAAACTGTTCGACTTTTATGGTTATGCTTTTCTGGACCACTTATTGTAGGGTATAGCATAAACTTTCGTAAGAGAAATGGTCTTGTTATTCGCTAATACAATCCTCAACGCTAATTAATCTGGTATGTACCAGTGAAGTCTGTCCATTTCGCTGTACCAATTTTGTTGAAAGTGGATAGAGGAGTAGCTTCAACCACGGAGATAAGTAAAATAAAATATGTGCAGAGCTCTAAACATCTGCACCGTTTTATTGTCTCAATTCTAAAACCATTAAAGAAATTCTACCCCTAAGGGGGTGAAAAACGGAGGCAAAGTTTGTATGGGACAGCGTGTTTTTTTGGTCTGATCAACTTCAAACTTGGCATTTATATTCTATAAAGATTTAATTAAGTTAATTGTTTTTTTTTAATATTCAACTCCCAAAAGGATAAAAGGGGGTTGCAAAATATTTTTCATCAGCAGCTACACAGGACAGCTAGTTTATTAATAATATTATATTATTTGATATATTATAATGATATATTATATTATATTGAATGTGCATCAAATTTCAATTTAACTTAAAACAACATAATGTACAGAGCTAATGGCTTCTTTATGAGCATGCTGTTTCACACAACAGCGATTTGTGGTCAACAGCCTGTGTACTCAATTTATAGAAACGGTCATATGTCACGGCGGTCTGGTGCCGTATTAATTGCTGTATTTCATAGCAATTAGGCTAGCACAGAATAGCAATACCACCCAAAAAAATCAGGATGTTTATTGTAATATGCATGTAAATAAATAAATAAATATCCAAAGACATTCTTCACACATGGTTACCTGATCCCAAGTTAAGCAGAGTGTACTGCTTGTAGTGTGGCGTCAATATAAGAATTAAATCAATTAAAGGGGGTATCTATACAAGACAAGTGTTTTATTCGTTATTTTGTTAAATACTGTGCGTTAGTACCCTTAGTGTACGACTCCAACTGGTACTTGTTTTAAAAGTCGGGCTACAGCTTTCATTCTAAACATCATCATCTGCTTGCTCTATTGCCAATCATTTGGGACCACTTGCCATCTCTTATTTACTCCCTTCCTATTCATATCCATATTGCATTGAGTTTTGGCAATTTTCTATGGCGGACCGCCTGTCTACGCCTACCCTCTTTGGGAAGGTCACCAGTATGCTCTTTTGTCGCCTCTTACGATACCCTAAGGATGAGGGGGGGTGGTTAGTATTCGTTGAAAACACAGAGCAGTAGTGATATAGATGTTAACATTACCATGTCTGATCCGGAAATAGAGCCTTAACAGAGCTTTCTATTACACATCAATCAATCGACAGGCCGGTTGGCTTGGTGGTTGGCGACTCTGACTGCCAAGCCGAAGGTCGCGGGTTCGATTCCCACCCAGGACAAACATTTGTGTGCATGAACATGTCTGTTTGTTTTGTGTCTGGGTGTAAATATGTATATAAGTATGCACTTAGAAAAAAAAAGCAGTTATCTATCTGATTTACTACATATACTACTTTTTTTTATATATGGCTTCCATAGTACAAGCTCTGCTTAGTTTGGGACCAGATGGCCGTGTGTAAAGAACGTCCCGGGATATTTATTATTTATTTATTAACTCAACAATCATCACACCAAGGCGATTTGCATATCTTACAAACAATATCTAGGATGGATGCATGACTTTATGGGACATAAAAGCCATGCATCCGATGATTGCAAAATAGTTACAATTGTATAACAATTTTGTTAGTGAAGACCCAAATATATTTCTTGAAGCCATCAGGGAATACTCTGATTTATATAGGTGTGTATGTAAATGTATGTGTAGGACCGTACGTAGTACTTACACTAGCAACTCTGCTTAGGCTAACAACGCCTCGGGAAATTATTATATCTTTATCCGACGAGTATACTGTGCGATACTTATGCTACAGTATATGTATAATTTTAAGAAGTATTTTTTAAATATACTTGAAATACACATTAGTTTAGTTTTACAATATATTTTTTACTAGCATCCGCCCCGCGATTAACGTCGCGTTTTACGTAGGTTTTCTATACATGTGCTAACAAATCATATTTTTCCTTCATGCTAACTTTTACATTTATGATTAGAATAATACTGTGTACGTAAATTATAGTCGATAACTTAGAACAAAAACAAGATGGTATGTTTATCTATATAATAATAGTTATTTAAGGAGTTTGATTTATTCAGTTAAGGCGTACGGAGAGCACTTAAATAAAGGTAAAGTTACTGAAGTTATCACTGCTTCCAAAGTCCGACTTCAACTGAGAAGAACCGGCAAGAATCTCATGAAAGTTATATTATTCTCATTCTAAGTTTTACCGTAATTTTTTTTAGGCATTTAATTTTGAAAATTGATAAAAGATCCCACATCAAATACGTTTTATCTGCATATTTCGTGTATACTATTTGCGGCTTGGAAGTATCCTCTATTCTTACTTTGAATAAATAATATGCGTAAAAGCTTCGAAACTGCGCTAATATTTTATCCTACTCGCAGAATCTACCAGCTTGGTAAGCTGCAATTTCTAAAACCTTATGATGATATATAACTTCTTTTTCTAATTGGTATTTTTAATAATGATAATCTTGTTGGTTCCATATTATTCTGCGTGTATAGTTCATCCATAGAATTCCGTATTAAAAGCGTGAGAATGCTAAGGTTGTGTAGAGCGACAAATATGTATAGGTAAGTTCAGGAATCTATACTAATATACAGGGTGACTGGTGAGATACCTTCGATACTTATGGAGAGTACTCGGTACTCGATTCTCGTTAAAATGATGTAATAAACTTAGGTGCTTAATTTTTTACCAAAATTTCTCTAAAAATAAGTGAAATGTGGTAAAACACGTCGCGGTGTTTGTTGTTTAAGTTGATCTAGTCACGTGCGGCACGCGCTAGCTCCAACAACAATTGAACAATTTGAAGGTAGGTAGGTAGTTTAATTAAATTCAATCGTTGTACATAGGTATGATTCCATTTTTTAAATACGCCGAAAATACCAAGGTTCTTGAATTTTTCAGTGGCTTTGTAGTTTTAACCTTGTCTCAAATTCTATTGTCTACTATCTACACTTTATTTAGTCAACAAATTAGTGATTACCTAGGTATTTTTGCCTGTCCTAAGCCAGGATTAAAGTATGAAGGGAAAACGGATCATGCTCATGGGGATCATACATGGGGAGAGGTCTTGATGTAGGTAGGCAACAGCTGTACAGTGTACGTACCTATGTATTCTGTGTTGATAGCGCGCTGCGCGTATCCAAACATTGCGCAGGTAAATGCGGGACTCTCGGTGAGTACACCGAGTAAACAGTAGTTTACTAAGTTTACTAAGAAGTAATTTAATATTTCTTTTAATGTTATTTTTTTCATCATATATGATCGCCAACTATCACATCCTCAAATATTGAAGGTACCTCACCAGTCACCTTGTATAATATTATAAAGCTGAACAGTTTGTTTGTTTGTTTGTATCAACGCGCTAAACTCAGGAACCCAACAGTGTTGGATAGTGCATTTTTTGAGGAAGGCTATAGTCTATTGTATATATTCAAAAAATTAGGGATCCTTACTAAAAGTCCAATAATGTAACCCAAAGTGTAAAAAAAATACCCGAAATATATCATATATAGATAGAGATCTGGAATAGCACATTACCTTTTTTTATCCCGGGAAAATGTAACATCCCCGGAAAAGCGGGCGAAACCGCGGGGGACAGCTATAAGCATATAAGAGGATCTATGAAAAGCACTAGCGACTGAAAAGCTAAAAGGAAACCGTTCGTCATGGTATGGACATGTCAAGGAATGAAAGCCATGTGACTAAAAGAGCGATGAATATAAAATAAGATGGGCATTAGGGTAAAGGACGATAAATGAAGAAATGGATAGATTTTGTGAGGGATGATAATATGAATAAGATGTGAGGGAATGCACTGATGGCAAGAAGGAATGAATGGAAGAAATCCAGATATTGCGCCGACCCCAAATTACTGGAAACGGGACAGATAGATGATGATGAGGTATAAGACAAACACAGACAACACACAGATAAGATAGAGGTAATAAGACAAATCAAAGTAAACACTGTACTCTAGGTTTTATAAAGAAAAACATAATTAATATTTAGTCACTTAGACCCGCGGTTTCAGTCTCGTGGACTTCAATAATAACTGCAGCCTTTATTCAGCTAATATAAACTTCGTCAGCGAGCCGCTTCACGGAGGCCTCGGAGAGCTTATCTCTCACGTGATTAGTAGTATTAGTATAGTTAGCGAAAGAGACAGACCACGGAGGCTGCGAAGAAACATCCTCGAGTAAGTGTTATTTTCCATACAGAATCGAGCCCCAGTACCTTAACATCCAGCCCAAAAATAATTAGGTTGGTGCCTATTACCGAGCTAATCCTAATGAATCCTACTAAATCTACAAACACGCTAAATTAATTGGTTTGCACGGATGGAAATTTATTGACAAAATCATTTTAAAATTCACTCGTATAAGTCGTAATTATAGGTACATATTTTGTTTAAAGGTAGTGTTGTACGAGTATGTCACATGTTTCCAATGAGCTCATATTTATAAATTTTACTTTACAATTTTTATTGTAAAATGCTGCCCGGACAGACGTCGTTCTGTCGAAATAAGTCCATACAAGCGCTTACAGAAGAATTATGTATATAACTAGCTGTCCCCCGCGGTTCTACCCGCGTTCCCGTGGGATGTCACATGTATTATACATAAAAACCTGCCTCTTTAATCACTCTATGTATTAAAAAAACCGCATCAAAATCCGTTGCGTAGTTTTAAAGATTTAAGCATACATAGGGACAGAGAAAGAGACTTTACTTTATACTATGTAGTGAAGTTAGGCAACCATTTTAAAAATAAATATGTTGTCGGTATCTTTGGCGCATAGTTCAAAGTTACAGTGGCGGCACATTCTCAGATCATATTCGTATCATATGCACGGATTGTTCGAGTAATAAAATGTGAAATGCTTCACAATTTTGCGAATCATCCTTGCCATCAGCATAGTAAAACGTGGAATGTAGAAAAAATGCTTTTGAATAATAGTCGCTTACTATATTTAGATATTTGGCGCGTTATTGGAGAATACGAATTAGATACATGATTCACAATTTTGAAGGTACATATTATTGGATATTATTTTGTCTATTAGAAATAATTTTATAGCGGGCCAGATGACATGGTAGTTAGAGACCCTGACTGCCACGTGACAGGTTGTAGGTTTCCAATGGCGTTTCCCAGCCAGGACAAACATTTATGTCCATGAATATGTCTTTTTGTTCTGTGACTGGGTGTAAATATCTATATAAATTTGTATTAATATAAAAAAACCCCCGGTTATCCGACAAACGTTTTGCAGGGCAGTGTCGGACTATAGAGTACTAAAGGCTACGACCCCCTATAATCCGGTTAAAGAGTAGGTACTTTGTAATCCGACAAATTATAACATTGTACCTGATATACAAATCACTTTAGTGAAAATTTGTCATAATAATGTTTGTGTAACAATCAACAATGATTGGTAAGTCGGATTACAAGGGGCACCGGATTAAACAGGGGCCGGATTACCGGGGTCCACTGTATGTATAATATTTTTTCCAACCAAAATTTTTCCCTAATTTGGGATTAGATGGTCGTGTGTAAAAAATGTCTCAGATCATTATTTTATTCTATTAATATTTAAAATTTAATAATTAATGTATAGTATAGGTAGAAAAATAACTACAATTACCTTTAGCAGCTCGCCTAATTGTCAATAAAAAACTTTAACATGACAACTGCACATTACCAACAGCCAGTTAAAATAAAAAGTTACTTTACTTACTTTATTCGACTAATTACATTGCCTTCAATACTGCATTTCTGGTAAGAGGTAATTTTACATATAGGTACGCTCACGTGTGGAATAAAGCGCCGCCAGTAAATTCTTGTGAATACATAAATACATAATACAGGGCCGCGCGTGACTCAGCCACTAAAATTTATAACACTCGTGTGCAGAGTTTTAAACACATCAGCTTAATTAATTCCTTTTTGAATTTGTAGTTTCTCTTTATGAAGTTAAATTCACGTTCGCGTTGTAACTTTTGCTAGATATTTTTTGGCCGGAGATTGTACCTGCTCTTTTTGGTGCTCTTTCATTTAAACTTTCGTTTCGTTTTAGTCGTTTTGTTTGGCTCCAATTTAAATAGAATGTGTTTCAAAGACATTTTTGGAATAATATGTACTTAACAATGTCTGAAGTTGTGCTACAAGTTTTAAATAACGGAATATCTGATTTCAGTTTGAGCCAAAAAAAATATCAATGTAGGAAACTAAGTGTTAAATTCTTCTCTGCAAAAGCCTTCCGAACTGGCGTTAGAGTTTGACCATTCATTAAAGCCTGGGGAAGAGAATATTTCATTTTATTTCATTATTAAAAAAAATAAACATATATAAAATAATAACCTGAGACCATAATAATTATTTATTTCCTATATCCTTTGTTATGCAACAGTCTTTTTAGCAATATCGAATTGGAAACGACATAATGTTTCAGAATACAGCGAAATCCACTCGAATGTCGCCAGCGGGAAACATTTAACACTTTATATCGTCGTATAACTTCTGTGAGTTGCGACACAAAACAAGTATCCTTATATTAAATTACAACGGATCATCGCGAAAGTTTTGAAGGGATTCTCTTAAATTGTCCCATTTTACATTCAAGGGATATTTCAGAAACTCTTTGCATTGCACGCACGTCGTAGGCCTTGCTGCCAGAGATAAATAAGTTAAGGACGCCGATATTTCACTCCAAACCAATATCGTAAAAGGCGCAGGAAAGAAAGCGTTTAAAACTTCACCCTTGTTAGTGTTCCGGAACGAAAGCCTAACGAACAGTCCCAGAACTCGAGAGGGAAATTCAAAAGTATTTTTTAACGCATCTCAAAAGATTTATCGGTAACAAAAAGGCATCATAAATTCGCGGAAACATAAATTTCTCGAAGTGAACTTTCGTGCGTCCGAATAGGTAAGCGAAGTTGACTTTTTATCATCGCGGCAAGTGCTTTAAATATAAAAATACTGTAGACAATTTTTCAACGACGCAGACCCATGAATTTCAAATACGTTTTTACAGATAAGGGCCATTGTTGATATAAAATACGATTACGCAGTGTAACCACGCGAGCGCAGCCATCCCCCGACCGTAAAAATTACAATACAACAAAGCAAGCAAGAGGTACAAATCATGAAAATACAAAGTTTGTATTAATGACGGTACGTACCCTTCGTTTTTACGATGGAAAATTCTTTTATTGCTCCTTCCAAGTTTTATACCCTGTAAAATCTTAGTTTGAATAATGTAAAACAATAATTATTATCATTCGTTGGATCGTATGACGTAGGTCGGCCAGGTATCCGAATGACTGCGGCAATAAACATAATTTCTCCTATTAACCCGTCAGCGTTGACGTGAAATGGCTTTAAACAGCTTTAAACAGTGGGGTCTCCCGGAGTAATAAACTAGACATGAAATAGGTCTCGTCGACCACATTACAATTTAACTGCTAATTATCACAGAGCGAGCGCTATCAGTGGACAGTATCTAAGATATACGGGTTGGTAATATAATGCAGGTTTTATATATGCAATGAAAAAAAAACTTTGATTTTGATAGCTATCGAGCATTCACAAAAACTGCACAGAAAAGTGAAACAAAGTAATTGTATCTATCAAAGAGTAATAGGATAGGATCAATGAGTAATAGTTACCAATAAAGACTAGTAGAGCTCTTAATGCAAGCTCGTCTGAGGAAATATAGGTTAGGAAATATTTAAAATATTTTATTGACAACACAACAAGCTTGCAAAAGAAACAAGAGGAATGTAGTAGTGCACTTGTGTTACTGTGTTTCGGGTGAAATATACAGGGGCCGGTAAAATTACAGGTACTTTTTTTTTTTTTTTTTTTTAAATCTTTATTAATTTTATAGAGGGATTATTCATGAAATGAATATGTCACCCTCATTGTAGATACATTTTAGGTACAATACAATTACTTATCTTCTATTAATTCCTATTTGCACTAATCTATATAACATTCTAGCAGCTTCCGATATTGGAAACGCAAGAATACTGTTACATTCGCCAACATTACATATATTTATATTATAAGTGTAAAAAAGAGCACTCCTTTCGACTTCATTTCGCACACATTCCATCATAATATGGAATGCATCCTCTATCGTTCCACATTCAGTGCAAAAAGGAGCATCAACCTTACCCATCAAATGAGCAAAACTATTTAAGGGAACATGTCCTGATCTAAGTCTAAAAGCTGTCACTAAGTCCATTCGACTCATACGCCCACTTTCTATCCACAAGGAACCAAATCGGTTAGATGGAATCATGGTCTTAAACCATATCCCTTTGGTTAAGGTACAGGTACTTGAGAGTTAACAACTTCATATCTCAGGGTCGAAGGAGATTGGGTGTCATGTGCAGCTGCCAAAATACAACAGTAGGTACTTGGAGGTGGATTTACAAAGTGAAGGTATATTAGACAGTTTTAAGGCGATGATTTCTGTTGGCATGAACGTCGAATGCTGTGACAAGAGTTGAAGATTCGAATCATGCAGTGAGTTCTATACAAATCGAAACACAGTACCTAATGGTAGTGACTACTGCTTCACCGTGGAAATTCACCATTCATCAGTTCATCAGCAGCTTATAAAACTGCATTATACAGAATGCTTTCGAGTACTTCAAAAGATTACGGAAACTATACTAGGAAATTAACTTGGAAGCACCTGACGTGCACTCGTCACTAGAACCGTAATAGCTAAGGAATTAAGACGAATCCCAGCAATTTTAACTCGTAAGTCGACTTGGAAACATTTGGCGCTGAGCGAAAAGCTTAACATGAAATTTCAAATGTCTTTATTATTTTAAGTTACCTCTCGTATTATACCTTCATTGTCCACGATCTTATATTTAATTTAAAGACAATTGCAAAGTGCTTAATAATTTCATTTGATCTTTAATACTGTTTAGTACTTTGATCGAAGCTAAGACCCAGCGTCTCAGAGCTGAGTAACGAGATAACTCGACTTTGATTAGTTTCTGTCTGATATTGACAGATAAAAGGTAATTTATTATACATAATAAAATGTTCTTGTAGTAATAGTTTTATCTTTCGATGGATATATCGTAGAGCGTGGGCGAATTACAAAAGAAACTTTCCAGAAGGTATTTTAGTGTACAAGGATTTTTTTTATGTTACCGCGGGTTTATGTTGAGTAGTGGATATCCCTGGGCTGATAAGAAAATGATGACCCAAAAACAATACTAGTTCTGTTTTTACTATACTACTGGCACGCTATGATGGCCGTTTTGACGTTTCAGATTATCATTGGAAAATAAACTGTATTGCTTTGGAATAAGGTTGATTTCCATCGTCATACAATTAGCTGTTGGATCAATAGATGCACCTTATGAGTGAAGGAATAAAGGTTATTTTTCTTTATTATTGTTAAACGTCAAAACACCCACCATAGCGTGCCGCAAGTTTAGATACCTAAGCATAGCAATGCTAGAAAATATCATTACTATTGAAAATATTATAAACAAAATCTATTAATATCTTTTCTTAATATTCATCCATTGGTGGTAAATATACAAAAACAAATATCTATAATACGTCCTGTAGATGCTCCGTGTAGAAGCAAAACATGTGTCGATTTCCTGTTGAGTTTTCTGGTTTGGGTCTTGACAGAGAAGGAGATCCAGCGGAATTAGTTACTAGATATTTGTTTTTGTATAATCTTACAATGTATTTCCGCAAGATCACGCCTGAGTCAAGTAGTTAATAAAATCCCTGTTAATGGGAGAAAGTATATATTTTTTTATTTTTCGTATGTAAATACATGTTAAAATTTACAATGGCAAAACGTCCCAATTGGAAGACATCCAATTGTAAAAATAATGTTTTGAATGTATTTTCGAAAACATCTTCAAAGTTACAACATAAATCTGTCGCAACCGTCTAGTGTGGTTATATTTCTACCCTCTACTTTAAAATTTACGGGACGTTAACAAGTGGAGAGAATATAAAGCATAGAAATTTTGAAATAATATTATAGAAAGACATGTTACCTACATGCTAGCTATTTCCGTCGATTTTACCCGTTGAACTGGCCTCTGTCAAATATTTAATTAGTTACTGAACCAAAATAATAATAATATATCTAGACAGACAGACATACTGACTCATTTTCACTTTTATAATATCAAACACTTGCTTCTCCTGTGGCTTTACTCGGGCTTCCAAGGATCATGTTTTCCAGGGATGAAATATAATTATACTAATGTTGAATATATACCTGTGTGCCAAATTGTCACAAAATCCGTTGAATAGATTTTAACATTAACATTTTTAGTAGCATGGATAAAACCGCGCATAATGATTTTGACCCTTTAGGAAGTCATGGCAATGTAAACCTTATTGCATCTTAATAAGGCACATTATAGTCACTAATTCACCTAATTATAGGGTGAGGGATAATTTTAATACATCAAGTGTTCTTTTTTTCACACTTCTAAAGGAATATATCTATGTATTACACCTATATTTTTAACAATTTCACTTTCGTTATTGAATATTATATTTATTATAAATGTGTAATTTAGAAAATAAAATTGAAAATGCAGTCACTGAATATTCTGATTCACCATAAATTTTGTTGAAAGTAATGTGTAACATAAATTGATTTAACGGAATTACGGGTGACGCCAAAATTGTTAATAATATTACGAAAAATAGTTTGACAGTGAACACGTATTCAAACAAATGGGCAATTATTCATTTTCTACTAAATATAAATTACTACGTTTTATTAATACCATGTTATTTCGTTCTCACTAGTCACGCAAGCCCTATATTAGGAATTAGCTTTGAAGGCATAATGCCCTTGGCATTAATATTTTCTTCATTTCTTTGACATTAACCGTGAATTGATTAATAGAACTATTAATTTAGGAAACATACCTAACATACCTTTCAAACGTGTACGGTCTAATTCTAAGCAATCGAATTATTACTTGTTACTTGTAAATATTGTATTATCAATATGTAATGTAAAAAAATAATATTTCCGAATACATATTTTCTATCTATCTATAACTTTCAAAAATAGTAGTAAGTAGTAGAGCTTTTAGTGCAGAGTTCGTCCGGGGAAGTACTACCCACCTTACCAATTTCCGCCGTGAAGCAGTAGTACTTTTTTATTACTGTGTTTCGCTTAGAAAGGTAAGAGAGCCGGTGAAATTACAGGCACATGTGACTTAACAACTTCATGTCTCAGGGTCGACAATGCATTGGCGATGCCCTGGCCCTGCCCTGCAAATGTCCACAGGCGGCGGTGACCACTTACGGAGGTGTGACCAATAAGGTGAGACATCAGTGTCAATCTGTTTGTCTCAGTAACGATACACTGATAACGATGACGCATATTAAAGATGTTTACAATAAAATAGACCTTACTGCTCACAAAAGTAAGTTGGTTTTATTATTTTTTACCTAATATTTCTTGCTCGTGTCTGACTCCCTATTGTCCAATTGTTTTCTAAGATTTTCTTCCACGTACTAGTTTTTACATAGACCATACACACGACATAAGCAATCTTTAGTTTATTTACTGAAATAGTTAAAATCTCGATCTATTAAGACTACCCAACACCTAACCCTTAAAGAAAATAACTTAGCACAGATTACTTAAGCTTAATTATAAAAACCCTTAAATTTTGTTTCAGTTCGTTTCCCTCATGTAAAGAGTTGAAGTTACCATGTACCTTACACATAATACACTTGACTGTGACTTTCGGAGTATGCTGAACTTTAAATGAGATTCTTGGAATGTTTGTAAGGGGACACTTTACGGTTGTATTATTCCACTTGCAACCCGTTTTCGTTCCGTCTTAAAATATTGTTACGGTTTCTCTGCACTTGGAATACCCGTGAGAATAACGTATATGAATTTAATTCAGGTTTAACGCGTTGTGTCGACAACACTGATATTTTTAACTCCTGTCGCAAAATAAGGGTTTATGTATTTGTCTATCGCACTGTTTCTGAAAGGAATAGACGGATTTCGAAGTGAAATATGTTTTGAAAATTCGTAACATTCTTTAACAAAAAAGAATCTATTGATTATGGTAATTTGCGATCAAGATATGAGGCACTTGTCGGTCTAGAAAAGGGATCAAATCAAGGGTTAAACAAGGAATGATCTCTGCTACCGCTTCAGACTTTCATAATTTATTTGTATGTTTGCTCATTTTTGGCATGCACTGAAGTGCCATTTATGCTCTTCTTGTACCTAATAACATATTTAATAAAATTAACTTTTTAGTTTTATTTGTGTTTTTGTACTTTAGTTTGTCGTGTTTGAAATTGATAGATTCCTTTTGCATTATTTTATTTAGCCATCTATTTGGCTTACTACTTTATTATTAGTTAAATTTTATAGTGAATGCAATAAATTCAGTTAGCGATGGCACAGGAAGCAACAAAAAAATGTGATAGCATAATTAGATTGATATTATCTATTCTCCAATTTTTATTATAACTTAGCAATGGGTTTCTAATTAACACAAAGTAGTCTTGCTAAGTTATAAAAAATGGCGTCACAAAACCATCTTAACCGACATAAAAAAGGAGCCGGTATTTAATTCAACGTGTATATTTTCTTTAAGTTAATTAACCTAGATTCACTTTAAAAGTTATCGGAAAAATTCTGACCCATTTAAAAGTAGGCTAGACTTAAAAAAAAAGAAACTGTAAAAATAAGTAGGTAATGTTTACCCTACATAATCGTTCTAGAGTTCGTCAGGGAAGGTACTGCCACCAATAATATACCCATTTCCGCCTTATAGCAGTTAGGCACTTGTATTACTGTGTTTCGGTTAGAAAGGTACGGTGAAATTACAGGCACATGAGACTTAACAACTTTACGTATCAGGGTCGATAACGCATTAGCAATACCCCTGGTGTTGCAAATATCTATAGGCAGCGGTGACCGCTTACCATCAGGTGGACCGTATGCCGGTTTGTCGGCCTACTTGCAACAATAATATAAAAAAGGAACTCCGTAACCTTACGACACCATAGGGATGAGGGGTGGAAATATTTTTTGCAGTTACCATGCAGCCTTTTTAACATGCTTTCATAGGTACAGTTATCCAAATATTGGATAATACTGGCACATGAGACATAACAACTTCGTGTATCAGGGTCGACAACCCATTGGCGATACCCCTGGTGTTGCAAATGTCCATAGGTAGCGGTGAACACTTACGATCATGTGGACCGTCTTTCTGTTTGTCAGCTTAAATAACTTTGAGGAGTGCCTGAAGATTCGCAAATGACAACTAAGCATTATTATAAAAAAGACCTGTTAAATATAAGAAGCTTTATAACCAAATTGACATTTTCCATAAAAAAAGTTATAGATTTAAAAAGACTATTTTAATTTTTTATTTTATTAATGGTATATTTTGATATTATCTGTTAAAAATTTTATTTTGGTAGTTATTACTTAATTTTGTATGGTTTTGTTGTCTGCGTATATAGTTAATATCCTATTTGTGGAAACTGTTTTGGCTTTTGTACTATTTTCATGTATGTATTATTTGTAATATTGTAAGCTGTTTGTTTTCCATAAAATAAATAAATATTTTTTTTAACATGTGAATCAGAAACGACATAGATTGTAAATATAAATTTGTGGAAGCCACTGCATAATCATGCAGAGTTTTGTTGTAAAAAAACAGAAGATAAATCGTCCGAGTGCGGTGTCAGACGCGGGCGGCATCGGCATATCAATCACAACATGCCACGACAAGCCATTTTCTGAACAACTGACACGTATCTAAAACTAATATTTTACACGGTAATACTGATAAAAAAGCATGAATAATAACGGTGGACATCGCAACAATTTTAGATATATTCGAAATATTTTTATGTCTATTTGTTGATTATTTGTTTAGATATTACTTTTTAATATACACTAAAAGATACTTATGAAACCAAAAGATACGTATTTTTGTAAGATAAAGTAATTTAAGTAGTTTGTAAATAAAAAAAACTTTTTTGTAATCGATGAATTCAAAAACTGCTAGGCCGATATAAATAATTATTTTACTACTAGCTGACTCGACAGACGTAGTCCTGTCTTAACAATGAACATTGAATTTGAATCATCCGATTGAATGGACTGTGAAATGTGCACTTAATTATATAGAAATTACAAATTAATTATTTTATCAATATAATTCCGACCCATGTCTCTAATTTGAACGATAGTTGCAGCGCGCATTCTGACAATCGCAACAACTGTTAAAAGACTGCCAATAATTATATTGTCAAAAGTGCTAGTAAAGTCGTTAAGATTTCTTAAATTTTCTAATTTTCCGCGGAACTTTCTTAATTTTTTCTTTCATAAGAACCTTCTTCTGACAATAACACGATAAAAAAAGAATTGGCGAAATCGGTCCAGCCGTCCACGCGTGATGCCGTGACCAAGAGAAATAGGGATTCATTTTTATATATATAGATTAGAAAGCTCCTTCACCCAGTAGTAACATAGGCTTTATTATAATCCCGAGAAACGTTAGATTCTTCGAGAAAGTAGGTGAAATCCCGAGTCGAAAACTATACTAAATGTAAAATAACAATGGTTTAAACGGAATTAGATGAAACTTGCCACACATATAATATAGAATATATTGCGAAATAGCATGTACAGTGCTATTTATCCTGGAAAAGCGTAATATTTCCTAAAAGTTAAACTTAGGAGCGATTACGTATTTTGTTTATTTTATATTTTTATTTATTTCAACAACAAAATCCACAGCTCTTAGTCACTAAAATTTTACATACATATACTAATACTTACAGCCAATTATTGTTTGTGTTTATCCTTTCTTTAAAACGGGTGTCACGATTTCGATAGATAACATATTATACATTAAATGGGGGCGTTTTTAGGTCTTAATCTAATCGATCGATAATTTAACTCATTTGAACATTTTTATCTCTGAATCAACCACTAGATACACTAGAGACATACAAACGTATCATGTGTGTGTATTAACAGCAATAGTTAATTGAGTCCCACAATCCCAATTAACACGAAATGGTTACTAGTGGGCGTTGATTATCCATTTACAAACACAATAAAGTGGGCTTGATAATTTGTCCAAAGGGGCTTCTGACATAACCACGACTCAGATTTAATTGTGACTTGATTTTGGTTTACGGAAATAAACCAATTATGTTTTTTTAGTTTTGGTTTTATGTTTCGATTTATTAAGTCCTAAAATGAAATTGGCGTTTTGTCAAACTGGCCACTTTGATCTCAAAGATCTCGCTTGGTTAGGAATTCCAAATTCAAATTTGTGCGTGTATTTGTGTTTCGAATTTAGCGTTTCATTTTTTTTGCGCCATTTCATTTTTCTTTAACATGGTTCTGTTCACAAACTAAATATTTATATAAAAATTAATGTTTGTCTGTAGGTCCTTTATAGAATCGTAAACTATACAACGGATTTTAATACAGTTTTCAGCAATAGATAGAGTAATTTAAGATAAGGGATTATAACTAGGATTGAAAGCGGGCAAAACCGCAGGGTGCAGCTAGTATTTAATAAAACTTAATATATCGGGCTATTTACAAAAACGAGTTCCACCGTGGCCCCAGTGTCGCAGTTCAAGCTTGAAGGATGAATGATGTGTATGGGGAAGCTACCGTAATAACTGCGTGTCTCAAGGTCGCCAAGGAATTAAAAAAATATCAATGAAGACAGATTCTAAATGTTCATAGGCGATGGTGAACACACACCAGTGGACCATCTGTATTTTTTTATACCACTAGGGCCGACCAATAAGCACATGGTCCACCTGATGGTAAATGAAATGAAATGAAATATTTATTCAAATAGGCCTTTACTTAGGCACTAATGAATGGTCAGACTCTAACACCGGTTGGGAAGGTTGCTTTTACTGAGAAGAGCCAGCAATAAACTTAGCAATTACTCTTTTCAAAATAAGATTTATACATAAAGATGTGTCCTGCTGGAGCGAGCGCTACACCCAAGCATTGTCGTCACTAAAATAATCATTTGTGTTGTAGAAAGTTTTTGTACTAAAACAGTCTTAATTCTTTCCTTAAATTTTTGTAAAGGCAAATTTAAAATTTCAGCAGGCATTTTATTATAGGTGCGTACACTAAGTCCTAAAAATGAGCCTTGCAATTTTTGCAGTCTATATGCAGAAGTGACAAGTTTATCCTTATTTCTAGTATTGATGGAGTGCATTTCACTCTTTTTGACATAAAGACTAATATTTTGATGTACAAATATTATGTTTGCATAAATATACTGCGATGCAACTGTGAGGATATCAATTTGTTTAAACTTTTCTCTGAGGGAAGCTCGAGAACTCAAATTATAAATTGCTCGAACTGCTCTTTTTTGCAATATAAAAATTATTTCTATATCAGCAGCTTTACCCCAAAGCAAAATGCCGTAGGTCATAACACTATGAAAGAAGCTAGTTTTTCTTGCATTTAAAACAAGATTATTAACAGTAAACCAATTTAATATCTGGGCTAATGCACCGTTTACATCGTCATAATTGTATTTCAGTCTATCAACACCAAAAATCAGTGAGGTATCGTCAGCAAACAGTACAATTCCACAGGTATTTCTTACATAAAATGGTAAGTGGTCACTGCTTTGGACATTTGCAACACCAGGCCATCGCCAATGCGTTGTCGACCCTGAGACATGAAGTTTGTATATCTCATGTGCCTGTAATTTCACCTGCCCCCTTACCTTTCTAACGGAACACAGTAATACAAGCACACTACTGCTTCACGGCGGAAATGGGTAAGGTGGTAGTACTTCCCTGGCGAACTCTGCACTAAGAGCTCTACTACTCAAAAAACATACCTGATTGCATTTTTACATAAAAAAAAGGCGATCTATCTGATGATATGTGATCAACACCGCCTATAATCATTTGCAGTACCAGCTTAATAATGTGTTGCCTTAAGAGCTCATCTTACGTGATATTTCCATAACCCCGAGATAGTTATTGATATAATTTTTTCATCTTAATATTAAATATCTTGTTACATAGATACGCTTTCAATTATATTTAAATCTATCGGCGTCCTTTAATGTTACTTTATCATATTTCAACTGCGTGTTCGACTGATATTGTTCTCTTCTTACGGTATATTTGTAGAAAAGCTTATTCTATTAAAATGATGTAAGCTATTTCGTATCAAATGCTTGAGAAGCATTTGATACATTATATATCAATAATAAATATTATATTTAAAATTTATCTTGTTGAAAAAACCTTTTCTTTTAAATCCTGGGACTTTCTTTACCCATGGCCATCTGATCCTAAACTAAGCAGAGAACTGATATAATACATATACTATTTTTTTTGTATAAAACTATTGTAAATCGTTTATTTTTAAATACATTGAAGAAATTTTCTATTATAAAGCTGGAAACTTTATCTAGAGTGTACTTAATCCTAAAACGGGATGCAACTATTATAAAGAAGTTTATGCCTGTAGATAAAACTAAGTTACAACTCTTTCTCAGTCTCAGTCTGTCATTATTTTTTTATATTCGACAGGCCAGTTGGCTTGGTGTTTAACGCTCTGACTGCCAACCTACTGGGAACCTCTGTCGCGGGTTCGATTCCCATCCAGGAAAAACATTTGTGTGCATGAACATGTCTGTTTGTTCTGTGTCTGGGTAAATATCTATATAAGTATGTATTTAGAAAAAATGTAGTATATCAGTTATCTGGTTTCCATAGTACAAGCTCTGCTTAGTTTGGGACCAGATGGCCGTGTGTAAAAGAATGTCCCAGGATATTTATATTTTATTTATTTACTTTTCGCTCTATTATACAGCAATTCCTATATTGGTATATACAGGTGTTACAAAACTATCCGTAAAGCAGAAAGGAGGTTACATGGGGCCTTATAACAAGTCCATTTACAATATTTCAGAACCATAGTAACGCTGTATAACATACCCTAAAACAATAAAATAAGTGATTTTTATGAACGAAAATTAGAAAGTCTATTAAAAAAGACAATTACGTAAAATAGGTACGTAGGCCTTTCTGTTAAATAATCTGGTTCCCTGACAGCTTACTAGGGTTGTTGGCTTTGATGATTAATTATATTTTTACGGAGTATTTTGTAACATTTTGTATAGCAATCTCTAACAGTATATTAACAATAGCTTAATGCATATGGACGTAGTTTTATTATTACAGCAAAACGTCAGCGACATTGTAAACCGAAAATAGGAACCGGAAATAGCTAAATACAGACGTAAGCTTTGAGGCAATAGTTTGAAACGTGGCACTTCGATTCGTTCTATTTGTTTAGAGACGACGCGCCTGCCGGGCAAATTGTTGGGGCTTATTACGTATTAAAAATACTTTGCTATCATTACATTTTTTTATTAGAACTTGGCCTTTCAAAAAGTGGCCTTCTAAGAATTAGTAAAACCTCCAATTTAATTATTATTTGACTGCTGTTGCAGACATTTTTACCATTTAAATAAATGATTGAGTCAGTGCTCCGACTGAAGATTAGATAGATATACAAGGTACATCAAAACATTGCTTTAAAATTGATTTATACCAATTTGCTAAACCCGCATTTTTGGAACAAAGCAAATTCTATGAAATCAAGAAATGCGGAGTAAGCAAGCTAGGTTTGCTAGCTCCTTGTTACTTAATAGAGTTCGTGCTTTCAGTCGACAGTATTCGCACTTTGTGAATCCTCTTAACAATGTGAACCAGACATCTACGTCTGTTTAGTCTTCTTTTGCGATCGGAGCTTTGAGCTGTGCCGGTAACAAACTAAAGCCTTTTTAAATTCCTGTTCTAGTTTCGTGGAAGACATTGCAAAATGTATTTATATTCATTTAGAAAATACACCAGCATAGTCATCTTTACTTTTGCGTAACTTGAAGTTTACTGCCAACGATATTCTTGCAAATAAAAATAAATTGTTACAATAATTCCGTTCCAACCATAAAATTATGCTCTTTTAAAATAGCTTGGCATATTTTCACAAATCCTTTCCCGCATTAAGCAGCTCTATATCCGTACAATTTTCAGTTGAGTGACTTATACGTGATCGCGAGGCGAAATTCTGCAGAATGTTACTTTATAATACCCATAACATTAGTGAGCAAAAATACAAAATTATGGGATTCTCGCACAAAATCTTAATAGCTACATACTGAGAGCTCCCATTTAAGGGTTTTATATTGAATTTATGTTTGGTACTTTAGTGGAAATAGAAAATTACGGTTGGCCCCACACTGCGGTGTATCCGTGGGCATAATCTCTGGCGTGTCACCACATTTTTTCTTATTACGCGCTTATTGCGTGGGATATCTTAGAAAGTGATACGTAGCCGCATAGAGGCTGTATAGAGGAAACATAATAGTGGGATCGGTAAATAATCATACACAACTGGGGATTATAGGCGTAATATGTATTTATATAGAGTAGAAAATAGGATCATATGGGTAGAAGAACGGGATACCATATCTAGATGGTAAATATAGGTAGGAATAAATATTATGTAGTTAATAAATATCGTGAGACATTGTTTACACACGGTCATCTGATCCTAAATTAAACAGAGCTTGTACTATGGAAACCAGATAACGGATATAGGTACTACATGCTCGTTTACTACTTTTTTTTTCTAAATACACATTTATACATATATATTTTATTTATATATTTACACCCAGACACAGAACAAACATGTTCATGCACTCAAATGTTTGTCCTGGGTGGGAATCGAACCCGCGACCTTCAGTCAGGCTCGCTAACCACCAAGCCAACTGGCCTGTCATTGGAATTACATGCTATTTTATGATCCTTTATTTATCTTTTCATAATAGTCATAACGTATTTCCAAACCCTGAATTTCACAGTTAAATTCTCAAACCACGCAGTGAGTGCACAAATCCAAAACACTTTCGTACTTATATAAATAAACATCTCGATTCACGGGTGCCACTTTAAGTTAAATAATATGAATGTGCAAGCAAGAGATCTAAAATCTATTTCGTATTTACTCAAGTGCATTGCACCACATATCTTGCTTATCTCAGAAAATATTACCCTCAAGCGGATTGGCTGGGATAACATCCCGTGCACGTTGCAGTCACCGTATCAAATTGACTATATCTCTGATACAGTTGCACAGATAACTTATTAACAGTATCACAAGTGTGTAATCTATAAGTCACAGTATGTACAGGTGAGGAGAAATAAGCAATAAGAACTGACAGTGATAGAGAGACGTTAACGCTACAAAAATGAATTTCAGGATGTATTCGAGCCGCTGTGGCTTTGAAAGTATGTTTGAGATTTTTATTTCAAACTGAACATAAACAATTATTAGAAATAATTTAGAATTTTTCAATCAAATTGGTATAATATTTTCTGTGATTTTATGTTTTTGTGCTTAGTTTTCATATTCGATTCGGTTCAAGTTAATTTACTGTATTGAGTGTTTACTGCAATCACATTATTGTAGAAGTATGCCACGAGTGTCGTTGTCTAAAAGTTATGGGGCACTAAAATAAACCATTTCAGTGCTTTATTAGAATAACGATACGTACGTGCCATAAAATTAATGTCAAATTTAATGAGGGTTTGATAAAATTTTGTCATTTGTATTGGCTGCTTGAAAAAATACGCCTTTCTTTATTCACCTGACTGAACATATCGTTGCGTAGGGTTATAGCTTTATTTAAATTTTAAAAAATCCTACTACACGGTTCTCTTCAACTATAAATACATATTATAATAAGCTTCATGTTAGTGTGTACATCAAAATAAGGTTGCGTTCAGTTGGAAAATAATATTATTTAAGCTTATGATAAAAAAATAGAAGAAAACTTAATTATAATGATAGCATGATTAATTATGTTCAATTGAGCTACTAAATAAATGACTAAATATTATTATATTGAAACATAGGACAATATTGCTTAAAAATAAAATTCGGAATTTTCTGGCTTTCCATGTGGATGCAAACTTCTTTGATGTGCATGTGTGTCTACTCGTATAATGATATTGTAAAACTTTATCTCTTCAATCTATAGTTATTTGCGATGCAGTCAACTTGAATGATCAATGCATACACGATCTTGTTTCGAGACAATGTTATTTACACCAAAGCATCAAGACGTCTATATGTTACAAATGAACGCTCAAAAACGATTCTTAAATATTGTTATAATAATATTATCTTTAAATGAAATCACGTAGAAAATTTCAAATATAGATTATTTTTTCAAATTATGTTCAGCTTCAATTTAGAATTCGTTGTCAGCACATTTTCCAATGAATGTGTAACTAAAACCCATTTCCACAGAGAAATAAAAAAAAAACCTGATCAAACGGCTATGCCATCGATAACTCGAATAAGGAATCGAAATAATTTTATTTTATTTAATAACACAGTAGAATATCTATGACCTAAATCTGATTGCGACGAGAGAATGGATTTTGTCGAGTCAGTGAAAATGCTCCGAGCTGAATTATCGGCACCTTGCCGCTCCGTTCCAACTCATTTGGTAGCGTTTGCACTTTACCTTCAATATGAATCGGTGTAATTTTCATTAGTAATGATGATTCTTAAGGATTTCCGCTAACTACTACACTTAGTTCCTAGAAGACTTCGTAATACGGTTTCCATGTTCGTTGAAGATGAATAAGCAAAATTTATAATGGATCTTTCGCGATACATGTATGAAAGGCCTTGAGTGAGGGAAATGATAAATGTTTTGATACTCCATATCGTACTGAACTATAAAATATACCTTTACGAAGCAATATTATAAATGAGTCCTAAAAATAGTGATACTTGTAGTATTAACACAAGGAGTCAGCATAAACTCGCTATACTCGACTGACGAAACGTAGACGTTTCTTTAACAACCCACCTAAAAAAAATCAAGAATTAGGTACCAGTGTAGAACTGGGATTCATATTTTATCTGTTCCAAACTTGACTCTCTGTGTTCCTTAGCGCAAAGCTCGAACTCCTCGAGTGTCATGGGCGTTATACCAGCGACTTTTCGCTTCAAATTATACCTGTGCCAATCCATTTTGTAATGTTCACGCTGTAATTCAGCCGCTTTGAATATCACCTGACATGTTAAACGCGTGAACGAGTCTGACATTTTTATATAATACTTTTATTTCACTAAGTATCACAGCAGCGCCACCAATGTATAAATTTTAAATGATTTTTGTTTTATACCGGTACTGTATATATATGTATATTGTATTTAGGTATATTATTGGTTTTTGTTAAAGAATCGTCAACATTGCCCCTTATATGATATTTTAGTCCTCCGTCGAGTTAGCGAGTTTATTCTGACGACTAGTGCTACTGCTATGAATGTTGTATCTGATTATTTGGAGGACAATAACCCATGGCAATAGCTCGCCTGACATCCTATTTATTGTAAGGTTCTTTCCTTTTTTTAATTCAACAAAATAAGGAAGTTTTAATTTTTGAGGAAAGAGCCATGTTCGCTATTGAAATGTATGACGATTAACCTACCGATAAATTATGCTCTAATAAAAATAAATGTTTAAAAAAAAACACGCTTTTTATAAAAAACCAAAGTAATATATAGTAATGTCTGAATTATAAAAAAAGGTTGTGAATGCCTATCTACATATATAATTATAGCTTATATTTCTATTATATTCTATTTAGCGTTCGTGTGTACAAATGCTAAGATCTGTTCAGACATAAGCGTTGGTTACTACCCCTGTGGGTAGCGAAAAATACTGCGGTGTATTTCGGCGGGTATGTTTGAAAATCCGCAGCTTGAGCGAAACCAGAATTCCTCGGCAAACCGCTCAGGTAAACAGTATCTGCTAGTAAACGAAATAAGAATACCTACCAGTAGTCATATCCGCTATTATCTAAACAGGCCTTTATTCTATCACGTTATAAGGTCAGGTAGAGATGGCTGATAGTTAGACCATATTGTAGATAAGTTCAGAGCGTCACTTTTTACTGAGAAAGTCCATACAGCCATTAAAAAGTCGAGACAAAAGCTTACTCGCTAAGTCACAATTGATATATAAATGTAACAAAAACGCAAAACATTCCCTTATTTCTTTGAGAAAAAATAAATAAAGCAAGCTTATAAAAAAGACATATTAGAATACTCAGACACCATTGTGTAAAGTGCTCCACTCAACTCGAATAATAAGCACGGTACCCATACGCCTCATTTAGCGACCACAAGCTCGCGAGGGTTGTCTCAACAACTGTTAAAGCCAACCATTCTCTTTTATACGACACGAGTTAGAGGTTCTATAAGCACTCGCTTCGATGCTTGTTCGCGACCTCCTCATAGTTACTGTACTACGCCACAACTGTGTGAGGCCTCTGAACTTGTCTCACCAAAATTTCGTCATATCAGCGAGTTCGTAAGGATTTTTTTAGATGTACGGTGTTTCATATATAACCTCTGACTAGTGTTTTACTGTAGGTATCCCTGATTGTACAGGAACCCATTGTAAGGAAAAGTAGCATTGTGATAACAGCATTGTTGTTTGAGTATGGTTATTTTAGTCTTTTGTCTGCAGTGGAATGTCAACTATTATTTGATTGAATCAATAATTTAAAATATGTGTCTCCTGAGCAAACAAGCCAAAAAAGCTGACGTAAGCAATGCAAGTGCTGCTTCAACGAGTTTCTAGTTAAACGATAGAGGTTCAGGAATACAGGCAGAGCTCTTGCACCGGGACTAGTCTGAACATAAACAAGATAGAACACGATCCGCCTGACGAGTGACACTTGACATCGTACACTGTGTTTTCTTTCTCAATTGTATGCTGTGGAAATGATCTGCTTATTTATATTGTAATAGAGTTCATTTTATAAATGTATGGCTTGTGAAAAGAATTAGTACTTTGTAGCCGTAGGGAGTATAAGGAACATAGGAAAAAGGAATATACTGAAAGGCAATCTAAAGAATGTGTCTACAGGAATCAGTCGTAGTCGGTATTCCCCTATAAATGAACAAGGATTTAGTCTGTCTAATAATAGTCATCAATGAGTGTCATAGAACAAAGGCCCAAATTTATTTAATTATAATTTATTACAAGACTCAAGATTCGATCTTCATCTAAAACAATGAAGCTCCAAATCGGCAAAAAAAATCAAGAAAGATTTATTAATACTTATTATTGTATTAGTTGTCCCCCGCGGTTTCACGTACGTTACCGGGATAAAAGGTGGCCAATGTCTCTACATACATACCATATATTTTTCAACCAGATTTGTTGGGCCGTTTAACCACGACTCTCGTCAAAATTTATATTATTAGCGTATAATTAATAATAAAGTAAAAAATAAGTAATTGCTGACTCTATTTAACGGTGAAGCTTTTACATTGGAGTTATGTAAGTACTTCACAATAGAATACCTACATTCAATATACAGTACGTACACAGATATTCCAAACTTCGCTATGCCGAAGTACCGTCGAACTTATTGAGCCTGTAGTAACTACTGACCAAATATGCTTGATTGTACGAGTTGAGTTACCTTATAGGTTACTATAATTCCTAATATACGATATAATACGACAGAATGATATTAACCCTACTCTATATATATGGCCCAACTAACAACATACATGTTCTAACGCAAACAAAACTTACAACTACAAACCTTAACCTCGAATCCCAAAGCAACCCTTGAAATGATCACATATCTGAAACTTCGTCACGGCAGGACCCGTCTATCAATCTAAAAAAAGTTTCCCTACATCCATAACACGGGATGGGTCTCGTTAAAATCTTGTAGATTGCTATACAACCGACCAACAGTGAGGGGACAGCATCAAATTGTTTCCGGATAGAGCTGGGTGACAGGCCCGCAGCTGCCCGCTGACAACGGTCGCCCAGAGTGACACAGTAATCTATTACCGGACAGTCCGGGCACTCCCTCTTGCGTTGGCACACTCATACCTTTTACCCTGTTTAGAGTCTGTTTAGAAGGACCATGTGATACTCTTGGCTTCTTTTATCATCAATATTTCCCCTAGCACCATTGTTAATTGTGTCGACGAAAAAATGGTCTAATAAACCTTTTCGCTATCGTCTGTCTTTTATTTAGTTTGCTTTTCCTTTAAAAGTAAGAATAGCTTTATTTGAAAAAGTGCAAGTTTAACATGTCTCTAAAAATTCCTTCGTAATAATATATATTTCTTTGTCATTACGAATTTGATATATATCGTATTTTTTTTCGAAAAAATTATTCTATTAAATTTTGCGCTATCGTCTTTATATTTGCTGCTTTTCTTTTATGTACTATAGAGAATAGTTTAATTTGAAAAGGTACAAGTTTAACATGTCTCCATAAATTCACTCTAAATAATATCTACTATTTCTGTTTGTATGTCATTATACGAATTTGAAATATATCGTCAATTTTGCGGTTATTATCAGAAGAGCCGCTGGCGTAACCCAATTTTGTCTATTTGTCTGTAAATATTTGCACTGTACACACGGCGTACAAACTTCACCGTATGTATGTAATATTATGTTCAAAGACTTGCCATAATACTTACATATTGATTTCCGAATATATGTAGTCCTTCATAAAAGGGTCTTCCGCCCTCCGGGTAACTTATAGATATTTCCGATCTCAACCCATGTTGTGTTTGCCTTTCTAAGATTTTTTTATACTGATGCATGGTTTTTGTTACGGAAAATATTGTTACAACAAAGAACGCAAATTAGTAATCCCTTATTAATAACCAAGACCAAATTCAAATAAATTACTAAAGACCAAGTATATACCATGTAATAAATATAACATAGAATTTTGCAATAGAAAGTTCACTATCAACGGGTTCGACGCAATAATTTGTGGAGGTACGCTTGGTCCATTAATCCTTTTTTTCCTTTATGTCGGAACTCATTTCTTTCTTCCTTGCTTAAAGTGAATTCATTTACAAATAAAAGGAGGAAAATTCAACCTCTTTCGTGAATGTCTCAATTATATAATATTATATAACACAAAAACAATTTCAATCGTAATATCGTCGTTCTCTTAGTGCAGAGTTCGTCCGGGGAAGTACTACCACCTTACCCATTTCTGCACTGAAGCAGTAGTGCACCTGTATAACTGTCTTTCGGTTAGAAAGGTAAGGAGGCCGGTGAAATTACAGGCACATGAGACTTAACAACTTCACGTCTCAGGGTCGACAACGCATTGGCGATGCCCCTAGTGTTGCAAATGTTCATAGACGGCGGTGTCCACTTACTGTGGATGGACCGTCCGATTGTTTGTCGGCTCATGTGGTATAAAAAAACTTAAAATAAAATAAATCAGCAAAAATAATATCTTTGAATTAATAGCATTTTTTTGCCGACAGAATATTTATATTCGATCCCGACCTATAATCGTTCAATTGATGTACTGTGAGACAACTGAATCATTATAATAAAGGTAAGAACCTAGACCAATCCAGAGATTTTAGATGGAGCTCGAATAATTTTGATTATCTTACTTGGTTTTAGTACATCGATATTTTAACAATGTCCCAAGTCTCAAAAGGCGATTTTCATATCATAATTTTTTTGGACCTTTAGTCCTTCAGTTTTTTTTTAATGCCTAGATTTATTGATAGCTTTTTAATTCAGGCGTTTCATAAGTATCTATGGCCTTGCCACCACCTCTTACTGCGATTCAACTTGACATAAACTAATTTGATTTCGGTCAAACCTCACTTATTTCCATAAATGTTGACGAATTCTAGCACAACAACAATTCAACAGAGTTGACAGTAAGGCTCCTGATACCAAACTCTTTTGTCTTCCTTATATATATCATCTATGATATAATTCAAACAAATCAATTTTAATGAATATTTAAAGCTATAACTAAGTTGCTATAATTTATCTACAACATCGAACGGTATAATTTATTCGACTACACTCTATACTTGGAGATATCGCTAGAGAATATAAAGTTATGGCCCCAGAGCTTACCCTTTCCGGGAAGTAGATCTACCAGATTTAGTTTTATGCGTCCCTGGTACCGATGGGAGACTAACAGTCTCATCCTATCGAGACTGATCTCATGAGCGAAGCACTGCAACCGTATTTTATCTGTGGGGAAATTGTTATGGGGAATTTTAAAATTTTATAGCCGTCCGGTAGTTTAACAAAACATTTGGATTTTTTGATGTTTTGATTTACATTTTGAGGGTTGTAATAGAGTTTTTATTTAATCTATTGGTTCCTAGACTTTAAATAAAAAATATTTTATTTTCCTGTTTATTACCTTTCAACTCCAGAATGGCCAAAAGGACTTAGATGATACTTGATAGATTCTAAATTAACAAAACGAACACTTACCGTGAGAAATAAATAAAAAATAGTGTCGTGGGACACTAGATAGGAACGAAGTTTTCATTGGCATAATACACGCTTCTTTCAATTCAGTGCGATTCAAAATTTACTTTTAACTTATTCCTTTTCTTATAATAATTACTAATTATGCTAATTTATAAATGGAACAGAATTTTAAACATGTTGTATGTAGCCTTTAAATAAATTATGAAAAAAACAAACCCAATAATAAACCATATCATTTAAATTTCGAACGTAACAATATGAAAAAAAGTGTCGTTACAACTTTTCGTATGATTTTTTTCCGTCAAGCCCCCTTTCACAACGCGCGATAAGGAACTTCGTTCCAATACGGTTAATCGCCATACAATAAACAAAATATTATATTGTCTCGTGCTTAACGATCAAATTAATTACTATATCATATAAAATACATTTTATGGAGACAAAATAATTGGATCTAAAGGCTCGCAACAGTGAAAACCATTTCGTATCTTACATTTAAATAGATATTGGTTAAGTTGAATATACATTCAAATACAAATAAGCACCAAGAGCAACATACACGGATTTAGACTAAAGGTATAATCGTAGAAATGGTCTGCTCGTCCAGATTTTCCAAAAGGCAGTCGACTTTATTGACAGCACGTCGGGTACCACCTGCATTTCTGTTCCGTCCATATGGGCCAATCCTATATTCGAGAGATATTCCATTTTAAAATCCATAAACGTTTATGGTAGACTCATCTATAATCACATTCATGCCTGGTCGAATCTTATTTTTGCTTCCAATATATTTATTTGATAATTATGTTGACTTGTTTGTCTTCAATGCAATTTTATACCCGACTGCGATGAAACGTCGTGCGTGCGCCCGGAAATGTTTTTGAAGAAAAACAAAGATACGTCGCACCGAATTCCGGAAACAGCTAGTATCTTATAAAAAAAACGAATTTGACCACAACAATTTACCCGATAAAGTGCCGAATATAATACAAACTTTTGACCCTGTCAAGTCCTTTATAGAAATATGTGGCTCATAAAACAGGAAGTTTGGCGACAACAAATTGAATTCGTATCGCTTATCCCGTAAGAATGAATTCGATATCTTTAAGTGCCATTGTTTGCCAGTAATGGATATTTTATGCATCGTATGGAACCTTTTTGTCTCCAATATCTGTTTCGCGATATATTAACAGTTATTTCGCCCTCCGTAACCTTAGGTTTGTGTCAATACGACCGGCGGCCGACCAACGACGGACCCTCGCATTCTATGTCGTTTATCAGCTGTGATACATTGAACGACGTTTTAACTGTATTTTTCCTATATTTGTATTTTCCCCTCGTGTATGATTGATGTTATATGATATGTATCTCTTATTTATAGAACAAATAACATTTCGTTAATAAATAAAAAAATTAAATGGATTACGATAGCAAACATTGGGATTATGAAGCCTTTTTTTATATCAATGGTAGATATTTTAATATTGAAGTGAGGGCTTTCCTAAAGCTTACACAGTCAATAAAAAATCTTACAAAACAATCTTGAATTTATTTCAGGCTTTAAAAAACAAAGCTAAAAAAAAAATATCCCGAAACATTTTTATTACTCAAAGTGATCTGATTCAAATCTAAACAGATCTTGTACTATGGTAACCAGATAGCTGATACGCTATTTATACCTACATATCTAATATAATTTCACAATATCGTATTATTCCACTACAAAATTCACCTTTGAACAAGAGGTATTGCCTCAAAGCCCTCGTTCATTGATAACACAACACTGCCAAATGGATCATCAAAAACGCCGTTGTGATAAAAGATAAAAGCATTCAGTGTAATAGTCAATCTCCACGTAATATTATTATGATCGAGCCCGCCTAGTGGGACGCTATTAAAGCTCGTTCGTTTAGACGTTCGCCGAACCATGCCTCCCGCGGGAGCAGCCAGTATTACAATTTCACTGTAGGTCCACAACTACATAAATATTCGCTGAAGAACTCTCCAGCTCACATAAATGTTTCACTTGGATGACATAGTTAAAAGTTGGTATTGATGTAAAAGTAATAATGTTGTATTATAATGCTTCTTTGTTCTTTCTTTTATTTCTATTTAAACGCTTTGTTCGTTACTTCTTAATCCTCACAGAGTGGTCCTAAATTGTCAAATTTTGGTCGCGTAAAAATTATTATTTGAAGACGAAAATTACTTTACTAAATGTTTTTATGGGCTAGCTAAAACTTACCCGGACATTGAACATTCAGATGATCCTGCTGAGCTTCTCTAAAAGGCCACAACAATTTAATTAAAATGTAATTTATGAAGATTAGTGTAACGCGCGTACAAAGGGATCGCATATTGGAAAGAGAACAATGCTCCCATGCCGAGGTTTTTTTTTTACAAGGAATAAGTTAACATTGAAGTGTTAGACAGAGTTGTTAAAAAAGTATATTTGTGAATTTGACACAATGAACATTTTTAATTACGCTTACAAGTCTACCGCAAAAACAAATCTAGATTTAGGCAGTAGGTAATAGAAGCTGAAAGACGACAAACAATGAAGTCCATTGATAATAAAATTAAGCATACATTGAAATGTTACGTATAGATAACTGCTTGTTGGTCGGTCAATCTACACTAATATTAATAAGAGGTAAGATTTGATTGTTTGTTTGTTTGCCTTGAATAGGCTCCGAAACTACTTGACTGATTTGAAAAATTCTTTCACTGTTGGGAAGCTACACTATCTCCGGAGAACATAGGCTATATTCAATTGACAATAAATTTAGGGATCCATACTAAAACTCCATTAATGTAACCCAAGGTGTGAAAAAATTACCAAAACACTTTCTTTCATCGCGTGCGCTGGAAAACTGTTGATTATAGAACAAAATAATGTAACATCCCACGGGAATGCGGGTGAAACCGCGGGGGACAGCAAGTGTGGCATAAAAAAAGGTAGAAATAGGTATACGATACTTCTTGGTTGAAGCGTTGCCTTTTCATTTTTAACTTTCGGACTAACACTTCAAGAAGTCCCTACAGGTTTGAAATGTTTGGTAGTTATTTATTTCAGGGCATATCTAGTGACAGCATATCCACATGTCCATTCTTCAATAGGCAGGGCGCGGTCACAGGGCGAATATAAGAAGCAAATGGTACCACCGCGGTGAAGGCACGGACTTACAAAAATCAATCACTTAAGTATCTGGTACTCATTGAACGGAGCAACAAAGGTTCTTTAGGATATCCGTTTGGCTTTAATATCTTAGCAAGGTTCTGTGTCTTGCTTATTTCATACTTCATTTCACCTTGTGGCATCCGTATTTAAGAGTCAGTTTATTGTAAAGTAGCTATTCTATGATAATTATAGGGTGCAATCTATGTATGCCAAGACGGAGGTTACAGGTTCGTGTCCCACCCAGGACAAACATTTGTGTGCATGAACATGTCTGGTTGTTCTGTGTCTGGGTGTAAATATCTATATTGTATGAATTTAGAAAAAAAAAAGTTGTATTTGTAGTATATGAGTAGTAGAGCTTTTAGTGCAGAGTTCGTCCGGGGATGTACTAACACCTTACCTATTTCTGCCGTGAAGCAGTAGTGCACTTGTGTTACTGTGTTTCGGTTAGAAAGGTAAGGGGGCCGGTGAAATTACAGGTACATGAGACCTAACAACTTCACGTCTCAGGGTCGACAACGCATTGGCGATGCCCCAGTGTTGCAAATGTCCATAGGCGGCGGTGACCACTTACCATCAGGGGGCCGTCCGCTTGTTTGTCGGCCCATGTGGTATAAAAAAAAAACAGTTAACTGGTTTCGATAGGACAAGCTCAGCTTAGTTTGGGATCAGATGGCCGTGTGTAAAGAATGTCCCGGGATATTTATTATTATTATCTAGAACACACGAAGGTACTTCGCAGGAGAACCTTTCAAATGTTATTGACAACCACTTTTGCGTGTAGCAGGGCAGTTCAATATTGAAAAGAATGCTTACTAATGACAATCAAACCTATCGTTATGCATTCATATTGAAAATTTAAAAACACTCCCATAATTACAGTGCGGGGCTTTTTACGTCTAGTGGACACATTTATTTGTCAGTCAGCAGGATTAAATGGTTGTTATTTCTAACTTAGATATCACAAATATTAATTGTTACATTTTATAACGATGTTTCTAAGTTTGGCGGGCCAGTGGGCTTGTTGGAGACCCTAACTGCCAGGACGTGGGTTCGATTCCCACCTACGATAAACATTTGTGTACATGAACCGCTTGTTCTGTGTCTGGTTGTAAATATCTGTATAAGTATGTATTAAAAAACTACTCGTATGTAGTATATCAGTTACCTGGTCATAGTAAAAACAGTACACTCTGCTTAAATTGGGATCAGGTAACCATGTGTTCTTACATACTTTATATAAAGTATTTATTTATAATATGGTAAACTAGCTGTCCCCCGCGGTTTTACCCGCGTTCCCGATGGATATCACATTTTCCCGGGATAAAAAGTAGCCTATATGCTATTCCAGGATATACTCTATCTATGTGCCATTTTCATCCAAATCCATAGTTTTTGCTTGAAAGCGTAACAAACATACTTACATACAAATCTTTCCTCTTTATAATATTAGTATGGATATAGATGTATCAACAATTACTTTAATCGTACTTACAATGAAAACCTGCTAGTAAAACCAATATATCGGAGGAATATTAACATCTACGACCGATTTCAACAAATAACTTACATTGAGAAAAGAGAGTTAAAAAAATAATATCTAGACGATTCAGATATATGAAGAGATAGAAACGTTCTAATCATATTTCAGAGAGCACCGGTGTACGTTACGAAATTGAATAGAGATAAAGAAGGAATGAGGTAAGACATTTAAATAGTTCAGCCATTAAGGCCTGCAGCCAGACATAGACCTCGCTCTTTCAGTTCTCATGCAAATGACTACAGAATTTAGTAGCATAATTTGTGAACATCCAACCACGTTATCGTACACTGACTCACAATTAAAACTTATTATGACAGAAGTAACGATGCCATATAACTATTTAAATGTTTCGAGAATAAACGGCATGTATTAATGACCGTAAATAACGAATAGCTTTGCAATCCCACCATTTATATAATGAAGAATTTTAATTAGAAAATTCAGGTGTGTTAAATTTTTTATCAGCATGAAATTTTTTATTACTGTTCATAAAGCTTAATTAGGTTAAAATTTATGATTTTCCCTTCGATGTCTTGTGACTACATTATACAATGCTCGGCTGTAAGTTTAATACATCGACCTTTAGAAAGAGATCCAGCCATAATCGTTTAGTATAAGCTTTAAAGAGCGTTGTCTTAGTCATTAAAAATTCAAAAATTAAAATTCAAAACCATTTATGTAGTTTAGGCCCTCGGAGGGCCATTATGAAGGTCAAATTTAAAGTTACTGAAGCTACAAATTCGTCTTCGTGCTATTGCTGAAACCTTATTGGCTGCTTATATATTTCTACAAAAATTCAGGTCATATGAATATATGCCTCATATGGCATGACCTCTTTTTATCCAAATTTCCATTCATGACAATGTAGGATCATTCGTGTAATTATATACCTAGTTACCGGCATGCATGGTGCACTTACGATTAAAAACTTTAATAACTACGTCACGAAAAAACTTTAAAAAATAACGTTTTCCAATCTAGAAGCGTAATAAAGCAAGAAAAACAGCATGTTGCTTTAAAGGTAATCCATCATACCTACAGACTATCGATCACGTCACCGCTTTAATGCACCGACAAATTAATGATTCCTTCAAAACACTGCTATCGTTTCACACTAGCTCGAACCTGCAGCTTTGTTTCCAAGAATCGCGAAAAAAACCACATTCACTTTCAATGTATATTTTTCATCTATGAATATTAAATACTGGGAGCTTATTCTTAGATATCTTAATCTGTTTATTAATCTGTCAGCCATATTCAATATAGCTTATTCTTAATTTTGGTTCTTAATGCCTCTAAAAGAAGATTCGGAACCGAAAATAATCAAACTTTCGGACAGCCGACTATTAGGCATAACATTGGCAAACAGTTTTAGTTTAATCTATATTTATAAAATCGAAGTATGTATGGCACACATATATGTTCAACACATGGAGACCAAAATGGCTCAACCGATTTCAGCGGGACTTTCACTGGCAGATAGCCGTTGTTAAAAGTATCTTAAGCTACTTTTAATCTCGGGAAAATCCCTCGGGAATTCGGGTGAAATCGCGGGGGGTAGCTAGTAACTTATAGCGATTGATAGTTTAAACTAGCACTAACTATAACGTTATTTACTGCCAAATCAGAATATTTAATATACTTATTTAATAAAAGGGTGTTTAGAGGAGATTGTCCCGACGATATATTCCAACGAAAATGCTAAAATATCAAAACTTAAAAGCAGTCTTCAAAAGCTAAATTCTATTTGATCCATAAATTAATTAGCTTTGACGTGAAAAATGCTAAGTAAACTTTACTGTAATAAAAGTAGGCATTAGATAAATTGCGCCTTTTAAAAATTCGTCTTCTTGCATGAAAATATTAAATAATTGGAATTTTATTTGTAATTTTTCATTACAGTTGGTACAGACTTATCATTTTCTGACTAAGTAATAACTATATTTTCGTTACCCTTACACTTAAATATTCGGAAAGTAATGTAGAAAAATTGAAATAAATTTCAAATATTTGGCCTTATTGAATTTTTTTTTCTATCTTGACAGTCAAATGCATGCTTGGAACTCGACTGAAACCAATTTTGGTAAAACATAATTTGATTTATTTTTTCATTTCCGACAGTTCATTTATTTTATGGAAACAAAAATTATGTTGTAGAGCAATTGTGGCAAGTTAATGGAAGGCAGCATGTGCCTGTGGTATCCGCCCACTTGATTCATTCAACCCATATCAGATCCAAGCACGCGCTTTTTGAATCAACCGCCTAAGCTAACTACAGCCTGTACATTAGCCTGTTATAAAATCACGAACGCCTTCGTTTCAACTAACTGTAACATTTTAAGTCCTTTTAAATAAAATTATTTGCATAAATATCAAGAATTAAGAACTAAATCACTGAATTGTGAGATTAAATTGTTAATTGTTACAGCTTTTTAGAATAATAAAAATAAATATCGTGGGACATTTTTTACATATGGCTATCAGGGGCTCGATTCTGTAAAGAAAATGACAACTCGAGGATGTTTCGTCGCGGCCTCCATGCTATGTCTCTTTTGCTAGCTATGCTAAGACTACTAATCACGAGAGAGATAAGCTCTCCGAGGCCTCCGTGAAGCAGCTCGCCGACAAAGTTTGTATTAGCTGAATAAGGGGGCTGATCCCAAACTAATCAGAGCTTTGAGTAGTAGAGCTCTTAGTTCAGAGTTCGTCCGGGGAAGTACTACCACCTTACTCATTTCTGCCGTGAAGCAGTAGTGCACTTGTATTATTGTGTTTCGGTTAGAAAGGTAAGGGAGCCGGTGAAATTACGGCGGCGGTGACCACTTACCATTAGGTGAACCGTGTGCTTGTTAAAAAAAAGCTTGTACTACGGAAACCTACATTATACTATGTCTACATATAAAACTTATTTATTCTTAATACATTTTTTTATAGATATTTACCCCATGTATTTATTCATATACAATTTATATGAAAAGATTACTAAATTTACCTTATTTTCAGTCACGAGTACCTGGTGGAAAACAAGCCTCCCACACCGGTCTAAAATCGTATCAAATTGAGAATGCTGGAACACAATTTACATATTATGAAGCTAACATTGACACAAACAGGAGCATAATAGCTTTTCCATGTTTCATATATGTACCTAGATTTATTTATTCGCTTCTGTACTTTTCAAACTGAATTAGGATACTTTTAGATTATTTAAGTTCCCTGCAACGTTACCACTCGCTAGTCGATTATATGTCAGCCGGAATATATCTCTAAGTAATGCATGCACGCCAATTATCTCAGTTTTTATCGTACAAATCATCATTTACTTTGGGGAGGCTGTGAATAAACAAATCAGCAGACAGATCAGTATTCGACAGAGTGGCAGTAGTCGTTGCCGCTGCCATTCAGAAAACTGTTTAGAAACTCATTGAAAATTAATCTTTTTATTTTTGATAAGATTTATCTACATCACCATATTAACTATTATACTGATTAGTGCACCTTAATTCGAAAGCAATCAGGTTCATTTTAGTATGACATTGATCAAAACGGTCAGCTTACCGTGCCGCTTGTTTAAATAGCAACTTTGGTACTCAAAGTCTTATAAATTGAGAAAATCGGTACTAATTCTAAATACGAACCGAAACTGAAAGGATGAGTACAAAGTGATTACTTATCTTAGGACGCATTCTCTAAAACAAAGTGGAAAACTTTCTACTGGGCCTGTTCATTATTAGGAAACTTTTTAGACAAATCACTAGACAAACGCGTGCGGCCAGCCGGACTCGTAAATCTCAACCCCATCCGGATGTACAATACGTTGAGAAGAATTTCCACAGATATGGGGATAAACATTTAATTTGCGAATAATAACTGTAAATCAAAAGCCGTAGAGCTTGAGACTGCGGTTGAAGTAGTATTAAAGTAGACTTTGAATTACCGTTTATAAAATAGTGACCCTTTTTTAGTTCGCTAGATTCTGCCCCGCGGTTAGCCGTGAATGCGTAACAAACATACAAGCAAGAAAATAAACGAACTCACTTTCCCGTTAATAAAATATTATTTATAAGCTTTCTCAGTCTCAAACTATTCATAAGTGATTGAAAAGGCCTATTTGAATAAAAACATTATAATAAGTCTATAGAAAAGTGGTGTCGTAACCAAATAAGAAAGAGTTATATATTTCACAATGAACTCAAACTAGTTTGGAACATTTGATAAACCAACATAATTAACTTTTATTGTAAAAAACAGTAGAATAAAGTCAATACCTTATAAAAAGATACCTACTATTAGTTACCGACATCTACATATAAAGGTGGCAACACACTCGACCGATAGCATAAATATGACATGTTGTTTTTCTATAGTAAAAGTATAATTAAGAAAAACAAAAAAAAAAGTTATTCTTTTCTGTATAGAATAAATTTTTTTTTTTTAGGTATTAGGTGAAAAGTATTTTTCATACATATTCACCGCGAGATATATAGGTAACTATTAATGATAGTATACATACTAATATATACATATAAATATATATATATATATATATACTAACACAAGAATAGATTGTTCTGAATGACATCCATTTTTTAATATACTCGTAGTTAGGTAATTCGCAACATAAAGTATATGGGATATTTTTTCTGTGTATCCCAATTGACAGCACTTCAAGCAAAATCATAATTAAAAAATTATAATCAATCAAGGCAAGTCAGCAATTCAGTTAATTGTTTTAAAATAAATAATGAATGATCAATAAAAGATTAATTCCTCCTAAAACTGAAACAATTGCACGGTATTTTGTATGCCTACGGCGGCTATAAAAGAGGTAAATGTCCTTGATAACACAGTAGACACCATTTGATAGTGAGGATGTGGAAGTCACTACTTTTTCTAGCCATTTTGGCTAGAATATTTTCCATGGTATCGTCTAAAGGTAACTTAAAACACTTTCAGTTCTATTTATATAATTTCTATCTATCTATATTTAAGTATTTTCATTTTTAATAATGAAATTATGTAAAAGTGAAAAATCAAAAAAAGATACTATGATTGTACGTAATTGTAATTTTGCGTCCATCCTTTTCTGTGGTGATCTCTCTTGGTATAAGTGAACTAAGTTATTATTTGATATTCCTATTGCAGACTCGCTTTTAGGTGTTATTTTAGCCTCCTTCCTATATCTGCTGCGGATCCCTCAGATATCGGTGCAAATATTGATAAATATTCTAATCAATAGTAATTTTACTCTTAGATTTCAAGTTTGATTTTGAATTGTGCTACATTCAATACGAACAAACCGGAATGGAACGAAACGATCAACATATGTTATATTTGTTCATCATATTGCTCAGTTTTTTTTCTTTCATATTTTTTAAGGCGACTTACTAAATCTGCCAATGATGTCGATGCCAATTCTAACGGTAAGTATTCCAATTATGTTTTTATGCTTTTAAAATTGAAAAATGAAAACATCCTAGCTTTTTTTAAATAATTTTCTGAAGGGTCAGTCTTACTTTTTTTTTCTTTTCAATGCGTTTTTGTTAGATAGCGGTTGCTGCCGATGCTGACGTAAAATGTAAGTAGTGTAATTTCTTATATTTTATTAGTTATTCATACACATTTCATTCCTAGCTTTTTACCAAATTGTACCTACAACTGCGTAAATCACTTTTATCATACTAAACTTTTTCACTGTCCCATAGCCAACAGTCTTGTATCTGGCACTAATGTTGGTACTAATTAATAAAATACTTCTTCAAACACCTAATAGTACTCGGATTGACTCAAGTTTAACGATGTCTAATTAGAACCTTGTTTATTATTATTATTTACTTAAACTCGATCTTGCTAAGGCATCGGTAGCTGCAGTTGTTGATGCTGAAGTGGGTGGTAAGTAGAGCTGAATATTTTGTATACATATGTATACGAGTATAATAAATACCTCGCGATTAAATTCTCTGTCCCAGAGAAAAGTGAAAAGTGTTCCGTGTGCGTGTACATCAGGCAGAAAAGTGCTAGACGCAACTATAATCGTCAGCAATTACAACCTTAGAAAATCCTAGTCATAATATTTTACTATAAAGTTGCGTTAGATGTTGCTCCTATATCCGGCTAGTACAACTGGTGTCATCGATGAGCGGTAACTGGACCTCATAAATCGGATTGAAGTGATTGCATAGTTACCAATAGAGATAGACATACGCTGCGACGAAATATCGTAAAGTATCATTAATTTTACAGAATCGAACCCCAGGTGTTGATGCTAACGTTGACGGTAAGTAGTGTACTATTCATGAATCATTAGTTAATATCTTTGTCTAGTCTTTTGCACAATAGCCAGACAGAAATCTGGTACCTACTGGGATAATTGTATTACCTTTATAATTATACAACTGTTCCCCACAGTTTTACCAATGTTCCCGAGGGATAAAACATTTTCCCGGGATAAAACGTAGCTAATATGTTATTCCAGGACATGTTCTATCTATCTGGCACGTTTCATCCAAATCCATTCTGTAGTTTTTGCGTGAAATTGTATCAAAAATTTATAAGACCATACATTCATACGTCCACCCTCACAAATTTTTGCATTTATATTAGTAGAATAGCAGGATTTCAGAGATAGTCTTGCAGCTGCTGTGACCTTAGAGACTGACGCTGACATTGGTACGTAGTGAAATTGTTATGTAACTCATCAAACTTTAGTAAACAAGATCATATTTAATGCTAGTAGAAATAGCTGCAGATGTTGGTGTAAATATAGGTATAGGACCTAAGGTATGTTTCAATTTATATATATTACTAGCTCTCCCCCCGCGGTTTCGCCCGCGTTTATTGATATCATATTTAACCTATAACATCTACGAAAAATGCCGTGTCGAATGATAACAGTCCCATTCCGATATATTCAGTAGTTTTGAGGTGATGGTGCGTCAAAAGACCTATTTTCTTTATATATATATAGAAGATAGATTCACATGATTAACGATTCAATTCACAATATTTAAGAACCGTAGTAACGCTGTATAACATACCCCAAAACATAAGAAATCTGATTATTATGAATGAAAAATAGAAAATCTATTAATGTAGACAATTATTAGATAAAATAGGTACGTAGGCCTTTTTGTTAAATAATCTGGTTCCCTGACATGACAGCTTACTAGGGTTGTTGGCTTTGATAATTAATTATATATATCTAGGTTGCCTGGAAGAAATTGCTTCAGCAATAAGGCCGCATAAATTGTTTGGACTTATAATGTTTGTAAAATACTTTTTAATTAATTATCTTTATATGTGGTGTAAACAATAAAGCATATTTGTATTGTATTGTATTTCTATATTTTATGGGTTATTTTGTAACACGTTGTATAAGCAAATTAGGGGATACCTTTGACGCACCATCACCTATAATAAAATAACTAATGAACTTATCGGGATGGGTCAACTACCATTCGACGCGATTTTTTTCCTAAATGGTCCTATATGATATCGATAAACGCAGGTGAACCCGCGGGGATAGCTAGTGAATAAATATAATACTAATGTAGTAAAGGTTGCCTAATGCCTCATGGAGATCACTATCAGAGATAAGGACGCCCATTCTAACACTCTAATTTGCTATGTTTTACTTATTTGACCTTATGTGGTGTTTGTTATAAGTGTTATCTATTTATCTATCTATATATTATGTATTCTACACTGTTTGTTTATTGATCGAATATAATATTATTAACTAAAAACATAAATAGGTAATTGTCACCAAACTTTACTCATTGAAAACAATAAGCTTTTGTAATCCACCGACAAACTTTATTCGACATCAATCTCATACTGTTCATAATAAAAGTGATAAAATAAAATTAGAACTCCAAAGTCTCTTTCTGATTTGACAAAGCCTTACAAGGCAGTATTAGAGTATTAGTACCTATCGTAATATTTTTTTTTTCTTTCAGGATACTTCATTCATACTGCAGATGCTGATGCTATCCGAGAGGGTAAGTCATTTTGAACCAAATAAAAATTCAAAACCATTTATTCAGTTTAGGCCCACGGAGGGCACTTATGAAGGTCAAATATAAAGTTACTGAATCTATCACCAAGTCAGCCTTCAACTTAGAAGAACCGACAAGAAACTCAGCAGGGTTACATTTTCATTTCCTTTAACAAATTTTATCTAATCTGATTTTTTTACTTTTTTATTACTTCCAATATAGCTTTAGCAAAGGTTTTTTATTAGGTACGACATTGATTAGATATTACGTCATTATATCCAACGCTGATAAAATAATTGGCCCTTATCGGTAGTTACGTTATAAAGTTATTCATAACTTAGTAAACTTTTTTTTTTCATTCTGTAGTTATTCAATAATTGGTCTATAATTAGAAACGTTTTAAAAATAAGGGCAGTTTTATAATAGGCACATTAAGCAGCATTAATTACATACAAAAGTCTTAGATTAACTATATAAAAATGAATGTTTGTCTGTATGTCCTTTATAGAATCGTAAACTATGCACCGGATTTTAATGCAGTTTTCAACAATAGATAGATTAATTCAAGAGAAAGGTTTATAACCAGAATTGACTGCGAGCAAAGCCGCAGGGCGCAGCTAGTAACTTATGTGTTAAACGTGTAATGGATTCGTGTAATTCATGGATAAGAATTGAAAAATCAAAATTGAAAATATACGAAGCCATGATCTAGTCGATACCTTGATGTGTTATTTATGATCTATATGAGCTCTCCAAGTAGGTTAAATATTTGACTTTTGAGTCATTTATATAATTCTAGTTAGAAGGCTGTAAGCCTAGATAAGTTTACATAATCAAGCATGCTTAAAGCTTAAGTGAAAGTTATAGATAAATTTTCCGATTTGAAACATTTGTATATTGTATATGTTAAAGTCAAATTAAATATACGATTTTTTTTTACATCAAAGGTGGTCTAGTGCAAATAATTTAAAATACTTTTTCTCTATAGCAGTTGGCAAATATAAAAGCAAATCCGATATTGTTGGAGCTGGTGTTGGTATTTCCACAATCCTTGGATCCCCCGTTAACAAAAATGGTAGTGACGAAACAACAGGTAATTTATTTCATTACAATTACTATAAATGTAGCTCAACATTTTAGAGAAGTTTTAATACTAAAGAAACAATTGGTTTTTGCAAAAAAAAAATCGGATTTCAACGTCAATTATTACGATAACAATGATTATATTGATGACGATAGAATTTCATACTTATACTTCTAGAAATAAATATGTATTTGTGCAATTTAATTAACATGTATTTACATGAAAATCTATAACCTTATTAATTAATTTCCTAAAAAATGTACATATTATAGAACCATGTGTAAAATGTCGAAAAAACGAATTCCCAACTACTTGCGTGAATGAAGGATGTAAGAAGCAAAAATGTTCGCAATTGACAGAACCGATTCTTTGTAGTGAACCCATTCAATGCGAATCAGGTTGTATTTGTCGAGATGGATATTTACGAGCTGATAACGGCACATGTATTCCAAGAGATAAATGCAATCGTAAGTTTAACGAATTGAGTAATGATATAAAAATCGAATTAGATTGAAATACATTTAAAATTCCGATAAATTTTGTAGAAAACAATATAAGATGTGGTGAAAATGAAGAGAGGAATTTTTGTTTAAATGGTGGATGTGAAAAAAGAAATTGTTCTCAGTTACTTAAACCGGATATTTGCATCGATCCCATTGATTGTCAAGTAGGATGCGCATGTCGGTTTGGTTATTTGCGGAGCTCTAACGGCATTTGTGTGCCCAAAGATGAATGCGAGCGTATGTTTTAAACATTTTTTTAATATCTTGTCTTGTGTATTAACCGTGTCGTGTTTGATGTATTTATTTATCATCACTATGTAACTAACTTAGTGTTTTTTGTTAGCTTACCGCTTGGTTTTGAATATTTTTTGTGTTTCATACTGTGTGTATGGTGATATTTTTACTACTATGAAGAACTCAGCATTTGAGAAATCATTGTAAATTTGCATTCGGTGAGTAACTGTTTATTTTTAACTAATATAACTGTTTATTTTTACTATTTTACTATTAGCTAAATTAATGTTTTATTTATATATATTTGACGCTGTTAGAGTATCCCACTGGGATGTTGTAATATTTGAAGCCATGAAACGATTATAGCTGTAATATCACCAATATCGAACAGTGATGGCTCAGTTGGGACAAATAGGCTTTTACGAGTCCTGTTACCCGATTCCATGATAAATAGGTAGAACGTGAAGAATATCACTAAACCTATTGTTACCCTGTAGGCGCTTAGGAAAAAAAATGTGGGGTGGTGGAAAATGCTTGTCTCTGTCCTTAAACAAGAAGTATTTTTTTTGTTCTTAAATTTTGTTCTTTAATTAGAACTGTGTTATTAATTCCTATGAGTGGCAAATCTACTATCAAATCTTTTATAGTATAAAAATCAACTTTTTAATTGACTAACATTATATAAGTATTAAAAACTTAAATATATTTTTTTTGTAGCAACATTTTAAATTTTAACTTCAATTTGTGTGTAACCTTTGTGCTTGAGTTACAGGTGATCTGAATACAAATGAATATTTTTCAGCTTACATAACTGAAAATGATTTAAATGAATTCTCCGAACGCAATAAAAGAAGCCATAACAGCAGCTTTGATGATATGCAGCCAAATAATAATACGGATGAAGAAGAATACGTAATAAATACTAGTGATGAACCCGAAGTTGGTGGCGAGAGTATAAATGAGGATAATATAGAGAGAGATGAAGAAGTTAATGAAGAAGGCAGTAACATAACTGATATTGAAAATGACACAATTGACATGGAAAACGGTGAGTACCTAAATAATATGTAAGTTAAAAGCAATTTAACGTATTATTTTCATTTGTACATAATTTAATTCAATTATGATTCATTGTAAAACTGTTTACAACTTTAATTATACAACATGTTACAAAATACCCCTTAAAAATATAATTAATTATTAAAGCCAACAACCCTAGTAAGCTGTCATGTCAGGGAACCAGATTATTTAACAAAAAGCCCTACCTATTTTACCTAATAATTGTCTACTTTAATAGTTTTTCTATATTTCATTCGTAATTAGTTTTTTTTTATTTTTTTGGGGTATGTTATACAGCGTTACTACTGTTCTTAAATATTCTGAACGGACTCGTTATAAGGCCCCATTTAACCTCCTTTCGGATTTCCGGGTAGTTTTGTAACACCTGTATAGTACAGAACGTATCAAATACCTATCTACTTTCGTATTCATCACACTTTTCATATGGCTTTAATCCCTTCTTCTGGCATGTTCATACCATCAGTACAAAGCTTTATATAATAATTAAATATTTTCATTAAAAAAACTCGTATCAAAGAGACATAATAAAACAATGAAACAAAAAAAAAATATAAAAAATTTGGTTGAGTAAAATAAATTAAGCTTTTTACTGGAGCTATCATGAAAATTTACTCAAATTTTATAAAGTTGCAACGTACCCTAAAATTGTCTGCTTCGCTTAAAAACTATACAGGTAGATTTTATACTATTTTGAAATATTGTAGTTTCATAAAATTTACATCCTTTTTAAACAAATTATTACTCAAAAAGTGTGTTGTGCTGTTTGAATAAGTTAAAAGGGGATCAAGTTGAAAGTATCTCCTCGAACCACTCCTTAAAGTTGCTTATTAACCCTCCGAACGTCTGTTCCACTTGTAAAGATAAGAAGTATTTCCAAATCTTGTTTTTCTTGTATCTCGCAGTTTCTCTTTGTTTTTCAAGGGCTTGTCTTATTGTTCTGTTAACTTTCTAGTTTTCGCAACTAACCCTAATGCGAAAACAGGGTGAGACATGGATTGCGCAAAACGTTATCCTACGTCCGATAAAGCGCCAGTAAATTGCTCCTATACGTGTCCGAATAACAGTTGCGAATGTGGAGATGGGTATCTGTATGATACCACCGCGACGTCCGAGAATGTGTCCCCGTCGAGAAATGCACTTAGTTTTATTTTAACTTGACTATTCTTGGTAAAGATGTAAAGAATCAATTTTATAACTCTATGTGATTTGTAGTCATTGAAGATAAATTTCTATACAAGAATACACAGGCAAAATACCTTAAAATATAACTTTACTATTGTGTGACGTAAAATATAGGAATGATAAACACAATTTGATTAATGAATAATTAAAATGTTTTCCTATTGTGCAAAAGTTTCACATCTATGGTGTGTCTTTAGGGCAGACCCTGTTTTTTTTTTACAATCATGTTATATTTAGAATATAAATTTGTATTTACTTTTATAGAACCAGTGTGTGGTATTCATGAAGTTTATTTAAACGGAAGCAGCGGTTTATGTCAGCCACAAAAGTGTTCACAAAAAGGCCAGTTCATGCATTGCCATCTAATCGACGCTACCCATAATATGGAAGGTTGCGTGTGCCAAGAGAATTACTTGCGAAATAGAAATGGGACGTGCATACCAGAAGAACAATGCCCCAAGATACGAAGTACTCGTTATTTCATACTACAACTTTATTTGAAAAATATTCATGCATACTTATAACTTTCACATTTCTTTCCAGATGCATCAGATTGCGAGGTCAATGAAGTTTATAACAGATGTAACAACTCATGTAAAGTAAGGTATTGTTTCCAGATAGGAAAATCATTAAGTTGCCCAAAAATGTCAAAGAAGACGTGTAGAAAAGAATGTATTTGTAAGGATGGATATCTGCGAGCCACAAATGGTACTTGCATACTAGAAGAGGAATGCCAAAGTAAGTTGTGTACGGAAGCATCGACATTGTCCTTCTGGTTTTCTCCTAACATAGTTGTGATATGTTTATGTGTCCTCACGCTCACTGACCATTTGCAGTAATAACATGACATTATTTTCTTGACTCATTTTCTGATAAACCTTTCATAAATCAAAATAGAACAAAATGCAGTTCTAAATATTATGTAATAGAGACGCTAGTGAATGACCTTGATTTAACGTGATAATTGTGAGCATCTCTGTCCTACTGTAGATGTTGCTTCTTATATTTTTTATGACCCAAAAGTTAGGTATTAAAAATCTTTTTTTTTTTAATTATTATTGGAAAGTGCGCCCATTAAGGAAAACTGAAAGTAGGTGAAATCAGATCAGATTTTAATCTCTCATTGCGCCACTTGCACCAAAACCTAAAACTAGTTTAAAGGCAACTAAACTGGAATTTACCATGCATTTGATAGCTTGAGTCATACTGCATCTAGTTTAATGTTTTGGTGCAAGTAAGTAACATGATGAGGTATAATCCGGTAAACTTGTTTTACACTATTCTCTCTTTGCAGCGTCAGTAAATCACTAGACCAAAAATCTATCAGAAAATATTACCAAATCGTGCTTTGATTTAAATTGTATTCAATATATGCCACTATTTTCTTAAAACTATGTATACATAACAATGTATTTTCATTTGTAGATTCATGTAGTAATTACGCAAACGCAAAGCCTGGATGTGACTCTCAGTGCGTTAAAGTTTGTCCTACCTTAAGTGAAGCTCCTGTGAAATGTGTTTGCCCTAACAATAGTTGTGAATGTAATGATGGGTATCTTTATGATTCAATTACTGGGAAGTGTGTTCTTTTAGAGGATTGTAGTAAGTTTTGATATGTTTTTATTAATTGCTGAATCTAAAGCAATATGTTTTCCTACAAAAGATAAATTATCCTGAGACATTAAAGTAAAACTTGCTCACACGCGTCTCTCACTACAATGCCAGTTTGTATCTAGACCAAAATATGAATTAAGTATTAAACTGAACAAAGACTAAATGGCAAACCCTCCAAAACTAAAATGTCTCCCAATATATTCTGTAACATATTTTTTCCAGCATCCACATGTGGCCAAAACGAAGTATATTCAAATTGTAGTAACGCACTTTGTCGGGCCCAAAATTGTACGCAAAAAGGTCAGGCAGTTGCTTGCCCTTCCGTGTCAAATTGCACTAAAGGTTGTATTTGCCGTGAAAACTATCTGAAGGATAGTAAGGGCATATGTATACCCGAAGATGAATGTGAAATTAGTAAGTATTCAATGCAGACTTGCTAAAATTCGCTCCAATTCTGCCTTTGCGTAATATTTAGGATTGTGCTATCATCTTGTCACCGAATAAGTAGTAAATACACCGAAATAGTATTCTGACCGTCTCAACCTTTTTCTTGGCATGTATGTTAAATACTTGAATTCTATGCTACGCTTTTGCATTATGTAGATTTAAAGCTAAATTTATTTCACAGCGTGTCCGGAAGGTGAAATTCTGTCCAAATGTCCTCCAATAGACTGTGATGCAGATAATTGTCCACGTACAAGGACATCTCCAGAAACTTGTCTGTTTACTGGCAAATGTGGCAAGCCTAAATGTTTCTGCGGCTTTAACAGACGCAGAAATAGAAAAACTGGAAAGTGTGTTGCAGTTGCGGACTGCCGTAAGTAAAAATTAATTCATCGTATCAAAAAAGTTGTAGTAACTTCTAGGAATACAGATGCCAAAGATGCTAAAGGCTATTAAATTTAGATTTTTGTAAGTCATGAAAAAGTTAAAAATAAAATCCTAAAATATTCATATCCTTCTAAAAAAGAGGTACCTACCGGCTAAATACGTGTCAGATTTGTCAGTTTTATCGCTTTTCTGTCCCTTTATAGAATGCTTAAGGTTGTTTAATTAAAGTCATATTTATTTACAGCACCGTTCAAATGCAAGGGCCCAAATGAGATGTACGTAGCATGTCCTCCAATTTGCCCTGGTGAAAAATGCTTGGACTATCTTCACAATGGAACTTGTACCACATCTGAAACCAAGTTCTCATTAGCCTGTAAACCGCAATGCAGATGCAAGATGAACTATTATAGGAATGCTACTGGTATTTGTGTCCAAAAAGACCAGTGTGGTAAATATAACAAACAATTTGAATTATGAAAATTGTGCCTTTACGAAGCAAGCTTTAAAATATGTTCCAATATTATTTGATTAGTGGAAGGTAGTAGAAGTACATGCTCCGATTTTGACTTCGCATGTTATTAGTAAGGGGAATGTTAACTTTTCTGCTTTCGTAAACAGTCAGTCAAGCCTGCCCAAAGGGAGAAGTGTACAATAAATGTCCGCCAATAAATTGCGATGCGGAATTCTGCCCACAAAGTAGAAGCTACAATTTAACATGTCCAAAACCTGAGACATGTGCCGAAGGACGATGTGTTTGTGGATTCAACAGACAGAAGAATAGAGAGACTGGTGAATGTATTCCCATAGCAGATTGTCGTACGTTTTATTTCTTGACTTATTTCTACGCTTGCCTGCGGTTTTGATCCGTTTTTTAATAAATATGTATTTCCTGAATTTTAATTATCCCATATGTTTAACCAAAAGGTTTTCTATCTGTGCGCGAAATTGCATTCCAATCCATTGTATAATATTAATAGATAATTACTGCTATCAAATGATAAATACCAACAAATCGTATCAAATTTTACAGGGGATTATGGGTTGCACATTCAAAATAAAAATGGAATACTTAAAGGCTTGCCTACGATTTTGGATTTCAAATAATTTTTAAATTTTATGATTTATTTTCAGCTCCATTCAATTGCGATGGGCTTAATGAATCTTATGAAGCATGTCCACCAGCATACCCTGGAGAAAAATGTGAAGACTACATTAAGCGATCCAAATGTAACAATACTAAGAAAGGCGTTATAGAACCATGTAAACCTCAATGTCGTTGTTACGAAAACTACTACAGAAATTCTACTGGAATTTGTATTGAAAATAAAGAATGCATATGAATTGTGTAAATGTGTTTCTCTAATAAATAATAGTTATGCTTATGTACGTTCTGTACGTGTAAATGTACTATTATTTCGATTGTATAAATATAAAAAAATATAATAACCTTGTGATTTGAATACTTCCTCATAAATTTTCAACAATCAGTAATGATAATTTATAATTTTCATATTATTTTCTGCTTTGCATTATACTAAACGCATACTATAAAAAATCAGGTAAGATTATGAGCAAATTATTTTCATTGACAATTTTTTTATATAATCTTATGTACTTATGATATTATAGCGAATCAAATACGAATTAATAACTGCAGCTAACTAATATATTTTAGAATTAATAACAGTAACTCTAATAATGAATAATCAACAGATAAAAACACAGAAGAAGAATCAACAGATGAAACTACAGAAGAGGAATCAACAGATGAAACTACAGGGGAAACATCTACTGATGATACCACAGAAGGGGAATCAACAGATTCTACTGACGAAACCACAGAAGAAGAGTCAACAGATGATACTACAGAAGAAGTATCAACAGAGGAGACGACAGAGGATACATCTACTGATGACACTACAGTAGAGGAGTCAACAGATGAGACTACGGAAGATACATCTACTTATGAAACTACAGAAGAAGAAACTACTGACACTACAGATGATACATATAGTCAAGAAACTACAAAAGATGGGTCAAATAATGAAACCACATTAGAAAAATCTACTGAAAGCCCTACAGAAAATTCAACAATATGTGAAACTACCGAAGAGAAAGCAACAGATAGCACTACAGAAACTATATTTACTAATGAAACTACAGAAGAGGAGTCAACAGATGAGACAACAGAAGAAGAATTCACCGATACTACGGATGATACATCTAGTTATGAGACTACAGAAGAAGAATCCACTGACACTACAGATGATACGTCTAGTCATGAGACTACAGAAGAGGAGTTGACAGATGGGACAACAGAAGAAGAATCTACTGACATCACAGATGACACTTCTAGTTATGAAACTACAAAAGAAGCAACAACCAATGAAACTACAGAAGGAGAATCTACTGAAAATCCTACAGATAATACAACAGAATGTGAAACAACAGAAGAAGAATCAACAGGTGAAACTACAGAAGATACATCTACTTATGAAACCACAGAAGAGGAAGCAACAAATGAGACTTCAGAAGCTATATCTACTAACGAAACTACAGAAGAAGAGTCAACTGATGAGACAACAGAAGAAGCATCAACCAATGAAACCACAGAAGGACAATCTACTGAAATGCCTACAGAAAATACAACAGAATGTGAAACTACAGAAGATACATCTACTTATGAAACTACAGTAGAGGAAGCAACATATGAGACTTCAGAAGCTATATCTACTAACAAAACTACAGAACAGGAGTCAACAGATGAGACAACAGAAGAAGCATCAACCAATGAAATCACAGAAGAAGAATTTACAGGTGAAACTACAGAAGATACATCTACTTATGAAACTACAGAAGAGGAAGTAACAGATGAGACTTCAGAAGCTATATCTACTAACGAAACTACAGAAGAGGAGTCAACAGATGAGACAACAGAAGAAGCATCAACTAATGAAACCACAGAAGAACAATCTACTGAAAGCCCTACAGAAAATACAACAGAATGTGAAACTACAAAAGAGGAGTCAACAGATGAGACACCAGAAGAAGGATCCACCGGCACTACAGAAGAAGCATCAACCAACGGAACCACTGACAACCCTACAGAAGATACAACAAAATGTGAAACCACAGAAGATGAATCCACTGATAGTCCTTTGGAGAATTCATCAAATTATGAGACTACCTTAGAAGAATCAACTAATGAAACTACAGAAGAAGAATCTACTGACAGCTCTACAGAAAATACATCTACAGATGCGGAATCTACCAACGAATCAACAGAATATACTGATGGCAATACAGAAGAACAACCAACGGCTGAAACTACAGAGGAAGAGTCAACAGATGAAATCACGAAGGAAGGGTTAACAGAGGAACAATCTACGTATGTAACTGCAGAGGAAGCAACAGATTCTACCACTATTGATGTAATGACCACTGCCGACACAACGGTGGACGAATCAACCGACGATACTACAGCGGCAGAATCAACTTATGAAACGACTACTGAAGAAGAACCATCTACGAGTGGAGATACAACTATCGAAGAAATGGGTACAGAAGAAACTACCAACAAATATATCACTACTGAAAAAATTACAGAACCACCAACGACGCCTAAATCAAAAAAATCTAAGACTAAAAAGCCAAAAAGTAAAAAAACCAAGGCACCCAAAACATCAGAAACAACAGTTACAACATCTATAAATACAAAAACAACGATAGAAAATATAACAAGTGGAGATTTAACAACGAAAGATATGACTACAGAAAATACGTCAAGCGGAGACATGACAACAACCAAATCCATGATGACACGAAAGACAAAAAAGCCAAAAGTAAAAAAAACGAAGAAGCCTAAAATTGAAAAAACCAAAAAACCAAAAACAAAGAGAACTAAAAAACCAAAACCCTCCGACACAGAAAAGCCAAACAAATCAAAAACTACAACAGCTACTTCTGAAGATATCACAACAGAAGATCTGTCAACTGAAGATACGACACAAGAGGCTACAATAGAAGAGGCTACAACAGAAGAGGCTACAACAGAAGAGGCTACAACAGAAGAGGCTACAACAGAAGAGGCTACAACAGAAGAGGCTACAACAGAAGAGGCTACAACAAAAGAGGCTACAACAGAAGAGGCTACAACAGAAGAGGTTACAACAGAAGAGGCTACAACAGAAGAGGCTACAACAGAAAAAATTACTACAACTCTCAAACCAAAGAAATCAAAAACAAAGAAACCTAAGCCAACAACAACTCCAAACAATGAAGTAACGACGGTAGAATACATCACATCGACCACTAAAACAGAAGAAGCAACAACAAAAGAATCAACTTCAACTACAAAACCAAACAAATCCAAGACTAAAAAGCCAAAAGTAGGAAAACCAAAGAAATCAAAATCAACAACAGTAATGACCACCGAAGAAATTACATCTGAAAATACGTCTAGTGAAGGCACAACAAGAGAAGAAATTTCTACAACAACAAAAGATATTACCACTGAAGTAATTACAACAGAGGATTTATCAAGTGGTGACACAACGACGGAATATCAGTCAGGTGGAGATTCAACTATAGAAGAGGCAACAACAAATGAAATCACTACAACAAAGAAATCAAAAACTAAGAAGAATAAAACTCCAAAATTAAGAACCAAGAAGCCAAAATCTTCGACTACTATGGCTGCTAATAAACTGACGAAAAAACCCATGGTAGGTGAGGAGACAACAACTGAGAACACGACACCGGAAGAAGGATCAGGTGACGAAACCACTGTTAAGGAAACAACAACACCAAAACCACAGACGACAAAATCAAAGTCGAAAACGACAATAAGTCCTATTACAAATATGACCACAAGTATGACCACAAGTATGACCACATCAAGTAAACCAAAGAAGAACAAAGATAAGGAGCCGTCAAATGGGTCATCAAATTCAGAATGTGACGATGATACTCTAGAAGATCTACAAGAAGGAATGACAGAATTTACTGGAAAATTACTTTATGTCTGTAAAATTATGATCTAATCATTTTGATTTCATATGCATACCAAACACTATTAAAATTTATTTTTATTTTTGTAGCAACTTGTGACTATGAACCCTGGGAGTAGTATCTTGGCATCAGTTCTCACCATTGTGATACAATTAGCGCAACTAGCACTTTTCAGTAAGGGGTCATCGCAGAAGGAACTGATGCGTGTACTGAATTTACACAAAGAGGAAGAGGTGTGTAACTTATTATATCTTGACTTATCATATATGCTATATAACCTACTACTTTGCTTAACAATTTATAACCTACAAACAAGACCCATCTAATAGAACCTAACCCCTTATTACAATCAATGCGTTTTCCCAGATTCGTTGCATATTCCCACATCTACTCCGGCTCATAAAGGAACAAGATGAAATTGAAGTAGACATCTTATGTAAAGTATACGCAAACACGCCGTATCAACTGAGTGACGAATTCGTAGAAGATTCAAAGGCCATTTTTAATGCTGAAGCACAGAATACAAATTTTAGTAACCCTGTACAAGCATCAAGAATTATGAATAATTGGGTACGTGCGCCTCACTATTATTAATAAGCCTGCATTTTATATTATTAGTTAGTGATTTTATATTATTTTGACTGTTATTAAATATATATTATAGTGTTACCTATTTCATTAGGTAAAGAACATAATTTTATTTTATTTTCAGGTAAAGCAAAAAACTCATAACAAAGTCACAGATGTAGCGATGCCTGGCTTGTTAAGTTCATTGACACGATTAGTTTTTATAAATGGTGTTTATTTTAAGGTAAGACTTTAGATTTGCAACTATGTAATTTATATTTTAATTAATGTAGTATTGCTTACATAACAAATATGTATTCCAGGGTAACTTGGAATCACCATTCAGTTCAAGAGACACAAAGAATAGAGATTTCCACATCAGTATATATAAATCAACCAAAGTGCCAACCATGCATCAGAGAGGAACATTTAATTATACGGAATCGTCACTACTCAAATCACAGGTACAATATCTATCTAATACGAGTATATGCAATACTTGACGGGCCAGTTGGCTTGGTGGTTAGAGACCCTGACTGCTAAGCCAGGAAGTGGGTTCGATTCCCACCCAGGACAAATATTTGTGTGCATGAACATGTCTGTTTGTTCTGTCTCAGGAAATCGTATATAAGTTACCTGGTAGCCATAGTACAAGTAGTACACTCTGCTTAATTTGGGATCAGGAAACCATGTGTGAAGAATGTCCTGGGGTTATATTATATCATTATATTTTTTTTAACATCAGTATCAGTTACTAAAGTAGATTTTCTCGCTCAGGTTTTAATGATGCCATACAAAGGAGGTGCATTTAAACTTCTGGTAATTCTGCCAGAATCAATAGATGGAATGAAATACCAAGTGAAGAAACTACAAAATCCACATGTTTTCAAAAACATATTAAAACGATTACATCCTAGAACAATGAGCGTTTATTTGCCTGTCATACAGTTGGAGGCAACACTAGATTTAAAGGAAGCTTTAGAAACAGTAAGTAGCCAATTTTCTTAATTATTTAGATAGTTTAATAATAAGCTAAAATCGAGCCAAAAGAATCTTCTTGCCGGATGGGTTGAATCCCTGAACTATTCGTTACACATATAGGCACTGGCCTAAGATTAAAAAAAATAAGTTAAAATGACAGCAGTTTAAAAAATCAAGGACGTTGATTGAAAAACACAAATGGTTATTATTATTTCAATTACTAATACTAACATAAAAAAGTAGTGATTTTATGAATGACAACTCAAAGTATAAGCATTAGCAAGTTTCCTGACCATTTAAGAGCGGAATAAAAGATTACCCTTTGAATCAGATGCAGGATCGAAAAATATAGGTATATTTCCTTCAAATCCTGAAGTTGCATGCAGAACTGTGTCATCAGTTGATTCGTAGTCTCTATTTATGAATGAATAATTTGTAACTGTGTTTCAGGTGGACGTGAAAAGGATATTCAATCCATCAAAATCTGGTTTAACAAGAATTTTGATACAAGATGAACCGCTATTCGTGTCTACTGCTTTACAAAAAACATCTTTGGAGATTACGGAAGGATCGACAACGAGAGGTAAAAGATGGTTCTGTATACTACGTATTATATTAGATTTTTTGGAGTGAAAACTTCTGTAGCGGCGTTGAGCACTTTTCTTGAGATCGGTATAAAAGGTTAAACTCGCGTCAGGACACGTGATCTGATCGAAAATTCGTAAGACGGTAAAAATGCACAAAGTTAGTGTTCAAGTTTTCACTTCTGCTGGCACTCCCGAAGTGCAACCCGTTGTTTGTTATTGTTTATTAAATATTAAATAAAATTATTATGTTTTACAGGATCATCGTCATGGCAAGTTCCTCAAATAGACTTCAGAGCAAATCGTCAATTCATTTACTACGTAATGTTAAATGAAATACCTATTCTTTGTGGAATGTTTACTAAATGAGGTGTGTGTTTCTAATGTATGCATACATCTGTTCGTTTATAAGCTCAGTTATTAATTTAATAAAACGGCAAATAACAACATTATCGATTTATGTATCATACCTTATTTATGTAACGCACCTACTATGCAAAACAATGTCTAAATCTATACCATTTATTTCTACAAAAGCAAATAATTTTATACGCCAAATACAAAAAAAAATGGTTTTAGGAATGAAGGGCATTGACCTTTTGACATTGTTGTACCCTACCCGAATACAAATATTGGGAAAAAAGTCGGGATTGGGATCGGACAATCTATATAAGTTTCATTTAATTGTTTCTAGACTTCTATATTAATTAGTATGACTTGTTTCTTTAACAATATGAAAGGGTTAATGTCCTTTTTTACCCACGACGGAACGGAGCAGGTATATGCGTTTAGGGTGAGAGATGTTTGTGCGTTTGTGCAAAGTAATGTTCGCACCTATCTTCTAAACTAATGATCCGATTTTGATGCCGTTTTCAATAACGGGTTTGTGTTTGAGGAGTTCATGTTCTTAGACAGGTGTCATGGCTGTAACTCACTAGGGGGCGCCACAATATTAGTGCAAAACAATGTTGCAATATAATCAAAACGAAATGTCTGATTACATTTCTGTTTTCAGCAATGTGTACATGGTAGCTTAATGCATGTTCCCAAATAATAAAAATTAAATCTGTAACTCACTAGAGGGCGCTACAATATTAGTGCAAAATAATATTGCAATAATATTAAAACGAATTGTCCTATTTCAATGCGGCTTTCAGCAATTTGTTCGTAGTTGATTGGTGCATGGTCTAAGATAAGTCTTATGATATTAACTCACTAGGGGGCGCTGCTATACTAGTGTGAAACGATTATATTGCAATATTATTAAAATTAAAACGTATTGTCTGATTTCAATGCGGATTTCAGGAATGAGTTCGTGGGTGATTGGTGCATGTTCTCAGATGAGTGTTATAGAGGTAACTTTTAACAATGTTTAATGTAATAGTCTGAGTAAAATTTTCAAAATGAATGCATAGCGATACCTAGACGGCGTATTTGTAATGGATTTTAGAGCCCTTACGAGCTTTTTTCTATTTTATCATCATCACTTTGCGATCGGCGTTAAGTGCTTCTCAATCGTTCTAATTCTTCCAACGCTATTATGTGGGTTAGATCTTACCCACACATTATATAGATTATAATTCGTATATGCTCTCTAAAAAGTCTGATATAAAATTAAGCAAAATTAAAAATTTTGAAAAAACCCACGACGGTAAAAATCTCATCGAAAAAGAATAAAATAACTCAAAACCCAGGACTTAACCCAATTATTATGTACCGAAATATTATAATAGACGTAAAAATACTTTCTAAAAAAAAGAGTTGATATCTCGAGAAATCGGTAATAGATATACTTAAGTACCTAAACAATGAATATCGATGTTTACAGTTTTTTCCTAACGTGCCTGTTTCTCGAAGATATACTTAAATGTAGCGATAATATTTTTACCATAATACATAACCGAGGAATATCCGTCGGGGGCTGCCATTAACCCAGCTAAAGTTTTTCTAGTGACGTGAATACAATTATTGAAGAATTGTAGATGTTTAACGACGACATAAAATACACTTATGAGTATGATAAAATTTTTGTTGAAATTTCATATTTAATAATGATGTAACATTATTGTAAAATTTATATTTTTAGGTTTACTGCATACAGGCTGATTATTTTCAATATTATTATGTAATATAATTATAACTAGCTATCTTCCGCGGTTTCACCCACGTTTATCGATATCATATATAGGCTATAACTATCTACGAAAAATTCCGCGTCTAATGGTGGCAGTCCCATCCCGATATGTTCAGTAGTTTTGAGGTGATGGAGCTTCAAAGGAAGCCTATTATCCTTATATTTATAGATAATAGTAGATAAATTAGTAGACTCAAACCTACTATTGATAAAATAGCTTGAATGTTACGGTATTTATTGTAAAATAAGTAATAAATCACAATATACAATGGCATTCATATGACGCATGTTGTATTATGTTCGAATGTCACCTCCTTACATTTATGCCAAGGGAAATCCTTTTTCTTCGCGGTTTTCATTATGGTTATAAAACTTTTATGCTCTTACATTACCCCCTTTCAATTTTGTTTGGAGTTATCCACCTTTTCTCCAAATTTGTTTTTAAAAGTTACATATTAGGTAATTTCATGAGTTTATTTAGTTTTTGCTTTTAAAATCTTTTGCGTTGAGAATTTTGACTTGACGCATAAACAGTTGAACTAATTTAGATGAAACTTGGCAACAGTACCTAGATTAAAATTATTTAATATTGGTTTACATGAAGCTTTTTGAAAAACTCAGTAACGTGTGTCTTCAAATTTACACAAAGGAACCCTTTCCTACAGTAGAATTACCTGCAGTGTTGGGTTACTTTGTTGGATTCTCGAACAATTTTTAGTTTATCACCAAGTTACATCCAAGATAAACAGAAAGAAAATGGAGGAATTATGAACTTACAATTGTACAACACAACTACAAGTTTCTTAATCTGTCTAATATGTCATTATACCTCATGGGAAAATAGGTCTGGGTCTTTCTTAGTCAATGGATCATTGCCAGGATTGCCATTTTTAACAGAGTAACCAGCCTTCTTGGCACCTTTTATGCAGAACAGGGTTATGTTGGTTTTGTTTTTGTACTCTGTTGTGTGAAGGTGGTGCAGTATGGTAGGGACGACGAATAGCACCACTCCTACTTCTAGGGTAGTTCAACGTAAGAGGCGACTAACGAGTATACCGATGACCAAGAGCACTTATACCCTGCACCATGTGGTCAATAAAAGCATACGTTTTGCGCCGATTCCAAATGATTAGGAATAGGGTAGACAGGTGATGATGTTTGTTTACTTTTTTATTTATACAATCATGTATCCGTTTCCATATTACTCGAGAGAAACCTAGATTCAATATTTAAAGAACTGCTATCAACGTTTTTCATCACTTTTATATTACACACAAAAAAATAAGGAATCTGTTATGTTTTCAAAAAGGGTTTTACATTCTTAATCTTTTTACCAAAACCGACACAAAAATTGTTCACACAAAAGAGGTTTTCGCAATATCGTATGTTTATCCCGTATGAACCCAAAAAGATGAATGACATTAAGGCTTCGCAGTCGTACTCACCTAGTGTACAATATACAGACATTAAAATGTATACATACAGACTAACCTAAGTCTTCAAAATATGTATATAGCTATTTACTTAGTATTTTTTACAGGTTACTTTTCCACGAGCGGTTACGTAGGCTTGCAGTCTGCGTCTTACACTCACACTTAGACTTGCAGAATTGCAGACATTGCAGTCTCAAAATATATCTATGTATCTTTAATAAATTATCATCATTTTATAAACAGTGTTTTTATTTTATTTCATGATTGTCCACAGTTATACGATACTAACAGTACCCATAAATATAAATATATTTTTATGAATTGGATTTTTGAGATTAAGATGAAAGATGATATAATAGACTAGTTCTCCCCCGCGGTTTCACCCGGATGGAACATTTTCCCGAGTTAATTTTTTTTAATCCATTGCGCAAGTTTTTGCCTGAAAGAGTAACAATCACCCATACACCCATACACCCATACATCCATACATCCCTACACCCTTACACCCATTCATCCATACACATAGCTGGGCATTAACTCGTTAATCCGTTAATCGTTAATTAACGAAGTTAATATATTGATTAACGGATTAACTTTTAAGTTAACTTTTAAAAATGTTAACGGACACGTTAACTTCCGTTAATATGCAGAAGTCCGTTAATCGTTAATCCAATGGCTAATAGTTACCGCACGGCACCGACAAGTCCCGGGCGGCACGCGGCAGCGAGTGAAACAAAACTAGATCTATTATCCCGGCGCATGCGAGTGAGAAAGAAAACTGCGAAGAGATTTGTTTCGTTTGATCATTTCAATACTTAGCGCCGGTGCTTATGACGAGTGTTTTGTTTGTTTGTTGTTGTTAAAATTACTGTCGGTGATCATTTGCGTGTTGATATTGATATAGAAGAGTGCAGTGTAATTTAGTTAGATAGACAAAGTGTACTGTGCAGTGTACTGTGTAGTAATTAAAATAAAACCATATCATGGATGTTGGAAGACATGGAATCGGATCGGATTGGATTCCAGCGGTCCTGATGAGAATCCATGGCCACATTAGACTGAGTATGTGGAATTTGTATCCAGATCAGGCCAGCAAATACTGTTTGTGTATAAGCGATGCTTGCCGAAAGATGGCCTATTAACGGTTTAACGATTAACTTTAACTCGCGTTAATTCTTCCGAAATGTAACGCTTTAACGCTTAACGAAGCTAACTTTTTTTGTAGCGGATTAACGATTAACGAAGTTAACTATTTGATTAACGGTGCCCAGCTATGTCCATACACCCATACACCCATACACCCACACACCCACACACCCATACAAACATACACCCATACATCAATACATCCATCCTTCAAACTTACATGATTAGTAGGTCTTTCAGCCTAATATTTTACCTGCTTAACTACTTGAGCAATATAGTGTTCATACGAATAAATAGTATCGTATTTGTTTGTTCAGGCTATAATCTTTTTAAGTGCCAAGTTGGATCTAAACATGTTTTGTGATTTAGTCATGGTTAGATAGAAAACATCCAGACAATCGTAGCTCATATTTTTATTATCACAATTTTAAAATGAAATTAAAACTTAGGTAACAAACATTTCATTGTAATATTCTATAGAATTTGCTCATTACATCTGTTTAAGTAATAATACGTAATCATTATACAAAGTTGGCCTTTTGTATCGCCTAATGTCCATGTGTAATGGCTTTAATGTTGTTGCTAAATACTCAGTAATGTAGTGTTACTGCACACGAAATTTCTAACGCTCTTGCCAAGAATCTTCACAGAGCTTAGCGAGAGATTCAAGCCTTAGCTTATAACTAGAAGTTCCTGAAATAAAAATAGCGTGTCGTCTATTCTCGGTAAAATCAATGACTCACACGGTACTCTCATATACTGGGCTTCCGAATCTTTAATAACTGAAGTAGCTTTAACCTTGATAAGACCTAGGGCTTCTATTTTGATAAAAAGGACCTCCGCATGCCTAAACTGTTATATGTGTTTTTACACGCTTTTCATTAGCTTCACCTGTATGTGTGTAACTGACTTCTTTGGGCGCGATTTTGACCCACTTTAAACGGTCAGATTTCATTCAAACTTGTTAGATTTATTTATTATCGACTCTTCTCTGTAAAAGCAAAATATCGGCGTTAGAATCTGACATTCAAGAAGGCCTATTTGAATATACCTAATATATCGCACCCTCAGTACGATAAGGGCTGAACTCAAAATATTGCGAAATGAGGTTACGATCATTATTTTTTTTACGTGAATAGTTTGACAAACAGGCAGGCGGTCCACCTGATGGTAAGTGGTCAACGCCGCCTATGGACATTTGCAATACCAGGGAGATTGCGAATGTGTTGCCGACCTTGAAGAGCTCTTTTTACGCCCCTTTTTGAAGAACCCCATATCGTAGCGGTGAGGGAAAACCGTAATGGGAAGCTCATTCCACATCCTAATGGCCCGAAGCAGGAATGTCCGACAGAATCGTTGAGTGGACGATCGAGGTGGCTCGAGGATATAGGGATGAGCTCCACATCGCCGGCGAGCGTCGCGATGGTAAAAAGGTGATGGTGGCACTAGGTCAAAAAGTTCTTGAGAACACTCCCCATTATATAAGCGGTAGAAGAAGCAAAGAGAGCCTATATCTCTGCGGAGACTGAGAGGTTCTAAACCGCCAGTAAGTTCGGGATCGTCAACAATGCGAGCAGCCCGCCTTTGGACAGAGGAAAGTGGTTCAAGCTGGTAGGCTGCGGGTGCGCCTGCCCATAGGTGTGAGCAGTACTCCATATGCGGCCTTACTTGCGCTTTGTATAGCTGCAGCCGCTGGAGAGGCGTAAAGTACCGCTTTGATCTATTAAGCACACCCAGCTTTTTAGAGGCCAGCTTGACCTTACTCTCCAAATGCCCTCAGAACTGGACATCATTCGCGATGTCAACACCAAGGATCCCGATACTTTTTTGATATGGTAAGGGCAGTGTCTTCGAACTTTGGTCCTACTACGAATGGGGTTTTATTTGCGGAGAACGCGCAGACTTGTGTCTTGGCGGGGTTAAATCGGACTAAATTCGTCTTAAGATCATAGAGAGACTAAACAAAGTACGCTCTATCCGATGAATAGTAAAACATAGTCAATTTAATGATAGAATAAGTATACCGATACTTCAGCCTTCTTTAACACAAGTGTTTTTTTGAGTTAAGCCCCTATCGTTCTGAGGGTGCGATTCTATAAAGACTTTATCATTAAGCCCCGCCGCGATTTCAACCGCATTGCCTCGAGATATTACATCTTACCGGTGTAAAAATAGCCATGTTCTATTTAAGACTATAATACATCTATGAGCCAAGTTTCATCCAGATCCGTTCAGCTATTCTGGCCTGAATGAGTAACAAACAACTGTCTATCCAAACTATCGAATTTACAATAGTAGCAAGATTAGAAGTGACCTTTTGGTGTTTTGATAATATTGAACTAAGTACCTGTATACTCGTATATTGTACATTTATCTTGTCGAGTATTTTTATTGCCTAATTAATGTTGTTTCAACTCAGTCGCATATGAGTAAGGGAGATAAACAATCGATGAAGAAAAAAAGGAGTACAAGGTCTCTTTTTATTTGTCTGTGCATAAAATTAACCTTTTAAACCATTTTCGTACAAATACAGTTTTTGTAAAGACAAATTCAAAAGACAATTCAAATAACGTTCATAAGTGGTTATTGAGTTTTATGAGATTTTTAGTGAAAAAATTCTTAAATATATTATTGTTTAGCTATCGCCCGTGGCTTCGCCCACGTTTCCAAGGGATGTACTTTGTTATTTTTCTGGGATTAAAGGTGGCTTATATGTTATTGCAGGGCATTCAGGGCATGCTCTATTAGTGGCAAGATTCATCCACTCGGTAGTTTTTGCGTGGAAATGTAACAAACATCTATACAGAATGTTACAAAACTACTCGTAAAGCCGAAAGGAGGTTAAATGGTGCCTTATAACGAGTCCATTCACAATATTGGAGAACTGTAGTAACGCTGTATAACATACCCCAAAAAAATTAAAAAACTGATTTTTCAACGAAAAATAACCTTTATTCCTTGGGACATAAGGTGCATCTATTGATCCAATAGCTAATTGTATGATGATGGAAATCAACCTTATTCCAAAGCAATACAGTTTATTTTCCTATGACAATCTGAAACGTCCAAACGGCCTTCATAGCGTCCCGGTAGTGTAATACAGATTGCCATGGTACAGAACAAGGAAAACGATTATTACACAACACAATTATGACACTATCGAAATAAAGAAAGCAAAAGAAAGAAAATAATTTTATTTATGGCACATTAAATGTACCTTACACAGAAAAAAAATTACAATCTATACTTCTATACTAATATTATAAAGAGGAAAGATTTGTATGTAAGTATATTTGTTACTCTTTCACACAAAAACTAGTAAACTATGGATGAAACTTGGCACATAGATAGAGAATAACATATCCTGGAATAACATATAGGCTATCTTTTATCCCGGGAAATGTGATATCACTCGGGAACGCGGGTAAAACCGCGAGGGACAGCTATAGTTTATATATGATATCGATAAACGCGGGTGAAACCGCGAGGGACAGCTTGTTTAAAACTAAACAAGTAAAACAAATTAATATGGTACATTCAGATCAGCCATAAAATGGTCCGAACTTTGCAGGTTTTTATATACCAGCGCTGATCTTCTGTTGGGACTGGCTCGTAACGCCAAGGTAACGGAGCTATATATACATTATTTCATCAAATTTTATGTTGGTACCAGTTCAGCTAGAGATAGACTTAATTCAACATGCGGCATCCCAAACATATAAAAACAACCTACCATTAAATTGACTCAAACAAAATAAACTACCTATATGTCCGCAGGTACTCATGGAACATCTGCCAGTCATTGCACTACGGATCAGTTGGCATGGTGGTTTGATACTCTGATTATCACGCCGCAGGTTGTCGCTTCGATTCCCACTCAGGACAGACACTTAAGTGCATGAATATGTCTGTCTCTCTGTGTCTGGGGGTAAATATCTATACAAATATGTACTTGAAAAGAATTATAATAGGTTGGGGAAAAAGTTTCTTCGCATTTTTTAAGAAAATTCAAAACAGTTTTTAATATAGTTTATTTACATTTAACTAGCTTTAGAAAATTTGGGACTTCTGATCAAAATACCGCGACAAGTGGTTTTGGCAGTCCTCTCGTGATGTTAACCTGACACTGCCTAAAGAACTCTGAAGAGACCGAAACAGGTGGAAATCTGAAGGTGCAAGGTCAGGATTATACGGCGGATGCATTAATACCTCCCAGCCAAACTCTCTTAATTTCTGCTGAGTGGCTAAAGATGTGTGAGGTCTAGCGTTATCATGATGAAAAACCCCTTCTGTCTACTTCTTGCTTTAATCTCATCAGTTTTTCGTAGTAGAGTTCAGAATCGATGGTCCTGCCTGGTGGTAACAGCTCATAATGAATAATGCCCTTCCAATCTCACCACACACACTGCATCACCTTGTTGCGAGTTAACCCGGGTTTCGCCACAGTCTGTGAAGCCTGACCGGCCTTTGACCACGACCTTTTTCGCACGTTCTTGTCGTACGTGATCCACTTTTCATCACCAGTTATCAGCTTCTTCAAAAATGGTTCGATTTCATTACGTCGTAATAAAGAATCACAAATGAGTACACGGTTCATTAGGTTTCTTTCAGTGAGCTCGTGAGGTACCCAAATATCGAGCTTTTTTGTGTACCCAGTTTTTTTCAAATGCGCCAAAACAATTTTGTGGTCAATTCCCAGTTCTTCAGCTACGTAAACTACTGATATGCCGATCTTGCTCCACTTTTCCAAAAATGGCATCCATTTTATCCGTAATAGGGCGACCAGAGCGACGTGCATCTTTGACATCAAAATTTCCGGATTGAAAACGCTTAAACCAAATATGCTACTCTCACAGACACTGCACTAGGTCTATAAATATCGCAATTTTTTTTCGCGGCTTGCGTTGCATTTTTCCCTTTTTTAAGTAAAATTTTAAAATGGATCTAATTTCTTTACTAGATTCACTCATCTTGACGGTTCGAAAAACAATTGAAAATCACAAATTTTCCTAATTTGAATTTGGAAACATGTTCTTTAAAATTTAAACTTTCAATGATACCAAAACCAGCCAGATACAAATAGTAAAGCCAAAGAGATGTTATTACAAGTTCATGCATACTATAATTCGAAAAGACTTTTTTCCCAACCAAATATGTAGTATATATCTGGTTGCATAGTATAAGCTATGTCTAATTCGGGATCAGATAACTGTGTGTAAAAATTGTCCCAGAATATAAAAAAAATATGATGGTTTTTTTTTTTAACTATAAATTTACTAAATTACAAGTAAATTTAACTCCATTGCAATATGTGGTATAGGTCCTTGTTAGAGGTAATCCATATATTCTAGAAAACTGTAGTTAAACCTAAAATATTATGTATGTATAAAGTACCATAGCAAACATAAAATTTTATTGTGACAGCAGTTGTTAATTGCTAAGTGTCGTATTCGTGATAAATAGCTATTTGTTCAAAACCGTCCAAACACGTGGACAAATAAACACGAGTGACTGCGTAACGATGAACAGAAAATGGATATAAGAGAAAAAAATATCGAATTCTTTATTATTTCGAAGCAACACATGGTATAATGCGCCACATGAAAAGTCGTCTGCAGTTAATTTGCAAAACAATAATCTGCATGATTACGCAAGGGCATTAGGTAACAAGAAACGAATATTTTAACAACAAAAATGTGTTTATTGTTTTGGTTACTGTGTTTTTTCCAAAATGTTTATCACTTAAATCGTGTACCATAAAATTTTATGCGCACGAATATAATTAAAATCAATTAAAAGTGAACGAAGTATGTTGCGCCGCGCGGTTCCGATTCCATTGAACTAGAGGTTTTCAAATCTAATTACGTAGATACACATTTAACAATGTAAATAACCATTACAGCTATGACAATAAACTACTATAACAAAGCTAAAAAAAACAATGAGTAAAAACATACCACACTATTGATAAAGAAATATTTATTAGTTTATATCTTCTATATTGGAACAAGTGCACGAAGTCGTTTTAACACAGGGTATAAAAGTGGTAATCCTAGATACGCGTACCAAACATTCGTTACTGCTGATAATGAAGCTACTCTTGCTGTTAGCCTTTGCGGCTAACGCAATTCTAATAGTATCTTCCGATGGTAGGTATCCCTTTATAAAGTCAAATAAATCTTTAAAATAATAACAATTATCCTTCATTAAATAAATATTATATTACATCACAAAATCACGTTTATTCGAATTTAGCTTTATTCGCTGTAGATCTAACTCGTATTATAAATAATTCGTTACAGAAGATACTTCAGCAGAAAAAAGGGCTTCTACAACTAGTGTTTCATCATCTTCCACTTACACATCGAGTATCAGCTCCAGTTCATCCTCAACAAATAGTGACAGTTCAGATAGTACCGAAGATTCCTCTGAGGAAGAGACATGCGGTATATCATTGGCAAAAATTAACCAACGCTTTAATTTTTCAAATAATTTTCTTCAACTATCGTGTAGGCAGCTCCAATAATTAGTTTTAGAAGAGTCTAAAATAACATTTTTTTTTACTATTTATATCCTATAGCATCTTATGGCGTATCTAAAAGGAGTGTAACCTAATTTTTAAGGACGTCCTTTTAGCCTAAAGCTAAATGTTAAATGCTCAATAGAATCTTATAAAATTTCTAGGAACTAATGAGCGATACGTCGACTGCCCAGATACATTATGTGAGCCCGAAACTTGTAACGAAGTGGGTTATCCACAACCATGTCCACTCATTGGACCAGACGGAAAATGTCCAGGAGAACCAGGTTGCGTCTGTATAGATGGTTATGTGAGGAACTGTAAAGATATTTGTATACCTCGGACACAGTGTTGTAAGTAGTTTTATATTAAGTTAAATAAGTTAAGGTGCCTTTAACACGGTTCGTGATTTTACAGAATATCACGCACGTGGACTTATTAGCGTACTGCGGAAATAGCTATTTCTAAAAATTGATTTCCTGAAATAATAATCAAAATCGCTGTTCAATTTGTAATTTAACCGTTAAATCAAACGCATGTATTTTACCAGCATCGTGCGGTGGGGATCCAAATGCGGTTAGTGGTTGTGGCGGGAACTGCGGAAGACTTTGTTCCAATTACTACAAAACTAATATCTCTTGCACTCTAATATGTAATATAAATGGTTGCGACTGCAAAGATGATTACGTGTATGACGAGAAGACTGAGAAATGTGTTCTTCCTGAAGAGTGCAGTAAGTATTCCATCGTGTCTTTTTATTCGATTGCCCTAAATCTTACTTCATGTGATCTTTTTCGGCGTGTTTTGTGCCTGGTATTTTAATTAAAAATGTTTTAATAAATAAAGTAGTAAAGAAATATCATGTTTTTTGTTGGCTTTATTCGTTTTAAGTCATCAATATTTCGCTATCGTATGTCATTCTGAACAGAACATGTTTATGATTGCTATAGTAATGTTGAATTTTTTATTGTTCTACTCCAATTCATGATAAAGTTCAATGCTCTTTCCAGACTAATGAGAATCTAATTATCTTTAATTATGCAGATTAAGTAATTCTACTTCTGTTATCATTTAAACTGGAAATTACATTATTTTTAGCCAATAATTGTACAAAAGACAATGAAGTCTTTGACCCGTGCCCGGCGCCATGTCCATTCAGGACTTGTGGTATTGATGACAGAGCAATCTTCTGTGCGCCAGGACCTAAAGTTGGAGATCCTAACTGTCCAGCTCCAGTCTGTCGTTGTAAAAATGGCTACTATAGAAATGGAGAGGGAGAGTGTGTTACTTGGGAGGAGTGTCGTAAGTCAAAGAAATTAATTTACCTATATTTCTGTATAGGACCAAGCACAGATCCACTAAGTTTTAATGACACCTAATTAGTAATACACATAAGCAGACGTTCCGTTTTTATTATAACTCTTTTTGGCTTCTGAATGTGTTGACAACATAGAACGACGACTACAAATAATGTTAAGGATAAAACAAGAACCCTTATAGATATCATTTTGCAACAATATATGAATGACATACATCAAAATGTTATATTACAGCAACATGTAGCAAACCAAACGAGGTGTACGACATATGTCCAGCACCTTGTCCACCAAGGAGATGTGATGTCAATGAAGCTCTGATACTTTGCATTGTTCCTCCAAAGCCGGGTGATCCCGAATGTGAGCCTGGATGTCGTTGTGCTGATGGCTACGTCAAAAATGCTTATGAAGTTTGCATACCTAAGGATAAATGTCGTGAGTAATAATACTAATTCCAATGCGCGATCAAATACAATGGAGTATCTATAAATATATGATTAAATATTACTTAAATACAAAATAAAAATAAAAAATTACCATACAAAAAATAGGAACTGGCTAGTAAGGTAACTTCGTGCTTATTTTCTTTTTTGTTACAGCTAAATGCACGAATCCAAATGAGGTATATGACGCCTGCCCAAGCCTTTGCCCTCCAAGGAGATGCGATGTTGATGAACGTGCAATAAGATGTGCAGCGCCACCCAAACTTGGTGATCCTGCTTGTGAACCTGGCTGCAGATGTGCTGATGGATTTGTCAGAAATTCTGTTGGCATTTGCGTTACCAGAGATCAATGCAGTTAGTATTTTCATAGCTTATAGATGTCGAAGCTTTTGTTAACACTATGTAGTTTAGCCTTGGGTTATTCCTGTTGCTGCTGGAATGCTATTTTAATAGAAATTAATATCTTATGGAGTATATCATTTTTTTGTATCTGATTATATAGAACGTATCCCAAACTAAGCACAAGCATTTGCTTAGTTAGGGATCACATAAACGTGTGTGAAATATCCCAGGATAATTATTTATATAACTTTCTTGTCTAAATACTAATAAAATATCTTTTAGATGTATCAGTATGTAACAAAACAAACGAAGTATTCGATCTTTGTCCACCTGATTGTCCTCCAAGACGATGTGATATAGACGATCGAACCATCAGCTGTCCAAAACCTCTCAAAATTGGTGATCCAAAATGTAAGCCTGGCTGCCGATGTGCTGACGGCTATGTCAGAAATAGTCAAGGAAACTGCGTGACGAGAAACCAATGTCGTAAGTGGAATTAAGTGTTTCAATTATATTAATGCCAATTATTAAATACTAGCTGACCCGGCAGACGTTGTCTTCAATGAATATTTAATTCGTACTGGTGTGATTAATAAAATAATCCAAAAACAAAGTATTTATAAATCTAATGCTTTGAGATACACAATAATTGAACTTTTAATATGAGGCGTGATTGCTCTAAACCAACTGTATTGATCACACACTTCTTAAAAATTAAATGTTTACCTAAACTTAAATTTTATAATTTTCCACGCTACTTTCTTATTTTTTTATTTCATAAGAACCTTCTCCTGACAATAACAAACACAACAAAAATAGAATTTGCGAAATCGGTCCAGCCGTCCATGCGTGATGCCGTGACCAAGGGAAATAGGGATTCATTTTTATATATATAGATTTATCGGTACTTATTTGTTTCGTCCACAGCAAAATGTACTAGGCCCAATGAAGTTTTCCACCCCTGCCCACCAACTTGTCCGCCGCAGACTTGTGATAGTCTCACCAGAAGTATAATATGCCCACTCCTTGCTGGCCCTTATGGACGTAATGGTGGGAACCAACTGTCACGTAGGTGTCAACCATCATGTATTTGCAAGCCGGGTTACTACAGGAATAAAATTGGAGAGTGCATATCTAGGAAAGACTGCTGTAAGTTTAACAAATATTATTAAACTAGCTATCCCCCATGGTTTCTCCGCGTTTCCAAAGGATATTATGTCTGGGATGAAAAGTTATTTGCATTAATCCAGGTTACAAACTATCAAGAACAAAGTTTCATCCAAATTCTTGGAGTAATTTTTGGATGAAAGAATAAAAAATGATAGACTCATCCTCACAAACTCCGCATTTATTATATTAATAATATAAATAGTAGGATTAATTACCATATTAATCATATGAAAATTAAGATTTTTTTTTCTTCTAGTTAGATGTAGGGGACCGCATGAGTATTTCTCTTGTGGCGGTGCCTGCGATAACGTTTGCGCCACCCTGTACAAACAAAATCAAACAAAATGCCCAATCAAGAACATAGTGTGTAACAGAAAATGTTACTGTGAAAAAGGCTACGCTCGCGACAACAACAACATCTGTATTCCTATTCCGCAGTGTCCAGGTAAAAAAAACAATTCATATTATTATTTAAACTATTAAAAAATTCTACAATACTGAGTTTAAACTATCTGGTTTGTAGTGCATGTGAGGTCAAAGGTGGTAGGTAATACTTGGCAGATGATTGGCGTAAGACTTATTATCTTAATATATATAAATCTCGTGTCACGATGTTTGTCCTCAATGGACTCCTAAACCACTTAACCGATTATAATAAAATTCGCACACCATGTGCAGTTCGATCCAACTTGAGAGATAGGATAGTTTAAATCTCAAATTATAGTCGCAATTTTAATTTATTGCTAATTATTTGTCTGTTATTATTTGACAGTCACAATTATCTGTTAACTCCAAATGATTCTAAGAGATGTCGATACCTTTCGACTGGGTTGAGTAAGTCATCAATAGATGGCGCTGCTATGGTAAATCTACGAACGTGTCATATAAGCTACAATTCAATATCATGATTACCACGTGTTATTGAGGCTAATGTATAAATTAAATTTATTTTGTAGTAAACGAAATACCGTGAAATTCAATTATTTCTTCTTTTTTAATACGGCTGGACCGATTGGAATGTTTTTTTTTGTTTGCGTTTGGGTGGTGCCCTGGATGGTTTAGATTCACAATTGGACCCGGTAGGTGGCGCTGCGAGCGAATTCCTGCATTTTTGTATGGACTTATTTCGACAGAACGACGTCTGTCCGGGCAGCTAGTCTATTATATAATGTAAAACATATTATACAATATAATATATTATAATATAAGTATAATACAATATAAGTGCCTGTGAAGGCCTATTTGAATAAAAATATATTCATTTCATTAACTTAATGGTAGTCTAATATCACCACATTTATATTTAAATCTAATCATTAAAAATAGCTGTCCCCCGCGGTTTTACCCGCGTTCCTGAGGGATATCACATTTTATTTCATTATTCATATTATTCATGAGGGATAAAAAGTAGCCTATATTTTATTCCAGGATATGCTCTATCTATGTGGCAATTCTCATCCATATCCGTTTAGTAGTTTTTGCGTGAAAGAGTAACAAACATACTTACATACAAATCTTTCCTCTTTATAATATTAGTATAGACTTGCTTCCATCCCGCGATTTCACCTACATTTTCGTGGAATTTAATATACATTAAATACCAGGATTATAAAACCTACATAGGCCATGGACATCCATTTGGAATAATGTACCTTTTAATAAGTAAAAAAAATCTAATAAGTGTATTGGTTTCGAAGATTATACACACATATAAACGCGCTTACCAAATCCACTTTCCCTCTTTATAATATCAGTATAGAAAGAAACAACATAAAATAAAACATAGTATAGATAACACTGCCACTAAGTAGAGGACAAATAGGAAAAACTTACAGAACTGTACTAATTTTCATATATTTTTTATTTTCCGACAGTCTCATGCGCTGGTGATCTAAATGCAATACCTGGGTGTGGTATCAACTGTGGTAGAAGATGTGATGATTATTTCAAGAAGGATGTCATATGTCCTGCCGTATGTTATGATGACGGTTGTGACTGCCGACATGGATATGTATTCGACGCAAATATCAACAGATGTGTCCGGCCTCAGGATTGCAGTAAGTTATGTTTTTTATACATTTCCTATTCTTACCCATTTCCGCCGTGAAGCAGTACTTGTATTACTGTGTTTTGGTTGGAAAGGTAAGGGGGCCGGTGAAATTACAGGCACTTGAGACTTGACAACTTCACGTCTCAGGGTCGACAACGCATTGGCGATGCCCCTAGTGTTGCAAATGTCCATAGGCGGCGGTGGCACTTACCATCAGGTGAACCGTCCGCTTGTTTGTCGGCCCATGTGGTATGAAAAAAATAATAATAAACATTTATAATTTTATGGATCAATAATCGTACTCTACGTTTCAGTTACTCTTACACGTGTAAAAGTTATAATTTTTATTTATTTTTTATTGTTTGACGTGCATTGGCTAATAAAAACAAAATGTGAAATTCGCAGATTTTACTCTCTCAAAGCCTCAAGAGCCTTAAAAGTCCTATATAATATATAACACTATACCCTAAAATATTTTTAGTGGAAAATACGTTTTCAAATATAATAATTTCCTAACGTCATAAAGCTACAACTGGGCCTTTTTAGAACCAGTATATTATAACAAATGCTTTAAATGATTATTTGTGATAATCCAGATTGAGTTTTAATTTCTCCTTTTTTTTGGTAAATAACTCAAAAAATATTGATTTATACATTTTACCTTTATTCAAGTTTTTTTTTTACTAAACTGTTTTAACCCTTTTTATATTGTTACCCTGAAGCATATTTATATTATTTGTAAATTACATTTTTTTTTTAAGTTAAACCCGTTAAACCCGCCATAACCGGTTAAGGCGATGACCAGTAACCTTATAGGCTTGATGTGTTTACCACCTTTGATTATATTATCACATAAAATACCGAAAAAAATTTTTCAGCACCAGTTTGCAGGAGGAACGAAGTCTTTTCGAACTGCATAAACGGTGGATGTAATGCCAAATACTGTAGTGATTTGGGCAAACCTGTACCTTGCGTGCGCCCTAAATACTGCATTAAAGGCTGTCTTTGCAAGAAAGGATACTTAAGAGCTTCAGATGGTACATGTGTACCTGAAAAGAAATGTCCAAGTGAGGAATTTGATTTTATTTGTACGTCCGGGGAAGTACTACCACCTTACTCATTTCCGCCTTGAAGCAGAAGTGCACTTGTATTACTGTGTTTCGGTTAGAAAGGTAAGGGGGCTGGTAAAATTATAGGCACATGAGACTTAACAACTTCGCGTCTCAGAGTTGGCAACGCATTGACGATGCCTCTAGTGTTGCAAATGTCTATAGGCGGCGGTGACCACATACGATCAGGTAGACCTGGTGCTTGTTTGTCGGCATGTATTGACGGTATGTCTATATGGCATAAAAAAAATCTAAGTTTGAAGCCACGTTTAAGTTTTTTCTCTTCCAATATCATATTCTTATTCCAGAACCCGTAATATGCGGTAAGCACGAAATATACGAAGAATGTCCACCTCTGCTATGCCAAGCTTTGAACTGCACCGAGTTGGGACATCCCATAGCTTGCCCTGATATAGCGGGCCCTGGATGTCCATGGGAGCCAGCATGCATTTGTGAAAATGGTTACTTGAGAAACGACAAAGGTGTTTGCATACCCGCAACACAATGTCGTAAGTATTTTTTTTATTTTCTGTCAGTTATTTCCCCTATTTTTTTCCCGTGGATAGTGTATGATATTACACCTAACAACGTCAATATTATATATGTTACCGGCCAAACCTGATTTCAGGACAAACTAGTTTTGCCTAGGCTAAACTAGTTCTTCCTATACACGATAGGATTAACCAATATAGCCTAGTCAAAACTAGTTGATCCTGATATAAATACGCACACCCCAGGATAAACTGGTACGGCCTAGTCTAAACATTAAAGTATACCCAAAACAATCATAATGAATAATAATAATAACTTTTTATTGCCAGAAAAAAATATTAAAATAACACAAGAGATAGTACAGAGCACAAGATATACTTACAACAAAAACAGTTTGGCAGCGAGTCCCAAGCTAAGCAGAGCTTGTATTTTGGGGCTCAGGAAATGCGATTCACCGGTATAGATTTGTTCTGAGTTAACAATTATTTCATAAATTTACTGCATAAACCAGAAAGTGTTAACACACAATGTTGTTATTATTTGCTTTAAAATAAAAACTTTTAAATTTTGTGTAAACATAACAAAAAAGGAAACTGAATTAAAAAGAGCAGAAAAAAGTGGTAAGGTATATTTCTAAGATTCTTGTGTGTGTGGTGTCTTATGGTCACGCTAAAGACAAATAGTTGGCTTACGCGAAGGACTCCAAAGTCGAAAGAAACAACATAAAATAAAACATAGTATAGATAACACTGCCACTAAGTAGAGGACAAATAGGAAAAACTTACAGAACTGTACTAATTTTCATATATTTTTTATTTTCCGACAGTCTCATGCGCTGGTGATCTAAATGCAATACCTGGGTGTGGTATCAACTGTGGTAGAAGATGTGATGATTATTTCAAGAAGGATGTCATATGTCCTGCCGTATGTTATGATGACGGTTGTGACTGCCGACATGGATATGTATTCGACGCAAATATCAACAGATGTGTCCGGCCTCAGGATTGCAGTAAGTTATGTTTTTTATACATTTCCTATTCTTACCCATTTCCGCCGTGAAGCAGTACTTGTATTACTGTGTTTTGGTTGGAAAGGTAAGGGGGCCGGTGAAATTACAGGCACTTGAGACTTGACAACTTCACGTCTCAGGGTCGACAACGCATTGGCGATGCCCCTAGTGTTGCAAATGTCCATAGGCGGCGGTGGCACTTACCATCAGGTGAACCGTCCGCTTGTTTGTCGGCCCATGTGGTATGAAAAAAATAATAATAAACATTTATAATTTTATGGATCAATAATCGTACTCTACGTTTCAGTTACTCTTACACGTGTATAAGTTATAATTTTTATTTATTTTTTATTGTTTGACGTGCATTGGCTAATAAAAACAAAATGTGAAATTCGCAGATTTTACTCTCTCAAAGCCTCAAGAGCCTTAAAAGTCCTATATAATATATAACACTATACCCTAAAATATTTTTAGTGGAAAATACGTTTTCAAATATAATAATTTCCTAACGTCATAAAGCTACAACTGGGCCTTTTTAGAACCAGTATATTATAACAAATGCTTTAAATGATTATTTGTGATAATCCAGATTGAGTTTTAATTTCTCCTTTTTTTTGGTAAATAACTCAAAAAATATTGATTTATACATTTTACCTTTATTCAAGTTTTTTTTTTACTAAACTGTTTTAACCCTTTTTATATTGTTACCCTGAAGCATATTTATATTATTTGTAAATTACATTTTTTTTTTAAGTTAAACCCGTTAAACCCGCCATAACCGGTTAAGGCGATGACCAGTAACCTTATAGGCTTGATGTGTTTACCACCTTTGATTATATTATCACATAAAATACCGAAAAAAATTTTTCAGCACCAGTTTGCAGGAGGAACGAAGTCTTTTCGAACTGCATAAACGGTGGATGTAATGCCAAATACTGTAGTGATTTGGGCAAACCTGTACCTTGCGTGCGCCCTAAATACTGCATTAAAGGCTGTCTTTGCAAGAAAGGATACTTAAGAGCTTCAGATGGTACATGTGTACCTGAAAAGAAATGTCCAAGTGAGGAATTTGATTTTATTTGTACGTCCGGGGAAGTACTACCACCTTACTCATTTCCGCCTTGAAGCAGAAGTGCACTTGTATTACTGTGTTTCGGTTAGAAAGGTAAGGGGGCTGGTAAAATTATAGGCACATGAGACTTAACAACTTCGCGTCTCAGAGTTGGCAACGCATTGACGATGCCTCTAGTGTTGCAAATGTCTATAGGCGGCGGTGACCACATACGATCAGGTAGACCTGGTGCTTGTTTGTCGGCATGTATTGACGGTATGTCTATATGGCATAAAAAAAATCTAAGTTTGAAGCCACGTTTAAGTTTTTTCTCTTCCAATATCATATTCTTATTCCAGAACCCGTAATATGCGGTAAGCACGAAATATACGAAGAATGTCCACCTCTGCTATGCCAAGCTTTGAACTGCACCGAGTTGGGACATCCCATAGCTTGCCCTGATATAGCGGGCCCTGGATGTCCATGGGAGCCAGCATGCATTTGTGAAAATGGTTACTTGAGAAACGACAAAGGTGTTTGCATACCCGCAACACAATGTCGTAAGTATTTTTTTTATTTTCTGTCAGTTATTTCCCCTATTTTTTTCCCGTGGATAGTGTATGATATTACACCTAACAACGTCAATATTATATATGTTACCGGCCAAACCTGATTTCAGGACAAACTAGTTTTGCCTAGGCTAAACTAGTTCTTCCTATACACGATAGGATTAACCAATATAGCCTAGTCAAAACTAGTTGATCCTGATATAAATACGCACACCCCAGGATAAACTGGTACGGCCTAGTCTAAACATTAAAGTATACCCAAAACAATCATAATGAATAATAATAATAACTTTTTATTGCCAGAAAAAAATATTAAAATAACACAAGAGATAGTACAGAGCACAAGATATACTTACAACAAAAACAGTTTGGCAGCGAGTCCCAAGCTAAGCAGAGCTTGTATTTTGGGGCTCAGGAAATGCGATTCACCGGTATAGATTTGTTCTGAGTTAACAATTATTTCATAAATTTACTGCATAAACCAGAAAGTGTTAACACACAATGTTGTTATTATTTGCTTTAAAATAAAAACTTTTAAATTTTGTGTAAACATAACAAAAAAGGAAACTGAATTAAAAAGAGCAGAAAAAAGTGGTAAGGTATATTTCTAAGATTCTTGTGTGTGTGGTGTCTTATGGTCACGCTAAAGACAAATAGTTGGCTTACGCGAAGGACTCCAAAGTCTGTGCACAGCCTATCAGTGGGGTACCGGAAGGGTTTTTCAGGATGACCTTTATCAGCGCACGTTGAGCTCTAAGAAGATGAAGTAACTCTTTCCAGCGCTTCCCCACAAAGTGATGCAGTACTGCAAAACAGACTGACAAAAGGCGTTCTTCATTACGTAGATAAGTTTTCTCACTCAACTGCACAAAGAAGCTGTGTGTACATTAAATGTCAGGTGTTCATCGATTATGATGCCAAAATATTTCAGTGAGGCTGTGCGTTCGATGTACATGAGTGATTCCGGACATCACCAGAGCAGGTATGGGCTCTAAGAAGCATCACAGAGGGACTAGTGGTGGATGTTTTCAACTCACATGTACATATCCTGACATGATCGTTCAATTACTTTCGACTCTGTTAAAAATTGGTTTAGACTGGGCTGTACCAGTTTATCCTGGGGAGTGCGTATTTATATCAGGATCAACTAGTTTGGCCTAGCCTAAACTGGTTTATCCTATCGGGCTTAGGATGAACCAGTTTGGACTAGGCTATACTAGTTAATCCTATCGCGTATAGGAAGAACCAGTTTAGCCTAGGCAAAACTAGTTTGACCTGAAATCGGGTTTGGCCGGTAACATATACATCAATAAAAAATCTGGGAGATTCGTTACGCACGGCCATAAAAAAAATAAGGTTAATGCACTCAAATGCTCAGCCTGGGTGAAATCGAACCCCCACTCTGTGGCGTGGCGTCAATGTCTCTAACCACTGAGCCAACTGGCCTGTAAATAAAAATATTGTTATTCACCGAGGCCTGATTTTTCAATGGCCAAAGCAGTAGCTTGACTAATCATTTTAATTGCAATAATTGACCGTTTTTGTATAAAGTTTATTGCCGGCTATATAAAAAACAACCTTCGGAACCGGTATTAGAGTCGGACTATACATTAGTGCATGCAAAGGCCAATTTGGGTAAAAAAAAATCATATCCATATTCTTAACTGAGGTATGTCCATAGATTGAGAAATCAGCTCTATCACTAATACATTTTTGTTTTCTTTCATTAATAGCTACATGCGGCGGTGATAAGAACGCAGTATCTGGATGTGGTGTGAATTGTGGCAGACTCTGCTCGAATTATAACAAAGGGCCAGTTTCTTGTATTCAAGTGTGCTATCCAAACGCTTGCGACTGCAAAGAGGATTTCGTATTGGATGAAGTCATCAACAAATGCGTTCTACCGGAAGAATGTTGTGAGTTATTTTGGATTGTACTTATACAATACTAGCTATCTCCGAAGTTTTACCCGCGTTTGATGATGATGGTTCCGACCGATTTCGGCCATGGCGACCCCTAGTCCGAGTAATGGCGCTGGTGCACCCGAAGATGGCTTATGTAGCCATCTTCGCGGCGAAACTCCGTGCACACTGAGGGCACGTGAGTACGCCGTTCAGATAATTATATGTTATGGCAGCAGGTGGGCGAGCCTTTAACTGCCTTTAGCCTTTTTTACCCGCGTTTATCGATATCATATATAGCCTATTACTATCTACAAAAAAATCCGTGTCGAATGGTAGCAGTCCGATATCGATACGTTCAGTAGTTTTGAGGTGATAGTGCGTCAAAGGATATATATTCCCCATATTCTTAGATATATAGATTAAACCTATCCAACATACAAGAGATCTTTGGAAAGATAACTGCTAACTAATGAGCAATATTTTAATACTGTACTATTATTTTGAAACTTATTTAGTTTTTTAAATTTTGTCTCCTATTAATTAAGTTTTGTACATATACCGAATTTAACACCAAATTAATATTTCTTTTAGCACCACAATGCGGGCCAAACGAACAGTACGAGGAATGTCCATCGTCATCATGCCTAGCCCGAAACTGCTCTCAATTGGGTTTCCCGTTACCTTGTCTAGGACCCACAAATTGTACAGAAAAGTCAGCCTGCGTCTGTAAAGATGGATATCTAAGAAATGACGATGGTGATTGTGTCCCTCAAAATGAATGTCGTGAGTATATCTGTATCATCATCATCTTAGGTTTAATGGAAGCTGGGCTGAAGTAGTGTGACCACGAGTAACCAGGCACACATTCTGCGTTGAATGCAGTTCGCATCGAGTGCTCGAAATGTTGTCGCCGCCCGCCAATGAATGGTCCAATGAAAATATATAACAATTTATTAAATTATTAACTACTGAGCCTGCAATTTGGAATCCTAAAGACTATTAACATACACTAAAACATAACGAAGCACTATGTTGTCGTCCATTGCAAGACAACAACTGGAGTGCGGAGAGATGAAATGAATGTCACGAGTAGGGGAGTGTGTGAATGCTAGGGCAATATTCGCAAACAGTGCGAGGAGCAGTGCGAGGACATAGTGTGGCTAAGTTTGTGGATGCTGGCGGAAAACAAGTGAAACAGCCGACGTCTCGTGACGCATTAACTCATTTATTCGAGCATGAAAATTTTGAGTAGTAGAGCTCTTAGTGCAGAGTTCGTCTGGGGAAGTACTACCACTTTACCCATTTCTATCGTGAAGCAGTATTGCACTTCTATGACTGTGTTTTGGTTAGAAAGGTAAGGGAGCCAGTGAAATTACAGGCACATGAGACTTCACAACTTCACGTCTCAGGGTCGACAACGCATTGGCGATGCCCCTAGTGTTGCAAATGTCCACAGGCGGCGGTGACCACTTACCATCAGGTGGACCGTCCACTTGTTTGTCGGCCCATGTGATATAATAAAAAAAAAAGCACAACAATTGACACAGAAGGGGGCGGGATGGTGCCTACATATTTCTGTTACATTAATTTCTTGTTGATTACACAATTATTAATTAATTTAAATAATACATTTATTAAAAAAGACTATATCTATAATTAAAATGGTATACGCATGCATGTTAATCGAATTAATGTTTAATTGCCAGCCTCATGCGGTGGTGACCCAAACGCAAAACCAGGTTGTGGTGGTCACTGTGGTCGGCGGTGCTCTACTTACAACAAAGGCCCTACTGTTTGTCCAGCAATATGTTATTTGAATTCCTGTGATTGTAAGGATGACTATGTTTACGACGACAACCTTGGAAAGTGTGTCCGCCCTGAGGAATGCAGTAAGTACTCTATAATAAAATAGTGTTATCCAAACAATAAACTACTTCAACATGATACTTAAAGTACAATAACCTTAAAAGATAGTAAACACATGATTGATTTCCAGCACCTAGTTGTGGCAATGACGAAGTCTACTCAGAATGCATCAATGGCGGTTGTCAGGCGAAAAATTGTTCTCAATTAGGAAAACCAATACCATGTGTAAAAATTGATCCCAAATATTGTATAAAAGGTTGTCTTTGCAAGGAGGGTTATTTACGATTGAAAAACGGTACTTGCGTTCCGAAAAGTGAATGTCCACGTAAGTATTAGGCATCTTACCTAACAATAAAAATAAAATATTTATATTATAATATATAATTACGTAGCATAAAACAAAGTCGCTTTCTCTGTCCCTATATCCCTGTGTATGCTTAAATCTTTAAAACTACGCAACGGAATTTTGATGCAGTTTTTTTTAATGGATAGAGTGATTGAAGAGGAAGGTTTTTATGTATAATACATGTGACATCCCACGGGAACGCGGGTAACACCGCGGGGGACAGCTAGTATATATAACATACAGAAGTAAAACGGTGTCAACAACTAATAATATAAAAGACACTGTATTTGGCCTGTGAAATACATTATAATTCTTTCAGATGTCAGATGGCTATAAAATGTTAGATCTAGATACTAAAATACTTCGACTTAATTTTTTTAACAATTTACTACTTTAAACTTTAATTACCATGAAAAGGTAAACAGAACAAATGTTTGCTTCATTACAGAGCCAGAGTGTAAAAAGAACGAAGAATATGCTGTATGTCCTTCAGGAGTATGCAGACCGCAAAGTTGCGATGAACTGGGTTATCCTATACCTTGTCCAGATGCACCTCAAAGTGGTTGTACTGATGATCCTGCTTGTATATGCAAAGAAGGCTATGTGCGAAGTGAAAAGGGCGTTTGTATTTCTCAAGATCAATGTTGTAAGTATTGCAACAAATTAAATCAAGATAAATATTTCTAGTATCATGGGTACCATAGAGCATTTATAGGACCTTTTATTTTAGCAAAATTTTCGGTTATGTTTTATTAGTGTACTTAATATTTGTATATATACTTTTGTATTTTTCAATATATATTTTTTTATGTCAATTGAATTAGTAATAATAATAAAAACTCCATATTATGTAATAATTACAATTATCTGTCATCGGAAATGCCAAAGTTTTTTTTTTTTATATTTCTTTATTATAAATGTTTTATAAAACAAATTATTTAGCAAGTTGCGGGGGTGATCCAAATGCGAGACCCGGTTGTGGCGTCCACTGCAATCAACGTTGTTCTGATGTTAATAAAGAACCTGGTGCGTGCATACTGATCTGTTATCCAAACAGCTGTGATTGCAACGAAGGATATGTGTTTGATGATAACACCAAGACATGCGTTCGTCCTGAGAAATGCAGTAAGTATAATAAGGTCTAATCAAATGATTCGTCGAATTAATAAAATGACTAAAACTCATATTTAGTATGATATTATTACTGTTTTAAACATCGAACGAGTGGAGTAAGTAATGCATTGCAGACTTAAAATTTTGGTTCCATATCGTTTTACACTGGCAAAAGGACACTATGCCTAGTAGACCACTTTATACAAAATACATATTCCTTTGTAGACTATCGGTACCAATTACTTTTTTAGGCGATGTTAGCAGTGGAAGTGACGTCGCATACCGGGGATATAAATCCTTTAAATGAGCTTGAGCTTTCGGTTAAACATCAAGAGCATACTTCAGCACGATCATGTACTTTCTTACCACTGCCTCGCTAGGCTTCCCTAGAAAAATATTTTACTACTATATATATTACAGCAACTCAATGTGGTGACGATGAAGAATACTCCGAATGTATCAATGGCGGTTGTCAAGCGAAGAACTGTTCTCAAATAGGTCGTCCAATACCCTGTCGCAAAATCGATCCTAAATACTGCATAAAGGGATGTCTGTGCAAAGAAGGTTATTTGAGACTTGATAACGGAACTTGTGTACCTTCGAAAGATTGTCCATGTAAGTAATTTATTGCATATAGCATTCAAATGCATGATCATTAATGTTTTTGGCTGTAAAATATCTAGCAGTTCTATAGTAAATGTTGTATACCAGTTACTGATCCTTATTATAAACTCTGATCAGTTTAGAACCAGATGGCATATTAGATATATTATCATGTATCTTTTCTGATAGTGCAATGTACGCGGCCAAATGAAGTTTATGACCCCTGCCCTTACGAATGTCCACCACAAACTTGTGAAAGTCTTGATAGAGCATACATTTGTCTTGTACCAGTCAATGGATCTCGACCGTGTAATGCGTCTTGTCGTTGCATACCTGGTCACTATAGGAACCAAATTGGAGATTGCATATCCGAAGAAGACTGCTGTATGTTTCTTATTACACTTTTGTTTGTTAGAATTGAATTCAGTCAATTTTAATAATGATGGTATTTCAGCGAAGTGTAAGGGACCACATGAATTTTTCTCATGCGGCGGTGCCTGTGATAATGAATGCGCCACCCTCAAAACTCGGAACCAGACCAACTGTCCGATAGTTAATATAAAATGCAATGATAAATGCTATTGTGAAAAGGGCTACGCACGTGATAGTAATAAAACGTGTATTCCAATCGATCAATGCAATGGTAAAATTAAATTTTATTTTGCTGTAAAAATGTTTTATAAACTATTTATTTAAAAAACGTTTAAAAATCTCCAATTATCCTTATAGTACCACAGTGTGGCAAGAATGAAATATACAACGAGTGCCCAGCATTATCATGCAAGGCACTAAACTGTTCTCAACTTGGCTACCCGGTACCGTGTCCTTTTGTACCGGCTCATTTCGGGTGTCCTTCAGGACCTGGATGTATCTGTAAAGATGGGTACCTAAGGAACAAAAGAGGCATCTGCGTACCTGAAAAGCAATGCCGTAAGTTTATGTTAACCAGATTATTATGTTAAAGAACGCGAGACCAGATAACTTATAATCGATGCCTTCATTTTCTGCAAAGTAAAAGAGTATTTTTTTGGATGCCACCCAGATGCAATGTTTCGTAACAAAATAATTTTCAGTGTTTTTTCAGTGTATTTAAGTGTCAATTTATGTTTAGCTTCATGTGGTGGTGATCCCAATGCGCAGCCTGGGTGCGGTATGAACTGTGGCCGAAGATGTTCCAATTATAACAAAGGACCAGTTGCATGTGCACAAGTATGTAAAGTAAATGGTTGTGATTGCAAAAAGGATTATGTGTATGATGACAACATTCAACAGTGCGTCCGACCTAAACAATGCAGTAAGTGTACTATAAGTTACCCTTGCGACTGCAACGTCGTGGGATATTTCTTTACACCCATCCATCTGATCCCAAGCTAAGTATAGCTTGTACATGGTAACCCATGGTTGATAACTGATATACTACATATTATGTTACCTTTTAAAAATGGTATTTAATAAACTTTATATTAAAACTAGTATATATTAAGATACGCAGGCCAGGAATAGCGGGCCTACCGGGAACTGGGGGCCGTTGTTGTGGTGTGCTACCCATAATGGTTTATGCCCGTAATCACCACACGCTGGGCAGGCGGGTTGGGTGATAGAAGAACGTAGCTCTCGCACCGGTGACTCTGCTGCCCGTCACCGGCCAGTACCATTTAGCTACGTTGTTTAGAATGGTTATACCGCCATTGGTCGATCGCCAGAGCCTCGTCCGCTTGTCGGCAGAATGCACTGCGGGCAGGTGAGGTTGGTTGGGAGCACTAAGATAACATTGTGCTCCCTTACATCCCAAACGTAATGTAGGGCGCCCTCCAGCTAGATGGAGCGATGATATACGCAAGCTGACTGGCAGCGTTTGGAAACAAAGAGCTGAAGATCGAGCTCAGTGGCATGCCATAGGTGAGACCTATGTCCAGCAGTGGACGGAGATAGGCTGATGATGATGATGAAGATATGCAGATCAGATTTAATAATCAATTTATGCAAAAATGATTTTCCTGGTTGGAAACTGAAACGTTATCCTGTACCCTAGCTCGTACACTCGTGATCAAAACGACATTAGGAGCCCTCTAACTTGCGATTCATCTTGATTGATTTGTCTTTGTCTAGTGTTTTTTCAATACGTGACTTCTTATGACACATAAACGATTCAATTCAGCCTAAATCTAGTCAGTAAAAGAAAATAGTGGCCCAGGTAGAAGCTAAGGCATCTAATCACTACGCAATTATGCATCCAAATTTTTTATCATTTTATTTTTTCAGCACCAGTATGTAAAAATAACGAAGTCTACTCATCTTGTATCCAAGGTCAATGTAGACCACAGAACTGTACACAGTTAGGGAAGCCAGTAGCTTGTCCGAGAATTGATCCTAAGTATTGTAAAAAGGGGTGTCTATGCAAAGAAGGATATTTGAGGGATGAGAGCGGAATTTGCGTACCAGAAAAAAATTGTACATGTAAGTCATTACTTTATTTTTTTGCATTATAAAAAATACAATATAATAGAAAATTCTATTATATTGTATTTTAAGGCTAAATAGCCATTTTACTACCGACTAATATTATAAATGTGAAAGTTTGTGACTCAAACATGCAGAACCGGCTGAACGGATTCGAAAGAAATTTGGCACACAGATACAGTAAATTCCACACTTTATACCAGCTGATAAAAACTCCCAAAAACATGGGTAAAACAAAGCGGAAACAGACCATACAAAATTAAAACAAACTTGGCCCAAAACTATTTATGTATTCTATATTCTCTATTTTTAATAGCTTCATGCACGAATGCCCATGAAATTTACGACTTGTGTCCACCTGTGTGTCCGCCCCAAACGTGTGAAGCCATCGGCAAAGTATACCCTTGTCCATTAATGCCACCTGGTTCAGCATATTGCAAGCCCGATTGTCGTTGTGAAGATGGTTTCTACCGGAATAAAATTAATGAGTGCATCTCTAAGGATAATTGTTGTATGTTTTATTTTATCTTAATCTTAAATTATGTTCACTAATTGAAATTGTGGAAATCCATTATAAGATTATACAAATAACAAGAGACGTAAACGTTTACGTCTTGAAAATGCTTCGTGTAGAAGTGAAACACGTGTCGATTTCCTGTTGAATTTCCTTGTTTGGGACTTGAAAGAGGAGATCCGACGGAATTACTTACAGGATATTTGTTTCTTGTATAATCTTAAATTATGTTTATTATACACACACACACCTCCAACTTATACTGTAAATGTGAAAGTTTGTGACAGTAGATGAATCTGTGTTACGCTTTCACGCAAAGGTTACTTAACGGAATTGTATGAAACTGGGCATATATGCAATTTATAACCTGGAACAACATAGGATACTTTTCATCCCGGTCACAAAATGTCACATCACTAAGCGGACGCCGGATAGTTAGTCACATATGTCTATAGTGTCTTAATGTTATATGGAACACGTAGAATAATTTCATAAATTATTACAGTTGCAATAAAGTTTGATTTAAAATAAAAACTTACTAAAACAATGTTACGAAAAGGCTTTTTACAATTTCAGTGCAATGCACGGGACCACATGAATTCTTCTCGTGCGGCACCGCGTGTGACAACAGATGCTCCAATATCAACACACAGAACAGAACCAATTGCCCTATCATCAACATTATGTGTAACAATAAATGTTATTGTGAAGATGGATACGCTCGTGATGAAAACGAAATATGCATACCCGTTGATCAGTGCAAAGGTACATACCTATATAAATCAAAGTCGTGTTAGTTACACACTATAGCACATTACAACTCAAGAATGGCTGCGCAGATTTCAATGATCTTTGATTTATTGGATTTACCTCCATCCCAAATAGCAGAATACGTAATAAAAAAACAAAAATACTAAATGTTTTTTTTTTAATTGGTTTCATCAATAATTTTTCGTTATCAACTCTCTGAGGAGAGAAACTGAAATCCTCGGGAGTCTGGGTGAAACTACGGGGCACAGCTAGTTAATACTAGATTAATTAGATAACCCTCTTACTACGAGGCAAAATGGTTCACTGTAATCACTAATATCAAATAATCTTCTCAGTTCCAGAATGTGGTAAAAATGAAGAATACGTAGAATGTCCGTCATCAAGATGCCAACCACAAAACTGCTCTCAACTTGGTTATCCGATAGACTGTTCTGATTTACCCGAGCCTGGTTCCTGTACAGAAGAGCCGGCTTGTCTTTGCAAAGATGGATATTTGAGAAATAAGAAGGGCAAATGCATACCTAAGAAAAACTGTCGTAAGTTATCTGACTATCACAGCTAAGAGCACTTTGATACAGGAATGATTTATCAAACAGCCTGTGCCTGTGGCCTTTTTGCTTCATACCTTGTGATGGCTTTTCCACCTGTAGTGGGGTTGTAAGAGCGCTATAGTGCGATAATAGTGAATAAGAGAAAGGCCTTTCAAATATCGAATATTATAATAAATATCCTGAGATTATTTTTTTCACATAGCCGTCTGATCCCAAACTAAGCAGAACTTTTACTATGGTAATCAGATATCTATTAAACTCCATATTAGAATACTAAGTATCTTCTGCATACATATGTTTGACTTAGGTGGGAATCGAACCTGTGGCGTAACAGCCAGGATCGCTAAGCCAACTAGCCCGTCGAATATATTTAGTTACAATAGAATTCTTTTGTAATACCGTGTTGTATTATCTTTTAGCTTCATGCGGCGGTGATCCAAACGCGGTGTCTGGCTGTGGTGTAAACTGCAATAAGCATTGCGCCGATTTAAAAGGAAAACCTAGACCCTGTTTGAAAATATGTCGTGTAAATGCATGTGACTGCAAAGAGGGGTACTATTTGGATGAAAATATTGGCGAATGCGTCCTACCAAAACAATGCAGTTAGTATTCATATCTTAACTGACTTATATAATATACTAGCTATCCTCGCGGTTTCACCCGCTTTTATCGATATCATATTATATATAGCCTATAATAAAAATTCCCCGTCGAATAGTAACAGTCCCATCCCGATGTGTTCAATAGTTTTGAGGTGATAGTAATATCCTAGGACACTCTTTTTTACACACGGCCATCTGATTCCGAACTAAGCAGAGCTTGTACTATGGAAACCAGATAACTGATATACTATATTACCACTTTCTTATTTTTCTAAATACATACATACTCGTATATAGATATTTACAACCAGACATAGAACAAACAGACATGTTCATGCACACAAATGTTTGTCCTGGATTGGAATCGAACCCGCGACCTTCGACTTGGTAGTCAGAGTCGCTAACCACCAAGCCAATTGGCCTGTCGATGGCGCATCAAAGGAACCCTATTTTGGCCTAGCTGTCCCCTGGGGTTTCACCCGCGATAATCGATTTCATATATAGCCTTTAAGCATCTACGAAAACTTTCCAGTCCCGATTTGTTCAGTAGTTTGAGATGATGGTGCGTCAAAGGAACCCTATTTTACTTATATATATAGATAGATGTACCTGTCACGATCTGATCTTAGTGAACTAAACAAATACTTTATTATTTTTTACAGCGGAAGTATGTGGCAAAAACGAAGTCTATTCTTCATGTATCCAAGGTGAATGTAGACCACTGAACTGCACACAATTAGGACAATCATTACCATGTCCAAGAATTGACCCTAAGTACTGTAAAAAGGGATGTCTTTGCAAACAAGGATATTTGAGGTCGGAAAATGGAACATGTGTGCCAGAAAAGGAATGTCCATGTATGTCATCTTTTAATTTTTATTATTAATTATTTGCAATTGCGTATTTTATTTCATTGAGAATTTTTTTCGATAGATTGTTAGGGATTCGTAATAAAATGGCAAAAATGAAAGCCTTAAGGTGAAACTTACTCGCTCTGTCAGTTTGTCATAGCTGTTTATACCTGCAATTATTAATACTATTGATTATATACTTAATCGAATACGTGTTTATTTGCATTTAATCCAAAACATTTTTTTTCAAATAATTTTATGTGACAGTTTTTAACATATGCGCCGAATGTTATTGCGAAAATAATACATAATATACAACCCTGTATATCCCCTCATCTCCGAAGTTTACTAGTAAAAATTTTTTTTTCTTTCAAGTAAATAAAAAATCCTAATAAAAATAGTTTTTTATAAGTTTTTAATATGCCCTAATTTTGACAGCTCCATGCCTGGGATCTCACGAGGTATACGACCCCTGTCCAGTTCCATGTCCACCTCAAACATGTGAGGCTCTAATAAGGCCTCCCCCGTGTCCCGCACCACCACCTGACGCATCATACTGCCGCGGATCATGTCAATGTGAAGATGGCTACTACAGGAACATATTAAACGAATGCATCACTAAGGATGAATGCTGTATGATTTTATCTATTTTCTAATATTATAAACACGAAAGATTGGTTACTTGTTACATAATCACGCTGGAACGGCTGTACGGACCTGGTTGAATTTGGCACAAAAATACATTAAAGTCTAGAATAACACATAGTATTTCCATCCTGGGAAAATGAAACATCCCTTGGGAATGCGGACGTAACCACCGGGGGATAGCTAGTCATAATTATGTTTGATATACATTCAATATTTGATACAAGTTCGTATTGGCCAGCCAATGTGATGATAATTATATTTTGGATAAATTGTTCTTAATTCAAATTAAAACAACATCCGCGATTGTGGCCATTAAAAAATCGAGTCTTAAAGAAAAATGATTTATAAAGAACAATTGCCAAACAAGTCTAATATAAAAATGTTTCCTTGCTGAGTTTCGTGTTGGTTCTTATCAGATGGAAGCTGACTTCCTAACGGGTGGTAACTTCAGTATCTCTGACCTTCATAAGACGCCTTCTAGAGCCTTCAAATAAAAAATCAAATTTCAAAACCAATTTCAAACATTCAGTTTAGGCCCGCGGAGGGCATGAAAAAAGACAAATTTAAAGTTATTAAAGCTACCACCGTTTCGGAAGTCAGGCTTCAACTGAGAAAAACCGTCAAGAAACTCAGCAAGGTAACATTTTGTTAATAAAAAAAATTTTGTACATGGCTCTAAATTTAGAATTTTGTCCACAAACAAAAATTGCATTTTGATTCAAGCTCATTATTTCAGTGCAATGTACGGGAGAAAATGAATTCTTCTCGTGTGGCACCGAGTGCGACAACAGATGCTCCGATATCAACACACAGAACAGAACCAATTGCCCTATTGTCAACATTATGTGTAACAAAAAATGTTACTGTAAAGACGGATACGCTCGTGATGAAAACGAAAAATGCATACCCGTCGATCAGTGTAAAGGTATGTACATATTGGGTATTGATGGATCTCAAAGGTCGACTTCGAAGAAGCAAAGTTTTCTTATTATTTTGGTTATTTTTATACTATTAAAAGGTATTTATTTCTCTTTCACAAAGGACATACATTTTATATTATGTTATGGTTATAGCTTTGCCTAACTAATCGGTTTATAGTTATCTGCACGTGCTCCTCTAATGCTTGATTAGGTTTTTATATTTTTTTTTTAATCACAACTACTGGCAGTCGGTATTTTTTTTAAAGACGTTTCCCCATTCTGAGACCCTTAGGAAGAGGGGAATACAGCGTCTGTTGTAACAATCTCTTGTATTATTACATTATTACAATGTTTTTAAATAATAAAATGACCAAAATTCAGATTAGAAAAATTTTATATAAAAAAAACAAATTCCTTGCTGAGTTTCTTCTCAGTTGAAGGTCAAATTCCGAACCGGAGTTAGCTGCTGTAACTCTGACCATCATGAGGGCCCTTCGAACTGTATAAATGGTTTTGAATTTAGAATCTTGTGTAGATTAATATTAAACGATCCTTTCAGCTCCACAATGCGGTGAAAATGAAGTACTTGAAGAATGTCCGGCAACTTCATGCCAACCACAATACTGCTATGAAGTTGGTTATTCAATTACTTGTCCGGATTTACCGGACTCTTATTCGTGTCCAAGGAAACCAGAATGTATTTGTAAAGACGGATATGTGAGGAATAAGAAAGATAAATGCATACCTAAGGACGAATGTCGTAAGTTTACTTCTGTATTATTCGATTCGAAATTTTAAGAATTAAATTGTTCGAAAACCATAGTTATATCATCCCGTTCATTATTTAGACCAGGGCCGAAGCCTTCTAAAATGGTAAAAGATGAAAAAAAAATATAATAGGATGAAACCCATTAGAAAATGAGGGGAATATTATAAAAATGAAAGGAAAAATAAATTACGGTCGATTCGAGTTCGGGAAGTGGGTGGGGGTGAGGTTTTGAGGGTAAAAAATGATTTATCTTCATTTCCGGCAAAACTACAAGTCTTATGGAAAAAAGTTAAATGGCAAAGTTGTAGGTAATAAAAAGATCTACAACTTTTGTATTTACAATTTTTTCACATAACCTCAAAATTTAGGTGAAAAATTCAAATAACCAAGTTTTTGGTTTTTTATTTATAACATTTCCAAAATTTTTATTATTTCTACGAAATTTGATGAAAACTTACCTTAGTATTCTCCCTTTGTCTTGTATTTATACTATGAGTATCTAATTTTGACTCAAACATTCCTATGTTTCTACGTATAAACATTATATTTTCATAAATATATAGTGGAGGTAATGTCATTATATTTATTTCCCTAAATAAATCTCTTAATGATTCACGGGGACCCATACTGTAAATTGCACGAATTGCTCTTTTTTGTATAATAAATATTGATTCTATATCCGCTGCTGCTCCCCAAAACAAAATGCCATAGGACAAGAGGCTATGAAAATATGCAAAATAAACTAATTTGGCCGTCTCAACATTCGTCAATTGTTTAATTTTCCTAACAGCAAATGCAGCCGAACTTAACTTAGCAGCTAGAGTATCAACCTGAGGTCCCCACTGCAATTTATTGTCTAATGTAAGACCCAAAAATACCGTTTTATTTACAAGATCAATATGGCTCCCATCTATTATTATTTGGCTATCTACTTGTGCTACATTTGGTAAAGAAAACCTTAAGCATTTAGTTTTCTTTGAATTTAGTAATAGATTATTTGTAGCAAACCACCCACAGACAATTGACATAGTATGATTAACTTTAGTTAGATCTTTGTCTTTTCTATTAACTTTAAAAATTAATGATGTATCATCAGCAAACAAGACAATATCTGTGAGGTCATTTACAACATAAGTGCTGGCAGAACGGAAACTGGTCTGTAATCAGATGGATTCTCCTTACAACCGGACTTGAAAATAGGTACTATTTTACTACATTTCATTAAATCAGGAAAACAACCCTGATCAATGCATTCATTAAAAATATTTGACAAAACAGGTGCAATCACTGTTATTATTGATTTTACGATTGTTACTGATAAGCCCCATAAATCTTCAGTACTTTTCATATTGAGAGAATTAAAAGTTATTAAGATATCGCTAGCATTAATATGGTCAAATTTAAAACTTAGAAATGTATTATGAATATGCTGCTTGAGTAAAGATTCCGCTGCTATACACATGATTTAAGGCTTTTAGTAGTTTTACCAGGTATACTCGTGAAGAAGTTTTCAAAAGCACAGGCTATATCTAAATTATTTGTTAGAATTTTATCATTAATTTTAAGAGTTACCTGTTCATTATTATTTCTAATTTTACCAGTTTCCGTATTAATAACATTCCAGACTGTCTTTATTTTGTTATTAGCATTACCTATTTTATTACATATAAAGTAAGATTTAGCTTGATTACACACTAACTTGAAAGTCTTTGAAAAGTTTCTAACATATTTATGAAATTCCTCGTTCTGAGTTAGAGATTTTAAATGATAAAGTTCATACAACCTATCCCTGCTCTTACGAATACCTTTTGTAGCCCAGTCACTAAATCCCATTTTACTATTTACCTTCACTATTTTAGTAGGACAGGCTCTATTAAAATTATCGCATATCCCAGACAATAAACCTTCATACAAGACATTGGGCTCAACACTATGATATATTGTATTACAGAGTTTCAGTTCTAAATTATTTTTAAAGGTATCTAATCTTGCCTTAGTAGTAGGTCTAATTATTTTCGATACTTTAAATACTTGTCTTTTAAATGGCAATTCTATTAATTGAGCCTTAATAAATAGGCATCTACAAATATTATTTTAAGAAGATTTTACAACTTTTTCTTTCAGTCTTATTAAATATTAACTTTATTAACTTACTTGTCTGTTAATTATAGAAGTATATTTCAATTTGAAATTTTTTCGTTTATCAATAAAATATGAAATATTAAATTTTTTGAGAGTGTAAGTTGTAGATCTTTTTATTACCTACAACTTTGCCAGTTAACTTCTTTCCATAGGACTTGTAGTTTTGCCGGAAATGAAGATAAACCATTTTTTACCCTTAAAAACTCACCCCCACCCACTTCCCGAACTCGGATCGACCGTAATTTATTTTTCCTTTCATTTTTATCATATTCCCCTCCTTTTCTAATGGGTTTCATCCTACTGTAATTTTTTTTGGTATCAAAATTTTTCGACCCTGGTCTAATTATCAAAGAGGTGGCTGAGGAGTATCTGAGGTCTCGGAAATGATCTAAAATTTTTGACGGGCCAGTTGGCTTTGTGGTTAGAGACCTTGACTGGCAAGCCGCAGGTCGTGGGTTCGATTCCCACCCAGGACAAACATTTGTGTGCATGAACAATTCTATTGTAAATGTCTTTCTAAGTAATGTATAAATAGTAGTATGTATAGCACATAAGTTACTTAATTTGTGATCAGGTACCCTGGGGATATTTATTATTTATTTATATTTACTTTCCACCTCCTCCACACATATTAAAAGACTCAATATGACATGTGGTAAGTATTTTTGCCGTCTCTGGGAATAATCATTTCTAAATAAAGTGCCCGACTCGGGAATCGAAGCCAGCACCCCCGGGAGCCTAGCTGTATATCACTCGGCCACTCGGTGACTTAAAAAACTATTTACTGTTTAACATTTAGCTACATGCGGTGGTGATCCAAACGCAAAACCCGGCTGTGGTGTAAACTGTTTAAAGCATTGCTCTGATTTAATTAAACCTCGAGGCTGCCCCAGAATATGTTATCCAAACGCATGTGATTGTAAAGATGGATTCTATTACGACGACAATGCTGGAAAATGTGTCATTCGTGAGGAATGCAGTAAGTTTATTTTTACTCTTTCTATACTTGCAACAATATCTACTTATCACCTTCATCACTATCACTTAGCATGAGAGATCCATAGAAATTACTTATTTTAAGATCGTCAACTGCCTTGACTGAGTAGTATCTGTATATAAAACTGTTGTTGTGTAACTATGAAAACATAGTAACCAATAATAATAATAAGGTTTTATTCAATTTACTTGATAACATAATAAATAGATAATAGTACTATTATTTCCTTAGATATAATTTAATGTAGCATACAACGTGTTACAAAAACCCCGTAAAAATATAATTAATTATCAAACCCAACAGCCCTAGTAAGCTGTCATGCCAGGGAACCAGAATATTGAACAGAAAGGCCTACGTACCTATTTTACCTAATAATTGTCTACTTTAATAGTTTTTCTATTTTTCATTCACCAACATCAATTTATATATATTTTTTTGGGGTATGTTATACAGCGTTACTATGGTTCTTAAATGTTGTGTATGGTATCGTAATAAGGCCAAATTTAACCTCCTTTCGGCTTTACGAGTAGTTTTGTAACATCATGTATATGCCTGAATTAGGAAAACCTGTGTCAGGCCAAAAAAGCTGGCACATTTATCTATTACCATATATGTAGTCATTATAATTATGTTAAAGAACAAAGCATAAATTAATATGTAGTAAGTTTATTCTAACACAATATAAATAACTACTTGAATTTATCAATTTAATACCAACATTTTACGTCACTTGAGAGTCAGTTCCTTTCTAAGTGTTAAGTACTTAAGACCTTAGGTCATCGTTACTTATCGTACGTCTATAGTAAGACTGTGTGTCAAAGACAAACCTAACAATACAAAATACGAACTTTTTGTACATAGCGCAACAATGTGGTGAACATGAGTATTACGAAAAGTGTCCAGATACTTTGTGCCAGCCCCAGAATTGCTCGGAAGTGGGCTTCCCAATACCTTGTCCATCTGTGGAACCTGGATCCTGTCCGGGGAAACCTGCTTGTGTCTGTGAATTTGGATATGTGAAAAGTAAAAATGGAACTTGTATACCTAAAAATGAATGCCGTAAGTAATCATTGCCTATTTAAATGTTTATTAAAATCTATACAAATCAGTAAAATGTTAGTGTCTGATTGTAACGTCAAAAAGTATATATGGTACTTATTACACAAAAGTACCATTTTTCGGCTAATCTTAGTCCTCCTTAATGTTCTGTCGGTCCAGCCCCAAACGGCTGGACCGACAGAACTTTAACTGGACATATAGCTGATGTTATAAGGAGTAACTTAGGCTTAAACTTTTATCCCGGGCCAAAAGTATCATCCCTAGGGTATGCAGATAAAAAGGCAGCACCAAAAAATTTGCATCAACATGTCTAGACCCTGACTGAGAACTGAATCCATGATCTTTTGCGGTAGACATAACTCGAAAATCAATCATTATCACCTTGCTCACTGTGCTCTAAGAATACCTCATCGTAACTTTAGAGAAGGTAATTTTAGATGACCAACTGGAAGCTTAAAAACTAAAATTCATTACAGCGTCATGTAACGGTGATCCTAACGCAAGGGGAGGCTGTGGTGTGAACTGCAACAAGCATTGCTACGATCTTAATAAAGAACCAGGCGCCTGCATCTTGTTGTGTTATCCAAACGGATGCGATTGTGACGAGGGTTATTACTTTGATGATAATATTCAAGCATGCGTCCTACCAGAAGAATGCAGTAAGTTAATTTATTTACAGATACATATACGACCCCACTAGAAAAGAACAAACCTGAAATGTCAATGAGGGAAACAAGTACGTGGAGCTTACTGTGGCTTTCGTGATCATCACGTGGCTTATTTAATTTCGGGCATGCAGGTTTTCTTGTGATATATCCCTTCACTAAATATACAGTGAGAGAGAAGGTGCATTTACCTAAAGCTTATACATAAATTATTATCGTCTCAAATTTTTCCGCCTTTATTTAGATTGTCCGAAGTCTTTATTTATTGGATCCTTAACTTATTTGTTGGGCCTGAACACAGCTTCAAACAAATGATTTTTAGTAAACTCATTTAATATATCTATTAATCTCTTTATTTTATCGTATTAAGCAAAAACTTGCGGAGACAATGAAGTCTTCTCTGACTGCATCAACGGTGGATGTGACATGAAGAACTGTTCGCAATTAGGTCAACCAACAATCTGCTTTCATCCTGTAAAATGCAAATCAGGATGTCTCTGCAAAAATGGATATTTAAGAGCTGAAAACGGCACCTGCGTACCAGAAGATCAATGTGAACGTAAGTGACGATTGTGAAAAAGTGTTAATGCATTGAATGAAATACTTTAATTCTATAAATCATTGTTAACAATTTAATATCTGACAGCAAAATGTACTAAGCTAAATGAAGTCTACGATCCATGCCCATCTACGTGCCCACCACAAACTTGTGAGAGCCTCAACCACAGATATTTCTGCCCGTGCATGCCAGCAAATAAAACTGATGAAGACTGCGTAGGAAGCTGTCGTTGCAAACCTGATTACTGGAGAAACTCAATAGGCGAATGCATATCTAAAAAAAATTGCTGTAAGTGATACAATACCTCTAGGATGTCAAATTGTTTATATCGATGTCATAGAGATAATTATTAAATTGACATTGCAGTGAAATGTACAGGACCAAATGAATACTATTCATGTGGTGTTCCATGCGATAACGAATGTGCGACTTTATATAAACAGAGTCAGACCAACTGTCCTATCAAGAACAAGAAATGTACTGAGCAATGTTACTGTGAAGAGGGCTACGCTCGCAACGAAAATGATACTTGTATACCCATCGACCAATGTCCAGGTATTGTTTCTTTAGCAAAAGGTCGTATTGCAAAAAGTCCTTTTTGAATTTGTTCTTAATTTACTGTCACTTATATTATCGGTTTATTTAAACTACTAGCTGTCTCTCGTGGTGTTGCGTTACCGAGGGATTTTTCATTTTTCTGAGACAGAAAGGATCCTATGTGTTAAACTAGGCTATAAACCATATATGTGCCCAGTTCCAAGTCCAAATCAGCTTAGGAGTTTTTGCGTGAAGAGTAACAAACATCAATACATCCATACAAACTTTCCCATTTCTCATACTAGAGTCATATGACCAGAGTGAAAAGACGTTATGGTTTTAGAGGTGCTACAGTTGACCTAAATGACCATTATTAGTGTCCTCCGGGGGCTGAATCAATGGTTTTGAATTTTTGTATTAGTACATAGTACAAACGTCTCAAACACTATATTTTCTTTCAGAGCCAGAATGTGGAAAGAACGAGAGATATGAAGAGTGTCCAAGCTGCGTTCGCACCCCACAGTACTGCTCAGAGCTAGGCTTTCCTATATCCTGCCCCAAATCTAATTCTGATGATGATGAACCTGCCTGCGTATGTATTGACGGCTACGTGAGAAACGAAACAGACGAATGTATACCTGTTAAGCAATGCCGTAAGTGTTCAGCATTCTTGAATTTATAAAATTACCATCCCCACTTTATACTTCTTTTTTACCCAAACTTCATACAGATGTGTCTGTACTTTATGATCTTTGTAGTTTCTATAAACTTTCGAGTTGTTGTGATACTCGTGAAAAGATTATGGTGTTCGACAATGCTTATTCAATTCCAAATAATAGTGTATATTATTTACTGAAGCAATTTTCCAAAATGTTCTCGTATTTGCATAAAGAGCTTTTAACAAAAGTCAACAAAATACAAACATCGTGTTTTTTGCAATAAAAATCCGAACTAGTATTATATTCGAAAAACTCCAAACCCGTTTTAAAATATAGTGTAAGTTCAGTGAGTTAAGAGATTAAACTGTTTATGTAGCTTCGTGTGGTGGGGATCCAAATGCTGAGGCGGGTTGCGGTATTAACTGCAATAGGCAATGCGCAGATTACAAACAGGAGCCTGGTGCGTGCATTGAACTATGTAAACCGAATGCCTGCGACTGTAAAGAGGGATTCTATTTTGATGCAAATTTAGGCCTATGCGTCCGACCAGAAAAATGCAGTAAGTAAAGATATATTTCTTTTGTATACAACGCTCCAAATGAAAAGCGTATTCTAGAGCTACAGCGTGTGGATATGGGTTCCGCAAATAAAAACACGTTGATAATAGCTTTTTGCTGCACAAAAAATTTCAAGATAATTATTATGCCACATTATGGGAATATTTCCATAAATATTGTTGTAAAAGTAGTTTATTATGGTCAGCTTAACATTGGCAATTCTCCCAATATTTAAAATTTCTACAGGTGGTTGTTATAACTTAGCATCAGGTCGACGCTTATTAACTTTGTGACAGCCGGTACACTAAAAACAGAACACTATGTTTTCATTTTGCAGCACCAGTCTGTAAAAACAACGAAGTATACGATACTTGTGTCAACGGTGGATGTGAAATGAAGAACTGTTCTCAATTAGGAGGACCAACCTTATGTATCGATCCTATCGAGTGTGAAGATGGTTGTCTCTGTAAGAGTGGATATTTGAGGAATGATGAAAATATTTGTGTTCCAGAAGATGAATGCGACCGTAAGTAACCACTAATATATTTTTTCTATTTCTTAGGCGTGATGTGTAGTTTTTCCAACCCAATGTGCACTTGCATTACTGTGTTTCGGTTAGAAAGGTAAGGGGGCCGGTGAAATTACAGGCACATGAGTCTTAATAACTTCACGTCTCAGTGGCGACAACGTGTTGCCGAAGCCCCTGGTGTTGCAAATGTCCATAGGCGGTGGTGACCACTTACCAAATTGGATCGCATGCTTGTTGGTCGGCCCAAGTAGTATAAAAAAAGAACATATTATGTATATGTACAGTTGCTATTTTTATAGTATGAATTCTATTCCAGAATAGAAACCACATCCACCATGTGTTATTTCTGTTCTGAAACGGTGCTAATATACAGAAACCAGTTTTAGATCTGATCGATGCGACCTTCTTATAGGTATATTTTGATCTACTAGCATTCAGCCTGACTATCTCCGTGCACCTTACGCCATCACAGACGAATATATTGTCTGTGGCCTTACACAATGACTGTGACTACACTAAACATCGAAGTACATGTTAGTAGCTTCAGTAACTTTAAATTTGACCTTCATAAGTGCCTTCCGCGGGCCTAAACTGAATAAATGGTTTTGAATTTTTTGATTTGAATTGACATGTGTTAGAGCATGTAATCCTTTGATTCCTTCCACCTTTCCTACTTCATTACCTCGGCTCATCAAAAGCGCCATCTCTTGGTGTTATTTGCGCAACTGTCATCAAACGCGGTTGACGTAAAACAGTCATCTGAAGTCGTTCGCGCCAACGCCATCATTTAAAGCTTGATGGACGAAAATAATCTAAAAGTGCTGGAAAACTGTGTTATTGTGTAATTTATATATTCCGTTGTTACCCCGGGGTGTTCTGAAGTGAGAACTAATCAACAAACCATATTATATCTACCTACCGCGTGTCGTCCAGGAACGTGTGCTGCGTGATACCTACAGCCAGAGCCCGAGGTAAGACACCTATCTATCCTCTTCTCCTCCTTCCCTCACATGCAGGGTCTAAATTCTTTTATCTCATATCCTTACCGAGAAGGTGTTAGACCTCCACCGAAGTTTCCTTGGAGAAAGCTAACATCTTCCAACATGGGTCAATGTCTACGGTTGATGTTTTGACTCTTCAACCCCGTTTAATTAAACAAAGGTTATATAGAGGATTTTTTATTTTATTTTCAGCGTAATAAAGTAATTTCTTGATTACTATATTTTAGCTCGCTTGTTTAAGAGATTTTTTAAATTATTTTAATAATTCATAATTTTTTATAATTTTATTTGTTCATTCTATGGACACTCTTTAAAGATTTTATGCTAAATTATTATTAGATATATATTAGATACATTCTATTACATTTTTATACTTTAACATCTTTCCTCGCTTGCTCAGCTCGATGTTTTGAGTTGAGGCTTGTGATTCCTTAAGATATAGTATCACATAATTATCTGTTTTGAAATTACATGAATTGTGGTATGAATAACTTAGAAATTTACTTAAATGTTGTTACAATTATATTAATCTTAAATACATTAAGCATATTGTTTAAGGCATTTCGGCCTCGGATGGTTTTTTTCCCAAAAGACTGTCCACGACAACTGTATCTCGATGTTACATGGCCATTTAAAGGTTGTATTCGAAAATGCCTCTTGTCGACGCGGTCATTGCCCGCTGGATGAACTTGCCGATTGCGTCATCGCCGTCGTCTGCATAATAAAATATATAAATATATATTGTGTATTAATAATATTATTATATTTTAATAGTTTTGATCGCTTCTGTAAAATGTACTTTAGATCTCTTTCGAGGCCTCTAAATTACCAGATTTTGTATCATACAAGGTTCCCACGGCTTTCACCCAAGGGTGTCATATTTTACTATTAATTATAATGATTAAAATACAATATAAGCAATCATCTAGTCATTAGTATATCTACGAGTATGTTAATATATAAAGCTAGTTTGTTTGTTTGCTTGAACGCGCTAATCTCTAACTACTGTTTCGAATTGAAAAAATATTTTTATGTTGAATAGTCCCTTTATCGAGGAAGGCTATATAATATCACGCTACGACTAATAGGAGCGGAGCATCAATGACAAATATGGCAAAAACGAGATAAAACTATTCCTTTTGAAAGGTTTGCACGCGTTTGGCAATTCGCGGATTACAGTCTTCCGGAACGCGGGTGAAACCGCGGGGGACAGTTAGTTATAAATATAATATCTACATAATAAACTACGTATGCGGTAAAAACCTGGTAAAAGGTAATTCATTTGTTTGTTTTCATGCCAGATGGAAATTGTACAAAACAGTTTCCTCAGTTTAAAGTAGATACCTACTGAGTAATAAATAAATACCTACAATTGGTACCTAGTATAAAATGCCGGCATATGTATTCAGCCGTCAGTTGATACCACGATTTACTCTGTATCAAACATGACTAAGTTAATATTACCTTCATTTTTTTTTCTTGTGTTTTTCGTGATTACAAAAGGGACAGCAGGTGAGTGATAATATTTAAAAAAATGTTAAAAACTGCGGGGGATAGCAGGTAATAAATACAGTGGAATCTCCTTTATTCATTCTATCCTAAATTACTCTTATTTATATAACGTAAACTTTTTTAAGAGTTTTGTCGTAAGCTCTATGAACATTTTTATTACTAACGCTACATTTAAACTTTTTTCATTTCTATACGTAAACATAATTATTCAAAACTTTTACTTTGGATGATATTTACTTATACCGAATATTTTACAGTATGCCCCGAACCAGAAACCACAACGACCCCTGCCCCCCCTACCACTACTCCAGAACCAGACAGTGGAAATGCGCAAGAAGATGTTGAAGAAGGGAACGTTGCTTACACTGGAGAATTCTTATACGTAAGTTAACGATAATATTTTTTAACTAATAATAATTACTATAGGAACGACATAAAATGGACATCCTCTCTCGCTCTAGCATCTCCATCACACTATAAAGTTTTATAAAATTTAGTTCAACTCATTGGATGAATGGGTTCGATGCCCTGATGAGGAAACACTTTCGATATCTTCGATTTAATGTGGTTCTAAGTACTGAAACCTCTCCCTGCCTCTTTGGGGAATATGTTAATAATATTTATTCAATGTGAACCTCGGTATCATATTTAGACGAAATTAAAAATAGTCACGTTTTTAATGCTCCTCAAAGATATACAGAATTATACTGAGATAGGCCAGTTGCCTTGGTGGCTTTTTTTATGCCACAATCGGACGGTCCACCTGAATGTAAGTGGTCATTGCCGCCTATGGACATTTGCAACACTAGGGGCATCGCCAATGCTTTGTCGACCTTGAGACGTGAAGTTGTTAAGTGTCATGTGCCTGTAATTTCACCGGCCCCCTTACCTTTCGAACCGAAACACAGTAATACAAGTGCACTACTGCTTCATGGCAGAAATGGGTAAGGTGGTACTTCCCCGGACGAACTCTGCACTAAGAGCTCTACTACACGAAAACATGCAGCCAACAGCTTGAACATGTCTGTTCTTTGTCTGGGTATAAATATCTATTTAAGTATGTATGTTTTAACAAGCGTGCTCACAGTAGTTAAGATCCATTTTAATATGGCAACCTTTGTAATTTATACCTTATAAAATTCTAGCAATTGCGTAAGAAGAACCCAGAGACAAGCTTCGTCGCTTCACCTTTCTCAGTACTGATACCACTGGGTCAACTTGCTTATTTCTCAGAAGGAAAAACTTACGATCAAATCATGGCAGTTCTGAATCTCAAAACTAAGTCCGAAGTAAGTATTAACATTCTCCAGGTAATTTATATATTATATTTGTTATGTATATCGTTTATTTATTATATTTTTTAACCAACTTTCAGATATTGAAAGCTTTTCCACCATTGATCGAAAACTATCAGGCACAGAAGTCTGTTACTTTAGAATTGGCTTCTAAATATTACTCAAGTGACTACTACCCACTCAGTGATAATTTTATGAATATCACTAGGAAATATTTCGCTTCCGATGGTGCAAGCTTAAACTTTGCTGATCCAGTGCAAGCAGCTGCTACTATCAACAAATGGGTATGTACGAGTATTTCTTTTAACTTAAATAAATTGTAACTCGAATGTTCTAGAATTATTTTAGTAAAAAAAAATATTAATAGGAGCTTGTGAAAGCTTTTATAAATAAAGAATATTTATATTTGAAAATTTTAAAAATACCTATTAATGTAGAATTTGCAATTTTCAGGTGGAAGAAAAAACTCATGATAAAATAAAAAATCTGGTATCACCTCAGATGTTCAATAGCGATACACGGCTAGCATTGGTTAACGCTATATATTTCTTGGTGAGCAAGCAATTGTTATTATTTCCTTACCCACTGTTTTCTCATGATTGTGCATATTTATTATGAATATATTAATGCTTTCAGGGTAACTGGAAAAGGCAATTTAATCCTAACGATACTGAAACCAAAGATTTCTATGTCAGCAAAACGAAAACTATACAAGTTCCAATGATGTATCAAAAGAGCACATTCGGATATGCAGAGAGTGCTGATCTAAATGCAAAGGTATGCATTACTTCCCCATCAATTAATATCGCTACAAGTCCACAAATTTATAGTCACTCTTGATTTCAGGTCCTCGAACTACCCTACAAAGGAGACAATTTCTCATGCATAATGGTTTTACCCAATGAAATTGATGGTCTGACGTCAGTTATCGATAAACTAAGACTGCCTGGTGCATATTATAACATGACTAAAGGTATAACGAAAGTACCCGTACATGTTTACGCTCCACGATTTGAAATAGAGACAACGACAAATTTGGGAGACATGTTTAAATTGGTAAGAATTTGCGGTGCCACTAAAATACAAAAATTTAGATTGAAAAAAATAATATGCTGTGTTAGTTATGTTGTAAAGTTATTAAAAATATTTACCAATGCTTTAACATTCTAGACCAACCTTGGAGAGCTGCTTAATCCAAATTCGAATGACATAAGTGGTATACTAAAGAACTTTGAGCCACTACACGTATCAGCAGCTGTGCAAAAAGCTTTTTTCAAACTGAATGAAGTCGGTACAGAAGCGGCGGCAGCCAATAGTAAGTTTTACTTCGTCATTAATTAAATATAAAAAAATACATGCACCTATTATTGTGCTTTTGATAACTTAGGTCCATATTGGTACTATTACTTGAACATTTGAAAGGACATTAAAAGCTAGAACCTAAGTTTTATAACTGTTGTGAGTGAGTATTGACAGGAATACTGTTGTCGTACAATACGAAATATTTTTAATCTTGAAATTTTTATTATGAACTATGTGTTTTGTAATTTATAAAAAAATAATTTCAGCAATAATAATAACCACTCTGAGTTTACCTCTACCTCCGCCAAATATTTATACGTTTAATGCGAACCATCCATTTCTATTCTTCATTAAACTTCATGACGAAATAATTTTCTGTGGAGTATTTGCTCAATGAGGTGATATATCTTCTGTTTTCATAAAACTGGTCTTTGTTGTGCTTAATCTAACTAAACGATATATTTATTTCGTTATTAATTGACTGACATTTATTTTTTTAAATGATGAAACCAATTAAGGGACTGTGCAACCTGTAGTAGCGCTCTCACCAAAATCTTTTATTTTTACAACTGTACTAATGTTACCAATTTTCAGCTATAATAGTGGGTGTAACCTCAGCTTTTTACCCCCCACCAAAGAATTACGAGTTCAATGCAGATCATCCTTACGTATTGTACATTGCACTTAATAAAGTTCCGATATTTTGTGCAGTATTTACCGGTATCAAATAAGGTGAATCTATAACCCATCTTGTAAGGTGTGATTAACCTTTTTATTCGGTTTTCTTTTTCATTTTCCATCTGATTTGGTTTGGAGGTTCGCTAGAAAAGTTAAATTACAGACACGTCAAATACAAAGAAATATACCAACATATATAGGTACATAATTCACATAGGTTGGCCCAAAAGATACTCGATGTGATGAGAATAAATTCTTGTTCTAAAGACAAAATCAGCTGCATTATTAGAGTTACTAAAACTTAACGTTTAAAATTTTCAGCTGTCGTATTAAGTACTCGGACGTTATCCCGACCTCCACAAGAAGTTTTCACTTTCAATGCAAATCACCCATTCGTTTTTATGATTACATTTTTAAAAAACATTATATTCTGTGGAGTTTTTACTTGATAAGGTGAAATTTCTCGTTAATAATTAAACGCTTTTACGTGTTTTAATATTGGATTTAAATTTTATAAAGCGAGGCATATTTTTAACAACATCAAACTTATTATACAGCTTTTGTTGTGGTTATTGATTGTATGTAAAAAACGGGTCGATTGGTGATGTAGTTAGGTGTCGCCTGCCATGCTGCAGGCCGTGGGTTCAATTCCCAACTAAATAATTTATCCTTTTGTTCCGTGTCGTTTAGATTATCAATATATGTATACATTTAAATGTTTTATGTAGTATATCCGTTATCTAGTTTCTACAGTTTGCGAATAGATTAACCAAACAACCGCCGCTATCGATCACATAGTTGAAGAACAACATTAAGAAATGTAATTCGAAAGAATCACCAGGTTTAATAAAACCTAGACCAAAGATCTTTTGTAATTGTTTTAAAAAATTCCCCAATAGTTTTCAATACAATATTATATAATTTTCCAGCATTAATTTTCACAACCACTGCTGTTCTTGTACCACCAAAGACATACGAGTTCAACGCAAATCATCCCTTCGTATTGTACATTACATTGAACAAAGTTCCATTATTTTGTGCAGTATATGCCGGTGGCAAATAAGGTGAATTTATAGAGCAACTTGATCTAACTAACTTGCTTTCACAAGTGGGTAAAGGTGAAGGATATTAACAAGCATGGTGTTTGTTTTGTTTATTACACGATTAAAAACAAAAGCAAACAGAGTCAATTTTGATTATTTTTGCCCGCGTCCCTGAAAAGTCTAAAATTTTTCTTGCAGACAATATTAGATATATTCTATCTGTGTAAGAGATTTATTCTAAATCCGTTATGCTTGATTGAGTTACAAGTATAATATTACAACCCGTCCAGGCATGGGTTGCAAACTTTTCCCGACGTTTCTGAGCTACTTTTCCAATTTTTCTTTCCGTATTCGAACTATAAAAGAACATTAAAAAAAAACAAATCGGTCCAGCCGTTCTCAAATGATGCGACCAACGAACAGCCTATATTTTTTTAAGCAGATAACTATTTTATAATAAGAAACAGCACCTGTCAAAAGTCTCAAGTAATTATTATACAATGTTTCAGCTGTTATTGGGGCTAGTGCTGCTTCAGTAGCGGAAATGCCTGTAGATTACGAATTTAATGCTGACCGACCATTTGTGATATTTATTTCGCTTAACGAGCCCATATTCTGTGGAGTTTTTACTGGCGTCCAATGAGGTGATTAATTTTAGAAATAATCACTTTGATTTATTTTTAATTTGAATGCAAAAGTAATTTGCTAACAGGTTCGGGATCATTTTTCTCATTTTCCATTTTTTATGATCTTAGTATTTGTTTTAGGTATACCTAGTAATAAATGTCTATCATCTACATGTCGATACCATATCGTTTGATAAACATGAAATTATCTCGGTGAAGGGATTTTTAATCGACATTGACGTTGTTTTTTTTTTTGTGGTTTTGGTCCCTGGGTATGTGTCACTAACACTGTTTGACGGTTAACTATAATTTGTATTAAAAGTCGCTGACAATAGACATAGATAAGACAAAGGCAAGATTGAATAGGCATTACTTGAGTCCGCGTGTACCATCCTCGACTGCATCGTCACATTCCATCAGGTGAGATCCAGTCAAATACGCTCAAGTTTGTATGAAAAAACAAAATATATATTCTTGATTTGGGATACGAAAGATCTTTAAGTTTACAGCATTCAGTGTATTTAGTGCATAATATTCATTTGCAGAAACCTTCATTGTGACATGTGCTTGTTTTGACAAATATTTCTAGGATATTAAGAAAAAATGGTTTTTAACTAAAATATAGCTGTTTTTTTTAGCAAAGTACTTTATAAGAACCATCGCTATGTTTAGTTTGTGCCACTGTGAGTTTATTGTCAAAGTTTTGCCTATTGTCAGCGGCTTAAGCACCACTATTAGTTTCCGATAAAATAATTACTTAAATATTTTTCTTTCAGAATTCTTACCGCAAAATAAAATCCTGGAGAAAAAAAATTACTTTTACAAATATATAGTAACAAATTTAAAGAATCGTTTTATTTTATATCCTACTAGCTGCGCCCTGCGGCTTTGCCCACTTTCAATCGTACTTATAAACCTTTCTCTTGATTTACTCTATCTATTGCTGAAAACTGCATTAAAATTCGTTATAGTTATTATCATAGTTTCTATAAAGGACATACAGACAAACATTCGTTTTTATGTATATAGATTGTTGTAAAAAATAATATAGGTATAGGTAATTTTTTTTTTTATTTAAGAAAATCTAACTTATATTATTGTTTAATATTATATATAAAAACGATATATAAAAGAGATTTTTTAAAATAAATTGTAAAATAAATTCAAAATAATTTTAATATTAAAAAAGTGGTAGTTTAGTAAATAAATAAACATTTAAAACAGCAATATTATTTTGCCTATAAAATTGGGCCAACAACGACTTTATACCCGTACCATAATCTGCCCATAACTCATAACAATATCATAATTAAGTAATTGTACCCACAAAGTACAAATTATGGTTCATTATGACAGATACCAAAGACAGGTCTACTGAGGGACTAGTTTCCAATTAACAGGTATTAGCGCGGTCCCTCAGGGATAAGAATATCGACTGAAGCGGATCAAATGAAATTACAGGCTGGATCCCACTTATCCCCACAAAACCCTGGATAATCTGTTAAAGGAACGAAGTTATGGTTGCCCGACATGAAAATTAGATGACAGTTCTGTTATTATTAGAATTGTATTTGTTTGGAATGGAATAATCCTAGTAATATTATAAATGCGAAAGTTTGTATGGATTTATTTTTGTTACCTTTTCACGCAAAAACTGCTGGACAGATTTGGATGAAACTTGACACATATATAGAAAATGCCCTAGAATAACACAAAGGATACTTTTGTGCCGAGAAAATGTTACATCCCTCGGAAACGGGTGAAACCACGGGGGACAGCTAGTGTAGTTATAAATACAGCTGTTATGTAAGTGTAAGTCAGTTTCCGTAAATAAATAAATAATATTAATTCTAAAACTGGGGCTTTCACATCAGTCTCAGGAAAAGTTATTTCTTAATGTAATGTCATGACTAAAAATTGTATACCTAATGCCGAAAAATTACCAAAGTAAGTATGTATTATATATTATACTTATAATTTTTCTTTCGACAATATTTTTAATATAATTACAATTAATTCATTAGTATTTTTGTATAATTTAATTAAAATTGTATTCTTAAACAGTATAGGTACAGTAATTTTACAGGAACAATTATATTGTAGAGCAAGAAGCATCAAAAATATAGGTATAAATTATGTTATGTTTTTGTTAAAATTATCAGAAATTTATTTTGGACTAATAACTGTTAAGCTGCAATGTTCCAGCTCTCTATTGCACGATTAGGGAGCAGAAGGGTGTAACGGCGATAACCACATGATTTTATAAATTCCCATTTCACTAAAATCCCTTCCTTAGATGAATTAGATATAAAGTGCCATCCGTCCTGCTCTTCCGTACACATAACGTCACAAGACCGATAGAGACATCAGATTTTCAGCTTTCAACGCTGTATAATTTAAAAGTAGTTAGCAAATCCCATATTACAAGCTCTGCTTAGTTTGGGATCAGATGGCCGTGTCTAAAGAATGCCCCCAAGAATATTTATAAAAAAAAAATTTGGTACGTCCTTCAAAATCAATTATCCTAATACTTATATTAAGCTATTCTTTAAAAGTCGTAACATATCGATATCTTCTACAACGTTCTATCAGTTCTATCTGCATTACTAATCAAATAGATTTTTTTTCAGCCTCAATTCTTGTCGCATAAGATCAATTACTTGAGAATGTATCGGATTCGGAGTAATTTATCACGAAGGCGCAGCCGGTTCCTTTGGGAATCCTATATTGATGATTTAATTAAGCAGCTACCCTCAAACTTGTGTATTAGGATGTTCAGGGCACGCGATCGCACGAGAATGTTGTCCGTTACATTGGAATTTGTAATTAAGAACAACGTCTTGGAACAAAATCTATTTACGAAGTCTACTGAAGTATTTTATCTTGTTCGTTGCGGTCTACGTAAACATCGCAGGATGTGGGAACGGCGAAAGTTCATACACATTCCTATGGTTGTTTACGCTTTACTGTGCCTGTACAATGAACAAGGTTATAGAAACCGATGGAAATTCTAGCCTGATTAAATTACGTGGTTTAACCTATCTGTTGGTGAGATTTTATTTGTGATGTTAGTTCATATAAATAAAATCATTATTTGGTCCAGGTATAAATATGTACGTGAGACTCGAGAACCGCCTGTATAAAAAAAGTATTGTTTAAAAAGAAAAAAAAATCCTGCCTAAAAAGTATCAAGTGTGAATAGTAACAAACCTATACAACCAATAAATATGTAGTGTACTTAGTATTTCAAAGGAGGTGATATTTATTTTTAAATCATATAGGTTTAAGGTTTTCTCTTTTTTGTATCACGTACTTATTAGCCACTCTAATGAGTCTCTGAACACGACTCTCACATCAGCTTGCTAAATTGTGTTACAAAGGCACATTTTACTCATTTTTCTCAAAGAACTTCACTTTTAACATAGTTCCATTTTACTCTTTAACTCCTTCAACTAAGCTAAAAGCGCTTGCATAAATAAGTATTGTTTTACTGCAGCACACAAGCGCTGGATAATAAACCTTAAGACATTTCTTTTAAGCAATTTAATGCTTCAAAGTGCATCTTAAAGATAAAATTAATTTGCTAGTTTCATATCCAACTTCGTTAACGGATCTGTTTATACAATCTATGTAAGTACCTTCGTTATTGCTGTGAAAATTAAGTACCTTGACCTCGAATAAAAACTTGATGGAGCGACCAGTCATGCAAGGTACTGAGGACGCTGTCCCAACGTCCAGTGGGATAAATATATCTTACTTTGCGATACCATATTAAATATGTCACCCACTTTTCCATTAACAAATGTTCACATAATAGCAAACGTCTAGAAAGCGCACTGCTACGATCGACCGAAACACAACCTGTACCCACACACTGCACTAGTACATACTCTGTGAGAATTGCAACAGTCAGTATTACGGTTCATTAGATACAGCCTGCTGACAGACAAACATACGAACGCACAGCAAAGTCTAAACCTAATAGGATAGCGTTAGCACCCTTTAGGTACAGATCCCTGAAGAAGCATTAGCTTTCTAAACTGAAACTAAATCAGGATGATTTTTCTTAAAAACTGTTAAAATCAAATAAATTTAACTTTATAAATTGTTTTGAGTTAATTAACATGATGCAACAAACGGAACACAAACAAAAGCATTGCGGTGGCGATTAGACTAAGCTATGGTAGCCTGCGGTTGACATTAAAGCTTAAACGTTTAATTCTATTTCATTATTGCAATAATCATTATGTATTTAGGGATACCTCATACCACTAAATGTTATTTACATATTGACGGGTCAGTTGGCTTGGTGGTTAGAGACCCTGGCTGCCACGCCACAGGTCGTTGGGTCGATTCTCACCTATGGCAAACGTTTTTACGCATGAACATATCTGTTCTGTCTGGGTGTTTATATCTTGTTAAGTGGATTTAGAAGAGAAATGTAGAGTATTTAGTATATCAGTTGAATGGTTTCCATAAAATCATGTGTAAAGTATGTCCTAGGATATTTATTATTGACTAGCTGTCCCCCGCGCTTTTACCCGCGTTCCCGCGGAATGTCACATGTATTATACATAAAAACCTTCCTTTTCAATCACTCTATCTATTAAAAAAAACCGCATCAAAATCCGTTGTGTAGTTTTAAATATTTAAGCATACATTCCTATGTATGTTTTTCAAACAAAGTCGCTTTCTCTGTCCCTATATTCCTATATAGGGACATAGGAATATATAATAATATAGGAATATAGGGACAGAGAAAGCGACTTTGTTTTATATTATGTGGTGATTTAATGATACTAAATCAAAATAAAAAACAGAATTCGAAGACCATAATCTTATTTAATCAAACGCCATTCCATTCACCTAGAAAATATCCAACAAGAGTCCTTATTTTACAGAGAAAAACATCGTTATCGATAGCCTAGATTCATGCATCGTTTTCTCAATAAAGCAACAAATTCAATTACCCAATGGCGTCAGCGAGGTAATATTGAATTTCATACTTTCAACAGGTAGAGCGAAACGAGTCGAGAAGTAAGACCAGTAAATTAGCTTCGGATAACATCAAAGTTCCAAGAGAATTTAGTTCGACTTCATCGATCGCCGAAGACCGTTGGTTTGGTTCGCCAGTCGCTGGCAAATTGATCCTATCGCGAGGCTCCCGATGTTCATAGTTAGTGGTCCATAGTTCATTGTGAAATTTGCAAGCAGCACCGAACTCTGACGGTCAACTAATTTAACGGGAGACCAATCTTTACCTTTACTTCATAGACGTCGATCCAGCGGAAGTTCGTCGCGAACTTCGCAGAAATATAAAAGAGGCATTGAATAAATAATAAATGGAAAATTTCTGTCATTTCCATTAGAATGCTATGCTTTTAAAAATAAGATTTTTGCTCTTTTATGTAAGGATTTAAGTCGATGTGCATTAAAATAATCTTAATAATAAATGTTGATACGTAACGTCAACTACTATACTGCTAGGTAGGTACCTACTATATATTACACATGAGTATATATATACAAACCTACTATTAACATGAACTTCCATTACTTATGCGATGTTAAATACTATGTTTAAAACGGCAATTTATGGATAGGTGACATAAAATATTACTTACCAACTGGTCATATATGTCATTCTATGATCATAGTTATAGAAGCTACAAATTTCAACTACATATTGTAGCAACAAATTTATTATAATTTGTATTATACAAGAAAGTTATGATATAAGAAGGTAAATAAGATTTTTTCTAGAGCCACTCTTTCCTTTCATAACATTTATCTTAGTTCACGAGAGCAAGCAAATTACTTTGCTATACGCAAGAGATCCTTACATCTCAAAGCGAGTGCTTCAATGAATAGAAGTTTTTCGGCAGCTGAAAATTGCGACTGAATTTTTCAGGAACCTCATGTTTTGTCAACAAAAGCAAGTATTCTACATTTTGTACGGATACGAAGAATGTATGGTAATTGTTTAAGTATTGCTGAAGTAGGTTCTTATAAAACTAGATTTTGCTCCTTTTGCTTTAATTCAAAACAAGTTCTTTGCTGCGTATTTAGAAACTCGGTGGCGAAGGTGTTAAGATCGGCTGGAGAACTATCCTGGGTTCAATTGTTTGGTCGGATGAGGTCCAATTATGTTTATTTGTCGTTACCTCGAGTCCGGGTTTATTAACGAGCCTGAGAGACTAAGTTCAACACATACCATACCTACAGAAAATTTGGACGGATCGTCGCGTAGTAAACCACAATATTTTGTACGCATATGTGATTTCAAGGATACCATTGTCTCTGATTTCCCAAGTGCCGGCATACTATGGTATAAATGTGCGTGACGCGTCTACTTGCTAGAAACCTTGTATTCTTGGGCTATTTACTCGCTGAGACGGCTACACTCCATCTGAATTTTCCAAAGGTCTATGGCTGATACTTAAAATATTTAACCCTTAGAGGATAACGGGTGTGAAAATATATATTTTTTTAATTATTACTTGAGTATTTGTAATTTAGAAAATTATATTATAGTTACTTATATACCTAAGTTAAAACGAAGATATAATTATAAATACCATTATATAAAAATAATAAATAAATAATACATTATAAAAGCGCTTCCTTACTTATTTTATTCGTACAAAGAACATTCAATCTCATGAACTGACATCATGCGCTTCACTTTAAATACAGAATACTGAATTGAACAAGTTAAATTTATACCGGAAAGACGTATAAAACCGCAGCTGATCCGGCGTTCACCCGGTGAAATCTTCACGGTTCTAAAGTCACGTACGACTTGTATAATATCTGGGAATTCAGTGGGACCATCTAAATTGGTAGCAGCCGGATAATAAACGGACCGGATACAGCAAAGTGAGAGGATTTATGAAACTAGATTCAGTATTAAAGTTGTCTGGCGTTGATACGTGCCGCGCTGAAAGTCGAAATCATAATGGAGCTGATAATTTATATTTTATAACCCGGTGCATCCGTGTGTTAAAATTATTTCTCGCTGGGTCTCTTGCAACTGCGAATTTGAAATAAAAATATTGCAGAAATTATCTAGTTTTTTAATCAAGGAGTTCTCAGACATTTCACTCAGAAACAGTATTTTTTGTCACGGTTGCTCTTACAGTAACTTTGATAATATACTACTATTTTCCGCCCCGTTTTACACACTTTCCCAGTGATATTATATCGCCCCACGATGATAAAAAGAATCCTATTAGTTACTCAAACACATGCACACATGACCCAAAAGATAAAGCTAGCCAATCAATAATTTTGGAAACAATGTGTGCGGTATTTTATTTTTTACTACCATTGGGGATTGAACCCCACCAGTTCAGTGTAACACTTTGACGGAGGATTCCCTTCAGCAAGGCAGATGGAGACAGCACGCTCATCGAATGTCCCTGAAGCACCAACATTTGTAGAATCGATCACTGGAAAAACAAAACAGCAATTGAAAATGAAAATAATTTTATTCAAATAGCCATACAAGCACTTATGTCTGACTTTAATACCGGTTCGGAAAGATGCCTTTTACTAAAAAGAGCCAGCAATAAGCTCAGCAATTGCTCTTTAAAAACGAATTTAGAATTATTTCATAAGGTTTTATTTTGAAATGCACTAGCACTGAAACTTGTTTCTGATGATTTACTGGGTTCTGATTTGTAAATTTGCATTATGAATACTGGGATATTGTGGAACAACTGCAAAAGACATATTTTTTTATGGCGACGTGATATAAAAGATGTATTGCTTGAAGACTTTACTGTAATCCATTACTTCATTAAGATACAAATAATATAAAATATTTAATTTAAATATGTATTTAAAAAAACAACACTAAACTTAATGCAAATAATACAAATGTTATTTTATTGAGTAAATTATATGAGAAGTTGTTATTTTATGCTTATTAGTTATTAATACTTTGGTACAATAAATAAAAAAATATAAGTTATTAATAGTTTGAATAAGAAAAAGAATTTTTTATTGTAAAAAAAATCGGGGTGCATGGTGTCAATAGTTATAAATATTTAATTGACAGATATGAGAAGGTTAATCATTTCGATAATATCTTGAAAACCACTCCCGCTTTTTTAAAATAAAACATTTTTTTTCTTATTCAAACTATTAATAACTTATATTTATTAAAAAAAAATACGTTATTCTTATTTAATATTTATTAAAATTTATTTTCTGTTTTTTAGTTTGGTTTTCTATATAAAGCGTGTTTTCTAGTTTTTTTAAACTATTATTATTATTTCATTTTTTAATTAATTTTTTTTGAGTGCCCGAAAGAGAAAGTCTGGAACTGCACGCATGCGTAGTTCGCGCACTAGCTCTATCTCTCTTACTCGCATGCAAAGGATGCGGAAAGAAATTAATTAATCCTGGCGAATCTAATTAGGATAATCGGCTGCTTTGATCGGATTATTGCATTGTCATCGATCTTTGATAGGTGTGCAAAGTTTGAATTAAATCTGATCGTTCAAAGTAGGACAAAATAGAGCTCAAAGGGGTCGGTTACAAACATACATACATACAGGTGAAGCTAATATAAAGCGAGTAAAAAAATAGATAAGAAGCCTACATTTTTTAAATAATTTTTACAATTCAAAACTTTTGTTTTATACTTTCATAACATATGAAATTTCAGAAAAGCTACCCTCATATTAAGTAAATCGCTCTATGAAGTATTTCCAAACTTTGGAAGTAATCACTCCTCGTTGAATCCGGAATCACAAAACTCATAAACACTTTACCAATAGTTCGACTCTATTTGTATAACATTAATGAATCATTTACCCATTTACTGTATGGTTCTTACTTATATATTACATATAATATATAAGCCCATAGTAACAAGATAAATATTGACATTGAACAAAATGTTCCGCAGGTAATCAAATAATCAAGTAAATAGTCTACTACATACATAAGTCAAGGCTATGTATTATTGTAATAAGCCAAAGTAAACATTTGTACATGGACATACCTATGTGTTTATTCTGTGTCTGGGTTTAAATATATAGGTATATATATTAATTTATACTACTAGCTATCCCCCGCGGTTTCATCCGCGTTCCCGAGGGATGTAACATTTTCCCGTCACAAAAAGTATCCAATGTTACTTCTAATACCTCCAAGAATATGTGTACAAAGTTTCATGATGATCGGTTAAGTAATTTTCGCGTGAACAAACAAACTTACATTCACATTTATAATATTAAGTACGGTCATCTGGTTTCCAAAGTGTAGAGATGGGAGTGGGTAAACAATGTTTTATATCATGGCATCATCATCATCATCATCATCATCATCATCATCATCATCATCATCATCATCATCATCATCATCATCATCATCATCATCATCATCATCATCATCATCATCATCATCATGGGGTTCTCCAAGAAAAGTTTTTTTGAGTAGTATAGCTCAGTGCTGTGTTCGCCCGGGTAAGTACTACCACCTTACCCATTTCCGCCGTGAAGCAGTAGTGCACTTGTAGTACTTGTGTTTATTATAAAAATGTTATTATGCTACTAAGGTGACAAACAAACAGATGGCCCGCCTTATGGCAAACGGTTACTGCATCATATTAAGACTGCCTTTCCACCATATATGTGCGAGGAGCTAGCACCATTAGGGTATCACTATGCCAACCCAACCAAAATCTCTTTACTCCTTTTTTTTCTTGTGCCGACAAACAAGCACTTGGTCCTCCAGAGCATCGCCAATACGTAGTCGATCCTAAGACGTGAACTTGTTATGACTCATGTGCCTGTAATTTCACCGGCTCCCTTGCCTTTCTAACTGAAACACAGTAATACAAGTGCACTACTGCTTCACGGCGGAAATGGGTATGGTAGTAGTACTTCCCCGGACGAACTTAGCACGATGAGGTCTACTACACAACACCTATGTTACCTACCTTGTACCTACAAATACAGTTATTTAGTGTTTACTAGAGGTCACCTAGAGATCGAAATAAAACCGTAGTTCTTTATTTTTTAAGTTTGAACGTTATTTAGATATTTTTTGATCTCTATAATCATTGCAAATAACTTTTCAGAATTTTGTTTTATTTTGTCAGCTGTGTTCAAATACGTCATTATGTGTTTGCCATTGGCAGTATGAGCGCAAACAATTTATGTTAATCAATTGTAATTTTTAATATTTACTTAATAAATATAAATTTTATTAATAAATAATAATTAAAAGTTTTATGATAAAAGTGGTAATATTGGTATATAGGTATTTAGACTATACTATATGTTTCGTTGCGGCCTCTTTGGTCTCTCTTTCGCTAACTACCCAATCACGTGAGAGGTAAGCTTACCGAGGGCTCATTCTACCGGCTCACCAACGAGGTTAAGATGAGTTGAATAAGGGAATGATCCTAGCTAAGCAAAACTTCGGGCTTTGCCGTACTTTTTTTTTATGTGGGGAAATCCTCCATCGGATACCCGGCGGCTCCGGGGGGAGCGGCTGGGTTATGTCAGACTCTTACTGACTAAAACCCAATCAGCGCTGTAGAGGGGGGCCGGGTTCTCGTTCAGAACACGTAGCAGTGACCCCGCAGTACACTATGGTAACCAGTTCACAGATGTTCTATAATACATCAATTACTTTTTAAATACATACTTACATAGACATACCCGCAGCACAAAAATTATGTTCATGTATACAAATGCTTGTCCTGGAAATCGAGCCCACAACCTGTGGCTTCATAGTCAGGGTATCTAACCGCAGAGCCTGCCTCGAATAAGTATGAACAACATTTGATTTAATATATAATGATTTTTGACTTCAGTTACCTAATTCATATACCTGTTCTGTTTTTATTTTTACAACATTTATTATAGGTATCAGTAAAGTACGCACTATAAATATGACCTCTACAGAATGATAGTTGCAGTGACACCATAACATAAATTTAAAATAATAATAGTCTACTATACTCACAATGGTCAACGCTTCGCTTCACTATAATTATCTGTAACAATGAAAAATAGTGAAGCTACAATCACATGTTAGGTATTAGGTATCCTTATACTTGCCATTACTATAATTAATATATATTTCTATTATAATCTTACACTGTAAAAATTCTATTGTAATTTTACAAAAGCGTTGGAAGTTTTTACGCATAACAACATACAATTCAGTTTTGTAAATTTATGACTGACCAGCTCCCCCTCGCGGTTTCACCTGCGTTCCTGAGGTATGTAACATTTTCCCGGCACAAAAAGTATCCTATGTTACTTCTAATACCTCCAAGAATATGTGTACAAAGTTTCATGATGATCGGTTAAGTAGTATTCGCGTGTAAGCGTAACAAACATTCACATTTATACAATTAGAAGGTTTACGATGTATTTCCACATCGTTTTGAAAAATTATATTTGTGTAGAGCTAATACCATAAAGTTAGTTAAATTACAACTCACTTTAGAAGATTTCCTCACATGTTTTGGTACATTACTCGAATTGTATTGTATATTGAGTTAGCAACACACAAATTTAACTCTAATTTAACTCCAACTTTGCTTTGAAAAACTTTTGTAATATTACTAACATTTTTAACAGTGTAACATAAAATAAAAAGTAGTTTAATAATAAAAAAAAATTGTTGCAAGTATCTCGGAGTAAAGTTACCTGTCGTAGTATCAGTATATACGATTATCTAACTCAAACACACTCACCGATGAATAAGACCTGCCCATAGTTACCAGACCAATAAATAGAATCAAACTAAATCTCATGACTATGTTTGAACAGAGAACATTAAACAAGACACAAAATTGAATGTTTTGTTGTTTATTTACTGACACCTCACTTAATAAAGGCTTCCGAGGAAGTGGGTGCAGATGATTTGTTAAACTGACTTGTTTAGTTTTGGTGTAAGCAAGAAGACTAGAGCGATCAAAAATCAACCTAGCGATTTTATATTGGAATTGAATCTTTTTTTTCTAAAGTAGATATATATCGCACCCTCAGTACGATAAGGGCTTAACTCAAAAAATTGCGAAATGGAGTTACGACCATAGAGAGACTTAACAAAGTACGCTCTATCCGATGAATAGTAAAACATAGTCAATTTAATGATAGAATAAGCATACCGATACTTCAGCCTCTTTAACACCGGGACCCACCCTCCCTGCTCAGAGCAAAAGTGACCAAATCAAATATGTGCCAAAAATTATTTTTATCGTTCTGAGGTAGCGATATGTCGGATTTTAAAACAGCTAAAAAACAACAATCCAGTGATTATGGATATTAATGTTGTCCGTTAATTAACAAGGTAAATGGCAATGAGCCGGTACTTAACATTTGGATGTCTGTCAAAGAACAATAGAGTTCGGATGCTGAATAATGGTTTTTATTCCAAAAAATATTTTTTTATTTTCTCAGATATAATTTTATATCTTGATTGTCTTCACGATTCAGTGGATTTTTATCATTCTTTCTATTAGTTAGATTATTAATATATGTTTTATTTTTTTTAATCCTGTAAATCAAGGCCCCGGCACCTGCCCTAGAACCGATAACCGTTGGGGTAGACGTGTTCTATAGTGGAGACCACGGCTCGGTAAACGTAGTGTAGGGCGCCCTCCAGCTAGATGGAGCGATGACATACGCAAGCTAGCTGGCAGCGGTTGGAAACAGAGCTGAAGATCGAGCTCAGTGGTGTGCCATAGGTGAGGCCTATGTCTAGCAGTGGACGGAGAGCTGATGATGATGATGAAGTCAAGGTAGGCAAGGTAGGCAAGGTGAGTCTAAATAAATGCCTCATTCCTCCTGGCACCTTTTAACCTGCAGGTTACCGTACCTGATGAAAACAAGGCATTAACACAGACGTGTACTATTTAGATTCTATCTTTTGACCCTAGTACATTTGCACACAATTTTAAGGATGTAATTTGTACGCCAACGTGCTCTTTATGTCGAAATTTCGAAAGTATCAATTATGTACATGTTTTAAGTAATTCCAAAAAAACGTACATTTTATTTTCTATACCAGAATTCATATATTTCTTCATGAAATCGTCCACACCTTGGACCCTAGCTTCACACCTGTTCATGACATAATTAGTGACACAATGGTATCAACATCTAACCTTGGACTTATTCTGCGTTCCATTAGGCATTAGTTTATCATATACATTGTTGTTGCGTAAATAGCAAAGCAACATAATTATATTTAGTGATGAGACGGATTTCACTTAGTTTATTATTAACTAGCTGTCCTCTGCGGTTTTACCCGCTTTCCCGAGGGATATCACAATTTCCCGGGATAAAAGGTAGCCTATATGTTATTCCTGGACATGCTCTATCTATGTGCCAAGTTCATTTATATCCATATCCGTTTAGTAGTTTTTGCGTGAAAGAGTAACAAACATTCTTACATACAAATCTTTCCTCTTTATAATATTAGTATAGATTAATGAATTATATGTATATTTAAAATGGAAATGTTTTCTCTTTAATACGCTTTTATTAGCTTCATACGTATATGATATTGATCCCCTTAAAAATATCGGATTATCCCGGAATTCGGCATTGGCAAGGACCGGTAATAATTCCATATATCAAACAGTTTGACCCTTTATATAAAATTCAACTAAAAAATTTAAAATAAATTATAGTAAAAAAAACTAAGAAATACGTGCTTTTTTATTATTAGTGTGCTTGTTAAAATATCTAGTTTGGATGATATATGTCTTCGGTGAGACAATAAAAAAAAACTCCAATGTAAATATTATACGTAATATAACAGGTATACCGACATAATAAAGATTTTCATATTTTTTTACTGAAACTGTGTTTAAATTTTTGTTAATAACTACCCTCTGATGGAAATTCGACCGACAACATTTATGAATTTCCATATTAAAAACCAACTAGCTGTTGAAATTTTACTTTTATTAATAACACTTAAACTCGTTAATACCTAAAACAAAAAAGCAATAAAAGCTATTTACAAAAAGAATTGCCAATTTATATATAAATAACCAGGAACTGACTCTCAAGTGCAGCAATCATTTAGGTGTGATAGCCAGCCCAACTACCATTATAATATGATTTTCTCACGATGTTTCCTTTACTTATAACCCAGAGCTTTTGAGCTTGGGCTTATTGTAGGCTTGAACACAGGACCCTTTCGTGCCTACCAGCGGTACATCAATCACATTGAAATAATGTAATGTATGTATGACAAAAGTATTAAGTTGTATAAAAAATGATTTAATTAATATATATGACTAGCTGTCCCCCACGGTTTTACCCGCGTTCCCGTGGGATGTCACATGTATTATACATAAAAACCTTCCTCTTCAATCACTCTATCTATTAAAAAAAACCGCATCAAAATCCGTTGCGTTGTTTTAAAGTTTTAAGCATACATAGGGACATAGGGATATAGGGACAGAGAAAGCGACTTTGTTTTATACTATGTACATATATAATTTTAAATTTATGTAGTGATTATTTAAGGTGGACAGACGACTTAATAAAGGTCGTAGGAAGCCACTGGATGCAGGTCGCTTCCAACTGGCCAATCTGGAAGACATTGGGAGGCCTATGTTCAGCAGTGGACATCTCACTGAAATGATGATGATATCCCCGACGACAGGCCGACGTATCCCTAGGCACGAAAACCTCTTTGAGAAACCCTGACAGTTTTCCTATTTAATTCGCATTACCAATATAACACTAAAAAAGTTCGACAAAATTTCACATTAACATTTTACTGTTAACGAAGTCGATAATCAAACCTTTTTATTATCAAAGCTAGTTATAAACGGTATATTCTAGCGTTTTTATAACTAACAAAGGGTTTGAATTGTGTTATAAAACGGAAGGCGTTGATGGCCCGCCATTGGCCCACACTTGTCAAACGATAACGAGCGCTACGTCATCAACTTGTTAGCGGTTAATAAATCTCAAGAACTGTACTCACGTAATGTAGTGTGAGCAGTCACTTAGAGGAGATTGGATAACTTTATACGAGCTTACAAATTGTTTTACGGCGTATCCCTTGCGTTTACGATGATCCTTATTTTGCCCCCTGAAAATGACTGAAAGCTGTGAATCTAACAAGGTTATTATGTAGTTTTATGTACGTATACCGTTTCACTATATATTTAGCTTCGGTAACTTTAAATTTGACCTTCATAATTGCCTTCCGAGGGCCTAAACTGAATAAATGGTTTATAATTTTGAATTTTGATATTTATGGAAATGGGTTCTTAAAACGTCCAGTTACTGATTTCACATATCGACACCGTTATTGAAGTAAGTTACATAATATAATATAACTTTTATAAAATATAAAGTATTCATATTTTTATTAACTCAGAGGTCTGAACAAACTCCATCCACATCAAATTTATTCCTCCACCTTTCTGCTACGACTTCGTAATGAAATAAAGAATCATGAAATTGAAACGTACTTAATACCTAAATGTAGGCCCTAAATAAGGTAAACTAACTCTTAAACTATCGGCTTATCTAATCAGTTTAAACATTACAAATACACTTATTTCTTATTCTTCTTAGTTAAATAAATAAATATTCTGGGACATTCTTTTACACACGGCCATCTGATCCCAAACTAAGCAGAGCTTGTACTATGGAGACCAGATATCTGATATACTACATATACTATTTTTTATTTTTCTAAATACATACATATATAGATATTTACACCCAGACACAGAACAAACAGACATGTCCATACACACAAATGTTTGTCCTGGGTGGGAATCGAACCCGCGACCTTCGACTTGGCAGTCAGGGGCGCTAACCACCAAGCCAATTGGCCTGTCAAGTTGTATCTTGGAATCACGATTTTGTAAAATACTGAAATTTGAGTCTAATATTACTCAATGCTTATAATAATTAGATTATTATAATGACTAATTCAAGCATACGGCCACCAAACATTAGATTCAGAAGAGTTTCAAGGTGTAGTTGGTATTATTTGTACGTGACTCCGTTTGTGAGTCCAACTGAGACCTACGTGGTATTTTTTAGAAACCCGCTTATGCACTGCAATACCAAAAAGCTGATAAAATATGTACAGCTTGTTAATATTTGCTACTGGCAGTATTGTTACTGGAAAAACATAATAAAGACAAAAAATAACCAATATCAATTCAAATATTTAAAAAAAGAACGAAAAATTATTGTTTTAAAAATGTCCGCACCATTTCAATAACTGTGAATTTAAGGCATTTAATGTTCCACAGATGATTAGGCACCCCTGTATAAAATGTAATAAACGAAAGGACGATCGGCCTTCACGGTCCATGGTTTAGGGGGTGGTATGTGATATGGTATTTGATCCAGGGTGGTATCTGAAAAATAATTACACCAAGGCAACGCTTATGCGCACAGTTTTGAACTTTATTTCTGTATGTGTTTACGTACATGCTGTTTTTCAGGTTCATAAAAACTTAAGGTATCTAAAAACGAATTCCATTCATCAATACTAAACTAGAATCTATGGTAAATGAGCAATACCAATTTCTGCTATACTTCCATACCCTTCAGTTTGTTTCAGCTAGAAAGAAAGCAACAAACCTAGGCATCACCACACATTAAAACTGAATCCTTATGATTGTCCTTCATTTAATGGCTAAGGCATGGCAAATAAAAGAAGGCAGGTATATGACATTGTTAGAGCTCATAGTGCAGAGTTCGTCCGGGGAAGTACTATCACCATACCCATTTCGGCCGGGAAGCAGTAGTCTACTTATATTATTTTATTTCGGTCAGAAAGGTAAGGGAGCCGGCGAAATTACAGACTCATAAGACTTTATATCTTCACGATCCCCTGGTGCTGCAAATTTCTATAGGTGGTGGTGACCACTTACCATCAGGAAGATCGTCTGCGTGTTTGTCGGCCCATGTAGAATAAAAAGCAAATACTTCTCTTGGTTACATTAGCATTGGTAATAAACCGAGATAGTTTTATACTAACATACTGTTCATTTCCATACACTGTGACTAGATTGCCAATATAACACTTTCTGCATCAGTATTGCCAGGAATTTGTATCTTCTCAAACAGTTAGGAGTGTGCTATTACCGTATATTTTTTGTAAACCGACAGTCTAATTGCATGTTTATGAGCTGTAGTACAAAACAAAGTATTATTTATCTGTAGGTATATTATTAGTTGGTTAGCCTTATTTCTCAAGGTCACTGTTTGGTACTTTTTCTTCTTTTGTTATATAATCTCTCTCTTCTATGATATAATTTTATAATATTTAAACCATCAACCAAAGATCTTTACAAAATAAATTACTTTACGTAGTTGTTTCTTATTACAGGATATCACCTGATCAAATTATTGTAGACATAATATTTTGAACATCTTGTAGGTGGATTTATCTGTGTACCAACCCAATTGTACTAATAGTACTAAAGCCACAAAAGCAGACACGGCAAAGTTTTTGTCCGGATTACTATTGTACGAATTCTGTGGAATATAAACTTCAGTTGTTAAACGAAAACCTACTTTGCCGCTTTCCAATTTCCTGTCAAATCTAACTATCATTTTATCATTTATGGCGCCGATATCGAATGAATTATACTTTTAACCACAAACTTTATATAACAGTAGGTATTTAAAATGCACACACTGAATTTTAATACGAGTGTTACTGATCGTAACTATACCAAATGAAAGAGGGGGCAGGATTGAAGCCACAGTTTATTTTAAATCAATTTACAAGACAATGTGAAAAAACCAGCGAACTTTTCTAGTGTCAGTACTTGTTGAATTTAGACGACAAAATAAAATCCAAAAATGTGATCCAAAAGGTGATGTAAATAAGTTTGGTTCGTAACAAAGAGCATTCACCTCGCGACATAATAATATCCACTAGAGTATAGGAAGGAAATGTGGAACTCTATGTGGATCAAGAGAATGTACATAGGATCCAGTGAAGGTCAAAATAATTCGAGTGAGTGCTGAGGGGGCTTATGAAGATCAAGCTAATATTAATGAAATTATGAATCTGAAGTCCAATCCACCTTCAACGCTGTGTCAGCTACCAGGAACTGTTTATGAATCTATAAATACTAATCCTATAAAGAGACAAGATTTTAATTTTTGTCCGAAAGATATTATGAATTTAATCATTATAAATATACCAACAATATAATTATAGTATATTTATAAGTAATATTAATGATATAGACAGTGTTTCTATATATACGAAGGGTAATCTCTGGAACTACAACACTTATATGAAAAATTCATACTTTAAAAGGTACAATAAAATACAGTAAAATTGAACCGCGGCACGCTAAGCTTGTGATATATAAAACTACCGCTCATTCAGCTAATACAAACTTCGTCGGCGAGCCGCTTCACAGAAGCCTCGGAGAGCTTACGTCTCACGTGATTATTAGTATTAGCGTAGTAAGCGACAGAGACAGAGCATAGAGGCTGGGACGAAACATCCTCGAGTTAGTGTCATTTTCCTTACAGAATTGAGCCCCTGATGCGCGTGTTGTGCAAATAAGCATCCAGATTGTGTTTGATTCAAATGAAATACAAGAAACCCCATTTGAGCGAAAATATTCTAGTCAATAAGTAACTAATAAATTAATCTGTGTCAACTTGTTGATAAAGTCTTAAATTTAGATATTTTACCTATAGGATCGCATTCTATAAAAATAAGTTATCGTCCTTGTATTATTTAGGTAAGCAGAGATAAACTGCATCCGAATTCTTGCGCTAAAACATTAACGACTTCGAGCTCCCTAGATCAAGTCACGTAGACAATTTGCACAAGCCTGATGGATTCACACATATAAAAGCCGACCAAGAAGCTTGTGGCAACACTGACAAACAGTAAATCTTGACAAAAGATCGTAGACTTCCCATGTAACTATCACCTATTTACAGATCAAAATTAGGTATCAATGAATATCGCAGTATGGACCAGTTTGCGAGTCTATTATCCATTATAAATGGTCCAATATAAATTTGCAACACAATGCATTGGCAATGTCAGGGACAACCCTGAGACGAGAAGTTGTTAAGGCTCATCTTCCTGTAATTTAACCGGCGTCCTAACTGAAACGCAGTAATACAAGTGGCCTACTCCTTTAAAGACCCTTATTTTTCATTGGGCACTATGGGCAAGTGCACAGGGCCCCGCGATCCATGGAGCCACCTAGTTCAGAAGGAAACCGTTGGACAGTTGAAGGTTACAGAGAAAGTTCGTGTCGTCAGATCGGATCGGATTGTCGCGCTCTTAGAGGTCTCATAGCACAGTGTTAGGGGCTCCATTATCCTAGTGCCCAGGGCATCTAATAGTTTAAAGATGGCCCTGCTCCTTCACCGTAAAAATGGTACGGCGGTAGTACACCCACCGACAAACTCTGCACTTAGAGCTCTACTACTTAAGATATATTTTGAATGTTATAACCCTGACTTAGATTTACCTTCTTGGTTTAAGCGTTCTCCTCGAAATTCGAATATTATTATCATGTTTTCATTCCCGCGTGTTTCTGCCTATCACAGTCAGAAGTTAGTTATGTACCTACGTGACCCAATTTATAAATTCTTATGTTTTTTTTTTTAGATTTCAATTTATATCAAATTGAGTACCCTAAATCCATTTACAGTATTTTCCTCGTTTTATTTCGGATGTATATAAAAGCATTTGTTATGCTTGAGGCTATAACGATGATGTCTGTATGTAAATCTATGGTTTTAATAATAGGAATAAAAATAATATAACTTGCTTTGTGATTGTCTATGTGTTTGCTCTTAGTACCTCCAAACAATTCTGATTTCGCCAAAAGATATATTCCTCTACGTTAAATCTAAAAAATTTACATGACAGATAGGCTTAAAAGCTACCGCAGCATCAATTTCGCTAGTCAAATGGAATTCGCAGATTCGCAAAAAAGAAAGCCAAAAACCACACTGCCGGTTGCCAAACTACCATCCTAATCCATTTGTTGGTATGTATTCGGCCAATATTGGATACTTTTCATATATTTCCTTATCAGAATATAATTCTTGTATGTATTTTCCTAACGAGGTGTGTGTGACTACAATGGCTTGTAATATTTATGACATAATAATACACTTTCCACGAAACCGTATTCTCAATTATGAACCAAAAGGCCAAATCCAAGTAGGTTTGTAATTACCCGCCGAGCCCAAAAACAAATCTAAAATTTAAATTCAAGGACAAATTCAGAAATCAAAGGAAAAACCTAAGTAAATTAAAAAATAAAAGATCCCCGCGACCACCGACTCCGAATATATTTTTTTACAATCTATTGTCAGAGATAAAAAGACCGCCTTCAAAGAAATCGTATTTAATATAATTTGTGGGGCCCGTTTGATTAGACGACATTGTGTACTTACTTACCTCTATCGTGAATTCACAATTTCATTCTTGTAGGTGAATCCCAAAACCTTGCAAATTGATTTGAACGCAAAAAGTAATTGTTCCTATATTTCAGTGAAAGTAGATTTATTTTTGTGTCCTTTGACATTTATGGGGGTAGGTCTCATTACTAAGATATAATAGTATTTATTGCCTATTATCTAGTTTTATTACTTGATATATGTGTCACAAATAACGAATTGGGTTTGAATTAAAGTTATTATTTTATAGTGACAGCCAATATCTAAATCTGCAGTTACCGCAGCTTTAGTCAACAATGTTAACAAGTAACAATATTGTTGTAAGGTTGCCTTTACAACCACAAACTTTGATATGACACAAAAAACATGACCCACTTTAAACCAACAACAACAACACAGACAAACTTGCTGTCAACAGATACTTCGACCGTCGGCAGTGACTGTTAATTTGTAAATCAACAATTTAATCCAAACCAGGGGCTTAATTCTACAGGAGTTCACGACTATCACTTCTTGTTGGCGGACGCTTGGATACCATTAATCATAAGTTTGCCAAGTTATGTCGTATAAACTTGCAGCTCTTAAGCAAGGGACGGTATTAATGTTGTAGTGCTCTTTGCCTAGTTACCTGCTTGGCCCATAAATATATTAGCACGCCGCCCGCCCGCCGCAAGTTTGATGAAACTCACACCATGTGCTCAAGTCAAGTTTTAGAATGACGCACGTGTTGAAAACAAACACGTCTACGTGCTCTGTTGCGTGTTAGTCATTTAAACTTGTTTAAGCATTATTATAACACGTGTTTCGGTAACTTAATTTTAGCAAAGTATGATTTTTTTTAAGTTGAAGTCTTATGTTTCTTACCATATATACTTAGATATTGTGTTGTTTACTTTGCTTAAATACTTTTAGAATTTTTTGGTTTTTATTCTTACCTTCTCATTTTTAAACGGTTTGAAATAGCCTGTCTATATGTATGCTATACGTGAGTCAGTCCGTCTGCAGCGCGATAGATATTGCGTAGTTATTGATGTGAGTGGGCCAGGGGCCGGTGAGACGGGTATAAGATAATAATATGTGACTGACGTGCTTGATTGCACAAATCTAAAACTACCTGCATTTTATTATTCAGATATTGTTTCATTTAATGTTTGTCAACTCAACTGAGAAATTGCAAATCCCAGACAAACCAATGTTGGTTTGAGGATGTGCATAATTATTTTTATAACCACTTAATACCTAATCAATTTCAGAAAAGTAAAAAAAATATATATACAGTATGTAACAAAAACCCTGTTATTCCTTTTAGGAACGTTATACATTACCTACAAGCACACCATTAATGATATTAGAATTTAACAATTATAAACATTGGCTAGTACAAAGGTCAAAATCAAATAACTATTAAAATCAACACATTCAAAAAAATGTTTAGATTATCTGATTTTACAAATACATCTTTATTTCGCTAAATAGCCTACGAGCTCGGCGGCTTTCTTTGATGCGACAGAAGATGCCGCTAAAACGTAGGCGCGTGCCTCGTATCCCTGCCACGTGCCTTCCTACCCCTTTACCCCACCACCCGCCGCCCTGCGAATCATAAGCGAATTCCTTAGTCTCCCGCGCAACTTACTTTCGAACGGTTGTTATTGTTGACCTAGTGAGTGACTTGTGTTTTTTTTACGTAAGATCACCTGATCTGACGCCCTTCGATTGTTTGCCTCTGGGGTACTGTTAAGCAACAGGTGTTCAAAAAACCGTGTGATACGGAGGTCGAAATGCGTTCACGCATAGTAGCAGCATTTGACCACATCAAGTTCGATAGCTCCATTTTACAAAGCGTACGTGAAAATATTATTAGGCGTTGCAACAAATGTGTCGAGGTACAAGGTGGTCATATTGAACAGCATCTCCGTGGCCGTCTAGTAGACGTTATAATAAATTAATACATTAAAATGCAAGTAGGTACTTAAGGTTTTGTGTGACAGACGCGGGGACTTTATTTTGTTTATGTAAAAGTGTTAAATGTACTGATAACAATTATCAATTGTGCATAAAAATATCGTGTAAACCAACATTTTCAAAGATTCATTCGTTAAAGTGATAAACAACAGCTGACAAAGTCGTGAACTTGTGTAGAAAAAATAGGTAGATAACCGGCGCGGCGCGGCGCGGCGGCACCGACAAAGTGAGGCCACTCTCTTTGTCGGGTCGGGTAGAACTTCTTCCTATTATTTGTGATTTCGGGTCATCGCTTCATGCAGAGGTAAGATATCAGAATAACATTACAAATATTAATAATTAAATATTTATTTTAATTATTTGTGTTTACAGTTTATTATAAATGACTTCCTTTATTACGTATGTATACCGATTCTTAAAACGTAGGTAGAAGGAACAACAGGGTTTTTGTTACATATTGTATAACGGGCTGGCAGGAGGGTCAGCGAAGCGGTCTAGGCAATTGTCCTCCAATGTAGGCATGTTGTAGCAGGAATGTTAAAATAATACCACGCATGCAATTAATAACAATCTCTTATTTTATTCCAATACACTTACACACAATATACGAGTATAACGTAAAATACAAGATGCAACTGGATTATGAGCTAATAGGTTAGCACGCGTGCACCTCTTGCGGCCGTCAGCGGCCGACGTCAACGCGTAGGCGCAGACTAGCTACTCTATTCGGGGTTACCCGCTCATATTTTACAATTCGACAGATTAAAAAATTAAACCAATATACTTAAATCACTATTTTTCTAATTTTAAATTCAACAACAACAAATCAATGAAATTACAATCAGTTTTACTTCAGTAATTAACAAAACACAAAGATTAGATTGTCTTTCTAAGGTATCGCGCCGTCATATATACTTTTTTTCCACCTACTTATAAAATCTGCTTAATATCCATGAAATTTTACCAATAGAGAAGTCATACTCATTGTACAGAAATAAAAACATTGCGAAAATTTTGTAACTACCTACATAGAATCTCAGCAACTCAGTATGTACCTCAGTATTACATATAATATCAATGAAAATTGCATTTAAGCCTCCTGCATCTTCTACGAGCAGTAACATGTTATTTTATTTATGAACTAGTTGACGTATTACTCCGTATTGATTGTCTCTTGGATTGTCTTCTGCACCAATGCGTCCGTTCTACAGAAACTTAACATCTAGATCAGACTATCTGTTGCCGTAGGATACCTTTGTTCTTCGGTCACATTGCTATAAAGGGGTGTCACTACCTCGGACAACTAATAGCCATTGGCGAAATCGACGACAAACGCTCTGTGCGGTATATATCTCAAATAAATGTTATATCTGTTTATCTGCTTGTATCTTTTAAACTACGCTATAGATGTTGATGAGGTTATCACAATTAAATAGAGAATTAATTCGGAAAGGTGCGAGTACAATATATTTATAATATCCCACTCAGGCGGAGCCGTGGCGGGTCACTAGTGAAGAATATGATGGATTGATGGGTGGACCGGCATTACCCTCAGTAATGTGGAACACGATGCTAGAACAAGAAGAGCGCATGAAAGATGTTATCCATAATATCTTTATGAGTGATACAACAATTATGATACTAAAAAACAATAAATTTTAAAGATTAATAAACTAATTTATTCTAAGTTATAATATAAAAGAACCATTGTCAAAATTATTTAATTAAATGATATAACCTACTTGAAATTGCTTTTCATATAAAACTATGTTAAGACCTATGAAACATTTCAAATAATTTTTCCAGTAAGAGGTATGTCATGAAATAATGAATACGTTTCGTACAAATAATTTAAAATTCTCATTAATATTAATTCGCTTTTGAAATTACCAGATTTTGGGTATAATACCTGAATTGAGTTTTTCGTGCAATACGAAGGGAATAATGTGGGTAATAATGGTGTTTCTATTCCAGGCACAATACACCGAAAACATTTATATTTATTGAAGTAACGTAGGCACTCATAATTTATTTTTTTGCAAAAAACATGACTAAGCTTTCGGCACGCTATGATGGCCGTTTTGACGTTTAACAATGACAAAGAAAAATAACCTTTATTCCTTCAGACATGAGGTGCATCCATTGATCCAACAGCTAATTGTATGGCGATGGAAATCAACCTAATTCCAAAACAATACAGTTTCTTTTCCTATGACAATCTGAAACGTCAAAACGGCCATCATAGCGTGCCGGTAGTATAACATAGATAGTGCATACTAGCTGTTCCCGCGGTATCACCGGTGTTCCCGAGGGATGTTATATTTTTCCGAGATAAAAATGCCTATATTTTATTACAAGGTATGCTCTACCTGTAGGCCAAGTATCATCCAAATCCGTTTGATAGTTTTTGCGTGAAAGAGTAACAAACATCGATAAATCCATCCTCACAAACTTTCGAATCTTCGTACAATTTTAACATTCCAGAGTGGAGTAAAGTAGTTAATGGTTTCATCACGTTTGATTGTCATGAAAAATCGCAGGAAAATCTTTATCCTTCATTATATAATTTTTTTTGATATTTTTGTCGATTCGTTTCGTTTATTCTTTCACCCAGCAACCGAACCACATAATTTTTTGCATAGACATATTTTATGAAAGAATAATATAAACTTTTTTCCTAATAGGAAGGTGGGTAAAACCACGGGGGACAGCTAGTTAGCAATATCCGTGCACCAAAACCTCGTAGGAAACAGGAAAATTTTGATTACTTAATTACAGTAAAGGTTTACAATAGCTCTACTTAATTGCTCAAAGGTAATATAACGCCCAAAAAAAAATATTTGTGTTATAAACACAAAAGAAAGTTTGCGTGTTGCTTGACTATAAAATTTTGTAATTAATAACTACAACGCCACTCGTTTATGGTAATTCAGGCAATTTTTCTTTACACTAATGCGCGTCTCCGAGTTCAATGTGCTTGAAACCCCACTTTGCAATTTCAGTAGCCCTCAGATGTTATCTCTATCAATTATGGCCCATAAAATGTAATGACTTCATCGTAAATCTTAGCTTACACGACACGATTTTACTCGGTGTTGAATAAATGAGGTCAAATTGCTTGGTGGTATTAATGAATGTAACGCCGGTGCGTGAGACCAAAGAGCTCCTCACTAAATTAACTTGTAGTTGCCAAGGGACTTTCGGGCAGCGGTTAAGTTTGAACATAAAAACTTTAAAACAATACAAACTTTTAATTGGAAGGTTGTTTAAATAGAATTACTAAGAACTAAATATAGTGCAATGTTGTAAGTTTGCTAAGTGAAAATGAAGGCACAAATGTTATTTCATACGATTTCGCTATTCTTTGCCACTGGCTCATTTTTCCTCCACCTTTGCCAGTGCCGTACCACTACCGACGTTGGGTCGGACAGTTGAAAAATTATTCAAGTATTTTTTTCATACAAAAGATCCGTTTTTACGCCATTTAAGAAGTGGTCTCATAACCAAGTTAGAGTTATGTAAAATTTTCATATTTATGAGTATGTTACACCATAAGGCATTTCGGGTCAATCACAAATAACTATTAAGTAATCCTGTATCGCAAGAAACTTGCGTTTCTACATAAAACACGTGTACATACTTGAGGCCTATTGGCCGATTCAAAGGCTAACTGCACATTTTTTCAGTCATTCGTTTTGTAGATTATTAGAGGATAATTGCTTCATGCTTCAATAAAAGATCCGTTGAAATCCAAAATTGGACGCAAAAAGATAACCTATTACTAAACCGATGGGATATTTTCATTCCGAAACGTCAGTGAAAATTAAACACGGTTTCACCATCTAGCCGGGCCACTTGAGCACTTAAAATGTCGCTGAGATGAATGGCTCAACTTCGAAGCTCGTGAAAACTTTTGACAGTGGAAAGACTCTGGAATTTTATCTAGGAAACTAATGGAGGTGTCCGGTTAAAAAATATGTTTTTTTTTGAAAAATGTTGCATACTTCTAAAATTAGAGAGGTGATAAAGTTTTTGACCAGAAATGTTTTATTTTAAAGATGGAAAATTCCAATGCTTGATATTAATAGTACAACCAAACATTGATTTACTTTTATTATAGATAGATCTTACCACGTGCAAGTTAAACACACGGAGGTTCTATAAGTTAGTCATTGGCGTGGTCCACCTGATGGTATACTATGGTCACTGCCACCTATGGGGCATTGTCAATGCGTTGTCGACCCTGAGACGTGAAGTTGTTAAGTCTCATGCGTCTGTAATTTCACCGGCCTATCTTACCTTTCTAACCGATACAGTAATACAAGTGCATTACTGCATGGTGGGAGTACTTCCCTGGACGAACTACAATAAGAGCTCTTCTGCTAAATAGTCTATATTATTAATAGATATGTACGAGTATATAGTTAAAAGCCCAAAATAATAGGTTGGGGAAAATGTTTCTTCGCATTTTTTAAGAAAATTCATTTTTTTTTTAATATAGTTTATTTACATTTAATTAAAGTATGTAGGTACCATTTTGTTCGATAACTTTTTGCCATCTTGTAGGTAGGGACGTGATCCCATTGCTATAGACATTTTGAGACTTCTGATCAAAATACCGCGACAAGTAGTTTTGGCAGTCCTCTCGTGATGTTAACCTGACAAATCGGAAGGTGCAAGGTCAGGACTATACGGCAGATGCATTAATACCTCCCAGCCAAACTCTCTTCATTTTTGCTGAGTGGCTAAAGATGTGTGAGGTCTAGCGTTATTATGATGAAAAACCACACCCATTCTGTTGATTAATTCCGGCCGCTTTATCTCAACTTCTTGCTTTAACCTCGTCAGTTGTTCGCAGTAGAGTTCAGAATCGATGGTCTTGTCTGGTGGTAACAGCTCATAATGAATAATGCCCTTCCAATCCCACCACACACACAGCATCACCTTGTAGCGAGTTAACCCGGGTTTCGCCACAGTCTGTGAAGTTCGCACGTTCTTATCGTACGTGATCCACTTTTTATCACCAGCTATCAGCTTCTTCAAAAATGGTTTGGTTTCATTACGTCGTAATAAAGAATCACAAATGAGTACACAGTTCATTAGGTTTCTTTCAGTGAGCTCGTGAGGTACTCAAATATCAAGCTTTTTTGTGCTCCCAGTTTTTTTCAAATTCGCCAATACTGTTTTGTGGTCAATTCCTAGTTCTTCAGCTACGTCGTAACTACTGATATGCAGATCATGCTCCACTTTTTCAAAAATGGCATCCATTATATCCGTAATAGGGCGACCAGAGCGACGTGCATCTTTGACATCAACATTTCCGGATTGAAAACGCATAAACCAAATTTGTGCTACTCTCACAGACACTGCACTAGGCTCATAAACATCGCAAATTGTTTTCGCGGCTTGCGTTGCATTTTTACCTTTTTCTAATTTTTTTTTTTTTTTTATTTCTTCATTAGATTCACTCATCTTGACGGTACGAAAAACAATTGAAAATCACACATTTTCCTGATTTGAATTTGGAATTATGTTCTTTAAAATTTAAACTTTCAATGATACCAAAACCAGCCAGAATCAAATAGTATAGCCAAAGAGATTTTATTACAAGTTCATACATACTATAATGCGAAAAGACTTTTTCCCCAACCTAATATGTCAATGCCATTATCGGTGACCAAAATATGACATATAAACAGTATCGGGTATCCAAGTTACCAACATGTTTTTCATCTGTTGGGTTTATTGGATATTTTATTTGTGTTTTTTTCAAATACATGCATAACTTCACTTGCTGTTTGCAAACCGACCAATATTTGAAAAAAAACATTTTTCCATAGGTGTAAATTGAACCTATCTTTCAATTCGTGTGCAGATCACTTGACATTTTTGGTGATTGAAGTTCGAAGATAGATACTCTCTGCAGTTTAATTCTTTTCATAAAATAGGAGACAATCTTTTTGTTTTATTTTAATGTTTCTTGCAAAATCTGCTGAATATTCTTTTGAGTACCGCGTATCAAAAAATGCTGAAACAGACTCTAAAGGTCTCGTGGCGCCTGTATTTCTCTGGAATCCAGTATAAATTGTTTATTGCACGCTGATGAACACTGCAGATAAAAGTAAATTCTATTCGGCATTTTTCCTACTTACTAAACTAATAACATTGTGTAAAAAGGCATACTCCGTATACATTACAATTTTATCCGATGCATAAGCTTTATAAATACTTTACGTCAATATTTAGAGATCAAAAGAAAACTTTCTTTGCAACCAAATTTCATAACAACACGATAAAGGCACTGCCAAAATAGAGTTCATTGTTCTATTTCACTTTAGAATAAGTATTATATGTCAGAAGTCGAGATGAAACGTGAAACCTTGAGGAATTCAGTGTAACTATAGCTGAGTGTAGACAGACTTTCTGTCTCCTGAGATTCGTCTGCATATTCATGCACCGTACCTTGGTAGAACCAGGTACATTTCACATCATACATTCATGGAAATTCTAGTCGAAATATATTCATGAATGAAATTTTTAAACAACAGCCGATTATTATAATACTTTGAGGTGATTACAGCTCAGCTATAGTGTCGTTTAACGCCGCAATGGTCTTAGGTTCGAAAATATGTTTTGGAAGAGATGGGTGAACATAAAGAAAACCAAAACATGGGTTAGGTATTTGACATCTGAAAATCTCAAATTGAATATTTGTCACAAAGTACGTAGATACATACGTAAGGTCTGACGACTATTATCATTAACACGGTGACGCTGTAGTAGAGGCATAACAATAAAAATACAATAGTACCTACCTATATCTTAATATTCTATTCTAATTTCATTCGGGACTTCTTAGAGTCTGAATTGTCATTATTTATTTAGCACGAAATTGCACGATAATCTGCAATTTTATTGCTCTTACAATATCATAAATTCTTGACTATTTTCAAACAATCATAATGCTAGTAGATTAAAACACAGCATGACTAAGATGTTTTAAGATGTACATAAAACATAACAGCCTAACTTCATAGTATTAAGTTCGTATGCAAGAAGGTAGTGTATGAAGTCTGTGTTTTTCGAAAAGGAACATTTTAATAGGCAGCCATTCTGTAAAGCCTCGTTTTAATTTAAAACCTTTTCCAAGGCTATTATTTAATATAATGTTCCCTCCTTTAAAGAAGCCTTCATGGCTTCGTTAATGGAAAACTTACTTCTGTTACTGAAACTTTATGTAAATTTGTGATGAGGTTAAATTGAAAATTCATAAGAATAGCTGACTTTATCGTCTCATTTCAATTTCTTTAACATTAACACTTTAGCTCCACTATATTTAGTGTTAGGCGGCAAGCAAAGAGACCCGACAATTTAGCTCCTTACTCAATTTTATAGAATTATGAACATAAATGTTTCGAGCATAGATATTTATAGCTCCAACCAATCAATCTCCTTTAAAGTTATGTCACAATCAAGATAGAAGACTTATGTTTATACATAACTACCTGTTGCTCCGACATGACAAAGTTACGGCTTTGAGTTAAAAGCCAAAGCTTATGTTAGTTACATAATACCTACGAGGGAACAGGTGTCCCAAAACTATGGTGTTAGAGACCAACTAAGCTTGAATTAATTTGAACTCCCCGTGTGTACTAATCGGTTAATTGGAATTTATAATGGCAAACGACATCTTCCAAGAAATACAAACTTTGCCTGCCTACTTACCAAACTCATATTTCACTTATCTTGTGAAGGAATATCGCAAAAGAAATTGAATATCTTCAAACATAACACAGCTTTATAAAATAAGATTTTGCTGGCAAAAATATGTTTACTTTGTATATACAAGTGTTTTCGCCTTATAATAGAAAAAAACAAAATAATATTTGATGTTTACCACGAAACAGGAGATACTAGGTATGTCAAAGATGTATTGTAAGTTTGGAAAGAACCGAGTTTGCTTAGGTTATTTGTATCGGGTTCTTTTGTTCAAGGAATGTCAACTTAGAAAATTGTATAGCCCGGTAAAATTGTGATTTAGACTTGGTATATATTTTGTTGTAACCATTTCTTTTGAGTTTTTTTGTCCCCTTGGTATTGAAAATGTCCATAAATGGCGGTGACAACTTACAAGCACTTGGACATTCTGCATGAATGAAAAACCTAAGAAAGACATATACCAAATAAATTGGCCGATATTTGCAACATTGAACGAAATAATAATAAAAGATATTCCTCGTATTCCATATAGATTTAAATTAATACATATAAAATTTTGTATCATATGAAGCTACTTAGGTTTAGATTTAGTTACTGACAATTAGCAGGCAATGATTGACCAAGAATCCCAAACCCAACAAGTATCTTTGTATCCAATTTGAGAACAGGGACTCGATTCTGTAAGGAAAATGACACTAACTCGAGGATGTTTCGTCGCGGCCTCTATGCTCTGTCTCTGTCGCTTACTACGCCAATAAACTACTAAATATACTAATCACGTGAGAGATTAGCTCTCCGAGGCCTCCGTGAAGCGGCTCGCCGACGAAGTTTGTATTAGCTGAATAAGGGAGCTGATTCAATAAATATTGACAGGTTGAATAATAGCTAGAACTAATTGCTATATCTATATATTGTTCACGTGCAAAATTTTGTAGTAATGAAGACAAATATCATTATACAAATGTTCTTTAAACAGAGTCCACCATAGTATTAATTACTATATAACATAATATACAAATATATATAACAGTATTTTTATCCTTTAGTATTGGTCAACGTGCTTACGGAATTCAACCAATACCTCATCTGAATATAAATCAAACTTAATTAAATGCTTAGACACGGTTTAGCTCTCAATTATTGGCATACTAATGAATTGATTCAGTCATCGTCATCGTATTAACACCAATGTTTGATTGTGTGGGTGCCACTATTATTGACTTCGACGTAGACACAGTAAACGTGACAGCTATAGCAGTACCGCAAACTTATACGCACTCTGTGATTTTACTCCCATTGTAGAATTCCAAATCAGCCAGTTGCCTTGGTGGTTAGCGACTCTGACTGCCAAGCCGAAGGTCGTTCGATTCCCACCCAGGACAAACATTTTGTGTGCATGAACATGTCTGTTTGTTCTGTGTCAGGGTGTAAATATCTATATAAGTAAGTATTTAGAAAAAAAAAAAGTTGTATGTGTATCAGTTTCTGGTTTCCATAGTACAAGCTCTGCTTGGTTTGGGATCAGATGGCCGTGGGTTAGAGAATGTCCCGGAATATTTATTTATTATTTATTAAATCACAAAGATATAATTACTGGCATCTGGCTTTCTGAGTCCATTCATTTCTGTGACAATATAATGATTCCAATAAAAGCACAATGAACTCTTCCTCGGTGAGAAGAATAGATTACATTATATTATCAAAACCGTCCATAACATTTAAATAGTACAATCTATTCTCCATTTAACTTTGTTTAAAGTTCTTATGATAGATAACGAGCTATTCAGAACTTTATTTTTCAGAAGCTATGATTTATTATACTATGTTACATTAGTAGACAAGGGTCGATAGCGGCTGTAACTGTCTCTATCTCCTACATTATGCTCTCTGCGTAACAATTAGATGCACAGTGTACAAGGCTCTTATTGTCTCTAAATTCAATACCTTACTAATTTTGTAATATTACTAAATGCACACCTTTCCGTTATATATTTAGATCATTTATCATGAAGGGTTATTTTGATATACTTAATATTAACTATCCTTAATTTACATAGTATAAAAAAAAAGTTGCTTACGCCGTTTGTACGCTTAGATCTTTTAAGCAACTCAAGGGTTATCGATGCGGTTTTTCTACAATAGACAGAATGGTTTATATGCACGCTTATATCCCTCGGGAAGGCGGGTGAAACCGTGGGGGATAGCTAGTATATAATAAAATATCAATTATTGTATCAAGCATTTTTTTTTTATTCCACATGGGCCGACAAACTAGCGGATGGTCCACTTGATTGTAAGTGGTCACCGCCGCCTATGGACATTTGCAACACTGGGGGCATCGCCAATGCGTTGTCGACCCTGAGACGTGAAGTTGTTAAGTCTCATGTCCCTGTAATTTCACCGGCCCCCTTACCTTTCCATCCAAAACACAGTAATACAAGTGCACTACTGCTTCACGGCAGAAATGGGTAAGGTGGTAGTACTTCCCCGGACGAACTCTGTACTAAGAGCTCTACTACTCAGCATAATTGTGCTTAAAGAGTATTTTTGTATGGTTTTTCAAATGATATCTAACAGATAAATGATTATAAGCCTAATAAATACATTTGATGCGAAATATTTATTAATTTTATATTGCATACGTAACGTTCACCAAAATATTAATACTAGATACAATATTGCAGTATTTTAATGTAGGAATATTTGCTCACATTGGGCAGGTCTCCAAACTATCTGGATCGTTGTCGTTTCTTTTAGTTAGATTATTAAAGGCAAGAAGATATTGCGCTTTCAAAATTAGACCCTTAAAAAAGGCATAGTAAAGTACAATAATTAACAATCATAATATAGTTTTAATAAACCATTTCTACTCAATACTATATTTATTTAAAATATTATACAAATACCGAATTCAAACAACGAAATCAATCGTGTTAGGATAACAGAAATAAAATCAAGGAAAGATACAACATCTATATCCTGATTTCCCCAATGATTATACATCGTTTAATATTCAAACAAGTCTCAAAGCCATCCACTTGTTCCGTCCTAACAAAATTAATTTAATCAGAACAAAGACCGACAAATGAGTAGCGAAATCTCGAACATCTTAAAACAATGGCTGAACACAAAACGCTTATACATATGCATTTGTGCCAACAAGCGGCGGATCGCAATATTCAATATCAACGTGAATTTCAATAGAGTGTCCTCCATGAGAAAATTGGAGGGAAATCTGAATATTCCTCGGCAATTTCGAAAAAAATATGTTAATCTATTCCTCGAGAGACAGCGACTATTTTCATAAATTGATTGCTTCGAGCCAATATCAAAAGAATCGTAATATTGAATTATTGACTTTATTAAGAGTTTATATACAGAGTAGGCGTTGTGGAGTGAAAAGGGATCCTCGGAGTGATTAGCGCCGAACAACAAACCGTAACGGATTAATTAAAGCGGGTCATTAGAATTTGGTAACCCTACCTTTCATATAGCTCCGTTGACGATGAATTTCTATACAATACGAAGTGAATGTAAAATGCGAAGCAATTTGTTAGCCTTGACTTAATGGATTAAGAACATTATAATTGCTTACAAATTTTAATCCTGATAAAATTTGAATCAAATAAATAAATAATAATAAACAACAAGGTTTAAACAATAAAGGTATTATGCCATACCTAAGGTAGGTTGTTTGTTGGTAGGTTAGGTAGTTTGTTTAAGTTGAAACCACATGCACATGTACATTAAATGATTTAAACAATGAAATTTGCGATAATTTAATCCTAAACTAAGCAGAGCTACTATGTTCTTTGGTAACCAGATAACTGATGTACTAAATAAGTACCACTTTTTTCTTCAGAATTCTTATACAGAACAAACATACATGTTCCTTTATTCTTTAAATTTTCAAATTCTGAATATCCAAACGTCTAAAATAAAAAGATTTTAAACTATATTAGTATAAGTGAAATAAAAATCTCTTTTCTTAAAATTTTACTATAAATATCATCTTCATATCACCCCGGGGATGTCCACTGTTCAACATTGGCCTCTCCCTTGGTTTTTCACTTCGAATCGTCCTGAGCCGCCTGCATCCAGCGGCTTCCAGCGACTCCGACCAGGTTGCTACGTGGTCGCCACTCGAGAACCTTTCTTCCTCGTCGGTTATCTGTTCTTCAAGTGATGTGGCCCGCCCATTGCCACTATATATTGATTGAGAATTAAGAAGTTTCACCAAATCGACCACAAACAGCCTCCGTAAAACCCGTTAACATTTATCACACAAAAGGTAAACAAAACATATATCTAACTAAATGAGAACAGAATGCAAGTGTTCGTATGACCACAAACGGCTATGTGCAGGCAAGCTCGCATTTTCATTCGCCGCTCACTGAGCCGGAACAGCATAATAGCGTTTGACCACGTTTTGAAACAACCACAGGGCTTTTCAAAAAAATAATTGTATTTGGATTTTCACGGTTTAAATTTAGAATACTGATTAGGTATGAAATAAAAATACATATGAAAGAGTGCACAAGATGCGGGTTGGTTGCCAAGTGTCCTAGAGTTACTCGATCGATCAACTGCTAGTTTCAGCTTCTTGACTTTGAAAGATTATCCGACTACTATGAAACTTACTCGGTACCTTGTGTAGTGTTACTTTAGATAATATTTACGTGTAAGGTAATATTTTATACCCGTATATATGTTGTGGTAGAGCTTTTAGTATAGATTTCGTTCGGGGAAGTGAACCTGTAGTCCACTTGTATTACAGTGTTTCGGTTATGAAGAAATTACAGGCACATGAGAACAACTTAATCTTGGTTTACTTGTACGCTAGGCGATTTCAAATTGACTAAAATTGAAATTGATAATCTATGCCCTCTGCCTGACGATACCTAAACATAATAGCATATGTCAGAAACTTTTCTATTATAAGGTGGAAAAGAGCATTTACTTTTGTCATGAGATCTATATAAGGAAAATATGTGGAACGGATACCTTAGGAAATCCAAATTAACTTTAGAAAAAGTAATACGGGCATCTGCAAGATGATTTATTATTTTTAACTATCTTCCCCACCTTGGAGTTTTACCGTTGGTCCCGAGGAACCAAGTATCCAATGCCCCTTATCCATTCCATAGGCTGTGTGGAAGACAAATTCCATCTCGTTTGGTTGTGCTGTTAAAAGGTAATATTAAACTTACATTTGAATTTGTATGGAAATAGCTGCTCTCTGCACAGTGCACCTCTAATTTTCTTGTTTAAGTTGTAAGTAATTATTGTCATTTTCTATTTTGTAGTCTTGTTATTTCTTTTTTTTTGTTTTTTTTTTTTTTGTTTTTTGTTTTTGAATGTTAGCTTTATTAAGTATTTTGTAATTGTTAAATATAAAAATATGTAAAATTGATGTTATAAAATAGCCAAAAAGTCAGAATAGATAAAAAAGAATTTAATAAAATAAAAAAGAATGTAACCTTGCTGAGTTTCTTGCCGGTTCTTCTCAGTTGAAGGCTGACTTCCGAACCGGTAGTAGCTTCAGTAACTTTAAATTTGACCTTCATAAGTGCCTTCTGAGGGCCTAAACTGAATAAATGGTTTTGAATTTTGAATTTAAATTTAACTTACTGTTTCGGAACACAAATAAATTAAAAAAGAAACATATTCCCTAATTGGAACATCCTCCTTTTTTGGAAGTCGGTTAATAATGACATTTCTTCTTATTCAGTTGAAGTATTGGAATCTTACGAAAATAGTAACTTATATACATAGTTTTCAAAATAATCGCCAAAATATATGCTACTAACCACAATATTGTACAAATAAAATATAACAGACAGAAATTAAATTCAGTGATTAGTGTTTAATTCCGTAACAAAATACTACTGTCTACTAATTGCACGATGATCAATTTTAATGAACTCTGGTAAATCCATTATTGAAAGGACTTTACATCGTATTACAAATCTATTGAACAATTAAAACAAGTTGAAACATTAATTCAGTGGCTTGTATTTTAATTAAATATTTTGCGTAAGAGCACTTAAAATATGATAAATATAGGTATGGCCATATTTTTCACATGTATTTTTAATAACTTTAAATTGTCTTCCATGAAGAAGAAGAATTACAGAATGTTAACAGAGTAAAAATGTCCGACTTTACGCAAGGGCCAACTTATAAGACTGTGAAAGAAAACATTTTCTCCCACTTTTCCCGTTAGTGCCACTCCAAGACGGAGATTCCTTAAAAGCCGGAAAATTTGTCCAATTTGCTCTTTGGCCCGCCTTTGATATTTTGATTCAAAAGAGATTTACAGTTCGCATCGTCAGCACAAAGCTGATATTTCACAACGTTTCTCTTGCTATTTTGCTATGAAAATGCTTGTTTAAAAAGTATAAATAAGCGTGACGCTAGTTGTATTTTTGGCTTATGTTTGGAAGTAGATACATGAAGAATGTATATAACTAAATAAATTTAATCAGCTCTTGAATGGATAACAGACTTGCTCATATAGTTTTACCTACATCACTAGTGAGTGTTATTCCTTTTTTATGTTGACGTAGACTTTATGGCAAATCTACTTCAATATGTATTTTTCTTAATGTGAAAATAACGTGACTTGCTCGTTTACAGCATATGTATTCATTTTCCCTCTAAAGGTGACATGGATAAAAGAAACAATAAAAAAGTTATGTGCCAGGATTAAAATTTACCGCCATCTATAGGCAGTGAATAAAACCTTTTTAGACCATGTTTTGCCCGTTAACGCCAACAAACTATTGTACAGTTTGGGGATTTTTGTAATCCATGTAAACTGCATGATTTTTATTGAATAAATGAATTTCAAAAAAATACATTTTAAATAGTTCCAACAGTGAACTATATTTAATATCAGTCCTTTGATGCGTATACTTACAACAATAAGACAATCGTTGCTCTGAAATTACACCAGCAACAGCAACAGAGGCAGAGAGTGATACCGACGAATTTCCTAGATCACAGATAAAGCAAACGCGTAGCCAAAATCCTTCAAGGGTTATTTAGACTTTGTCATGTAAATCAGCCACTCAAACGCCAAGGGGAGACGGCATTCACATTGAAATATTGTAAATATTTTAGTGCGACTAGTCGAGATAGCTTTGATGTCGATGCTTTCGTCGGATTATTATTTATCATTAAATTTCAATTTTTAAATTTGTATCTTTTAAAATTGATATAAAAATATTGTTTTGTAAATTCTATATATTGAAATTTCAATAAATTCTTGGTAGTTTGAAATACGTAAAATTGAGAAGAATGTCCAATCAAATACTAAACAATATAAATGGTAACAGTCCTTCATCAAAAGAATTCTATTGAATTGTGTTCATATTATAGTGGAAATGAAGAGTAGGAAAGAGGAACCAGAGGTATTTACCAACATGTAGTTAAGACGACACTCAGTAGTAGTAGAGCTCTTAGTGCAGAGTTCGTCCGGGAAAGTACTATCATTTCTGCCGTGAAGCAGTAGTGCACTTGATCTACTGTGTTTCGGTTAGAAAGGTAAGGGGCCCGGTGAAATTACAGGCACATGAGACTTAACAACTTCACGTCTCGACAACGCATTGGCGTTGCTCCTAGTGTTGCAAATGTCCATAGGCGGCGGTGACCACTTACCATCAGGTGGACCGTCTGCTTGTTTGACGGCCCAAGTGGCATAAAAAAAAAGAAATATAAAAAACGAGAGGCACTGGTAAGCAATAACTAGTTCAGTCATACCAAACTGTTGAACAAATAAAATTCTTCACACATCCGCAATTCACAAGCTGCAACATCTTATGATAATCCTGTGAGCAATTTGTTCCAGCTCCTGCACTAGCTTTATTGTCAGATGTCAAAAATGTCTGGAGAAATTTAAAACAAACGTGAACATTTCCGACTAGGACTGAAAATCATATTTTGCAGACGTTTGAAAATATTAATATACTTTTAAAATAACTATGGCAAATCTAGTAGGTAATAAGTAAGATTTTTTACGAAAACCAAATGGTTATGGACTTGCATATTGAGTATTTTTTTTATTTAATTCAATTTTTTTTTTGAGTGCTGTGTTTCAATATTTTATTTATTATTTAGTCGCGTAAAACAAGCGCAGAAAATATCCATGATGAGTCTCATGTTGATTCTTATTATTTGATGTCCCAATTTTTGCAGGAAGTCATTTCGACATGTTATATTTTTTTATATACTATATAAAGGCCTCACGTATAACTGACATATATATAGGTAGAAATCTATATATGTGTATTCCCATCATATATCGCTGCCCACATGGTATGTAATATTTTTTTCTTGTCTATTGATTTATTTTGAGCTGTCGAACATTTTGATTTCAATAAGAATATCACTTGACGGTGCGACAGATTTCATCTTTGAGATGCAAATCAGCCTTTTGGGGATTCATAGCTATAATATTAATATCAAATGGGGTGAATGAACACAGGCGAAGGTTGGCTTAGTAGGGATATTTATAGATCCATGTATTTGATATCAGGAAAACAATTCTTAGTGTGGTGATACGTGGATGAGTGTCAAGGACACGATACAATATAGTACTAGTAAAAAAGAAACAAAATAGTAATGCGCTCTTAATTTAGATGACCAAGCAAGCGAACTTTAGCGAAGCGAAAATTATTATATATATTCAAAAATCTGAATCCTGAGGGAATCAAAAGAGCACAAGGTGAAAAATTTTGCACTCGAGTGCAACACGTAACTTTTCATCCCACCTAAGCGAAAACATGACCAGATGCAAAAAAAAAAAGAAAATGGCGCGCGCAAAGCAAATTAAAAAAAGAGTTCACCATGGAGGTTCCGAGTCTGAGTCTTTAACAAATTAAAAAAAGTTTGTACGATTAATTCGGCACCATGGAGGTAGGTAGAAGTAAATAGATTTAATGACGTTTTCAATTCACAAACTTAGTGCACACGATATTCTAAATTCAATTTACCTTATCCTCTAGCGGATAAAAACGGCTTTTGCACTCAGATATCGAAGATCAAAAATACTCCGAGATGGGGATCTCGGTAATGATGAGGGTGATAAAAAATTTGTTGTATTTAAAGCGTAAAGTTATGTCATAATAATATACGTCAAAATAAATAAATTTAAAATTCTAAAGCACACCAACTAAATTGCGCAAGTAATGAAATTATATAATTTTATCAACGAGTTGTAATGAATCCCTTAGCAAAAATTGTGAGATCCTCCACAAATAGACCTACTCAAACGGAACTAGTTGGGCACCTATTATTAAATAAACAGAACCCCTTAGTAATTAACATTTCTGTAGGCAATTTCATTAGGCCACGAGTTACTTGCTGCCGAGACCTCTTGGGCCATTCGCAATCTGTGACACGACCACGATTTGACCGAAATTTATTTGATACATTTATAAAAAGTATATCTTTTAATTTAAATAATACAATAAATTCTTATGATTCTTATTTTGATTTCACCATAATCTTGACATTTAACAATTCATTACTAAATTGTGCGAATTGACAGTATAAGTAAGTCATATTACTATTATGATTATTGTGGCAATTGGTTCTAATCGTGAAAAATTGAAATATTATTTAATGTACTTCATCACATTTGCATATAACAGAATATATAAAAAGAGAATGTATTAAGAACTGGTAAGTATGTTTAAAAAAGGTAAAGAATGTAACGACGGTAAGTGATCACCACCGCCAATGGATATTTGCAACACCATAGGCAATGCATGATCGACCCAGAGACGTAAAGTTGTTAAGTCTCATGTGCCTGTAATTTCACCGACGCCTTTACTTACTACGGTTACTTCTCGGCAAATATGGGTATGGTCCTACTTTCCCGGACGGTAAAAACTAACCAAAGCTAAGGATAATTGAGGTAAGGAAGGTAAAGATTCAAAAGACTTTTTAATATAAGGTATTTGTCGAGTATTTGAAAGTAAATAATTGGATACCGTAGAGCCGTAGAGCTAAACAATGGGAACCCGACAATGGTTTATTCAAAATGTCCCGCCAGTCCTGTAACTTCGCATCGATACGAACACTTGAATGACACACGAGAGTCCCGTCATCAACTGTTTCAAATATTTGACGTCTCGGTGGGAAGATGTAGCACAGTCCTAAGCAAACATCTACCGAACGCGACCCCTGTCCTCTGCTTATGTAGACGATGTGGTAGATCGATCATACACGAAACGATACACGAGACGTGCTGGAATACAAAATGCCTTTTGTTTTCATCAAATTTTGTGAATGTATGGCCCGGGCAACCAATATCTATAATAATATGTATAATATATAAACTTCTTCGGTCGAAGGAGGTTGGTTATGTAAGAATACTCATTCAATGAATTTCAAAATAGGTTTCAGGTGGTGAGGTGGTTCGAAATTTAAAATATTTATTTTTAATTCACACACTCAGTATGCATGCACACATTGAATAATTGCAATCAAAATTGAATATTATTACCATATGCACATGGCCGTTTTGAGGTTCCAGATTGTCATAGGAAAAGAAACGGTATCACTTTGGAATAAGGTTGATTTCCATCATCATACAATTATCTGTTGGATCAATAGATGCACCTTATGAATGATGGAATAAAGGTTATTTTTCTTTGTCATTGTTTAACGTCAAAACGGTCATCATAGCGTGCAGCAAGTTTAAGTGCATGTGGTCATCGGTTTACTCTTTACCACTTACGACTCCCTTGAGTTCAGTTGTAGTGGTGCTATTACCGTGAGCAGTGTACACACATAAATCAATTAATAGGTTGGGGAAAAAGTTCCTCCGCATTTTTTAAGAAAATTCAAAACATTTTTAATATAGTTTATTTACATTTAACTAAAGTATGTAGGTACCATTTTGTTCGATAACTTTTTGCCATCTTGTAGGTAGGGACATGATCCCATTGCTATAGAAATTTTGGAACTTCTGATCAAAATACTGCGAAAAGTGGTTTTGACAGTCCTCTCGTGATGTTAACCTGACGCTGCCTAAAGAATTCTGAAGAGACCGAAACAGGTGGAAATCTGAAGGTGCAAGGTCAGGACTATACGGCGGATGCATTAATACCTCCCAGCCAAACTCTCTTAATTTTTGCTGAGTGGCTAAAGATGTGTGAGGTCTAGCGTTATCATGATGAAAAACCACACCCCTTCTGTTAATTAATTCCGGCCGCTTTCTCTCAACTTCTTGCTTTATTCTCATCAGTTGTTCGCAGTAGAGTTCAAAATCGATGGTCCTGCCTGGTGGTAACAGCTCATAATGAATAATGCCCTTCCAATCCGACCACACACACAGCATCACCTTGTTGCGAGTTAACCCGGGTTTCACCACAGTCTGTGAAGCCTGACCGGCCTTTGACCACGACCTTTTTCGCACGTTCTTGACGTACGTGATCCATTTTTCATCACCAGTTATCAGCTTCTTCAAAAATGGTTCGGTTTCATGACGTCGTAATAAAGAATCACAAATGAGTACACGGTTCATTAGGTTTCTTTCAGTGAGCTCGTGAGGTACCCAAATATGTAGCTTTTTTGTGTACCCTGTTTTTTTCAAATGCGCTAAAACTGTTTTGTGGTCAATTCCCAGTTCTTCAGCTACGTCGTAACTACGTCGATATGCCGATGTTGCTCCACTTTTTCAAAAATGGCATCCATTTTATCCGTAATGGGGCGACCAGAGCGACGTGCATCTTTGACATCAAAATTTCCGGATTGAAAACGCTTAAACCAAATTTGTGCTACTCTCACAGACACTGCACTAGGTCCATAAACATCGCAAATTTTTTTCGCGACTTGCGTTGCATTTTTACCTTTTTTGTAGTAAAATTTTAAAATGAATCGAATTTCTTTATTAGATTCACTCATCTTGTCGGTACGAAAAACAAATGCAAATCACACATTTTCCTAATTTGAATATGGAATTATGTTCTTTAAAATTTAAACTTTCAATGATACCAAAACCAGCCAGATACAAATAGTATAGCCAAAGAGATTTTATTACAAGTTCATACATACTATAATGCGAAAAGACTTTTTCCCCAACCTAATATATCATTAAATACATGAATTCTGTGACTTGGATTTTAGACATTTTACTCGTAGAAACACTTTTTTCAGTCCAAGAACAGCGCTAAGTAATATATAAATAAAAGTAAATACCGAATTTAATATAGTACATTAGTATATTTTCTTCACTAGGAATGTGTTAACTTAAAACCGAGAAGAAAACGTTTATACCAACATATACCATTCTATACTGTCTATAGGTACTAGTATTATAAAGGGGAAAGATTTGTATGTAAGTATGTTTGTTACTCTTCCATGTAAAAACTACTGTACGGATATGAATGAAACTTGGCACAAAGATAGGGCATATCCGGGAATAACATATAGGCTAATTTTTATCCCAGGAAAATGTGATATCCCTCAAGAACGCGGGTAAAACCGCGGGGGATAGCTAGTTATTTATACTTATTTTACTCGTAGAATACAAAAAATATTATGTACCTGCTACTACTATTAGGTTGAGTAAAATTATTCTCATGTTTTGTCTACAACTTTCGATATAAAATAACTTATTATTTACGAAATATTAAAAGCGTTAAGTATCCATCCAACCCCTGAAAAATATGAAAAATTTCAACAGTGTTGCAGAATACATAATAAAGGTTCGTTACTAATACGTTCACGGCCATTCATTCTATTTAGCCCCTAGGAGGGCACAAATGAAGGTCAATGTTATCTGAGCATAGCACCAGTTCAGAAGTCAATCCTAAACTGATAAGGACACATAACATTTTTGACTTTCTTTGAGGCTTGGTGGTAAGTAAGAGTGTAAAGAATGTCCCAAGATATTTACTTTTTATTTAATTTATATTATTTATAAAATCTTCCCACCCACAAACTCCTTAATCCAAAAGTAAAAGTATAGTAAAAAAAGTAAAAGTATTGCATATTGAACAAAACCTATCTAAATATTTTCATAGCAATTTTACACAGCCACTGTAATAGATTTATTTCCATCATTTCCCAAAGCATTTTTCATAAACTTAAATATTTATGAAGTACCAATATTTTATTCGGCAGGGTGGACTCGCACAACGGTCGATTGAGTCTCAAAGCGACGACACGACATGAAAGTTCTACATTAAATCAACCCTATTGATGACTGCACTGTGAAAAAAATACACATAGGTACCTACATTTTTTTCATACATCGCATATATAGGTACATTTTATTGATATAGATATATATTTATTTATGTAGCATCGTTTTATGAACCAGGAACAGTTATAAACACTGAAGTAGGAATGCAGTTTTAATTATAAGATAGGTACTATTCACTTTTTATGTTGGTAGATGTATTGAACATGTTTAAAACAAGAATGCTATGAAGAGAAAACACTACAAAAAGTGGGAAGCCAAACGCGACGCTGATCTTGCACAACCTTTTATAACACCTCGTTGCTTAGTATGCGATCGTTCTTTTGATCATAATGCGAACAGAGAATAATCGCGCACGCCACACGAACCGAACACCACGTCCGCGTCCCGCTGACTCAACTCATGGCTTTTATTATTATTTTTAAAGGGCGTAATAGAAGGGCTGGCAAATAGCTCAGCCTGCAAACACGGCGAACAAGCGTTCATTAAACACTTCTGCGCAATTAACGAGAAACGGCGTGGCGTTGAAAACAATGTTCGTTTTAACGCAACCTACCGACAAACAGAGTGGGCCTCCGCTATCCAAATACGGCGAGAAAACAAAAAGGATTTTTGAACATGGGCCGGTATTTGAAACTTTAAATTAGGAAAACTAGCATTTCGTATTTTTATAACAACTTTATTCTGAACGTTAGCTCTAATGCGATGCGCTCCGGTTCATATTCACGAGGATATTCCACATAGTTTCTGCATTAATGACTGCAATATCCAAATTGGAAATGCTGGTTACTCGTGCATAGAAATATGAACGTCGATCATGTACATTTATTTCGCCTGGTAGAACTTGTGCGCCGAATCAGAGCCCAGTAGCGGTGAAACCGACGGTCATTTCGTAAGTATTTCAGTCCCACTAAATCCAAGCAAAATACCGGGGTAGGTGAAATTCCCGACGGTTGTATTTGCAGCACAGCACCGACGCTCGATATTTATTATTCATTCATAAGGAGCACTGCGATATTTACTCTCCCATTACTGTGGCCTCGGAGTCGCGTTTCTTGCATTAAAAATTTAACACGAGTCCGTCTGGAAACAGCATACGAATAAAATGCTCAGTGAATAAAATTAAATATACATTGAGACGCTGAAACTGTAATATCTGCCTACCGTCGTTGACAAATTGATTTATTTTCTTAAATTAATATTTTATCTCGCTGTCACACAGAATGTATTATTCTACAAAAGCTTTAATAAAGAAAGAAGAAAGACTTGTAATAAGACATGAATACAAACTTAGTGCTTTTTCATTGAGTTCTTATTGTAAATAACGGAACAAAAATAAATAGCCCATATACGAATGAATGTATCATAAAAGTTATCCGAAACCAAAATCGAATTTTACGAACCGCGTGCAGACCGATAAATAACCGCACAATACTAAAAACAAGACAAATCTCTATGCACAAAGCTCGGCTAGTGGTTCGCTCAAAAAATGAAAACAATTAGCACTACAACGCAGGCTGCGCCGGCCGGCAAAAACCTACCCACCGTAGATAATTTACTTTCAATCGCTGCAAGAGCTGGAGAACGCGCGGATATTACACGTAGCTTACTCGGAAAATATCGGCAAAATTCTCCCATTTTCGTTGCTGCACAGTGGATTCGAGCAGACGCCAGCGGAAATTTTGATGTGATATTTTTATTGTTATCAATTTTGCATGCACGACAACAAATTGGTACAACATATTTAGCTTTAAATTATAGTATCTTATATTCTCTGTCCGTTATAACTTTAACAATAAAACTAAGTTATAACAATAACTTTAACTACATAGCGGATTCAAGAAAAGTTCACCCAATTCGACCTATCTGAATAGTCGGTGTCATATTTTAAGAACGATGAGTGCCGGCACAGTTTCCGCTGCAGAGTTCCGAGAGCTGCATAACTGGGTCATTATAAAGACAGATTTCAATTCTTTGCAATACACGGTTTCTTGGATTGCTATGAAACAGTTGACCCGCAAAGCACTAATAATAACGGTGCACAATAGGCGTACAAAGCAAAACCGTGCGGTTTCGTTAAATCAGCGGAGTGAAAGGAATCCTCGAGTTGGATCTGCGCCCGGCGTCGTCGTTGAGATTGCAGCAATTTATCCCCGTGACGCCGAAGATAGCGGTCTGTGTTTACTTTATGTCTTATATGATAAGTTTCGTTGCAGGCAGCTTAGATGCAATATCTAGAACTATATTTTGTGGATAATTATTCTATAGTTAACTATACTGCAGGACAGAGTACCTACTTATTGAAGTGAAACTTATGGGAGGGCTTTGAAGTTGTTTTTCGCAATCTTTTTATGTGTCAAAAAATAAACTTATGATAAACACAATCTGTGCTATTCAAAAGTGGTAGATGAATAATTAAAATATTTCCCAGTAATACAAAAGTGTCAGTTCTACCGTATGTTTTTACGTCACACCTTGTTTTTTAATAATCGGAAATAAATAGTCGTCAAAAGTTTGATGGATTTCCACTACGCATTAGAGGCTTAAAATTTGTTAGAAAGCGTCTTTGTTTAGGTGTCTATTTTGGAGTATGATTATCTTAGTAATCTTAATATGATAGTATTATCCGCGCAGTTACTTAAGAGGAAGTGCAATCGAAGTACTAAGTGCTGCAAATCCTATATTTTGCCGTGCCTTGCCTTGAATTGCCATTCACTTTCGTGTTTGATAAATTCATTATCATCTTTCATATTCAATAGTCAAACATACAACTAAAGATAAGGTCCCCATATGACACTGACACTAAAGAAAATTATATAAGGTTGGGCTTTTCTTAGAAACCTTCCTAACTACGATCTTAACCCTTGTATTACAAATCTCAATAGTTAGTTACGCCCATCTGAATCGCTCGCCCGGTTTGGCTTATGGATGCCCATTTACATTCGATTTCCGTTCATCAGAGAGCGCATTTAAGCCTCGGTCTCGGCTTTGTAAGCGTAATGATATTACTTATTCGATGCATCGATTGGGAGGGTCGCCGATGACTATGGTCGCTATAATTATCTAGGAAGTTTCGATACATAATACGAAGATGCATGCAATGCCTGCACGGGAAATAAAAATCTTACCAATATTATCAATATGTTGGTATGGCAACAATGTGGTTTTAGCATAGACAATATATGTATCTATGTTACAGGCTCTAGACAAAAAAACTTCAGATTAATAGTTAAAAAACGTTTTATTAGTTCAACAATTGATACAAATAACAAATGGAAAACCTTTTTGATTTTTTGTAAATGTTTGTAATTGTGCCTCAATCACTGAATTAGCTCTCGCCATGGTGTTCCCGAGGGAAAAGGGTTTTTGCAAGGTTGGCCATAATACTCTTGGCATACGTCCATACGCTAATCCACAGCCTACGGTAACCGCTTGCTTGCCATCAGACAGGCCAGCTACTGTTTCCCTTCTGGCTCCCTTATTCTATAGGTAATAAAGCCGGTTAGATGACAACATTCACTCACATAATCCCCCTCTCTGTAAAAGTGGAATTATCAATATCATATTATTTATTATTTAATCGGCATTAAAATTTTCCAGTGGAATAACTTTTGAAGAACATCTTGAAATGCGTGAAGACATGGATGAATAACACTCTTACCTAATAAAAGACGCTCCGTTACCCAATCCCTCATGTGTAAGAATCCAATATCACGCTTTACTATAAAAAAAGAAAATGTACGCACAAAGGATAACATAAAAATTTACTACATATCTATAACTCACTGTAAGTACCCAATATATCAGGCGTAACCAACTTACCCACGGGCCAGACGCAAAATCAGTTTTATATGGATTTATATAGTGGCTAACTAACACATAATGCGAATGCGGACCACTAGCGGCCGGCGACTCTAATGGCTTCCATTACGTTGCTTGCCACCTGTGCTAATGGCTCAGAAATATTTAATTGATGAGAGCTGTACAGATTTTCCGATCCACATTTTTCATTCGTTGTGTTGTGTTTTATGACCATTGCGTCTGGTTCCGGGAAGCAGCTGCCTAATTACGTTACCGATATGATCTATAAGTATCGACAAATAGCTCTCTGTAATTTCATTTCGATTGCTCGTATTTATCGCGAAAAAGTCTACAAAAGGTATGTGTCGATGTTAAATCATTTCAGAGATAAAACTACTGTTAATTATAAATTATACCTACAATATAATAATGTGGCAGAATCAAATTGTTATTGTGATATGGTATAGACTTTGCCGGATGCCTTACAAGTACCGAGTAGAGCTCTGAGTGCAAAGTTCGTCCGGGGAAGTACTACAACCATACCCATTTCCGCCGTAAAGCAGTAGCGCACTTGTGCACTGTGTTTCAGTTAGATAGGTAAGGGGCCGGTGAAATTACTAGCACATGAGACTTCAGAACTTCACTTCTTAGGGTCAATAATGCATTTGGCGATGCTCCTGGTGTTGCAAATGAGGGTAAAGGCGTCTCCATGTTTGTCGGTCTACTTGACAGAAAAAAAACCGTCGTTCAAACACTATTTCCATTTATTAAGCAAACGTAATAAATGGTAACAGCCGCAGCTTATACGTAAACTTCATTCACTTTGGTCGAGTTTTTTAAATGTTATATTAATTAATTGATGATAGGCAATTTAATCACTTTTAAAACTGTATGATCAAATCATGTCCATAATTTTTGCGATGCAATGTACTAATAGCTTTAGCACTCTCCCCACACCCCGGAACGTTCGTGCAGAGAATCAGAAGCCGATCAGCTGTTACAGAGCTAAGTGGTAACTACATACACACATACATACTCTTGCCTTCATAATACTATTAAGATTAGTCCGAGGTAAGATACATTATATGCATAGTAAATTATAGAATTAAACGCAATAACTTGCTAGCTTATTCTATCCAGTAATTAATTCCAGAAGCATGCAAGCTTTGCCAAAAAGATTCATTTAGTTCTGTGAAACACTGCAGCTCTGTCAAAGGCAAGGGTCAAACATTACTTTTATAATTGGTGTTATTTTTTTTAAAGAGTGTCAGACGAACTTAACTTAGTACGCAGATAATTTGTATGTACCCGGCGGCGGTCATTTATACCAGTCAAGGCGTCGACTTCGGTGATGCGGTCACTCCACAGACTAAAGCCCTCAAGCTGAATTTACATCAAAAACCCCTTTTAATAGTTATATCAAAGGAATTAGTTAATGCAATAGCTTGAAATTCTCTATTGCTTTAGTAGTCGGGCTGCCAAAATGCTAACATGCATTTGCATCAAATAATTCCAATTCGCCCATTGAAGCTTGTATCAGCGGTTTTTATAGCCATCCGAGGGCATAACTAATGGGGAAGTACCATGATGGTTAAATACAGCGACACAATTTGATGGCCGTTTCGACATTTAAGTTAAGAATTAACTAAGCTTTTCACATGGACTGCTAAATCCACTAAAACACAATTTCTAATGACGCATTTTTTTTTCCCCAAGCTTATTATAAAGTTATAAAAATTGTTTTTATTTCATATTCATAAATGTAAAATAGCCAATATTTATACTAAAATGAGAATTAAAGTAAGAATACTATAATAACGTACTAATATAGGAGAAAAAGGATTTAGGTGATCAAAACCGTGGCCAAACCACCGTGGACCGATTTATGTAAAATTTTGCATTTATGGATACGTAACGTAGCTCACTAAGACCTAAGATTTTGTTCTCGAGAATTCTTATCCGCGGCTATGGAAAAGGACCTTTACTGAGATACTAATAAACCTGATATCGGCAGAACCATTTGTCGTAGGTAGCTCAAATATGTAAAGTTTGTATATGTAGGTACTACCTATATTTCTTATTACAAGTAGGTCAGGGTTCTCTTAAAGTGGTACTGGAAGAAATTATTTAAAAAAACTTCTGGATAGTCCAAGCAATAACTAATAAGGAAGGTAGGTATGTACATATTATTATAAAATTCATTTGATATATATATTTTTTTTATTTATTTATTGGGTTTACCAACGTATATTACACAATGTCTTATAGTAAAAATCATAATTGAGATAAGCAAGATCATGGTGCAAATACAATTAAAGGCAAACACAGCATGCTATTAAAACTAATTTAAATTAGTGCAGTGCGGGAACAAAAGGTAAGTAAACGACTTAGTAATAACAAATTTTAAAAGTACTTATACAATATTAAAAGTACAATATTTGTCTTTCAGATTAAATTGAACGTTAACGAACAAATTCAAGATTATTTCACTCTTTGTCACATTATTTTGGGTTTCAGTTTTGAGATACGTTATTGCTACCCAAATAATTACGGTACTTCAATTAAAAGTACCCGCTTCATCATCAGGTACAGGTTTATGAAATTATTATGAAATTATTATGAAATTATTAAATGAAAATATTTCTATTTAAATAGACCTTTACAATAGTGTACGTTAAACATCGATAGACTATCGATAGTATCGATAGTTTTCTATCGATCGATTGTTTACTGGAGAACTACTATTACATCCCTAGAGTCAAGGTTTGATGCACCCCGGCCATAGTGATAGAGGCGTAGGCATTGAGATTATTCTCTATGGTAATTACCGTGCGTATATCATTAATTCATTAGCATGAAAAAAGTCAGGCAGTTCAGTTATTTTATTGTGGATGTTTTTCACTTCATTGAAGTTGAGCGGAGATAGCTAATAAACAAAAATAAAAAAAACATGAGTAAGTCACGTGTGTGGGATTACTACGAAAAGACCTACCATTAAACTAAAGTAAACCTAACTGTAGAAGAAACGCAACCAACACCGGATGGTGTTGAAGACGTGGATACGTCTTTAGGAACATCTAATGACCTGTTTGGATTCCCAGACAGAAAAGAGTTTCCTATAAAATACTGGAGATACACCAACAACAGATAGAAAGAATTAGCGATGCTCTATCTCTGTATTCCAGCATCTTCCGTGCCTTTGGAACGGATGTTTTCGAAGGTAGGACACATTTTAACCGAACGCAGATATAGGATAAAAGAAAAGAGATTTTTGTTTATAAAACAAAATTGCTACTATTTTGATGATTGATTTGTGACTTTAAATAATATTAAAACTATCGATACTATCGGATTACCAAACTATCGATGTTTTACGTACACTACTTTACAAGCACTTATGAATACCTAGTCTTAGTGCGACATCTATGAACACGCAAGCAAGAATCCTACGCCGCTCACCCCACTGTGATGTGGCGACATCTATGAACGCATACACACGCGAGGATATTACATCGGAATATCGAAATTTTCTCAGGATTTGACTATATACATACAAGCTTCCAACGTCTAAAGTTGGATCACGGTCCCCAGGCATGACCTTGCCTTTTAAAGGGAGGAGGTTCTTTTCTTGATTTCGACTTATTTCTGACTCTAATACCAATTCAAAGATTGTTTTTTATTGAGAACAGCCGGCAATAAACTCAGGAATGACTCAATTTAAAAAACGATTTTTATCTTATTAACTATTATATACAACAATTATTTGGTCTCACTGACAATATTTGTGAGTTATCGCAAAGTTAATAGTTTTTGAAAAATATATATTATATATTTTATGATAATAACAGAAACACATAATACATATAGAAATCAGGGTTGTTTTTAAAAACAATCACATTTTTTTCATCCATCAATTCGATTTGCTTCACAAGACACTGGCCGCTCCGCAAAAATCACTTCACCAGCTTTTTTAAGATCCCACTTGGGAAATTCATGTCGCTATATGTGATTACAAAATCTGCATATTTTTTTAATTGGTCACAATATAAAAAACCAAAGATTTGTCTATGGATTGTCAATTTTAGTGACGTACCTACCATGTTCAAATGGATAATGCATCGATAAAAATATTCACCTAATAATAGGTTAGGGAAAAAGTTCCTTCGCATTTTTCAAGAAAGTTCGAAACATTTTTAATATAGTTTATTTACATTTAACTAAAGTATGTAGGTACCATTTTGTTCGTTATCTTTTTGCCATCTTGTAGGTAGGGACATGATCCCATTGCTATAGAAATTTTGGGACTTCTGATCAAAACACTGCGACATGTGGTTTTGACAGTCCTCTCGTGATGTTAACCTGACACTGCCTAAAGAATTCTGAAGAGACCGAAACAGGTGGAAATCTGAAGGTGCAAGGTCAGGAGTATACGGCGGATGCATTAATACCTCCCAGCCAAACTCTCTTAATTTTTGCTGAGTGGCTAAAGATGTGTGAGGTCTAGCGTTATCATGATGAAAAACCACACCCCTTCTGTTGATTAATTCCGGCCGCTTTCTCTCAACTTCTTGCTTTAATCTCATCAGTTGTTCGCAGTAGAATTCAAAATCGATGGTCCTGCCTGGTGGTAACAGCTCATAATGAATAATGCCCTTCCAATCCGACCACACACACAGCATCACCTTGTTGCGAGTTAACCCGGGTTTCGCCACAGTCTGTGAAGCCTGACCGGCCTTTGACCACGACCTTTTTCGCACGTTCTTGTCGTACGTGATCCACTTTTCATCACCAGTTATCAGCATCTTCAAAAATGGTTCGGTTTCATGACGTCGTCATAAAGAATCACAAATGAGTACACGGTTCATTAGGTTTCATTCAGTGAGCTTGTGAGGTACCCAAATATCTAACATTTTTGTGTACCCAGTTTTTTTCAAATGCGCCAAAACTGTTTTGTGGTCAATTCCCAGTTCTTTAGCTACGTCGTAACTACTGATATGCCGATCTTGCTTCACTTTTTCAAAAATGACATCCATTTTATCCGTAATGGGGCGACCATCTTTGACATCAAAATTTCCGGATTGAAAACGCTTAAACCAAATTTGTGCTACTCTCACAGACACTGCACTAGGTCCATAAACATCGCAAATTTTTTTCGCGGCTTGCGTTGCATTTTTAACTTTTTTGTAGTAAAATTTTAAAATGAATCGAATTTCTTCATTAGATTCACTCATCTTGGCGATACGAAAAACAAATGCAAATCACACATTTTCCTAATTTGAATTTGGAATTATGTTCTTTAAAATTTAAACGTTCAATGATACCAAAACCAGCCAGATAAAAAATAGTATAGCCAAAGAGATTTTATTACAAATTCATACATACTATAATGCGAAAAGACTTTCCCCAACCTATTTTGGTTATTGATTCTCAAAATGTCAAGCTTATTGCGTTTATCCATTAAAACTAGAAAACTAAAAAAGAAATGAATCCAAAGTATAGTATACAAATCAAATGTTGTCTTAATGTCATAAGTACTTTAATTTTCGATTTTTTTAATCCAACCACAAATCATTAATCATTTGATTCTGTGAAATTGAAACGTAGCAACTTGGATAATTACACAAAGCTCTATCTTTCGTTTTAACATTAACGACTCAAGGTATCAGTAAGATTGAATATTAGTTCGTGTAATTTATCGATAATGTAATTGAAACGGTTATAGATACCACACCACTACAAACTTACAGGTTGACTGACGTCTGACAGTGAGTGAATTAAGATAACCCGCCGGCCGCCGCGTCCCCCTTCTGTCTCTCCGATAGATCTGTCAAGTCAAACAGATGTGATGACAAGACAGACAAGTCACATCAAGTTCAAGACTTTCAAGATAGACAATAAACCCAATATCGTATAGATTTTTCACTGAGCAGTTACAAAATTATTATATTGTCACTATATTAAAACCTTATTTGTTTACTCGTTACAACAACCAGGAAAATGTCGCATCAAACTGGTATACAAGGTAAGTGCCGTAAAACTACTGCTAACATCTATCAAATCACCCTTTGGTTAACGTAAATTTAGAAATTTATCGATTTTCAATCGCATCTCAAACGCTTCTGATCTAATTCAAATCCACTTGTATGTTACTATAAATAGAACTCCTTTCATTTTTGGACAGAGCTCAACCGCCTACACTAAATGATACTAATACATTAATGTTATGACTCAAACACTATATAGGAACTCACTAACAGTATTTTTTCCATAATAAAATTATTACTGGTAAAATATAAAAGAATTCACACAAATGACTTCAATGGATACTTGACACTGTAGTTTTGATTAGGTTATATTTATGCACTGCGTTGCATTAAATGCAATACTTAGACATAAATAATATTAATTCTACCAAGGAACTATGGAAATATTTGTTCTATAATTAATGTAGTTACTTCTTGAACAGATTCATGGTCTAAAGAACAGATTAAGATTGTAGTGTTATTTTAAACCTGTATTTTTTTTATATTGTTTATTAGGATTTTCAACAACAAGTACTCTGTGTAAGAAAGCTTCAGATTAGTTACATAATACAATGCTAAGAGCCCCGTCAATGATAGGAAATCACTACATGCTAAAATTACAGGAGAAACAACTAAACACTAAGATAAACTAAATCACACAAATTAAATTAGTAAAAATATATAACAATGAATAAGTGCTGAGTGAAAGCTTTCAATACAGATTTTCTATTGTTTTTTGTAATAAACAAGTTGCTTACAGAATTATATTTAATATTGTTAGAATAACACTGTATTTTAACACTAATCATACCAACACTTACTATGTACCAATTTCTGCCATAGCGGGTCAAATGTGACTTTATATTTCCTGCTTGTATGTATGAAATATGGTTGTTAGGAAGAGAAATAAATCGTATAACTGTATATTAATTAGTAAGAATAAGTCATGAAGTCAAATGTGCAAAAGCAATGAGATGATACGTGCATTTTCATTGCAAAGTTCAAAATGGGTCATTTGACCCGGTTATGGTATGTTTAGTGTTAAAATAAATAAGGTTACACCTGCATTTTTAGTTTAAGGGTACCCAATCTACCTATAACATTTAAGCAACCTTCCAAACTGGTGTTAGAGTCTGACCATTCATAAGTGCCTGTGAAGGCCTATTCGAATAAATATTTAATTTCAAGCCATTTCAAATAAAAATTTACTGGGATTGGTTGGTGGGAACCATGGAAAATTGATTGGGACTATGAAACAAACTCACATTTCTTTATTAATCCCATAGTTATTAATCTTGGTACATTATTTCTGTCTAGAATTAGTAGTTTTGCACTAGCTTTTAGAGAGCATAAGTCTCTCACACATTCACTTACTCGCCATTTCATCTGAAAATTCAAGGACAGTTGACTGACTGTCTAATAATTATTTTAAAAAAACTCATTATATCAATTAATGTTTCAGCAAATGATGAACTAAAGAAATGCTTTAGCAAATGTCGAGATGGAAAAATCCGTGTCATGAAAGTCAGCATTGAAAATGGTAAGGTCTTAAATAACAAATAAAAAATTGACAGGCCAGTTGGCTTCGTAATTGTGGCCCTGACTGCCACGCCATAGATTGTGGGTTCGATTTCCACCCAGGGCAAACATTTGTGTGCATGAACATGTCTGTTTATTCTGTCTGGATGTAAATACCCATAAACAAGTATCTATGTATTTTGAAAAAGTAGTATATGATTACTTATACAAAAAACAAATATCTAGTAATTAATTCCACTCGATCTTCTTCTCTGTCAAGTCCCAATTAAGGAAACTCATTAGGAAATCGACACAACACATATTTCCATCTGATGGTCGGCGAGGTAACATGTCTGTGGTGCTAGTGCGTCGAGTCAGTGACAGTCTAATACGTCCTGAAGATGCTTCATGTAGAAACGAAACACGTGTCAATTTCCTTTTTGAGAAGAATATCCAGTGGAATTAGTTACTAGATATTTGTTTTTTGTATAATCTTAAAGAGAGTCAATTAGTTAAAGTAGTATATGTAAAATATCAATTATCTGCTTGCTATATTACAAGCTCTGCTTAGCTCGGGATCAGGTGGGGCGTGTGTATGAAGAATGTCCCGTGATATTAATCTTTAGAAATAAATATTCTGGGGATTTTTACTATGGAAATAGTATAACAGTGAATACAGACATTGCAATACCTAAGGGCAATTACCAATTATCTCACATTAAGTATTTTATATTTATATTAACATCAAAAAATTTCAGAACAGTTGGTGCTAGCAAAGCATTATCCATCAAAAAGTACATGGGAACAAGATTTTGATAAATGTGTACCAACATTGGTTGTTGATGATCTTCCTTGTTACATTCTGTATAGGTGAGTCAACATTCTGTATTTAAAAACAGGTTATATTATTATTACCCCAACTTTTAAACAGTTTGAACCTGAAAATTGTTTTAATCATACTACTACAGTTGAAGGCTAGTAGTTCTCTTCTATGCTTTGATTGGCCATATCTTTCCATGATTACCAGTGTCAAATTTGATTATTAAACCTCTATAACACGTAGTAAAGGTAAATATTAATGTCTATGCATTTAACCACATAATTTACAGATTTGATTCAACAAACTCTGTTGGTCATGAGTGGCTATTGCTTAGCTGGTCACCGGACAGTGCACCAGTCCGCCATAAAATGTTGTATGCGTCAACTAAAGCCACTCTCAAACAGGAGTTTGGCTCAGCACACATAAAGGATGAAATGCATGCAACTGTCAAGGTATTTTATAATCTCAGTTTATATATAGCACAATATTACAAGTACACTGTATGGAATAATTTCTTTACGATTTTGTATTCATAACAAAAACAGGATGAGTCGATCACTGTCTCTTGTGTATTACTTAAGAATAACTGTTAGGGATCTTACCAATCAGATAATACTTAACTCACAGTCAAACTTATCTGAGAGAATCTAGAATCCTGTAGTTGGGTTGATCTTTTATAACTATTTTGGAGCACACCATGATTGCACTGCAAAATCCTTCACATTTTAGAGATCAAATTTATCAAAATAATATAAATATTACATAAACCTTGTACTGGTACTTGACCTCAAATGACTTATCACATCTTCCAAATGTAATATTGTATTATTTGTACTACCTTTCAATTGTTTTTTTTTTATTTTTAATCACTCAATATCATGTGGTTGACGCATTTTCAGGATGAAGTTAGTCTCAAGGGCTACAGAGCACATTTGAGTGGGGTGAGTGCTCCTGCCCCACTCACTGACAGGGAAGAGGCATTGAAAGAGCTACAGGAAAGCGAACACAATACCAATTATGGCACTGACTCTAGGTATATTCTTAAAGCTTTAGTTGATTTTTTAAAAACTCAATCCAACAAGTAAATACTTGGCCATCCTTTTGGTATCTGGTTAAATACTGAAACATATAACTTACAATGTTGTCACATATAAGTACCGTCTATCTATATTATATATATTACAGTTTGTACATACTGTTAGCAATTCAACTTTCTTGCTATATTTAAATAGACACCTAGACACAGGACAAACAGACACATTCACGAACACAAATGTTGGTCCTGTCTGGGAATGAAAACAACCAGTGATGTTTTATTCAGAATATCTGTAAATCATGCAAAATTAGTGTAGGGCGTCCTCCAGCTAGATGGAGCGATGATATACGCAAGCTCGCTGGAAGCGGTTGGAAACAAAGAGCTGAAGATCGAGCTCAGTGGCGTGCCATAGGTGTGGCCTATGTCCAGCAGTGGACGGAGATAGGCTGATGATGATGATGATGATGCAAATTTGCCCATTGATGGAATATCAATTTAGCTACAGTCATTTAATAAATATATTTATAAAATATATTTAAAAAAAAAAAAATTAATTAAATTTTTATTTTCAGCAATGGACATATCTGGGCTGATAAAACAGTATTCTAATGTTATTTCATATATTTTCAGGCAATCTACAATGGGTGGTGTTTCATTTCCAATCACAGAATCAGCCAAACAGGGTATAGCTGATCTACAAAGGGGCTCTTATAATTATTTGCAGTTCAAACTAGGTATGTCATATATTAAGATTTTTCAAAATTTAATTCAAAACCATTTATTCAGTATAGGCCCTCGGAAGGCACTTATGAAGGTCAAATTTAAAGTTACTGAAGCTACACCAAAGACATAATTAAAAAATTTGTTTATTGATATTACTAACAGAGAATGATTAATTACTTTTGTAATAATAAAGATAACTCATTACAGATATAGATGAAGAAAAGATCCATCTATCGAAAGCAGCCAATATTTTACTTACAGAGTTACCCAAGCAAGTGCCCAGCGAGCAGGCGAGATACCACCTCTATATCTTCAAGCATACGCATGAAGGAGATCATATGGAAAGTATAGGTATGTAACATAAACCTGCTAATATTATTTATTTTATTTATTTATTTATTTATATATAGTACATATTATACAGGTTGTTACAAAACTACCCCTAAAGCCGAAAGGAGGTTAAATGAGGCCTTATAACGACTCCATTCACAATATTTAAAAACCGTTGTAACGCTGTATAACATACCCAAAAAAAAAACCAGATTTTTATGAATGAAAAATAGAAAAACTATTACGAAGTAGACAATTATTCGGTAAAATAGGTACGTAGGCTTTTCGGTTAAATAATCTGGTTCCCTGACATGACGGCTTACTAGGTTGTTGCCTTTGATAGTTAATTATACTTTTACGGGGTCTTTTGTAACTAGACTCAATACGCACATCACACAATTAAATTAATTAAGATGAATCTAGGTCCATAAACATATTATGTTATTACAACTTATTATCCCAGGAAAATGTTACATCCCCTGGGTAAGCAGGTAAAATCGCAGGGCAATTTGTGCATTTTATTAGACAGGAAGTCTTACATATGACAATATGCTCTAAGGATAGTGTATACTTATTATATAGGAGACAAATCTGGTTGTAAATTACAATTGTTGACCTTTATAAGATATGGTCATGTTGTGGTAGGTGTATAATATTACATTCAACCACTATTTCTACATCAAGGCTGAACAAATCATATTAGTTTTCTATGAATATCCTACTTCCTACTCATATTTATAAATGGGAAATTTTTGTGAGGATGTATGGATGCTTGTTACTCTTTCGCACATAAAACACTGGACGGATTTGGATAAATCTTAGCACATAGATAGAGGTTGCCCTGGAATAAAATATAGGGTAGTTTTTATCCCAGGACGACGCGGCTGAAACCGTGGGGGACAACTAGTATTTTGTAATGGACAAACTAGACCGAAAGGTCCATACATTCTGATGAACTCAATTTCAGAATAGTGTCTCATTAGTAAAGTTGATCATATTAATGAATATGTACACCTTCGCCAATACTGTGATGTTACAAAGCTCGCTATGGTTTTTCATGGAGATTGCAATGGCACAACTATATGTCCGACAAATGGTCAAAGGTTTTTTTATATTAATTTGTGTTCCGATGCTTTCCAGTGTTCATCTACTCAATGCCGGGTTACAACTGCAGCATCAAAGAGAGAATGTTGTATTCCAGCTGTAAAGGACAATTCCTAGATATTATCGAACAAATGGGTGTTGAAATAGCTAAACGGGTAAGTCACAGTTCTTTATACAGAGGGAAAACATAGAGGTATTCTTGAATTCCTAATGAAACAGGGTTGTTAGAATATTCAATATGAATTACTTCTCATAATAGGACTCTATTTAGTTGTACTTAAAAAATATATGTTCTTTACAAAGAAATCCTAATGAAACAAGTCTGACAATATTCAATATGAATTATTTTTCATAATGGGACAGTTAGTAAATATATAAATTACTAGCTGTACCCTGCCACGCTTCGCTGTGGCACATTGTGATTGAATGGTTGAGAAATAAGAAACAAAACAAAGACGGTCGCGGATATGTGACTGATGCAAAAAATAGATAAAAACAATCCTTGATGCGGCTTATATATCATGCTAAAATTTCAGCTCGATTGGTGCAGAACTTTTGAGTTTTTGAAGCGTACACAAACCAACATAACATTTTTATATATATAGACTAGCTGACCCGGCAGACGTTGTCCTGCAACGTCAGTATTTTATATATCTTCAATGAATATTTCATTTGAATTGGAGTCATTAATAGAAATAAAATACCAAAAAACATACGGTTTATTATTTTTCTTGATGAACAAACACTTCTTAAAAAACTCACTGTACTTTCCGATATTACAGTTGGAAATAGACGACGGCAAAGAACTGACGGAAGAATTCCTATATGACGAAATTCACCCCAAGAGGAATCTACATCGACCAGCATTTGCCAAACCCAAAGGTCCACCGAACAGAGGTGCCAAAAGAATCACAAAGTCACAGAGTACTCAGTGATTTTATCGTATTGTAAGTGTTACATAATTTAGAAAATAAGAACAAATCATGCAGAATAAAAAGACAAGAATCATTTGCGTATGAAATACGTAGATGCCTTGTTTTTTCGCATTGCAGTTTTGGGCCAAAAACAAGTCACATGATTTCTAGCGTGAGAAGGTGACAAGAAACGTTATTTGTATAGCACCATCCTTGTCTTACGCTGTCCATGCATGAAACTTGTTTTTTGTCTACAATTTGTAAAATCACGCGGTTCTACCTTTGCTCGATTATTTCTAAGTACAATACCGTCCCCTAGTGGTTTTTTTGCTCAATATCTTTTTAAGAAATAATGAAGAAGCACAAAATTTGTCTTAAAAGTAATTAAATTGGTTTTGTTAACTCATTTGATTAGGATTTTTTCAATTAGCATTATACCTGCAATAATTTCAAAGTTGACCGCGTGATTGTAAAAAGTATTTATGCCGAATTAAAAGTACACATATTATTATTAACTAAGTATGTACTATTGCTTGTTACCTTTATAATCGAACGTTTTATATCATGGTGCCACTTAACATGCATTGTTATTATTATGGAATAAAGACTGCCTGGTATAGGTGCAATAATTTACATGTAAAAGTTTAAAAGAATTAGAAAAGATACCTGACGGTCCACAAAACTAGTGGTACACCATTTTCTTTAGTGCCTCCGCAATTATGTTTATTGCAAAGTTATTCAAGCGCACTTCAATGATGTTCAAGTTAAATCGTTTTAACATAGTATTACAACTTACAATTATTGCAAAGGCAAAATTTATAATGTAAATAAATAATCGATTCAAAGAATTAATTTCATTTCATATTAACGAATGCTCATTACTTTATACTCAGATGCAGGTGATTCAGTTGAGCGTAATTTTTTATTAAAATAAATAAAAAATAATAAAAATAAATAATTAAAATTTGTATTATATAAACATAGAAAGTTGTGTACACTACGATGCTTTCAAGTAGACTGCGTCACCTGCTTTCCAGTATTTGTTCAGACAAAATCATGTTCTTCCAACTTCCCAGTTTATCGACACTTGTTTATAAATTTTGTAAAACATTTAATCATATTTATTATGTTATTAAAGTACACTGGATCTTACGAAATGGATTTTATGACATAATATAAAATTTAAAAAAAATGTTAATACTATAGCATAAAAAATACAGTGATACTCTATACGAAAGGTATTATAATGTGCTTACAACTCTAAGAATATAATTATAAATATTTTAAATTATTAAGTATAATTTTTAATTAATTAATTTTTAAAATTGTAATTATAATTAAATATTACATAACCCTATGGTCGTCATAATCGCTACGCGGGTAAGGCTGCCAGAAACCAGAGATATGCATGGTAGCTATACGGTGAACCCGCCAATAGGATGACGTCAGTTTCATAGCGTTAAAGGATTTAGAGAGAGATTCTATTGGTGGATCTCTGCTAAGCTACCAACCACATCTCTGGTGAAAAAGCAGTCTTAAGCTCTCTCAAGAAGTTTTTTTGTCAATTAATGTTGGCACGCGAGTGCAGTCTGCAACATAGTCAGGAGAACAGATCCATATTTAAAAAACTCCTTAAGTACATTAAAACTCACCCGTAATGTATTTTAAAAACATCTGTTTACATTATTTTTCCATATTTTTATTAGTTGTACAATTTTGAAATTTTGAAGGTGTTATGCTACTTATGTTACTGACTGTACATTCACATTGTTTTAGTGTGTGCAACTGTTTATGCAAAGTACAGCACACACACATGTGCCTTTAAATGTTACCACTACAGCCTTAGCCAAACGGACTTCGCGAGAAAGAATATCTATAAGAGAACCATTTCATTACGTAAGCGATTACGTAATTTTCAAGTTTAATGATCACGATTTGATAAGTTAAGCCTTTCTATAATTTATCCTTCTCTGGATGGATAGTAAATGTTGTATTTGAACCACTTTCCAATGTTAAATAAAGCAAACATTTCATACAAACGTAAATCCCATGACAATTTCGATATATCTTTTTGATATTTTGTTACTAAATACTTGATGACTCTTATTTATTTTTCACGATTAGTCTGGCGACTAGCTTTCCTTATTATGAATATTGTTTTAACTAATATTGGTAAACAGCCGTTCCTCCGTTCCGTCTCGGTTCCCCCACGCCTCACTGAACGTCACGTAAATATAGATTTTGGATTTTTAGCTATTCTAACAAGCATAACTTCATTTTTGAATATTTGTATTGTGTATGATTATTAAATGTAGCTTTTTAATATTTATGAACATTAATTCGTAATTCTTTAACTATAATTATATACTCTTTCTGTAATCTTACAAGTGTGAAAGTGAATTTCGTTTGGTTGTCCGTCCTCCGAATCGACTTTATCTTTGGTATGCTGATAGCTGACAGAGAACCACACACTAAGTTTAATCCTGGAAAAGTGGATTGAAAGCTAGTACTGTTTATGCTTCATGTCACATGGTGTAATGTCAAGGCAACCTCAACGTTACTGAAGCGCAACCAATGTTCTCACACTGAGTTAGGAACGTCAATTGAGTCTGCGTTGACGCTGCCCCAACAAATTTTCGTGTTTCAAATGTATTTTTCTTGTAATTACGATTTTTAAATATTTATACGCAACTATTTATTATAAATTTATGCAATAGTGTAATTTTTTTTAATATTTACACTAAAGGAGCCCACACGCGTCATACTATTTGTTTTATTGGGGAAAATTAACACTTTAATTCTTTATCAAAGACACAAGCCAGTATTAAGTCGAATCGACAATTTAATCTACAAAAGTATGATCATACATATTGTAAGTCTATCATGGTGGACTATCTCTAAAATCACTGGCACAGCCACGACATAGTTATAGAATATATAAATAACCTGAGTATCTTGCCATTTTTTAAGTAAGTAATTTTTCCTATGTCCAATATATTTCTTACAATATTTTCATAATCTGTTCATTTAAAAAAAAAATCCTTTCTACAGAGTATGAATTACTATGAACTTAGTTATTCAAAACACCTTTTGTATTATTTATTTGATTGATAAACTATACATTAACTATAATAGGTATTAATGTTTTGTACAAGATGCTTATTATGTAAAATATTTATATTCAATAACAATGTACTGTGTAAGTACCAAAATTCAGCATATTTATTATAGAACATACTTATTGTTAATTTGTATAATGATGGTTTATATTTATAAAAGCAGTAAGTAATCTTTTATCGAATTAACCTAGCAAGCTTAAATTGGCTGTATATTTAAAACATTATTAAGAGCGTTAACGCCAAATCCTCGGCACAATATTTAGGTAATTGCAGTGTTCTTTCCACTCACACATATGCGCACGTGACTGTGTGCGTAGAGTTGATGCACTCTCTGTTATTATAGTCAAACTAACCATGTTGATCCATTGAGTTATGTTTAATAATATTTATTTAATAGTCAGTTTATTTTTATTTCTATTACAGCCTTGTGAAATAAAGTGTCAATTTTCAAAATCAGGCGTCCAAAGTTAGAAATGTAGTAATGTAAAATCTTACTACGATTAATATTATAAATACGAGTCTGTGAGGATGTATGGTTGCATGCTTTTTAGTTTTTCCCGTAAGAACTACGGAACGGATTTTGATGAAAAAATAGTACTTAAATTTGATTATATTATAGATTATACATCAGAATAGCATACAGACCATATTTTCAAATAATAATTATAAAGGCGAAAGTTTGAGAGTTTATATGGATGGGTATTTGGATGAATATTTGTTACTCTTTTACAAAAATTACTAGCCTTTCATCAAAATCCGCTCAGTCGTTTTAACGTGAAAGCATAACAAACAAACTTATTTATCTTCGCATTTATAATATGAGCTTCGATTCTAGTTTAAAGAAAAACACACGTCGTCAAATGCAAAAGCAACAAATAAAAATGCTATTTATAATAACAAAAATATTTAATAATATGACTGGAAAGTCGTGCTCCGTAGTGGCATCGACCTAGACTTTCTTGGGTCAACAATTTCTGGCAACAGACACTTATTATAATATTCTAATAACCTATGTTTCATTGCCTTTTCCGATATTGCGCTCTTTAACGATATTCAAGTTACCAAAAGTACAGCCAGTTGCCTTATTGTGGTTATTGAATGTTTTAATTTGATCTATAAAAAACTGAAGATCAATTATTCTCCGACCTTCAATAACTACACTGGTTTCAAGCGGAACCTCTGCTTCGAGAATCTGAAAATTAAAACATACTAATCTTAACTGCTACTTACTTACTGTTATACGCACGATATTAAAATTGTGAAAACACGCTAATATCAGTGCATGAAATTTTAGTCTTCAAATTTTATTCGCACTAAAGTTTACACACCCGAGGTAAACAAATGACGGTGTTACAATAAAATGTATATTATTTCCCCTATAGCGGGAGCTGACGGATTAATGGGAGAATTATATTACCAAGTCAATAGCTTCTATAGTTTTTTTTTATTTATTTCTTTTTACATTTTCTACGGACTCTTAGTCCGTACTCTTTGAAGATTCTACGATAAATTATTTTAAGATCAATTGTATTGTGTTTCTAAAAATTAACATCTTTCCGCGCGTGCTCGTTGTTTTGAACTGAGGCTTGTGGCTTGTGGACGAGCAATGTTCAAGCAACGTTCAATGATAGTGTTACATTGAATTTTTCTATTGCCGATACATGGATTATAAATAAATAACATTAGCTTAGCATTTACTTAAATTTAGTTACACTTATTCATCAAAATTTATAATTCTAAATATTAGAGTTTAAGCTATTTCGGTCTCGGATGGTTTCTTTTGGACTGCCGCTTTGATCTACTGCGGTTTTGATGACGGCTGCCTTTTATTGTATGCGTTCAGAACCACTTTGAGTGATCGGGCATGAGCCTGGGTTGGTGTTACTTGCTCTTGGTGCTGAGACGCGTCGTGGAACTTTGAGGAAGCTCAGGTCTTCCCCACTGTTTTCGTACACGATCACCTCATGCTTTTCTGAGGCTTTGATGCAGCCACAGAGGTCTGCGACTTCACCTCTCATATACTCGATCACCATAGTCTTGGGTTGTTTGGTGAGCGCTGCGGACTTGGCGAGCTCGTCGGCGCGTTCTATGCCAGTAATTCTCTTTCTTCCGCTTTAATCTCCTCGATGCACTCTTTGATGGATTTGGCTAAGGGGTGGCTCGTTTTGGCATTTTTTAGCAGGTCGAGTGAGGATCTTGAGTCACTCAGTATGCTAACGATGGGTTCCTTGCTAAGTTTCACCATCTGAATTGCCCTAAAAAGTGCGTAGAGTTCCGACTGGAATACTGTACACGAGGGATGCTGAATTCTTGGTTAATGGTCTCCCTTCCCCCCTCCCACCATGTAAGAACAGCTCCTACTTTGCCCTCTATTTTGCTACCATCTGTATAGATTTGGGGGCCAGCGATGGTGGGATTAAGGGTCTCGGGGTCAAAATTCTCAAGGAGCTCGAAGTCCGTGGATATGAGTGTGGACGGGTGTTTCTGGTCCAAATAGCTAATGTTGTTTTCGAGCTCCTTGCTTGCTGGTAAGTAGTCGAGAGAGAGGTTTCTTTTTGTCCTGTACAGACTTGCGGCTTCTTGCACCCTCAGGTCGAGCGAGAGAAGTCCTGACAGCGTAAGTGCTGACGTAAGTGATACTGTACGGTGTGCTTTGCAGATCTTTTGGGCAAAGCCTCTCTGCAGCGAGTCAAATTGTTTCTTGATTAGCTCTAGCTTAGTGGCTGGAGACCATGCGCTCAAGGCATATGTCATGATGGGCTCTATTACTGCGACGTAGATGGTTCTAGTGATCTCTCTATTCAAGCCCCACGTCACCTTTGCTATGCGTACCAGCTGTTTGTATATGTCGCTTCTATAGTTTGGGATGACGCGGCTGCTTCTGGGTTGAGGCTGTTTAAAAAAAATTGATGTAAATCCATAGGTACATAAATATGAAATATTGTAAACAATACATTAAGTACTTATGCTTTACCATTACTTCATTTTGGATTTCGACATTTTCTCTGCTCTCAACGTATGTTTTTTTCTTTACAATGCCTGAAGAAAACCATAAACCAGAGTTAGTAAATAAAGTCGTAAACGGTTAACATAACATAAACATTACATTACATACATTCATAAATAACATTACATAATATAAAGGATGGTAAAAAAGTACGAGCCTTTAGGGTGTTGTTCAGAATCAAATCTAGTATGCAGAAAAAAAAACATTAAAATGGTTTAGAGAAACTAGAAGCCCCAGCAATATAGAACCACGAACATGAAATTACCAGACTATAAAGTATTATATAAGATTCTAGGGGTCGATTTTGACTGCTCACATGCAACAACTTTACTGTGCAACCGTGTTTGTTTACGTGTTTGCTCGTATTCCCCACAGTATGACCGCTAGACTCTGCCCAGGATCCATATATTATTATATCCAGCATATTAATTAAAACGACCCTGCTAAGTCTTAACATTTAGTAGTACACCATCTCCTCGAAGAGCTGAATGCCGACGTCATTTTATTATTTTCAGGAAACCCTTGCATTTCATATCATGGGAGTGCATAAAAATAATTTGTCCGACATCCTGGGCGGTCCACCTTATTAGATTTATAATGTCATCACTTCATGGTTAGATAAGTCATCCAAACTAAAAGTGTATGCAAAACTCAGCTCAATCAGTTGAGGATAACTACTTTAAAATTCAGTTGCAAGATTTAAACCGAACAAACATACAGTCTTCAATTGGTCAATTGGTTAATTCATATTGCATAATTAACATTACTACATACACACGCACGTACACACACACACACACACAAACGGTTACTCATTTACTCCCACATTTATACACACTTACGCACCACGTTGACTACTGCAATTAAGAAGCCTGAAGCTCCAAAATACACGCTCAGGCTTAGTTAGAACTCCAGATCTCCCACAAATTGCAATTTTTTCCTAATCTTCCTGTCAACTGTATTTTATCATTGCATGTAATTTGTGGAGATAAATAAAATTAATTATTATTATTATTATTATACATACATACATACAAACATTGCAAGTTAAATAAAAGCTTGTCAAAAAACTGTTATCAGATGATCGGCGGTTTAGTTTGAGGAAATATTTTTTTTGAAATTTCAATATTGGTCGCATAGAAAAAAATATGTATTTAAGCAGTAGAATCTTTCCCTAGAAGGAAGTAACTTAATAAACGAGGACCATAAATAGCAAATCAAGTTCTATTAAAAATACTATTTTACCAACCTCTTAGCTCTGGCTATAGCTAAAATCTCTTGATTTAATCTCTTCTTTTTCCTCAATATAACTAGTATTGTTGTTTTGTTTTTATTCCCCATGGCATCTGAAACAATTTTTCTTGTGTCGAAAAATATTGTTGTCAGTCATCTAAATTAAATTAAATATTTTACTTACCAACCCAAGATCGTTTGGTCGCACTATAAACTCACTCAGTGCCAAAGGTTAGGAGAGGTCACGAGGAGCTATACGTCCACTCCCTGAGAGACCTCGAGGCGGACTGATTTGAGCCGGTTTACGCGCACAGTTTTATAGTAGTTTAAAAAAAATTGTAATAAATTAAATTAAATTCAATAAGCTGAATTCTGTATCGTGTTTTGTAAAGAGGACACTCTTTTATTAAAATACACGTTTATTTTGTAAAATTAAGTAAGATTTATTGGAGGAAATAATGAATTTCCCAACCGTGTTTTTTGTTATTTTCACTTTGTTTATTGTTTTATTTATATTATGTTAGGAGTTGATTATAAAAAAATCCTCTGATGGCTTTTTGCTCAAGGATCTGAACAATCAAATAAGTTTGTTTGTTTGTAAATTGTGTTAGTGGTTTCGGATATTTTAAGCTTCGAAATGACCACTGTACTAGGAATTTTGAAAACACTGTTCGTTCATGTGGTTAGAATTCACGAATACTCTTTTAATTTTAAAAATGTTCTCAGCTAACTTTTTAGATCGAAATATTTCCTAAAATCATTAGTAATTCACACATTCGTTAGATACGTTTGTTAAAGAGATAAAATGGTTTGAAAAGTACGCTTTTTGGGCCAAGCAGGTAAAATCGGCGTCAACGCTCTTAAACTAGGAATTATTATGTATTAATTATAAAAGTCAGATTTATCGTTGAAAATCGATTTCCGTATAAGTTTATTAACCATGCTTACAGGACATTTGTATTGTCTTACCTATAATTGTTGTAGCGTTTTGATTACTATTTTCATTCCCGTCAATCATTACAGTAGTGAAAAATAATGATAGAGATACAACACGTTAAAACTGTTTCATTTCAAAAGCACAAAATTGTTTTTAATTGTTGTAAATACCTATTTCATAATATTTTTGTATGTAAAACATTTATAAATATGCATTGTGGTCGTCAATAAACACGCTTTTCTTAGAAAAATATGCCCTCTTTTACTTTCGTTTGTTTTCTTTCATTTTACTGTAGGTCGTTCTATAATTCAAATTCTCGTTGTTTTTTAACGGTGACAATAACAGGCACCGGGCATACGATGAAGCAACATATAGGTTCAAGTTATTTTTTTAAATGTATTTAAATAACATTGTTTTTAGTTTTAAAAATTCATAAAAAACTCCAATATTTGAAGTTACGTTCCAACAACATAATTGACCTGTGATAGTTGCCTACATCTAGGCAACCCTACATAAGATACACACGTGTTTTTTTTTCGGCGTTTCGTTTAATTTTATACGATGGTTTGGATTCTTCTCCACAGCCAGCTCCTCAAAAACATTGTGTGTGAGCTAACTTCCCTTTTTGAAGCTTTTAGCTTTTATAAATTTCACATTGTCTTTGAAAGTGCATGTATAAATTAATTAAATAGCATGCTTTGAAACCATTCGGTAAACACTACAATGATAACGTCTTTATGGTCCTCACTAGTCAATAGGGTATTGTGTACAGGAGAGGGCCGGATTTAGGACAGGGCAAGCGGGGCTGCTGCCCTGGGGCCTCCAGAAGAGAGGGGCCCCCACACTAAATATAAAAAATAATAACCAAATTCCGACGGATCAGCAGCTGATGAGATATACGGACGCGCAAGTAACCAAAACACTCTCCTACACCATATTCCTAGTCCATATCCAGGAAAAAAAGGCTTTCCTGACCAGCAAGGGATATAGGGAGGGCACAGGGTCATGCGTCCATACCATCCACGAAGCGCAAGGAGCCACGTACGAGTCGGTTCTCATCCTTAAAACAAAGACCAAAAGACTACAGCAGGCTCATCCAGCGGGTGATGGCCGCGTCGATTAGAGCCATTTTCGAATACAACCTAAAAATGGCAATAAAAGATTGAGATGCAGTTGCGATGAGGTGAGAGTCTTTTGGGACCAAACCATCCGAGGTCGAAATGTTAATGTTAAACTAATATAATATTAATAATAAAAAAATGTATGAATTTAGATTAATATAATTTTCACTAAATTTAAGTAAATTTTTAAGTTATTTATTTTATAAATAAGGCAATTTAACATTACACCATTTAACACACAGTTGCATATTTTAACTGTAGTGGAGAGGCGTACAAAATGGCATAGGCGGGTTAAATGACACATTTGATTTTCTCCGAAATTATAGACGAATTAGTTGTGACGATTACGTATAGGTGGTCGTTTAGTAACTTATCGTAACCTGTCGCATAGCCAATGGAGTCCGTCTGGCCCTGTGAGGTGGACACTTGATTGTTGGATTTCAGCAGTCACAAGATTTACTGAGATGGATTTTGTTTCTTCATAAAAGTTAGTATTTTCTCAAGTTTATTTATTTTTATTGAAGTTAGCTCATTGCAATTTTACTAAATTACTCCGAGAATGTGTAAATTTCAAAATTCTTATTAAATTTCTAGTTATTGATTTCTAATGTTTGTGGTTATAAAGTGGACAAAATGGCATACCCCTTGTTCCGGTAAAATGGCATAGTATGTCCTTTGACCCATCTACTTTTTTCTTCTTTCAGATAATCGAACATGATGACCTTTATTGTTTTAGGTATGAGTAGGTAGCTGGTTGAACATATTAAGCTACTGGGAACGAGGATGTTTGGATTTATATGGAGGGAGGTTCTAAAATTAGCCTATGAGTTTGCAACCGTAAATAATATTCGTAATAATTTTCTCTTCAGTAGGTACAAGCTTACACTGAAGCCAAAGATGATGATTAAGATTGCCCTTGCATTTATTGCAATTACCTATTCCAGCTCTTGACCAATGATGACCAAAGATGTCAAAAATGGGCTCATGCATCATGTGCAGATGTTCCCACTAAGACGAAGAGATTTACGTATGAATTCTGCAAGTAATGAACTGATATCTACTGCTAATGTGGTATCCCATTTTGCCCGCATCACGTATGCTATTTTACCCGCCTAGGGTGGAGAAAACAGTTTTTGTTCGAGTTTTTAAAAATGATTAATTCTAATTAGGTAATAAACCAAAGAATCTAAATTTATCAAAAGAGTTAAAAAATATAATTAAATAAAGATTTTATGACTAATTATATAACTAGTATGTCATTTTGTACGCCTCTCCCCTATATATACTAAGAAATCACAAGCCTCAGCTAAAAACATCGAGTTGAGCGAGCGCAGAAAGAGGTTAATTTTTAAAAATGCATTATAATTAATCATAAGATCTTTGAAGAGTACGGATTAAGAAAATGAAAAAGTAAAGTAACTAAGAAATATAAAACATTTTTTTGATTTCTATTAGGAAATAATTAGGGGCGTTGCCCCAGGGCCTCCACCAAATCCGGCCCTGTGTACAGAACCATTAATAATCCCAGCGTGTGAGTTTATTATACACTCGCCTTCTGTTGAGGCCTCAACAGTAAGATCTGACTATTTTTTGCTAACCGTGTTAGCGTTCAGCCAAGCTTCGTCTTTACTTCATATAATTTACTAAAATTTTATCGCATACATATTGCCAAAGCGCCATCTATCGCACAAAACAAGACAAACACTGCAGCAAATTATTTTGTGATGGCATCCCTAATAGCTCCTTACAGCTGATCAGTTGTCATCATGTGTGACATCTGACAGTTAACGTCAAACATTCCTGTCAAGCAAGTCAGTCGGACGGACAGTAAGAGTATAAATGTTCTATGGACAGTAATCTCAGTGACTTTTCCCGTTTTAAAATATTCTTTTACTTTTACTGGAAAAAATTACCTACTTAGTTTCATGTACCTACTTGTTATTTGCATGGCGACTGGTGTAATATAATATCTGCTATTTAAAAGGTTACAAAAATGTGGAGGACTGCAGTTCGTCTAACACCAACCTTTTCTTTTCCTATATTTAATCAGAGAAATGAAAATGATTATAATATGCTGAATCGGCAAACATCAGAACAACCAGAGACTGGTTTTGATCGAGTTAAAAAAATGTACACTAGGAAGTAAGATCTGAAATATCGTTATATTTATTAGCTTACCAACAAACATAACCTCTGAAACTAGTCAAAAACCTCCTAAATATTTATTTCCTGTGATAATGCACCTATTGTAGCATTTTATTGTTATTATATATTGTACTTGCTTAACCAAACATATCACTGCCAGAAAAAGACTGTAGGCAAAATAAATATTACATGCCAAATGTATATTTACTATAATAATATATATCGTAATATATTGAAAAATCCCAATCCTAATATTTTATTTAAAGTGTACGAAAATTACTAATATATCAATAAGTTTGTATTTAGATAAGTACAATATAATGAATGTAAAGATTTTTTTAAATATTTATATGTAACCTAATAATGTTTCAGTGAATTTGAAGAAGTATCAATTGAATTAGCAAATGTCATACAATCATCGCTATGTGGTGCATTCTTTGGAGTATGCATTGGAGGATTTGTTCAATCAAGAGCAGCATATTTATACTTCATTGAAAACAATCAAGCAACTATATATAAGACTACTTTAGAAGCAAAGGTGATTTGAGTAAATAAACATTATAACTTCATGAACTTAAAGAAAGGCCAATGCCCTGATCACTGACATCTATTGTTGGGGCACTTCCCCAAAAAGCTGGCTTGTATGGAATGATACACACTGTGCATACTGTAATGATGCACATTTTTTTTTTTTTTTCTTTTTTTTTTTATGCCACTTGGGCCGACACACAAGCAGACGGTCCACCTGATGGTAAGTGGTCACCGCCGCCTATGGACATTTGCAACACTAGGAGCATCGCCAATGTGTTGTCGACCCTGAGACGTGAAGTTGTTAAGTCTCATGTGCCTGTAATTTCACCGGCCCCCTTACCTTTCTAACCGAAACACAGTAATACAATTGCACTACTGCTTCACGGCAGAAATGGGTAAGGTGGTAGTACTTCCCCGGACGAACTCTGCACTAAGAGCTCTACTACTCTAAAAACATCACATTGTAAAATTTCCCATTGCATTGGTTTTGGGCGCACTCAATATGATGATGGTATGCTTGCAATAGATGTTTGTGCTTAGGCCTCTGTTTTGAAGACCATTAATCTGTTATTATTTTTGTAACTTAAGTATAAGAAGTTACAATCTTAAAAAAAAGCTTATCATGATAGCTAAGATGGACTAGAAAAATAACCTTTACTGCTCTTAAAATAAAGTACATATCAAAAGATCATACATAAACATACTAATCATAAAGCAATAGGGTTGATTTTTGTATAACATTCTTTACTGTCAAAATGGGCTGGTTTCTGACAACTATGAGAAACTTGCAAATAATTTTTTCCAATTTTTTATCCTATTCTTTGAGACTGAAAGTTCATAATGGTGATGATACACAAAAAAGGGAATTATTCTTAATACTTTCATGTTTGTATGTTACAGAAAAAATTACAAGATCATGTGACATTAGCATTTGCAAAAGGGGCTTATCGATGGGGCTGGAGGCTGGGTGCTTTTACTGGATTGTTTAGGTAACAAACTTTTTTAAATGAAACTTCTTAAAAATGGTTTTGAAATTGATGAATCTAGTGATCTCTAAACTTTTTGTGTGATGAAAAATAAATAAATGATAAACCCAATCTATGCTATTTGTGATTGGTAAATAATTAAAATGGTTCCATGTAATATAAAAGCTTTTACCAATAGTGCAGGAGCACATTAAGAGCATATTGGTTAACATAATTTAAACAGTCTGGAAACATAGATTTACAGCATATCTAAATTTATACCTGGTTTATGGTCACTTAATTAGGAGTAGAGCAGTTGCTTGCCTGCTAAAAGGCCTAAATAACCAAATTACAATTGCCAATGGTGTTTATTTGATGACAACAACTGTAAATTAGACCAAATTTTCAAATTTATTATTAATGACCTCACTGGTTTTTTAAAAATTTGAGAATAATCAATGGTTATTTGTTTCAGTTTGATAGCAACAACATTATCAGTGTACCGTGATGACACATCAGTTCTTGAATATGTCACTGCTGGGGCTATTACTGGTGGACTGTATAAGGCTAATTTAGGCCTGGCGGCTACATTTGTTGGAGCTGGCCTAGGTAATTGTGTTTATGATATGTTTTTTTTTCTGCCCTAGAAAGAATGAACTTACTTTTCAATTTATTATATTAGTAGGATACAAGTTTTTCATGGCTTCAAAAAAAAAAGGAATAGTCTATTTCTCTCCCCATATCTACCGGCTCGCATCCGCCATATTGAAAAGTTACATAGATATTATATATTTATTTCAGGCGCCATTTTGAGTGCAGTAGCAGGATTTACGATTCTGGGCATCCTGAAAATGGCTGCAGTGTCAATGGATGATATTAGAAAAGCTTTACATAGAATTAAAGAAGCAAGGTATGTCTTACAATTTAGAAATACCTAATAATGTATTTTTCATACCATCTATTCGAAAAGAATAACTTGGTTCGCCTTTAAGTGCACCCAAAGGTGGTGTTTTCTATAAGAAACCTTTAGTAGGCAGTAATGAGTTTTTAATCCTCTTTATAAGTGCGCCGCAATTATCTTTTCCGCGCACTTTTTAAATTTGTAACATCTTAGTGTTCAGCGCCAAAGAAATCGAACGCCAATATTGTTTGAATAAAGACTGGCTGGTACGACGGCCCATAGTCGCGCCGCTGGCTGAATAAAAAAACAATCTCTATTCCTAATAAAACTCTAACAGTAAATTTTCATAATTGCGAAATTGTCTCAAATGTAAATACACAACTAAAAATTTAAGTTGTTTTATTATTAGATACTATTTAATTTCAATTTAGTTGTTACTCTGTTTTATTAAATAATAATATTACAATAAAATATGAGGCGCATTTTCTCATAGATAGTGATGAAAAGTATAGTGTATCACTCGGGTGCAAAATATTTTTGTCTCGGGCGACGTACTTTGAATCCCTCGCTACGTTCAGGATTCAACTAAAGAATCCCTCACTTCGCTCTGGATTCAAAAAAACGCCCTCGCCGTAAAAATATTATTTTTCTCCCTTATGATACAATCTACTATTAATTACCACCAAAAATAATATTTTCCTAATTTATTTCGATTAAGTAATATGGCGAACAGTAGAAAAATATATTTGCTAAGGTCTAAGTACACCAGCTACCATAAATGAATTAAATAAAATTAGAATGTACATAATTTTTATGATTTTTACTGCAAAATAATTTTCAACGAATTTTATTCCAATTATAAACTCGTAGAGTCAAATAAACTGTTGCGCTTCAGACATCGGTAGTAAAGTAAACTTTTAATTTACTTCACCTTTTTCCTCTCCTCCCTGTTCAGTACTCGACTCAACCAATTTCCCCCTTTTGAATGACTTTAGTAAACTACGATCTACGCAAAGTTCTGCCACGATTATGGTTTATGTTATTAACTTAGTTAATAATAATTAATAATAGGAATCATAAAATGACAACTACGAGATATATAATAATAGATAGATACTTATAGTAATCAAAATATATTTAATAATGTTGAAAATGTTTACGTCGCGTTTGCGTAACTTCATCTACATATATTAACTTCCTATATTGACTTCTTTTATATATCCCTCAATCTAGCCCTATTCTTTACCACTGTGAGTTTTGATGACTCTTTTAAAGAAATTATCTTATATACTAATATAAATAATTTTATATTACAGAGATGACCAATTAAATCAAGCCGTAGAAAAATCAGCTGAGATTAAAAACGACGATCTGACAAGACACCACGATATGCTTGTTAAAGAAAAGGGTGAAAAGCGAATAAGTGATTTAAATTGAAAAAATATATCATTAGGTAGTCTTTAATGAATTAAACTCGATTAAAGGATAATTAATTATCTTTCTTGATCGATATGATGATTGACGGATGACGGAGGGCCTGAATTACTATCCAGGCCCTGAATTTCTTCCAGACGACCTTGAAGGCAATCTGTTCATTTTTTTTATACCATATGAGCCGACAAACAAGCACACGGTCCACCTGATGATAATGTGGTCACCGCCGCCTATGGACATTTGCCACACCAGAGCATCACCAATGCGTTGTCGACCCTGAGACATGAAGTTGTTAAGTCTCATGTGCCTATAATTTCACCGCTCCCTTACCTTTCTAACTGAAACACAGTAATACATGTGCACTACTGTTTCACGGCGGAAATCGGTAAGGTAGTACTTCCCCGGATGATCTCTGCACTTCTCTCTTATAACCAGTGGACAAATAAAACCTATTCATACCTTATGCAAACAATTCTGTTAAACAAGTTACACAATTAATAACATTTAGTGCCAGTGAAATTTGGTTCTTAAATTAAACGGAGAAAGGTATACGTGCTTAAGGCGTGAGACAAGGATGTACATATATATCATGTGTGATTAGCGCTCGACGTAAATACCGAGTCGTTCAACAAGATCTCCTCAGCCCCATGGGGGTGCACTCAGTGTGCAGTAGTTTAAAATCTAAAACCTTCGACTGATAGCCCTCTGTACTCGCCTAAATTGTCACCAGAGAATCAATGTCTCCTTCTCCGCGTAAGGGTGTAAGAGCCAAAAGAGGCTAACAATTTCGTGCCTTCCAAAACACAAGATCTCCTCCCGACACATCACGATCGGCGTTGGAGTGTAAGTACCATAGTTGTATGACGTCGAGCGCCCCCGGCATGTAAACTCGCTAGGCGTTGCGCGACTTTTGTTTAGGAAAATGATACTAGCTCGAGGATATTTCGTCGCAGATGTTCTATGCTCTGTCTCTTTCGTTAAATACGCTATCACGTGAGAGGTAAGCTCACTGAGGCCATCGCATGGTTGCTGGCTGACGAAGTTTGTATTAGCTGGATAAGGGGGCAGTCTGCGTCGGTGCCCCATGGTGACAACTTGATAAGTCTATGCGCTTCAGGTCGTCACAAGCGTTCGCCCTTTACTAGGCGTTTACTAGTTATAAGATCGATGGTGGAATTTTTTTTATGTTGCTTAACCCGTATTTATGTATCGTTTTATGATCTTCACTTCTCAGGATTTTGATTATTTTAATTGTGAAAATAGGAGTCCTAAATTTTATTTGATACGTAGATCTTGAGGATTTGATTAAAATTCAGTTATTTTTCCTTACCGTGACTACATAAAGTTTTGTTTAGTTCGTTTTTGAATTTTTTTTTGGGAATACGTACTTCTGTACGTATATAGTACAGTAATAGAAAGAAGATATTTCTATTAACAGCGCGTAGGTATGTGAACAAGATTACTTCATTGTTGTTAGTGTTGCGTTTAATATTTATAATAGATTGTTATTCACGTGTAAATATACTATGTAAATTGGTGAAATAAATAATATTAACAGAATGTTTGCTCTTTTTCATTGATCCTGGATAAATATATTTTAGATATCAACACTTTTACATGTTCTAAAACTTTTAGATTTTATTTGTTGAATGCTGTTAATATATATTATTGTAACAAAACCTATATAAAGCTTTGATTCCGTAAAGAAAATTACACTAGCTCTAGTTAAATACACTGGTTAGTGAATACAGAGTGTTGAATACAGTATTGTCCCTTATTTATACAATATTAGTCTATAAGTACCTATAAGTATACTCCACCGCGCAGACACTTATGTAATTAATATTTGATTTTAGTGTTCCAAGGAATTTAAAAATGGTCAAGAGTAGTGTCGTTCACAGAAGTCTTGTGAAGTGAAGACAATTGTTCTATAATCGGGGGTTTTTAAAGCTGCTTGGTTAAAAACCTCTCGTCATCTGGAGTGTCGAATGGCTTCTTTTTTATCATTTCTTATTTACACGATAGTGGTTAAAAATGCTGCGCTTACCGCAACAATAGGCAATTTTCATAACATTTTTTTTTTCTACTGATCAGAATGGTAACCTAGTAGGCCTGAATTGGCGGATTTATTTACGTAATATATTAAGTTTCTGAGAAGAATTCTCCGTATGTACAGTAATGAGCACAAGTATGTAAACACGGAGAGCTCTGCAACAATACCTAATGTCATAATTAGTCTACCTACATGGTTATATAATTGTGCCAGTGACTTTCGTGTTTAATTGTCCCGGATAAGGAACATATAGATTTATCATAACGGCTTCTATTTGACTAGTATCTATAGGTTTTTAGGTTAAGAAATAAAAATAAAAATGCCATTTTCAACTATATTTTATTATAAAATCACAAAGAATAAATCTAGAGTTCAGTAGGGTAGTCACTTAGATATTAATATAGTGTATATATTTATAATTCATATAACTGTATGTTATGTAGATAGTATGCTTCCGGTCGTCCGTGGACAACCGTCGGCGTATTCATAAAATTAATTTCCACAAACAATCACCAAAATACATTTTCTTTTTCATTTTCCATCAGCTCGTTAAAGCTTGCTATTCGCTCTTTATCGTGATATTAAAATTGAATCTCTTAGTGTTAGATATAAGTTCAAGTGGAAATGGAAAAAAAGTAAGTATTATTAGATCCCTGTTATTTTTTCCCAATTATTGGTCTTTGGCATATTGAATTAAGACTAAGTATATTGACATGTCCAATTGTTTCAGCGAATCATATCTACGACAGCCAACAAAAACAAGATGTGCCTTGAGAAAGAAACAATTAGATATATTTCGTCACTCGAACGACAGATTACATCTATTTAACTATTTTAAGTTTATACACAACCCTTTATTTTGCACACCATTATTAATTTCTTTTAAACGAATCAACTAAAACATGAGTCAACAAAGGAAGGTAGTTACATTAATAACTCTAAGAAGGTTTTTCTCGATAATTAATTTATTAATTAACTAGAGCGACTACTGAAATTAAGATAGGATATTTTTATCTAGTAAAATCTTAAAGTAATGATTATGTTAATCTTTACTATAGATCCTATTAATTTAATTTGTAATTATTAACATAGTCGTGTATAATATTTACATCCGAAGATTAATTTAACACGATTGTAGCTGGCAATTCATAGGGTTACCACATCATATAATTGGTATCCATTGCATTTGTGCGATGTTCCGTTCCGTCTCGTAACAATAATAAATGTATGATGTGGTTGTCCTATTAAATTGACAGTTACGTAATATTTTCGCTAATTCAACGTTTCATTACGGAATGGTTCAGTTCTTTTCACGCAGCAGGAATAAGGGACGCGGCACGGACACAAAGTAGCCGCCTGGGCCATCATGCCGCGGGCAGCTTTTAAATTTTATTCACATTATACCCTGTGCGAAGTATATTCCACTTGATAATATTTTATAAAACATAATTATCATCATTGGCAATATTTTAAGTCCCTTACTCCATTACAAATTCAACTAAACAACGGTAATTGGCCTAAATATTCCCCCCAAAGGGTGAAGACTCAACGCAAGGGAATTATTTTATTCACAAGATTTATATAATATGCGTTTTGAAGCAATATAGATATATTTTAAAATATAGTCGAGTTTAGATAAACACGTCAGGATAGTAATTAAGATCTATAAGTACGAATATGTCTAGAATACCAATTGTGTACTAATGTACATCATTTCATTATATTGATCCCCTTTAAAATTTATAAGATTTATTTACAAATAGTATTTTTAAATTTCATCAGTTGTTCCGAAATACATTTTCAAACAGAAGTAGGTGTAGTAATCCGAAATGAAGTAAATAAATGAAGGTCACCATAGTCAGAGGTCAGGTCAAGTAGGTTTACTAAACAACACATGTCGTACTTTAGACAATTGGTATACATCATGTTAGCAAAAATATAAAAGGAACGCAGGTAGAAAGGAAAATGGTGAAAAATAAAGAACCAAAAGTATCAATGATAATAATAGTTTAATTATGAAATTAAAAATAAGAATGAAATTAACCACACAAAAGGCTTAAAATTAAAAAAAATAAGAAATAGATGACGACACCTTAACTTACACTGAAAATAATGAAAACACAAACTCGTCGCCATGCGCCAGGGCAAAGATAAGGAGTCAGACAACAATGTAGCGAGATTGGAATTTTGCGGAGCGGAAATGTTTTATAATATATGTGCCTTAGCCAAATCTTTATTTATTGATATGTTGGCCATTATTAATATCGATATGAAATAGTAAATATCAAGTACAGCCTATGACAAGAGATATATATTATAAAGCGCAATTAAACGATAAGCAGAATGATATGGACAGATATGTTTAATATGTGAAATACAAGAAGGCAAACATGAAGTAGATACTCGCGTATCGAAACTAACGTTTTAGTACCGAAGCGAGTGACAGGTCGTGATCTTGTTCACTCCGCGTCACGTTGTGTCACGCAGCCGCTGCACGTTCCGTGAACCGACACATTCGAAAACAACATTCACATCTTTCTTTTATCAACGCATAACTTTAACTAACAAATTGAAACAATGTTCACTTACAATGAATAAAATTGCATATATTGCGCTTAATAAAACTCTCAAATATAATTTAACTGTAACATTTTCATCAACTTTTCAATAAATGTTAAGATTACCTCAATTACCTTTTTACCTAAAATAATATGTATTGACTTTAAATTTGGCATCTCATCCTAAACACTGATCTATTTATTATTTTTTTAATAATAATAATATTACCATTATTATCTAAATATTTAAAATACTTCTCTAAACACATAAATCCCTATAATTATCTATTAGTCATACCAATGTAACTGAGAAAACCTTAGGCCTGAAAACGCTCCACACACTGATTGAATCGACCTCTATGAATTGAGCACAAGCAATAGTTTAACCGTAAAATACCATTTATACAAGAGCAAAATATTAGTTGGAAATGATAATTGTGTGTGGCAGCGTTCTACTCTGAATACAGTGGATATGTAATCTCCTCTTTGTGATTTATTTTTATTAATTAATTAAACACGTAATAATATTTTTTATTTAAATTACATATGCGTTTACCGCCGATCTCACCTCAACAGACCACCACCAATCGCATACCATATTTTTCTTAATCATTTCAAAACACAGGCACAGAAACCTGTACCCTATAGAAAAACATTTTCAAAAACGTGCAAAATATCACCACACCCTGGTCACCTAACATTATCTAAACCAAATAACTACTTTTACGTTCTTAAGATAGATAGGTACTGATTAATACAATTTGTATGATTAATTTTTTTCTATTAAATCCTTACATAGTAATGACGTTATTTTTTTTTTCAGTTTTAATCATCTTACTAAGCTCTATATATTTATCTCCACGGTAAGTGATGTATATCATACATTTTATAGTGTAAATATGTCATTATATAACGACTTTACATGTTTTTAATTTTAAAATAAAAGTTTCGAATTCCTCTGAACATTCCATTCTTATTGGATATATTTAAAACGAACGATATCGATAAAATGAACTGATGTGGCGATTTCGTGCATAAAAATTTCATCATTCCCGCGGTGGTTGGTGCCACTCCGAGTTTCAATCCAAACGTTTCCCTACATTTATCATACCAAATTATTTTATCCACACCTACGTACACCTAAATTCCATCCTCTATCCTAATTGAATACCGACAGAGGCATTGTCGAGATATGTAATGCGTTTAATACTTTGTGACTTACATTATATTAAATGCCATTCCATGCTTTAATTCATTTGATGGTTCAACATTCGTTTGCGAATGGCGTTTCCTTACTCGTCGTATTCAGGTATCTGTGTCACGCATGCTTTGCCTAATCACATAAACTGGACGTGTAACTGAACACTTAAAACTGGTCCTAACAGTTAGAGCGTAGGATATACTGGGCATCGTTATGACCAAATTCATTAATAAACATTCTTTTTACAAAAGCTTTTCCTACCAGAGTTTTTAAATATTTGAGACAAATTATAAGACGTATTTTTTTTAAATCACCTAACCCACACACTTAATCTCTTGCATTGGACTAGACGCATTTTTAAATTAATTTTAAGAAGGCAAAGATGTGTGAAAACCAATCGAGAAATTAGTATAAATCCGAGAAGTGTTAAAAGCTCAAGTCGAAATTGGAACATGACTATGTACAAAAATGAAATTATCGAGGGGAGATTTATTTAACTACAATACTGTTAAGTGAAGTTGTTGTGACCTAGTGTAAATACTGCTGATTATATATGTCATAGAGCAAAATCAGATCTCGCTAATACTTTCTAGACGAGTGCCGCACAGCCGGCAGCAGCGTGCCAATATCCAAGCAATATTGATATTGAAAATTATTCTAAAATATAATGTAGACGCAACACCGACCGCACTGCGCTCGAGGCGTCCCCTCGACCATAGACAAATAAATAATTATCTAATATTATATCTTAGTGAAACACATGCACGAGCATTTATAATATGTTGTAGCTACCATTAATATAAATTAACATCAAAATAAATGCATCATGTCACTATTATGTCACTGAACATAACGTTTTTAAATAGTGATATAAAACTAGATGCTTAGCAATAAAGAGTTGTGATTACACTAACTAATCATCAATAACTATCGACCCAAATAAAGAACAGATTATTCTCCTAAACGAACAACGAAACAAGTATGGAAGCATGTTAATTGTATTGTAGGACACCGGCGCCGCGGCACCGGCCACTGAAGTCGGTTACATTTAAAATATATTATTAAAATTATCATTAAAACTAATATTGCACACACATACACATTTCTAAACATAACATTCCAGTAATCAAATAAGAAAAAAATGTGTATGCGTACAAAACTATATTTACTTACAAAGAAATGCAATAATAGTAAATTGTGCATATTAAAATAGAGTATAAAATATATGTATAAAATACAATTTAAGAATAATAACTGTAAATTATATGTGACCTAGTATAATTATCTCAACAATGTGCAAATGTGACCGATATAAAATTTTAAAGGTGGTATACATAGCCTGTAACACAAATAACCATAAAACAACGGAGGCAATGTTTGACATTGCAGTCGTTATAAGTATTAAAAATTGCCAAAAATGTAAACAAATCTAGCGCAATCTAATTGCAAACAAAACTGCTTGTGATAATTCGGTCTTATGTAAATCATTAAAATATTGTAATTATATAAATCACTGGAAATTATATCGAGTTATAAAAATAAAATTATGATATATTTAAAAAGTATGGAATGAATATCACACAAAATAGAAATCCTCTCTAGTGCAATAGTTACAGTAGGTTTAGTATAAGTATAGGTACGTGAATCTGAGTTGTTCTAAATCGAGCATTTACATGCCTTCTACAGTGATGACAATAGGTATCTTAGTTTATGATGTACAATAACAGTAAAACGTACGTATTTATTAAGAAAATAGAATAGCACTTAATCTCTAGACTGTTCCGAGTAAGCGTAATACAGATATATTTAATTTTCAGTCGAGTGAAATTCTCGATTTGTGTGAGAGGTACGATGTAATTGACAGTCGTATCGGCTCTAGCGCTGTTGCTGTGAGGATCAAGTCCCTGCCGAGATATCTCGTTGATATTAAAAATAATATTTAGATGCCAAGTCAATTTTTAAAAGATATATCTCGGAGTGAAACCTCGATACTTACAGTGTACAACGGGACGCGACTGACAAAAGTTGTGTGATATTCCGAAGATATAGACGCTTGGTCGTTACGTTTAGATACTAGATTTGGAGAAGGACACTCTGAGGTGGTTGGACTCTGAAAGTTGGTAGTTATGCATTTTAATGAGCGCCGCTACTGCATCGTCGATGGATGGTAATTGCACCAGTGCCATTTTGCGGTCCTTCCTGAAATTTAATATAATAATCTATTTATCATTTTCTTCACGAAATCGAATTTCTATTAAGCCCCTTATTCATTTTTGGCCTTAGTATGGAACATAGCTTAACTTGGACTTTAGAAGTTACCTCACAAGTTTGAATATTAGTGGTATAAAAATAACTTCAGATCTAGATGTATCTTCAAATAAAGAAATGAAAGAAAGAAATGGTATGGAGAGTTCACTGATTCCTATGACTAGCAAGAGAAAGATGAAATGAACTTACGGGAAGAACTTGAAAGCCTTGATGGTAAATCCCCGCTTGGTGAACGCTTCCTTGATGTCGTCTTCAGACACGGTGGCTCTGAAGATACAAATAATTTCAAGTCAAATAGCAGTAACATAAATACAATAATGTTAAGATTTATGATGTATCATATTGTACGTACGGAATGTTTGACAGATGTAATGTGGCGCTTGGTGGGTAGATATTCTGGTAATTTTTGCTACCAGGCTTCTTGAATCGGTGAAGAGGGCTCTGGGAATAGTCCCTGAAAAAAAAAGAAAAACCTTTGAAGACCGGCATGAAAATCATGAATGAAATAAAGATAAATTTTAATTACGAAAATCTTTCGGAATTTTACGAGGAACAGAATATTGACAATTTAATATACCTGGTCAATCCAGCGTCAGGCTGCCCCTCTTTGGGCAATTGTACGGTCTGGTGCTTGCTTAGCATCACGCGCATCGCCTTTCCAAATACGCGCAGTTTATCCATGTGAGTCATAGCTGAAAGGTAAACATTATAATGTTCAGCAAGTACGTAATTAATAGTTTTACTGTTCCCAATTATATTATTTTGAGTCCTTAGAAAAGGCATACAACAATAGATAGAGAAACGATGATAACGATCAATGATGACCAAGTAAAGTTTTTAGACCTATAAAATGATTTAAGGTAGTGACAGTAAAAATAATGATGATAAATAACAATAGATAGAACTTTTTTAATAGATATGAAGGTAACACATACCCAAATGAGCCTGGTGAGGCTCAGCCATCTGAATGAGAGCTGAATCCTTCTTGTTGTACAGGATCTTCACCCGCTGCACGTCACCGTAAACGCCTACATGCAAATAGGTCACTTAGAAATAGAACATCCAATCTTATCTTGGTAAATTTTATTAGAAATAGCTCGCCCAATTGTGTTTTAGGTAATACTTTAGTAGTAATTAAATGTTTAATTTAGAAACAATTGAATATAGTATCAAAATTTAACAGAACACAATTGGGATCGCTCACAATGTTGTCCAACAATAAAATAAATAATACCTACAGAGAACTAAACTAAGAGTAGCTACGCTCAACACGCATGTTTACTTTGAGAACATACAGGATATTTAAGTATAATGGCTTGTAATATAATATAATAATTGTGTGAAACGGGACAGTTGGGAAATGACACAAGAAGAAAACAACTCCAAGCTTTCTAATTTGGTCACGTTAAGCTTTCGATTAATGCTTTAGCGGTTAACAGCACGGACTACGATATTGGCCGGCTATGTTAAGCATATACTGCAACATAATACTATATCTATAAATTTACTAGTCGGCGTCATTTTTACATGTAAACGAGATCGCATCTCTTAGAGAAACTGTTATTACATTTTATACCACTTATAGATATTTTAAGTGTGGTAGGTATGTTCTTAGAAGGAAAGGCAGATAAAATATATTAAATAAGTTACAACAAATTTATATTTCGTTTTCGCCTGACAAGAAGATGCGAATAATATTCAGGTCACTGATACGATGACAGCCCATATGAAAAATTATAATAAAGACAACACTGGGTAAACGATAGACATTCTAACTTAGCTACGTCTAGGGTGACTGAAACACAAATTGTCAAACGAGTTAATAAAGCGTTTAGATTCAATAGTGTTATCAAGCAAAGCTTCGACAAAGTCGTCGGATGCGGTTATCAGTATAGAAGTCGAGAATGTTAGCTGACAATTTGTCTTCCAGGCGACAGGGCTCAGGAGCAATATTAATGTTTTAATATAAAATACGGAATGTATGTGCACACGTACCGAAAAGGGTAAAGAGAGCGTCAGGCGTGACCATCTAAAACAATAGGAAAGAGAAAAGAGACAGTATTATAAATAGTCGTAAAAGATATCTGACATCATATCTATAAATAAATTAGCAACTTATTTTTAAGGAGTTTAAGTAGAATATATACGTATAATAGCCTGTAACGCCGTATTAGTGGATGCATTAGTCGTTTGTATGCTTATTGAATTCGTGAACCCATCATTATAATAACATGGCCGGCGTTTGGGATAGACGTTACTGGCTATTGTGTTAGCGTAATGAATAAATTTGCCAATAAACATTTAACTACTACGTTGAAACATTGAACAGTTTAGGTTTAATTTTAATTATGGACAAGATATTTTTTTTTTAATACTTTAGTGTTGCTATTTTGATTTCAGATGACTTTATCATTTACAGGCGGGTATAACAAGTGATAGTAAGTAATGATGTCCGCCTTCCAATAACCAAATATTAATTGAATTTTGGATGGTAGGTGATATTGTTTGGTGCTTACCTCTTCGTTCAGGTTGGACACGAGGAGCACGGTGGCTAGCGGCAGCGGTGGAGCGGCAAGTGCTCGAAGAGCTGGAGATGCTGGAGTAAGCGTGAGTGCACCAAATGCTGGGAGACCGACGCCTCCGACGCCGACGCCATAGGGCGAGGCCAATCCTGAGCCGAGACCCAGGAATTGATGCGGTGCCAATACTCCTCCACCTGGTAGGATATTATAAAAATAATTCGATGCCACTTAAATCTAATATATTTCAAACAAACCATTCCAAAAGTGACCCGTTTTTATAAAAGATTTGCTACATTAAATCTATAGAAAGCTATTCCATCTTAAAACTAACTAGAAGAAACTACATTGCAGAAGAAGTCTCAAATGCCATTCTACTGAAATACTTAAGAACATAAAAGTGAATAACACACAACGTCGGAATGAGCCTCACATATTACAATCCTCTACGGTGCAATACGGATTCATGAAAAGTTATTAGTCACTGCGGGAATATTTAACATTGAGATTGAGAAATATGAATAATAAACAAGAAAAGAGGTAACACGGGGAATACCAAATGTAATTTGGAAATGTTGTTATTGCCTGATTTGGCGCTCAAGATTTGTTTCATCACATGAAGGAGGTACGACTTACGAGTGAATAAATAAGAAACAAAGAATATAAAATCACCTGATATTCGCAATGGTAACGTAAAGAACAAAAAGCAAACAGGGACCTCTTTACAAAAACATCACAAACGCTGAAACGGAATAAAACATGAAACCTATCAGACAACAGATATCAGAAACTACGCAACAAAGCATTCAAAAGACATGGATTTCTTCAGCATTCAAGACAAAACTATTTATTCTAGGTAAACGTTAAATTTAAAGTGAGATTTAAAATGTGAGCTACACTGTCGAGGGAGAAATGTTCGACATGGTACTAGAATAGGACAATTTTATAAATGTGCAAAAATCTATGGCAGATCAAAAATTCTAATAGTCAGGTGTTTGAGCTTCGAAGAATGTAGGATGCAGGACTAAGGAGAATACAAGTGTGTGAGCAAGACGGAGCGCGGTGAAGGAAGCGTCCAGGTGCTCGGAGTAGTAGAGGACTAACTCATCCTGGATGCGAGGGCCAGGGCGAGGCGTGCCCGCAGTGGCATCAACTCACTGGTCAACAGTTGATGGGCGTCGCCGTCGCCCGACGGCAGCGTAGGGTTTGTGTAGTCCCGCGACTTGTCGTTGTTATATTTTACGTTCAGGCAAGTCATCTTCGAGTAATCGATGCGCAGTGTGCAGCACCCGTTGTATATATTCTGGCCGTCCAAAGCCTGGCAACAAAAGAACAACAATTTGTGAATCGAGTTAACACTTTTTATTGAAATAACTTTTCTCGTTTGACATGAACAGAGAAAGCGGGTGAATTATGAATCCCATCAAAAATATATTAGCACTTGGGAAAGTTTTATTTTTTCAACAGACGAGATTATTCGTATAACTTGACGCTTTTGACGAGACGTTTTCATAATTCCATAATATAACTCATTTTATTGGTGCAAAAGATAAGTAAGACAGATTTTAATAAAGTATGTCGATAGTCGACTTATAGAGTAGGTAAAACAAAGAAAGAAGAAAAACTCGCATTATGGCCGTGTCAAAATCGTTACGTCCCGGGAGTAACAGCTATTTGTTTGTCCGCGACGCCTGCGGGAGGCTGATAACACCACATCGCGATAGAAAAGAGAATTAATTAAAATGCAACAGCACTCAACCCATTCCTGCCAGTTTTATACTGCTCCGCGGCAACATGTACCCCCATAATATTTTTATAATGAAATCACTATGTAATGAAAACATTTTATTTTATCTCATGAACGTAATATCTAGTTGCTAAAAGAGGAGTTCATGATAGAAATGTATTCGCTGAGTTATTGTAGATTTCAACTAACAGAACCGCTTTTTAGAACGGTGAAAGTATCCTTGGTTGTTTGCTATTATCAAATTTCTGGAACCTTTCTTTGAAACCATTTCATTAGACCGCTAACTTTAACCCCCGCGGCCAATTGTAAATCAAAATTATTAATTCAACCAATTAACAGACCTATTTTCTTCTTTAAAGAAAGTGTTTTGAATGCTTCCAAGAGATTTCAGAACCGTATTTAAAAGATTTGTCTAAAGCCTTAAAACATAATAATTCTCTGTAGCGTAGGCTTTTGTTGTATTTCGAATCAACAATTTTTTTTTGGATTTTCAAAGTATGAATTTTAAAAGGTATCTATTGTGTCGAAAGTTACTTAAATATGTAAGAACCTGAAGAGGGAAAGTTTTATCACAGGATAAAAATTAAAAGCGTGAATTATTTAATTCCGGCGAAGTAAATTGGAGTTCCTTTGTAAACCGTCATCTGTCAAATGAATTATGACATCTTTACGAGCTCCATTAGCTGTTTAAAAATATTTTTTTTTGGGTTTCAAATGTCTCTGTTACACAAATGATACCGTGAGTAGGTAACTGAAGAATTCATATTTTTTTTTATTCGCAACGAAATGGCAGGCGTTCTCGTTAATATGAAATAAGGAACAAATAAATCAAGCAGGTACTTCTAATAAGTACGCTTACCTCACAAATACCTCTTTTACAATCCAATAAAAATATCAGACTCGGGGAAGAAGCAAAAGTTCGATGTCGGAACGTGGGATATTGGCTGTAGATTTAATAAATTTCTGTTCTATATGCAAATGCGACCCCCTGATGTGTAGACGTGAATAGATTGGCTCGTTTAAAGCTCAACTTATATGGAAATGCGAAAGGCACGTAAGAAACCGTGGAAGAAGATCGCTTCGATACGTAATTAGTTTTGTAGACCCTCGCGGGCTCCAATTCGATTGCAAATGCCAAATGCTGGCGAAAGGCCCTGTGAGCCGATGATGTAGCGAGTAATTAATTTGAAATTCTAATTTCAGTATAATATACAATCACTAGCCTTGCGGCTCGGATTGCTTAATTTGTTTACTAATTGACTATTAACCGAGCCATGAAAATTATCTAACGTTAAACTAAGTTATCTTTACCTAATAATTAATTGTTCTCACATTACACAGCTTACGAGTAGTTTTATTGAAAATACGCATCTGAAATATTGAAACAAAAAAATGACCATGGCCTTAATATTGAAGTACATTCTTTAACAATCGTGGTTTTATTTTGAGTGATTTAACAAAATTGCAGAGCATAAATTAAAAGATATTCTACTAAAAGTCTAAAATAAAGTACCTATATATTCCAATGGGCGTTTGTAGTGAGGTATCCAGAGAGAAGAATTAGAAAAATATAAGAGGGCAAGAAGGATTTTGAATTGCAGATTAAGTTCTTATTTATAAGCTTTTTCGGAGGCACTTTCGAATATAAGTCAGAAGTTGTTCAAAACGCTTATTTTATATTGTAAATGTCTTAGTAAATAAATATTGCTTCATTTCCTTATATTATTAAATGTTTTAGAACCAAGGTAAACAAGTATCACATGTTCACTCTGTTTCCGCTGCCCTATTTTTCAAACCTAACACATTTGCTCTATTGTCATGAGCTCACGCATTGTAGGTTGAATTGTAGAAAAGTATAATGTGCTATGAATATAAAATCACCCAGAATCGGAATACGTTCTAACGTGTTAAAAAAAAAGGTTGCAACACAACTACTTATTTGGAAAATAGTGGTATTATTGTAGCCAAATATAATCGGTAAATTAAAAAGAGCACTGTTTCAAAAATTACGCAAAGGATTCTCAGTTTTAATTAGCCATTGGATGGAGTTTTTTCTAAAAGAAATAACTTTTTAAACTGAAAAAGAGAATAATTTTATTACGGCGTATGTATCCGATCCCCTAGCATCAATATTCGCAGGAATTTAACTTTAGAGGTTATTCTGCTCGGAGAGGGAGTTGTAATTGAGGTAAAAAAAAATATTAGGAGGAGTGACAAGGTGATAAAACGACAAATGTCACGCCCGATTTGATATTGGGATCTTTTACTTCGTAATAGGGGAAATGAATCGTTGATGCCCAGAAATTGCCTTCGAGGAATTTATTGAATTTGATAAAATGCCGTTGATAATAATTACGTTACTTTTAAAGATAAAGACAGAATATCAAATGAAGCAACGTGGCTATTTTCTTTAATGAAATTTACTTGCGATATCAAAAGATTAATGAAAAATATCACTCGTTATATAATAATTAATTTCAAATAGCTCCGGTGTCATAGACATGTGGAGTCGAATATCCACATACACACATGTAACGTACTTGACAGATTTGAACACGAATCCATGCATGAAATCGAATATAAGTACTAGTGGGCTAGATTACTGTTAAATTGCCTAATTTAAAGTACAGCCACAGGGTACTCATGCAATTAGTGTAATCACAACCCGATCTTTTGATTTCGCGAAGTCAAGTGAAAACTTCTAATTAGGAGGGAGCTCGTAAAACCAGCAAGATTGAGTTGCCGGCATCAACATAAGATGTAACAAGTGTCCTTCGTATCTCTTAATCACGTCCCCGGTAATTGTTTTATCTTTAGCTCGTTAGAACTCGTTTAAGCAAAGCCTTCTTAGTGAAGGATTAAATGCGGTCCGCCTTAATCCACCCCCCGTTGCTAATTCTGGCGGTTTTTCCACGGAGACCAGATAAACGTTTTTGTTGGGGGTCCCGAGCTCGCCGCGTTTAATATTTATAAGAGCCCACATAGCTCAGAGTGCTTCTGTTGCCGGTGCAAGGATTACGACAGAGCAGGAATGCATTTGGTTTTTGTCCACGGATGACGTCAGAGAAATTGTAATGAAAACATTTGGGGCGCGTCGGCACAGCCCTTTTTACTTTCCACGGTTTTTAAAATGTGTTACATTTGTTTGAGGTACAAATATATTGTACAAGCGTGAAGCTGTGTCCGTAAAACATTAAAAAATGTTAAAATGATGGTTATATGTATCGATTAATAGCGGACGGAAGATCACTAAGTATCAGGCGGTCAGAGAGGCGGCGCCTGCCGCTGCTATCGACAATAACCGCTACGAGAGCAAGCTTTTAACTTTAACCGATAAAAAATATACTGACAAACAAAAAGTTTGAAAATTACTCATTTTAATCACTTCGCTTTTTGATCGCGCTATTGGGAGAGCATTTAAAAAAATTAATGGAAAATGTGATTGTTCACTGGCGAATTGCACTCTGAGTATTTGTATGTTTCATGCACTCTGATTAATTCTGAATATATAGAAACATAACATTTAATCAAATATATTATATTATGAAATTTACATAGTTTAGAAGGTTATATTTTAGGTGCGATTTATACCAAGTTAATTAACAAAATTATCGCCTAAATGTTTATTTGAAATATATTTATTTGGAAACATAGAGTTTGTCATGGAATGCGGAAATAAGGGTCGGATTTTGTTCGCCCTCGTAGCCTAATTACGGTGTGTACCTACACTTTGCGGCGCGTCAACAGTCACACCAGTCATCGTACAAACTGTTTTCGCTCCATTAGACAGTGTAATTAATACTCGCGGCTACCCCTAATTGTGGTTGACAGACTAACGAAATCGAGTGACTATCGCGCCGAAACCGCGCCCACTTAGTTCACTGTTCGAATTTACTTTAGTAAAAGTAAACGGGTATTAAATGTACATTGTGACATTATGAATAATGAACTCTACTACTTTTGTCGGCGAAGCGAACATGGATCGGTTTTGTCTATGAACAATATTATTGTTCCCGACACATAATGGCATTGTTTCGCGTGCCCTAAATGTAGTGGGCGTATGTTACCCGGTACATATTTGAAATTCCCATGTAAATTATGCGCATAGGTTGAAGTTTAAAACTTTTCATGCTCGAAGTGCGGACGCTCGATTGTCTGTCGACTCTTGATTACGGTAAGCAAACCGACCGCAAAACACTAACAAAACAACTGCTAAACAATGTTTGACACGTAACTGGGTGATGCATAGTGCAGCTCGAGCGTTGTAGACACAGCTTGTTGGAACCCAAACACGGGTGGGCGATGGCACGTGAAATTTTAAACGGGTCCTGGGCCCAGACTACGTCTTGTCGCTCTCATGTTTGTCGGGTAGCTTGAAGTTTCGATGAACTTTCTCGTTACAGGAACACTACAAACTGTCGTAAGACTGATTTCGATGTTTAGTTAATTTGACAAATTTTATTGATTTTGCAGGGGCTTGTTTAGTGGTATCGAAAGATATGCTTAGTTTTATCACATACATTTTTAAAAACGTATCTTAAAATACTGTTACAAGCCAAATATAACTGATGGTGTTGCTTTTCTGCATAGTGTTAGCATATACAATTGAGGGTTCTGAAATCGTTGGATATATTAAAGATATCTCGGGGCGGAGATATAACATTTTTGACGGTTACATTGTTTGAACACGTCGCCGTGTTGACACAAAGACCCGGTTAGACGTTGCCGCAGTGCAAAGTGCAATTTTAAAATGTAAACAAAGCCCGCACCTTGAGTCCATAAACGCTATCTCGGATTTCGCCTTATTGAACCTAGGAGACGAAGAATAATCTAGGCATGTTTACTCCGTTTATATGAAAAATATCAACTGCCGCTACTGCTGCGGCAATTTTGAGGTAGTTAAACAATTATGAATTCCTAGAGCACAGGGTTGTTTGACACTCAATAACGACGAAATAGTTGCTAAATTAAGCTAGGCGAGCGAATATAAATACTAATTGTTTTTTGAACAAACGTGATAAGTTTACAAAGTGTTGGAAATAACAAATTGCTAGTACGTTTATTTAAGGGAATTGCCATCAATTTATCCAAATAAACGTCACAGAACAAGTGGCACCTCGGACAGCGTTAATATGGATTGTCAGTGACAGCGTAGGTCCGGTTATGGATGGGGTAGTACATACAACTGGGGGCGGTGCGAGGCTCGCATGAATCATACAGTTATCAATCATAACTTACTGATGGAGCAGCCAAGGTTCTGATTAACGGTAGGCCAGGATACAGCCACTACAGGCAATGACTAATGATCACTATGTCTGTTGGTTTACTTCAAAATGCCGCTTCGTCAACGTCATAAAACTAGTTGTTGTTGCACTTTAACTACGTCCATTCATATAGTCAAATATGTTGGGAATAGTCATTTGATTTTAAAAACAACAACGCATGTTTCTACATAAATAACACAGAAAACCACAACAGAAAATATAGAATATCTCAATTAGAATTAAACAATTCCACTAACGTAACGTATAAAAGTTGAATGAAATAACTATTTAAAGCTAGCACGGAAATATTACGCTCTGGTGGTTCATAACAGAACATTATGCTTCCCAAATTCAAAAGAGGGTCGTGATTATTTCAACAGCAGTGCAGTTCCATTACATTTGTTTTGTTTGTTTCTCGTGTCGAAAGTAGGAAAATGGACAGTATAGGTATCTACATTGTACGTACACGGCTACATTTATTACTTGCTGGAAATGCTATCTATATAGGTATACTATCTTAGACATTTGTTATTCATAGTCGAGACATGTTTTTGCTTGCTCCTGAAGCCTATCTTTGTAAATACACGAGTATTTACAACATATAGAATCGGGCGCATTAAGAGCGTACATTTCGTGTCTGCGCGCATAAGCCGCCCTCTGAAAAGATTTGATGGCGAGGTTAGAGATTTATGTCAAGGATCATAGAGGCCGGGATCGGGGGATTTCAGCGCTCCTAACATCCGACTGTGCCCTTTGTGGTGGAGCACTATCCGGCTTCACTTCACTTTGTACCTCTTACTCGTACTGCCACTTACCTCGCGGGACGTTTTAATTCCATTTGAAGAAAAATCCGCGGCCAGTCGAACTCCCAAGTGGTTACGCGAGGATGTACAGTTGAGGGCCCGGACGCACGGACGGAGCTCACTTATAACCTAACATGTAGCTAATTTTGTCTCTTCGTGAGGTAGATACGAGTACCTGAGTGAGTAGCGACAAGTGCAGTGCACTTTCATGATATTATTTAATTAACCATGTTTTGCTCTTGAAAATTACACGTACCTAAGTATATTTTGTTCTCTTTTATTGTATTGTAGTTCTATTTTGTTTCTGAATTAGTTGTAAAATGTTATTGCATTTGGCATTAAAATATATATTTCTACAACAACAATTGCAATAAGTCGTTAAAATAGACATAAGTATCGAGACAACATAGCTCAAAGCTCGCTCGTTAGCTCGCCTCACAGGCGTGAAGTTACGATGTTGGATCCGTTAACGAGTGCCATACTTATTATTGTGGAGCCACTGCACTATGAAGTGTGATCCAACTGCTAATGCAATGTTATTACACTGTCGATACTTTTATTTCACGTGTGGTAGGTACTTAATCTGAAATTGCTACATAAACCTTTGTAGATCACTAGGTTGTTAATAATTACTTCGTTTGTTGTTACGCTGTTGTAAAAGTAGGCGTCCATATTATTGTCAAAAGAAATGTAAAATTCATCTAAATGTGGTAGAAACTCAAATGTAAACCTACAATATAATATTAAAATACTTAGTACCAATAGAGCTACTAGACAGGATTAAGCCCAATGAAATTAGATCTAAAAGTAATATAACAGAGTCAGTTGCAATGTTTCCCAACTGGAGAGTAGTTGCACCCTATTACGTCCGACTCCAATCACCGCCGCCGAGTTGATGGGACTTAGCGTTGCTAAGTTTTCACCACTCCGCTTTGCCGATGATATCTCAATTTCGCGAAAGGCTTCCCGCTTATGTACAATAATCTGCGCATTAAGTTATGAGTTGAGAGCGACGGAGTTAATAAAAAGAGCATGCTGTATACACAAGGTAGAGTAGGCTTGTGGTATTTAATCAGCACAGATCGCATTGCATACACACGCTCAAGACTCTTCGCTTGTACCGATCATATTAAGCTCCACAGGAATTGGGCGTAAAGAGCAACAAATTAGGACGGATAGTCGACTCGCTATTGTAGAATTCATTAGCGAATTGTACCTACATAGAGGAGACAAATTTGCAAATAAACAGATTAACGAGCACGTCAAAATAATCTTTTGAGTTATTAAGTAAATTAATGATTGAATCGTTAATAAAAATCGACGAATGAAACGCTCTGCCATCGGTCGGAAATAAAGTTGCATACAGCGATTCATAACGGTATGGTAACACACAGAATAAAAAAATAACAAAACCTCGACAATTATACTCGTAAAGCGAGTTTGCGGAAGCCGCAAAACGAAATTTAATTTGCCCTGAACGCTGCATCAGAAATAAAGTTAAAACAGTCGCTGCAGTAGGCGGCAGTACGCCCAACTTCTAACGCAAATGAATAGCGAATGGGAAAAGTTGGGCCGAGAAAAATGATGTCCCACTCGGCGAGTCGGGCGCGGACTATTGTCGTGGCTGCCATGTTGTTTGCCGATATTATTGTTATTAAATGCAATAAACGTTCTCCTCTTGTTTAAGCATTATTGTATGCACGCTCCAGTTGAATGCACACGAGTTTTATGTTTTCAGAGCCACTACCACTACCGTTCGACAAAAATGTATGGAATTGATTTTAATCTCTTCGAAAGTTCTGAACTTATAACAACACAATTATATGAAGTGCAGTATTCAATGAAAAAGGTTTATTCGATAAACAAATTTATGTTTTGTTGTGAGTAACCTACATATTTTAAAAATAAATTGTTTTGACAGTCAAATAATGATTTAACGGTTGATAAGAGACCCACCCACAAGACTCATTATAACAATTGCATCTATAAATATACACAGACATATATAATGTATAAGCAAGTAGCTGTCAAATGATTTTTCTCTAGGAGAGTAAAATTAACTAGCAACATTTTTAATTTGCATATTATTTGGGTCAAATTCATTAACTATATTTTTTAAGCTTACAACGCAGTATAATAACAGCGCTATTAGGGCTTAGTCCACGGGGTACAGCTCATATACCTAACGTATTTCGTGAGGAAAAGAATGTGTTTATTTAAAAACGGTTCAATTGCTCTATTTAATGGCCAATCAATATGAAACTCAATATGAACTTCGAGATATACAATTGAAGTCGAGCAGATAAGTAAAGACTAAGTCACTTCATTTCTAGATAGTTCGCGAGTAGTCATTAAAGTGAATGAAACGTACGGCAATAGGAACTTTGTTTTATGGCTTTACTTTACAAACAGTTAAATAAAAACAAAGAAGTCTTTAGTATACTCACTGTTTTTGCCGTTTGCGCTGATACTGTGTCTGGATACTGGATGAGGGCTTGGAATGAATCTGTAGACAAAACATACACTTAGTTAAGAATATACTCCATAAACAATACAGTCTGCTAACATTTTTATCAAAATAACAACGTTCAGTGTAACGATTTCTCAATGTAGCTCAAGAGTTCTCGAGTGTTAGATGTCTCACAGAATTTCTGACAAGCAATATCTTGTTCGCAAGAGCGTTCAAACAAGGTGAAATTGGCGCCCAACGTGGGGAGGGCGTGCGATCCTCCAACTCCTCAAGAGTAAGTCGCACCGTGTCTCAGGTGCACCGCAGCTATTTTATCATCCCCAACACTTTAGCGAACATTCTGGTAAACAAGTTTCATGCCTATTTTACTTTCGTTATAAACTTGAAGAGTACAAATTTATTGCTCCTGTCGCGAGACGCGCTCACTCTCGACGCCGTTGTTGAAACTTTGATGCGGTCGTATATCGAACGGGTTTTACTTTAACATCGTAATAAGATTAAAGTTATAAATTACTATGTTTAGGTTTACATGAAGGTATTGCATGAGGTGGTAGAAGCTGTTGTCAAAAAAGTAGTTACGTTCGAAAACAACTATAAACAACGAGGGATCGTGGGGTGAACACATTCGACTGGAATGGCCCACAAGTAATATAGTTCGTCGTCGAGTGTATTTACTGCGAGAGGATAAGCGTTAAACCCCCTAATTTAAGGCATGAGCCCGGCGATCATTGCCGCCGTTGGGTGAGCACATAAATTCACATTTTTAGGAAACATCGGTCGGGCACGGGCCAACACCTGCGGTGGCCACATAACCTACCATTAGACTTTGTCGATTCTACATTCATGTTGTTAAGGCTATGATGAAAAATATAGTCCGCTTTTGTTGCAGGTGTTTTTTTTATCGGTGTAGGTATTTTTTAGGTCCAGATTTAGTTAGCTGTGTCTATCCGCCAGCTACCCTCCAACATCCATTAGTTTAGGGTAGTTCTTCGAAATGATAATTCTAAAGAACACAACAAATTACCCTCATAAACTATTTATTTTATATTTTTATGTAATTTTTATATACCCAGATAAAACAATACACATAAAATATAATATTAGTTTGCAATAGTTCTGAGGAAAAAGCTTGGAATATAGTCCATCTAAATTATGCAATAATATTGGGTCGTAAACTTACCCTTAACCATTTACTCGCACCCAACGTAACCGATAAAATATAGTCAAACCACTCAAGGTAAGAAAAGTCGACGTAAATTAAAAGTAATGCGCTGTCTCCATCATACATAGTAAAATGCTCTTTAAGGCTCCATATTTCCTTTGGGCCGGTCATTTGGGAACGTTAAAATGGAATGCATAAAAGGCTTACCGCAAATTGGAGTTTTTATGTAATTACAAGGTGAATAAGCAAAAAAGAAAATGAATATTTTTTATAGTTAAGGACGAGAATGAGGAAGGTATTTAGTTTGCAAAAATTGTGCTATTATAATGGAACAATTCACCCAAAAACATGGTAGGTAAAAAACATACAAAATAACCCGTTTTTAATTGGTAAAATATATTCTACGATCAGCCCTGTTCATAATTTTTAGTTTCTACTTTATTTTGTCTGTATAGTTATTTATATTCTTATGCGCGACGGATATTGTGTGTCCAATAAATACTTTTTATGTTTTAACTTACTGCTGTTTCTATATGAACTAAGAAACAATATTGCTACCATCGATTGAGTACTTAATCTACAATTACACATCCTTATATGCAGCGGACGTGACTTCGACCTAGTATGCAAATCAACCTTAAATAAACTTTTTCAGACAAAGGTGGACATGGGATATGCGGATTGTGGACCAAAACTAAGCTGGTTAGATCTGAAATTGGGAAATAAACCGGAAATGTAGACGGCACGTAAATGTTTTGCATATACCGCTGGGGGGGATCAGAGCAGAACATTGTGCAGCCTTCAGCATTTGTTTATAATACACGTAAAATTGCCATATACCCATATGCACTTGTTCAATGTTACCAAGTAATTTATTGAAGGGTTCTGTAACCCTTTTTACATGACGTGTCGCCCCAAAATACATTCTTAAATATGAAAGGATGGTAAAGGGTATCAAAATTCACCTGGTGCTAGTTAATGGGTAGTTGATGGATTTTAATGTATTATGTTACAAAAAAAAATTTCAATGTTTCACTAGGTCGATTACATATTGACTATTCGATTTTTTATTATTTGATTTTAACAGATTGCGATCTTTGGGGAGTAGTTGAGCTACCGGAAAGGTAAATAATGAAAAAAAATGCATTAGAACATGCCGGGAACAGCTAGTACCTAATGTCAATAAATTAATCAAGACAACAATGTTCAAAATAAATGCGAATTGAGGTAATCATTTGAGTATTTATTAAATCAAAAAGTTTTATAAACGAAACATAATAATGAAAAGCGGCAATCACCCCCTTATTCGAATTTGTTTATCTTAACCGAGCTAAAATATTCTGCCGGTAATTCAATAACTCTGCTTTCGGCTCCGATTGCGCGCAAGAAATTCAAATCCCAATCAATCCGTAGCGTACGCGCCAGTTCATAATGTTTCATTAAAAATTCGACTGGGACGAGCAATTACTTTATGGAATATTTAAACGTCAATGTCTACGTAAACACAAGATAGAAGTTGCGGTAAAATTAAAATTTCGTAATCCGTATTTCGCTGTGTAGCAAAGAGGTTGCTTCCGCTATGTTAATATTAAGCGACGGGGCGGCGCGGTCCGTCCGCCGACCGATTACTGTATAATTTGATATCTTAAATCTCGACGTCTCCCCTGAAATGAGCGAGCTCTGTCAAGCCTGAATGCGTCCTCGTTCGCAATTTACGCGCCCTTTCAGCCAACCTTCGCCTCGACACTCAGATACTACTTGCAAATTGCTAAATACTCGAACTGTTCCGCCGTTAGCATCGTTGCATTTACAAATTACATAAAGCGTATTCCTAAAAGCGATACCTGCTGAGGCTATAGTACCAAATTTTCACTTTACGATTACGATGAACGCGCGTCGTCTTATAAGCGATACTGGTAATGACAAAGGTCATACAGGAGTAACTAAGATACCACAAAGATATCCGTTGACGAATCAAATCCTTAATTAAGGGAATCCAAACGACGATATAGACACGACACCTACCGCAAACAGGGGACGCATAATAATTGTAGCGGTCTGCTACACCTTAATAAAGCCAATCGGGGGTAGATAGGGGCGAGGGACCAGTGGTGCCAGGAAGAGAGAGGAGGGAGGGGTAGGATTACGACGACTCCGCGCTCTCTTCATTGAGATTTGTTTCAGGATTAGGAAAGCGTTTGATGGCAACCTCCTTTCGGATTGCCGTAGCGCTAACAGGACGTAACCGCTATTACAAACGTATTCTCTTATTATAACGCAATAAAAACTTTACATGTCCATTAGATAAATACCCTCAAAACTCGGTAAGTAACACGCACGGAATTACATGAATTAGAATTTGGCAACAACTTCTGAACTATTAAAGTTATACGACATTCACAGCCCGATGTTTGCGTAAATAAATACCTACATGAGGAAATATTATAATATCATAAGACGTAGAATGTGTATATATTTGTGAACACGAATGATAGATCTCAAAAGCCGTATTTTTCGAAGTACATACAACACACACAAAAAGTTAGCGTTCACTTGGAAAACTGAAGGTTATTACAAAATATATAAAAAAACTGTTTTAATAATGCTATCTTTCTGTCTCTGGGTTTAAAAATACATAAATAACTATGTATTTAGAAGTAAAAGAAAAGTATGATATGTATTATGTCAGTTATCTGGTTTTAAGTGTAATTACTCGGCTTGTTTGTGGTTAGATGAATGCGCAAATAATGTCCCAGGATATTTATATATTTTTCAACCAGCATAAACAAACACAAATCAAAGCATCAAGAACATATAGAGCATGATAAAATGGATATGCGAGGCAAAGGCTGACCACACTTCTACAGAATACCGTCGGGCTTAAAGTACAAACGACCAAAGCCGACGTCATGGCGGATAAACTAACTGAAGTGGTAGAAGGCAGTTCACATATCAACGAACAGACAAAAGCTGGGATACAGTTCTAGAATGGAGGTTATACACATAAACATAGATGATCCGGTGGCCGGTGAAAGATCAAAACAACGGAAAAGCCTATGATCACAAAGAGAATGTCTAAAGGGTGATGATGGTGTGGAATTGAGTTGGAAGGCAGTTGGAAGAGATGTCATAAGTGAACGGTATGTAGGCGCTTTCCATTGTTGCGTTATTTTTAAACCTATTTGCTTGGCATTGAATGTGTTAAATTTAGACAGGAGCGTCACACGTATCAGAGAATATTGAAAGTGCAAATGGAAACGATATATGCGGTGTATTTGCTCGCAGAGAGACAGGATAATTGAAGTAAGGATTTATACGTTTCGGATATGCGATCTACGGTTGGTTCGAACGTATTCGCTTAGGTATGATACGAATTCGATGTATTTGCGGGGGCAATAGATGCATTTCCGACGCGACTCAATTTTGTGAAGCTTTGGATTACCTTATTATTTTTTAAGAGTTAGGCTTTATAAGTAAATTACTTGATTGGATATAAGTTTATCGTTGTCTTCTTGGTGTAAAATAATAAGGTACCCCATTTGATTCTTATAAGTTAGGTACGAACGCAAGTTTTCTTGAATATCCTGTAAAAAAATAAAATACAATACTATGACCTAATTTCTTGGTGTCCCGAAACTCACCTTATCTATTACTAAGTGAGCAAGAAGCAATTTAACACAAATGACCAAAAGAATATACTTTACTGTTGCCGTTTAGATACTCGTATGAATATTCAATGGGGGAACGGAATACCGGGAAATGCTCCAGGGACGAAAGCTTTTTACAATTGGACAATGATAAATGCGGTAAAAAAGCAAACAGCCGTTTGGTAGAGCAAGGTTCTGGTAAACGAGACGTTAGGAAATTGGAAACGTTACATTAGCGAGGTGCCGTCACGATACCGACAAGTTATGAGCGAATTTCAACTACCAATAGTGTTGCTATGCATACAGTTTTTCTTTCCCACCTCGTCGTTGCGATGTTCTCACATGACCAATGTTTGCTGGGTTAGTCAACTTAGTTAGTTGAAATTTTACTAGCACGAATACAGGCTCATTCGTTCGGCTCACAGAAAGGGAAGTAATAAGAACAAAAAAAAATACCTTAAACGCAGATTAGAAAATGGCGCACCAAAAATTTATTTTCTAGAAAAATATATTGAAAAAAATGAAGTTTTTAAGCAAAATATAACGTCATTATAATCATGTTAGAAATATCCACTACGTGCCTATTCAAATCAGAACTAATAAAACGGTCAAATATTTAATGCAAGAGTTTGAATATATCCATTAACACAATGCCGACGGCATAATCGTTGTCATAATTAACCTTTGGAGTAATTTGATTAACGCCAGGGATCATTAAATTAATTAATTAAATTAAATTTCAATTTTTCCATAAGGGGTCTATCATTAATTTCAGTAATCCGATCTCTAGAGGTATTTAATCACAGCCGAATGGTAATTGTAGCTTTGTACCGGAGAGATTACGTTAAGCTTATATGTACCGACGTATAATTTATGTATTGTTCCGCCTATGTGTGAGTGTTATGCTTATTATATTGTAGATATTGTTTCAATATGTATTGTAGAAGTTTGAACAGCGTTCAACGTACAAATTTTCATATAATTTGGTATTGAAAGATACGGTAATAACGTTTATGAACTATAATATTGTTTTGTACTTGTTCAAATCTATAATACAGCAAAATAATTAAATTTATCATAATTTGTGGAGCACAATGTATGAAATTACCTATTATGATTTTCTACTATTTTGATGAAACATCATTACCACCAATTGCTTCGAGGTTTATTCATCGCAAGGGCGATATAGAATTATGTAATCTAATATTGTAATCTCGTTTATAGTTAATCACGTAAAAAGTTTTCATTGAGAAATATACTTCTGTGAATTTTTCACGCTCAGAATATCTCCGGAGGGTAATGCCCGGAGGTTTTTAAATAAAGTTGATTTGAGGTTCTCAACTAGGTACCGGCATAATTAGCCGAGAGTGAGGCAACACTGGCTCGCCGCCCCACTCTGCCCGCTAGCGTAGGGGAAGCTTATCAAATATGTACCTACCTACCTGCCTCTTGTTTGCCGGATTTATTTAGGATATGCATGAGGGTACGATTTAAATTTTAAACGGATTGCGCCCTTGGATTTTGGCCCAGCGTTATGTTTGGCAAATCTATCACTATAACGTTCCCATACAAAATTAATTTTAAATCCCAAAAGCCTTCAATTGGATTTATAGTAGTTTTAGCCATTGTAAGCCTGTAATGTTGGTCTGGAATATGGATATAATGCGGTTGTGTTAAAAGGCTTATCAAACAATTATTCAGAACAAATCGCTGTGAGCGATTGCATAATTCGATTAATTTATATGTTACGGCTACAAGCCGAAATGTAGTTACACCTAGGCTTGGCCGGTTGAACTAGGAGCGGCCGCTTACTTTTAGGTTAATCATAGGAACATCCTATATAGACACGGTTCATCTAAAAAATCCATACAACAGTTATGTGGGCTCAGCTCATACAAAAATCATATTTTAAATATAAGCCGACATTTAGATTCTTCTTAATATTTTAGCCATCTTTCAGTTATTTCGTGCTGTAGTCTGTACGATATATTATATACATGTATGTTTATGGTACGATGGAGCTTTTCCGTCCCGGTCAAACATTTGCGTTTCTTTGTTATGTGTTTTAGTGTAATATATATGTAAGTGTAAATATTACAGAAATATTTGTAGTGTACTAGTTATTTAATTACTATAGTACAGTGGAGTGGCCGTGTGAAAAAGAAATGTACTAGGAAGTTTATTTATTTCATTATTGTAGCCGGCTTAATAAATAAAAATAAAAATGCGTTTATTTCATCTCCACAAATTACAACACTAGTATACAAAAATTGAGCAGAGTTTTACAATTGGTAGGTCTAGGTAGTAGGTACTTATTTTTACTTAACCTGTTAAAATGTAAACCAACATATAATATTGCCTACATATTCATGGCTTCAATAAATTTAAAGATAAAAAACTGAATTAATAAATATAACTTACTGTTTTTAGTGAATGTGACTATCTTGAGCACCTTTCCATATCGCTGGAAGATTGAGTAGAGCACGTCCAGAACTATGGGATATAACATGTGTTCTATTATCACGCGCAGCACTGTGTTAGGACCACCCTGTGAACAAAGAAAAAAAAATACAGTTGACATAAGAATGATATAAATACTTCTTGGTAATAGGGTAATCGATAGTATTAAAGATTAATACAGGAGGAAGGTACGGATTCGCAGATTGAAAGAATTTTAGGAAAAACATTTTGATAAAAAAAAACAAATGCAATGATCAAAGTAAAATATTTTATAAGAAACATACTGCATAAAAATATGAAGGATCAAACAAAATCCCTACAGCTATTACTTCATAATTTCGTATGTAGGGCGAGTTCGAAATTATTAATTTGTCCAGTTTACACAAAGAGCGTTTTGATGTTGTGTAAGTAGGTATATTTAATTAATTATTATGTAAGACTCATTGAGGGTTCGTTATGAACGAGCTGTTTAAGCTAACCAGATTCGGTGAATTATCTCATTTCAAGCGAACGACGATATTCCGAAGTACGTCTTTGTATTATTATCTGCATTTGCATTTATTTTACGAATTAAACTGATGAAAAGGATTTTCATGTTATTTATTTCTTTTTATTTCATTGTTTTAAAATATTTTAATAATAGGAAAGCCAAAAAGTTGGAATAGATAAAATATAAATAGGTAAATGATTTTAAAAACAATGTAACCTTGCTGAATTTCTTCCCGCTTCCGAACCGGTGGTAGATTCTGTAATTTTGACCTTTATAAGTACCCTTTGCGGGCAAAAGTTGAATGATTGAAATGGGTTTGAATTTTAAATAGCACAGTAAATTAAAAAAAAAACTCTACCGTCACTATGACACCAAGACGTGTCTATTTTATAAAAACACTTTGCATCATCTAAGCCAAAGCATATAAAATGTAATAAAATAAATCAAATTCCATATTGCTACTCGGAAAATGTTTGTTATAATTAAACTCCCAATAGACACTAATCTTTCCAAGTTTGTAAAGCCAAGACACAGGGAACTTGATAGTGATTGTGTACACTGCAAGCAGGTGATACGCGATGCTATACAATACTATACATATAGTTTTATATAAAAACGTTACTATCCAAGAATATTACCTACCTATCGTATTTAATAAAAAAAGTAGTTAAAAATTGATTAATATAAATAATTGTCTGAAGTAGTATCTGAAGAATAATCTGTATTATAAAAAAAACTACTTCAACTCTTAAAATTGCATTTAGAATTATTGACGTCGATCATTAGGTCTAGCCTTGTATGTCGGTATGTAGATACAGCTACAGGCATCGATTTCTGAATTCAATAGGAAGATGTCAATATGATAGACGATACTCACATCAAATTCTGGTACTTTTTGAGAAATGTCAAAAATAGTGACGACGAAGATATACTTTTGATGATTTACAATAAGGACATATTTGAGCTACACGTCTCGATTCAAATACACATCATAAATATGATCCATTTAAATAAATGGACAATGTACTTGAAAATGTCTCCTAGCCCACCCAATTCATAAAATTCTAAACCTGTTAAAATTAATAGCTATTAAAAATTAGCCTACCCTCCGATTTACGTGAGAATTTAACACCAACAAATATCAAACGCAAACTTAAATCTTATTTCCTCAATAAGTTACAGACTGAGTAATGTATGTACACACGTACTCGTATGTTCCCTGTATTGTTTCCCCGAAAATTTATTGATATTGATCCCGTAAATAGTATATATATATATATATATATATATATATGTATTATCCAAGGTATTGTTTCTTCGAAGTATATCTTTTACTTAACTTTAAGATTTACATGTTGTATAATGTTTTGTTAACAGTGTATTATGTGTTTTTTGTCAATGTAAACTCAATATGTGTAGTATTGTCACAAACCTTTGTGGTTTTGAAATGCTACTATGTCATCATTATTTTATTGTTATTTTTGAGCCTGTAATAAAGGAATAAAAAAAAAAAGTATAGCTTTGCTTAGCTCGTCACCTTCGGTGTACCCAACCCTATATACCTAAGCATATTGACCGATGCGACTGCACGATCTTAAGTCTTGGCCCCGAGGCGACAATCTGCCGATCGGTCTACGTATAAACGGGGATTGCATACACTACACCGGAGCTATATCTTAGATCTTAGTCAGTCTGCCATGCCACCCTCCCGGGATTCACAAATCTGTTTCAAGCTTGTAATATTTAAAGCCCTTATAATCGGATTTGTTTAAAAGGTTAATTTATTACCTAACAGTTTCATTAGGCATTCTATTTTACGTTTAGTATTTAGGAGCGGTCTAATTAATACCTTAATTTGATTTAGTGAGATCTTAATGTTTAAGGGATTTACGTTTAATTATTTTTAAGCTTAAGACAGTATTCTATGCTGTTTTATAAATATAGTTAATTTCGTAGCTTAGTTCCTTTATCTGAACCATACTTTGAGGTGTACATAAAACGACTCCTATCCGTCTGGGTCATAAAAACTATAGTTACAGATCAAGAACAAATTGTTATTTCCTAAAACTTTTAACTAGAGTTGAGCCACATATTTTACATGCTCTAGCCTGTAGTGAAAATTACTGTTTGAATAATTGTAAGAAGAGAAGAATTCTAGAAGAAGGTAAATCGGAGGCCACTTCCCTTGAAGGCCCAATAATAATAGCAAAATCTCGAGTAACAATCTACCCTCTAGTCGAGTCGCTACTTGCAAGAAGTCTATGAGGGGAATCTTTATTTACTAGTCAAACCTTTAAAAGATGAATGTAGATAATGTTACCTGTATTTCCGTCCCGCCATTAGCAGGCTGCAGAGCCGCTCCAGCTCCGGCGACCAGCGCCGCTCCCGCGCTGTTAGAAATGGCCTGCGCGGCCTGGAGCGCCGCCTGCGCCGACGCCGACTGCAACAACAGTAGTTGGTAAAGGGAAATTATCTACTGTACCATTCAAATGCACTTATGTACTAAGATAACTTCAGGGATAAGAGCTGGTGAGATGAGGGAAGAAGAGAATAAAATGTTAAATAAAAAGGATTAACAGAAATTTTATTGTATAATTAAAAAAAAATTGGTGATAATTTATGGATGATGCCTATAAAATATTTTGTTAATAACAGTAAGATTGCATTTTTGTACTAAGGTTGTAAGAATAAGAACTGGTGACATGATGAACCATTTAAAATCTAGCATACCTATTGAAAAGGATTAATCGAAATTCTAAACTAAAAATACTGTGTATTTTTTGTTAATTTCTCAATCTTTGGTGATCATTTACGGACGATCTATTGCTTATACAATCTTGTTTTTATAATGTTTAAAAAATGTATATATCAAAGATTTTCACGACATTTCGCAACAATAATATAATTTTCTACGAAAATGTAACAGTATTAAAAATATTATAAGCATTCTGAGATACTTACTTCCCTAGCCGACCGAATTTTTTTTCGTGTATAAATAAAAACCTATTTACTGTCACGCACAAAGTAAACACGTCCGCTTGCGACACTCATAATTTCCTGAACAATGAAACGTAATACGAGAGGCGAGTTATCTCTGGCGTGCCACCTTCGAGTGTCCAAGACCAGCAGATAACATTGACCACATCAAACAAAGGGGCGCCGTAAAACTTATTTTGTATCGTGGGGGACAATTCCGCACTTTGTAACATCGCTGTATAAGGGAGGGCATTGTGAATAGCCCTCTTCCGCGTTAAGCGTTCTAGATAACATTAATAAATTGGTTGCATGATTTACTATGCTAGGGGTGCTTCAGGTGTTTAACAAGAATATGCCACAAACAAGATAGAATTGACATTTATACTGATAGTCCACATGCCTATATTGCTTTAACGATACCATAGCAAGAGAGAGTTAGGTAGGCACACTGTTAATTTCGCTTTAAAAATACTGAAACAACCTTGGCTCCGTAAAACTATTTTACGCATAAACGAAATCTAAAAAACTGTACGTAATATCACGGGAGTGAAATACAATGCGTTGTTTACACGTTACGATCGCATGCAAGGGGTGCGGCACACTTTGATCCTATATTTTCACATGGCTTTGTGCGCAACGACGGGCTGACAAGCGGGCAGGCCAGACACAAAAATAAGGCTTTAACCGTGTCATGGTAAGCCTGCCGCCGACGGCAAAGGCTCGGTACAAATTCACGTTGACTTGTTCACCCCACTCCTATTTTTCTTTGGCATGTGTTTATGTACAATTTTTCTTGACATTTCAGAAATTTCATGCTTTTAATAGGGTCACTAAATATAGCTTTGGAAAATGATGACATCCAATGCTAGTTCCTCTCGGCATTATTATCAAACATAGATTACGGAACATATTTTAAGATATTTTAATATTAGGTACCTACTAGGTTACCTAATAGCAGGTAACCTAGTAGGTACCTAATATTAAAATATCGCTGAACTTCAGCAATTTCTCGTGTCGGTAAAAAATAATTTATTATCCCTCATTTCTTCACCAAGATAATTTACGAATTTAATTAAAGCAGGTGGACCGGTGGGTAGTGCGATTACTTCTAATCCCGCCGCGAAATTTGCCAAATATTGTGCGACTACAAAATATAGATGAGAAAATTTCAAATTTTCAACATAGGTAATGCGATTCTGTCAAGAATATATTCCATGTCAAAGAGGCAAGAACCCGCGGCCGCGGTTGAACCAAACTCTGGTGCTATTTAAAAGGCTCTTATTCGAAGTACGCGCAATCTTTCACTGCGACCAGTGGCAGACGCTAGTGCTCGGGCGGCGACACGACGCGACAAAATAACTTCGCCTGCCATCGGAGAGTTCTATTCAACCACCACAAAAACCTTTTGCATCGCATGATTGATCAAAGCTTTGCGTTCAGTTCACGTTCTTTAAAATGCATCGTTGGTCGATATTAGATCCTTTGGTAGAAAAATTTCGGATGGCAAGATATTCTTTAATTCGTATTTTCGGCATGTTTCAAACGTGACGTAATGTGCAAAAGCGTCTCTTTTCATGCGAATCGCAATAACAATGCTTAGTCTGTCTATTCGTAGCGACTCCCTTGTTATAAGTTTTAATAGTGCGCGATACAAAGAGGGCCCGAATTGTGACGACAAAGTATTAAAGCTATGTAGAATGATACGGTATTTACTGTCTTTGACTTATCATTTAGTTGAGTCAAGTTGTTAAATTGGCAAATATTTGTGTGATTACCTACGAGAACTGTGTAAATAAATTATGATATTTCTCTCAATTTATCGTTGTTTATGTAGATAAGAGAAAACCATGTAATAACATTTATTTAGCTATGTTATATTTGTTAAGTTTAATAAAATACTTTTAATATTTCTTTAACCATAATAATGTTATATATTCGTAAGAATGTTCATTGGTTTATAGTTATTTCACGCTTAGACTACTTTTTACCCATTATTGCTGAGTTACTTGTACATTTGCCGCTATTACTTGGTTCGAAACTTAGAATATACTATAGCTTTGACATTTATAAGGAAAAGAAAAATGTGTGTAAATTTTTTCTTTAATATAATGAATAGTAGTTCAATTACTTAAATAAAGTTTAAAAGAGGTTTCTAAAGCGATTGTGAGGATTAAGCGAACTTTAACTTAATAGACACTGCGAGTGGTTTTTTATTAAGAATCGTAATTTATCTATTATAATAAGAATGAAAGTAACGAAGCGCGATCATTTCAGTACTTTTTAGAAGGTAGTGCTTTTTTTAAAAGCCATTTAGATAAATGGTTTTTTTTAAAGTAATTTTTTTATGCTTGATGCTCAAACTTTTTATCGCTTGCGATACATGTCCGTCCTCTTGACCTTTATTGCATAGCGACCTTTTGTAGTTAGCAATATTTTATTTGATCTGTGGAGTTTATTTTTTTTATTGTGTTTGTCTTGGACATTCCTACTTTTTTATGACAATGTATTGTATAAAAGTCATCATCATCAACATGGAATAATTTTCCGAAAATTTTTACCCACTATCCGAAAAAAAAATTCACTTGCATCGTTGTTTCATAAAACCACACAAAGCATTTTTTACTTTGCCACTATTAGCCATCAATCTATCTAATTCAACGAATATAGTATGAAACAAGAAATAAAACTGTGATTTTGAACTTATTACTTCCCATTTACCAAACCAAATCAAAAAGCAACGTCCTCTTAGAAATCTTCAGTAACTGTTTATGTTAGTAAAAGCTATTTTCTCCAACTAAGTTAGACGTATCATTTAAGCGATACTTCGTCAATATTTACACTACACCTCACTGAGATGGAAGCTACTTACACAAATAGATAATAGACACCTAGTTGTATCCGTTTTGAGTTTAATCATCACATTAATTAGCCATTGTATTGACAGAAGCGTTTGTTTACATTGCTGACAATTAGATCAAACAGCCGGTAACTATTTATTACTAAACAACAGATTGTATGGCTACATTAAGCTATTATTTCACTTACAAAAGACATTTAAACGTTTGACAATGTGGTTTATTGTGTTTATTTATATTGAGAATTACCTGTGATCATCTCGAATAATGTGAAGAGCTTTCCTTTGTCAGGTTTTGGTATTATTATTTAATAGTGTGTTTTCCGTGAAGGCTTACTTGAAAGCTTTATGAAGAACCTCCGCCTTTACTATGCTACCGGCACGCTATGATGGCCGTTTTGACGTTTCAGATTGTCATAGGAAAAGAAACTGTATTGCTTTGGAATAAGGTTGATTTCCATCATCATACAATTAGCTGTTGGATCAATAGATGCACCTTATGCCTGAAGGAATAAAGGTTATTTTTCTTTGTCATTGTTATACGTCAAAACGGCCATCATAGCGTGCCGCAACTTCTGTAGTAAAATAGGAATAGAGGTATTGTCATACATCGTTAGGTGGGTTCTAGGTACTAGGTAGGTAGGAAAAATTTGTAGAAATATATTTTTTTTATTTACAGATTAGAAAATACGGTGTGTAGTAGATTTAAATTACTCATCAATCTCTTTTGAATAGCAAAGATTACGTTTATCATTAATTTATTTTGCGACACACAAAAAGGTTGCGGATCAGTATTTCAAAACTCCTATAAGAATTTCACTTAAAAAATAATATTCGCTCCGATTTCAGGCTGAGTAATCTTAGTTTCAAAGAACATTCAGTACTTTGCGATTTTTATTAGAAGCTAATTTAAGCCTTATTAGTGTTGTATGTAGGTCAAATATTTAATGATAATTAATGATGCCACCCTTTCTGTTAGATAGATTATTAAATTAAGATAAGTTAAATTAAGATAAGAGTGCCTCAAAATGGTTGCGGGATTGTTTTTGATAGGTTTCGTGGATAAACGAAACTAATTAAGCGTTTTAATTAATCCACCCGTTTGGGTGTCTTGTTACCGAAAATATTGATTTCCTTTCTCAATTCAAGGGAGATAATTCACTCGCAATGATTACTTGATCACCGTCACTCGATATTAAAGTTATTATTAGTTATAGTTTATAGTCATTGCCAATTATAACTTTAACGTCGGTAATAAAAGTTAAGTAAATTACCCGACGGTAATCAACGAGACACGACGACACTAAAAGGGTTGTGCATAATTTTTAGTGCTGGAAGATGCTCCAGGAAGACGTTAATTTTATATAGCCCGAGCTAGACTGACACTCGCTGTGAAAAATTTAAGTAAAAAGTCACTAAGAGCAAACGTCTGATTAACGCTATTCAACTTTATGTAAACACGATAAACTTTTCAGTGGATACTGCCCCGAAATACAAGAATGGTCGTAATGTAAGGGAAAGCTTACAGCGTTCTGTTTTCGTAGCAAATATTCAGCTTCACAAACGTTGTATGTGATTCAATCGTTTACGAGCATTTACCTCAACGAAGGTAACAACTTTTCGACAAATTATTCAACATTCACAACACGCACGTACTTCGTATCAGGGGAGGAGTGTATAGACAGACAACAGTCATAGTTTAGTAACTCAATCAAATCCGAACAACGTCGCCCACGATGTCCCGACGCGGTATGCGGGTTTATTGAATACTGTTATCTAAATTGTGGGTCCTAGATGCCCCTAACAAAGATTAAATTAACAGGTCGAATGCAGGCCACAGGGCGAGGGGTAGTATTTCCCAATTGGTAACGTCGGCTTAAACGCTCGATCGCATACTGTACGATAATCCGCTTGTAGTTGTAATAGGGCTAATTGAACTATCGTTAGGTTATTATGTTGCTTCATGTACATGTATTGAACTAGATTACCATATCTAAACATCTATGTCACATGATGTGATTATATCGGACAGTACAATACATTTGCTACAGATATAAAGGCCGGTTTTCTGTATATCTTCATTTATTATATTACTTTTCACACCGCTACCATGTAAGCTATGCCCATGTGGGATCGGTAGCGCTGGTACTTAAAATAAATGAACTATTATATAGTTACTGTAATTTTTTTTTTTGTAGATTAACAATGACTGACATCAAACATCACTGGACATGTTTTCAAATGGAGGATAATCAATCGGAGCTGTTTTTTTTATATTTATATATATTTATATTAAACGAGGGTCAAATCACAAATATTTGTCAACCCTTGATGTTTGATGAATGCCAGCGAAGCGAACGCCTAATTAAATGTAAAAGTCAAAATTGAAGAAATAAAAAAAGAGTCGGGGTAGGGGAATGGGGATGAATTGTCATAATGGAAACTCTAATGTATACTTACGGCATTGCTGTGCGTCTGATCGGTTTTGAGCTCCTTATGATTGGAGAACTGTACGTAGACGGCGCGCCCACGCAGCTGCGCCACGCAACCACCAAAGTATGCCACCATCGCCACTGCCGATATCTCTTCCGCCATTTCGAGGAACGCCTGTTAAAAAAAGAGATCATAAATATCTCTGACGCTGCATTTAGCATAGTTATTCATCTCTGTCGTTAGTGAAAAGATTTATGAAAAAAAGTATAGGTCGATAGAATTTATTTCTAGCTAAACCCTTTAGGTAGATTTACAGATATTTCCGTAAAACCTCGCCAAGAGATATATACTACTTTTACTAAGACCAACTTTTAAATTGAATGGTAGGAAATGTTAGTCCTAAACAAACCAAGAGCGGCATAATATGTAGTATGCTAACAATATAAATTGAACACAAAACCTGATACCCCTCAAATTCAATTTGCTGTGACATAAATCGACAACAAAGACCCACGTTTCAATTGATAGTTCATATCTGTAGATAGGTAATAATTTAAGAACCTATTGAAGGGAATATCCGGTGCAACCGCATAATAATTCTATCGCTTAACAACAGCGGTAGTGTAATGCGGCACACCCCAACAAGGTTTGTGTTTGCTGGGTCTATGGAGTCCAATTAATCGGTTTCGATCTACCCGACCATGTATAAACCTTGCAACCAAACAACTCGGGGCTGATTCTCTACACGGCAGCTTGTATCATTCCCTAAATGCATTATGATTTCCACAGCCATTTTCGGGGCTAAATTTAGTTACCTATTCCACACGGCCATTCATGACCGCAGATTTCTGCTTTTGGCGTGGAACAATATATAGCATGGAGCAATGTAACGAAGCTGTAATATGCCGAAAATTTAATGTAATATTTGCCATGTATTAATTAAAATTAGGTATTAAATACACAGTGATGATGTACTCAGTTCAGAAAGCAAATTCCAACATACATTTTTGATGTAATTCACGTTGCATTTGCTTTCTATAGGCATAATTAACAGATATTTGAATTTCGAGCGAAAGCCAGAATAAGTGCTAGCAAAAATTTCGATACGGTACAAATTAATAGAAGTGTAGCTGTCACGCGACGAGTTTCGGTCGTAAAATAGTGTCAACGCCTCTTTCGCTTTAATCATCGAGAGTGGAGGCGATTGTCCGCACCCACTCACATCGATGTTTGCCCACCTCTCGACAGATGGCGCCTTTGTAACCGGACCCTCAGAGCTTCGGTAACCATCAACTACGAGCGATACTTTTCATCATCCACTGGGAGTCCGTCAAAGGACCAAAGCTCGCTGTCAAGAGCTTTATTGATTGGTTTCAAACGATTTCAAACTATACAGGTTTTAAGAGCAGTTGATTCAATATATCTAGATATCTATTATGAAAAAATTATCAATTTTTAAGCGCAGATTTCACATAATTTTGTAAAGGAAAATACCGGTGGCATACGAAGAATTAAACTTATGAAACATTTCCAGTGCTTTGCACCTCGAGCGAGGTAAGAAAAAGATACAGAATATCTCATAACAAAAAAGCGAGCAGAGAGACTGTGACCGTTCATAAAAAGGGATTCGACTTGTTTCTCGTGCTAGAAGAGAGATTGTTTTCCTTCACGCTACGGTATATACGGGGGTGGATGTCATACGAGCTATTTATTAGATGGGATAACATTGTCGCGGCGGCCTTCCGACTGCCTTCGCGTAATAGGATTTTCTTTTTATTATTTTATTTCTTGGTTGTAAACTAACTCATTTTTAATTTGTCAGCGGGAAATCGTAAATTTCTCATTGCACGTGCCCCCGTGGGTGTTTCGACGTAAAACACGCAGTAAAACCGGCTGGATGTCGTCTTACAACCTGCTCCGAGGTACTTCACACTCACGTGATCATGTCAACATGCTTTTTGATGGATTACTAACTGTATCCTTCCAACTCGTTTATTGGCACTGCCCGTTGTATAAAGGCACATATAAAGGTATTTATTTTCCTTGATCTAACGTCAAAACATTATAAGAATTGAGAAAAGTAAACATTTCACGAGCAAATACCTACACATATATACAATTTGAAGTGTTTTGGTGAAATATATCCATGTCTACATTCATTCATGAGCCCTCTCGACCCAAATTGAAATTTATTTTAGACGTCATCGTCCCCTTAATTTCCGCTAAATATAATTTTAGATGCAATCTCGCCTTTGGGTTCAATTTGCGGAGGTTACTGTCGCGTGTAAAAATGAGAGACTGCCTAAAAATTTTGACCGATACCTATTTAAATTGTACGTACATTTTTGCCTTTGTTATATCAGAGAGAAGAATTTAATATTCGTTTAGTAAAATAACAAAAATAGTAAAAATATTTTTAATTTTAGTGAATTGTATCTAGATATATTCAATTACCAATAAAAAATAATGGAAAAATACTGACAAATTCTGAATGTGCAATTATCATTGCAGGTTTTTTCATTCTAGGGTTGGCGCACTATAATTGAATTACAGTACATACTGGGAAGCTTTAGGGAAGGAAAACATATTGTGAAACAATGCTTCCTTTCTGCTTGACTGGCTACTGTCACCAAGGACCTACAGATTTATTTCGGCAGCTGCATATAAATAACTAGTTCCAGCCAGCTTTACCAACATTTGGTAGGACAAAAAGCACCAGCAGGAGATTTCTAATATAGTCCCTGAACTTCCGAAACACTTTGTGCGCCTCAGACAAATCGCACGCGAACAAATGACATGCATAATAGGTCAAATAAAACGGAAGACAACTAGGTAGAGAAGAGGCCGATAGAGATAGAGGCCACAATGGTTAGTGGCCTATTTGTGGGGACCGCGCCACCCACTTGTTGTGCTTCCGGCGGACTCGAGCGCGCCATCCATTGTGACTCGAGTAGCTGTTACATGACCGAGTTAATTTACTAAATGAGGGTAGTGATCAGTTACATGATAAAAGTCGAGTACCAACCTTACTATGCCATTATTGTTATTAATTTCGTAAGTAATCTATTCGGATTTTAATTAAATCGGAGGATACATTCTCAGACGACTTCGTTAAAAAATACAAGCATTATAGCATATTCATGAAAGAGACGGTGGGTGCTGTATATTTATTTGTCAATGAAGCTTGATTTACAGTTCGTTTTACGAGTCCATTAATCTACGTTTTGTTTTTAATGTACTTTGGTTTCATCAAAGTGTCTGAAAATAATTGCATCCGAATCCCTATGATTTTTTAATGGTAGTGGTTAAGGATGATTGATGAACATATTGAAATGAAATCGAAGACTCAATTGTTGAAAGTAAATCCGGGAATGGTATTCATGAATTTTAAAGACGGTTTAGAATATCTAAAATATACCAATATACCATCCATTTATTATTATACCTACTTAAATAAAAAATATTATATCTTTTCATATTATTTGAGGGGCCGGTTGGTTTGGTGGTTAGGTTACCATAACTGCCATTCCACATGTTGTGGGTTCAAACACCCAGGACAAAAATGAGTTTGAACATGTCTGTTTGTTCTGTGTCTGGGTGTAAATGTCTATATAATAATGTATATAGATTGTGATATATATGATGCCATAATACAAGCCTTGCAAGTTTGCGAACAGATGGCCATGTGTAAAGAATCTCCAAATAGAAACTCAATATAAAAAAGTACATATTGATATTGGCGTACCTGATTTTTGCCTTTGAGCACGAGCACATTGGTGACTCTCCCGAAAGGCAGGCCGAGCTGTATAATCTCCGCCTCCGTCGTCTCGTTAGGTATGTTCCGTATGTGTATGACCCTCGACGGCTTCCCCACATTCTGTTCCAGTTTCACCTGCAAACAAAAGAAACTCAGTTCAGTTTTCAATATTAGATGCAAGATAAGTTTCTTTCATATCTGACTCGGTGTACCCAACTAATGGAGTTAATCAACATTGAAGCCTTGAATCACTTTACATTGTGTGGTAGACCAGTAAAGTTGATTGAAGCCATAGACGAGACAGCGTAGAAATACAGAACTTGGACAAATGGTAAATTAAATTCTACGAACTTTATACAACAAAGTCTACGTAATAGAGAATGTTCACGATAAATGCGCGTCTAAAAGACGTGCGGGAATACAAAATGACCGCTCTAATATACATAAATAATCTTAGCATTGTTCGCGAGGAAGAGCCAGTTGGATAATTGAAAAGTCGATGTAGTATAATTGTCGAGGCTTATCTGGCCCAGGCCCGATGTGGGCGCCATTGTTCCCGAGAGAGCCTTTTGATTACGGCGGCAGGCCTGAACCGAATATATTGTAGCTTTGTATTACACTTCACTTTCCACTGAGGTGAAAAGAGCAACCTGTGTAACGGTATTTAATTTTTATTTGATATATGAAAAACGGTAAATATTTGACAAGTGTATCTAATAGATCAGGACCACTGAAGGGTACTTATGAGGGTGACCCAATTGATAAAGAAACCTATATTTTAGGCACACTTGCGTAATATTTCGGTGGATCGATTTAGATACTGATGATACAACTAATATCCGATACCAAAGACGTATTTGGACCGTTTGATGAAACATTACTTTTGTTACCAATCCACGAATTAAAAAAGGTTTGGGATGTTGCGGACTATCTATCTGCTCCCCTCTTTTCATTCTTTGGCGGGCGGCGAAGCGTGGAAGTGTAACAAATGAGTCTAATGCCTATTAGTTCGACCTTGTTAAGTTCAGACAAAGTAAGCAGCGTTTCCGACAAAAGTGCAGGGAAAAGGAGAAACAGTTAGAACACTGTTCACTGACGGCTTTGAGCCTAGGAGCTTTTTGAGGCATTCGCAACATGAAATAAATGGCTTCTTAAGTTACCGCTACCTATATACATTTATTGTAATATTTAATTGAGGTAATATATGTATAAATATAATAAAATACTGATTGTAAGAAATGTAGTTTCAACAATTAATCAATTATTTGTTTTCTTATATAGCCAATCTAAATACAAAGGTACGTATACATCATCAAACCGCTAACTAAAAAGAAAAGTATACAGATATATGATATATTGTTAACAATCCCAATTCTGTCACAATCGACATCAAAAGAGTCGAATCTCCGTAAATAAACAAATAAAAAATATAGATATTTTTCTAAAGCAACTTGCAAAGGGATGAATAAATCGTGGAACATGCTCGCCCACTTCGAGGGTACATTTCGGTATTTTCTATTCTCGCGAAAGAAAACAACTGGTACGTAAAACGTAAAGAAGGACATTACTTTCGTTGGGTCAGAAAATCTGCGAGGAACGATTTCCACATCAGGCACTTTAAATCATCCGCTCCGTCTCACATTTCATCCATAAATATTAAATCTTGGCTTGGTTGCTGGTATAGAAAAAAAGAGATATCGTATGACATTTTCCTGCGAGGATTTCCCAGAATCGGTCAATTTTCCCGGTGATCGCGCCGGCCGTGTTTATTGAAACACTATTTCTCAGTTGGCCGCGTCTGTTGCGCCTCGTCATTAACTATAACGTGACGTAACGACAGTTGACGTGTTGATGACCCTATTGTGCTCTTGTCTCACCGAGACATTATTCCTAATCGAATTATTTTAAGGTTTTATATGCTTATATATACGATATTATACCGCCAATTTAACTTATAAGCATAAAGTTATGCTTTTAAGCATACCTTGGAGAAGTCTCCAAGGTATCGATAGTGAAGATTCTAGGTAATGAGTATTCAAATCTTTATTTAGGCATTTTCCATATACCTATAATATAAATGATATGATTTCTCAGCCATCACAATATGATAAAGTATAACCGTCAGGCTGTAAAGGTAATCCGCTTGTGCTAAACACAGGTCAGGCCGCCGCGCCGTGGGCCCTTAGAAATGGGAAAGCTTACGATGGTCTTAACCGACTTTTAAGTCGGACCGTATATTTAGACACCTTTTTAGAACGTAGAAAAGCTAAATTTTAGAGACGGGTGCTACTATACTGTCCTTAAATCACGTTAATGAATAAGCGTATGATAAATATGTTTTTAGCGTATTAAAACTGCTTTATGTACGTTATTTTTTAGATTATAATAAAACAAAATTGATGGGCAATACAGGTAGCTGCATCAAAAATAACATTGGTATTTCGTATATCTTAAATAAAAAAAAATTACCACTCTTATTTTCATTTCATTGACTAATACTTGCATTGGTAAATTATTTCAATTGTGTGATCAATACGAAAGCAAAACATTTATCAAATACATCAAAATAAAATGCGTGGACATTATCATAAAATGAAATTAACTCGTTCGTATGTATTTGTCTACAGTGGAATTATTTACGAACCTTAATTAATACAAATTTTTGTACACAATTTCAAAATGAATTATAAAAACTGAAATAATTAATTTTATCAAAACATCCGGTTCAAAATTAATTGAAAACCTAAAGGGTGTTTATGTATATTCAGTATGGAAAAAGCTTTGTAGGTAAATATTTGATGTGTGCTTTTTTTGTTTTACGAAAAACCGGAAATGATGAAGCAGCAACACGAAACCTATTTCATTGAGCTAGATAGGATTACATCCCCTTAATTTTTAGTTCACTCCTACCTACCTAATGCCTACCTATTCGGCAAAGGTTTAATAAATAAAAAAAATTTTTGGACTAATTATATCTCTTCTGTGTGGTTAATATTATAAATGTAATGATTTGAACTCATCGCCACCGACTATAAATTTGTCTTTAGAAGCAGCCTTGCAGTGGACCGTTTACTTGCGCGAGTGAAGTACTTTGCATGCAAAGTTAAGACAAATAACAAGGCTGAGGTGTCGTAAAACATTATTTATGAAACAATTGGATGACATTACTTAATATTGGAATAATCAACTTTTTACGAATTTTGATTGACATATAATAAGTAGCCTATGGTCAGCAGTTACGTCACTATACATAACATTTGTCAACGTTGTCAATAAATTAATATCTTACACATTCTACGCACATGATAATCTGATCCCAACTAAGCACAGCTCTACTAGGGAAACCAGATACCTTTTACAGAAATAAACACATAAGTCCTATGCTAAAGCCGTCTGTAGAAACTAGGAAGTAGAAATCTTATAAGTCTCGATGAAAATCCTTGAACTAATAACAATTGCGATTTAGTGAAGCATTCGCCAGTATAGTAACTCGATGAAAGTTTGACGAGTGCCACAGGTAGAGGGCGCAAGTCATAAATATAGAGCGTGTAAATCAATAATTAATTCAAGGATAGCTGGAATCATTTTCTTACTGAGAAATTCGTAGTTATTGTTCTAGAAGAATAATCTCGCTAAACGTATTATATGCCTATCCTGTACCTAATTATAATTCCAATTCGAACATTTACCCATAATTTGTCCCGCATAGTAAAAAAATCAAATTATTCTTTAAGAATATTTTTTTTTAAATTTTGTTTTGTTAATAAAATAAAAAGTGGATCTTACAAAAAGAACAGTGCAAATATAGAATATTAGTAAACAAAACCTTGGCTTATGACTCGTGCCATATCTGAAGAGTTGCATCCGCCGTTAAAATTTCAAGAGCATTATTACACCAGAAATTGCTGAGGCCGGATCCGTTGGAACTTTTAATTGGCAGTCCACTGGAATATTGTTATTACATTGCCGACCATCATTGATACTGTTCGAAACAGATCGAGAACTCTTATTTAAATTGGTTTTTATCGTTCCGCAAGCAAGCGCAACAAATAATAATGAGCATTCGCATTTTGTACCTACTCGAAGTTACGTGCCAAACGATACCTAGCATTTTGATTTAGGGTTGACGGATTTATATCTTCATAAGACTAAAGATGGTTTTACAATAATGAATATTCTCAAAAAAGAACAGAAGAAAATTATTTGTTTCAGGTGTTTAAGCCTTAAAAACGATGTCGCTTTACCTTTATCCAAATATTAGACAATAACTTTCGTAACTTATTTTTAGTATGTGTTCGGTTAGTTATTTTGTATCGAAATACTACTGTTATAGTTAACAGAGCGTGAAACTAGTCAGTTAATATTATTAATGTGGAATTTTCTGGTCTAAATAGCTACAGTGTGTTGCAAGTTACAACTTTTTTGATTAACTACCTATATCAATTACTAAATATGGGTTTTTGCTTTGTCATTATCATTTCTTAGCGCCCTAGAGGCCCTTGTTACCAATCGAATCGCAAGGTTCCAAGGTACTTCGGAAAAGGCTCAGCCAATTTTTTGGTGCTATGGTTTTTGTATTCAAGTGATTAGAAAACATGGTCAGATGGCCTGATCATCTAAATAGCGTGCACAATATATAAAAGAATTTTGAACATAATGCTTTTCTTGTACTGAATGGATTCAAGCTTTGTATTGCCCCCATAATTCACTTGTATTAACAAAACACTAATACTGTTCCTTGTTAAGGGCATCACTTGAGAAAGGCTGTATCGATTTGGCATCAATTTAAATATTTATAATAGTTCGTTTGAAGTTTTCAGGGAACGAAAAAAATTTAAAAGTTTTCCGGAAAATTTGCAAAGACAATTTTTTCGTGTTTATTATATATAGGTTTACAGGACAATATCTGCCGGGCCACTTAGTTTAAGAGAAATAAATACTGAGATTTTTTACACATAGTTATCAAACTAAGCATAGCTTGTACTATGGTAACTAAATAACTGATAAACTACATATTCTACTTTTCAGATTCATAGTTATATACAACGTGTTACAAAATACCCCGTAAAAATATAATTAAATATCAAAGCTAACAACCCTAGTATGCTGTCATGTCATGGAACCACATTATTTAACAGAAAGGCCTATTATACCGATTAAGATTATACGACTATTTTACCTAATAATTGTCTACTTTAATACTTTTTCTATTTTTCATTCATAAAAATCAGTTTTTTTTTATTTTCCTGGGGTATGTTATACAGCGTTACTACGGTTCTTAAATTAATGGAATGAATGGACTCGTTATAAGGCCCCATTTAACCTCCTTTCGACTTTACGGGTAGTTTTGTAACACTCTGTATAGATACATACTACCCTCATTCAGACATTCATTCGCATAAGAATAACAACTTTGGCCAGGCAAACTTTTAATAGCGACTCTCTTTTGGCTGTTGAATCACTTTCAAAGTTCATACCTCAAAATATTTCTCGCTCTAGAGGTAAATTATATATTTTTTTTTTAAATTTAAACAAATTCACGATAACCCTGATTTGGGTACTATAGTTTTCATAGAGACTTTCCCCCGACACTCGTCATCAGTTAGGTATAACTTTACTACAACACACGGGTAGTAAATGACACCTTTTATAAGTTTTGTTTGTACATAGTACACGCTCTCGTGGTAGGATATCGTAAAATGAGATAGCCAAATGGTTTTAGTGCCCCTAAAACTAGCAGTAAAATAGTAAGTGCCCGGGCAATGAATATCTTTATTGGATCATTTGATTGATTACCGAACTTTCTGGGAACGATATTGTAGCGGGTGTATAATATTGTGTACAAACATTAATAACAAAATAAACTAATTACAAGCAAGGAATAGTAATAAAATTAAAACTTTAACTCATGTTATGTTTTGTAAACAAAATCATGTTTTTTAAAAAATAAATCTAAAGAAATAAAAAAATGTCTTGTTATGTTTTTATCTATATCTGATCAACTGATGCCATCAGAAGGTAATGTTACACCCAGAATGTACTTATCTCAAATACGAAGCGGTGTTTCAATGATTAAACAAATACAAGTACCTATTCTAAGTGGTCTCATTTCGTACAGCCCTAATTATGCATCAAATCCCCCGGTGCCGTGTAGCAGCAGTATCAATGCGAAGGTGATCGTAAAAAGGAATATAACATTTACCTACTTCAATAAATAAGAAAAAGAAACAAACAAAATACAACGTAAATTCTTTTCCAAATAAGATCAACAGTCAACCTGTGCAAGCGAAGTCGTAACTCCGTAAGACAAGCTCGTAAATGCTTAAGTAGTGGTAAACGCAGTCCCCCAGGCGGCATCTTCTGATTTGATTGATCTTCACAGAGAACGGCTCTGTGCGTTTTTACAGGACGACGTCAGGAAAATGAGGGAAAAAACGGGGAACATAATTAATTACTTTATTTGGACATGAATGACCTGGTCAAAGAGGACGAGGGTTGATTAGTGTGTTTTCCGCAGACGTGCTCTGTCTGATATTGGAGTTAGTTCGACAAAATTTTTCCTCTATTAATATAGTAAGTTCAACAAGTCATGATTGAACTTCGAGACATATTAAATTTGTTAATTTTGTCCTTGGATAATAAGTCTGCAAAGTTCATATTATAACATAATGAGTTGAGAAAACTGAAATATGTAACTCGAACTTTTATTTAATTTGGAATAAGTTCTCATATTTTTTTTGTGTTAGCAAAAAAAACAGATGAACGAGTTTTCTTTCAATATTTTTATAGCGTGTTTGCCGTTCAACACAAAGAGGCAACAAAATACACTTTTAAAAAACGAGTCTCCATTCTGCCGATGGGCTCCAAATGAATATTCAGAGCGGCAAAGATGAAGGGGTGTCGCGAAAATCAAGCATTGCCAAAATAATCGCAGTGGAAAAAACACCATCGCAATCGCAAAACCATAAAATTGCAAATAAATAAACGTGGCAGAGACACGTCCCTATTTAATTATGAATTAAGGCCAAGCTGTAACGAGATCACAATGTAATTAAGATTACTGCGGCGAGGTTTTTTCACGGCGCCCCCGACAAGTAAGAGTAAATGGTCGGCAAAACATAGCGAAACTAAAATTGTTACCTTGTTTTGCTCGCACAGATAAGGCCTTTTAATAAATTGTGTGTGGCCCTCCGACGTTCTACCCACGATTCAATTGGAAAACCGGACCCTTTTTGCTTTACTGAGTAAATAATTATGTGGCTCCTTATTTGCTTTCGTTACCGATATTACAAATAAGGTAATAGTAACAACATAAATAAAGTATAGATATATTGTTTTTTTTTATGGTATTGCTTTATATTTCTTTTACAAAAATGATGAAACTTTGCTACTGAGATTTATTACTAAACTATTATTTGTATGAAGAGAAGTGCTATATTTCCACGTTAAAAAACGGTTTAGTATTTTAAATTAACAGGTACGTAGCTCAAATCTTAAAATTATAATTTGTGTGAAAAAATATTACTCCCAGCCTTTGCAAAAGTATGATATATTTTTATATTCTCTGACATAATGACCGGTGACAGCGGGGAAAAATAAACTGCCCGAGGGAAAGAATAAGAAAATGGTTTCTTTTCAACGAGACATTTCGTTTCTATTTAATTTAGGTAAATGATACCTATAGGCGGAGTATATAAGCAAATAAATATTCTAAAAGAACCTCAATGTTTAGTTAACTTCTTTATGTATCAAAAGGTCGTCTGTTGTTACATAGATAAAAATGTATATATTGGTTAAAGAGAGTCAGAAAGAATTATAGAATCATTTTATATAAAATTAATGTTTTAGCTTATGATGATGTAAATGTTCGATTTAAGTACCGTTAGCTCTGACTTGTTGAACGTTGATTTACATTAATGGCTGTCAATAATAACTGATTAATAATTCCAATATGTACCTTACAGTAATAAAAGTAATTATGGATTTGAAAACAGCTGTTCGCACATTGATTAACTTTCTTCTAATTTCTATGTACGTCAACTTAAAACCCGTGGTATATCCCTCATACCAAATAGCGCTGTAAAAAGGATCGATTTAACAATTACTCAACATAACATGTAAAAGTACAGTTTTTTGCTTTTATTGAAGTTATAGTTTTAGCCTAAGTCCCAAAGCAATCGTATGCAACAAAATATTTGGCAAAAAGCAAACGTATTATTTTTCAATTGCAATATGTAACAGTCAGTATTTCAGTTTTAATGGATGATGCAATCCATTTGGTGGTCGGTCGGCGGGCAACACTGGTCTCCACAAACAAAGAGCTGTTTGTACACCGGCAAACAAAGTGTGCATGCAAAACTCGCCCCGTATTTATGTAAATACACGATGAAACAACTGTGCATAGGGAAAGACCCAAAACTGTGACCTTGTTTATTTTTGTAACGGGTTCCCTTCTATGTTGATTGTTTTTACTTTCAGCTGTATATCTAATTAATATTTACGTTCTACGAAATTAGTTTTCGAAAGAAAAGAAAAGTTGACAAATGAAGTTTGTTATAAAGATGACCTTTCATCTTTTATTGCCTGTCAGTCAAAATCGACCACTAATTCTATGGGGTAATTAAGTCCCAGATGACACAGATTCACGAATTCAGCCGAGAATAAGCTGACTAAAAATTACAGCTACCAATGGTGCTCAATTATTTCTAGTACCTAGTAGTAAAATATTTGTAAAGGAAAAAAAAACAATCATGATTTGCGGCTTCCTATATGCAGATAGGTTGAAATTTTATACAATAAGATAAATAAGGAAGGTGAAATTTTTTCAAAGGTCTGCCTACCGGAAGGTTGGTTACAAAACGATACTCCTTCGCCAAAATTGTGTAATTAACCGAAAATCGATTAATCGAGATAAAACGATAAAACGACGGAATCGCGAAACCGTAATAAGTATTAAAATAAAAGGCCCCTCATAAAAAGCCAACGTGCCATAAAGGGGCATCCCTGGCGGCTTCGAGGGCCAAATTTTTATTAATCTCCACCCCTAAGTTGCCGATATCGGATGGATTTTTACATATTGAATAAAAATTGAATTGATAATTTTCACCAAATGAATAACGACGGGTAATGTTTGACCTACATTCTCGAAACTCATACTATTATTTCTTGACCCACAAAGCAATCCCATTACTACATAAGTTCTGTAAGCTAGGATCCGCAGCAGCAACCACAAATTGACTCCAAGCATTGAAGCTAAGACCGTCCTTGTACAAGATACATACATCAAGTGTTTTACTTGCAACAAACTTAATCAGAAGATAATAACGAGGATTAGCTTCGTACGAAGTTTGCGTACGAGTGTATTTACAAGATTGCCTCGCTTTTTAAACTCACACTATTGTAACTGTATCTTTGTTCATACGGAAATTTGTTTTACGTAAAACACTTTTGTGCACTTGAAACTTAAATGACAAAATATAACAAAATTATTGAAGACAAAGTGATACCCAGCGTCGTTTTTATAAAAACAATGAAGAAACAACGAATCAACAACGAAAGAACTTCCATTATCCTATTTCCTTGAGTATTTTCTCCTCAGAGCTGTTCGCCAGGTAATTTATTACGTTTGCAACGAGATGTGATATTCTATCGAGGGAGTGATAAGTGTACGGCCTTTATATTACGCCCAATGGATATTCAGACCGCTACTACTGCCTTATAAATTCAAAATGAACCATAGATAAACATGCAAAAGCACCAAGTTCGGGAGTTTAAAGGCTTTTATATGGGTACTTTACAATAATTTTATTACAAAATATTTGATTACTGTGTTCACTATAAGATTACTGCTACATATTAGAAAAATATCCATCTACCTTTTTCGCTGCGGAGTCTTGGTTGTTGTTGTCGGCGTGGTGCGGAGCGGCGGGCGCCATGACGGTGACGCCACTCTGCGAAAGAAGCTCGTCGGAGCCTCTCTGTAACAAAAGATAATATGCCATGAATATGTTGTACAGGTATAAAACTATATTAAAAATACATTTAAGATTTTCACAGATAGAATAAAAGCAGAAGGACGAGCGAGGCTGTGTAAGCTCATATGGTTCTCAAACTGTTCGGTAGACAAACAAAACAATTAAATTGAATCAAATATTTATCCAAACCAAACAAAATACAATATTCTCCCTGAAAATGTCATCCGACAAAAAATAGGGTCCCGTCACTAAATGTTTTCAGGTACCTTTGCATATACGCACGTCAGCGCCCTCATTGGCACAAAGGGAATGTAACAGAATAAAACAAAAACACAATTTCGCGACACGCCAACGCACACGTCAACCCCTCCCGGATCAATCTCAATTTAAGACGGCGAAATGACAGACCTCAACAGTTAAACGCACCGGGCGTCGGTATAAATCACGTGACGTAATAAAGCAAATGTACAAATGACGCGACACCGCGGGTTTTGTACTGGGACGAGTGAGAACCTTCAGGTAGCACCTGTGTGTCGTGGCCATCACTCACACGAGACACTTAATAAAGCCGAATACATCATTTATGCTAGTGTACCAAAAATGACAGGAATATTGTAGTTGATCAACCACCGACTAAAGAAACTGATGTATGTAGTATCATGTGTGGGTAAGTTATTGTTCAATCTTACACAAATTGGTGTAATGAGGGCGCCATAGCCTTAGCTTGATATTATTTTGATGAAAATTACATTGCTATAGTAGTTTCAATATATCATCAGCAAATTTTAAAAAGTGTCAGTAAGATCCATCACTCCAGTTTAAAAAATATTATATTAACTGTGACCCTTTATTTGCTTTTAGCGTAATAAAATAAAGAGCAGATTACGTTAACAGCGGGAATTCCATGTTTCGACGTAAAGCTTTAATTGTGGAAAAAACGAGCCGTTTTCTGTGAAATAAAACCAACATCCGCGAGGTCCTATTCCTTGGAGTAATTTCGTAGAGCGCGTGTAATAATTGCCCGAAATTAAATAACATTTTTCACAACAAAGAAACAGCACGAATGGAAATTTTGCAGAAGAATGGCGAATTTTGCCGGGTGGTGGCAGTTATCGCTTCCATAACAATTTCTCAACTTAATGGACAGTGATGTTGGATGATTTCGTAATGAAGACAACTGGTATATTGGGTTCTTTAATTTAAATGGTCTTCTATATTCAAATCATTGGTCAAAAAGAAATAAGAAACATTAATGTTTCCAATAATTAGAAAACCATTAACCTGCTTGGTTCATCGTAGGACCAATTATTATTTCACATTAACTGCCTATCATAAGGGTATTCAATTAATGAAACCTTTTGGATACTCAGAATGAGCTTGATGATTTATTTTTACTGCTTCTTTTTTCTCACGGAAGTTTAGAAATATCCGACGTAAAAGATATACGATTCTTAAATGTTTAAGGAATTATGTTGGTCTAATAACGATGCATCCAAATCGAAAATGAGATTCATATTACATTATAATCACCATTACATAGGTATACATACGAGTATAATAAAACCGTTAATTGGATATATTTACCAAAAACTATTTGGAGAATTTAAGAAGAGTAGCAAAAATAAATATTGTATAGCTTTTATAGAATTGGGTATCTGTATGTTTTTGCTAATCTTTGAAATTTTAGAGCGGATTTTTATGTGATTTTATAGAAAAATTCTGCTAAGTTTGAAGCAATTTAAGCTTTATTGAAAAGGCTTGATGGGAATAAAATATATCCACTTAATGGAAAACGCCTGTATGTTATCGAGCATCGTTTCCCTATAAATAGGTACCAGTACCTGCATCTTTTTGTGTCTGATTGTTAAATTTTCACGGCATAGCCGGTTGTGTTAAAATTTGGCAGTGGGTTGATTGGACCACGGGATACTTTATGTCAATATCATAGATGTAACTCTCAGGGGCGGCCCCTCGCTAGCTAAGATATGAAATTATTTAGATATTATACGCTACCTAAGTGCAATATTGAGTGAAGAATTTTATACGCCAACATTTACAAACGTACGTCGTATTAAAACACAGAACATTTTTTTACTGGGGTACATGAATTACCCATGTCTTTACGAATAAATGAGAGATCTTAAACGATTATTTGCTTAGAAATTTGTTAATATCAATACTAAACAAAATGAGAACGACTACTAAAAATTGTGTAATGGTTTCCCCAAATTAAAAATGTAATCTAAAAATGAATAGATGTATTCGACGAATACTAAATACAGACGTAGGGATGTATTTGAATGAGGCGGTGGACGCAGAATCAATTCCTTATATTGGCTCTTCATAAGATGGTATTTGGTTTTACTCTCGAAAGGAAACTGGTACTTTTTTCGATCAGTAAAGTACTCAAACGTTTCTCCAATATGTCATTTGAATGAACGTGATACGCGAGCTTCGGTACCCAAAATATACGTACGTAAGATAACACTGTGATGAATTTATGTTTGTTTGTACATAGGGAAATCTATCGAAAGGCATTGAAATGATTAAAATAAAACCTATTAAAAACCTTTATCGAGTTTCTATAAAAAAAGAAAAAAAATAGCAATTGCATGTTGTTCATGATTGGAGAGCAATGGGAGGATACTATGTAATACCTACTCGGAAGCCACTCCCAAGTCGAAATTCTGCCAAACACCTACCGATGTGTTCCATCAGTCACACTTTGGAGCTAGTTTCTCCTTTTAGTCTGTGCGTGTTTACCACATTAAGCATCACATACAATAGCAAAATTGTGGTCAAATACAAACCAATACGAAGTAAAAAATAGAGTAGCCAAGCCGCGGTTTCTCCTTGTTAAAATAAAATCTACATGAAAGGTTTACTTATAACAGGCAAACGGATCTCGGCCTTTTCCGAGATAGTAAGGAGCCGCCATGATATGTTTACGTGGTCAAAGAGGAGCACCCCGGGTCCATTGTCGGAAATCAATACGGATAATGTATTAGTAATATTAAAATATACCGCAAACATTTGTTGAACGATGGGACGGAAAGATTTCATTGTTATTTTGAAACGGGCCCTTTTCTATATTACAAATTGCTCGGGAAAATATTGTTTTGTTATTGTTTCCGTTCTATTTTTGTAGTATACTCATTTTGACCATATGGTTTCAATCAGTGCAGGAGAAATGTATATCTGAAGAAGGATGGTTGCTTTATTGATGCTTTTTTTAATAATTTCAGCAATTAGGTAATTATTGTTTCCGGTCTCCCACTGGCTAATATTACGTGTTTCAAAAGCAAAATAATAATTAGTATAAGCATTAGGTTTCCTCGATATAGGCTTGCCTAGTGAGGAAATCAAAATACATAATTTCTGATAGTTTAGATCTGCAAAACTCTTAATTAACCTTATATTACTGTTTGAATTTTGTAATAACTGTGTGTTGATGAAATAAATATTATAATAATATATATAGATTTTATAAGTGCACATTCGCCTCTCACATTTGTCACACATCCTATAATAATAAGTCATACAGAGAATAACAAATAATATTGGTACAGTATTGCGAATAAAACCATACGCTCCCGAAGCAGTCCCTTGCGATTTTTATGAAGGTCATAAACACGGCCGACACCGCTCTATCGATGTCATATGAAATATTTATGTGACACTAACACTATTCAAAGATCATTAATCGATACTGCTGTACGAACCATTGACATAGAATATTCGATTCGATAAATCGAATAGAGTTTCGGTTATGTTACGGACGGCTATTTAGATAGATTTTTGGATAAAGAATCATTAACCTACTACATTTCCACAAAAACAATAGCAAACTTAGTTTCGATATGTGGAACCGAAAGGTAGCAAAAGCAAAAATTCAATAAATTTTCAGATGTCACGAGTACATTGTTTCTGTGGCCGAATAAAATGGGAGAAGCCAGCAGAAAACGAAAGTTTACGACGAGAATGAGAAATCGCTTCGCCATTTATGACGTCATTGTTCCTGAGAACGGGTCTTATATGAAAAAAAATATAAAAGGTTCTAACTGTAAAAAACCCGTAACGAGTCTAATCATTTTTATTGAGATTTCACGAGCTTACAGTCTGATTTAACTCAGCGAGTGTAAATTATGATTTAATTTAATAACCGACGTTGAAAACGAGCGTAAAATGTTTTTATGTGAGATAATATACTTTTCATTAAGAGTCATGCGTTATGCGTTACTCTCGCAGTTTTATATTCATGTTTTATGAGCACAAGTAGCGAGCCGGAATTGAATCGTTAACAAAAATATAAAAAGGATTTGCAAGACATGAACGCCGAACAAATGAGTTAAGTAAATAAGATAAGACAAATTAAAAATGCAATTAAAAATACTTTAAAGAGTACAGTTTTTGGATTACAGAATTTGTAATCGATCCCTGATGACAATGTGGCTAATAACCGTGGTGATTTCAAAATAAATTATGAAAACGGATAAAACAAAGGTCTAAAGAAATTAATTAACAGGTAGTTCGATATGTACTAGGGTAGCTAGGGTACAATTACATTAGTAAGTAATTACATTGTGATGCTTTCCCCTAAGCTAAAAATGTTTCACCATTAAATTCCAATAAAGTAATTGAAAGCGAACCGCTGAAATAACTCAAAGGAAATAATTGCACATGATTGTATTAATTGAAAAAAAATCTTGCAGTGCTATTGAGAGTTACTGAGTAAAGAGAAATAATTGTTCCAGTGCCGATATATAGTAAATAATAAGGTGTAATAAGAACGGGTGTATTAAGTACCTACATAAGGTACATATAGGTGGATGGGATGGATACGTTGATCGTGAAGCCGCACCGTGTGTGCCACACATTCGTCTAATGCCTAATATCATCTCGCCCGGGCGCTTCGACTAAGATGTCGAAATTAACGATCTTGATAATATTTGTCGGCTCAGCGCTGCCAGCTCCACTCGTAATTAATTGCACCAATTTGTTCTGTGCTTATAACGGACATTTGTCAAGCGCCCACCCGCGCCCGATGATTTTCGCACTAACTTCATAATCGATATTTCCGAATATCGATAATCGGCGAAACTCTTTGCACCAACTTCGATATTGAGACCTTAGCCAGCCATCAATAAGCCATAACGATGTTTTCATCGTCACTTCTGAAATAAATCATTTCAATGATTTATTATTACTGCAGCTGTTGTATGACAATACCTATTTATTAAAAATTCAAAACGGGTTGCAATAAATTAAGGAGACACGAGACAATGTAAAAGTTAACAATTCTCATCACAACTAGAAGGCAAACCTCTTAGCCCCAGAACAATATAAGGAGACATTACTCGCTGTCACAACTCTACTTTATAGGGAAAGTAGGAGCAGCGAGTTTGTGTGAACAAAGTTGTAGGGGGGCCGGTTACTTTAGTAATGAATAGAGACGTCAGACGCTAACCGCCACTCGAGCGCAACTCGCATACTATTTCAACTTCCAGCCGGCTATAACTAAACTATGTTGACCTAACACCGAGATCGAAGCGTAACTACACTTTGTTATCCTACTAACAACATATTTATTAAACCACTATTAAATATCCGCTCGCATTACGCTTTTAAATCGTACCTGATAAAGTTGTAAGATAGATCGGATCATTACACTCACTAAACTTGAGCGTAATGGGCGCTCAATTTACGATATTGTTAGAGCAAAACTAATCTGGTCTCAGGAAAAGTTGTGCGATAAAAGTTTACAGATACAGTGAGAGGAGAAATAAAGGGCAACGTTTAGAGGCGACGTTCATTTACATACGAGACAAATTGAATAAATATAGCGCAATGGGCAAACCGCACTGCTAGTGTTTTATGACAGCCATTATTTTATAAAGTGCATACAGTGGTGTCACCTACATTACTTTGCACAGATACATAAGTAGTGCTTTACGTGAGGCGTGTTCTCGAACCACTTAGATAGGGTTTCCCTAATTAAGTATGCTCAATAAAATTAATCTTTACCTCACTTTGTTTTGTTTCAACGAGATTGAGTTACTTCTCTGGATCCAATAAAGCCTAATGTCACTATAAGAAACGTGTTAATGATCGCTATTTATCGTGTAAGACGGAGCGTGAGAACAATCTGAGATCTGCCCTACGTTCCAGAAGTACTGTAATATTTTAACCAGTCGAAAACCTATCTGAAATTGATTACGTCATTTAGAATGAAAACATTTAGAATGGACAAATATTTTGGTCTGAGAGGATAATCGTTCTTGAATTTCAGCAAAACTTAAAGCAAACTTTAAGTTTTCATTGAATTTTACGCGAGTCAAAGAAAATTACACTATCAAACTATTGATTTCTGTGTAGTCTATGAAATATGTTCAAAATCACGTAACGACATATTAATTTATTATTCTTTTTGGTTCTACTTGCAGTCATGTTCATAAGTAGACTTGTAGAAGTTATATAGGAAAGCGGCTTAGCGAAACATCGTAAGACGCCCGACCACCATATAATGAGAAACTATCAAACTCCAACGGCACATTTGTCTTGTTAATGCTAATATTCAATTCTCTAAGCGACGCAACCCACTAGCTGGGCTTTTAGTTAGACCGTATATATGCTTATAAGACTATAAGTAGCAGTAAGATGCACAGGTAAGGTCGATATTTGTAAAGTTACATACTAGTGTTTCCCTGTGGGTTTGGACCTTCCTGCTTTACTCGCGTATTTAACTTATTACTTGATCAAGACAATCAATGTGTAACATGAATAGAAGATCTATTACACAAAAGGAATCACTACATAGTATAAAACAAAGTCGCTTACTCTGTCCCTATATCCCTATGTATGCTTAAATCTTTAAAACTACGCAACGGATATTGATGCGTTTTTTTTTTAATAGAGTGATTGAAGAGGAAGGTTTTTATGTTTAATACATGTGACATCCCACGGGAACGCGGGTAATATTATATAAAGGTAATCGTACAAAAGACAATCCTGTTTATTACACAAACATGTGATGATTGCTAAACGATTTTAGATACTTACTATACATTGGGTCAAAACTTATCACTCAAAGCTATAAGTTATATCTGGAGTACTAGAGAAAGCGCAATGTGAATGTTTATAAAACAAATAAAGGTAAAACATCACAAGATAATAATGTACCTTATACATCTTCACTCATAACAATACAGTTAGTTCCGAACTGAAGATGTATCGGTGAGATACGAAATATGCGAGAAAAACAATCGATATCACTTCACCGAGAAGAGGAAAAACAAATAGATTCTTTATGGCAATGTAGGAAGGTAACAATTCACCCCTCAATGGGCCGTACGGAATCTAAAGCGATCGTAATTTCGTCGGGCAATATTCTGCCTTTTCATATTTTCCTTTTGCCTTCCAAATGTTATATCGTGCCCAATACAAGGCAGCGATTTCGTTTGTTATTTCAAGCGCTCTCACGCCTCTCCGATTTAGTATATCGACACGTGAAGCATCAGTTAAACAAATAATATAGAATCACTTGACTTCCTGAAAGTGTATCTCGTTTCGAGAAATTTTAATAGATTTTGTATTATTTGAAAACTAAGTCTCAAAAACATTTTTTTTTCCTTCTGAGCATTCAAAAGTAGCATAAGTATAAAAAGAAACGAAGTAAGTTTTCAAGGTAAGATTTGGAACAAGGCGAAATTTAGTATTGCAAAAGCACCTCTTATCTGAAATGCCTACAGAAAATACCGATAAATATAATCAGGAATTAATGTAAACTACTTCAAACTGGGGAAGACAAAAGCATACTCGACCTATAACATTTATTTGTGTAGTTAAGTTGTTACAATTTTATATTTCATTCCTTAAGAAATAATTACTCTTAAATTACTCTTTCCAAATTAAATTTAAAAATAACATTTAGACTATTAAATAATAATACCTTTATATAATCTACATAAGGCTTCATAATCGATTGAAGCTGATCAGTTAGTAAAATCGCGTTTGTTATCTTATTTTTATCTTCAAAAAAGAATCGGGAACCTTAAACAACCTAACTTCCAAGTCAAAACTCTTTATGGTAAGCATATATACGTAGAGGATGGCAGTTCAAAGGCAATACTGTGTTTACATTTGTCTCTAGGAGTGAGGCGGGTATCCTCAGATATTTAACCGCTTGCGGCGCTTCGCAAAGATAAATATAAACGACTGAGATTTAAATACTTTTTCGCTTCTATTCTTCACTTCCTTTGAAGTTCTGTCCTTTGAATTTTTGAGAACATTTCATAATTAATATGTGTGTATTCTATGTACCATTTCGGCCCAGTTCTTTTCTTTTATTTTACGTGAAATTATAAAAAGGAAGGTTATTCCGACTTAGGTACTATTCGATTTAATTCAAAACAGTCTCTAATTTACTCGAAAGACGTGGTTTCGTAGCCTGTCTGTTCTTGTATTCAATAACACATTGATTTCCGAAGTGATATTGAGTCGCACTGAATGGTCCACCTGCCACGTATAGTGAATGGCAGGCCAACTAATTAGTCCATCATAGATGCAGTAACAAAATACTCGTCTAATGGAAGCCTATTCAGTTATGGGCTATTCATACAAGACGCATACTAGATAGCTATTCAATATACGCTAGGTCTGGTAATGTGACCGCTATTGTGGGGTTTCGAACTACAATATTGTTGCCTGTGATACCATGTCACTGATTAGAGAGCAGAGTAATAGAGCATAAGTTCCATTAGTTAAAGGGAGGTACATATTTGGAATTCTGATTTTGAAACATTTAATAAGAATAATATAATTATACGCGAAAACGGTAGTAATTATTATCGTAAACCATGCTTTACAAGATTATTACTTATTTATAAACAATAGCTACAGAAATGTTATTACATTATGTTTTATTATTAAATTTCATTATACAACGCTTTTGAAGTAAACCACTTTGTTGCACTATTAATTCAATAAAGTGAGGAGATTGCAGAACAAAGGATAAACTACAATGCAATTGACCTAGCAAAGTGCTAAAAACCCTTGTGACAAAATGCCTACCTACTAAATCTACCAAACAAATTAACCTAACTTCAAAACATGTTCATGGTGGTAATTGACTTTAGAACAACTTGGCCAAAAGGCTTGTTACTTCAGTATTTCGTTTAGCTATTATGTATATTTATTTATGTTATAGATATTTATAAAATATATTTACAAAAAAATTACGAAAACTTTCCTAGTAAATTTTTGTCTTTTGGGCAGGTTTTGTTCTGAGAATAGATACGTTATATCAATTATGCAATTAAAACCAAGCAATTGCATACAGTAAAACTTTATAAAACATATCAAACTCCCAACCTTTCATAGTCAGCGTAGTAAAAATGTTTCTATTGGCAGTTTCACTAAAAGAATTGGGCCACTAGTTGCTTTTGCTCCTTTCAAATAATATTGGAACCGTTTTAGATGCGACCGTGCAGCAAAACTGGAGCCCAGTAGCCTCGCCAGGGATGATGGTAGGAGACTGGAAAGTGTGATATTGGAGCCTTGGAACTTTTGGAGGCCATGTTCTGGAGTGGGATATCCTATATTTCAAACAAGCGAGACAGAGGGGTGAGCGGATTCACATAACTTATTTGTTTTAATATACAACTATTTTGTTAATGATAGTTACCATAGATGTAAATTAATTTGAAGCTTTTTAATTGTTTTCCAACTCCGATGCCCACTAGATTATTATTTTAAGACATTTTTTTTGTTTCTTGCGTTAGTACCTTTTTCAAATATTTTTACAGTTGTAAAAATATTCCATTTGCATATACAACTTTTTTTTAGAAAAGTATCAAGTAGCTTGTTGAACAAGCGGTAAAAGAGGCATTTAGCAGATAAAGGGGAGTCCAGATTTTAAAGTAGCTAATGTTCTTAAATCGGAACAGTCGGGTAACGGGCCAGGACAAATATTTTGCCACTTCGGAACGTTACCTGACCGGGAAGTGGCCGCGGGCGGGCCGGCCGCGGGGAGACAGAGTAAATATGTCCCCGTTTCCCGGGTCGTCCCCACATTTTATCGGGGAGCGATCGGCGCTTGGGTCGGGAAATGAATTTAAAACGTGTTTGCGGGTAATCTGTTATCGGTCCCTTGTCTCTGGCTCGAATATAGACGTTCGGCCTGGCCCTATATCTCGATCCTGATTTTGTGCCTCCAGTAAACATGTGCTCGAGTAGTTCTCATTGTTACAATTTGTTATGCGCATTGTGTTATTCATAATGTTATCTGACAACCCTTCTAAATTATAATTGTGACTCATGTTATTACTTGGAACTGATATACTATTATTTAAATTTCAGGGATAGAATATTAAATATACGATTATTAGTTTAATACTTTTGGATTTTTACCGCACCGTGTTTGAAAATTTTGACATACACCTTAAACAAAATAGGCAAACAAAATACCCAACAAACTTTCATAATTAATAAAACAAACAGTGGTTGTACAACAAGGTACAAAAGCTAATTACGTAGCGTATATAGCCCATAGGTAAACCTCGAGAGCTTCAGACTGAAAATCATTAGTTAATCTAAAGAAAATTCATATAGCGACTACAATAATATATTAAACGTATAAGTAGTCAGTGTTAGGTGGGAGCAGTCTAATACGTAACACTGGGTTAATTATTTCGTCACAAGAGCCCTCGTAAGCCACTGTAACAGCGCTTCAGTCGAGCTCGGGAGGCCATAAAAGCTACATAATATGCGGCGACGTAAAACTCTTATTATTTTAGTATCTGCGAAACGGTCGCGGAAAACATCTCGTAAAATAAAACCTGTCGCGTGGTACGCCGATGCAAGTCTCTCCATTGAGGCCGCTGTTCAGCCAATGTGCTTCAACTAAATCCAGGTGGATTCAGCGTGGACACCGGTTAGGATCGAATACACCGAGCTACGTGGATTTCTATGGAAAATACAGACTTTATGATAGCCGAGGGATAAGTTTCCATTTTAAATTGAAGAGAAACTCTGAAATGTTTCCTTGTCTCCCGCCGGGCTGAGCGCGCGAAACTGAATAAAAATTCACGTCAGGTTAAGCACAAGGAGATATTTACACAAGCTAAAGAACTTACCAGGGGCTGCAAGTGGTTACATAAATAAATACTCAGCTTTATAGCTACTTCTTAACAGCGATTGTTTTAATATAGCGCAGAAAATGTATTTAAAAATACATTTCGATGTCTTGATTGATAAAGTGCTCAAACATGCATAACAGAAAAAAATTACATGAAACATCGTGGATTCAGGTAAAAATTTTCAGCAAGAAATTATTCAACGTTTTTTTTTGGCGAAAATGCGACTAAGTCCCGGAAACGCCCATTTACATAGCCGATGTCGGCGCGATGGTGCGTGGCGACTTCAAATGGGAATTATAATACCAAATTGAATACAAAACTTTCCTTTCAGTGCCGAGTAATGGAGGAGTCTATGCACCGGAACAATCGAAAAGACAAATAGAATGAGAGAGGAGACGAGACACTCGCTCTGTTGAAATAATAAGTGCCTGACGTCTTTTTGGACGTAGCTTGCGCGCTTTTTTTGTAACGATAAATTTTTACGCTTTGATCTTTCCAATTCAAATAGGCTTTTTTTCTCGTAGAATCAGAAGTTATAGGAATATTTCAAAAGCTTTAAGTGAGGCGACAGAGCGGATTTTCCTTTCCACCGGCTATATCGTTCTGATTGAAATGCAAATGAAACGGTGTCCATTCTAAACGTATTTATTTTATCTTACAGCTTCGGTTAATCCTTTAAATAAGGAAGATAATCACACAAATATTTATTTAGCAGTTAGCTACACCATTGCACCGTTTGAGTCGTATGAATCAAAAGTAAAATAACTTCTCATTTGATACCGATAAAAAAACGTATGTATTATAGTAACAAAACCTAAAGCAAACATATTTGATTTTCTCATCTCTTATGAAAGCCTTATCAACACTCATGGTCTCAAAATGTATGACAATGAATCGGTAGTGAAATCGAATAGCACATAGATTGGTACTTTGTATGGTCTGGCTTTGTATACTTATCACTTTTGGGCACATCATAAATAAAACATAAATCACATATTGTGGTCAAATACAGTAAAAATTAACCAATTTTTCATAGCATTACTTGTAAAATGTATGAAATTTTAATATTCAGTCTGCAGTCGCGCAATGACAGGGATTGTTTGCTAAAGAATCTGAAGCGGTTCATTATTTCGTTCCGAGTTATTTGGCACCCAACGAGGGGCTATGCTCACTCGACGGCGAACATCTGATGAATCACTCGCAGATTTTAGTTTTATCCGTGGATTGTAACATTTTTTGTACGGAACGTTCTGCAGGTAGCAGCGTAGTCATGTAGCATAATGCTCAACAGTTGTAACTTCAAATCGGAACAAGTTATACAACGAAACAAGCTGCAACAAAAACATTTGCCTATGCCGACGTTAGTGAATTGTTCTCCCGCTCGTGACTGGGTAATTTCCATACATTTCAAGTTCCATCGCCTGCGGGACGTTCGTTCTTTTGTTGATAAATGTTTGACGGGAACTCCGGGGACGCCATTAAAAGTTTTTTCGTGAATAATTCCAGTTTACATACGCAAATGTTTACTTGTGAGTTTACCCGCGCTCACCTATTCGGTGATTTCTTTTCATAGAGGCGTTTGTTCAAGGAGCGGTGAATTTCTTCTGAACCAGGTCGTTTAATAAGTAATTGGAAAAGTTTTTGTGTTTTCTTTAGTATAACCCTATTTCAGCAGCAGTTTTATTTGAATTAGGCGCCGCTTCAACTACACATAAAATAAGGAGTACATTTAATTCAGTCAAACTAGTTGAGGTTAATTGAAATAGAAAATATCGAGAGTCAAGCCCTTGCAGTGAAAGGTTATTTGAAAGTTTTTGCACGAACAAAGTGACCGATAAAGACACGTAGACCTTAAAGTTGTCGGCGATGTAGCCGAGTCGGGTGAAGTAGCAAGTTCCTGAAGCTATAACTCACTGCGGACGAAGTTCTCGATCAGATTGTGCAAGAGACAAAAAGAGGTGGCGCGACATCACGAAAGCTAGATTGCGTGGATAAACGCGCGTGCTCCCGACACCGCGGGTTAAGCTTAGGGAGTATTTCATCCTCGTTTCAGGAGAGAGTTTCTGATTGTTGGAAAATTTGATACAGTCTCCCCATTTTAAAATGAATGCAAAATTATTTAGCACTAATATTCCTGGTTTCACTTATATGAAACTCACTGCTTGATATTATAAAGTAAAGTAACTTCTAACTACGCCGACTACTGAACTCGAGAAAACATTTCAAGATTATTATAAGATAATGGTGAAAAATAACAGCGCAAACGAACTTACTCAACCATTATTTTTAAATCTTAAACAATCTTGAAAGAGCTTTAGAAAAGGTGCAAAAAACGTTCAGCTCGCTATTTAATCCTTCACCACGGATATTACTGTTGAAGCTGCTAGTTTAGATTTTAAGCTGCGATAGACTATAGCTAAGTCAGAACGGGATCTTCTATGACAAATAGCGGTTACAACCGCAAGTCGAATACAGTTAGGAACGTATACCATTTCATGACCTAAGAAGATCTTGGCTCCTATATACCTTCTGGTAAGTTAAACCTCTTTTTCTAGAACCGACTGCATTGAGAACCCACTGAGCTACTCACTACCCACCAATTCAGTGAGAGTGTGCTCAAACGAAAGCTATGTTTACCAGTATATCCCGGAAACAATACTCTGATATTTAATCGTAGGTTAAGTTAAAAATTTTACATTCCGAAGATACTTACACCTTCATTACGAATCGTTATCCGTTTTCCTCCTTTTTATAGTAATTGAAAATGTCTCACAATAGCGAACAAGTCTAACAATATAAGTCATTGTATAGCACATCGTATTGTGTATACCCACACATTTCCTATTACTGTGAGGGATGTGAGGGAACCCACGTAAATAATTTTAAGGATCAGTGGAGGCAGCCACCGTGATTATTTCGCGCTAACGAAATTAATAAGGTAAATTTCAGCGGTGTGAGAGGGGCTTTATTGCGTTACAACGGAACCGCTTGTTTGATATGAAACTGTTATGGGAGAGCACCGATTTTCACAAAAGTGTAATACAATGTTCAATTATGAGAGAAGCGTGCGCTTTATAAAACTAAGCAATATTGAAACAAGTATTACATTCGTAAATATTCTTCACTACCGCATAAATCATTTCACGAAACTTATAAACAGTCACAAAAACCATGGTGAGATGAGAAAAGTTAAGTGTATAGCAAGATTCATGCAAGTTAATAGATATGAAACTTTTACGACCCATAACGTCACCTCTGAAAGTGAAATAAAATGTTATACCTTTTTTATGCAGTAGGTAATAGTATTATACGTTAATATTGGTAACGTTGTATGTATAAGTAATGGAATAGTGTTGTTATAATAAATTAAATTGCCAGAAAACTATGGAGTCGTTGATTGACGGGTTAAATTTGATGGAGATAGATACCATCTTGAAGGTAAAATATCTTTACGATATAAACAATACGTAATTCTAAGAAGCTTGTCTAGAACGTGAATAACATTTATCTTGATAATGGTACTGTTTTATTCAAAGGAAGGCCGAAAAGCACAAACACTCAAGCGATATCAAAAACAATAAACGTCATACGCACATTAGAGCGGAGTGACTGTATCACATGAAAGGACGAGAAATCGTGGGTGTCCACATGAAGTTTCGTACGACAAATTATGTGCTCGCGAACAGAGAGGGATATTGTCGTCCTAAAACACTTTTCCCTTGTTTTTCCTCAAAATGGGGAAAGAAGAGTAGTTCAGGAAGACAGCTTGATCCGGAATACGCGCCAGCAACAAGTCTTCTAAGTACACATGGGAATAACAACTTTGTACACAACGATAAAGGGTTTAATTCATTTTGCTAAAGTTACCTAAAAGTAAGAAATATAATACATACGAATTGTTGCAAAGACATGGGATGTTCTGAGTTGGGTTGTTATTTTCTACGATGTTATTTGTTGAAATGTCGCCTATTATTTTATAACAGACAGTAATGATTTGACCTTATTATTTACCTAAATGTGAAGATTCCAAGCATACATTTTTTTACTTGAAGTACCTATTTAACGTTTATATTTATCAAGCCGTTATAATTTAGGTACTTTTAAACATACAATTTGAAAAAAAAAAACGACTATCTGGAGAAAAATAGTTAAGAAAATAACTGCATTTTACTTTTATAAGTACCTACACGCATTGATATTAAAGCCGAATCACCTTCAAACGACGACACCCCAAAGAAAATACTTTTGAATGAAAGGAAAAACGGGAAAAACCAATTGTGCGATATAAATGAAGGACGGAGACGACTCGCTAAAAAAGATACTTATAAAAGAGAAAATTCGTAAAAAATCGAAATGCTGGAAGTAAACAATAGCGAAGCGGTTGAAAGCAACGGAACAAGTTTTCAATTAATAGAACGAAACTTTAGTTAGCGGCGGCCGGCAGTACGAAAACACCAAAGCTTCAAGGCGCTTCCTGATAACAAAATGCACTTAGTTATATATAATTTAACTAATATTTGATGTTACATAGTTACATTACTATAAAAGGTCAGTGAACTGCGCAATACGTAGTAATAGGAGTTTAAGCGAAGGTGAGTTGGCGGAGGTTTCGGAACAGCCCGCAAACTGAGTGGGTTAAATGGAGCGTGGACGCGGCGAGCCCCGTTGCACTTGTTGCAATTTCTCTCTACTCCACAACTTAATTGTACCGAGTGGACTCTTATATTATTCGGTATAGACGAATGGCGTTAATTTCGCCTTGAAAGGTTTCCATCCATTACTCTAATTGCGTGACGCATTTCATCTAAGCATCTCTGAACTTCGGCTAGCGGCGAAGACTTCTCGAACAAACTCGTGAAAATTCACTGAAACCAACTACCGAGAGTATGGAAGTGAACGACACTCTGCTAATATTCCTAATTAAGCTTTTAATGTAATTGAAAGAGTGGAGACACGTTCTGATTCAAAGGAGTATGCGAGCCGCTCGTGCCGCACCCCTTCGTTCGCGGCCGAAAATACTCTTAGATAAATTACTTAGAGAGAGTTCGGTGCGCATACAAATCGACAAGCGATTCTCCATATTTCACCTTCTGAACTCCGTCGATTTACACATACCTTTAGTAGGGGAGTGAAGACGAAAACACCCATCGACGGACGAGTGCTGTTGCGGAGCTATACTCGGCAAAAATTAAGCCATTTCCGTAACGGGGCATCGCGGCATCGTGTTCTTACTTTATTACGGAAACGAGTCACGTCACGAAAAGAATTTCCGATATACAATTAAAGGTGAAACGGGTGTCGGGGATTCCGAGTCAAAGGTGGGCCGATATTGTTGTCGTCTGTCGCGAGGAGGCAAATAACCAGAGAGCAGGGCACCTGTGCTCGATAATGCGACGCCCCGTCTGGCCGTAAGGGCGAAGAATCAATTAGGCCGTTGCCGAATTGCGTAACGGCTCTAGTTACGAGCGCTACGAGTAGGTCCGCAGCTGGTTTTTGCTCATCCAACCTCTTGTTATTGCGCAATCGACATTCGACGCCTCAGATTAAGATATTACGTATTCATCGAACCTTTTTACTATAGTTTTATTGAACGATTTCAGTAAACAGTCCGAAGGGTTTATACTTAAACAAGAGCTGTGAAGTTTTTAGTATATTTTCTTAATATTACCTACTAAACATGCGTGCCAAAAAATTGTATTTTACGGGATAAGTTAACTAGTTATGCCTAGATATCCATTCATTGCGTTGGTCCATGACAAAAAAAAACAGGAAAATGATAATATGCCCACAAGAAAGCCACATATAGAGTACTGAGACTGCAATACATGTAGGTATCTGAAGATGGAAGAAGTTTGAGGGTTCAGAACGCGCTAGTTCGAAGTCTCGAGTAGGCGAAGATTAATTTGGTTGAGTTATAAAGCTAATATGTAACATCATGTAGTCAGTTGTCAGCCTACGCACTATTTCAAACCGGCATCGGTATCGGTACAATGATTAAAGCCTTGAACGCAACTGTAACATCAGGTTTACCGCAATGGGAGGGTCGTCAGTTAAAAATTGTATTTCCGTATCGCGAGGCGGTTGTGTCGTTAATTTGTTGAACATGCATTGTGATTAAGTGTGACAGATCAGTTTGATTGTTTAAATAGTGAATGCACTACATTATTTTTTGGTCATATTCATACCTCTAGATTTATGTTTGTTTATACCACTATTTATATTAGGTGCGAATGTATTTTAATTAAGTACCTATATTTCATGAGTAGCATACTTACATAAGTATCTTCAATATCTTGTGGATGTTGGAAAAAAAATGGTGCGAATGAGAAAAATCCTTTTATTAAAAAAAAATATATATTTCGTGTTTGAGTTGGATGGTGACTTATATACGGTATTTTTATTTTTGACAAATACTTATGGGGTCACCTGGATATAGTATTGTATCATAGATAAAGTGATACTTACTGTAAAAAATACGTAAAAAGTTGCAAACGTTGGTGATGAGAATGACAATGGTAATACATATTTGTATGGTTTTGTTTTAAATGATTCCTTTTTTACATTTAGGATACGGAATCCTAAAAAAAAAGAAAGATATAAATATATCAGCAAATGACCTAATAATTATACCTTCATCAAAATTTTACCAAGCTAAATTAAATCCCAATATGAATGATTGGTTACAGATAAGAGCTGTAGCCACCCTATCGACACGGGCGCGTGATGCTCCGACGGGTATTATGAAAATACAAATTAATTAGGTCGAATAAAGTCATCAAGGGCACGCTGCTCGTAATTTTCGCCATGTCCGCTGTAGATTGCGGCGTGTGAGGGCAGTCGTATGTGAATTATTTAGAGGCGGTCACGCGGCCGACTGGGCCGCAATTAATGAAGTGGTCCGAGTCGTTTGTCAATGCGGTGGTCTGTGGCGGTCGGCGGACCCTCGAATACACCGATCTGTTCCCCAAAATGTAACCAATAGCACCTAACCCAAGAATTATTTGCAACTTGTTTAATGATGTAAAAGTTTGCCTCTTATACTTATTTCAATTTCATTGTTATCTACCTAGTATCATGTTATTAGGTAAGTGTATAAGAGAATGAATCATAACATTCACTTTCTTTTGTCTTTCACAATCTAATTCTAAAGTAAAGGAATTTATTTTGTTCTTTGTCAGTACTTTGCACGGTTTGTTATGCCCAATCGCATTTAGGCCCTTCCTGTGATCCCCTAATATCGCCGCAGCGTCGACCCGAAGTCATTACAGGGGTACAAACCTTACAATCAATTTTATTATTCAGATTATATCGTATTATCTCACACCCATTAGGCATCATTTAAGTAACTATTCAATGGCTTAATTTAACAGTGGCGATAATCTAAAAGGTGATTATAAATCTAGTGGAGAGGTCGGAAGCGGGCCGCTGAGGTCGTCGTTAATTTTAATTGTGAGATTTATTTGTCCCCGTTTATACGGAGCTTGATCAAATTTGGAGACGGCTTGTAAGCGCCCTCGCAATGATATTAGGCAGCGATCCGTCGCGCGTCGTCGCTCGTGCCGTTACTACCCCGAGTGCCGATACCGCGCGTTGTTATCGTACCGTTTAAATATAATTACAATAAGTTAATAAAATACCACAGCGCTTTTAATTAATTTGTGGCCACACAGGCGTCCAATTAAATGGGGATTTCGAAAATTTCATAAAGCGACGTACTGTGGTAAACGCTATTTTTGTAGGCACTTTGTTTTTGTTCAGTTTGTTTATCCATGCATGCCCCGTCAATTTCCAATGGAAAAGTAAATATTGTAATGGCCTTTATGTAATGATTGGTTGAGGGTTTTTCAAATAATCAAGATAGTCATACATTTTTACATTGATCGTTTCGTTTCCTTTCCTGATTTTATTTAATCGTCGTTACGTATCGCGGGGTTGGTCACGGGAGATATGACTAAATGAGATATGTATTCGTAATCGTAAAGCGGAAAATGCCGAAATTCATATGGGGCGACTGAATTAATCGGGCATAAGGAGCAATGTAGCTTGCAGCTGGAATGCGGCGTCTCAATTCCTCGGTTCTTATTGTAAATATGCATTAGGGCGGATGACGTGCCGGCTTCGAGCCCTCATTACGCCGATGTGCCATCAAAGATGTCCACGATCCGGACCGTGAAGTGTCCCGGATACAAGCCGCTCAATTATGTTAATGGATTTGCAGTATTCGCCCAACAACAGGACTGCCTTAAGCTGATTGATATGCAGTTTCCAGTATGTTACAATGTTGTCTTTATGACGATCGCACTGACAATGTTTCCGAGAATTATCGCCTCAATCACTTTGGGACGTTTACAATTACGATGAGCGATAGCCACATCACGTATATCTGCCGGAAGGTAGTTATTTCAGCCAAAATCAATAGCTAAGCACGACAATAAAACAAATACATTTTATTTCTCGACGTCTCTAGGCCCAGGAGGATGATTGATAGTGCTTTGAGTACACAACGCTTATTGAACGGATCACCAGACCGCAGAGGGGGACATTTGCCGAAATAGGTACGTTAATAAAATCGCAATTTTATCACGACACCTTCTGTATCGTTTTGGACAATATATTAGCCGTTCACTAAAAAACAAACGAATTAAAGATTAACTTCTAAAAGCAGGTGAGATTGAGAATCAATTTAGGCCGATGTTGTCGCCGACCGATCGTTTTAACATAAAAGGCGAAACACGATATAAGTGGAAAATAGATTTCTCGCTACCAACGGTGACTGCGCAAAAAGGAAACTGTGGGAAATGTAAGCACACAACAAGGGCGATGCGTGATTTTCCCAACAGTAATAGGTACCAAAAAGCGGTGCACCTGCGAGTGTAACCATAAGATTGCTGACAAAACGCCGACTCACGGGGCCGGTATAAGCTTAAATTACGCGTAAAGCCGAACACAAAGGCTATGCGTATTCAAATTCCATTAATCTCCCGCCCTGGGGAAGGTGGGGTAAAATGAACCGGCGCGGACAAAAACAATGCCGCCGGCAAATAACCGGCTCAGCATTGTTCCGGCAATTAGAAAGCTTTCCCATGTACCGGTCGTGTATAAAAACAGTGTAACATCAGCACGAATCGCTGCCTATTGCTCGTTACCGTTGATGTTTATTACGGTTATTAGGACTAAGCCGTGCGGTTCTATAATAATGTTTCGGTATAAGTTGTTTTAAATTAATCACATAGGTGCTGCATACGGCGTTACCCCAATTGGTTGCGTCTAGAAAGCAATATTCATTACCTGTACTCTTTAAAATAAAATATATCAACCAATAAAAAAACCCGACGATATCGCGTGATGATAATCTGTGGAAAATCCAGCTCAAAGGTGGATCACTGTATTAAAACCGACTGACCGATTGCGACAAATGACACCACGTTACGAATTGATTTCAGATAGTCCTCGCTCGTCCGAACATTGGTGAAAAAAGTTGTTTCGATTCAGTGCAACAAACTTTCAACACTACACACAGACTATATACTATACCACTGAACTTCGCTTACCTGAAACAGAAAAAAAAAAACAGTTTTAAATCTATTCATTAAATTACAATAAGGGACGTTCAATTCTAAGTTGCAACTTGACACAACCTGCGCTACGTAATGGGAACAATACGACCGCGTCGCAATCACAAGGAGCATGCCCGAGCTATTGTTTTTACCGCTGTTATTGCGGAGTGCCGAGTAGCAATAAGCGAGCGTTGTTTGCTCTGGGCCACTATTGTACCGGGTTATTAGGACAGGTCTACGGCGTCCCTTGCGGCACTTGTGGGTTAAGATCGGCTCAGTACAGCCTTCTTGGTGTGCCAGTGACAATTTAAAGCCACATGACGTTCAACCGGAGCATGCGGTTGTGATGCGTTTATGGGATTAGTCAGGTAGACTTACTTACACCGTTGTGATATGGTTAGCGGTTACGTGAGTGATATACATGTATCTATACGTTTGGGAATAACAGTAGGTATGTAGTTGCAGTCTTAATGTCTCTTGAAAGTTAAAAGCTCTTATTAGAGTTCAAAAAACAAGGCTACTTGAAAGAAACAAAGAATTTTAATGACGTCCTTATCGGCCTCAACATCCTCTGGAATGTGAAGACGCTCTCAAAACGGTGCGTATTTCAAGTGGCGACATCTCAACGTAATCACGAATTGTATTGAGGTTATCATTTAAAGTATGATTTGATTCTATGCTTTTTATTACTATTATTAATATTTTATTTGGAATAATAAATTATGGTACGGGTATGTGATATGGTATATGTGGTATCTATCGACAAAAGAATAACGGGTAAATAAATGAAATGTGGTTGTCACAAAATACCTACGTGTACATATTGCATTGCGTTCGTGTAGCGAATAGTATAGTTGTGATGACAAGCCGTTTAGTGGCTAACCATCGAATTCGGTTGTTAACACAATTATCCGATATTTTGGTTATTTGTAATATATAATACTGTTGTAACTGTATGTTCATCAATCCGTCATGGCAACGCATTAAAAAAATAATAATATATAAAAAAAAACGTTTGTTTGTTCGTCTGTCGTTCGTATAGATTGCGATGTTAGTTTGAGGAGTTGTATGAGCGCCCCGAAGGGTTCCAGTAAAAGTAAGTTGAATATTTGAAGGATTTATCATATATTTTTAAGACCATATTATTCTTATACGTATTTCTGTAATCCATAAGTAAGTAACAATTTCCTGTATTAAACAAATTAAATTGTTTGGTATTAAAGCTATTAACAAAAGTAATCTATATATTACCCAGTTAATACTACATGTGTCATGTATCAAAAAAACGACCAAAAAAGCTAAATTAAAAATAAATACATACTAAACTCATTTTAAAATCAAATAACGCGGAATGTTTTTCACTGTGATATAAAATAAAGCTATTATGATAGATACCTTCATAACCATATCCAATACAAAATTTTAACAATTCATTTAATACTTAAAATATAATATGCACATCCAAGTCATTCCAAGTGCTTGTCGGCACTTATATAACTTACTGTATAGAGTAGATACTAAAATTGCATTCGGTCTAGAGTTTAGACTGTGCTTCATTACATACATTTTTCGAAGTATCAGATTCATTTAAACACTTCCCTCCAAAATTTCGCTCGGTCTTGTAATTAATTACATAAATGGATATTTAAGTGTCCATTGCGACACGGAATCCTTTGTGGGAACAACACAGGTTTTGTCAAAACATGCTCCACTTTGGAACGTGAAACGATCGTCTTTTCAAGTAAAAACTCAACTCATTTATCAAATCAGCGTTGTCTACATTACAGAGTCGGGGGTGTATTGTGAATAGGCTAAAAAGCCCATCTACGCAAAACGGTGCGTCGCGACGATCTCCTACCATCTAATCACGCTTAAAAATGAACCTTAAACATCACATTTTAAACTGCTTATTGAAAAATTTGCGCGACATTGGATCCACCCGCACTGGGACGGAGCACGATCGGAGAAGTAATTTAACGCGTAAATTAAACGAGTTAAATTAAACAAATAAAATTAATGAAAGCGAAAAAGCGTTGCGATTTTCCAAATAAGCATAATAATCTAAAGGCTTCGAATAATTAAGTATTATTTATTTAAAATTGGAATCAAGTTCCAAATATAAATTAATATTAAAGCTAACACGTTTCTAACGACTCCTTAAAACGTGCCTATAAGCATTCTAGTTCATTATAGTAGGTTATTACTAGCATTATTTCCCAATTTTAGAAGCAGCCGTCCGATTCAATCAATATTCCATCCTTTATCTGATATATATACAAATCAAACGGAGTACCTATGCGTCATATTCCAACGTGCATAAAATTTTCACCGCCTTTTAGTAAAGCGGATTGCCGTGAGGTAAAAACGACGACCAAAAGCTCTTTCATTTGTTTAAGAGTGGCTTTACCTCCTTTAAGTGCTTCAACATACAGGGAACGCGGCTGAATAACCGGGCCGGGAGTGTTGCAGTGGGAAAGACTCACTTAAAAATTGCTTCGGTAATTTCTATGACGAACACGTACGTGGAGCTTCGAGTGCATCCCACATTGAAATTGGGCGTCGATACCTTACAAACGCTCTCGGCAGGCGACGAGCAAAACTCTCCGCATTTATTCCACAAGCGAGGAATTGCTTAAGCCAATTTTGTCTTAGTGCTTACACCATTACCTGTGTGAGTACACGGACACTCACGCTTTAGGGATGTGATTAGCAGCTAAGTGAAATTTATTTTATCGGCCGCCATCCGAGAGAGTGTATTCCATTGTCTAATGGAACATTCGTTTTGCTTACACTGTAAGTAAAATGTTGCAAAAGTAAATCTTTATCAGTTGTTTTTTTCTGAGCTTTATAATCCATTACACAGTTCGATTTCCTTTCGCGAACATTATTTAATACAAACAAAACACGCACTAAGTAGGCACATCTTTGGGTAAAATGAGAAAAAATATTTGCGCGGCACTAGAGTTTTCACGTCGGAAACTCATATAAAAGACATTTCGCCGGAGCTCGTTGCCTATCGGCGGTATTATTCAAATTAATTTAGCGCGGTGAGGCAAAAAGTGCGCGCTTTGGGAGCGCCGCCCCCATATTCATAGAGCTGCCCTAAATTAGCATCACAATGAAGTGTTAGAGGCGCGAGCGGCAAGTGCTTAATGCGACCTGCGTCTTCTCACACGCTTATATTACATACTAATGAATTAAGTATAAAACTTCTCAGCCGCAAATTTGTTTGGGCTTCCGCAAAATTTGTGAAGACGCTGATAATAAGCGTTGAATTTAACATTAACGCAACCTGGAAACTGAGTGTAAGTATCACGGTTTGAAGAATCCATTTCGAAAGTTGGTTACTTAGCGAATGAGTTCGGTGTAAATTATTTATGTGATGTGTAGTTTTATATATGAAGGCATATTATGTTAGGAGTGGTGCGACAGCTGAGCGTTGCGGTGTATTGTTTTTGGACCACCCTTTTACGCTTTCACGCCTATAAATAAATCAAAATATTCAGGAAGGGCTCGACTTTAAGGCGGCTTAGCGGAATCGTAAAATTCAACAGCGTTCGCATCGCCCCGGGGTTTATCTTTCGGCAGTATTTCCCGTGTTTTTGCTTGAATCGTAAAAGAGTATCACAGTGTATGAATAGAAAGCAACCCTCCCTTTTACCGAGGACATATGGAGCGGAGCACTTTACAAGTTTAATGCTGAAAGCAGATTATCTGTTCATAGGAAATATGAAGCGCCCCGTCTCATACTTATTAACGTTTATTATTAATGCAGGTAAAAATGTTTTAGGTCTAAATAAAAACAAATTTCTGTTCGGATCTATACGTTGTTTAATGACTAAAACAGTTGGACAAAATATTGTTCTATAACATCGGATATTTAGACAATTTGCAAACTTTTGATTTTATTACCTTTAACTCCGATATACCATTATCGGAGTTAAAGGTAATAAAATCAAATATTCAATATCAATTTCAAAACGTTAAGGTAACCTAATAACGTTTCCTTGTAAGGAGTTTTCTATCATATTTATATTAAGCACAAATGTAACAACAAAGTAGGTAGACTCAGCCACCCAATCTTCTTAGTAGACGTTCGGAATCCTAAATATCTGAAATTTATCAGCAAAATACGGGCAGCTATTATTATAGCAAGTAGGGAGCGTTTTGGTCATTAATAACAATTTATTTAGCACAATGCCGCAATTTTGGTCCACGAATTCCAACCTTTGGGAAAACGTGGATTTGATATTAAACGGAGAATCATTTTGTAAATTGATTAGATAGTTTGTGATAAATTGAACAAGTTTAAGTCGCATCGTTCAGTTGTTTTGAAACTCCTCCTAAATGTGATCCCTTCGTAAAATTTTGATCATCGCACCTCCTGCTCGTAAGTCAAAACAGCCACAGATAAAATATTAAGGGTATATACAATGTAACCAAGCAAATATAATACGAAATGATATTTGCAACAAATTGATATATATAACCACTACCTAAACATCTGCCGTACCGGCTGTTCTGGACTGCTTGTCATCCAAAAAATTATAGTAAGAAACGAATAAATCCGAACTGGAAACAATTCTTTTTTTAGATTTCAAAATTGTTTACAAATTCAAAGAATTTTGAAACAACCTAATAAATTAAAAAAACAATGACTAGGCTTAACATTTTTTTCCGGTCTAAAAGCAAAAGACTGTGTAAAACTTTCAACAGTATGTCCCTAAACAACGGATTATTTCATCCGTTTTCCTCGTTCAGTTAATACGAAGGCAAAAAATAGATATTGTTTTGAAAAGTCTAACTTTATTTATGGCGACGCATACAAGTATAGATAAATGAACTTTTTTATCAGAAAATGAGCAGCCAGGTTTTTGTAAAAAACTTACCGTTCTTAACCCACAGACGCAACTTTACTTGGACAAAGTTGAGGTTTCCAAAGTTTCCCCATTCACATCAACGAGAGCCGGCCATTGTGGCTAATTCAAGGCTATAATTAAATTTGTTTACATAATATTCTGCTACGAGACGAAAACTTTTCTGTAATACACCCTCGGGGGCCAAGTGTTTGGGAAAATATGTTTTGCATAATTTTTAAACAGTAATTTTAATAATTTCAATATCACTTTGATCGAAACTCCTTTAACAATTGAAATAAATTACCAAATATAATAAAGTGACTGGAATGCAGGTGGTACCTGACAATTTACTAAATCGGAAAAGATTGTGCGGAAAGAAAATCTCTAAGAAATAATATTCGGTTTTAGTAAACTGAGGCACAAATGTTATAAAATAAATAATATAAAAAGCACAAACATTCTTTCTAAAATTACTTAACCTAAAAGTGAATTCCAAACGGCATAAATTAGAATTAAGATTTGGACCGTCCAGAGTTTCGTTTGTGAAAGTAAAATTTTTTTAAAGAAAAATAACGAAATTACCCCTGGAACTAAAGTGACCCGCCCGAGGAAAAACAACAATATCCTCGGCCCTCACTACAAAGAGGCTAGCATTTGTATTATCATTCCATTAAACAAAAGTCACCGGAGTTTCAAATGAAAACACAGAACTCATTATTCCCGGGGCAGAGAAATGATTTCAAATGTTAACAAGATTCCCCATAATAGAGTTGTTCACGGAGAGATTTAAGAAAAACAAGCATGAGCTAAGGGCCCGCCTTGCGTCGTGTTGTGATTCTGAAGAATTGTGTTACCCAATAATGCCTCTTTACAATGGCTCGACAGACACTCCCAGTATACGTTTATAACGGGATTTACTCTATATATTGTTTTATAATCTCCGTTTCTATTTACGACGTATTCAAGTATCCAATTTACTTTCCTGGGAAATTCGTAAAAGAAACTACATAGAAGAGATAGATGTTTTCGAGGTTAATTTGAAGGAATTTCTTTTGACAGCGTTTTTTGCGAATCAAAAGAAACAGTTATAATTTGATTTTGCTGTGGCGTAAAAATAAGGATTTTCACCTAACAGCTACATTTACGGCTGAGCAGAAAACAAAGTACGGCAAATCCAGTACATTTTCACGAGGCCCCTTGAGGAATTCCCATATTATATAATATGTACATTGGAGAGGATCATTCTGCTCGTTTACTGCCGCATATATCTGAGAATGCTCGTTTGTCAAATGCACAGTCATTTATTCAATGATATATTTTTAGGCCTTCATACATATCCAAGCTAGATTGCATGAGCAAAGGATTTTTGTGCAAATATTTGTGATAGCTTTGACTTTCATAAGAGCTTTAGGTAAAGCCTACATAAATAAATGAACAATAGAGAATCTTTTCCGGGTCCGGTTTTTATTGATATATCCTTCATCTATGTTATTATTTTGACATAGGTAAGTCTAATAAGAATTTATAATCTGTAGCTGGTAAATTTAGTTCTGCTGCAATGGAAAACAATTTTTTTTAAAGTAATCTTGTTTTAATAATAAAATACCACTTTTGACATTGACGATTGACAACTGACAGGATGGTTTGAAAGAAGAAGCTTACTAGATTAGGTATATTGAAAGATGTCTGGGAATTGCTGCCCTCAGCAGATGTGCATAGTGTTGCTAATATCCATAGGCGACGGAGACCACGTACCATCAGGTGGCCCGTCTACTTGTTTGCCGGCCAAAGTGGCATTAAAAAAAAATATGCTTATTGCTTGTGCCTAAGCCTATTGCATATTTAAATTCCCAAAAAAAGAAAAATTGAAGTAATTTTTTATTTATTTATTAAGTTCTCTTTAAATATAATTTTTATATTATTTTGTCATTTGATAAAATCAGAATCCCATTAGGGATTCTCTGCAATTCTAGCTCTAGCAATTTAATTTTATACTAGAACCATATATTTTGAAATACAGTACTTTATTATAATACGATGTGCGAGCAAGTAAAACATGAATTCGGGGAAACAGATTTAATGTAATACATTCCCCTATGATACCTATTCAGAAACTGATATCCTAACTACTGTTGGCCTTTATCTCTCTATTCCCTACATGCTGCTATTCATTTGACAACACAAAACATGAAGCTACGCATTCAATATACAAATAGGAACATATTTCCAAAACCACACATTTGATTTGTCAAATTTAATTTACGAATACCTCGTTCAAAACAATTTGAATTCGAGGAAAATTATCAATTCTTTTACCAAAATTCCACAAATCAATTGGAATGCACGCTAAATTGTTTTGAAACCCGAATTTCCAATTTTATATGTATTAATAATCTGGGACATTCACGCGGTCTGTTAGGCATCAAATACCAGATACCAAAGGCCAGTGCTTAGGGAACCAGATACCTGATTTATACTAAGTAGGTACATTTTAAATATATGTATAAGTATGTCTGACTCATTAAATAAAATAATTATATATATGCACCCTAATGTTTGCCTTGGGTAAAAATTTACCTGGGTCGTGGCAGTGTCCACATAAGAAATGGGATAAAATCATTATAATTTCAATAAATTTCCAAAAAAATATTTTTTACAGATTAGTAAGTAGGTACATAATTATGTATTTTTCTATCTATTGAAATTTATATATGTATATAAAATATCCAGGATGCCGTCGGTTATTTATATCATCTGAAGAACTTAGTTTGGTTCTGAAATATAATTTATTCAATAAACATAATAAATAATAAAAATAAATATCCTGGGACATTCTTTACACACGGCCATCTGATCCCAAACTAAGCAGAGCTTGTACTATGGAAACCAGATAACTGATATACTACATATACCACTTTTTTTTTTCTAAATACATACTTATATAGATATTTACACCCAGACACAGAACAAACAGACATGTTCATGCACACAAATGTTTGTCCTGGGTGGGAATCGAACCCGCGACCTTCGGTTTGGCAGTCAGAGCGTTAACCACCAAGCCAACTGGCCTGTCTCGATACTTGTTTCGATTATGCTTTCATATAGGAAATTTGCATTAAAAACATTAAAGCCACCTCTACAAATTATCAGCTCCGGGGTGCGACATGCAAAGCCGGCAGTGGCAAGCACCGTCACACCAATCAAACAGTGATACTGAAAGCGAGTGAGCAAAGGCTTTATATCTCATAATAAACCCGATATCCAGGCTATATTCTACCTGAAGCCGACAAATTAAATACCTAGTACGCGCTGTACTTTTCAAAAAGGTGGAGTTTAGTATTTCAAATGGCGGGACATGGACGGGACATTGAGTTAAAACAGACACCTATTGTTGCCTTTGACGTTCCGTTTTGAATAGATTATGTGTGCGCGGTGACACGGAAGACGAGTGCTCCAGCCATTTGTGTTCGCCACCGAGTCCGATTATGTTTTAATAAATTAATAACAGTAAAATAACAAACAGTTAATACATCGCATTAATAAATTGTAAAACGTGTAAAATGAGGTTCTATTTCAATAAATTATAAGGTGGCAGACTCGCTCGAGTGGTAACGACACGATTGTAAAAAGTTTCCGGAGTCATAAAACCACCGCGCTGTAAAGTGAAACCTTCATATTTATTTCTGTTATTCGTTAAAGGCCTCGTAAAGTTAATAAAGGGTTTTTTGTAACAAGCAGCCAGCACGTTCGAGATAAGCCCCCGGTTTCGGGAATCTTTTAAAACATCGTTAAAACCAACCCCTGCCTGGCTCAGACAAAGGCCCCAAAAGCCTAATTGTTGACGAAAAATATTCTCGATGCAAATTCGCACTCTTTACAGCCCATTCCAAATTTGTACTCGACCCGAAAGAAGTTAACGTAATTAGTCCGCGCTTCGGGTATAGTCAGATTTTGCGAAGCACTGCGCGCGGTGTAATCGTGCTCATATCTATACCGACCCATTTATGAAATCGAAAACTGATCAGTTCTAATCATTGCTAATAAAATCAAGTACTGTGTACACTTGAGTATGTATTTTTATGTGAATGTATTTCAGCACTAAGTGAATTAAAAACAAAAAATAAGCTATTTTATTCCGTAAAAGTTAGCTAGAAATATTTCATAAGAATCATCTAAGGGGAATCTCATAACATTGTTTCAAAGGTATGACAGAAAAATACCTGGTAAGAAATGTTTCCCGTAACTTTAAGCTAATGACACTCGACTACAATATTAACTTCAAAGAAAATTACGGGATAAAGCATTGCTGTAGTGTTACAGAAAATAAGTAAAATAAAGTGACAGCCTGTAGATTGGCTTGTTATTAATATTTAATTAAATTCTTTAGCAATGAAGCGGCGGCTATGACTATCTTACAGGATCCTTTCATTTGGATTCCTGGGTAATGAAACGTTATGAAAGCCCCCTTTATGTAGCAAAGGTCAGAGTAGACCTTCGCTTATTAGTAGAAATTATAACACATCTTATTTGTTGACAAGACGTTAATAAAAGGAATATGATGTCAATATAAAATTATTATGGTATGAAATTGTTAACAATATATTGGTAATATTCGACCTATGTATTTTTTCTATCATCTCGAGAACTGAATAGAATAAATATTTTTGTTCATTTGATATCGTACTTTGGATCTGGGTCTCCTATGTGGACCGGATTATACTACCTAAGATAAGTTAAGTTTCTTAAGTTTTACTGGCCTTGAAACTCCTCATAATATAACTGAGCAGTTGAGGATAAGTAGATCTAAAAATGGTCCCCTTTCAAACAATCAATTTCAGTAATTGTAAATATTGGTAAATAAAGAATAGATCACAAAATAAGTTGTTTCTTTTAATTGGTACCTCTAGGTATCTAGAGAGCTCATTGGGCACTTCTCCCTAAAGACAAAGGTCCATGAGTCCTTGCAATCGGATCCGCCACCGCCGCCCTCTCGGTAATTTTCTCGTTAACGGAATGAATAAAACATTTCATTCCTTACCTTTCTTTTGTAATTGTTAATGGTTGATGGGTTTTGGAAATTTACGTTCGGTTTCTTCAAAAATCTTGTTTTGCAACAGTATTTGTTATTTGATTTCGGATTTAGTTGACGCCACGCCGTTCTAATTGTTGGCTAAAATTGGACTGATTAATAATACGAGCCGTCTTCCGTCTGAATGGGCAAGCATCGCGCAATTATTATTTGGGGGATCGTTTATCAACAAGATTTGTGTATTTCAGTAGATTGATGCGAATCGAATATAATAAAAAGAGTTCCGTTGGCGCGATTGACAATTTGCAAATAAAAATACATAAAAATGTAGCCCTAACGAGAACCTCAAAATGGCTCGTAAGCAATGAAACAGCGAAATTTCATGGGAAAGGCGGCCCACAAATAAACCAAAGCGGAACACATTCCCGCCTCCATAAAACGCAGACTGAAATAAACGTAACAGACTCGGTTCTTTAAAAAATCCGCCCGACGACAACCGCAAAGCTCAGCAAATATCTCTAGTGTGAGTCGGAATTCCAGTGTCGGAATTTTCATAACTGGCGTGTGGCGTCGTCGGTCGTTGAAGCGTTTCAGGTGAAAGATACCGAATTTATATCCGGAGGCGCGTGCAGACGCCGCGCGCCGCGCCGATCGTGATCCCCGCCGGCCGAGAATCCCACCACTGTACTTTATTAGGTATCGAACGCAGCCAGCCAGCTACCTACCTCGCACCTCGCACGAAATAGTCTGCGGCCCTCCGACGACAATAAACACCCCCGCTATGAACGCTGCCCACATGAAAGGCTTTATTTCACCAGGTGTCATGTTCATGTATGCGCATAAAACGTAAACGCGTCCATTCTATGTTATTAACATTGAAGAGGTATTGTGCTCGCAAAACATCGTGTTCTGTTTCGCAATCATAATGTAGCGATTTGTATGTTAATAGCCGTCACATATTGAGTTCAAATTGTGCAATAAATGTGATATTTTGGAAGGAAGCAAGTCGTGATGTAACAATCGAATCGTGTAGCTTTTAACAAGGTAGGAGGTCTGGAGCCAAGTGCAGGATATTGTGGGCCACACCCCACGAAGATTACGTGAGTTTTTCATATAAAGCCATTCAGCCAATTTCCGCATATCCTACACAGAGCATAATAAGGGAGGCTTTTGTGAAGGAAAGAGGTTCCTGCACCTACAATGCGTAGACACCGCGTGTATACATTGAAAAGGGCAGAAGGGCGATACTCGGCTCTCTCGCATCGAATAACTTTGGTTATTTAGGACGTTAGCGATCAGAACAAATTTATACTTTTCACTATGACACTATTTAACTATGGAGTGGGATACTTACGATATTTATTGAAACTATATTCAAAGTATGCTTACTACTACAATATAAATGATAAGAGAGTCTAGTCCTCGAAATATAAAGGTAAGCAATACTTACACATAATTCGATATAGACAGACGGGTTCTCTGTAATATTTACCTGTAATAAAAAAATACTTTTAAAACACTATTAAGTAACAATTCTAAACGAAAGTCTAAAAATTATGTGAAATAAATCACATACCTTCACTAAAATAAACTGATACCTAACATAATAAACTGATCCTAAAATAATGTAACATTTTCCGTCCTAAAACAGTAAACTCTAGGATAACCTGACGCCCCTCCAAGCTAACGTAACACGAAACGCTGCTAACCACACGCGCCCGCGTCCTTATTACATTATATTTTATTCACTAAATTGTACATATATCCACAATTACACCGTACGCCGACGCTGCGAACAGCTGATGTTGACAGCGGCCGCTGCGGTCGCCCCGGGTCACTCGTACCATTACCATTGACTATTGTGATATACTTACATTCATAATGTAACAAGCATTTTATAAATACGCTTTCTGTTTAATTTTATTCCACTCATTGAACAAGATTTTACTGACTTCTGATCTTCTGTAGGTACTTCTATACTAATATTATAAAGAGGAAAGATTTGTATGGAAGTATGTTTGTTACTCTTTCACGCAAAAACTACTGGACGGATATGGATGAAACTTAGCTCATAGATAGAGCATTTCCTGGGCTGTCTATATATAGGCTACTATAAATTACTTACAATAAAATGCCAACAAGCCACCATTGCACCGTCAAAACTAACATCAATACGTGGACATATCGTCGGTTACCTGTAACTTAGCTCAACAAACTCGGTGAAATATTACGAACATTGACACGATATGTAAATTTAATGTTTAAACATCTATCTAATAAAATATTCTAACATACTTCAATACACGTATCTAAAAGTACGGTACTACCTAAATTTATTTGTGTAGTAACACCCCGCAGGCCGCAGTGGACTCAGAAAACGCCATTGCCATCGCAATAAATTGTAACAGACGTGCCGCCCGCCGCGGTAACAAATACCACTCGTTGTTTTTACTGTCGATAGTTTTCTGTGTTTAATCTACAAGCGAAAATGTTATGGGCCGTAAGGACCGACTCTTGAGGGCTAATAATTATTATACATTTATGTTACAGAACGGACGGTAACAAGGTTTTAGTTTCGTAATCGCGGTTTAATATTGAGAATTTTCAACTTTCATATTTTCTGCAACGTCAATAGATTAACCCATAAATTTCGATATTTTACAGCATACCACTAAAGCAAAGTATATCCCACTTCGATCTCATAAGGAAGAAAATCACCTTTATATCAAGCAACTTTTCTCCGATACAATGACACTTCCAGCAGTTTACAGACGGTTTAAAACATGGCCACCGCACTTTTACGAGTGTCGCTTAACATATAGTGCCGTAAAACTGTGAAAGTACCAAAAACTAACACACACTGACATAAAACAATGGTCATTTCGCAGTTCGTTAGCTAATTGGATCATAATGTTCCCATACGTATAACCGAATTATAGACACATCTTGTAAATATCAGATGTTTCGTATCTGTGAGGTACTTCGTAGTGATAGTCGTAGTATAGTGCCAGAGGTTCCGTTCAACAAACATTGAGTGTATGTAAATTAGGCATCGCGCTCATTCGGCAGTTATTTTTATTTAATTCTAGGCAGGTGCGCAGCGGCCGTGTTTCAGCCAATATTTTTGCACGATTACCATGCTGATGAAAAGCCAACATCCGAACGCGCCACATGTTTCCACACACGTTTATACGTACATAGTTTTAATTCCATGTTAAACGACTTCTTTGAGATACGGTGGGAGCAATACAAACACAAGCGTATTTAAATTACCCGTTGCAAACATTAGCGCGCGCTCCGTTAAGTTTTCTGTGAAATGTAAAATAAATTTCATATTATAATGCAATAACAATAAACAGATAAAGCCGATTACGTTCTTCGTTCGAACCAATAAGTAGAGATCCCGATCTTGGCTTTCCCCAATAAATATATCGAGATGAGACCAAGATAAACATATCGGAGCGGGCGGGGTAGGTTTAAAATATGCAGCCTTCCGCGCTTCGTGAAATTCGTGTAAACAAGTGTAGCGGCCGACTGTGGATAAATCTTCTGCTATTATTGTATTCATATTCTGCGGGATACGGTTGCCTCCATACTTTTTATATATCTATTAAGCTATCTAGTGGTAATTACATATTTTGTCAATTGATATTAATTATTGTAATATCTAGTTAAATTATAAATGACCGACAGATACGGGTTCATTTATTTATAACTTATAAAATTATAAAATAAACACAAATAAAAAACGTTAAGTAGCAACCTAACAAATGTCGTTAGTTTTTCGATAGTAACATAAGTGTAAATCATAAAGCATTAGCACAGATAATTAAAACAACATTCATTACTGTGCATGTGTTATCATTCCGGTGTTATTTGGTATATACAACGTATTACAAAATGCCCCGTAAAAAATTAATTAATTATCAAAGCCAACAACCCTAGTAAGCTGTCATGTCAGGGAACCAGATTATTTAACAGAAAGGCCTACGTACCTATTTTACCTAATAATTGTCTACTTTATTAGTTTATCTATTTTTCATTCATAAAAATCTGTTTTTTTGTTATATTGAGGCGTTACTACGGTTCTTAAATATTGTGAATGGACTCGTTATAAGGCTCCATTTAACCTCCTTTCGGGTTCACGGGTAGTTTTGAAACACCTGTATTATTTAATAGACACCTTAATGTAAAAGCACGTCAGTGCATCTTAATGCACTTGCTTATAATAATGTCTATGTAATTTCACCCACTTCTACAAGTGTAACATGTTCAAAGGGATTTACATCATTAGATCTTCTTTGAGGTACTACTCCGTAGATAGAATCGTGCAGAAGCGTTGTTCGATCGACACAAAGAACCCTAACGATGTTCACAGGAGTCTGACAACTATGTCAAAAAAAGGAACCAATTACTTTTATGACTTATAACGGCTTAGCCTTATCATACTTCTATTGAAAAAAAGAGCAGCAAATAAATGCGCTACAAAATACACGGATAAATCATATTTGAATTGATGCACGCTGCATGAATATAAGATGGCTACTCAATAGTTTCGAATTTGTTTGAAAAAATGCACCTACACGCTTTCAATATTCAATAAAACAAATTGACTGATAGAGTACCGGTAGTTCAAAGTAACTATGTATAACTATGTGTAAAAAATGTCACATGTAACGGTAAATTCATATGGAAATATCCGAGCAAATGTGCATCCAGCGAAAGCTAAACGGTGAGGATAAAAGTTGTGAAAATATGTCCATTTGAGCGAATAAAAATTATCACAGCTACAAACGTGACTGTGTAATATAGTCAGCGAAAAGGGCGGGTTATGAATGTGTGGGTATGTTGCGGAGATGTCGTGAAAATAGCAGATTTGAAATAATTCTGGGGAGGATGAGGTGGACGCATTACCTGATGAAAACTTTTAGTCCTCGTATGAAAACCAAATGTCTATTGGATCTGCCTTTTGTGTCATATTGAGGTCTCAATTTACTTCATGTTAAATTATTTATAATATCTAAAGAAATGGACGCGTATAATAGTTGGCAGTGACGTAAATTATCAAAGCGTGTAACGCTAAGGGATACATTTGGTTTTCATTGATTTACATTATTTTGATGTACTTGTTCCTGTACCTTTCATGTAGGTATTTGCCTTTATCAATAATAATAATACTTTATTGTTCAAAAATAAATGTTGTTCACTAGCCTCCACACTAGGATTCCCTGTGTCGTGGAGACTAGTCTCTTTCCTCTTAACAATAAAATAATGTTGCCTTAAAATGTGTGCATGTATAATTAATGTCCGTTTAGAGTAAAATAAAATACCTTTAACCTTTTTTAAAAAACGACCTTTTGATGGATTCCATTGTTAACGATTGAAATGGTAAACTGACACCTTTATGTCTCCTATAACTATAGTTAGATTAATTTGAAGTGATTTCACTCGTAATTTATTATTTATTCTCAATGTTTTAGCCCAATTTCATAAATTATTATTTTCATTAAAATATTAAAGCTTAATAGTAACGTCAATAGTAATATTCAGCCTTTTCTCTAACCAATTAAGGTTGTTAATCCTCTGAAGTTGCACATCGGTTTTGACAGAAAATGAGTTAAGATAATCAGTTGCCGTAATCCAGTAAGTACCTCATAACTTGTCACAGAGTAAATTATTGGGAGGTATCAAGATATTCGATTTTAACTATATACCTACTGCACATAGTGTACGTAAACGAAGCTACGAAAGCGAGCAAAACGAAACACGGTATGCGAACAAGCGGAAGTCACCCCGGCAAGTAATATATTTTTAATTGATGCATACAGCGACCGATGTGTCGAGTAAACATTTACGCATTTATTCGAACGATGACAGGGGCCGCCTTTGTTCAACGAATTTCACTCAAAACATTAATTGGTGGAAAAGTGTGCAATTCGCATGTTTAACTTTCAGTTAATGTAAATATTAACTCTGTAATTATGGGGGCGTTGATTGCGAATCTCGATAGTTAATTTTCGCTTCGATTCTTTGTTTTTGGTTCATTAATTAGAATTAATTGTGGTTTCATTGGTTTTTGAAGAGTTAACTTAGTGAGTTGAATTGCGTTGTTGACCAGTTGACTATGAGATTTTGGGTTGATAAAAAACATAAAATTGATTAGAATAAATATACACGAACAATAAAAAATAAGTAATAATAGTAATTGTTCAGTCGGGAATAATGACTAATAACTCAAATATATTCATAAGATCTTTATCTTGACAATATTAAAATGTATACTTATTGTCACTCCCACAATCAAGATGAATCTAATGACTCCTCAAAAGTTAAATCAGTCAAACAATTAGACTACAGAGTCATAAAATAATAAATAAAGATCCTGGGACATTCATTACACATAGCCTTAATTTCTCACACACAATCTTTTTTCAAACTCAGCAGAGCTTGTACTACGGAAACCAGACAACTGTTATGCTAAATATACTAGTTTTATTCTGAATATATACTTGTAGATAGATATTTAAACCTCGGCAGAACAAACAGACATGTTCATGCACACAAATGCTAGTCCTGGTTGAGAATCGAACCCACGACCTAACGATCTAACCACCAAGCCGACTGGCCCGTCAAAAGTGACAAAATGACTAGAAAATAAGTTTTCTAGCACAACGGGCCAATGTCATAAAAGTAAAAACACGTTACTATCGAGTAGTAGGTACAACGGGAATAGTCTATATGCACGTCCATGCAGGGCAATACAATCATTTTTAATTTCCGTCGTAGGGGCGTCCAGTGCACTGAATACCAATTACTACACCCGTAACTACTGAGCATGTGGAATGTGGAGCTTAGCTCTCCGGGCTAGTGTTGGATTTGTGTACCTACAAACATACCCAATACCATACTATCTGAATCAATTGGCGTTCAGGTATGCGATACCGATATCGATTATGATTTGTGAGAACTGGGTGCTATGGAAATTATGGATAAGTTTATTGAAAAAATATCTACTTACAAATCACGTATCTATAGGCAATTTTGTATAAGGAAGAGGTAAAAAACTACGTTGTATTTAATAACACTTAGTGGCTGCTAATCCTTAGGTGTCCACAAACTTATACCAGAACTTTAGTCTTGTGATGAATTCACTGATGAAATTGTACAACAATGTACAACAACAAAAAAGAAACAAAGAAATTTATCAAGTCTTCAACGAGAAGTCATCAAAGTACTAAGAAACTTCGTGGGTTATAGAAATTTACTTCTTAAAAACAATGTTAAAGTGCATAGCATCGTCCGTATTTACGGTGCACGGCGGGCTGTGGGCAAAGTTTTTACGATGGCCCGTCCCCGAGAATATCGTCCATGCATTACCGTTTAATGCCCAAAGCAATTTCACTCACAAATTTAAAATTGGTCCACGAAACAGTTTTGGTGATTAAACATGTAAAACCCAACCTAATTGCAAAGAGTTAATTTGTGAATAGATTCCCGTTTATAAACACTGATTCACATTCTATGATAAGAAAGCGTAAAGACAAATGCAATAACAGAGAGAAGGGTTGGAGAATAGGAAGGTTGCGTAGAAAATGCTTTTGAATATTTTAATAACATAGGGAGCAAAGCCTAAATGAAAAAACGGATGCATAAATTGAACCGCATTGCAGACTTATATTTTATTAAACTGCTATTAATAAATATAAAACAGAAAGATCTATAAAAGGGCTATAAAAGTGAGTCAAAAACAAATTATTCGATACTTTGTTGTATGCACATGACATTTAAAACAAGTTTATGTTCGGAGGGACATCGAGTTCGTACGATGCGAACGGTATCAATTTCCGGGCTTCCACTGCCATTTGATTTATGTTTGTGATGATTTTTTTTAATAAAAAAATATCTGCTGTGGGAAACGCTAAAATCGTCTGCAATGAAAACAAATAGTCACCTTAATTTAGTTCAATATAATTTGAATGTTAATAAACAGCAATCCTAAATTCAAACGTTGCACTTTTCGTGTATAGTTAAAAATCATCACCTAAGACTTTGGGGTAGAAGTTATTTTCTACAAATGATAGTTTCAAGAGGGCAAAAGGAAGAAACTACACAACACGATGACTCGCAGCAAATGACACCACACGCCTAGGCTTACCTACACAGTACGTTCACAAAAGTGCTACCAACCTTAATATTGTTAGGAAACAGTAACCTCTCAGGTGTTGGCAGGCTATATAACCATTCGGTGATTAATGCTTGCAGGGTGACACGGCGAATGTACACCACCATACGTTTCTACATATAACTAGATATAAACACATTTGCTTTCAGTTACATTACTATTGTATTTTTTTAACTATGATAGCTTGATCCCAATTTCATCGTGGTAAGTGATGATTTGGCCAAAGGTGGGAAGCACACAAGGGCTCCCAAGTGCAGTGTAGTAGGAACACACCGACCGGTACTTGACAGAATTTAAATTTGAGGTTGAAGTTGAGATCAGACGGCATCGAACGTCACTACCTACTGAGTTACAAAAAAACGCGCAATCGTAAAAAGTTGTAAGTCACACGAGAGTGATACGCGGTTAGCGTAACATATTAGTATAAAAAGGTATAATTCCATGCAAAAAAAATGTTTCTTATAATCTTGTATCATTTTTACGAAATATACGCTAAATAAATAAATAAATATCCTGGGATATTTTTTACACACAGCCACCTGATCCCAAACTAAGCAGAGCTAGTACTATTGAAATCACATGGTAATTAAATACTTACTTAAATATATATTTACAAACAGATACAGAACAAACAGACATGGTCATGCATACAAATGTTTGTCCTGGACGGGAATCGAACCCATGCCCTGCGGCTTGGCAGTCAGGGTCTCTAACCACCAAGCCAAATAGCCCGTCAATGACTAACTGTATTTATTCCAAAGAAAAGATACCGTCATAGTAGGTAATATGACTATATACATCCTTAAAAAGAATTTATAAAGTAAGGTTAACTGGTAACTATGCTAAAAGTTAATTTCTAAATCTCGCGATTTATTTTGTTTTACAAACTATAGTTTCAAATAGGTATGTAAATAGTTTATACATTACTTCATTACGAATTTTCACTACATAAAATGTTACCGAATCGAATACAATGGCCACGTAAAGTCTATTATGTTTCAATTGAATCCGCTGATTGATTGATTGACTGACGATTTGAGTATTGTTGCATGAAATATTTTTTTCGTAAGCCTAGTTAGGCCTTTTATATGGGGAAATATTCCACTGTCAGTGATTGATATGATAAATAATGCACTTGAACTAATAGTTTGCTAACTTCATTTCCTACGAATTTAATATCTGAAACATAAAAAAACTATGCCAGTATAATTTAATTAATGTTCAGCCGTACGGCAAAAGAAGGAAAATATTTCCTCGAATGAATGTAATTTTTATCATTCAATTACACTGGTAAAAAGAATGATATATTTTATAATATAACTAAAACAGCTTTTCATACTAGTTGACTGTATTCTGTACTTTAGTTACCACAAAAAGCAATTGCTATAGTGTTGTAAAAACTTATAAAAATGGAACAGATATGTAACGTGACATAAACTAAAATATCTGCTAGTTTTATTTGAGTTGTAACTTACAGTGATTTCTATAACAATTGACAGAGTCGATGGACTTTGCATTTGACTACATAATTCATTATAAGTTTTTTGCCTTACCTCACATTTATACCAATAATTAAATAAAATTTCACACAAAACCTAATCTAGGGTTATTACAACAATGTTTTTTATTAAGTAGGTAGTATTTACCTGAATATCTGATTCATGTATCCGATCTCGTCCATCATGGGAGTACCGGAGACGTGATAACATTTCACTCAAACTAAACATCATTATTACCAATAATTATTCACAATAAAAAATAAATAGAAGCATTAATATAAAATAATGAATTCCAGAATAACACAGACAGTGATAGCGAAGGCTTGAAGACAATGTCAGAAGGAATGACCCTTTTATAAAATACTCATATACCCTCCAAAACAAATGTCAATAATTTATTTATATATTGCGTAGGATGACGCAAGTAATACACCTATTCTGCCAACAATAAAAAAAACAAATTAGCTATGCACACTTTAATTATGGCCAGTATTCGTTAATGCAAAAAGTTTGTGCTTGATATAAATATGAATTAAATAATATGTACTTATTGTAGTGTATATATTTTTGATATATTTTATTTATAAATTTCAGTTTTTCTTGTTTTTTTAAGCTTATGATTTATTTCAATTTAGCAAAAGATAAAACATGTTACTTTTATGATTTAATCTTTTTTTTATTGACGTATTTTATTCAATTTTCATTACGTAAGCGTGTGTTTGTAATATTTAATTAGTTTTCTTACTATGTAAGAGTTGGCTTGTGTTTTATTATAGTCTGATACGATGTTATTATGTGACTAATGGAGTACACAATGCCCACAAATTAACTAGCTATCAACTGCAGTTGCTTGGCAATACCGTTTGGTGCTAGCATTTAACTTGTGTGGTGGTAGCAAACCACTAGTATCTAATACCAAGTACCGTGCTATACCTTCCTTCATACGTAAGCTTCAGCTCATTGTAGGAATCGAACCCATGACCTACGCTACAACATTGAATAATATTAAATATATACTCTTACGTACATTACTATTTAAATATATATAAGATAAATTTAAATGAAAATTAGGGATGGTTGAAATATTTCCTGTCTTTAAAATTTCCTTAATATTCTATCTTAGTTTACATTTTCTCTGGCCCGTTCGATCTAACCACCAGCTCCGTTTTTTTTACGACTGCTAGATCACTTCGTATTCCTATAGGATTCTCACTTTATGTGTACCTCCTGTTCTATTCTTATTCTACGATCCATCAGTAACACATTTTGATTCGATGTTAATTTATTCATGAGTGTGTAGGCCGGCACGTATTTAGACCGTTAAATGCATTGAGTGACAAGATCATTCAATACACTCAATTCATTGAGCTTGTATGCAGAGTTTCCCAAAGATGTATTAAAGGTAGAATGGAGGCGAGACGGCACGCTTATGTGGCCCATTTACACACAGTAGCGTGTGTGCTCACATATAATAATCGCAGCGGAAACGCTGTCGCACGCGCCGTGCCCGCTGGAGCGGAGGTGTCAAACGACAAATTTCACGGCGAGAACCTCCTCAGATCTCCTTCGCTTTTCAGCGCAAGCTCCGAGCTGGTGAGCTTTCAACCCCTTAGGCGGGAATACCGTTATTTTTATTTTTAACTTGAGCAAGCAATTTCAGTCATATTTCCGTGAACTTTCATTGTGAAATACAGGTTTATTCGGAATTGTATTTTGTTAGCATTTTTCTCAATGCATTTACTGTGATTCTTTTGTTGAACTGCTTTTAATAAATTTGAATTATCCAACACTTTACATTCGAATGATATTAAAACCGTGTTCTTATTTTAAATCTTGAGTGAATAAAAAGTATTTTACATATAAACAAATCACAAATATACTTCTTTCATCAGTTATGTACTTCTGTCGTGATCGCCATTGATCTACAAGTATTCGAAATAGTTGTCAATTACAGGCGGACTGCCTGTTACAATGTTCCGGGGAGCAAAGCGGTGAGATTAGATTCCAATTGCAGACGCATCTGTCCGCTAATGAACGTTGGCACGTGCATACCCAGCCTAACTGCACACGGGCACCTGACACCTACGTGTCTATGGGTTCCTGGTACTTGGTACAGATTTAACTATCTCGAGAAAGTCCTCATTATTTTTTGCCCATTACAGTAGGCTCATATCCATTCATCAAACGGTTTGTCACTGAATTAAATAGCCTTCGACAGAATTTGCTATTCTCCTTATTATTTAGGTATTTTTTAAATCACTAGGCGAATTTTAAATTATTTTCAAATCATGATAAATACATAGAAAACTGTACTGAATTTAAATAATTAACCAGATACCAAGGATAATGAAAAATCAAACCTAAACACACAAAATAAGTTAATGCTATAATTGATGACGCAACCAAGGAGATTTTTATATTGTATAACCTATAGATACAACAGAATATAAAACATTAGGAAAGCAAACCATAAAAAAATAAAATATTTTTAAAAAGATAATAAAATACAACCGCACTATTTGAATTGCGTTTCGGACATCAATATTTATCTTCATTACAAAACCGGCCTACGAAGGATACGCAGACATTTCCAATACGTAACCCAAATACATTACGAACGCTTTTTTTACCAAAGCCTAAAGCCTCGGGCAATAATGTAATATATATATACATAAATAGGAACATTCAGAGAATATTTGGAAACTAAACATTGGCTGCGAATTTTCGTTTACTGGTTTTTGGTATAAACAATATTGATTACCTACTTAGTATACTTTCAATGATTGGTTATTATTTAGCTCACTAACCTAGGAGTGTACTAGGTTCTGCCTTTCACTACCTTTCGAAGGCCATCAGATCATGCGGGACCATTTTCTAGTTCCTATATCAGTAAAAAAATAGGTTATTCTAGTTTATTATAATTTACACGCGGGTATTTGAAATATGCCTTCTACCTTTATCGATAGGTACCTACTAATTTCTCGAAGTGTATTACGTGGCATATTTTCGTGTACTTTGTTTTTACCACAAGCGGTGAAAAAAATAACTATGGAGTAGGTTTCTTGGACTTTTTATATGCAACTTATTTGAGCTTTTTGTCGTTATTCTTTTCCAGATTTTTAAATTTAAATATTGTGAAATACACATCAAGAAGAATCAATACAGTACAATCATAATGTATCTAGTGCATTTCCCGACACATGAATACGTTTTTAGATATTCTGACGTTTGTCGCAACGGTGTGTCAAAACATACTTTATTTCAGAACGTTCTCCGAAGTCACACTAAAATACATAGTATTTTTTTAAATCACATCGGCGGAGTAGAACAGAAAATATACACAACTTTTTATCCCAAATCCATACAGGCCGCCACGTCACAGGTAAAATAGAAACAGACACAGTAACGTTTTTTAAATACCATTCAGAGTACAGACACGACTGCGTTAAAATTTTATTACACGTTTTAGATAGTACCGTATTTTAAGGACGCTACAACCATTCCCAAAATGTAGTAACCTTTATGTACTTTAGTGTTACAGCTTTCACGTAATAGAGAGAAGTAAGGAACACTATAAAAATTGAGAACACTAACCGTAAATATCCGGAAACTTGTATAAAATATCTTGTTGTGAGTTAACTTTGTTGCGGTCAATATCTATCTATTCTACGTTTGCGAGAGAAAAGACTTCAAGTATTTTGCCGGCGAGAATATGAGCTCATGAAAAAGTAGTTTGGAGTTCTTTTTGTATGTCAGCTTTCACGGTTATTTGCCCTCAGTGTTAACCTTATTGAGTTGATTTCTAATATTTTAAATGCGAAAATTTGCCTGGATGTTTGTATGTTAATGTACCTACAAACTAACTAATTAAATAATCAAACACGCCATAAAGATCAAAAGGATTTGGATGAAACCCATATTAGAATTATGCTTTTAACCTGGAAAATATTATTTAGATATTTTTCTATAATACGAAACAAAATTTTAAGGTTTAAAACATGAAGGAATTTATAACGCGTAGGAAAGTAATAAACTAATTACTATAACAGAGACAATACTGTAACTACAATATCATTAGGCTAAGGAGCCTCATGACTGGGTTACGATACGTAAATTGACTTAAGTATTCATGGCCTGATGAATAAGTGATAGGAATGAGACGAGAAGATCGGATCAGGTCCGATTTCAATGATCGGAATAAGTTTCTCGGTCCCACTTTGAGCTCGTCCGCCCGTTATCTCTTGTGGGCTAGTTTACTAACAGGTAACGTACGAACGAAACGTACGTATTAAGGAAATGGAAACGATAAGCGTACCGTAACTTCTACACGACTCACCGGATGCAACATAGTGTGCAAAAAAAGCGAACGTAACGTACGCAAAAAACATTCACAATGTTTACTCGTACATCATACATAAATTTTGCACATTCGTCGGGGAACAACACAAAGCACGCGAAAGCTTCTTTAAATATTCCTTTCGTTCATAATCAAAGTGCTGCGTTTGTTAGATAAGAATTCCCGACGCGCCAGGACGTTGACTGTGTATGGCAGAATCGTTATGGGATGAACGAAAATTATTTCACTCAGCTATTTATCAAAATTCTTCCCGGGAGCGGGCGATGCTCGATTTTACAATTCGGTACTCCCGAACGTTGGCAGTCAGGTAAGTAATTTATGCGTCTAAGCTGTTGCCATAAGAATAATTAAGATGAGGAGACGCGATACTCCCCTTATGATCACCAACACCTGCGTTATATAAAGTGACACACAACGCATACATACATCATGAATTAATTAATAAACAAATTGGTGACGCCCTATTTGTCGTCTATATTGTTTACGTGCGTGCTTATTTATTATTATTAATTAAATATAATAAAAAAAAGTAAATATTTTTTAAAACGTTGATATTTTAACAGAGATTATAAAAAGGTTCGTTTTATCATAATAACCGCATGCGAAGGTTACTGAAGGTACGCAGTCATATACAAATAAAAATTAAGTCCACGCGGATTATTTAAAGCAACCGAGGGCGTGAAATTTCAATGAATATCCTTAAAACGTGCAGATTAAACCTGGAAAGTTTTTGTATTTGCTTAGCGCTTCACGGTTGATATAAGTGGATTGCAAAAGTTCTGAGGATGAGCATAAAAATGCTCAAGTCGCGGGAAAGAAAAGAAAATCAGTATTAAGAGAGTGTCGCAATATCTGTGAGTGTGTTTTTGTTAAGGCAAAGTTGTTCAGTAACTAGGTAATGTTGGAATAATGGCGGGGGATAACGTTTTACGAGTGATGTTAACTTCGTAACTTGCGATTCGTATGTGAATGACTTTCCTGACGTGATTTGTAGGCAAGCGACGAAACAAACGTTGGTACAGCTTCATTTTTGTGGTTTCTATTAAAAAAATAAGAAATTTACAAACGCAAGCTCACTTTCTTATTAAATATTACAAATATACTACTTTATGTCTACTGTTGGTACTGTTAATTATATTCTTATGAATAGATAGTCTCTCGTCAAGGCTAAACGCTTTACACATAGATTTTTCTTTATTAACAATCGAATATTGAAATGATGATGAAAAACTGCGACATAAATATTATTTCATTCTTCTCATCTCCTTATACATTTTATCTTCAGAAAGTTGCCAATTCATGATAGGCCTACAGTTAGCTAGATGGATATTATCCATTCACCGTGAGGCCGGCGCCCTTGCGACTACAAAATAGGATCACTTGCGAAGGAAAATGTATTGAAATCACAATGTAACCTGAGGCCTTTGTCCATTGAAAACATTTTTTGTATATTTAAAAAATATCTTGGAAATGTTTACTCAACAATAGCGTTTAGAAGAAATTACTTATTCATGGCACGTCCGAGTTTTCCATTGCTTTTGTTAACTTTAGGTATCGATACATCCGTTGTCATAACTTGATGCAACTGTATACAGCAATTTTTCAAAAGAATTTAGTGATTTGGAAAATGATATTTTATCATGATGCTTATAATGTTTATATAATTATATTGCCTATTTTTAAATTTAACGTACTCAATACTGGTATATGCTTCAGATTAATTAGTGAGTAAGGATTCAGTCAATCTGACTTTTTTGAAAAGTGGCGTGTAGTGATGTTCGAGCTTAAACACCAATTTAATCGATACAACGGAATAAAATAATGAACTGACGGGCGGTGCGTCCATAAAACACGATTTTATCATACCGTAGGGAGGGACACGTTTTCGAATATCGTAATAAAAAAGTCACAGATGTCAAATTTATGACGTTGGACCATTGTAAAGAGATTAAAAGATTTACTACGGACGAGGGCGCTACGGATCGCTACGCCGCTACGGTACGGTGCTACGGGACGCCGTAAGTTCTACGGATAAATTATTTTACAAGTTTAATAACGTTGTAATCCTTTTATATTCCATTTGGTCAAGAAACATATTTTATGAAAAATTTTAAATAATCTTTATTATTTATGTCAAGTAAAGAAAAATAAGCTTCGACATCTCCATCTCTACGTCTGATACAATATTTTAAAGCTCCATTACATTGACTCACCCACGCTGATCCAAATATAGTTAGTGACTTAGAAGTACATACCTGAAGCAAATAAAAACAACATTAGAAAACGATAAGATTTAACACAACACAATTTTCATTTCACAGAAGTGTGCGAGTTAATAAATGATTTTCACAAGAGACTATGCGATGAATTTGTTAATAAATAAGCAATTAAAATAAATTATACAATATTGCATTGTAAAATTGATCGCGCCGTCCGGTCTCACTCAGCGCAGCGTTAATGTAAGGCGTCAAACTCGACGAATTATGAAAAAGATATTTCCCTTGGGGAGAGCGATGCCTTATAAACGTCCGTAACTTGGAGAATAAATCACGGTAAGCGCTAACGCCGCCAAATAAATAATTTTCTTTATTCATCAAAATTAAAAGGAGCAGTTGACAAAGCGTGGCCCTTAATTAAAATCCGCTTTTCTAAGCGAGTATAATGCCCGGTTCGATCATCGAGTTAGCGCGGCCCAGTTTATTTTCTTGTCGGCTACAACAAATATCATTATTGAAAGTTACCGAGCATCCGTTCGGTGCTAAGTTATATTATTTCCTTTTCTGAGCTCAATCGGTTTCACAAGTCGAATCTGTCAATATTGAGGCGTTATTGATGTGCTTTTAACATTATTATGAATATATTGTAATACTGATTGATGGCGTAAAAGTTTTTCAATATGTAATGAACAACATTATGTGCTTTGCTCTCAATTTATTAGAAAATACGAACTATTGTGGTTCTAGCAAATTGTAAACGCCTTTTTAATGTCCCAAAAGGTTGGCAAGCATAATGGCTTAAACTATATTTGAAAGTTTTGATTCCTAGGGAACCCAAAAGCACAGAGTTTGCTCGTGGTGCATTAGCTAGCGCTTTCGAAAGGGGAGATTACTTAATGGTCTAAACCAGATGCGAAGTGGAAACGTTGGAAAAAGGTAAAACAGGTAGAATTGAGGGCTTGTTTTGTGTTGGAAAATACTGAAGTGCAAGTAACAATGGGATTTCTATTGCACTGCTTTTGTACCTACGGGAAGAAAATGTTGTTCACGGACGTTTGTCAGACCGTCACTGTAACAACAAAAGTATGTTTTCTCTCGTGGATGTTGAGTGTTACAGGAAGATAATTGTTTCAATTTCAACTGGGGTAACAAGAGATATGTGTAATGTAAACATTTATTTCCGTAAAGAACAACTGAATATCTGCATTTTAAACTAATCATCATTATTTCTCTAAATATGCCCACATTATTTAAAACAATATTAATCAAGAACGACGCTAATTCAGAATATCCAACAGTGCAACACGAATACTAGTAAATCTTAGGCCGTAAAAGATTTATTTGTAAACGGGTGTTCTGTACAAGTGCACATCGAGTTTTCAATTACACAAAGTGATGGCCGCAGTGTTGCGGGCGCACCGCGAAAAACGTTGCCGCGGTCAGGCAACCTGACCAATTGCACACCGCTCACTCGCCCCGCCGCGGCCGAGCGAAAACCATCACAATCAATAAGAGAATAAGGTTAGCTTTCAAACGAGAAGAACCGTACAAACTACGAAAGCCGAGGGACAACTCGTTTTCGAAAGGTTGAAGGAAAACTCGATCGCTTTTCCAGGGGGAAGCTCTCAGTGGTTTATTGCGTTATTACCTGGACGTGTCTGCCGCGTCGGGACAGCCGCAATTTGGGGAGAAAAGAACGATATGTTGCGAGGAAAGGGATTTTATAGAGCTCTAGAACGTCGGCTCCGGAGAAAAGACCAAGCGCTTCGGAAGACGTCCACGCCTAGCGTCATTTTCTTTGATCGAAAACTCCACACGACACTTCAGTTTTTATTTTCATTCAATTCAATAACGTCGAGCGGTTTGTAAGATACGCTCCGCAAACCTTCCCTTATACCTCATATATTACATTTTATCGGTCTATGTCTCTGTCAGATAATAATATAGACAGTTCGTTGATAACCCACGATATGGGTAAGTGTTAGATTTCATTACGTAAAATTTTTGCGCGAAAGATAAAAATCGTATTACATAACATTTACGACAATCCCATAAGCCATCTACACCGAATTCGATTCAATAAAAACGTTAGATGCGGTTGAAGATTTGCTCCAATAACCGGCGACAAAAATCGTAACTTCGTCTTAGGGCCTATGAAATAAGAGTGGATGGATGTCTATAAAATAAAATAATAACCGGTCAATAAAATCTTTCGACGCGGCCAGAGCTGGGACAGATCTGTCAAATACGCCTGAGAGGTTAAGAGGGGAACAATGGGAAGACGTCAGGGGGTGAGATGGGTGAAAAGTGGTCGAAATTTGATCTGCGACAGGTCGCGATAGCAGTTGCCATAAATCGACGGGTAATTGGGAGCCACGTCAACCGCTAACGATACCACCAATGTTATATTTAGCATTTATTTCACTTTGGAGAAGATATCGATTACAAAGACTGTTATTGGAGTTTATTTAAAATAATTGGGAAATATTTCTAGCCTTAAATTTAAATAATTTGTCTACTGTATCGGTCTTTGTACGCATTATCCGTCCGAGCTCCATGTCAATTCACTCCATGTCTTTAAAGATATTTGAAGAATTAGATTTTGAACGTGTGGCAGTTGAGATGAATCGTATTCTAACTCCGTGCCCTCTTTATCTCCAAGTTGTGCGTGGTTTAGTGTGGAGTTGAACCTTGTGTAGTTTTACAATAAATACCTTAGGTTTGGATTTTTTTAAAGCTTACATAAAAAATAAATAAAACCAATTTTTGAAATACAAATACAAAATAAAATCAAATAACAGGTCGACGGCGTTCTTATATTTCTCGTATTATACAAAAAGAAAACTGTTAATAAATAAAGCGATCCGAAAGCTTCACTCAGGGCACGTCACTTATAATATCATCGGAACGGCTTTTTTGCTGAGCTACCGACACTTTGCTAACTTTATTGTTGAGCAACGCTTTACTATTCCTAAAGTAGTTTCTATCCAAAATTTCTAACTATATGAATTAATAAAGACGTTGCGAGAATGATGACAATGAAAAATGAAAATGAGTATACATTTTCGAATTTAGTATTAACAGTACATTTTTATATAATTGAACCAAACATAAAAATATTACTTAGAGCTTTTTTTCTAACGATATTCACACAAATGATCAAGTTTGATAGAATAACTGTAGATACTACATTGTATAGTCTGGTTAAAAGCCAAGTTTCATCAATGCCATACCTATCCCCGTGGGTCCCTCATTGAAAGATTTTTAGGTTTGAATAGTTTAAATTTCGGAAATCACTTTCTGTTACGTGACGTTCTATATACGTAAAAGTGAGACAGATCAAAATCAAAGCCATTCATTTAGTTTAGGCCCTATTTAAATTCTAACAATATAAAACGAGATGTAACGTTAACAAGTACAAGCCTTATTTAAATTCCTATTCATTAAGGTTTACTAAAGCACTTCTAACTGCAATATACCATAAACCATAAAAGCGTAAAATATAATCGTCTAATCGCCAATCGCTTAGTGAGCTCTTAAGGCTACTACCCCACTAACGCCTTAGTAGAGGCTGCTGAGGTAATCGGCAAATGTGAACGCTCGGGGAGTGCACACGTGACTAGCCTTTTCTATGTGAGGCTAAGTGCACGCATCGCTATTAATCGCATACGTGTACCGTGTGTTTCATATCACACATTTTATAAAATAGTATATTTTGATACACTATTAAATTAGGGAGAGATTCGCGTAAAAACCACACTCCGTATATACCCAACTCTAATATGTAAATCTAAAAAAACAATATCGACATACAATACACAGCGAATGTTCAACAAATTTAATAACGCAGCGAGCAACCGACCATTCCAACTATCTGCAAGTTTAACTAAAAATAAAATACATAGCTCGAAATCAATGTGTGCATCGTTCTACACACGGTCTCCATAACAATTGAGTCGGGAAATTGCCGACTTGGTCCGATCCGCGCAATAACCTCTGACTTCTCATTATGCAGATTGCCTCTCGATTCCCGCGTGCACGTTCACTAAACATCTTGTGAGTGCTCGCGCACATGGCCACATGTTGCTCGATTCATCTGCATTTTTATAATCGGACGCTGCATGTCTGACCTTATGTTGTTCCCGCGTGTTTCTATATTGCCCCGCAGAGACCGTGTAAAACTGTAAACGGTTTTATTGAAAGTTTGTACTTATTGTGATTTTTATTTGTGTCTGTGTATTCACCTTTGTAATGTGTCTGCAGTATAAATAAAACACACAATATTAAATGTAGGCGTGCTGGCTCAGTGGTGATCGCACTGTGAATCGTTCTTGATTTTGAGCCAAGATATCGATTCATCACTGGCTTTTAAATTAAGAAAATATCGCAACCTAGATGCGAAGTCAAATTCGATGGCCTAATCCCCTCGTTGTTAAGGAAGGCTCGTGCTGCACAATATACTTCACATCGTTACGCAAAGGTGCAAGTCCCGTAACTTGTTATTTCTCAGATGTACCAAGATGTACCTGCATGTAACTAACTCTGTAATAAGTGTATCGTCGGCGACATAATCTGCATAATTGGAAGTCGTCGTAGGATATTGCGTCCACGTGAGGCGGGCTAGCAATTTTCTGCGTCATTTCCGGTGAATCGTCCACTCGGAAGGCCGATTCGATGCGCGAGTCTGCCCTACGCTTAATTTTATCGTCTAATTGATACAAACTCTTATTTTAATATATTAAGCACCATTTCCAACGTTATTTTATTATTTACACAATAAACTATATATTTTTATTTAAATCGTTTTGTTAAACAATAAAATCGCTTTTAATTTCTATGTAGATACGAGACTTTTTAAATAGATCTTGAACATTTCTTGGAGATTGTTCATGTGTTACCAACCTTGTGTAAATAATGATGTATCTGAAGTTAGTAACTACTATAAGACTTTAAAGGACTAAAACCTTGAACTACCTTGCCAGATCTCAGTTAAATACTGACTTCCAAATAGGTGGTACCTTAATAATGAATAGCTCTAAAACATTAAGAAATGTTTTTAATATTAAAGTGATTGGTAATTAGGTACATTTTAAACAAGGTTTGCAAAATATTATTTATATTTACCAAGTCAATGTGCAAACGCGAGTATCAAAATGTTTAATTAAACACAGTTCCGAGTAAACGTCAGTCAGAACGTTGACAGATAGACGTTTGTAACCTTTGATTACATTTCAGATGTCCATGACTTCCGAGATGTATGTTTATTATAAACAGGATAATATTCCTGTGAGTAGTACGCAGTAACCGATTTGAAATACGTCTGTTGTTTCGCTAGAAATTGAATGAGAATATTTCTATTAAAATATTCCTTTAAGTACTAATTTTGTATTAAATAAATATTTTAGTAATAAAAGAACTCTAACGCCGGTTCGGAAGGTTTCTTTTGCCAACAAACGTTATATAACGCTTTTTTATACCTGGACTAGAGAGGAAACTATTGCTCAATAATAGCTCATTGAACATACATCCCAGCTTTTTTATAAGATGAGGACAGGAACGAATTTTATATTGATATTTGCTGTTCTGTTGCTGCTATGTGATTTTTTTTGTAACAGGAATTTTTGTAGGCGTACGCTAAACATTTTACTCAAGTTTCATTATAATCGGATCAAATATAATCGTTAAATAGGGTTCCTTTGACGCATCATCACCTCGAAGCTACTGAACATATCGGGATGGTGTTGCTACCATTCGACGCGGAATTTTTCCTAGATGCTTATAGGCATAGCCTATCATATATAGATATGATATCGGTAAACGCGGGTGCAACCGCGGGGACAGCTAGTATACATGTATGATGAATCACTCTTTAAGGACTTTACAAAAATTATCGCTGTGGAAAATGCAACACAAGTAATCTTCTCATTATTTAATTTACATAAACTTAATAGAAAATGTCTAGTAAAGGTATTATTTAACGTAAGTAAGGCAAGTGTAGTGTAGTTAAAAGAACCAGAACACCAACTTTATAATCAAAGAAATGTATTAATCCGACACCGTCCGTGATTCTTCGTATCTCGATGTCATTACATAGATAAATGTCATCATACATTCTAGAGAGTAAATAACACTTGTATCCAGTAACTGGACCGTGACCTGTTATAATATGATTTACTGATGCTTTGTGATTCGTACTGGTGTGGGTAGAATGAGTGTTAATATGAGTTATTACAGTTTTATGGAAGCTATCGCTGTCTACTCATCTATTGAGGATCAACTTGAAGGTAGCGATGTGTAAAGGGAAGGGACGACGAACCGTGTCTTCTGGTTGAACTCACATAATATTACCATCTAACGCCCAAATTTTTAAATTGTTTCATGCCTATCAGAGTTCAATATGAAATAGAAAATATGCCGGGAAGTGGAATGATTTTTTTAATGAATTTATGTTTCATTAACTAGGACTAGACTAGAACATATTATATCACTATGCAAATTTTCTTACAAATATTCGATTACTCACAAACTTGCACTTAAAATATATGTAAGATAAGATAAACATGACAACAGTAGACCACGTTTATTGCAAAAATAACTATGATCATTTACATATTGTTCTTTGATGATAGTGATATTAGTAGCAACTACACATACATCAACATTACCTTCGCCTAGCCTAAACAAAGCCGCGAAGCGCGCGTCAAAATGTCAAAATTACATTCCACAGTGCGTCACGATCGATGCGTTCGTTCAACACAACGTCACGCTATTTATCGTGCCATACCGCGTTTTCTCATCGGATGAAAGCCCCTATTTATAAAACCCGGCAAATAGTTTCAACGGACCACTGGACTAACATTTTTTGCTTCGTGCTTCAGATGCGCATGTTTTATCTTAATTAACAAGTTAGAGAACTGTTTGATTTCTTATCAACTTTTTATTTGATTTAATCTGTTCGCTATTCAATTGGAAAATATATGTTGGATGATTTATTAAGCGTGGAATAATATTTTTACTATTTTTGAAAATATTTGTGGATATTTATTACGTAGCCAAAAACTGGAGGATATTATTAGCATTGATGTTTGAAAAGTAATTTTTCATTGACCTACAACTGGAAATGATCTACAGAAAACCATTTTACTTTGTATGAACTGTGCCAATAAAATTTTACAATCAAACAATTTAAAATAACTCATAGTGCAATTGTAATAGAGGAAATGAACATTTGAAGAGCAGGCGCGCAGGATTACCAGTAGATGGGGTCACGTGCAGTCCCCTGAAATGCGATGACACTGCAATCGTTGAAGCGTACTTGCGTGTAAACTGCATGTATTTTGTAACATAATCTCAACTAATCGTTATTATAATGGAATTGTACGTGAACTCGGTTACAAGTTAATTTTATTATGCGACCACCTAATCCTTTGTAAGTATTTCGTGTGTTACGCTAGATTATCTCTAATTGCGATAAACATACATATCCAGAAGTCTTATGTAATTTATTATCATCAGAAGCTTATTTACCTACTGTATTGGTGTTATCTAAGTTTCGTTCTGTCGAATTTATTTTCATGTGTCTCGTTACTCGTTAATAAAATTTTAATTAAAACTATTAGACTGTCTGACACAGAGAGATATTACCACAAATAGTTGTTTGAAGCACTGTGCCAACAGAACTCTTTCAATCCTTGCATAAACTTATCCCAAGCAAAATTAAACTGTTTACTTTAAAACATTAACCGGATCGTTGAAAGTTTCTCTTAATTAATCTTTTAAGCTATTTAGTCAAAGAGAAGTAAATTCCTTTGGCCGCTTTATTGAATTCTAAGTCCGCAAAGTTGGCTTAAATAAGAAAGCATCGATACCCGATGTCTGAGCTCGGTAGCCTTTAAACGATTTCCTAACTTAATATAAAGTTACAAGATTGTCTAGCCGGAACTTTAGTTGGGCATTGAGATTTTTTAGCAAACATGTGATATGTTATGTTGCATTTTTTTTGTATTTTCTAGTTTCAATCCAAACATATCGTGATTATGATGAAAATATATGGGTTAGTGAATATGTAGATTTGTGGGTATATGTAAAATTTAATTATACAACAAGAATTTCGTACCGAAATATATTTATAGACCCCAAAAATTCCTAGTCCGAGATTTTCTACAGCCCTCTTTGAGAATTCCATTGATGATAAGAATTTTGTTTCAATCTGGCTTGCTACCTAAATTATAATAATCACAATTATCCCGGGCTCCAGATAAGATCACCAGTTAAATGCACATTTTCTACTATAATTTCATTGAAATACCATTTAAAAATGCATGTAAAAAATTTCAAAGCACGCTAAGTCAGTCATTATTCATGGAAGTGTTCGAACAGCAAATTAGTCGCGTAAATTACCATTGTAGATAGACGACGGACGACAGGTAATAGCGAATATTGAATTATAGATGAAGTATTGGAGGCGCCAGATGAATACAATCTTTTTTTCACGTTGAAAACCCTCAGGGAAATTCCCAGCAACGTTGCGGTTGCAAAGCCTTCAATTTATGCAGGGGCTGCATTGGCGTCTATCTGGATGACAATCTTGACATACGGAGAGGCGGTTGAACAATGCGGTTTTGTTAGTGCTCACTGGTGTACCGAGAAATTTGCATTTTTCCAGTCCAGTTTTGACGTAAGAACATCTCTGTCTATGAGATTAAGGTGAAAATGTTTATAAAAGTTTAGTTCATGATGCTCATTATTCTTATAGGTTTAAAAATTTATATTAATTGTGTGAAATAATAAAGCTCATAAAAATATTATTTAATTTATTAATTAACTAATTTTTGTTTTACAAAACAAAAATTGTTCAAATGCCTTTCATGAATTCAAATGTTGAAAACAAGCAGAGGTACGGTAAAACTCAATGAACTGCTGCATTTTAACAGCAGTAGGTACAAAAAAAATCAAAAATAAATTTTACGGCATTACATCCTGTACTAAAAGAGCATTCAAAAATCACCGAAACTCTAAAACAAACGAAGCAAATTAAAAACGCGTATTTAAGCAAAACGCACGGGACAAAGGGTTGGCACAAATGGAAAATATGCCTCGTGTTTGCGTTATAAACCCAGCCAATCACGTCGGAGCACATTGTGCGACTAAACGCCACGCCAACAAAAGAGCCGTAAAGAATGGCCCGCCGACACACTCGTGCTAATAAAATAGTTCGGAGCAACAGGTTGGTGCGGGCTCACAGCGGCAATACAATGGCAATAGTACCAACTATGAGTGTATCTGTGATCCCACTACGTACTTCGGGCTTTGGGTTAGTAAGAATGTTACATGTGTCGGCTCATTGTGCCATATGTCTCATGTGTACATGTTAGGGAAACATTTGCAGGGACTACGCATATGGACAAATAAAGCTACGCCAATAAAACAAATCTAATTCAAATCTGTGAGTGTATTAAATTCTTGAGAATACCAAAGAAAAATCCTTTAATTATCATAATAATATAATGACTATACAATATATATACTGATATGGATTTTAACATTCAGACTGAAACTGCTTATAAATAAATATTGATTAGCTCAATGATATGTAATGACATAACTCGTATTTCAAATTAATTTATTAGCCTCCCTAAAACCATGAACCCTTTCTAAACTCCATCATACATTTCCAGAGTAAATAAAAAACCATCAATGCTACTTAACATTGGAGTGATTGGAGATAATAAAATATCGATAATCATCCCATCACTAGCCTATCCACTTGTGGGGAGTAGTGTTCGGAACTCGAGCCTCTATTATGTGCCCATGCGATCGAGAGCTCTCGACAACCTGCATTGTTTTACTATCGGACGCACTCAATAGTCCTTCAAGATACGTTATATTCTGATTTCAGACTGAACAGGACGCAGTTCATCATCCCTAGTCGATGACGAATTTAGAATTAGCATAATTATTATAAACAATACTAGATAAACTTATTACATGTCATCACCAATCATTGAAATGAGCATAGCTTCTCCTCGTATAGTATCGCAAATTAAATTGAAATATCAGTACAGTAGTTTTTAACACACCCCAAAAGAATATAAACTTAAGCATTGAAACTGAAACAAGTTTATACGAAAACTTTATGTCAAGACATCTTGGTAAATTCAATCTGCGTTAACTAAGCACTATTTACATGACAGCAAGAAAGACGGTCAAACGCTGAGCTCCCTAATTCCCGAGTCGCGTGTACATTGCGGTTTCACGGTAGGATTTACAAGTTTTCTTCTATTGGTCCAAATGCTTATTTCTGTTAAGGCTCGCTGCGACTTACGTAACTTCACGACCGTGTTCTCGCCAAGTTAGCTTACAACCCTTTGATATTCTGTCGATTTGTGGTTTACCTTCCAGTTCCGTGTACCCAAACTTGTCGAAAAAAAGTTACACTATTATACCCATTGCTGTTAGGGCTGTACTAAATTTAACCATAAGGGTGTCGAAGTTTTGATTCTTGTTTACGTATCTTTTTGTACTGAATTGTTTCTCTGTAAGCTTACTTTTAAGAACGATGTGATTTAATAATCAGAATGATCAGAGAAATGTTAAGGGTAATCCTAGTTAACTAGAATGACGACATGACAGAGGAAAGCACGAAAATTTTAAGTCTGTCAAGAAACACGTAATATAATAAGCGAGAACCGTAATAAAACAAGGAGACATGCATTAAATTATGCGTAAACAAAAGACGGTCGCTGTGAATGTTCAACCACAGCCCGACAAAGAACAATCTATTAAACAAAACAGCGAGTACAGTGGCTGCAAAAGCGGCAGTAAGTGAGGAGTGACAAAACTTGAGTCGACGACTAATTAGCAATACAAACATGAATCAGAGGCTATTAGTTGTAATTGAATTGTCGCTGGCGGCGAAGTTGCCGCGGCGGCAAATTTAAATATCACGCTTTACGAGGTTTTGGCGCTTTAGTCCGCTGGATTATTACGTAACTTCTAATTGCCACTAGTTGCGCAACTTTCGCTCTCAAAATAGCATTGAAGTAAATCTCTCAAAATACCCAAAATTGTTTTTCTGTTGTCACAAGATACTTGTATTCAGATCAAAAACTTATTTTTTTGGACTTTTGTTTTAATTCCAAACGTGGAACGCATTATTTAGAGGATGTAAGTGAATTTGTGTGCTCCAAATGTCAAAAACTACTACTTTAAGAACTCACATAAATCAATTTCATTCGAAGGAAAATGTAAAATGTGAGTGTGCACGAATATCAAGTTTATTAAACGAGTATTTTCCAAACTTAAACATGTCATTCAATTCGGACATTGAATTTAAATACGGTCATTGTTTTCGGATCAGCTAATAAATATTCATAGAAAACAAATGACGCCAAATTACTGCGACAACTTCAGTCGATTGAGAGCCGTAGAGCTGTAGGCCGCAGCGCCAGAACCCGACGCGACAATTTTTCACTGGAATTTTATAAAACACTCCTGTCGTTGCTCCGAGGAAATTATCTCCCCCATTGACTAAAATTTTTCACGGCAAGTTTGACTTCAATCCATTACTTTTTTCCCACTTTTATCTCAGAACCGTCACGACAAAGTTGAATTGTGTTAATTGCGAGTTCGGTATACTTTTTGTGGAAACATTTCATACGAACTAAAGGACGCCTTTTTTAAACACGAAGAAATCGTAGTTGAAGCGGTATAGTTGGTGTTAATGTTGTGACGCCACATTAATTTGATAAGCCCTTGAACTCTTCGGTGATGTCAAAAGTTACTGGGTGCACTTAGTATTTTTCTACCTAACAATTTACGACGAAGCTAAATAAATTGGCCGGAAGGAAAGTTGAGTTGCGAGTTTAAATTGCTAGATCTTTAATCGTGTCGTTGCAATTCCACGTAACTACATAGGACGGTTTAGTAGTTAAGCAACTACATGCGATACTACTAATTAGCTTACCCCACTGCCCTATCTACGGGGGTGATGCTTGAAGCACGGTTGTGTGAGTACTAATTACCTCGCATACGTCATACGCGGAAGGCACGCGTTCGCGCCGTCACATATCTGCTGCCATCTCTCAGCCCTTAATATTCTCATGTGGGTAAGCATAAATTAGAACTCGAATTTCATTCCCTTGTTCCAAGATTTGAACTTAACTTATGTGCCGCGCAGATGTCACCCACCTTTGCGATAGGGGTACATACTTTAAAGCGAATTTTCTTTATACACTTCTGTAGAATTTGGTTAGTAAACTAAATAACAAGTTTGTATGACAATCTATAAATTTGTAAATTAATTTTCTTAATAATATTTCTGGAAATAAATTTAATTAACCGTTTCGATACGAGATTAAATAAGCTTTGTAACCTTTAAGCGACCTGTTTGTAGACTTATTAAATCGCTTTTAGCTCATTGTGCTAAAGGATTATTAATATTGAAAGCAACGGTTTTACCTCGTAATAATATGTGAAGCACAAAGAATTTCAGTTTAATAAAATTATATTCCTACACATTATAACGTTAAGTAGAGGCTACATTCGTGATAAACATTGTTTTACGATTATGGATGAAATATTTTATGAAAATATTTATAAGAATTTTAAATTCCCCAACTATCATTACAAAAGACAAAAGTATTACAACTGAAAATATACTACGAAACAAGTCTATAATACTTTCATGTCTAAGTAACTCTACTTAATACTGTATGTGTTATCTTTATTTGTTTTTAAAATCGAAGTTTAGAAATCTTTTTCCAGTTCCTCTCCCGGAGCAAGAACCTAACCATGAGCAGGATTAAGACCACACTCCATCACAAGGGCCCATTACAAATTGGAGAATACGAGATGCCTTTTAGTTGATTGGTGATTCTGCGAATAGAAGCAATGGTTCCCTCATTGCTTCAATTCGCGGAAAGTTAGAATGAACTTAAATTCTGAACGTAGATAGTTTACCACTTGCAAAAAGCAATTTCAAATTCTTAAAACCTAATTCACAAAAACAAAACTACTTATACTACCTGGCGGGCTGCTATCCTCAAGACGAAAATTTGTGGCAAGAACTTTTCTGGCAGCTGCCCTTGAGAGCATGTTTTCTTCTAGGCTTTGTGTGATTACATCTATCAGACGCATCATCACGTTCCAAAGAAGCTGTGGTCAATCACAATCCAATCATTGTTAAAAAGCGATAACAAACAAAAGTCGTAAATTCTTCACAAACATTAATTGCGGAAAAGTCACCAGGTAAGCAGAAATCCGAGACAGTTTGTATGAGTTCTCAATTCCTTGACTCAGCTAAGACGGGATTAGGTTGGTTGACGCACGCATCGAGATTTCGCAGCCCTCAGACATTGCCGAGTGAAATTTATGGATTATATCTTTCATGGGGAAACTGGCACGTTTTCCGGCTTGAGTTCCGATTATTTTTTATTAACTGCATTGATTTTTTATGGTCTGTTGTCTCGAGATATTAAATGATGATCTACCGACATCGGCTTTTCTCGAAGTTTTCTTTTTGTTGTTACTTGCGTTATTATTTATCAAACGCGTCATTACAAATTACATAATTTCATATGATGAAAGTAAAGTCAGTATATTGGCCTTAATTAGAAAAGGTACGTGATTCATTGTCTTTTTCTTCATTTGTTACCAACCGAAAAAAACATAGGTATCTTGAACATATATACTGTAACTGTAATCTAAAAAGTTGGAATAAACTTTGAACGATCGACGTGGTCTTGATAAAATATTTATAATAGTAGTAGATTGCTTTCTCGATAAAAGAGGTTCAATAATATTTGCGAACAAACAATGTCATGAAATCGAAATCGTTCTAATAACTTGTACGCATATTGGTATTACTTTTTGGTCTGTAAGCCCAAGTTCCGAGAAAATAACAAAGTAGCTTTTCGCATTCCTAATCTATTCACAAACAAGCAATTAATTACAGTCGCTATGGCAAAAAGTTTCAACTGCTTTTATTAAATTAGAGCCAAAGCTTTCGAATTTAGAAAGTCCCGTCCGTAACGATTTTCTTAAACGACTTCGGAATGTCTGTTCACATAACTCACGCCTAACATATTCAAAGGCGACCAGTTATGAATATAAACATTTAATTACGAAACCTACACGCTCAATAAAGCAACAAACTCATTTATAATAACAATAAAGTAACAAACGGCGAAACTTCCAGAGAACAAATTTTGTTAGCCGGCAAGGGGCATATTTTCTACAAACAAGACGTGGTATACGCTCGGAAAGTCGGAGGTTGGTCCTTCGAGCCGGACTTTATCTGATCCAGCCCCTGGATTAATTAACTTAAATGCAACAAGTCCAAGTTTGCGCTGCTCTCCAGATAGACTGTCGCGTGTTTTATTATGGAAGCAGCTGAATTAAGTAAGTAGTGAAGTTTCCTCCGGAATTGTATTACGTTTATCGATAACATTTCTAGGGCAATATCGTATATTGAGATCTACCCTTTTAATAACAAAGTTCAGCAATTCTATTGGTCTGCTGTTGTATAGCAAAGTCTCCTACAAAAATATAAATTGGAACCAATGAAAGCGTTGCTTATGAGTAATATTTTATATCACACTACTAATTTCAGCTCAAAGATCCTTAATAAAATAAACATTATGAATATTATTCGTAAACATCTATAAAAAGAAAATATACTCCTGTTGGTAGATTCGTAGTCTGTGGACTAATTGACTTAAAATGTAACAAGACGCCGTTTGCTTTGCTCTAGACGAGCGGCGTCGTATGTTTAATACTGATTTAAATAGTCTGACTGGATTCTGAGGCTGGTTAGCAGACTATGGGGCAAAAACATAGGTCTTTTATTTTGCAATGTGTTTTAGCATAAAAATACTCATTTGATTAGTGGTGCCTACAACAATAAATTCTAACTGTGGTCGGAAGTTTTCTTAACCGCTTTGTTTCCGAATCTCATTCTCTTCATTTAATAATAATTTATTAATTAAAAGATACATGTCACTATTCATGGCTTTAATTATAGAATATCTTTGATTGGCTAATTAAAACAGACACTATCCTTTACTAGCTAATTGTCAAACCCATGTATCATACAATATTGCAAAATACAATAATATTATAAAGAAATAGGTACCGTTTTATAAAATTCGATTGACGATGACGGGGCGATGGCGTCCGTTATTGGGTCTTCGGGTTCTATACATAACGCCTGCAATAGTAGCCTTAAAATTGTCAATCAAATTTAAACCTTTTGCTATTGAGATAGGAGTGGATGGTTTCGGATGAGTAAAGTTGTTGGGGTGTTCGGAAGCGGCCTAATGACGACATGGAGTACAATAGCACGTGTGGGCCCTTATTATTGGTATCTGACTTGACCGCTACGAGCGATTTGTCTAAATGAGGTCCGGTTCTACGAAGCTTTGTTATTTTTTTCTTATATTGCTCGTTCTTCGTGATGTATTGGATTAGGATTGCGCGTTTTTCTTCATTTTATAACTTCATTGGATGTCTAAGTAATTCAAGCTTAATTTGAACGAAAGATATTTTCGAGGAAAAGTTATTTGAAATATTTTCATGGAACAGATTTTAAAGAGGTAACTGATAAATGTGAGTTCTCGCAAAATACACATTTTCGTTGGGTTGGTATATTCCAAACTAAGTTTAAAGCTCTTGGTCAACTTGCATATTCAGTCAATGTGCTCAATATTCGCAAAGTAATATAAAAATATTCACTACAATTCGGACAAGCACGAGAGATTTAATTCACGAACATAATCTTAATGGCTACAGCGTAATTTACAATTCCGACAGATCATGTAAATTTTCTAGACATCACTCAAAAATAAATGATACATTGGAATACCTTCCCTGCCTTGGAATACATTAAACTATTACTAAATAACTGCGCTTAGCGTAGAAATTTAAGGTGCAAAATATACCTATAGGCCTAGAGTGTACAATTTACCGTTCAACTGATATAGAGAGTTCTGAGCTTTATGCGTATTAAACTAGGGGTCATAACGGCAGCAGTGTTAACATTTATAGGTACGTAGTTCCACCGCAACCACCGTAATCCCGTATACCGACGATTAATCTTCGTTCCGGCTCTCACGAGGTGGTTTGTTGTGGGTAAATTTGTGGGGATAGCCACGATTTGCAGGCCATGCGCCCCGTGGGCCGTGTTCGTCATACATTAATCCTTTGTTGGTTTAATCGCCTCTTTTATCGATGCCAGATTAGAGCGACGTTAGGGCAATATCTCTTGTCGTCCGGAGATATACGTAGAGGCAATCCACATATGAAATAATGCTTCAAAAGTTTTTATGAGTAATGAAGAGTGATCCGATTCACGTCAGAACTGCCTACGCATCAATCATTTCTAGTCTGGACATCAAAAAATGGCCATCACAATGCACATTTATAGACAGTGCATTGATAAATACCTCTCAAAGTTTGATAAATGGATTATTAAAAGAACGACTGTTTTCATAATTATCAAATACTAAAGAAGCTTGAGTATATCAAAACGTTATATCGATTGACTCGATACATTTCTCGGAACACAAAAAACATACATTAGCACGTTAACATTGTATTATTTTCAGGTAATTTGTGTATATTGTAGGCAAAGCGCGTTGGGGGTTGTGTATCACGTGACTCCTCGCCCCGCCTGCCTAATGTTTCACTCGCGTTACTGTGACAACTTCTACCTTTTACCAAATTGTATTTTCGTGTTCGGCCGAGTTTTCCTTATAAATACTGTCATTAAGACAGCGACACCGTGACAGGTGCTAATGTTTGTAGAAGTATCGAACCCATTTGTAAGTAATGTAAATACTACATGTTATGACATTTTACTGACAGGCAGAGAGATTAGATACTGATATTTATGTCAAATTCAAAATTATTTTGGGGAGACATTTTTACTCTATGGGGCGTCAGTACATAGCTGTGCAACGTAATAATTACTATCTAAAGCAAGTTCAACTCCTATAAGTTTTACAAATTATTATTTTTTTATTACTGTTAATACGAACATATCTATTTAAATGAATTTAAAAATAACGCCATGCCACATGCCAGAGGTATTGAATAAGATAAAATATAATACCATTCGGTCTTAGATACGACTATAACAAGAACTTCAACGAATAAATTAGTGGAGGACAGCCGTGGTGCGGGCAATACGCTTGTTATCTCCATTCTGGACTTAGCAGCTACAAAGGAAAAAATATTTTCTAAAACCGCTTCGAATTAGGTTTCGAAGATAAAAGGACTTCTACATATAAACGAAAAATAACGAGAAATTATAGAAATGAAGGATGGGGATTGTTTTTTAAACTGTAACACGGGTTTACTCGTAATTTTGCGGTTTCGCGGATAAATCGCAATGTTCCGAATTAGAATTTATATTGTTGGCATTAAGTGTATCTGGTGCCGCATCTGTAAAATTTATATAGTGCGATATTATAGCAAGTTTAAAGTGGGCTCTAAAGGACGAACGGAGGGTGGGCACCCGTTGCGTCATTACGAGGCCCCACGTCATTTGTTTATTAAACATCCTCCGAGGTGGAACGGAATAATGGCACGGTAGACTTTGTCACGGCCGCTTTCCCCTGAAATTAAATCGTAATGATGATGCGAACCTCACTCGCCGCCGTTTTGGGCCACCCCGGCCCCCAGTTATTAAGTCCCGTGTCGTCTTGAGGTCAAAATGAATAGGTTTTTTAAAAGCCCACCCGGTATGACAACTGTCATAGTTATGAAAGGAATCGCGTTGAGTGGTCTGGCGACGTTACACAAAAATGTATTTGAAAAAATACGGCTTTTTTCAGATGCTGTGAGTCCCTTCTATGTAAGTCAGAAGCGTAATTTGCTAATAGGATGTTTGCCTTCTTTTATACGTATCTCGAGGCTGGCGATATGTAATGTTGTCTGAACAATTTCAACCTAATGGAGTAGTTCATAATACAATAGTTGTCCTCCGTGGATTCATTCGCGTTCCCGTGGGTCGTTATAAAAAGTATCATGAGCCAAGTTTTATTTTAATCCATTCAGAATTTTGTGTGCAAGAGTAAAAAATATCCATCTTTTCTATTTAATCTATCCATCTCCACAAACTTTCGAATTTATAATATTGGTAGGATTGAAAATGCAACTAGGCTTTCAAGATTATTCAGACCTTCCCGAAATATAAGAGATTTATTTAATCTTCTACTTTTTAGACGCTTTTACGCTAGACGGAAAAAATTCACACGAAAAGTTGTAACGACACTTTTTTTCGTATTGTTACGTTCGAAATTTAAATGATATGGTTTATTATTGGGTTTGTTTTTTTCATAATTTATTTAAAGGCTACATACAACATGTTTAAAATTCTGTTCCATTTATAAATTAGTAATTATTATAAGAAAAGGAATAAGTTAAAAGTAAATTTTGAATCGCACTGAATTGAAAGAAGTATGTATTATGTCAGTGAAAACTTCGTTCCTATCTGGTGTTTACGACACCATTTTCTTTTTATCTACAGTGTTTTTGTTGATCATTTCATTATTTCTCTTATTCTTACATTAACACTTCGAGTTTAAAGTGATAATCGGAGTAGGGTTCCATTAACATTGCTCGTAAAGGGGCTCAAACCACAAGGCTGAGTTGTTTAATGCTGTAAAACACTCTTCAATTTTAACTGATCTTGGTGTATCGAAATCAGTTAAAATACAACGAAAGCTGCTAATAATAAAGACAAAAAAGATATAATACAGTTTCATTTAAATGAATAATTATATAATTAACCTTTTCACGTTATTAATTAGAATTAAAAGAAAATACTTCCCAATAAAAGAATGAACATTAATACAGCAAAAGAAGACTCTGAAATAGGAAATTGAAATTATCGGTAGGCCGTAAAGATTTCTTTCGGCTTCGGAGAAAGTATTTTAATTAAAAAGTTGTTAGAAGTATTCATGGAGGAATATGTAATCTGTTGTTATATTAATTCATAATTGACCGTTAAGTGTTATGAAATATGAGTAAGTAATTTTAAATATCAACGTCCCTAGGAGCCGGTGGTCGAATTTGAATTGTCTTTTGTATTTTATCACTTATTTGATTAGTTTTGAATAAGTTACCTATTTTTAATGATGTCAGATTGAAGGATTACAAGACAAGCAGACAAATAATAATAAATATCCTGGGGATATTCTATTCGCGGCCTTCTGATCCCAAACTAAGCAGAGCTTGTACTATGGAAACTAGAAAACTGATATACTATATCTAATACTTTCCTTTTTCTAAATACTGTACCCAGATAACCAGCCACAGAATAAACAGACATGTTCATGCACACAATGGGAATCGGACCCGCGACCTACGACTTGGTAGTCAGGGTCGCTAACCACCAAGCCAACTGGCCTGTTGATGGTCCACCTATGGTCCGTGGTGAGTGTCGACTAGGGGTATTTGCAGTATAGGGTATTTCACCCACTGTTGTCTAGCTCTTAACTCCCTTTTCCCAACTATCTTGGCTCTTGATTATCTTTGTACTTTACTTCCGTATTTATTAAATTTTATAGAATTTCGTAGCATAACAGTTTCGTAGTTCATTGAATTAACGTAGTAGTCTCGTAGCTCATAGAGGTTCCATAATAGAATCTCGTAGCTAATAGATTTTAACGTTACCGAATTCGTAGCTCAATTCTCTTTAATACTATCAAAGATAGATATTTGACATTACTAGTTTTACCACTAGATGGCTATGACTTGTTTAAGTAGTTCATCAGTTCATGCTAGTTCGTACAGTATTCTATAGTTTTGCAAATGCCATTTTACTGCCTGTGTATGGAAACTCAAATGTCATCTTAGATAACGGAACATAATGGAATGTTTCAGAGTTTTTATAGCTGTTGCTGCAAGTCCACCAGTCGGTGCAGGCAAATGCCGTCTTAAACATAAAGCTTTTACGGCGTTTATACAAAAAATAGAAGCCGTCAACTACGGTACAAATATACGGCAAAACAGCATTAGCTTGACTCCCTCCCATTCAATTAACTGTCGTGATTAAATTTTTATGTGACTTAAAAATACTTTTTAGTTACTTCGCTCCAGGAAATATTACTATCTCCTTCCAACGATTTTATTACCATAAAAAGTTTATATCATTACTATGGCCTCCTAAGGCTAATGAATTTGTATTTTAATGGAGTAATTATGTTTTAAGGATGCTGTAAAAATTGCGTTTCATTTAATCATAGAATTTCAAGGTAAATCTCTATTATTTATATTTGAAACAGAACGTTTTTGATTCCTTAGGTGCACATCCGTGTTACTGATTCCCGCTTAAAAATATTTATTTTCCAAAACTCCGAATAGTTCGCAGTTGCTGTCCAACGAAAACGCTTTCGCGAATCAAATTCAGTGTAGCCAGCGCCGTCCTGTGTCAGCAACTCGAAGTACACACATAAATCTAACAACACACCCTCTCTCGGGAATAAGTGTGGAGTAATTTGCGAACACATGAGCTCGCTCCGCGTCGCGCGAACATTAACTATTAAATTCGTTGCATATTAAACTACAGCCTTAGAGCTGTGTAATCCACAACCTACCTGAACGCCTTGTGTTCACGTCTCATGAGACTCTTCAACACTTTTTAAGCGCATAAGTGGATATTCTAAGATGCGTGTGTCGAGGAAAAAAAACAGAATTTTATTTGAATTTTCAGCGAATAGGCTTAACTCTCGTTTCTATTTCAGAAGATAGAAGATATACAAATCACACACCTCCTCATCGATGAAACTCGATAGATTCGATGTGAAATCTTTATACGATTTTTCAATTACAATACTCGTTATGTGAACTGTAACAAACTTAATTAGACTCAAATTAGACAGCTCAAGTTGTACTTAACAATTGAAGGTAAAGAACAAATGAGCTGAACCATCGCCGTCAAGGGTGTAAATCTCAGGTGATTCGAATGTTCTCAAAGAAAGGGGGAGTTATGTCGAAAAATGCCCTCTTTGTTCCCGACAGCCAACAGGCCCTCTCTGTCCTGGTGGAGAGTACGGAACCCCACTTGACACGCTTCATTTTTACCTTTCCTTTAAATTGAAACTGGAACGAGGGTGCGCTTTCTATGCGCCGTGTATCAGCCACGTTCATTATGAATTAACAAGATTTTTCAGAGCATTATTTAATATTTTCTCCAACGCTTGGCTAGTGAACTTTGCATAGCTTTTGCCTCACAATTTCATACTAAAACAAAATAAACACCAAAGATACGATTATATTTAACGGAATAAGCGATTGCCTTGAACTGGAAACGAAAGATTAATTCCGAAAGACGAAAGTCCATTTAGTATTGGGACTGGAGAAAGGAGAACCATTCGTTAGGGGAAACAATATCTAGGAGTGAATAATTGAGAGCATCCAACTTTAAGTGGATAATAAACAATTTCCGAGGTATGTTAAAAACTAAGTTATGACTACAATAGATCGGGACCTATCAAAATATTTTCCCATAACGTTTCCCATGGCGCATATTCTACGTAAGTCGAGAACAACTTTTCTCATCGGGTGCGGCGCACTGCGGCCGTGGCAATGCACTTTCGCTGACCCCATGCCTCCTCCCACGTTGTTTCTCTCCCTCACTCTTGAAACTTTCTTTATCTCCCCTCTCGCTCACACCCGTGGCTGCGCCTGCGCTTCCCGGGTACTAAGGTAATAACATTCTACGACGCGGTACGCCGCCGGAGTGGAACGGGTTCTGTCGATGACTTCGACGATTATTCGTATGAGAGACAATGGTTAACGTGGCTACATTTACTCAACTGTTTTTAGATGGAATGGTATGTTCAGGTAACCGTATTTAATGATTGCCACTCAAGAGCAAGTACAATTATCTAGATAAAATTGAAAACTCTTGGGAAGATGCATAAAAGTAAAACAGGCTTGAAACTATAATTGTGTCGTCGGAAATGTAACAACTAAACAACGCCAACTCATCGCGTGGAAGGAAACTCGAGAAAGCGCAGCGCCAACAACTTTATATTATGCTGAAAACAATATACTACAAAAGCTAAGGTATTCAGAATATATGAGCAATTGAGCAGTCGTAGATTCACGGTAAGTGGAATAAGTTTGTTGGTTACGCGTTCGCCGCGACAGTCTTTGTTAACGCCCTATATAGTTACGCTTATCTAGCAGCGTTCCAGGTGAATGATCTTCTCGAGCAATATTCTTAAAACTTTAACTCCAGATGATAAACGCTGTAGACGGTTACAGACTCGGCATAATATATTTACGTCGCAATATTACTATATTTTTTTTACATACATAATACAGTCTGTGAAAAACTCGAATAGCATCGCAAGCATGAGTCAAGTTACGGATTACGTGGGAGTGCGCCAGAATAGTCCTGTACAATTTAAAAAAGGGATATGAAGTATGCTGTCAGGAGTCACTGATATTTCGACTTTATCTATCAAAAATTTAGGACGACATTAGTTAGCATCGCACTCAAGGGGACGCCGTTCTAGGTCTGCGAGCGTATCCCTAGTTGTCATTAGAAAGGTTGTAAGGGCCACGACGCTGTCGTTGTACTATGATGCATACGCCTAAGGTTTTGGGTATAGAATCAATTGCCCAAGCATGGTTTGCATGAAAGAATACTTCTGGCAGCATTCCATTGCACAATGAGTAATTTAAAAATTCAAAAACTCGTCGAGACTCGGCGCTCGGCGTGCGAGGAGAGGAGAGGCGATCCGACGAGTGCCGCTCTGCAATTGAGACTGTTATCTGCCTGCACGCTGATACCCGATGTACAAGAGGAATGATCCGCCTCGGTGAATAACACGGTTACCTAAATAAGTTCAACTAACGATACACATATGGCCACGGTAAGGGTACGTTCTAAATTGTAACTACAAATAAAACTGAGCCGGGATTCGTTACAATTTCATTCCTTATTCCGTGAGTACACAAACAAAACAAAAACCCCAGTGTCGGTCGGCGACTAGCGATGCGACCGAAAGGTTTCTTGAATCCAACATCAAATTGGTATAAAAAGGTGGGTAGATACTTCTTCTCCGTCAAGTGCGAACTCATTGCTAATTGGTAAACATGCAGCGAACAAATTGCCCGCGATCGCCGGCTAGCTCAACTATTTTTAAATGAAATTCTTTCCACTCATATATTCCCAAGTACAATTCCATCGTAGTCAGCAACGTTGGTTTTTGGAATTCCGAAGTAGGTATTTGATTGCGATTTAATTATTCAGCCGTTATTCGATGCATATGCTGCCGGTCTGTTTTGTAGGGTACGTGTCGATTGATACGCGAGCCTCGAAATACTTTAATGTTTCCAACTACGTCATCGTATAAGCAATGTTAAATACTCTCTGTAATTCAATAATTTTCGGATAGGAGATATATCTAATGACTGACTATTTACTAAAATGCCGGATTGATATGTTTATAATAGTTTATTCTATTAAATAAGTACATAAAAATTCCACTTATCGGATTACTAACAAAAATTAATAATAAGCATTCTCAAAACTTTAAAGTAGGAGGAAAATAATTACTGTTATTAGTAATTACAAACTCGAGGTATACGAACGAATCTTGAGACCTAACCAGCTCGAAAAAATTCAATATTTTTGCAACCAAATAAAAATTTTAACCAACTCATTATAGAGTTTAAAGTCGTTCGAATGCAAAAATTACATTTCCGCGTAACACATTCCGATGAGAAAGCTTGAACCTTACAAGAATATATTTAAGTTTCAATTTTGCGGAACGGGCAGTGGTATTTAGCGAGTTGAAGCAGGGGATACAGAACTTTGAATCAATTGAGGAGGGTTTAAATTTACTTGTTTTACAGGAAGTTTTTCCGACGGATGCAGTGGAAACATGTTAGAGCGAGGTGGTAAAGACTGGGCCGTAATTAGTCTTTGGAGCAGAACAGCGAACAGATGCGGAAAGACGAGTGGGCGCAGAGGGCCGATGCGTCCGACTACTGCTGCCTACCTACTGCTGAATTGCATTTTTTCGATTGCCCGGGGCTATTTGTTTTCGGAGTCAATTCCGTGCTGAAATTGTATTTTAATTTAAGACTTTTTGGTCTAATTGTTTCCCTGGCGTGTCTTCAGGCTGGTAACATTTATTAACGTTGAAAAATTGTATACGACTAAGTCTATACTCCGACGGGTTGTAAGGGACCCAACCTAATTGATGGTAGTGATATATCATGATTTTCAGAGTCATTTGAGTCCTAGATTAAGTTAGTATCTAGAACATATAAATGGTTGAAGTGTTTTCATTTATGAATTGTAAATTTTCTTCCATATATATGTAGGTTTGAAGAAACTGTACCAAAAGCTTGTTGAATCAAGAGAATTTATTTCTGTAGATGTAGGTAGGTACCTATAAGGTAAAAAGTGGATAACTTTTCGCGGACTACGGGACTCGCTTTGATACTTTTACAAGTATGAAAAGTCTTGTTGATTACCTTGGACTTTTTATTTCGAGGTATCTCTTACTTTTTTCTCGTCTTATTAAGATTTCGAATGGCTCCTCCAAGATTTCCGTATTAAAAATTATTTGAGAAACATTACAAATCTAGTTATGTGAAGATTTGAATGAATAACCACGACGTTTCTTTCGAATACAAAGTCGGATTGAGAAATTTTAAATTTGTAGAAAGAGACATGGTATGTCCCAATTTAGACCGTACAAAGATTTCAGTCCAGAAAAGCAGTCAAGAAGGGTCTTTAAAAATTTGGAATACTTGTTCTGATGTTATCAGCCTCACTTGTAAAGGTGAGCACACATGAGCAGACGATACATTCGCACCCCGAGGCGTTACAAATATTTGTTCATGTCTTTCATCGGAGTATTTTAATCTACAAATATTTAAGTTATCTTGTAAGTCATGTGTGCCAACCTTTATTTCGGAAATAGACTCACCGTTTCGGACGCTGTGTAGCGCCCGTTGCTGCACTCAAGTAGTGAAGATTCACTCACCTGTAAGCAATGAAAATAAAAAATCAGAAACAGTCAATGTCAGATTTTGGTACATTTTTTTATATTTGGATGATTGGTGATTCGCTTCTTGTACGTTTTTGTCCTTTCCGAGATTTCTTCCATAACACTTTTAACGCAGAGGTCGTGATGGAGTCTAATGTTTGAGACATACCAAGGTGCGTTCGTTATTAATCTTAGTATCTTTGATTGGAATCTCTGCTTTGCTATTTTGGTATATAAAGTAACTTTTATATTTCATCCGACATTATTAGCAACAAAGCACGCTACCTATTCATAGAGGAAACTTTAAAAGCTCATTCGTACATAGTCATGGAACATAAGCAACAAATATACACAACTGTAATTGACTTGTAACCGAAACAAACAAAATATTAATAGAGTTCCACTCACATCGTTCAACTCCGACTAATTATCGGCTATGAACACCAAACGGCAAAATCACGGGCGCATATTAAATGCACATTGTCTACACAAAGCGTTTCTAGTTCCAAACCTCGTTTTGGCTCGATAGGGGTTGGGGCGGACCGACCACAATCTCCGCTTAACTTCATTATGAGAGCGAATTGCTAAACGGTCCTATTGTTGACCACGCCGTGGCCGCCTCTGGCCCCGGGTTTAGGGGTGGTTACTCATGCAAATATACATCAACTTGAAACAAGAGCACTCGAAGCTTTGGTGCGTATTGAAGACGTTTCAAGGAATTGATTTTTAATTTGGTTGTTTGTCTAGTAACTTATTAACGCATTCCTTTAGTACTGATAGGATTTGAAAGCCCTCAAACCAGTTCTCAAAGACGATATCTATCAGGATCTATAAAATTAATGAAAATTAAGATTTACTCTTTAAGAAAAGAGCGAATAGGCTACTAAAGGGAAAGTGAGCTACATCTTCGGCCTCATCTTCACTTACCATCAGGTGAGATTGAGGCCAATCGCAACCCCGTCAGAAAAATACACTTACCTGAATTACCTGAAACTAATCTAATTAATATTATAAATGCGATAGTTTATGTATGTTTGTTACCACTCAACTTCATAATGACTTTGAAGGAATTTGGCACACAGAATATTGTGTTCTAGATTTACATGAGCTATTTTTATACCATGGAAAGGTAAGATCCCTCGGGAATGAAGGCGAAATCGCGGGGCAGAAGTTAGTAATTTTACAATAAATCATCTGATTTATATTCACAAATAATTTCGAATATCAATCGAGGTTACATCGTTCATTAAAACCAATAACTGAATGCCATATTGTTTAAAACAATGTCACATTCGTCGAAAGAGAGGGCAATACAACCAACCAATTTATTCATTGTATTATTACACATATAAGTAAGAACATCACTACATAGTATAAAACAAAGGCGCTTTTTCTGTCCCTTAATCCCTATGTATGCTTAAATCTTTAAAACTACGCAACGGATTTTGATGCGGTTTTTTTAATAGATAGAGTGATTAAAGAGAAAGGTTTTTATGTATAATACATGTGATATCCCACGGGAACGCGGGTAAAACCGCGGGGGACAGCTAGTTATATATAAACCTATTTTCATAAAATAAAAAGGCCAGACTAATTCATAGCTTGATTATTTCAAAATTCAAAACCATTTATTCAGTTTAGACGGAGAGCACTTATGAAGGTCAAATTTAAAGAGACTGAAGCCAGCAGAAGCTGTTTGATGAAGAGATCAATGTAGGTAGGTAACTGGAATTCGATTCTGAAAGGAGCTAAAAAAGATGAAGAGTCTTTGTATATTTTCTAGGAATTGGAAAAATAATTACCATGTATTTACGCATTCTACTGAAACTGTATCAGTTTCAAGACCTAATCATTTTCCGTTAAATGGATTCCAATCGTAATGGACTTTGGTTTGAAGTCGCTACATTAAAGCTGGATTGCATTGTCAGAGTCACAGGAAAGCAATACTAGAGTGAAACAGACAGTGATTGCTAATTAAGTTCACTGTTGTGTTTACCAAAATAATTACCAGTGATAGTAATGTCAAACGCCATGATAAAGGTTGCAGGTTTGAATTCAATGTTGAATTTTAGATTTTTTATTTATATCTTTTTACATTTTCAACGGATTCTTAGTCCGTTTTGAAGATTCTATGATAAGATTAATAGTATTGTGTTTTTAAAAATTAACATCTTTCCACGCGTGCTCAGCTCGTTGTTTTGAACTGAGGCTTGTGGTTCCTTTATAATAGTGTAACATTGAATTTTACTATTGCCGATACATGGATTATAAATAAATAACTGAATTTTAGTTTCATCCCACCCTTAAGACAGAAACTCTCGTCAAATAACAGACAGTTTTTTGAAAGCTGCAATTTAGGGCTAATTGTTTTTATGGGTATTTTCCTTAAACCTCTATATCATCTAATGATTTTGTGGACAAACATAAGCATATCTATTGAAAAGAGACTACACACACAAAGAACGTTATTTCATAATTATGATTTAAGTATGTACTCATACAAAAGCAAATAGGTAGGTATATTCATTACAGTTTTGAGCTTTAATATAAATTTATAATAACCTACGTATCAGTTGGAATAAATATTAATAATGTACTTAATATTATGACGGTACGCTCTCTTTGTTGAACGGCGAAAATTTGGATTAAAACTAAATTATATGAAAAGGCTTTCATTTTAATCAACTTAATTAAAAGCAGTGGAAAATGCACGAGTATTGTATGAATGGAAATTCTTCGCGCGACAAAGGCTGTAGTCGTTCAATAAAACAACAACTAAATCAAACATTCCTAAAACGTTCATCGAAGGTTGAATATCTATTGAAAAATCTGAAACCTGTATGTACCCGGTACCTATGGTCTACGTGAATATTAAAAAATTAAATTCCACGGATACCTGTCGTTCGTACAAAAGGACATGTTTAATTTGAACTATTGAATGTGAGATCAGAAATCTCTTTTCACACTACAAAAAACTATTCATTGCATTGTCCCTTTGAAAAAAAATATTCCTAAAGAGTTTTAAAATACTTTGGAAAATCAAAAATACCATCGTTTGATGCATTTTTTTTCAATACATCTATTCTATATCTACACTTCTACACTAATATTATAAAGAGGAAAGATTTGTATTTTTGTATTTTTGAATGTAACGAATAAACTCAAAAAGTACTGGACCGATTTTAATAATTCTTTTTCATTAGAAAGCTACATTATCACTGAGTAATATAGGCTATATTTAGTACTAGATTACCATAGAAATCTTTAGAAATTCCTATTAAAACCAACCGAAGGTGTAAAAAAATTAGCCATAAAATGTCTTTCATCGCATACGCTGCGAAGAGTATTAATGATAGGACAAAAAAATGTTCGACAATAGATTATATAATGATGAGCTATAGAGGTTTTGCAATTTGGAATGTATTGCAGGTCGTGGGTTCGATTCCCACCCAGGACAAACATTTGGGTGCATGTCTGTTTGTTATGGTCTGGGTGTAATGTGTATTAAGAAAACAGAAGGTTGTATATCAGTTTTCTGGTTTCCATAGTACAAGCTCTGCTACGTTAGGGATCAGCAGGCTGATTGTGTAATGCTCTTACTATATATCCTACTTTTTTTAAATACATACTCATCCCTACTAATATTATAAATATAAATGTAAGTTTGTTTGTTACAAATTCACGCGAAAACTACTTAACCGATAATCATGAAACTTTGTACCCATATTCTTGGAGGTATTAGAAGTAACATAGGATTATTTTGGTGCCGGGAAAATGTTAAATCCCTGGGGAACGCGGGTGAAACCGCGGGGGACAGCTAGTGGTTAAATATTTAGAAGCACGTACATTTCAAAATAGCATACAATTATGAAACAAAACTATGTCTCAATGATCGTTACATTACTGAAGATCAGCTCATGCAATCCATAATTTTTTTTAAGAAAATACGTCCTTAACCCGACTTGTAGAGTACTTGTTACAGCGACAAATATTTAAAAAAAAATGTTTTCCTCATCCATTTACAATAATTGAATACACAATGAAAAAAGTAAACATTATTTGTAAGTTATATGAAAATATCAAATGAAGTAGTACAAATATGTTCCCTTCCATGTAAGGCGACGAGGGCGACAAGTGGCGCAAGTTTCGCGCTACGTCGAGCATGAGTTAAGCTCACACGAGTCACAAGTTGTATCGGCACGGCATTGACACCACCTACGTAATATTGTGACGATTTATAAGATTTTTCTTAGACGATCCCCTGATAATTGGGACAGTTTGTGGAGTATTTCATTCGAGATAAATGTTCGTTTCTTTATTTACTTTGCGAGTTTGTTACAGATTGCTAAGTATTGATAAATAAAAATAGAATTCAAATGTAAACCTAATTTTGTAATACGTAGAAGAGGAGATTTATTTGAACTACATTTCGGGTTGACTATATTTGCTATGAGTACGAACTTATCTTCGTTTCAAAACTAACATTATAGATAAACCAAATAAATAAACAGACGGTCATAATAAACTGAGCGATCAGGCTGTAGTATAGACAATGCGTCAACAACGAATCCAAATGTCAGTTCATCAAAAGCTCAGTTAAAAGGAAGGCCAATGAAAAAAGCTGTACTCGTAAAAAGTTTTACCAAACAAAACAATTATATCATGCCATAGTTTACTTCCCGGCAGCCGGCAGCCTGCCAGTCCGAGCATATCAGTCATGTTACTTATAAAACTACCGACAACTAGACGAGGGATTTTCTCGCAAACTTACCTTGAAGACTGTTGTGATGGCGCCCCAGGCTGATCACAAGTTAATGCAACTTTAACTTGCACCGTCATGTCTTAAACGAAACTTGGTCGTGTTTTACCTAATTACTCCAAGAGATCCATGTTTGCTTTAAGAATATTCATACGTTGGGTTAATTTATTTTAAATTATATAAACTTGAACGTGTTCCTGTATTTAAATTTTGAAGATATATTTTGTGAAAAGATAGATAATTTAAAAGAAATATTGTTGATGGATATCAAATAAAACTGTAAATAAAATTACGTAACTAGAGTATATATGAAAGTTATGTATATAATAATTATGTTGAAGAAACTCAATATTTTAATAAAGATTAAAAGTTATGATTAATAACTTAGGTAAGTTGTTTAAAAGTTGTATAAATATTGAAAACATTTTAGTTTACAGAGGCACCTTATGTTTGGTTCATTACCCAGTCGACGTCGACTTACGTCATGCAATGTTCGAAACTTAATAAACTTTAAACAATACCCGGGAAGATGCGTTGTCAGAACTTCGAAAACTTGAAGTGAAACAGGCAACCGACGAAGTTACCCCCTATTAAGGTACACATTGTGTCTAATGTTTTAATAATGTACCTTCGAAATATAACACATAACTTTTAACGTAGACCAAATTTCATTAGCATCAAATACTTGGCAAACAATAAGGGAATGCTTACAAGAGCAATCGACAGGACAACTATCTAAATAGTTGACAACAAAGACTTCCATTTTATTTCATTACAGCCAATAACAAACAAACATCTAATAGAAGTTAGTTAGACGAAACTCTACTCACTAAGACTTAGTTTTCAAATCATCAAAGTGGACATTCCTGAGGTAAATAAAATTGTACACGAGGAATGGAAGAGGTCCCTGAATTGACGCAAATACTCAGAGAATATGGTACCAATCCTGATCTCTTTTGATCAACGAATACTTGAGGACTTACTTTTGGAAAAACTTTTCTTTGTTAGTCGAGTTGTTTGACCACTTCTTTCTTTGTTTCAATGGAAGCATTTGAAACGCTAAATTAGAAAACATTTTGATTGGCGGGTTACACGAAACCGATAAAGTTTTGGGTCGTATTTTATCGTCACAGGACCTTTTATAGAAATTATACGTCCTGAACTTCCTGTTTCCGCAGCGCATTAGTCAGTTATTAATTTATAATTAAATTGTTAGGAAGAAACGTCGTTTAATACCAGTTTAAGAAGACTTCAGTGCATTATTTTCTCCCTATATAAGGTGGAACATTTTTTAAATTGGGCCATAAAGCGAAGCCTCAGCGGCAACCTGGCCAACGTAGGAGGGAATTTAATAAAGTAACGTCTATTTTATATCATGAATTATTTTGTAATGTATGTTTTGAAATTTTTCAAATGTATCCCATATATTCTTGAGAAACAATTTTTATAAGCAATTTAGAATGTAAAACACAATATAAATAGTTATTAATTACATTTCTAATGATTTATTCCGCTTCATCACGGATGATTGTAAAAATAATAAATCGTAGAGCACTGTTTGAACTCATAATGTTATTATAGGCAAGTAAGCCGTGCTATTCATGGGCAGTACGGAAATGAATCCCAAAATAACTAAGTAACGAACGTAAATAATTACACAGCGGCTAGTTCCGCGTAAACCTCACACGTGTTCAACGCAATGCGTATTGTGAAACACGACTAGTGAAATTGTTTAACTGAGAAATAATACAATTATTTACCTATTACAGTAACTACACACATAACTTCACGCTAATTATCCCCAGAGAGGTAGCCAGAGGTTTGAGACTTCTAATTTAATGAGAGCCACATTCCACAGAAGATATTTTGAAGTCCGACATCATTACCTGACCCGAGCTACACAGGTAATCATTTCTAAACAATTGTTAATATTACCTTCCTTGTCCGACCCGCGAATCGTACCCAGGACTTCGGGGTCTCGAGCCGATTTTTGTTACACACAACCACGAGGTAATTCAATTAATCTATTATTATTTGAAAACTGATTATATTTCTTGCTAGAAATATTTTTCTTTTAATTCAAGCATTTCATTCAAACAAATCGTAAAAGTATCTAAATAACAACCTTTTTTAAAATACTTGCTGCGACCCTTTATTAATCCTTTCTCTTCTTTAACCCTTTTCCGGGGCTAAACTGCACACCGTAATCTCATCCATTCTCATCCATTCAAAGCACGTCGAATGTTTATTAACATATCGACCATAAAACGGACAGGCGCAAATCTGTCTCGATTTTTTTCTACGTTCCGGTGCAGACGGCTTTTCATCGAGCCTTTTTTGCATTGACACACCGCAGGCTGTCTATTTTTTTCTAAAAACGATCGATGGTATGTACACAGTAAAAACGAAAATATAGACTTACATCCTTTTTGAATGTGTACTCTTTTAATAGAATATCGGCGATACGACCGTATACCAAATGGAGGGTTAAAATTAAAAATACTGCTGAGTCGTAAAGCTTATTGCCGTTTATAACTAAAGTCATAACCATAACGACAAATCGACTGTGAGATTTCTGATTCTATTCGATTTTTGCGTTAAACGCATAGTGGAAAAATTGAGAAACTAGAAAGTTAGAATACAAGAATTCCATTATGTTGATGTGCAAATGTTCTCAATAAATTTATTTATTCTGTTGTAATTTGGTTTATGAGAAAAAAAATGTGCTTTTTTACAAGATTGATGACATTATTCAGCAGAATATCATAAAAAAGTTAATGTTCAAGATTTATTCAATTTCAGCAAAAATAAAACCGACAAAAGTATTGTAGGCACTGAAAAAATACAAAAATATAGGTATCCTGACTTTTGTAATTTGGTATCATAAACCACATAGTAAAATTTATATTGGACCAACCTGGTGCTATATATTTCCTTTTTTTATAGGTTCTGATTTGACGGAGCTATAGAGTTGCGAACCTCCTCCTTTTTTAAAGTCGGAATATAGACGGCGCTACAGAATGCGGGGACCGAACGAAAGGAATGTATAACATCGCCGTGCGATTTCAATGTTTGTATTCACCTCTTGTTTGTTTAGCATACATCGGTATGAGACGACCACCTTCTCGACAACTATTCACACACAAGTCCAGAAAACAAAAATAAATAAAAATAAACTTACACAATTTTGCGACACGGAAAAATGAATCTGTCTAAACGCAAAAGGGGACAAAAGATTAATTGAAAATCAATATAGGGACATACCTTCGCGAATCTATCAAAATACATTCAGTTTGCTTTGAAACGATAACGTCGGACCGAATTATACTGTCAGTCATGATTAATGTATACCTATGACACGCTTTATTGACTCTTCCGAACAAAGCTGACTTGGCAAATAAAAATATAATGCCCAGGTATCACGGCCACGAAAAGGCGCGCAAATTTAATTAAATGAAAAGGTGATGATTTATTAGTTGCAATTTGCATTAGTTGCCAATTTATTTGTGTGTTAATGCTCCATTATGTACGTACGGCATTAATTATTCAGATTTCGGATAGACGAGTCCAATTCACATAAAGCTTTATTTTTAAGTAAAATATATACCCGTCGATTTTATGTAATACTACAAAGGGAATGTACAAATTCATAAATATATAAATAAAATGTGATGCAATAAATGACAGATAATAATACCTCACTACCAGACAGCGAGCGCCGGAAAATGTTGTTCATAAATATTTTAATAAAATGCTTTTAAAAAGTTAAGTCTCATGTGCCTGTAATTTCACCGGCCCCATTACCTTGCTAACCGAAATACAGTAATAGAAGTGCACTACTGTTTTACGACGAAAATGGGTATGGTAGTAGTACTTCCCCGAACAAACTCTACACTAATAGCTCTACTATGTACTTTGGATTGTTTTATGGATTTTGATAAAACACCGTACGTAAATATATCGGTATGTTTTGGAAGAAAATAAAAGCATCTCAAGGTAAACATATGGATTCTCGGGAACACGGGTAAAACCGCGGTACTTGTACTAAATACATAATACAAATTTTATAAAAAAAATATATTATAGAGGGTGTATTCAAAATATATTTTTATAATTATATAGTATCTCTACTTCTTATAATAATTCACTGGGCTAATTTACAAAACGAAACGGTAGGTAAAGAGAACCAGTGATTTAAATGCAAATGTCGAGCAAGGTACACAAATAACAGGCGTACGTATCAATTAGTTTGTTTTTAAGCTTTTTACAAATTCAGAGCCATTAATAGCACTGGTTTATTTGAAAACCATTAGCGGCCCGAATGGATACTGTTTGAATCATCGATAAAATGAATAGCTGTCTTTCACAAAATCCCGGTACAGGGGTCGAATGTGAAGCGGATATTAAATGAACTTTTCAAAAAATGTATCAGCGCGGAATTAATTTTGTATACAAATGTATCTCTACCTTTTCAATTAATGTGTTGACTTCTGTAGCAAAATACGATCTGTATTCATAAAGGCTTATCAATAAAAAGCTTATTTTTAGGTCAGACTACTTTTGTGTTTATCTTTTTCGAGAACTAGTATCGTTAATATCTTTTTGATATTTATTTGAATAAAACTAGGAAGGTCTACAGAAATGGTAAATAAAAAAAACTAAGGATTATCTTGGCTGGTTTTCTGGAAAGCATTTGTTCACTCAGCTATTTATGTTGCTACCTGTCCCATGTTTTTTTTCTCTGAAAAGGCCTTATATGTACTGGCCACATTTTTATTAGATAACTAAAGTGTTACACCCTAAAGTAGGTATTATCTATACAAAAAGATGTCAACAAAAATCAAGAGTTGATCTTTCAACTGAGCCGTGAACAATTTTTAATTATTGTTCAACCGATACAAAACCGCTGAGAAGAATACAATCAACTTTGGGCGCGCAACACTAAATCAAAACAAACTTCCAACTAGATCCCTTTTACCAACTTTCTAAATAACGGCGAACAATCTTTTTCATTAAAAATCTCCATGGTCCTGATTATTAGGGAAGTAAAACGCCTCCGGTGGGCCGGACAGAGTTTGGGGATGCCCGGTTTAGCCCAAGATTTTCGCGAGGTCAAACTTGGGAATGTTAACAGATAATTACGGGCAAGTTTTAGCTAGCACGAGACATTTAACAGATGCTTTATTCGGGAGCGCGCGGCCGCGAGCGCACGATGAATGCTAATGAGATCCCAACCCACGCGAATACGGCGCCTATAATCAGGGCGATAAGCACCCGTTTGGCGTGGTTAACCGCCCGTTCTGAGCTTTCGGGAGGCGCCCGTTAACACATTTGGACTCGTGTCTAAGGTTAATTAGATTAGTATCCAACAATGCTACGCAGATGTTATAGAAAAACAGATTTACGCGTATATCTCAGAATGAAAATTAATGAAACTTTAGGATTACGCGTTATGATTAGATAAGAGAAAAACAATGTTACGTTTTTATTAAGAACATGTCTTTTTTTTATGCGATGTTTCCGTTAACACATTTGGACTCGTGTCTAAGGTTAATTAGATTAGTATCCAACAATGCTACGCAGATGTTATAGAAAAACAGATTTACGCGTATATCTCAGAATGAAAATTAATGAAACTTTAGGATTACGCGTTATGATTAGATAAGAGAAAAACAATGTTACGTTTTTATTAAGAACATGTCTTTTTTTTATGCGATGTTTCTGGCTATTACTAAAACTTATATTAATAAACTAAATTTAATAGCGTTATGTGTCAATATTAATTTCTAACTCGTACCTTAACTTAATAAAATAAAACGAATTCACTAAATATATATACCGAAATAAAAATAAAGTCCCGTAAGTAGGCTAGCTCACCCAGATCGCTGTCAAGAGGTAGCGTGCTCAGAATGCTGACAATATTGCCCCTTTCAATATTGTATTAACAGCCAAACAATAATTCTACTGTATTACGTGCAGGTGTTAGGTGTTAAGGTCTAGTTACCACATTCATCTCTATCCATAATCTGAGCGTGTCTTCACAGTAATCTCTAAGATACCAGTAATTTACATGAGTTGTTGCAGTCATACATCCTTCCGCGCGTTACGGCCCAATTAATTTTATACGGAAACGGATATACGAGCAAGGCGTAAATGGGTTTATCACGAATAATTCACTGTCTACCTGCATTTGTGGTTTATATTTATTATTTTTAGTTGTGTATGAAAATAAAAATCCAAAGTATTATAATATTTGCTAACATTTATTGTGGTTTACTGATAATAACATTATTTTTCTTGTGCCTGATACTTCTATTGTGTGTCTACTTAGCTCCGTAACGGCTGAACGGATTTGAACGAAATTTGGTACGCAGATAGATTTTTTTCTGGGTTAACACAAACCTCAAGGAAACATAAGCTCCTTCGGAGACGCGAGAACGACGGGCTGCTTGTAAGAAATAATAAATATGTATCAAGTCCATAGATGCATATATTTTCATCAGTGACTCATCTTGAGCTTGCAACTACAGTTTGTGAATTAAAAGTTAAATTGTTATTTGAGCGAGAACATCTTAGAATCATTAAAATTGTTACTTGAAATGGGTGATAAGAGTAAATTTTTGGTTACACTATATGGACTTGGGTTTGGCCACAAACCAGCCCATAAAGGGTGATGGAGCACGCTTGGAATTTATCAAACAGAGTGTTGAATCATTCACGCGACGTACCTTAGGCCTGCCTAGCAAATAATAAGCAGCGCGGTCGAGGTATTTCGATTTTATTTGCTTTTGTATTATGAATAAGTTTTACGTACATGTCTATTATCAATAAATAAATAAATAAATAAATAACTAAATATCCTGGGACATTCTTTTTACACACGGCCATCTGATCCCAAACTAAGCAGAGCTTGTGCTATGGAAACCAGATAACTGATATACTACATATACTGCTTTTTATTTTTTCTAAATACATACTTATATAGATATTTACACCCAGACACAGAACAAACAGACATGTTCATGCACACAAATGTTTGTCCTGGGTGGGAATCGAACCCGCGACCTTTGGTTTGGCAGTCAAAGCGTTAACCACCAAGCCAACTGGCCTGTCAATGTTATAGATATAATAATATATGTTTGTAGATATATAGCTATTGGAAATATTTGAGTGTACATGACGAGTATGTATTTTAAGTATTTTTAGTATATGTAGTACTAACCGTCCCTCTTGATTTCACCCGCGTGCCCTTGAAATATAAGCATATTTATAAACTTTCCTCTTGAATCAATCTGTCTATTGATGAAAACAGCATCAAATTCCGTTGCGTACTTTAGATCTAAGCGTACAAGCGTAAGCGACATTGTTTTATACTATGCAAGGATATTAGTTAAGTAATTGCTAAAGTACAAGCTCAGTTTAATTTTGGATCAGATAAGTATGTGAAGAATCTGATATTAATGTTATTTATTTATTGCAGTTTCATCGCAAGATCTATTAAACTAGTATACAGGGTACCGGGGTGATAAAGAGCTTTTCGCCACCCAAAACCTTTCATTTGATTTGAAGTTTAATTTAGTGCGAAAGCTAATTAATTCCGCACAGGAAACGGAAGGGCAGCGGGTCGCATCATTAGATGCATTATGCAATGTGGCACGCATGCGTCTTGCATCACAATACTACTTGCCTTTGACGGTCCTGTCATGACGTAATGCTGCGAAAATTCTCACTTTGTACTTATAGGCTAGGAGCTGTACACAGAATTATAATTTAATAAGTCGAAAAACGCGCCTGATTGGTATATACTTCAATATTTCCCAAAAACTGATTGCCGTTGATGTAGACTGTTGCAAAGTACTGGTAATTTGGGTGTCTTCAAGGCTAGAGTAAAGAGGCTCTTAATAAACTAGTGCCCCTCAACATCAAAGATTGAACCAGTACTTACCATCAGGTGGGATCGCAGTCAAGCACTAGTTTATATTATAAAAAAAAATACAATAAGACCAAATTTGAAAACTCTGTCAGTTTGAACAAGCTCCGGAACTATACGAATTATAGTTATTACAAGAAACTATAACTATAAACAAAGGCTTTATTTCCTCAAAAACGGGTTAGGAAAAAAGACAGATACTTAAGTTTTATATTATCGCGCGTACGCAGCGGCGAAGACAACTAGTAGAAAAGCTAATTTGTTTAACTCTATTTTATTCACGTATCAATGGGTGCAGATGGATGCAAGGCATATGAGTACTTTATGCTGGAATTAGATGATGCTAAATTTGCTTGTGCCATCGTATGTCGAGACGAGAGTCGTGGATTCGAATCCTTCGAACATGATCGTCCAGTGAAAGAAAGACAAAGGGTACTTTGTACTACCCATCTGGCTGGCTGGCTACCCAATGGTTGTAAATCAGAAAACCCATACAAAGTAAAAATTTTCACTCATAAATGTTGCTTCAAAAAATAAAATATATTAACAAAAAATACTTAAAAGCTTTTCAGCGACTTTCATCATTGTATTTTAAAATATAAATAAATGAAAGAATGAAATCCCCGAGAGTTAAATCACATTATCAAGCGAGTACCTTTTATTTTCCACAATATGAGATTTTAAGTAGACGTACAAATTCATGTTAATACAACTGAGATAAAATTATTATGAAAGTATTTACCCTAACAACAATGAACTATAAAAATGATTATCTTCAAAAGTTGCAACTCTTTCAAGCTTTTTGCTCACCCCGATTAGCGCTTTGTTTTGAATAAGGTCTCAGTGCATACGAACTTTCATACAGAGATTTCCTAAAATCTTAACCATTAGAAAAACGGCATTATTACCGCGATTCGCTGTTTAATTTTAGCTCCAAATGTTATTAACAACTGGGTTTAAAATACAATATAAAAACCGCGTCGGTCTGGTGGCCTGGTATCTCTCACTCCATAATAGCTATTGCTGTAAATCACTATACACTTGTATCTGCCTGGAAAATTTATTTTTGAAAGCGACTATTTAAATAGTGGGTACTAGAAGTTTACTTCACGGTGTACGAACATGCTACGTGTAATGTTACCAGGTGTACCGATATTTGTTGGACAGTCCTGGCTATAAATGCCCTGGTTTTTGATTATGGAAATATTGGCATGGAATTTTGAGCACACTTATTACTTAGTTAGTAGTCATGTATAAAAAAATATAAGCTATTGAGAATAATATCTATTTGGGATTATCGTTTCTGAAAACTGTTCAATTTAGTATTGAAAGTTTTTTAAAGCTGGAATCAGCGAACTTGATATGAAAATGTCAAATTATATATTGTTTAAACGGCTGATTAATGTTGAACTACAAGATAAAGGACCCATATTGTGTTAATGCTGCAATACCCATAGCTTGTTCCAGACAAGCACACGAATCTTAACATTTATTAACTTTTGCTAACATTGAAGTTGTTGAGCATAATGTCTCGGGACCGTAGCTTTATTTCTCAGTCAAGTGAATACGATTTACATCCAGCACACACGTTCTATAGTGGCAGTATAATTATTGTTTTAGGAGACTAAACCACCGATACAATACCAGACAACCGGCTTAATCCAAGCGTGGATGTTCTACAAGCTGTTGATGAGAATGTGCTCACACCTCGGAACGTACCGTACAGAAATGTTAACTACTCGCCTACAAAAACACAATAAATCCCCCCATGTAATTAATATGAATTCAAGCATAGATCTTTTTCAAGCTCTGATTTACTCCAACACGTAATTCACGCACGGGTTAACATCTGCAGAATGCAATTTACAATAAATTATGTAGATATTAATAAGTGGGAAGGTTAAGGGTTGGAAATAATGGTCGGGCCATCCATCGTTCGATAAATTGCGAGTGGAGACATACTGTATCCAGATTACGTGCTTCAATATCCGGAATAAGCCGACGGGCTCCGATGGGGAGACTATTCTCGACACTAATGGAATAAAAATTATGTCAAGCTCATATTGTAGTAGGCATTTAAATACTCTATAGAAACAATTCCTAAATTCTACTCACCTACCTGGTATTTGAAATTGTGAAATAAATGCATGAAAATTACACGCAGCTAGTCATTATAAAGTGAAGAAGTGGGTAAAATAGAAGCGGATATCATTATTATGAGAATAGATTTATTTATTTGAGAATATTAGATAATTTCTTTTTATAGCGGAAAATATTCTGTAACCTAAGTAAAACAGTTGCACTTTATAACCAAAAAGGAAAACTAAATACCTATTTATTAAATAGGTATCTATATATTTTAGTAACACCGTATTTTTATTACATCCAATTTTATTAATAAGTTGCAAAAACCAATAGAATCTTCGAAAAATATATGATTAACATAATAATTTGCATAAAATATCGTGTTCAAGTTGATATCTCTACAAAAGATGCTACTGTACCGCTAAAATAAATACTTACAGTAGACGAACCATCGACTGTACAAAATTACCCATACATTATTGTTTCCAGAGGAAATATTTGTAGAAGCGAAACCGTCTCCTGGTATCGCAAACAAAACGGGTTGATAATTAACGTACCTACTTATCCGTTTAAATAAACTGTGGATTCTAACTGCAAATTTGCTTATCTGAAGTCTCCTCGACGAGAGAAAATTGGCAACGTCTCTGTGATTGTTAGGGAATTCATTTTGATTCAAAAAGCCATGCTAAGTCTTTGAATAAGATTATTACATTGTTTATTTTATTCTTTACTAGCGACTCGCCTCGGCTTCGCTCAGGTATCAATGTAGATACTAATTCATATAAACCTTCCTCTTAAATCACTCTATCTATTAAAAAACCGCATCAAAATCCGTTGCGTAGTTTTAAAGATTTAAGCATACATAGGGATATAGGGACAGAGAAAGCGGCTTTGTTTTATACTATGTAGTTATGATAAATGATAATTGTTAACGCGTAATGTTGCCTTATGTATTAAAACATTTTATAAAAATTTTACTCATTTTATTTGTCATTTTTACAAAAAGAAAACAAGTCACATTTTCACATAAAATTCAACTGACATTTTCTTTTTATATACAAATAAAACTATTATAGTTAAACCTTTTTGGACGCAACATATGTTATACGTTATTCGAATCGCAAAGTATAAAATAATTGACTGCAAAAACAATTAAAGTACGCCTTAAACAGCCTTTAGTAATCATCTAAATCAACAGTCAAAACTCAAATAGAATATCAGTGGCAAATGTCGAATGACATAGAATTTCCAATTTCCAGTAGGTACATAGTTCACGTATCTTGCTAACGGTCTCGACAAAGTCAACGTACAAATATTAGAGGAATCCGAGGGATCTATTTAACATTCACTCCTCAGCCGATAACAGATTAACGCCAATATTATCCGTCGAACGCGACCAAACTGCAGATTTCGCTCGAACCAAACCTTAATACTTAATCGTCACTAAACACTATTACAAAGACCACATAAATTTATTCAGCGCTGATCGCTAATAAAACGGATAAACTTTGATTGTCATTAATAACGTCGTAAGTGAACGGACAATGTACTCAAAGATAAACTTTCCCGGCTTTGCTTTACGTATTACATTGGTTGAAAGTTGGCACAAATCTGTGGTGTAGGTGCAAAATGAGATACGTAGTTGATTGACAGAAGTCACGCTGTACATTGTATTAGAAGGATTGGCGCAAACTTAAACTGTCAGGCTCGTTACCAAGTTGAATGGGTCGGAGGCTTAGCAGCGAGATCGCAAACTGGTGCGACTTTGATCTTCATAACAGCTAATTAATTGGGTAAGGAAAGCTTAGCCGAGTGTATTGACGGGCCTAGGGCCTCTCGCTGTGACGCTGTTTAAATAACTTGAGGGTCCGAGATTGCTTAATGATTGCCTTTCAATACAAATTTTCACGATAATAGGTCAACGAACGGAGATCAACAATTTTGTTATTTACAATCAGTTTAATCTGGAAATGATAACAGTTTGCAAAGCTTTGTTTGCGTATAATTTCGTAATTTCTTAGATCTTATTTCTAGCCTTAAGGTTATTCAACTACAGAATAATATTCGAACATTTCCATTATTCTAATCAAGATTTAGCTCTTTAATATGTCTTTGCGATTTAGATTTCTCATAATCGTGGAGTATAGATGCCACATTGAGTGACACGTGTATGTTTTGTGATCTCGGTGATTCATTCTCACATCTTAAAATATTTCTTTGTAAATTGACCGTGATAGACGCGCTTTGAGATTTATAAATTTCGAGTAAACAAACCAATAGATTTATTGGATTCGAAACCTGTTTTATTTCTCTTTGAATCTTATCTAAGCCTTCGTGATGAAAAACGAAGCTTATCTTACGTATCTTATTTTATCTGATTCTGTTAGGTAGCAGTGATAACATAAAAAAGGCAACATTTTGCAATCTTTCACTTCAAACTCTTAAAAAAAGCTGACATTAGATGCTTGTTTTCAACGACGCATATTCCATTAATGAATTATCAATGTACTATATATTTCTCACGTTTATTAATTAAATATAATAACATAATTTATTAGAAAAACTGCGTACTGGCGTAAAAATTATAACCAGATTTAAAGTAATAAAAACCTTATCGAAAATTAAATAATATCGCACCCAGTAGAAAACGTAAAACATTATCCTTTAACATTACATCTTTGCCTCACACCGCATTAAAAGAAACTCCACAAAGGAATGGCGTGGTGCCACAATACGACTTAATAGAATAGGACCCTCGGCCCTACAAACATGTCAATTGTGAGAGACATAATTTTCACTGCGGCATCCGAGGCAGGACGCATACTGCATCTATAAGGGTTTCAAGCAAGGCTTGTAAGTAAACTGCTTCAGGTATTCTAGTCGCGTTTCTGGCACAATTAGTGTGACGAACTGTCTGGGATGACATAGAGGTATTCTATTGAGCGTTACATAGTCTTAAATATTGAATACGGCTATATATGGGCACATAGATGATGCAATTTTGTGCTACGCACCTTCAACTGCTTCGTTACTAATCTGGACAAGATTATGGTCAAACAGAAGTCTGAATAAAAATATATATTTGACAAATATCTAAAAAGTATACATCTAAGAGTTAAAAGTGTTTATTATATTGTTAATTGGGCCTTATTTCAAGACAAGGACATCTGTCTGAATTTTTATTCCACATAATTATTCTACTTCCTATTAATATTATAAAATGCAAAAGTCTGTGACGATGTATGGATGTTTGTTACTCTTTCACGAAAAACTCCCTAACGGATTTGGATGAAACTTGGCACATAGATAGAACATACCATGGATAATATATTTTGGTCCCGGGAAAATGTAATATCCCTCGGGAATGCGGGCAAAACCGCGGGGGACAGCTTGTATTATTATAAACGTGAGAGTATGGATATTTAGATAATTGTGACTGAATCACGCATGAACAGTTGGACGGATTAAAATAAAATGTTATGGTTTAACACATAGCATACTTATTACCCCAAAACATAAGAACCTTTGGAAGTGCGAAGTTTCCTTAGCTCAAAATTAGACACAAAACCTTGCACAAGTTCCACGTATAATTTTGTGCCAATCCGATTATTTCAAGTGAAACAAACGTTGCACGTATTTTATAAGCTGTGTACATATTTCGGTCGCACCGGGGTTATTAGTGACAGGTGTTTGAAGCCCAATATGCTCGTAAAAACAACTACATACGGATTTATTATTTAAAGTACTCTACACCTATTGTCACCGCCAGTCGTTTATATCGATGTAAATAAATAAATAAATAAATATCCCGGGACATTCTTTACACACGGCCATCTGGTCCCAAACTAAGCAGAGCTTGTACTATGGAAACCAGATAACTGATATACTACATATACTACTTTTTTTTTTCTAAATACATACTTATATAGATATTTACAACCAGACACAGAACAAACAGACATGTTCATGCACACAAATGTTTGTCCTGGGTGGGAATCGAACCCGCGACCTTCGGTTTGGCAGTCAGAACGTTAACCACCAAGCCAACTGGCCTGTAGAACGGAATATAAGCTTTTCATTCTTTTAAATGTTTGGTTGTTGCCCAAATTAAGGTGGATTTAGTTAGAAAACGTGAATATATTGTATGTATTTTTTAAGAATTTTGTAGGTACACTTTGTCCTTCACAACGATACGCGACAAAGTAAAAATTATTTTATTTTTAATTTAAATAATTTTATCACCAAATAACTACTCCTCTTCAATAGCACGTGCTATTATGGTCATATTAACAATTAATTAATAATAATTGAACAATTCACAACTCATTTAATATAATAATTAATAATTATATTCACCGTTCACGCGTGAAATTTTATAGATTAATAACGATTCTAAATGTAGTCGTGTTATAATCGCAAAGGGTCTTTAGGTCGTTGATAGCACTCTCTATTACCTAACCAAACAATTGGAGTCGGCCGATAAGTAAGTTGCAAGCATGCGCGAAATCCGAGCCGAGCAAAGAGCAGGCAACTTACGATTTGTAGGGTTAACAATTTAGGTTTAAGGTCTTTAGGCCTGTTACTGCGAAGATAATAGCTTTAATTATGAGAAAACACTGTAAAAATTTCTACCATCTCGAAACTTGATTCTATTCATGCGGCATTAATAACAAAGTTATTCCAACAATATTTATTTTCGACATCTACAATGTTTTGGTTCCTCCCTATTTCCTTTTATCATAACAACAAAGCAATGCTAAAAGAATAAATAGCTAGACAGTGTGTTTTAAGTCCTTAGTACCACTTTAGTAAGCTCGTTTCTGTAACTCTGAAAATTGGCACAGATATTATGTTTGCTGAAACGACTAGACCCTTCCACGTTTCTGTTTATTCTGTGGTGCAGGTCGCGAGGATTTAAGTTTGTGTTGGACTTGCTCCTACATGTGTGTTCAGACAGAGCTTTGTTCACAGTATCACTTGTACCTTGGAACTTCGCCGATTTACTTGCCACTTAATTCTGCTTACAGTTACTTGTTACTTTACATAGGCATGTAAGTAAATTGTATGATTTAACTTTTGTTAATAAACCAAATGAGTATGCACAGACACGTCTGCGAATGTTTAGTGTGTGGTAATTTAAAATTTAACAGCTTAAATGTGTTTGAATGTAATCTAACGTTAAAGTACATGCTATTATTATTAAGAAGAAAAAATACAGACTTGGCAATTAAATCGATGATTTTATACATATTATATTTAATGTATACGATGATTAGAATATTAGAATTATTTCATCAAGTAAAAGTCCATGTTGTCAACGATTAAAATAAAAAGCACTTTCGTATGAGTAACACGGTAAAAACAATATCAAAAATGGTAAAAGCTGGTAAAATCAATAAATTTGATGTTTCGGTCACCCGTTATCAAGGCGTTTTATCGTGTTGTCTGCTACAAGCTTTCCAGTTCGACTCGATAACACGCTACTGATTAAAGATAACAGGGAATCGACGAAACGACTAATCTGCTTAATTTATTTGTCAAATTACTGGCCTACATTGAACGAAATACCTCCATTAATGGGAACACACAAGTTCCCCGACGCTTTCACGAAACGCGGCACAAAAACTAATTATTGCCATTTCAAAAGCTTGAAAATAAAGTGAAGATCTTAAAAGTATGAAATACTATATTAGAAGGACTTCATGCTCACGATGATAACGAATATAAAATTAACCCGGGAAGGATATCCCTAGGTCATCAGCTAACAAACAATTACCTTCCAACAAAAATAACACCGATTTTTCTTTCAACCACCGGAAAAACAACTAGCAAAATATAAAATGAAAAAGTTCACAAAAAACTCATCGATAGAAATAGTAGTATCAACGGTGTAATGCACCTGCGACAATTAACATTCGGTCCAGTCCACACTTTCATTACACGCTTGTGTATCCCTGTATGAATTGCCATTCGTTTGTGAACTCGTTAAATAATGGTAGGAATTTATATCGCGTCGTTTAAACCTACCGTGTATAACTGAAGAATTTTATCTGAATGGCCTTTTATAAATCTAATTACATGTACTTATTGGTAATGTCTGGTTAGTAATCAAAATGAGAAATTCGAATAAACAAAATTACTCAAAATATACGTAAGATAAAGCAACGGAATCAATGACGGAGGGGGAAGATATTGCGATTGAAGACTGTATAGAAAATTAATCAGTGGTTCTCAAAGATTGCTCGATATACCAAAATAAAAAATAATTATTTATGTTTGCTGGGAAATTGTAAAACACCAAATCAATATTATGAATGGAATTAGAGTTAAATAAAGTTTACCAGTTACTGCGAAATTAAGCTGAAACCGAATCGTTTCATCCCACTACAAATTAGGCAACATTCCAATAAATATATCATGCACTCGTAAAGTGGAGCACGAACCAGTTTGTTGTCAATAAATCCATCCCCACTCACTCGTAACATATTCTAAAGTTAACAGATAAAAACTTAGTTTGTTCGGCTCGGTCCCGACTCGAGGTTCGATTACATAAGACGCGCAAACTTCCTCTATTACCCCCTACTTAAGGGTACAAATTTAGGCGCCCCTTATTTAAACACTGTTGCCAAATACCTTCGTGTGTAAATTACACCGAGTGCGGTTTACACCCACCGAACATATGGGAACGTCGGATTTAGACGAGTGAAACGAAATAAATCTCGGACGGGAGTCGAGCGATTTATAAGCAACCGGTGATTTGTAAGAATCCTACTGGGACGGACTCGCAATTTGATTACACAGGAAAATAGGCCTGTAATTTTGCAATTGTAATGTTTAGTAAAATAAACGCGTATTTTTTGTTGGGTCTGTTTTGTGTTTTCGTTTTGGACGTGTCGCCTATCAAAGCTGCAATAAAACATTATAATGTATATGCGTAATAAATTATTTTACATTTAAAGGAAGGCTCTTTTTTTACATCCGTGATTTTCCCAAAGTATCTTGGAACACATCAAAGGAATTATGAGTCAAATTTTAACGTATACCTCTAGTTATCGTTTTATGTTACTAAGGGCCATATTTTGAAAATGTCCACATAAAATATTCGCAAAAAAAAAAACACTTTTACCAAAAAATATGTTGCCATATTTTTCAGCTACCCTATTTTATACAGGTTGATGTAATATGACCATTTTAATATTTAATTTTTCGTATATGTATAAGTCCTAAAGCGGCAGCTCGGAGCTCGTCCCCAACCCCTCCCAGGTAGTTCGGGTACGGTTAAGTCCACCCCACAACACTGTCATCATTTAAGCCGCACATTAGTGAAACTTGCGTCGTTTGTACCGACACCTGGGACGCGACACACTACTCGATATTTTACTACCGGTATAAACTGCCCGGCAAAATGTAAATTTTGGCTTTCGCGCTTGGAAGGCAATATTTCAATTTGGATTTCGCGTCGACTGCGTTATGCATCAAGCCGGAGGGAATATAGACAAAATCTCTATATACTTAGAATTTATTTAATAATCCAGTGTGAACTTTTTTTTAGCTAGTTCTCCTTCATGGACCAAAATCAGAACAGATATCACAAGATTTTTTCTTGAATTGTTGATTCTATTGACTATTAAAATTTATTTTTCTATCCAACTAGAAAAAAAAACAGTAAGATATGTTTCGGCTTAACAAGTTTAAGTTCAACCGAATATGCACTGAAAAAGGAATAACAGTTCAAATTTGAAGCTGAGAAAGATACGGTATGTTATCCAAATCGGCGTCTATCGATCCGTGCCCGCTCTACCTGAGACCTAGAGGGCTTTCTGAAAGCCTTACTGTTTGTACAACCCGGTTCACAGCTTCAGTGTCGAATCGAGACACTGCTATTCAAATGAAAACGCTGTGACACTACTCCTAGATCCAGAACTACAATATTAATGAACCGGTTCATTTAAACTAACGAAGGTACCGTTGTTTGAGAAGACGTTGAAAAATAGCACTTCTACTTTAGTTTTTTGACGCTCCGCGGAAGTTTTAGCTACATTAAGAATGTTCTGAGATACTCTGTAAGTTGGTGTTGTTAATGTTACTTTTAATTAAATAACTAATTTGTAAAAGGTGAGAAAATTAAAGATTAAAAAAAACAAACGATTAAATGCATCAAAGCAAAATAAAAACAAATCTGCTACTTACGCAGTTGAAAATGAATGAAATCTACGTGAATCTCTAACAACACCCACGTACCTGTAAAAAGGAAAAAAACATTTAAATGAAATAAAACTCCTGCGACAAAATCAACTAAGCACCGTAATAAAATACGCAAAATTTCTGGCAAAATTATCGCACGAATAAATAACTAAAACGTATCAAAAAACGGGAATTTAATTAAAGTTATTCGAATACCGAAACAACATACCAAATTCAAACGTTACCTAGGTTGGGAAACAAACCAATAGCAGTGCTGGCGAACCACGAGCGCGCCAGTTAATCGCCGCCAACTAGTGGGTAATCCTTTCGAGTGGTGTGCATATAACGACTGCATTCCGACCCGTGCCGCGCTCCGAACGCACAGCACAGAGTGAAATTGCGGCACTCGGCCGGCTCAAAGCGATGACGGGGCCGTATCATTGCATGATGTGCATCAGTAGGTACTGTCTGCGTGTGTGCGTGTGTGAGTGACGACGAATGTTCGCCTTCACTTCTTCTTATACAAAATATTTGCGGATTTTGTCGTTTTTAAATTTGAATTTTTCTGAATACTCTCCAGCGACACGAGTTTATCGATATAGGTTAGCTGGAGTATTTTATATTTTACTGCGGTAAAACACGGTATCCAAAACAGGTTTGGATTGGAATTTTCTTCCATGTTTTAATTCAAGGCGGACATCTACGATGCAGCTTGCATATACTCCATATCGGACGAAGCGACAAGTAAAGATACTTATGTGAGCAATGTACAACTTTCATACATGGGATCTACGTTATGATTCTTGCAATTTAAATTAATCCTACACAATTTTTATTGACATTTGAATTCATCCGACTGAACGAATAGTAAATAATGCAGCATCACAGAGATGTACTCAATGGGAGGCAGAGAGCTGCGCCGGCGCCGCGTGCATTGCCCTCGCATACCCCCGCACCACTCCCCGAGCGGTGGTACAAACGCGACTGACTGCATTCCGCCGCGCTTCCTGACCAGGGCAAGTGCAGCGGCATTACGCTGCAAGTACATACTTCGCCCCCCGTACTTCACTTGTACCTCCTTCCAGGCCTAGGTTACCATCAAGGAATGAGCACAAAGAAACTCTAAACACTACCACATCTTTCGGTATACATAATCACGTAATCCGATGAAAATGTGTGATCAATGTCTTTTCATGTCTGAAGAACGCCTATGCCCCTTTTAATATAATCATAAAATCTAATATTATGAAGAAAAATAAACGGCATCCTCCCCGTCCGTCGCTCACCCTCCCAGAGTAAGCCCTTTGTAATCTAATGCATTAAGATTATTAGGTTGTTCTGACATCATCTTATTTTTTTTTTAAATTTACCGGTCCCGTCTTTACAACAAAATTCGGCTCATATCTTTGTTATTTAAGCTGATCGATGGAGTTTTCCCTTCCGGTATATTATTTTGTTACAGAGTTGGAAAAGTTAATGATAACTAATGCGATTTTGTTATTGAATGAAACAAATTTAGGGCTATCAACTAAAAGTAACGTGAACTAACAAATGTTGAATTGCACCGCGTTCTCAGAGCGACCATGTGTTACACGTTCGATATAAGATATACATAACTCAACCCGGCCAGTTGGATGCAAAGCAAAAAGTATGGAAACACCCGGTAATAGTCCGGCTGCTGAAAGCGTTTTCCATGAGGCTTTTAAGCGCTTATCTTGGGAATGATAGCCGCGGCCGGACGCTGAAAGGCTGTGACGGCAATTTGCTTACATTAGGACATGCCCCGTTTCACCATCGGACTATATGAAAGCAAAGGATTTTTCTGCTGCAATTCGTATGCTTTAGCATTTTTTTATTATTACATCTCATGCATTTACTATTTGTACTATTGATTTGTAGTGCTTTAAAGCTAGTGAGCTATGAAGTATTCAGTTACGCGCAGTTTGGTATGTTACTGAATCGCTAGTTAGTTCGGTTCGGCTGGGTATTAAATTGTTTTTAGAAACAATCGCCGCGCCGGTTTGAAGTTTGGATTCAAAGTAACAATGTTTGCATTTATTTGGAAGGTTTTTCGTTGCCTTTAATGAAATAACAACATGGGCAACTTTTAAGCACATTCAGTCATTGCCTTTAGGGCTATTGTTATTTGCATATGATACTTGGATTTGAATATAGTCTCATCAAATTGTAAGTGATGATAATACTCGACTAGTGTTATTTTAAAACTGACCCAATTCATATTCTTATGAGTCATAGCTGAGATTCAATCTTCGAAGATAATCTGTAGATCACCTATTAAAAATTTACAGATTATAAAAGCTTTTACAATGTTCAAGAGTGCGGTGTCCGTAACGCGTGTGTTTGTTTTCCACAGCTATTTCTGGACATGCGCCGCTATTGTTTCATGAGTTATAGCCGCTCACTAGAAGGTTAAACAACAAAACTACCGCGGCTTCACACGAGAAAATGAAAGTTAAAATATTGTACAAAAGCAATATTTTATGTTTCGGACGATTTATATAAAATTGTTGAAACTTCAAAGAATTTAGCGCTGCAAGTCGCTTCCACTTGCAGTGTTTATGGACTTCAACCGATATTGAATATAGTGAGTAACATTATTTTTAAAGGAACGTAATTAAGCGGAAATGTCAAGTTATTTTTTTTATAAAAATTTCAAATTGTTGTTAAGTTTACTAGCAACAGGGTGATGAAGACTTTACAGTATTATAAAAATAAAAAATAAAATAAAATATTTAATATATATACCACAGACACAATAATAAAATTACAAAATTTAGAACTTAACTATATAAAATTAACAATAGGTAAATAATTATATTCTAAGTAGTCTGGTGTGGTGGCAACGGATAGTAGCACCAAATATGCACCATACTGCTCTTAAAGTGAAACTATATGCAAGTATGTAACATATATCCAAGTTAAGTATCATTACGTAAAAATCAAACAAGCCGGAAGCAAGCGGTGAAATAAACCAGCATGCAACTGGAAATAACCGAAATATTGCTTCCAATACATACGTAAATTTCACCAGGCACGCGGTTCCTTGCGATTCAATTGCGACCGATAGTTTCGATATCGAGATCGTTATTGCTCCGCCGTAAACCAATATTGCCGTTAATGGTCGACCATTTGAATGTTTATACAGGTTTTTCCCTGATGTTGTGAGTGGAATTTTATAGATTTGAAAATATAACATTAGTAGCTCCTGTGGTTTTGATATGATTAGAATTTCAATGCAAGCACACTATGCTTCAGGTGGGATGACAAGCGAGATCTTGCCTTGGTTTATTAAAGATTTTGAAGGTTTTTTTCAGTTAAATAGCCTTACTGTTAAAAGAGGATTGCAATTATCAGTAAAGGAATCTCGTATCATCATCATCATCAGCATATCTCCGTCCACTGCTGGACATAGGCCTCACCTATGGCACGCCACTGAGCTCGATCTTCAGCTCTTTGTTTCCAACCGCTGCCAGCCGGCTTGCGTATATCATCGCTCCATCTAGCTGGAGGGCGTCCTACACTACGTTTACCGAGCCGTGGTCTCCACTCTAGAACACCCAACGGTTATCGGTTCTTTTTCAGATGTGACCAGCCCAATCTCGTATATTTTAAGTCATTTCGTATTTATTTTTCACAGTTATTTCAAAAAAATACTTCTAGTGCAAAAAAAAATATGTTCAACTCTACTTGCACTAGATTAAAAGGCAATTCCACTCCCTTCCGATGCGCTTTAAAACTTTCATCCCTTATTTACTTTCTGAGAGGTAAAGTTTATAGAAAGTCCGACTCATACTTTCTCAAAAGTGTAAGAAGCTATCCATTTCTAGGTGGAGCGTGCTGAATCGTCCAAAAGGTTTACTTGTTAGCAAATTAAAAATGATACTTTACTGAAAACTAATTCATAATGAGCACTGAGATATATTTAAATAAGAAGATAAATGTTTATGAGACACACTGTTGTAGAGAAGTTGTACAACTAAAATACCGATCAAACAAAAACTTTTAGTCTATCATAATTTTTAATCCAGTAGGTATTTTCAAAATTAGTTCCGGCTTTGCTTTGGGGAAGAAGAACTTAATTTCGTTAATAAGATTTACAACTCCCCAGTAAAACTGTTAATTCGAATATATGTCGCTCTTTTGCTTTTCTGTTCACTTTTCTTTTGAACAAATGACAAAGATAAATTGACAATCTACTTAAATAAAATTTTAAAGCACTGTGTTGGATAAAATTTATTCACTCATTGTTTATCTTACAACGTCATCACAATCAAGTAAAATAGTTCTTGATATTAAAAAAAAGGTAAAACACCAAGTATAAATGAAGAGCCAAACGAGCTCTTTTGACGAGGCCACATATGTGCAAGCTCGTGTCTAAGTGGAAGTAAAAAGAAAAAAAATTAAGATATTATCAACCTAAATCTACATTTAAAAGGTACTTAAGACTTCAACTCATTGTATTTATAAAAATGAAGTAAGAAGATTAAATATCTGAAAATATTAAATTTATTCTAGCATTATTTAACAGGTTGCTTTATTGTAGGCTTTCTTTTTCATTTGCCATTGACTAAGAGCATTATATTATAAAATTCTCAATATCATTATTAAATCTAAAAGGGAGACGTAACAAAGGCATCAGATTTTTTTGTGGGTAACGACAAAAAGGAGGTTAAAGTTAATAAGCTTATGTACCAAGCTTCCTCCTTTATGCTGACCTGAACCATATTTTTCATTACCTGCATTACAAAGAAGATTTTTTCACTACAATTTTCTTGTCAAGTGACATACTTTTTTAAATAAAAAGACATCTTAATAAGTCTTGCTTCCTCCTTTGTTTCAGAATCAGACGATTTTTAAATATTAAAGGGATTATTGTCGTTGAAAGAGTCTAGGTTTTTATTTTATTACATCCTTATTACACAGGCTTAAAGTATAGGTTATTTTATAAAATTCATATTTCATTTCAAGTATCGTTCACGAAAGATTTTAACTCTCCTTCGACACAATGCAGTGTTTTGTCTGCAACTTGTAAAATTTTTGATCGAAACTCGACGTGGTCCTAAAAGACATTATTTACGAATCCTGGAGACATGGCACCGAATCTTAAAGAATTTTGTCTCATGGTGCCACGAACTTTTGGCATATCTTTTAAATATTTGTAAGTATCTATTATACGTAAATTTTAAATTGAGTTTACGCGTTGATTCTGTTAAACTGTTTAAAGCCAACATAACATCATCAAGATTGTATTTCCCGGAGCAAAACAAACAAATTATAACTATTAACGCGGCGGGTTGAATACTGTCTGATATTAATATTTCCGACGAGAACCTCGGGTTTTATTCAGCGAAATTGCAGTTAGAAAGATCCTATTAATGAACGTCCCGGGTCCTTTGTCCGGCGCCGGAGCATTTCCTGCACAATCGCCCTGACACCGAGTAATTAGGGAGAAAAATTCGTTACTCTGACGTCCTAGTAAATTTTAGTATTGCGGTGAAATATTTTTATAAGTCGCCGCGGGGAAGACGTTTTCATGCTTCGTTTTAGTATTCTAATTTATTGTATGAAAATCAAGAAAATCTAATGGGTTTGTTTTTCAATCGAACATTAAAAGCTTTCATAGTAGCTTTTGCTGTACAAACAAAAAAAAAGACTGAATCGATCAATTCGAAAAATTGAGGCTCGATACTCTACAGTCCAATAGCGGAGTACGAAATGCAAATATACCTACAATTTATTAAGCCCCTGTCAATAAAAAACCCCAATATACGCATTCGTTCGCAGCCGCACAAACGTTGCTATAATAATAACAAAAGAGTATCTACAAATAGTGTCGAGACTAGTTTTTTTCCGCCGACACTTGAATCTACGGCCGTTCCGGTTTGTAAGTCGGCACGATGACCTTATATTATTTATGGTTTGGCGTAAATAGTGGGCGGTAGCGATATAGGGCTACGTAAGCCTAATGTATGACGCACGTATTGTGACGACATACAGATGCGTGTGACGCTTTTGAGGAACAGCTTTAAAAGCTGATAAGATTTGCATAAACTGTTTCAAAGCTAATGTGTATGGAACGGAGCTGTTCAAATTATTTTCTGTGTCGCTTTTGCGAAACCATTACAAGATATTTTAGAACACCAAATGAATAGGTCTTACTTTAAACATGGAGTTATTAGGTACATGAGAGATAATAAAGCTCTTTGTGATATAGTTTAATAATATTGCACATTATAATTTTAATTCTTTACAGTGCTATTATTCTCTATCGACTTGACTCCTTTTTCTACTTCCACGAAAATTTTTGGCAAGATTTTCTGAAATCGCTGCTCGCTATTCGCTGATGCTGCATAATTATAATAAAATTTTCTTCAACACTCATGGTGACGCACCTGTGGGCCCCTCGCAATGAAGGCATGCTGTTAATTTGCCCATAAAAGTGATCACTCTGATGAAAACGTTCTTTATGCCTTAAATCATATCATACATATATGTGTATAATACATACAATTGACAAAAGTTGTTGAACATCGGAAAAACCTGTGAATATTTATCGATACTTTAGTGATAGATAGCCTTCTGTTGAATCAAAGTGTTAACTTATATCTTCTTATATAGCTTCATTAACTTGGAAATAGTTTGTGAGTAGGCTTTACAAAAGCGGTGTCACGCACGCGCTTCTGAGAAAAAAAGCAGCAAAATCCGCCCACAGACGTCGACCTAACCACAAATAGTGGTAGGGTAGCTATTAAAATTTTACTAAAGGAAAGTTGCAAACATATTTTTCTTTTTAAGTAAAAGATTTATAATTGTTTAATTTCGCAGGTATTATTTCACGTTAGTAGTTTCAAGCTTTGGTCCAATGAAAATATAAAATTTAATTTTTCAAAGCTCTTTTAAACTATTTTAAAATGTTATTCCTGACCTTATTGAAGGTGAAAATATTAGTAAGTATATTTCATTGTTATATTGTCTGTATATCATAATGAAATAGGAATAATAGAATAAGTATAGGTAATTTATTAACGTGAGCATAATTTGAAAGTAAATTATTTTGTGAAAATGCCTACTGTTCGCGAATACTTAAAATAAGTATTTAAAGTCATTATACATGCAAACGAATCATTTATTATTGAAAAAAGTAACGAGAGAAAATCTCAAACCAGCGTATAAGCTGAGACGGTGAAACTCGAAATTAACGGTCACACAACGTTAAGTCACGTCACATCACGCGACAGAATCTTTTCTGTGCATCACTAATTGATTGTTGATTTGGAATTAATACAATCATTAGATGTACTTGTATGAAAGCAATTACGTGCATAGTTGTATGTAGCAAATACCGTTTCGCGCGGTCGCACCTCGGACGACTTTCAAACGAAATTGCGGTGAAACTGATATAATGGCGCGCGCGCACCACGCGATGTTCGACTGCTTTTAACATGATTTAGTATTGACTGCAATATTCTTTTAATTAATTGTATTGCAGTTATCGAATTGATCTAGCTCCTTGTATATTTATATTTGATATTATTTCTGGTTTCTCCGAGCTTATTAGTGTCTTTAAAATCACTTTGCCGTGTTAAATATTATATAAAATAAACAAACTATTGTTTTAACCCTTTATTTGGCAAAGTGTAAAATGCAGTAAAAACCATTTTTTTTTGTTGTAATTGTAATTAATACACATAAAACTATTATAGAATAATAAAAAAAGAAATCTGAAAAGCTTAGTTTTCCTGAAAACTTATGTATGCCACAACATACATTGCCAAAGCAATTTTTTTTGCTAATTTCCTGTATGTCAGGGCATACATTGTTAAATTAAGGGTTAAAACTGAAACTTAAAGTTAACTAAAGATTTAGGATACTTTTTCTGTTAATAATTCAGTTTCCATTAATCAACTGGTTTCTTGTGTTCTTCCATTTTATTACAAAATATATTTCTTTGTAAATTTTCTAATGGGATTATATATTTGTTGGTACTCTCATGTGAGTCATATACGTGGGTGCGACTGCATATTAACATTTAGGCATTTATAAGGCCAATTACAATCTTGTAATATACCAGTAGATAATTGACTATAACCATTATATCCTTGAGAGCACCTGTCCAATATATAGTGGAAGGTACTGTTTATGCCAATTTTAAAGTGGCCGAAAGACTGTGAAATTACCGTTGCAAACGGTTTAAAATTTTATAGAAGGTATCAAAAAATATGCATAATATGACTAGGTTCACGTATGACGAATGCCGTTATTTAGACCCAGACTTCCTTGAAGAAATTTAGCATGGTAATGGTACTTGATTCTTCGGAAACATTTTGCGGCCCGTTATTTAGACGCGGCTCGGAATATTGTCGTACGTGACGTTAATATTTATAAACGATTTTATTCAAATTAATATTAGTATTTATATGACGACGCCTGATTGTCCCCGAGCGCTTTTGTATCGTTCGGAACTCACAAGCAGCATTAAAATTATATTCAGTCATTTTCACTTCCCTGAAAACAGTTATTGGGCAACGCGTGAATATTTTTATTGATTGAACACTCGACCGATAAATCATGAAATGTTATTTTTACAACTAAAAAAACAGATTATAACAAGCGCATTATATCGATGAAAGGCGTTCGCAATCAAAACAGCCAGGGTAAAGTTTCCAATTAGAAAGATTTATTGGACGAGGAAAGAATTTCGCGTTTGTACTAGCATCTACGGCTCGAATCAGATTTTCAAGCGAGTATTAAAATAACATAAACACACCTTTGACGGGTGGTCTTAATGAGAAAAGTTTGATACGACTTCCATTTAAGTCAAACTTCTGTCATCAGCGTTTACTTTGGTGGCGGGGAGCGACCAGCCAAGTATCTCCGGATGAGAGATAAGCATCTCAGTACAAATGTAAACAAAACTTATTCTATTATTGATTGTAGACGACCGCTCTGTTCGATTTCCGCTTTTCCTAACTTCTTTCGGGATTGCATTCGAAATCGTGTTAAAAGTTTACATTGACGAAGTTCGTTGGCGGCTCGAGTTAAAACATTGTTTCGGTTTAGAATAACAAACTCTGATCAGCTGGAAGCTGAAAGCGATTTCGAGGTTTTATGTGTACAATAAAACGTTTTTAATATAATGACCTTTTATATTCGAAATAGAACAATGTTTGTTCTGTAAACTGCAAAATCATCCAGCTTTTGGAACACGCTGATGAATTAATAAATTAAGAAGATAAAAATGAGATTGCACTATCTCAATTTTAAAAATAACTTTTTGAAGTATAATTATTCTTTGATTGAGTTAAAACTTTTCAAGAATTTGTAAAACTTTAGAGGAAGTGCCAAAACTAGATCAATTAATTTGAATATTACCAAGGGATCAATATACTCAAAGTTAAATTCACCACGGAGACGTTAATATGCTTAACTTATGCGTGCGAACTTCAACTTCTCCATAGTTACGATCGAAGTTAAACAAGTGAGGACACTTAGTGCGCCTATACATTTATATGAATAACTCTTCGTTAGATGATATTACATAATAAATAATGGTTATTTATTCGTGTGTGAGTAAAGTTATGATCTGTGCGATACTCGTGCCGCATTCAAAGCATGGAGGGCGCGATCGTATCGCCATACATTAGTCGGCGGCCCGAGAGAGTTATTATCAGATCCGTTTGTTCGTAACTTTTCCAGCGATGTGCTCTCTGCTCGTGGAAACTTATCGGGCGAGCGCTCACGGCGGGTGGAGTGGTGCCGGTGGCCACCGATGGGTAAACGGGAAGCGGTGAGATGAGGACTTACCATGTTAGAGAGCAGCAGGCGATGGTGTTTACCGAGTTGGGGGTCTAGGCTTTGCAGCGGGAGAGCTATGGACAACGGGAGAGGTAGCGGCAGTGGGAGTGGGTGCGGGTGCGGTGCCGGCTGCAGGAACAACGGCGGGCAGCAGGCGCACGGCGTCACGTAGGACACACACCCGAGCTGCGGCGGGAACAGCGTGCCGGCGGCCTCCTTGAGGCCTCGCACACGTCTCTTACGACCGCATCCACGGCCGACCTCCGAGCGTTCGACGGCCACGCGCGCCGCCGACTTCCCGATACCGTTTTGACGGTTTCCGTCGAGTCTCAGGCTTCTGAGTGGCTTTTGCCGATGAGATCGTACCGTTCGCGAAACGTTCGAATTTAACGCGGGAACTGCTTAAGTTCTCGAGTGTCACCCAAAGTGCGGTGAAAAGTGTCGAAACTCAAGTGTAGATGTTCGGGGAAGGGTCGGGTCACCGCGAGGGAGCGGGAAACTGAGCGATCGGGAAAAGCGAGAAACGACGCACAGGGCTCGCGAGAGTGTGGAGAGAGTGGCGGCGTGCACGGAGCACAAGTCGCCAGGCCGGCGTGTGGCGGTGGACTGAGCGGCGAGGCAGGTGCGCGGAGACGCGCGGAGGGCGCTGGGGGCGGGCCTACCTGACTCACCTGGGCGCCTGCGTCGCGCTCGCTCAGCCTCCGAAAGTGCTCGCCACACCACACCACCGCGTACTCTTTACGTTACTTTTTGAAACATCGGCTGATGCATCACTCACTTTATTGCAACTCACCATGATGCAATAATTATCATTAAGGACTCTACTGATTTAAATGAACCTTATTATGAGACAGCACCTAGTTATTGTAGCATAGCTACTTATTATTTTCAACAAAAATATTATCGCGGATGAAAATACAAAGAAAAATTATAAAAAGATGATCAAATATATAATTTTATATTTGCAATGTGGACCAAATTATATTAAATAACTTTGAATACAAATTAATCTTTTGTATGACCAATATAACCGCAATATTAAATATAACAAAAGGTAAACATATTTATGCAACCAGCGCCGTTATATAATCCTAATTAATTTTCTGTTTTTACAAGATAAAACCGCGCCGTGTTCATTAATTGAACCGTGCTTTACAAAGACTCCCCTATCTATTCACATCCCAAATCATTACGTAGGAAATGAAAATGATCATAACAAAAAATTGGCGCCTCGGCGACTAGCAAATAAGAAGGTATTATCTAGCGGAAATCTCAAGCGGGATAACTAGGATAAATCGCATTGATCTTACGAGGTCCGGCCTTCGTCGTTAGAGGAATAAGACGAGACCCTCGATGTAAGCTCATTGTACACGCTTAGAGAGGATTAGGCACCTTTTAACGTCGCGCACTATTTACTTTTAGAAGGATCTACCTTTCTGTACTCGAGAGACACAGATTACTCTCGTCTCGTTAGTGGCCAATGAGTAAACAAAACAGGGATTCAGGTATAACCTTTAAAACAGATTTAATGGTTGGACGGAAAATGTTCTTGTCCAACCAATTTGGTAATCCTAATGAGCTTTATATCCATGTTGATCGAATAAAGTAAAAGGATCGTAATCTGTATCGGCACAGTTTCATCGACGTCACTGCTTCTTCCTTCAACAGAAGAGACCAAACGAATAAACCAATCCTTTGATACTTGTTCAACAGTATTTTGTATAATTCACTGTGTGCGACTTCGCTATGAAGTTTCAATAACGCACCTGCCATGAAATTACGTGTATTGTCACAACATCAGTAAATAAACAACCTACTACAAGATATTTATATTTAACTGCTTCTTCTAAAGAACTATTTTAAGAACCATTCTCCGTTTAAAGTTTATACTTACTTCCTATAACTAACTTCAGGTTATTTTTTCCAAGTGCCTCTCTCCGCGATATTTGCTCTACTTTGAAAAAGGTTTTTGCGAGATTGTTAGATTTCCATGATTTGTCATATTTGATCGCTGAAATAATATGGAACTAGAGTCTTTCAACCGTCTAAGTAAAACTCAAATAGAAATAGACCAAGATAATATTACAGGGACTTCCCAGTAGGAAATAAGGCAATATAACAAACGGGTGCCAAAATACAGATTTTATTTATTATTTTATATTAGGTCGTTAGTAAATTTTTGGATATCAAAGAACCTCCGAAATTTCTAATTAAGTTTTAACCTTTTAACAAACTAACGAGAAATGATTAATAATTTTCAAAGTAGGAAACTGTTCATAAATTTGGTAAAGATCGTAATCAAATTATTCGTACAATATTCAGTAGTTAATTTGATTGAACTAAATGGAAATTAAAATATAAATTTACACATCCAGGCTTTGATAGTTTCTCCTCTATAAAATCTCCCTTATTCCCTGCATTACATTGAAAGCTCCCTAAATATCGATATAAGATATTTTCATTAAATATTTATGCTGGATTAAGGTATGTGGCTGATATTGTTAATGAAAACAATACAGTATCTTATGTAATAGTAAACAAATCAACAGATCACAACGCTTAATTATAAATAGGATACAGTAATCCCTTTGATGATTACTCCGTACGTAACATTCCGCATTTGACAGCCTATCCCTTATACCTGCTACACATTGTAGAAAACGATTAGTGTAACGCTGTTTCACGGTATAATCTACCTGGATCTATATAATATAATATGAATATCTATATATATAATCTATAACATATATCAGCAAGCATTTTTGATGATATTACTCAATTAGAAATTTAAAAGCATTTTGTGAGCACGTTATGATGGCCGTTTTGACGTTTCAGATTGTCATAGGAAAAGAATCTGTATTGCTTTGGAATAAGGTTGATTTCCATCATCATACAATTAGCTGCTGCATCAATAGATGCAACTTAGTGAAGCAATAGTGCGCTTGTTTTATTGTGTTCCAGTTACAAAGGGAAGGAGGCCGGTGAAATTACAGGCACATGTGACTTGACAATTTCACGTCTCAGGAACGACAATGTATCGGCGATGCCCGTTACAAATATGCATAGGAAGCGGTAACCACTTACCATCAAACTTCCTGTGTTATTTAAAAAGGAAAAATTGAAAAATAAACTTATGCATTTTAATCTATATCCATACTAATACTATAAAGTTTGTTACTCTTTCACGTAAAAACTACTTAACGGATATGGATGAAACTTGGCACATAGATAGAGCGTATCCTGGAATAACATAAAGGTTACTTTCTATCACGGGAAAATTATATTAAAGAGATCAAAAGCAAATTTAAGAATGATTACCCGGAATTCAATATCTCACTGGCGTAGCGGCTAGTCGACTACATGACAGGTCCCGCTCCAGGCAATGCGTAAAACCAACACTGCCTGATTGTGATTGTATTAATAATTAATTCTCGTCATTGTAACTGTACGTACAAGGTAAGGTAATTAGGGAATGTGGTAATCTGACATGTGTTTGAAGACTCAGTGATTCGCGAGTCTACTCGCGGCGAGATCTTTAGTTACACTTAATGAGATTAACGTCTTGGAGCGTGAACGATGGCGGTTACATACCACACTATTACTGCTTGATACGTGATAAAAATACAATCTAGAATAAGCGTTAATGTAGGCCATGCAGCGCAGGATACCGATGGATATGTCTATAAAATATATAAATTTGAGTTTAGACATTTTCCTTTCCACAGCTCAATTTTGGTTAATTTGCCTGAATAAGTGATGGGTGTAACTAATCGATATTTCCTGATTTTTTAAGACTGTATTAAAAAGTATATTGATACCCAATGTCTGTTCCTAGTGGCTGTTTGATGTTTTCTAAGGAAAAATGCATTCATGAAGATTCATTGGAATCATTGCTTAGAATATTGTTCTTTGTCTTGGTACCTGTATTTCAGAATCAGAGCAAATTAAAATCAACACAAAATCTAATAATGCGTTTTTTTTAAATAAATATTAATACTAATTCTCCATGTATATATAAATCACGTATATTACCTACGAAACTAGTTTGGAATCGCTTCGATACCTACAGCGAAACATGCACAATCAATTACCTCCCACTATTCTAAACATCTATCCCCTCTTGGACCAAACCGCTCTTTCGCGTGTGTGAGTCATGTGTACAAAACTAGTTGTTAGTATGTGAGTGCGAATTCCTCAGTTCAAAGTTAGAGGCTGTATGCCTTACCGGGCCCCGGTCGTTGACCCGTGCGCGCACGCCGCCGCCAAGCCGTCTACGAGCCGTATTATGTAACGTGACCTTAACATTGGGTGGTGCCGACTGTGGGAAATTAGCCTTATTCAGAATGGTGATTGTAATCCGTGTCAACGTTTATGGAATACAATAAAGTTATGACACTGTTACTGCGAACGATTTCAAACAAAAGTGCGGCTCCACAAATGTTATTAGTTAGCCTGCTTTGGAATAAGTAAGTCTTCGAAACAAATCTATGATTGTTCAATGTTGTGTTATCACTCGAAATAAGTAAGGCAAATGCATTCAATGAATGAATCGATAAATTCGCCCAATCCATACATAAACATGCATTCAAAACATCCACCAACATTATAATATGTGCAATGCGTTATGCGACAACAAAAAACGTACAAACAAAAGTTGTGTCGCGAAAAAAATACAAAATAACGGACGGAGAAAAGAAAACATAAAACAGGCGCATCGTAATGCAAGTAAATCGTCCGTGGAATCCGAGAACAAAACCGAATAAATTGTTTTAATAAGGCATAAATTACGAGCAAAAAAAAACGTTCCGATCACGCTGTTACGATGGGTGACCATGGCATTTACGCTTTGTTGGTTACCATACATGGTGCGGTTAAAAATGCACTTTTTATGCACCTTGCAAGTATTTTTTGTGATACTTGGATACTTGGTAATTTGCTATTAGTACAGTTAGTGATAGACATTGCAACGGGATGGTTGCGCTCTATGGGTTTTGTATAATTATGTTTCCTAGCATAAGTTCAAATTGCAGTTGACGTTAAATGATTGTAGGGTAACATCTTGTGCACAAGTAATGAGGTTGTTTAACTCTGCGAAGTGCCATTATAATAAACAGGTTTTATAGTGTTTGATGAAAATAAGCTTGAGTAAAACTTTTGTTGAAATTTTTTTATGTTTTCTTTTTATAGGTAGGTACGGGAACGAAATAGACATTAATATGTTATATTATTTTCTAGTAGGTAGAGCAAAATCAATATAAGAACTTTTAGTTGTAATTTCTATTTTTCATATCGAACTTAACATAAATTTAGTATTAAAGAGAACACTCTGGTCCATTATTAACACAAATAAATATAAAGCATGGAACTCTACTGATACAATTCTGCTGGGACATTTACAGATATTTTGTAAGTCAAAGACGTTAAATGAGCCAAGATAACGTTCTCACACTTATCAAGACCACGCATGCTCAACGAAATTCACTCCGTGCAATAAGAGGCGGTAGGAAACATGTCGTAAAATAAGACCAAGAAAAGTGCAGTGTATTTTCCACCGAAACGAGTTTAATAGAGTCCTTTGGGAGATGTCTACGTCCAGTACTGAATTAATAAAAAAGATAGAACGTAAATACCGTATCAAATACAAAACCAATAATTAGATTTTCAAAAATTAGTTCCGCACTATTTTATAATATTAAAAGATACATTTTATCGTTCATCGGTACGTGAAAATTGGGGCAAATTCAAACGAGCAACACGGCCTCGGACAAAATAACAATTAATAAAAGCTCATGCACCGTGTTTAATCCAATATCTATTATGTAATACGAACTCAATTATAACGATAATGCAACGTTAAAGCGAAATCTAAATATCGGGTATACCGAAAATAATAGTTATACAATAATGATCGGAAAATTCTCGCTATTGTCTTGTTACCTCTATTATATTATAAATGCTGTCTTGCCTGCTGTGCCCTGCGGTTTCGCTCGTGTTTTCTGAGGACTGTAAAATTTTCCTTTTTTCATTATAATTATAGTATGTGTTTATCCAGGTTACAAACTGTGCCTCCTAGTGAATCATCAGTATTGCACAATAATTTCATCATATAATTGTACTAATACATATTAGGCTAAGCCTTTTTGGTACAGTCTCTCTCCGTATATTGTCGGTGTCAGTTGTACTTACTAACCTTTGATAATTACATATAACTATGTGAAGCATTGCTAAATGTTGTTCTTAATAATACCTCATACCCGTGCCTGAACTTACCCAATGGCAAAAATCTATCTATGTGCCAAGTTTCATTGAAATCCATAATACGGATTATGCGTGAAAGAATAGCAAACATGCATCCTCACAAACTTATGATAGTAGGATTCAGCCACCATATGCTTTTATACTCATATACTATATTCGGTCATAAAGTTAAATTGATAAAATATGAAAATTATGCTTAGACTGATGCCTAACCAGGTATAGAATAACTAAATAATAAGTAAAATATCTTATATAAAAATCCACGTTTATAGTATCTTGTAGGATCAGGTATCATGTAGGACTTTCGTAACTCAATACTTCCAATACTATGCATTCAGATTAATAGTTGTTTTTTTTTATTGAAGATTAGGCTGCGTATAATGTAACCCTGGTGAAAATCATACAAAACCTAGGGGGGAACTGGCTTTCTAGTGCACACTGATAGATTTTCAACTTGGCGTTCAAACTAGCTTGGCGCTTCCTATAATTTCCTCATATTGATGTTTTGTTACACTACGTCACAACATTTGAAGTCACTATATCAAGAACTCATAATCCAAACTACATATTCAATGTTCATGTTTATAATTTCACTGATTTATTAACAACACTGTATCATCAGTTTTCTAAAAACAGACAATTATTAAAAGTTGAGATGTTAAATGGCCGTATTAATTTTTGCACTCCACTTCCTGATAAACAAGCCGATCCCTACTAAATATAGAAGCGCATAATACACCGGTGCGAAGTAATTTATCAACTTCCACTAAACAGACTGAAGTGCAAGCTATTTGTCAATGTCTGAGTGTTCAATACCCAACGCTTGTTAAAAGTAAGAGCAATATTATAATCACTTTCAGTTGACATCTTCTCTGTAGAGAGTAGAAAATCCTAACTATTTTATAGAATATTCTTTAAATAACTACTAATGAAGTCTGTCAGAGAACCAAAGTTATCGACATAGCTCAAAGGATTAGCTAGCTGAAGTGGCAGTGGGCTGGTCACATCTTTCGCAGAACCGATAACCGTTGGGGTAGAGGAGTTCTAGAGTGGAGACCACGGCTCGGTAAACGTAGTGTAGGGCGCCCTCCAGCTAGATGGAGCGATGATATACGCAAGCTGGCTGGCAGCGGTTGGAAACAAAGAGCTGAAGATCGAGCTTAGTGGCGTGCCATAGGTGAGGCCTATGTCCAGCAGTTGACGGAGATAGGCTGATGATGATGATGATGATGATGATGATGATGAACTACTATATTGAATCAAATTAAAATAATGATGTTTTTGTAGAGATACTGAGGACTTTCATAGAGAAAATCTTTCAGGATTAGATATATAGACCTGGCTACAAATCGTTGCTTAGTGCTTCAGCTAATACAAACTTCGTCGACGAGCCGGCGCAAGGAGGCCTCCAAGAGCGGACCTCTCACGTGATAGTGTAGTTAGCGAAAGAGACAGAGCACAGAGGCCGCGACGAAACATCCCCGAGCTAGTGTAATTGTACCGAATGATACCCCAGGTCAACTATTCATATGGATTAATAATATGTATGTTTATTCTCGGTCTAAATAAATTTATATTTGAAAGCAGCATATCAGCTATCTGGTTTCCATAGTACCCAAGTAAAGAAATGAAAAGTAAAGAAAATACCTACGAAATTTGACATTAAATAAATATAAATAAAAGGAAACTGACATTTAATAACTTCACATTGACCCTGTTAAGTGTAATTTATTCGTCATGACGACCATAGGCTCTTCGTTAGAATATTCTTTTGTAAAGGGCTCTGTGGTGATTTTAGTGATGTCATAATATCGATGTCGGTACATACCATTATAGCATACATTAATAGATCAACTAGTATCAACAACATTTTTTCGACATCATCCTTTTTAATTATATTAATTGGAAATATCGAAAATCTGACAGTAATTAGAACCATCGTGAGCTCATGTCTAAATTCTTTTTTCACTTTCAGCGCTGTAAGTGAGTGCTCAGAAGTTTAACTTACAGTTTGTAGAAACGTTAATTGAGTTAAAAAGGAAACTCGAGGATTTTACGTAGACGAACTAAAAATAACCTGACGTGGACTTTTTCCCAACTACACTTTTTAATTGCTGTTAAAAATTAATCATTATGGAAGTATTTCATATTTAGCTATTGTGTGTATTAATAAAATTCTATCAGGGACAAAAATGTCCCAGAACAATCCATCAGAATTGTAAAATCTCGTTACATAATTAAAAATGTCAGAAATATCGATATCGACATTCGCCAGAATGATGTATCGCGCCCGCCTAGCCCCGACACTGCTCTTTGGCGTCAGGTCCAGATCAAATTAAAAACAGAATTTATTATAAGTATCATTAATTATTTAATGCAATACTCTGCCCGGTGCCGCCGGTTGGGACCAGCCGCTGACCGCACAACGTGTTTTTGCTACAAAATTTGCAGGCACAAACAGAATGCGATATTTAGATTAACACTGTGAGGGGATGAACGTAATGTCGTGAGGATAGTCCGTCGAAAGACTAATTATTTCCCCGTGTTAATAATATTACCACCTTTCGGGATATGGTAATGTCGGGTCAGTTTGTCAATGTATACATGTATTAAGCTTTCTTTCATGCCATGTAGAAAGCCGTCGCAGAATATTTATTAATGTTGTATCTACATTAAAAACTCAAAACATGCATATAGGTTTGTTATATTTACATCCTTAATTAAGTATTCAGGATGGTATCGTAAAGTAGAACAAATAACCTAAACCACATAGCTGCATTAATAACATTTTGTAATAAATACCCTCAGGTTTCGAGTTCTTTTTATACGTTTGCAATGGAGTATTTAGGATTACGCTTTCATGTTTTTACATGAGGGATTAACTTAATACAGGAAATAGCGGAAATATTTTTCCAACGTAATACCCATATCGAACATTAATGGTTGCATGAAATGCATTAAACATTTACTTTGTGTATTTTTGAAAGCTGATGATATCCTGGTATGGAATACGTGGAATTACGAATACTACGCGAATAAAAAAACTCAATATATTGAGATTGGACTGCCAAACGAAAAGGGTATTTTCACGATTAAATTAATGGAAGTCCTAGTGAACTAAACTTAATGCATCATTTTATTATAATTTGTCCCCTTTTTCATGTGACTGTCTGGTTATTTTTTTTTCTATAGATTTTGTTTATGGTTTCAACCATTCAATGGGAAATGATGATCTTAGCTTTGCACTAAAAACCTGAAATGGAACTGTAGGACAAATACTCTATACTCAAGTAATCGGAACACTACTAAACAAGCTGTTTTTTTTTTATACCACAAGGGCCGACACACGATCGACCTGATGGTAAGTGGTCACCGCCCCCTATGGACATTTGCAACACCAAGACATCCAATGCGATGTCGACCCTGAGACGTGAAGTTGTTAAGTCTCATGTGCCTGTAATTTCACCGCCCCCTTATCTTTCTAACCGAAGCACAGCAATACAAGTGCACTACTGCTTCCCGGCGGAAATGGGTAAGGTGATAGTACTTCCCCGGACAAACTCTACACTAAGAGCTACTCTAATGGTAGTAGGATTCAAAATATCTACTTCACTTCACAATGATTACTTAAGAAGAGGAAACCTTGTAGGGTAGTAAAACAAAATGGAGTTTAATTACGATTCGTCAAAATCACCACTCATGAAGAGTCATTGGTAAAATACAAAGTAACAATCGGCATGCATTTGTTCCGGCAGAGGACGATACTTAGTAACTTTATACAAACGATAAACATCTGTAACATTTACTTTGTTGCCATTTGCCGTATACTTGGCATATAATCGTCTGACGGTTCACTTAAAACTCAGTGAACCGACATGCCATATCATTAATGCAATCATGTTTTGTCTTTCATTAAAGCTTTGTAGCTAAAGCAGTTGAATCTATTATCATATATTTATATCTGAAGACAGGTTTTCGTGAATAATACAAAACATTAATTCATTTTGCGATTGCTTGGTTATCTACGATGCTATCTGAAGCTGAGTTTTCCATTAAGTTTTTTTTCTATAGTAATTGTTTATGGTACAACCTCGTAGGGGTGCCAAAGGTATCTTTTTTGAAATTAATGGAATCAGAAACTAAAATTTTAATTAACTTCTTCATAACTTTAATTCTTGCAGATAATCGCCTTGAGCATAATACAACTCTTAAAGAACTGTATAAAACACAACTGAAACTACAGGAATTAGTCCTTTGAACGTCTGTTTGTAATATTAGTAGGCTCAAAACCACGGCGTAGAATTAAATATGAATATTTGTCTGGGCTCGTCAACACAATGTTCGGAAGGTCCGAACCGCGGGTTCTTCGTGACTTTGCAGCGGTTTGCAAGCATCAAGAGTAGGTTTACTTAGGCCTATCCTGAGGCCTGTTTCGGACGGGACTACTAGGGGAATGAATACGAAAACGTATTTGCTTTGTGACTTGTAAATGCCCTCTGGTGAAATGACGACATTGTTAATAAATGTAAGTCTTGTGTGTGTCTTTAAAACTTCACCAGAAATTTAGGTCATTAGTTATCATTAATGGTAGCAAATCTGCTTCAGAGTGCTCATAACTTGAGAGAGTTACGCAAAAGGCTTAGGGGTGTGTTCTCATTCTTACACTAAGTAAACTCTTTTAACGTATTTCGAAGTTATTCTCTAATGAACAAAAAGCTCCGTCTGCCTTTGTATTTTTGTTCAAATAAATTTTCAATGAACTTCATTAGTATTATAAGACTTCATAGCAATAATTTCTGGATAAGTCCCAGTTTTATAATGGAACTATTTGTCCCCCGCGGTCTTACCCGCGTTCCCGTGGGATGTCACATGTATTATACATAAAAACCTTCCTCTTCAATCACTCTATCTATTAAAAAAATCACCCGTAATCGCATCAAAATCCGTTGCGTAGTTTTAAAGATTTAAGCAAACATAGGGATAGGCTGTTTTATGATTTTGCAAACATGGATTATCTTTATTGGTAAAATTTATTTAATACTAGGAATATTTTAATTTACTCACAGTTAATGTTCACTGAAGAAATAAGAAATACGTTCGAAATATGAACTGGATATGATTGGCTTGGTGGTTACCAACAGTGACTGCCAAACCGAAGGTCGGGGGTTCAATTCCCACCCAGGACAAACATTTCTGTACATGAACATGTCTGTTTGTTTTGTGTCGGGGTGCAAATATGAATATAAGTATGTATTTAGAAAAAAAAAAGTAGTATATGTAATATATCAGTTATCTGGTTTCCATAGTACAAGCTCTGCTTAGTTTGGGATCAGATGGCCGTGTGTAAAAGAATGTCCCAGGATATTTATTATTATTTAACTAAATGCCGTATGATTTTTGTCTAATCAGAAAACTCAAACCACCACACAGACTCGCTTTTGATTTGGTCTTTAAAGTATGTCCCATGTGTTCAAGACTTGGATAAAAGCTTTATAAGTATTTAGGCTACTTACCTAGAAATTCTAAAGAATGTAAAATTCTTCAGTCATTATTTAGAGTCTAAGTGTAACATGAATTCCATGAAGAGGTCATTGAAATTTTAACAACTCTTCACAATAATTATTCGTAATTTCTAATTTTTTGATAATTAAGTAAATGTGAATGATACTCAAAAATCTTTGATATTAATTGAGTGAGTGATTATCGTTTAATTGCGTTCTATATTATTCTTTATCTTATGTAATGAACTATGTGACTACACAGGCGGATGTTTCAACCTGGCTGGAGCGAGAGAATTTAGGCCGTGCTCTGAAATCGCGCGGAAAAAGAAACTGGTTCATACATTTAGGAAGTAGGTATCGTACATTTCCATAGTACAGTATAAAACTTAACTTTAAATAGTATACAGCATGTTATATAGTAACACTCCTACTCGTATTAGTACTAACTGTCCCCTCCGGTTTCACCCGCGTTTATCGATATCATATATATTTATTTACAGGCACATGAGACTTAACAACTTCACGTTCTAGGGGCGACAACGCATTGGCGATGCTCCTATTGTTGCAAATGTCCAGGCGGCGGTGACCACTTACCATCAGGTGTACCGACCGCTTGTTTGTTGGCCCTAGTGGTATAAAAAAAATATTCCTATAACCCACTATGAAAAATTCTGAATCGAATGGTAGCAGTCGCATCCCGATATGTTCAGTAGTTTTGAAGTGATGATGCGTAAATGAACCTTATTTTCCTTATATATACTATGTATATAAACGATAGATATAGATTATTACGTAACGTGAATATACTATACATATGTTCCACTTATGCAAATGTGTTATCAATCTCATCTCATGTTACACGCCTCTTATAAACAGCTACATGATATTATGAAATTTGGAATTAATGCATTGGTAATTAGTACATGATTTGACATACTGTTATCTCCTAAGATTATAATTTTGAAGTGAAAACTTCTTTAGCGGCGTTGAGCACTTTACTTGTGATGGTTATAAAATGTTAAGCTCGCGTCAGGACATGTGACCTGATCGAAAATTCGTAAGACGGTAAAAATGCACAACGTTAATGTGCCTTGTTAACTTCTGCCGGCACTCCCGGAGTGCAACCCGTTGTTTTTTTTAAATATAGATTTCGTTATAATTGTAATATTTTTCGTAAGAGTTTCTGTCATATGTATAAGTACATTGGTTTTCATGAAAGGTATATTTAATTAAAAATAATTATAAATAAATAGAAAACATCTTAGACATGTCTTCATTATTTTCTGACAGTTAAAAGCATAACATTTTAAAGTAACACTAACCTACTAATATTATAAATGCGAAAGATTGTCAGTATAGATATTTGTTACTATTTCACGCAAAAACTACCAAACAGATTAAGATGAAACTTGCCAAATAGATAGAACATGTCCTGGAATAACATATAATATACTTTTTATTCCAAAAACCCTCGAGGACGCGGGTAAAACCGCGGGCTAGCGCTAAGTTGAAAGCATGGAATACGATCCTCCTAAAAGTAAAAAAAAACAAGGTGAATTAGGTTTGAATCACTCCAGAATCAGCCCGTAGGTAGATATACAACACACTTACTGTATATACGAGAAACCTATCAACGATTATTATGTAAACCTCATTTATGTAATGGTTTATTGGTGTTTCATTAATTTAATTGGCTCTATGTTTGTAAAGGATTTGTCAATTTCAATCAGTGTAGATTTTATCATTCAATCTACGCTTCCGGAAGTCGTGTTTGTACCGTGCCCTTTACTAAATCAGAGCACCAAAGGCTACTGACTTCTCGCTCTCACTTAATAGGGCTAGAGAAAGATAGAAGATAGCTTAACTCTAAAACCTGGGTTAAGTATCATTTGCAAGAAACAATTGCTTGAGGTAAACGTTGAATTAATTTATTAGCATATGGATTGTTGTTTTGTGATATTTACTTTCTATTCTCTATTTATTAAGGTTTCCAATCTGAAAACTAAATCTGAACCTAACAAACCTTACTACCAATCAGGTCCCATTGTTCATGCCATCATGAAATTAATTTCGCAGCAATATTCATAAATATTTATTACTGAGTTACTTAAGCTTAAATATAGGCCTTCAGGCCCAGGTTAGGCCTAAACACTGTATGTGGTAGTTGGAAAACAAGCGTCTCCTGTTATAATATTCACTTTACCCCCCTCCCTTCACCCCGTGGTCCCTTTCGAAAGCTCTTAATGCCAAGTCGGCCTGACCTCATGGCAGCTCCATTAAGCCGTTGATACATTATGTATGAATTTGTTATGCCGTTTGATGTAAAGAAGCTTTAACTCAGGTAGTGCTAAGGTTTTAGGTCAATATTGTTTTAATATTTTAGTTAATGTTACAACAGTTCATAAATTTTACTTTATTGTTATTGTTTTGGGTATTTTTCACAGAATTTAAAACCTTTTTTTTAATGGTGGAAATATACCTTGTTTTATTTGGTACGACGAAATTCTTAACCGATTATAGATTTTCGGATTTCCATTGAACTGGCTAATGGTTCGTATATACGATAAAATATTGGACGTAAAAAGCAATGATACGGATTTTTCGATATACATAAATATGAGGAGGCCGCAGAGAAATATTGGAAACTTGTGAATTATTAGAATCAGGTGAATGAACAACAATGGAAGTAGCACAGGCTCCGATATAAGATATCATCCACAATTCTCACAAATCGCTAGTTCTAACGTAACGAAAACTACAGGTTCAGTGCCTTTACCATGAGTTTTTAACGTAAGCACTCGGTAGCGACGGCGTAAAATATTTCTATGGCAAATGTGTATAGCGTCACTAGCGGTCACCTAAAGAACTAAAATCGATAGTACGAGTCGATAGGTAAAAAACCTATCGAAATGTAAACACTAGCGAGTAACGTTTTTTAGCCTTTGCTATAGAAACGATACCATGGACTTCGTTACTATGAGTCACAAATTTGACAGTTGCTATCGAGAAATACTGTATCGATAGTAGTTTACTCGCTAGTGACTGAAGTAAGTTTCGATAGCAACTCATGGTAGAGGTATAGATATGTACCGGATTTTAAACGTCTACCTATTTATGTTCTAAACCTACCTATTTTTTGTTCATAAATATCTGGTTGTAAAACCAGACACTTAATCCAACGGAATTATTACTAATGATGGATAGTCTATGGTAATGACCAGCTTTCTTATTCATAATCGATTATCACAACATCTCGTTACTAATTTCAATTATGTTAATCATTCGTAATCGTTTGTAGATTATTCATCAAAATTAATGTGAATAATATAAAGTTTTCAGGTCAAAATAAATTTGAATGAAGAATACATCTTTTGGACACCCGTGCTTCGTTATTTCGGATTCAAATGGAAACCTCATTATAATGCAAGAAATAAAAACACAAATTTTAGTGACATCAAAAACATGTTCATCGTTGTTGTGCCTTCCACTTTACACAAAACAGAGGTATTTTTGTAACATTTTTTTAAATAGCTTGGCCTACATACTCTTTCACACAAATCATGTTTTTATTACGTATTAATTTGGTTATACGACTAATAAATAAGTATAGTTGCTATTCTTTTTGATATCAACGAACTACGACTTTCTTTACACTAGCTTAAATGTTGCCTGTCTTAATATACCTAATCGGTAAATATATCTAGTCTAAAATAAAACAAATCAAGATACATATAACTTTTTATATGCAACTATACTCAAAGGGATTCGCAAAAATAAAGTTTGAAGCAAAGCCGCTACTTCCGCTCGCCTAATAAATGACGTAAAATTTTAAATTCAAACGCAACGTTAATAATAAGTTTAAAAACCTATTTATCACGGAGGCGTATTCCCTAAACCATGCCAGACATGTCCGCCCTAACGACCACTCGGAACTCTTTACTTGTTTGAGATATTTTAAACGTTAAAATACTCGGCCATAAACCATGTTTTAGTTTAGGAACCCGATTCGTCCGTTCGTCAAAATGTATTGAATTTCTAATTGGATATCTGCGTGGTTTGGCGCCCTTGCTATTGCAAATGTGTTTAAGTGACCACACACTTTAATATGCACCGCTTGCTTTTCAACCTTTAATGTTCAAAATATATTTGTAATTTAAAACTTTTAAAAGAAATAAACTACTGGAAAGTTAATAATATTAATATATTATAAAGTTAAAGGTGGTAGTATCATCGAAAGCTATCACCACAATAAGAGGTAACAAAATATTACCTATGACACATATACTTTGCCCTTCTGACACCGAGTGGGTTACAAATGAGATGCGCCGACTCCATGCGAGTCCTCAATTATAGATTACGCGCACGTTTCGTTGCAGGTTCATAGTATTTACTTTTCTATTCCAATTCCAAATCATAGCGTAGTTTCTGTCTGCTGTATGAGTAAATGGCAGAATAATCGCGATGCATGTCTCTGATGTGCATTAGGGTTTGCAGCAGACGCATTAGGAAACTATTGCAATGCGCCTCCTTGAATATTTAAGACGTTTATGTTATATTTAAGACGTTTATGTTAGGTACGTTTTTTTTTACTTATTGGGATTTAAGAACATTTATTTTATACATGTTCAGTAATTAATTGTGTTTAAATAAAAAAAATTGCTAGATAAATACAGCAGTTTTGAATACTACGTGTTTATGTAAACAGCTGCTTCATATAAACGCCTAAATATAATATGAAAAAGACACATGTCAACTCAAATATGAAACGCGATCAACTATCGCAAATATTTACAAACTAAATAAATATCAATTTTAGGGGCGTAAAAAAATCATACAACTAAACAATTTTATTTTCGTAAGCTTGCATTAGCGGATATTATATTCTATTTAGTTACTTTAGGATTGGTTTTAGTATGACAATGTGTTGAAGATAGACTAGTCACTTGTTGAACGTATCTGGTATGCGACACACGCAGCGAGAACGGTGACACGATGGCGACGCGACGTCTCGTACTGAATGAACTGTATTTAGGGAAACAACGTCTGCTGTTTAGAATATTATGTTAGGAGACTGGAATTAAAGTGTTTTGAAGTTTAAACATAATTACTTTACAAAGAAAAACCGTCCATTAAAGAGGAATGAAGATAATTTTCCGAAAAGTATCCAGTGCACCTCTAATTTGCTATTTTAATTTGTAAGTAATTATTGTTATTTTCTATTTTGTAGTGTTGGTATTTCTTTTTTGATTTTTAAGTTTTGTATTTTGAATAAACACAATTTAAACCCCAGTTTAAAACTGATTTCTTGGATATACGAGTAGTTTCAGTGTTCAATTTGATATTTAAGTCATTAAGAACCGTTAACTAATTACACAAATCTATTCCCACTTACATCAATACTGCATGTACCTTACCTGCAAATAAGAAAAAAAATCGAATTAAATAAATAAAAATTGGTAATAAAACTTCAAAATAAAAAAAGTCCTTACAAAAACATATTAACAAAACCATTAACGTACACAACTACAACATAATTTAAGTATAACAAGGAAGTTAATTAAGAGTAATGTTCATTAGTGTAAAAAGTAAAACGTACAAACTACATGAATGGCTGAAGCGACGTTAGTGCATCGTACAATGTAGCATAATCACATATGGACCTTGGGGATCAGAATAAGCACTCGTGAGCTAAACTATCCTCGATACTTTAACGTTACGATAGAGAGTATCCATGAAAGACGAAGTTACTGCTAAAATTTACGTTTAAACAAAGTAATTAAAAATATTTCAATAAAGCTCTAAAATAAAAAAAATAACAATTTCAGTTTCGAATATTTAATGCGATAGGTTCTCTTATGAACTGTAAAACGTGAACGCAGTAAGTGACGTCATTTGGCGTTTATAGCTGTTAAATTAGAAAAAGATATTGTCGAAGTTCTATATGAAAAATATTATTATAGAAAAAATTTTTGTATAAGCTTAACAAAATTAGAAACGTAACAATTATTCTCTTCCGTTCTTTTAGGTTTATATACTTCAACGCCTTCGGGTTTTAGTAAAAAAAAAAAATATGTACTTTAATTTAATTTAATTTAATTTATATTTTCACTTATCGGTTGAAACGGTGTTTCTTTTTCTTACGCAAAGCTAAGCGGTCCAACCATTTATATTGTTAAAGTTATTGAAGAGCACATAAATAAAAGGCGATGTGTGTTATTGTCAAAGCCCAGATAGTTTTAAAGATTGGAATTCTCTCCCCTCGTCTGTGTTCCCAGAAACTTACAACTTGGGGCTCTTTAAAAAAAGTGTGAATAGGCTACTAACGGGAAAGCGAATTCCATCTTCGGCCTCATCTTCACTTACCATCAGGTGAGATTGAGGTCAATCGAAATCGCGTAAGAAAAAAAAAACAAAAAGTATACTATAGGATACTTTCCAAAGGCCTAAACTACAGGACATACAGCCGTTCCAATAACATGACAGTACTATGACGTTACAAATGTATTATATTACGTTTTACACGCGTCAATTTTATATAAACTACAACGTCAGTACCTTCGTATCATATCCGTGCACTCGAATAGATTTCACAGTATTCCAGGTGTTTATCCCAGCTCTTTCAACTCGAATCACGCTTTGTTAACCAATTGCGTGTGGAAATCAAACGGAATTTGATCTGCATTTGAGCGGAACGAAGTGAGCGGTTACAGCAAACATTTGTGTTACAATGATTTTATATTATTTATCACAAATAACATGTATCAATTTCTGGAGGACCAATTCATTTATATTTTAATTTCATTAAATTATATATTTTTTTATAGAATAATAACAGCATTTATTCAAAAAGCGCGCATAAGTTACTGGCAATACACGGTACATAAAGCTCAAAATTTTGTTTCTTCACTTTCGGGTTGGAATCAAAATGCAGCCGAGTGAAAGCTTTGAGGTAAGGCAAGACCTTTGATTGCGGATCGCAAATGTTTGCCGAAACTCACGAGAACCGCATCAATTATTCAAATAACTAAGTAGAGACTGACTCTACAAGTAATTTTGCGAATATTACCAGTCGAGGGGCAAGACATGTAAGCTCCTTAGAAGTTTCGCACCAAATAACTTGGAGACGCTCGAATGGCCCGTGCCGTGTACATGCAAGTCCGTTGTTGGGTACCTAGTTGCTTAAGTGGCATTATTAATCTGATGAAAAGTCCTATTGATCGCTTCTGTTAGTTTCTATGGAGCTAGTTTACGATATTTGCTCTGTGGTCTTATACAGGGTGTATACGTAAGCTTGAGCACCGGGATCTAATTTGTGGCGTATAGTTTGTGTAGTAATGACTGAATGAGAACCTTCCCAAGAATTTGGATGTTTAGAATAGTTCGAACTAGACTTGGCTTAACGTTTGTAGCTTTATAGAGACGTATTGATCCGATCTTCAATCAATCATTGTTAAAGTAAAAGCTACCGTCTGATAGTAAGTAATAGATAAAAAAACATCTAATAGATTGAAAATATAAACAGCGGGTTAAAATACGAGAAAAAATTCGTCGTGTGCCAGGCTGGCTTTAGCTTTACCAAAAGGAAAGAAGGATTAAAGAGGTCACGAAGCTGACATAGTAGGATTAACTGAACGCTGCCGTGTCAGCAAATAAATGACGATTCTTTGAAAGGATATATTACTCAACGGAATCGATAATGTATTTCACTTTTTTTAACCCTCAAAATGTCCGCTGGTAATAATTTTACTATATCTGCTTGACAAATAGAAATAATATGGAAGGATTTAACAGAAGCTGTCATAAACATGAATGAGGTAAGTAGGTAATAATAATATTAATAAAGCGTATATTGTCGAGTAAATATAAACCTAAAACATATTCTATATATGTCCTATTTATACCTTCCGAATAACCGCAGCCCTAAGATTTATTTTATGAACGTTTAATGACATGAAAATTTCATTTCAAATAAGGCGAATATTCTGTAAAAATGACGAAACAAGAGTTTCCATTAGAATAGGAAACGTATTAAGTCTCTAAAATATAAGAAAAACATAATCAGATATTTTAAAAACGTTAAGAACTAAAGTCCACGGGGCTCTTCCAGGGGATTATAATCCCCAGCCTATCCCCGTGAAAATAGGCTTAGTCGGCCGCGAACACGTCAATAAATCTGACACTTGTCAACGGCAAAATGCTAACATTTTTTTGCCCGTGATTTTAATGGGAAACACGATAAAAATATAACTTTTTATTCCCTGCCTTTTGCCATACATCCATAATTCCTTATAGAACATACCGCTATGCAGAAATAGCGCGATTGTAGCATTCGTAGCGTTCGTAGCGGTAACGTAGCAAATCGTAGCATCAGCATAGCCACGATGTGTAGGTGTTGGTAGTCGATTGTTCCATTATATATGAATAAAAATGCATTTTAAAGTGTGTTAAATAAACTAGGTGTTTTGTGGTAAAGGCGTCTCATCTCTAGGGTGTTGTAAGAGGCGACTAAAGAATAGGCAGATGACCACGTGCACTTTACACCTAAGCCTAAATGGTCAACGAAAATATTCCCTTCAGACTTGTATAAGTGACGTTAACCTCAAATGATTGAAAATAGAACAGGAAATCTATATTTCTGTCGCCAAATTATTTAGCATATACTAGAAAATACTACGTTATGATACGACTGTATTAATCTTCTCTATAGACGTAAAGGAACAGGCATATGAAAGGCTGAATTTACCCGTAAAGCGCACTATTCCTGATTTAGCTGTCTGGCATGTAAATGTAGATACGCATAAACGTGTATTGAAAGCTTGATTAAACCGTCAAAAGGTATGTACCAGAACTGAACATGCAGCCTGCAAGCAAAACATTTCAGAGGAGCGTCCGTTTGCCGAGGCGCGCCTATAATTTCCCTATAGCTATTATACTTGGAATCCTTAATTAATACCCTTAGCGTTCGTTTAATATTAGATCATTAAAACCGCAATGTTCTAAAACTTACCTGCTTTCGGAAACTGGAAGTTGTATAAACAAAGAGAAGTTTACGGTTGAACTTTGAACCGGTACCTATGTCAGGTTTACAAGTTATAACTTTCGATTCTAATTAAAAATTTAACAAAGCGGATAATGGTGGTTGCTTTCACGCAAATCGCGGGCATAATTTTGTACGCTGGATAATACAGAGTTCTAAACGCCGGGTTGAATTTGCAACAAAGGGAGAGTTGTTTGACAAAATGAAAGGGCAACTAACTATCTCGAGTATAAAAGGTTTGGGCTGAATATGGTGTTTTTAGTCATAATGCGTATTACTATTATGCCTTTTCTCATTTAATGACGGGGTCGGCAGTTATATGGATGGACTTTACTCGGACTAAAGTCAGGCTTAGTTGTGACTGATTGCCGATCTAGTACACTCTTTAACCATAATAAGTATTATATATTATAATTGTGAAAATAAGCGACGAAAACTATAAAATTTATTTAGATAAATTTTTTTTATGAAATAATTTTAACAACAAATTTTCTGAATTACACATTATACACATACAGATACACATTTTCAAATAAAGTTGGTACAGGAATAAAGTAACATTAATATAGATTTGTACACAGCATTACAGGAACAAAATGTCTGTAAAATAACAATATTTTGTGGTTTGTTGAAGCCTCGGGGAGTTGAAGTAAGCTACAGTCGGTGACGTCGTTCACGGAGTACTTAGTAACTTTCAACTTAACTGGCGAGCTTTTTAAAATAAACTGAAAATTAAATATTTATTTCTCTGAACTAGTATCTACGTGCGACTCAGACGAGTTGGCAATTTATTATTTCTACGGAAAAATCGTCAATAACATTTATTGCGCTGTAGCTTTTTAAGAAATATAAACTTTCATTATATTGTCTGAATATTTTCTTAGCGTATTCACTTGACAGTTTCGTATGATTATTTCTGAACCCCATATAAAAAATAAGAGTTCTAGATCACTGTTTTGGTTGTTATTTTGACTTTCAATCATTCAGTCTGTCAGTCGGTCGGTCGGTCGGTCGGTCGGTCGGTCGGTCAGTCGGTCGGTCGGTCGGTTGGTCGGTCGGTTGGTCGGTCGGTCAGTCAGTCAGTCAGTCAGTCAGTCAGTCAGTCTTTTAGTCAATAAGGTTTTAAGGCTTAAGGAATTTTGAAATCACGCTTACTAAATTCTGAAAATTTACCTAACATACAAATTACCTCCTATTGAAGGGGGATAATTTGTCGAGGCCATTTTTATAGTTTTTCAGAACATTGTTAGCTCCTTGATCATCGTAATGTAGAATGAAGATAGGTACCGATATATATATGCTTATTGTACTCACTTCCCCCATTTGCGCTTTCACTATCCTCACTTTCCCCTATTCACAATAATAAGAAGGGCAGTAGCTGCCAAAAGCTACTTATTTGCGAACAGATATTTATCCAAGTATACCACGCAAATATCAAGGAGAATTTATTGAAAATGATTCGTAATAAATTTAAATTTATTTCGTAAAGCCTTTTTACTGGCTCTTCTCAACATAAGCTATCATTAGAACCGGAGAGTCGAACTGAAGGTTATTCGATTAAACATTTTCATTAATTTATTCAAACGCCTACATACTACATATATTCTTCAAACATACACAAGCAAAGTGTTGAATTTTTCCATTCTCTCATTTCGTTACGGAATAAAAGCAGACAAAACAGAAAATCCAATTACCGTTGTCATATTAAGTTATTATGCAAAATTGGTTCCAAGGCTTTTTGTGTCAAACACAGAGTACATTTACGAGATGTTAAGGGTGAAATATTATTTTTGTTTTCGCTGCACAGTTATGAATGAGAAACATTCCTTATTTTAATACCAACTTGTACTTATCGTTTCGGGAGTTTTTAAAATTACCTTTGTTTAAAAATGAAAATATTTTTATTCAAATAGGCTTTAGCAGCTATGAATAGTTTGACTCTAATACCGGTTCGGAAGGTTGTATTTTACTGAGAAGAGCCGGCAATAAACTCAGCTGATTTGATTGGCTATTATTATTAAATAAGGACGTAATTTGTGTACATACTCGTATCTCTACATTAGAAGATCGTAGAATACAGTTATGTGATTTTAAAATCAGCCCCCTTATTCAGCTAATACAAACTTCGTTGGCGAGCCGCTTCTCAGAGGCCTCGGAGAGTTTACCTCTCACGTGATTAGTAGTATTACCATAGTAAGCGACAGAGACAGAGCATAGAGGCCGCGACGAAACATCGTATTCTAAGTGAAAACAAATCCGCTAAAATGCATAATGCAAATTATTCAGCAGCAGATATCACGCAAATATAGCAGTGTTAATTGAAATATTGGTCAAATGTACGTTGTTCCATTAGCAATTCTTTAACAAAAGATTCGCAAGGCGAGTTCGTGTTTTGGATGGGAGCTCCAAAACACGAAGCTACTTGACGTAGCGACTACGAAAGTAAAACTAATGTGTTTGAAAAGCGAATATTACAATTATTTTTCTTTCACTATGCTTAGCTAAGTTATACGTAAGTTTAATTTTATACCTTATATATAAAAATAAATTGTATATTTATATTAGCTTTTTTATATATGGTATATATTAGATTATTTTATATTATTGAAAAAATGATAAAAAAGCTGTTGTAACCATACTACAACATGTTACAACATGTTCTGACAATTTGTGACATTAGAGTTTTGGGGGGCCTGGAGTGCTAAAATACAGGCCTAGGCTTGTTTAGACTCCAGATCTCCCACAAATTACAGATCAAATTTGTCATGGTTTTCAGAAATGCTAAAAATAAGTACCTACTACCTTGACCTACCAATTGTAAAACTCTGCTCAATTTTTGTATACCTAGTGTTGTAATTTGTGGAGATGAAATAAACGCATTTTTATAATTATATTTTATATATCTGTTATAAATGCTTTTTTTTTTTTTTTTTATATAGTATAGTAGTAAGAAACATAGCTATATATTGTGGTGATAATATTAGTCTGCTTTTTTCAGACTAGAAGTTCAGATTAAATCTATAAAATAATAGTTTCAAATCGGAAATTGATTTTGAGCTTATTTTTGGATTGTGACGTCATAATGATCAAACTAATTTTTTTCGCTTTCTGGCATTAAAAAAAATCCTAGAGGGCATTAAAAAGGGTTTTTGTTAAATTAAGCTGTTATATATGCTAACACCAGATATTCCATTCACTGGTATATCAAGATTTTTGTTTACCGGATAGTATTTGATAATAAATGACGTGGCGTGAAAACAGTCGAATACCTACTGTATTTTTAATAATAATACGCCAGATGTAAAATAAATAATATTAGGTATGTATATTTTCCTTAAAAACTGCCAGGTAAAATGTTACAACTGAATAAGGTATTTACGCGAAAAATTCTTGTAAAGAATTAGCCATTTGAGACTGTAATCGACACTCGACTCGAGAAAGGTCTCAACCAAATTATCCGATTTACTTAATACAGAATGGGCCAGTTTCACCCGCAACGCAATCGAGCATGCCATCAAAATAGCTTCTATCAATCCGAGGGGTCTTTCTTACGACTACATACGTCTTTCTGGCTCGTCGACTTCACTGATTCGTCTCCTTAGAGTTAAATTAGGTATGAAACCAATAGGAGATATTGAGGTAGACGGCTTTGCGGCTCGACGAATTACTCGCATGCCTGCAGTAGTCAGGAGATTTAGAGGTGTGTGGTTACAATTAACCTTTTATACGTTTGAATTGCTAGTAAATTAGTTTTGAAAACAATAAAAAAATAAATAGTTACTTTATTGGAGTAAGGACAGTTTTTATTAGGGAGAAACTGCAGTGATCTGTTGGAAATAAATGGACTGACTTGATTTAATAAAAATAGTATCAACTTTTTTTATTTCAGTAAATTGTATGTATTTATGAACTAAAAAATACAGGACTTTTTGATTAATATAGAAACATACTCATATACCAGATGTAAAACATAACTCAAAGATGTTTATAGCCTATAGTAACTGCAGTAGTGGTCATCAGAGCACATACGATATCTAGAAGGGCGGAGGTGAAACACAAGCGTCTAATTCCACAGTCCTAATGCGGCCTATAATTACTATTGTACACGGTCTGCATACCGGTAGTGTGTCTGTTGTGGTTGCGAAGCCACCAATGTAAATATACCCTTAGTGTCCGTTTAATAGCTCTAGATAATAGAGGATTGTTAAATGCAAAAAACGGGCCAAGTGCGAGTCGGATTCGCGCACGAAGGGCTCCGTACCATCTATAAAAACGGCAGAAAAATCATGTCTTGTATGGGGGACTTAAATATTTTTTAATTTAGTTTTTTAGTATTTGTTTTCATAGCGGCAACATAGTATTTATGTCTTATCGTCTGTGAAAATTTCACGGTTCATGAGATACAGCCTGGTGATAGGCGGACAGACAGACAGATGGACAGGCTTAGTAAAACCAGTAATAGTTAAAGCCCGTTTTACCCTTTGAGTACGGAATCCTAAAAACGACGTCGTAATAATCCCGTTACATAGAGAGGACATACTCGTACAATTTGAAAAAAATCAAGTTTTAATATTGTTACGTTTAAAATCTCAGTTTTATTAATTCGTTCAGCAGACTTTATTAAAGTCTGTTACACAAATTATAAATAATAGTTTGAATAAGTGGCTGGACTTTTTATTAAAGAACAACAGACTAGCTAACTTCTAAAGGTAAATTAATTAAACCTGCTCGGTACATGAGCACGGTGCATGTAATACTTCTAAAAAGGAACGACGTTGTCTTTCGCATAAATATTACCATAGCATAATTTAATCTTAAATTATTAAACACCAGCTTAGTTACGCCGTGATTTTTAATTTTAGATGTATAATATTTTGTTTACTGTTATTTTAATATAAAATGCAGTCGAGTGAACTCAAATATTGTTAATTACTGCATAACAGTCCGTGGCTGGTTATCGGAATTTATCATTGGAAATTCCTGTATCAAAATTGATTTAAACTCAACGCATTTACAAGTGTACCTGCCGGCCGCGGTACCGCCCGGTGCCGGCAACAGATCGAGTGTATTTGATTACGCGCAAAATTAATTAAGTAAACAGACAGACCATCCACAAACTCGCCCGCATCGGCGACGATCATTATTGTAAATTGCTCACTAAATATCTTGTTAAAATGCCACAATCTCTGATTTGTACGCTACAGTATTATTCAGTTTAATTGGAAAGCTTTTCATACCGATAGTTTGGATGATGATAGACTTTATTGCACCAGTAAGCAATTGGAAATTGTTAATTTAAAAAAAGTTATTAACAGAAACGTCCCAGAGTTGTGATTGTTGGACGAATATAGTGCATTCCTTAAAATCTTGTAGACAAATATTTAGTTATTAATTGAAGTATTCTGTACTAACGACTACCAATCGGTTAGTTATTATTAAAGTTATGAATATAGTATTGAGAAGGCTTAGACACGACATTCACCATTATATATAACTATTTCAATGTTTATACTAACGTAGTCTTAAGGTTTTGTACTACTAACAAAATGGAGAAATCTTAATTAAATAATTATTATTATTATAATCTAAAAGTTGATATATGGTGATACATTTTAATTTGATAACAGATACTATCATTGCTTACAAGTTCCTGCAACATTAATAACAGTAAGAAATAAATAAATAATAAATAAAAATCACATTTTCAAACACATTCTTGTATCTGGAATAGTCTGGAATAGCACCTAGGCTACTTTTTATTAGGAGAAAACCTAACATCCTTCGGGAACTCGGGTGAAACAACGGGGTACTTATAATTTCTTTTCATTTTTTAGCAATAATTACTTTTATTCAACGTCGTCAACATGGGTGTTAATATCAGTAGCTCTGAATCATAATTGATCTCCTTAAGACTAAACTGACTAAATATGTGATTTTAACTAAAAACTATTTAATAATAAATATCATAGTTATACTAACGTACACGGTGAGTAAGTAAAAGAGTGGACAACATAATAAAACAGGCTAAATAGGAATAGGTTAACCCCACTCACTGTCACATCGTAGAGTGGGTGGACTCACCCCGCTCGCGGTTTTGCTTGTGAAGAGCACGGTTTCCCGCGGGACTTTTACTATTTTCCGGGACAACAAATATTACTAAAGCTTTAAATTGTTATCTTAAAACTTTCAGTACTGGTTTGGAGCGTCAAAATGGATTAACATATCGTTCTCTTAACCTTAAATAATATCTTAATTTAATATACAATTTTATGCCTTATCACATATCGTATCACTCTTAATTTACACTACTAGCCGTTCCTCACGGTTTCACCCGCGTTCCCGAGGAATGTTACATTTTCCCGATAAAATAGGGTTTTAACTATCTATGTGCCAAGTTTCATCCAAAACCGTTAAGTAATTTTTGAGTGAAAGAGAAAAATCTATAAGATACTTACCGGATCAAAAAAAGTATCGCGATTTTCTTTTTATTTATTTTCATATCAATATATCAATTAAACACGCAATGTAATAATTAAACGGCCCACTTATATCTCGAATAATTGTTTTAAATCGAATAAAATCGACCCAACAGTTTAATTGCGGTAAAGCTTAAAACCATTGCATTCTCTTTCGGTACACAAAACTCGAATGTAGTTTATTTACTATATCCATAAAAAGTCAATAAAGCGGAAAACTATCGAAAATAATCGTTTTAATTAAATATTTCGCGTTCATTCGATTGCTGCTTGGTTCTGCCGTAAATGTAAAAACTGTGTATTGTTTCCCAACACTAATATTGCACACAAATTTGGCTATTTGTATTTTTTTATAATATCGGTGTAAGACTTACGTCTAAGACTGTACAACCTAATATATGTCGAATTTTTAAAACATCACGCCAGGTTAATTCTTTATTTTTACCGTATTTAGATATACATAAAATATAATATAGCCTTAACTCATCAATAAAGGTTCTAAATTTGAAATAAGGCAATGAAAACAAAAATTTCAAATGCAGAGACAACTAGATTTCATACCTACAGAGCAAACAACTTCTGTCGCTAGAGGATAACGTTTCCACACGACTGATTATTGTTCAAGTGTTGAAGATAAGCACTTCAGTCTACGGGATAGCTATCTAATGCAAATTTCACTTTGTCACCTTTGAATTGTAACTTTACGAGTTGTGCCAATGTTTTTCTTGTTTCCGTTTCGTATATCATTAGGCGGTCATCTAATTTAAACCGTGTGTTCAGGATACACGGTAGTTGTTACTTTTTCTAGACTCAATTTGAAACGAAAAACATTTTTTTTCAAAGGATTAAAAAGGAAAACATATTTTTTAAGTAGATATAGATAGTATAGTCTATATTTCATATCCATAAACAAAGTTTTTTTTTTTATACCACATGGGCCGACAAACTAGCGGCCGGTCCACCTGATGGTAAGTGGTCACCGCCGCCTATGGACATTTGCAACACCAGGGGCATCACCAATGCGTTGTCGACCCTGAGACGTGAAGTTGTTAAGTCTCATGTGCCTGTAATTTCACCGGCCCCTTTACCTTTCTAACCGAAACACAGTAACACAAGTGCACAGCTGCTTCACGACAGAAATGGGTAAGGTGGTAGTACTTCCCCGGACGAACTCTGCACTAAGAGCTCTACTACTCAAAAAACTGTCCTGTTAGATACACCATGTATAACTCAAGAACAGCTGCACATAGCTATTTTGTGCTGCAGAGAGATCTTTGATATGTCGGATATATATCCGTCCCGAAAAACAGAGTAAATTATTAAAAATAAAAACAAAACAACAATATGAAAATAAGTTTACTCAAACATTTTTCATTATCAACGCTACCTCTGTAGACAGAATGTACAATCCTCGGGAACGCGGATGAAACTGTGGGGCATAGTTAGTAAATAAATAAATATTCTAAAATTTTATTTCAAACGGCCTTTTGATCCTTTCCCCTTATTCAGCTAATACAAACTTCCTCGGCGAGCCAGCATACGGAAGCCTCGGAGAGCTTACCTCTCACGTGAGTGCGTAGTTAGCGAAAGGGACAGAGCATAGAGCCCGCGACGAAACATGCTGGAGCTAGTGTAATTTTTCTTAAAGAATCGAGCCCCTGGACTAAGACTGTAGATGTGTGATAGACTGTGTTTCTCTCTTAAAATCAATTAAATTGTATAGGTAGGTACTGTACATACGTACGAACTTATAATTTAGTATTCTATTCTAGCATTGTCATCTTCGTTTTCCACTCAATTAAATCACTCACGAATACCGAGATGTATGTACATTCTAATGTGAATTAGTGACGTCACGCTACGATTTTCTCTTGTACAATTAATATTCACTTTTCGCAAAACTAGAGGTGCATGTAGTTTAGATTTCACTGAGAATAGAAATTTACGCTTCTAATGATATAACACTTTTATAAGATTTTTGCTGAAGATAATATCGTAGTAGTAGTAGTATTATTTTTAGAAGTTCTTTTCAAGAACGTAAATCGACACAGCTTCATCAGGGTTTCGTGATACTGGCAAATAGCTTATCTCGAAAGCGAGAACTGCATCTTATATTAAGAATGTACGACAAAATTAAAAATACTTTACAATTCTGCATTGCCAACTATCAGGTATACTATCAGGTGACGGGTTTTCATTTTACAAAGAGCTCTCTTATAAAAATAATCCAAAGATATTTGCTCAAGGTACAGTACTAAGCAAGGTATAAATACAAAGCCAGTGCGCTCTATCGCGTTCGCTTACACATATTTAAATTTAATTAACTTTCAAGCGCACATCTCCTTTGTGCTCCGGGGGCAAGAAAGGGAATGTTTGCCAAGCAAATGACTGCACCTAGAGACTGCCCGTAGAGGGTTTTCACCGCATATTAAAAATACGCTTTTTACTCCATTAAACGCAGACTCTCCGTTTATTTTGCTTTATGAATGGCGAAACCGTTAATTAGTGTTTTAAAATTTTTGTAGTCAGCACTATTGACATGAAGAAGGATTCTGTTTTTATGAATGGACCGCTGTGCTGCCAATGCTCGTTAGTCAAGTTTCATAGTTTTCTTTTTTGGTTTTAAATGTTTATTTTATATCAGTGAAATATAACAGTTCCATTAACGCATACGCAACCATTTGCATGCTAAATTGACATGAAACAACGTATGCTCATTTGACAGCATGAAGTCAAATATCTGTATCCAATTTTGTTAGAAAGGAGCCATACTATAGAAGATACTCTACCCTAACACTTATTTAAATTGGAACTGGCAAATATGACAAAAGGGTAGGAGATCCTAAAGGTTTAGTGATTATATGTAGTTATTTGATCACCAAACTTTGCAACTTCGCAATGTTTGAACAAATAAAGTAAAGAAGTAAAATGAGCATTAGCAAATATACCTGAACATAATCACTAAGTAGAAACAAGGCAGAGCTCTCGGACTACAAAAGACTCATTGAACAGCAATTACCTTGGAGGCCTCCAAAAAGGTCTTTAATTAAATCCTTCTCCGATGACGTCATAATTATAGCGCAAATTGGATTGAGACACCCTCTTGTTGTTAATTGTAAGTAGAAAATTTTCTTATCTAAATTAATCTGGTTGTATGAAAAAAATTGTTCGTTATTATAATTTTCGATACCAGTTAGTAAAACTGATTAATTATAGCAATAATATTTTTGGTTGCGTAGTTTTTTTTTCTTCTACACAATTTTTTTATGCATATAAAACTCAAGGACATTTTATTAAAATATTATTATTGAATCAGTCGCCTTTAATACTTGCGCCCATGGTCAAAGCTATATCCAGTTACACCTGGTGCAGCTCGCCTGGTGCAATGGCACCTATCTGCCTCGTCATCCTGGCAGCCAAGCATCTACGTTGTCCGAGCAGTTTCGCTTTAAAACCAAATCCTTTTGAATTTTCGGCTTATCACCTACGGCTACACGAGCACTTACTCTGATCAAACATAGTCGACTCATATATATAATATTTTAGCATCAAAGAAAACATCTGATTATTCCGTTCCGACAACCTAACGTTTACCGACTACAACAGCAAGGACAATGTCTTAAATAACAAATGGAATTTAAAAACAGTACCGTAATAGGCAAAGTCTTTGTAAAAGAGGGAATTGAAAAATTTCAGATTATTTACGACAGTGTTTTCTTGCACTAACAAAGAGCAGGTTGTAAAGTGAAATTCAATTCTGCACATTTTTCTAGCATACGTAGGTACCATCATAGTGTGTCTATACAGGGGACACGATATTTTCCAAGAATGCATTTGATGTGACTCGGAATAAAAGGATAAGGGATGCAAAAGAGAAAGTTGTGAAGTGAGATTTACGTTGAATGAAATCATTTCGAAGTTTCTTAGAGTCTTGTTACGGTGCACTTTACAGCATAATGCAATCTAATGTGTATGTTACAAGGTTTGTTGAAAAGTGGATTTTTGTTCAACTTGTCAGTGTTTTTGATGGCAGTTTGGTTCTTGCTAGCACCTTTGGGAACTATGAGATTGTGGGCAAGATGAGACATAAAAAGGATTCTTTTGTACAACTATTTAATGATATTATTTTTAACTGTGTCTCATATGGATGATCCAAAAGCTAATGCTGATAAATAGGGTGGTACCACAGAATACACAATCCTCCTTCTTAGAGTAATATTACATTTTTAACTGACTTCAAAAAAGGAGGAGGTTCTCAATTCGTCTGTATTTTTTTTTTATGTTTGTTACCTCATAACTTTCGACTGGGCGAAGCGATTTTAATGATTCTTTTTTTATTTGAAAGCTGGTGCTTCCCAAAATGGTTCCATTTCAATTTGTCCAGTTCTGACCTCATATTCATGAAACCTATAAATCTAAAATTAGCATTAAGTATGTGTGCAACAAATGAACGAGTAACTCAATATCATGCCAACCGATTTCGATTTATAAAGGGCTACAAACTAATACGCACTAAAAAGAAAAAATAATTGCTTTATTAGACTACTTAAAAGTCAATCAAATTATTACGATACTATAATGTACTTACAATTATTGTTATTTTTGGAGGCGGTGTCAGCCAAGAAAACACTACAATATACCTAGCAATAATAATACGAGAATACTTTAATAATTAAACACATTTAACAGCTCCCCTCCCGCCGCGGCCCCGCTCTCGCCTATCGTCTGTTAAAGTCGCGCGTGCGACACAAGCACATCTCACTTATAACTATGTATGTAGTTACAAGCCTACGTTGGCTGAAACCGACTCCAAAAATAACAATAATTGTAACATAACGTAATTTGTACATTATATTATCGTAATAATTTGATTGACTTTTAAGTAGTCTAATAAAGCAATTATTTTTTTCTATTTAGTGCATATTAGTTTGTTTTGGAATAGTTTCTTTTTGTGAGATGTTTTCAAAAAGATCAATGCAAATATAATAACACTTTGATTTCAATGCAAACTGGTTCTCTGTAGCCGACAGGCGCACAAATTAATTAACTGTGTAATTTATTTAACGAAGGTATTATTGTTTCTACTGCGCATCGGGTACATTTGGATACGCCAGCCCATTGGCCGGTAATTGGTAACAGGATACAGGTTCGTTCACCAAATAGACCAAGTTTAACTTTATAATTGTTATATAACTTGATACACCGTTATTAATTACAATTAATGCGATCACATTTTCAGTAAGCTGTTGTAATAGTTATATTGAATATTTTACATTATCCATGTATAAGATTATATTTTAATCAGAGCCATTTCAATTATTTTTATTGATTTCAGGCATGTAAGGAACCAAAATATTTTTATGTAACTCGTTGATGTAAATATTTCAAATAAAAGAATGTTCGACAGTAGGTCAGAACGACTAAAAGCCCAGAAAACTTACTAAGTCTTCTCAATACAGATTAAATTACAGCTAAGAAACAATGTACAACATACAGTTATTGAAAACGAAAGTAGTTTATAGGGTCAATTATTTTATACCTAATTCTAGCTGTCCCCCGTAGTTTTACCCGCGTTCCCGAGGGATATCACATTTTCCCGTTATAAAAAGTAGGCTATTTGTAATTCCAGAATATGTTCTATCTATGTGCCAAGTTTCATCCATATCCGTTCAGTAGTTTTTGCGTGAAAGAGTAACAAACATACTTACAAACAAATGTTTCATCTTTATAATATTAGTATAGATAAAACAAAAATTGCAACATCGACCTATTTCAAGCGTGACGGACATAACGTAGGGCAAACAACTTTTTTTATTTTCGGTGTACCTAAAAAAACAAAGGCATGGATAATAGAGTACAGGCCGCGAGAACCGCATTACCTGTGAATATTCATTTTCACTGGACACGTAAAACAATTTGCCAGTCAAATGAGTTTTCTAAAAAGCCGATTAAGCGAAAACTAAAATCGGTTAATTATTTATCGAACGTGGGATGCGAAATAAACGATATAGAAATGCTTTACGGTTTGCTGATTATGAGGATTTCGTATGATACTGGCATTACTGAATACCTACTGTTGCCCGCAAAACTAGTATGTTTTGATATATTACAAATTATAAAAAAATACTCATAACATGGATGCGACTTTAATTAATAGTTGACGCCATTTTATTTTACATTTCTCATATTTCGCGACACATTTGCCATGTTAATGGAAGTTGGTCACACATAAGCAAACGTGAGTGCAAACTTTGTCTGCATTAATAGTGATTAAATATTTTGGTTTAATAAAACTAAGTATAATTACAATAATAAAACAAAGTTTACTGATACACAGAGTGTTTGTTTAGTAAGATTATTTCAGAAAAGCAATAGAGTTTCGGCAAATTACCGTAAAAGCTTTTATCTCGGTCTGGAGTATTGTATAAATTAAGAGGTTTTAATTACTACTGAAACAGTTGAGCAACGTATTTTCACTATGTTACAAGGTAATTTGTGCTTGAATTTACTCATAGTTGTAGGGGTTATAAAAGTTGAAGCTCAAGTAGCAACAGTCAGGCAGAGGAGTCGATAGCTGATGGAAAGTCTTATTTGTGGGTCAAGCCCTAGAATACAGCTGGTAACACGAACAGCGAGTCTAAAAAGCACACAACACGATACTAGGGCAATATTGCTATATTGCGTAATTTTCCGAATTCCCAACAGATTCTACGCGAATCCAATATTTTTTGTCAAAATACTCACTCATTTTATACAATTCGGTAACTTTTTAGCCTTTTTTGACCTCCTAGAAACGACAATGTATTGGTAAGTTATGAAACCAGGGGCTTGATTCTGTAAGGAGAGTGACACTAACTCGAGGATGTTTCGTCATGGCCTCCGAGCTCTGTCTCTTTCGCTAACTACGCTAATACTACTAATCTTGTGAGAGATAAGCTCTCCGAGGCCGCCGTGAAGCGACTCACCGACGAAGTTTGTATTAGCTGAATAAGGGGGCTGACATTATTTTCCGTGCGAAATAGCAAAAATGGTTTCAACGCAAAATTACGAACTGAAATCGGGGAACTCTCGAGACTTAAAAGTATCCTTTGTGACCAGGTAGACCGATGGCCAGGGGCATGAATCTTGTCTCACATTCAACATAAGTGGAATAACATAGCATTTATCTATAACATGGTATAAATCAGGTAGGTACTTATATAAATGACTGATTTCACATTGATGTCAAAAGCTTGAGAATATGAGGTCTGTATTGTTTACAATAAAACTATCGCAGAGGCCTATATTTATTAAAATACATTACTGGACGATTAGATATGATGATAAAGATTTTCTCCTTAAGCTATATTGTTCGTCCCACAAATTAAATATAATCGACCTCAACAGTATTTTCCTGGAAGAATAATCTAAATGAAGATTTATGAAAATATAATATAGCGATATTTCGTTGTACCAGAAAGATATAAGTTTTCCTTCACATTAATAGCATATTTCTCAGTAGTTTTTCAGAGGCTGAGCTTCATCAATTTCAAAAATTCATATTAAAATACGCACAGTAAAAAAAATATGTCATTTTGTTGAAAACCGATTTCATTATACCATGATGGTATTACAGAATTAAATAAGCGAAAATACGTAGAAATTATTTAACAAGAATTGTAATTTCATCATGCATCGTTTCATGATTCCATGAAGCTATATTTTATCACATATTCTTGCTACTCGTTAGAGAAGTATTGCTCCAATAAGACTCTCATTTCACAATTACCCGCTTCATACAAGCTATATATTTGCCATACATTGTTACGAAACAGAAATACTTATTAAACATGTTTGCCTACCTTCACTAAATTTAAGTAGTTCACAACGGTTACCTGAATAAACACTGGAATTCAAAAGCCCAGCTTACCTGTAACAAGAGTAGAACAACTTTCAGAAAATCCAACAATAACAAATTGGTGATATCATTTTGGTAGAGTTTTCGATACGACTTATTATACTGGTCTTGGTATACAGTTGCATTACAATTACTGGATATTTCTCTTATTTGTCACAACCCCTTTATATTGAAAAAGTATGTTGCCATTGAAGGTTTCTAAAACCTGAACATACCAAAATAACTTCATAACATGACACAATTTTGAAATTATAAACCCATTCTTCACAGTAATTGTAATAACAAAAAGTTTTGGCTCTATTCCTATGTTTATTTAAAAAAAGGTTTTATATTTACTTTTACAAAAGGAATGTTTAATAAGATTATGAACCTTTTAGTAACTAATTTCAAGGAATTGAAAATAAACCTCTTCATTAACAACTGATATCTTACAACAATTTTCATAAACAATATTAAAAAAAAAAACATAAAACGTTTTACAATAGATGTTTATTGTCATGGTGATTTTATGTTTCGTCTGAGCCACATCTGAGCCATAAGCCTCTTCTCTATTGTGCAAAATATTCTGTTTTCTGCGAATCGCATCTAGAATACAGTCTACAAAAACCATTGTTAGGTACAGACAGCTATTAAAGTATAAATATAGATGATTAGTGGACGGAGATAGGCTGATGATGATGATGATGATGATAGATGAACAATTGAACGCTTAAATTTCTTATAAATTACTAACCATTAAGAAAACAAAGTTGTAATTTGTCAATATGCTATACAGCTGCTGAATATCATAAGGTTTCTGTTCAGCGATTTATGTAATGATAGTACTTAGTAAATAGTGATTTTATAAGGTTCAGAAACATTTTTTTTTTGTTTCACACATCTGTTATTTTTTTAATACTGATAAGAAAAGCATATCTTAATACTAATCGGTAGGTATATTGTAGACTTTTATATGAGGCATTATTATTGTTTCAAAATAATTTCAACAAAAATTTCTTAAGCTTCTTAAAACTTTAGCTAATTTATTAAGAAATTCATATGAATCTAAAATAGAATTGACATTATTATTAAATAAGAAAAACATAACAAAGTCTCTCTAAACACACAACGCTATAAACATAAATAATTCAGCAAAAGTTAGACTAATAAAACCTCGTAATTAGTATCAAAAGCCCAGCGGTGGTAATACATGAACATTTATCATTTTCTCTATGAAAATATCTTATTACTTAACGTTTTGTCAGCTCGCAGTCGACGCTGTCAAGTAAGGTAAATATTATCTCAGTCGCCTTATTCAAATGTCGATTTTATTACGTCAGCGGTTTTAGTTATTATACCTACCAACCAGTGTAAGTACGGCATTTCTTCAAGAAGGAGAAGGGAAGAAGAGAGAACTTTTGGAAGGAGAGGGAACCTCTGGTGTTCCAAGCGTCAATGGGCTGCAGTGACAGACGGGCCGTCAGGTTGTTTGTCACCTTATTGTGTTAAAAATCCTTCCAATATTAAATTCCACTATTAAAGTAAATAACGGTCCAAATGAACTTGCAGTTAGTCAACTGGACCGCAAATGTTTTGACGGTGTAGTAAATGTACGCCAACTTTAACCCAAGAAATTTGTCTGTCAAGGTTTATCCTATCCTTTAATGTTTCTAGGTTATATGGCAAGAAATAAATACGTACTAGATATTTTAATGGTATGTCAGTTTTATGTGCCAGTTATGTTTAGCTGAAAAATATTTTACACTAAACGGAAAGTTTAAAAAATATAAAAGTCCATGTTATTTTTGTACAGCCGACATTTGGTAATTTACAGAATTTTATTCCCAACTAAAAAAACAAAGCTCCTGAGAATGTGTAGGACACATTTTTTTAAATTGAATACCACAACATTCATAACTTTTTGTATTCAATTCATGTAAAGGTAGTTACGTAACACGATTCGGCAAAATATACCTTATTCATAATTCGTAATAATTTATAATAGAAATAAAACTCATTGAGTGTATCTAAGAATTAATTAATTGTGTAGATCAACTCGGTTTAGAAACTGGTTTGTTGGTCTCATCTCGTTATTTTGTCATAAAGCATGTAGTAAAATCACGGTCATAATTGGATTCGATCTATCGACACCAAACCATTCGGTCTCTATAATTATCCCCCATCCGTTACCGTTGATTCAATCACTGGCAACCCCAAACCTACACCCGTATCACAAGAAACCAGAAACAAATCTTTTTCTTTTTCAGCGGCATACGAGTCTCGCCGTCAATATTCGGCGCAGCACACTGTTTGCGTTGCGGCGCGAGCCAACATCGGCTTTTATGCCAACATTTAAACAGGAGATTCCGCTTCAGGGGAAAGATTAAGGTTTTCAATTCGCTGTGCAAAAATATACGCTTTGATATGGTTTGATGGTCATTGCATGAGATAAATAAAAGTTCCTTTGATAGTCTGAGTGGATGTTTATTATCGGAAAATATTACCGATGTAACGCAAACATATCATTCGTCGCATATTTTATCCGGATATTTATTTATTGTACATTTTCATGTACTTCAGAGAGATGTAAGCTTTCAGGCTTTTACATTTTTTTTCTTTTTTTTATTTGAATACCCTTTTTGTTGAGTTTATATATTAAACAGGGTTTAGCAAGATAGGTTATATTAATGCGTCACAATTAGCTTTTTAAGTATTCATTTTGATGAGGCGGATGCTTCGATGCTAACTTTAATACAAAAAGCCATAGATACTCTGTAAGACTCACTCAACATTGTAGGGTCAACACTTAGTTTATTATATTTACATTGTCATTGTGTGTTTACTTTGATGTAATAAGTGATTGCGAAGTACCCTGACCTTTTTAGCTCTACCTATTTTCTAAATTGATCTCTAACAACTTGTTATCAAGAAGCATATTAGGTAAACGTCATTTAACTGTATGGCTCTAGGAAATAAATATTCGATCAAATAAAATAATAAAAAACGCATTGTGTGATAACTGTTAAATTGAAAAAAAAAATTTGAGTAATGATAAAATATTAAGTAAATGTTCCAAAGAAAATGTTATATTCTCAACCTCAAATGAACCCTCAAACTGGTCACTCTTTTAATATCTCAGGGGGTTATAAAAGGAACTCTCAACCCGTAACTTTAAAGATCTTACAGTTCAAATTCGGCAGAGTAAGATGCAGCCCTTTCGCGATAAGGCCACCAGATGTCTCGCCCGTTGATATAATTGCGCTCGCCTTTGTGCCATTTCTAATGGAAGGTTGACGAAACTGATATTGCTATCTTTAATCAACGAGAAACTTGTGCTAGCATAACGATGCGGGTGTTTGACTGCGAATGTTGCCGTCAATGTTTGGTTTAAGGAAAAAACTATTATGCCCGCCGGCGGACGCTGTTGTATTAACATGTGACATGTCATATTGAGAGAAAAGAGCTAAGAATATAATAATGTGAGTATGATAGGACATGTCATGTTATGGTGAAATTATTATTTATTATATTTATGGAAATTGATTTTATTTTATCAGAAAATCGTAGTAAAGTAAATATTATTTTTTTCAATTTGTCCATCTTCAGTAGCAGTATTACAAAAGTATTTAAATAGAAATAAAATGTTCATATCGTATTTATAGAAAAGCCAGACAAAAGAACAATATCCAGATATCATACTTTATCAACAACAGTGAAACGTAAGGAAACTAATCTCTTTGAGACAATACTAGGGCAATATCTTTGGTTTACGACTACCGCCCTGACTAGAACTACAAATATTTGAACAATCATCTCACACTGGCACCCATTGTCTAGGTCAAACTAATTTTGGGATCCTCTAGAGGAGTAATTTAATTTTACATTTATACTACCATTGTAATTCGTCCGGTTAACTTTTTAATTAAATATGTTGACATAGTCAGAATTATGCATCATTAGTATTCTTGAAATGTCTTTCATGTTCCAAGGCTTAACATAAGAAGTACGTAACAGAAATAAGAGCCATTGAAGATAACGATGATGTTATTATGCGACAATAGGCAGATGTATACAGCTCGTATGTAGGAAGAGCGAATGTAAATTGCATTAAGTATACGTAGTCATACTTCCGTGAAACATTTTCCGCTTTATTGTGCAATCGCATAGTAAAGTATCAAGATAAGTACTGTATTTCTAAATAATAGGATTATTGTCGATGTTCCAATGCGTGCCTAAAGTGGTGGGTTGAAAGTTAAAAGCGTTACTTCCTATTAGCTATTATATTGACCTAATAGAAGATTACATAAATCGGAACCTCAGTACGATAAGGGCTTAACTCAAAATTTTGTGAAATGTAGTTACGATCACAGAGAGACTAAACAAAGTATGCTCTATCCGATGTAATGATAATAGTAAAACATAGTCAATTTAATGATAGAATAAGCATACCGATACTTCAGCCTCTTTAACACCGGGACCCACCCTCCCCGCTCAGTGCGAAAGTGACCCAATCAGAGAGGTGCCAAAAGTGTTTTTTTGAGTTAAGCCCCTATCGTTCTGAGGATGCGATATGTTATATCTATATATCCTAACTAATATCATAAATGCGGAAGTCTGTATGTATGTATGTTTGTTACTCTTTCACGCAAAAACTACCAAACGGATTAGGATGATTTAGAGTAGTAGAGCTCTTAGTGCAGAGTTCGTCCGGGGAAGTACTACCACCTTACCCATTTCCGCCGTGAAGCAATTGTATTACTGTGTTTCGGTTAGAAAGGTAAGGGCGCCGGTGAAATTACAGGCACATGAGACTTAACAACTTCACGTCTCAGGGTCGACAACGCATTGGCGATGCCCCTAGTGTTGCAAATGTCCATAGGTGGCGGTGACCACTTACCATCAGGTGGACCGTCCGCTTGTTTGTCGGCCCCGTGGTATAAAAAAAAAATATATATATTTTCTATATATATATATAGAAAATGCCCTAGCATAACAGATAGGATCTTTTTGTGCCGTGAAAATGTCGAATCCCTCGGGAAAGCGAGTGAAACCGCGGGGGACAGCTTGTATATACGAACTCGTATATAAGCAAAATAGGGGTCCTTTGACGCATCATTACCTGAAAACTACTAAACATATCGGGATAGCACTGCTACAATTCGACACGGGAGAAACCGGGTAACTTATGTAATATATCCAACAAAATGTTTTTCAAGAGTACATTTCAGATTAAATTGACAGTGGATATTGTAATTTATCAGATTTTGATGTCACCAACGAAGGTATGTATAGACTTGGGTGGTAAAGAAGTAAACGTATTTATGTTCTCACGTAAATAAATAATGATAAATACATAGAATAGATATGAGAACAACCTCCTCTTAGAACATATAAAGAAAAACATAATATAATTATAATTCTTAACAAAAAAAAATTCGAGTGTCCAGTCCCTATTTTCTCTATTACAAACATTCTCAGAGAGCCGGTGCAACGAGGCTTCGGAAAGCGGATCTCTCCTATGATTGCTTAGTAAACGAAAGAGAGACCATAGAGGTTTTGTAAAAAAATATCGGGTTACTGTCATTTATTTTACAGAATCGCATATATACGAATACGTGACATAAAGACTTAATAATGGTTATAATATAAAACCGATATCAGACATTTTCTTCAAAACAATCGTTAACTTGTGGCAAAATGGTAGCCTGGCTTACTAGCAATAGTGTAATAGATTTTATATTTAGATAGAAATTATTAATATAAAGACAAAGCATGGCTTGTGTTTATCTTCCATTTATTTTTCATCTCATAAAAAGGTTGCAGATCAGAATTTCAAAACCATCCAAAAAGACCATTTCACTTAAAAAAAAATATATAAATAAAGTAATAAATGTAACTATTAGGGCCTAATAGGGTCTCTGTATACAAATAAATAGTTAAGGCTAACTGTGCTAACTGCTATTTTGTACACATTGTGCGATGAGAAAGAAATAAGTCAGAATTCAGAGTCTCAAGATCACATTGGACATGGTTAGTTTGAACAAAAGCTGGCAGTTTTATTTGGCAGCGGCGCGTGTAAGTCCGTCACGCTCCGGCGCATAAGGCGGTTTCTCTTGGGTCCATACATCACTTAGCCACCCGGATCGGGCTCGCGCATGCGCCTCGACATGTTAACTTTAATGTAAACTATAGTCTACACCCTTGGGTATCGAAATAATTTACCTCAGTACTTGGAAATGCAAGGGATTTTGTGAAGTTTCGGTTGTTGGTTTGCTAGGGTGAACCCCATTGAGATGAGAAGACGCAAGTGAAGCGTTTAAGAGATTTAAAGGGTTATTTTTCAGTAAAAATTGTTTTAAATGGTAGGTGCGCGTCAGTTGTCAGTGTGTGGCATTTATTTTCAATCTGACGCTTGATCCCAAAAAAAAAGTAACCAGATAATTGATTTACACACAATTTTTTTCCTGGACGAGAATTGAACCTACGACCTATTCGGCAGTGTGGGTAACCCCAGGGAAAACAGAGTAATGACTAAAATTAGTTTATACTACTTATTACATACATATTACGGCAATTAAATCTTATTTGAAGAATTACGCACATATTTACTAGGTTCCTTTTTCGGGAAAATATTAAATCCCACAGGTAAAACCGCAGGGCAGTGACTAGTAACAATATAAAATACGTAGCCTTAATAACTCTACCATCGTTTTAAAAATATTCCACGAATTCTGTTGATTAAATTACAATGCTTTTAATCGCATATAGCTCGTTGGTTCTCGTATTTTTTCCCATAAAATAACTTCAAAATGCTTGTTTATTAAAGGATCGCATTCAATATGATTACAGTGAAGTGCAATTACTCTTTCTACGTAACGAAATTTCAGTGCAATCCGGGGCTGAATTCCAGGATTTTGTTATTAATATACCAACAACAGAATTGGGAAAAGCATACATCAAATATTTGTTATCCATGTAGTTTGATCCAGTAGTTTATATAAATAAAATGTTGTTTCAAATTTATAAAGAAAAACTCATATCGAAACCAAAGCGAATGAAACGGGATATTTAATTAAATGTTTTAAGGCTAATTACAGTAAAATTAATGTTATTTGCGATGTATAAGGAATTGTCCTTCTTTTTCGTTTCATAAATTTTGTTTTTTTTACATTTAAGAAAAATCATTGATGTCCAAGACATTGGATGCTTATGTTTGATTAAAATCAGTGCGAAGTAAATGACGATATAGCCGAAGGTAGTAAACATACAAAGACTAAATGTAAACTGGCTAGTATGTTCTTGGGGGTAGATTTTCAGGTGTAGATGTACTGTATAATTTCCTACTATCGTTCTATAATTTCCACCCAACTTATCTTCATGCTCATTATAAGATTTCACACCCTCAGAACGATAAGGGCTTAACTCAAAAAAATACTTTTGGCACATATCGATTTTGGGTGACTTTTGCACTGAGCGGAGAGGGTGGGTCCCGGTGTTAAAGAGGCTGAAGTATCGGTATGCTTATTCTATCATTAAATTGACTATGTTTTACTCTTCCTCGGATAGAGCATACATTGTTGAGTTCTATGATTGTAACTCCATTTCGCAAAATTTTGAGTTAAGCCCTTATCGTACTGAGGGTGCGATTTGATCCCACTACCTTCGCTACGGGATTTGACGTCACAAATAACCATCAACGTATTTAAACAAAGTTTATTACTTGAATTATTCAATCCATAATTTATTGATACACTTTTCACACTTCATTACACTCCACGAGTAGAGCACAACACAAATGTACCTGTACGTTTAAAATAAAAGAAATGAATTCCGTCAGTTCTGTCAATTGCATGATCATATCATGACGAATCGTTCTATAGCTCATTCATCAAAATCAATCTGTTAGTTTGCACGTGGAAATATGAAAAATATTTATGAAACGTAAGGTATTATGTGGTGAATTCAAAAAAACATATTGTATTGTATTACAACTGTCATACAAATTAAGCGACGGGCATCCAGTGTAACTTGTGCTAACTAATATAACATTAATAATAGTTTTCATCGAATATTTCATGTGTTGTACTGGGACCCGATTTCGCTAACTGTCACTTGGAAATATATATATATATACATTTTTGGTTTTGTTTTGGCTGATGTCATTTGATTGTAATACAATTTAAATTAATTATATTTAATCAATTTTAATTAAAATTAAATTTTATTGCAATCAGAGCAAAATCAATACTTGACAGGCCAGTTGGCTTGGTGGTTAATGCTCTGACTGCCAAACCTAAGGTCGCGGGTTCTATTCTCACCTAGGACAAGCATTTGTGTGCATGAATATGTCTGTTTGTTCTGTGTCTGGGTGTAAATATCTATATAAGTATGTATTTAGAAAAAAAAGTAGTATATGTAGTATATCAGTTATCCGGTTTCCATAGTACAAGCTCTGCTTAGTTTGGGACCAGATGGCCGTGTGTAAAAGAATGTCCCGGGATATTTATTTATTTAACCAAAAACATTTCGTTCAATGCGATAAATTAGCGTATAGGTTGTCCGTGACTCAGTCACTCAAAAATGAACGAACGAATTTTGATACCATTCATTGTTCACCATAAATATTTTGCAAATGAAAATCCAAATGTCGGTTTGGAGTATTTACTCGTACATAGTAAGGTGATCATGTTACGACAAGCCACTAACTAGTCGATATCGTTCAAAATATTGCTGATTCGAATAAAAATCCGATTGCTATCTCACTTTGATGTTGTCGGAGGAAATGAGATCTGCTTCCGATCCGCGAGAAAAGGGAATAATCTCCTTCCCGTTTTAGGGTTCCGCAGTAGTGGAAACCCTTTCCTTCTTTTTGTGATTTACCTGGCGGTAAAAATAGTATAAGATGGTGAAGTTAAAGAATCATCAATAATCGGGTTATGATTATATTCCATGAGTTTTTGCGGATAGTGCCTATTACCTAGGTACCTAATTAAATTTATATTGGTATTAGGCTTAAAATTATATATTCATTTTAAATGATAACTGTCAAGATTTTTATAAATAAAAAATATTATGTTATAAGATATAATATTAAATAACATAATATTAATACTGCATTCACGGAACCACTACCTACCGAACAAGAAACACGATTGGCTCAATCTTTTAAATTTCCCCGTGATTGTAAAGAGGACGAATAGCGAGGCATATCCTCCTGAAGGACCCGGTGTCGACTTTTGACCGTTTGGAGTGCCGATCTAATTTGCCGAATCGAGGAAGCATATGAAATTTAATCGATTCGCCTCAGTGAAAATGGATCGCACCGGGATTTATATTGTGCATTGATAGACTAGTAGTTTAGGTATATAGACAGAAAGCGTTAAATACGGGGGAGATGGATACTTTATTTGCGTTTAGATACACTTGTGTCACATCTGGTCATAGCAACCGATAGTTACCATCGTGAAATTAGTGATATAATTTTTTTATTTTTATTGATTATAATTCGCTAACAGTCTAACCCACAGATTGACAAATTATTATAAAAATCTTGTATTCAATATATGATACTTCATATAGACATATCTATCAATTAAATGTTCTTTGCGCGAACCTTTTTTGTTTAATTTTTACAGACACATCCATTTTAAAACTCTGAAATGTTCGGAATTTTAGTCGGAATCGTCAAAGCTGACATTGAGGTCATGGCCTAGAATACAAAAATGCTCGTTCAATAGTATATGACAGCATAATCAAATCTCGTGAAAAACACCGTACCCATTACACAAGTAAGACCTCGCCAAACAATAATTAAATGTATCAAATGTACGTGACGCACGTATCAGTAAGTCAAACGGGGAGAGAAAAAGCTTGGATTTGTGAAAATATAACTTTCCTCACAGAACGTTTTCGTACGTTATTTCCTCCGCAGTCGCAGGTGAGATTTATCTCCGGATAATTGGATAAAGAACGCGTTTGCGAGAAGTGATACGAGGTGGAAGACGGTAGGCTGCTGGCAAAAGCACGGACAATGATTTGCTGGCGCGAATATAAATCTTTTGTTTTGATATTAGGGTAGTACTTACTATGACAGTTTTTCGTATTATTATGTTTTTGTTTTGCGAATTTATGTACGGCATGATGGAAATAGAGATAAATTAGATTTTGTTATGAAATGTTACCTACCTATGGAGACGTAAGTTCTTTTTAAGAATACCTTCTTTATACACTATATTAGGTTGAAATCAGAAATGTAATTTACTGTTGTGAGCTTATCCATTTTATAATTTATTTACCAAACTTGTTTCTTATTTTTTAATTGAAGTCGTATTCTATACTTATGAAATCACTTAGGTATTAATAAGATGTCTGAAAAAATTAGCTTTATAAAATAATATACTTGCATTTAAAATCTTCGGGATTTTTTGGAAATACACCTGGAGTCGAGCACAAAAAACTAATTCCGATCGGGATCATTTTCAACAGCCATTGATAGTACTAAAATTAATTAACCTACCGCATTAAATTAAACCTGTCAAACACAACGGATTAAAATAAGACACAGGACAAACCACATGTTGACCAATTCCATTTGTAATGAGCTTTTACATATGCACCATTAATATGAAAGCGGATAACAATACACACCGCAAAATGTTCATTTAATATGAAAATGTGCATCATAATATCGCGCAAGCTGCTAAATTTTCTAGTTACCGTATAATATTTAAAAAAAAACATTAAAGGGTAAAATTATCAAAAAAAAATGTAATTTATAGTTTTTTAATAAAAGTAAACATTGTACATGTTACTGCTACGTTAGAAGGTAGCGGTGACATGATTGCATAAACGGGTACTTGTGATTTTCAAAAGTTATTTATTGGTAGCATTTACATAATAACAGCATATAATGACATATTAAAACTAAATACACATCAGTTTAGTCGTTTTAAAGACAACACAACACAGAGAATTCAAAATGTGCGTAATAGTGGAAGAGATAAATTCAACAAAAAAACTTGCAGTGAAAATCTACATAAAACGTATTTATATATCTAAATAACCTACAAAACATTAAGAATGTAAGAACGTTGCGAGATTTCAAAGCCTGTTTTAAACTAATACAGCGTAAGCGCTCAAGACAGGTATCTATGAGAGAATCAATAAGGTTCAAATTTCAACACACTACATAACAGTCAGAGCATTCGTGAAGAACGCTTACACTTAGTAAGAAGCTAGCCTAAAGATAAAAAGTGCGTCACACATCTGAAACTCAAAACAAAAATTCAAACATACTACGTACCGAAACCGTATATTTCATTTTGTTTTGCGGGAGGTGAGTGAGTGAGTGATTTAGAAATGTATTTACAAAGTGAAGCCCCAAACACACGAAAGGGTTAGCGTGGCGTAAATTGAGAGCGGTGAATAATTCATAGAGATTTTTGGAATTACCTTGACCATTTCACGTTATGCGACGGTCTGCCTTTAGCGCAGGAAGACGCCAGGACGAAACGGTACGCCAAATAATTTAGGCACTTTAATTTTAAGTACACTACTCTCTTTGTTTTTATTAAAATTCTTTTTATTGTCTTCGTGCGGAGTTCAGGATAATAGCGGGTCCTGAAAATTAATTTTAAACGTTAATAAAATAAACTAATCAAGTTGAATGTTTAAAGTAGAATTGCAAAAATAGGGACGGCTCAGCTGTCAGCGTTGTGGGGAAAAATAAAAGCATATTTCGGCTCTTTACAGTATCTTAAGTTTGCTTTGTACGTTCGTGGCGGTCGGCGCTGGATTCCCTTTTAATATGCAACATATTAAAATCGTCGAGTGCACTATTTAATTCCGTAAAGCAACATGGTCGTCAGGTTAAATCGACAGTGTAATCGGTAACCAATTTAGTTGGCCCCGACGTGGATATTGGCGTAAATTTTTCTCTTTTTTTAAGCGAGTTTCGAGTTTGCTCGCCGGAATTAGTTTACGCCAACGTTTGATCGGATATTCCTTTAAAGAAGTTAAGCGACGGTAGCGAATAATTTGTACTGTATTATACAAACAAGCTTGGGGTGCTCTCGAGTATTTTTAGGTGTAATCGAACTGGCTAGTGACTTTCTGATTAAGGTGATAGGTATTAGGTTTCGTCGAGTTTGCGATGGTTTAATCGACGTTTACAAGTTAGATTGGAATTTGTTAGTAAGCCACTCTGAAAGAGTTGAGTAGGTTTAATTTCAGTTTTAACTACCTTGTATTTACCTGCTACATTTCTACAGATTATATTATCAAGATTTTTATATCATGTTACTCTGCTCTACCCACGTAGGCAAATTCCCTAGACTAAGTGTTTAAAAATAATACGTTTTCGTATTCTGGTACTGTTGCTAAGTAGGATTACGTAGGTTGCGAAGTAGTACTTCATTTCGCTGAATACTTTGAGAGCTTTCAAGTATGAAAATAATAGAAGGTTATATCTTTTATACGTATAATACTTAAACAATATATAAAATACAACATGTTATTACGTAAACCTTACGAAACATAAGCCTCAAACATCAAGTCACAATACAATCTGAAATAGAACCTTTCAACAAATATTATTCATAGATTTCACATAAATCCATTTCTCTAAGTAATCCAGAAGATAGATAGAACCCGTAACCAAATCGCGTGGAAACTGAAAATTATTTCCGACCAAATCTGTGCGGAATATCAGGATACTAACGATGCCCGAAACATAGTTTCTAACATATCAACTCTTTAACAACATTTTCAGTTCAGTTTTTTCACTGCAGAAAAGAACAACCATAAAACCGTTGGCACAGCTACATATTTAGAAGCAGGGTGTAACGCAGTTAAACCGTGGTTAACCCAATTATTTCCTCGATGTTAGCCCTCGTACTTTTTTCGCGTTAACGTGTCTCGTTAATTTTATTTGAATTTTAAACTGTTATGAATTTCCTGGGGTATCGAAATTATATTTTGGTTTTCATATTCTCTTGGCGTCTGTGTTTTCTGACAACACGAACCGGGGGACTTTAAGGTTGAGTGAGAAGGCTTTTTCTGGGCACACTTAGGCTTCGTCATAGTCCATTACAAGTGGGATTATGTAAGGCTAAATGCAATTACAGGACTTAACTGCGCAGTTTTAATTTACATACAGAATATTCGCCTGGTAGCACTCATATGAATAATAATCATCACAAAAATAATACATCATACTTTAATCCAATAGTAACAATGGCTCGTCAATTTAACGAATTTTCTAAAAATAATTCATTAGTTGATATTTTTGATCCTAAGTTTAGCAATTTAAAAAAAACCATAAAAGATATCCTCCAAATCAAACCGGTTTATACCTAGCAGATAAATTAAGTCTAAAAAAAGAATATTTATTTATAGTTTCTAAATAATAAGATTTTTATCTATATTGTCATTTGGGAGTGCTCACTTGCACTTTCATCGCCTTTGTCTTGGTATTCATTTCTAGTTTTGTTTTTCTGTGTACATATGTTTTGAGTTACAACCCAGCTCTAAATGTATTCTTACTTATTATGTGGTTACCTTTCGGTTGTTATTTGTATTGTATATCCTAAATAAATAAATAAATATTATTTCTATAAATAAATCTGTACGCTTATTAAACCTAATGTTCGATCTACAATAGTAAGCGGACAATATAAACTAATAGAAACTCCTCACTTATTAAAATCATTATGAGAAAAGGAAATAAAGCAAACGGTTTAATGTCCACACCACGCCACGGCGCGCAAACATGAACAAATAAACAAGTTGAACAATTTTATCAACGTCTACAACGTTTCTAACAGTGTACTTAATCACGGTGGGATTAAGTCGTCTTTGCGCCCGGAAACGAGCCGTCCGCGCCGTCGATGTGGAAAACACTAGAACACAATCGACGACAGAAAAGTGTGTTCGTTTCCCAAATAAAAAAAAATCTGTAGTGTACATGTAATGGGATTTTAGTGAACCATTCTATGGTAAAAAGTGAAATATATCATTTATCAATACGAATTCCTTTGAAAAGCCTTTGAAAAAAAAATGTTTTGAGAAAACATATCTGGCCATGTCAACGTTATGCGCTTCAATTTGTCTCCGATCGTGTTTCTAGGCTTACGTTGTTTTTCGAACGAATCAGACAATCTGAGCCAATGTAGGTTGAAGCAAACGTCACTTTGTCTTATCGTTATAAAATCGGAAAGAATTTATCCGTAATAATAATTAATCGTCTTGTATCTAGTATTTTCTACATCGATGGTTCGGTCGTCCGCACCGATTCCAGTCGGAATTGCCGGAAGTCTTGCCGCCTGGCCACTTCCGTGACGCGCGGACGCGTCGGTGATCATTGCCGATTGTATTTTTTTTTAATAATTGCGCCCTATTATTTTTGACAAATTAGGAGTTAATGCTTTTGTTTTATTCAACTTTATTGCACTGGCAAGTGATAATAATAAGGTAACAGATTTTTCAGCTAATATAAACTTCGTCGGTGAGCCGCCTCACGGAGGCCTCGAAGAGCTTACCTCACACCTATCACCTGATTAGTAGTATTAGCGTAGTAAGCGACAAAGACAGAGCATAGAGGCCGCGACGACACATCCTCGAGTTAGTGTCATTTTCCTTACAGAATCGAGCCCCAGTTCCTTTTTGGTACGGGAATGTTTCCCGATAAGAAAAAACTGATGGCATAAAAAATCGTCCTGAATTATTAAATGGGATATCAAAAAACAATGCTGCGTGTCACGAGACCAACTCAGTTATTTACATAACATACTGAAAAGTGCCTTAAATTGGCAATAAAACATTTTTCCACGTCACCGCTCGGCAAAACGAAAATTTTAATTGGCTCCGACATTAATATACGTTCATTTGTATTTGTTACAATTCACAACTCGAAGCGATGGGGTAAACGGCCCATACAAATTGTGCGTGAAGCGATAGTGACACGCAAACCCACAATTAGGACGAGAAAGGGTGTTAAAAATTTAATCGGACCGTATACCGTGAGTGCTACGGAAAGACGATGTATCTGTTGTGATTAGGGCTGTCACAAAGAGATAATTTTTATTTAATATTAATGTTATAATGAAAATTTAATATTTTTGTAACTTCCTATTTTATCTTATTATTATTATTCTTATCATATTTATCTTCACAAACACTTATGATTGGCCAGACTAAGTTTGGTTTTAATGTGATGCTTCCCGTCCGCGCGGGTGGTAAGCGCGGCCCGTAAGCCATCCGCGACTGTTGGATAAACTATGTAACGATCCAAGAAACGCAAAGCTCATGACCGCGACGCTCACCAACCGGGCTGGCGAAAGCGTCACTGTAAAACCTAACTCCGGTTTTTATTGCTGAGAAGAGCTAGCCATAAACTCATTCTCACACTTTTCAAAACGAGATTAAAATCCTCTCGTTTGGAAGCTCTAGCGAGTTCTAGCGACCCAAGAAATGCCGTTAACTAACTAAAGTGAATAGAAAAAGAACATTCGACTTTTTCACAGCATAAAGTGTAATTATTGCATCACTGCTTACCATCAGGTGGGTTCGCAGTCAAGCACTAGTTTATATTATTTAAAAGAAAAAAAAATTAAATGTTAGCTAAAAATTGATAAAAATTATCTTTACCGAGTGATAACCCTATAATTACTTTTTATGAACACGGTGAGCTAATTAGCTTAAAATTGTGACGACTAAAGAGGGAATCTATGTTACCGGTCGTACCTTGATACCAACGTGGTTCTATGTTCTTCTGTGTAAGTTTATACTTCATTTATAATAGATAATAGTGATATTGATAAAGCCATAAATATATAAAGTGAATTGTCCTCTTAAACATTCAGATAAACACTAGATATATTAAACAACTTTTACAATTTATCGAAATCGGAAAATTAAAAAAAAATTTAATAATAAATTTGTTTTATTTTTTGCAACCTTTGCTTATGTTTTACCGTCACCTTGTCTAGGTAAGTGAAAATGTGGCCAAAGGTTAGAAGGAACACACTAAAAGGATCTCGGGAACAGAATTTTTGCTTAATAGCTAGCAGGGCACCCGCCTAGGTATTACTAGTTGCATCTACTAGCGGGCAATGTTTTTTCCTCGCGACGTTTTCTTCTGCAAAAATCTCATATTTAAACCCACTACTTACGTCACGCCATTTGACGCCACTATCATTCCTAAAAAGCAAATAAAATTATTAACAATATTTTGAATTTTAATTGTAATAAACTTGACGTACCCTTATTTATTTTCCCATTACCCACAAAATAATCACCTTTTAGATACAAAAGTATGATACTGCGTACGTATCCCGTTATAAGTATTGTTCAGTAACAAAACTTTCTTTTTCCAAGTCAGTTAAAAAGAGCTATCGCAATCAATTGTCACCTGTAGGCAATAAGAGGTAACAACGACAGAAACTTGCGTATTGGTCGGGCCCTTTATTAGAAAACTTTTATCCCTTTGTACCAAGAGGGTACATGAAAAAATAGAGGAGTTGTACGTGTGGCAAATAGAACATAACGAGCGACAAACAATACGCGAGTTAAAGTTAACTGTAAGTTACGATAAGATCTAGTAAATGAGGCTTTTTCGACCGTCTTTAGTACAATAACAACTTTAGCGGTAAATACTTAACTTACTGTATGCTTATATTAAATTGAAGTGGACCAAATAAGTACTAAACACACCTCTATACTTCAAACTAATAAAAAATACTTCAAATCCTTGGATGCATAAAAATTGTTTGAGCATGAAATTGGAGTTATAAAAACAAGAATTAGTTGTCACCAACATGCCAGAAATAGGTTTATCGATATTTTTTTAACATTATTCAAGTTTATTCTTATTAGAAGTCTAGACACTTTATTTAGTCATTAGTATCCTCGACAGAAAGAAACTTCATGTCTTATTTTTCTTCCATTTAAATATTAGGTGTCCAAAGTAAACACTAAGATACACTACTTAAAACTAAATTAGTTTTCTTCGTAATCTATTTAAGTATTCAAAAGTAATAAAATATGTATTTTTATGATAATGTCAAGTCTGATTTTCAATAAATAATCTCAGTTGCTTTATGGAAAATGTCGAGGATTTATTCATTTATAAAAAATATTATCATATGAAAAAACATAAACAAAGCGAAAAGCTTTCTTCAACAAAGCCTGTCACTCTAGCTTGTCCGTTATGCCAATAAAATGTATATATGTCTAAAATCTACTGTTCAACAGTCCTTTACAAATTTTCCGGAAAATCTGTAACTGATATTTGCATTGTTTATGCAACATGAAATATCATAGAGCACCGAACGCTGGTAGCTATTAAAAAATAACAAAAGCAGATGTTATTGTATCTAACAGCCATTTCGATTTTAAAATATTGTTGACAGCACACGGGTGGCATTTATGTCTGTTACAAAAATGGATGTATTTTCAATTCTTTTTTTATTTACCTTGGTTGCTGATGGTTCTCTTTTTACGGATTTTTTATTTATTAAAACCACATAAAACCGAAAGAGACTGAGACGGTCGAGAGTGAGAGCAGGACAAGAAATAATAACTGACTCCTCTATCTCATGTTTTTGTTGCCTTATTAAGTAATTTTCTATCTTTAAATCAATATCCCCCCATTGTCACCTTACCAGTGCAAACCAAAATATCCCGTCAGCAAAGACAATACGCTGCGGAAATACAAACACAAATATCGATATCGACAAAGCGTCAGCTGAAGGCGAGGCCGGAAGATGACGGACGGGCGGCCATTAACCGTCGAGCGTTGCTTATTGCGCGGCAGGTTGCTGCGTTTATATTGTTCCTGAGATAATGCCCGGTTATTTAACGTCGCACCGAACTAATATTTGGTGGCGGTTCTTTATGTCGACGTCTTTCTCGTTAAGATTCTTGTATTTACTCAGTTGGTTATTTTTGTTGTTTTAGATTAAACATTTTTTTCAATTATTGTCCTCCAAAGATGACACTGGCTCGTAGTTATTGTCCACGTAAGGGCGTAAAAGCTATCTGATTTTGAGACTAGGCTTTCTGAAACTCCAAAAAAAAAATATTGGTTTTGTAATAAGCATTTCTTTTTGCTCATTTGACCAACATATGCTTATTTAAGTCAAAAATGCGTTATCGAATATTTAAATAAAGATGTAGGAATAATGTTCATAACATTAATATATATTTATATTTGTGGGCAACAATATTTCTCAATACTTTTTAACTTTCGCTTTGACATAATGAAATTTTTATATAGAATTTAGTAGAAAAAGCCAAATAAATTGACGAAATATGAAAAGATTTTTTAAAATAGACAATTTTAAAATGGCCAAGTAAAGAGCATTTCAGTATACTATCGTTTAATAAATAATAAATAATAATAAACAGCGTATAGAAGCATGCGGAGGGATAAAGTCATAGAACGAAGAGTGCCAAATATGTAGACGTACGAATGGGCTGATTTCTCAGCCCAGCTTACCCCTCTGAATTCGAAACACGGATTCACTTCCATAGTGCGTGGTTATAAATTTCATATTATAAATTTAGAACTTGAGTTTTGCCGCACAGTATTGTTTGTGAGCGATTTACGCAGTACTGCCTCTCTAAGCTCGTAGCTATCTATTAGTTTAAGTATTAAACTTCATGATGAGAGTATTATCTCCAATGAGAATCTACAAGCCACAGCATCGAGAAGGCTGAAAGTCCGATCAATTGTGATTATCCAGATCAACAACCCACAAATCTATCGCGTTCGTAAGACTAATATAGATCGAAATCTCAAAGAAAAAACTTAGGCAGCCGACAAGTCTAGCTAATACAGAGAGTTCGAGCAGAATTGACTATTTCCGAGTCTGAAACTTCGAACTCGCATATTTCATCGCTTACTTAGAGTTTGGATTACGTAAATCTCGACTTATCTACCGCCTGAGGAATATAGTGGGACCAAGACATATTGATGCCAAATACCACCCAATTAAGAGATTTTTGAGATCTTTTCACTAGATTTATTTTTCTGTTTATTACTTTTGCTTATTTTAAAGTTTGTTTCTTCAAGATGGGTGTGAAGAGATTTTTGCAGGGTCGGCAACAAGCGAGTGATGCCCACAGTGTTGCAAGCATCCATAGGCTGCGGTGACCACATTCACCATCATTCAGGTTCACCATCAGATGGGCCGTCAGCTTGTTTGCTACCTTAGTAGTATAAAAAAAAATTACTATTGCATATATTTTATGCTTAAATACCACTAAGCTCTGACTATATCTATATATATTTAATGTTTTTCATGTGTGTTTGTATGTTTGTACTCTATGCCTTCCTATATTATTTATCCGATCACAATTAAACATGAACGAGTTGTTCAACGTATCTACGCCTGCGACGGTTCTTGACACATAAACAATAATAAGCACTTAGCGATTCATGCCGGGAACAGTTAGTTAATAAAATTAATTTCGACTATATACTAATCTACATAGATTTCAATTTACAAAAAAAATATTTTTTAGAGAAATCTTTACTTTATTTAAGATTAAATTATTCTTTCTATATGTAAACTTTAATATTCATGCGTCCTTTCGGATCTTTGATGTTCAGCATCACCTTTACGGTGGATGTTCAAAGACAAGGGCAGCTTAAAGTCGAAGTTCAGGTGCAAATGAAGTTTTACATAGATGAGTCATTTGTACCCGTCAGTACCTAACTAATGTAGTCCTGACTGAAGTATAGACACACGATATTTTACAATACCCCTGTTTACACGAGAAAATGTAATTGCTTTTTAAAATTTTCGCTATATCGATTTTTTTTTATTCACGTGTTTTGGTTACGAGAATTTAGATAATTAATATAAGTTAATATAATTAATAAAGTTGAATTATTTAATATTTTTATACAGTTAACGTTACATTCTACAGTCCAGTATTTCCAAAAATCATCCACATATAAACAAATCATTTCTCCAGAATTTTATTGCAGTAATACAGTGTTGAAGAAAAGGGTGAAGATAAAAGAGTTATATTGCAGATCGTTGCCTAAGTACATACTATAAAAATAAATAATGCACCCGTCCAATTATTACAGGTAAGTTTCCATTCATAGCAAATCATCCAGATATAACGAGCAATCACAAAGGCTGCATAAAACAGACAGCCCGCCAAGTTATCATGTTCTCTGTGGAATTGACATGAAACTCTGATTGTGGAAACTTTGAAATGTACCCTTTGTGGTACACGTCGCTTTTATATGGTCTAGATGGGCATAAACTATTCATTTAGTTTTGGAAGTCATGGAATTAGCACGTGGGTGTAAGTTCAAATAAAACTAAATTGAAACAATAGAATATAAAGTAGTTTTTGAATTTTGTGATTTTAGTAACGCCTTTAAAGTTGACTGGCTCTGCAGTTTTCGCATTCCCGAGGAACCCCGGTTTTCCCGGTATTATGGGTTAATTCAAAACATAAACTATCTCTGTACCAAATTTCATTTAAATTCGTTCAGCTGTTTATGTGTGATTGAAACATAAATATGCAAACATTTAACTTTCGCATTGAAATGAAATGAAATATTTATTCAAATAGGCCTTCACAGGCACTTATGAATGGTCAGACTCTAACACCGGTTCGGAAGGTTGCTTTTACTGAGAAGAGCCGGCAATAAACTCAGCAATTACACTTTTCAAAATAAGATTTTGTACATAAAAATGTGTCCTGCTGGAGCGAGCGCTACACTCAAGCATTCATAATATCTCCAGAATTATTTCGTTAGCAGAAGTATAAAGTAAAAATATAAATCATTCTTTTATAAAAATAATTGTTATCATTTTCGCAAAATAAATATAAACTGCATAAACGAACTTAAAAAAGTTTACAACCGTTTTTATAACACAGAAAAAATATTGCGCTTTTAAAACAATAATGACGATGCGGTTCGTAGCGGCGCGGTGTACGTAGCGCTTTCGTAGCAAAACTCGTAGGCCACTACGCCGTAGCAGCGGGATACATCTAATGAGGGCACTGATATTGTACCGCTCAGCCGGCGGCCGACTGAGCCGGCCTCTATAAATTGGTTTCATGCATATTTATTTATTCAAATATGTATGAATTGAAATCTCAGCGACTACTGAAATATGGTACCCGTACACGAAAATTGAATCAACAGGGTAAATTAGGTTGACACGTGCAATAGTGTTCGAAATATAAACTCTTTTAGTTTGAATAAGAAGCGCAACTTAAGAAACTGCTCTCGTGGCATTATTCAAAGTATTCTTCGTAAACTTCGCCTTTCGAGCGAGGGGAAGTACGAACAACAAATTTTTCATATTTTGCACTGCTGACGTTTGGGGAAATTGGTCTTTAATGAGTAAACTTATGCATCGGAGCGCGCACTAATCTGTGTTTTTTACTGATAGTGCACGTTTAGAAAAGTAAGCATATGGTTAAAAGTTCCTTAATAGTTTTTTGACGACTTCCCGGAGCGACATTGAGCATGCGGGAATCGGTATAATAGTTTTTAAATTCTTCGCAAACACTTAGTGCAACTGCGGCCATGCCTCCACGCTAAATTAGTCCTACGATTATCTACTTGCATTATTCTCTTTATATGAAAGTGAGCAAATTTAACGTAAACGATTTATTACAATTATGTTTAACAAATGACTCTATAACCGAATTTTAATTTGGATAGTATATTTTTATTAACTGAAGCTATCTTTATGTAGCTAAAGCGTTTTGTGAATCGTAACCATATTTTCAATTCATTAGCAATTAATAAAAGCCAATCACAAATAGGTGTGCACTCAAAATAATTACGCAGATTAAATAGGTACTCTTTCTACCCTTACAAATTTTAAATGTTATATGTTACAACAGCTTTTTCGCAATCATCAAAAATATATTGGACCACATTTTTTTTTTTTTTTTTTTTTATGCCACTTGAGCCGACAAACAAGCAAATGGTCCACCTAATGGTAAGTGGTCACCGCCGCCTATGGATATTTGCAACACTAGGAGCATCGCCAATGCGTTGTCGACCCTGAGACGTGAAGTTGTTAGTCTCATGTGCCTGTAATTTCACCGGCCCCCTTACCTTTCTAACCGAAATACAGTAATACAATGGCACTACTGCTTCACGGCGGAAATGGGTAAGGTGGTAGTACTTCTCCAGACGAACTCTGCACTAAGAGCTCTACATTGTTCAGACCTGGAATTATCGGAATAAAAATTCAAATTCAAAACCATTTATTCAGTTTAGGCCCTCGGAGGGCACTTATGAAGGTCAAATTTAAAGTTACTGAAGCTACAAACCATACCTAGTTGAATTCCTCTCCTAAGAACTTCCTCTTTTTAAAGCCGGTTGAAAATAGGAAATGTTATTTCAAATCGAAATTAAATTAAATAAAGATACCAAGAAGGGTAACACATAAAGATAATAAATAATTTATTTTTTAATTTAAGATGTCACATTAATACATAATTTTATTTAAGACTAAAGCAACTCCGAGTGATAATAAATGAGGCAAACGTCTCAGAACTGGAAACTAATTAAACTCCGAGGCACGAATCAATACTTATAAATTAAGACGGTTAAACCGTAAATTTGCAAAGGTAATTGGGCAAAAGTTCATCTCAAATATTGATACTGAGGCTCGATTCTGTAAGGAAAATGACACTAACTCGAGGATGTTTCGTCGCGGCATTTATGCTCTATCTCTGTTGCTTACTACGCTAATACTACTAATCACGTGAGAGGTAAGCTCTCCGTGGCCTCCGTGAAGCGGCTCGCTGACGAAGTTTGTATTTGCTGAATAAGGGGGCTGGTGTGACATCGCCGTATCTACTGAGACATTCTTTAAAGACCCCTTTACAATTTGTATCTACCTTCTGAATTCTTACTTCTCCTGTTTTGAGTTAATATGTAAAGAATATAGGATAAAGATAAAAACATTGGAAAAGATTATTTAATTCAAAACATTATTGTATTATTCTTATCAGGTTCTTTAATCTTATGAGTAATTTGGAAGCCCTAAATTGTATTGCCGTAGGTACTAGAGAAATAATTTAAAATATTTATTTTGATCGCACATTTTTTGAACTAGCTTCCATCTTGCGGTTTCACCCGCACCCCAAAGAATCTTATGTATACTGGGATCATAACATAGCCTATGTTACATCTGGATAAAATAACTTACTTAACATCCCGCTATTGAAAAAATCGATCTAGGAGATGAGTTTATTCAACATAAACGAAAATAAAAATCTTTTCACTTTATAAAAATAATATGAACTTCTAAATAAAACAATTGCCGACTGCATATTTTCTATAACCTATTCCTAAAAATTCAAAAATATCGGAATAAACAACGATTTTATATAACGTTAGAAAACGAGTACCTATTACAAGCTTTGCTTTTAGTATTAACAAGTATTTTGTAGTATCGTGTTCGACATGCGAGTATATCAATTTGGATTACACTTCAATTTTGGAATAGGCACCAGAGTTTTAGGTGTTGTTTGTAAGCGGATTACCGGCGGCTTTCACTAAATGTATACCTAATTTGGTAGTGCATTAATCCTTGCATCAACATGGCCGTTGAAGCTAGGCTAATAATAATGTTTTAATTTTGTTTTCACTACATTAACCGACTATGAGAGCTGATGTTTACATTATGCTTAGCAACGGCTTACCTTCGACGACTTTTCAGCCAACTATGTAACAAATACAATTATTAAATATGAGTTGCATTTATAAATACCAAAATTTACTCTTTATTTTGCCACAATATTAGTTTTCAGATATAATCAAATTTTGATTATTAAAAGTTATGTAATTTGTTATTACGATTATCTAGAACCACGTACCTAATGAAAATGTACACGGCCTCTTAAATCTAAGAGTCGTTTCAAAAAGTTTCCTTATATTCTTTCGCTTACTTTATATTATTTAGCTTTGATATATTCGCAATTTAAGTTGCCTGAAACTCGTCCGAGAGAGCGCCCGGATTAAATTACACATTTTTTTCTTACTTATCAACGTAACTTTAGACTGTAAACAGAGGTTAAAGAGACGGTAAATAAAATGTTGCCGAAATGTAAAGTGATAGAATAAACAAAAGGTTTAAGTCAGAAGAAATTAGTTTTAGTTGCTTTAAGTGGTGCTTATTTACAAAGGCCGAAATGTGATTTTGTACCCTAGTCTATTCAGTTTACCTCTTTTAATATTACAGTACCTACTTCAATCTGCTTTTATATTCTTTTAAGGATTCAAGTTGAGTACTTGAAATATTACCTCTAGACTTACTTAGCGTGGTTCAACTAAGCTATTCAAAGGTCCAGTTAAGAAGTCTGTCGATAGAAACACAAGCCAAAGAGCGTCTTTTTAATATTGTATACAAACGGATTCATATTTTTCTGTCCAGACGACCTCAAACTAAGTAAATCCGCGGAAATCCTACCTTGGAGTGGCTCTATTTTTATGCTTCTTGTTGTCCTGCCAAGATGCAAATGCAATTTAATTATTAAAAAGATAATACCTTTATTCCAATGTGAATGGGGAAGTCTGAGGCCAAGGCTGGTTGTGGATGCAGTGCCGGCAGCAGCGGCAGTGGCAGGGGACAGGACATCATAGCTGCGCCCACCTGCAAACATGGCAAACTTTGTACCATCTGTCCACCGAACATAATAATATTATTATCTACCTTGGATGTTGGTTGATGTTTAGATTCATTTTCACCCTGCGCTTTTATCTAGGTGCAAGTTCACAAAAAGCATCTTACATGTCAACCTTTCTTCTAAATCAGTTTATCATATATACAACGTTTATTTAGTATTTACATGATATAAACTATTTGGGTTATAGGACTACTACGATTTCCTATAACAAATCCTCCAATAAATATGCAACCCATAGGTAATATTCTAAGAAATACTGCTTGAGGTATAAGCAATTCCAACGTAAGATTCTTACACGCTTAAGCACTTAATACAAAATTCATAAGCTTTATATTCTCAAAGGTTCTTCAAAATAAAATAATTTAATATTCTGTGCTACATATTAAGTTTAAAGGAAAATGCCTCACATGACCTTTTGTTTCTTTTCAAATTGAATTTCTACAATATTTCCCTCCCTAGAGCAGTTTCCGTGTTACTGTTTTCATTTCATTAATAAATAATATTCCATTTGCTTATAAAAGCAATGGGTAATGAATATTTTTATTATCATTATTGTGGTCAATTTAACACTGTTGTTTTTTGTTTCGTGTAAAGATAATCTCATAAATGTTATGTATGTAGTTTTGAGGATCGTTCGTTCTCCTTTTATGTCCAAAAAGGTTCTAAAACAAAAATATTAAAAAAGCAACACCTCCATTGGGTATGTGTCGAAACTAAAACAAAGCTTTTATCTTGTTTGTCAATATTTCATAAGCCTAACGAAATGGATTTTGATTGATATTCACTGTTACTCGCCTCCGGGCCTCTGTTATATCATTCATGTATCCGCATGCGCTTAAATATTAAGTAAATAGAACTGGCATTATAAATGCATAGATAGATATTTTGTGTATTAAAGCAATCCCAATAAATAAAGTAAATAACGATATCAGAATCAATTTGAATATACATTTTTACCCAACCATCTAAGAGTTATAAAAGGAGAAAAAACTAAATACCCCTGAAAAAAAGTATGTAAATTACAAGTTTTAATGGCCGCTACGACGTCGCGACATCTGCTGGGATAATTTAGAAATGGAAATCCTAATTTGGGAAGATACCTATCTACATTTAGATTTGATTTTTTCTCTGATAGCCTACTTTCGTTCATAACGTTCTGTAAAACGAAATGAGGAAATCTTATTACAAGGTAATAAAATAACTAATGGATTACGGTACATGCGATACTAATAGATTGTGACGTTTCATCTTTAGCTAAGTAATGGAAACAAATCACTGAAGGTAGAGTTTATTGGCCTTTCGCATCATTGGATCGCTTTCTTAATTTTGAAGGCCTACATACATTTGCAGGTCCCTACGGACTATAAATACACGTAACTCCATAAAGACACGCAACAGACATCTCCAAATAGATAAGTAAATAAAAATAAAAGGGTAAATATCTAACACAACACAATATAGCCACGCATCTATAAACATCCGATCGAAACGTCGAAAACAATTTAGTTAGCGATGAATTCGAAAAGCCCGGATAAACTCGGCAGATATGCCTCTCTAATATTCCGTGTGGGGTGCTTCGTCCGTTGAAAACGTTATGAATAATATATTGGTGGATGCACGACCAGTCGCGGCACATCAGTCGGTATTACGACTCGAATCTCGATGCTTGATTTTTGTGGGTGACAATTATAACCGTATATACAAATACGGTACAACGTTTTATATATATAATTGTAATATACGTGTATATATTTTTTTATAAAATAAAACGTTACAGTTTTTAGTAAAAATAATGACAGAATAAATGAATATCTGCGGTCTGAATGTAGATTTTTTGTTGTTTATCCCAGAGTACACATTGATTTACAACCCAACTATAATAATATTGATCATTCCCATTTTTTTATTTAACAAATTATTTTGAACATCGAAAGGTAAAGGTAAATCATTGATGCCTAACATCCTCAGTATGTTCCAGAGAGCTAGTTGTCTTCTAGACTTTGAATTGGTCGGCCACATAATAAAATAAATATTTTCAGAGTAGTAGAGCTCTTAACCTTACCCATTTCTGCCGTGAAGCAGTAGTGCATTTGTGTTACTGTGTTTCGGTAAAAAAAAAAAAAAAAAAATTGTCGACGGCAAAGGCTTACCGTCGGGTAGATCATGTCTCTGCTTGTTAGCTTTCGAACAATTTATATTTACAATATGGCCAAAACTTAGTTTGACATTAATTCTTTAAGTTTTTGTTAAACATGAGTGGGTACATTTACCGAACAGTTTTAAATTAAAATTTATATTATATTTAAGAAAAAAATGTATGTAGTTTTAATTCTTATCTATATTTGAGTCTTCACTATTATTTGGAAAATACAAAATTGATATTTACTTCGACTTGTCTTTAACTTTTAAGTACATCGTTAGACTAACTTAAGCTTACTGAGGGCTTTGAACATACTAACTGTGCTATTAGAGAGCATTAAATATAAAAGCCTTCATAATTGTGAAACAGACAACGTACTCAAACCCACTTGAAATTGATCCTTAATAGCATTACGTTTCTATATTTATTTTCAATGAATTGGTTTAAATTAATACTGGTCTTTTTTCGCTGTTATAAAAAAAATGTTTTGCTATCCACAGTGGTATCACTCGCGTTTATCAATGTTATATTTACGTTCTAAATATTAACCAATTTTCGTCAAGATCTTAAAATCGTTCTTCAATTATAAAATGACATACAGACGTATTGTATGTATGCATAGATGTTTGTTCCTCTTTCACGCAAAAACTACCCAACGGATTAAGATGAAACTTGGTATATAAATAGAGCATCTATTGGAATAACATATAGGCTTTTTTTCGCGGGAAAATGTTACATCCCTCGGGAACGCGGGCGAAACCGCGGGGGACAGCTAGTATTTTCATAAGCGTATAAACCATATAATGGTTAATTAACTAAAACGTAACATCGATACAATGTTAGTACTAATAAGGACAGAAAGTTTTAATCGAAACGTCGAGAGGTTCCGTCGTCCCTCCCAGGCCTCCCAAAGGGATTCTTGTTACAATAAATTAATTAAACTATATACTAATTGAATGATACAAAACAATTATAGGTGCTGTTATTGATTATACTGATAATTGTGTTCAACAGCAATGAGCTTTGGCGGTATCTATTCGAACAGTTCATGTTTTCATTATAAGTTATTACTTTTACTTCACCCGTTAGGTAGTAAATTCGGGTCGGAGCATGCGACTGAAATTTAAACCAGTTAAGCAAGTGCGATATGCGATTTTTACGTTTTCAAGTCTAAAAAGAATTAGATAGATCGTTTGAGATATAAATGATGATCGATTAAAAAAAATATACATACAGCTATATCTTCTCATGAGCAGGGCCAGGCGACAGATAAGTAAATAGAAAATGGTATCAGCTGTTAGTGTGTCAATGACATTACAGCGTTACATCCAAGCATAGAGGCAAACCGCGCTCTTCAACTATTCACGAGTCAGGAAAGTTGTGTATTATGACAGTTAGGTAACTCCATAAATTACATTAATGAATACATTAATATAATTAATGGAGTTAGTTAACTATGCCGCGGGCGGCGGGCGGCCGGCGGTTGAGGTGCGATATCATTTTTTACTATTTTATTTCAGTAAATTAATGAAAAGTTAAATATTTAAATGAGGTGGTTTGCTGTAGGTACTACCTATTTGCTTTTGTAAAAAATATACTAAAATCAAAAAATATCAATGATTGATGATATATTGTGCTTGAATATTATATAAGACACAATCACACCTTGGTTAGTTATGATGTGGGCAAAAGTAATAAGCACACAGAGCGTAGAAGGGATTATGAATACATTTTTAATTTCATAATAGTTTCTACCCAGCGGTTACACTCACAGTTAAAAGAAAATGTTTTTAAACAAACAATACATTCGTCCTTTCAACAAAGAGACATACGGAGACACTATAAAACTTATATATTAGTATTAAAAATAGCGCCATAAATAAACAAACCAAACAAAAAATATATAGCATATTGTTGTTATTATTGTAATTTTTTCATTCTTTTTGTATACTACTCATACTTAAATTTGTTGTTTGCTTCAAACTAGTGTTATGTAAGATATTGGTAAGAATTCCATTTTAGTGCGTGGATAGGTGTAATTGGTCTTATAATTATAAGTCAAACCATGTAATTTTTTATACATTAAGACTGTTGCTGTCCCAAATATAGAAAAAAAAAGTATTTCTATCAAGATATCCTACATCCACTTATCCGCATTTACTTAAAGCACCTAATAAAAATAGTAGTTACTAACAAACAGTAACAAAAAGACAATCTCGCGTACCCTTTGTACTAATGGCTCGACTCAGATGTCAATTAGAGAACGCATCTCCGATACAAAAATAAGAACTTGTTAGAGCTGGAAAGCAGCTGCAGTATACAATCCAACCTTGTAATCTATTCACAATCATTCGTTTTGCTTCCAAATAAATTAATTCATTCCAATTTAAGATTGAAACAAACAAGTCCTTAACAATAAAAATGAAATAAATTTTAATAAGGCTCGTTCTTGAAATCATCAATTCAGCAGAGAACGATTGGCTTTCTATAATTTTGACGGATCCAATTATTTTATCGCTCCTTTCCGAAGGCTGGATACCCTCGAAATTAATTAATTAACTATTGGTTTAATTAAATCATCCCGCCTCCGCTAAATTTATTCTTTCGAGTGGCAGACAAAGTTTCTTGCCTAAATTACTATGGCAGTCAGATCATAACAAAATGATTGAGATTACTGAAGTTTAAAACACTTTTGTAAATAAGGAAAATCCGAGGGTCGCGATGATGTATAAACTTTTTTTTATTTAAGAAAAATAATTACCTTGGAAAATTTGTTGAGAGCCTTACCGAAGAGGAAATGTTCGTACATTGCTCACTTTTGCTTTCGCTTGGATCAAATAAAAACTTTTTTTGATACAACTTGACTGTAATCTTGACACTAATCGGAGATCGTTTTTAGTGTCGTTATTAGCGACCTACCTTTTGGGATGTTTGCCCGCGGAAACTTATTTAAATATGGAAAGAATTTCCGATCAAAATGGCACAAAATAGTGGCAATTACGAAGTAACTCTACGTGTGTCCAAAAATAAATGCCAAAGCAGAAAATTCCTTCAAAATTCCATGGTCATGATTTATGTCAAATTTCCACAGATCGGTAAAATCGTTTATTACATAAAATATCGGAAATCTTTTATACGAAGGAGTTCCTTGCTCGCAAAATTCCATCGTTCAATATGGGCCAATGATGCGAAACGACATTGGATGACGTAATCACTATAACTTGAAAATTCATAAATGTGACTTGGGTTATCTGTTTCACATAAATTCTTTCTTTCCTATTCAATTCTTCTTTGATATTATGAAACATTTTTTTATTTATTTACCATCTTAATATACAATAGGGTAGCGGACTGTATTAAAATTAAATTGCGAATTATCATTCATCAAAAAGATTATCTCAAAACACCCCTATAAATGTCCTTCAATTTTAATTTGGCGATTATAGCTAATTTTATATTAATAAAACAATAAAATAAAGTCCAACAATTGAGTATGAAAAATGATGACGTCTTGCATACAAAATTTGCGTTTTGACAGATGATAAAAAGTAACTGATTTGACAAGGCTGTCCGGCAGGGTAATTGTGTAATGGTCTCGGAATCGTAGTTGCAGTCAATATTGTAGTACATCGACGGTGTTACGTGTGTTATGCCACACTGCTCGCGCGCCGTGCCATCAATCTATTACTATAAACTAGTTTCTTGAATACTTTTAAACAGTTTTCTCATTCTGAATGAAAACATAATATTTACTGATTGATTCAGTTGATTTATTTTAAAATAGATACACCATCTTACAACTTGTAAATATTCTGATTATGAAATATTTGTTTTACTGCTAAGACTAAAATCGAATGTAAAATACAAAGTATAATGAAGTACGAAATAAATTTAAATGTTTGTCGAACTAAAGTTTCAACTACATACGGATAATGTATAATATGACACTCAATCCGCAATTTATTCTCATATATTGATTACCCTATATCAAGTACCCTATAAAAGTAGCAAAGTTTAATCTTAGCGCATAATTCCGTTGATAACACTGAACGCAACTCTCGCACCGACTAATTACGAGCAAGCGAACCAGCGCGCAAACAATGCACCTTGGTATGTGCGCAAACAATAAGTTTACAATTCCTTAAGAATTAAACTTGTTCTAAGCACTAAGTTAGCGATTAAGTTGCAATCACGGCACTAAGTTACAGTAAACAAGCGAACGGTTAGTCTCATTGTGCCAAGTCAGCTCAAAGCCGAGCCAAGTTCCGTTTGTTGTTTCAATAAGTTTCACACTTATACTGTATGTTCCTTGCACTTGTGTTAACATATTCAATTCGATGACAGATGAGTCTGTTTTAGAGTTTAGTAGGACAGTTTCACACGACATCGTTTTAGTTGACAGGCCAGTTGGCTTGGTGGTTAGCGACTCTGACTGCCAAGACGAAGGTCGCGGGTTCGATTCCCACCCAGGACAAACATTTGTGTGCATGAATATGTCTGTTTGTTCTGTGTCTGTGTGTAAATATCGGTATAAGTATTTATTTAGAAAACAAAAAGGAGTATACGTAGTATAACAGTTATCTGGTTGCCATTGTACATACAAGCTCTGCTTAGTTTGGGATCAGATAGCCGTGTGTAAAAAAAATGTCTCGAGATATTTAGTTAATTCATCTTACGTTGCAATTGCGATGTCGAATATCGCGGCAAAGTTCTGTTCATAGCCTACAATGACCCTGAGGTATCCGCGAGGAAAAATATCATTGAGGAACTATAGCTCGATAGTCACTTTACCAAACTACTAGCTAGCCAAAGAAGTGCCTTCGTTAGTAGTTATAGTCCGGCTATCTTTAACTTTCAGCAACTTATTTGCAACATTTACCATAAATGATTGTCAGCCTTTTGATATAAAAGAAAATACAGCAGATTTGAAGCGAGTGCGAAAAGAAAACGAGAGTTAAAGAATCTATTGACATGAGCTTGATATTTTGAGTACGAGCTTTATAAATTTAAAGACTGGTTGGAAGGTTGGACCTTAAAGAAAAACGCATGTTCATATATTTAATGCTTCTTTAATAAGTTTCTTTATTATTCTCGTTAAAATCCCCACAACAATTTTAGATCCAACCCTAATTATACCAATATTCAGTCATTAAAACCCTAAACCAGTGTTTTGTGACACGCGAGGTGAAGTTGACATTCAGAATTACAGGTTCTGATTTCACCCCTCTACATTATAAAGTTTTTTTGGTAATTGCCTATTCGTAGACTAGCATTAAGGTGTCGATCACGAAATGTCGAATATTTTTGTCTAATCGATTTTAAATAGAGTTGGAAAATAACAATGTTTGTCAACTACTTTAAGGCTGGAAATATAATCTCATGAAGAGTTTCTAAGTAAAGGTTATACAGGGTGCTACAAAATTATTAAGTGTTATTTAAGAACCATAGTAACGCTGTATAATGTACCCCAAAAAAAAAAAAAACTGATTTTTATGACTGAAAAATAGAAAACTATTAAAGTAGACAATTATTAGGTATAATAGGTACGTAGGCCATTCTGTTAAATAATCTCGTTCCCTGACATGACAGCTTACTAGGGCTGTTGGCTTTGTTAATTAATTATATTTTTAAGAGGTATTTTGTAACACGTTGTATTTAAGTTATACGAACGTTACTCTATGCTTAAGTAATATGCAAGTATCAAACGCGGTTCTGACTGTAAGTCTAGAAATTAGTAACCATGACGAACGCATTAGACTAGAAATTAGAAGACATCAAGCTTTGAGTCTCTGGAGCGTGGAAACTATCTACTAGGCAAAACTCTGGATGCATTAACGACGAGTAATACCTATATGAAAATATCAATCTTAGGTATAAGTTGTTGGCACTTATCAGTATTTCTTAATTAAGGATTCTAGATGTTAGACATTGAATAAACGTGAACTAGTGCGGTAAGTGCATGCAACCTTTGCACGCACATGATCAACAATTAATTATGACAATTTAAGAATAATGTACCTTGACACAAGTCCTTAACGCACTGTATCCATTAAGCTGTAATATTTTCATAATCACCAAAACGTGTGCTTCTTTATAACGGAAAATATATACGGCAGGATACTAAAAGCTACAGTCATAATTATTCGCTAAATTAGTTTAATAAATCTCCTTATTATATCTAGCAAATATTCAAAAGCGTAAAAGCGATTTCGTAACAAAATCTTTGCCGCCTATTCGGGCCTAATTAAAACGATTGAAATAACGAAGTGAAAAACGCATTAAAAGTTTATCGGCGGGCGGGAGGCGGCATCATCTATTCAAACAAAACAAAAACAGCCACAGAGTAGAATATTGCTTTACATAAACGTTTTATAATACCAGTGTTCAAAACGAAGATGAAACATTTCTCACTATTTTTATTACTGTTACATTTACGGGATACAGAAGACGACCTGGACACGATAGCAAAAAAAATCTAGAATTGTGTTAGTTTATATTGTGTTATTTACAACGCATCTTAAGTTATAATCTTAATCTTGCGCCTTGCCTGAAATAAAGTATTTTTATTTATTAATAAAAGAATTAAAGTGGGTCAAAATCCCGCTCAAAGGAGTCGGTTACGAACATACTAACAAACATACAGATGAAGCTAATAAGCGTGTAAAAAGGTTAGATTTTTTTTTACTGTTCACATTACAATTATAAAATAAATAATTACATTATGCAGTATAAACTTTTAATGGTGTTGTAGAATTCTGGAAACAAAATGTTTGAAATTATACAAGTTTGCATAGGAGGAGCCGGGGGCCAGACAGTTAAACAATAATGAAGGTAGAACCCGCATTACAAACATTTCTTTTGCCAACTACGCTGTTGTCATAAATTAATTTGGCAAGTTAGATTGCGTTCTTGAGGATGAATCTTCAAATGGCATAAGCTTTTCAATTTGAATACGCTCTGTGTGTGACATTCTCTGAGGTTTTTATTTTGTTATACTGAGTTTATTCTTTATCATGCATAGAGTTAAGGTTTAAATTTCTATAAAACAATGTTTCGAATAAAACTGAATCAACATTTTAGTTTGATCCTAAATCCATGGATTGACAGGCTTGGTGGTTAGCGACCCTGACTGCCAACTCGCAGGTTGCTGGTTCGATTCCCACCCACAAACATTTATGTGCATGAACATTGTTTGTTCTGTGTCTGGATGTAAATATCTATATATGTATTGTATGTATTTAGAAAAATAAAAAAGTAGTTGGTATATATAGTATATCAGTTATCTGATTTCCATAGCTCTGCTTAGTTTGGGATCAGATGGCCGTGTGCAAAAGAATATCTCAGAATATTTATTTATTTTGATGCACAGATATTGGCAATAATTGGTAACGTAAAAATTATGTAAATTTTAGACATAACCTACATCCAGAGATTTTGGATCCGGATCGAATATAAAACGAATAAGCAAGCAAACAAATCGTCACTCACACCGTAAAATTTCACACCATACATAACAGGATTTCGTTTAAAAACTATTACTACACTGTTCGAAATAAAACATTGACAAATATCAACTCAGCAAAAGCAATTTAAGCATCGAAACCAAAATTCGCAGATACAACACAAACTGCTGACATACATATATTATATAGACAGTTCTAGGTAACTAATTTCAGCTCACTTGAACTTGTAGTGAGTAAGACAAACGGAGAACTAACATTGCTCCAGCTTATGACGACATTGAGTTTAGACCAACATTTACCCTGAGGGCAAGTATGCTGCGCAAACTTAACTAGGGATCTCGCTAAACAAGGTAAATAACTGGAGTTCAGATGCTATTGCAACAAGTAACCAATTTGATCAAATGAGATTGCAATTTCGAATGTAATTAATGATTAAAACAGTACCTTTAATATCCTGGGATTTTTTATATACACTATTTAGTCTCAGACTAGGCGATGGCCTGGGATTTTTTAAAATACGCGTGTAGGTATAAACGCCCAGATAAGACAGACCTGTTTATTTACACAAATGATTGTCGTAGATGGGAATCGGACCTAGGTCTTGTGTCGCGGCAATCAGAGTATCTAACCACTACGCCACCAACCCGTGAAGTAACTTGGAAAAGGTAGGCAATTTAAATCTTTTGGAAACTATGGTAAGAAATATGGTTTTATATAAGGTCGTATTCTATGGCATGATAAGATATGGCCGTTATATTCTTAAAAAAAATCGATATCTATTACAGAAAAAATAGATTAAGTTTATAAAAAATTATAATTATAAATTACTAACAAAGTTTTAGCCAGAGTAATAAATTAATTTTTAAATCTAAGAACAAAATCACTCCTTTAGGTACCTGATCATAATTTTAGTGCTTTAGTTTTCATCATAAACTTTAACAACTTATAGATAGTAAAGTTCTTATTAGACATAAATTAGTCTTGCGGTTATCTAATCTAACACACAATGTTGATATTGCTACTTTGTTGCAACTATCAAAATGCTACTTGTGATGTCTACCATCATAAATTATGTGGTTAATCAGATTTGAAAATGAGTAGATGATCTTTATAACAAAATAGTATTTGATATAGTAGTTGGTGTAAAATTGGTGTATCGTTACATATAGTATTAGTTTTAACGAAAAAGAAGCCTTAATCAGGCTTCTTTTTCGTTAAAACTACAACACATAACAAACAAAAGATACAGAGTACTATTATGAGTATTATCTCTGTAAAGTAATCAATGACAGTATTTTGTTTTTTTTTATAATTGTGTTGTCGATGATACTTGTGGATGGAACCTGCTTTGCGGGCGGATAGTCTGCGAAACACCAAAAGCGGGCACGTATTTCACTTTGCATGACAAAAATGAAGGGTTATTTTACCGCAAAGTCACGGCGTGGAAAATTTACTGCTAAGCAAGTTTTGAATTAAAGGCATTAAATTCTAGAATTCAATAAAGGCTCAGTTCAGTAAGACACGACGTTTAGGCATGTCAGCATCGTAGCATGCACGCACGGTATCACTCAACAAACTGGTTACCACCAACGTTTGTGTCAGATTAATTGCATAGGCATTCTCCGAATGGCTCGGAGGTCTGGCATGTCAATGAAAGCAATTACTCGCACCATACCCAGGCTGCAGTCCAAGACCGCCCGTTAAGCTTCATATCCGGAAATATCAATAAGCGAATCGATTATCTAATAGATACCATAAACACAACGCATCTCAATTTGGATGCGTAATATTATACATGCGCCTTTGTTCCTTTCACACTTTCGCGAATGATGGATTGCTTGCCAATAGCCGGATGGCAGCCCGCAAACATTCACTCGGTCGCACAAAAACCGACTTTAAAGACGTCTTCACGCGTACCATCTATCCACGCCTTAAGGTCCAAGTTGCTTTGCATGATCGCAAACAATTTCTTCTACAAAGATGTTGACGCCAATCGATGTGTCAGTGGGTTGATAGGGAAACTTTTCATTTTGCCGATGGTTGTTGGGTTGAAAAACAATTTTCTTGCTATTCGAGAGCTCATTTTTAACGTTATTGAGTGGGACCTTTTAGGAGCTCAAGATTATGAGTGTATTTTGATCGTGGTTTTCGTTTTCTTTGTTTGATGGATAGTATTTTTTCTAAGCTGTATCAGATAGTTATAAAATCAAAAGTCACTTAATTTTGAACTTAAACTTTTAAGTTTCCTAATTGCTACATGCTTAGTCACACGAGGCTCCACTCTAAATTTCATAGTATTAAGCTTTCTCAAGGTAATTGTTCACCAGACTCTGGATTGGAACCCCATTAAGAGACAAAGGTGCCGCCCCGTCTAGAAACGCCAGGAAGGAATGGATGGAATACATATTGGTTGGCGACCCATACTAATAAAGTAACTAAGAATAAAACTACTTGAACTTAAGCCACCATTCAAGCTCAAAAGATTATATTACCTAACATTATTACACCAAGCCCACTTCGTATTCAACAAAATTCTTCGAATATTAATACCAACATTATTACAATATGATACGGGAGTGTGGATACAATTTATTATTTTTTAATTATCACAGCTATGAAACAATATGTTTAATGAGCCAGTAATCCCCTGCAATTATTTTTCCATTGAACATATTTAAAGGCACATAATATTGATAATGATACATGACAGCTTTGCTCTATTATTCATCGATATATTCCATTTACCGGTATATTCAACTTATGTGTACTGTGTGAATAAACTGTATATTTTCGCTGTCACAAACATAAAGTGATGTAGTGCCCTCTATAAGTTCATATCCCTATTTTCGTCGGCGACACGACCTTTGGCATCATTCACGATTTTTCTTCATTTGCCATAAAGTTCCTCCGGATTTATTATAACAAGTTAGAACTTTCAAAGTTTTGACACATAAGAAGATTTCTATTATGGCAAACCATCTTAAGTATGACTTTGGGGACAATAGCTTTTTTTTGTTTTTTATTAGTAGGTTACATTAGTATGACTAATATAAACTTTTTTTGGTTCTTTTACTTCGTGTGATTGAGAAAAGAAAAACACTTTTGCAATAATTTTCTATTTTTTGCGATACTTCGTAGTAAAGTTGTAGAATGACTTCTGTGTTTCAAGTAAAATTATGGCTATTTTATTGAGATAAATAAAAAGTGCCTTTCTCAAGATGTTTACATACTTATATAGATATAAAGCTATCTATGTTTATAAAAATGATGATATCCCTATTTCCCTTGATCACGGCATCACGCATAGACGGCAGGACCGATTTCGCTAATTCTTTTTTTGTTGTGTTTGTTATTGTCAGGAAAAGGTTCTTATGAAATAAAAAAATTAAGAAAATTCCGTGGAAAATTTGAAAATTTAAGAAAGCTTAACCACTTTAACTAGCCCTTTTGACATTATAAATTTTATAAATTGAAATTATTGTCAGTCATTTGACAGTTGGCGCGATTGACAGAAAGCGCTGCAAATATCGTATAAAATAGACGCATGGGTCGGATTTATATTGATAAAATAATTAATTTATAATTTCTTATTGCACATTTCACAGTCGATTCAATCGGAAGATTCGAATTCAATATTCATAGTTAAGACAGGACAACGTCTGTCGGGTCAGCTACAAATATAAAATTGTGACAAAAATAATACGTTCAGATTACTTACCAAGGACATACAAAAGTACGATGATACGAAGTAAAATCAAATCCCAAAAGAAAGTGCGTCTGAATCTCGTAAGAAACGGGAAATAATTGCATTGTAGTTAATAATATTTACCCGCTTAAAGGATTAACGTCTAAGTAAGTAAATCAAGTAAAGAAACCGTGTAATCTTACCTCACTACCTTCGTTCAAATAATATACCTACCATAGTGAGAGTCTACTCAAACTCTAACCCACAGAACAAATTCAAGTCACGACAAAAATACTCATTTATTTACCCTCGAATCTATAAAAAGCGGACAATATGAAAACCGGCTGTAATGGAAGCAGAAAAATTACGGTTCCAGGATTGATAAAATATTCAGCTTATTGCATTAAAACAGTAATAAAAATCAACTAATTGGATTTCTGGGTACTTTCGTATCTTCTGTACGTACCCAATTACAAATGTAACGAGCCGTGATTTATTTACATCATATTCCATTTGTACGACAAAGGTAAAATTGAATGCGTTGGCCTATTTATGAAATCGGTGGTTAACAATAATTTATTTATTTGCCTTACAAAGTGGCAGTTTGGCGTGAAGGAGAGCTGGAATGTTCAATTGTATTTTACACAATATTGTAGGTACACAGGAATCAATACAGGATTTGTAATTACATCAGTTTCAGTGCAATTCTAACGAAAATATTGAAACCGAAAACTTTTCAGAAATGAAAATAGGCGTTGATATTTCACCCATTGATTTATTTAGCTCTGAACTCAATAAAGCTTTAGGTTCTCGGTATTTTGTTAACCAATTAGTGTTTCATGAATGTATGTACGTATATATCGTTGCAATGTAGCAAGTAATAATTATATAATACCCCTTTAATACAAGTTAAGCCTTTAATGTAAAATACATTAATGCTGCACGGATTGATACCGCGTTCATTTTATTATATTTCATTTCAATTATGTTAACTATCAGCGTTTGTCTGTCATATTCCTAATCATTTTTGGCGCAATATATTTTATGATTTTGGTATTTTCATCTGTTCTGTATAACATTGTTTTTTTATACCATTTAGATGACAAGCAAATTAACTGCCCGCCAGATGGTAAACGTCACCAATTGACTCTTGCAACACCAGTGGCATCACTATCCCGTTGCCGACCCTGAAGAAATCTCTTCAAACCCTTCTTGAAAAAACCCTATGGTGACTCTTTACTACAAAATTTTTGGCAAGCACTTCTTTTTTTTTTAATAAAAACTTGAGCGCATTTGACTGGATCTCACCTGATGGAAAGTGACAATCCAGTCGAGGATGGTACACACAAACTCAAATAATGCCTATCGGCCACCTGCCTGTCCTAAACTTGTTTGGAAATTCATTTGTGAACCACTTAGTTCATAATACATGTGGTCGTTGATATACTCTTTAGTCGTCTCTTATGACTATTGGGGATTTAGAATTCGTCGCCGCATATAATATAAGAAAATAAACAGAAATTTATTTAACAGAATCTTTACATCAAAAGAAAAACAAAATAACTAAATATCAGCTATCTTGTTTCACAAGCTTTGCTTGATTTGGAATCAGATAATATATTCTTAAATTTATATATTCTTAAATTAAACTTATATAAACTTACTTCAATACATATTATACTCGAAAATACTGTAAAACGCCTAGAAACCTATAAGCTCTGTATTAAACAATTGCTTAGAAAATGCTCCGATCGATTTTTATTTGCACATCACATTATATTAAATAAATGAGTGCAGTTGGTCAAGCGCAAAGTTTTTATATCACAAAGTCGGTTTAGAGCCTTGCTATGGAGGATCAGCTCGTTGAATATTTCTCTCCAAAGAGATGCGTTTTCATAAAATAATACCTTTGTAGTTTACGTATTAAAAAACTACTCTCATTGAAGATTGGACTTTGAAGTGAAGTCATGAGGGTAAGCGGTCACCGTCACCCATTGACATAAGCAATACCTACCAGGAATATAACCAGGTCGTTGCTGACCTACTCAAAACTTAGAAGACCACTGACTTTCAGGTTCATTAAACTCATCTCAAGGTAGCTTTTGGGAACAGATTTTCAACTTGAGGATAATTCCAAAGTAAGCTTTGGAGCAAATTAAGTAAAGTGCTTTCATGGTATTCTTCCTCGTCACTGTCATCGCTTCAGTTAAAAAATACCGTGATAGAGAACAAAATTCAACAAAAATGCACCTATGAAAATCCAATAAATCATTTCGCAGAATAACCCAACTGTATTCGAACATTCCACTCCATATAAAAAAGCAGAATTCCACGAGCAAGGCATACCACAATACGGCACTCTAATAACTTTACATCCAACAAATGGGAGTTCAAAAAACACCTGTACAAACAGAAAAAGAAAAAGGACTACAATATACGAAAAACATATCGCTTGGCTTTGATCACCCCTTTTTCAATAATAGAGGCCACCCTTTGTACCGGAATCTAGCCCGAGGCGAGGGCACTGTAATGTGTCCATTTAATTTACAATACGAAAATTAGAACGCTACCGCGATATACGACCCTTTTCAATGGATTGAAGGCATTAATTTCTTTAAAATGTCACTGAGAATGATGACAGTTGGATTAACATGTCCCTGGGACGTGTGAGTGATGAAATTTTTAAGCTTTCCGAGCGAAAGGTACACTTTCATTTGTTTTAGGGTGTGATTTTTTTTGCTGCCGTTGTTGAGCATGACGCGTCACTGCTAGAAATGTAATTGTTTATTTCTGTGCGATGTATGTTTGCATGTGATCAACTTATTTACAGCCGAAAATCTTAAAGAAGTATTATGTAAGTTCTGCTACGTCGATAGTGATGAAAATGGGTGCATATACGGAAAAAGGAATTTATATAATGTTCTTGTTTCTTGATTTTCATTTAATTTTAAGGGGCTAATTTAATCTCGGCGTTAATAATAAACAAACAGCTGACGTACGAAGGACGTTTGCGGCGAGCGGCATGCGGGTACACAAACAAAGACAATACCGCATTCCGCGCTCTTTTTGCGGTAAACCTTTCACCAAGCTACGGACTGAAAAACTTTGTATCTGGGAATTCATATTTTTGTCATACAGAACATTCCGCTACTGGTGTTGTGTAATAATAATTAAAAAAATATCCTGGTACATTATTCCTTTTTATATTCATCCATTTCTCCATAGATCCCTAAGCCAAGCAGAACTTTTACTACAGTAACTAGATAGCAAAAATACTATATACCTCAACTGTTTTTTTTCTTCTTAATGCATAATTATAAAGACAGTAATAGAGCATTTAGCTATGTTTCGGTTAGAAAGGCGATGCCCCTAGTGTTGCAAATGTCCATAGGCGGCGGTGACCACTTACCATCAGGTAGACAATCTGCTTCTTCTGTGACACTTCTGTGTCTAAGTGAAATTTGAAAGTTTTAACATTTGAAAACTGAAACAAACAAACGATTTTGAACATGGGTGGGAATCGAATCCACGACCTGTACCCCTAGCCTAAGTATCTACCACCAATGTTATAAATAATGTTAAAAACGTATATATAATAATGTCTACGTATATAAGAACAATATAGTCAATAAACTTCTGGTAACAATAACACAAACAAAATTTTAAAATAGTTTCTTAAATCATCTTAGTTTAAATACATGGCCGAAACTTCCCATGATCTTCCATTTTGGATAGCTTATGTTAATATTTGATACACCTGTAATATAATAAGTAAGTAGGTTTAAATAAAGAATTTTAATTATAATAACATACATACATAATAAACAAGTTCATCATAGAGGTTTTCACAAGCATGTTATTTCGATCCCTCAAAACCCACGATTAATTTTCGACTTATTCATACACATTACTCTTACATAGCTTTCTTGTGAAATCAGGGAGCCACAATAATAGAATCTCTCTCTTTCTATAGCTATTGAATAAAAAAAGATGCAGATATTGAGTACAACCATTAGTTCAACTATCCAACTGGATTAACTCTGAGATGTAACCGCTGTAACTGATAAATGCAATTTTTCATAAAAATAAAGCAAGTCATTTCACTTTATCTAGTTTGACTTCAAAAGCCTTTGAAGTAAACTAATTCTGCAAGAACAAACCTTTGTGCATAATATACAAAGTCTTGGAAGCGTGCATTCAAAAGTTAACGTTATAAAACGAAATAGTATTTGAAAATATTATCAAATTGAATTTTAAATAACAAAGAATACATTAATAGTAAACAAGGAAAGAGGAGGTTCCGAAATGCCTTTTACTTGTTATGTGGTTGGTAAAAGAACAAACACTAAATACTTTCCCATCTCGAAAAAACAACTATACTTAATAAATACGTTCAAAAAAGACACTTGGGTATGGTAAAAGTCTTGAACTGAAAATGAAGGTAAACCTAGGTCTTATAAGAGGACTATAATTCGGTGTCCCTCAACAAATGTCACGATGGAGTTAATCTATACTAATACTAGAAACTAAAGAGGAATGATTTGTATGTAAGTATGTTTGTTACTCTTTCACGAAAAAACTACTTAACGGATATGGATGAAACTTAACACATAGATAGAGCATATTCTTGAATAACATATAGGCTACTTTTTATCCCGGGAAAATGTGATATCCCTCGGGAACGCGGGTAATACCGCGGGGGACAGGTATATATTATAAATGTTATGTGGTTTTAAATTAAAAAATTATTGCCCAAATTAATAATGAATCCTAAATGACTTCCTTGCTGGTGCTTTACAGGTATAGCAGCATTGAGCTTCATATGCTCTTAAGGTTAATAAACAGTTAGTAAAGTGTATGATGCGAAACAGAAAGGACAAGTGGGCAAAGGATGTGAGCGAATGGTGTCCAAGACAACACAACAGAAAGAGAGGGAGGCAGCGTCGGAGATAGGAAGACGACATAAAAAAAATAGCAGAAGAAAAGCAGGCGCCACATGGAGAAGGAAGGCGCCAGACCGTACTTTATGGCAAACTTAAGGGGAGGCCTATGCTTAGTAGCAAGACAATCTTCGAGAAACTGATGTCAATGTTAAATATTTTATTTTAGTATATAAGAAACTAGCGACCCGCCCCGGCTTCGCTCAGGTGCAATGTAGATACTAATACATATAAACCATCCTCTTCAATCACTCTATCAATTAAAAAAAACCGCATCAAAATCCGTTGCGTAGTTTTAAAGATTTAAGCATACATAGGGATATAGGGACAGAGAAAGCGACTTTGTTTTATACTATGTAGTGATAAGTGTTAAATATAGGATTTTATTATTATTATTATAAAATGTATCTATATAACTCTTAACTCAAAAACGCTCACATTTTGGGAAAAACTTTTCAAACGCGAATAATTATTTATTTTCAATCAAAACAGATGGCAACCCTTAAAAATTAAACTGGACATAATAAATTCCGCTTCAAACGATTGCATATCGTATCAAAAAGATATAAATCAACAAATTTACTACAAACAAATTCCAATGTACACCGTTGTGTTTTCAGCCGGTATATTTATATGTGAATACAAGAACGCCAATAAATTGGTCAATATTTACACTTTTACTTCACTTTATGGATTTTACGGATGAATAATTCAATAATGTTATAAAATATGAAATTATTAAATGATGTATTGAAAATGTTAATAGAGTTACTTAAGTACATAAAATAGTACGGTAGTATAATATTAGCATGGACCAAACTATATCCTATCTCACTGCGTGTCAACAAACCAAATTAAATATCGTTTTAGGTTCTGGATTCAAAAAAGGAAGCCTCATAGATCCGTCCGTCTATATATAAGTCAGTCATATATCTAAGTAGACTTTTATAAGCCGAATATATTAAATAATTTATTAATAAAAAATTGTTAAGCTGTAAATTGCAAAATCCTTTCGACATTAATGTAATTCTGAATAAATAAGCTTTATAGTTACATTCGTCTATATGTGGGTCACAGTCATATAACTAAGCAGACTTTTATAAGCCGAATATATTAAACAATTTATTAATAAAAAATTTGTTAAGCTGTAAATTGCAAAATCCTTTCGACATTAATGTAATTCGGAAAAAAGAAGCTTTATAGTTCCGTTCGTCTATATGTAAGTCACAATCATATAACTAAGCAGACTTTTATAAGCCGAATATATTGACCAATTTATTAATAAAAAAATGCTAAGCTGTAAATTGCTAAATCCTTTCGACATTAATGTAATTCTGAAAAAAGAAGCTTTATAGTTCCGTACATTTATATATAAGTCACTGTCATATAAATTAGCAGACTTTTATAAGTCGAATATTACTCAATTTATTAAAATAAAATGCAAAGTTGTAAATTACGATTTCCTTTCGACTTTAATATCTTAAAAATTACAGAGCCACAATAATGACAGAAATAACAAGAAAATCAAGCACGATCACCAAGAATCTGCCAAGATAATTTAAACAGAATAGAACTCTTCTGGAAATTACAGGCACAACAGGATTAACAACATCATGTCTCAAGGTCGACGACGCATTGGCGATTCCCTAGGTAATGGAAATGTCCGTAGGAGACGACCATCAGGTAAACCGCCTGTCTGTTTTCGGCCTACTTGATAAAGACTAAATATAAGGCTATAAACCTAATTCCACTCCCGAGCAAAGTATTTCGACCATGGCAGCAGTCGCAGCAGTAACACCAGTGACAAGTAGGTATACATAAAAATAAAAGTAAAATAACTGTGGAACCATAAATTCTGGCCAGTATTATTTTATGTATTATGAATAGGTTGGTTCAATAAAAATACGGTAAGTTTACAAAACACACTAAAAACAGTGTTTTTTTAATCGAAATCAATAGACGAGAAGGAGTTTTTTTCTATATTTTTTTTTCCATTTTGGTTATCGTTGTTGATCCTTGTGCATTAGTATAACGTATCATACCCAACATCAAAGCTTACAGACAATAATAAATTAAAACACCTTGAGAGGTAATATAACGTATGAAAATGAAAACCCTTAAAGCTCAGGTTCGAATGAATTTTAATCTTAACGTTATCAAGCAGCCAATCCATCAAACATTGCCTCGTACCGTATTAGCATTAGCTGACCGAACGAACAAAGGGTTTAATTCAGTTATCTCACGCTTTGTTACCACGTTATTCTTTATTCTTCCCTTTTGATGGAGAGAGCTCATACAATTTACTTTTCACAAAGAGATACCCTTATATGTTTATGAATATTAAGCAGGGAGAATTCTGTATTAGGTAAGATTTTAAACTAATTACGAATATCGTTTCAAAGAAAAGGATGTTTTTTCTATAGACTGTTACTGTTCTACTGACTATTTCATTACTGTTGGAAATGGGATATAAATATTATATTGAATAATAAGTAATATTCAGCGAACTATGCTATATTTCATCATTTAGTAATTATATTTTCTTCTGTAGATCTCATAATTCGCTTCTTTATAAACAAAATGCGAAAGTAACGATTTTCATAAAACCAAATACTTATTATGTGTACTTATTTCGTAAACGACATGAAATTTCTTTGATAATGAAATGACTAACCTTTTGTCATTGAGTATCACTTGTTATTAATACTTGGCTAAATAAAGGTGAATACTTTTAAGCACCCCTTAAGTCAAGTTTAAATTAAAGCTTGCTTATGTCTGAAATTCGGCAGCGTTTATAAAAGCGGCCAAGATGCGAGCCGCCCGGCCGCCCGCCTAGAGGCACCCTACTGAGCAGATTTAATTAACAAGATATGGGGCTCTTTTAAACCAACTCTACCTACTTTTTGGAACATTGGAGATTAAAATTCAATGAGCCGACAAGATATTAAATAAAACCCGAGACTATAGTTCGATGTACGCGAAGGTAACTTAATTAATTTTAAAAATTAATCAAGTAATCTCACGCGCCGATAAATTCTTCCTCCCTCATAACATTGATCGGGAATGCGAGATCCCATTTTTAAAACTTCGTAATTCGATTAAATTTCTGATGTAAAATTGTTTTCATTATCCATTTTGTTTGGGGCATTGTTTCCGCTCGTGAAAATCGTAAATTATGGACTGTATGTCTCTCTGCAAGCCCTGAGGCCAAGCCGTATCTGTGTTAAAACGAATTGAAAACCGGTAATCGAATGCGCGCGATGGGAGCTATGTCAATATTTTAAATTTAAATATCAAATGGAAGTATGTACAGAGCAGTTTAATATTTATTTATTATTCTCCATGTAACATCCATCCCACTGCCGATGTTAAATAACAAACTTGTTGTTTCAAAATGAAACTAGCTGTGTTTGTATTGGATATGAAACTGTATTTAGGTACAGATGCAAAATAAATTGATGATTCAAAAACGGCATACATTAATTGATTGATACAAAACAAATATTAAATTTTGAACTCTACAAAATAACAGTACATTTATTACTCAAATTGGTATTACTAGTCCAATGATCAGTGCAGGTTTCTTAATAATTTTATTTGCATATTTACGAAATGTTTAGAAGAACAAATTTTTAAGGAGCCACTAAGAAGTTTGTGAATCACATCGACGGTTGGATAAACATAATAATATTCTACGAAAGATAACGGAGGTCGCAACTTTGTTACTTAGGCCTGAAACACCGCGTCATCTGACGACGTAGTTTGACGACGAAATTAAAAATAAGCACAACACCTGCCCTCCTTAATTAGAATTTTCCGAAATAACGTTGTGAACAATTTTTTCGGCTCCATATTTTACCGAGAATAATGCCTGCACTAAGGCGGGACGATATTATACGAAAATGATTTTTATACACTCCATAAGCTACGCTACGGAATATTGCATTCTCAAGTGTTCATTTGAGGTGTAATTTAAGCGGAATCTTTATAAACTCACCCTGTACTTTAAAGCAATGTTGTTGCAATCCATTGTGAGATGTTATGACAGTACGCTAGTTACCTGAAACAATAACATATTTTTTTTGAACAACCAAAATATATAAACTTACTAAAATAAGATGTACAGATTACATTGTGAGTATACTAGATAGTTAGTAATTTTTTTTTCCAGGCGGCGCCGTTTAGCTTAGGTATAAGCATTTGCGTGCATGAGCATGAGTGTTGTGACAGGGTTACAATATCTATATTAAAAAAGTATATCAGTTATCTGCTACATTAAAGCTCTGATTATTTCTGGATCAGAAACAAATGGTCCAGAATATTCATTTCTTACACTTTTATGGGGACTTTCGTTTATGTATATATTTTCCTGAATTGAAATGTCAGTCATTTAGAGATGGAAGAATTATATAAGGCTGAACAATTGAATTACCATAAGATATGGACCACATTCTTATAACGAACACCTCTGTCAGTATAAGCAAAAAGTTGGTAGAAAAAACTTTTCATTTATATTCACACGAGAGTCAACAGGTGGCGTTGGCGCGCCGCCAGAGTTGGCAGTCTGCAAAACGACTCAGCTTATCTACCACTACTGAATATCATTATAAAATATTAGTCTATAACCACGGTCTATTTTATAGTGAAGCTTAAAAACGAATTTATAGGCAAAGTTTTATAATAAAGTTGGGAAAAATTTATAGTTACGGACAAAATAAATTATCGACTATGGAAATAATTAGAACAACGAGCAAAATAATCGTTATTATTAATTTATATTTGCTCTATAGTCCCTACTAATATTATAAATATGAATGTAAGTTTGTTTGTTACGCTTTCACGCGAAAACTACTAAACGGATCATCATGAAACTTTGTACACATATTCTTGGAAATATTAGAAGTAACATAGGATACTTTTTATGCCGGGCTCGCCGACGAAGTTTGTATTAGCTGAATAAGGGTGCTGTAGTATATGCCTATGACATAAACAAATAGTATATAAGTAATAAGGTGTTTTTAATATCGATAAATATGCAGGTATGAAACATATTAATAGAATCATAGTTGAAGACTAAAGATATACAAAATATGGAATATCCGGTACTGTAATACCGGTAATACTTCATAAGTATTTAAGAAGTAGTACAGATTTTAGTGCAAAGTTGTCCGGGGATATAGCTACTACCGCCATACCTATTTCCACCTTAAAGCAGTTATATGCTTGTAGTACTGTATTTCAGTTAGAAAGGTAAGGGGGCCGGTGAAATTACAGGCACATGAGACTTAACAATTTCACGTCTCAGGGTCGACAACGCATTGGCGAAGACTCTGGTGTTTTAAATGTCTAAAGTGCGAGTGAGACACGAGCACGAAGTTTTCCATATCATTATCTATAATAACTGCAAAAAAAAAAATCATGTCTGTTGTATGGAGCCCGATAAATATTTATTTTATTCTGTTTTTTTAGATGTGTCATTATAGCGGCAACAGAAATACATTATCTGTGAAATATTCAATTATCACGGTTCATGAGATACTATATGATGGCTGACGGACAGACAGACGGACAGCAGAATCTTTATAAAAGGGTCGCGTTTTATCCATTGGTTACGGAACCCTAAAAAGAACAAGCCTACTTTACTTTTCCAAAAACACATACATTCAATATCTATGTTATTCATACAAATAAATTCATACCTGCCCATCCATTGAATACAAATGAAAATTTAATAAGCGTAAGTTAAGCCACGAATAATTTTAAGTCACATTATATTGACAGAGGGATCTCCCAAGAGGAAGACGGGTTTAAGCCCAAGCCGGTACTAAATTTCTATTTCGCCAAATGGATTGTTTCGCACAGTTTCTATATGTTACACATAAACCTGTAACTTTATCAAGGTCTGAGAATAGAAATTAGTATTTGTTTTTGTGAAATGGGTATTTCCTTTGTTAAAATTGAGGTTTTATAACTTTTACAATGTCCAGTGAGTATTTAACGTAGAGTATCTACTAATTTTGCGGTAGAAATATTTATTGAGCTTATTTGTGAGGGGGGGGCATTGTGGTGGTTGGAGACCCCGGCTGCCACGTCCAGGCCGTGGGTTAGATTTACACATAAGACAAATATTTGTGAGCACGAATGCCAATTTTTCTCTGTCTGGGTGTAAATATCTATTTAAGTATGAATTTACAAAAAAAATTTGTTAAATTGATGTGGTTTCCATAGTAAAAGCTTAGCTTAGTTTGGTAACAGATAGCTGTCCTATTTATTTATTTTTAAGTATAAGTTTTTGATTTAATATCAAATAACTAATTAGGGCCTTTTTTAATTATAACATTCCCCTTAAGAATACTTAGGGTCTCAAAGAAATTAATAAGCAACGAAATCCGAAAACAAAACCTAAATAATAAACTTGAGTTGTCATAAAGCAACCGGCACAGTTGGGTGTAATGACAAAATTATACGAAACTCGGTCTAAATAATAGTGAATGCAGGTTCTGAAGTCAGGTTGAATAATTCACCTTTCCTCTGCAGTACCTTTCTTAATAATAAACGTGGTGAGTCCACGTTATGGTCCAGTTTGCAGTGTAATCAAAAGTCGGCGCTATCAAATATTTCAGTCAGACGACGTGGTATAATAACTGACGACGTTGCAGGTGCATCTTGGATACTAATTAATTGCTCGCAGCATTTTTTTACTTCTCATTTTCCCTTCTGTAGTTCGAAAAGTTTCTCCATACAAAATAGCCCAGGAATATTTATGTCTTCACCTTTTCCCTGCAATAATACTTTTCTCGTGTCTTGAGTACAGCCAAAGTTTAAATGAAACTGACTGAAAGGTTGTAGTCAACATCGTTTATCTAGTTTGTTCATAACATTGAAAAACTCCTCGATTATTATTCATTCTTGGTTGGATAAAAAACACAAACCTTTTAGTAACGGTATCCTTGAATAAAAGTTTGCACCCTTTTAGTCCTTTTATCCTTCGGTCATAATTATATTTAAATCGCGTGACACCTAAATTGGAGTTTTATATTTCATGTTGAAAATAACGGTCTCTTTCAGCATGTTTATGCGCCATTTGTGGTAAACCAAGATAATGAAATTGAAAAATATATATTATTTCCCGCTTTTTATCCCAAAGAGGTAGGCAGAGGTCCGAATATTGAGATTAACAAAGCGGTGTCGTCGAGTTTTGGGAAGCCTACCAACATATTTTTGTTTTTTTTTATACTACTAAGGTAGCAAACAAGCAGACGGCCCGTCTGATGGTAAACGGTCAACGGTGGGTATCACTCGCGCGTTGCCGACCCTGCAAAAATCTCTTCACACCCTTCTTGAAGAACCCAAAATCCAACTCCGACAACGTGTAATAAAATTAACGATAAAATGTTAATTGTATCCTGCATAAACCCGGAATCGAACCACAGTTCTAACTCCAGTTATTGGCTGAGTATACCACCGCGGCGATATAATGATAAATTTTCGGCGGTAGATGTGAAAAAGTACAGACGTGTCTCAGATAAATTATAAGTATTTTATTTAAAATTAACTAGTTTACAGTATAAATTTTAAGTCAATTGTTGTTAAAAAACCTAAAATTAGTGGTACTCACATTTGCATAAACTTAATGTGACACAATAGTCATAATTTACACCACCTGCCAGCACATTGTTAACACTTGCACTCGGAATTCAACCATGTCACAAATTTCCGACATCCTGACGGCGCAGAAGAGCCTTGAGGAAGCCTTCTTTAAAAAGATGGGTGAACTTGAAGCACAAATTCAAAGTGCGGGGCCAGCTAAGGACACCGTGGCCAAGGTAGCGGAGGAGTTCCGGACATTCCGTGAGCTTATTTTTGGTATGCTTGGGTTGCTTCGAAGTCAGATTGTAGAGTGCTCGAAGCAACTCGACATCTTGGAGACAAGGCATCGGCGTAAAGCAGTTATGTTCTTGGGGATTGCCGAGATCGAGAAGGAAGACTGCAGTGCCACCATTCAGGACATCATCAACACTAAACTGGGCCTCAAGGATTTTGCAGTGTCATCAATAAAAGTCTGCCACAGACTTGGGGTAAGCAGCAAAGACCATCCTCGACCCATTCTGGTGCGGTTTGCTGATGTTGAAGTCCGTTCTGCAGTCTGGAGGGCCAAAACTGGCCTGAAGGGATCCAGCATCTCCATAAAGGAATTTTTAACTAGGTCTAGGCAAGCCACTTTTGGTAAGGCCCGTAGTCACTTTGGGATGCGGTCCTGTTGGACTCAGGACGGTGTTATAGTGGTGAAAGCGCCGGACGGAACTCGGCACAAAGTTACATCTCTCGACGAACTGACTCCCTTGACGCTGAAGTATCCATCTGTGCCTTCCAGTAAAAGTGGCATCCGAACCGGAAGAGATCAGCTGAAAAAACAAAACAGTTGAACTAACAATTTATTATGTTTTACCTTTCACAAGTAATTAGCCCGTTAATGTAGAAGTCTTAATGTACTTACCATGTTGTCTATGTAATAATGTTAATACGTTATGCTTCTCGAGTATTGTCTTTCCTCTATTGTCTGTTGTCTAAATGCTTGTGTTTGTAATTCTGTTCTTAACTTCATGTTTAATGTTTTCACTTTCGGATACCCCCTTTTTGCGTAAATAAATCCACCCACTTCACAATAATTGTAATAGTTTGGTAAGTACTTCACAACATACATTCCATTTCAAATACTTATGAGTTAAGTTAGCCCTTACAAGTAGGTAGTAGTGTAATATTCATTATGTGTTTGTTTTGTTTGTCAATTACGTCAATGTCAAAGATCTATATACTCAAAGGGTGCGTTCCGAAATAATTTAAAGTTAACGCGGTATATACGGTGCGTTCCAAACTAAATTGCTATTCGAGTATTTTCGTACCCGTTAACTTGGTGTTCCTGTGACATTGTTGTTGCTTTATGTTTTTCATCTGTATTTTGTCTTGATTTCGTATGCGTGTTGATGTTAGCTGGCGGGTGGTGCAGAGCTACAATTTTGCACCACATTGTTTGTTGCATTTTTTTTGTTTTATATCAGGTTATTTTATACACTTATTTTTTAGTTTATTTTATTTTACTATATTTCTTTTATATTCATATTTATTATTCATATATTTATTTTATAAATGTCGTCAGATGATGACTCATACTTTTCTGCCTATGAATCTGGGACTTCATCCGAAACTGAAAGTTTCTGCTCAGTCACTGAGACCCTTGGGGAATTTCTCGACCGTACGTTTGACCAACAGAGTGTTCGGTTTCTGAATGTGTGTCATATAAATGCTCAAAGTGTGCCCAGCCACTACAGCGAGTTGTACGACGCATTCAGTACCAGAAACATTCATGCCATTTTGATTTCCGAGAGTTGGCTCAAACCTCATCTTCTTTCTACCATGTACCCTCTCCCTGGTTTCGTACTTATTCGAAATGACCGTGTGGGTAAGGGGGGAGGCGGTGTGGCTATCTATCTTCGCGCGGAATTTCCATACAAAATAGTTGCTTCCTCAAATTCTAACTACTCTGCTTCCTCTGAGTTTCTTTTTCTTGAGGTTTGGGTCAAAGGAGCTAAAGCCATTGTCGGTGTTGTTTACTGTCCCCCATCCCTTGATTACTTCACTGAATTCGAATCGGTACTAGAATCGTTGGGTTCGGAGTATGCACATCATATCATCATGGGAGACTTTAACACCAACCTCCTTATCCAAAACTCCCCTCGCTCCCGTAAGCTCCTGCAACTGGTCGAGTCAGTCAACATGCACGTACTGCCTCTTCAGGCCACTCACCATAATACTGACAGCGACGACTCCTGGCTCGACCTAATTTTAACTTCTAATCCTTCCCTGGCTTCTACTCATGGTCAACATATTGCACCTGGTTTTTCCCGACACGACCTCATTTTCTTATCCTACATCCTAAAACCCCCCAAACCCAAACCCAAGGTTCTGTACATGCGTTGTTTTGCTCGTGTGGACGTGGAAAAGCTTTGTATTGATGCTTCCGAAATTAACTGGGAGTCTTTGTCACTGGTTAACAATGTTGATGACAAGGTTATGATTTTCAATGAGGCGGTCACCAGAATTTTTAACATCCATGCTCCTATTAAGAAAGTTAAAATGAAGAGACTACCAGCGCCTTGGATGAATAGGGGTATTCGGATGGCCATGAGGCGGAGAGACCGTGCTTTCCGAAAGTATAAGAGGGATAGGATCGCAGAGAATTGGGCTCTTTTTAAGACTGCAAGGAATCGGTGTAATCAGATGATACGTAACGCCAAACGCCGCCATATTCTTGACAGCATAACTGATTCTTCCTCTGCCGATATTTGGAAGTTCCTTCGAACTCTCGGTATCGGCAAATCGCGGAACTTGGACCTACCAAACACTCTAGGGTTAGACGATCTTAATACCCATTTCTCCACCACCACTACCTTAGATCGTCTAACTACTAAGGAAACGGTAGACTTCTTAGCTGGTCTAACGCGGCCTGGTATTCAGCCTTTTCTATTTTCTCCAGTCGCGACGGGTGAGATCAAAAAGATTATCCTCTCAATTAGATCTAAAGCAGTTGGTTGTGATGATATCAGCCGCCGAATGATCTTTTTAATCCTAGACCACCTTCTTCCCGCGATATGTCATATTATCAACCATTCCCTTCAGTCTGGTACTTTCCCCTCCTTGTGGCGTAGAGCCTACGTGCGACCTTTACCGAAGATTCCCAATCCATCTCTTCCTAGTCACTTCCGACCAATATCCATTCTCCCATTCCTCTCCAAGGTGCTCGAGGCCTGCGTCCATAAACAATTCTCCGACTTTGTTTACCTCAACGGTCTATTAAGTCCGTATCAGTCAGGATTCAGGCCCGGGCACAGTACAGTTTCCGCACTCCTTAAAGTGACTGGCGATATTAGGGCAGGAATGGAGGACACAAAAGTCACAACCTTGGTGTTAATCGACTTCTCCAATGCCTTTAATACTGTCAGTCACGAAATCCTTCTATCCATCCTTTCCTATCATATGGTCTCTCCCGTTGCTCTGGATTGGTTTTCTTCATATCTTCGGGGGCGGCAGCAGTCAGTTCGTGGTGGCGATGCCTTTTCGTCGTGGCGTGAGCTGGAAGCTGGTGTCCCCCAGGGCGGCATACTCTCTCCTCTTCTCTTTTCAGTATATATTAATTTTATAACCCACGAGCTTCAATGTGCGTATCATCTCTATGCCGATGACTTGCAGCTCTACTCACAGGTTGGAGTGGACTCTGTAGCCGATTCGATTCGCAACATCAACCGTGACTTGGAAGCCATTAAGATCTGGTCTGATAAATTCGGTGTGATGGTAAACCCAACTAAGTGTCAGGCAATAATCGTAGGCAGTTCTCGCAGCGTAGCCAGAGTGGACACACATAACCTTCCACAGATATTATTTAACGGCACAGTTATCCCGATCAGCAGTAACGTTAAAGATCTCGGCTTGGTTATTGACTCAACTTTAAACTGGGGTGCTCAAGTTACTAATGCCAGCCAAAAGATTGTAGGTTCTCTGCGTTCTCTCTACCGCCTTAAAAACTTTCTCCCGTCCAACACGAAGGCGATGCTTGTGCAGTCCTTAATTTTTCCCATTGTTGACTATGGTGATGTGTGCTACTTTGACCTGAATGCAGACTTACTCAATAAACTTGACCGTCTCCTTAATAACTGCATTCGATTTGTCTTTAATTTACGTAAATACGACCACGTGTCTGAGTTCAGATCACAGTTGAAATGGATGAATATACGTCAGCGCAGAAATATGCGGGCACTGACTACCCTGTTCTCTCTTCTTGACTCTCCCTATGCCCCTTCTTATCTTACTTCTCACTTCCCTTATCTGTGCTCAAACCACGATAGACATCTCCGATCTATCAACAATCGTCTCCTTCAATGTCCTTCTCACTATTCCAACTTTCTTCATTCTTCTTTTTTCATTCAATCCATTCTTCTGTGGAATGCACTCCCCCTGGAAATCAGAATGGCTACCAGTAGATACTCTTTTAAAATCAAGGTACGTGAACACCTTCTAAAGTAACTTTTTTGGCAGATTAGTCTCAGCATTTGACCGCTTAATTATTATATATATTTGTGTATGTTTATGTAGTTTATATATAAGGTATATGTGTAGTTTAAGTTTAATAGTTTAGCTAGATTAAGTTCATATTAAATTATCTATTATTATTTCTGTGCATCTACCACGTTATCTCTGCATCACCCAAAGGTCGACTGGTAGAAAATGCCTAAGGCATTAAGTCCACCTTGTACATGTTTCTGTACGAAGTATAAATAAATAAAAAATAAATAAATAAATAAATAAAATAAAAAAAAAATCATATTAAATTATCCCCGAAGAATTCTATTAAAAGTAGCTAAAAGACAAATACAGACGGTTGGTCCTGAAATTTGGCCTTCTGTACCGAGGACTTAAGATTACTTTTGCCTGTGTAATGAGTTACTTTTTAATATATAAGCAGTTATTATAAATATTTTATATTATTAGAGGTAGACTAGTACCTACTGAACCCATTAGACCGAAGTTCCATTTAGTAATTACCAGGTTCTTTCCTGGTTAGTACATGCAACAGTTAACAAGGGATATGAAGCCTAGCTTAAGAATATGACAGTACAACAGGTAGGCTGGCGAGCGGCCAACTAAGCCTCTACGCCGCTACGGTTTGTGCTACGAGCCTACGATCGTAGCCTCCTCGCTACAGTGCACTTAAACGACTTTCACTTTGGACAGTTTTAAAGTTGAAGCTTTTGTTTACGTTCCTTTTTCAGGAACGGTTTCTTGTTTGCTTTTGCTATTGTTCGACCTGGTTTGCGTATGAATTGTTACCCTATTGTGTTTATGTGAAGTTATGTCAATTGTCTCTTTTATTTTACATATTCAATTGCTTTCTGTTTAATTCATGGCAGTTATATTCTCTCACAATAAACTTTCTTTAGACGAAAATATCTATATTTTTAGAAAAACAAGTGGTATATGTAGTATTTCAGTTATCTGGTTTCCATAGTACAAGCTATAATTAGTTTGGGACTAGATGGCGTAAAGAAAAGTGTGTAATGAAAGTCCCAGGATATTTATTATTATTTATCACAAAAAGCCTATTGAATTAATAAATACGTCAATGAAATAGCGGTTTTAAGACGTGGTCGATAAAGCTTTTCGTCTAGCGTAAGTCTGCCTCCGCGGCGCAAAGCGTATAATTTACAATTTCCTCGGCTATTTTTCCTACAGAGCCAGCCATACGAGACGAATTACCTTATTCTCATTATATTTCGTGTCGCCAAAGAGCGCAGTCGGGGTTAAGCGCCGTATCGCTCCCAACGTTTACAAATTTTATTACCCATCTCCTTTTGTTCTGGTTTACGGGCGTCGTGGATTCCGTACGTCATTGTGGTTTCTACAGGGTGCTGATTAGATTTGATTTGTTTCTATTTAATGTATTTTTTATATCGACATAAAAAGTAACATGCAATATCAACAAAAAAAATTACAAAACATTTTAACTATCCGGTATCGAAACCTTTTATCATTACCTGTGTGTTTAAATAAAGCAACAAACAATTCATGGAATATTTTTAATTAACGTAAAAACACAACTGCAAAAACCTCGTAAAACATTATTTTTCAACCGCACAGAGCTACTAGTATCGAATAACCAGTAATAAACAATATGCCGATAATGGCCATATCGAATATTTTTGTGCATTTTTCGCGGAAAATTCATTCTGCATTCGGTTTCCCGGTATCCGACCAAAGACAATACCCTGTGAAATAATAAACTTCATGTCAATGTTTTTCCATTTCCATCTGCTAAACAAATGTTGTACTTTGAAATCGAAAATCTGTGGGAACAAAGGAGAGTTTTCATAGAAGTTTTGAAATACATTGCGTTTAACATAAGAGATGTTCTTTGTGAATTGTTGAATTATTTCTATGTACTCGTTTATAAAAATCTATTTTTATTTTATTTTACTTTATTGGCACACCAACAGCTTATAGGCAGTACAATTTATAAATCAAAATCTAGAGATTTGGACAAGCCTACTTACTAATAATAGGTGTGAAACAACATTTTACATTTTACTTACATAATTTGCACTAATACAAAAAATTAAAATAAGTTACAAATGAATAGAATTAAAATAAAATTGTATTTAAAAATCGCACTACAGAAAAAAAATTGAATAAAACAAATCAAATCTACAATTATAAAGCTATTAATATTTATATAAGACTAGCTGTAGCTTTGCGGTCTCCGAAATATAAAAAAAACCTTAAAATGTTGTTCTGAATATTTATGTTAGATGCAATTAAAAAATTCAAAACCATTTATTCAGTTTAGGCCCTCGGAAGGCACTTATGAAGGTCAAATTTAAAATAACTGAAGCTACTAAATTAAATCATTCATGTTTGATAACTATAATTATGCAGCTGAGAAAGTAATTTGACAAACTATACTTCTAGCTATAAAAAGTACGGAGAATTTACAAAGCCACAAACTTGGACGGTTGACGTGAATAAATAGACACCTTGACTCCATCGCCACAGGTTTGGATTCGATTCTGACCCAGGACCAACAATTGTCTGCATTTACATGATTGTTTGTTCTATCTGTGTGTAAATATTTATAAACGTATGCATTTAAAAAGAAAGTATGTGATATATCAGCTATCTAGAGACCATAGTACAAGTTTTACTTAGTTCGAGATCAGATGGCTGACAGAAAGAGATATCCCACAATATTTAAAAAGGAATGAAAATTGAAGCCTTTCAAGCACTTATGAATAGTTAGACTCTAATACCGGTTCAGAAGGTTGCTTTTTGGATATCCAGGAATAAACTCCAGAAGGATATATATTTTAAATTCACATAAAGCATCCACTACCTCAACGCTAAATGGATTAAGTGAATAAATGCGAATGAAAAATCAATAACGGAATAAGAGCACCATGTATACTCGTCGCACATCTGACGGATTAGCTAAAATATAAATTCCGAAGATGTCTTGTCGTCGAATGAATTATGAACAAGCATCACATTTTCCGATTCCCAAGAATTCAACGTACGTACACGTCTTTGTTACGGAATTATGATATAAGCTACGTTCTAAGTGAATTTGTATGAATATGTTGACTTATTTTTTATTATGTTGTATTGTAGCATTGGAAGACTTCAAATTCCATTAAAATAATAGTTAATCGAATTGTGTAAGCCACTTAGTCTATCTATGTATATAAAAATGAATGCTTATCTGTATGTCCTGTATTGAATCGTAAACTATGCTAGAGTAACTTAGACTTATAAACTAGAGTCATTCCAGAGGAAAGTTTGTAACCAGGATTGAAAGCGGGCAAAGCCGCAGGGCGCAGCTATTATTTTATAAAAATAATTTAAAAATTGAAAAATGTATGTCGAAGATCTGAAAATATATCTGTTACATTATGTTGACAAGGGTATCGTGTAGTTTCTATGCCTTTTCATACTATGGTTCCGATAGCGATGATACCTTACATAGTTGTTCTATGTATGCCTACAATAGTTTATGACACATAAAAGCCACACAGCAACGCATGCTAGGAATAGCTAGTCTATACAATGTGTTACAAAATACCCCGTAAAAATATAATTAATTATCAAAGCCAACAACCCTAGTAAGCTGTCATGTCAGGGAACCAGATTATTGAACAGAATGGTCTACGTACCTATTTTACCTAATAATTGTCTACTTTAATAGTTTTTCAATTTTTCATTCAGTTTTTTTTTTTTTGGGAATCTTATACAGCGTTACTATAAATAAATAATAATAAATATCCTGAGACATTCTTTACACACGGCCATCTGATCCCAAACTAAGCAGAGCTTGTACTATGGAAACCAGGTAACTGATATACTACATATACTACTATTTTTTTTTTTTTTCTAAATACATACTTATATAGATATTTACACCCAGACACAGAAAAAACAGACATGTTCATGCACACAAATGTTTGTCCTGGGTGGGAATCGAACCCGCGACCTTCGGTTTGGCAGTCAGAGCGTTAACCACCAAGCCAAGTGGCCTGTCAAACTATGGTTCTTAAATATTGGGAATTGACTCGTTATAAGGTCCTATTTAAACTCCTTTCGACTTTACGGGTTTTTTGTATGCCCTTTATAGAATCGTAAGCTATGCAACGGATTTTAATGCAATTTTCAGCAATACAGATACAGTAATTCAAGAGGAAGGTTAATTACCAAGATTGAAAGCGGACAAAGCCGCAGGGCGCAGTTGGTAACGCTATAAAAAGAAAAAAACTAATTCTGGCTACACATTGAAAATACAATTACAAAGAGTAAATAGAATTAAGAGCTATGTAAGGTCAAAAGGCACAAGGTCAATAAGTAATCCATGATTAAAACTCCAAGATTAACTATAAAAAGGTTTGCAATATAAATAAAACCCTCCTTGTACCTAAAACTGAAAACCCGAACGAAATTCAGAAAACTTCGCAGACAGCCAAATATTTGACGTAACTTTTAAGACTCAACTAATTTCCAATCAAAACGCAATACGCGTCGAGGAAACAAAACCATTCGTATACAAACGGAGTACAAATAAGTACATCTGAAAAGTTGTTCCAGTCAGTCGTTTATCACGAATCTTCGCGTGAAGTTTTTACGGTTTGATTTGTTACTACTCACAAGCGAGTCAGTAAAATAAAGCTGGATGTGCTATTTCGTACAAATTTCAACTTTTAATACAAACCAATTTTTTTAAACAGAGTTTAGTAAAGACACGATAGAAGTGAAAATTGTATTACAAGGAAGCATTTAAATTATTCATCAGTTACTTTTGAATAGCATAGATTGTGTTTAATAGATGTATAATCAGAATTTCAAAGCCATCTTCATAAGAAGTTTTACTCCAATAATCAATTTGCCTCAACTTTACATAGTGATAAGATATTTATAACTTGGTTTATTCGTCCCGCAAGCTTGTTAATATTTGACGCCTGACGAGAAGAGACGGAATTTAAGGTCAAAGCGCAATGAGACGTGAGACGACAATAGCCGCCGATTGCTCTTTTCATACATAAACAAAAACAATCGCAACACGATTCCAGACGCATTTCCTAAGACTGCAATATGACGTATTCTTATCCTGTCGCTTCTCCAGTCTGGGGTATTCTTATACGTAGAAGTGCAACCATCTGCATTTTATTTTCATCTTACGTAATTTACTTTAATTTATTATCTTAAGAAAAAGTATATATACTCGTAGTATTAAAAAAGTAGTAGAAAGATCGATTTGTGTCGTGTTGGGCATAATTAAAAACGTATAGTCCACTTTACAATTTCAATACCCATTTAATACTGCCACGCTTCCAAATGACGCCATCTTGTCTATATTGCACTATATAAACTAAATTCAAAAACTTAACACTAAGTTGCTGATAAAAATAACGAGTGCGCGCAAACCGTTCTAGAAAACATAAGTCTTGGTTCGGTTACGGCTTCACGCTTTGAAAGTCTATCGCTTCGCTCCGTTTGAACTCCTTACTTATTTGGAAATGTTTAAAAACTTCGAGGATTACCAAATGGATTTTACGGGATGAATACTGATATCTACTTATTGATTTTCTGATTACACAAGTGTTACTGATTCTAAAGTAAACTTCGATGGAGGAAGTCAAATCAAGGACATTTACTTCTCGATATTTAATACTGGAAGTAAAAAGGTTCAATGTAATCTTTGTTTGGTCTGATAGACAATATTGTTTATCTGATTTAGGTATTCTTTAGTGTTATTTTTATTTATTATTTTTTTAGACCACATGGGCCGACCAAACAAGCGGACGTTCCACCTGATGGTAAGTGGTCACCGCCGCCTATGGACATTTGCAACACCAGGGGCATCGCCAATGCGTTGTCGATCCTGAGACGTGAAGTTGTTAAGTCTCATGTGCCTGTAATTTCACCGGCCTCCTTACCTTTCTAACCGAAACACAGTAATACAAGTGCACTACTGCTTCACGGCAGAAATGGGTAAGGTGGTAGTACTTCCCCAGACGAACTCTGCACTAAGAGCTCTACTACTCAAGAAATCCTATATTTAAAACTAGCTGCCCCCGCGGTTTCACCCGCGTTTATTTTGAAGTTGATCAGATTAAGAATACACATTATTTCATACAAATTGTGTACCTCTGTTTTACCCCCCTAGGGGGTGAATTTCCAAAAATCTTTTCTTATTGCTCCCCTACGTTATAAAAGGAACCCCTGAGCAAAATTTTAAGTTTGTAACCCTCATAGTTTAGGCCATGCGTTGATATATCAGTCAGTCAGGTACACCTTTTAAATACATATACTAGCTGTCCCCCGCGGTTTTACCCGCGTTCCGGAGGAATATCACATTTTCCCGAGATAAAAAGTAGCCTATATGTTATTCCAGGATATGCTCTATCTATGTGCCAAGTTTCTTCTATATCCGTTTAGTAGTTTTTTGCGTGAAAGAGTAACAAACATACTTACATACAAATCTTTCCTCTTTATAATATAATTAGTATAGATGCAGATTAAAAAAACTAATAGGTATATGACCTAACTATTAGTAGTACAACTTCAGTTAAATAAAAAAAAAAAATATCGTGGGACATTCTTTAAACACGGCCATCTGATCCCAAACTAAACAGTGCTTGTACTATGGAAACCAGATAACTGATATACTCGTACTACATATACTACTTTTTTTTCTAAATACATACTTATATATATATGTACACCCAGATACAGAACAAACAGACATGATCATCACAAATGTTTGTCCTGGGTGGGAATCGAGCCCGCGACCTTCGGTTTGGCAGTCAGACTCGCTAACCACCAAGCCAACTGGCTCTATGTACTAAATAGTATCGTGGTATAATCCATATCAATGATTATAAACAAAGATCTCAAACGGTGTCACGGTTGGAAGCGCTACCTTTCACCACGGTTTGTATGCAATTTAGTCACAATCAAGTGTATAGATCTTCGAACTGCACGTATCCTTTCATAGATATTCCAATACGCAGACATGTAGCATTGATGCGAAGATATTGTAAGTGAATCTTACATTGATTTGTAGCATATCCGATTGCCAAAGGGAAATCTGATATCGACATATAGGTATATTTATGCTTTAATATAATTTAGAATAGTACTAGTCACTATATATTCACATAGCAATAATAACATTAAAGAAATATAATGTTTACCCTGCTTTTCCCGTAAGCCCTTGGCAAAGATTTCAGTACAGACGTGACTCTCATTTTACCCAAGATAACCCATATATTTATGTACTAGCTGTCCCGGTTGCACCCGCGTTCCGGAGGTCTCTAATACATGAACTGTCAAACGCACGCACATAAATTTATTGTAATTCATTAAAATTCTCGCATTTTCTCAATTATAATATGCACGTGTTATACATAAAAACCTTCCTCTTGAATCACTCTATCTATTAAAAAAAACCGCATTAAAATCCGTTGCGTAGTTTTCAAGTTCTAAGCATACATGGGAACAGAAAGACAGCGAGATCGACTTTGTTTTATACTATGTAGTGATACAGCCCTAATGCGACAATAAGGTACTCTATAATAATATAACATATTTCTGTATATAATATTATAAAAAAAAATGATTTATTATTATGACAAAAATTGGCTACCTCCTTGAATATGACTGTAGAGGTGTTCAATTAGGGATTAATCAGACATCATACAATACTTAAAGTAAATAACAGAAGTCAAATTGGAATTACGATGTTGTATAAATTAATAAATATCCTTGGACATTCTTTACACGCGGATCTCAAACTAAGCAGAGCTTCTACTATGGAAACCAGATAACTGATATTTAAAGAAAAAACATTCAACTTGGAATAGCAATGTTATATAAATAAATAAATATCCTTGGACATTATTTACACACGGTCATCTGATCCCAAACTAAGCAAAGGTTCTACTATGGAAACCAGATAACTGATATACTACATAAAATATGCATTTTTTTCTAAATACTAATTTATAAATGCATCTCTATACATGCATTATCTACACTAATAATATAAAGAGGAAAGATTTGTATTTTTGTATGTAACGAATAGACTTAAAAACTACTGGACCGATTTCAAAAATTCTTTCAGCGTTGTGAAGCTGCACTATCCCCGGGTGGCATAGGCTATATTAAATTTTCAAAGAAACTAGAGATCCTTATTAAAACTCCAATAATGTAACCCAAGGTGTAAAAAAAAACCTTACATCGCGTGCGCTGCGAAAACTATTGATGATAGAAAGAACAAAATAATGTATTGTAACATCCCTCGGAAACGCGGGTGAAACCGCGGGTAACAGCTAGTTATCTATATATCTACATTATGTAGATATTTACATGCAAAAACATAACAAACACCCATGAATGAACTATGACAGTAATAGTAATAGTATGTTAGTAAATAATATAACAATTCTCACTTCATTTACCTACTTAAAACGGACAAGATAATTTAAAGAACGAGAATATAATGCAAGATAAATACGGACCATTGCATTGTATTATCAGCGAATCAAGTCTCCGTATTTCCAATGAGAGAAAAAAGGGTATAAAAAAGTGAATTTTTTAACGAGAAAAACTCTCTTTAAATTAAAAGATGTATAATATTAGTGAGTTATATTTAGGTTATCCAAACCATCCGTCTGTAGGGTTTGTAATGTCATTAGGGGTACAATAGCGCCCCCGGCCGCGTCCGAAATGATCCGTGACGAAAACTCAACAAAATCAATTTGAAATATTCGCCCTTTTAAATCTTTTGATGAGTGAACACGGCAAGCGTGACCGTGTTATACTGTAAATACATTAGAGTAATTAAAATAGGCTACCAGGAGCTCGATTCTGTAAGGAAAATTACACTAGCTCGAGGATGTTTCGTCGCGGCCTCCGTGCTCTGTCTCTTTCGCTAACTATGCTAATCACGTGAGAGGTAAGTTCTCTAAAGCCTCCGTGGAGCAGCTCGCCGACGAAGTTTGTATTAGCTGAATAAGGGGGCAGATCATCATCTGAGAGTTATATAGAAATATAGTATCGCTGTGTAACAGCTCCGAGTATTTACTTTAACTAATAAAATCTTTACAAAGACGGCGAGTCATCTTTTAATAAAATCCCGTTTTCTAGTTAGCTGCTACACAAAAAGTAATATTTTTATTTGAACTTATTCTATTTCGATAGTTTCTTTAATCTAAGATTAATTAATTGCTTGAAAATGTTGTTTTATTGCCACTATAAACTTCGCTATTGTAATAGTTATTGTTAAAAACTGCGTTATAATTAAAAATTATAAAGAATTGGTTTTTAATGGTCGCCTGTTCTCCCTTTAGCTATAATCATTTTGTCAAGTCAATTAATTAACTGCAACCAATACATATCGCACCCTCAGTACGATAAGGGCTTAACTCTGCGAAATGGAGTTACGATCATAGAGAGACTAAACAAAGTACGCTCTATCCGATGAATAATAAAACATAGTCAATTTAATGATAGAATAAGCATACCGATACTTCAGCCTCTTTAACACCGAGTCCCACCCTCCCCGCTCAGTGCAAAAGTGACCCAATTAGAGATGTGCCAAAAGTGATTTTTTGTGTTAAGCCCCATCGTTCTGAGGGTCCGATATACTGTATCATTTTTTTAAGTAATACTTCTTTATCCGCGACTTGAGACTCAGATAATTTTTCGGACTGAAGTAACAGTTTTCAAACTGAAGTGACATTCAGTAAAATAATGTGTAGTTCCTTTACTTATCTAGTAGGAGTCTAGTCTAACTAGTGTGAGCATGTGTTATTTACAAAGTAATACCTATATAATGTTCAGTCATAGATTATACTTAAATGTAATAATAATAGAAATTGAATTAGTTATCTAATAACGGCTTCAATATAATATTACTATCTATAAGTACCATATCTTACATTAAAATCATTATATTGACATTTTATTTTTTTCGTCTGACTTCCGATTTTTTATTTTATTTATTAGGATATTCAACAGCATTTTTATAAATGTTACATAGATCTATCTTATATATCTAAAGCCAATAACAGGATATCACAGTAAAGTGTGAATACAAAAAAAGAAATATGAAGCGGAACTTCTATAATCCGCAATAGTTTACGTATTATTCATTTATTAGTAAACGTAGCACAACTACCAGTACATAGCACCTACGCTAATCCATTGTTAAGTTTCCATCTCGAATAAGAATTCCTCATGGCAGACATAAAAATAAACGTCAAATATCACACAGTGGGTACGGTACGTAAATAGCGTAATCCTTCCAAGTAAGAGGCCGTAAGCGTCGACGTGATTCCCGTCATCTTGGTGGTATAGCAGCTATTGTAAGCGGGCTTATTGTGCGAGGGGATTGGTTTCCCAACGAAGAAAGCGCCAGGGAATCGATTTAAAATTTTCCTTGAAAGGACCACACAACAATGGTTAATACTTGGATTCAACATATCATGGGTGTTTTTAATTGACGATTATTGAAGCGTTTGTTATCTGAACAATATTTTATAAGCCTTACATTATTACAGTATTCCGATATTTACGCATTTTAAGTACTTTTAATCCGAATTAATAACTTTATTCCATTTTTTTTTATTGAATTTTTAAAACCTCATAATCACTACATAGTATAAAACAAAGTTGATTTCTCTGTCCCTATATCTCTATGTATGCTTAAATCTTTAAAACTACGCAACGGATTTTGATGCGGTTTTTTTTATTAGATAGAGTGATTGAAGAGGAAGGTTTTTATGTATAATACATGTGACATCCCACGGGAACGCGGGTAAAACCGCGGGGGACAGCTAGTACAGAATATAATGCTATGGTAGTAATTGTTAGTATTCTTTGTAAGCCGTGAGCATCAGTTGATATAGCCACTCTATCAATTAGCAGGATTATTAGTCGCCTGTTGATATAAAGTTAATTGAATATACAAAAGCAAATACAACTATAATAATTGTATGTCTATAAAATACAAGCAACCCGCCCCCACCTCGCCTGCGTGATGTAATATAAATTTTATAATAAACATTAAAATTTTGATAGGAATTTTTTAGAAATTAGTGGGAACCATATCAAAATTTATTTAGTTCAAAATATATAAACGGATAAACAGACAGACAGAATAAAGTGAATATATATACAGTGAGAGAACAGAGATGCATTGCCACACATTTTTTATGGTCATTCATAGGAAGAATCAATTAACCAGATTTAACCAGATTAGAGAACTGGAATGGGTAACACTGCGGCACATAATAAACTTTAGTATAACTGTTAAGACGCAAAGCGCAAAGTTATAAAGCAGCCGTATCCACACTTTCATATTCATTGACCGTAAAAATATTTTCTATTTTGCGAGATTGAATTTTCGCTAACATTGTTTGTAGGCGTTCCCTGCCAGGTAGAGCAGGTATATAAATTTTATTTTTATGTTAGCCGCCCCTCTTGTTATCTTCGTTACGATTTTTTTTCCCTGATAGTTTGACGGTAACTGACGTACTATTGTCAGTCATTTGTTACGGTTATTCATATGTAAAAACGTGGAAAAAATGTATGTAACTAAGTTAAAATCAGGTGCGCTGTACAATCAGAGCTATATTGTTATTAAAATTAGTAGTTAGGAGATAAAAACATGAACTGATACGAAATTATAATGATTAAGAAAATCCTTTGAAGATAATAGAATTATATTACGAGCTGTTTGATCTACGATTTCCTCGAATGGTTAACTTTAGAGTACTCTGACTGTGAATCTGTAAATTGTGAAGCTTAAATAGGCAAGACAGCATCATAGGCATATCCAGGGGGGGGGGCTATGTTCAGCAGTGAAGATCCCTGGGCTGATATGATGATGATGATGATTACGAATATAGAAGTTATGATAAGCCACATACATATTTCCCGGTCAAAATAATAACCCTCCTTTTTGCTTCGTCGTAGTCGGGTAAAATCCTATTTTTAGTTTACACGAATATTTCTGAAATATTCTAGTTGCCAACCGAGCATATTCGTAAATATTGCAAGGAAAATAAAAGAACAATAGAAAAGTGTCACAGTTACATGGCAGAGAAGTGGACATTGGACAAAGTACATTAGGTGACGCGACACATTTTTGCATGAATTCGCCTTAGCTGAAACGATGGGGAGGTACACTTATTCTTTTTCGGACAGAATAGATATCATTATTGTGTACCTTTTAGTTTTTATTTACATTGTTTCCAATGAGAGATTGGTATTTGATTTAGGCAACTGACGGGAATATATCTAAAATATGCGACGATTAGAATGCCCAAAACGTAAGCACATTTCAAATTGAATTCATCACTATAATGCTTATTTATAAACTAGCTGTCCCCCGCAGTTTTACCCGCGTTCCCGTGGGATGTCACATGTATTATACATATAAACCTTCTTCTTGAATCACACTATCTATCAAAATCCGTTGCGTAGTTTTAAAGATATAAGCATACATAGGGATATATGGACAGAGAAAGCGACTTTGTTTTATACTATGTAGTGATGACAGGCCTGTTGTCTTGGTGGTTAGAGACCCTGACTGCCAATACGCAGGTTGTGGGATCGATTCCCACCCAAACACTTTGGTGCATGAACATGTCTGTTGGTTCTGAGTCTGGGTGTAAAACCCTACTATTATTATAAATGTGAATGTAAATTTGTTTGTTACTGTTAAAAACTACTTAACCGATGATCATGAAACTTTGTACACATATCCTTGGTGGTATTAGAAATAACATAGGACTTTTTGTGCCGGGAAAATGTTACATCCCTCGGGAACGTGGGTGAAACCGCAGGGGACAGCTAGTATATATAATAATGTGTTTAAAAAGAAGTATATGTAGTATATCAGTTACCAATGTACCTGTTTGAGAATTACGAAACCTTCATCCCTGGAATAACATAGTATCATTCATTTATTTTTCGTCTCACAAAAACGTTGCAAAATTTTAAAAAATGGTTTCATGAGAAGTTTCACTTAAAAAATATAATAATAGATTACAATATTTTAATTTTATTTTGTAAGCAATGTATATTACTGTTTCCCTACATTAAACTAATTCTATCTTATGGATTACTTCATTACAATGTAACTCATTCATGTATGAATTTAAGCTAAGGCGTACCGCAAATGAATTGGGCAATTTCGACAAGTACTTAGATAAAAAAAAAAAAAAAAAAAAAAAAAGAAAAAGTTCCACACAAACTTAGACGAATTTGTGCTAGATACAGATCGAGTTTTTTGCTGTTTTATCTCATGTTAAGTCCTAGACTCAATTTGATTAGCGTTACCGTCCTTTTACAACTTTTAAAACATTTACTTGTACCATCTACGTTTTCAGACGATATTGTACCCTTTTCCAAACAAAAAAAATGTGTTATTATAGTATACACAATACTATACAATAGTGATACAATAATAATAAAATACAATAGTGTATTGAACATCCAAAAATATACGAAAACATTAATATGATCAAAATTAAATAAATAAATATCCCGGGACATTCTCTTACACACGGCCATCTGATCCCAAACTAAGCAGAGCTTGTACTATGGAAACCAGATAACTGACATAGTACATACTATTTTTTTTTCTAAATACATACTTATATAGATATTTACACCCAGACACAGAACAAACAGACATGTTCATGCACACAAATGTTTGTCCTGGGTGCGAATCGAACCCGCGACCTTCGGCTTGGCAGGCAGACTCGCTAACCACCAAGCCAACCGGCCTTTTCAGTACCGATCTAATCATAAAGAGTATGTTATTCGATGCTGTACAATTATGACGTCACAACTTGCTATTTCATACAAAACTCCATACATTCGATCGTTTAGACATTTCATAAAGAATTGCTGATTTGACATGTCAGGACATATCCCTATTGCATAATGCTACCACCATGCGGTTTCACCCGCTTTCCCACGGGATCTAATGTTATCTGAGTTTATAACATTGCCAATGTCTCTCGAGAATAGGGTAGCCTTCTAGTAGTGATAGAATTTTTAAAATCAGATGAGTACTTTGGAAAGTTACCTCCAACATCCAAACTTTACCTTTTTATAGTGTCAGTATAGATAGAGATGGGTATAAACAACCCATGAAAACATACATGTAATGTTCATACACACGAATGTTTATCCTGGGTCATCACATAGATATAGATAATTATAAATACTAGCTGCGCCCTGCGGCTTTGCCCGCTTTCAATCCTGGTTATAAACCTTCCTATTGAATTACTCTATCTATTGCTGAAAACTGCACTAAAATCCGTCGCGTAGTTTACGATTCTATAAAGGACATACAGACAAACATTCATTATTATATATATAGATTATATAGATTGAGTTTACGACACCAGTTTTCGAAAGCGCCATAAAAGGGTATTTAACAATATTTTTGACAGGTCGGTTGGTGTAGCGATTAATACCTATACCTCAACTCGTAGGTTCGATTCCATAGTTAGAATAAATAAATAAATATCCTGGGACATTCTTTACACAATCTGGTCCCACACTAAGCAGAGCTTGTACTATGGAAACCAGATAACTGATATACTTACACCCAGACACAGAACAAACAGACATATTTATGCACACAAATGTTTGTCCTGGGTGGGAATCGAACCCTCGACCTTCGGTTTAGCAGTCAGAGCGTTAACCACCAAGCCAACTGAAAAAAAGGTATGCTTAGTTTGAAAACAGATAGCAGTGCTTCACTTCATATTAATTTATTTACAAATGCCATGTACCCCAATAATATACTATAGACAGTATAATTTAACCGCAAATTGATATAATTCCAACCAAAATTGCTTTTTAATAGTCGATGGGTTTCTATTGATAAGGAAATACTCACGGGGTACACAAATCCAACAACAAACAGACTGAACATAATTACACTTAGATAGCCTTTCAGAATTCATAAACCGCAAACTCCGTATATTCAGCCGTGTATGCAATACCAATTTACAGTGTCGATATCTGACCTACGCTTGTTACAATAATTACCTTTGGCAATTAATTTAACAACTGGATATCATATGCCTCGAAATTGTTTCGTACACAAGTGCCTGCAGCTAATTGATGTGCTGTAGATCATAATTGAGATTGGTTTAAACGCCTGATACCTTGTTCGTTGCAATGAGTATTTGATACAACGTACGCCGTTGCGGAATAATTGAAGGTAAATTTCCTTTGTTTTTGCAACGACACTGGTCGTAAAATAGTCTATGAACGGATTTAATAAACCTGATTTATTGATGAATGTGAATGTTCTTTTTGGGATGAAATGAAATGAAATAAAACGAAAATATGTGAATAAAGTATTGATGAAGTCTGTACATAGATTCATCATTTGTATTATAGGTGCTTATAGTGGTGTCAATGAATATCTTAGTAATAATTAGCATCAAAGTAAGCTCGGAGGAGTCATATGAGATTATTATGTTGGTCTTACCTTCGATTTTCTTATTGCTTCAATTTGCATGCAATTTCAGAACGAAAAGCCCTAAGCCGCTTCTATCCAGCGAAATCCAGTTACAAGACTTTAACTGGGTGGATCGTTGTGTATGCCATTTTTTATTGGAACGTTTTTCCTATCATAATTGGTACCAAGCCTAATACTTTTCTTATTTTGGGTCATACATAAACTCTGTTGATATATTTTTATTTTTTTGACAAACATGCCATCGGTCCACCTTATGGTAAGTGGTCACCGTCGCCTATGGACATTTCAACACCAGGGGCATCGCAAACGCGTTGTCGTCCCTGAGACGTGAAGTAATTAAGTCTCATGTACCTTTAATTTCACCGGCTCCACACCTTTCTAACCGAAATACAATACAATTCTCTGCACTAGGAACTCCTACGAGATGATAATCAGAAATTCACTTTGTTACCAATTGTCTGTGGCTCAATTGGTTGACAATACAACTTCATCATAATTAGGATTCAGATGCCTAGAGAATGTATCGATGATAAGATAATGGAAACTACTGTTCAAACTACAAAGCCAATGAGACGACAACATCCTTGATTCTCTAATGGGGAAGCTTCTACTACAATGACGTCATTGTCCCTTTTGCATTGTCAACGTGGTACATGCACTATATATGTGCAATCCCTATTGTCTGACCGATTGATTACAATTCCCATTTACCGTGTACTGTATACTAATGGGTCATACACAGATGCGTGCCGAACGTATGTAATTACATGGGGCTTTCATCCGATTAATATAGCATATGTGTTAAATGGTATTGGGCTATTGCATTGGAATGAAAGTTCGAGCTCAGGGAGGAGACGTGATAATTAATTTTGAATACTGCTTCTGTTAATGTTCGATTTTCTAAATTACTACCTGGGGCTCGATTCTGTAAGGAAAATGATACTAGCTCGAGGATGTTTCGTCGCGGTCTCCGTGCTCTGTCTCTTTCCCTTACTACGCTAATACTAATCACGTGAGAAATAAGCTCTCCGAGGTCGCCGTGAAGCGGCTCGCCGACGAAGTTTGTATTAGCTAAATAAGGGAGCTGTTGCCTGTGAGTGCAATTTTCGATTTTATATATTACTACCTGTTCCCGGCATACGTTGCTATGCGATTTTAGATTGTCTGTAAGAGGGGTACGTAAAACAACTCGCAACAATGTCTTAGCAATCAGATAAATACTATTGGAAGGCATAGTGTACCAACATACATTTTCATTTACTTAAATAGATTAAAAAGAAAATGTTGGTTTTCATGTTCTGATAACGGTATGAACAAAAATAACTAACCTAGCAACAAGTTTAACTTCAGACCTCAATAAGTCACAATAAGTCAGTATAAATCGAGAAACGTTTAAAAAAAATCTTTCAATAAATAAGCCCCGATCTTATCCTCAGCCATCACCAATCAAAGCCCGAATAAACCCAATGAACCGAGAGCCCATCTTTAACGATTGTCACCGTCAAGTTCATAACTCATGCTATTCAGCCGGTGGCTTAAAAACACCCGGCTTAATGTCACATTTTTCCATTAGCCGACATCCTCGTCACCCAAGGCTGGATAAATCGACGACCTGTTGCGAATCGCTACGTATGCCGTAGACGCCCGATTTACTGAGACCATGCAAATCGTTCTTTAGTTTACTTCGGGCCACACTCCTTCGGAGTCGCTTTATTTTTTCGCAGTGTTTAAGGGGCTTTTGTTGATTTACTTTACGAGTTTCGTCTCAAGTTTTTGTTGTCGATTTTATTTTATTGTGTTGTTCGAGTTTAATTGAAGGACAGCTGTTGTGTATATTTAAATTTTTCATTCTATTTTTTATCATACATAAAAGATGTAATTCTGCAAAATGTATATTACTTTATTTATGCAGAAGTTGGTTTACAACTAGTCTAATCTCCCTAGAATATCTTTTTGAATCGCCATGTTGTCCTTTCTTGGTACTTGGATAGATATAGGCTGTCAAATGTGTAATTTTTAATATCCGAAGAGCTCATCCATAACAATTATTATTAAAATATTCTCGCATCAACGATTTTCATTTTTCGATAGAGCTTCATTATCTTTTCATTATAATCCGTCTACAAGAACCTGCTGAAACCTTCCCCTTCGCATACTTATTTATTTAACATTAACAAAAGGCATAGAAATAAGAAAGGAACAAAAACACCGATCCGGTATTAAAGAACCTTATTTCTTCCGTGAAAGAGAGGTAGCTATCGAACATGGAATAATACCTACTTATTACGGCGTACAGTCACAATGGCACGAGGCCGGATGTCACACCGTTGCGTAACAAGCACTTCTTAATTATGATTGATGAAGGGCGATAATTGTTTGTTGTGAATATAATTATGCGCAGTACGTAAGCCGTCAACATTTCGTTTTCGTGATTTATGTCTGCAGCTTATTAAAAAAAAGCGAATCTAAATGTCGTATTATATATTTAAAGACCGTGATAAGTGTTTTGAAACAAAACACTTTGACTTATTTATCCTCGCAAAAAATGGTACTCATGATTTTTAAATCACGGAATATAAAATGTTGTTTATGAAATTAGCTTTGAATAAAGCTTTCAGCCTCGCTCGAACGTTCGCGATATAATATTATGCGATAAAACTCAGTTCATTTAACAGTAATTAATCGAGAAATACCTACTATCTGTAAATCCACCTGCATTTCCGAAACGTAACTCTACGTTTTCTGAACCAGTTTGATTCTTTTTCGAAATAATTGAATATCTCGCTTCAAATTATTAAAGTATTAGCTGTTCCCCGCGGTTTCACCCGCGTTCCTGAGCTTTGAATGTCATATTTATTTATATTCAATCAACATCTAACCACAAAAATGAAACCTAGATGGCGTTGAAGCTAGATTTTGAGATGTTTTGACAAACAATTTATTTATCTTTGGTAAAAAAAAAATTGAATTAGCTTTGGCATTAATATTGTTGTAACAAACAAACTTACATTCACATTTATAATATAAAATTAGAAATTAGGATTAGAATTTTATCTGATAATAATTTCGTTGTAAATAATAAATGTGTAAGTCTGATGGAATGAATTTTTTTGTAGTCCTATTAGACGCATATTACGGAATCACTTCCTCATTCGTACATCGTGGGTAGTGCATAGACGTATTGGAAGAAATAAGTCGCTAACAAGCTTCTTTATACAATCTTTATTCAGAAATACGATAAAAGAAGGTGCATATTACATTGCTTTTTATAAAATGGAGTTTATTATTAGAAATGAATTAAATTTTCTATCAAAGGATTTAATAAATCTTTTGTGCCGTTTCTTACGTTTGAATAAATAAATTCGAATGTATATTAAAAAAAATTTTAGAGATGTTTGCGAATTTTGTGAGCTTGTATGCATGCGGAAGGTAATCTTAGGAACCATGGTACCTATTAAAAAAAAACATTCACTATTTAAAAGGTACATTATTCCGAATATACAACAGCTATGTATTAATCCCAAGAGATTTTTTTTTATACCACATGGGCCGACAAACAAGCGGACGGTCCACCTGATGGTAAGTGGTCACCGCCGCCTATGGACATTTGCAACACTAGGGGCATCGCCAATGCTTTGTCGACCCTGAGACGTGAAGTTGTTAAGTCTCATGTGCCTATAATTTCACCGCCCCCCTTACCTTTCTAACCGAAACACAGTAACACAAGTGCACTACTGCTTCACGGCAGAAATGGGTAAGGTGGTAGTACTTCCCCGGGCGAACTCTGCACTAAGACCTCTACTGCACGAAAAGCTGGTTATCAATAAAAAAAGCAAAGCAAGTAAGTCAATCCATTTATTTATACATCAGACACATCGTAAAGTTTTAATACATGACCCTTTTAGTTAGACCGGCCAGCAACAACGGCTGCTTAATGAATTTTGACGACAAACTATTCTATTAAGCAATCAGGATTAACTAAAACTAGTCTCACTTAAATATTTATCAGTGTAACCTCTGATCTATCCCTTTTGTCCGTAACTTAGCTTAAATAAGGGACATTGACATTTCAATGTCACTTAATATTTATGTCAGAAAGTCATGAATATTGTATGATTTCCGATGGAGTTTGGTTGAGATAATAGAAATTCAAAAATAATTCGATATTACAAATTATAATATCTTCAAAGGTATTCATTTAAATTATATAATGTAAAGGACAATTTCAATCTACATCAAATGCCTTAGGTGTCTGTATTTTTCTGGATAAAGATTCATAGTAAGCTGCAGGAAATACTTAGCTTCGCAAATAGGCTAAAAAAATGATATTTTAAAAGTAAACAGGTAATAGGAACACTAACACAGTAATAGTCTACAAATCTATTTTTATTAACTAGAATTCCATAAATTTTATTGTAAAAAAATTATATGGTACAAATAACAGCATTTTCCACATAGTCTCTAAGTAAAATGGAGTACCTACAGACGGACATGGTGAAATTGAGATGGTTCCTTGTTGACCGCGGATCTCTAAAACGGGTAACTGTGAGTCAACCTTAAGAAATAGACATATGCCTTCGCGGATTATTCAAAAGGCTTTATTAAAATTTAAATTCTTTTCTCATTGCACAGCCTTGTTTTTTTTTCGCGGAGCAGCTGTCTTATTCCAGACACGAGTCTGGCATAAGGCAGCATGGGGGTAAGCCTTCTGCTCGGTAGAACGCGTCTCAGCGGCCCCACGCGGTACGCTGAGACAGCCCGTCCCAGGGGAAGCGTGATACCTCCCACTACCTTCACGCCGTGCTTATCCATCGTTTACCTCAAGGTCGCTTCTGGATGCCACCCCAATGGCTTAGAACCCCAAACATCCCGTACTGTCACCTCTTATCACGGGCAGGGGCGCCACAGTAGCCTACTATTCTGAGCCCCAGCTATAAGGCAGAAGATTATGCTAGCCTTAGCGAAAGAAAACCGAATCTTTGGCACCATAAACTCAAAATGACAGCGAAACGCATATTAAAATCTGCTTCGTGGAGCAGGATGCGCGTTTATTTTATACTATTTAGGGTTATTATTATCTATTCGTCATCATCATCATCATTTTAGCCGTAAGACGTCGACTGCTGAACATAGGCTGACCAATGACTTCCAGATTGGCCGTATGGAAGCGACCTGCATCCAGCGGCTTCCCGAGACCTTTAATAGTCTGCCCACCTTGTGGGTGGACGTCCCACACTGCGTTATTAATAACAATAATATTATCTATTTAAGGAATAATATTATTATAGAAGTAAAGTTTGAAGTCCGGATGTAAGAAGTAATCTCCGAAAGTACTCATCCTTTTTCAATAAATCTTTTTCTGATAGAAAGTTACATAATTCGCGAGGAACAATTTTCATGATTCCTCGAGAACGCGGGTGAAGCCGCGGGATGGTAAGTTGTTATTTAAAATTGTGACAGATATTAATTTAGACTACTGCGTGTTAATCTCGTTATACGAACTAAAGATATAAAAAATTACTATTGATTGATGGTAAATAGTTCAAATCATTTTTTTTTAAACCACTTGAGCCGACTAACCATCATACGGTCCACCTGATGGTAAGTGGTCACCGCCGCCTATGGACATTTGCAACACCAGAGCATCGCCAATGCGTTGTCGACCCTAAGACGTGAAGTTGTAAAGTCTCATGTGCCTGTAATTTCACCGCCCCCCTTACCTTTCTAACCGAAACACAGTAATACAAGTGCACTACTGCTTCACGGCAGAAATAGGTAAGGTGGAAGTACCTCCCCGGGCGAACTCTGCACTAAGAGCTCTACTACTCTAAATCTTATAATAAAAATGCAAAACATAAATACCAAACACAATAAATAAAGGTTTTAATTACAAAGCAAAGTCCCACAAGCTGCGCAAATCCCGTTCTCGGTAGCGCCACTGCCAAGCAAGTAAACTCGTAAACAAAAGTGAGAAACAAAGCACAAAGCCCATCTAAGATATTAGCAATCCTTTTTAACTTACATTCGAGTCTGACAAATGAATATTTACCCTGTAGCAGGTGCCTCCAGTTTATGAGAGCGGTCTCTCGGCGATACATAAATCAAGATAGTACCTAAGAACGGTTTCGGGTAATCTTACTACTTACCCACGATCGTATTTTGCTTTGAATTGACGTTTCTGACTGATTTTTCTTTGATATAAACGCGACTTTTTTTTTTTAATATTTATAATAATATTTTTACGATTGATTTTCTCGTATGTTGTTAAGTGTTTGTACAGTCTACAAATTCACTTCTTCGCTTTAGTGTGATTGATCTATTAGTCTGTCAGTCAATCAATCGGAATATTTATACATACATACAAGGATGTAACATTTTCCCAAGATATAAAGTATCCTAATGTGTTCCAGGTTATAAACTATATATTAGCCAAATTTCATTCATGTCCTTTTAGTAGTTTTTGCGTGACACAGTAACAAATATTCATCATCACAAACGTTCATATTAATAATATTAATAGAATCGACAAATTACTAATAACTCAAATTCCATATTCATCGAACTATTCATTCAATAAAAAATCAAACATATTTATTGAAAACAAAATCATCACAAGAATTTTTATTAGTCACTCGTTTTTTTCATTACTAACATAGAATAGGTCCATTTAGAATAATATCTTCTCGTTGATTGAGTGAAATAAACCTCGGATAAAAATAATTCCGCCCTAACAAACTTTAGCATTTACAATATTACGTAAGATGTATATAAAGTAAGAAAATCACTTCCCTCTTTCAATTTTCTCATACAAAATATGCATAACATTTATAAGAGCTCATAATACCTAATCCCTAACACACACTCACACCTGCAAACAAAAACACATTTATATAACGTGTGAGTAAGTAAACTGATCTCGAGGAAAAGCAGGTAGCAGAAGCGTAGGACAAACCACTAAAAGAACACGTTACTTCCCGGGACACATCAAGACAGTTAGTGATGTGATCATTAGTTATCTATTTCTAAGATATTATCGATAAATAAGGTTTGCTTAATATTTCATTATTGAATAACAACTTTAATATAAGTAACTATAAAATGTTGTTATTTTATTTTGCGTATTGTAAACTTCATAGGAAGCCAAAAAAATTAAGTTTCTTTACTTTGGCTAATGCTTTTTATAAGTATTTTTTTTTCTTCAACCTATATTAATTTTTTTATACCACTTAGGCCGACGAACAAGCGGACGGTCCACCTGATGGTAAGTGGTCACCTCCGCCTATGGACATTTGCAACACTAGACGTGAAGTTGTTAAGTCTCATGTGTTATGAACGCTTGTCAAATACCTAATTATCTACCAACTAGGCATTTTATTCTTGATTAGATCTGAAATACAACATACGTAAGTAATAGCTCCAAATGCTAAGCTCCTACCCAATTTTTTATTCATTATATTTTTGTCGTTGATGTTGATCCGGCTTTGGAAAAGTAAATAAAGCCTCGTTCACATCGATAAAGGTAGCAACACTATGGTAGGGCGGGGCGGGTAACGGGCGGACGATTAGCCGTGGTGTTTCTCTGGCCGCCGCGCCGCCCGCCTTGGAAATAGAAAATAAAGGCGGTTTGACAAGCGCCGGTTACGTTTACACTTTCAACTGGCGCTAGTTGACTTGCTTTGTTTGTGAATTAAATTTGGATATCTAAACCGGAGTTGCTAATGGAACCGAGGCCCAATTGTCCAATCTCCTGGTGTATAGAAATCACTCAGCAAATTTTGGAGGTATTTAATTATTGATCTGGAAGGCAACCGGGGAAGTCTATGATTTATTAAATTGTTTCGTAAGCTAATGAAATTAAATTGCGATAGATTTTACATTGTGTATAAAACAATGGATAGTATTTCCCTACAAAAACAATGAGCAAATATAAAGTTTCTAAAACGTAACTTATGTATTACATAAATATTCTATGGTATTTAAGGTCTTATCTTACATCTATTATGTTTTAATATATTTTTTTTCAATACGCAAGTAAATAAAAAGGGCAGCTGCTGTCTCCACTCCACTTGCCCGTGCAAACAAACAAGTCCTGTCCATAGACGATACAAGTTAAACGCGTGGTCGTCCGCCCGAACGTGACCGCTTTACGTATTTATGCAGATGTACACCCCTCCCCACACTTGCACCTCACGTCTCAAGGCCCAAGAAAGAATTCAACTAACGTACCTGTGTGGGGGACTTATTATTGGCAGAAATAGAAGGTAGACTTAACGGGGATTCCGATTTTTGTCTCCGCGTAAAGATTACAGGGAAACCTAGGGATTATGTGCGGTAATCTATACACATTGGTTTTTGGATGTGTTTGTGACGGTTGCTTTGTTATTAGATTAGAGATTAATATTATGTTTCCATTGTGAATTTTAATGCCTATAGAGCTTTTTGATTTTGGGTATCATGAAGTACCCGTAGTAAGTACAGAACCTTCTGTTTCTTCTCATAAGATGAATAAAATGTTATAAATCGTCATATAATTCGTTTTTTTTAATTTTCATATTTTTGAAACAAAAGTCCAATTTTTTCATTCCATGTTAAAAAAATAAAAGCCCATTGAAATGTATGTTGACGTGAATGCTATAGAAATGTGAATAAAGCTATGACCCCCGAAGACTTCTTTGCTCTATACACTCCTGGTACCTGAGGCACAGCCTGGGGCCAGTGTTGCAAACTGCCACGTAATACTGCCTTTTCTAAAACCATCCTATTCAAAATTAAAAGTATATCCTGTTCTATTTTCATAGAACTTCATGTATTATTAAACTTAAACAAAAAAAAATGTTCATGTTTAAATTGAGATATTTTATAAGATAAAATACATAAACAATGGTTTTTATGTTTAATTAATTTATTTACATTGTCATGGAATCACACACCTATCTTTACGCCAATTATCACGGAAGAGGTAGGCAGAGGTAACATTGCTAAAAGAAGTACTTTTCGTGATGAAATTTTAGGTCACAGCGTGAATTGTGGTGTGAAGAAGATGAAGAAATAAATGTATATAATACTATTTATTACGGAACCACAAGCCCAAGCTCAAAACATCGCGGAAAGATCTATAAAAATGTTATAGAATATATATTACAATAATTAATCATATAATCTTTAAAGAGTACGGACTAAGAGTGCGTAGAAAACGTAAAAAGAAATAATGAAAAAAGAAAATTAAATTATATCTTTTTTTATTTGCCTCAAATTAATAATGTAAATTAATGTCTTTTGTGTTCTTATTTGCCAAATTGTAAATATTTTGAAACACTGAAGCTCAAGATATTCGCTTCGAGTTCACATACACTTATCAATGGTCGGACTCTAACGTCGGTTTGGAAGGTTACTTTTAAATGAGAAAAGCCGACAATAAACTCAGCAATTACTCTTTTCAAATAAGATTATTTAAAAAAAGAAAGAACCACAACTCATCAGTTTCTTGACAACTGTTTATTTTCTAATTCAAGTATTTCTAACTTTCTTCCGTATTGCAGAATTACCTGCGGACCAGGAACATTAAATTAAATATTAAACAACCCGAGGCATCTAAAGTTTTTCTGGGTTTAAAAGATAATAAGTATGTGTCCAGAACAGAATCTATGTGTTTACCAAAGTCCTACCAAATTTCATCCTAAACTTGTATGCGGGATTGTTGTGTGGTTATAGACATGTAAACTTTCACATGTACTAATAAATAAAATCGAGGTTGAACTGAAACAATATGCCAAAATTATAAATAAACATATTTATAATTTTTGTCTGTCTGTCTGTCCGCCTGTAAGTTTGGCCCAATATTTGGTAGTTTCAGTAACTTAGACCTTCTTAACACTAAATATACCATAACCGGGTCAAATGACCCGTTTTGAACTTTGCATTGAAAATGCACGTCTTATTGCTTTTGCACATTTGACTTAATGACTTTTTCTTACTAATTAATATACAGTTATACTATTTATTTCCCTTCCTAACAACCATATTGCATACATTCAACCAGGAATCACATTTGACCCGCTATGGTAGAAATAGGTACCCAGTAAGTGGTATGATTAGTGTTAAGTGGCCTCCGCGGGCCTAAGTAGTATTAAAAAAGGTTTGAATTTTGAATCGGTAAATCAATTTAAAGCAATAGAAAGTTAACAATTTTAATCACTAATAAAAAACAAATTGATACGTAGGATACATTTAACGTAGATTTAATAAGATTCTTCGGAAACGTGGTTAAAACCGCAGGGTGGGAGCTAGTTTATAACATTAATTAGATAATACCCATGCAATATTAGCATTTCTGAGAGCCTAATGCCTAGTTTTTAAATTTTACTTTAAATATTTATGTAAACAAGCATGCAATAAGGCAATTTATACGCCCCGCATGAGCGCCCTGTCTCCAGCACTCAACTTTCATAATATTCATGGAGAAAAATCATAGTTTATGACTCACAATCTTTTCCCATGAAAGCTTCTTACGAGAAGCCCGGAGAGAGCCACGCCGCATTAATATTACTTACATCACAAATAAATTTCATTTCGTTATATTGAATAAACTGAGATCTCGAGCTAGTTTAATAGTGGAGTTGGTAAAAGTTTGAGACACGTACGGGTGTGCTTGAGTGCGGTGCAACGCTGCAAGCTGCTCAGTAACAGGTAAAAATTGATCGATGGAGCTACGTGATTCTGAAATACCGCTTAGGAGATTGCTCAATACCTTAATCTATTTGTACAAATAAAAATGTATTTAGTTCTTTTAGCACTAAGATACATAATGCGTTACATATTATTATGTATAGTGAAATTACAGGCAGATGAGACTTAACAACTTCACGTCTCAGGGACGACAACGCATTGGCGATGCCCCACGTGATGTAAATGTCTATAGATATTAATAGGTAGGTGGCGGTTCCACTTACGATCAGGTGGACCATCTGTTTGTTTGTAAATCCAGTTGGAGTGGTGGTTAGCGACCTTGACTGTCGAGTCGCAGGTCGCGGGTTCGATTCCCACCCAGGACAAACATTTGTGTGCATGAACATGTCTGTTTGTTCTATCTATAATTTCATCAGTTATCTGGTTTCCATAGTACAAGCTCTGCATGGTTTGGTATCAGATGGTCGTGTGTAAAGAATGTTCTGGAATATTTATTTATTTCTTTAACCCATGTAGTAAAAAATATAATAAAGTAGACAAAATCAATAACACGTAGGTACACGTACAATCATTCTTTAGGAGTTACTTGTGATACTCACACGAGGCGAACTTATATCGCGGGCAACAACTTAACAGTAAGTTTGTATTTAGGTAACACGGATCAAATCATAATTAGAATGAAAATGGAATAAAGAACGTTAATCTTAATAAATCAAAAAGAAACCACAAAGAAAACAATAACTCCGACCTAAAAATCATTTTTCCAACTTAGCCATATTGCTTAAAAGCCTAAATCGTCTCAGCGGGCCCAATCCGAGCACATTTAGACAGATCCCTCGTCACATGGTTTTGAAAAGGGAAAGACCCAAGAATTAGGTTCGAGTGATTTGGAAAAGCATTAGGAGTTAGTAAATCAGGATGAACTTCACCTGTTGTCGGTCGGGTAGATAACGGGTACGTAAGAGAGGGGCAAATAAATCAATCATTCAATAAACTGGTGCCGCGGAGCCTTGAGGCGATTTGTCATGGGGAAGGGACCCTGACGCTTCCTCTCCAGTAATGTTTTGGTGATTCTTAGTTTCTTATGTAAAAGGGTTATTTAAAACACTCAGTAGCATTTAATAAGGATATAGTTTAGGTAAATATTAGACGTATTGAGATTTTACTGTCCGGACAAATATTTATAACTAGCTGTCCCCTGCGGTTTTACCCGTGTTCCCGAGGGATATCACATTTTTCCGCGATAAAAAGTAGCCATATGTTAGTCTAGGATATGCCCTATCTATGTGCCGAGTTTCATCCATATCCGTTTAGTAGTTTTTGCGTGAAAGAGTAACAAACATACTTACATACAAATTTTTCCTCTTTATAATATTAGTAACTATACACTAAGTAGTGCTCGTCAGCTAATGTTCAAATAGTATTCTATCCGCAGAGAGGGCTCTGGTGACCTATAATACAGGTCTTTCTTAAACTTACATCAGGCATCAGCTCTCGCAAAGTACCTAGTTGTTTATTTTTGGCGCAATTGTTTTAATTTTGCCTCTGTGTTTTTTTCTTCAGTGTAACCTCTCTGTAAACACATGAGAGAAATAAATAAATAAATTATTATTATAACTAATATAAAGTAATATTTGATTGTGTTTTTATGATTATTATTAATTATAAAATTACCTTCATCTGCCGTTTTCCCAATAGCGGCACTTAAGAGCCAGTTTCCTACTAGGCTGTGTGTGGCTATTTTAACCTTCGGCACAATCATTACTTACTATAGTAAGAATGTATTAAAACACAAACCAGAGACTAATTTAAAACCCAAATAATTGTAATAAAAAGTTCCACGATTTCACGTAATATTAAATTAATAACGTTTCATAACATAATAATAAGTTTATCAGTGTATTGGGAATTCGACTATACAGAATGTTCCGTATACGTTACAAATAAGTAAATATGGTACGTCAAGAAGCTAAGCAGATTTCCAATAAAAGTGGTTTAACAATAAAAAATAAAACACAAAGAGATTTCCTCCTGCTATTTCTATATAAATACACACTCAAAATACATCGAAGCTTTCCCTTTGTCCCTTTCAAAGGACACTTTTGTTTCGTAAACAACCCCCGATTATCCACAGATTTGCCACAAAAATTATAGGTAAACAACAATATTTTAGGCAAACAACTTATATATCCCTGAGCCAACAACGCCGCAAGCCCTGGGGTCCTCTTTTGTGAGCTGGGTCCATCTTACAGTTCGTTACGTAGACGGTAGACCATCTGTTATTTCTGCCCGTTACATATTTTAATGCCCCCCAAGGAGGTTCTTACCGCCCTCTTAGCCGTTTCCAACCCATTGGACGACTTAAATGAAACATTTAAATGCAATCTTCAGCTCTGATCGCGCTTCACTCAAATATACTTTTTCCCGTTTCAATATCTCGTACCGCAGCAGACGTGGTAAGGATCTTTGTTTTAATTGAAACTGTAGTCGGATTGTGGTCAAGCGATTTCTGTATTAGAATATTCTAGATTAGCTTGAGACGTTTATACTTACGACGGCATTCAGAGACATCAATTAAAATATAATACGCTAGCGGTCTTGCGGAGATCTCTCAATCTTAAGATTTTATGTTCCTATGACGGACGTTTACGTTTCAAACGGACTACGGATAAAAAAATTGAAAACAAAAGTAACCTAACATTGATTTAAAGAAAAGTATAATTTCAGGTGATAATAAAATATGTATCAAATCTCTATGTCTCAATTTGAGACAGACGTCAACACAAAGCGCAAACATCGTTAGGAAACGGTCCCTACGCAGTTCAAGTATTCTGCTTAAACAGTGAATAAGAAATTTGTACAATGGATGCTACAATACTGAATATTCCATTTAAATAGCAGTACATTTGTCTCAAAAGCTTTCTGAGTCGAGTATCATAAGAAATGCATAAGGTCGCTGCGAGACGCGGATATAAGAATTCAGCGATAGTAGAGCAAATATCACAACAATGAATATTATTTTATATGCTAAGCTAAGGCTGGGGCACACGTTCGAACAAATCTGTTGACGGTACAGTTCGCTTGTGTAACTACGCTTATAAATCGCAAATATCAGCAAATATTGTTTCAGTTCTCCGACACCTAAATCTTCTATTATTTTTTGTTTGATACGAACTTTATAATAAAATATGTATTCGGTTGCGAAAATCTGAGACTTTTGGATCGATTGAGTAACTGGTCAAGTGAGTGTCGGTCCACACAATAGCGGGGTACCGTGCTATGTCCAAGTTTAATAACGTTTATTGTGACGACTACAAAATAAGTTTGTAAGTATTTAATAATATTTCACAACAAACTGAAAGTTTCAAGACTTTTTAAGGTATCTTGTGTAAGCCAATTTTTGTTGAGTGTTTTTTATTGTCTATCTACTTATCTTACTTCTTTTTAACTTCCCACATCAGACTTAAAGACTTAAAGGGCAGAATTTCTACGACTATAGCAGCGCAACTCAATCATCTTTTGACTTCAATAACAAAGAAATTCAATGAAAAATCAGTCTTATTAATACGCTTTTATTAGCTTCAGACGTATGTATGTTAGTATGTAACGGAATCTTTGAACATGATTTTGACCCCCTTCAAAACGTCAGATTAACTCGAAATTCGGCATACTTATTAAGGACCGATGACAATTCAATATTTGAAACATTTTGACCCGTTATCCTTACTAGGATAATCAGGATCAGCGATTTTTGTTTTCCTGAGACCCGGAAGGTCTGCGTCAAGACCAATAAAGGTATCTACCAGGCGCGCCGATCACCTATTGCTCGGATAAGTTACCGACTGTGCTTATGATAAAATTTTCGGAGAGGGAACCTGAGAACCGCCTATCTCATCCAAGGAAGGCACCAGGCACTCATTTACTCACTTATCGGATAAGTTACCGACTGTGCTTAAAATAAAATTTTCGGAGAGGGAACCTGAGAACCGCCTATCTCATCTAAGGAAGGCACCAGGCACTCGATTTACTTATTTATCGGATGATTACAGACTTAAAATAAATAATAGTTTAAAAAAACTAAAAAATACGCTTTTATAAAAAAATCGACCAACAAATTAAAAATACATAATAATTTAAAAAAACTAAAAAATACACTTTTTACAGAAAATCCAACTAAAAAATAAAAAAATTATTTTTAAAAATTTTAATTAAGTATAGTGTAAATAAGAAAAAAATATGTTTTATTGTAAAAAAAGCGTGGGGTGCTTTTTTTATCTCTCTAAAGATCAACTCGCTTATATTTCTTTTATGATTAAATTCACACGCTAGTTGCTTTCTTTTTATGTCAAATAAGTCGACAAACAGGCAGACGGTCCACCTAATAGTAAGTGGTCATTACCACCTATGGACATTTGCAATCCGATGCCATTGCCAATGCTTTGTCAGCCTTGAAGCGTGAATTTGTTAAGCCATATGTGCCTGTAAGTACACTGCGCATTACCTTTCTAACGGAAATACAGTAATACAAGTACACTACTGCTTCATTTCAGAAAATGGGGAGGTAGTAGTACTTCCCCCGGACGAGCTCTGCACTAAGAGAAATTATGCTTATGAAGTGCCCCCTACTATCTTTTGTAAATTCACTTAAAATTTTATAGTGACGATAGTCTTCAGTGAAATGGTTGTGACAAACGGACAGGACGCAATTAAAAGGGTTTTATTTTTTTTATTGGCTAAAGAACCCAAAATATTTTTTTTTTTTTAATAATGTGCTAATATTCGAATAACCATTATTATTTGTATTGTCTCATTACATAACTAGCAGTCCCCCGCGGTTTTACCCGCGTTCCCGAGGGATATCACATTTCCCCGGGATAAAAAGTTTCCTATAATGCTATTCCAGTATATGCTCTATTTATGTGCCAAGTAGTTTTTGCGTGAAAGGGTAACATACTTACATACAAATCTTACCACTTTATAATATTATTAGTATAGATGACTAAGATATTCAAGAACTATTCAATAAAATAATAAGTAAAACATTTATCAATTTCAATACGAAGTTGTCGAGTAAAGTTGTTGAGACTCACACTACTCATAAACTAAATATTTTTCTAAAGGTTGCTTAAGAAAATACATTCATAAGAAAGGATTTGTAATTTTACAATTCTTGCGTAACTGACATTGTTTCCCAGTAAAATTGTAAAATTACCTGAGAAAATTCAAGTGACTGATTAAATTCAGAAAAGACTTTTCTCTCTAAAGAGGAGCACAAACAAAACAAATGTATTTACTTAGCAAGGACAAACAAAATAAAACCGACAGAGAGGTTTATAAAGGCTAGTGCACACGATGGCGGAAGTTGCGCAGCGGGCAACATTAGCTTTAACTAATAAACATCACTAGCTGTCCCCCGCGGTTTTACCCGCATTCCCGAGGGATGTAACATTTGTTCGGGATAAAAATTACCCTATATGTTATTCCAATATATGCTCTATCTATGTGCCAAGTTTCATCAAAATCCGTTAGGTAGTTTTTGCGTGAAAGAGGAACAAACATCCATACATGTATGCATACAAACATTCGCTTTTATAATATTACGTAGCTTGCTATGACGAGCCAGTTGGCTTGGTGGTTAGAGACCTTGACTCCCACACCGCTGGTCATAGGTTCGATTTCCAGGACAAAGATTTGTGTGTCTGAACATGTCTGTTATTTCTGTGTCTAGATGTAAATACCTAATCATTCTCCATAGGCTGTATCTTAACAGTTATTGGGCACTCATTACTATAATTTTACGTGTATGCAAATTTTGGATCTAAATGACAGTGTGTGCTAAAATAAAATAAATTAATATTAATTTCTGGTTTCCATATTACAAGCTCTGCTTAGTTTGGGATCAGTTGGCCGTGTGTAAAAGTGTTCCAGGATATTTATGTACCTACATAAAGATACACTACAGGTACCTATGTTATCATTGCTTAGGACATGCAAGATCCCTTGTGTTTAATTCAATTGATGATTGAACCATGTCACAGGCAGTTGCGCTCCGCATTTGTGACGAGATGACTGTCGATAGAAACCACCACGATCGCATTCAGTGTGTCCATACCTTTAAGCTGTATTCACTGAATTAAATTTTTTAAGAGGGTTCTTAATAAGGTTTCCCCAAACAAATTCTTTATAAAAACGGTATCTTATCTGACATTTCAAGGGATGGTTTTGTATTTTTAACAATTACATTTAGAGGCACTCGATTATAATGAGATTTCTTAGTTATCTTAGGCTGTTAAATTAATAATATACGAAAATACTTTCATATTAAATCGGACACAGATTGAGTGGATTTTATATAATACAGACCCTTTAAAGAACCTTCAATAGATAACCTTTATTTTTACTGTATTTGTTTTTTTCTAGGCATGTATAAATTAATAATATTGTCTAAACTATAGTATACCCTGCCTGAAAAATGAATTCAATATTAGATAGGTTATGTACACTGTTACTACAGTCAACCACATAAGCAGATGAATGAAAAGATAAAGTTAACAAGTGTCTGATAAGAAAAACCAAACCTATTAAATTGCTACAATAAGTATTAGTTTTTTACATAAGAACAATTATTTAGTAAATTTATATCTGATAAGCAACTTTTGTTGCTGAATGTACCAACCAAACTCCCTATTTAATTAAATAAATATCGACTAATTACTTATTATCTAACATCAATAACAAGAAATACGGAAAAACTAGTCATTCTTATAAGTATTCGGACAGTCGAGCTAACCCTAAGCAGAAAATGCCTATTTCCTTACGGATGTACAATATAAAAGCAGTAACTTATTGCAGCGCCATCTGTGAATTTCCCGCGGTACTTTTAAAGCTTTAAAGCAGTAACATACATTGGCGCCTAGATACGAACCATCTGTTCGAAGAGATGACCTACCGCAACAACAGCGCCAAGTGATACTGCGGCAAATGGAGGTAAACTAAAGTTAGAGCCAACTTTTATTCAATGTCATGAATACACGTGCTTTTGCATTGTTGTGAAGCGTCTTGATACAAAGTTCTACATTACTTTCTTACTAATAATAATAAGAAATCTTGAATAGCACTTACAATGTTTGTAACTGCCTTACCTGCAAAATAAAAATAGTTTATTAGAAATTTGTTTAAATGGACAATGCAATGTTTGTGACAAAGATATTGTTATTAAACTATATGTATTTTAGATTATTATTTGAAACATGTAAATAGTTACTTCGAATATGAAGCTTTTAAATGTAATCCCACAGCGAAAGCTCAGGTCTACCTAAGTAATTAATATTCCGTCGGCAAGCATCCGGGTGCGTCATGCGTTGTCCCTCGCTCGCCGTCAAATATTTACTTACAACTTTTTAATACAACCATGCGTCATAAATGTGCCTATTGCCACGCATGAAAGAAAAAGCAGCGTATGCTTATGCCATCCAACAACGTTTTTAATTTGACAGTACAGTCAATACCCTAAGACAGTAGATCAACTGTAATTCATACAATACATTCATTGATTGCAAAAACAAGATATCAAAAGAGTAAGTAATTAAATTGAAACAAAAGTACTGTATTTTAAAATGAACAAAAATATGGAAGCCGCAATATTTTTCAACTGCAGCCGATGGACTGTTTCTTGCGTAAAGTTAGAAATTCATTACAATTACATGACCAACAGCATTTTCGCTGTACCCTGCCGTTTTGCCCGCCTTATAAAGGACTAAGATTATGTTAGAGGTAAAAGGTAGCCTATCTATATCTTTACCAAATTTAATCAAGATCCGTTCAACCATTAAGCCGTAAAAAAGTTACAAGCAGACAGACCAGACACTTTTGAATTTATAATATTAGTAGGGATGCCAAGAACAAAGACCTCGCTGCTATTAAATATATTATACCAAAGCGCAGAACTCTCTATATCCTAAGCTTATTCAACACGTGCTTGCAATTAAACTATCTACATGACAGGCAGCCAAATATTAACCGCATTCCAATAATTCTACGTGTTTCTAGCCTAGGCTTGTTTAACATGAACGCACGCATATGAGTCGTTTATTGGCACATGAGAAGCAAATGGCACGGGCGCGGCGCATTACTTGCACACCGACGCATGAAGATAGTGTAGCTATCAGCCATAAGCTATGTAAAGAACACATGCAAAATATTTTAAGGAATGGTAAGTTAGTAGGCCAATAATTTGGCAGGCAGTCCACCTGAGGGTAAGTGGTCACCGCTGCCCATGGACATTTACAATACCAGCATCGCCAATGCGGTAATGACCTTGAGACGAAGTTAGGTCTCATGTGCCGGTAATTTCAACGGCCCTCTTAAAATCATTGGAGATACACTCACAAATACTCGTGCACATAAAATCTAATTTTTCTTATTGTATAATTTATTTATTAATTATTGTATAATTAATACACTGAGGTCTAATACGATATATGTAGGTAGGTACTTATGTCGTGACAATTTTTTGTCGCTCTACAATAATAATTAAGTCTTTTTGATCGATGGCAAAAATATACAAAGGTCAAAAGTTTATTTTGAACCAACTTGGTAAAGTTTACGGGCCCTTCTGGTCCTTCTTTTCCACCATGGTGAAACATAAACCAATCCATATTCTCCAAAATTTCAACATCGGAGTTTTTACACTCATCTCTGATGAATCAGATTTCTGGATCTGATTCAAAACTCAGTTGATGGTTTCTGCTTATATGCAGTAGGAAGGGACTGGAAACAATTGTAGGTAAATGAAAGGGTCCATAATAACCGCGGGGCTTCCTCGAAAAGACATTGTTTGAGCATCTTACAGTCTGAAAAATGTCCTCGAGGAGAATTACATAAACAAAGTTTTTAAAAACATAAAATCTGATATTTTGATAATTTTAGCGGTGGCAACCCTAGGAAATACATGGTATATGGACGCATCCTTATCCGCTGAGTGGCTAAGACCACCGACACAACGGTACACCTGCGTCATGCACGCGTGTAGGTATTGTAAACAATTTGCAGCCGCTGCATCGCTACTCGCTGCCAATACTGCGTGCTGCGTCCAAACGGACAAGTCCACTTGAAAAGCTATCTTGGTTACTTGTTGATTTAGGCAGTAATTTATTCAACTCGAATTGATGGTAAAACATTTCCAAAGAGGGTCAGAGTAATGTACTAAATACACATTACATACGTAATGCACCGAATGGGCAGAGAACATGTATTGCGCCCACCCCAAATTATTAGTGCAGGCAGATGATGATTGTATGTAATGAATTATATCAGATATTCAACATGATTTTGTTTTAAATTCACGTACAAGATTAATCAAATATTAATGCTATTCATAGCATATATACAATGAAGTAGGCTTTACAGTTACTATTATGCCGATATAAAAATTGTATATAGAAGTTAATATATTTATAAGAGTACTAACTGTCCGAACAAACGTTGTCCTGTCGAAATAAATCCATACAAAAATGCAGAAATTCGATCGAGCGCCATTTGTTAATCTAAACCATTCTCGTATCCACTGGCACACACACAAAAAACTCGTCAAAATCTATCCAGCCGTTTAGGTGGAGTTCGCTATCATACACACGGACAGTAGAATTAAATACATTAAGATATACCTTACACCATGTTGGTAATACAAACCAATAGATAAAATAATGTTATGAAGTATATTTTCTATCACAACATAGTTCAATAAATCCATCCAAGTGGTTTATTACCTACCCATAAATGACAAAAAGTTTAAAGCCACGAGATCAATGTACAACACTAAACTGGCGTGTGAAAGCAATTTTAAATGTGAAGTGACTCGGATCATGATCGTGCATGAGGAAACTCAATATCCTCCAATCATATCAATTGAAGTACAACGTAATGCAGAGTATACATGTATGTAGTAACTACATTGAACAACGGCCGGATGATTGTCTCGTCTCCATGGATTTAGTGGAAGTGAAATCACTAGAATCTAAATAAGCACAAATTATTAAAGAATATCAAATTAATATAATAAATGAGAAAAAAAGGGGCAATAAATCGTACCATTCAAGAATTAAGATATAACGTAACTTCACGTCCATTATCCCAAAAGAGGTAGGCAGAGGTATGAGTATTGAGACTCACATTCAGCTAAAGCTATGTTAGGTCCCAACGTGGCGGCATGAAGTGAGTATTGCCATTGTCTCTCGGGAAAATAACCAATCCCGAGCTGAATGTAATCATTTCTAATCGAAGAGTAGTCTGAAATTCTAGTTTTTGAAGTATAACTTCGTGAAACCAAAGCACAGTGGTAGAGCAAATACTTTTTAGTGCTCACCTGGCTGGTCTCCCTCAAGTAGATCATCACCCTCTAAGAACTAACCAGATGCACTTTAGAACTTCTTCTCTTCAAAGATTGGTGTTTCTACCAACTTAAACCACGCTATCACTTATATAAATAAATATCCAGGGACATTCCTTACACACGGCCGTCTGATCCCAACAATAGAGCAGAGCTTGTACCATGGGAACTCGACAAATGATATACTACATTTTTATTTTATGTAAATTCAAACACTTATATTTATTCACACCCAGACACAGAACAAACAGACATGTTCATGCACACAAATATCTGTCCTCCCAAATATCGACCTCGGGACCTGCGACTTGGGAGTCAGGGTCACTAACCATCAAGCCGACTGACCTGTCACAGATAACAAGTCTGTAATTGTCAATAGCTAAAAGATCTCAGGCTTTTATGGGGTTTAAAACGTTCAAATAATAGAGTTTCTAATTCAATAATGTGTTATTTTGCATCTCGCTTCCAGGTAATATTAGCGCTCGACATAATAGTGCACAGCCGAGGACGATGTAACGGCATTATCCTCCAGTAATCATATCACTGAGCTTATAGAGGTACGTCACATAAACTGTTTTCGTACGCTTTACTAAAAATAATTTGTACCAAAAGCAGGATGTGTCGTTACACGATAGAAGTGAAACTTTTGTATTACAGGGAAACATTTTAATTATTCATCAATCGCTTTTGAATAGCTTAGATTGTGTTTATCATTCATTTATTTTTTATCACACAAAAAAGGTTGCGGATCAGATTTTAGCCGCCTTCCCTAGGGATATACCATGTTACCGGAATAAATAATCCAGATTATAAGTTACATAGTTTAGTATTTTTTTCTTAAAAGATTGACAAACATCCTTCACCGTCACAAACGTTCACAATATTTAAAAATAAGAAATTGCCTCTTAAGTAGAAGTATCAAATTAAATCGTCACTTTAGATTCGATTAAAGCTCAATGTATAGTAGGCAGTAATGCACATCACATGTCGCAACCATTACCCTCTGTATATATAGCTCTGTGAGTAGGCCTTTAGACGAACAAAGATCAAACAGAATAATATTCCTGGAAGGACTAAGCTAATCAAATTGACCGAGTACGCCAACGGGAGTAAGATTATACGCAAATAACGACTTGATTTTTTGGAGATTGAAATTTTCAGAGTTATACCTAAATAGATTTTGTTTTTCTTAATTCAAAGGTTGTAAAGTGTTTTTAGATTTTTATTCGAAAATAATACTTTGAAAATTAAAAAAAAAAAAACAAAAAATATATATGCTGTTCTGTATACATAAGGAAAGACATAGAGGCAAGGAATAACAAAAATACTTCAGTTCAATGGCCCGAATTAAGTAACTGGCACGTAAGAACATTAAAAGGAAATATTACTTTTTCTTCTTAAAACAGTCAAAACTTTACTTCCTTCATACACATTACAAAGGCCTTCTCTACAATCCTAAAGAGCTTTAAGTAACCCAGCGATTCGTTACAAACAAATTTTAGTTTTTTTTGTGAATTGCAACTCCATATAACCAAGTAAAATTTAATTATTAACCTTCAATTAGGCGCGTCAATAAACTAACATTGTTAGTCGCGGTCTGCAGTTACCAAATTGATAGGTATGAAATTAGATACTAGACTTAGAACTAGGGGACTAGAGAGTTAGGAAGCTAGCAAGAAATTCGGCCTGACAGCGTTAATAGGTATAAAAATAACTTAACTTGAAGATCACTTGGGGTCGCGGCAACCCCGCGCGCCTAATTAAAGGTTAAGGTGTAAAAGTAGGAGCGCTTGCAGTGTTACACAAAAAAAACTATTTTACGATTCACGTACACACGTAGATACGTAAGTGGTTGCTTAAAAACCATTCATAATTGAAATAACAATAGTCAACTAGAAATTAAATGCCAACAGCCTGAAATTGACAAAAGACTCTCCCTCGCTCCTACTCCCGCACTCCGTCTTGCTTGAGATGAAATATCAACAATATTTGTCTCGGACAATATGGAGTTTCACCAGGTGAACTGAGGCAAGTATAAAAGAGTTTTAAAACTAATAACCTAGATATACACTCTTGTTACAAAATGTAAATGTAAGCAACAAAACAAATGAGCCGAAACTCACTAGCCATTGAAGAGTTCCCCCTAACTCTATCAGCTCGATGTCATCAAATTATTGTATTGTGTTCCGGAGTCCACATACTTGCAAAGTATTACATCGATAGAGGAATTAGAAATAAGTTAAAATCGACTTGCAAGATTTTATTACGTAGTTGCAAGTTTCATGATTCACCATCAGAGCAATGGCATAAAGAGTTTCACTATCCACCATCAGCTCAATGGCATAAAATTATTGTATTGTCTTCCGGAGTCCACATACTTGCAAAGTATCTAATCAAAAGGATAATCCTAATTCTAACTAATATTATAAATACGAAAGTATTCTCGCTTTCACGCCAAGACTACTGAACCGATTTAAATGAAATTTGGTATACAGATAGTCTAGAGCCTGAGGAAGAACATATGCTACTATTTAATGCGAAAAAAGGGTTGTAAGGGGTTAAAAGGGGGATGAAAAGTTTTATGGAACTATCGTCATTTTTAGAGTTAGAAGCTTGAAACTTATTTTAAAGCTGTTGATTCGATATTTACGTAAAAGGAAAAAAAAAGATCCTTTGTCGCAACTTCACCTCAAAACTACTGAACATATCGGGATGGGACTGCTACCCTTCGACCCGGTTTTTTTTTTGTAAATAGTTATAGAGCGGAAGAAACCGCGGGGGACAGCTAGTTAGAAATAAGTTAAAATCGACTTGCCAGATTTTATAACAAGTAAAGCTAATAAAAATAATGAACCACTTCAAGCACCTCTATGTCCTCGAGTTTATTCACGAGCCCGCGGCATCGGACGTGGCATCGCCGCGTCGTCACGTCACAGACGCAAATGGGGGACGTTATAATAGGACGATACGCGAGTTTAGCGCTCAAGGTCCCAGACAATTGTTCCATTTCCAACGCTAAGTATCCACAATAAGTTCAGACGGTATGATTTTTTTCTTTAGACATTATAATGGCACTCTATTGTGGTGTAGAGAATGTGAAGTTGTATCTGAGGCTAAAGACGCTGAAAGACATTGAGGAGACGTTGTTATCAAGGATAGGTAATACGCTGTAGAATTTTAGTTAAGTAAATTATAAAGATCCTAACAATCTTCGGACACGGTTATCCGATACCAAACGAAGCAGTTTGTTCTATGGATCCATATAAACTTATATACAACATAAACTACTTTTTTCTAATAAATACATACTGATACACACATAAAGTCACAGTGCAAAGAGACATGTTCATGGACAGAAATATAAAATTGATTCCACGACCTGACATGATAGTCAGCGTACTTAACCACTACGCCAAAACAGGCCGTTTTCAGAATTTGGGTATTACTTGACAGTCTGGAAAAATCCAATATGGACTACCTACTACATTCCATTGATCACCGTCACTAGGTCAGCCCTCCGGCGTACAGATTTCCTAGCTATGAATGAAACTGTTTGAATAGGTTTCCCCTTTTACAAAAATATCTCTAACGGAACACATACAAAAAATAGACATCAAACATAGTATCAAAAGGTTATTACGAGCTATACGCTCCGCTAAACTTAATCACAGTTCACAAGTTCCTAATGTTCCCTATTCAGTACAATACAAAACACTGGCCGCATAAATAATGCAACTGCTGAGTGACGTCAGCGACAGAGTCCCGTAAACGAGCTCCCATTTGAATAGTTGTTGTACCACGCTCGGTTTAGTTTGTCTCTGACGTACTATTAGCTTTTATGATGGATTAGGAAATAAACTATTTACAGGACTTTAGGCTTTCTGCAATATTAACAGTTTGATGGAATTTCTATCAAAATTGCGGGTTGCGAGACTTTTGACCGTAAGCACTGCTTTTTATGTCAACGCTAACTTTGTCTCTTTCGCGTACCATAGGTGCATAAGTAGCCAACTTTTTAGCAAGACCGGTTCAGCTGTGAAAACATAACAATCAGACAGACAGACGCAGACACTTTCGAATTTACTATGTTAAATATGGCTATAGCATTAGGCATTTAGATGGAAATGGTCAAATCTTAAAGATTTTTGACAACCCTAATATTATCCGGGATATGTGTACACAGAGAATTGGGTACTCAGTGAAATATTAAACAACGAAAATTAAATTAGAAGAAGCATTACTGTGAACAATTTCAGTGCGTTAGAAAACGCGGTCAGTTCTATAATAAGCATTAACATTTCCAAACTATTAGTTAACATAATAATGCCGCAGCCGATTTGCAACCACACATCTGTTAAGGTTAAGTACCTTTTAACGGCGGGAACCAAGATGGATGAACGCCAATATTTGCATCTTCTAATCAGGATCATCCATCATTGGACAAGATTCTAGGGTATGTTGTGTTTATTTCATTAAGGTAATTAATTATGAGATAAGATGTTAACTTACATTGTGGTGAAAAGCCAGATAGGGTTATATAGAGTGTACTTGGTTTGAGAGGTCCTTACTTTATTGTTAGCACTATTTATAAGGTCAGTAAGCAGTGACGTGAAATGCCGTTCAAAATTCAAAAAAATTCAAAATTCAAAACCATTTATTCAGTTTAGGCCCTCAGAAGGCACTTATGAAGGTCAAATTTAAAGTTACTGAAGCTACTACCGGTTCGGAAGTCAGCCTTCAACTGAGAAGAACCGGCAAGAAACTCAGCAAGGTTACATTCTTTTTTATTTTATTAAATTCTTTTTTATCTATTCTGACTTTTTGGCTATTTTATAACATCAATTTTACATATTTTTATATTTAACAATTACAAAATACTTAATAAAGCTAACATTCAAAAACAAAAAACAAAAAAAAAAAGAAATAACAAGACTACAAAATAGAAAATGACAATAATTACTTACAACTTAAACAAGAAAATTAGAGGTGCACTGTGCAGAGAGCAGCTATTTCCATACATTTTTATCTTCAATATAATGAACCACCTTGTAATACGCTTTTTCTTTCAAAACTTTCCTAATATAATTTTTAAATTTATGATCAGACATTTTGGTTACTGAAAGCGGTATCTTATTATAAAATCGAACACAATTACCAAGAAATGACTTGTTTACTTTAGTTAGTCTAAAATATGGAACAACTAACTTCTCCCTTTGTCTTGTATTAATATTATGGATATCCAATTTTGACTCAAACATTCCTATGTTTCTACGTATAAACATTATATTTTCATAAATATATAATGAAGGCAATGTCATTATATTTATTTCCCTAAATAAATCTCTTAATGATTCACGGGGACCCATACCGTAAATTGCACGAATTGCTCTTTTTTGTATAATAAATATTGATTCTATATCCGCTGCTGCTCCCCAAAATAAAATACCATAGGACAAGAGGCTATGAAAATATGCAAAATAAACTAATTTGGCTGTCTCAACATTACTAAGCATAAGGTATTGCATGGTCATCAGTTCGGTTTCACGAAGGGAAGATCTACATCCGATGCGGCAGCAACATTGCTGAGGCACATTTATGGCGCATGGGAGGATTCACAGGATGCGATTGGCATTTTTTGTGATCTGTCCAAGGCATTCGATTGCGTTGACCACCGTACGCTACTACTAAAACTTGACTTCTACGGAATTCGTGGAACTGCTCATGATCTTGTTTTATCTTATTTATCAAATCGCCAGCAAAAGGTAGGGATTACCGGCACAACATCCAAGGGCTCTTTAGTCGAAATGGGGGTACCCCAGGGTTCAATTTTAGGTCCATTTTTGTTTTTAGTATATATAAATGATTTGCCATATGTTGTAAATGACCTCACAGATATTGTCTTGTTTGCTGATGATACATCATTAATTTTTAAAGTTAATAGAAAAGACAAAGATCTAACTAAAGTTAATCATACTATGTCAATTGTCTGTGGGTGGTTTGCTACAAATAATCTATTACTAAATTCAAAGAAAACTAAATGCTTAAGGTTTTCTTTACCAAATGTAGCACAAGTAGATAGCCAAATAATAATAGATGGGAGCCATATTGATCTTGTAAATAAAACGGTATTTTTGGGTCTTACATTAGACAATAAATTGCAATGGGGACCTCAGGTTGATACTCTAGCTGCTAAATTAAGTTTGGCTGCTTTTGCTGTTAGGAAAATTAAACAATTGACGAATGTTGAGACGGCCAAATTAGTTTATTTTGCATATTTTCATAGCCTCTTGTCCGTGTATTTTGTTTTGGGGAGCAGCAGCGGATGTAGAATCAATATTTATTATACAAAAAAGAGCAATTCGTGCAATTTACAGTATGGGTCCCCGTGAATCATTAAGAGATTTATTTAGGGAAATAAATATAATGACATTACCTTCACTATATATTTATGAAAATATAATGTTTATACGTAGAAACATAGGAATATTTGAGTCAAAATTAGATATTCATAGTATAAATACAAGACAAAGGGAGAAGTTAGTTGTTCCATACTTTAGACTAACTAAAGTTAACAAGTCATTTCTTGGTAATTGTGTTCGATTTTATAATAAGATACCGCTTTCAATAACCAAAATGTCTGATCATAAATTTAAAAATTATATTAGGAAAGTTTTGAAAGAAAAAGCGTATTACAAGGTAGTTCATTATATTGAAGATAAAAATGTATGGAAATAGCTGCTCTCTGCACAGTGCACCTCTAAATCTCTTGTTTAAGTTGTAAGTACCTAATTATTGTTATTTTCTATTTTGTAGTCTTGTCATATTTTTTTTTGTTTTGTTTTTATTAATGTTACCTATAATAAGTATTTTGTAATTGTTAAATATAAAATTATGTAAAATTGAAATTATAAAATAGCCAAAAAGTCAGAATAGATAAAAATGTATATAACAAATAAAAAAGAATGTAACCTTGCTGAGTTTCTTGCCGGTTCTTCTCAGTTGAAGGCTGACTTCCGAACCGGTTGTAGCTTCAGTAACTTTAAATTTGACCTTCATAAGTGCCCTCCGAAGGCCTAAACTGAATAAATGGTTTTGAATTTTGAATTTTTGAATTTTGAATACGTCAATTGTTTAATTTTCCTAACAGCAAATACAGCCGAACTTAACTTAGCAGCTAGAGTATCAACCTGAGGTCCCCACTGCAATTTATTGTCTAATGTAAGACCCAAAAATACCGTTTTATTAACAAGATCAATATGGCTCCCATCTATTATTATTTGGCTATCTACTTGTGCTACATTCGGTAAAGAAAACCGTAAGCATTTAGTTTTCTTTGAATTTAGTAATAGATTATTTGTAGCAAACCACCCACAGACAATTGACATAGTATGATTAACTTTAGTTAGATCTTTGTCTTTTCTATCAACTTTAAAAATTAATGATGTATCATCAGCAAACAAGACAATATCTGTGAGATCATTTACAACATATGGCAAGTCATTTATATAGACTAAAAACAAAAATGGACCTAAAATTGAACCCTGGGGTACCCCCATTTCGACTAAAGAGCCCTTGGATGTTGTGCCAGTAATCCCTACCTTTTGTTGACGATTTGATAAATAAGATAAAACAAGATCATGAGCAGTTCCACGAATTCCGTAGTAGTCAAGTTTTAGAAGTAGCGTACGGTGGTCAACGCAATCGAAAGCCTTGGATAGATCACAAAAAATGCCAATCGCATCCTGAGAATCCTCCCATGCGCCATAAATGTGTCTCAGCAATGCTGCTGCCGCATCGGATGTAGATCTTCCCTTCGTGAAACCGAACTGATGACCATGCAATATCTTATGCTTAGCGGTAAGACTCAATGAGCTTGAACTTGGCAGGTAAGGTTTGTCCGTCTGGCATTAGTTTAAAATCCACTTGAGAGCCAGTTAGGGAACTGTCTTAGGCAATTATAGATCCCTCTTATCATAGAGAGATTCTGGTCAAACTCAAGCCTACAGAGCCAAAAAGGACCACAAGTAATTCAAAGTTCGAATTCATTATAGGATCGATCAACTGACGTATGATAAATTCTTAGGACATTCTTTTTTTAGCACATTCTTTACCCATTCTGGTCCCAAACTAAGCCGAGCCTTACTATGGAAACCAGACAACTGATACATTACATATACTACTTTTAAATACATACTTATATATATACCTATAACGAGGAAAGATTTGTATGTAAGTATGTTTGTTGCTCTTTCACGCAAAATCTACTAAACGGATATGGGTGAAACTAGGCACATAGACAGGGCATATCCTGGAATAACATATAAGCTACTTTTTATCCCGGGAAAATGTGATATCCCTCGGGAACGCGGGTAAGCCGCGGGGGACAGCTAGTAGTATGATAAAATCAAATGAATGTAAAAAGTATGGTCTTGATAACTGCCTTGATAACTCTTATTTATTCTACTGAAACTTTAAAGATACTGAGGCAAGCTGAGTTTGTAACTCTGCCAGTGCATATATGTGACGCACACAACTGTAAACAATTTGCGCGACGTAAGAAACTACCTTCTCAAACTAATATTAGTTTCACGTTTCATTCAAGCGGTTGTAAATTTCACAAGTTAACTGTTTTGGCACAAGGCGACGACAAAGTTATATTTGCTGCTATCTAAATTAGTTGCCATTCGATTTAACACTTAACTTCACTAAACAATAAAGTATTGAATTGTATTACTGGTAATAGCAATTCTAGTTCAGAATGTAGGACAGCAGAGTGCAAGTTCTGCGAAGTTACGAGAACACTTAATTCTACATGGTTGAGTAGAATTAACAAGAATAACTTATTGTATTTAATCTGAAAATAGCTTAATAGGCAAAGTTTATTTGTTTTAAATACTTTTCTTGCTCCATATCTCCTTTCCAACACTGATATGTTGTTCCACCTGACGGTAAGTGGTCACCGCCGACTATGTACATTAGCAACACGATGGGCATACCCAATGTGTTGTCAGCCCAGACACATAAAGCTGTTAAGTCTCATGTGCCTGTAATATCACCGTCCCCCTTTCTAACCGAATCACAGTAACATAAGAGCACTACTTCTTCTGGGTGGAAATCGGTATGGTAGTAGTACTTTCCCAGATGAACTCACGACTAAGCTCTACTACGTCTAATATAATAAATATATTATGAAATAAAAGCCTAATGTATCAAATAGAGGACATTTCCTTTGATACTTTGTATTATGATTAATAGAGCTGAATAATGTACTAAAAATATTATTTCTTCCCACGGTCGGGCCAGGGGCTCGATTCTGTAAGGAAAATGACACTCACTCGAGGATGTTACGTCGCGGCCTCCGTGCTCGGTCTCTTTCGCTAACTACGCTAATATTACTAATGACGTGAGAGATAAGTTCCCCGAGGCCTCCGTGAATCGGCTCGGCGACGAAGTTTGTATTAGCTGAATAAGGGGGCACTAAGTATGTATTTCTAGAAAAGTACTAATGATTTTATTTATCCAGACAAATATAACATTGTTGAAGCAATAAGTTATCCGATGACTTAAACTATGGAATTAAGAATTATAATTATACTAGCTGTCCCCCGCGGTTTCACCCGCATTCCCGAGGGATGTAATATTTTCCCGGCACAAAAAGTATCCTATGTTACTTCTAATACCTCCAAGAATATGTGTACAAAGTTTCATGATGATCGGTTAAGTAGTCTTCGCGTGAAAGCGTTACAAACAAACTTACATTCACATTTATAATATTAGTCGGGATAGGGATCAATAATTAATATTTTGATACATATAATGTTTGTTTGAAGTCAAGTGTAATGTCAACACCTTCTTGACAACTTGCTGTAGCGTTATTTTTAAAACAGTTAAATCTATATCCTAAAATATTGAACTATTTATTCATTATAAACATTGTTTTTAAATATTTTGTGATTTAAAAACATACTTAATGCATTTTTGTGACGAAATCGTTAATTTGTTAATATTTTTGTCCACGCGATTTTAGTATAAAATGCGGTTGCTATTCTGTGTAAAGTTGAGTTCTTCGATATCTTTTGCTGAGCTAACATATCTAGTGAAAGTAATAAAGTGCTTATTAGTAATTCTGGTGTGTTACTCTGTTGGATTTTTCCTGCAACATAAACCGTGACGTCGATTTCGTGAATCACGCCGACAGATACCTATTCACTTTTTAACTTCACAATGGAACAGTCTATCGCACCGTGAAGGCATCAGAAAATCGTTTATGCGAGAAAAGACAAACTTTCAAACGTTATCGGTGCCCCGCCGCGCCGGCAAGAAGCACCGAAATGGCGAACTTTCATTCGTAACTCGACCGTAAATTCACTTTTTTACGATGCGATGTTTCGAAAGGACATATTAAATGAAGATTCAATATGTTAGGGCAGCGGCATCGGCCCGCACCGAGCGACACCATTAGGAAGTGGCGGCACGGAAAACCCTCGGAATGCGATGCCCCGTTCATTTTTCTATTTAGCTACTTGACAATCGATATAACTATTTATTGATATAATTTAGAATAAACAGTATATTCTCTAATTAAATAAGATATTGATGCTCAAAAATAAGTATATTATAAAATAACATGTCGTAAGAATCGCATTAAAAATGACATAAACAAATATTCTAGGATTTTCTTTACACGCACATCTGAACCCAAACTAAGCAAAGCTTAAGCTTGTACAATAGATACTAATTCTATATTCATACTTATATATCATCTATTAAATATTGCATCATAACTATGATTCCTTTGATAGAAACATAAAGCAGTGTCCTAGGCTACTTTTATTACCTTTTACAAAACCAGCCTAATATGTTGCATGGAATCTTTCCATAAATATTTAAAACATAGTGGTATGTTTTCAGCACTAATGTATATAATTGAATACAATTACTGAATAATATCTAAAAATAAATAGATATACGGAAATTACTAAACGTGAGTCGTTTTCAACAATTTCCAGCACACTCGCACGCGTGAAGGCAGCACGGGCACGGATTCCAATGAAATGAAAGGATATTCGCAGTGGAAAAGCTCTCGACCTGAGACACCTTTAGGTGGAAATATCTTAGCTTCAAAATCTTTTAGAGTGACAGCCTGCTGTATGAAGTCACCTTGGGAATATTTACAGTAAAACCGCCTCTGAATTTTTAAGACTTTTATTTTAGCGAAAAAACTCACTTTATATTTGACCTGTATATCTAAGTTTATCAAAACCTTATAGTACCGTAGATATCTGATGTTTATCGTCAGGAAAACCCCACCACTATATCTTAAATTTCCCATTGACATTTCCACAATTCAATACATCCCACAATATTCATAGAGAGTATAAAATATTTGCCAAAACGTACAAATAAACAATAAAACCTCAGGCAAATAACGAAGCATAATGCTTGAATGAATATTCGAGTGATAATTCAACACACTTTTCTGAATAAACAAACACACCAAATGGTTAATTGTGGAACACTATATGCGTGAATTATTTCCTGAGTGTTCTCTATTTATTTACTCACGTTTGGCTTAAGTGTTCAAATATTTCTAGGTTAAATAAAATAGATAGATAGATAGATAACTCTTTATTGTACACCAAATAAAAAAGAAAACAAACAATAATAAACCTTAAATCTATGTACAATGGGCTTATCGCTAAAAAGCGATCTCTGCCAGACAACCTTAGGATGGAGAGAAATTTAGGGACGATAATTGCGGGTGGTGCATCTCAATAATCTAAAATTACCATACATATACTACATAAAAATTAAATATAACACATATAATTAAATAATGATAATAAAAAAGAAATAAATATATATTAAAAGCAACAAGCTTGGCAAAAGCGATGATATTACCAAAATAGCAGCGACAGTCAATTGGAAAGGTAAAATACGTACGCATATATATTTTATTTGACTATTTCGTCATATAAATAAACCAAATAAATTCAAAGTACAAGAGATCCCAACCAAAACAACATTATATAGAAATAATTTTAGTCGCATTAAATGGGTCATTGGATAATGCTGGTTTGAAGTCGGATGTCATCAGATCGGTTGAGAGACGCCTAAAATATGGGTACGGCTTAAAGTGAAATTTTGTTTATATTCAATTTATATTCTGGAATTCAGTTATTTCAGTGAAAATGTGTTTTCGGAATCCGTTATTACATCGATCTTGAGTATTAGAAGCAAATGTAGAGCAGAGGCGAATTTATTATTTTTTATCAACAGGAGACTGAGATGAGATGAGGAGATCAATTTGCTCTACCAGCGATTAGGATTTTTTTTTTATTTCACATATAAATTTTAATATATAATTTTTTTTGTATGTTTGTACCCTATGCCGTATGGTATAGCAAATTTGTCAAATGATATATAGTTGTCAAAACAGACCAATTAGTTTATAGAATTTAAATTACAGGCACATGAGACTTGACAACTACACGTCTCAGACTCGACAATACATTGGCGATGCCCTTGTTGTCAAAAATTTCATACTTTTAATTTACTTACCAACAGGGGCTCGATTATGTATGGAAAATGATACTTGCTCGAGGATGTTTCGTCGCGGCCTCTATGCTCTGTCTCTGCTGCTTACTACGCTAATACTAATCACGTGAGAGGTAAACTCTTCGAGGCCTCCATGAAGCGGCTCGCCTACGAAGTTTGTATTAGCTGAATAAAGGGGCAGGTGGCAAATAGTCGGCCTACTTGAAACAAAAAAATATGACATCTTTAAAAATTATTATTTCGAATACATTTTTCTTAAGAATTCTTTTTTTATAAGAATTTCGTTACAAAGGTTCATAAAACACTATACAAAGTAAATCTGATATTTGTAACAATCTGCTGTGATTTAACAAAGTCGGTCGTTATCTTTAAATATTTTTTATTGGACAATCGTTTATCATTATGATCAAACGAATGAAATATTAATAGCTTTCCTGGATGAAGATGCTCACTAACATGTGTTATGGTAATTTATTCAATTTTGACTATTCAGAATTTTTGATTCATTACAAAATGGATATTTATTTCTTTCGGGGGTACAAATTAGTTTTTTTGACAGTAGGACATCCATATTTTAGTAGACTCGCTGTTCCCGAGGGATGTAACAATTTCCCGGCACAAAAAGTATTACGTATATATGTGTTATACCAGGGCGTCTTCTATATATGTGCAAAGTTTCAACCGTGTGGTAGTTTTTGCGTGAAAGAGTAACAAACATCCATACAAACTTTCGCATTTATAATATTAGGAGGTTAAAAGAAATAATAGCCCTCTTTTGACAGCTAAGAGTGTTATTGAAAAATAAACTGTATGACGTTGTGTTAAAATTCATTATCATCATCATTATGGAATTAATAAATTGGATAACAAGATAAACCTTATCTCAAAGTTCATAAATATGATTTTACTATGACATTATTAGTTGTCAAAACGGACCTTTGAGATTTTGACAACTTTAATATGCATTGATATTTAAATATGAGTAACAACTTAATAACTTAACTCATATAATACCTTTTTCTAATAGGCGCTTAGCAATTTTTGTATCTTAATAAAATATTTTTGCACAAAGTATTTTTAATCGACAAATATTTATTTTTCTAACGCTAATTTATCAAAATAGGCATTTTGATGATCACCCAGCGCTGGCTCGAATCATATCGTCAAACGTTATATTGAGGAAGCTATAAAATGTGTATAATCGTAAAAGCAAAGTTGGATGCCCGCCAACCAACACCCGACAATGAAAAATAATTCGACACATAGCGCAATGTTCAATGGATCTAGTTCAAAATCTTTTAAAGCTTTTATTGCATTTCTTGTAGTTATTTATAGCGGCGGAAACTTCCGACAGTTACAGCGTGTCTTCATGTTGTAGGCACACGACTTTACTATTTACACTATTCCTACTATCTATATACATAAAAGGAGATCTATCTATATCTAATACCTTTAAATGAGCAATTCTTGTATAAATATTTATATACGAGTATAATTAGGATCTCGGAAACGGCTCCAACGATTTGGATGAAATCCCCCCGAAAACCCCTGCTTACTAGCAGGGGTTTTCGGGGGCGATTAATCGATCAAGCTGGGTTTCATTTTTAGAAAGCTTTGTTTTATCCGTGTTTTTAGGCAATGAAAACATTTAGCAAACTGCTTCAATACCATTAGAATACGAAGGTAAAAGCACTTACACTTAAAGGTACGCCCTTTATGATCGCATCTAATTCGTATCTAGGTATACTCGTATATGATAGTGCTTTAAAAAAGAGAATTCGGCAGTAGTCACATTAGTAAAGAAAACCCGAGCAAAGCTCGGCCATCCAGGTACTATATATAAAAGGAGAAGCTGTCTGACTGACTGACTGACATATCAACGCAGGGCCTAAACTATAAGGGTTAGAAACTTGAAATTTTCCACAGGGGTTCCTTTTTTAACGCAGGGGAGCACTGAGAAAGGATTTTCGAAAATTCACCCCCTAAGGGGCAACAACGGGGTGCAAAGTTTGTATGGAACAAGGTGTATTGTTGATCTGAGCAACTTCTAACTACTAACTTCCATGCGGGTGAAACCACGGGGAATAGCAAGTCATATTATAAAAAGAGAGTGAGAGAGTGGTGTTTAATTCTGTTCATACTAGATAGTTTTCATCTGATCCACAAAATAAAAATGATTTCACAATTTGAACTAATAAATACTAGATATAGAACTTGTAATCCCTTAATATCTTCTATAGCGGTGTTGTACCTAGAATCATTGTCTTACGACTTCACCCGCGTTTCCGAGGTTATGTGTGAAAGAGTAACAAATATCCATGCCATATCGATAGGGGCCAGTTAGCTTGGTGGTTAGAGACCTTGACCACCACACCGCAAGTCATGGGTTCGATTCCCTCAGGACAAACATTTGTGTGAATGAACATGTTAGTTTGTTCTGTGCTGGATGTAAGTCAATATTTAGGTTTGTATTTAAAAAGTAGTATATCAGTTAACTGGTTTGCATTATACAACCTCTGCTTAGTTTAAAAATGTTCGCATTTATAATATTAATAAGAAGGAGAATTACCTACTAACAATTACATGCTTCAAGCGGAAGCACATAGACGTTTCGTTAAACAATACCAAGGATTTACTAACTATTATAATTATGACGGTACTACCACATTGTGTAGGCTAATACTATAATTCCATGCTGCGGCTTAAACCTTAGTTCCCATTGTGTGTCTGTCCTGACAGGCCAATTGGCTTGGTGGTTAGCGACCCTGACTGCCAATTCGAATGCCGCGGGTTCGATTCCCATCCATGACAAATATTTGTGTGTATGAACATATCTGTTTGTTCTGTGTCTGGGTGTAAATATATTTATATGTATGTATTTAGCAAAAAAAATTGTATATCAGTTATCTGGTTCCCATAGTGTACTATGCTCAGTTTAGTTTGGGATCAGATGGCCGTGACAAATATTTGTGTGTATAAACATATCTGTTTGTTCTGTGTCTGGGTGTAAATATATTTATATGTATGTATTTAGAAAAAAAAAATTTGTATATCGGTTATCTGGTTCCCATAGTGTACTATGCTCAGCTTAGTATGGGATCAGATGGCCGTGTGTAAAGAATGTCCCAGGATATTTATTTATTATTTATTAGTATAAAAAAAATCGTGTACTTTACGACACTGAAGTAGGTACACCGACATTTCTATTTTTCTTCCTAAAAATAATCCAACCATTATAAATGCGAAAGTTTTGATGGATGTATGTTAGTTACTCTTTTTCGCAAAAACTACTAAAATAATTTGGATCGGACTTTCCACGTAGATAGCTTATAGCCTTGACTAACACATTGAATACTCTTTATCCCGGGAAAACGTAATATGTCTCTGGAACGCGGGTAAAACCACGGGGGACAGCTAGTATACTAATATTATAAAGAGGAAAGATTTGTATGTTTATTACTCTTTCACGCAAAAACTACTAAACGGATATGGATGAAACTTGACACATAGATAGACCATATCCTGGAATAACCTATAGGCTACTTTTTATCCCGGGAATATGTGATATCCCTCGGGAACGCGAAAAAAACCACAAGGGACGGCAAATTTATTAAAAATGCAAAAGTTTGTGCGGATGGATGGATTGAAGAATACTTTTTCGCAAAAACTACTAAACGGATTTAGATGAAATTTGCCACGTAGATAGTTTATAGCCTGGGCTAACACATATGATACTTTTTATAGCGGGAAAATGTAACATCCCTCGGGAATTACTGCAAAGGACAGCTAATATTCTTATATACCTACTTTCTTTATTTATTCAAAATATTTTAATAGTATTTGTAATATTGTTAGGTAAAATTGTTTTTATGTATGTCTTTTCAATTAATTAATTGGCATCAAAAGTGATCTGAATAACAGAGTTGAGGATGCCACGTAAAGCAAGGGTTGTCACAAAAGAAAAAAATATTATTTTATGTCATTCACTAAGTGAAACCATAGGTGCGTACCTCAAGGGTATTTACGAATTGTAATGACAGATTTTTTTATTACCTAAATACAAGTAACAAAATAAACTTGGCAAGTGCGAGTCGTATTTGCCGATGGAAGGTTCCGAACCACATACAACAATGCAACATTACTTGTTTAATGTTATTATAAACTTCCTAAAAGAATTTGGAAATATCATAAATATTGTTAATAATATTATGATACCCTAGAATGTCGTTCATGAGACACAGTCTTTTTTTATACCACGTGGGCCGACAAACAAGCGGACTGTCCACCTGATGGTAAGTGGTCACCGACGCCTATGGACATTTGCAACACTAGGGGCATCGCCAACGCGTTGTCGACCCTGAGACGTGAAGTTGTTAAGTCTCATGTGCCTGTAATTTCAACGGCCCCCTTACCTTTCTAACCGAAACATAGTAACAAAAGTGCACTACTGCATTGTATACCCACTTTCTATTTTAAATCCTTCATTTATAAATACATCTATTGAGATTACTTACCTTAGACAGGTGTGTATAAGCAAGATCCACCTGTGGGTACCATATTATGAAGTTGCTGAGAAAACGGCAGTGACGTAGGTACGAGAGGTAGTACTTAATGTAATGTACCCATTATGTAATATTAACAATAATTATGAAGCCTGTTTATTTATATTTGCTAATAGGGCACCCTGTTGTTTAAATACTGATAATTAAAGAAAGAAAAATAAATAAGTAACATATTAACAAAATAAGTTAAAACTGAATCCTGGGGAACAAACATAACCTTTTTTTATCATTTAGGACCCTTATGACATTGACGCTTCATCACAGTTACACAAGAATATCCATAATAAATTTTAGCTAAAAAAGCTATTCGAATTTCAACTCTAAATTTAGAATGCTTAAAGATGCAATTAAATAACATAATCTCCTCAAAAGTTTCCTCCTAGTACCGCAACCAGTGGAAAACCTTTTATTTACCAAATAAATCACAGCTGTTCACTTCAATTGCATCTGTGCTATTTACCATAACAAAGTGGTGGTAACCCTGTACGTTACACAACACTGGAGACAGGGGCGCGCACAAAACCGAATGCCTTAATTTAATATAAGTCAATTTGGGCCAATTTAATTTCGCGTCCATGCAGCCGCTTTGCCACAGTACATTATAACCTATCGCCGTCTCTTTTGCTCTCGCCGAATATTATATTACCCTTTCAGGTTTATAGTTGACGTTTGTTACGAGTTAGCGGCAAGCGTACTTCAATTAGCAACGTTATTTATTGGGTAGTGTATATATTCAATTAATAGTTACAAACGAAAATTTAAGTGATATAAATTCTATGGTAAATATCGTGTGTTGCTTGATATGACTTAAAATGATAAAGGTATTTATGTGGAGTATTTACTACCAGTATTTTTCTATACTTAGATAACTAAGATTTAGCAGTTAGTGGATACATGTCGCACCCTCAGAACGATAGAGGCTTAACTCAAAAAATCACTTTTAACACATCTCTGATTGAATCGCTTTCGCACTGTGCGGGGAGTCTGGAGACTGAAGAATCGGTACGCTTTATAATATTCATCGGATAGAGCGTACTTTGTTTAGTCTCTCTATGACCGTAACTCCATTTCCCAAAATGTTGAGTTAAACCCTTATCGTACTGAGGGTGCGAATTATATAGGTTTCAATTTCTCAATCTTCATCGAAGTTTAACAGTTTGCGTCAGCCATGTCACAATACTTCCACTCATCACAATGCTAATTAAGACCTACTATAATTTGGTGAATAATTCAATTACCAAAGACAAGGGCTATTTGACCAGCCAATTTGCTTGGTAGTGACCTTGACCTCCACGCCATAGATCGTTGGTTCAAATCCTACTCATAAGGACAAACTTTTCAGAAGAAGACAATGATCATGTATATTTGTTGTGTGTCTGGGTATGTGGTATGTATTAAATGAAATTAAAAGGTAGTATATGTGGTTTATCAGTTATCTGGTGCCCATAGTACATGCAGTACGAACTATTTAATTTGGGATCAGATGGCCGTGTGTAAAGAATGTCCAGGATATATATATATATATATTCTATTGTGCCATAGGTGAGGCCTATGTCCAGCAGTGGACGGAGATAGGCTGATGATGATGATGATGATGATGATGATGATGATGATGATGATGATGATATCTAATTTCACAAGTGTTTTTTTTTTTTTTTTAGTTTATTTGTAAGTACAACACTATCGTATTAGGATAAGAGCCTGTAATAGGAGATGTTATTTAGCTAATAAATAAATTATTTGTTATGCAGCATATTTATATATTTATTATTAAAAATCTAGTGTACAGATGAAACGCCCGATTTAAAGTATTTTCTAAAATGATCATTAAAATACACTCGTTGAATAATCTTCTCTTACGACCATGAACATCTTGATGTGTTAGCCGAGTTCTAAGAACGGACCGAAGTTGTTTGTTAATAAACATGCACGCACAATATTGCCGTATGAAGAAAGTTTTCCATCGGTCAATGTATTTCTACATAATTTGTAAGACTGAGAAGAGAAGGCCAGTTCTATATGCTTGAAAATCATAGTTTAAAGTTTTTGCGTTCGCCAATGAACTACGGTTAACATTCGGCATTCGTTGAAGGGTTGACGGATCACATCGTGAGGACAGAGTAGTACGGCGCTAGGATACTTTGTAGCCAATGCCGGATTAGCTACCCACCTTCATGTTAAAGCCTATCGACAAACACCAACCAGTAACACAATGGACCACCCCCCTGGTGTTTCTGCGGTGGACATTATTAAAAACTATTTGACATTTAAAAAGTTAGGCCAGTATCTTACGGCTGATCTGGATGAAATTTGGCACAGAGATAGATTATAGTCTGGAATAGGACATACTTTTTACCCCGGGAATATGTAACATCACTCGGGAACGCGGGTGAAACCACGGGTAAAAGAACATTTTATGTAAATTCTAAAACCCTCTCCACCTGTGCCCCGCTGTTTCAAGTCTATTCTAGAATATAGGTTGCCTTTTGGGTACCCCAATCATCAGGCAATTTTTAACATTATTGGTTCACAGTCTACCATTTATTACATTGCATTAGAATATAATAATTCCAATGAAACACTTCAACAGACTTTGTTACTAAGCTAAATTTCAGCCTCTCATAAATTATTCATTTCCCATTTAAAAATTAATCTCTAGCTAACAAGATCTAGGTACAGGTCAGAGAAGACTTAATAATAGCTGTATTGCTATTATTTTACCTGTTATTGTTTTCATGATTAATAGACATTATTTGTCTACACGTAAGACATATTAATAGACTTCGAAGATTAATTATATTCACGTCTGACGTCACTTTCATTAAACTAAATTATGTGAGTTAGCATGATTTGCCATGAGGTGTCAAAACGGTTATATTGTTTCATGTATTGTATCTTTTGTATTTGGACTCATATAGCATATAGTAATTATTCAAAATACCTAATGCTATAGATTTTGAGATAACAATTGAAGATCTCGCTCGTGACCCAACAGCGCATTTTCACTAATCAGTTAGCTGTCATTCTGACACATGTCAAAATGACAGTTGTTCATACAAATTTATCAATTAGACAAGACTTAGAGGACGGGACGCGGACATTCACACTTACCACATATTATTAAAACAATTGAAATATTCCCTTCCTGTACCTGTAAACCTGTATAACCTAATAGATTTACTGCATGCATAAAATATGGCATAAAAATCATTCGACGCCACACAATTATCCCTCCCAAGTCTTTGTCATAGTTGCTTGCACCTAAAGTACCTGTAAAAAATTACTCTGATTTCTTTATGCCAACCTTTACAGACATTAGCGTCATCACAGTGAAATTGTGGTTAAACGCAAAGTGAATAGTTTGAAAATGCTAGTATATGGACAATAAAACTCTAGACGAGTTTTTTTGGATATTCAAAAACAAACTAAAATCTGCTAAAACTGAGTAATTTTTTTGTACAAGTACAACGCACAGATAATGATCTTTTTTGTGACAATTTAAGTTGAAGAACCTTCCATTCGTAAAATAGCACAACATTGGAAAAACTCAGCAGGTTTTCAACAATAAATTTGCATTCGATTATATATCAACTCACCGGTTATATAAAATAATTTAGGTACAAGTTTATTACAGAATAGGCGGCCCCTAGAATATTAATTCTAGGAATAAATATTGTTATTGTGATTCGTTTTATGTCTCAAACATTCTACATAGTCAATCCTACCCCCTTTCCTATCCTATATTATCCTACTAATATTATAAATGCGAAAGTTTGAGGATGGATAGACAGATAGTGACAGTAATGCTTTATAATCAGGACTGACACATGGGATACTTTTTTTTCCGGGAAAAAGTAACTCCCCCGAGAACGGGGGTGAAATCGCGGGGGACTGCTAGTTTAAAATATGACAAAAATATAATGGTATAAGTAGTGATGCACCGGAATTGTGTGGGGCTTCAGGTAATACGATAATGATGTTTTATCTAAGTAGTGTTAAATTAACAGAAAAAAGACGAAAGAGACGCTCGCTGATTGGCGTTCTCATTAAAATCAGGAAGGGGCCAGAACCGTTTACCTTCCATTTTTTCCTGGTGTAATTTTTCGTTTTTATTATCAAATAACACGTATTTACAGCTGCTTAGAATATATACGAGAGCCTATATAAATAGAGTGAAGTAAATCAAGGCATTGTCAGATTAAAACATCACAACCAACGTAATGAAAAGATAAAAAAAAGTACGCATCGTGGTATAAAATCTAGCTGAGTAACTGCAGCGTTTCTATTCAAGGGTGGTAGGTTCTCAGGGATGGAAGACAATAAAACTATAGGCTATAATCAACTACACTGCTCTCTGTACTGCTGACAAAATATAAGCTTAATAATTATATGCCAAACAACTTTATGAGCTACGTTTATGACAATACAGTATTTTTTGACATGGAGTCAAATATTCAATAACTGTCTTTGGACACGCTTAGTGCATCGTTTAGATTTTATGCTGATAACTTATCGTGTGTATTGTATGAAAAGAAAATAAAAATATACTAAAATGTACAAAAATCTTTTTACAAACACTCATGCAACGTTTTGTATACCCACTTCAATTTCCAAAGAAACTGAACGTGAAAATAACTTATGTGGTGTGAAATTTTGTTTATTTAAGACGAAGAAGGATTTTTTCTTTTGATTTATTCAATACAACCCACTGCTCCATGTTTTGGGAATACGTTTTGACAGTCAATTTATTTGTGTAAGCGCCACTCCCTCCTTTTAAATCACCACACACAAAAATACGCGAGATTTGTTATGTGTGTTACATAATAATCTAATTTCACAAACATGATGTAATGGCAGAGACCTCTTTTATTATTCCGAATTATTATTACGAAATAAAAGATAAGAGAGATTTAATAAAATCAGTTGAAGTAGGTAACGGTTCCTTTTTTAACAAAAGTCCAATATAATCTGTGGACGGTTACCATAGACAAATGAATGATTATTTTTGCATAGTCAGCCTATATAAAACAAAAAATTTTTCAATTAAGACACAATTTCACTAATATATTAGCAATACTACTGTACCTAGCAATAAAATAAAAACAATGAGAATAATAACGTAATCGTCGCAATAAACAATGACAAATGACTTGATTGTAATTGTTCTACGATTGTCTATAGTCATCATAATCGTTAAGAGCGGTAGAGCATAACCCACGTTGTCTGAACAGGGAACTTCACCAACTTTAATGCTAATTATGACTTTGAATTGTAATTTTAAACAGTTTAATTCTACTTTGTAAGATAATCAAGGATCTACTCATTTGTAAATTTTGATAATGATTTAAGACGCATAAATTTCAAATACGAATAAATGTGAGCCTTGGTCAGTATACCTAATGTATTACTAATGTAATTTTTGTTTGCAATGGAGATGAGAGCTTAGCTTAAATTCTTCCTTAACTGCAAAACGATTTTTTAGTTTTATTAGTTTGTGAAGCAAATCAAATCTCTGCCTGCCAAAAAGAAACCGAGACCAAAATAGGTATGCACTAAAAATACAAAATCCCATCATCTTCTTTTATCAACTACTTAATGCAAACTTAAACTTGAAGGTAATCGGTATAATCTAAACGACACCCTGGAGACCAGTTATCTGTCTAGTAATTTGGTACTGAATCGAATTGATAAAATTAAATTTTTGGTGAGTGTGCTATGGAACTTCACGACTTAGTTCCTCCATCACCTTTTCGTCATCGGACTACTAGGCGTGGGGAAAGTTATCACCCTTATGTTGTAGACATACCACCAATTCGCACGAAGCGCTTTGCAGCTTCCTTCCTCATGCGCACAGCTAAAGACTGGAATTCTCTCCCCTCATCTGTGTTCCCAGATACTTACAACTTGGAACTCTTTATGAAAAGAGTGAATAGGCTACTAACGGGGAAGCGAGCTCCATCTTCGGCCATATCTTCACTTACCATCAGGTGAGATTGAGGGCAATCGCAATCCATAAGAAAAAAAGAAACAAAAACTTCTTTTTTAAAATCTGTTGTAAAGAGGTTACATTCCAACAGTCGTTCATGCACAAATTCTTTTGTTAACTGGAAACGCCACATATTTTACGATCCAAAACTACATTCGCGTGCAGTTCAACGTAGACCGATGACCCGAAACCAACCATATAATTGTTCCTTATCTCAAATTACTATCAAGAACATGAAACCTATGTTACCTGACCTTTCGTTTTCACTTAGTGTGTAATTTGCCCAATTAGTCGGATGGGTACGTTTCCAACGCGTCACTGGGCACGAAGATTGCTTCCTTGATACTTATGACTCAGGTGGAAATCCTTGGGGAGGGTCTTGCTATGGATTTTCGATAGGATCTGCATTATAATATATATAATACTAGCTGTACCCCGCCACGCTTCGCAGTGGCACATTGTGATTGGATGGTTGAGAAATGAGAAACAAAACAAAGACGGTCGCGGATATGTGGCTGATGCAAAAAATAGATAAAAACAATCCTTGATGCGGATTATATATCATGCTAAAATTTCAGCTCGATCAGTGCAGAACTTTTTAAGTTTTTGAAGCGTACACAAACCAACATAGCATTTTTATATATATAGATTACCTATCGTTCATGGTGTTTTGGTTGAATTTTTGAATTTTTTGAAAGGTTTTTGACAAGAACAATGCTTATCCTAAGCGACAGGGTTCTTCCCTTTTTTAGGAAGTATTTTCTCTTGTCATTTATATTGTATTTTTCTCATTTGTGTACCCTCGATAGAATGCGTATTGTTATGTCATGTATTTTTCTGGCAATAAATTATTATTATTATTAATTATAATCGACTTTCAGTATAACCCTATTTGATCAGTTCGTTTATGTTGGTTTGGTTACCTTAATTTCTAAAGCTCTAAAACAAAATCTGTCAATTGGGAATATATTCAAAGTTCGAAGTGCAATCACAAAAATTACACCGACAATATCGCAGTCCAAGGGTTACAGAAGATTCGTCCTATATTCCTTTAATTCTCCATCGCCATATCATGATTATTTATCAATATTAATGAGTCATTACAACTTATAAAAAAAAAATCTTCAAAAATACATTGAAGCCAAAACCATAATAATTAATATTTTTACGGGCACCCCATATTAGGGGCTAAAAATCTTTATTATTATTTTTTTCGTCCGTTAAAGGTTTTAATCCATGGTTTCAAAAAATGTTTTATTAAATCATGAAAGTGAAAAGGTAACATGATAATACCATCATTATATAACATTTTAAGAAATACATATTATTATTGTTGGTCGCTACTCTGTTTATTATAGGTTGCTACCGAAAATATTTGAGTACCCATGTTTATTACACTCATGCGCCCTTGAGCGCGTATTCTAAATATAGACGAAAAAGTAAATATAAAAACCTTTTACCATAAAAATTCCATAATGGAGATGACAATTTGAGGTGAGCGATGCCGGGGTAAAAGTTAGTTAAAAACGTACGGAAGGTAATACAGGGTTGGAATACTTATAAAACAAAAACATCCTGATATGAAAAATGTGTCTATAAAATATCTAAAGTCATCAAACAATTTTTACTTATCTCGATGAAATATCTCTCATCATTTTCCTATCCTAATATTCTAAAAATAGGCCCGTAATGACATTTCAGGCCAAAAACTCTGTCTATAGATTTTTTTAAGCTAATTCCAGAGACAAAAGTGTAATTTTAAATGTCCAAAAGTCTATAAAATACTATTTTTATTGACATATTTCACACACACGCAGGTGATAAAAAAACAACCATTTAACCCATATTGTAGGTTAATTCCGTTCAGAAACTATCAAAGAGAATGAATGCAACAGCTGTTCGGATAAAAACCGTTTTCCGATGTCGAAAAAGTTGGAATACTTTTTCTTTCTATAATTAGGTACGTTCATAAGCGATGAAAAGAGCACGGGATTATGTCGTTAATAGTTTATTTTGATATTGTCGTATTCAACTAGTTGAGATCATGTTATTTATTTACAGCTGTAGATGTATAGATGTGTTTTCCAAGAATGTTGGTTTTAGGGTTACCAACTTATATTTATGATATTGGTTTAGCACATGTTGCCATAAGTTTTATTTTTCAACTGGCAAGCGTTGTAAATTGTATATTTTTAGTTCTCTACAAATATGATTATTTTCTTATAAATAGGCGTGACATCCATAATAGATACTATGACAATAAAGTCAAAACGTGTTTACTTTGGCAGCACCTATAAAAGTTTATTCAGGTTAATATTGCTCAAGCTGATTGCTCAGCTCTTGTACTAATTGCCTAACTAAGATAGTCAAAGAGCTTTGCATTATTAAACTGTTGGTTAACCTCCCATCTCAGTTGTCAATTACTATGAAATATCCAATTGTCACATTTTAGATATACTGCTTATTTGAAGCAAGATTGCAAAATTGGATTGAAATTATATCTCTACAGTCAATCAGTTCCAGAGTACCAGAATTAATATCTAAGGATATAATACAACAATACCTGTTGTTATAATAAATACATACCTATATTATCTCAATAGCTAATAGATCTCAATACACAGCTATAACCAATCTTAACAGTGATAAAGAAGAGATGATGTATCGATCTAACCCAAATAAAACAAATATAGGAGTCCCTCAAGGGAGTATATTGGGCCCATTACTGTTCCTTATATATATCAAAGATCTTCCTAATATCACAAATCACTTCTATTCACTTTTTGCGGATGATATTGCAGTTGTAATTACCGAAAATAGCGCAAAAAAACTACAATTCCGAGATAAATGAAACCGTGGGCTCAATTATAGATTGGCTGAAGAAAAATAATTTAAAGGTTAACGTTGCTAAAACTTCCATTGTTCAATTCTATAATAGAAAATGCAAAAATAAACGAATTGTATCCTATGATGGTCAGACCATTAACAAAAGAGATGAAGTCACGTTTCTTGGTATAACGTTAGATAGTAGCTGCACGTGGAAATCTCAAATCAAGAAGGTCACCAATAAAATAAATCGTTTCGCATATGCCTTATGGAGACTGTTAAAGATAACAGATCAAAAGACAGCCCTATTGGCGTATCATGGGTACGTGGCTTCTCAGCTCAGATTATGACTATTACTCAGATATGGCATTATTTAATGGGGCAACTCAGTTCTAGTAAAAAAGGTCTTTATCGCTCAAAAACAATGTGTTCGGGCTCTCTGTGATGTGCCACCCTTAACATCGTGCCGACCACTTTTTATTAAATTGAAACTCTTGACTGTACCATCACTATATATATTTGAATGTTGTAAATTTGCAAAAACACATTCTGGTCTATTCCGCAAACATGTGGACATAAAACAGAATACAAGGTACCAGGATAAATTACTCCTACCAAAAATAAGAAGCCACCTATATCATAGGAGCTGTTATCCCATGGCGATTAAAATATTTAATAAATTACCAGTTACTTATAAAAGCCTTCCTTTAAATCTATTTAAGACCAAATTATTTAAGTGGCTTACTGAGAGATGTTTTTATACCTTAGATTAATACTTTCAATATGACGTAAAGCTTAGATAGATAAATCAAGAATAGGACATTTTATTTAATTATTATTATATTGTATTGAAATAATGTAATTTTATTAAAATCAATTTAAGTTTGTAATTTTGCATGCTATTCTATAGCGAAATGTGTTGACCTTATTTTGAAATACCACCAATCTGTACGACATTTCTGGCGAAATAAATAAAATATTTCATTTATATATTTTATTTCATTTCATATAATATTTCAAATATATATATTTCATTTAATTTCAATAATTAAGATATAGAGATATAGATAACCTGGATATTTAAGCGGGAATAAATTAGGTTAGTAAAATAAAATATTTTCATACCCACCCCGCTTGGCATAGCCTAATGCTTCAGTAAGAACCAATAATAGAAATAAAGTTATTGATATACTTATCAGTGTGGCAATGCGTAATATAGTTTTTATCCTATTCCAAAACTTTACGTAGCCTCCATATTCAAACGTCTCGTTCTGTCGAATGACCGTTCGCGTACGAACGAAAATAACAGATGCTGCTAAACCACTCCAAATTTACAAAATAAGTTGTCTTTTCAATCCTCATCGAGACAGAATGATGATGAAATAACAAATGGCTATTTCGTTAATCAACCTTTGATGTAATTAACGTAAAATCCTCTAGCATTCATTAGGGAAATTGTGAGAAACAATTCCAATGCGTAATGGCCAGATTTAGCTCAAGGTCTCTGAAATCAGCCTAGCTCAAGTAGCTGATGAATCTCTTTCATCACGACCCATTATATTTTTGGGGATTCCACTAAAAAATAGCATAAACAATAGAACAATGAAATGAAGTGCGGTTGAGTGACGTTGGTGTCAACAACGATTTTAGATCTTTGATCAAATGCCAAATGCATACTGTAAGGACGTCAGTTTAATACGTTACCACATGTTATAAAATGTTGTTCCAGTTGATTCGGTGGTCAGATTATTAGAATCGCATAGCGTAAGCGTCATTATTGACTTGAATTACGATCTAACGGATATAGATTTGAGATCATCCCTACATACTTGCCTATTTATAAACAAGAATATCTCCACTGTTTTGATTTTGTGTATAACAACCAGCGGTTTGTAATGTAATATTCTAAGTACCCTGTAACAGACAGAGATAGAGATATTTGTTAGCAAAAACTTGCAGGTGTGTCAACTCGTAAAGCCGGTGAAGTTTGAGTGACAGTTGACACCTCAATGACAGATGCTATAAAAGCTACTATAATAGCTTTTTAGAACGACTTTTTGGTGGAAACTTGCAAAGTGACATAGCAATTTCGTTTAATTTTCATAAAATTGTGTAAGTTAAGTTTGATGGTTTATTTTGGTGGTGTTCTATCTAAGCTTAGTGAAGTGAAATGTAATGAATGCGTTACCATGTCACCTTTCAGAACGTTTTAAAAGAACGGCCACCATTTAACACAAAAAAATTGACTTAAACTTAAAATATAACTCAACACTGGCAAAAATAAGTTCCAACCATATAAAGCTTTTAAGAAAGATGATGCTAAAACATTTGACGAATGTGATTTATTCACAAAAGATGAATGGATAACGGTGAGGCATGTGATCATTGTAAGATTTGAGGTTTACAACTTCCACCATTGTTGAGAAATCGGTGCTAATACCAACACTTCTGCCTGTCATTCGCGTAAATCGTTTATGGTACTTTGGAACTCGAAAACCGCAAGTCATCTGTGGGGTACTCATACTTATGATGTGAAGTCAATTTATTCAAAGCTCATGAGTCGCAGATTTTACGATAGCCTGTCTCTTAAGGTTTACAAATTCTATCCAACTGCAATCTTCACTGGCATTCAAACTTCGATCTTATTTTCTTTGCAATAAGACACAAAATCCACTAAACATTATTGTAAACAACACACACTTTTTAAATGGACGTAATAAGCTCGAAACTTTTTATGGGGAAGATTTTGATGAACACGTTAATCTACTTAGAAATGAGCAAGTTCCTAATTTTGTGTCAGTCAGTAAAAAAACAAAAATTTATATTTTTTTGGGTAGTGGTATACAAAGCTATGCAACCTACGGGAAACAGAATAAATTGTTTCAAAAAAATGTTACATCAAATTTGAACTTTAAAGACATTAGAGTATCACTGATGTTATTTCACCTAATAAATATCTTCTTCTAAATTTAAGAACTGGACTCAGCCAGTGCATCTCCTCTCCGTTCTATAAAATGTTTATAAGTATTAAGTTTGAATGTATTGCGTAATCTTTGAAATTACTCATCCTATTTCAAAAATTCTTTCACTGATACGAAGCTGCACTATTCCCGCCTGACATAAGCCATGATATTATTCCAGTATACATTAGGATCCCTCGAGAACGCGGATAGTACCCCGTGAAGGAAGCTAGTATAAAATACCGATACCACGTACCTTCCACATGCCCTAATAAACAGTATACAGCATGCAATAGAAGTATTTACGACGTAATTACCATGTAATAGTGCAATTAACTATAATGCAGACTTCACACACTACCTCGGCTACGAGAAACATTTATTGAACACAGATTGAAATTAAATTGTGTTACAGCTCGAATTAATATCAGTATGTCAAGTCATTAATACTGTAACGTACTACGCTATAAATTAGAGCTTTCGGGAATATGGAGAAATAAACTTCGGGTATTATATGCTTTCGTGTTAACAGTTTTGCGTCGGTGCGTGTGGGACTGTGCCAATAAGGATTAGTTAGCCAATACTTATTATTCATACATCTATTAACTAGGCACTTACATTGTAACTTTGAAAATAAACTAACGGGAAATCTTTGTGATTTGGATAATTTTAATGAATTACACAACAAAAAAGTGTGCATTTACTTGGAAAACTTTGATGGTTATGATAAAATAAATTTTAAATAAGGGACGACCAACAAGCAGATTGTCCACCTGATGGGAAATTGTCACCGCCGCCTATAGACATTTGCAACACTAGAGGGCATCGTCAATGTGTTGTCGACCCAGAAACGCGAAGTTGTTAAGTCTTATGTGCCTGGAATTTCACCGGCCCCCTTACCTTTCTAACCAAAAATTCAGCCATAAAAGTACACTACTGCTTCACGGCAGAAATGGGTAAGGAGGTAGTACTTCTCCGGACGAACTTTGAACTCAAAGGTTTGTTATTATGCTATTTTCCAAGTGAACGCAAACTTTTTATGGTGTGTGTATATTATGAAATATACTGTGTTACTAATCAGCATCTCTCAAGGCTCTTAACTATCGAATTCGGCTGACATATAACTATTGTGTGACAAATATTGAATATATAATAGATCGCGTATTCTATTGCCACCCTGAAAAAACCTAAGCAGGTCTGTCATGTGGCTGGATATATACATACATATTTACTATCAAAGTAGTATACATAATAATCTGGTTTCCATAGTACGCTTAGTTTTGGACAAGATTACCGTGTTTAGAGAATGTCCCAGGAAATTTATTTGGTTGTTATGATGTAGCTTTTACTCCGGTACTTAGTAACTTTTTAATGTCAAATAAGTTCTCGTTTATTTTGACACCGTTGTCTAAATCAGTTTATAAAAGAAACAAGCAACAAATATAAACTTTTAAGTACTACTTACCTTGTAAAAGAAAAATACACAAATTTCCAAAAATACTTAGACGTTATGTTTCCAAAGGCATTACAATCTTAAAGAACAGAAGTACTTAAACAAAAACAGTTTGGCAAACTGTATTCTGAAAAAGAAATAATACTTTCAAAGCAGAAACGAAGTAATGCCCCATTGTTGAGTGTTCTTTGGGTCACGGGCAAACACCCGCTAGAATTCAGTAAGTAAACAATACAGGTACCTACCTCGCGGTTCTTATTGTGTCCAGAAAATAAATAATAAGCCGTTGTTTTGCTGCTTTTAAGTCACAGAAACTTACATTGCCGACATTCAGACGTCAGGCCAGTTGGCTTGGTGGTTAGCGACTCTGACTGCCAAGCTGAAGGTCGTGGGTTCGATTCCCACGCAGGACAAACATTTGTGTGCATGAACATGTCTGTTTGTTCTGTGTCTGGGTGTTAATATCTATATAAGTATGTATTTAGAAAAAAAATATATAGTATATGTAGTATATCAGTTATCTGGTTTCCATAGTACAAGCTCTGCTTAGTTTGGGATCAGATGGCCGTGTGTAAGAGAATGTCCCAGGATATTTATTTTATTTATTGTTAAGGTAACATTTTCTAATTCTCTAGGTAAACGTAGATCGTTATTTATAATAATAAATCACCGTCGCATTAGCATTACCATTAGGCACAACTAAAGAAAGTAAAAACACTGCGTCATTATTTAAAACATTTCAATATTTCATGTTTTTTCTAGCATGCACGGCGAGGTTTACAAACGACATTACATATTCATGGTATGAATCGTGCACAGCCTTTTCACGACATTCCATATGTACGTCCAAATGCAAAGCTCACTGTTTAAAAATTCATAACACGAACACACACTTACAGCATAACACTTACGGCAAGCAAAGAAACTTACAATATTTCACCCATGACTCCGAACTGAATTACATTTACATATTCAGAACACAGCAGTTTTTAAGTAGAAACTGCGCCCTAAATTCTATTCACTCTGTGTTTCAACATCCGATCGCGCTTAAATTAAAACTGATGAAAGAACATCGCCGATAGCGAGGCAGTGGGAATAAAAAGTACGTTTAAATCCGCAAAGAAATCTCGCAAGCAACAAAAGCAACTCGGTTGCAGACTCCCAAGAAATCTTGTGTAGCCGAAGCTAGAAGTAATCCTCTTAACAGCAGAGTGAACTGGGTTGCTTACACTATGTGACTCGCTCGAATCGTGGATGCGGAGAATTAATAAGTAAAAGGACAAGTGTTTGGGTTTATTTAAAGAAATGTAGTGAAAAATAAATAAGAAGCTAAGTATATCTGAGTGTCTTTTTATAACATAATAAAATACAGATGATTCCTTCTAAGCTTTATTTACTTAACACCATCGGCCACACCATTACTTGCTATAGAAATATTGTGGTCAAACACAAGACTACACATGTCATAATACATAGAAAGTATTCTATTTTATACCCTAATGTGTTTTATTAATAAAACACACTTGAGGGGTCTAAGGAATGCTGGTGGAAAGTGTAAGCTACACAATCAACCTAATCCTTATACCTGATTAAGAAATAAACATATGCTATACATATATATATATATACGTAATAATACATATATATTTAAAAGGATACGACTGATGGTAGTATTCTAAACTGTAATTATTTATTTTGGTTGTATAGCGAAGCGAAATTATATGAGACGAGTTATTGGGTGACACAGAAAGACGCGCAGAAAAATACTATTCTGCAAATCGTTTTCACAATAGTTAACAATTCCTACCAAAATTCTTACCATACTTAAACCACAACCAAAAGATATATTATAGTACCTAAAACATAACATGGAATTTAGGTAGCAAGCTTCACTCTGGTGTCTTGTATGCAATTCGCCAATGTCTGGCTGCAAGAAGACCGGGCGATGAATCCAAGCACATTCACATGTGTGCAGCTTAAGCAATATATTTTACGTCATGCCTTATTAATAACGTCTACATTACTATCCTGGCTATTACATTAGGTAATTTACTGCCGAAATCCTGCTGTGCTGGCGTGTGGAGGGAGCTCGGCGTGTCCTAACATTTTAATTAATACCACGTTGTGTTAACTGTTGATTATATACGTTAAATGAAAAGTAGGACGTTATAAGGACAAAATACAGTTGTTTCAAGCGAAAATTCAAGGATTTATTTATCTTTAGTAAAGAATAAAAGATAAATTCCACAATTAAATTGTAATAGTGTACAACTATCCTTTCTCTCGATAAGTGGTTCTAAATATAATGACAAAAATACTCTCTAAAATAAACAACCTAACAAGGAAGGAACAACTCGTTAACAGTGCAGCAGTCGATAGTGAGCAAGTATTTTTGTCGGAGGAGGCTGTGGCAGACAGGCCATCTAGAAACAAATCTCCAACTAACTCCACTACGGGAATCAAGTTTAGTGGCACACTAATAGCTCTGACTTTCTTGCAGAACGGATTTATCTTATTGATTTTCAGGAGCTTGCAATGGTGTTGCATATTTTTATTTTAAATTCTAGACGATAATCGAATTACGGTACTTTATCGAGGTTGAAAAAGATTTTTCTCGTTGAATAAACTTAGCTGACGTATTTTAAATGTAGATCTTGATTTTAATAACGAATCAAGTGCATTTGCATTAACTTAAACAGGCATTTTGTATACAGAACGTATTTGATACATTCTAAGGGCAGTAAGTTATGTGTAGGCCAATGCCACTCCGTTTTGATAGTCGCATAAATAATGGCGCAGATGACAGAAGGCATGCAACAAATTATAAATGTAGTGTTATGTTCGAAATTCATATTCAGTATGGAGAATAAGTTTTGAATCTTTCTAGGTTTTGTGTACTTACTACTGCTACTACGACACTTACAAAGGTGATAGAAAAAACAAAGCAAAAAATTTACTAGTAACATAATTTTTATTTTATTTATTTGGCACACAAAACATTGACACAATAAATAAATAATAATAATGACTTCGTACAGGACTAAATTCCCAAGTATGTGTACACAACATGACTAATAAATATAGAACAAGACAGTGGGCATGTTAGTATGAAGTTAGTAAGTTGTACGTAAAACATAATTTATTACAAATAAAAGACAAACCTAGTATATAAATTTTTTGTGACTAAGCTGTGGATTTTGTTGTTGAAATAAATAAAAATAAAAAATTAAAGCAAGTACTGATACTACTTGATTAAATTAGAACATTGTTAATTAGACTGCAAAAATGCAGTAAGTCCCTAAGATCAATATATTTTTAACACCAACGTTCAACAATACAAACTCTTCAAAAGAATGTTCTGAAAAGTTGAGCTTCCTAAAGTTAAATGGAAAAGTTGGGTGCGCAAATTGACAGTCTCGACAAGCAGTAGGTTGGCGGGACCCGCCTCTAAACCGAACGAGGTTAATAAAATTGGCTCCCGACATGAAAATAAAGTGTTATTCTCCATTACGTGCGTAATAAAATTATATAACTTTCGGGAACTTTAGTAATAACTATTGGAAAGGTTTCGAAGAATCGAAAATTGTACTCAGTGCTGATCTTGTTACGATATATTTTCAAAATTCTATGAATTTTAATAGAACTTTGGACTCTGCCTTTCGCCTTACTAACGTTTCGAATAAACGTAAATGTTTGCATAAATATTAAATTATCTATTAGACAGACCTTAGCAACACGGATTGTCTATAGATTTTACATTATTACTGAAACTTTCTAAGGAAACTCTTGATAGTACCGAAGCGTTTGTTTGTTGTGAGGATTTTCCAAGTAATAAAAAAGTCTTAATACTTGAGGCAGAGACGGGAAAGTGAAAGTTAACCGGACTGGCCGAGCAATCAAGACTTTGAAAAATTAATCTTTTAATTAAAAATGAATTCTTTTAGGTGCCGCTTGATAGAAACATGAAGTACCTTTTTTGATTAAGCGAGTAATAAGCTTTAAGGGCAAATGGCTGGAAATGATTTCTATAAAAAAAAATGGGGACATAGAGGCTACATTTTCTTTTTATTTATGAAACACGGTAAGTAAAAATTTCAGTTTTAGCTTAATATTTAAATCTTCACATCAGATCAGCCAACAAACTCCAAAAAATAAATACATGTATATCATGTATTGTATATTTGTCTGTGTAACATAAACCTTTAATATTATTTTTCATCCATCACGTAAATCCGCAAAGCCGATGAAACCTTAAAAATCATAAAGAATGAAATATTGTACACTCAGTAGAATTGACAAAGCTGTTTGGATGAATCGTTGGGTTTTATTCTGTGCAATTAACAGGGTTCCTTGGCCCCCGATTAAATGTCACAATTTTGTGATGAACAGGGACGTTCTTAGTAAGTTGTTTTTATGAGAACTATAGAACCCTCAAATTGACTTAAATTTTTGGGTAAGCTCTTTGGAATAGTGATTTTAACCAAAACTACTTACGACAAAAAATACAGTGGCAATGGCTGTAGAACATTGCTGAATAGAATTCTTTAATGTGTAATTATTTGCGACTATCCAAAGTAGTTTGGGCTTTCATACAAAAACTCAGCATTTCTTCTCGATTTGATGAAAAATTAAATTGAATATTTATTACTTGTTGTTATTATTTCGAATATAGAACTGCCACCCGTCGACGGACATTATTAACAACTGAAATCGTTTAACATTTCATATAGGTAAATTATAGAATTTTCCATAAATTAATTCATTTAACATAACCGCTCAATTAGTTACATTATTTACTGCAGGAACATACCAAGATAGTGCTACAGGCGATCTGCATTTGACAGCTACCGTCTTGTTCGAATTACATCGGAAACGTTCGTGTAACGTCGGTAATCCTTGGTACAGTTGACAGCACATGCGCTACAGTTTTGCTTTGCATGTAATGGCCTGTCAGGAAAGGTGCATCATTTCTGCAATGACAGATGCAGAAATAGATTGACGTTGAAGCTATGTTCGCTTTTCAATAACGGATAGACATAGTTATTTATCTATTGCAAACAGTGGTTGCACTATTTCGTAGTGATTTTGTACAGCGCACACTTTTTACCGATTGCAATAGTTTGCGCGTCAATAGAAAAAGGATTTATGTATTTTGTAGTTTTATAAAAGAAAGAAAATACCATTACTGAAATGATAAATATATAGAAGTGTATCTTACAGATTTAAAAATACAAATATCACTTACAAACAAAGTAGCAATTCGCTAACTGCTTATTGACGTCAAATAAAAATGAACACGATGTTTGCTACCTAAATTACTAGACCGTCTCAAGTTTTCCAACGAAGAGCAACAGAGGAGAAATCGTCGGAAAAACCTATCAAAACTTGAGAAAATTCAATAAGGGCACTTGGAAAGTTTGTTAAAGGAAGTAGCGGGAATATTCTTATGAAAAAAAAAAGAATCTCAATTTGTGTCGCCCGGTAAAATAAAAATAACGTGCGAACCCTCAAGGCTTCCGAGGAAGAATCGAGTTTGTTTGTTAACTTCCCCGTCGATGTGGCTTGGCAGCTGAAATTTATAGCGAAATTTAAAAGAACCTTTAAGTACAACCGGAGGATTGACATGCTCCGGGCTAAAAACGCTGTAATCCCGCTTTTCCACACCGTGCACGAGGTTTTGCCGGCATCTTCCTGTAGATGGCATTTTCGAAGGATACTTAATAAACCCATTATTTACTAGTTTACATGTTATTTTCATAATAATTCTCCCAACATTTTTATGAAAACTGTCATGCAATAAACTTCAATTTCAGTACGCAATGCCAGTTAAATTTACTGATATCTTCCTGCCTATCTCTGTACTAGATGAGAAATAATGTTTCAGAACCGTATTTTACCGATTCGATAGTGACTTCTAACTTCAATATATAGTTAAATAAATAAATCTTAAATATACGATTGAACCAACCAACAGTTGTTGAGTTCTTGATACAGTTTCCCTCGGTTAATTTTCTGTTATATATTTAAGCGATTGATTAAGGAGATTGATTAAATAATAAACTTATATTGACTTAAATTTAATTTTTGTTTTACTTTTATATACTTTTTTTTACTGATTTACCTTTATTTATTATTATTTATTATTTTGTTACCTTTTAAGCACATGCTCTAACGCCTTAAAATGTTGTGCATTTACATAAATCCTTTTTGTAATCTAGTTTTAAATTTTAATTGATGTATTAACCACTGGCTGTCCATGAATAAATAAATAAAGTGACCAAATGTTAAAGAATACCAATCTTAAAGAAGAGTACCCATTGAAACTCTGCGGAACCTCTCAAAGACTTCTTCAAAGTTACCGAATATCGTCAATGTGGATGATATGTCAAATAAATATTTATCTTAACTTCACAAACATCCCGTTGACCTTTAATAAAGTTTTAAAAGTCAATGATAACACGTATGAAACAAAACTAATTAAAAAGTTTGATACGCTCACTCTGACCAACAATGTTTCATGCAAAACTTTAATCATTAGTTTTCTAGGAATAAAATATAAGTACTTATATAGTGTATTCATATATAAAGAAGAATAAGAAAAATTCCAAGACAATTAGATCAAATCAAATCAAATCAAAGAATCTTTTCCTTTTAACTAACCAACAATTTAGAGATAATTAATTAGAAATATCTCAAATGACTTCAGAGCTTAAACTGATGATAAGTTGAAAAGGATACGCAATTTGAAAGGTAGCTCCTTTTTAGATATCCGTACACAAAGGGTAAAACGGGTCCCTATTACTAAGACTCTGCTGTCCGTCTGTCTGTCTGCCTGTCCGTCTGACACCAGGCTGTATCTCATGGACCGTGATAGTTAGACAGTTGAAATGTTCACCGATAATGTATTTCTGTTCCTCCTGGAGCTCCCATACAACAGACATGATTTTTTTGCCGTTTTTGTAGATAGTGTTACAGAACCCTTCATGCGCGGATCCGACTTGCACTTGGCCGGTTTTTTTATTATTTATTATCGATTATGAGTATTTAGATCTCTAACGAAATACGCATAATCGATGGTTCAGTTTAAAGAGTCTACTTTTAGGTCTTCCTTTAGTTATTCGTACACTATCGATCTGGAGCAACTAGCATCTTACCGCCGTGAATTTTGTTTAATTTATTGAATGCACAAATCTTATAAGTAAAAATCAAAACGATATTCGACAGGCCAGTTGGCTTGATGGTTAGCGATCCTGACTGCCAAGTCACAGGTCGCGGGTTCGATTCCCACCCAAGACAAACATTTGTGTGCATGATCATGTCTGTGTGTATAAATATTTATATATACAATGAATCTATTTAAAAAATAAAAACTCTGCTTAGTCTGGGATCAGATGGCCGTGTGTAAAAGAATGTCCCATGATATTTACTTATCATTATTTATTTAAAACATACATACGGCTTTTACTCACACGTTATTCATATAAACATAACATTCATATAAAGTGGGCATGGTTTTATTGTGGGTTTTATTTTGGTTAGGGAGGTAGGTGTCGGTTAAATTACTTAATAACTTAATTGCGTAAATACGTCATAGATGATGTCCCTGTCCCCGTATTGCAAATGTCCATAGACGGATGTGATTACTTACCATTAAAACACGTAAACCAACCAAACAAGAACAATACACCAATAGGTACACCAATTACATTAAAGTAGTCAACCGGTAAAATGCACTAAGTATATCGCTATGCAGATATTAAAAATTCAAATAATTAAAATGAATAAACATTAAATCCTTTCACAAGCATTATTCGAAAGTACACCCAGTAGCATAGTTTTGCTACAAAATGTAGGTACAGTTACAACTTGACAGACTGCATAAGTAGCTATGTTGTCGACCCTCCTAAGTGTTATTATACAACTTGACTAACAACCATATTAAATCATGAACTTCGACAATAAACTGTACAAGTCTAGACTACATAAACTACTGTCAAAATTTTGAAGGTTTATTGTAATAAGCGCGTGACGTCACGATACTACGTAATTAATTACATGCATAGCTACTTATAAATGGTTTTACTCACGCTATGATGGAGGTTGAAGGCAGAACTCTGTTATTGTATGCATTGACGTGTCTTTACCTGTAAACGAAAATAAATCAATGTTAATTTTGGCAGAAATTTTGTGACAATGTAATGTTTATGGATAACGGATAACGGACGTTTATGGATATGGGTGTAAATATATTATATATAGGTATATATTTAGAAAAAAATGTAAGTATATGTTATATATCAGTCATCTGATTTCCATAGTACAAGCTCAGTTTATTTTGGGATCAGATGGCCATGAGTAAAGGGAGTCCCAATAAATGAAAAAAAGAAAACCATTGTAACGACCTCTCACCAGGTGGACCGAGGACCTGGTCAGAGCCGCTGGATGCAGGCCGCTCAGGACCGTTCGAGGTGGAAATTCAAATGGGAGGCCTATGTTCAACAGTGGAGATCCTTGGGTTGATATGAAGAACCATTTTCCACAATGGTTCAGCAAAACGTCAAAGCCGTCAGAATCGACCATTTCAAGACTTACAACTTATTTTTAAATAAAGTTTAAAATTTAAATCAAGATTGATTAACTTTACAACAGCCCAATATGAGGGCCAAAAACTTACCAGCCTCGACCTACATATTTACAAAGATGTTCTAATAACTAAGTGCGTAGGTACCTATACCTGTGACCTGCTATTAGAACCTAAGTTTCAAGCAACCCACTAAACTAGTTTAACTTTAACTGACTAACTTCTGGGAACGACGTCGTCACTATGGTACGCAGTATTATTTGGCGTGCCAGTAAGGGCACTGTATTAGAATACTAAACTTCTACTAATATGCAGAATAATAAGTAGTAGTATAGCTCCTTTGGTCGCATGCTAAATTAATTTTAACTTGTAATTCTAAACAGGCCTAAAATTTCTCTGAGACTGAACATTTCATCTTTAAAAGAAGTAGATTTTTTTTTAAATCTTGCATTTACCCGCATGCATACAGTTTACTTGATAGTTAGAGATCCTGAATGTCTCACCACAGGACGTGGGTTCAATTCTCACCCAGATCAATCATTTGTGCGATTCTTAGTCTATTTTTTCTATACTTATTACTGAGTATTTTAAAATTGTGTAACAAAAACAATAGCAGAATTAATCGGTAATAACCGGCTAAAGGGTTCCATTTAAAGGCTGACATCTGAACCGACGGTAACTTGTAGCAGTATTCAAATATAATACTTACATGTCTAATACGGACAGGCCAGTTGGCTTGGTGGTTAGCGACTCTGACTGCCAAGCCGAAGCCCGCGGGTTCGATTCCCACCCAGGACAAACATTTGTGTGCATGAACATGTCTGTTTGTTCTGTGTCTGGGTGTAATTATGTATATATGTATGCATTTAGAAAAAAAAGTAGTATATGTAGTAAATCAGTTATCTGGTTTCCATAGTACAAGCTCTGCTTAGTTTGGGATCAGATGGCCGTGTGTAAAGAACGTCCCGGGATATTAATTTACTTATTTATATTTATGACTCATGTGTATGGCCGAGTTTATGATATGTTCCTACTGTGACATGATAGCCAGGAATAGATCCTCCATATATTTCTCCCGTTTTACCTAATGATCCCAAAATCACTTCCAATTCAATAATTCCTATTACAATTCTCCAATCAAGATACTCATTGCTAATGCATTGTTGTTCAAGTCCAATCTTAATTTAGAACGAATACAGGATGTTCAACAATGTTTGTGTTTATTGTTTATCTACAACTAAACACAATAGAAACCCTTATACAAACAGTTCGGGTATTATAAATATTATCGTTGTATTAGATCTTATTTTCGATAAGGTTTTCTTGTAAACATAGCAAACTATAATTCTAATATGTTTCATGTTTTACTGCTGTTTTAGGGTTACCGAAAGGGTATCGACGGGACCCTATTACTAAGACTTCGCTGTCCGCCCGTCCGTCTGTCTATCAGCGGGCTGTATCTCAAGAACCCTAATGTTAAAAGAGACCGTTCTATGACCATTATAATAACGAATAGAAAAACAAAATAAAGATTAAAATTTCACGCGTTTTGTTAATTTGACGTGATTGCATAGTAAGTGAAAGAGACAGAGGATTGAGACCGCGACGATACATCGTTGAGCTAGTGTCATTTTCGTTTCAGAATGTGTAACTATGCCTTCTTGGGTAAGCGTCATTGAAGGTATAACGGGGTTTTATCATTTTATGGGAAAATAGTTATGGACATGACACATCATTATCATCAGCCTATCTCCATCCACTGCTGGACATAGGCCTCACCTATGGCACGTCACTGAGCCCGATCTTCAGCTCTTTGTTTCTAACCGCTGCCAGTCAGCTTGCGTATATCATCGCTCCATCTAGCTGGAGGGCGCCCTACACTACGTTTACCGAGCCGTGGTCTCCACTCAAGAACACGTCTACCCCAACGGTTATCGGTTCTACGGCAGATGTGACCAACCAACTGCCACTTCAGCTTGCTAATCCTTGACATGTCACATCGCTCTCAAAATCATTTACAAAAAAAGGTGGTTTTTGTACAAGACTATTTAGTATTAAGAAATTTATTTTTATCGGCTTGTCTTGTTCTGAATAATTTGGGGACACATCGGCCCATATCAGAACTTCCTTTATATCATCATTTCCCAAAATGTATCCATCTCTTTATGCGAGCCCATTTACATATTCATGACTCTTTTAGCAATAATATTTAACAGAGAAAGTTCTGTCGGTTTAAAAAACATAAAGTAATTGGTTCGAAGACTTGTGACGACGTCAGTCAGTAAACTTTTGTCAATTCCGACTCCGAAGTGATTGGAAAGACAGGGATAAAGAGGAAATAACCCCGCAATACTTTCACCATTGAAATTCATTAAAAGTTTTTAACGCGGGCGTGGGAAGTGGCTGGGTAGTTCGCCTAGTTGTATTTTTGTATGGACTTGTCAATTACGACACTTCGTTGTTTCAACACTGTGGGTACTATCTTTCCTACTTTATTCTATCCTGCCAGTACCTTCTATCTTGAGATGCCAAATGGATTATCCTTGAATAAATTTCATATGCCAAACGTTCGTTTCGCACACGCCAAAATAATAAAGAATATGTAACAAGCACTAGAACAATAGAGTATATATTTCAAAAGAATGAGTATAATACTTCAAGAAGTTTAGTGAGACGATCTACGTAAACTTATCACAGCCAAAAACAATTGCACAAAGTGCTTTTACCATTATTATTTATTTCACGTGAATTTTTTATATTTCGAACGCAACCGATTTAGTGATGGGACGGGTCGATATCGATTAATGAAAAACAACACATCGGGACGCGGTGTGCCGAACGTGACGCACGCTCGTCCCCAAGCGTCATTAATCAAATCACAGCTATGCGGTTTAATGGCAGACTAATTACAGTTTGCGCGCGAATCACCTACACACACCGTCGCAGTAATTACTGCATTAACTCGACTGCGGAAACGCTTAATACAGGATAATGCTGATTACATATCGCAATGCGGGTGCTAACCGAAAGTTTGCCCAGTTCGGCCGTCAATCAAACGTCGCCGAGCTACATCATCCCATTGTGATGTCATTGTGAATGCATTGTATAAGCACTACACTGTCTGCACCACACCTCGACTAGCGGCCAAAATTAATATTCGATTCCAACCCGAAATCACCGGATTGATGTAGATTGAATTTTATGCCAAAAGGTACATCAATTCAACGTTTTGGATCGTTATCGAATACAAATTTTAGTCACTTGTAATTAAAATAGAAGACAGAAACCTTTATTATTTATACATGCTATACTATCATATTAAGGTTTGCTTTAAGAGCTTGGATAAAACACACACAAAGTATAAACTTATTTATTTTATATCGATACTCATGCCACACGTCACTGGGCATTGGGTAGTTTAAGAAAATATACTTAGTGCTCGTTGCTCCCTGTGGACAGTTAGATGAAATGATACAAGCAGATGCCTACCGTTACCCCTGTTTACCAGTTTATATGGATACTTGCTGTGCACCGCATTTCCCCACTAGTTCTCGGCAATATGCGTTGCAAATTTCAGCAATATCGTTAACAGTGACAGCGTAACAAACTCAACTTCGCTTTTATAATATTACTTACACATCGACGGGTATACCTTACTATTATACTACCGGTATGCTATGGTGGCCGTTTTGACGTTTCAGATTGTCATAGGAAAAGAAACTTTATTGCTATGGAATAAGGTTGATTTCCATCATCATACAATTAGCTGTTGAATCAATAGATGCACCTTATGTCTTATGGAATAAAGGTTATTTTTCATTGTCATTGATAAACGTCAAAACGGCCGTCATAGCATGCCGCAAGTTTAGGTGGATTGTCTGACTGTTTAATAAATTTTATCAAGTTAAATTGTATGGCCGCCCATATTGATAGTGAGCTAAGAAAGCATTGCTAAAGCAGGGATGGAGCAATCTTAATCCTGCGTGACCTATCCAATTATGATTCACACCATTGTCGGCGTAACAATAAAAGGAAAAGGAACCAATTAGCCAACTTAATTTGATTGTATCTGAACTGAATTAAACAATCAGAACATTAACCTTGTTCTCTAGTAACCTAAGTGATTAAAACATGCCATCCAGATGGGATGATTGTAGGTTGCGATGCAGTTAAACTAAGTCGTCAATGGAATCAAGATATTGACGGTCAAGGTCGTGTTGATGCAATAATGATGCAATAAATAAATAAATATATATAAATAAATATTGATGCAATAAGCTTGACGAACATTGTAATTAGCATTGATGCGAGTAATTATACAACAATAACAGAAGATAATTAAAACATTTTTTTTATGAGAAAATATAATAATAAAGGTAAAATACAATGATTAATATATTTTGATGGATAGACAATATTGTGAAGAATTAAGTGGTGAAACAATATAAACTTAAATAGTTAAATATAAAATTATGTAAAATTGAAATTATAAAATAGCCAAAAAGTCAGAATAGATAAAAATTTATATAACAAATAAAAAAGAATGTAACCTTGCTGAGTTTCTTGCCGGTTCTTCTCAGTTGAAGGCTGACTTCCGAACCGGTTGTAGCTTCAGTAATTTGACCTTCATAAGTGCCCTCCGAAGGCCTAAACTGAATAAATGGTTTTGAATTTTGAATTTTTTTTTTTTATTGATGTGGGAATTTAACTAATTACTAACAAATTAGTAAATAACTAAGCAAATTGTCGTACCTTTGACGTTGATTGCTGAATCGATAATTATCGCATTCAATCACATGGTGGAATGCGCTAAATGTAATTTAATTTAGAAGATACACATAAGCTTTAGAAGTAATGGATTTATTTCAGAGTTTGTCAGGTACATTTATTAATGCACTTACATCATGACATTATGATTATTACACTGTGCTAGAGACACGATATGGATCACACCAAAAGAAGATTCAAAACCTAATTTAAAGTTATTAACCTTCAACGTACTACATAATTTAAGTAACAAACGAAACATTAATTAATAACATGGAACATAAAATCGACCAACAAAAACCATTACAGCAACAACAAAGTCAGTTGTACAACCCAATAAATATCCATTACTGGAAACAAAACAAACATGATAGTCACGCACGTCAACGTTTTGACTTAAACTCCGAGTTAACTAGCATAATGGCCGAACCACGGCCGCTGAGCATTTGTAAATACGATATTTAGTCGTGTAAGGAAACGATTTGCTGGGGCGAGTTAGCGCCGATTTTATCGCTACCAAGAGGCGGAACTGCGATAAAGAAATACTAATTCTACAGGTTGTACGACCATACCTTTTGTTTGTTTTCTAATGCTCTACTGAGAATTATATCTTGAAATATGAGTTTAAGTCGGGGCTAGCTCGTTTACTCAATAATACATGCATATTCTAACACATGAACGTAACTTCGGGAACCTCTATGTATTGGATCTGTATCCGAACGCACGTCTTCCAAAAGAGCCGGTCTTCGGCCCGAGAGATCTGAAAGGACAGATACAAATAATAATATCTTTATTATAACTGAAAAAGCAATCATTTCAGCTACTTTGTTAATAGAATAATGCCACAGTAACTTAATTTATACCACGATTAGATTTAAGTAAATAAATATTCAAAATGTTATGAATAATGATTCCAGCAGGGTAAGTCCGCACCAAACAGGATTAGTCCAAGCTAAACAGGTGGATGGGCTCACTGAGCTATTATGCTAATGGCATACACACTTGCGCAGTAAAGTATAGATTGTTGAACTCATGCACCATGCATCAAATGTGAGTGATTCTATTGTTCATGTGCAATACTGTAGTTATACACCTTTAAATTAAGGCTTACAACAATAAAATTGTAGTGCCTTGCCCCATTTCGAGAGAAAGTAAAAGATTTCTCTGAGTTCCACAGTTGAATGGCCACAAAAAACTCGAGCTGTTTGCAGGTTACATAAATTTGAATAAAATTAGTTGAATGAAATTGAAATTCAAGGCATCTGAAATTCAAAAGGAGTCTTGAAAGGGAAAGTGCAGCTTTTATAGCTTCAAAGTTTTGAAGATTCCAAGTTAAGAACAGATAAGTGTTTACTGCGTTAATACTTACAGAAAAGAACAAATTGTAGTAGCCAACATTGATAATATTCCAAATTTTCTGTTAACTAACTAAATTTATTTTAAAGCAACTTTTGTATCCACAGCAGAATACTTAATTGTTTTATGACTGGTCTATGTTTGGTCCCGTCAAGGGAGACCGTAAAGGCACTATGTGCAAATTTGCTTGCATCAACACAAACGTCAGGGGATGCTACTAATGCTATCCCGGCATTAGCATTATTGGATACGGGACAACACTGCTGAATAAACTAAGCATTTATCAATAATGTTGGTAAAGCCTTTCGAAGATATGAAACAATACGGATTAAAAGCATCGCTGGCCAATTTGTACATATTATATATGCTAATTCACATCTATGTTTAGTAGCGAACGTCAACAATCTTAATAAGTGTTGATAATATTTAGTCAAACATTGGACGATTAAACCAAACATTTCTGTCCAAAGTCACGGTATCGGTTTATCAAACATTGTGAAGCGTAAAAAGAAAACGATCAATTCAATCACTACAAACAATCGAGAGTACTTTTTGCACATTAAGCACTTGTGCGATAACTACCGGCATATCGAAGTGCATTTTATAAACAATTTTAATCGCCGATTGTTCCGGCTCTTGGCGACCACTTGCGTCAAACTATTGTTCATTCTCGTAGATCAAAGAACATTTATTTACAACAGGGGGTAGTACATTGCTTGCATTGTTCCCAGATTGAAAGTTTCACTGAAAAACTGGCACGGAATGTATCAATGTCAGCGTATAAACGGTGGCTGACAATCGCCGTAGCGTCGAGGATTTCAGCGCGAAATGAAACTTCGCAGAATACTTAAGTGAAAAGAAAAAAGAAGTAAGAATAGTTTGGTGTCAGATGCAACGACGGTTCGTGGTAGTCTCCTTGAAACTTTGGACGTCATTCGAGACTGGCGTATTGTTATTAAGAAGCTCGTGTGTCTTTATAGTAGCTAGATATGGTATATATATAATTTGGGAATTCCCAAATCCCAGAATTGTAATCATATTGATAACAATTCCGCCCTAAAATCCAAGTATCTTAGTATTCAATTTGGTTAACTTCAGAATTTTGCACATTATAATTCAATTCGAATAAACGCTCGCGTCATACTCTACCTGAAAACGTTTTATTAAAATTCCGCATACGTACCCAACATAAATAATAAACAAGTACGTTGAACTGAAGTCTGGAAACGTGACATTGAAACGGAACTTACCTATCCACCCATCCAAAATGCTTATAACGCGTACTCGCACATCAGTTTTTCCATATTGACTTTCCTCTCTCAGTGTTAAAGTTCGGTTTGGAAAGACAAGCTCAGAAGCTAATATGACATTCCCGGCATCAAAGATACGAGTAACTCGGTGACGTGAGAAGCGTTAAATGGTTAGGTGGCGGCATTGTTTATTGAAATTTGGGTCATGCCACTTTCAGGTTTGGGTTTGAAATCCTTAAATAAGATAGGGTGCGTTTATTTTTATCTGAAACACGCCGTTGGTGGTACTCAATGCGGTGTGAAGTGAGATTTATGGCGATTGTGAAACAGTTGTGTTTTGCAGGCGGCACCGCGTACTCTATATGCATGAAGGCACTCAGGAGTCGTGGAGAATCTTAATTGTGCTCCATTGAGAGATTCCAGAGCTCGGCGTCTTTATTTTTGAATAGAGGCAGACTTGTTGCATGCGCGTTCTTACCCGTGTGAAGGTTGACCGTGATTCACATGTTGCTGCACATTTGTTGAGTAACGCTGCATCTTGGCATTGCTCTTATTCTATTTACACAGAACCCAGACAAGAAGCACGTCTCGTTATATTAATAATGTATCTTGTTGAAGAGAAATTACGCGTAAATTTGTAGCCGCGAAAAGGCATCGGAGGAACGCCGCTTGAACTGAGAATCAATAAATTAATGTTTCAGACATCGTCATCACAAGTCGTAAAGTAATACATTTATAACACTCAATAATCGTAAATAACAAGGGTAGGTAATATTTCCCAAATATAATAGAATTATTACTCTGTTAAACCACAGTAAGTAAAGCGTTTTATAGCGTTTGGGCGTAAGTATCTTTCATAAAAAAATGTTATCTAAATGACTCTATCAGTGACCCTAAATTTGTTTGTTGTTATTTCGGTTGGCTTTTAAGGCTTCGCGTGGTGAAATGTACTTTTTTACCAGACATTTATAGCCATGTAGGTCAGTGCCAAATCGTAATGATAATTACCAAATTCATTTTCATTATTTTATATAAAAACTACCGAAAAAATATCTATTGAAATGGAGCGAGAATACCTTTCGAGGTATGTAAATAAAGGTACACTATGTTCTCGTCATACAATAGAAATGAACTGCAATGATGAAATAACAAGCTCACTTTAAGATCTTTTATACCAGCCCTCATCGTTCCAACTAAGAATACCATTTTATTTCAAAAGCTTTTTCCAGTATTTTTTTTAAATCCGAGACGCTCGTGCTTGTTAATAGATTTAAAAAGATATAACTAACATTAGAAAAGGCAAATCTCCATTGTAGCGGCATTTTGTAAATATCAAAGATCTCGGTGTCAATGACATCCACTCCATGACCTCTTCATTTTCATTTGAAATTCGAACCTATCCATCGATGCATTATGTTCATCCATATCGTGTATGTTTTGAACCCTAAGACAAAGAACGTAGGTTTAAATTCGATTAATTTTAAATGCATAGGAGCATCCATTCAATTAAGGGCACTGTTTTCGAAGGAACTATAATGCATGGAATAAATTGATAGGCTTAGTAGGTTGTTTTATTGTGTGGAATATTTATACAATAAAGCAATGATTTTACCGTTTATGTACTAACATGTTTTGTAGAAATAAAGATCACAAAATATTTTGAAGACTTAATCTATCCTCATATATTAGGTATTATAAATAAAACTATGGAAAAGTTGCGAATACACTTTCATAATTGCGGTTAGTAAGCCAATGACTGCTGAAAAACTTATTATTTAATTAATGCAAACTATGTAAAGGTGTAGGAAGCTCCGACTCATAGAGACCGAAAGTTTTATATCGATTGAAATTGCATTTTTTGTACTCTAACTTTCTTATGGTTCTAAAACACTAGTAATTGCATTGTGCTAATAAAATACTCTCAGTTACACTAATTCGATTGTATTAACGATGATCTCCGACTCTGACGTAACACACACTTCATTAAAGTTTACCATAGGGCCTCTCTACCTAGCTACCTAGATCTCTGTGTAGGAAGATTTACAATAATAATAGAAAAAGTCAGCAATCCCACAGAAACAATAAAAAAATCAAGTTAACAAAATGGTAGAATTGAGCTCAAAGCTTGGAATTTAATTAGGACGATCATTGATTCCATTACCGTCTGTAAACAGAAGTCTTCCAAGCTGTTTAATTTATCATGAAACTTCTATTGTTAGATCAAAGTCTGTCGTAAATAATGGTAATGTTAACAATTGTCAAGATATTACAAGAATAACTTTAGAAATGGACCTCGTGAAGTGGTAATAAAAAATGAGTTTCAGAACTAGTTGTCCAATCACTTAAAGTACACACTTTTTTATTGCTCCTATTACGCTTCATAAAGTTAGGTGGACGTAAAAAGTGGTAATTGTTTGCTGGCTTCAAAAGAAACCGCAATAAATATTGATAAAAGCTCTCGTAAAACTGGTTATCATAGATGTCGACATAAATTTCTAAATCTTCCACACAACATGAAAATGCAAAGGAGGATTGTGGCTCAGTTCTACTAAACTAAAACAATTATAGACTATAGCTGCGAGGTCAACGATCAGACAGACGTTAAAATTCAAAAGCAATAAGTTGATTTCGACGCTTGAAAAATTATTAAATTGAATATTATGAGAGTTATGATTTTTTGCTTTCAAAAAACCAGTTGGAAGTGCGACTTCGATGATCGCTTTAATGACGATAAAAAAGTTTATGCTGAGATTTACTTTACATTAATCAAAAGCAAAATAAGCGACGTTAATGTAGTTATAATAAAGCGCAGTGTTCTGCGTAATCAAGCGGCGGCGTCGCTTTGTCCTCACTGTCAACTTATCAGATGAGAAATTAATTACAGCCGCTATCAATCACGGGCCGACGACAAACTGTTTCAATGTATTCACTAATGTACACAACGATATTGTCGCACTTGCAATACAAAATACAATCCACTGTATAAACGACGTGGATAACGATTAACCACTATTGATGACCGGATAGGTACCTAGATCTTGTGGTACGAACGGGACTTCATGATGTTTTGGTGTTAAGTCTCCAAACAGTACAAATTCAAATTCTTGATCTTATGCTGAGCTATGAGGGCTTTATTTTTCTTATTTTCAATTTAACAAAAAGGGAGTATAAATTTTTCATCGGCTCAAAATTCTTGGATTGCATATTACTCATTTATATTATATTTCTTTTCGTAGACAATGATGTAGCCAATGCTGGCAGCCTGGAAGCGGATAACGGGCTTGAGCCCAGCACACCGGTATTAAATAAATGACTGTGTTACTAGTGTCACCTAGTTGCATAATTATTCTTGCGAAGACAGACAATGACAATTAAATCATTCATCTGTATCTCTGGCAGCTCACATGACATAATTGTGATCAATAAATATAACTTTATACCAATTAATGTCTACATGAGTATCTGTCAGTCCTCTAAAGTCATCAATTACTTGGCCAATATAAATGTCCCTGAACAATTGAATGGTATGATGGCAAATAATTGATGCGTAGACCAATAGCCAACCCATACTGTTCTGATTGGAACTAATAGCTCAATATATTGGTTTAATATGGCAACTAAGAAATATGTACAGAAGTATAACAATCCGGTCAAAAAGGATCGAAGAGTACATTAGTATAATTTGTTAGTTGTAATAATATTATATTCCCAATAATACGCAATGACGATTATAGATACACTTTGTTACACTAAGGATAAAACGTGTGCCAAATTTCAGCAAGATCGATTCAGTTATTTAGCTATGAAAGTTACAAACACACTTATTTTCGCATTTATAATATTAATTATTCGGAAATAGTAGTTCGGAAATAATACAATATACAACGAAATAAACCTGAATCCCTATATTTTACAGTTTCACATTATTCTACCGAATTTGTTGTGCCTGTCGTCTTATTTTGTTATTTATTTGATATTTTTGTTATATTGTCAAAACTTTTTGTGTTCATTTATTTCTTTTTGTTGTGCTATGAATTTGACAGAATTCATAAACGTTTGATATGAGCTATGAGTTCTTTAGCAGTTTTGTCTATAGATACATTTTTCTAATTACATTGAATTGAAATAGATTTTCAATATTTGCTCCCGGTAGCGACCTTGTTTAAACATTCAACGATTTTCTGCTTGACGTATTTCGTGTGGGTAGAGATGAACAAAAGTGTGAAGAAATCGGTATCAGACAATTATTGATACTTTTAAAAAATATTGTAAGTAGCAATTGGAGGACATCTCTGTCTAATTTGTTAAGATATTTATAAGCATAATGTCAGGTTTATAATGAGTTACAGTTCGATGAAAAGATATTTTAAATAAAAAGTTCAGTATAAATAAAATCGCGGATTTCAGCAGTTTTTAAGTAATACGCTTTCCAACGAAATGCGTAGAATGTAATAAAACTATTATTTTGTGTGTATTGTAGTGTATGTGTATTTTCCGCCTTAATTACTCCGATGCAATTGAACTACTTTTAGACGGCATAAGAATACCTACTTCTTTATTCTAAAATTTCATTTGGAATCGATCTCTTATTTTTAAATGCAATAATTATTTACAAAAGACCAATACTAGACCAAAAGCATTCGTAGTAGGTACTCAATTTCCTTGTAGCTACGATCCAACAGCCAATTGAAGAGAATTGACAGTGTTTGTCGATGACGGGATCAAAGTCCTTATATTAATAAGCACAAATGCTCCTTTCAATTGGTGAGAATTGATATAAATCACCACAACTGACCACAACGTGACGAGACAGCGTCAATAGGTTAATTTACGCCATAATTCAGGGTGTACCAACAGCCCATAAATTCATTACCGATATTACCAGATAATGACAAAATGAGGAATCTAACGTAAGGGGTTTATTGTCCTCTAACGAGCACTAGCTCGTGGATATCCAAAAATCTAATAAACGATATGAGACATGCTCTGGATCTCAAGTAAAACAAATCATAGCAATCAACGAAAACTGTTGCATAAACGTTTATAAAATTTAAATACGGAATGACGATTTTTCAAAGGTTCAGAGAAGGAGATTTCATTGTAAGCACCTTAGTTTAAAAAATGTATTACAAGAGAATTTCCAAATCTTTTCAAAAATAAACATAGCTAAGCTGATTAATAATGCCAACAGGGAGCTAACAACAGCAACAACCGCAAATCCGTGGACAAAAGCTCCTAGATATTTTCATTAGGGTCAAAATTTAAGCAGTCGCTTACCTCGTCAATCTAAAATTAACTCTATGTATATAGCAATAGATGCGTAAACAGCGTGTATTATTCTTGTTTATTGATTAATCTATTCCTATCGGGACGATATAATGGGCAATAGGCATCAAATACAAGTGAGCACATACGTTTATTGCATGAGGCCGGGACGCCAGTCTCAATTGGTTTATATTGATTATGACGCAGGCGCTCCCAAGGAACTATATGGGCCGTTACACAGTGGGCAAGCTCCCGATACAGTATTATTGTAACTACTTAGTTAGTGTATGTAATAAAACGCTTACCAACGTAAACACACTGGGTAATGGAGGATGTTAGGAAAATAAACATTTGAGCGTATCACGTTGACGTGTTGGATGGGAGTTTGTTAGTATGCTTGTATATGTTAAATAGAATCATTTTCTTTAGTTACCTTATAAAGTCTGTCATTTCTGCCTGTTTTATATCAAGTTTTATCATTTACACAGGCAGTCGGTCCACTTGATGGTAAATGATGACCGGCGCCATATGGCATTCGCAAAACCAGGGGCAGCGCCAAAGCGTTGTCAAGCCTGAGACGTTATTTTCTTAAGTCTTATTTGCATGTAATTTCACCGGCGCTTCTACCTTTTTAACCACAACACATTAATACGAATCCACTAGTGCTTCAAAGTGGAAATTGTAAGGCGGTAGTACCTTCAAAGCTGAGGAATGATTTGAAGAGCGTATTACAAGGTGGCTCATTATATTGAAGATAGAGAACTCTGGATATAGCTGCTCTCTGCAAGTGCATCTTTCACATTATTGTTTTTGTTGTTAACATTATTCTTTAAATTATTTTAATTGTCATTTCTTTTTATATTACATAGTATTTAAATATCTAAAAAAGTAGCCTAAAAGTCAGATCATATCAATATGGAAAAAATACTTTGCCGAGTTTCTTGACGGTTCTTCTCATTCAACTCAGATACATAAAGACTGAAAAAGGATAGACGACAAAATTACTACCAATAATTAATAGCTTGTTATACCACAATAGAATACATAAAAGTGGTAATCATAAATGCCCTTACTATTATCAGAATTAACACGTTAGTCTGAAATGTCATCAACACCTGTATGGTACCATAGCTTAGTGATTATGGGGATCGTTTTCCAATGAATTTGTCATTCATAAATCATTCAATTTGTAACGCTCCATAGCCGCCAATGAACGTTTGAAATCTGAAGAAATAAATACATCAATTGATCAAACAAAACGATTCCATCGGTAGTTTCTGGTTTATTTGCTCTCGTAGACGCGGAACTTTGCGTACTTGTGCAATGTTTTCCTGAAAATCCGTCGGGTTACCGATATACTCGTTCAGATCGGAAAACTAATACCAGACTTGGTTATTTTTAAGGCTTTCTTTGAAGATTTATATCGGAGTTATATTCAAGAATTCTTATTGTTATGTACAAATTCCTCGGACTGTAGCATCTAAATAATGAAACTGGTGAAAAGCGCCGTTTTATATCGATACTTAACCATTTTTTATTTCACGCGAACACGTGCTTAAGGTAAACATTCCCTCTGGAAGGTCGATTAAAATCTAAACTAACTTCGTAGGATATTTATAGTGAAGCTATGAAGTAATTTTTAAATTAAAGAGAGTCAAGAACTATTTCAAAATGAATTACATTTGCAATAACTTAGGTATATGTAATGATTATTAGGTAAATTGATTTTGTGAAACTATTAATTCCAATGTAGGTACAATCAACTCTTTCAACATCTACCAACATTTATTCTCTCTGAATTGACTACTTTAAAGTTGGTACATCGATATGAATACGTTAGAATTTATCTGTTCACAAAATAAAATATGACAACGAGAGGAGTGCAAACATTCAGCTTTTTTATTAAAATAAAAATTCACTCCTGAAGTCAAAAGAAAGAATCAACCTCGCAAAAGCAATACAAACACGGACTGCGTTCAAATTACCTGGAGCGAAACTTATTTTTCGAAGAAGCATCATATATTTCCCCGACCGAACCCGCAGCAATTCGAAATAAAAACTAAATTTAGCTCTTAGCTAAAAGCCATCTGAGAGTTTGCTCCAAATTGGTTAGTTCCATTTCAGCTACATTTCAAAGAAATGCAATATCCTATACTACCGTTTCGTTTTTTGACACCGTTGACTTATGTGAACGAGGCAAGGTCGTTTTCGAAACTGCTTTTCATTTATGTCTCAAAACGTAACTGATTTCCATTACAACGACAAGTCAATCCAAAGTCAATTGTTTATGCTACAAATTCAGTCAAGTTGAATGTTTTTATGTATTATTCGAATGTAGAAAAGATTATTTAATTACCACAGCACATTAGTATTTCGGGTTACAATATTGATTTCATCCATATTTCTCCAAATGCCGAAGGCTGTATGTTTTGCTCCCATTCAATTTCATTATTTAGTATTTTCCGCGGTTTAAATAATGATATCCAAACATATGTTCAGTGAAACCTTAATCGATCTTAGTTCTACCTCACCTTTTATTTTCAACCATATTATTCTTAAGATAGCGTAGTTTTCTTCTCATATCCACCGCAGGAAATTATTTTACCGCAAAAATTCAATGATCCAAATGGGAATTCGTAGTAAAGGTTTCAGCTACTTGTGATTCTGGTCGCGTGACACCCAGAGTGGGCGGTCGAGCAACAATAGTTGAAGGAATCGGCCCCCGGTTAACACTTATTGGTCCACATGTTTCAATTGATTCTTTGGCTGCGGAACGTTATTTTCACTAAAAGATTTTTATGCTTTCTCTATAATTCAATACATATGTATAATGTATAATATTATTTTTGGACTTGTCTTCGTCTTCGGATTATTCTGATGTAATGAGTTATCAAATAACCTAGTAAAACGCATAGAACCAGAACATTCCTCTGAGTTTTAATCTTACGTACTGTCACCATAAAATTTTTGGTGCTTTGGAAGCTACATTTAAAGGCATATGAAGTCTGCCAAGTCGCATTGAGCCCTCGTGGTGATCCACGGCCTTAATCCCCGTCGTTTTTAATGGAGGCCTACCCTGAAGTAAAATTATGTATCACCCTAAAAATTCTAAATGATTAACGTCGAATCTTTCTATGTTTGCAATTTCCCAGAATTTCCAGTTCTATTGAATTGTTTGACACACTATTGAAATTCACTGGATACACACAATGAACCGCAAAAGGCAATCAAACTTCGCAAAACTCACTTCACGGATTTACTTACTAGTATTATTTGTACTCAATTAACTATTTGGTCTTTATTAAAGTGAACAATTGTTTATCCTTGCCATGTCTTTTACAATTTAAAAGGAATCTAAGAATATTTATATTGAATTTTGGAGTTAAATACAATTGGAATTAAATACAATTAATATCTAAAGTTATCATCATCGTCTGGGTGGTTGAATAGGTACTATAAAGCTCTGCTAGAGTCCTGAGTTCAATTCCCGGGTCGATCAAGTTAATATTAACGTTTCTTTGATCAAAAATGATTACCTACCTGCATCACGGTATTGGAAATATGGCAGCATTACTCACCACATATCGTTGGGACTTAAAATATTTTCGATGGAATATTGGTCTCATTGCTGAGCCTCTCCGTACCTCTTCGGACATAATGGGCGTGAAAATTTCAAGATATTATTTGAAATACAAAAGAGCTGTAAATTGTTAAATCGTAGTGGTATTTTCGGTTTATGTTTTTTGCGGGAGTTCGGTTTTACTATAAGTAAATCACTTTTATGTCAGTCAACCATCCAATATTATTTGTCAGTGAATTCCATTACTTAGTAACCCTCGCGGAAAGATATTGTTAGAATCATTGACCGGTTTCGTACGGTTATGTATGTCCTATTCATTTCGCGACTCGTTACATTTATTTGGGGTTATGAATGTGACGAACAAGTAAAGGAAGTTCAATATTTTTCGGTCCATCATTATTTTTAGGGTTCGCAAAAAAGGGTGCCAACAGGACCCTATTACGAAGGCTCCACTGTATGTTCATGGGTCTGTCCGTCCATCTGTTACAGGGTTTTATCTTTTGAACCATGATAGGAAGACAGTTGAAATGTCATATCACTTCAATTTGATTCATTCCATTGTTCATCGCTATAACAACAGATAAATTAAAGTAAATGATAGTTGTTTTTTTTTTGGCGTTTTGATAAATATTGTAGCTAGTATAATAACTTATTCTGTGACGGTGGTACAGAACCTTTGCATGCGAGTCTAACTTGGCTGCTCTTAGCCGCTTTTTATAGTTTCTGCTCTCATTCCTGTTCATTTATAAGCAACTGTAAAGTTGCTCGTTTTATTTTAGCAAGGGGCGACTTGCGGTGCATAAGGTTGATTTTTGACATGATTTTTTAATTAGTGTCTTTTATAACAAAAATTACATCCTACTAATATTATAAATGCGAAAGTTTGTGAGTATGAATGTTTGTTCACGGAAAAACTACTGAGCGGATTTGGATGAAACTTGGCACATATATAGAGCATGCTTTAGAATAACATATATTATACTTTTATCTCGGAACATGGAACATGCCTCGGGAACGCTGGTGAAACCGCGGGGGACAACTAGTATATTATCTTATTTTAAAGTCCTTAACATACAGAAGCAGTTTCTTATCTCAAATATTATAATTATTTTCGTACAATTTATCAATTTTTGTTAGGCGGCATAAAGTTTTGTTCCATTATGTATGTCACGAAATCTGTATCAAGTTATTGTCAGAAGAAAACTCCTCCTCGAAACAAGACAAGTACAATACAATACTAGCAAATCTATAACTAAGAAATGATATGGAATTGAAGTTTATTACATTGAATGTCGAATTACAAATCTTATCTTGTAATATTTTGTACCGTAAGATTCTGTGGTGAATAATAAAACAGGATTCGATCCATGCGGTGTTATATACAAGCATATCTATAGCTCATCTTTACTTACATATATCTAAGGGAACGTACCCATACTACGTGACCCATTCTTTTACAATTTTTAACCCCCTCCCTTGGTGACCACGCGTAGTATATGCCAAGACCAATTTGTACATAGTAATTTATAAATACGGGTTTCAACGATATTTCGCAAATAGAATGTCAAAAAAATAAGGCACGCCATATTTGAATAAAGCTCCCCTGTGACTAAGCGTGATATTCTGAAGACCTCCCTCCCCCCACTGAATGGGTCACGTAGTATGGGTACGTTCCCTAACAATCAGTGAAGTGAAATGCCATAATACCTTAGTACATATATGCACTAATTGTATCAAATAGCTTGTGCAAAGATTTCACAGTACTATGCTAAACCATACTTCTGTGCGGTCGGTGAGTTCAATGACCGATCTAACTTCGTAGTGTTAATTAATTAACTGGAACTCATCAATAGCTCGACACTGGGACAATAAGTCCTTATAGAAGAATTGGTTTGCCATAACTAAAAATAGTAAACACAGAACAGACAAATCTTACCAATATTATAAATGCGAAAGTTTGTTAGAATGGATATTTTAAAAAAAAAATTAACCGTGCTGAGTTTCTTGCCGGTTGTTCTGAGTTAAAGGCTGACTTCCAAACCGGTGGTAGCTTCAGTAACTTTAAATTTGACCTTCATTAGTACCTTCCGCGGGCCTAAATAATCAATAAATAGATACTAAATAAATGGTTTTGATTTGAATTTTTGAATTTTGATGTTCGTTACTGTTTCATACAAAAACCACTGATCGGATTTTGATGAAATTTACCACAAAGATAGTTTATAACCTGGATTAATACATGGATTTGTATATCGGGATAATATAACGTCAGTCAGAAACGCGAGGCAAGTTAAAATACACATAAATAAATAACAGAAACTAAATCTTCAATCCAGATTCATCTAAATAAAAGATGCTCGTCGTTTTATATGCATCTATGTGTCACAGCCTAATAGATTCTGAAGTATACTCAATTGGAAGCAATGGATTCGACCTCGGGGCATCGGGATGTACTATTAAGGACTCTCCGTGTCGTATTGTCGACAAGGATACCCGTATCTAGCTTAAATATGCTTATAACAATGTGGTCGGACGTAATTGGTCCTCCAATATCCGTATGCGAGCTTTGAAGATGTATTTGTGCATATGGTACAGTTATACCATTACAATTGTATTTCCTATCTCAACTTATACCATATAAAAGGTTGGTACAATATTTTTTTTATACCACTTGACACAAACAAGCAGACGGTCCACCTGATGGTAAGTGGTCACCGCCACCTATGGACATTTGCAACATTGGCATCGCCAATGCGTTGTCGACCCTGAGACGTGAAGTTCTTAAGTCTCGTGTGCCTGTAATTTCACCGGCCCCCTTATTTTTCTAACCGAAACACAGTAAATACAAGTGCACTGCTGCCTCACGGCAGAAATGGGAAAGGTAGTGCTTCCCCGGATGAACTCTGCACTAAGAGCTCTACGACTCAAAATATATAATATAGCTATGCATTTACTTGTGGGTAGTATTTACTACTGATAGTAAAGTCACATTAATTTACACACAAAAATCACACAAGCGGTCTTGCTCAATGTGGCGAATTTATCGACCAGCTTCTTGTTGTTGTTGAAGATGTGACGTTATTTATATTACATGATCAGTTTGATGGCTTTTTAAGGTAATTTTAGCACAGTTAACATCCCTAAATAATGTAATATATTTTATATAATACATATACATATAAGGCAAGTTTTCGTAGATAGTTATAGGCTTTACATGATATCGATAAACGCGGGTGAAACCGCGGGGATAGCAAGTAATTATATAATATAATTAAATAATAAAGAACATAGTCACTACTTCTGTCTGTCGGTTTGTCCGCTAGTTCTTGTGTACTACGCAATAGATTTTGATGCGATTTTCACCATAATTTTGATTATTTCTTCCAAAAGGTTTATTTATTTGTTATATTATTCCACTCAAATCAAGCCAGGGCGGGTCACTATAAATGTATTGAAATAACGTATTAAATATACTGAAGAGTGTTTCAGATAATTTTGTCTAAATTTTCTTTTTTGTATATGGTATGTTATTTATGTAAATATAAACTATTAGTAAATATAACTCTCAACAAACTTTAAATTACACTACAACTTATTAATATTTTTATTATTTTAATAAAAAAAATCGATTCTTCAAAAATCTCTGTTGTGAGATTGAAAAAGAAATTCACCTTTATAACAATATAGGTATTATCCACGTGGACACATTCCTATACCTTCTAAATTAAATAACGTTTTCATATCTTATAACCAAGGAATTTCGGAACTACGGGCTCCTATCCAATATACCTAATATTAAATTACTTATACCATGTTACGGGAAAATATCAACATAGCTTGTGCTTACTGTGCACACAATAAAACTAGGAATATAATATTTGTTCCTATGAATATAAGGAATATTGGAAAGGCTAGCTCTATCAATAATAAGTCTATCTTTCGAAGGCTTATATAAAAAATAAGTACCTAATACTATCCACGATAGGTCTTATTTTACATCGACAAATATCCGTGACCTACAACCATATACCGAAGTCTCATCACATGGCTTGCAAATTAACCATTCAGGTACCTACCTTAAAAGGAGACTATATGATTGATTTTAATGCTCTCAAAAACTTACTCATTCAAATTAAATTAATTTTCCTAGAGATCCCAAGGTAAGCAGGGATTGTACTATCGAAATCTATGAATGTGCTTCTACGACATACGAGTACAACAAAAATAATATTCTAGATGAAATTTGAACCAACGACCTAAGGCGTAGCAGTTAGGGTATCTAATCTACACAGTAACTAGCCCGGCAGCTATAGTGGAGAGCCTTAGTAGAAGAGTAATATACTAAGAAAGACAATACTAAAATTACTGTTGGAATTAATAAATGAAACAAGATACATACACATTTCGCACCGATCCCAAATGATTGAGAACAGATCAGGTAGTTGAGGACGTTTTCTACATTTAAAATTCACTACCAACTACTTTTATATGTGTCAAAATGAATTAAACACATGAACAACACAGACAAAAGCCAGACACAAATATGTGTAACATTTTGAATGTTCTTGTAACATACAAATCATTTGTCATGCACGTTTCCCGGCTCAGGCTAAACCGCGCATGATGTATGACCCGGGTCCCTTTGACATCCGGCAGCAGGAGGCACGTCTTCGCCAACTCGAGAATTATTTTCAAGGGTCGCCCCCACTTTACGCATCGTTTACTGTTCTTCAATTATGTGATTTTCTTTAAGTGGTCAGTCCCTTTTCCCCTTTTCAGAACAATCGACACATTGGGGGCCGGATTTATTGAGAGCTGTGCAGAAATACGAGTGGTTGGATTTGATGGATTGTACGTATTTTCTTATTCTTCAATTTTTTTTATCTCTCAATAAAAGCTAAGAAGAATCACCCTTCCAACTATCACATTTCGAGATGTGAAATTTAGTTTCTAGAACACAACATAATGATTTTCGCTCTGAAAAGGTTATCCCGAACTGGAGAAGTAGACGTCATTCATGTCAAACGAATGGACCCAACTGTTCTCAAAGTTACGTGATCAATTGAACAATTGCTGTCCGTCCCCAGCTATTCCTTCCTCAATCCTTTCCTGTCATATGTGCCCAAGTAGTTAAGTAACTAAAACGTTAAAGGATCAAAAACCTTTAGCATCAATGAATATACATTTAACATACTGATGAGCGGTCTCATTTCCTTAAAAAGTAGCTTTTCGGTTTGAACCTTTACATCAAACGTTCACAACACATCGTCCAAAAAACTGTGGTCAGGTAATACAGATAAACCGTCCCCTTTATTGTTTAACGTTTCAAAAGACACGTCAACTTTGTAAGCGTTTTATAAACGAGCATAAAATTCAATTCGTCCAAGCTTATTGCGGTTTTAACATCAAAGATAGTTGCGAATGGGGCACACAGCGAGATAATGAAAGGGACCAGTCGTTACACGACGGAACCCTAAACAGAGCAATGGGCCGCGATATGAAGAATGTTCACGTCCACACAAACTTTCCCTCGTTACAATCTACCCCCACTAATGACGACGGCAGACCTTTTTGTGCGATACTTGGCCATTCGTCTTCTAACCGGCGACGTGTGCAGACGATTCTAACAGTTGAAATAACCAAGAGATAAATGAACAGACTTTTCGATGACCTTTTGTGTTGCACTTGACGCAAAATACAAGGATTTGTTGCTTAGTATTGTGAGTGAAAAACATTTTATTTTTATATTTCCAATGCTCTTTTTAGCGGTGTTTAATGTGTCGGTAAATTACACAATCGGAATACCTCTAAAACAAATTATTGACCTTTCGATTAGTGCGCTATTTGGCTGCCTTTCCGAAGCTTTCCTTCACAATCAAAAATTTAAATGAGTTTCCTCGTTCAAGGAGAGAAGCGTATTTTTTCTCTTAATGCCATTTTGGGATGGTACCTATTACTCTTAAATGAATATTCATTCGGTGCGAAATCGTTTAAGAGATAATAGATTGAGGTTCATATTAGGTTCACAATTTATGGATTTTCGTTTTGTATGCAAGAATTCGGCAGTTGGTAGACTTTCAAATGATTAATTGATGGAAGCAGATCACTTACTGAATTAGAAGTATCACTCAAAGGGTGGTGTTCGGGGAAAGTTATTACCTGAAAATAAATTAAATATGAATATTTATAAATTAATCATTAATACAATTTTACTTCGACATATTGGTAATGGACATACCTACTTCTGAATCCTACCTTATCTGCTAATAATTTGAATAAATGATATGGACTTCTCCTATATTTGACGGGCCAGTTGGCTTGGTGGTTAGAGACCCTGGGTTTGATTCCCACCAAAGGACAGACATTTGTGCGTCTGACAAACATGTTTCTTTGTATCTGGGTGTAAATATCTATGAGTGCCTATGTATTTATAAAAAAAAATTAATCACTAGTTAGATTTGAACATTCGATCTACCGATTATTGCAAATAAATGATCATATATTACCGCCTTCTACATTTAAAGTTAATCGTAAGAGTACAACGTCTTGCTAAATACGTAACAGTATCTAAAGAACCGTATAAATCTAAGAAACCTATAATTTTGATCAAGAAGTTACGCAAAGGCATGTTAAAGAGGCTGAAAGTGCCCATTACCATCAAAAGGGCCCGTACAAAAATGCGCCTTAAAGGAAGTAAGGTAATTATAAAATGTGGGTAAATACGTAAGAACCCCCAGTTACTTTAATGTGCCTTTCAGGGTTACAATTTGTTTGCAAGGAAAAAACACCAAGTAGCTACGTTTCAAAATGGAGTAACAGTATAAAATACTGTTCATCAGAACATTTTTAACATAATTTCCCGCGAGATCTGAGAAAAATGTGGCTTATTATCTAACAAGGACTACGTCACTATTGTTGAAACTAACAATTTTCAATCTTCAAAGTTACTTCATAATTCAGGCTCCTGAGGCGAAAGTGGAGCGGCAAGTTTCGCTATGGGGAATTCAGTCGTTCACCATGTAAGAAGTTATTACCCAAACGTAAACGAAATGACCAGCGCGGCTCAAATATAGCTATTGTACACGCGACTCCCCGCGGGTTCAACCTGCCAGGCTTGTTTATTCGGGTTTTTGTAAGAATTATTTTTCAGCAGACTTACCCAAATGAAAACGTGTAACTTCATAAATTAATTTACCTAGTTATATCAGAATCCTCCATCAACGTCACGGCTCGCGCCATGGGCCCTTTTCACTGGTGATGAGTGACGGTTTAATTACTTATTATTTTACGTTACGTTGATATTGTTTTAATTTACGCATTTAATTGATGTTTTTTAATTTATAGAGGTTTAAAGCTTAATCATCTTTATTTCAGAGCAACATGTTTACTCGATCCAGAGAAGATCTTTTATAAATCGTTTTTAGAGCTATTACGGAATTTTAGTATTAAAATACATGCTTACTCAGAATGTATTATTAGTCACTTTAAGTACCAATATAAAATTTTATTTACGAATTTTAGTTATTCAAACACCCAGTTTCCACCAAATCTATAGAGCGTGTTCTTAATCAATGTATTATTAAATAAACAATTTGAATTAGCGATACCTTTAGGTTTATCACGCAGTTGGTATATCCTCTATGCTATCCTATATTTTCTGTTGACACAATAGAACTATACATAAGTATGACACGGTATAGCTTGGTCAGTATAATAGGCGTGCATCTCCGCGTCAAATCCTCTGGCGGCCGCGTGTCGCCGGTTGATAAGCAGCCGATGGGCTTGAACGCTTCGACGCTATTTACTAGAGGAAGCGGATTACACAATCTCGTCATTTCTCGCTCTATCTTACAGCTTATTCAGAAGCGAAAATGAGATGCATGCTGTTAGTAAGTATACAATATGTATCTAAAGTTGACATGAAAATTTACTAATCGATTACATATTTGTACTTTTAATTCTGTGTCCTCGACTTTACCAAAATAAAATTTATTTGATAGAAATTTGGGGGATATTTGCAGTCTATTGGTGATCTTTTTCAGCTTTAGACTTGTACCAAATATGAGTTCCATGCTACGCGTTGATTGTAACACCCAGTTAACTGACTAGTGACCAATGACAATCCACGCTTACTCTGGTCTCGCCTCTTTGGTCTTTCGATATGGTTATTAATAGAGACGAATTTTCCATTCAATGGCATTGTTAATGACACCAAAAACATGTTTTGAAATTCTGGACATGTATGTAGATACACACACATACAAGTGTGTATAATGCTTATCCCAAATAACCAACTTAGTGTAGACAAATAAATTCTAATCAATATACAAGGCCCCATTTCATTTCATGAAAGTAAATGTTCGTCCTTCAGACAAAAGCTAGAGATGACGAAAATTTTCAATTAAACAAAACAAAACGCCTTGGAGGGTATTGTATGGGCTGCGACAGTTGGCAATGGCATGGAATGGTGTGGCGTGGCGGACGTCCGGCCCTCGGATGGCAGAATGGCAGAATAGCGGAATGGCAGAAAAGCGTCGCGGGATTGTGAAATCGGCCGGCAGTGAGAACAGTTTCCACGGATCATAAAAATAATTATATGCAGGCGCATTGCATCGCCTTTAGTGACAAAAAGAAAAAAAGAAAGAAAATTTTTCGTGACAACACACAGAAGCATAGCGATTTTGACGGGTCAGTTGATTTGGTGATTAGAGACCTAAACGCCACACCGCGCCGCGGCAGGCCGTGGGTTCGTTTCCCACCCAGGATAAACATTTGTGTGCATGGACATGTATGTTTGTTCTCTCTGGGTATATATATATAAGATGCAGGGACAATCTGTGCCGATGGGGTTACAGCACAAGCAACCTGTGCAACTGCGGCGCCTCCCCTCAGACAATGGCACATCTATTGTCGTGCCCGGCGTGCCCCTCATCTTGCACACCGGAAGACCTGTACAATGCCACAGACGACACAGTACGCCTGGCAGAATTCTGGTCTAAACAAATTTAGCCAGAACGATCGACACGCAAAAAAAAGAAAAAAAAAATATATATATATATATAAGTTAAAAGAAATTTAATTGTATAGGTATGTATCAGGAATTTGGTTTCCATAGTACAAGATCTGCTTAGTTTAAGATCCGATGGCCGTGTGTAAAGAATGTTTCAGCAAATTTATTTAGTTATCATTTAAAATAAGCGAAACAGAGACTAAAGTAGGTAAAGGTGCGTGGTGCCAGGAATGGATCTCAACTCACCATAAACCTTTACTTTATAAACATGATAAAAAAAATGTACTGGAACAAGACTGGATACGGTAAAACCTCATTATTTGATTATGAATGACACAGTTACATAAGAAGCAAACGTTCCTACATCCAAACTAATCATGTAACATTTCTCCTTGTTTTTATAACCTGAGGTTTTGCGTTTCACGAGCGCCATTACGCGCGGAATGGCGGAGATTACGCAGTGATATCATGCGGAGGTGACGTCTTGACGTATGATGTTAATTAGATCGCATTTGTGATTTGAATGCAGTTGTTTAATTAACCATAGGTATTGTTGTATTTCGGGTAGAACTCTGTTGAAATCTTAAACGAATTTGTGAAAATAATCAAATTATATACTTTTAAATTTAATCAACTTTCCAATAAAGTTTCTTGTAGTCAAAACTATTCTTAAATGTGTTCATTATAAATTTTACTAGCGACCCGCCCCGGCTTCGCTCAGGTGCAATTTAGATACTGATACATATAAACCTACCTCTTCAATCACTCTATAAAATCCGTTGGTAGTTTTAAAGATTTAAGCATACATAGAGATATAGGGACAGAGAAAGTGACTTTGTTTTATACTATGTAGTGATTATGTGTATTTTACAATGAAGTATAGTTAAACATCATATTGCTCAAGCGGTATAACAGTCGGATAAAAACTAAAAGCCCTGCACCCGAATTATGTAACTTTCTCAGATTTAATCTCTAAGCTGATTTCATAATAGATTGATGGTCCAACACGAGAGCAGTGTAAGACATTAGTCGCAGCACCGGCAATGTAATACAAAACTGACCGCTAAGTCGATTCCAAGAGCAATACACAACCTGCAGGTTTCGATTCCCGGACGCTTCTTGCTAGAGAAATACGTTTTTCGTCTTTAGGATTTATTTATTGAACATCATGTATTATTCCCATAAATTAAAAATGCTTACGTAAACCTACTACTATTAGAATGCGAATAACATTCTCAATACCCGTCGACCTCTAAAGGTTCAAGTTGAGCGTCCATTTATTCATAATATAAAGGTCCTATTCAATCAGGCCGATCATAAAACGTGACGGCTCACCATTGAGGCACGAACACACTAATGCACATTGCGATACAAATCTCGCGGCAGACGCGCGGCAAACATACAGTAGTATCTCCCCTCGTTTCCTGCATCGTAAGTAACACACGTCCCGTGTACTTTACAGCATTATTTCTGCGGCTCTTGAACAAGTAAAAGATTTTATTGTGATAAGAATAGAGTCAAAAATCGCACAGTTTTGTTAGGTAGAGGCAAATGCAAAATCGGGTGGCTGTACACTGAGCGTCAATCTAGCAAGAGGGAACGCTATTTCGGTCTGGGCGGCATACACAAGAGGTCTTTGAAATTTTAATCGTTACATTCACCCTGCCCTGATGGCACACTAGAGACCGCGTGTTACCATGTTCATCACGAGAGGCCACGGCATGAAAAGGATACAAAAAACCGGGCAAGTGCCAGTTGGACTTGCGTACAGAAGATCCGTACAATTAGGTACGTAGTTCAACTTTACGATCGTATTACTCGTAGGCGCAGAAAAATACATTTAATAATTTTATTAATCATGGTTAATAAATCCGTTAGATTTTAACTTATATTTGTGTTTGGGTTTAAGGTACAGGATATAAATAATATGAAGTGCGTCTAAATTGTAGATTTTTAGACTTCGAGCCAAAGACGTTGTAGAATCCATTATTTCCGAAGTAAGGAACCCTAAAAACGGTCGTAGTAACGCCAGAGCCTACCCAGCTGTGTAGTACGTATTCTGTATCGCTGTTATTTTTTATTTTTCCACATCGTGTAACCTTTTGAATGTAGTGTACTGGGTATTCATCCAGGTTAACAAGGATCGGAGAAAGCCAAAATATTAATATAAAAATATTGTACAACTCCGTTACACCAGTAAGCTAAGTAACTTTATTATTTATTTATCAAATAACAACAATTTATTTTATGTACAGTCAGAAACATAAGTAGTAACGAAATTTTGAAAATAGTCTATAGGCACCAATACCTACTAAAACTAATCCATAATTTTTAGTAAGCACTTCGATCTCTATATTTCCATAATCTGAATAATTCTGGTGTACAGGTGTTATGAAAGTTTGGATCTGTTCACCTACTTATGTTGCTGATCGTACCTTTTTTAAAAAAAATATATTCTATCCTGACGAAGGTTTAGGGAAGAGACTCACGGTAAACTTGTGGAAGTTAGGTTACTTTCCATCCGGAACTATAAATACCTAATGATTAACTAAGAGATTATTGTCAATTATGACGGCTACAGGCTATATTAAACCTTAAAGACTACGTAATAAGCCACAATTCCCACAACATATTATACGACATTTGTCAATATTAAACTGAATACGTTATAAATTGTATTTCACAGAACTGTCTACTAATACTGTCATGACTTATTTATGCAAACGTTTATTTTATAGTCAGAACTTATAACAATGATAAACTTCTGGACAACTTATGTTAATGAATAGAATCCGTTTTGCTTATAATTAAAATATACTATATGCACAGTATAATGCCACCCTTCACTACATCACCAATAGGTATCGACCTAATCCCGATATTCTACCTGTAATATTAAGTTTAGAAAATATGCAATAGAATAGGACAAAATAAAACATTGTCAGTGTTTTTCCTAATTTGCTTATAAATAATCTAATATGTAAACTTAAATATTTCTTCGAATATAATATATGTACTAACTTCGTTAATATAACTGTAATATAAATTACACATAGCTACATACATAAACAAGACATGCTTAAATAGGTACATATACGTGTTACAAAATACCCCGTAAAAATATAATTAATAATCAAAACCAACAACCCTAGTAAGCTGTCGTGTCAGGGAATCAGATTATTTAACAGAAAGGCCTACGTAACTATTTTACCTAATAATTGTCAACTTTAATAGTTTTTCTATTTCTCATTCATAAAAATCTGTTTTTTAATTTTTTTGGGGTATGTTATACAGCGTTACTACTACGTTGATATAGGGCCTTATAACGATATAAGGTCCCATTTAACCTCCTTTCGGCTTTACGAGTCGTTTTGTAACACTCTGTATAATTATAAGTATGTAATACATCAAGCGTTTCCTGCAATCTAATACATGAAAATGCCAACACAATAATTCGTTTTATTATTACATAATGTGGTAATGAAATGGTAGAAGATGGTTTGTTTTATTGCTACCTTCATTACACCCCATGTTTCAAACAGTCGTTAAAAACAACAATACGGTGTAATATTTTTCCGAGCGACAAAATACATAGAGCTGCACGAAAAAATACCAACGTGAAAACACGTGTGGATATATCATTAAAAATGCCACGCAACACATTATATCACAAAAAAAAGGACCATAAACACGCGACACATCTTCCAATGACTGGACTTATTCACCAGTGTTGCCTGCTTTAAAATTCAAATCTTATTTACATTCACCCCTGGTGTCTCCGAAAATGGGTCTTAACTAACATTGAAAACGGTCCGCAGAGGGACTATTTTGGTCGCCCCTTAAGAACTGTTAAAATAGAACGGAGACCCAGAATTCAATAAACGAACGGGTAACCTATATTCCATATTTTGTTGTTACCTACATCGCTAAGTGTATTCAAATGTATGTTCCTTTTTAATACTGGCTGGTAAAGACCTTGTAGTTGTTTAAAAATATTAAATATACACCTTTTCATTGTCCTACAAAATGTTCACTGTAGCGAACAAATTCGAACTTTTTTAATTATAACTATTAACCAACTTACTATATTTCGACAAGCTAGAGTTAACAAAAGCTTTGCCAGAAGCGGTAGGTACATTGTATTAGTCGTAACAGTTTTATTCCAAGCGAACAATATAAAACACATACTAATTAAAAACACCATTATTTCCACACGTGTGTTTACATTTACTATAAGCCACTAGTACTTTTTTACATGTGACTATACTACTCAGTAAGAGATACTACCTCTAGAAGTAGGTATGTAATCCACAACAGAAAAAGGCTGCGATCTCTAGAAAAAAAAAATGTTTTTGAATCTCTAAACACTCGTTCTTTGTTTAAAAATACAAAATTATATTCATTTATTTTGTAGCTCAAATTGTACGTATTAAAACAATAAAGTATTTTTTTTTAAATATATTTTATCATAACCATAAAAGTCTAGTTTCCCAAGTAAAATCAAACGTCCAAGTAATTCTTATTCGTCCATAACTAAGTACATCCGTATTACGATTCGGAATTCAGATCCAACGACAATAAATCATAATTCCGAATCGGACTCCTGAACGTACAATTCCGCAATACATGCCTCGTTGTGTCAATCATCCGGTATTGGAACATTGAGCAATATAATTTCTGCGAGCATAAAACAATTTCAATGCACGAACGTTGACGGATCGAATCATCGCACGTATTAATGGTACGTACAGCTAGTTCTCGGTCATCTCCGTCATTAAGTTTGCCAATCATCTTCAATTCTATTGAATTCGCTAGGAATCTCACTATCCTATCCTATTTATTATTATTATTATAACTACATATTATTCTACTTCCTTATCTAAGTATATCTAATATTATAAATGTGAATGTAAATTTGTTTGTTACGCTTTCACGCGAAACTTAACCGATCATCATGAACACCGTACAAAGTGTACACATATTCTTGGAGGTATTAGAAGTAATATAGGATACTTTTTATCCCAGAAAATATTACAGCCCTAGGGAACGCGGGTGAAACCGCGGGGGACAGCTAGTTATATTATAAATGCGAAAGTTTGTGAGAATGGATGTACGGATGCTTTTTACTCTTTCTCACAAAAACTACTACTCGGATTTGAATGAACCATGGCACCAAAATAGTTTTTAAACCAAGATAAGATGCCTACTTTTTCTAAAATATAACATCTACGACGGAAACGCGAGCGAAATCGCAGAGACAGCTAGTTGTTTATTATTCTGTCTCTGTCTGTGAACGGAAGACAATGTTTTATTGTAAACTAGCGACCCGCGTCGGCTTCGTCTGAGTTATTGTATAACGCACATTAACTTACCGGAGGAAAAGCTCCAAATGATGGTGTAAATCTAACTCTAGTGCGAGCTTAAAATATAAACTGAGTGCACAGAGTGACAAAAGTGTCTTTGTTTTATCTAGAGGTCTATCTTTAATAGAATAAAACAAAATCACTGTTTGATAGTGTTTGTAAAACATCATCATCAGCCTATCACGGTCAACTGCTAGACATAGGCCTCACCTACGCTACGGCACGCAACTGAGCTCGATCTACAGCTCTTTGTTTCCAACCGCTGCCAGCCAGCTCGCGTTTGTAAATAAAATTAAAAAGTATCGATAGTTATATTAATAAGCAGTGTAAAATACAAACATGCGATAGGTTTTATCTTAACAATCTCAGACTTTTCTAGGCTTTGTGTGCTTACACCCTACGGGCACATCATCACTTATAAGATGGTGGTCACACACTATCACACACGCCGACATGATTAAAAAAAATACTACTTTTAATAGGCCAAAGAAAAATAGCTCAAGGACGTGGCGCTCCCAAAAATACAATTGGCCTTACAGAACTGTTCGAGTAGGTACAAGGTCACGCGATTGCCTTTGACCCTTTACTTGGTTATTTAACAGATAAACTTAAGTTCACAAGTTACCAACAGGCCGGCTGGACGGTAATTAATTATTTTATGAATATTTTAATTTGATTATTCTGTAGCAAAGTGGTGTAGTTAAATCCTTATTATTTAGTCGAAAATAAATTCCGGTAAAAAGTCGAAATGGAAAATTATCTTTTGTTTTTTTTTTACCTAAATGGTTACTTTCCTCAGTTCAACGTGCGATCTAATAAAAGTTCTCAATACTTTATTACTTATTATCAATAATTTAGTATAGAAAGTATTATAATAATGTAATTAAGTAGTATTGAACGATATATTTTTTAAATCCTTTACAGGGTCTTTTTAATCATTGTCACACTGTAAAACTTAGAAATGTTTCAGATGCTGGCACTGGAATACCTACTTTAAAAAAAAACGTTTAATCTATAAGTTGAGAAGATAAAGAAGAAAATCTGCACATATGTTTTGTAGAGCACTATCTCTTTTTCCCAAAACAACTGAATCAAATCGACGTACCCCAAATCCCACGAATAATCTCTTTATTTATGTCGGATACCGTAGGTCACGTTGGAATTCACTAACACGGTATATTTAGCTTTAGCGATAATACATTCAAAACAAGTCATAAATTACGGTTCACTTACGTTGTTTACCATACTCCAGATCCGAGCAACCGACTATAATGATCCATACTCATCTCTAAAGTATAGAATTATTGATTAAATTTACGGCTAAAATTAGTATTTCTACCCGATACAAAATCTTTGGATTGATGTGCTGCGGATTTCTGTGAAGGTTGCTTTTTAGGCCAAACTCACGAACCTCGACCATAGACAAAAGATTGCTTGTCGGTCTTCTACAGGATATATTTTGGAGACTCACACTCAGAAATCTTTCAACCTGATTCCCGGAATCGGGAGGACCAGGATCCATCCACACGTTGTTGACATCTCAATCATACGGACATAAAGTTTTGCATTCTCATTCTTAATGCGAACAGCATAGAAATGGAACTTGCTTCCCACTCCTTTAACCTAGTGACTTTCAAGGCAAGGCTAGATATCGTCTGGACTAGCTTGTTTTAAAGCCTTAGTAGACTAAACCCAAGCTTAAATATAAAGATAAGAAGGTATATAAAAATCCAACTATGTTATATATATATATATATATATATATATATGTTTTATATATGTTTTATATAGATATATATATATATATATATATGTTTTATATAGATATATATATATATATATATATATCTTATTTATATAAAATTCAAAAAATTCAAAATTCAAAACCATTTATTCAGTTTAGGCCCTCAGAAGGCACTTATGAAGGTCAAATTTAAAGTTACTGAAGCTACTAGTAGTAGTAAGTAGGTATATGTAATATTGTATTATTGTGTAAGTTTATTTAACATTATTTTTATATAGTTCATAGTTTATTTATTATTATTACAATATTGTTAATATATATATGTATATACAATAGAATTATTATGTAGAATGTTTCCATAAGTATTTTTAGTTTTTTTTTTAGAAGTACACTTATCTTGACCACCCTTTAGTGCACCTGCCTCGCCTGTTTCTGCCTCACCCCAAGGTAGACAGGTAGAAAATGCCGCCTAAGGCATTATGTTCGCCTTTGTACTTTAGTGCATAAAGAGTTAATAAATAAATACATAAATAAATTCGGAATCGAATTGGCCAAATTGAATGGCCATTAGACAATATCTATAGAAAACTAAAGGAGGCCTAAACATCATAAATTGATAAAGAACATTTATTTATCATTAGTCCAAGAATTTAATTCAAGTTGGAATCCGTTGGAATGATACATTAATTCAACGAGTAATACAAGTAATCTTCGTTATAGGATAATAATAATTTAATTTACGTATTCTAAAGATAATAGTTATTTATGAGAAGATGACACGGTTAGTGGTTGGCCTTGAATGAAACGGTTGTCGTGTGTGTATCCCCTTTGTTTGCATTTGCTTCGCTTATTCCTAATTGGGGTTACCATGAGTTCGAAATTTCCAGAATATCTTTTCCGCATGCCCACAATTGAATAATGTCTCAAAAGTTTTAACAAGGGTGGGTGGCGTTTATTCGATTGAAGCATCTTTGAAAAGAATCGAGATATCCGAAATGCTGTTTTAAAGCTACTGTACTATACGATTTATTTAATATTCAGTACAACAGTCTTATGAAAATGTTGTAGGGAAATAAGCTTTTCACAGTTCGGACTCTTTCCTACTCAATATATGGGAACCCTACACTTAATAGACTGGTTATGAACGGTCCATTCATAACAAAACTTTCAGCCAAGACCAATGATTTGCATATTAACAATACGCAATTCTACTCCAAATGTCTTCACTACGCTTAGAATATGTCTCCTTTGCATGAGCACCTACTTGTGAAATTTACGTATTTACTTAAAATGTACGCTCACTATTACAGTAATATTATTTATTTTTTTATTAAGTTTTAAGCATCAAATCAAATGCTCCTCTCGTCTCTTATTATATAGTTTTCTAAAATTCTTGTAAAATTGCCAGTAGAGCGAATAATTCATTCAAAAGCGTTATTTTCTTTTATAAAGACAAAACTTTTTGTACCCTTCTTAAATAACTTTGTTAATAAATTAATTCTACACACAGATAGCTCTTGGATTTCTTTTGGTACTTTGTTAACAGAAGTATACAGTACAGTGAACTTTTGTGTTTTGACGTATATCATTTAATATTTACAAATATAATACACAACAAATATAATATATTTCAACACATATTGCTAATTTTCCCAGCTTAACAACCTACTACGTTTGATAACTCCTTCAGGTTTAGACGAGTAAGTAATAGTTCATATAAAAATATTAATAAAAAAAATTATCATTAATCTTTCTGTCAACTTTTTCCAAGTAGTTGTCTGCGATGACACAAAGCTGTCAACGCAACAAGATTTTCTTTCCATCATTAGTTTTAGATTAATTAAACCGATGAAATGATTGTTTATATGTTTAATGAGCATAGTAGATGAGGTTTATTTTTTATAATTTTTTAATCCTTTTACAAATTTATTGACTGTTGAATGACATGCGGTCCGCTTCGACTCGAATCGACCAACTAGAATCAAACTCGAACTAGAATTGTGTAATGACTTTAAGAAATTGAACAGAATTTTGATCATTAACGAGCTATTAGCTCATACCTACACATAGCGCTTAATTATTCCATTAGTCCAATTTCAATAACGAATCTACAGACCATAAACAATTATTGCAAATTGTACGTCAGGTAGTATTAATTATATTGTAAGCGTAATTATCACTTCTATTTCCACCTTCATTTATTGCAAGCCAACCGCGTCCTTGAATATATCGAGCAGTAATTATCATTTCCCCACATTCCACTGACACTTCTGTCATATCATGTCATACTCCCTAGTTGTTGAAAAAAAGATCGTATGTTTCACTCGCGCTCAAAAAGTTAAATGCACGCGACAAGGATGCAAGCTGCGTTCGTCGTGGAATAGCGACACGACAGGTTAATTCTATTTACTCGCCATCAGTTCACGGCTGAGTAGTAGTATGTCATCAAGCGCTTCACTCACTTCACACCCAATCACTTTTAACAGAGCATGTCTGCGAACTAACACTGTTACGTATGTTTTTTTTTCAGTTCCTATGATGTCGAGAATTTATTACAGCACATGCGGTCAAATGTAATAACTCAAATTGAAGTTATTTTTATAAACGCCTCTGACAGTGTGAAAGAGAAACAGACGGAGGAATTAGTTACAGCCATGGCACAAAAATGTTGGCATAATCATTATAAAATTATTAAATCTGAAGATGTTCCATAATGAAATCCGAAGAAACGGACAATACGAAGGCTGATTCTGATATATAACATTAATCAATGACACTGTAAGCAGAACAACAGCCATTTTAAATTAACTAGTATTCAAAACAGTCCATAATGCAAAATTAGTTCACAAACATTGCAGCTGCGGCAAAAAGTACAAACTGAAAGGCATCCCTTGAAAGTTTGGGGTCCAGAATGTTATTGTTAGGAGCTACAGAATCACAACATAAATAACATTCCAAACTATACACCGTCATATCGTTAAAATACCTTTTATCAAAAGAATAAATTATGTGAAAAATCTTGATCGCGCCGTAAAGGCTCCTGTGTATAATATAAATACAGCAAATTATTCCATTAAAGGTTATGCTAAAATGACGTCACCGTACCTATTACCTCGTTTAACTGACACACAAAGCATTCCTACTATTCATCAACGTGTCATCATCATTCCCAAGTCACGCAATCGTGATGATACAATCGAGGCAAAAAAAGAGCCGGTAGTTGCTAAAGAGCTGCACGGTTGTACGTTTTATTTATTTTAAAACCTTGTTGCTGTATCTTGTGTCTTAATATAGTCAAAAACTACAATAGTCCTGAAACCTGTGACCATATTAAGCCTTTGAGAACAACTCACTCTCTTATGCACTTTTACTTTTTAATAGGAGCACACTCTTAATTTTTGTCTGTCGTAAGTCTATAGTGTGTAAAAGAATCATTCTGTTTAAAGCTTTTAAGTATGGAATAAAATCAAGCTGCTTGCTGATGATTCAAGACGTGATTTATTCGCTATTGTGTCGAACCAACAGAAATTGTGAATTTTAACCTTGAAGGAATAATTAACGCAGGAGGATATCGCACCTACCAGTGAGTCAAACACCGTACCAAAGCCTTTTTTTAAATTATCTGTTCTGGCCTCTTTGCTAGGTTATGTAGATTTTTCTAAATTATATTTAAGAAATTATTAAGTAATGACGTAGTCTTAGCCTACGCAGGATCTTGAATGTTCTCTAAAAATTTTCATTCATAAATATTTGATAAACAGCAGGATAGGTAAATAATTCAAGACAACGATTATATTGTGTATGGACAAATTAGTATGGAAGCAATTTTGGCGGGAACTTGGCTGACTAACCAACCAACTATATAATACAATACGGCAACGATGCGTTCCGAAGCGCGTTCACCTGCGATCGAGGTGAAGGTCACGCGCCGTATGAACGTGAACCGACCGAACGCGTCCGAACGCAAATGTCATATTGTAGGTATTCCCGCCTCATCGGCCATCTTGGATTTTGGCTTGACCGGTTTTGGGATGGGACCCAGTGTTAAATAGCATCGGAATGTTGACTTTACTGGATATTTTTACTGTCACGGCCGCGTCCGAAAACCCATCTCAAATATTATGTTAATAATGTCTTGTTATTTTTACCACGCGTGTGCGAATTGGTAATTCAATGTCGAGACGAATTATACATAGACGCAAAAAAAACGCGGATATGTAAAAATATTTTAATATGACAATAAATACATACAATATTCTAGGCAGACACATAAATCGTTTCTAAATCTCACCGAAGAAATACAGGCTATAAAACGAAAAGGCTTTGAACAAAAAATAAAGTAATTGACTATGTATAAAAATCTGGTATAATAAAGAGCAATAAACTTAAAGCTACACGTCGCGTCGCTCTGATAAACGAACCAGTTGAGGTCGCCTGAAGAGCTATTTTAAAAACTTAAATCACTTTCCACCCTCGCGAACCTGAACAAAGGTACCAATTAAGCCTCATAATCGCCGGCACCCTTATAATTAATACTACAGAAATTAAAAAATCCTGCAATAAGAGCCCAGTACAATATGAACTATACGTACAAAAAATACAATCGCAGCTTTGTGCTCTACCGAACATTAATTAAGAAGAAAAGGATAAAAATATCGAAAGGTCGTAAGCGGAAAATAAAAAGCAACCTTATTTGCTATGAACAGAACATCCAAATTAGTAAATCGGATAACGAGCATAGTATTGGGCGAGCAACGTTGGTTTATCTGGAACATTGTGGCTTTGGAAAGGGTTAACATCGACAGGACTGGAACAAGCTATTGCAATAATGTACAGGTATTAAATGAGGTTTTCTAAGTAAAGATTTGCCAAAAGAAACTTTACTATTATTTATACTAACTGTTACGAGATGTATTATGAGAATTGAGAGAAAATCAAGGCTGGTTAAAATATTTACCATGCATAATCCTAGTCCCAAAATACACCTAACCCAATTTATCACGAAAGACAATACAGTAATACTATTTAAAAGATTACCACGTAAAAGGTGTTAATTGAAGTACCTACTGACGTCACATAAGATACTTTAGTATGAATGTAGTTTGATAGCGCTGGCGTAGAGGACACAGCGCCGGGGTACTAACGAGGGGAAAAGTGCCTATTTCCGAGGCGTAATGACGTCGTGACAGCCCTCCTAGCCCAGCCAAACACCCACCGAGCCTGAATAGAATTCTAGATAATATTTCGACGGCTACATACGTACAGTTAGATTAAACGGTTTTACACGAAAATTACTCATGTTTTAAAAATTATTTAAATCTGTTAAGAAGTCATTCGATTTAGTGAAGCATTTCTGAACTTTGATTTGGCTTTACTGTCCTGATATGCCATGGGTGTGAATAAAAGGTAAACATAAAAATCCAACCTTTCATTATATTGCAGATTTTCAACTTGAGCTTAGGGGTTGTTATGATACCATATAGGAAGGCAAGTGAGTACAAGAGTAGTTACAGAGTACTTCCACCGATAATAGGGATGCCTAACATGTCAAATCAGCAATTCTTTATGAAATGTCAAAACGATCGAATGTATGGATTTTTGTATGAAATACAATGTTGTGACGTCATAATTGTACAGCTTCAAATAACATACTCTTAATGATTAGATCGGTACTGAAAAATCTCATTAATGATTAAATTTTGATGATATTTAATGTTTTTGTATATTTTTGGATGTTCAATACACTGGTTAGTGTTTGATCATTTATCTTTAATACAGGACACATCTCAATTGCTATTCATTTGTTTTTTCTGTATCCAGCTTTAATTTAAATCTGCAGCTTATTATGAACTTCAGCCTGTTATTCGATGCATTAATGATGCTTAGATTATCTAATTAGACTTAAGTCCCTTCCTATAGCAATACAAACAAAGATGGTCATATTTAAATCAGTCATTAAATTTCACTCGGCAACCCTCAGAGCGACAATAAATGAGAATGGCCATCCATACTGTATGTATATCGCAACTTCATTTCCATATGAAATGAATTGCAATGAGAATGTGAAACTTGATTTGGATCGACCAAGCGGAAAAGAAACCATAAACAATTGTATCTAAATATGTTATCCAAGACAAACAATAAAACATGGTGATCATAGCGATGCTACATTTCTGATATCTAAAAATGTTTCCTAGATATTGGGAATATCATTTGTATGATAGGACAAATTGCGATAGGGTCTTGTATATAGATCAGTGACCTAAGTATGCCTTCTTCCAATTTAATTTGGTCATACCCTTTTGACCCTTATGGGAATACTCTTCATAGATATATGATGGAACATCCATCTTGTTATTAGTTTCTATGTCAAGAAGCATAGATAATAGAAACTTTAGTTATGATATTCTTACGTAATACTGACAAAATTAGCCTGGCTCATAAAATGGCAATTAACCAAAACACACATATGTTTATTTACTTGACGTAAAATATTTGACATGAAGGTGGTCAATAAATACGTGACTATATTAATAGAGTTTAATTTTATACTGTAACTCAATCATTTACAGTGCCTAATTGCTTAAAGTTAAAATTCAACGTTATAAAATCTAAAGCGAGCTTATGGATCTCAAAACTTGATGTCCTTTATAGAAAAACTACTTTGGCATGGGATTGACAAATCCTTTATTTTTAACGTTTATCGCGTATAAAAGTGCGATAGTTTTTTTTTAACAACATACATAAACATGTATATGTGCCCAAGCAATTTCATGTAGACCCTTGATTGACCCTCTATTTAATGTTATAATTGGTCAAAAACAGAAAAATAATAGAATAAGGCAGCAGGAACAAACAGTTGAAAACAGAGGATTGGTCGCGACCCCTGTCAATGTCTAGTGATTTATTTTAAAAGTTCCCATTCCTTTAACGATACACTGTTTTATATAAGCTATACCTGCGAAAAGCTCGGAATAGCGAACGCCCTGCCCAAACTTTGCACCCACTTATAGGAAGCGTGTTAGAATATATATTACATACTCTAAAATTTATGAAACCAAACAAATTTGAATATATTTCGGTGGTTTTCGTATGCAGAGAAAAACTTTTTGAGCTGATCGTAATCTAGAAAGCAAGTGACACCGCATCGTAAATGTTAGCTTATAATCGCCGTGTATTAATTTAGAATTATTTAAAGTAATATATGGTTAGTTATTTATGGTTATACTTAGTAATTTGAATCGACACAAATTAATTATTATTTAATTCGACAAGGATTCCTACTTATTACCAATCATAAAAACTAACGTATTTATATGCCACAAAACCTTGAAAGATGTATATTTTAATTTTGAATTGTAACCTAGACGAAAACTAACAAGTGTTTCAAAGCAAATTCCTTGAACAATAATTCAAAGCAATCAACATGATTCTAAATAAAATCTGTACTTTTCATCGCTCGATGTTGGTGGAATACGATTTCAATTACGTTATCGACGTAGTTAATCAATAAGAAGCGGAACCTTTGATAACTAGAGACTTCACTTTTTATAGGAAAATGATTTATACATTTCTAATAATAGTAGCTCGCGTGTTGAAAAATTGAAATTGCTGTACGCAGAGCACTTGAGTAACGGATCAGTTTCATATGCAGTGAGTAAATCAGATTTCCAATTACGACCATAATCATAGAGTAATTGTGCTCGGAAAGTATTACAGATATTACTAGTAGTAAATAATTACATATCAAGCGATCATCACACAGAGCCTTAAAAAAGCTCCATGAAGTGACAACGAAATCGTCCTACGAAGCCGATGTAACTTCCCCATGTTTTGAGGATCGCGCGACGGTCCTTGACCCGTAAACTTTCTCTAACTTTGGTAACTACAACCGAGAACCGAGAGTAATAAATTTGAACAAACTTTTTAAGTTACCTTTCAAATTACTTAAAAACTTAGACTCACTGGACAGATTGGATCAACTCTTTTATACCATTTGATAGATGACTGGTCTATATAATGTTAAAGTAAAGAAGTATTTTACTTTGAGATTAAGAGACAAATTAACTGACGGATAAATAATGAGGCACCATTTAGCAGCCAGAATGTTGGAGCTTCTAATAAATGAATTTGTAGCAAACTTGCACTAACTAATTGATACCCAATTGCTTCTGAATAAACAAGTAGTTTATAGTTTTGTAGAGTACAAAACCATTTTAGTTACAAAACATTATATAAAGCAAGCTTTCTGCCCGTGATACCGGCTTTCCAATTTCCAGAAAAATTAACTTCCCTTTTACTTGCCCCTGTTAGGGATTCTATTTCCGAATATCCTTTCCTAGTACTTACAAATCTGTGTATTTTATGGTCTTCTAACCAGTGGCTTAGGCACAAACAATCAATCAGTCAGTCAACTTAAATGTTAAACTCTTCTTCTTTGTTGTCAGTTATTAGACAGGTAATTAGTATTCCAACAGCTGACACAGGAAAAGACAACAGGATACTAAAAGACAAGGAAAGGTTTAACTAAATTATATTCAAATGAGAATCCATCAAAATTGAATTCCATATGCCGTAATTATCAGCCTAGCCAGCTCCAAATCCTTTAAGATGGGCTCAATGTCCATGCTTCTTCCATTCATTCTTTTGACCGTCTTCTTGGCATGTACCCCTTATCTGAATTTTTTATACAAGTCATAAATTTTTTTAAGTACAAGTACCGAAACACTACATTGACAGGACTTCTTTCCAGTACATCCGCTAGCTCTCTTCCTCTCCCATTCATCGTCCCCACATTCCAATTCCAAATTGAATTCAGCGCAGTTGGTCATAAATATATTTTTTTCTTTCTCCTTTTCCTTCTTTCTCGGAGACGTCTTAAGAAAATCGGCAGAGCGTCCATCATGAAGTAGATTACCAGCAATATTGAATGAACAAGGTTGAGTTGATTTTTTGTGACTAACCTAAAAGGGTATCTTAAGTACAGAATCCCGCAAACATTATCGTGAAGGCACGGACCCTTCCCTTAAGGTGAGCACTTTTATATGCCCATCAAACCTTACGAGTACAATAAAACACGATTGTTTTCCATTAACATTGACGTCCACCGGCCTCCGTGCTCCGGCCCGAGTAAAAAATGTACCTACAAACCATTTACTTTATGCTAGAGTATAATGTTATTATACAATCGTTAGACAGACTGACGAATCGAAAATCAAAGGGACAGCCGAAAATAGCGAAGGCGTCACAATTCTAATATTAATTTTACTATTCTAAATAGTAGATGCAGTCACAAATTGTTTAGCTATTTTCCTTAGAAATTAAAAAAAACTAATTTATCAATAGATTGATTTATTTCTATCTTCCACTCCACGGTTTTGCGCACGCAGGATCGTATGTATTTCAGGAATAAAAATATTCAATATATGCCTGTTATCTTAAACCACTATCTTAAAATCAACTTTTATCTGTATAATATTATAATTAAATATCTGCTATATATAAATAATAGCTATCTATTATTGCGTGAATAAGAAAAAAATATAAAGCACTTTATTTACTAATTTGTTACAATGCAAGGTATAGTGTTCCCACAAAGAATCAGAGAGTAAAACAAATTTTATTTACATTTAAAAGCGTTGCAGTATCTCCGTCAATCCACCCTCAGCCGAGCATCGGGTCGAACAAACAAATAAAATGAGATCACAACACAACGGGCACACTGCCGACGACAACAATGAACTGGGAAAAGATCGGCTTTGCTTTTAATTAAAAGTAAATCGTTCGATAGTACTTTACGCATTAAGGTTAGACTACGGTATGTGACATATTTTCAAAGGATTCCAAGAACTTTGGAATGGTCAAACATTTTTGGATTTACCTTACTAAGATAAAACAGACTTTAAAGTGAAAATTTTGATGTTTTATGATTTTAAGTATTTGGACATGAAATTTGCTGACTTGTGACGTAAAAGAGCCTTCCTTGTATTTTAATTACGATTAATAAGCTAATAACTATACCACATGTCCCTTCGCATAGACAGAACAACGGTGCTTAGCTATCCAGTGTTATATCCATAAAGACATCGATTTTCAATTATTACTGATCTATTATTAAGGATTATTCCCCGAGCACCTAATCATATAAAGCGTGTCACCGGACAGCGATTCAATTAACTAATGTATTATTTATTTATTATATAGAACGTCTTTTCACGCACCGCCGAAATATCACTAAACAAAGCAATACTTAGTATTATTCAAAGTATTCCATAATCGTTTTTACATATTCATCATGGTGTCGGGGTGCGTTTGAGACGCGACGTCTGTTGGAATTTGAATAACAAATGGCTGACATCTGCATGTTTCTAGCGTGGATTTCACTGTTCCCTCAAATCCTGACTCAGGGAAAACAATACTCGTCCCTTATGAACCTTGACAAGGGGTCATAACTTAGGCTTATTCAAAAGATCTCACAACAATGCCAGAAGGATTGGTACCTTGTAGCGTGACGCTGCGAAGCTTACCTTTCATTATGTGTTGGAAATAAAAGATATTACGAAGACCAAATAAAAATTTTAAGCACGTGTTTGCGTGAAACCGACGACATGATTAATTTATTTAGTAAATGAAAGTTCTTGGTATTATGTGCGATTGTGGAATTATTCAGTCGTGACAAACGAATACATTGTTTTGTAGACTTCAATTGTGTAGCATTAGGTACTAAGTTAAAGGCTAGACAAACAGTGTGGAGGTCATCGGTCTAATACCAATATACTCGGTCCTTACGTCACCGGTCGCCAGACAAACGCCTCTCGAATAATAATGATCGAAGTCCACTACCAAGAACGATAATTAAATTTTCCACACGCGCCACTCAACAAACCAAAACGGAACGAATTCGGAAGGTTCCCGAACTCTTTGTGCGTCTTGAGTAAATTAATATTCGAAAAGAAATGTTGGGCAATTCCGATCCCACCTCTATATATTACCGGTCGGGTATCGAACTAGAACAAAACTGGGGTCGGCAATTCTCTAGGCGCCGATTAATTTCCAGGTTACTGCAGCACTTAGTTATAAGCGAGCCACAAGAAAACCACCGCCGGAACGAAATAAGAGGTATTACCAGCTTTGTGGAAGCATTCTTCATACAAATTGCGTTTGGATATTCCTATCGCGTTATAGAACCCATTTCATTTTCTTTAAGGGGTAGCGTTGAATTTTTTTAAAGCATTCGCTTTTCAAAATTTCTAGTGTGGCTTGAAAGGCACGAATCATGTTGCAAGGGGCCTCCGCGCCATTTTGCAACATTAAGCCAGTGATGAGACGGTAAATTGCTCATTTGTCTACGGGGACACTTGCAAAAGTGTTGCTCAGATGATATTGAGTTTCACAAACCTGTAGATACCATTACTGGCAGTTAAGTCAGAAAATCTTACATGTATTTCACAATCATTGCTACAATGTAAATATGAGGTTATGTCTACGCCTAGTTGGAGATATTTTTGTTGCATAAGCATGCGTATTAGTCTAAGTATCAACAAAGAAATCTTAGCGAACTTCGCTTCACTTCAGTCTGTATAAAAAGCTGCAAAACGACTCGTCAACCGAGGGATTTTTCCAACACTTAAAGATGCCTTTTGAGCACCAGAGGTTTTCAGCCATCTTATCCACGTGGAGTGTAGTGACGTCACAATACCCCGGAGCGCTCGTCCTGAAAAACGTTAATTGCACGACACCAACCGAGGCGAGGTGCCTTCTATCTCGCACTGCATCCAGCATTCCACCACCAGCACATCTCAAATATCAACTTTATCGGCGAAACAATAAAATATACTTTTGTAAAGCACGAAAAGGTATTTAATATACTTTTAAATGAACTTCACTTAACACCTGCAGGCATGACGGCCGTGCTAACGATTTGCGAAATAAGAAATATCTATAAAAATAGCGTTTAAAGTTTGAAAGTAAGAGTCAGTTTTACGTTACGGAATAAAAGTAAAATGACCGACATTAGTGCGAACATTGAAAGTTATGAGACAAATTACAATACAAACTTTAACTAACAATGAGGACGAATGATAAATCTTTTAGAATAGCCAACTTGTTTGGATGTAGATTCGTTCCGATTCTATTACCGAGTTCTTGTAGCCTTTTTTTTCGTGTTTGAAATTAGCTATTCGTTATATGTATGCAATCTAATACAAGGTTTATATACATAAGACTAAATTTAAAAAGAAGGGTATCGTTTCATTGACCTAACCTTGAAACAGCGAATGTATAGCGAATTACTACAAGTTCTTTAGTATTCTAACAAATTATTTATTTAAACATTTATGGATTTGTAGTCATCATATTACAATGAGAAATATTGCAGATTTTCTTGCATAAAGACTATTAAAGAAATGTTTTATTATATTCAGGATCAAAAATTTTCTTCTTCGATTTTAAAATCAGACATAAATCCTGTCCGTTAATTTATCGATCGGAACAATAATGATGAATTGCTGATAATGCATTACCTAGTAATAGGTCTAGACCACATGAACACGGAATATTAAATAAGATTGTCCAAAACGATACCAAATTGCACAATAAGTAAGCATCCGACAACATTATACTAAGTTACTTTCATTAGGAAAGTACAAAACAAGAGACGCAGCAAGTCAATATCTCTACAAGACGGCGGCTACCATCAACAAATAAGTAACATATAAAACGATCGGAAAACGCTGCAAAGAAAATCCCCACAATTGTTGACAATTGAAATAGAACCTTAATACAATTAAGATAAGATCCGATGTCGCCCAAGCGTGTAACCAATAAAGGGAACGAACGACGCAACAGATCCCCACGAATATGTTCGCAGGCTCACTCCGAGTTACTAACACTCGCAATTCATTTTGTGAACTGAATATATTATACCCTGATAAAAGATAAAGTACCTTTCGCCCTACGAATAAGGGTGAATATCAAAGTGAAGCGAAGTCGTAGAAATAAGCTGGAATTTTCCCACTCCCTTCACGGGACTCTCACTTCAACGTATACGTGTAAAATGGTCTGAAATCGTGTGAACGTGTTAAATTTTTTTACAACTCCCAAATCGTGATCATATGGCAAGGCGGACGATAAATATGTTCGGTGTATTGAAATCTTATACTGTCATAAGAAGTCGTAAATTGATCCCTAAGAACTTAAGTAACTTTATTTGTTAAACTTTTATCGCTCCCGAACGTACTTGAGAGGGTGTCCGGATACAAGTAGTGGCTTTATCGTGGTGTTGCAAGATTTTTTCTCTGTGCAGATTTGCTCAAGACATTCGAAAGACATATATTTCTTTAAAATACTCAAACTATATTAGTAATAAAGATTCTTTTGGTCACAGGCGATACGTATTTTATGAACCCATAACCATTATCAGCAAAATTGATTTCAATTTTATGGTTTCTGCTCTCCTGAATCCAATCATTGTTATCGCTTTGTATGCTATTAAAATATAATGAGTATGTATAAGGTATGTTTGTTTTTTAGAACGCGACCTCAATATTGTGAGCACCTAGTATGCCTAAACATTGTCCATTTTCTACTAACCGAAGCCATCTATGTTAATGTACACACAACAGAAAAATTTGCGATCTCTTGAAAAATTTATGATATTAAATGTTTATGATAAAATATTTGAAAAAATTTGAAAAAAATGTTTTATACAAAAATAATCTGGCTTAATTACGTATCAAATATGCTTAAAAATGTATAAAAAATATTTAGAATTTTAAACAAAAAACAAATGCATTAATATATTTATTTTTTCAAGAGAACGCGCTCTTTTTCTGTTGTGTGTAAAAGCGCATTATAAATATACACGCTTCCAATTTCACAGTAAATTAATAACGTAACATGTAACAATATAATATACATGGTGTTTAATGCCAATACAAAAACTTGTAAGTAGCTTCAGATTGTATTAAATCTACAATTTTGATCATATTTACTTAGTATGATCCAAAATCCATAAAGGCTATCAAATCTAATAAAACAAGAGACACCACGCCTAAAGGCTTCAAATAAGGAACAAGTTACACAGCTTAAAATGCTCTCGGAAGCACGTAACCGATTAAGTTAATGGTCAGTGATAAGTGGTAACCCAAACAATTGCCAAAACACCAAACTGCTTCCGGGGCTAGTGCCTTTAGCCCGGAAGGCTGCACGCAAGCCAAAATAATTCCTTAAGCCACATAATTTACCATGATATTATTATTATATAATACAGATAATTTAAAAATCTTATATCGCATATTTTACCCTAAAATTTCAAAAGGTCAAATCGAAGAAATAAAGTTTCCCTAAAATAGAAAGTCGAAGAGGATTCGAAATAAGACTGTCACTTTGCCGGCACATTAATGTCGAAATAGCGGACGTACATTGGCAATAAATGTTAGACACTGGTCATGTAATAAATGTTTACAACTGACGACACTAAGCACGGTTGTGTCAATTTGACACTAGATTCAAGACACAATTCTGCAAGACATTAAAAAGTTCGTTAAATTTAGCGGTACTTTCGAAAAGAATCGAATAAAATCTTACTAATAAACGCTAAAGTGGGCAATGTGTGTGTGATTATTAATAGAAACGCAACAAAAAAGTTTACATCGACTTAAATAATTTAAGATGTTTTATGATTTTTAAACAAAAAACAAATAAATATAAAATTCATAACTTTTCAGTTGTTCATATATTATATAAATGTTGGTATACTTTGATGATGCAGAGAAACCTTAACAAACAAAAATAGGGTTTACGTTTCTATGAAGTTCTTAAACGCTAAAAAACAGGGACAGACTGTACAATGTAACAGAAAACTTTTATTGCAGAATAACATTCACTTTGGCAGAAACGTGAGTAAAACCGAGGTGTCAAAATATATTGATAATAAGTCGTCTATTAAAATAAAAATAATATCTAAACCTAAAACTTAATACAACAAATTCACAAGTCCCTCATACATTTAATGTTTTTTTGGGAATTATTACCATACTTTCTAAGAGTAAGTAACACGAAAAGAACCTTTATTTGCAAACTGGCACATGTAAAGCTTTCCCCTCCGCCTGCATCTCAAGACAAGATAGAAGATAAGTAAACCAATATGTAATATCAATCTTAGTAAGGCAACATGTTCACACAGGCTGACGCTTAGCTGGCGCGCTCTAGCGCTTACTCGTGGATCCTTGCCAGCTCTGGAGAATATCTCTAGATCTACCCACCACATGTACGACTTGACACGGTCCATTAATGACCAGTATCGAGACATCTTTAGGGATAAGAAGATTCACAAGTGATTTGTTCTTATGATTTATGGTAAAGTCTTTTTTGTTTTTAATCCCGTAATGAGGATATGGCAAAGCCATGCTAGGTTTATGTAAAGAAGATGATTGTAGTACTAAAAGTATAGTAGTAAGTGTAGTAGTAGACATGTAGGTTCATCAACTATACTTATTGTGTTTTATTTGCTTATAATTAGTACTTTGTCAATCATTTAAAAAATTAAATAACTCATATCACAAGAAATCTATCCTCGCCTTGTTTCTTGCCTGTTAATTTCAGTTGAAAACTCGACTTCCAACCTGGTGGTAACTTTAGTTGCTTTGACCTTCATTCTTGTATTAAGGACCTAAACTAAATAAGAATAATTAACTTTAAATTTATAATTTTGGTCTGAAAAAATTTTTTTAATGCTGTAAAGAAGTTAAAACTTATTGTGTATGCTCATAGCATATCGATTGTAAACTGCTATAGCTGTTTACATTTGGAGATAGACATATCCTAATGCGTCAACACATGGCTTTCCGCTTCCCGCATCCACTGAATTCCCGGAACTTCCCGGTTCATACCTGTGAGGTATTCTGCCTCATCGACAAATATTTTTAAAATACTTTGGAACCCATATCACATAACTTCAAGATACTTTGACGTATATAGTAAATGGCGGTCCATTATCTCAATTTTATCTAGAAAATGATGAAATTGATTCAATACATGAGAAGCGGTTGAGATTATGAGGATTATACAGCAAACATTATCATCACGTAAGAATCTATTCTAGATAAGTTTCATAGTTGGTAACGACCTTATAAGTTTTGCTGTACATTTTCTCCATATATCATAATATGATGACTTACAACGATATGTTCTAAATATATATTTTAATGGTATAGTGATCGATTTAGCAGCATTTTTCGTATAGCCCTTAGGCTGTAAATGTCGCGGATATCCTCAAATGTATTACAGGCGCCTCGACAAATCTGAAAAATATTAGATTCAAGCTAAGCGAATATCGATGTTCCGAAATTGATACACTGTCGTCATTAACACTTGTATTCGAGCATGTAAATAATAGTAATTCATTCAAAACTCTTTACAAAATTCTCTATGTCACTCAAGCAGGTTTTATCGAATAATATTTTTAATTTGAGTTGTATTAGCTTTATTACATCCCAAAAAAAATATTGATCCTAATTTTCTAATTATATTCTGCCTTAAAGAAATATCTTCTCCAAAAATAATATTTGTCTTTATCAATAGCACAAATATTAATACTAAGTTAAAAGTTTGTTTTTAATACCATCTTTAATTTTTCATCACTTTAAGTGCCCTCTCAACCTGATTGCCATCTCAAGGGCGTCCCATCCCCTAAACAATCCTGTTGGGACGTCACTCAAGCATTTGATATGCGTTTCCGTCGGTTTAATGAAGTTACCACTAACAATAGATACAGCAACCGAAGGTAGAGTATCTCAGATAAGTATTCTTAGAAAATAGGTCATGGATCAATATGAAATATCTTAGAAAATGGGAATCTATTATTAATTTTATCGATTATCTCTTATCGAGTCGATGCAATAAGTCGGGTAACAATTTTACAAGAACGTTAATTTACACTTCCAAAATCCAAAAATAATATTTCGTTATCACCTTACCAAGAGATCAATGTTTAGCTAATTGTGTGGCAAGATTTTTACTAACAATCTACCTAAAAAAAAAGCGTTTCTCCCCGCACGCTACTGTTGCACAGCCTCGCAGTTTTAACGATGTCATTTGACTATACCACATCGCCATAATATTATATACAGCTTTCGTTGACAAACGTCGACAAAGAAAACACATCTCACCTTTTCAAACAGACAATTTCGATCTTTTAGTTCCACTAAAGCCTCCAAGTACATCTTTTATAAACCATAAAAATTCCGAGATGAATTTCTGAACAAGTCTGTAAAATTTTACTGTACTACCTGCAGTGAAATATATTATGGAAAGCGATTCAACACAGTGACATGGTATCGATTCAGTCATCATAAGAGCGTGCGGTTGTCGCATCCGACCCACTCCTGTCTACCAGTGTTCCGTAACATTCATACAACACAATGCACGACATGACACGACACTTGCCTATTTAGCTGAGGCAATCAAAGGCGTTTGAAACTGAAGCATTTCTGAGTCATGAACAAGGCATCGTTCAATCTGTGGCGTGAAGTGGAGGTAGTATACTTTACCTCTCGAAATCTAGCATTTCCTCGGTCTATTTTTTGAACCACTCTGTAATCAAATTTATATTTCAAAACATCAAGAATGCAGGAATTTCCAGAGACATATCACTGGTAATGAATGAATAAAAGCTCACTGAAATATTCATTACAATGTCTCTCACATTTAAATAATGCCAAGAATCTTTCGGATCATCAAAGCGTTTCTCTGAAAGGCTTTCCACACAGAAGCACAATTAATATCGTCTTACCAATTCGATAATCGATTTCCCACCCAAGAAACCGTTAATTAAATTAGTAAGAATATTAGGTTTCCGCATAAATAATATATTTAATCTGCGGAGACGCGAACTCTATTCAGTGAATTATACAGTCAGTGCTTTAACATAATTAAGAGGTTAACTGACGGGTTTTGTTACGCTGGTTTAGAATACCCGGGATATTAGAGCATACAAATTGCGGTAGTTATTTTCATATTCACTTTACAAAGTTCCCTGTATAAAATGAAACAAGCACAATGTTACTCGTACACATGAGCGTAAAGAATGCATCAGTGCGAGTTGTGGATGGTTCACAGTTACATTGGAATATGGAAGGTGTCCCGAGGGTGTCACCACCGGCGTACAGCTCCCTGTCTACAATACAATGACGTTTTTATAGCTGGCATGTACACATTTTCAACGAGAACGGTTGCATATGAAACGAGTATCTCGGTCGACTTTACAATATTTTAATATATACTAAAAATTAGGTCCCTATTTTTGTAGGAAACAAAACTAAACTGTGTTACTTAGATTAAAAAACAATAGGTGGGTAACCACATTTTAAGATGTGGCTTTCTGTATATTAGTAAGAATGAAGAATTAGTCCACCACTCAATGACGGTCTAAAATCTAAACTTTATTACTTATCTTTCGTATACAATATGGCTCCGAAGATTAGCTTCCTTCGACCCTTTAAATCGAATTGGAATTCGAACGTCGTTTCATTCAGAATGTAAGTTCAGTTTCCGAATAAAATAAATATAGCCCTGAATGTGAAAGACATCTCCCCTCGTTTCCGAAAAGATTTACAGCCCTATTAAAGTATGGGACGAATATAGATAACATTCAGTGGGTTTCGACAAATGCATGTAATAAGCGTTTAAACAATTCAAGCCTGTATTTTAACATAACATATGTAATCTTATCTGACATTGAATACTCACTTATGAAGTCAGTTATGTATACATAAAATGTCCTTGAGCCTTAGGTAGGTACAGACAGAGCATTATACAAAGAAGCTCTATTTTTGGTGATGAAATGTCAGTAATTCCCAATCCAATTATCGATACTTATAAGTATTCCTTTTGCTGGATAAACAGGTGGTTTGTATAATCGTTACATCGTATAGTATCCGCGTCAAGAAACTTTAAATTTACCCCTTATTCTTGTGGGAGTTTTTCAACGCTGTGGTGTGTTTCTTCGTAGCAATTTATTCAACAATTTGTATCCATTAACGAAGTGAGCAAAGGCTCAATAGGTTCGTAACCAGGATTTAACGTCTTAGTTCCCTGTGGAAGCGGGACGACGGCTCTGTTCCCGGAATTCTCCCAAAACATTCCAGGACGAATTCCTGACAAAAGTTTGGCCTTACGACGCTTAAATGGGTTAGCGATTGTGTAAGGCAATGCTGGGATACAACCTCATCGATAATCCACAAATACTATCCATATCAGTATAAAACCGTTTAAGTTTTGAATATATAGTATAGCCCGACTAATGACCTGTAATCCTGCCTGCCTTATTTAATAATTAATTATTCAATTACAAGAAGTTCAATGAACATTATTCAGTACGTGTGTTGTATGTATATGGGAATGCCAATCAAACTAACATATCTAATGGGAATCCGAATTAGGTGTATTCAATTATACAAGTAAAACATGTCTTAACTGTTGGACCTATTTACATTTATTGTTCATGCAACATCTTATACTAAGCAGGAGATGACGACATATATTAAGCATCAGGATCTCGTGCAAATAATTTGCCGGCCCTGTTTGCAATAACTTGGGGGCAGCGCAATATGTGTGCTTCTTTAATTTATCTTAACATCATCTAAATAAACACTAATACTATGTACATTTTGGTCCGATGATGACAAGTAAATTTACGATGACTATGTTACAATGGGCGGCCTTATTACTAATAGTCGACGCTAAACATGACTCAGTGTAGGGAATCTTTGGTAGGAATGGAGCTATAAAAACAGTGAACGTCGTGAAAGATTAGTATAGGAATCGAATGAATTGAAAAGAAAAAGTTTCTTGAATCATAACTAAAAGTTTTCGACTTTGGGGACTGAACTGAACTGATTTTTTCTGTGGAAGCGTGCTGGATAAAAAAATTTGAATGACTCACATTGCTACTACCATAGATTCTTTGCAAGAATTTGATAACGCATTATAAGATCAATAGACAAGGCACTTTGTGTTGCGATTTTTTTACCGTCTACATGTACAAGGAACAGTAACCCGATCACCTTCATGATTTGTAACCCACTAGCCGTGGCCTCTGTCGTGCTAACACGCAGAATGATATCATCGCAACGTTTACCATTATGCTAGCCATCACCTCAGCAGCTATTTATTTACTTAACGATTACCCAATCTTTAGATCACACCATTGTGTTTGAGGGGATTGTTTGATTCTAAGTTTTGTCTAAGTCCCGCTAGCAGTTGCCATTTTGGTTGGTTCACTTAATCTTTTTGATAGGTGAACTGCATGGTTGAAGAATGAATTTGGGCTATTGGTCGACCTCAAGAATTAAGGAGGATATCAATTAGACGTGTAATTTTTATGAGGAATAAAAAATATGATGGGAATAAACAGATCATAATACTCAGCAACATACCTGAATAAGGAACACCTTTGGCATGAACGACAAATTGACTTGAACTTGAATAAAAGCGCCACAACAACGACACTTAACTACGGGGAGCTACCGACTGCTACAAACATTGATCAATAACAAATGAACATTTCGATTCATAAAAGGCAGAAAATAAAGTGCGGACCGCAGCGGCAGTATTGCAATGCTATGAATCGTGTCGGTCCCACGATCGCCTCGCCCGCGCGCCCGCATTCAGATTCATTAACAAGGCTAACCATTGTTTATGATTCACATTCCATACTCTCTTTATGTTTGCTGTATTACTTACAATATCATTGATGTGCTGCGAAGAAGATTTGATCGGGAAACTTATATTCTTCATCACATCAGATATATTATCTCAATACTTATTAGAACTATACTAGAAAAGATCTTTGAAAAATACTTTCGTTTAGTTTCGAGACGAATTAATAGATTTAAGTAGGCCTAGTTCGTCTCAAAAACATGTAGCAAATCAGCTAACGGCCCAAAATCAAACAGTAACTATAACTAAAAACCTTTATTTCCTGTACCTACAACAATTTTATTGATCCAAGACCACTTTGAGTTTGTTGGCGTTCCGGAGCGACAACAAGAAGATATTCCAATCCCTGAGGCGTTTCACTCATTTCCCGATATTATTACAAGAAAAAAAACGAGACACTTTAAAGCGAAATGTAATCAAAGCCTCGGAGATCCTTATTTACAGGAAAGCTTTGTCAAATTCAAACGAAAAAAAAACTGTGAAATTCCTCTAACAGAATTTTTGGCACAGTGACTCCTTCAAAATGATTGACCATAAGTATCGATGAAATGATAACATATCATTGACATGTTGGCAGATGTGACACCGATAAATTCGAAAACCTATTGCTATCTTTGATAACATGAGAACAGAGTCTATCGATAAGAGATTTGAATCGCGAACCGCAAGGATTGCTCTCATTTTTGTTAACAATCAGTTCATCACTGAATAAAATGTTTTAAAGAAAATACTAAAATAAACTTCCCAATGTAGATATACGATCATTTCCTGTTAACGATGGAGTTAATGTAATCGATTGTTGGAACGCGTCCAATATTTTTTTCTAAACTATATTCTTGCGGCTGGCACTAGTTATCACAATTTGAATGATATTTGATTCCACCAACTAAATTAAATCTAATTTTAGTTGGTTACATTCACAGTTTCCGTGGGAGACAGTTGTCACACCACGTACATGAAATATGAAAGAAAAATAATTCCACAATTCGACAAAATGGAATATTAATATCGATTCGTTTCTACAAATTTGTTATCGCTGTTTTGATAACAATATAGGCAAACAGGGGAACTTTTTAGTTAAGTGATTTACCTATCAGCTTGCACAAAATAATCACCTTTCTAACGCTTTTAGCAAAATATTCGCATGGTTTCTGAGATTTATCGAAGTAGTTTAGTAGTGAAAAATGAGTATGCTAGTTATAAATTAAATTGAAGTTATACAAGACACATAAGACGAGACACAAGTTAACAAATCTGTTAAGACATAGCATGCTCCCAGTATGATACCTATCACACTATATTTAGATATTGAAATCAGACGGTAAGTGAAGGTCAGTCCAGTCGGATTCCGTCACGTGGAGCCAACAATTTTAGGACATTAACCGATACGCTTCATGATTCACACAGTACGTCTGTACGTATGTACGTCCCCCTTCATGTAACAAAGATACCTTGTTATAACTTCCATGGTTTTAACTTTACCCAAGTTTCAAGCGAGTAATAACCGTCCTAAACTGTAAGTAGTAGAACTTCTATAATGAAATCGCTCTAAGTTAATTAATTTATAACTTGGGAATTGCATCAGTTAAAAATTTAATTTGGACAGTTTATAACGTGCCAGATGAAGTATTTAAAAATTTACGTAACATAAAATTGGTTAACGATTTTCGGAATTTAAGCGCTTGCTTTTTCCGAGGAAACCGGTAAATACTTTTAAGTATTTTTCTGATTAAACGTGCTGAAATTATACGGTTTCGGTTACTATCTCAATATGTTTTATTGTCTTTAATAGACATCTCAATTGCAAAATTATTTTAATAATTACTCTTATATACGTCACTCTAAAATTGAGGAGATATAAACTTTAATGGCAAAATCAGCTATTATAAAAAAATAATGACACACACCCAAAATGCAAGCTTCATCTAATTATACTGTTAAGTACCTTCTAACTAGACGTGAGCCGTCGAAGTATCAGTTTAGTAGTTCCTAACTAATTTACGTCAGACTCCGGTAGGGGCGTGAACTCCTGATCGCTACTTATTCCCCCAATTATAACTTCGGCCGCATTACATTTACACCCCTATTATTAATCTAGCTTTTCATTATTGATGTCAATCAAAAGTTTGTACTCTAGTTTATTAAGTTCGGATGAAGATAACTTCAAGTTCATAAGCAACTGGGTTTCTTATTAATATGTAAGATTATTACTTACTGAAATGTTAATACTTATTGTGTTTTCACAAAATGTAACTTTTTACTTTTACTAAATATTTGAACGTTGATTAGTGTCTTAAAATTATATTTTACGTCTTTAAATGAAACGTTATAGTGAAGGAGAGTTAAGAAATGTAACGAAAAAAATAAAACACCATTCGCCAAATCCGCAGCCTACGAACAGAACACAACTAAATCCCATTACAGACAACGTAAGCAAATATTGATCTTATTATACCAACTAGGAAGGATTATGTTTAAGAGCCTACTAATTAGTGAGATAACCTTCTTAACAATCCACCGATCCTATGTAAACAATCCCGGAGTTTACTGAATCACATCTACAATACCCTTACATGAGACCATTTAATCTAACTTCACTAATCATATATTCAAATATTACGTTGAACGTAGCTTTGTCATGAATATCATGACCCGCATTGTATTGTTGATTGTTATTATTGGTCATATCTAGCCCTTTCATAACGTGTTGAATGACATCCGGGCTAATGCCTTCCGCATCCTCTATTCGTATCCATGAATGCGGCTTAATCACTACTAAATGTTTTTCCTCTTGGGAATAATTTTCTCCACCAAATCTAGCTTTATTGTATAGCCGAATAAGTGTTGACCCATTTTGTGCGCATTATATACGGTTCAAAGAATTTTAAATACAAATTCACATTCACGTAAGCTAACAAACCGTATAAAATGTTCTTTTAAACGGCTTAAGTGCACGGAGTTTGAGTTTTAAAAAACTTTGCAAGGTAAATTTGAATTTTCTAAGTTCTGGAATAGCTTATTGAAGCAAGTAGTTCTTTCAATGTAGCGCGTTAGTCCAAATACTCAAGAATTTACGGGCTCTCACTTATAATATGAAAACGGGCTAAAGAGGCCACTATAGTATTGGAATTCTGCTGTGAGAATAAGTTAAAAGCTTTATTGATTGTAGCACCATAATTTCCTTGTTACTAGCGGTAATCATTATAACATGAGTAATCATTTTTCGTATTAAAATTTCGTGGAGAATTTACAAATAGTCTATCAACATTTTCGTTATTTTTTTAGATCATAGTACAGTGTGCGTATCTATGTTCATATACCAAAATAGACATAGTGCATCAACAAACGAATTCAGCAAATTAAATATAGATGAGATCTCAATGTCCCTCAATGCTATTCCAGGTAAACCTCGGATCAATGTGAATAGGATACGAACTTGTGAAAACGGGAAGTTCAAATACCTTGGATTTGTACAACATTGTTCGAGACCGAGGACAGAGATCACGAGGTTCTAAGAGGTATTACTACTACCAATAGTTAACAGGTGAGAGATTACAGGTATTGTCTGAGATTTCAAGGTGCCGTTCGAATGGTTTACAAATGTTTAGTACAACCAGTTCTTATTTATGTTAATACCTCAACATCTTTTCACTTTACAATCGGATGTTACTGCATGAAGATTTTAATGGATGTGTGTGTAGTGTACATGTATCTACTACGGAGAAACTTGGTGACAATATTAACAGTTTTGATGCAGAAGTTTTTCTACGTCTTAAGAGATATTTATATTTCAAAGAAATGTATCCTACTAATATTAGGGATATATGGATGTTTTTTACTCTTTCACGCAAAAACTATAAAATTAATTTGGATGAACCTTGCCACCTCAATTAACACATAGGAAACTTTCAATCTCAGGAAAAACTAACATCACATGGGAATGCGGCTGAAACTGCGGGGTACAGCTATACAAACTAAATAACATTGACAATCCTCAGGAAATCTGATGTCACCTTCGAGAGACAAATATCACGATTCACAGTAAATTGAAAACCAAACAATTTGGCAGAGCTATCAGTATAAAGCTGTCTGGTAGAAGACTTCATATTCACAAAAGTTACCTGTAAAGACATTTCAAAAAGTCTAGCTCGAGGGGATTGTCTGTCGCCGGTGCTAACAAAACCTTGTTTCAGTGCCTATGCTCTGCGAATAAATGCGATCTGAATATATTATCGGGCGCATTACGTACGATTCGCTTGAGGCGCGTATCTAGCTGCAGGCAGAATTTAGTTGCACATTTTTCCAACTTCATCCTCGCCTGGTACAAAGACATCTCTTTTAAAGCGCTTTTAGTATTATCAGTTTCAAATATGAAAATGGATATTCAAAAGATATTCGGTTAGACGTCTAATAATAAATTTAGATATAATTAAGCCTTTGTTGCTCAATTACTTTGTGAGGTATAAGAAACCTGGGCAATACAAGGTCTCATCGAATGTCAAAACACTACGCTAAGGGAAGTACGCTTGGTTTGCTTCAATCGGGTTGTACCGACGCCGGGGTGAGGCCGAACCGTAATTAATTACTGCTGTCGCTGACAAGCGAAGGCTGCTAAGCACCTATCGATTCATAAATACTATAAGATGCTTACTTTCTTACCTATATTTTAGACGTGACTTTGTACGCTGCAGAAAAATACACAAAGATTTTGACTGTGATATTTTATTAACAGCTATCAAGCCATCTTACAAAGAAAAGAGGGTTATATAACAACGAGATATATGCGATGCTAAGTAATTCTTCGAGGACATAGTCTATTAATCTAGAGAAGTGTCCCAAAAGAAATAAATCACATTTCAACTATGCTACGAAAGGTGGATGAAGGTAAATACAGACGCTGGTCCTAACAAAATAAGGATTGTAAATACGTAAATGTGGTTCTTTTATGGCAACCCACTCCTACGCAAGTCTTCGCTTTGTCTATTTATAACTAAAGTAACACTGATAATTACACCAGAGGATCTTATCAACCAATGAGCTACGAACCGACAATTAGAATTGGTTATCTCATGGAAAAGTTTGTACAACAGGCAGGCAGACAGTCTATGTGATGGTTAGTAGTCACCGTTACCAAGGACATTTGCAATACCATGTACTGACCTTGAAAAAAGTAATGTTTAGGTCATATTTCATTTATAATTTGAAAGTAATTCTGGGGTGCCTAAAGGTTATATTGTATATTATGAGGTTTAATATCAAGATAAACGTTTAATATTATTGAAAACAAATCTGCGGTCGTCTAATGAGAGTCAAACAAAATCTCTACCTGCGCTGCTCGGTCTGCACGCGCCAGGACGACCTTTTTTGTACAAAAACTTTACTTCTTTTCGTTTTAGAAACAAGTTACCAACCACCGACCGCCGGAGCGTAGTTCGTTTTTTTTCCCTTAAGAGCATCAGAATTTCGATTGATTAATAGTTATAATGTTAATTAATAACAAGATAATCACGATTATTAGTTCTATAGACTGACAAACAAAAGTGACCTTTGGAAAAGCCTGTTCGTATTTAACATTATGTATTAGAAAAAAAAAGTTAAATGCCTAGGTGCTTCAATCGATGACATCATGTAAATAAATCTGCCCGTCTGTTTCTGTAGAGGAATCGGATGGCGGGACGCGCCCGGATCCGGTTGTTAAGCTCAATCGAAACTATTTTTATTACACTCGATGTTGGCATAAAAACTATTTTTAATCATTTAAAATTTTTCTCTTGGTCTACAAGCTCATGACGTGATTTTTTACAGGCAAAGAATATGTTCAGATGTATTACCACTATTAAGTTGATATATTCGCCTGCACGCTTGTAAGGTGTGTATAAAATGTCATGAAAACGGTGATAGGCCCGCTATCTCTCACTAGAGACAATAAACCGCAACCAAGAAAGATATTCGGAACACGTTCTCGAGCATCGCCTATCCTCTTATAGGATAAGGCAAAATATAATACATTCTTTACAAGCCCTAGGCATATTTCGAACCGTCAAGAATACTCCAATCTTGTCATACGATCACAAGAAAATCAATCCCACTTGTTTATTTCGTCATAACAGCTTTTATATTGATTCCACCCTTCAAACTAGTCGTTGAGAATACGACCATCAATTCCGCTATCACGGCCATTTCTGTTTTATAGCACACTCGGACTCTAGTTTCAACAAGTGTCAGGATTATGTTCGGGAGATGTTCCAAAAATGCGAGGAAAAATGGTCACACGTGTGACAAAAGACGTCTCTTTTGATGCGAACGGTACCTTGATCAAATATTTTTGGATCTCGTAGGTAACTTTAGAAATAGAGGCGTCAATTTCATTGTTTCAAAATTGACTAGGTATAATCTTTTAACTTCATTCCAAGAGACAGAGTTTTAGATTATTGTGTGTAGCCAAGAAAAGTTGGGATGATGTTAATAATTAATTTGCTAAGGTGTGCTCTGTAATTCGAAGTCCTAAGGAACTTAATACGTTAATATTCTAATAAGTTCGCAAACGTTATCGTGCCATTTGACCTCGTCTATGAACGGATAGTACGTAGTACTTTTAACTAGCGGCACCCTATGAAGACCGTCTTGACATTTGTCCGCTCATGAAGTTCTGTAAACATTTACAATAGCGTTTGAAGGAACAATCGCTGCTCTTTATTACTATTGAAGTTATTTGTGCGTCTTTCAATGCCTCGAATCAATAATTATAATAATTTACTTCGACTACACAGTTTCGTATTGCGCAACTATAAAAGGCGCTAAATTGAAACATAAAGTCGGGATTACTTCGTTGATATTAATATGTATTTCATAATCACTTAGCTATGTATACTTTGTAATGGAGTCTGGCTGACTTTCACCACAATGGACACTTTCATGTGTTTTCTGACAGGTGCACTTGAAACTTGGCCCTTCAAGCTTTGTACAGGTCAGCAATACAATACAGCACCGGTTATTGTCAATGTCTATGGGCGACGGTGACCTTTACCATCAGTTGGACCGTCTGGAATAAAAGTTGATTTTCTGGCGAACATAGAATGACTTCTCATTTTAGCTGGATCTTTTCTCGTATATCGGTTGGTAAGCTTAGATAGTCGAAGATAGTCGAGAACCACAGCACGGATTGATTGATGCGGTTTTTACAGTTAGCCAGTAAATTCCTTGAAGTTTCTTTACTTGCTTTTCAATAGTATGGAAAGCAACTGCTAGCTAATTATGATGAAATTAGGTAGCTTATCTTAAGAACATCTAGCGATTAAACAACAATCGCAAAGAATAATTCCGCTGCGTGTGACATAAGAGAGTTGAACGTTCAGCAAGACATGGTCAAAAACTCATTCACGAAAATTTCTATATACCAGGAATTTATTGTGCTAATGTATTATAAGATTACTAGGTAGTCCTCGATTAACCCTTATTTGATATTAACAATAGAATGCACCGATCGATGTATCCACTCAAGTAAGCATACACGGGTTGTCAAACATAGTAGTCAATTATACTTAAGTAGGTAGTAGCTTGTGTTCGGTAATCATTGGGTAAGCAAGTAACTAGGCAAGTATGTTAGTAAACATTTTACGAAATAACGAGGAAGGGAGGTAAGTAAATAAATATGTCTAAACAGCCATCACGTTTATTAATATAACCTTAGTGAGTGAAGTATGTGAGTAAACCATGAGTTCGATAGAGTAAACGCTGAAATGAAATCAATAGAATATAGCAGATAATATAGTAAAGTGTGGGAACTTCTCTTAGTGATGATAGCTCAGTGGTATTAACATCAAAGGAAGTGGCAATTAAGGGGTTCAAATCCTTATAAGATTGAGCTTTTGGATAAGCAAATCATAGCACGGTTCTGTTCTAGAGTACTTTTTAGAACCCGGCTCAAGATCTTGGTGACGCAGAAGCCTATCAGTATAAAAAAATAACTAGAACAAGTTCTAAATCTTTGATCAAAGTACGCAGAGCAATAAAAATAAATATGCGTAAGCGCACATGTGCTTTATAAATATTCGTTCAATGACATCATCATGTGTTCTATAGACCTCTTGACATGAATGTCAGAAATAAAATCGCAAGTCATACCGATGTAGAGTGGTTCAATCTAATAGAATATGTAACTCTGGAAGAATCTGCCGCGAGGACCGGTTTCAAAAATAATGCAAGCGAAATCAATACCAATGCTTGACTAACCAAAGGTCACATTGGCTTGACAATAAAACAAAATTTAGAGCCGGTTTTGAATTCTTTAGTATTTGTTTCTGTTGATTGTATGTTGAATATTGGATAAGATCGTGTTGATCGTAAATTATATACTTAAACTATTAAACTATATATAAAAGCTTAAACTATTATAGCATCATCGGGTTAACTAGTTATAGATAGGTAGATATTAGGTTTTGATTTGTTTAGCTTGCTTAGCGATAGCATTTGAATCCATCTGATATAAAAAATGCAATGTGATTGTTTGTCGTTTATTTGTACGACGTGGCTGACAGGGTGGATAAATAGCGGGGAACGAGACCTAGGACTTATTAAGGATTCAGAGTTAAATAAACGTATAAGAAAGACAAATGTAATCGACCCTTACCCCTTAAAATCGTTATCTAATAGCCCCGTGTGACATACATCTAAGAATGTCATTGAAAAATGAACTCTGTTGCTTTATAATAAGGATCGTCTACATCATTATGCCCATACCCAAAGGATCAATAGATCAGTCTTCCATTTTTTCAGACAAAGCAGGCCTCCAGGGCAGATTCTGAGCCATTTAAAATGTAAACCATAAGTAAACAACCTTTCAAGTATTTTTACAGTTTTATGAATATTTTACCGGTAGTTACAATAACAACTAAGAGTTCTTATAAGTCGTCCAATAAAATTCAAAGTTGCCTGAAGCCATCGATATCAATTCGGTAATACGATCCTTGAAGTCTCGGATGAATTTATGAATGACAGCGCCTGATGTTAAAATTATCAACTCAGCAAATATCTTAAAGATAACAGTATAAATAACGTCTGCATATTTACGCGTTAATACCATATTTGCTTACGCCAATATAATGAGAGTGCATTAGATGCGTGCGCGCTTACTAGCAAATTCCAAGCGGTACAATTAAATTTTGCCCAATCCGTTTTGAACTTTATTGTATCTGAAATAAAGTTCATCAATTGACCTGGTGGTAATTTCTTTTTTTTTATATTTGCAAGTTTCCGATTGTCTTCAATCTCACCTGATGGTAAGTGAAGATGAGGCCGAAGATGGAGCTCGCTTTCCCCTTAGTAGCCTATTCACTCTTTTCTCGTATGATGATACAGATGAACCTCTTATCACAAGAAGATAAGGTACATTTTTCTCTGACATTCTGAGCTGTCAAAACGGCTCATTCGATTGTGACGGCATAACCATTTATGTAATATAAGTGTCGAAACATTCGATTCCTGAGTCACACATTTGCGTGTTTCTTGGATAATTTTATGTAGACGTCTTAATAGTACTGTTTGCTTTATTATTTATTTCCTTATCATGTTACGCTCAACATAGGCCTATTTCGTTATGTTCACAACGAACTATCCCTAGGCACTTGGGCATTGAAATTGTATCAAAGTAGTTCCCATTCCTAGAAACTTTTTTTTTCGGCGTTCCTTTGAGAATTAATTAAGGCGTTAGGTCATCTTATTGAAATGGAATTCCAAAAAAATTGAGCCAAATTCTAAGAGGTCCACTGCAATTTTCTTACGTGCTAGAGCCCCAGGCTATTGGTCTACTGCAGTCGAAGGTTGGTCTATACCTTTGGATAATTACTTAAATGCTTGTTCTGTTTTAGCTTAGTAAGTTCATGTTCTACTGGATGTGATCAAAATGCGTGGGAAAGATTTATAGAACTGTATGGTGTTTTATGTTTCAACGAGCAAAACCGTGGATCAACATAATTACTAAGTCTTATGTCGGCTCAATACTTTAAATTGCAACACAGTGAATTAAATTACCAATCAACTTATGGCCCCGACTGTACGCAATGCAAACGCATGAAGCAACAAAATCTATTTGAATATATTTGGCAACGAAACTACTAAGTAAATACGGGAATATTACTTATGTAAATAGTCATATTTACTTAAGTTATGGCATAGTTCGTTTAACCCATCGGCAAATTAAGTGAATTAGCATATTGTCACTTAACTTGCGGCTAAAACCACTTTCTGTTTTAAAGGATCTTATGGTTTGTACTTGGAAATAATTTATTGTCATTATAAATTAACGATGATCTTTTGGATGAATTGATAACATTAAATATTTATAGGTAATATAAATAAAACCATGTCGTAAATATGTTTGAATTTCGTCAGCCGTAGACTGTATATATATATATACGAGAACTATGTCTTAACCTAGAATAGAATCAAACTGTTATTCCTTCAAAGTTGTTAGATAGCTAGTAGCTCTATCTTAGTTCGTATCTTTAGCCGCGAAGGAACATAAATTTACAGATTTGTGCGTAAGCTTTTCAGTAAATCTATAGGTTTCACACGTTCAGAAAAAGTGTGGATCTTGGCATTTAGATTTTGACATCTGAAATGTAGTCGGATTCGTGCCTTTTTTAGTATAAGTTCCTGAAGACTAGAAACAAGAGGCTGACGTAATATTTAAAACTCTCACATAGCGACTTCTACACTGACAAAACTAAGAAGTTGAAACTGAAGTTTAATAGAAAACCCGGCGCACGCGCATCTCTTCTTAAAACGTAGCTTTCTCACGCATCATAGAACTATTCAAATTAAAAAATAATTTCTATGTTTGCATATCAATTGACATAAGAACTAGAAACCAGACGGGCGGCATACTTTGGCTAGCTTAACATTTATGTATTGAAATGCCTCGGCGTGTCTGGTGGAGGGCAAGTTCAAGATAACCGGTTTGCGTGTTGTTTTCTTGTTTGATTGCTTGAAATCGATGTTGGATCTTTCGTCTATATGCATTTAAAAATAAAGCGTAGTTGATGAAGTCACAATAGCCTAAGCTGCCGATGATGGCTCAGTGACGAAAGTTCTTAGGAATATGAGGTTCCCAGCCTGATAAACTGACGTAATGATTTTAGGAATCGGAAATAGTCAGGGATCCTAAATGTTTAAGAAATCAAGACCTATCTGTGTACTAACTCACACTGGGCCAACGTGGTAGAATTTTATCGTTTTGGGAGGCTTGTGCCCCTCCAGTGGAGAGATATTATAAGAATTATCAATCAAAAACGAACTACAAACTTTTTATACAGATCGGCAACACATTGGCATTCTCTCTGGTTATGGGTGGATCATCAGCTGAGGGACTGGTCAGACTTCTGACATAAAAAAAACACGGCCGAACCTATAGTATTTTTTTTTATTTCCTGCATAAAGGCTGCGTCATGATAATTTTATTAAGTATTCATAATGTGCCCAGAGCCCACCCACGTGTAACGCTTGATCGTCAGGTAACTTCACTGATTGAATCGGTTCACTCTTAAGAGGTTTGTCACCCCGTACGCATTTTTATTGTAATTTTATTAATGAGAAAACGCAGTAAATGTTCTTTATGTTCCGCTCTCGTAGATTAATATGAAGAGATATTGGCTCATCGGATTGATGATGCTTTATATATCATAGCAGTATCAAAATGGCGACAAATTATTTATTTGAGCTGTAATATATTAAATGACTTTGTTTTCAAGAATTGCCCAAAAGATTTAAATTTCAGTCCAAGGTGATGTCCAGTAATGCTACGGTCTCGTCGCCGCTGTGAAGAGCTTTATTTTTATCCCATTGCAAGAAGGCATCCGTACTATTTCCTTGCCAAAAACAACTGAAAATCGATTCCAACTTAGCACTCGATCTCGTTCACGGCAATTAACCCTAGTTTGTCTTTGGGCGCGACGCGACGAATTGATCTCAAATGTTTTTGGATCGTCTGTGTTCTTGCAAGGGGCGAATAACCGAGAAGTTGGGAATTTTACATCTCTAAAATAAACTTGTAATGAGTTGAGATGGTACATTTACTTTTTATGTCAAAAGGTTGACGTGTAGGGCTAATGACAGTCGGTAAGAAAGTGGTAAATGTTATCTGTAGTGATTATGATGCTAATGGGATTGCCAAACTGCTTTTGAACCCCTATGTATGATAAGAAATGTCCCAATTCATATTTATTTGTTAGAAGCTGTTCTCTTCTTCTCTGTTCTATTACCTACCTACAAGAAGCAGTGAAGTAGGTAATCAAAACATTACTGCTTTAGCTTTTAACTAATGCCTTGTAGGTAAAACTTTAAATGTCCTGAAACCTAAAGCGACATTTAGAACAAAGTTAGCACATGCGTAAATATTAATGGCTAGGTACCGTAACGGAGCATACATTTATTCTCACATACCGAAATGTCGTCAAAATCAACTTTTTAATGAGTGAGATTAAAATGAAATCCCTGTTAATGAGCTGGAAAATGTTTTTACACGACGATTTTAACAAGTAGCTCGAAAGTAGAGCCGTTGAAAAATAGTTCTTAGGTAAAGATATGCTGGTAGGTTATAAAAAAAATACAATTAAATAAATTTTTATTTTATTCATAGACATACCTATACTATATGCAATATCATCATATAGCTACTAGGTAACAAAGAGTAAAAAAAAAATTTGGTAGGTACCTACCTACCTACTATCAAAACTGAATCTCAAGTATCTCTTAGGAAACTTTAAGTTGTTTAAACCTTCCTATCTTGCTACCTACCTGTTAAAAAATCCTATGTAGGTATAATATTAGTATCAAGTGTGATTCTATATGAGAGAAAGAGACGCAAAGCCGCGAGATGTTTGCAGTGACGTCATTCTACCAATAGACAGAATTGAAGAAAAAAATAATAAAAAAAGGTCGACCGCACGCACAATGCAGTTCCTTCTGCATTTTATGAGTATATTTTTTTATTATCACACCTACATGCAACATTGAATTCTAACCCTGTTACCTTACGGTTCCTTATCCTATCATAAATGGTTAGGTAGGTATAATCCAAAAGTTCGTAACTAAACCACGCCGTAATGGCAGAATGGATTTAAATGAAACTTCGCAGATAGATCATATCCTGGAATAAAAATGTATACTTTAAATCTGGGAAAACATTCAAACCCCCGGAAACGCGAGACCACAGGATAGGTAGGTACCTAATAATTAAATGAAAGCAAAAGCTTAAAGAAGTAGGCACCTACCTACCTACAATCAGTCGTCAGTTTAATTAACTTAAGTAAATTCCTACCTACTTACTTACCTGGGCTTCCATAACTGGATAGGAACTTATATCTATGTAACTAAACTACCAAAAAGGTCTAGCGTAATATATGATTGATACTTCTATTTAGGTTTACATACCTACTACTATACGCCTTCTTTGTAATTGTAACCTACTCTACCATAGGGCTTGTATGTCCATTTGTCCAAAGATGAATGAAATGTTTAAAAGTCCAGATTCAGAAAAGGTGTATTCCAGAAATTCGCCACGCTTATAGCTAATAACATCGATGAAGTCGTCGATGTTTAACAACAACTCACCTGTGTAAAGAGATCCCGTGCGCGCGCAGGTAAAACACCGAAATCCCACAGGTGAACGTTATCCAGATTCAAAATTTTGAAAAACTTATTAACTAAACTGTCGACCGAGCGTGTCGCCGACTTTCGGTTCCACTTCGTGTCTTATTAACGCACAACACTATCGCACTGTTAGTTTGTTTATAAAATTACTAGCCACTTATTATAAATTTCAATGACCGTGACTCTGACTGCGCATGCCCGAACTACACGCGCCTCATTCAAATAAGGTTATGTTTCAAGTTGTAAGCACCTCCAACTGACTTCACTTCACCGGTAAACACTTCGCACTACTTTCCGAGATGAATCTTATTGGAACAAATATTCTGCAAACTTTTCCGACTGAAGGCACCGAACCACGGAACTAGTTATTGTTGTTCCCACAATATTTATTTAATCAGTACTGTACTACACTCGGAATACTGACACTGACGTACCAATTTGACGATCCGCCGACTCTACCTGTGGTAAGCGAAGGCCGTGTGCGTATAATAAACACTTGAAAACTCCGGAACCGGTAATAATTCGATTCCGCACGTGAACGTGACACTGTCAAAATAAAATACCGGTAAACACAGCAACACCCGAAACTCACTCACTGACGACGACACATTTCATGTTTATAGTGCCGTGAGCCGAGGTCCGAGTGACAAATTAAACGAATAGAAAAAGAAAATAAACGAAGACTAAAGTCGTCGACTGCGAAGCCGAGCGTCCGACACTCCTGCTGAGCGCTGTACTAAACGCGAGAGGCCGCGCGACCCGCCCCGCCCCGCGGCCCGCCCGCGCCCCGCCCGCGCCCTGCGACCCGCGCCCGTACACACATCAACAAAGTTACTTTGAAAAAAATCTGAAGTGCATAGAGAGAGGCATAGACCACAGTTCATCCCTTGGTGTGGCTCGCTGAATGTGCAAGTCGTCCGTTTGTTTGTTTAGTTTAGTTTATGCGGCGTGGCGGCGGCGACGGCGGCGGCAGCGGCGCGGGAGGGGGACGGAAGGCATTCAATTAATCTGACAACACGTGGTGATGCACCCTCGGTAACGGCTGAGGTTATCATCCGATTCATTGAGTTACGAAGGACGATTCCGTTATTCACTTTCAATTACACATTTGTTTTTAGGTTCTCGGACTGAATGTAAAATGTTACGTATTTTTTATTGACTTATCCCCGATAAAACACCGTAGTCACATCAGTCAATGAACGATCACTGAGGGAGCAGGGTCAAATCACTGGACCGTATCAATCTGACTATGAAATCTCACTAGATACTACTACAATCACTCAAATGTGCATGCTGTTGGATTATCGCATTTATTCTCTAAGTAAGATCGGGCGCCGACAGCAGGGATTTAATTTAATAGAAAATTATGATTTACTTAAAATGAACCAAAAATATATTCAAATAAAGTAAATTTTTCGTTATTGTAATAACATGGATTTTAAATTGTAAAATTAAATGAAGTATGGACTGATCTCTATAAAATGAGCTACAAAAGTTCTACTGGGTTCCGTTAGAGTCAAATTCTACATTACCTTATTTATAATAGGAACATCCACTGCATAACTTAGACGCTATCAGTGTGTCTAAGGTCACAATAACTTATTTTTTTCACCCAATTTTCATCAGCTCTGTCGCGCAACCTGTTTATAGCTTCAGCGATGTGTGATGATGGATGTACATAATCCACATTTATACTATTCCTCAACGAACGTAATCATTACGAACGGGTGTTGGATCTTATAGTAGAGATTCCTGGCATAGCCCGCTGAGAGCTGAGTATATGCAACCAACAGAATGGTGAATCTGGAAATCGCGAAATCAAATGGTATGTCCATATTAAAATTTCGAGTAGAATTTACAAATAGTCTATCACTTTACAATATTTTTTTGTATCTTTGTTGTCATTCTTTAAATGGAATGTACCTACCATCTTGGTCTACTAAATAAATTTAATATTATTTCAATTACATTTTTTTGTTAGTTTTTGTAGTCACTTTATTCGGAATTACCACTCAATCCAAAAATAAACTCACATTTTTAATTTCTGTGTCCAATGTAAAAATAATGAATTTTAGAGGAAGTCAATGTTTATAAATAAATTATTAAATCACAATGTTCATTCAAAGTGAAATTAATATAATTATTACAAATTTATTACAAATAATAAAATCCGTGGCAGTTCCTTTCGCGAGCCGTCGATCTACCATTATTTTGTTATTGTTTTTATTGTAAGTACATATATTTCTTGTAATTTTAAGAAGGTTCTACTAACCATAAAAAAATATTAAATTTTTGAAACGATTTTTATATTTTATAATTTCATGTTCCATTCAACAAATGAAAATATCAAACATTAAATAGTTTAACTCCCCACTATCCAATCTGGATAAATCCACAGTCCCTACCGTGTTAAGATCAAAATATGAAGATCTTCAATAAAAGTTTTTTCCAATTTTTTTATTCACTAGAGATGGCTGGTTGTTACAAAAACCGTAAACATTTGACGTTATTAAAAAAAATCTGTAATAACAAAAGAAATGCACTGTAACGCTTCCCAGTAACAGCTCGTCAAATGTATTAAAATTAATATTTGTTTATTTATTAATCTTCCATGCGTATACCATTAATCCGATGGCAATGAAACTTCGGAAAGTTGTTGCTTCTGTATTAGTACAACCATTTTACAAGAGATGGCGCGCGATCGCATTGAATTAAAAACTATGACCACGCGAACGAAGTCGCGGGTAATAGCAGATATATAATATATATTAAGGAAAGAAGGGTTCCTATACAGTTGACGCACACTCACTTCAAAACTACTGAACATAGCGGAATTTTTCCTAGATATATATGACATAGATAAACGCGGGGGAAACCGCGGGGGATAGCTAGTACTAATATACAATAAAACCTACATATTTATTTCAAACCATTAATTATCGTGTTGTATTAATTGTAATTATTAATATTTACATAAATAACATTATAAATAATTAACAATAATGTAATTATTTACGTTCATTGAAACTAAATTAATTACTAGATTTAAGCTGTAAATGTACTAAATAATAAATAATGTAGATAGGTAGCTATACAAATGACATTATAGTCATGACAGAGTTTTCAATTCCCTGTATTTATTAGATTTGTTTCACATTTCGCATTTGAAAATATCAAACATTAAATAGTTTAACTCCCCACTATCCAATCTGGATAAATCCACAGTCCCTACCGTGTTAAGATCAAAATATGAAGATCTTCAATAAAAGTTTTTTCCAATTTTTTTATTCACTAGAGATGGCTGGTTGTTACAAAAACCGTAAACATTTGACGTTATTAAAAAAAATCAACTACCAAAACAATAACTAGTGTATCAAGTGCTTATAACGAGTTGTACCTATTTAAAAATAAAACGCAGCACCTCTCACGAAATTCTATTCCATTCATGAAACCGTCCTTATAAGGAACTTAGGTACCTACTACTGCTTTTATATAAATTCTTGCTAGACTGGTACCGGCTTGGTTTCGTATTAGATTTTTCTTCCATGAATCCTATCCCTTAGAGAAATCCTGAGCATAAATACATATTTCCATGTCCCGCCATGCGATTTTAAATTTGCAGTAACTATATTAATATGACAATACCTACAATTCATATTTTAATCCTGAGCCAGAAAGATTTGACTGTATATTTTTATTTTTGTTTTTATAAAAAACTAGCTGTCCCCCGCGGTTTCACCCGCGTTTATTGATATCGAAAAATTCCGCGTCGAATGGTAGCAGTCCCATCCGTTATGTTCAGTATTTTTGAGGAGAGGATGCATCAAAGGAACCATATTTTCCTTATATGTATAGTTATGTAGATATCCTAGAACGTTTCTTGTTCATCTGATGTCAGACCAAGCAGAGCTTGTACTAAAGTAATCAGACACCTGTATACATATACGTCTTTTTTCTAACACATAGACATATTTATATTATTAATATATAGAATAAACAGACATATTCATGAACACAAATGTTTTGTCCTGGATGGGAATCGAACCCACGCTTGAGGATATCTTTGGTGGGTACCCCTCATTTATATATTTATGGAATATCACGACTTGAGGTCTGATAATCTTGGCAGTCATAATATACATATCCCACATGTAGAGACCCTTTTGAGATCCTACTAATATTATATATGCGAAAGTTCTTGTGGATGTATGTTTGTATGGATGTATGGTTGTTTGATACTCTTTAACGCAATAACAAGAACGGATTTCAATGAAACTGGGCAAAATGGAACAGAGCTTTATGTAGAATTTACAATTTCCATATTTTTAACGAATTAATTAAGCATTTTTAGACATTATAAAACATATTTCTTATAATACTCCCGCCTTATTGAAAAAAATATTTGCATGAATATGTGTATGTCTCCTATCCCTTCATTACTAAGTATCCGACGCACTATAAGTGAGTTGTTATACATACGCCCAGGTCATGTAATAACAAAAGAAATGCACTGTAACGCTTCCCAGTAACAGCTCGTCAAATGTATTAAAATTAATATTTGTTTATTTATTAATCTTCCATGCGTATACCATTAATCCGATGGCAATGAAACTTCGGAAAGTTGTTGCTTCTGTATTAGTACAACCATTTTACAAGAGATGGCGCGCGATCGCATTGAATTAAAAACTATGACCACGCGAACGAAGTCGCGGGTAATAGCAGATATATAATATATATTAAGGAAAGAAGGGTTCCTATACAGTTGACGCACACTCACTTCAAAACTACTGAACATAGCGGAATTTTTCCTAGATATATATGACATAGATAAACGCGGGGGAAACCGCGGGGGATAGCTAGTACTAATATACAATAAAACCTACATATTTATTTCAAACCATTAATTATCGTGTTGTATTAATTGTAATTATTAATATTTACATAAATAACATTATAAATAATTAACAATAATGTAATTATTTACGTTCATTGAAACTAAATTAATTACTAGATTTAAGCTGTAAATGTACTAAATAATAAATAATGTAGATAGGTAGCTATACAAATGACATTATAGTCATGACAGAGTTTTCAATTCCCTGTATTTATTAGATTTGTTTCACATTTCGCATTGGCCGTATAAAGCTCGGCTTGGATTCCGCAGCTCCTGGGTTCGATTCCCAAGTCGGAAAAAATACAATAGACGTTTCTCTAGCAGAAATGGTTACTGTCGCGAACTACGTCGCGAAATGTACCATAAATTGTAAATAACTAAAACGTCAAACCTTGTTAATATTAAAGACTGGCAACCCAAAAAGCCCTGTCACCGGCATTGACACATTTTCCCGCGACTGCTACCCACGAAACATAAAAACTCCACGTTTCATCAATTCATAAAGTGTGAACAAAGCAAATAACTAACTATCCAGGCAGAGATTGAGAGATGTGAGTATGGCAACCTGGGTGATAGATTTAGTTGATTGTAATACCAAGTACCTAGTTGACATTCGAGCGTGCGGTTCAGAAACTTTGTACTTAGGGTTGTTGTTACTTGCTATAGTGGGATGTGCCTGCTAGCCTCGGATTTACGTGTTAGAGTCTAACCATTCATAAGTGCCTGTGAAGGCCGATTTGAATAAATATTTCATTTCATTTCATCACATTATTATATATATCGTTAGCTGCCAGCGTGGGCAAATACGCCATTATTTGTATGACATATTTTTTTTTATAAATTTTAGCTATCTGCTCTCCTTCACCATATAATCTATAACTAAGCCAACTCACAGACTCTTACGTGCACAAAATGCTTTGAATAGGGTACAAAGTTTTCTCTCCACGCATAATATGTAGTGTAGATATTAACGGTGCCACTTCAAATGAAAATCTCGGCGCATACGCCGAATTATACAGCCATTACGAAATTGGATGCCATTTTCATTCCGAGAGAAATGCACAATTAAGGTATTGGTGAGAGCAACAGTAGTGGATGTACTATATTATATGTTTACAGTAATTTATTCTTAATAATGATTTTCTTGAAAAAGCTATGCGACCTAAAAAATGTTAGCGACTAGTGATTTCTCGAAACGGTTTGAATGTATAAAAACGGTTGTTCACATTTGAGTGAATTTTAGCACACATATAAAAAGAATAAATTAATTAAATTACCCACATACTAACATCGAAAGTCTTTCTAAAAATAGTAGCTCAGCTTTTCTTTTAAATGGCTGAGCCTTGAAATAGCATTTCCCGGAATGCTTGTTTTCCTTGTTTTGATTACTGACTTCAATGTTTGACTGTTAATGAGTCTCAATGCTCATCGGCTTAGTCTTCGTTAGGCAGTTCCATTTCGAGGACCGTTTCATCGCAGTAAGCTTTTTTATGAAATAGTCGTGCATGATATATAATAGTTGACGGTTGAAGTTGAAAAGTAGGTAAATAAAAAGCCACGGCATTTTAGTGTTTGAAATAGTACAATCGCGAAGAAAAACGTTTTCCGTCTTTAGTAGGAACATGATTATGGAAAATCTACTATCAATTTCTTTACTAACCAATTTAAATTAATAATATTATAAATAAATTCATTTTTACACACGGGCATCTGATTCTAAGCTAAGCAGAGTTTTACTATGGAAACCAGATTTTATTTATTTAATGTTTACCAACAATTGTTTACATAAAATGCAATACACAAAGCATACAAGAAAACCTTATACCGATGTAACAATCACTTATGGGTAAACACCACATATAAGATAAAAGCTAACAAATTATTTAAAAACAAACTAACTCAATATAGATAAGTCTTCACAATACGATACATAAACATTTAGAAATATTAATAGCTATGAATATGAATAAATGATAATTTTTTTTTTTAGTGACACAGAATTAAGTGAACAGAACGAAGCGAACAGTGACCATAACTAACATGTTAATTTGGTAAATAGTGTGCTCAAAATTATTCAAGATCCGGCAGATAACTGATATACTACATAATATCCCTTTTTTTTCTAAATTCATTCCTACTTATATAGCCAGCCAGATCAATCAGACATGCTCATGCATACAAATGATGACCCGTGGCTTAGCAGGCAGGCCCATCAACATTTTTAATACCTCCTGGCTTTGAATGTGATGATGTGACCGAAGGTGATAAGGACACAAATAACGACACCACCTCGAATAAAATAAAAATAAGCTCGAAGCATTTTCTGTCACCCCCTTACTAAACCTATGCCCCTTACAACAACCCTGGGCCGGACCAAGGGTCGTATGCTTAACAGTCACGGGCCGGTTCAAGTGTCGATATCCGATACGGGGACATAAAAGCCATTGGAGCCTCTTTAAATCAGTCTATCCCTTTCTTTTGCACGTAAAGAAAGAAGTGCGCGCTATTGAATACTGATTCTAAAGTAATACGACTGTTTAAAATTATTCTGCGTGCCATCGGCTCGAATACGGTTTCGTTAAGTGGTCGCTATTACTAGGGCTTTTAGGGTTAATTTTCTTTGGCAATTTTTTTATAAATTACTCGCTTAATGTTATGTATATTTTGTGTTATTCAACGTGATTGTAAGTAATTTATTTCAATACCATTTGATTAGAATGGTATGTGAGGATGTAGCTAAAAAGCCTAAAAGGATCAAACAAGCATACATACAAATATACATACATACAATCATTCGTATTTATAGAGAGTGCGTGATCACAGACCCCTCGTAAATGGTGATGAGGAGGCCGAGGATAGAGTCCAAAAATTCCTATTTTAGCCTTGGAGATCTCTAGTTTGTGGAGTTAAGAACTAGCCTAGCTTTTATGGTATAGTTTTCTTTCTTTCAGCCATAATGTGCTTAAAGCCATGTGCGAGCCAGACCACGCCAATGTGTAATTTGTAGAATTTAATTACAGGCTAATGTCACCGATATCAAAAAATGTTACCGGCCAAGTGCGTTTCGGGCCACTCACAGTCTTCCGCTGGTTCTGTAATATACGAGTAATCTTTTATCAGATTGTCGACTATTTCTCGATAATGTGTAAAACCTACTTAGTTGTGATAGTTTTCCTTTGAGCTTTGTTATATACAGGCTGTTACAAAACTACCCGTAAAGCCAAAGGAGGTTAAATGGGGCCTTATAACGAGTCCATTTCCAATATTTAAGAACTGTAGTAACACTTTATAACCTACCCCAAAATAATAAAAAGACTGATTTTTATGAATGAAAAATAGAAAAACTATTAAAATAGTCAATTATTAGGTAAAATAGGTACGTAGGCCTTTCTGTTAAATAATCTGGTTCCCGGACATGGGATACTAAGGTAATATTTTTGCAGTTTATATTTTGTATCACGTTTTTTTTTCTTTTTTTTAAATCGTTTATTCAAAGAAAAAATATACTACTTCTGCGAATTCATGCAGAGGGACACTTGACTCAAACAGCAATGACCTTTTGAAAGCTTCATATTTCGCAAACGAATAACTATATCAAAAATGTTATTTACATCATTCCAATATTTTTTAAAAACCTTTGCAATGGCATCCGACAAAATGAAATAGACGGAAAAAAAAACATTCCCGCTTTACAGGTATCAAAGGTGCCCGAAAAAAAATGTTGCTCTACATTTATTTCACAATTTTGTTGGTGTGATTTGTAGGTATATACAACGTGTTACAAAATGCCCGTAAAAATATAATTAATTATCAAAGCCAACACCCTAGTAAGCTGTCATGTCAGGGAATCAGATTATTTAACAGAAAGGCCTACGAACCTATTTTACCTTATAATTGTCTGCTTTAATAGTTTTTCCAATTTTCATTCATAAAACTCAGTTTTTTTAGGTATGTCATACAGCGTTACTACGGCTCTTAAATATTGTGAATGGACTCGTTATAAGGCCCCATTTAACCTTCTTTCGGCTTTACGGGTAGTTTTGTAACACTCTGTATAATAAATAAATAAAAAAATAAAACATTGTTTCAAGAAGTTAAACAATAGTACACACCGGATTAGGGGTTTCCTTTTAACCAACGATTTGTTTGTGTTAGGAGAACCCACTCTTCCAATGCCATTAAGTTTATGACATTATGCTAATTTACAAAAATACAGACAGACAAACATGTCGAAACTATAAGGGTTCCTTCATGACTGAGAAACCCTAATAAACCACATACATTGCATGTTTTACTATGCTCTGAATCCCATAAACACGTACCTACAATCTACATTTATATGTAAAACTGTCACAGTACGGCCGTTTATCACCCCTCAAGCTCGTTAACGTATTTTGCTGGTATTCACCTAATTAACTTCGTTTTTCAATTACGGCCTTTTTCGGACATAACCTAGTTACATGCTCGTCTCTTTTGACCTCAATTTGAAAGTAAATCGGTCATGCTTTATAATGTATGTACGGAATATTTTTGTAAAGAGGTATTTGGTACATCCCAAGAATATTAGAAAATGCGAGTTTGTTTGATAAATAATAAATCTTGGGACTTTCTCCTCTACACTCGGTCGTCTGATCCCTAACTAAGCTTGTACTATGGAAACGAGATAAGTAATATAATATATAAACAATAGAATATTGCTTTATTTATTAGTTAATTTTAAGTAGTTTAGTATGTACACTTTGTTTTAAACTAAATTTAAAACTTATTTGTGAATAAATGACTTTAAAGTGAAGAAGAAAAAATATATATATATAATACACTACATATACTACATTTTATAAACCCATACTAATATAGATATTGTCCTGTGTGTGAATCGAACCCACGAACACATCATTACCTTGATGAGATTATGGCCAAACCCAAGCCTATTCATGGCTAAGCATATTTAGTTGAAACTTAGCACAGATAGGTCCTACCCTAGAAAAAATAGGTATATGACTTTTCAGATCATTATTTTATAGCAATAAGAAAATCGTGTTAAAAATTAAACAAATACCTATAACCAGGGGGCAGAAAGCTGCTTTTCCCATGTCAAGATATTTTCACGATCGAATCATAAAACTGCTGTAAATATCCAATGTCTCGTATTCCGTCTCTGGAGTTGCATAAATAACGTAAAGTGTGAAATCGAAACCCTCATTACGGATAGAGTCGATTTCTACATACGATATGTAATACCTACTCTTAATATGCGATGGGCACTAGCCTAGCATTTGTGAGTGTCTTCGTCTACCTATTTAATTTGTGAGTAGATGTTACCGGCAAGTATTGCAATGCGTCTTAGAATTTAAAATTATGGTCTTGGTTCGTGGACAAAATTCCATAGACAACAAAAAACAAAACCGCACAACTTTTGCAAATTATCCAATAAATTTCCATAAAAACCTTATTTACACTATAACGAGAATAAAAATCATACAAAGATAAAACAAGTGATAAGAAGCTTACAAACAAACAGCATTTATTTTGTATTTATATACTTATGTAGATAGACCTGCATTTATTTGTCAAGAAGAAGCCAATACTCTCTAGCTTTAAACGTCTACAGGTATTAGGAATAACTGACGCAGGCAGTAGCACATATAGAGATACAGTATGTTCGTATGTTTATTTATAGTATCTTTTTCGAGTAGTAGAGCTCTTAGTTTAGAGTTCGTCCGGGGAAGTACTACCACCTTACCCATTTCTGCCGTGAAGCAGTATTGCACTTGTATTTACTGTGTTGCGGTTAGAAAGGTAAGGGGACCGGTGAAATTACAGGCACATGAGACTTAACTTCACGTCTCAGGGTCGACAACGCATTGGCGATGCCCCTAGCGTTGCAAATGTCTATAGGCAGTGGTACCACTTTCCATCAGGTGGACCGTCCGCGTGTTTGGATATAGGTAATCTTCGACATTTAAAGAAAGCCACTATTCCCTTGTTACATAGGCTATGTTATAATTCCGGGATACATTCAATCCCTCAAAAACGCTAACGGAACAGTAGCTAGTAATATACTATATGGAATAATTAAATAATCAGCTGCAGGCATGGCTTTCTTGTTACTCACTCTAAAAGACACTGTAGTCCCCCTTGAAGGCGACAAGGCTCAAGTTGAAAATCTGTCGCTAAACACCCGCCGGTGTGTGCCCGCAGTTGCACTTGTTAGCTTCTAGGCTCTGTATAGATCGGGAATCCAGGTTATTATGTAGTGGTATTGCTAATATCTATGACGGTGACCACTTGCCGTCAGGTGGACAGTCTGTCACCCTTCTGACGTAGATTAAAAATCGTAGAACTGTAGAAAAGATTTTTAAAATGTTGGTGTGTTCTTCGTAATCGTAGTTAAAAAAGGTTTTAATTAATTTGACTTAATGTATTTTTACATTAAAATTTTTCCTGACGATTAAAATTTTTGGGCGCCTTTTTAATTTTATCTTTCACTGGCCTTATTTGGAATATTACGAACATTTAAAAAATAATCCAAATCGGTCCAGACGTTCGACGCGAATAGAAACGAGGAAAATGTAATTTTTATTTAATCATACATGTGAAAACATGTCACATCATAAATATCATGGGACATTCTCTCACACAGCTATCTGATCAGAAACTAACATAAAAAATGATTGAAAAATTATAACGTATTACAATTTACTAAGATTACTAGCATTACTAACGTCTGACTGTCTCTCTGAGATATCAAATCATAATAACTTCCCAGTAATTTAACGAAACAATTTTCTTCGATTGGAGTGTCGACTTAACAACATTAATATCTGCTCACCGTTCCCCATAACTTGTTCATGAAGTTGTGAGTTTGTGTATGTGCCCTCGAGCGTCAAACTCTTGAACAATCTTGAGAACGCAAGAGTGTTGGAACCTATAAATTATTTAGGTTACGTAGCAAGTTTAAGCGGGTTTACGCATCAATAAATAATCCTTGTATAGGTATTTCTCTACGAACAAACTTAATTTATATCACATAATTTAATTAGACGAAGCTAAATCCAATATGTGGTAATATGGACCCTAGAGACCGAAATCATCACCTACAAAATTGTTTCAATAGTTTCACATTTTGTACATTTCATGAACCGGTTTTCCCGCGACATTATTGCCCAAATCAACAATATGATGCTCTCAAATGCAACTGCATCTGAAATCAGAGCGGCATATTCATTACGCGTTATTTTCCCCCCAAGAGAAAATAGCGATGAAGCGTATATAGACGGAAAAAACTGCGAACTTCGTTTTCACAAACAAAGCGCGCGACTGAAAGGGGCCTGTGAAAAAACATTTTCATTGTGTATGCGAGTCGCTCGATTTTTAATCTCCCCTCTCGTCCCTCTGTAAGTTTATTGTGAGCTTTGCGAATCAGTTGGCGACTGTCAGGAGCCAGCGTTTGTCATCGACTTGAACAATGCTTTGTATCTTGTACCTTACCACTTAACACGAGAGATGTTCAGCGGATTGACCATGACGGAGAGCATAAACATTGTCATAAAAGTGCTTAAAAGCTTTCATAGGACTTTAGCTTCAGTTTATTTCTTCGTTGGGAACTTTTATTACAATTTATAAAAACGACTGTAGATTTAGAAGTAGTAGAGCTCTTAGTGCATCCGGGAAAGTATACCTATTTCGTGAAGCACATGAGACTAAACAACTTCACTTCTCGGGGTTGGTAATTCATTGGCGATGTCCCTGGTGTTGAAAATGTTTTTCTACCTGTGCGACAGCCTACTAGAAAGAAAAAGAAAAACAAAGTAAAAAAAAAAATATTTATTGTTCATCTATGCTTTCTTGATGACAAAAGGCATATGCTCTGCCTATGCTAAGCCACGAATGGTCTACGGCGTTGAATAGATAGGTAAGTGGCAGTTACAATAACACTAATTAGTTAATCACTTTAAACGAAGCAAGGATGGAAATATTCTAACCAAGCACTTTAGCCTGTGTAAACTAATAATAAATATTGATGCGGATCCCAAACTAACCAGAGCTTGGACTATGGAATTAAGTTAACTGGTTTACTATAATACATAACCATTTTTTTTAAATAGATAGATATTCACACCCATAACACCGATGCACTAAAATAATCCATTTAAAAAACGATATTTGTAAACTAAACAATTATTAAACATTTTGATTAGTATTGCATGTCACTGGAAAGATAAAAGCCAAAGGAATATTGACTTCTTACTCTAAAAAACAGCTTATCTTACATGTAATATTACTGTAAAAACTTTCTCACATAAACTTTTAAGCTAACAATCCTTTGAAAACTAACGAAAAATAAAACTTGTGAATACAATAAGTCGTAAAGCTGTTTTGAAGTCGCAACAAAGTCTGCCATGAACAGCTTTGCTCGTACAATCTACGTTTAACAACTATTTTATTACATTCGTTACTACATTCTAAACTTCGGTATATGTTTGACTTTAGCACATTTTCTAAAGTGACAAGCTACATAACGGAACTAATAAATAAATATATTGTTTCATCAGCCATTCATGACTTCTACAAACTGCTACAACATGTACTACATATACAACCTTTTTTTATAAACACAATCGTACTTAGGCACAGAAACATACCTTAGATTAATTTCACAAAATCTGTCAAGTTTCTAGAAGAGCTCAGAAACAAATCAACCAAAGCTTACCACCGCTTTGAAAATCAGCCTTCAACTGAGAAGAACTGGCAAGATAATCTGATTCATAATGAAGCAATAAATAACAAAAATATCGATCTAATAATAATCGAAGCCTCGACTTCAGCCATGGGATATTAAAGGTATCGAAACAAACCCCAAAGGCCCAGCCCAAAACTAATATACTGGACACATGCTATTTCAAGTGTACCCCACTGCCTTCTGCACCCAATAACTTAACAGACAATAATGTACCCTTCAAGGTCCAAACCAATTCGTACCCAGCTTTTACATTCCAAAGGAATCTTACTGCGGCCATTTTAACACGACCTATATCAGCATTAGATCCCGCCTTTTCAATACTATATTTTCTTCGCAACCTGAATGGGAAATGGTCTTCATAAGCTGGTCGATTCACGTATGAAAGGGTCCACATGATGCTCAGTAATGTTTTATTCATCCCGTTCAAGACAAAGATGGTGTGACGCGAACAACCTCTCAAGACACAGTCATGCATTGATCAGTGAAATGTTTGTATAAATACAGGCTGTGATGTGTACAGTTATCGTGTACGTGAAATATACAACATGTTTATTGTTGTTGTAGAATGCTATTGATTTATGAGCATTGTATTTACTAATAAACAAATATTACTAATGGACATATATTTATACGCATCAGTATTATGTATGTATGTATGTATTACTTTATAAACATAAACAACGTTGCGTTAGTGGCTTCAAATCCAATTAACCTATTTTATTTCTTATATGAATTTTATTAATTTTAATAGTTTTATTAAAATTGTAAAAACATACCTATACAAAATATTAACATTGTATTATATTAGGACCCAGTTCTGGTTTAGTAGAAGACCCAAACTTACTTACTAAAAATAAAATAAAAATAAATAATAATAATATGTTTAAAATATTAGAATCATAATCATTTAAAATTTAGTCTTTAAACCTTTCATAAATAATTCAAGTCGAGGCGTCTATAAAATTTGATAAAAAAATATTGCATGTTAAAACTGTTTATACAAAGGCTTACAAACCGCACTCCACTTTTTGCGTCATCTGTAAAAAAAACTTCGATTACTGTTTAGAACATATATATTTTTAAATTAATATCCTTATCGCATGTTTAAGGCTGCCATAAATCAAGGCATAGTGTAGAAAAGAAATGTGTTTAAAATAAATACAAGTAAAAATGAGGTGTGGAATAGGTACCTAATGTAATAATAGTAGTTTTAGTCGAAGTGGTTCAGTGGTAAACGCACCGACATGCGTGTGCACTCATGCGTGCAGTTCAAATTACTAGCCCATACTTAGGTTTAGAGTTGAAAACTAATGAATTCACGACTGCTTTTAGAAGATTTCTGCCACATAATGTCCGCCATTCAGCACTGGGCCCCTGTGTGAAGTATAACCTCAATCCCTCTTTTAGTTAGAGGACGCTCCTGCTCGAGCACTGAGGAAGTACCTAGAACCATGAACCGTAGATGATAATGATGTATCCCCATACATCATTATCATCTACGGTTCATGGTTGGGGAACTTACTGGGCAGATGATAGCCAAACTAAGTTCAAATTCAGTTACTAAATAGGGCCCTATAAGTACGGTACTAAAATTATATACTTTTTGCTTTAGTCTATGTATAAAAAAAAGATACGAATGGCCATTTAAATGTAAAAAACAAAATAGGCACATACTATTTTCAAATTTCGAATAGGAACAACAATTTCGTTATGGTGAATAAGGACTGTATTGGTAGAACTCAAATAGTTTAATGGCTCTCTAAAAACTCTCTTATAAGTTTTGTCATACCCAAACACTGATTCCACAGATTGAAATAAATATCTTTTGAAAAGTTATTGAAGCATTTTTTATTTGTCTCGTATAAAACAAATGATTGAGCGCGGTTGTTCACACGTGAATTGAAGTTGAGGACGAATCCTGCCATGATTATTTCGATGATACAAAAATCCAAAAACAACAAAACTAATAACTTTTAAAAAAAAATCCCAAGACAAACAAAACAATTTCTACTACATTTATTTATACGTTTTTACTAAGATGTTTTTTATCCATACTAATATGTCGAATATTAATAATATTGATTTTGTGAGGTATTTTTTGTTCATTATGGTTACTATACATTTAAATAATACATTATTATGAATGAGGGATAGAATATGTTGTGGAGCTCTTTAAAAATATTTTACTTAGGTCTTAACAAACTTAATAAGGATTTTACAAGGTCATTATTAAATATTTTATGAATTTTAATCTACTATGCAGTCTGTATACACGCGAAGAATGCATTTATAAATTCTTACCTAAATATTTTCGCGAACAAAAAACTACTTCAGAACTCCAAGCGATAAAAATGTACTTACACGGTAGAAGTAATAACAAAAAAATCAGAGTAGAGTTTTTAAATGGTATACATTTTTTTTACAATAAAGTCGGCCATTGAAATCTTTTAACCAAATTAAAACGCATAAACGTTTCAAGAAATAAGTTTCACCCAGTGGCACTCACAGTGAGTCTGGAATTATGAATAAAACATGGCGCAATTCTTAGTACGAGCGGCTATCTGTCTTGCGTTTGTACCGGTACCTATCCATTATAGTAGGTATTGTGCTTTTTACCTTACGGTTTCCTTATTCGGCTCCCTAAAGGGCCATTGACAAAGGCTTGGTTGGATACATCGTTAGATTCAATTTCTGTGAAATTGGATGAATTACAATTTTCTTAAAGTTTGAGTTTTGCGAGAATTTGCAATTCAAAGTAAATTTTAAAAAATAGGTGTAGGTGTAAGCCCTTCATTTAATAAACACTTAGCTACTACGAGTATACCGCGGTTTCAAAAGCGTTCCAATGAGATCTTATGTATTCCGGGATTAACAATAATGTAGACGTCTAGGCTTTCACTGATGAAAGAATAATTGTAATCGGATGAGTAGTTTCTAAGGATACCTAGTCCGATATCAAAACTTACAAAGTAAACTTTATAATCATACTAGCTTTCTGTTCCGCGGTTTCACCCACGTTTGGATCAGATAAGTAGTTTCAGGGATTACGTTCATCATCTAAGCTAACAAAACTGTAACTCTTTATAATATTAAGTTTAATTATTTTTATCTAAGACATTCCTAGCCATCAGTACAAAAACAATATTATAACATTATCGCTATACTATCATTGATAGTATTTAAAAAAAAACAAATACTATAAGTGACTGGGAAACTTCAACATTTGGTATGAACAAAGCGTGGGATGAGACGCATAAAGTCCCAGATTTTAAGTAAAAAATAAACACAAACCTTAGATTTATATTCTTAACCTAAATAAAATATTAAAGTGCCATTTATCTCATGGCATCCAAACACATTGACTCCAAGCGAATTGAATTATTTACGTTTCACAAACTCCCCTCACCGTTTCAATTAGGGTATGAGGAAGAATGTCGTGCGAGGAAATACCCGAGACACGAGTAACTTGAGCCATAGGTGTAATTATTACAAAATATTGCACGAGCCTACGATTATTAAGCCATGTAAGGGAGAACTTTATGAATTTAGCCGAAGGATTGTATTCCATAGCTTTCCTTGTTTTTGTGTTCTATTTATATCTTACTATCCTAATTTATTCTTAAGTTAGTGCGAACTTGTCTTATTCTGTAGGTTATGTGGAAACATGATCCTGTGGGAATGTAGGTAAAGCTAGTAATTAATATAGTGTATGGTTACTTTGTATCTGTTCCTGCTATGTGATGTAAAGTGTTTTATTATTTCCGAAAAAAAATTGGGTTGCATCGCAATTGAATGAACAGTCAAGGAACGCATAGAAGATGAACAAACAAACGTTTTTTTTATTTTTTATTTGACTATTAAAGTTTTTTATACAAAATAACCCGGCATAACCATCTTCTAAATTATATTGGATAATAAAGCGGTAAAGCTCATCATTTGATTTATAAAATTGCGTTAGATATCTATATTTACTTAAAGACATTCAGAAACGAATATAAAACCATATATATTATAATAGAGATGTGTCCTGACATGTCAAATCAGATTCTTTATAAAATGTCAAAACGATCGAATGTATGGAGCTTTGTATGAAATAGCAAGTTGTGACGTCATAACTGTACAGCATCAAATAACATACTCTTTATGAATAAATCGGTACTTAAAAATCACAGTAATGATTTAATTTTGATCATATTTAACATTTTTGTATATTTTTGGGTGTTCAAAACACTGGTTATTGTTTGATCATTTGTCTTTAATACAGGACACATCCCAATTGTAACAGAATCGTGTACACACAAGTTTTCAAATCAAGTAATTTTTGGGAATAACATACTCACATGCTCAGTCCCTGCATACCCGACCGGAGTACACACTTCGTCGGCGAGCCGCTGCAACGAGGCCTCGGAGATTGGACCTCTCACGTAATTGTGTAATTAACAAAAGAGGCAGAGCATAGAAGCCGTGTTGTACAACATCGAGCTAGTGTCATTATACTTGCGGTACCACTTCCCTGTATTCATATGGTGTTTTTTAGACTTGAAGATGTTTGTCGCCATTGCGTTAAGGTTATAAAAGCCTTCAACCTCGAAAAATCTTACATCTAATCTAACAATAATCTTAAAAAAGTGTTAATTATTAATGCAAAATTAATTTCCATTAGAAGGTTGATTAAATGATGGATACAAAGATAAAAGCCATGTTCTACACAATAAAATACTGGGATTAATAAACTACGAATTATTAAAATTAATCAGTTAAAAATCATTTAAAAAAAAAAATTGTGTACATTTTTAAATATTTGACGTCCTTTTATGAGGCCCATGACATATACATGTGTGGCTTATAAATTTATAAATAGCCATTTTACTACGTACACCATTTTTTTTGCAGAATTACGTCACTTAGTTAATCATATGTACTCACAAAAACCAAATATGTATGCAAAAATTCAGCCCAATCAGACGGGACTACTTTAAAATTAAGTTGCAAGATTCTGAAATACACCAGCAAAAAATACCTTAATTGTCATGTTTTTTTTGTGCGTCTAACAATATGGGTGGGTTTCAATTCTGTAATGTCTAACTTTAGTCCGGTCTAACTGCCGCACTACGTGACAATATTCAATTTGGTATTTCTCATGCAAAGCGTCGCTTACACAGGTACGTATGTAGTAATTACGAGGTGGACTTCGAGTAAAACAATGTCACTGGACGTGGCATAACTTCACTGTGCTTTTCCTGCATTGTTCTACATTACTTTGTATGAAAATGTAGGTCACCTTTGTTTATTTTTTTATAATTTATTCTGGCTTGGAAACGAAGACTTTTGAACCCAGTTTTGTTGCACTGTTTTATTTTCGGTAGGGCAAATTGTTTTTTAAGCAACGAGCATAACATTAATAGGTACTTTAGTGGGTATGTACGTAAATGATTGTTTTAAAAATATCTAGTGGCTTAAATATAAACTAAAGAGTCTTTCTCAGGAAATTGCCGTAAGCTTATAAAATTATACTTGAGCCGGTTGGCTTAGTGGTTAGAGATCCTGACTGCCACACCCTGATCGTGGGTTTGGTTCTCATTCAGGACAAACATTTGTGTGCAAGAACATGTCTTTTCTCTCTATCTATATCTATACTATACAGAGAGCATGTAGTATGATTTCTATAGTACGAGTACAAGCAGTACAAATCGCTTAATTTGGGATCATACACGGCCAGTTTATAATTAATGTTTCAGGATATTTATATTTACAGACTGAACTAACAACTAAATAGCATCACTATATTATTATTTATTTTCCGTTATTACTAAGTTTTAATGAGTGATCGGATAATTTATAGGATACATGAAAGCCTTTTTTACCCGTCTACGGCGAAGCCAAAGGAGGGTTATGATTTTGACCGGTATGTATGTGTGTATGTATGTTCATCTGTTCCCTCATAACTTTTAAACTACTTATCGTAATTTGGCAAACGAGGTATCGTTCGAAGCGTCTTGATCGTCTGCTGGTTATAGGATATGTGACGTCACAATAAATTAGATATGGCGCTCTCTACAGGACATAAAGGCATTAACTATAAAAATTCTTATAAGTGACACGATAATGTTTATTTATTGTTATAATTTGGCCATCAAACTATTGTTATTGTTATTTTGTCATAAGGCTGACACACAGACAGGCTATCCATAAGCAGTCAACGTCGCGCATTTGTAATATTGGGGATTGCCAATGCACTTTCTGGCAGCTCTCGAGTGCAACTTCTGGAATTTGTGCTTATTTCGGTTCAGGAGCAATTTATTTACAAATAAAGCTATTTAATTTGACTTACAAATATGTGGCAAAAAGTAATACTTACAGAAAAAAAATGAATCCCCCTCAAACTTGCCTAGATAGGCGTACAGAATTAATTGCAACAAATAATAGTCGTATATTACATGATTTATAATTTAAATTACATTGATTCCGATGAACTCAAATCAAGAATACGAATGACTATTAGTCATAAAATGATAAATATATGCCAAGTGTTATGAGTAACATCAGTGTAAAAAAGTATATTACAAACACGCCCATAAACTCCTTAACCAGTAAGATTGTTCACAAGCAATAATTTGTGCTGCGCCCTACGGCTTTGCCCGGTGTCATTCCTGGTTATAAATAGGGGTAAATATATATATATAATTATAAGTATATTATATAATATATTATAAGTATATGTATATATATAAAAAGGTTATATACCTTCCTCTTGAATTACCCAACTATTGGTGAAAACTGCATTAAAATTCGTTGCATGGTTTACGATTCTATAAGGGACACAGACAAACATTCATTTTTATACCCATATATAGATAGATAAGCAGGTAAATTGTATGATGGTGTGAGGAGTGCATCTCCGAGCGGAGACTTGCACTAAGATCGTCACTACACTCAATCCAGCATCAAGGTCTCGTGCCTTTTTAGGGATCTAGCATGGATTGGCTTTGTCAATGCAGCTGGTAGCGCATTAGGGTGGTTACTCAAGCGATGTTTGCGGGTTGTAGCTATGTTACGGATTTCTTCCTCGATGGTACGTTTATATTACTCAGAAAGTTGTGTTTAGCATGCATTAGAACACAAATATTTGAGCGCCTTGCATATTCCTAGAGCGTTAAACTATATTTGGCAGGTTTTAAGATAGACTTGTAAATTAAGAGTTTCTTGTCTGTAGACAGTTTTGAGTTTCAGGGCAATAGTCATAAATTTTTTTCACAACGAATATTTTATTGCTCAATTTTGGTTTAAATGTGGTGATTTCGTGTTAAGCGTATGTCCAGATGCAGTCCATGGCTTTAACGCTGTTGCAGTGTGGTAGCGTGTTACTATTTAGTCCTACTCGAGAACAGAGCAGGAAGCGATAACTTACATGTAGAAAGTTTTTACGTTGTGTTGTGTTAAAGGCATGAATAATATAAAAAGATTACATAAAAACCTATATAAGATATATGAATTATGGATGCATTGTCCGCGCTCAGAAATGGCTACTTAAAATGCTGGTATTTGACCATTTAGTCGCGCTCAATCTAAACGTAACTAACGATGTATATTCATGTCTCTCTTAAAACAGGTAAACCTCACTGTGGCATTTGTTTTCTTTCTTCTTTCGCGCTTATAGGCTATCTAGTTTTTGCGCTATTTTTGAGAGCCGTGATGTTGGTGAATGACGTGTCTATATTATAATACGTCATTGATTAAAACTGTTGCCGATAATTAACCCGACTTACAATATAAGTTAAAAATATGTGTAATAAGACTTATGGCAAGTAAAGTTCGTGCATGTTGTTACGTTTATTTCTAGCTCGGCGTTAAAAATACAAATAATTATTAAATGCAGCAGAAAGCCTTTAAAACCAATTAGCATTTAAAACCTGATCTCGGCGTTATAATAAAAATATAAATAAATCTTCGTTAACTTTTATTTATATCTAAGTATTGATTAATATTTATTGGAGTCGGAGAGGTAATTCGCAGGCCAGGGTAATTTACGACGGCGGCGGCAGACCCGACAATACCTTATTTACGATTAAATAAAATACGATTGGATTATTGATAAAAGTGTTCTATGATTATTTTAATAAAGTTTACTTTGCTGCCAACAAGAACCTTCCTGTTCAGTATACCTATACAGAACTCCTTTGTACACACTTAGTACCTTTTTATGTCAGCTTAAGGATATGTGTCCACTGAATAAAGACGGTGGGCCTGGATCCAGCAGCTTTCTGCAGCTCGGGCCAGGTCGTCGAGTTGAGAGGTCACTTAGTTACTACTCTAATAATATGCTTGAGATGCATGCTATGTACCTATGAAAAAGCCAATCAAACTCAGGAAGTCTCCAAGGCGGTAATGACTAATTTTACAACAGGTGAAGCGTCTGCGAATCGGCCACGGACGCGAGGGGTTCCCGACCACCGACGGCGAACAATATTTAACAAAGCGCCGAAAAGAATATGTCTCATGCATTTTTATCTTTATTTTATTAGTATTTGTAGCTGTAACGGCCATAGTCGTACACACTGTGAAATTTATGAGTCCTTACCTATTATCAAAAGCTACAGCACCATGACCGACGACTAGACGGACAGGGGAGCATAAGGGTCCTATCCGCACCCCATGGGTACGAAACCCTAATAAAAATAATGATGGAAGTAAGAATAGGTAACCCAATGTTTGGGTCTGCATTCTGAATGCACCTTTGACCAGGCAACCGGCATTTTAATAAAATGTGGACATTAGAAAGTACGTCGACGATTAAAAGTCGACTTGATTCAAGCGCCATTTTGAAAACTTTATGGGAGAGCTATTTGAAAATGTTAATACCTAAAAACAGATACTGCATCTAAACTTCTAAACATCCCACATCGAAGCTGTTAAATATTAGAACTAAATGCAAGCTTCAACGAATTTGTGCATCATAGTAGTATAATAATTTGAGAAAAAATTTACTTTCGTCAGAAATGGCGGGTGACTCAAGTCGCCTTTTACCCATCGATGTAATTATTACACAGAATGTTACAAAACTACCCGAAAACCCGATAGGAGGTTAAATTTTTAGAGTAGTAGAGCTCTTAGTGCAGAGTTCGTCCGGGGAAGTACTACCACCTTACCCATTTCCGCCGTAAAGCAGTAGTGCAATTGTATTACTGTGTTTCGGTTAGAAAGGTAAGGGGGCCGGTGAAATTACAGGCACATGAGACTTAACAACTTCACGTCTCAGGGTCGACAACGCATTGGCGATGCTCCTAGTGTTGCAAATGTCCATAGGCGGCGGTGACCACTTACCATCAGGTGGACCGTCTGCTTGTTTGTCGGCCCAAGTGGCATAAAAAAAAATAAAAAAAAAATGGGACCTTATAACGAGTCCATTCACAATATTGAAGAATTAGTATACGCTGTATAACATTCCCCAAAAAATAAAAAAACTGATTTTATGAATGAAAAACTATTAAAGTAGACAATTATTAGGTAAAATAAATACGTAGGCCTTTCTGTTAAATAATCTGGTTCCCTGACATGACAGCTCACTAGGGTTGTTGGCTTTAATAATTAATTATATTTTTACGGGGTATTTTGTAACACGTTGTATAGTAAATAACGCTATTATTGGTATTCTACTAACTTCAACATAATTTATATACATTACTATTTTCTACGGGAACTAGATACGCACCCTGGCTTGACAGTGGAAAATGAAACCTACACTTAAAACATTGCGGACGAAAATCTTTAAATGATGATGAAAACCGCATTACAATTTATTGTTTATTTTAATGATGTACAAGACAAACAAACATCTATACTAATATTATAAAGAGGATAGATTAGCATGTAAGTATGTTTGTTACTCTTTCACGCAAAAACTACTAAACGGATATGGATGAAACTTGGCACATAGATAGTGCATACCTTGGAATAACAAATAGGCTACTTTTTATCCCGGGAAAATCTAGTATCCCTCGGGAACGCGGGTAAAACCGCGGGGGACAGCTAGTAATTTGTTTGAGTCTATTTAGTTATAAGGTTACTTTAGTATTATACATATACCTAACACAAAACCAGCATTGTTAGATACCTAACATTAAATATACCATCCAGCGTTAAAACACTAAAGGCACACTAATGAAATTCAAGCAAAGAAATATTTATGACATGACGCCCACCCGATAACATAAATACTAACCAATGATAGGTTTTGAACTTTACATTTGCGGCATATCACATAATTTACTGTAGCTAAAAAAGCTACCAACCTCTTTTCATATAATTCTTGAAAAAGTTTCATAATCTTTTTGTTATCATCAAACCTTTTTGTAAAAAATTGTAGTAAGTAAATAATTGTTTTTTTTTTTTATTTAAGGTATCCATGGACCGAAAATAATGTAATCGAATAGATTTAAATGATAAATTATTAGAATAAAAAATATAAATTACCGTTGACACTCGAAATATGTAGTCCATAGTTTTCAACTTGGAATTGTGCTACTGGCAACAGTTGCCATTTTAATTAATAAAGAAGTAATTGACATGCGACATAATACGATACCAGACACCAAAACAATAAATCAAATTAAGAATCCACCTACACAACGACTTGAGAAACAATAAGTTCTCTTTTTATAAACCACCAAATTAATTCACCATAAAATCAGTAAGTGAAATTCTGCAACTATTACTACAGTTTCAGTGCCCGAAGGCGGTTGTTAACGTGAATACGTAATGACTAACGATGGTAGAAACTAGAAACTCAGAAAGGTATTGCAATTATAGCAAGTTTCAGGCGGCCGAACTTGTTCGCAATTCTGCGCGGCTAATTGATCGAATCTATTATTCAATGTTGGAACTTCGGGAGATGTACTGTTTCCCGCTGTCACGTGTCGACGGATGAATCATTCGGGTTATAAAAGATATAGTTTAGATGACAATGTATCAATTAAGTTCTCATCTAAAACCGTAACATACTGAATTAAAAATACCCTTTGATTACGTAATGTGTAAAGGTAATAAATGTAAATTATCAATAAATAATAATAATTATATCCTGGGACGTTCATTACATACCATCTAATCCGAAACTAAGCAGACCTTGTACTATGGAAACCAGACAACTGATATATTACAGAATTGTACAACTTTTATAAGTGCATACAGAACAGACATGTTCATGCACATTAATGTTAGTTCAGGGTGAGAATCGAACCCACGACCTGCGGCGCCAAGACATCCACCAAGTCAATTGTCCCGAATAGTATTTAGTTGTTGTATCTCACAAAGTTAGTTTGGCAATAGTTGTGTGACAGGGGTATCACGGAGACTTCTTAGTAATATAATTAACACACACTAAACTAGTAACCAGCAAGTAGTCGTTTGAACGGCACCCTTAGGCCGAAAGACCCGTTTTCCAAGATCCCGCGGGTCATAGTCTAATGAATTTTATAAATTTATTTTAATTGGGCGCTATGACCCGCTGTCAAACGTTCATGAAGTTAACATAGAAACTGCACGACTCAACAATAAAGTACAGTAATTGTTCCTTCAAATGCAGTTGTAAATTTTTACGAAACTTCATGTGCACACAAACGTCAAAACGGAAATAATGTCACTAGTGTAAAAAACAGAAAACAAATGGACATTTTAACGCTAATCATACCAACACTTACTAGGCACCTATTTCTACCATAGCGGGTCAAATGTGACTTTTTGTTTCCTGCTTGAATGTATGAAATATGGTTGGTAGGAAGGGAAATAAATAGTATAACTGTATATTAATTAGTAAGAAAAAGTCATGAAGTCACATGTGCAAAAGCAATAAGATAACACATGCATTTTCAATGCAAAGTTCAAAATGGGTCATTTGACCCGGTTATAGTATGTTTAGTGTTAATATGGAACACCTGTATAATGAATAGTATAGTCTTAAACCTAAAAAACTCGAATCACAACCCTACTACAGCCAGAAAATAGTTTTAAAACAAAACATATTGCAGTGGCATTTAGTATTTGCGATACGCATGTGGTAGTTATAGACAGTTGTTCTCGATCAACTTTGTTCAATAATGAACATCCTATGCGAAGTTTATCCGGCGTGGCTGCTCCACATCCGTTTTCAACCGGCTCTTGCATTATAAAAAAAAATCCATTAGCACCGACCCGGTTCTGTCTTCTACCTTTGAATCTGTCGATTCAGAAATGAGAGGCTTTCGTATCCATTAGGATTATCTATTGTGGCGAATTGTTTACGTATTCAGGGTACATTCACAAAAAAGTTCGTCTACCTACAGATTTTTGTTTTCACATCGCCAATGGTTTAAGCTGTGCACTTATAGGGGATTTCAGTGGACCCTGCTGATAGATGCTCTTTGCTCGATATTTATTCAGCCACATGCCTGTCATTGGTGGATTTTTATAAACCAAAATATGTTGGTTTTCCTTTTATAGGATCTTCCGGTTTTACTATTTACTATTTTAAAAAGGGCCAAATAGACTAAAACATATTAGGTTACAAATTTTCTTGCCTGTGCTTAGCAGGTCTGTGCTTAGCAGGTCTGTGCGTAAGTGCGCTTTTAAAGCATTAACAGAATAAATGGAATTAACTTCAAAAAGTATTGTCACTCTGTCTACATTTTAACCAATAGAGAACTTTTAAAATACTCTGAATGTTTGCACTAACAAACGAACTTGTGATCTGACATATATATTTAGGATATATTATTCATCCACTTAATTCCCTTATTTACTTAGCTTCACATAATTATAACGTGTGGTATATGAGACAAATTGAATTTGCAACCTAGAGGTTGCACAAACGCAACAAAATTTAATCAGTGGAAGCGAATTCGCAACCTTGGGCGATGCACCGTGACTGTACGCGTAAGCTTTGTCGTGTAAAGTTTGTAAGCGTCGGGATACACACTCGAGTGACATTTATTTAATTAGCTTATGTATCAGACCATCTCATATTCATGGAACTATTGTAAAGTACTCTGAGGTCACCATTCACAAGCAGGCTCAATCTCGATAGGCAGGTAGTAGTTAAACATTCCAATGGTGAAAGGTCAAACATATGTATAAATTGCTTAACCCAAATAATTACAGGACAAGCAGATGTTGGTAATAATTTTGGAAATGGACGATAAAGTTTGCATATGCGGAGAATATTTTGACGATTTAGAATTGAATTATATTAAAGATCTAAGAATTAACATTAATAGTAAGCATATCTATAGATAATATAGGTAATAAATTTTGACATCTTATTTAGTGGTATGCCTTCTTTTTCATCCTTCCTACATTATTCAAGAAATAAAGTATAAACTGGTCAACAAACACTGAAAAGAGGCGTAAAAGATAAGACAGCAACTCTGTGTCAAATAAAAAAAAATAAACAAGAAATATTATTTAAATGAGTACCTACTATTACTATATAATAAACAGAAACGTTAAATAATAAACCAAATCCCATTTTATATCCACCATAAATTTATTTCCATCTTTTTTAATAATTACTTTGACATTCTCATTGACAATAAATATTTTTTAATCTGTATGTTTTGGATACATATCCGAACGCAAGTGGAAGTTTACCGTAGGTAACCGCAAAAATAAGACGGGCTTATAGTTCCATTTGTTGAAGGCTCAGCTGTCCACGATCCCGTGGGCTGGCCAACTACTAGACTCAATATAATTAAAATGTATTTCCCTGCTTTGTTAACCATGGATTTTTATAATAATAAACTTTTGTGAGCTGTACAAAGCTAGGTTATAAACTAAAGATGCAATTGGCATTTATTTTTTTATGAATTATTGTCAACACGGGATTGGTAACATCTCACGACGGCAATGCTCGCACATTGAAACTTCTCTTAACTCTGCTTACCGCATCGGCGAATGATGGAAGAAAGAGACAATATTCTTTGATTCGTAATTGCAGAATATTCAATAACAGTATTAAATAACTTGAAGTGCTTGAAGTTCAGAGAATTTTCTATTTAAGCCGGTTACATCATTCATTCTAGAGTGAGGTAATAGCGAAACGTAAGCCCATGTCAAACAAAATATATAAACAATATACTCATGGAGTTCGTGATGAAATTTTAGGCTGCAGCTAAAGATGTCAAGACATAAGCTTTGTTCTGTATTTATAACGCGCTATTCGATTTTATATAAATGGAGAAATTTATATTAATACTAGCTATCCCTCGCGGCTTCATCCATATTGCCGAAGAACGTTAAAACTCACCCCATGTGTAGATCCAGGTCATAAACGGTGAAATTACAGGCACACGAGACTTAACAACTTCACGTCTCAGGGTCGACAACGCATTGCTCCTAGTGTTGCAAATGTTCATAGGCGGCGGTGACCACTTACCATCAGGTGGACCGTCTGCTTGTTTGTCGGCCCAAGTGGCATAAAAAAATATATATATATTTAATATTATTGCAAGCCAATTGGCTTGGAGGTTAGCGACCCTGACTGCGAAGTCGAAGGTCGCGGGTTCGATTCCCACTTAGGACAAACATTCGTGTGCATGTACGTTAGTACGTTAGTTTGATAGAAAATGTCTTATATTGTTTGCCTTCAGTTAAAATGTTACAATTGTCTATGATAGATAGCAATTATTTATATTTAAATGAATATATTTTATTCGTGTCAACCGCGAGCTAAGCAGGTGATTTATGGATATAAACAGATTTATATGATACCTTCGTAATCCGTGAGATGACCACAGAATCGTGACTCATTCATATGTCATAATAAAACGTTAATATATTATACCGGTTGATGAATTAACTAGTGCAGTAACCGGTTATTTAGTAAATATACCTATATTGAAATCAAAATAACTTCCTCTTAATTAATTGTGTTTGGGGATACCACGGGGAATAAAAGAAGAACTCTTAGTAAAAGTGGTATACACCATATATTTAGGATCACACGAGTCTAAAGTATTAAGGCGTGGCCGTTAAAATTGAATGCTGAGATCCTTATATTTTAACCGTTCTGTACGTGAGTGACATCTCTCTAGATCCGGTGACAGTCTTGCCAACCAGTGTTATCAAAAGGTGCGACCATAGAGACGCTACATGTGTGTCTAATTATTTCATCTTATAGCACTCAAACCTTACACCCTTACCTAGTGTAAGACAAAGTCGCTTCCGCCGTTGTATGCTAAGATCTTTTAAACAACGTAACGGATTTGGATTTTGATGCGGTTTTCATCAATAGACAAAATGTTTGAAGAGGAAGGTTTATATGTATGCTTATATTCCTCGTAAACGCGGGTGAAACTGCGGGGGACAGCTAGTTATGGACAAAACTTACAAACCTTAAGAATATATACAATAAAAGGAAATGGAAAAGAATAGGTAGGCTCACGGTAGAAACAGCTGATCTAAATCGTTGCCAGTGGAAAGCGTGCCCTGCCCCCTTATTCAGTTAATACAGACTTTGACGGCGAGCCGGTGCAAGAGCTTACCTCTTACGTGATTGCGTGATAACAAAAAGACAGAGCATAGAGGTCGCGACGAAACATCGTTGAGCTAATGTCATATTCATTGCAGAATCGAAGACCAGAACGCTGGCATTGCCACGTTGTATATCAAGCCGCAATTAATTTCTAAGCTACAGCTAATTTCGTGGCAGCGACGACATATAGTGATAACTACGTATGCTATTTTTACCAGTCAGGCATGCATTGTATTTAGCACGCTGGTAAAATTCACGCATCAAGTATTTCCCGTTTCCACTGAATTAGAACGCACAAGTTTATTCTTGTAAGTCTTTATTCACAGTCACTCTTGTCTAAACATGTTTCGGAATGAATAGTATATGTTTATTAAATGCAATGCTTCAACAATTATTTTACTCCTACAAGTATTTTGACATATGCCATTTGTACTTATATTTCTAGTAATACTAGATCTATTTTGATAACCTAAATCGTCGGGAATAGTTTAAAAGCACGTAAGAATCATTGGTAAATACAGCGTAAGTGTATTTCTTTTTAAATATCTTCTATATCGATTTTTTGCGTTTTGATGTGCGACAAACAAGCGGACGGTCCACCTGATGGTAAATCACCGCCGCGTCTGGACATTTCCAACACCAGAGGCATTGACTAAACGTTATCTGAGTCGTCAAGATGTTAAGTCACATGACCTTGTAATTTCACCGACCCCTTAACCTTTCTAACCAAAATACAAGTACACTACGCTCTAAGAGCTCTCCTACCTAAAGTATGGAAATTGAATCCAAGACCTGAACCGTGACCTGGCAGTCAGAGTAATTAAACACCACCCCAACCAGCCCATCATTCAAATTTTGTTCGTTAAAACACACTGAGTGTAGGTAGTAAAGTAGTACACTTTAAATCAATATAAAATTGATATCTAATCACTCACACATTCAGTTCTAACATAAGAAAAGACATGGAGTTTGGAGAGATAATGCTCAAAAAGGCTGATCCAGTAAACATTTTTTTTCTCATTCAAGGTTTATAATCTAGGTTATTGAGTGCCAACATATTTATCGTGTGAAAGGTGACGTCAAATATTTAGATCAACATTCTATTCACTCGCTATACCAATTTTGCGAGCAATATCTTTGAATAATGCTCTAGCGAATAGAGGAGCGGGATTCTTTTTCATACCACCCATAGATATTATTAGGTCACGAATATAGAGTGTAAAAATAAAATTCCATAAAGGAAAAGAATATGTTTATTTTTATTATGAATAAATAAATATCCTTGGGACATTCTTCACGCATGGCCATCTGATCCCAAAGTAAGGAGAGCTTGTATTAATGGAAACCAGAAAATTTATATATTATATTATAATAACATTTTTATTTTTCTAAATACATACTTGTATAATTTTTTTTATATGTGTACTGGTGTATATAAACTTAATAAATAAAATATAAATATGTACACCCAAACACCGAACAAACAGACATGTTCTTGCATACAAAATTGTTTGTCCCGGGTGGGAATCGAACCCACGACATATGGCATGGCAGTCAGGATCTGTTACCACCATGACAACTGACCTGTCAAAAAATTAAAAAAACAAATATTGGTTTACGCAATAATCAATGAAGGAAATCCTAATAGAAAACATTGAAAAAGTGTTAGAAAACTTTTAATTAGTTTGTCCATTATTATACAATCACAAACATTCGCTGACGATATTTTGTTGGTTCGCCCCACCGGCAACCAGGATTAATGTGTACAAAGTTTTAAGCTTTTCTTAATAGAATTATTTGTTAATGTTCCTCGCTCTCTAATAGTTTAGGAAAGTTATGCAGTATCTGGTGATAACTATGTGGTAAACTCATTTCATTTTATATTATAATTAACTAGCTGTCCCCGGCGGTTTCACCCGCGTTCCCGAGGGATGTTCCATTTTTTCGGGATAAGAGTATCCTATGTTAGTGTTAATACCTCTTAGACTATGTGTACAAAGGTTCATGATGATCGGTTAAGTAGTTTTCGCGTGAAAGCGTAACAAACAAACTTACATTCGCATGTATAATATTAATAGGGATTAACAGCGTAAATTATAAATTAAAGTAATATACATATATGCTCGAACATTCTCTTCTAGCCCGTGCTAAGGTAATCAGATAACTGGTATTATTTTCTTTTTTATGTACCTATAGACACACACCCAAACACAAATTACAATTTTTTGTTCCGTTACACCTAGGAGCTTTTTTAAATTTTATTTGGGAAATCAAAAGTGAAATTATATAACAAATATTTATTTAACCATTTTCTTTTATCTGTGAACAGTTTTTTTGTTTGTAAGTACCGTAAGGAAGGTCTATGCTAGCGCACTGGCTAAGGTTTTCTTTACCAAATGTAGCACAAGTAGATAGCCAAATAATAATAGATGGGAGCCATATTGATCTTGTAAATAAAACGGTATTTTTGGGTCTTACATTAGACAATAAATTGCAATGGGGACCTCAGGTTGATACTCTAGCTGCTAAATTAAGTTCGGCTGCTTTTGCTGTTAGGAAAATTAAACAATTGACGAATGTTGAGACGGCCAAATTAGTTTATTTTGCATATTTTCATAGCCTCTTGTCCTATGGTATTTTGTTTTGGGGAGCAGCAGCGGATATAGAATCAATATTTATTATACAAAAAAGAGCGGTTCGTGCAATTTACAGTATGGGTCCCCGTGAATCATTAAGAGATTTATTTAGGGAAATAAATATAATGACATAACCTTCACTATATATTTATGAAAATATAATGTTTATACGTAGAAACATAGGAATGTTTGAGTCAAAATTAGATATTCACAGTATAAATACAAGACAAAGGGAGAAGTTAGTTGTTCCATACTTTAGACTAACTAAAGTTAACAAGTCATTTCTTGGTAATTGTGTTCGATTTTATAATAAGATACCGCTTTCAATAACCAAAATGTCTGATCATAAATTTAAAAATTATATTTGGAAAGTTTTGAAAGAAAAAGCGTATTACAAGGTAGTTCATTATATTGAAGATAAAAATGTATGGAAATAGCTGCTCTCTGCACAGTGCACCTCTAAATCTCTTGTTTAAGTTGTAAGTACCTAATTATTGTTATTTTCTATTTTGTAGTCTTGTCATATTTTTTTTTGTTTTGTTTTTATTAATGTTACCTATAATAAGTATTTTGTAATTGTTAAATATAAAATTATGTAAAATTGAAATTATAAAGTAGCCAAAAAGTCAGAATAGATAAAAATGTATATAACAAATAAAAAAGAATGTAACCTTGCTGAGTTTCTTGCCGGTTCTTCTCAGTTGAAGGCTGACTTCCGAACCGGTTGTAGCTTCAGTAACTTTAAATTTGACCTTCATAAGTGCCCTCCGAAGGCCTAAACTGAATAAATGGTTTTGAATTTTGAATTTTGAATTTTTTTAATTTTGAATTTTGACGATAATTTGAATTAAAAAGGTAATATTCGTTTTTTTAATAAAGAAATATATAATGATAGTGCGCGGGCACCGACAAAGATGAATATAAAAATTTGATGGACAAAAAATACTAAAATAAATAATTAATATTAAATTAGTTGTTTTGTAATTACGCCCCGTTCACTACAGTACCAATGGTATCATTAAAAACTAATTCTAACTAAGCTAATGCTTTCCTAAAACTGTCAATAATGATTAAGATCAAATTTCTAGTAATAATAAATTCACAACTGCTACGCTATCTACAGATTAATTATGATTTAAAGTTTTAAAAACTGTGCAACTCTTAGTTTTACTGAGAAAAATCAAAAGCTTTAGTGAGAGTTATTAAAAAGTTAAGAGTAAAAAGTTCTTACAACCAGCGCATTCCTGTAAACACTATTCACCATTTAGTCGCTTGAGAGCGATTGCCCTACTTATATACGTACTTAAGTACCTAAATACTTGTATTAATGTTATGTTTGAATATCAATAGTTATATTATTAGTTTTTTTACTTCTTTTTATATTTTCTACTCTTTGAAGATTCTACGATAAATTATTTTAAGATAATTGTATTGTGTTTTTATAAATTAACATCTTTCCGCGCTTGCTCAGCTCGTTGTTTTGAACTGAGGCTTGTGATTCCTTAATATATAGCATTACATTTCATTTTTCTATTGCTGAAAGCATGGGTTATAAGTAAATAACTTAAGATTTACTTAAATTTAGTTACACTTATTCATCAAAATTTATACATTCTAAATATAAAATTTGTTTAAGTTATTCCGGCCTCGGATGGTTTCGCTCCTAAAAGACTCTCCATGACAACTGCATATCGATGTTTATCTAATAAACATGTTAATACAATACTACTATGCTATCCTACTTAATCACTACATAGTATAAGTCTAGCACTAAGTCGCTTCCCGCTGTCTCTGTCCCTATGTACGCTTAGATCTTTAAAACTGCTCAACGGATTTTGATGGGGTTTTTTAATAGATAGAGTGATTCATGAGGAAGGTTTTAATGAATAATACATGCATTATAATTGAGAAAATGCGAGAATTTTACAGTCCTCCGAAACGCGGGTAAAACTGCGGGGTACAGCTATCCCTCCTAATAGAAAGTTGTCAGTTTTTTTTACACAACTTGGGCCGACAAACAAGCAGACGGTCCACCTGATGGTAATTGGTCACCGTTACCTATGGACATTTGCAACACTAGGGGCATCGCCAATGCGTTGTCTGAGACGTGAAGTTGTTAAATCTCACGTGCCTGTAATTTCACCGGCCACCTTACCTTTCTAACCGAAACACAGTAATACAAGTGCACTACTGCTTCACCGCAGAAATGGGTAAGGTGGTAGTAGTTCCCCGGCCGAACACTGCACTAAGAGCTTTACTACTCTAAAAAGTAGAAGTATAGGATACTTTTTATCCCATATAAAAATGTACCATCCCCAGGGAACGTGGGAGAAACCGCGGAGGACAGCTAGTAATATTATGTGTAATGTTATTTTGCGAAAGTGAGTGACGATGTATGGATATTTCTTACTCTTTCACGCAAAATCTACCGATCCGATTTGGATGAAACTTGATAAAAACATAAAGCACACTTTGGAATCACATATAGGATACTTTTTATCCCGGGGAAATGTAACAGCCATCGAAAACGCGGATGAACCCGCGGGGCACAGCTAGTAACCCAATGTGTTTGTTTGTATGCCGCGGTTAATCTCTAGAACTATTGATCAGATTTTAAAGATTATGTTACTGATACAAAGCTGCATTGACACTGACTGACGAGTGACTTATATAATGTAGCAGAAAATTTATCGGGAATTCGGGAGAAACCGCGGGATGAGATTTAGTTAGCTGCAAGCTAAGTCATTGAAACAAAGCGGTTAGAATCGTGATCAAACAACTATTTGTAACTCCATCAAATTCTATTTTCTAAAATTCACTAAAAAGTTTTCAACATCATTTTAAAACTAGCTTCGTCATGTGCCAAGTAGGTTAATTTCCAAACGAAACAATAATTAAAAACAAATTAAATGGTGGCAAAGAAGTAATTATTATCAATGAGACGTGATCAAGCGATGTTAAATATTTAAAACTTAATGTACACATCCCATTTATTATGTACACCGGGGTCCCCATAAAAAATTCATGGGAACAAAGCCAATTGAGTCCGGACACGTGAAGCCTCGTATTACAAAAGAAAAAGTAATTATTTACCTCGGCTTTATTTTGTATTATTGTGCGGTTAGAGCTTTTTGTAATTGACTCGAATTTAATATGATTTTGATAATGTAATAAAATTGCTCGCAGATATAAACTCACTTTTAATTTTTATTTGCAGTTTTAAGTCCATCTGAAGTCGCCTCGGGTGGGATTAAGATCGACTAGAGATCTGAGGTTCGATTCATAGAAGACAAGATTCTACTCTGGTTTCTAGAGTGGGTAAACTGAAATGATAATGACCAGACCACATCGGTAGATTAACTGATAACTGATGGGTAAGAAAGGTTCTCGAGTAGCCACCACCAGGTGGATCAAGAAACTGGTGCTAGATGCAGGCGACCTAGTACCGTATGCTGAGGAAAATTTTGGGAAATACCTATGATTAGCAGTGGACGTCCATGAGATTGACTAGAAACGGGATGTGAAATATTTTTAATGATTTATTATTTACATAATTTTATTTATTCAACTTATTATTTCGGTGCAGTACAACAATTACAATAATTAGAAAATTTTATTATAAACTAAGATTTAATATAGTTAACACAAATCTTGGCCTTCCTGTTTAAAGGTTAAATGAGGTTTTTTTTAGCAAAATTATTTCTATCTTCGACAGTACTACCAAGGCTACAATAGGCACAGTAGCAACTAAGCACCTTTCTGTGTGTACCCGACACTTATTCGGTTACCTTCTATGCGTTTGTATAGGTCGGTAACATCTAAGGTATTGCCACATATTGCATTAGCGATAATGGCGTTGCATTTGCAATATCTTACCCTTACATTAGACTGCAGGCTGCGGAGACCACTTACCATCAGGTGTTTCGACTGCCTGACTGTCAGACCTCTGACATTTCAAATAAAATTGCATACAAGAGTTACTTGCTGCCGTAGAGTGATGCGGCTCAGGAGTGATTTCACTGGTCAGTAAGTCTATTGGACTAACCTAAGAAATAGTGAAATTAGGTTAAAAATATACTAGAAATTCTATCCATTCCAAACGGCCGTAAGCGTCATTTTACATTTGTTATTTATGATATTTCTTTGTTGATATCACAAGTCACTAACCGCTTAATTATGTTGAAATCGTTTTTCTCCGAAATTAAGATTTTTGTTTTTAATGTCACACTCAGAAGAGAAAAATAAAAAAAAAGTCACCTTCATTAGAAAGGTTTTAATATATGATTTACGATGTGTTATTTATATTTATAGTTATTTTTATTTATCGATATTTGTTAGACAACAGATTTAGATGAAACTTGACACATAGATAAAGCATATCCTGGAGTAACATATAGGCTACCTTTTATCCCGAGATAATGTGAATTATAGAAACTACTAGTCAATTATAAAATGCGGTCCCCTAATTTATAAGTAATTACATGTACCTACTAACAAAATGATTTCAGATGCGATGGACCATAAGGGTTACTCGGTGGAGAGGACCAAGTGGGAAACGATACAGAGGAAGGCCGCTTACAAGATGGGCGGACGATTTTATATAAACGGTTGGTTCTAGATGGACGCAAACAAACCAAGCTAGAGAAAACTGGGGTTCCTTAGACGAGGATTTCATCTGCGGAGGGGTTCTTGCAAATCCACGATATATTTGTACTAAAATTAGGATTAAGTTAACTTCAATTCATTTTTTTAATCTTTTGTTTGCAAGAAATAAAAATACTTTTTATTTACTTATTACTAACAAAATATGAATTCTTTGTCAGTTTTTCATTCATCTTTGTCATTTGTTCAATAATTGATTATTATTATCATACAAAACGCCATAAACTTTTGTGTAGATATTTAATGAAAACCTACTGATTTAATGTCAGTTTCATGTCAGTCAAATACTGTATAGTTATAACAGTATTCAGTTTGTTTCACAAACATTTCAGCATGCACTTTAATTAATTACAGTTAACATGGGCAGTGAAGTTGGCATTTGCCTATAATTTCAGAGATTAATGCGTAGTTCCACCAATATTTAGTGGTCTGTTTGTTATTAATCAATAGATATTAAATTACCTTTTGGCATATGTAAAATTATGTGATATTTTATATATTCTCTCTTTTATATCGGTCTCTTTTTTTGCTTTATTAATATTGTTCTCTAGGTGGTAGGCTTATTATCTAGCATAATTACTAGATGTCCTAAAAATCATATCGCTGAAATATTATAATTAAATAAAATATTTATATTAATACCTATATAAATATCACAAAATTAATTATTACTGGTCCTATGTATGTTACTCCTGTTTATTAATTTATTAATTATTGAGGACCTTTAGTAAGGTGTTGAAGTGAAACAAAGTAAATTTTGTATTAGTTAATCTAGGAAAACCTTATATTAGTTTATGAGAAGTAGTTTTTTTATTAATTGTTAACATGTTCAATAAGTATTGGTTTTCTAAATAAAATAAAAACTTTATTATTTAAAAATACATTAAATTGTATCGTTTACTGCTTCCATTGTTTTTTGACCAGATAAAAAGATAAATAAAAGGGTTAAGCCCTTTTGATTGATATTGAGGATTTTATAATGATTACCATTCTGAATTTACTTTAGGTAATTTGGCAAGAATCACAGCATAGTAAAGGTCTGATTTTGGTATCCATAAATATTTGTAAAATGTCAATTATGGCCCACCTACAGATGGGATAGCTTTACCAGTGATGGGAAACGTTGATATTTTTCACTCGAGTACATCGGATTTGCCATCGAAGTTTACTCAAATGAATTTTTACTGAAGGGTTTCATAAAATAATGTTAATTCAAAAAAGCGTTTATTATGTAGGTAGTTAATGTGTTTCTTATTTTTTGAGGAATTACGTACCAATATGTATGTCTAATTCAAACATAGACTCTTTGAAATTATTATGACAAAAGAGTTCCGTACAACAATGAAATACCAATCTAATTATGTAACGCTTTAATTCAACATTAGATACTATACAATTTAGCTCGTCATACTTTATAAGGTACAAGGAAAAGCGATTTCTCAAGTAATGAGAGGGAGTTAAACTAGCCGCAATTTTAAGTCATTTTGAAAACACAGCCCTACGTTTTTATTATATTCCTAATTTTCTACTGTATTAGGAAACTGGTAAATCATTGTAAAATGTTAGGATAGAAATTAAACGAAACTGCACCTGAACTAAATCTCTCGAGAACTCGATTACTCGAGTAAACTTCATGGCAAGGAGCAACACTAGTGCCTAAGTAATTGGTCGTCGTTGGGACACAGATACACCTGTGTCTTTTAGTTCTATCACTTTACTGGTGTATTATATTTACTAATATATTTTTGTTCAATACTTGTCATCTTGATTCCTAAGGGACCAGCTCCGGATAGTTCGCATTGTTAAGTGACATTTGGCTAGTATTAATATAACATGTATGGGAATAGGTGCTATTGTAGGTAATGTACAGTGCACTTATGTTTATTGAAATACTAGCTTCTGCACACATGGGATTTCAAACCATAAAATTTTTTCCTAAGACAAAATCTCTTACTTCCAAGAATTTAAATTTTATAACAATTAAATTGATTGTGCCATGAGGCAGTCATTCAAAAAAACAATCAAATTTCAAAACGATTTATTCTGTTTAGGTTCGCGGAGGTCAAATTTAAGTACTGAAGCTACCACCGGTTCGAAAGTCAGCCTTCAACTGAGAAAAACCGACAAGTAACTCATATTAAATTTTTATTTATTTGAATAAATTTTGTTTAATCTGACTTTTTGGCTATTTTATTATTACAATTTAATATTTTTTATATTTAACATTTACAAAGTACACAATATATAGGTAACAATCAAAAACAATAATTACAATGTAAACACACAAATAAGAGATGCACTATGCAGAGAGCAGCTATTTCCATAAATCTTTACCGTCATTAAAATGAACAAGCTTGTAATACGCTATTTCTTTCAAAACATTCTTAATCTTAAATTTATGATTAGATATTTTAGCTACTGAAAGCGGCATTTTATTAAAAAATCGAACACAATTACCAACAAAGGACTTGTTAACTTTAGCTAGTCTAAAATATAGAACAACTAACTTCTCCCTTTGTTTTGTATTTATATTATGGATATCCAATTTTGATTCAAACATTCCTGTTTGTACGTATAAACATTATATTGTGTAACAATACTTACAAAATTAACTAACATACTTATTTTCGTTGTTATAATACTACTGCTGTCCCCCGCGGTTTCGCCCCCGTTCCCGAGAAATGTAACATTTTTCCGGCACAAAAAGTATATTATATTACTTTTAACACCTCCAAAAATATGTGTACAAAGTCTCATGATGATCGGCTAATTAGTTTTTGCGTGAAAGCGTAACAAACAATCTTACATTCACCTTTATTATTAGTAAGGATAGTTAGGATTAGAAAACACTGTACTAAAGAAACTGTTATACCCACAAAACAAATTTAACATGAATGTTTTTACTATCCATCTTATTTACAAGAATGTCTTTACAACAGAATACACAGCAACAAAAAAGTATTTATTAAAAACCACCCAAAGCCTCAAAGTCACAATACCATGGCAACAGATTTGAAAATCTTTAACATATACAGATGCACTCACATATAGGAATTAGGTACCTACGTATAGATTTCAGTAGGTGTAATATGACTTACAATAACCCTATGTATTCGTGTAGGGTGGGAGCAGAATAACCTCTCGTGATTTCTCCGGAGATGTCTTGTGAATGGCGGTCGCTGGCCTACTGCTCTGGCTTGGGATAACATTACTGTGGAAATGGACTATTAAAATTATTTTACTACTTAATAGTTTCTTGAGCATGCCAAGATATCATACAAACATAACAGTCTTAATAATAATAATCAGAAGTTTGGCAGCTCATTTCTTTGCCGCACCTCAAAAAAATGGAATTCCCTCACTGCACACGTTTTCCCTTCTTCCTACGACATGGGATCCTTCAAACGAGGCGTGAAGAAGCACCTTGCGGGCCGGCAGGGTGAGGGCGGCTAGTGTTGTACACTCTTGTACTGGCACTAGCGGTTCTCGCATTTGGACTACAGTTCTACTTTACATCAGGTAGACTGCAGTCATCTGCTTTCTCAAATATTAAAAAAAAAAATGTTGTTGGTACTATTAATTATTGTTATAATGTTACTCTACATATCTGTTAATTGTGTGTCTGGGGCTCGATTCGGTAAGGAAAATGACACTAACTCGAGGATGTTTCATCGCTGCCTCTATGCTCTATCTCTGTCGCTTACTAGTATTATTACTAGTACTTATTAGTACACGTAAGAGGTAAGCTCTCCGAGGTCTCCGTGAAGCAGCTCACCGAGGAAGTTTGTATTACCTGAATAAGGGGGCTGATTGGAAACATTGAAGTATGTATATTGATGAAAAAAATGATATATTTAGTAGGTATATTAGTTATCTGGTCTCTATATTACAAGCAGTACAAGCTCTGCTTATTTTGGGATCAGACGGCCGTGTATAAAGAATATCCTAGCATATTTATAATTTGTTTTATTTATTCTAATAGATAAAAACATAGTCCCCAGACAATAAAGCGACAGCGTTAATCTAATTTTTAAAAGTATACCATTTTACATTATTTGTAAAAATAATGATATCCATGTTATCTATGTAGAAAGGTCACCGGTAAGGTATTGATTGACAATGCTTATTTTAAAAAAGTAGCATATTTAACCTAAAGAAATAAATAATAAGAACCCTTCTCCACAATTTACGAGCCCCTTAAAGCAACCAAAGCCCCGATTTCTTTATAAGACCCTACGTATTAAAAGAAGCTCTACCAGACAGTTAATTTTAAGTCAAATTTACGAAATTTCATTACGGTAATGAAGTAAAATGCGTTTATCTGAGCTCAGAGAGGTGCTTCCATTCAGCTGAAATTCAACTGGAAAATACCTTTTCATGTTCGCTTCAAAATTAACATTGGCTTTATATTTTCTATTGCAGCGTTATTAATATTCATAATATTACGAAAGTTATTTTTAGAAGTTGATATTTCTATAGATTAGTAAAGGTATCTTCTGCTGGATTCTTCTCAGTAGACGGCTGACTTCCGAATCGGTAGTAAAGTGCCTTATATATAATGGTAAATGTAATGAAAAAAAATCTTTTTACAATTACGACTTGAGTGATTATATTGTTACTTCTTAACGTCAAAAGACAAAAGAGATTTGTTTCTCAAATTTCTCTAAATTCTAGACTCATACATATACATCAATTTTTATAAAACCTTCAAGTTATTTTCTGCCGTGACTTCTCACGGCAAGTATAGTATCATAGTAAAACGAATTGTTCACTCCTCACTCTGAGATCTGTACCTCTACCATGAGTTGCTATCGAAACTTACTTTAGTCACTAGCGAGTAAACTACTATCGATACAGTAATTCTCGATAGCAACTGTCACATTTGTGACTCATGGTACTGAATTTCTATAGCAAAGGCTAAAAAACGTTACTCGCTAGTGTTTACATTTCGATAGGTTTTTTACCTATCGACTCGTACTATCGATTTTAGTTTTTTAGGTGACCGCTAGTGGCGCTGTACACATTAGCCATAGAAATGTTTTATACCGTCGCTAGCGAGTGCGTACGTTAAAAACTCATGGTAAAGGCACAGTGTTTTGGAATGATTCAGTTAACGATTGAAGGTAATATGACATGGCAATAGGTTATCTATAGTTTTTTTTTATACTACTACTACTACTGCGACTGTACTTGCCGTAGTAAGTGTTATGACCGACGGTTATCAATACAAAGTCTAAAAGAGAATTGACTCCAGTGCAACTGGCGGATTACACCGGTGATCGACTTTACAACTGGAAGGTAGTAGCTAGCCAGGCGGGTATTTACTACAAAATAGGTAGGTAGTTGCAAAGGTTGATGTTTTCCTTTACCAAAAGTTGAGTATTGCCTCATTGCCGGAATCGAACCCATGACTCTTGTCACGGCATTCGACATCACTGAGCTATTATCCCCTTAAAAGTTTTATGAATAATTTATTTAATTATATTAACTGATAAGATTACGTCAAACGATCTATGCATATTGAAGTATGATTCCAAAGCTGACTGAATGTCGCGGTTCATTCCTTTACTTTGTCGGCAATTTACTTATAACGGAAATCTGTTTTCCGTTGGCTTAGCTTGGATCATAGACTTCGGTCTGTGGCAGACGTGCTTTGAGCAGAAACTAATTGCAAGAGAGCCATATAACAAGGAAATAGAGACTATTGTCAGGTCAAAACGTGAGTGCATAACGCAATTGACTTCTTCCAATTACACCACAATCACCAAACATAAACCTATCCGATGGTTTAAATTAAGAAGAAGAAAATCATTAGTCATTTAATTTAAAAAGTACTCGATATAAATGTTTGCAAATATATTTATAACTTTTAAGTTTTAAACATCAAACATATTTCTCCTTCTATTTAATTATATTAATAATATATAACATAGATAACAACATAAAATCAACTAAAAAAATTGTTAATGTAGCTGTTGGCTCATCCATTTATAAAATCAGTATGTTTGACGGGCCAGTTGGGTTGCTGGTTGTTACGCCGCAGGTCGTGGGGTCGATTCCCACTCATGATAAACATTTGTGTGCATGACCTTGAACATGTCTATTTGTTCTGTGTCTGGATGTAAATATCTATATAAGTACTTATTTAAAAAGAAATAGGTATATGTAGTATATCAGTTATCTGGTTTCCTTAGTACAAGCTCTGCTTAGTTTGGGATCAGATGGCCGTGTGTAAAGATTGTCCGAGGATATTTATTTATATTTTGTGTTATTCCTGAGCATGGGACTCCGTCAATAGAGCCTGGTTTCTTCAAAACCGTGACGGCAATAGACCTGCCCTATTCAAAGTTTTTTTGTTTATACATTTCTAGGTTCAGTAATCATTATAAAGTCCATTTGCTGAAATAGGTTTGACTATAGTTACAGCATTTTAAGGCGCATGTGTGCGTGTACCAACACCAATAACTGTACCAGTACCAATAATCAAATTGATCGTAGACTAAATGAATTTAATCTTAACGCGTTTCCAGTACAACTTTACATCCGTGCCATGGTCCCCTGGATTAAAGCCAACGAAGATGTTTGCTGTACTCCTGAATAACTAGTCCGTGCCAGTATTCCATTTGCAATAATACCGAAATAGGTAGTAGGACGTGGTCGCTGTTCAACGTCCAGCCTTGATTACAGTCCCCGAATTACATAGACAAAGGCTTTTGAGGCACAAAGATGTTGATAGGTGGGGAGAATGAGCTGTCGAAAGCATCTTGCAATTTCTGAGGCGTCCGTGATACAATACCGGTACTGGTATCTACTGATTTGGGTATTAGGTTACGTTGTGACTACTATTACAATCGTAAGTCGTAATTTTTCATTTTATTTTTTGTGATAAAAAAATAATACATACAATCTCTTTTTTTTATGTAAAATTCTAAGTTTTGCTTGTTTCGCCTTCCTTCACGTCGTAGAACGCAGGAGACGCGGGCGTGCGCTTGTGATTAGTAACCCGGGTTTATTTATAATAATAAATAAATAAATAAATGTCCTAGGACATTCTTAACACACGGCCATCTGGTCCCAAACTAAGCAGAGCTTGTACTATGGAAACCAGATAACTGATATACTACATATATTACTTTTTTTTTCTAAATACATACTTATATAGATATTTACACCCAGACACAGAACAAACAGACATGTTCATGCACACAAATGTTTGTCCTGGGTGGGAATCGAACCCGCGACCTTCGGTTTGGCAGTCAGAGCGTTAACCACCAAGCCAACTGGCCAGTCAATACTAATTATTATTATTATTTCAGCAAAACACACAGCTATTACAAAATTCACAAAAACAGTAATATAATTTTAATTAAGAGTTTTGCAGATCTAAACTATCAGAAATAATATATTTTGGTTTCCATTAGGCAAGCCTGTATCGAGGAAACCTAACTCCGATTTATTTATGAAAATTAGACTTCAAATTAATTAACTTCACTTATTATGAGGATGACAATGTTTCGTTGCAATTCATTGGACGGCAAATAAAGTAGGACCAAGCAAACAAACAGTGATTTTTATAGATAAGATAGCTACCATGTCGTGGATTCACTCGCGTTCTTGACGTGTCTAATTTATTCTAGGGTTAAAACATAGCCTATGTCATTCGGGTATAGTGCAGCCCTCTGTCAGTTTTTTTTATTTTTTTTTTATGCCAACAAACAAGCAGACGGTCCACCTGATGGTAAGTGGTCACCGCCGCCTGTGAACATTTGCAACACTAGGAGCATGGCCAATGCGTTGTTGACCCTGAGACGTGAAGTTGTTAAGTCTCATGTGCCTGTAATTTCACCGGCCCCCTTACCTTTCTAACCGAAACACAGTAATACAATTGCACTACTGCTTCACGGCGGAAATGGGTAAGGTGGTAGTACTTCCCTGGACGAACTCTGCACTAAGAGCTCTACTACTAGTCAGTGAAATATATTTTATCTTTAATATATTATTTTTTTGTATTTATTTTATTCTTTATAATACTATTGAGGTATCTTCCCTGCGTTCTTATTCAATTTCTAAGCTATGTATAAAAAAGTTTCAATTATCACATTCCTAGGTTTTAAAATTTCGTTGCCCGTCTCATAAATAACAAAATGTTTTTCGACAATTTTAACGTCCAACTTTCTCTATGTTTACAAAGCTATAAAACATTAGTAAACGTTGAAAATATCTATTGACGTCAATGCACGTCAATGTGGTAGTCAAATGCATATTTAAACAAATATTTAACTGGAAAATTACGCAAAATACACGGTTAATTAGGTTATACTGTTTGTCCTGCCGCATCCGGTAACCGCGTGACGTCAAACCGCATTCAAGGGTGCAATTCTGTGAGGTCTATCTAGCTCGACAATATTTTATCGCACCTTCTATGCTCTGTCTCTATTGTTAATTACACAAGCACGTGAGAGGTCCGTTTACGAGAGGATATTTAGAATAAAGGCCTTTATTATTATTATCTAGTCACATTATAAATGCCATATAGAATCGGCTCCTATTCAGAACTAATATCTGTGTGATAGAATATGTCCGCTTGTTTTATTTCTGGGTGTACACACATGTATCTATACTAGCTGTTCCCCGCGGTTGAACCCGCGTTCCCGAGGGATGTGTCATTTTCCCGGCACAAAAGTATCATCTTTGTACACATGTACAAAGTTTCATGATGATCGGTTAAGTAGTTTTCGCATGAAAGCGTAACAAACAAACTGACATTCACATTTATAATATTAGTAGGGACCTATAAAAAATTATGTATGTATGTATGTCCTCTATGCACTCCTAAATTATTCATCTGATTATGATGAAAGAACGCCGCATGCCGGTAACAGCTAGTATACTATAATCATAGTATTTTTAAACTTTCGCAAACTAAATTTATGTTTTATGTTATATATCGTAAAACTAACTCTATTGCTTATTTTATACAGTTTATTTTCACCTAAACGACAAAAATTTCTTACATGTTACGGAACAGACTATAGAAGTGTTTATTAACCCTTACACTAAACATGGATGAAATCGTATACCCAAAGCGACGGCTTACAGTTTCAATACCCTTAATAGTCGATTACACCTGCAGAATGCCTCGTTTGGAGCCGGAACACGTGACGAACTTTTCGGATTAGCACTTTCCTGTGGATAATTGCAAATTTGTTCGGACCCTTATTTTGGAACCTAAATCTGTTTTGTTGACTTCGTTTCGTCGACTTATTTGGATTATTTGCTAGAACTGAAACATTAATTTTATATTGCGATGTTTAATATTATAACATTGTTCTATTAATTTTATATGGTATGTATTATATTTTGATTTATAATGAATTAATATGAGTATAGTACTGATATTGATTATAAAGTCTTTTATTTTATTTATTATCTATCTATCTATTTAATAGCTATCCCCCACGGTTTTACCCGCGTTCCCGTGGGATGTCACATGTATTATACATAAAAACCTTCCTCTTTAATCATTCTATCTATTAAAAAAAACCGCATCAAAATCCGTTGCGTAGTTTTAAAGTTTTAAGCATACATAGGGATATAGGGACAGAGAAAGCGACTTTGTTTTATACTATGTAGTGATATTATCAATGCAAAAGTTTGAAAGAACGGATGGATGTTTGTTATACTTTCACACAAAAACTACTTAACCGAATCGATTGTAACTTCACATAGATAATTTATAATATAGATTAACACGTATGATACTTCTTATCCCGGAAAATGTTATGTCCCTCGGGAAAGCGGGTGAAACCGCGGGGGCAGACAAATTGCCCGGAAAATTGGAAAATTCGTGTGTGTTTTTGTGTGAGATTTGAAGACGCATTGCATGCCTTAGATCACCACGTTATTAATAAATGTGTAATGTAATCTCACCTACCTAGTACCCTGTTTTTTGTCAGTTCTTCTCAGTGAAGGCTGACCAGTTCCGAAACTGGTGGTAACCTTAGCAGATTACCCCATAATAAATGCCTTTCTAGAGTCTTAACTTAATAGATTCGTAAAAGTTTTTTTTTATTTATTTAAAACGCGTAATTATTTTTAAGCGCATATTAACTTTGAGTTATACTATAGTGAGTTATACTAGCTATCCCCTACGTGTTCAATATACAAATAATATATACCACCTCCAGGTTCCGACCTGCCCAGTAGTATGCAAATTTTACATCATATTTAAAATAGTAGTTAAGTATTAAAAGCCAGTTTCAGCGCATTCCCGAAAAAATGGAGTACAATTATCTGTATACTCAGTGAATGATATATTTTTATTTGGTGTCACAAAAACTGCTCTCTTTTTATAATATTAACTAAAATAAACTCTATTCATTATATTAGTTAAATTATATAGTAGTATATCTATATGAGTTTATATAATGATATTATCTTGTATTATATTTGACTTAATTGTGTGTCTGGTAAAAAAAGAAAAAACAACATTTAAAGCCCTTATTTTTAATGTCTTTATAAATATAAAAAAATTATAAAAAATATTTATTCTTACATTATTCATGTAAATGGTAAAATATGGGGTAAAATATCACACTGTCAATTGTTTGTTCCTAATTAATCGTAGTTGTAACGCGGCTAGTATCAACTAACTAAAAGCGCTTGTATATGGGTAGATTTCCCGACACAAAAAGTATCCTATGTTACTTCTAATACCTCCAAGAATATGTGTACATAGTTTCATGATGTTCGGTTAAGTAGTTTTCGCGTGAAAGCGTAACAAACAAACTTACATTCACATGTACAATATAAGTAAGGATAACGTATAACTTTGCCAATACGCCCATCGTGAGTATTAAATAAATAAAATAAATAATATCCTGGGATATTCTTTACACACGGCCATCTGATCCTAACCTAAGCAGAGCTTGTACCATGGAAACCAGATTACTGATATATAACATATACTCCTTCTTTTTCTAAATACATACATGTTTAGATAATAACTATCCCCCGCGGTTTCTCCCGGGATTATCGATATCATATAAAACCTATAACCATCTAGGAAAAAATCCGCGTCGAATGGTAGCAGTCCCATCCCGATATGTTCAGTAGTTTTTAGGTGATGGAGCGTCAAAGGAACCCTATTTTCCCCATATATATATGACGATAACCACATATCCACTAGGCCCGTCATTCAAAAAAGTATTTTTCATCCATCTCGGAAAGAGTATTTTTGATCTTCGATATCTGAGTTCTAAAGCCGTTTTTATCCGCAAGAGGATAAAGTAAATTGAATTTAGAACATCGTGTGCAACTAAGTTTGTGAATTCAAAACATAATTAAACCTATTTACTTCTACCTCCATGGTGCTGAATTTATCATACAACCTTTTTTAATTTGTTAAAAATTCAGACTCGGAACCTTCTTGGTGTACTTTTTTTTTATTTACTCGCTGAGGTGGGATGAAAATTTACGTGTTGCACTCATTTATAACTATAACAACGCCACACTATAACTTACTGATGAAAAACGGAATTCCCGGCACGTTCGTAAGTGCACAAGTCATGTGTGAGGTTACAGAGCTTGCTGAGAGGGGTAATTGGTAGCTAATCCCTGCCTTCGTCGGCTCCCACGGCAGATTGCTAACAGTAGCACTATTATGCTCGTATAGATTGAGATGTTATAATTGTGTTTACTAAGTGTTAAAACGCTATGTGACCTTTATTTTGTTTGTTGATATAAATTTCACTGCGAACGGATTTGATTTTATTTGAACTAGGGATCTGTCCTAGTTTTACATCGGTAGCGCAAATTAATCTATAGGCTTTTGGTAGGAGAGTGATTTTAATTCAGTTTTATTTCCTATTAGATATGATATCCACATATGTAGATATTCATCAAAATGATGGTGTCAAGGACAAATTTGATAATTAAACACATAAGATGACTAACATATTTACCTATAATTCTAAAATCACCTTTTAGAACTTTATCAGAACCTTTTTTATTTTTGTGTAACTTCAGTAAATGTGTTTAACCTTTGTAGATAATCCATCTTTCTATTTGTGAAAATCGTATGAAAATCTGTACATTCGTTTCTGAGATTAGACCGAACAAATACAAACTCAGCGCGGCGGAGGACTTCAATTTATAATACGTAGTTATTTGTCAGACGAGACAGTATTATCCACTCGAAAGTTCGGATCAATTTTAAATTGTCAAGTTGTTGTAAATTATATTTGATACGGCTAGGTTTGCTGTTCCATAATTATGTTCTGTCTCACACGATCAAATATAAATATATAGACCTTTAAAATAGCAATTACTTACCTAAGCATATATCATGTATCAGAAAGCCAGAGAGGTAATACTTTACTAACTTAGCTACTTAATACTAAAATAAGTAATTAAATAACCCGGGACATTCATTACACACGGCCACCTGTCCCCTTATTCAGCTAATACAAACTTCGTCGGCGAGCCGCTTCACGGAGGCCTCGGAGAGCTTATCTCTCACGTGATTAGTAGTATTAGCGTAGTTAGCGAAAAAACAGGGCACGGAGGCCGCGACGAAACGTCCTCGAGTTAGTGTCATTTTCCTTACAGAAGTTGCAGTACTATGGGAAACCAGGAAAGCTAATATACTACATAATCTACCTACTACCTACCTTATTTTTTTTTAATCCATACTTATGTAGGTAGACAGGCTGGCAACGGGCGAGGGGCAGGCTGACCGTTTACCATCCTACGGGCCATCAGCTTGTTTGCTACTGTAACTCCTTTTATGCTGACGCAGATTTTATGACAAATCTATTTAATTTTTTTTTTCTTAATGTAAAAATAAAATGACGTGCTCGCTTTTCAATGTATAGCTTATGTTTAATTTTCCCTCCAAAAGTGACATGGATAAAAAAGATTATAAAAATGTTATGTGCCAGAATACAATTTTACTGCCATCTAATAGCAGTGAATAAAACCTATTTGGAGTTTTAAATAGCGCCAACAGCTACCTTAGTAAAAGAAAAAATTACGCCCAGACACAGAACAAACAGACATTCGTGCACACAAATCTTTGTCCCGGATGGGAATGGAATCCACGTCCTGCGGCATCCAAGCCAACCTGTCCGTCTAATAAGAACAAATACTTAAGTACATCCTCCGAATATTCATCATCCGTTCTGAATGTACATTAATTAATAATTCATAATAATATCAAATGGAATTGCTTCCCGTTGGTATAAGACCCAACATTCAAGTCTTAAAGATATCAAATTATAATAAACTTGGAGAGGTTGTCGTTTTTGTTTAGAAAGTAATTAAAAGTTCTCTTCTGTAACGAAATAAGTTGATGCCTATCACAGAAGGCGATATTATTTATCTTCGCCACTAGATACAGACTCGCTTATGTAACTTTAAAATAGAATCATAATGAATAAACTATCTTGCTCTAAAGAAGAAGGAGTGAAAAGGACAATTACGCTACATTATTGTGAAAGCCCTTCAATTATAATTGCCTAGTTAACCCCCGCGGTTTTACCCGCGTTCCCGAGGGATATTACATTTTTCCCAGGATAAAAAGTAACCTATTTGTTATTCCAGGACATGCTCTATCTATGTGCCAAGTTTCATCCATATCCGTTCAGTAGTTTTTGCGTGAAATAGTAACAAACATACTTACATACAAATCTTTCCTCTTTATAATATTAGTATAGATGTCGGTATAGATCATAGCATTTTAATTCAAAAAAATGACCCAGCTAGAATGCATTATCTGTCTGTATATTAATCTTGTTAAAAAATTATAAGTCTTTGATCTCTTATATCAGAGTCTATGGGATTGACATACTCGTTGTACAACACAAATGCCCTACAATAATTGAATCCAAGCATAATAACAGTAGTGGAGCTGTGTAATTATATTGTACAATTAATTTGTGTTGGATACTTAATCTTCTTTGACTTTAAAACCCTATGAAAACCAGTGCCAAAAGCGCAACAACCATATTGCGCATCTAATCATCAATCATCCAGAGGTAAACAATGTTTAAACATACGAAAATATGTACCTATAATAATAATAGTTGATTGTATTAGTATATGTAGTACTAGCTACCCTGTGACTTCACATGCTTCCCCAGGGGTTTTATATTTTCCCAGGAAAAAAGACTGTATATTATTTCGCGACACGTCTGTCTATGTGCCAAGTTTTATCCAAATCCGTTCAATTTCTTTTGTGTGAAAGAGTAACAATCATCATTAGTTAGAGGGCGTCCATTAATTACGTGAGGCATTTAGGGGGGGAGGGGGTCAAGCCGAATCTCACCGAGCCTCACGTGGAGGAGAGGGGGGGGGTCTCGGCAAATATCACGTAATTTTTTTAGTAGCAAGAAACAGTGTAAAATTGCTAGAAGAGGGTTATATATACTAGTAATATTTTTTCACATCTAAATCTAAATCGTATACTTATGATAATATCAAATCTCACGTGAGATTAGGGGCGGGGAAAGGGGGTCGAGCTATATCTTATGACATCTCACCAAGGGGAGTGGGGGGGTCGAAATATCGCTAAAATCACCTCACGTAATTTATGGATGCCCCCTTATCTGGATTCCATAGTACAAGCTCTGCTTAGTTTGAGATCAGGTGGCCGTGTCTAAAGATTATACCCAGGATATTCAAACCCTTTTACAATACTTTGGCGATAAAAAGATAGCTCGGCATTTCTCTACGCGACAGGGTCCGAAACGAGGACATTCGTAGAAAAACAAAGGCTGTAGACATAGCTTGTAGAGTCAGCCAGCTGAACTAGCAATGGGCAGGCCACATCGCTCGAAGAACTGATAACCGATTGGAAAGAAAGGTTCTCGATTGGCGACCACGTACAGGAAAACGCCGAGTGTGACGACCAACCAGGTGGCCCAACGACCTGGTCGGAGTCGCTGAAAGCCGCTGGATGCAGGCGGCTCAAGACCGTTCGAGGTGTTAATCAAAGGGGGAGGCCTATGTTCCGCAGTGGACATCCCTGGGCTTATGTGATTATGAAAAAGATGAAGTTAAATCTAGAAAATTATTTTAGTGTCAGTGATTCCTCCATTAACATGACTATAGCTTTTTAAGATTTAAAGTTTAATCGAGTCATATAGCTATATACTATTAGTACTTGTGAATGTTGGAATCTATATATAATTTCTCAAATTTTTCTAAATAATTATTTTAATACAAACGATGCATTTATCCATGAAAAGGTCTAGATTATTTAGAAATTGGTTCAAGCCGCAGAGTAGAAGCTTGTGATAAAATAATGAAGTATTCCAAGAAATTCCCCCCACTGTTGTGATCGAATGGCGGTGTAATTCCGGATTAATGTGCGTTTTACGAGTTGTTGTGTAAAACGCAAACACTTTTGATGCGGAGCCAGCTGCGTTACAGACATCGGCTTTCGAATAAAGAGCTGTAATTATAATTAAATTAGACTAGCTATTGCCCCGCAGATATACCCGGGTTTTCGAGCCCGCCTGTATGTAATAAGTTATATTATATATCGGTGGGCCCTTGCTTGAATAGTTTAAATCATATCTCCATGAGAGACCCCAAGTCGTGACTTTTAACGGGTCTCAGTCTGTGGTTTTCCATGCGATTTCTGGTGTTCCACAGGGATCCCACCTGGGTCCGATTTTATTCATATTTTTTATAAATGACATAACAACCAAAATTTTAAATTGCAAAGTGTCACTGTTTGCGGATGATTTGAAGTTTTATAGGGTAGTTAAAACAAATGAAGATGTAAGACTCATTCAAAATGATCTAGATAATGTTAAAGACTGGTGTTTATTAAACGGTATGCTACTGAATACTTCTAAATGCTATCACATTAAATTTACAAAAAAGAAGATTTCAATACAATCAAATTATTATCTTGACGGGGTAGAATTGCAAGAAGGAAATGAAATACGGAATCTTGGTGTTGTTATTGACAATAAACTAAATTTTAACTCACGTATTGACTCAGTGGTAAGGAAAGCATTATAGATGATAGGCTTCATAAAGCGAAATACGAAAGGTTTTGAACGACCTCAGACTAAAATAATACTCTTCAATTCATTAGTGCGCAGCCTATTTGAGCATGTTTTATTTCATATTTTATTATAGTTGGGGTTTTCTTTTTATATATATAATGTTGTCACTATATTAACGTTGTGTATGTCTGTAATTGGCACACACATCAGACTGTATATATATGATTAATCAAAATTACTTTGTAATAACTTTAATGTGTGTGTTGTTGACGTACCTTTTTAAAAAATAAATATAATAAAAAATAAATGAAATTGATTTCTCCTGCAATAGCTTACAATTCAACCAGTAGTAGACTTCGTAGTGCTGAGTTAGTCCGGGGAAGTACTACCACCTTACTTATTTCTGTCGTGAAGCAGTAGCGCACTTGTATTACTGTGTTTCGGTTAGAAAGGTAAGTGGCCGGTGAAATTACAGGCACATGATACTTAACAACATCTCAGAGACGATATCGTATTGGTGATGCCCCTGGTGTTGCTTACGTCCATAGGCGGCGTTGACCACTTACCATCAGATGGACTGTCTGTGGTATAAAAAAACACAATAATAAACACATGTTACAAATTATTATAGTCACAAAGACTTAAATTGTTGGAGACTGGTGCCTAAAGTAGAGCCTGTACGTCAGGACCACCCCATGGTTCACGTAACACACAAACAATGTACATTATAAAAATTTACACTTAACTAAGAAAGAGAATTTTATAAAATTACATGTGGTTACATCCAAATCCGTTCTTCCATTACAATGTGATTTGAATAACAAACGTCGAGATTCACTTCATATAGGATTAGTAGTTAGTTAATCTTAATCTAAGCACTCATGTGATATAATTGTTACATTCATAAGTACCGCTGGCTTATAATCGACCGCAAACTTATTATGAAGTTAAAGGGCCTGTTTCAGAGGTTGCTGATAAGACCCTAACAGTTTATCCAGTAGATATTATATTCAGGCTGTCTCTATCTGTATATAATGAAAGGAAAGAGACATCCACAGCAGATATATTAGATAAGTCGATATATACGTTCGCTAAGTAATCAAAATTGGGAGTTCCCAAGGATCTAGCTTTTGGCCTCTTTTATTTCTGGCATACACGGTTGATGCTATTTGCATAATAGGCTGAAAACAATGCTTTTTAAAATTTTTCTTTTTTTTTTAAATAAATATAGGGACTGATTGACCCCAACTCTATCTTAATAGATCTTAAACCATTACACCATAGATCAATCCTAATATCAGAGCCCTAAAATAACCATCGGCTCGTAATGAAGTGTCACTCGCACAAATTACAAAATAATATCTTAGATGAGAGCGGCAGTTCTATTGGGGTGCTCGCCATCCGTCGCTCGTCTGGGAAGGGTGGTATAGGGTAACCATCACTTTCAATTTATCCAGGTCTAAGCTTTTTATGTGCCAGACAAGTTTCAATCAGATTTTTTAAGTGAATTCTTTTATGGGAATGTTCGAAATTCTAGTCCATAAACTTTTTGTGCGACGAAAAATATATGAATGATAAATACAATCTATGCTATTCAAAAGTATTTGATTTCCTTGTTCTATATAAGTTTCACTACTATGTCTTTACCACATGCTCTGTTTTTTTTAGTAATCGAAGATTATTAATATTGGGCAATATGCGCTTTTTATGCTATATGTAGTTACATAAAAATGTATTGTTGAGTTACAAATCATAATTCCTTTACTCAAATTTTCATATGAGTTTTATATTCTCTATCACGATTTGAAACAAATATAAAATAGAATAAAAGTCACGCTTTTCAAAATCCATTGTCACGAATTTCACTGATGTGGTAACCCTACACCCTGGGTAATTGAAATCCGTCATACTTCCGCATCTCGTGTGACAAATGACAGTTTCCGAGTGGCCCCGGCTGACCTACAGATGTGTATAGTGTGCTTTAGTTGTCGTCGTTCAATAAAAAAACCATAAGGAAACTGTTTCATGAATTACGATCTGGGACATTGTAGCGAGAAAGACTTATCACTTTTGATAGTACACAAATTAAAGTCACCATCTGTGGGATCTGTCTATATCTACACATTTTTTTTACTTTTTTTTATTTTGTAGTTTAATATTCCCTGCCTAATGTCATTTAATGTCTGGCGGTCTGTCTTTCTGTATATCCTTTTATATTTCAAGAACGATTTGACCGATCACGATAAAAAAAATTGCTAAATTGTTAGCACATGTGATTGCGCGAGTGACAGGCTATTAGTCTAAAGCACAAAACGCTACTTAGTTAATGTTAGTCACAGGTCGAAATAATTTTGTTTAACACTATTCAAAATTTAAAACCGTTTATTCAGTTTAAGCCCACGGAGGGCCCATGAAGGTCAAATTTACTGAAGTTACTGAAGCTACTACCTATTTTAGCAAATGTGACTTATAAGATAATAAGTAGAGCTCAAAATATATATTCCATTACACACTGGACCATAGACGCAACAGTCACATCAGTCTTATGAAAAATGACAGGCGACGACGCCCCACCGCGCTTTTAGGAGGCACGGTCAGCAAGTAACTGAACAGCCCCTTATTCAGATAATTCACACTTTATCGGTGTGCCAAGGTCTCGGATAATTGACCTTTCACATGATTGCGTAGTTAGCGAAATAGACAGAGCATAGAGGCCCCGACATACAACATGGAGTCTCATTTACCTTATAAAATAGCATGGCAGATCCATTTTAAAACTGGTGTCAAGTGAAACTAAACCTTGATGTAGAAATATTATAGTGACTTTTAGACACATATTTTCATATTATAGAAAGTTGTAATGTAATGTGTAGTAACAAATGATTTGCAAATTTTAATTTAATAAATTTTGATCCAAATTTAGTTCTGCCACTTATGTTGCCGACTGTACATGAAGCATGTCGTGAATTTATTTTTACATGTATCCAGCGGGTAATTCCATAAGTTGAATGTAAAAAACTCTAAGATTCAGTAAGCCTGATATATTTGCTCTGTCTCTTTCGTTAACTACGCGATCATGTGAGAAGTCCGGAGTCAGCGGTCTCCTTGTGTGGCGTCATCGATGTATTTTTGTTTTAGTGAATAGAGGGGCTGCACAATTACACACATGTCTAGACTATACTGAGACAATACAAAGAATGATTTTATTAAGTAGGTGTTAAGTGATCCGACTGTAGTTATAAGCAATTATTAAGTAGGCACCGCTAAGTTACTGCTTATAAGTATAGTATACATAAAAGGTTCCATTTTGATGATTTCATTTACACTCTATATTAAAATTTGTTCGTTTTTACAAGCTTTTGTTTAACTTGCAAAAAAAAATTACCTTTTCAATTGGTAAACAGTATTTCCTAATAGGTGACGTCGTCATAACAATTGCATTGCAATTCCGGTACTACGAGGTAACCGAGGAAGAAACAAGTTAAATTACAGTTACTGGGCGATTACAGGAGCTGTCACATGAACTAAACTTGCGGCACGCTATGATGGCCGTTTTGACGTTTAACAATGACAAAGAAAAATAACCTTTATTCCTTTAAACATAAGGTGCGTCTATTGATCCAACAGCTAATTGTATGATGATGGAAATCAACCGTATTCTAAAGCAATACAGTTTCTTATCCTATGACAATCTGATACGTCAAAACGGCCATCTTAGCGTGCCGCAAGTTTAAGTGCTATACCAGCTTAATACAATAAAGTTTACTAATATGCGTAAAAAGGCACTTACAAATGAAAATAAGCAACAAACGAAAACATAAATTACCTTTAACTTACATTAACAACAAATTTGATCTCAAACCCTTGAGTAATTATAATAATCTGTGTAATATTAGCGTCACAATGCTCATTGTTTGAAGCAATGTTGTTAAAGTCTCAAAGAAAACTTTTAATAGGCATGAAGTTACCGGGAAATTGAATAGAACTCTGTAATTGTTATATCAAGCCTGTTTCTGAGGTAATAGCATCGTAAAGTATTCCTTTAATATTATTTTGGGGAAGATTTTTGCTGGAAACTTAAACAATTAAGTACACCACTGTTCATAATTATTTCGAGGAAGAAGAATAATATAATTTATCTTCTTACCTAATTTTTTGTACTTTCACACCCATTTCTCCGAGAGGCGCAGTACTGAGACCAAAATTCTACTAAAGGTATTTGAAGTCCCAAAGAGACCAGGAGAGAACACTCTCAAGGGTGCGTAATCAATTCCGGGCCACAGTTAATCATTTCCGACAGAGAAACATTAATTGTATCTTGCTCGACCTGGGAATCGAATCTTTAGTAGCGACAAATATTTCAGCACAATCTAATTACGTTAAAAGGATCAATATACAACGAACCACAAATATTATTCATACAAACATTAATATCGAGACAGCTAATTAAATGTTAAGTGCCGTCAAAACATATCGTCGACTTAATACGAACGTCAGATTTACTAACGAATTGCCGTCTTAGCGTCTCATACTTATAATGAAATAACACAGCATTGTGGTCCGTTTCCGAAGACGACACAGAACTCACCCTGAGAGTTGTGTTCGACACCGCGTACCGTCGTTCATAACACATTCCATTTGACAAGGTACGGAGTATGACACGGCTGGTGTAACAGGAAAACACATAGTGGCTGGGGAATTAAGTGTATGTGACACAGAATAAATAATGAAGACTGGAGGATTGGGTCGGCACAAAGCGCGCTCTCATATCGCGAGGTTCACGAAGGCTTAAAACTACTGCGGGTAAATAAGCTGATAGAACAGGATGTGGCGAAGAATACCTTACCTGTAAGTTATTTTATTGCCAAAGACAGACGCGAATAATTCTATAGGTGGTTGGTACTACACTTAAATAAAAATTATGAAATATACCTCATCTACTGGCAATATTTGCCTGCAAAAGTAAAAAAAGCTGAATCGTTAATATACCACTAATATTATAAATGCCAAAGTCTATAATACAATATAATAATACTTATATAAGTATGTATTTAAAAAGTAGTATATGTAGTATATCAGTTACCTGGTAGCCGTACTACAAGCAGTGCACTCTGCTTAACTTGGGATCATGTGTGAAGAATGTCTTGGGATATTTACTTATTATTAAAAGTTTTGTGAGGAATGTTTGTTACTATTTCACCCAAAAACTACAAAACCGATTTAAATGAAACAACGCACATAGATATATCAACCCCTGGAATACCATATAGAATTGTTTATCACGGGAAAAACAATATCCCTGGGGAAAACGAGTGATCCCGCGCGGGACCACTAGTTATTTATACGGTTACTTGTTAAGGTTATTAGGTAACTGAGATGCGAGGATAACTGAAACGAAACTATGTTACTGAGTCAAACAATAATATAAGTTAGAATCGATCACCTTACGGTTAACTTGGGGTAAGTATATCCGGACTTAGCCGATAGATACCGTTAAGCTTAAACTTACTTGTGAACTAAGTTATAAGACAAAACGTTGAGGTTGAGCGAGTAAACCTAAATCCGTACGGTTTCTGAGTTTCTGACCCAAGTTACTGGAATGATAAATCAATAAACTTTGACAATGGGATTTAAATATTACTAATTAGTTGAATGATATTAGATAAATTACTTATTGTTTGATAAATAGTTCCCACTTTATGTACCTAAGTTAATTTTGTTTATGTGTAAAGGTGGGTAGATAAAATGAAGTGAGTTTGTTTCGTGTGATTCAATTATGGAACTAATATTTTTATGGTTAAACAATTAGTTACAGTTTGAAGAAAATACAATTAAAGTATATCGCCTATATAGTTTAATGTTGCCCTCTCAAATATTCTATACTTTTATGCAAAATATACAAGCTCTGAATAATAATAATGATATATATTATATAACTAGCTGACCCGACAACGTTGTCTTGTCTTCAATGAATATTTAATTCGAATTGGTATCATAATTATTTTTTTTATATATAATTCCGACCCATGCCTCTGTTTTAAACGATATTGTCAAACGACTGACATTTATTTCAAACACTATAAGGTTATATTAGAAAAGTTAATATGGTCGTTATGTTTTCGGAAAATTTCTAATTTTCCACGCAACTGTCTTATTTTTTTCTTTCATAAGAACCGTCTCCTGACAAGTTATTGTCAATTGGCGAAATCGGCCCAGCCGCTCATGCGTGATGCAGTGACCAAGAGAAATAGGGGTTCATTTTTATATATATAAATATATAGATATCTTCTTAATAATAACTTGAAAAAATACAAATGAATACTAGCTATTTATCCTACAAATCCTATCTTACTAATTTTATTAAAGCGAATGTTTATACAAATGGGTGGATCTTGGTAACTCTTTCCCCCAAAAACTACAAAACGGATTTAGATGAAACTTAATAAATAGATAGTTTATAACCGAAATTATCACATATGTTATTTTTATCCCGGAAAAATCCCGTCTCTCGGGAATCCGGGTAAAACCGCAGGGACAGCTAGAATGTTTTTTTTCTAAAATTATAAAAAAATATTGTGCAAATGACATCTCCATACAGTCTCTGTCCGCGAGTCAGTGCATAGACGTAGCAATCCGTGCGTACATTTATAAACGTCCCGTGAAGTTGCTCGTGCATTCATACCTCAATGAGACGCGGTTGTATGTCCTTTATCTTTTAAATAAATCATTTACTAGATTTGGCTAATACTTTCGGCGATGGAAATAAAACATCGTATTGGTGTTGGAAAAGTATCTTAGTTTTCAGCCAGGTTTATTATAAAAGAATTTGTGTTTGATGTAAATTTATTATAAAAAATCGAAGCTGTTGAGTGACTTCTCCGTTACATACGGCAAATAAATATACCAATAAAACCTCTTTTGCCAGTTTCGAGTAATATTATGAGTCAACCACATCATCCGTACTAATATTAAAAATGTTAAAGTACGCTTGTTTGTTACGCTTTCACGCGAACTACTACTTAACCGATCATCATGAAACTTTGTACAAATAAACTTAGATGTATTAGAAATAACATTAGATATTTTTTGTGCCGGAAAAATCTTATATCCCTCGGGAACGCGGGCGAACCCGCGGGGGATATCTAATATTATATAGTCGCCATAAAACTCATCTAGAAAATATGTTTCCGTTTCGGCGGTGTTATATTAAAACCGTGTATAGTTTTTCATATCATAGCAAACTTTTATTCATCCAAAGCGTTCACCGTTCGCTCTAAATAGATTTCGTTTTAACCTTGTTTCCATTACAACTAGCGCCATCTAGTGGCAACAACTGTTCAACTCAGAGGAAGCATTTTTAAACTTAGTTCCGTGCGAAACCTCTAGATGGCATACTATGATATACATTTTTAGTAAGTTTTATGTATTTTGTTATCTTTATATAATTAGGTACCTCAATATTTTAACAGATTTTATCATTAATAAACGAAATTCGCTATATTAAATACTATTTACAATACTAAATTACTATGGCAATCACTCGACAGAATTCTGCTTGCATTTCTACCTAGCTATGTTTGCGTCAAGGTGGGTACTTCCAAAAAGCTTTTTATTTCGGTTAATTAGCCGCCTATATATAATACATATGATCAAAATTATACTATAGATATCTAACTAAAAGTTAGTGTAAATATAACGTAGTTTCACTTTAATCATGAACCAACCCTGGAATCGTTAATGAAATTAAAGCTTTTATACAATTTAGGTTGAAAAGACCCCTAAAAAAGAGAAAAATAAAATAAGTATGTGAGTACATACTTTTCATCACCTGCCTGCTCCTGTTCACAAACCATTTAGGTTGGCGCAAAACTACGCTTTCTGCCTATTCGGTGCATTACAAGCGGTATTACAAGAGATTTGGCTTCGTAACTGACGCCAACCCACTTTGGGAATGCTTTTAATTTCGCATTTTGTAATTTGGAATATTTTGGACAATGGATTCTGGTATTCCTCAAAAAGAGGGGTAACCCGCGATGCACTAGATAACTAATACCTTTACAAATAAAAATGTGTATAATATCCTATCCTACAATACCTATCTATCGACATAAAAAAAGGTTTTTTTTTTAGTTAACAAGGTTATTTAAGAAAATTGAATTATAAAACGACCTAAAAATTTGCTAGGTAAAAACCTTTTTAGTTCAATTACTTACCGGGTATTCAATCCTCGGTCACCAAAGTGAGCCACTGCCATCCAACCTTGGCGGGCTAATATTTTATCAAAGTTTTCCGAAGTCCAGAACGCTGCACGCTGCACTTTATTTCCCCAGGATAACAATGAGGTGCTCGACATTGACAGATCACACAGCCCGCTGAGCGGACCGCCCGTTTTCAAGACCTGCTTCTTTGTTACTACCTTCTTATTCTGAATAAAGAGGCTATAAAGGTTCTCGTGGCCAATCCAACAATATAACAAAAGCTTTTCATATTTTTACCCGATTACGGCAAAGTTAAAAAGTTGTATGGTTGATTTGACGTGTATATACGGAAGTTACATAATAGACTATTCGAATCAATTATACTCAAATCGCATCATAGTTTTATATCCGGCTGAAAAGGAGGTTCTAAATTCGACTTAATATTTTTATTCGAGTATCTTTCGGCCAAATGTAAACCGAGATATTATATTTTTTTTGTGTTGGATGTTACACCTACATAGATAATTTTGCTAATGCAAAAGGCATCAAAATGTTCTTATTATCTGACGACGGACAATAAAGATATAACAACATATCCGTGTGAACTACAAGTTTTACAATATACAGAGTGTTACAAAACTACCTGAAATGAGGTTAAATTGGGCCTTATAACGAGTCGATTGAGAATATTTAAGAACCGTAGTAGCGCTGTATAACATACCCCAAAAAATTAAAAAAACTGATTTTTATAAATGAAAAATAGAAAAACAATTAAAGTAGACAATTATTAGGTCAAATAGGTACGTAGGCCTTTCTGTTAAATAATCTGGTTCCCTGACATGGCAGCTTACAAAGGTTGTTGGCTTTGATGATTAATTATATTTTTACGGGGTATTTTGTTACACGTTGTATATATATATATATATATGTATTTATATATTGGTCAAATTTTGAGAGGATTTGACTCAAATTGACCAAAATTGACTCTTCAATACAAGAAGGCTAGATACAATATATTCTTTTAAACTTGTGGTTGGTGAAACTAGGATATTAAAACTTACTACAAAATTTAATATAATGCACACTAATGAAAACAACCTCTCCCTATGCATGCACTAATTGGAAAATTTTCAGTCACCGAATTACCCAATATATTCAAGAAGATACCGTTTATTACAGATAAAAATCTATAAGATATAATATAATAATATGGATTTTTAAGACATGGAGAAGACAATCAATTTCTTTTATCCAAGCCAAAAGAGTGACTTGTGATATCCTATTTTTATTGTAGGGTATATTGACGTCAGTAAAGAAAAACAGCTGTTCTCTAGGTTAAATAATTATTTTTAATTTCACTAAGGTTCATCGTACCTACTATAGAAATTCTTTCACTAACTTCAAACAGTTGTTAGGTACTAGTCATAGAATAGCACCTAAATTTAAAATTCAAACCTATTCAGTTTGAGCCCGCAGAGGGCACTTACGAAGGTCAACGTTACTGAAGTTCGCATGTTAGCCTTTTTATTTATACACTAGCTACGCCCTGCGGCTTTGCCCGCTTTCAATCCTGGTTATAAACGTTCCTCTTGAATTACTCTATCTATTGCTGAAAACTGCACTAAAATCCGTCGCGTAGTTTACGATTCTATAAAGGACATACAGACAAATATTCATGTTTATATTTATAGATGTATATATTTTATTTTTAATTTTCAATGCAAATTTTTAAAACGATAATAAAAACCGTCAATTATACACACTTTTAGAAAGGTCCTACGTATTACGGAAGTTATTTTTACGAAAAAAACATTTCACCTAGATCCATTGATTTAAAACTGGTGTCAAAAGTTGGCGGCACTAATGTAAATCCCACACTAACATCAGAACAAATTCAATAGTACATAAAAGAGCTTCGATTCCACATAATCCGGCATTATGTCCCGAGTCCCGACCATTTTCTATCTAGTTCCAGCCCATATGCTAGAACTCCTAACGATACTGGTGCAATCGGCTCGATACAAATGGAGTTTTTGTGTCGCCGCAGGCCTCCGTCGTGGTTACACGCTAAACGGTTGACTCGATTGCCTCCAACGGGCCTCCCGCTTCCGTACCCGCTGCCACCCTGCCTTTACCATTGTTTGTCTTATTCAGCTGACCAGTGTTTTAATAAAATGTATTAATTTGAGGTTTCTTTTGTTATTTATAGGCATTGCAAATTGGGATATCATAAATATTTTTGCCAGTGTCGAGTTTTTTTTTAGCTTTACGCACAAAATAATGTGTCAATCTTCGTCCGCAACAATGGTGGCTTCATATAAAAACTTTTTACAGATATTTTGAGACAATTTGACTTTGAGACAGGCAATTATTCAGTACACATAACATTTTTATTTGCGACTAATACTCTTATAATATTATTAAAAGATTATGTACACTTGTCAACGGCTATTTTGTGGAAATATATCGGTTACTGTCATTAAGAATTAAGCCCTCTCTGATGTCGAGAGTCCTACGAAAGGCTAGAGTTTAAAGACGACTGCCTAGTGCGATCACTAAAATTATTTATAATACTCGTGGAACCTAGTAGGTATTTAAAATTAAAATTGTTTTAGTACTGGCATGTTTGAACATTCGAAATAATATGAGACATTCTTATTATAAATGTGTTCCTTTTGACTTTACTTCAAAATATACAATTTTTTCTTAAAACTAACACGTATTTTTCTATTTGTGGAGACCACGGCTCGGTTAACGTAGTGTAGGGCGCCCTCCAGCTAGATGGAGCGATGATATACGCAAGCTGGCTGGCAGCGTTTGGAAACAAAGAGCTGAAGATCGACCGCAGTGGCGTGCCATAGGTGAGGCCTATGTCCAGTAGAGGACGGAGATAGGCTGATGATGATGATTTTTCTATTTAATCTAATAAAATTACAAAAAAATGAAGTTTTCAACCTTACCTTAAATCACGAAATTCAGTGACCGAAATAAGGGCCCTAACGCGGGAATTATGTGGCTCCAAGTCATTAGTCTATGATCAGAAGCTAGTAGAGTACGTCATGGAAAACACTTTAAAATCGAGACTAATTCGAGTACCATTGGTTGTGCTTCAATAGTTTTCCCACTGGAACTTTTCAATCGCTAGATAAGAGGCTTGCGGAGACGTCTCTCGATATTTATTTACCGCGATGCGGTGAGGAAACTTACTAGCTTTGTCGACAATAAATTGCGTTGCTTCATTATTCAATTGTTCCGCTCTTGGGTTTTAAAGAGCAACTAATGAGCTTAGTGATTTTTGCGGTGTATTTTGTTGAAATTCTCTCTATTCGAGCGCTCGCAGTAAATTTTTGTTAAGTAAAGTCTGCAGAACTTAACGAGTTTTCATTTCGTTTGTACAAATAAAAGTGGTATCGAATTGTTGATATAATTCATTGTTACTTGTTCTCCAGTTATTTTTAAACAATGTGTAGGTAAAATACAGGTAAACAATGATTTTAGGGCACATTGGGTACCTATTTCACAATCCATGAAATTTGTGGCTAAAATCAACAGTTTCGTTTCATTTTGCTTCATTTTCGTTAGTTAGCAATTATAATCTGTGCAATATTAGAAGTCCCCTTTGACGTCTAAAAAAATTATAGAGAAATGTACTTTTTTGCTTTGAGATAAAGGTGCATTTACGTTATCATACATTTAACCGTGGGGTCAATAGATAAACCTAATTTCTAAATAAATGAGGTTGATTTTTCAATGATGTTCTTAAACGTCAAAAGGTCTTCTTCACATCTTATAGTAGATTGACTATGGTCATTTTAGTTAGAAATTTCTGATGACATGATTGGTTTTTAATCCCTGTGGAACAGTAATAAAGAGTTTAAAAAAAAAGTAGTCGAAGAAAACTGTACCTGTAAAATCCACCTTCTAACATAAATATAAACTTGGTGCCAGAAAAAAGTTTTTCCATGTCTCAGTCTTTAGCGGAGATAACCACATTATTACAATAAGTCTTGTTTAAAAAAACATTGTACAATTTTTTGGAATTTTACATGCTTAATAACTGCCTAAACTTCCAAATACCTACCTAACATTAACATACCATTATATTCTTCCAAAACACATTTCAAAACCAATAAAACCTCTTTTCAAACTTATTTCACAATTCCGTCAACGGTAGATACAAATAATTACACTTGCATACATAAGCGAGGTAAATCCACGTAGCTAGGTATATGCATTAAGTCGTAAGGTTCGTCTGAAAGCTTAACTAAGCCGCGCTGCCTACTCAATGATTCACAAGTGCTAATTGCTCCTTCCAAAACTCGGATCATCTTGAATAAACCTTTTGGTAAGCTAATGGCAGCTATATTTCATATAGCTTGTGAGTATAAAATTGGTTGCCTGTATATATCTTTTTTGCGATTGTTTTGGATTGCTTATGTTTTATTAAATCTATTTTAACTATGTGTTTAAAAAGGCAATAGTTTATATAAGTATACCTTATCAAAGATGAAAGAAATAATTATAAAAAACATATATATGTATTTATAATGATTATCTGTAAATTAACGGCCATCTAATACCAAACTAAGCAGAGTTTGTAAGACGGAATCCAAATTTCAGATAAAGTTGTACTTTCAACGTTATAAAATATTACTTTCGTTGTATTTTAATTTACTGATCTTATTAATATTTACTAAGCGTTTGCTCTAAAGGAATAGGAAACGGAATTTTCGCAAAACGCTTTTCATAATTTACCTCTACAATCTTAAAAAATCAATTGATGTTATAGTTTAATGTATGCTCTAAATAGTATGAAATAAAGTCACAATTTCAGTCTCTATAAGCGCGTAGTTCTTTTACACTAAGCAATAGATTTTAATGTGATTTTCAACATAATTTACAGCATTTCTTCCGAAAGTTGTATATAGCCATACATTTCATTACCCCACTCAACCAAATCCGCCGCTATTATATTATATTCACAACACATAAACGATAAAACACGTATGTAATAATATATCATGTTATAAACAGCTAGGTGGCGACACGGCTAATAAAATAACCGTATAAAGCATTTAGGCAAAGGCTGGTAGCGTAACGCCAAAACGCGTTTTAAATTTCAACCCCCTCGTAAACCGGGCAATTGAAACGTTTTAATACACGCCCCATAAAATACGTTACCACTTAACGTGGTTTCAGAACCAGGGCTTAATAACTAATAAAACTATGCGAGTTACGACTACTTTGTTATTGTATTCTACGTGTTTTTAAGTGCTGTGAATTTAGAACTAAAAATTTTCAACTTAATTTTTTAATTAATTATGTTCATATAAAGTGAGGACTATGGCACAATGATAACGAATAGATTAATATCTCAAACTTCAAAATTGGCTCAGTAGTTTAGGCGCTACGATGCAACATAACATAAATACGTACTTAAATTCTTAGACTCCTAAAATCGTAAACCTTTGTTGCAAGACGAACTTCGCCGTAGTAGAGTAATGAAAAGGCTACAATTTCTCCATCTTTATTGTAAAACAACTACTTAAACATCTCATATGTATCTTAATAAATAGAATACGCGTAAATAATATTATAAACAGACGATTATTTATATATAGTTTTCCGGCGGTAGGTGCGAAAAAGTATACACGTATCTCTGACAAATTTTTATTTTAAAAATACTTTTAATTCGTTTTTTTCAAAACAGTTATCAAACAATTAATTTATTTGCTTGCATTTAACAGTACTCACGTTTGCGGTGCGTTAATGTAACAACAAGCACCAATAATACACCACCTGCCGGCTGATCATTTACACCCTCTATTATTTCATACTGCACAACTCACAACACTACAAATGTCGCAATTGACTGAAATATTGATTGCACAGAAGAGTCTAGAAGAGAGCTTCATCAAAAAGATGGGGGATCTTGAAGCACAAATACAGAGTGCAGGACCAGCCAAGGACACCGTGGCTAAAGTAGCAGAAGAGTTCCGTACATTTCGGGAGCTTATGTTCTCCATGCTTGGGCTACTCCGGCAGCAAATCAGTGAGTGTTCAAGGCAACTCGATGTGTTAGAGACCAGGCATCGACGGAAGGCACTCATCTTCTTAGGAGTCAATGAAGCCGCTAAGGAGGATTGCTTAACAGTTGCACTGGGCATCGCTAACAACCAACTGGCCCTTAAAAACATCACTGCATCTTCAATAAAAGTCTGCCATAGACTTGGGTCTTCTAGCAAGGAACATCAGCGGCCACTTTTAGTGAGATTTTCAAGTGTGGACGTTAAATCTGCTGTATGGAGAGCGAAGACAGCCTTAAAAGGTACTTCCATAACAGTAAAAGAGTTCTTGACAAAGGCTAGGCAGACCATCTTTACCAAGGCCCGACTGCATTTCGGAATGCGTGCATGCTGGACTCAGGATGGTGTTATAATTATAAAAGTTCCAGATAACAGCCGGCACAAGATTGCTCATATTGATGACCTTAATAGGCTCATCTTGAAGCATCCCAAGGTCCAAGACGTATCCCCTGCAAAGAGAGGCGGCTTCGAGGCTGGAGATAAACAAAAACCACGTAAATAATTGATATATTTCGCATTATTTTCATGTATTTTTTTTTTTTCTCTTCTTTATAATCTGATTATTTACTTACCGTGGTTATCATACGTAAGTATTTATCAACTTTAAGACTTCCAATTTGTATTGCAGTTTTAGTTAATTGTCGGTATTCATATATTTTGTTGTGTAATAATAACTTTTATCTAACCCTCCACATTGTTATTGTTTTTAGCTTGAGTCATTGACGTTTGTAATTTTCATTTGATTTGATTAACGTCAAATGTCAGGTTGACATTTCTTTGACTTTCGCGTTGCGTTCCGAATTTCTTTTAAACATTCCTCTTATGAACAGTGTTGTGTTCGGAATTGTATTGCAATGTAACCACTTCTCCTTTTATATAGTTTGTTTTTTTCTTTTTTTTTTTTTTCTGCTACGTGTTACATTATTCTCTACGTTGTAATTGAGTGTTAATGTTAGCTGGCGGGTGGTGCAGAGATGCAAGCTTTTGTTATTGCAGTTTGCACTAATTGTTTTTTTTTTTTTTTTTTACAAAATTTTTAGTTACTTAATTATTATCTTTTTTATATTTTTATTATTATAGTATATATATTTAATGATATCTGATAATGAATCTTTTTATTCTGCTAACGAATCTGATATGTCATCCGATAACGGTAGTTTCTGTTCCGTAACCGACACCCTTGGCGATAGTTTACGTAAAAACTTTGATCATCAACAAGACTGGCTTTTGAATGTTTGTCACATTAATGCTCAAAGTGTTCCCAGTCACTTTAGTGACTTATACGAAGCATTCAATGATACTAACGTTCATGTGATCCTGATTTCTGAGACATGGCTCAAACCTCATCTTTTATCTACCTCTTACTCTCTTCCTGGATTCATTCTAATTCGGAATGATCGGCTTGGTAGGGGTGGGGGTGGTGTTGCTATATACCTCCGTAGTAGCCTACCTTACAAAATACTTTGCTCATCCTCTTCCAATTATTCAGCTTCTCCAGAGTTCCTTTTTTTAGAAGTTTGTGTCAAGGGACCCAAGGTTATCCTTGGTGTTCTTTATTGCCCCCCTGGCATTGACTACTTCACCGAATTCGAATCGGTATTAGAATCATTGGGCTCTCAGTATGCACATCATATCATCATGGGCGATCTCAACACCAACCTCCTTTCTGAAAACTCTCGTTCCCGTAATTTAATGTATCTGATCGAGTCAGCGAGTTTCCATCTCCTGCCACTCCAAGCCACCCACCTAAATACTGTGGGTGATGATACCTGGCTCGATGTAATCCTTACCTCCAATCCATCCCTTGTTTCCTCTCACGGGCAGTTTGCTGCTCCTGGCTTTTCCCACCATGACCTCATTTTCGTCTCATATATCCTTAAGCCTCCCAAACCCAAGCCTAAGGTGCTGTACAGGCGTTGCTTTGCGCATATGGACGTTGAAAAACTGCAGAACGATGCGTCCGCTATTGACTGGAAACCATTGATGGAAGCCAGTTTGGTGGATGGCAAAGTTTCTATTTTTGACCGGGTCGTGGTCGATCTTTACGACACCCACGCTCCGGTCAAAAAAGTTAAATTAAAAAGACCTCCTGCGCCTTGGATGACAGGGGGAATACGTATGGCGATGAGGCGGAGAGATCGTGCTTTTCGTAAGTATAGAAAAGATCGCATTGAGGATAACTGGTTGCTTTTCAAGGTTGCTAGGAATCGGTGTAATCAGATGATACGTAACGCCAAACGCCGCCACATTCTGGATAACATTTCTTCTTCTTCGCCTGCTGATATTTGGAAGTTCCTTGGAACCCTAGGTATTGGCAGAACGCGACATTTAGACCTTCCTAATTCCATTGAGTTAGACGACCTAAACAATCATTTCTCCACTTCTTTCTCACTAGATTGTCTGACCAAAAATCAAACTATAAATTATATATGTGGTCTAACGCGTCCTAACATAAATTCTTTTACATTTTCTCCAGTTGACTCGGGACAAATTAAGAAGACCATCTTATCCATTAAATCAAAAGCTGTTGGTTGTGATAACATCAGCCGCAGCATGATCATTCCAATACTAGACCATCTCCTTCCCGCCATATCCCACATCATTAATTATTCACTTGCATCTGGTATTTATCCATTCTTGTGGCGTAAAGCTTATGTTTTACCCTTGCCCAAGATTTCAAATCCCTCTCTCCCCAGTCACTTCCGTCCTATTTCCATTCTTCCCTTTCTATCAAAGGTGCTAGAGGCATGTGTTCACAAACAATTCTCCCATTTTATATACACCAATAACCTTTTAAGTCCATTACAGTCTGGGTTCAGGCCCGGTCACAGCACTGTTTCCGCCCTCCTCAAAGTGACTGGCGATATTAAGACCAGCATGGAGAGGACTATGGTTACTGTTCTAGTACTAGTTGACTTCTCCAATGCCTTTAATACCGTCAGTCACGATATCCTTTTATCCATCCTTTCCTATTTAATGGTCTCTCCTGTAGCGCTGGATTGGTTCTCATCATATCTTCGGGAACGTCAGCAGGCGGTTCACGTTGAGGAGTCATACTCAAGATGGTGTAACCTAGAAACTGGCGTCCCACAAGGCGGAATTCTATCTCCTCTCCTTTTTTCTGTCTTCATAAATATGATTACCCAAAACCTTCAGTGTTCGTATCATCTGTATGCCGATGACTTGCAGCTTTACTCCCAAGCTAAAGTTGAGGATTTAGCTGATGCAGTCAATGCTGTGAACCAAGACCTTGACGTATTAAAGAATTGGGCTGACAAGTTCGGCGTGGCGGTTAACCCCAGTAAGTGCCAAGCAATTATTTTTGGGAGTCATCGCAATATGTGCAAGGTGGGTAGCACTAATGTTCCACCCGTAATCTTCAATGGATCATTAATTCCCTTCAGCTCTAACGTCAAGGATCTTGGTTTGCATCTTGACTCTTTACTCAACTGGCGTCCCCAAGTCGCAAATGTAAGCCAGAAATTAATTACTATCCTGCGCTCTCTCTATCGACTCAAAAATTTTCTCCCGTCTCATGCCAAGGCAATGCTTGTGCAGACCCTAATTTTTCCCATAGTTGACTATGCTGATGTGTGCTACTTTGACCTGAATGCAGATCTACTCAATAAGTTAGACCGTCTTCTCAACAATTGCATTCGATTCGTCTTCAACCTACGGAAATATGATCATGTGTCTACGTATAGAACACAGTTAAATTGGTTACCCATTCGTCAGCGCAGAAACATGAGAGCACTGACTACCTTGTTTTCTTTACTCTTCTCTCCCAGCTCTCCGTCTTATTTATCCTCTCACTTTCAATATCTGTCTTCCAACCATAATAAATATCTTCGTTCCTCTCATAATCGCCTTCTTCAATGTCCCACCCATCATTCTGACTTTCTTCATTCTACGTTCTTCATTCAGTCCATTCTACTATGGAATGCGCTCCCTCATGAAATCAGGATGGCAAACAGTCGGTATTGTTTTAAGATTAAGGTTCGGAAACACTTACTCACTACAATGTTAGCAGATTTATCTCCGCTCTAATTTTACTCCTTCGTTTAATATAAATATATATGTATGTATTTATTTATTAAGTTTATATATGTAAATGATATATTAAATAGTATGTTTATGTAGGTTTATATATCTGTTTTGTCTTCCTAACTATAAATATCTCGCATTATTTCTTGGTGCATCTACCTTTAATTATCTCTGCATCACCCAAAGGTTGTCTGGTAGAGAATGCCTTTGGCATTAAGACCGCCTTTGTACACTACTTTGTACATAAAGTATTAAATAAATAAATAAATTATTCCAGTAACCAAAAATGAATCTTATGTGCCAAAAAGAGACAGATATATGGGAAGAGGAAGACTAAATCAGAGGTGGGTGGATTGTGTGACTGATAGTAGGGCTAAATGGGTCCAATGACCGACCCTAAATGATTAAGAACAGGGCAGCAGAAAAAGTTCCCATATCGAAAAAGCAAGCAATTTTTTTGTTTTCACAATACAGAAGTTTCAATATAAACTTTGCAGTTGATAATCTATGCCAAAAGCTAACAAGTAGGTAGTTATTCAATAATAACAATAAATCAAGCGAATTTAGATAAAATCAATATTTTCCAGACCTCATATATAATCCGACATTGCCCCGACCCCACATCTGTACGGATTTAGCCATTAAATGTTATGAATTAGTTATGACAAATGCTACCAAGTTAATTTCTAGTAAATATGCGGTTAAAATGTGTTTTATGATTCAAAATATATAATGTGGAGCGAAATGGGGACTTTGATGAAGTGGTTTTGTACTGTTCTTTTATTTAAGACTAGCGTCGTGCTCCGGTTTCACCCGCGTTCCCGAGGGATGTAATGTATACGGGACTATAACATAGCCTATGTCCATCCGGAATGATGAACCATCCAAATTGGAAAAGAATTTATCAGATATATAATCTATATGTATACTAATATTATAAAGAGGAAAGATTTCTATGTAAGTATGTTTGTTACTCTTTCACGCAAAATCTACTAAACGGATATGAATGAAACTTGGCACATAGATAGAGCATATACTGGAATAACATACAGATTACTTTTTATCGCGGTAAAATGTGATATCCCTCGGGAACGCGGGTAATATATAATAAGTGTATAACCTTTTCGGTTTTGGAGATCACCCTTCGCAAAATTCCCCCTCTTTTTATAATATGAGTAAAGATAATAAACAACTATGTGACACTAACACAGGTTAAAATTATAAGGGCTCCGATTTCTGCCGTAATCCTATTTTTTATGACAACCTGATAGGTAAATGTTCATCGCCGCATATGGACATTTGCAACAACAAGGGCATAGCTCGTGCGTTGTCGACCCTGAGACGTGACGTTGTTAAGTCTCATGTGCCATAATTTCACCGGCCCCTTATTAGAAGTGCACTACTACTTCACGGCGGAATTGGTTATGGTGGAAGTACTTCAACGGACTCTGCACTTCGAACTTTATTACTGCTAAAAGCAATAATATAACATACTTTACATGTTAGATCTAACTTGAATAGTTGATATTTTATTCTCCTTGTAAAAGAGCAATTAACGAAAATAAAAACAAAATAAAGTTAAATTACAAGTAATTTTTTTTTTCTTTTTAAATAATAAATATCCTGGGACATTCTTTTACACACGGTCATCTGGTCCCAAACTAAGCAGAGCTTGTACTTTGGAAACCAGATAACTGATATACTCCTTTTTTTTCTAAATACATACTTATATAGATATTTACACCCAGACACAGAACAAACAGACATGTTCATGCACACAAATGTTTGTCCTGGGTGGGAATCGAACCTGCGACCTTCGGTTTGGCAGTGAGAGCGTTAACCACCAAGCCAACTAAAAATAAATTAGATGATTTTCAATAGATATACTATATTTTACATGTATTTAGTGAACTCATTATAACTTTTTAGCAATTCCAAATCGATTGAGTCGCGGTGATCGTCATTGTCTCATGAATAATGAAGCTCTGTTTAATAATTAACATAATTAACATGCATTAGCCATATATCTTTACTACTACCGATTCCTTAGTTCATTGAACTCTATAATATAGAAAAGTCCTTATTTCAAGATTCAATATAAATTTTCATAACAAACCTGCTTAAAGATATAGTTTAAATTTTTTAATTTTTTTTACCACGTGGGCCGATAAACATTCGGACGGTCCACCTGATGATAAGTGGTCACCGCCGCCTATGGACATTTGCAACACTAGGGCCATCGCCAATGCGTTGTCGACCCCGAGACGTGAAGTTGTTAAGTCTCATGTGCCTGTAATTTCACCGGCCCCCTTACCTTTCTAACCGAAACACAGTAATACAATTGCACTACTGCTTCACGGCGGAAATGGGTAAGGTGGTAGTACTTCCCCGGACGAACTCTGCACTAAGAGCTCTACTACTCTAATTAATTTTGGTTAATTAAATTTTGACTCCATATTTCTTTTTTTTTATTTATTTCACACTAATACATAAATACTATTTATGTTTATATAGCTCCGACGGAAGCCTCTCGGGCTTATCTGTGGAAGCGGTCGCCTTCTTATAATATGACTGTGATGGACATTTAGTTCAAGAAATGGTTTTATAGTTTTTGTTTATATTTATTTCTGATTGTTTTTTTTGTTTTTTTTTTTATTATTTCTGACGGGATTGCGATTGACTTCAATATCACCTGATGGTAAGTGAAGATGAGACCGAAGATGGAGCTCGCTTTCCCGTTAGTAGCTAATTCACTCTTTTCTTAAAGAGCTCCAAGTTGTATGTTTCTGGGAACACAGAAATTTTTCAACATATAAAGTGTATTTTGTTAAAAAAACGTAACGCGCATTCATTAAACTTTGGAATGAAACGTATTGTTTGTTCTCCGCCATTTCACTATCGTATGCGAGGAATTATTGAAAGGGCTCTCAGAATTGTATAGAGATTGCTCAAATATCAACACAGCATTAACAATCGCGAAATATACCTCAGGTACTCGATCGGTTAGAACTCATCATAAACTCACAGTAATATTTTTCTTAAAACTTTATTAACATTTATATAGAGCATATCCTGGAATAACATATAGGTTATTTTTATCCCGGGGAAATGTGAAATCCCTCGGGAACGCGGTGCGAAAGTATTATTATTGTGTCCGAAAAACATTATATAATAGGTTTGGGAAAAAGTTCCTTCGCATTTTTTAAGAAAATTCACTATTAACTAAAGTATGTAGGTACCATTTTGTTCGATAACTTTTTGCCATCTTGTAGGTAGGGACATGATCCCATTGCTATAGAAATTTTGGGACTTCTGATCAAAATACTGCGACAAGTGGTTTTGACAGTCTTCTCGTGATGTTAATCTGACACTGCCTAAAGAATTCTAAAGAGACCGAAACAGGTGGAAATCTGAAGGTGCAAGGTCAGGACTATACGGCGGATGTATTAATACCTCCCAGCCAAACTCTCTTAATTTTTGCTGAGTGGCTAAAGATGTGTGAGGTCTAGCGTTATCATGATGAAAAACCACAACCCTTCTGTTGATTAATTCCGGCCGCTTTCTCTCAACTTCTTGCTTTAATCTCATCAGTTGTTCGCAGTAGAGTTCAGAATCGATGGTTCTGCCTGGTGGTAACAGCTCATAATGAATAATGCCCTTCCAATCCCACCACACACACAGCATCACCTTGTTGCGAGGTTAACCCGGGTTTCGCCACAGCCTGTGAAGCCTGACCGACCTTTGACCACGACCTTTTTCGCACGTTCTTGTCGTACGTGATCCATTTTTCATCACCAGTTATCAGCTTCTTCAAAAATGGTTCGGTTTCATGACGTCGTAATAAAGAATCACAAATGAGTACACGATTCATTAGGTTTCTTTCAGTGAGCTCGTGAGGTACCCAAATATCTAGCTTTTTTGTGTACCCAGTTTTTTTCAAATGCGCCAAAACTGTTTTGTGGCCAATTTCCAGTTCTTCAGCTACGTCGTAACTGCTGATATGCCGATCTTGTTCCACTTTTTCAAAAATGGCATCCATTTTATCCGTAATGGGGCGACCAGAGCGACGTACATCTTTAACATCAAAATTTCCGGATTGAAAACGCTTAAACCAAATTTGTGCTACTCTCACAGACACTGCACTAGGTCCATAAACATCGCAAATTTTTTTCGCGGCTTGCGTTGCATTTTTACCTTTTTTGTAGTAAAATTTTAAAATGTATTGATTTTCTTCATTAGATTCACTCATCTAAAGTACGTTCATCATTGAAGGTACGAAAAACAATTAAAAATCACACATTTCCCTAATTTGAATTTGGAATTATGTTCTTTAAAATTTAAACTTTCAATGATACTAAAACGAGCCAGATACAAATAGTATAGCCAAAGAGATTTTATTACAAGTTCATACATACTATAATGCGAAAAGACTTTTTCCCCAACGTAATATTATTATATATTATATACAGTATAAAAGGTATGTATGACGTCCATTTTCAAGACATAGACATCTAAATTATTTATTTATTTGATTCACAACGAGTACATCATTACAAATATAAATAATAACAAAGCGAAACTTATATCTAACTGTCATATTACTTAAGAAGAACACAGCACGCACTTAAAGTCGCGCAAGTGAATTCAAAATTTAATTATTGTATTTAGACGAAGGTCTTACCTATAAACAATATTACTTTAGACTGTAACTCCTTTTTATATTTTAAACACACGGTTTATAAGAATTTTACAATAAAATTATATCGAACAATTTGTCTTGAAACTCTACTTAAAACGGCTATACTTACTGAATGTAGAAGAGACGTTTATCATGATGGATGGACAAAGAACGGTCATAGGTATCTACCGTTTATCAGAACTCTGCAATTTAGGAACTTTTATTCCTTATTTGTTTAAATCCCTTTTATTATCTGTGTTTCATATTCTTGACAGGCCAATTGGCTTGGTGGTTAGCGCCACTGACTGCCAAGTCGAAGGTCGCGGGTTCGATTCCCACCCAGGACAAACATGTGTGTGCATGAACATGTCTGTTTGTTCTGTGTCTGGGTGTAAATATGTATGTATTTAGAAAAATAAAAGGTAGTGCATGTAGTATATCAGTTATCTGGCTTCCATAGTACAAGCTCTGCTTAGTTTGGGATCAGATGGCCGTGTGTAAAAGAATGTCCCAGGATATTATTTATTATTATTATTATTCTATAAGAAGCTTTCATTAAAAACTGAAAACTTGATAAAGCACTAGAACTTCGTGCGCGTCTAATGATAAAATCTATATTCATTCGAATACCTCGACACCAAATACCGGTAGTAAGGTCAGGCTACAGTTTTTGGCCATTGTTCCACGTATCCATTTTAATTTTCGGCTCCAAATCAACGAAGTGAGCGACGACGGGCCGATCTGCTCCCGGGCCTGTTTACCCGACGCAAATAAACTGGCCGAGCCAATTCCGGCTATTGTTAGAAAACACCGATTGTTTGTTACCACAAAGAGTTTCTGTTGAATTGCTAACAATTACTCCAGTGGTAATAACGGCTGGCATTTCGGGTACCAATAAATGTACACATAATATGTAATATATCAGCTAGATGTGATATCAAAATATAGCTTGTATGATTGTGTGAAAAATAACAACAAAATTTTAACGTAACAAAAATGTACACACCAAATAGATCATCTGCTCTTCTTACCTTTTGAATAACCTACAAAAGCAGCACAGAATATTATAAATCAGCATCCAATAACATGAAAATAAATTCACATCCATAATTACCTCACGCCCAAACAAATCGCACACAAACATTAACAAAACGTACAATCATTAAAATATTAAATAACAATTTCAATTATAAAGGCCGCAGTGTATTGCTGAAATCAGTGGCTACGCATTAAAACAACAATGTTTGAAACTTCATGGCTAAACATGTTATTTCAAATATATATTTCAATTAGACTGAGTTTACTTTTGAAACGTAAGTTAAATACACAAAAGCATAGCGAGGTGTATCGCCGGAGGGGTAACAACCTAGCCCGTGCAAACTAAACTATGTAGTTAGGTAAAGTAAGGCCGCCAATCAGAACGTTTTGGAATGGAATAATAATAAAACAGGAACTAAAAGACCTACACAAATAGAGCACGGTTATCTTGCGTGGGCGAACACTGATACCCAGTGAAAATTGGGAAGAAAAGGTACCTATTGTTTTACAAAAGAATAGCCCAACTGTTATAGGTAAGTTTTATTAGCGAACCATCTACGTGGGTTCCTTTGGTAAATATTGTATAATTATAAATTAAGTAAAACTTTGAATAGCTGCTGATAAATAGGAGGCCTTTTTAATAGAATTTTGTACGTTTCAAATTTAAATAAAGAACGTAATATTGTTCTGGGTAAAGTTGCTCTTATTTATTCAATTTAAAGTTAGTTGGAAAGTAATTAAATGAAAATATTTTTATTCAAATATACCTTTACTTATGAATAGTCTAACTCTAATACAATAAAAAAACCCTTTTGTGTAGCCGGATTACATTTTCGTCTTAAATTCTTTCATAGTAAATGGATCAACGACAACCTTAGGTACATACGAGTACCTACTAACCAGGAATAAATATTTAGGATTGTGATCAAATTTAAGTTAAACAATATGTTGGTAAATGTTACTATAATAATAATTCCGATGTCGAATTCGAATGTCTAAGTGACAATATTTCCACACCTCTATAATATACACATTTATAACGTAGTTTATATTATTTTTATATTATTTATATTCCTTTTTATTATTTATTTTAAATTGTAAACTAATGCAGCAACAGTAATGTTAATCCGCGGACTGAGGCACTGACTACCACAGGTTCTTTAACCGGCCTATCTCAGGCACCAGTCTCTCACAAAACAGGTTTTCAGATTTTTTTGTAAGTTACTTTTCGTTTAGTTGTAGATCATAAGAAACCTAGTGAGAGAGAATAAATAAATATATTATTATATTCGGTTCTTTAGAAGTGGTGTAAAATAAGCTCTTCGAAGCCTAGACACCCCTAGTACTGCATATGTGACCACTTAAGTCAAGGCCGTCTTATAATTTTTTGGACATAAAAGTATACTTTCTATGTTCAATAAATAACAATATAGGTACTATATTATCACAATTTCACTTGTGGTCAAATATTACAAAGCACCTTTTGGGTGAAATGAACTAAGGACCTAAATAAGCAGAACCAAATGAAATCCAAACTTCAAATAGCAGTTGAATAAATACGTACATTTGAAATGATAATTATCAAAGCGTTCTAGTGTTTCATTTTAATTCATACATTGTTTTGTTGCGTGCATAGAAATTATAGTTGTATGCGAATTCATACGCGATTTTATTATGTATTTGAAGGATAGTAAAAACGACCTCAATTCTATGGAATATTATGTATTAACACAGCAAGTCCTTGGTAGATAGGATTTATTTTTTATTAGGTAGATATATAGATAATAATAATAATAATAAATATCCTGGGACATTGTTTACAGACGGCCATCTAATAACAAACTAAGACACTACTTTTTTTTCTAAATACATACTTATATAGATATTTACACCAAGACACAGAGCAGACAGACATGTTCATGCACACAAATGTTTGTCATGGCTGGGAATCGAACCCGTGACCTTCGGCTTGGCAGTCAGTGTCGCTAACCACCAAGCCAACTGGCCTGTCATAGATGGATAGATAGATAGATTTATTTAGTAGCCAGAGATATGGTTATATACATAGATGTTACATGTCAAAGTCCTTCATGCTTTGCCATAATGGCGTGCAAATTTACATTAGTCACACAAAAAACTACAAATATCTAACTCAATTAAGGTAGATGTTATAAAACGTTTTATGCAGTAGGGTCAAAATAGTAATACAGTAAGTTATATTGAGAAGGTGTTTATTACGGTATAAAGAAAAAGTTAATTAAAATTGAATCCGCTGAGTTTATGTCTGGACGGGCTAATCTTAGAAACTACTTGAATTTCATGCGGTATTCACCAAAAGAATTAAGGATTATTGTCTAGGAAGGATAAAATAAAAAAATATTTTTTGGAACTTATAGGTTACTGGTATGGTAAAGTAGCACTTTGGGGTATGGGCGATAAAAAGACTCGACGAAGTTTTCCAAATGCTGCTCAACGTAGCTGTACTCTTCTGCGAGCTTCTTTCTCGGAGTTGTTTCCACTGAATTGCAATTGTATGAGGATATTTATAAGTCATATTGGAAAATATCGTCCTTTCTAAGAGCTTCCGTATAGTTACACGAAAATAATGTATGATGAAATATAGTTCCAACTAAAAAATAATCTTGTACAGATATCTCACAATAACCATTTTTGTTGTTGCCAAATTTGATTGAAAAAATACTTATAGAAAACATTTGAGTTGTTTTTTTACCGACATGTTTTAATTTTAATGTCAATGAATATGTAAATCATTTTAAATATTTAATTGAGACCAAAATCTAATTTTAACCCACATAATTACGTGATTAATGTCACAGAACTAAAAAAACAAATCTCAGTGCGAAGCTGAGGCGGCACGCTCGTACTAAATTATTTTACAATATAATCTTTTGAATTTTGTGCGACGACCTTTTTCGCGTGCATAACAATAAAAAAAATATGTAACTGGCATTTAAAAATGATTCTTTAAGTAGACTTCCAAACAGAGATGGGACATATGTGTATGACACACTAATTAGCGTAAACAAAACCGTTGTTGATACCAACATTTTAAATGACAGGTGTAATCGAGACCTGTCTTCCGAACGGAGCTTAATTGAAATTGCGTAATTTGAAATGCCATAAAGTATTATACACACATGAAATTAAAGCTAGCAATTAGTATGTACATTTTTCACTCGCACAAGCTCAGTAGAGATTGCACTATGGGAACCACTTCATATGAACACTTTACACTAATATAAAACATTCAAAAGTAACTCTGTCTCTCTGTCTGTCTATTTGTACCACTACAGCAGAGCCAATCTTAATGATATTTGGTAGATATATATATCTTTTTATTTATTTATTATTGAACAAAGAAAATACATAATATAAATCACTAAAAAACAGAGGTTTATAAGAGGAATTGCTTATTCCACATTCAGCCCTTATGATACAAAGAAACTAGTTTCTTTGAAGTCAACTCAGTTAGTTTTCATGAATTACGGCTTGGGTACTTTTCATCCCGAAATCGCGGGTAAAACCACAGTACCACATACATTATTTATTAAATAAATACTTATTTTCACCCACAGACATGCACACAAAATGATTATCTTGGATGAAGATAGAACCCACATAGATTGTATTGACACTGCAAAAACAGTAATATTTCGAGTTGGCATTGTTATTCTTGGTTATCCTAATTACTATGATAATTACGGTTCACTTTGTACTCCATTATTTCGTCTCGAGCGCTAACGAATTTAAAGACGGTAGGTACCCTCTCCGCATTGAATTATTAAAATTAAACCGTTTCGAGTTGCGGTCTCAAAGTCGCTCGGTCGGGGCCGCAAGAAAGTTGTTAAATTCCTTACAAAAGACAAAGGATTCGCACCGCACCGGCGGCCATTTGCTCAACGTACGTATTTGTTCGCGCCTAATTAAACATGAAACACTGGAAGCAGCAGGTATATCAAGGGAATTAGGAATTATGTGATGTTTTGTTAACTATAAGTGGGAAGTTTCACTTAAAGTTTGTCGATGTTAGGCTCTGTATGAAATAGTTAATAATTTCCTTAGTTTTTGTTAGGCATAATAAGGTTGTAGCAATCGTTTGTTACTTGAGAGATCAATTACAGCTACGAGATAGTGAGGAGTAGATTACTGAATACCAGACTGTTTAGTGCGGAAGAGACATACAATATAAACAATATTTTAATAATGACAGTGCTTGAGAGTAGCGCTCTTGCAAGACTCATCTTATCATAATCAAAATATGATGTACTGTTTTGAAAGTGGTAAGCGTTTAAGTCTGACAGTTCATAAGTACTTGAGTCCTATTTGGTAAAATAAATTCATTTCATTATAGCAAAAATAAGACTTACTGCACTAGTTCGTAAGATACAGATTCACCTAGTTTAAGAGCTAGGGCTACTTCGTATAAAACATTTTTGTACCCTATTATTATGATACTTATTATTTGTACCCTAAGTCAGTAAATTAGACATCTACTCTTAGCTTTTCCATAAAAATGTATTAGCTGTTACAATTCATATTGGCGACCTCATTCCGCTAATGAGAGCAATCCACAAACATTTGCATTTCCACAGCTCTGTTTATCAGCTCGTTGCGAGTGCGAACACTTTGCAATCGGTACCGATCGGCCTCCATTGCGCCAAATATTAGCAGCGTCGGCTAAATTGATATTACGCGCTTAGGCCTCCGCAGTGCACCTTTCACATAATGAGCAACTGAATTAGAAGCGATAAAGGCCGGCTTCTATGTGCGTTGAAATTGAAATTGATTGGATGTAGAAATGTTATTGTGTTTATTTTATGCCAATACTTACCTGCATTGGTTATCATATATTTCTACGCGTATTCTAATATTTCCAATTTAAAAGAATTAATCAATGTTTTGGATTTCGTTCCACGCGACCATCTATGACTTTGCTGAGTAGAGCTTATGCCTATACATTTAAACTATATGTACTACTTTTAAATATATATTCTCTTTATTATATATCCTTAGATATATTTTGACGACCACACAGAACTTCTACATAAATGTTTGTTCTGTGGAATATAAAATAGTAATATTAAAGAGAGTCTCATGAAAATCTGCAATCTATATTTCATTATTACTTGTGTAAATATATTTAAATATTATTGTAACTTCTCCGGAATCTCCGGAAACAATATTGCCCGTACAATTTTCGCGAAAGCAAATCCGCTTATCCATAGATAGACGGGCGAAATAAAATATTCTATTAGCAAAATCCGTTACCTCATAATTCAGCGGGAGAGATGCGTTCTGCGGGCGTGGCAGGTGGTCTTAATAAATACGAAAATGGCCTATCGCGGAGTTAGTAATAAATTCAAAAGGCAATCAACGCCACAGGGGCGGGTAAAAATATTAATAGCCGAGAAATAATTATGTATTCATGACTTCCAACGTCGGTCGGGATGAAGTGGAGTTTGAAGCATCGGGGTAAACTAAATCCATGGGGATTTTGCGAAGCACTCTGCGACCTGCGGGCGCCGCTACGGCCGGTCAGACCTTGGTGGTCTTCCATTTTAAGTGCGCGGATTATACGGAATTACCGCCTTTATTGACTGCCATCGGGTTTCGATAAAATTCTCATTTCCGTTTCTACCTCGATTACAGTTTCAAATATTCATTTGATTGTATTGATTTCAATCTCCTCAGGAAGATATCTAGGATATTATCAATACATAGATTATGATGTAGTTCAGTTATGAAAAGTTTCTACTTAATTGATTCATGTTACGAATAAAGCGCGTATTACAAATAATAAAACTAAGGGATTCCTATCCCATGTCCTTTTCAACAGTACCAAATCTTGAAAACCAGTACCCAAGTAAATTGTAAAATAAAGCGTTTCATAAAATCTACTGTACGAGAAACGGAGCAATCCATCTCCCGCGTATTTGAAAAACGTCCACACCGTCCACGTATCCCTTACCCCGCGTATTATCCAATCCCCGCGTGCCTTCCCGGTGCCATGGAAAACAAAATAAGCCGAATCAGCTTTTCTCGTTCCGGTGCAAGTCATCAATCAATCGTTAATCCAACGATGCAATATCCATAAAATGAATCGCGCTCGCGCAGGGCGGGCCAGCATTCGGTGCGTAATTCTGGCGGAGCGAGCCGACGACAATGCCGCAATCGGACCACCAATCTGCATAATGGATTGCTCGGCCGAACGCTTCGTCCGGTCGCCGCTCATTCAATTGTCGCGGTCGCCGATGTGTCGCTCCGTTATTACGGAATACGGAATTAATAATTTCACGCGCGTATGGGTCCTGCCCTGCAATACTGTTAGACATATTTTAATTTCCATTCTAAATGGTTCTGACTAGCGATTAGATTTGCTATAAATTCCAACCATATTTTCTTCTAGTTGCGTCCATTACCTACAGCCCTAATGAGCGATGCTTATTTAATTTAAACTTTAATTAAAAGTACTTTATATATGTACAAAACTCTTTATATCCTCTCAAAGTTACTGGAGCATTGCGAACTAGAAACATTTCAAACGTAGATCTACCTGTATACGTATAAATTGTGCCAGTTAGTAGTTTTGAATATGAAATGCGAATATGAAGTGACAGTGCAGCCAGTGCTTAGTGGGACATTGCCCGCGGGAATTCTTTGCATATTTGACAAACTGTTTGTCAAATTCTAATCACTTATTCAGTAACTATTGGCCACAATAGGTCCTTGAAAATGTATGACCACACACTGTCGTATTGTTTAGAATCGATAATATATTCTGTAGGCTTGACTATGTAGGTAGCTTAATAAATTAATAAATACTACCAGCCTTACCTGCCCTAAGCTAGACAATAGATCTCCTGTTTCTTAAATGATATTAAGTATGTAGGTCCACGCGTAATTTTTGCATTTACGGCACTGAGAGGCAGTGAGCTGATAGTGCTGAGAATCAACCAAAATTATCTAATAGCTGTTCCCCGCAGTTTCAGCCGTTTTTCCAGAATTCTACAAATTTCATTTTTTTTTTTTGTTTTATTTAAGATACTGTACAAAGCACTAAAACATACATGTAACCACATAACGCGAACCTCAAGGGGTTTATTTCTAAGTGGCGAGTTTCGGTCGCACAAAAAAAATACATTTGATTTCCATAGTATCATATAATGTGTCAGGAAAATCCCTCAGTTTATTACTATTTAAATCCCGCGTACCTTTTAATTTATACTTATATTAAACACAATATTTTCTCAGTAACACAGCCATTATCTTGCACGCCGCGTACATATGCGGCGGTGCCCCGCGGGCGGGCGTCACAAGATGTAGTGCTCAATAACACGCCCTAATCTAAGCTTGGCTTTCCAAGAGACAACTTAGATTTAGTGCCCACACATATTATACGTGTTGCCGAGTGAACAATGGCCCCGTATTGATTTAAAGTATGATATACACTCCAGCTACAAATTGATATATATGCGATAATGCTTTCGTATCGGGTGCTTTTGGGGTGTCGTGTGACAAAACAGAGGGCAGTAGAAATGTGATTATTCTTGTTTCATCATAGATTTTTTAAGTGTATCTTCTTATGGCTATGTAAATTCTGATCCGTAACCCTTTTTGTGTGATGCAAAATAAATTAATGATAACAATCTATGCTATTTAAAAGTGATTGATGAATAATTAAAATGTTTCCCTGTAATTCAAAAGTTTCACTTATATTTCTACTATGATGGCTTTATTGGAATATGTATGTTTTTTTTCGGACTAGATTGCGATTATATATAAAGCATAAAGGTTTGATTCCCGGGTCGGATGAGGTAAAAATAAATAAATAATAAATATCCTGGGACGTTCTTTACACACGGCCATCTGGTCCCAAATTAAGCAGAGCTTGTACTATGGCAACCAGATAACTGATATACTACGTTTTCTTTTCTCAATACATAGATATTTACACCCAGACACAGAACAAACATACATGTTCATGTACATATCATATATCATTTTAAACCAAGAAACTTTTTGACGCAATTTCGATGACAGGCCAGTTGGCTTGGCGGTTAGCGCTCTGACTGCCAAACCGAAGGTCGCGGGTTCGATTCCCACCCAGGACAAATATTTGTGTGCATGAACATGTCTGTTTGTTCTGTGTCTGGGTGTAAATATCTATATAAGTATGTATTTAGAAAAAAAAAAGTAGTACATGTAGTATATCAGTTATCCATAGTACAAGCTCTGCTTAGTTTGGGACCAGATGGCCATGTGTATAGAATGTCCCAGATATTTATTATTAGATATTTACACAAATGTTTGTCCTGGTTGGGAATCGAACCCGCCACCTTCGGTTTGGCAGTCAGAGCCGCTAACCACTAAGCCAACTGGCCTGTCATCGAAAATGCGTCAAAAAGTTTCTTGGTTTAAAATGATATATGATATGGTGCCAGAAAGAAGGCGTCGATGTCAACCACATGTCATTTTGGGACAAGTATCTTCAGTGAGATGTGGGTCTCATTATCACCTACCTCTTCGGGGATAATGGGCGTGAAGATGCAAGAAATATGGAAAACAATGGAGTAGAAACTGGAATTGGTACAAAAGTAGATATTAATAACAATTATTATTTTATTATTACAGTAATACACTTCGAATGATTAATGTTATTGTACTTGATAGTTAATTAGATTGCCTAATACTAATTGATATCAAATATTACTGGCTTCATCTAGCAACTAAACAGCATATAATTTAATTAGTCGGTACTATAATCCTATCAGGCTATCCTATGATTCCAGTTAAGTAAATAGGTCATAAATATAATAATCAGTAAGCCTATGGTATCTACAGTTTCATTAGAAAAAAAGTTTGCATAGTTAAGTACTCAACTAGCTGTTTGTTCTGGTGTAAAGTAATTTGTGTTTTATGAAATGAAATATTTATTCAAATAGGCCTTCACAGGCACTTATGAATGGTCAGACTCTAACACCGGTTCGGAAGGTTGCTTTTACTACGAAGAGCCGGCAATAAACTCAGCAATTATTCTTTTCAAAATAAGATTTTGTACATAAAGATGTGTCATGCTGGAGCGAGCGCTACACCCAAGCATTGTCGTCATTAAAATAATCATTTGTGTTGTAGAAAGCCTTTAGAAGTAGAGCTCTATGTGCAGCAGTGCACTTGTATTCCTGTGTCTCGGTTAGAAAGGTAAGGCCAGTAAAATTTTAGATACATCAACTTGACGTCTCAGAATAAAAAATGCATTGGCTTTGCAAATGTCCATCGGCGGCGGTGACCACTTACCATCTTGGTGGACCATTTGCGTGTTTGTTGGCCAGCTAGGCATACAAAAAAATTTTGGAACAGAAGGTTGTCTTAAACCCAGTTCTCTGTATGCTTACTACCTTCAACCATATAGATCAAAGGACACCGTGCAAGTGCAAGTTGGAAAAACAAACTTAATTTGTATGCAAAAAGATCCATTATTGAAATGTAAAAATATTGATTTATATGTATATCTGTAAAAAATTTATTTTTATTTTTTTTGTTACTAGGTGTTCCCCGCGGTTTCACCCGCATTCCCGGGGGATATAACATTTTCCCGGCACAAAAAGTATCCTATGTTACTACTAAAACCTCCAAGAATATGCGTACAAAGTTTCGTGATGATCGGTTTAGTAGTTTTCGCGTGAAAGCGTAACAAACAAACTTACATTTACAATTTTAATATTAGTAGGGATTGAAGTGACGTTATATATTTTTGTAATTAAACACTTAAATCTAAAGCTCAACAAATGAAACACAGAAACCTAATGGCGCTATTCCAACAACAGGCACCATTAAAATAACTAATCCAGCAATTTCAGTTACAACGTCAATACAATAATTGAAATCCACGGTAGAGCCATTTCTCCCATGAGCCAGGTCGGTCAATAGAAAAACACAATGGGCTCGGGACAATAGCGGCCATTCAATGGTCTTAAACGATCGCAGCCAAATGGAAATTTTAGAGCACGCGAAACTATCACCGGTGTACGGTTGATTTTTTCTATACCCTCTCGAATGGCGCAATTTTAAGCTTATTGTGAGAGCTGCTACACGATCGGCAGTTACAATTATGGATGTCAATTGTGGATTGGCTTTTACTTACTGATGGCCGATTTCTCAATCGTTGGAGTGATCTTGGATAAGTTATTCTTCTGATAAGTCTTTACGAAAATTGTTCTTAATTCAAATACAGCAGAGGCCTAAGAACGAACATCTATCATTAGCGTATCGTCATCGTATCGAGTCCGCCAAAAGGTGATTTATATAAAAAAAATTCATCGCGCATACCGTGACGTTGGGGAAGTTCAATATCTCATTGCATTGGTTTTTGTGCACTCGATACGATGACGATACCCTAACGATAGATGTTCGTGCTTAGAGCACAGATTACTAGTAGCCAGATACCGCGAATCTGGCCATTGAAACATTTGGTTTTACAATGATCAGTGGCGTAGCTACCGGAGGGTTAGATGAGGCAATGCCCCAGGCCCCCAAGCTCTGGAGGAGGGGGGGACAAACGATTTTAAATAGTTTAGTTGGGGCCCTACTTAATTTTTCCCCCCGGGGCTTTGGTTACCTAGCTACGCCACTGATAATGATTATAATTTAACTCTCCTCCTCGGTTTTATCTGCGTTTCTGAGAAATGTTACATTTTCCCGGTATAAAGTCCATCAAAATTGATCCATCAATTTCGGAAATTGGTCGGAAAAATCAGACTAACATTAAAAAAAATCTTTTTTTTAATTTGTTTGTAAATTAATTACCGATATATGCATTTTGTAATAAGCTGTTCCGAAATTACAAACCAACACTTTATGGTTATTTATTTGTTTAGTTTTCGGTAATTGTTGAACTTTAATGCTAGACAACTGTCTAGCATGCTTTACAATGCGTCTTCGAATCGTATGTTATTGCGCCAATGGTTTCATGCAAAAAACCCATACAAAGAAGCAGGTATTTTTATAAAATTATTTTATTTTTAGAGCAACTTTTTTAATTTTTCTATCAATATGAACCTGATAAATAGTTGTAGTAGTATAATAAGTTCGCTTTACAATGGCAAGACAGTTTATAGAGGCTTTCCCGTCCTAATTTTCGTCCAAGTTACAGAATACAATGTATGCATGAGTTGGTAATTGGCAGGACAAATTGGCATTATTCTCTTGTATACCTACATGATAATAGTCTCTGTCGGCTGTATGTATCTTACTTATATTATTAAAGTATACATTAAATATATTAAAGTTTGTGAGGATGGACGGATAGATCCCTGTTATTACGATATATTATATATATTATTACATATTATAACGAATTTGGATAAAACTTGGCACATATAACCATGACCAACACATAGGGTACTTTTTTTTCATGTTACATCCCTCGGGAACGCGAATGAAACCACGGAGGGTACCTGGTGTTATAAGTGGCGAAATCCAAATGACAACCCACCTACAATGAACTTCATCTATTTAATTCAGCTTTGTAATAAAGCATGGATTATGTTAAAAAATTGCGATGTTTATGGACCTAGTGCAGTGTCTGTGAGAGTAGCACAAATTTGGTTTAAGCGTTTTCAATCCGGAAATTTTGATGTCAAAGATGCACGTCGCCCTGGTCGCCCCATTACGGATAAAATGGATGCCATTTTTGAAAAAGTGGAGCAAGATCGGCATATCAGTAGTTACGACGTAGCTGAAGAACTGGGAATTGACCACAAAACAGTTTTGGCGCATTTGAAAAAAACTGGGTGCACAAAAAAGCTAGATATTTGGGTACCTCACGAGCTCACTGAAAGAAACCTAATGAACCGTGTACTCATTTGTGATTCTTTATTATGACGTCATGAAACCGAACCATTTTTGAAGAAGCTGATAACTGGTGTTGAAAAGTGGATCACGTACGACAAGAACGTGCCAAAAAGGTCGTGGTTAAAGGCCGATCAGGCTTCACAGACTGTGGCGAAACCCGGATTAACTCCCAACAAGATGATGCTGTGTGTGTGGTGGGATTGGAAGGGCATTATTCATTATGAGCCACCAGGCAGGACCATCGATTCTGAACACTACTGCGAACAACTGATGAGATTAAAGCAAGAAGTTGAGAGAAAGCGGCCGGAATTAATCAACAGAAGGGGTGTGGTTTTTCATCATGATAACGCTAGACCTCACACATCTTTAGCCACTCAGCAAAAATTAAGAGAGTTTGGCTGGGAGGTATTAATGCATCCGCCGTATAGTCCTGACCTTGCACCTTCAGATTTCCACCTGTTTCGGTCTCTTCTGAATTCTTTAGGCAGTGTCAGGTTAACATCACGAGAGGACTGTCAAAACCACTTGTCGCAGTATTTTGATCAGAAGTCCCAAAATTTCTATAGCAATGGGATCATGTCCCTACCTACAAGATGCCAAAAAGTTATCGAACAAAATGGTACCTACATACTTTAGTTAAATGTAAATAAACTAAATATATTAAAAATGTTTTGAATTTTCTTAAAAAATGCGAAGGAACTTTTTCCCCAACCTATTATATATAAATATAGCTGACCCGGCAAACGTTGTTTTGCCATATTTACTTTATTAAAACGATTTTAAAAAGAGGCATGTATCTTGGTACTTTTGTAACCTAAATTGTTAGTGAAATAAGAATTTTAAAATGATCCATATTCCTTTTATTTTTAAAAAAGGTTTTTTATAAAAGGCAAATGTGGTCGTACAATTTCGGTATCCACATAGGAAGCGACGATCTAGCACATTGTAACCATTTCGATTCTGCAATTAACCACAAAAATCCCCTCATAATAAAGACCGCGACCTACACTCCGTCCCGTATCAGTCGCGTTCGCAGACCGAGGCTCGCCCTCGCCGAGTCTGACGACAAAATCACCAAAGCCCAGACAGCTGCATCCGAATCTTCAGCTCGCGGTATTACACAATACACCTCCTCGCCGGCGTGGACGTTAGCCGCGCTCTCTCTAATATTTATTAATTGCTGTTTTTGGTTTTGAGTTAAAGAACCACTAATAATAAATTAGATAATGTAAAGTCTTTTGACCCCCCACGCAACGTCCTGATCCCGAGTTCCGAGCCCCACAGAGGGCACCCTCAGTGTGCTTGTTGCTTAAAATCTAAATGTATTTTCGGCTGAGAGCCCCCAGCGCTCGCCGGAATTGTCCGCGTAAGGGTGTAAGAGCTATCAGAAGCTAACACCTTCGTCCCTTAAAAAAAATAGCACATTCTAACGTGTGGGTTGAAGGAGAAGCTGGTAGATATGCCCAAGAAGTAGGTTCCTGTATTATTAAGCACGCTATGAAAAAGCTCAATGTAAACATTAAGCAGCTTATGCTTTGGAACTCGTATTTTACAAAAATCTTAATTATCTCAAAACTGTCATTCTATGGCTTGGTTCTGGTTTGCGTAACTACGTCCAATTGATCTTTTAATATGAGGCGTGATTGCTCTGAACTAACTGTGATGAACACACACTTCTCAAAAACTAAGTGTGAAAATGTTCATAAATTATCCGATTGAATCGACTGTGAAATATGCACTTAGTAATGATAAATTAATTATTTTATCAATATAATTCCGACCCATGCCTCTGTTTTAAACGATGTTGTCAAACGACTGACATTTATGTCAAACACCTTAAGGTTACATTGCAAGAGTTTATGTTGTCAAAAGCGGTTACATTAGAAAATTTAAAATGGTCGTTACGTTTTCTTAATTTTTTAAATTTTCCGCGCAACTTTCTTAATTTTTTTCTTTTTAATAACCTTCTCCTGACAATAAAAAACACAACAAAAAAGAATTAGCAAAATCGGTCCAGCCGTTCTGAAGTTATGGGCGTACATACATTTCGCAGATTCATTTTTATGTATAATGTGACTGTCAATTAATTAAAGACCAAAAATTTGCAATAAAATAAAATTGCGACTATAATTAAAGATCTAAGCTATCTCTTAAGTTGGACCAGACTGCTCACGGTGTGCCAATTAAATTTAAAATCGGTTATGTATATATGTTATACATATTAAAGCATTGATTAAAAGAAAATTGTGACAATAACATCATTACTCGCTCACTCATTGACACTGACAGTTGCGATTTGTGCGATGTTCCGAAGAGACCGTTATCAGCTAACTTCAACCTGTTACTTTTGTTTTTTACTTTGTTTGTTTACGTTTTCATATCGCGCGTAAAGAAGTTTAACTTCAACAAACCGTCTTTATTAATTTAAAATGATTAGGAAACATAATACAAAGAAAAATACTGTAGAAATCTTGATAAAACCAATATCCACAAGATTTAATGACTATTTGGAATAAAGCCTATTTTACAATATCCAACCATTATTTTAACGGTAGGTATTTGCCTTTAGGAACAATGCATCCCTCTCACAAAGCTGAGATAGTGAGACGAGTGAGCGTAATAAGTCTGCAAACACTGAAATCACGTCGTTAACCGGCCACAGAGAGGCATTTCGGATTTCACACCAGGTCGCCGATTACGTAACATTGTTGCAATTAGTTTCTATGACAAATAACTTTTATTTTTATCGTGAGAAACATTTATTAAATTTATTTATACATGTTTATGACTGGGTCTACAATAAACTTAGTCCCTAAACACCTTTTGGATTTGTGCAGGCACTGCAGATTCGACACTGATTACAATGGATAGAGCTTGCAATTGCAATGGTTTTAAATTTGGACACTGTCACAGATTTATCAATAATTGTAAAGCCGCTGTTTCAGTTTCTATTAAGTGGTAACTTGAATAGCTTTATGTTTTTTTCAAATTTATGTTACATCTTATGGTAAGTGATCACTGCCCTCTTTAGACATTCCATGACAGTGCCATGTTACTGACCTTGAAGAGAATTTTTTTACATAGTTTTTAAAAGCCAATATTTTTTACAAATATTCAAATGTAGTGATAAGAAAAAATCATAAGGAGTGCTCATTCCAATAGGAACGACGCAGCCTAAAACCGGATCCTTTGATCTTATTACGGATTTATTTTATGCACGTTCGTAATTTTATTTAACTTTTGATTAAATCCTCAATAGCTGTCACTGAAAGAATCCTGTCCTATTGCGGATCATTGACTAAAATATTGAATGAGCACTCCTTAAGATTCTAGTGTGTATTTTTCAAACTATAAATTTAAAATCTGATAATAAAAAAATGCCTTCATGTTTGAAACGAAATTTAATTGTAACATGTTACGTAATAGAACCGTAAAAGCAAATGATATGTTGCGCTCGTTACGGGCTGCCCGCCGTCCGCCAGCTCTCCACACACCACTCGCCACTCTTGTTCGTAATTCGTACATTTGTTTGTTAATATCCCAAATGTAATAAGTAATTGGTGCAACTTGTACTTTTTTTATCGTAGAATTGTAATTTAGTTCTCTATTGGTATTGCAAATGTCTATAGGCTGTAGTGAACACATTCCTTCAGGCGAACCAGTCTGTTTATCAACATTGTGTCATCAGAAAAACTCGTATGATTAAATAATTGCTACCAAATAACACACCAGTGATCTAGTCCACCCTTTCTCAACCTGGAGTCCAGGACCTGTCGCCCACGATCATATCACAAGGGAATCGAAAGTAGATAAAATAAAAGTAAAGAAATTCCGTACCATAACATTAGTTGACGGCAATATATTTGTCATGTGTGTAACTTGTATCTTATTAATTTGAATATCAAATTGGCCAACGATGGTAAGTGGTCACGGTCGCCTCTGGACATTTGCGACACTTGGGGCAAGGCCAATGGGTTGTCGAACTTGAGACGTAAAGTTGTTAGGTATGTCTCATGTGGCTATCATTTCACCGGGCCCCTTACGTTTCTAACCAAAACAGTAGTACACGTGCACTACTGCTTTACGGGTGACATGGGTACGGTGGTTGTATGAACTAAATGGATTAAAAATATGTTTTTTTCCAGGACCCGTGACGTTTGTGATTGGTCTTCTGGGGACCGCTTTTAAAAAAGATTTGGAAAAGCTGATCTGATCGAGTGGTTTGACTATAATTTTAATTTCAATTTCATCACTCATCATTAGGTTATTAAGCTCAATGTTCGACGATTAACTGATCAATTAAGTAGCTCAGTCGGTGTAATTAATCGACTAACTAAACCTATAATATTAAATGGTAATTTGAGAAAATTTAGGATTCCAATGGAATTTAGGTAAATGGTGTCACTTTTTATAGGAGCATAATGACCCTCTGTTTTATTTAGGCTTTCTTTATACGATAATTTCTTCAATTTCTTCCGAACTTTAATCAATTCTTCATTCACACCACATTCTGATATTTTCTAGAGAAGAAGAGCTCTTAGTACAGAGTTTATCCGGGGAACCTTAAGAATTTCTGCCATGAAGCAGTAGTGGTGTTGTGTTACTGTGTTTCGGTTAGAAAGGTAAGGGGGCCAGTGAAATTACAGGCACATGAGACTTAACAACTTCATATTTCAGGTACTACAACGCATTGGCGATGCCTTTGGTGTTGCAAATGTTAATAGGTGGCGGTGACTACTTCCCATCAAGTGGACCGTCTGTTAATTTGTTGGCCCATGTAGTATAAAAAAAAATCATACCATTCTGTCTATGCTTTTCATATTTTCGCCCACTCCGATAATGTTTTTTTTCTTTTTTTTTCGTGGCAGCACACAACATTACATTGAATTAAAAAACAAAATAATATGAGAAAAACAAACAATAAACCAAACGTTTTAAAAATGTAGCAATGCTGAGTGACGCCAGGAATAGGTCCCAACTCAGCAAAAAGCTAAGGCTATTAAAAATAGCCCTCGCGCTGGTTCATGTTTACCTATGTGGTTTTCCTCTCTCCTCGGCACATAAGCCTCCATCAACACTTTGGCCTTTATTGCTAGTTATCCCTGAATTTTGGTTCTAATTCAGCCAGCCGTTCATCCTTCGTCGTAGGACATAACCTATACATTATTGCATGCTATGCAGAAGAAAGCCTAGGAAATTGTATAAAAGGCTGTCGGCTGAAAAATCACTATTGAGTGTATTCACGAAGGCGTTTCGTGTTAGGAGGTAAGTTTCATGCTCAACACCACGCTAATATCACATTTAACCTTTGAATCGGAGTCAAGTAAATTAAATTTTTAAGGGAAATTTAAACAAAAACTATTTGTTAGCTCTACATATATTTCGAATAGCATCTGATCTTACATTATCTAAGTTAATGTGTAGAAAATTAAACATGTGATAGTAATTGAATGCAATATTTGTTTCTACCACTTCTAGTTTAGTTAATAAATTAGAGAAAAATTATTTCGTAGTACTAAGCACTGCGTATAATGTATACGCAGATTTCACAATCTGAAACAAATAAAAATAAATATATTTCTATCAATTAAAAATCGATCCGAGGTTGGTACTTTTAGTAACGTGAATGTTGTGTTGGGATTGTTTCGGGTTGATGATTATGCTTCTATCTTCTTCATGAGCAATTTCTTGGAGCTTGTATTACTTTTATATGTAGTCGTTGAAGTAAACTACTTTGCAAAGGATTTTTATATGCAAAATAAAATTCAAGGACAAACAGACATGAAACAAGGTGTATGATTTTTAACAGTCTTTATTTTGACTAAACTGAGAATACTGCCTTTTGAAACTGCGGCTTTGTGTTACAAAGTATTTGACTGCGTCACTTACAAGATTGTGGAAGAAGAACACAGTTATAAATATACCTTAACAAATGTGCTTGGCGCAAGTGGTACAACGGCGGAAACATGTGGTGCTAGTGGTTGCGACCAGCGCGTCATAGCAATCAGTAGCAGTCGCCGAAACTGCGGTGACAACGACAACCAGTCGCTTTTGTACACGGAGTCCATCACTGATTGACTCTACAAATATTTGAATATAATTTTCACCATTCCGCCTAGGAAAATTCTCTAGGCATTAAAAGCAACGCGACAAAATTAGCAAGTCAAGCTTATTAAAAAATAAACATTTGGAAGAACAATAAAATTGGAATTAAATTATCAAGAGCCTATTAATACTAGCCGTCCCCCGCAGTTGCATCCGCGTTTATCGATATGGTATATAACCTATAACCATCTAGGAAAAAAATCGCGTCGGATGGTAGCAGTCCCAACCCCATATGTTCAGTAGTTTCGAGGTGATGGTGCGTGAAAGGAGCCCCTTTTTCCTTAAATATACGTAAGATAGATAGAAGATGACGGAAATAGTCATTTGTAGCATGAAAACTAAAAAAATTGAGCTTTATCATCTCAATCAATGAAATATAAAAAATAGTAAATTTATAGGTACCTCATATTGAACAAGACCTCCATAATAACAATACATAAAAACTTGTGCCAAAACCACCGACACAAGGAACAATAAAAATATAAATGGTACTGACATCACAGCAATCTAAAAATAAAAAATATTTTTTAATCTGCACGCCGATGAAAACGAAATAGAAAATGATTTTTATAAAGGCAATATTTTACCGTACTCATCCTGTACACGACAAGGCAAATAACGGTAGACGATGTAAAAAATTGAAATGACATTGCACTATCGAAAACGTTGTTCACTTCATGAGTATACCTGAAACAAAATATTGTGCAAAAACTTTAAATGTGAGATAGGACCATTTTACTCCCAAAACTGTTATTAGCTATTTAAATTCGTTTTCGTTTTTACTCCTAAAGACTGTACAGTGAAGAAATTCGTGAGAAATTATGGTGTAAGGTAGTTTGCAGTTACCGACTTGAAGCCATCCTCAAAAATCTGTCGCCCAACGCCAATACGTGGGGTTTCGCACTTGCATTTAAAAACCAGTTGCCTCCTAAAGTTGTCATGATCTAAAAGATCGTTTTGGCAGCTATGCTGTAATTGAAAAATGGACGTAATGCCGGTAGCTTTATGATATATTATAGCTTTAACAGAATGAGATACCATTCTGTTCTCAGCTATTGCTATAATCTATCAACCACGGGTAAAACCCTAACTACAATTTTGGATCTTTTGGCCTTAGATATTTAAAAATCATTCGAATCTTATAACACCACATACCACACAAGCTTTTCATAGCGCGTTACATAGTAAACAAAACGCTTCTTCAAATCATTGTCAACATCATCCCTGTACACATCTGTGGGTCCATATATCACCCGGTCTGCACCACTAACTTCCAACATATTATGTTCTATGTTGAATTTGAAAATCTTCAGTTGAACTATGGCTTGGGAGAAATAAGTTGCGATGAGGCAATCCAAAGCTACATGACCATAGCCAATCCAAAATACGGGCAACGTTTCCAAAAATACAGTAAAGATGAACCTTAAACAAAGGAACATAACGCTTGTTATTCAATGATCATTGTGAAACACGACAATATAAATAGGGTGTAAATCTGTCTAAGTATGTATTTTGAAAAAAAGAAGTTTGTGTATACTAAGTCTATAATAAAAACGGTAAAGTTTAAACAACCGTTTTAAAGAACGTATTAAAAATACATCAACTTATTATATTTTATATAAATATGCATTTAGAAAACAAGTAGTATACAATTTATCTGGTTTCTATAGTAGAAACTCTGCTTAGTATGGGATCAGATGGCTAAACAATGTCCTAGGATATTTATTCATCTAAATAATGCTTGTCAAACGTTTGTTATTGATTGTCTAGTAAACGCCCTGAGGTTTCACCTACGTTCCCAAGGGATCTTATGTCTCCTAAGATTATAACATAGCCTATGTCAGTTGGGAATTGAAAAGCTCTCTTTTAAAAAGAATTAGGAAGAATAGTTTCAAAAATTTCTTCCTACATCTGAACTTACAAATTTTACCTCTTCATAGTAGGTATTAGTATTAACAACTTTTTGACAGGGTACAGATTAAATACCTGGGATTGATCAAATCTAACCAATAGATTAACATTTAATGACAACTTATTAGATTCCATAAAACAATCCAGAATCTTACCTCGGCCATGTATTTACTTCAAAAGGGTAATACGATGGAACTAGCGTTGTTTCATCTTGCATCCTCTTTATTATATGCGATGCTGGCCAGAATATCGTACTCAGAGTAACTGCTATCTCTATACCTTTGAACAACCTATGCATACCCTTCTTATTTTTCTCCAGTAGTTCTTCATCTTTGTATCCATTTGCAGCGAATATGGGATCTTGAAATAATATGTAAATGATAAACTTTTTAAGTTATACTATCCTTCTGAATAATACCTTTTTCTATTTGCTATTATATTATCAATTCTAAAATGTAAGGGGTTAAGTTCATTTTGTATTAATTGTGTTATAAGCTTACCATTCATAAGATCATGTAGTTTATCAATTCTTGCACTGTTGAGATTCAGAGCGAGAAATTTCGACAGCAGATTTATTTGTGGAATCTCTATGATTAATCCATCCAGTAATTCTGCTGTATTATCTACTCGCTATAAAATAATTCATTCGTTTTAAGAACAACTGCATATACTGAATCAGACTTCCCATTTGAGGTCTATGAGGTTATTTTTTTATGTCAAGTAAGCCGAAAAATAGACAGACGGTTCACCTAATGATAAATGGTCATCGCCGCCTATGGACATTTAAAACACCAGGACCATCGCAAGGCGTTGTCGTCCTTGAGACCTGAAGTTGTTAATTCCAATGTGCCTCTAATTTCACCCTTACCTTTCCAACCGAAACACGGTAATACATGTGACTACTACTTACGGGTAGAAATGCGAATAGTGGAACCGACCTACTTCTAAAAGGTTGGTCTGGAGGTTGGGAAAGAAAGTCCACATTTCGCTTTTCCCAAAGAGCTTGGATTAAAACTGCTTCAAGAAAGGCCCTTTAAGGTTGGTGATACATTTCCCATGTTACCTAAAGCATATTTTAAAAGTGATGACGTAGTACAAGTGGCGACCACTTTCCACGAAATGTCTATCTTAATATATATATTTCTTGTGTGCGTGTGTATGTGACTGAACTCCTCCTAAACGACTGGACCGATTTTGATGAAATTTTTTGTGTGTGTTCGTGGAGATTCGAGAATGGTTTAGATTCACAATTGGACCCAGTAGGTGGCGCTGCGAGCGAATTCCTGCAGTTTTGTATGGAATTATTTCGACAGAACGACGTCTGTCCGGGCAGCTAGTTTTTTTATATAATATTAAAAAAAGAACATTGAGATTGTGTAACTTACTTACCAAAACAATAAACATTAAATGCTGAATATTATAAATTATAGCCACTAGAAAAGCGAGAGGTCTGTACATCTGATGGAAGATCCTTTTGTATCTACTTGATGGTTTGTCTAGTATTTTGTAAAAGCCAGCCAGAACTAAAAGTCCATAGACGGCTGTAAAGGAATCAAATGGTTTAATTTTGATTTCGGAACTCATTATCAGTAAGTATTGTCGGCGAATGCTCAACGATTACTAATCAGGCTGCTTGTTCAGTACAACTTATCAGAGGTACAATTCAATTTGAAATAGGTACTTAAAATAATTAGGGTCTAAGAAAACCTTATACTATAATTTCGTGTGTAATTTCGTCAGTTTCTAATTATTAGAAATTACGTGCCGATGAGATTATAATTAGAAATGGTTTAAAAAGTTACCTTGTCAAATATACGACTACAATTTTAATGACCAAATTATAGGTTAAGAAAACTTCTCATAATTGAGCAAGCATTTATTAGCTAACTAAGTGGCTTAATTATAATTGATTGAACACATCAGAAAGGCGGGAGCCACACTTGGAATTGTGATCCACAGTCGAGTTTTTCCTGCAGTGCGGCCTCGAAAACAGCGTCACGAGCGGAATCTCGCGGGGCGTGTGCTTCCCGCCCGCACTCGCGACTGACTTCTCGAGCCGCGCGGATAAACTTCGACACTTGGGCCACACTCTCTCGTACGTCTTCCATTGATAACTAAAACAGATAGATAAAACACATCAAATTGCTGCACTTGATATTGTTTTCTGTGTAAAACGTCGCCATCAATGTGGACCTTCGTGTACATAATGCGAGCCTATTTAAAGCGAACTAACCGTAAATATGCATTAAAGGTTTTTGTAAGCCAATAATACTTTTGTGGCAAGAGTCGTGTGTTCAAATATGCTTGAGCAATGGAGGAAACGATACTATCGTTCCTACTAAGCTAGAGCCTCTCCTTATAGCAAGCCGGTGAAAATCAAACCCAAAACACCTGTCGATGTCTTCCGACAGCTGCACTGGAGAGCCAGTCCCTTTCTAGAATTTGAATGAATCAACTTCAATCACAAGAAACACACAACACAAAAACCAAATATACTTATTTTAATTTCTGCTCCTCACATGGTAACAACGTTAGAAGTTATAAAACATTTGCTTTATATGCTTGTAAAAGCTGTACAATACACTCACTTGATCCTCATTTGGTAATGAGTGTGGATATATCCGCACCCAGTGCCCCACCCGTCCTATGGCCCGGTTCCACCGTACACCATTTCCCCACGAACAAGCACTCATCATTCGCCGCCGTGACGCAGCCGTTGCATACCCGCCCCGCCACGTCTCATCTACAACCTCTGGCGTTATGGCCACACTCGACGTTGACTGCAAATAAAAAATATCTCAAATTAAATACAAATGAATCCTCTATCGTATAACAATTGATTTTTCCATTGGCAACGATCAATTAAAAAGAGATTTTAATAATATATTAAGAGGGTGAATTTTCTATTGCCTCATTTTTGAATTCGTAGTTAATGTAATTAATTATAGATTCAGTCTGTTCGCCGTCCTTGGCATATTTTATCGATGTCATTAGGAATTGAAATATTATTTCTATTTACCTGTGCTTCGGAACTGTCGGGTGGTATTTCAGGCGATGTTTTACATGACCGCCCGCTGTTTACTTCTTTGGGTTTTTCTGGTGCTGGTTGACTTACTTCCTGAAATATTTTTAATCACAATTAAATGACAATGAGGTAGAAAATATAGCATTTTGGTAGTGTAATATAATACCGTTACCATTGATTTGATCAGCCTTTTTATCTTTACAAATGATAATAATGTAAGGGTAAATAAATAATTATCTACTAGTGTCGAAAAAGAATTTTTCAATTGTCCCAAGATAAATGATAAAGTTTATTTTTATCATTGTCTGAAAGAAAATGTCATCGGTGTCATAGTGATTGCAAATCACATGGTATAAAGATCTTAAAGCTTTGAGACTGGTGGCCCTGGGGAACCCCAGGTCGGACAAGATACAGCTTACGTTTATTTATAAGAAATATTACCGGAATTTGGTAATGTGCCCAAGAGACGACCACAACACACACCACATGTCACGTGGCTTCAAATTAAAGTATCTTCGTTGGAATGTAGGTCTTATAACTTCCACTCTACGGGGATAATAGGCATAAATATATTTAAACTAACCGGACACTTATCCGGTAGGCCATGTTGTATATTCACACAGTGTATAGGCAGCGCTCGGCGGCGTGGGCGCCGGTACCGCGCCGGGCGTCGGGCGCCGGCCGTCGCCGCCCGCTGGCTCGCCGCTGCGCCAGCGCCCGCGCTCGCGCTCGCGCTCCCACTCGCCACTGTAGTGGCTCCACCATTCTCTTCTTCGGAACTATAGCTGCTGCAATTTTACATTAAAAATTAATATTTGGTCCGAATCAAAAACCTTTGAATTGATGCACTTTTTGACAAAAAATTCCTATGTCAAAAATTGGGATCGCGATCGAATGTTAATTTTGTAATTGAATAGTTGGATTTATTCATTTTTTTGCGTACTTCTGTTAGATTACGTATTTATGAATAATCTAGTCATAATATAGTCATAAAAACATTTCTAAGTTGGCGGTCGACGTGACTTTAAAAGTGAGATTAAAAAACAATCTGTAAAATTCTTCATTTTAAACAAAATATGTATCTACCTGTTGACAATCGGAGAAAGAGGAGATAGAGGTCCTTTGAGTAGCGACAGGCCAGTATGCTTCATTGGCAGTCCCAGCAGGTCAAACAGTTCGTGCAACATCGGTTGCTTTACTGTCACGTCTGCTTCACAGTTCGCTCCAAGTGCTGGGGATAGGTTCACCTGGAATATAAAAAAGGGTTTTCAATAATTTTAAAATAAATGCTTTCATATTTCTTTTATCACATTTTCAAGCAATCTGGTACAGCCCATTTTCTAGAGAGTAGGTAAGTGTTGATTATTTCTGATATACCTATTATGTGGGAAGGGCCTGAATTGTCGACAGATGAGTGATTGTGATACGCCCCTCATATATATATATCATATACTTTCAGCTATGATAAAGCAAAACTAAGCAATACTTACCTCAATAAGCCACGGTTTCAAAGAATCGTCAAGAAGCACATCAAACCCGTAGAACTCGAAGCAGTTCCTAGCTGGAGGGGTGCCAGCAGCTTGAGCGAGTAACGTCAGAGTAACTATAGCTCTGATTCGTTGCCAGACGAGCCACTCGGCTGCTCCCCATCTGCCTACTAGCGCCTTCCGAACTTGCGTTAATGTCCATTTGCAACCTTGATAAGAAAAAAAAACATATTTTTAAATTGGATGGTCAGCAGATCGCCAGCATTTTAAATGCCCTGCTAATGGGATGTGATACTACCTCGACTATAAATGAGTGCTATCTTCCTCGGTCACTACACAATCACATGAAAGGTCTGCTCTCCAAGGCCTCATTGTATGAATAAGCCGATAAGGTTTGTATTAAAAAAATCCAAGAGAACTAAGACGCATTCAAAAATGACTTTTTACCTATTTCTTTAAAGATCTTAATCCTGCTCTGAATTTGTATTTTTTATTGATGAAACTAATCCTACTGATATTATAAATGCGAAAGTTTGCATGTTTGTTACACTTTCACGCAAAAACTATCAACAGATTTGAATGATACTTGACACATATATAGAAAATGCCCTGAAATAACACATAGGATACTTTTTCTGTCGGGAAAATGTTACATCCCTCGGGCACGCGGGTGAACCGCGGGGAAAAGCTAGTTATACATGTTTTTGAATTTTTGTCATCTATGGATCATCTATGAGGAATATTTCATAATCGGGGTGAACGCATGAATATCCTCAGTGATCTGTAAAGGGAGATCATCTATTAAGGGAGAAAAACATGGGCCTTTGAATAACTTCTCGGGCATCCAAATTTTCGAAGTGAAAACTTCTTTAGCGGCGTTGAGCACTTTTCTTGGGATGGGTATAAAATGTTAAACTCGCGTCAGGACACGTGACCTGATCGAAAATTCGTAAGACGGTAAAAATGCACAACGTTAATGTTCAAGTTTTTATATCACTACCAAGCCAATTGTAAATCAATGCGTTAATTTTGAATATTATTGCTTAACGCTAATCCTTACCACTGCCTATTCGTTCCTTACATTCAGAATACCGAGGTCCAGTCTTGTTGAGCGACGAGTTGGTCAAATGTCTGTAGGGGTTGTGGATGTCCGATAACGTGTACTTGTCTGTGCCTGGAATTTGAAGATAATACGTTGTATAGTTGTGTAGTATCGAGAGATTGTTTAATTAACAGAATGTATTATGCTTTTACAATGAGATCAATTTAGAAACCGCGAATTTTTTTTATCCGTCTCAAATGTACCTACGGTCGATCTTTTCTGATTCATGTTTGTTTCTCATTTCCAAAGCATGTCATAATTGACTTTGATATCTATAATTATAAGGCATATAATTGTCTTTAATTAACACAACATTGAAATACAATTAATGAGTTAAAATGAAAATCAATAATTCCGCCACCTCAAGTTCTGGAAACAGCAAAAAGAGCCATGAAAAAAAAATCTGCTGAAAACTAACCAAAGCGAGCAAGTCCTTCAGCATACATATAGGCGGTTAGAGGTCGGTACCCAGGCACGCAGACGTACAGTCGCAGGTCGAACTTGTACCCAGCGATCAGCAGAGGCCGTTCAATGTACCGCTGCACCACTGCTGCGCTCCCACAACTCATTTCACACACACTCTGAAAGTTTATAATTAGAATGTGAAATTTTATATTTCGAATGTGAAATTATATAATTCAAATGTGAAATTTAAAAATACTATTGTATTGTAAGGCGTCATCCATAAATGACGTCACACGTTAATAGGGGATCAACAAAGTGTAACATTGTATGACAAGGGGAGGGAAGTGTCATTAGATTCGTGACGTCACATATCAAAATCAGGTTTGGCTTTAATATAAAGAAGCGGATTCCATGACAAAGTCCATGGTCACAAAATTATTAGATTTCGTTATTGACATTATGAAAATTTATTGCTTGTTTCTTCACCGATTGTTCTCAGTTGAACTCTGACTTACGACTTTTGGTAAATTCTGCACATTTGACCTTCATACATGATCCCGGAGCCTAAACTTAACAAACAACCTCAAATTTAAGTCTAGACAACATGGATCGTTTAGTTAGAGTGCCCCAACCTCAATCGTAAATTGCAAACCTTGAATACAGAAATAAACAATTTTTTTTAAAATAAATATCGTAAGACATTCTTTACACACGGCCATCTGATCCCAAACTAAATAGAGCTTGTACTATGGAAACCAGATAACTGATATACTACCTATACTACTTTTTTTTCTAGATACATACTTATAAAGATATTAACACCCAGACACAAATGTTTGTCCTGGGTGGGGATCGAACCCACGACCTTCGGTTTGGCAGTCAGGGTCTCTAAGCACCAAGCCCGTCAACTGGCCCGTCATTGTTATTAATCATTTTTAAATATTACATTCACTTACCCGAAATAAGAAGATTCCCCTTCCCTGACTTTGTGCCACAGGCTTATGTATCCAGACCACATTAGACCCCGTTGCTCCTTCATCACGTCGCAGCCGTGAGCATTCAGACACCAGCTTTGCGTACTCCAAGGGCAAGTGGTAGCAGGGTGGGCTGGAGAGGTAATATATGCATATTTTTTATATCGAGTTTGCCGACTAGCTGGCCTGGTGGTACGTTGTTACCGACGCCAACAGACAATTACAACACCAGGGGCATCGCCAATGCGTCATCAACCCCGAAATGTGAAATTGTTAAGTCTCAAGTGCCTGTAGTTTCACCCAGTGGCGTAGCTACTGAGGGCGAGACGGGGCAGTACCCTCGGGCCCCCAAGCTCAGGAGGCCCCTCGAGCTCTGACTTACAAACAGTGGCGTAGCTACCGGAGGGCTAGACGGGGTAGTGCCCCGGGGCCCCCAAGCTCCGGATGGGGGACAAACGATTTTAAGTAGTTTAGTTGGGGCCCTTCTTAATTTTTTGCTCCGGGGCCCCTGGTTTCACCGGCCCCTTACCTTTCTAACCGAGACACAGTTATACACGTGCATTACTGCATCACTGCGAAAATGAGTATGCTAGTAGTAATTTCCCAGACGAACTCTGCACTAAGAGCTCTACTAGTCCCTATACTTCATAAAGATAGTTCATTACCCAGTATTCATTTCAATAATCAAATCATTCTCGTTTTATATTTATGTGCGAGAGCTGCATGTTTACATTACATTGCGTAGATTACTCAATGGAATAATGGCCAATGTATCTAATTTTAGACCCAATCATATTTCCAGTTGATAAATAGAGTAGATTTTTCTATTCGGTGCTGTCGCGAATATTCGAAACTGAAAACAAGGTCTTATTTTGACCTTCTGACGATTTATTTCATGTTAAATACCAATCAGTAAAGATAAGAGAAAAATGTTAGGGGATATTGGCATGCTGAAGGCCTATAAATGACGAAGATTAAATGTGGACTTTCTTGATGACGTCAGATAATTATCGACTTATCTCAACTAGGTATCTTGAGCCACTTCTCCAGAGCAGGAGGCAAATGTTCACAATATTCATACTGTATTAAAAATACAGATCAAGGGTCAACACTAGATACAGGGCACTTAAAATAATCTATGGATAGGTAGTTCAAAGTTTAAAACACTTATGCTAATTAAATTCTACTAACTAAGTAACTGTTTACCTACACATTACATTGTCACTCAACAATCACTGACATATGAAGACAAATCCAGTAAACATGTTTCATCCTAATTATATTTTATGCGATGTAATAAAAATCATTTTATCACAATATCACAGATACAGTAAAGATTTCACATTCACATGGGAAAACCCCAGGGTGAAAGCTATAATAATTTGTAAAATAACACAGTTCATGACGACCTTACCTAACGTGTCATATCACCGTCACATAAGGTTGAAAATTGACGGGTTTAAATGTAAACAAAAATACAGCCAAGTCGAAGCCATTACGATATGAAATATTTTCTCGAGTCAATAAATTATAATATTGGTAGCGTATAACGCACAAGCAAACTTGCGCTAGCCTCGTGCAGATAATGGCTTCGAAATTGGAGCTAAAAGTGTTCTCTTCCTTACGCCTATCTAATTCGGGACATGTCATAAACAGTAATAGTTGCCATTGGCGATAAAAATTTACTTATGAACACCCCAATATCGTAAAAATCGACGTCTCACCGTCGTTTTTTAACGTGAAATTATAAGAATTACCCATGTATGCAGTTAAAGTCCCGCATGACACGCAACGGGTACGTTAACGAAAAAACAGTGTCGTAACTGGGGTGTGATTTTGTAACGTAAATGACGCTCTACGATATTCCGTCGCGTCCTCAATCCTCTGTCTCTATCGGTATGTACGTAATCGCATGAAAGGTCCGTTTTTCAGTGGTCTCGTTTCGCTGGCTTTTCGACGAAGATTGAGATTAGTTGAAGTACTTATTGAATCAATAGTTCTTAAAAGGCAGGTTACAAAATTGGTAAAACCATACAATGAACATGTATGGGATTTACACAACAGATTCTTTAAGCTTTTGGAGCTTTCATAATTTATTAGTAATTTTCTTTATACAAAGGGGCCTGTATTATAAAAAAAATATATCGTAGGGAATCCAGAGTCTGTCTATCACGTGACGTACCGTAACGTAAAATCAGAGCCAATATTGGTAAAATACTGGTTTAGTTCAACTGCATTTATAAACAAAAGCGTAGATGGAAAGAAAAGCCGAAATTCTTTTTACAAATCTGTAAAAAAAATTACAAAGTTTATTAATGTTAATATGCAAAACTCAATAAAAATATTAACGTCCATGGTTCATGAATGTCTTAAATTATTCCAATACAAAATTTTGGGAAATGAATTATAATTTAACTTAATATAATCCCATTGAAAATGCACCAAGACATTGCATTCGAAAACAATACAAAACACACAATGCAAAGCCGGAATGTATATTATAAACTTTAGACATACGACTACAGTTAAACCGTTGTAATCTGACTAACTAAATTTGTCTGCAGCCGAAAGCTAAACGTTTTTACTACCGCCATACAAAACGTTGTTAACTACTTTCCTTCAACTATTTCCATCCCACTCTAACAAATGACGTTTTCGACTATAAAAAATGAAAGTAGGGTTGCTCGAGACTGTTTCAGCAATGAATACTAATTTCCCACCGAAAACAAAACTATCACATTGATTCCTTTTTCATGGTACAATCGTCACGCGACCGCCGCGGTACCACTTGAAGGTAATTGCTACGAATGCTGCTTCATTAATATTCAGAACAATAATTTTATATTACCATGAACTTTCACCTTCTATAGCGGTGCAGGAAGAATACTTTACCCGACCTTTGAAAACTTGCCTGACCTTAAAATACTTGAACTAATGCACCTACAATTGCAACTATTTCCATGAAGGTCTCTCTAACTTATAATGCTTTAAGTTAATATTGCATTGAATTATTTATATGCAAATATATTGACAAATGTTACCGAGTTTCTATAATCACTATTATATTATTATTATAATTTGAATAGAAGAAAGTGGGCTGGTCACATCTGCCGTAGAACCGATAACCGTTGGGGTAGACGTGTTCTAGAGTGGAGACCACGGCTCGGTAAACGTAGTGTAGGGCGCCCTCCAGCTAGATGGAGCGATGATATACGCAAGCTGGCTGGCAGCGGTTGGAAACAAAGAGCTGAAGATCGAGCTCAGTGGCGTGCCATAGGTGAGGCCTATGTCCAGCAGTGGACGGAGATAGGCTGATGATGATGAATAGAAGAAATAATATATGCAACATCTTGTAATCCAACGATTATAGGATAAATTACTAACACCTCGCCACGAGATATTGCACGCTGCCCCGTAGCAAATTAAATGCCGTAAACATTAAAAAAAAGATGAACTTTACTACATAGGCAGATGCACTTAAGTCACGTAGCATGAGGAAAAACCGTGTGGAAAACATCCATACGTCATACGATACAATTAAATAATATGACACGCATATTAACAGGTTCAATGGAGAGATCTTTTCATTTCGCGACGCATTAACTAACACACGGCAAATGTCCCGACATCATTTCCATTTTTTTCGACTTCAGTGTATCGCTGTAAAAATGCCTAATGCAAAGTAGTGCCGTGTGACACGCAACCGAACGCGTGGCTTCATTCAAATAACCGATGACGTAAAACGATTGACTCTTACATAGTGTGGCCAACTCTCGCAGGCTATTTGCGGGAAATATTATTGGAAATGCGTAGAGAAGAAATAACTCACTAATAATAAATTACAGGCACATGAAAAAAACATCACGCCTCAGCGTCGACAACGCTTTGTCAATACTCTGGGGATGCAAAAGTCCATAGGTCACCACTTACCGTCAGGTGGACCGTGTGCTTGTTTTTCGATGCATGTGGTATAAAAAACAATAGAAAAATACTGTTAAAAATAGAGGGCTGATATAATTACCAAACGCATACCATGATTGGAGTAAAAATATAAGTAGAAACAGAACACAGTGATCATAAGGCGGTCTTATCTAGCGATACCTAGACTTAGATAGCGAAACGGCATCTAGACAACCTTTGGGTAGCAGGATACAATCAAAGATAGCCGGTAATAAACGTAAAGCCATTTTAAATTTTAAATTTAACGTGGTCATCGAATTTGAGCCTTAGAAGCGAATACAACTAAGGAGGGAAGACGAAAAGCAGAGCAAAGTAGTTTTAAGTCTAAATTTGAATAAAACTCCTCAAGGGCCGCATATGCGGAGAAATCATAAAGGACTCAGTCAGCATAGCTTTAAATCCTTAACTTTTTATCAAACTCGAAGGTTAAAACTGGAACTTCATACTACACACACATCCAATCCATCTCAATAATTTACAAAAGACCTGGAGTTAACTGGCACATAGATAGTTGATGATGATACATACATTGAAAAACTGTATAGAAACAGGATATCCCAATTCCGACACGACATTTGGCAGACCTATTCCTTCCCCAACTTGGTACAAGGCACAATCAACAAATGTTCCTATACTACGTACGCAAAGATAGTAACTTACATGGATCATAAAAATTATATGGATATGTTACTTTTTATGTTTGGCAAGCTCGAGTGATTAGGTGTGTTCGGTGACACGCATTTCCTATAAAACAGTCAATATATGTACCATATCCAATTTCTACAAGAAATTCTTGTTAAGTTTTGTGTTCATTAAATATGTTACAGTTGGAGAAATATACTTAGAAAAGTGATAATAGTTATTATCATTATATATTATATATACTTTATACAATATTAAAATTCGACTGATGAACCTTACTAAATACATAGTTTTTTTTTTTTATGCCACTTCGGCCGCCAAACAAGCAGACGGTCTACCTGATGGTAAGTGGTCACCGCCGCCTATGGACATTTGCAACACTAGGAGCATCGCCAATGCGTTGTCGACCCTGAGACGTGAAGTTGTTAAGTCTCATGTGCCTGTAATTTCACCGGCCCCCTTACCTTTCTAACCGAAACACAGTAATACAATTGCACTACTGCTTCAACCTCACCTTGGGTAAGGTGGTAGTACTTCCCCGGACGAACTCTGCACTAAGAGCTCTACTACTCTAAAACTTTATTTAGCTTTCAGCTAGAAATAATGAACAAGATACAGACCCCGGACTGTACACATTCCCCAAGGATGTTATATTTCTCCGAGATCAAAAATATATTTGTTTCAAAGTATGATGTTTCTATGAGCCAATCAAGGCAGTATATCTTTTCATTGAATTAAAATGCTGAATTTTTTTGGAGTTATTTATCTATATACCTGATTAGAAAAATATGTAATAAAGAGACATCTAATCATTTTAAAGCCATGTAGCAAGAACGGTCGGGCCAATCCATAATCTAGGCTTACTTCCATGATTGATGGCTAGAATTGGTTTATTTATTTCCTTCCTCACATTTTATAAGTTCCGGTACAAAGTTGCTCGAAACAGCCAGCATTGTCTATTAAGTATGTTATTCAAAATGTAATTCCTTTAGTATTTTTGGTTTATCTTTTTCAATATGCTGAATGCATTTGTTTTACGAGTATTTTATATCAATTTTATTAATCCGTATTGTAAACAACACGATTTTCCGTTGTTAATTTCCATCAGGATAAAATTACAGTTTACAACCGCGGATTGGGGCGCAGTCGCGTGTTCAAAAATTGTTTTTGCCTCTTTTTATCGCTTTAAATTTGTAAAAACGTCAGATATTATTGTACCGTTCTCAATTATTATTATGAGCGGAAAATTGAGTTTATCCATTAAGATAATATTATTTGTTTACGAAACATCATCGAGGAAAACAACAACGGGCGACTTTATTTATTTGTCGGGCCGGTTGGCTTTGCCGCGGGTTCGATTCCCACCCAGGGCAAATATTTGTGGGTATTTTAAGGATGTATTTAAGTGAAAAACAGTTTTAAATGTAGTTTATCAATTATCTAGTTTCCATGCTTAGTTTGGTACTTTCCTATCTATTAACATCGCGTCGGTGGTCGAGTGGTATGAAGATCGGATACCTGGGTCTAATTCCCAAGTGTAAATGCAATTGCAAATGATTACCTTATGCCGGGTTACTATATACGATCCCGATCTAAAATCGCAAGATTAAAGTAGAATTTTGACATTACGTGTATTAAAATTATTGTCAAAAGGTTCATCAATCCATGGATTTTCGTTCGGGATCGTATATAGTGACCCGACGTTATACTGTCCGAAATTGGTAATGTGCCCAAAGTGCTCACCACGTGTCACCTTGGGAAAATATTTTCTGTGAAGTGTCAAAACTTAGACCTCTGCCTACCTCTTCAGAGATAAGGGACATAAATTATGTTATATTTTCTTTTAAATGAGGTAATTTATCATTGAGTTCCAATAGTCCAGTCTGTTTGTATAAGCCGTTGGAATGGAGAATCGCTATAACAATCTATGATTATTTTGCATTGTCTTATCGAGTGAGTATACGTTGCCAAACAATTAGTATTTAATTGACATAATAATTCCTCATCAAAAAGTCAACGTTCACAGCCTGACTGACTTGTATAAGCAGCGATTAGCCTGTCAAGATATGATCAAAATAATTATGATCATATTTCATGTGGATTTCTCTTTCAGCACGCAATGGTAATGCGCTATTGAGATTCGAATGCGATTTGCACTGTCAGATTATTAGAATGAAATACGAAGGCTGTTCGATATTTGAATTAACAGTGACAGGACGTAAAAAACCCACAGGTACCTAAAACCGGTAAACATTTAAGGTTCAATCAGCAAATTTTCGATTACAGTATTTTCAGTACATCTGTTTTCGAATAAACACGTGTCGCTCGCTTCTAAATAATTATGTAGCGTATAATGTAGTTTCGTAATCTTTTCGAATTAGCATTTGTTTCAGCGGCTTGTATGCTCCGGGTCTTTCGTTAACTACGCAATCATATGAGAGGTCCGCTTCCCGTGGCCTCTGCATCTGGCTCGCCTACGAAGTTTGCATAAGAGAATACAGGAGCTGATCTTGTACTACTTGTATTACAAGCTCAACGTATTAATTCTATGCCAATTTGTATTTAAATCTTTTTTTTATTGTTTTTTTTTATACCACAAGCGGACGGTCCACCTGATGGTAAGTGGTCACCACCGCCTATGGACATTTGCAACACTGGAGGCATGGCCAATGCGTTGCCGACCCTGAGACCTGAAGTTGTTAACTCTCATGTACCTATAATTTCAATCAAATAAATCAGGTTCGATCAATATTAAATACATTAAGCTTTGATTTACTGTAAAGAAAAATATCGTGAAAAACTGTAGCATGATTATAAGGTATACCAGGCTCGCTGCCACCCTCAAGTTAAAAAAAACTGTGTAAGTGCGTGTTAAACTCACCAACGGAGGGTTACGTACAATAATCATAAAACCAACTTCATTTTATATGCACTAGTATGATGATCAAGACAACATTTTACAACTGTACGAAATTTAAGTTACAGAAAAAAATTGCCGTGAAATACCAAGAGTCAGACTTACGGGCCCGAAATCCAAACCGAAAGGGCCTTTCATTTCATTGTTAAACTGAACCCTATAAAAAAGGTCATCTAGCAACTGGCGTATTTTGGGAGCAGTCCTCGAGGCATGATGAAATGATGAAATTAAGGTAATTTTTAATACGACATGGGCCAACAAACGAGCATCTAATGGTAAGTGATCCCCGCCATCTATAGATATTTGCAACACCAGGGGCATCGCCAATGCATTGTCAACCCTGAGACATGAAGTTCGTAAGTCTCATGTGCCTGTTATTTCGATTTCTGTAGGGTCGAACACAACATAGAAAAAACAACGGGTTGCTCTCCGGGAGTGCCGGCAGAAGTGAAAACTTGAACATTAACGTTGTGCATTTGCATTCTTACGAATTTTCGGATCACGTGTCCTGACGCGAGTTTAACATTTTATACCCATCACCCAAGTGCTCAACGCCGCTAAATAAGTTTTCACTTCAACAAGAAATAAATTAGCACATACCTAAAGTCGTATATGGACCCGTATATGCGCCTCATGCACCGCAAAAGCCTGGACAGGTTGTCCTTTCTGCATATCGACCCACCTTTCGGTATGTGGTTCATAAACTGTAATCAAAATATTAAACTATCATTATGACAACATTTAACTGCGAAACTTTGAACCCAGACGTAAAAAGAAACCGCGAATGTCTGACAGACGGGTTGTAAACCACAACAGATTTTTTTATGTCAAGTCATTTCTCAATTATATAATACTAGCTGCGGTTTCACTCGCGTTTCTAAGGGTTGTTAAATGTTCCTGGATGAGAAGTTGGTATTACGGATTATAATCTATCTCTGTGCCAAATTTCATCCAGATACGTTCAGCCGTTCTCGCGTGACGGAGTAACAAACATCTGTCCATCCAAACTTTCGAATTTAGAATAGTAGTAAGATTTTTGTTGATCACTATTGTACAATCTATCTCAATTAAAAATGTGCATTCTATTTTTAAAATGTTATATAGACAGGTTGTTACAAAACTACCCATAAAGCCGAAAGGAGGTTAAATGGGGCCTTATAACGAGTCCATTCACAATATTTAAGAACCTAAGAAACGCTGAATAACATACCCTATAACATTTTAAAAACTGTTTTTTATGAATGAAAAATAGAAAAACTATTAATGTAGACAATTATTAGGTAAAATAGGTACGTAGGCCTCTGTTAAATAATCTGGCTCCCTGACATGACAGCTTACTAGGGTTGTTGGCTTTGGTAATTAATTATATTTTTACGGATTTTATTGTAACACGTTGTATAAAAATAACAAGCTATTATATACCTAGTCCCATTTGTTCATTCAGTATCCTTATAATTAATATAAAGGAAAGTTTACCAATTATTGATAATTTCTACGATTGTTTTTTATTTAAAATAGCTGTTCCCGGCTGGCGTTGGCTACGTAGCCGACTTTTTTCTGTCTGAAACATTTGCAATCTTTCGTAGAACAACTAAAGTTTCATCGCTGTCGGATACATAGTATAAGAAGGCATAGGGTTCAAACATACAAACATTAACTTAATTATATATCGAAAAGATGATCAGCTGTAATATTTCTGCCAAAGATATTGCAATTTCTAATGCACCGAATTTCGAAGTGCCAAGCGTTTATTTTTCGTAATATAATAATGATTAATAAAGAATTGTAGACCTGCCAATCACCAAGTGTCTTATAGCATCCAGCAGGAAAAGCGCTTGTTCTCCACCAAAGATTCCATCGCTCTTCTCCAGTAGTGCTGTAGCCTTGGTACATCCGCCAACCACGCTCCGCACAGACCTAGTAATTTGTTAACCTTTTTAACAAATAGTCGTTGCAATGGATTAAATATTGAATTAAAAAAAACTGTATACGCTTTAGTATAGTTATAGAAGTGGATTCAAATTGGTTGAAATCGTCAGAAGAAGCGTTGTACCGCGTTCTCTAATAAATTCCCCATGAAATGTGTGTCTATGTTCCAAAAAGGTTTACATTATTTTACGTCTATGGTAGGGTTAGACTTTACACAGCTGGAACTATTTTTATTCTGTTAACTAAATAGGCTGGTCATCAAATAAAATCAGGTAAATATGTTTTCATTTCCAATCAACGTATTTAAAGATTGTTACAACTATAAGAATAAATCAAAGTTTTCACCCCTCCATATCGGAATGAGTATTTTTGCTCTTCGATAACTGAGTGCAAAAGCCGTTATTATCCTCTAGAGAGATAAAGTAAATTGAATTTAGAACATCGTGTCACGTGTGTTTGTGAATCCAAAACATCATTAAACCTATTTACTTCTACCTCCATGGTGCCGAATTTATCATACAACCTATTTAATTTGTTAAAAACTCAGACTCGGTACCTTCTAGGTGTACTTTTTTTTTATTTGCTTTGCGCGCGCCATTTTCTTTTTTTTTTGCATTTAGTTATTTCCTCGCTGAGGTGGGATGAAAAGTTACTTGTTGCACTCGAGTGCAAAGATTTTTCACCTTGGTGAAAAAGCAACTTTGCACTCTTGTATAACAAATAACTATAATTGACAAGTGATTACAGACTTATTTAATTACTCGTCAGTGCAATTATTTAGCCATACAAGGAAACCCTTCCTGGAAACTATCCATCACGGAAGCCGTGTTGAATAATGTCAAGTATTCGAGATATGTGCATAATTTAACTCAGACTCCCAAGTTACGTTACCACTAATTGGTTGTAATTACACACAGCGTGTAGTTGTTTGTGACGGATACTTTAATCACAGTGAAATATCTTACTTTATCAACTCCGTAGTATGGGTTGTCTTGCGATAACCGAAAACGAACGCTACGTCTTACGCCCAAGGATTTAAAATCGATTGTTGCAATCTAGTAGACTCCTAACAAGACAATTCATAGGAGGGAAAAATATCATTATCCTCTATCTGCTGCTGCCACGTTAATTTAAGAACATTCCAAAATGCACCTTATATCTTACCACTGTATGTCGATAAAAAAATCAGAATAAAATTACAAAGTTTTACCTTAATAAGCAGACTAGGTCCAGATCCGTTATCATTCAGCCGGAAAATGAAAGGCTCGTCATTTTCGAATGCACCCTCCATGATTCCACATCTCCTAAAACATCAAACTTAACAACAAACAAATACAAAAGAAAAGTACAATATAAAGCAAAACAAACTTCTAACCTTCATATCATGTGAGCTGTGAGATTCATACTTGTAAAATCGCTTCTTAATGTAAAGTACATGTGTACAGGACCATCAATCGCATGTCAGCTCTTCATTGCAGACGGTATTCGATTTGAAACTTTGTGACTTGTGTATATCGTAACACGTTACGTTTGCGTTTACGTTTCGGCGCGAGGGGACTGCGCGTCTCGCCCGCCCGCCCAACACTGTCTGTACTGAATGCTTGCATTGCAAGTCGGGGTAAGGTAACCCCCATGATTTATAATCGAGGGTTCGTGACACGAGCTTTCTTTAAAAAGTTGACGTAACAACAATAATGCATTTTGTGAATTTAATGTTGGGAACGCTTTTTGTATTTCAACTTGTTGTCTTTCTATGGTCTCTGGCATTTCTAAAGCTGATTAATGAAAATTGTTGCTTGTGTCGTGGTAATTATATATAGTCTAAGCTTCATAGTCTAAGCTAGAATTTGTGTGTATGTGGAGGGTAATCTCCGGAACTATTGCACACCTATAACACATTCTAAAGCCGCGTCCAGCCAGCCCAAAGTGGCAGGCCTACCAACGAACAGCTTGAAATATTTATGAATATAGAAGACGAAGTCATTGTTAGTTAGGGAAATAAAAGTACATAGGCATTTCTATTTACTTACATCAAAGAAGAAAGCTTTGACTTCAATCAGTTCTATGTAGTAATATACCTACGACTCCATGTTAACTCTATAAAGTCCTTATAGAAGACTGAGTATAAAGATGACCGCGTGCACTTTACACTTGTACCAGCGGTCGACAAAAGTATTACCAAAGGTTGGCGCCCGATAGTTAAAATCTGTCAAAACCCTCTTGAAATATGAGGCACTGATCGACGAAGTACTTCGCATACATCGACCTCATATGTCGACCAGAAGTAATTGGCAGCCAGATAATGATGAAGATGTGTTCAGGGGCTCGATTCTGTAAGGAAAATTACACTAACTCAAGGATGTTTCGTCACGGCCTCCGTCCTCTGTCTCTTTCGCTAACTACGCTAATACTACTAATCACGTAAGAGATAAGCTCTCCGAGGCCTGCGTGAAGCGCCTCGCCGACGAAGTTTGTATTAGCTGAATAAGGGGCTGTAAATGATCCTCTTGTCAGCAATATAAGTAGCAGATCAGGTTCAAATTTAGAAAACACCTATAGTAAACTAAAGTGGTCCTTAATGCAGAAATAATAGTGTTGGTTTTTGTAAACACTTTACTTTATCTTACTATACTATAGACAATTGAAGTGTACAAGTATTTCGTAAATTTGGTTCTCTTCAGCTATTTAGGTTGTTAGTTGTATTTTATGTATTAAGAAGATAAATATTTGCTTTTGCAAAGTTATAATTGCGTGCTTTAACAACTTAATACCAAGATTATACCTACTCGATTCCTCTAATTATCACTGAACATCACAAGGTTAACTCATTACAAATGTTAGTGATATGAACTTTACACTTCTATATAATTATACAATATAGGTACTTAGTGTAATGTAACTAACATTGATAACGCGAAGGTTTTTTGCAAGGTTCATTTGTTAACCCAGACCAAGGTTCAGAGCAAAAATTATGGTGCAAAATGACAATTAACCTGTTATATGTTTTACCTTTACATTTGTGTGTATGATTATGTCTGTTTGGTCGGTGTGTAAATATCTATAAATGTATGTATTTAAAAAATATATATATGTAGTATATCAGTCACCTGGTAGCCATAGTACAGACAGTACACTCTGCTTAATTTGGGATCAGGTGGGCAGAATGTCCTGGATATTTATTTATTTATATGTTTTACCTTTAGTATAAGTCGTTCCGTTCGTGGTTAGAGACCCTAACACGCCACAGGTCGTGGGCTCGAATCCCACCAAGGACAAACACTTGTGTCCATGAACATGTCTGTTTCTTCTGTGTCTGGGTGTCGCATGTAACTTCTGTATGAGTATGTATTTAGAAAAATAATAGTGTAGTATATCAATTTTCTGCAGTGGCGTAGCATAGGTCATTAGCACCCGGTGCGGATTCCAAACCGCCCTCTTATTTTTGCAATTCATTATAAAATCTTGGGGCATGGTAAAAAGGGTACTTTTAGTCAATAACACTAACCTGACCTAACCTGAAAAGTGAAATCAACATTTTATGACATGGGATTATCATTTATTTGAAAAAAAGCTTTAAAATTCGCTGATAATATTTTTATACCAGAAGTAAACAAACATGACTACGTGACAAAGTTGGTAGAAGGTAAAATGTACGTAGTTTCAAACGAGAAGCCGTGAAATCGTTGCAACAATCCACAAGCTTGTTTTTATTTCTTGCTTTTTTACTCAATGTCATCGATACCTTGTGAAACGACGGTCTGTCATTATGGTGAAGTAAAAATGCACAAGGGGACATATTTATTTAATAGAAATAAGTTTCCTAAATAATAGTTATTACGACACCTTGCATCACCCATGGGTAGACTATTATACCTGGATATATGGTAACAACAACAAAAGATTACGAAAAAACCCCTGAAAGAACTTAATTTTGTCATACAATTTTTTTTTTCCCTAACTGAAAGTGCCGCCCGGTGTGGACCACACCTTCCTTTCGCTGAGTGTACCTATTATACATCACTGTTTTGAGTCGCCAATATTCGTATTTTTTTTTATTTATGATTAGTCTTATTGTTTTTTACCTTCTTTGGGTATTCTGAAATCTCAAGTAGAAATAGCTTATCTACCAGAAAGTATGGAAATTATACCGTTTACCTGAAGCTTAACAGGCATTTGATATCTTCCTTGCTCTTTCAGCAAGAATAACAATTCTGAACCAAAGAAAAATAATAGACAATTTTTTTTAATGAATATAATTTTTACTTCTTCAAATGCGTATCGATGCCTTAAAAAGACTCAATTTCACTGACACTTCGTCTGGGGAAGTACTACCACTTTACACATTCGCCGCGAAGCAGTTGTACACTTGTATTACTATCTTTCGTTTAGAAAGGTAAGGCGGCCGGTAAAATGCAATAAACAGGGGGGCAATTCCACTAACATATTATGCACCGAACCATTACCATATCACAACCAAACGTCAAATTAGACGTTTAATTGTACTAAATACACCAACGATCGAACTGCTGTTGTGTTTCGGTAATGGTTCACATTCGTTCCAAAGATTACGTCACAAAGTATGTTGGTTTCGGTTGTAGTGCGTAGGAATACCATTACATTATTATTATTTGACATTAATCGTAACCATACCATTGCCAAACCAAACGTGCTACTCGAACGTTGCATTTAGTGGAATTGGGCCCCTGGTACATGAGTCTTGGCAACTTCACGTCTCAAGAAAGACAACGCATTTGCGATGTCCCTGGTGATACAAATGTCCATAGGCGGTGGTGACCACTTCCCATCAGGTGGACAGTATTGTAGTATGTCGGCTTGGTAAATAATAAAATAAAAATACTTTTGTTTTTCACAGATTATATAGGTGCAGTTTCTAATATATCTTTAATTAGTCTATGTAATCTAAAGAAAAATTGAACTATATCAAGTATTTTTTAACAGATCTTGTAACTTTTACACTTAATATTTTAGTAGTAGTATTTTGTTTTATTTATATTTGTATTTGTAAGTGTTATAATTTTCTGTAGATTCTTCAAGAACCCTAGCGTGGGTAAAGGCCTCCAAAGATCTCCGTTTATCTCTGCCAGCATCAAGTCGTATGAAATAAAAATAAAAAGCCCTCGACAAATTTAATGTGAATAATCCTTAATCCTAGCCAGTGATAGTATTTTAATAAATTTCTTTTAACTGATTGAACTATCACAATCTCTGCTATTTTAATAACATATTAAATTAATAGTTAACTAAAAAATATGCGATTCAAAACCATTTATTCAGTTTAGGCCCTCGGAAGGCACTTATGAAGGTCAAATTTAAAGTTACTGAAGCTACAAAGCGATAAAATGGCACTTCAAATTGTACAGCAGACCACCTCCCTTAGCAGCACACAGAGCTCTACTCAGGGGCGTAGCAATAACCGTACCTACCGTATCAATTATTCGGCCCCCGAGCTGCAGGGGAACGTAAGCAAAAAGTTGTAAATCATTATCCATAATCACAAAAGAAATAGCTGTAATCCTTTAAATCTTTTAATTGGACCCCCATCAAAATTTAATACAGGGCTCGTAGGCAAGCTACGCCACAGGTTCTAAGGTATTTTTAACCAACTTCAAAAAAGGAGGGGGTTCTCTATTCGTCTGTATTATTTTTGTTTTTTTATGTTTGTTACCTCATAACTTTCGACTGGGCGAAGCGAATTATCTTATTAGATTAGGTTAGTTGATAGTTATTTTTACCCTTTACTATGTTAATAGAATCTTTGTTATACATAAATAAAACTTGTTGCAGTATTTCCTGCAATTTACATCAACGGAATTTGCGTGTTACGCGCAATAGGTAGTTGTAGTTTTAAATACTTAAAGTTGTAAGGTTACGTCATCTTTAACCATCGACCGTCGATCGATTTTAGCTATGAAATGCTTAAAATTTTCGAGTTTTTATTACGCCCGAATGTGTGATATCAGTCAAGTAGTTCCAGGAAACATTCACTCATTGTTCCTATATAAAAATATAGTACCTGGATGACCGAGCTTTGCTCGGGGTTTTATTACTAATGTAACTACTACCGTATTATTTTTTTTATAAACACTGTCATATATTGTATTATTGATAAAAGATTCTGCCCCGCGGTTAGATCCGCATTGAAATTTAAAAAAAATGCTTAATTAAATAATATCTATATAAAATAATAATATATATATTAAAATTTGACAGGCCAGTTAGCTTGATGGTTAGCGACTCTGACTGCCAAGTCGAAAGTCGCGGGTTCGATTCCCACCCAGGACAAACATTTGTGCGCATGGACATGTCTGTGTCTGAGTGTAAATATCTATACTATAAGTACGTATAAGTACGTATGTATTTAGAAAAAAAAAGAAAAAAATAGTATATGTAGTATATCAGTTATCTGGTTTCCATAGCACGAGCTCTGCTTAGTTTGGGATCAGTGGGCAGTGTGTAAAGAATGTTCCAGGATATTTTTTTAATTATTTTATTTCCCTTTTACCTTAGGCAGAGATAGAGACTTTTAGAATTTCTAGTATTTGTACCTATGCATTCTTGACTGGAAAATGTTTCGGAATTCAGTTCGTAACAAAGCTTTCATTACCGTCAATTCTCGTAAGTTCACTTTGAAAGTTTGTTATTAAAGGTTACGGTTACGGCTAAATGTAAGGTAATAACTTTGAATTCCAAACAATGTACAATGCAATTATTTCATAATAAATGGTAGTTTATCATTAGAATAAACGTTTCGCCAAGTTTGAAGGTTTGCCACAAAATACTTTCATGCTCAGAATAAATATAAGTAAGTACACACTGATTCAAAGGGCTACTAAGTAGGTACTTAAGGTGTTTTTACTGATAAACTAAAGGCCGACACAATGGTTAGTGTTCTCCTCTAAAAGACATTTGCAATACCAGTGGCATCACCAATGCCTTTTCGACCCTAAAACACCAAATTGTCTCACGTGCCTGTAATTTCACCGACCCCTTACCTTCCTAATCGCAACACGGCAGAACATGTGCACTGCTGCTACTCAGCGGAAATAGGTATGGTAGTAATACTTCTTCGCACGCAATAAGAGCTCTACTACTTCTTAAGTTGTTGCTCAGTTACTATCTACAGTTATTAGGGGCTGGTTTGAATACCTGACCCATAAGACTACATATGAGTTCAACACTGGTTTTACGGAATACTTTGTGAAGTAAAATGTATGGAATAACCTATTCTGTTGCAAGTCAACAGCCTCTGAGGTTACTTTACATAGGGCTATATAAATTTCTTAGGCATCAAATAAATTTAAAAATAAATTATTATTTAGTTAGCTCAGTAGCAAAACTGTAACTATAAATGCGCGCTGCGGTTTTCCCCGCGTGCTCGTGGATACAATGTATTCCAGGGAAAAATAAATCTAAGTAGCCTATACATATTCTGTCTGTGACAGACGTTTGATCACTTTTTTAAAGAATTTCCTAACCTTTTTTAACTGCAAATAAATAGTCATCATGTTTATCGATTTAATATGTCACACACTTGAAAAATATATTTTCACAATACACGTATGTCGTCCAATAATTTCATACGATAGAATTTCAATGTCAATGCTACATTGACTTTCACCAACTTCGGCACAGACCCTTGGGACATGCTCGAGGACCTTAGGTTGGGAAAGGTTGACTTACATCATAACTCGTTCAGCAGTTTAAGTGTAACTGAGCCACACTCATCAAAACTTTGATATTTATAATATGACTAGCTGTCCCCCGCGGTTTTACCTACAACATAAAAACCTTCCTCTTCAATCACTCTATCTATTTAAAAAAACAGCATCAAAATCCGTTGCGTAGTTTTAAAGATTTAAGCATACAAGATTTAAGCATACATAGGGATATAGGGACAGGGAAAGCGACTTTGTTTTATACTATGTAGTGATAGGTACCTTTTTCTAAAACCACAGGTAAATTAAATTATAAAATAATGTTTCAAAGACCTTGTGAACTTACCCTTATAATTCTAAATACTCAAAGATAATTCAACCTACGAACAATCGCTGGTAATTTTAGACACAACATTAACGTTGAACGCAACTATAAAGAAAGTGCAAGGTCGGCTTTGCACCTCTATTTATAACTTTGTTATTGGTGCAAGAAACCATAAGTACTATGTATCTATTTTATAATAGCTAGTTAAATGAGCTACACTATGCTTTTAGCTTGTTGGTTCCGAATACATGTAATTTTTCTTAAAAATTTTAGCGCATTCACTAAGTTAGCGTATAAAAATAACCATTTTATTATACAAAGCTTTAGCATTACATATTATCTGAAGAGATAGTAATTAAACAGACTTGTTTTGCAAATCATCATAAAAACTACATACTACTACAACCCCGATCTTAGTATTAAGTCATCATTTGCTTAACTTGTTCCCAGTCAATTAGGGTTTCTGTTGTTGTATTGTATTTCTGTCAATTCGGTTCAAAACGTTTAACGAGAGACTTGCAAGATATTTTATGTCTTAGGCTCTCAGGAAATTATTTAGTCTATTGATACAGTGTACAATAACGTAATTAAACGGTATAATACTTTTTAGTCACCTCGATACAAAACAAAAGTAAAAGTATAATTTAAAAAAATTATAGTGTGACAAAATAAATAAAACACCTTTTTTTTAAACTAAACTTTAATACGAAAATCACACCGGCATAAAATCTTTGGAAACTATTAAAAAATACCGAGCTGTCAAACAAAACTGTCAAGCTCTTCCCGCGCAATTATTTATGATTTATTTTCTGCTTTTAGTGGTCTTCTTGCCTCCAAAGCGAGTTGGTAACCATCGGTAGCCTTCATCATTATATCAAGCTTGACCTTGATACGAGGTACTGGACTTGATTCAATGTCATCTATTATTCTATATCGACGGATGATTCCTGATAATGCTGTCTTCACTGACATAATAGCGTATTGGTAACCTATGAAAAAAAAAACATTACTTTGCTGTAAGCTAAACCTCATAAAACACCTTTTTTTAATGATTCATTAAATGTATAAGTCTCTTGGACAATGTAAGGACGTACTATTTATATTAGACATACTGTTTCTTTTCTGATTCTTCTGTGTGATGTAAAATAAATTTGCGACGCAATTACTTTTTTCATGAGTAAACATTTTAAAGAAAGTCTGGGTTTAAATACCATACCAATCCCATATGCGAATTGCAATAAGCTAGTTAGCTGTTACTGAGATTAAAAAGTGAACATTTCCATCAGTGGTACCACCATCAAGAAATGAAATTTTGAGAAACGCTGAATGTACTCTTTAAAAAAGCTTTAATTTTTTAAGAAAACTACATTTGAACTTTAAAGATTCCCGTATTTATGATTTCATAGTTAGGTATAGATGTTATTTGTAGACTCGGTAAAATCTTATTATTAAATATTTCAGCTACCTACGACAAATGGTTTCGAAGATATAAGATGTCTTGACGCAAAAACTCTTTTACACCGCTGCGCATACCAATTGCCAAAACTCCTCTCCTATCATTGATCACCTACAATATAATAAAAATGCACGTGGCCTTTCGCTAACCTAAGTCCCCTAGACCTATGACTTATATTATACAATCTGTGGTCAGCTGCAATAAAAATAATTACCATGCTCGCAGAAATACGTCAACAAATGAAAACAGTGTTGGGAAATCCCTATAACAAATATGATAGTATATACGTAGTAATTACAAAGACGTAGATAGACAACTATTAGTTCTAAGTAGGTTAAGCAATTAGAGACTATAACAACGTGCCTGACATGGCATTACTTAATGTAGCAAGTTGAGAGTTATACGATCCTGTTTCATATACCTACTTTTACACAATTATAAACTCAATTGACATGTTAGTATAGATATAATTTACTATGTATTTGGTCCAAGTAACATAAAAGACAATTTAGAGTGACATAGATAAATGCACGACCAGATTAAAGGAATTTAACACTTACCAATACAATTTCTAGGTCCATTACTAAAAGGCATATAGCTGCAAGCGTGTGCTAAGTTAAATCTCTCTGGTAGAAATCTATCGGGATCAAAATTTTCGGCGTCCGGTCCCCAGTACTTAGGGTCTCGATGAGCTCCCCATATTGAGACTACAACTCCAGAGCCAGCTGACAAAACCCGTCCGGAAGCTAAAACAAGTAATGTAAAGTGGAAGATTGTGGTTTTGATCAAAGGACACAGTTTTGCACAGTGTTGAAAAACTAGTTTTAGTAGTTGCACATAAAATTCAGATCTCTTCGAGTGTGCTTATCTGCGGTCGTAACTTACCATGGCAAGGCATGCTACGAGCAGCCAGAAAAATAGGATACCTACTATGTTCAATTTTAAATCGAGGGAGAAATAATGTTACGACTAAAGAACTGGAAAGGAGCTATTTTCTTTGACCACTTTTTTACATAAGACGTACGTTTTACGTAAGGCCATTTTGAGGTTATTTCTGGGTAAATTCCTCCATTATGTCAAGCTCTTTCCGACTCAGTCTCAACAAGAGATGTTTTTTGTGGCTTTGTGTAACAATTAGTTTAATAAATACAACATAAAACTGTAAAAAACTTACGCAATGTAGTGTCGCTTAAAACTTTTCTAATAATGAAGGGCACTGGTGGAAATAGTCTCAGTGATTCCTTTACAACTCGCTCTAAATATTTAAGTCTCAATAAATCTTCTTTCACAAGGGGACGATCAGAATCACCGAAAACTTCGTATATCCTTAAAAAAAACATTTATGTAATTTGGTAAATTCCTATTATATGATAAAGAAAAGTTCCCATGTATTAAAAAGCCATTAGCTTTATAAATTGTAGATACGTTAGACAAAACTAGACTTTAACCAAACTAAAATATTATAATATCACTTTAAACGGTTTGGTATTAATATTAGGCATGCTACCTTCCAGCAGGCAGCAATTTGAAACAGTATCTAATGCTTTAACAACCATTAGGCATAATTAAGTTCCTGTATAAAATTATAATTGTGCTCAATTAAAATTATTATAACTTTACAAAGCAAATAAATTGTGTACCAATATTTTGAAATACGTTATTAATAAATCTGCGTAATTAGCTCATTTATATGTTATACTCACTCTTCATAGACCTTTTCTTGTATTTTAGGATATTTTCCCAATAGTTTCATGGTATACCCAATAGCTACAGCAGAGGTATCTGTTCCAGCGATGGTCAAAGTCAACACCTCTTCTCTCAATTCGAGATCAGTGTACCCTTGCTTGCCGCCAGAGAGCGATATAAGAAGGTCCAGGAATGATCGTTTTCTATAAGCTTCTAAATCTGTGAAAAAATATAAAATTATTTATTTTGGATAGCTTCATAAATCAAAATTTTGGATCATTCTTTAATCAGGTAATATAAAGTTCGTCCATGAGCGCAAGGAGGCCTCCTAGAGCTTACGTCTCTCTCACATTGCATAGTTAACGAATGTGAGAGAACATAGAGCCCGCTACGAAACATCCTTTAGCTAGTGCAATTTTCCTTACAGAATAGGAGCCCAGAAACATATTAAATATGACCAGACATTTTTTAAGTAAGGCTGATAAGTACACTCACTCTGTCCAGAGGCCTAAGCACGGTCATCTATCCAAAGCGTAGCGTCATCGCATCGAGTACGCCAAAAACCTAGTTTGCAAATTGAACATCGCGCATACCGTGATGTTGCACGATGTTCAATTTCCCATTGCGTTGGTTTTTTTACGATAGGTGGTATCTGGTCATAATCGCCTATACATATTATCAACATTACCTACTCAATATTTAATTGTTTACCTTAACGAATAAGTTACAAATTGAGTAATAATAGGGTTTGAGTAAAATTTATTATAATTTACCATACTCTTGTTCCACTTCTGTTTTCCCTTCCTTTTCAATCTTTATGGTATCTCTCTTCTCTCTAATTACCTACAAAGAAAAAGCTTTAGTTAATTATTTACAAAATCCAGCCAGCAATTTTAAATCAGACCAGAGATGAACCATTAATTCTGTATAAAGATTTGAGTTATTTACACGAGAATTATAAAGAGGTAAATTTTGTAAGTTTCGATCTATCAACAATATAGTCGTCTGATTTTAGTGATACTTTAACTGATAGAAGGCTGAATTAACTTGTGGTTAGAACAATATAATTATTGTTTTATAATATTTCATTCAAAGACATATTCGGTCTCCCCAATCGCACCCCCTCGTTATATTAACGCATCCATGGTCATGAGGTATAAAGCTCGGCTTGGAGACTGGAGGTCATAGGTTTGATACCCAAATCGATCAATGTACAGTTCACGTTTCGTTGTCAGAATTGTTTTTATAGCCCAAAATTGGGATTGCGAACTTTAAACTATAATCGGAATATCAGCATCAGTTCTGAGACCTCAGCCTATCCCTCCCGGGATAATGGGTGTGAGGAAACTTACTTAGCCACTTGACACTCACATTTTTTCGGAATTGTCTGTCCCAAAAAAAGCAGATTTAAGTACAGTTTATTAAACCCTAAATTTTAAAACAAGGTATGACGCATAAGCCTACGTTGCATTCTTTACAATATGAGCGAGTCTCTCGTCTAATCTTTTTTCCTTTTGGATCACGCTTGTTGCAACATACCAGGCAACATCTGGTTGGTGTAGCTTTCTTATAAAGTAATGGACCCTTGCTGCAACCACAGAAATCTATAATATGTTACGTAAAAATTACTTAGGTATATTCAAGGTTCATCACCATTCTCAATTCGGGAAAACCTGCTAAGTAACGTTTAAAAGTTGGGCATGCACAGATTTGACACAAAGCCGCACCCGAACTAGGTTCGGGCATGCACGTCAAGTGGTTAATAAATACAAATAATTGTTACCTCATCGGTAAAATTGTGCAACGTAGACAAGCATTTCTGATGTTCCTTGTACTGCGGGAACAACTTAAACAGCCAGTCTGGCTGTAGCCATAAGTGGAATATCCTCTCACAGATCAGGTTCAGGATCCGGTTTATAGCCAACAGGAATGGAGAGTTGGGGTCGCTCTGTGCGTTCACTTGGACTCCCATTGTCGTTTCTGTTAAATGGGGTTTCTATAAAATACCTCTTATAAATCACTGAGGTTCTACTAATATAGATCAATGTTATAGATACAAAAATATCCTAGTACATTCTTAACACATAGCTATCTGATCCCAAGAAAATTAGAGATTGTACTATGGAACCAGATAACTGATATACTACATTTACAATTACATATTATATTTATTCATATTTACACCCAGACACAGAACAAACATACGTGTTCTTACATACAAACATGGGACTCGAAACCTTTCTCGACAATAATAGTATAGAAAATGTTTAAAATATATCAAGATGTATTAAAGTGCAATAGCTACTTTATATCCTTAAGACCTGCTTGAATTCAACTTAAGTTTAACTTAAACATCCAACTCAGAAAATATAGGTCAATAGGCACGGCAAATCTACATCGTTCATCAATTACAATATATTGCAAGGTAAATTACAAAGATACTTAATCATACTTGCGTGCATAACAGTACGACAAAAATAAATCAACAGAAACACACAGTAACTAACATAACATTGCAGTAAATCAATCTGAATTACAATAAGAGTTATTTTTTATTACAGCCAAAAATGGCATTTTTTTCCATTGTCGCTTGACAAATACAAATCTCGAAAATACATTGTCAAATCTATATACACCATCACTTCAAAACTACTGAACATATTGGGATAGGACTGCTACCATTCGACGCGGAATTTTTCCTAGATGGTTATAGGCTATATGATATCGATAAACGCGGGTGAAACCGCGGGGGAGAGCTAGTGTTCAAATATAGCCGATTGGATTACTGCTCTAGCTTTATACTTACTGTAAGAAAACTGTACCAAACGATCCTATCTTTGAGTTTTGGTTAAACAGTCATTAATCCTCTTACGCACGTTCTATACAAAATTTTATTCTTTTTATAGTACGTAGGTATAGAGGTGTTTTAATCTCATGAATATGAAGTAATTGTCTTGATATGTCATAAAACCAGTTTTGGCAATGACTTTGATCATTATAAAAGGACAAAAATGGGTCAATCAAGGGTATGTTCACATTAAAAAAAGTTTATATCTAAGGGGCATATAGTTCCCTCAATAATTATAATAAATAATAATAATAATAAATATCCTGGGACATTCTTTTACACACGGCCATCTGATCCCAAACTAAGCAGAGCTTGTACTATGGAAGCCAGATAACTGATATACTATTTTTTATATTTCTAAATACATACATACATATATAGATATTTACACCCAGACACAGAACAAACAGACATGTTCATGCACACAAATGTTTGTCCTGGGTGGGAATCGAACCCACGACCTTCGACTTGGCAGTCAGGGTCGCTAACCACCAAGCCAATTGGCCTGTCAAAATATAAATATAATATAAATAAAATATAAATCATAAATAAATACAAGTATACTTGTAACATTTTCATTAATAAATAAAAATATTTCTGAAAATGATTACAAATAGATTATATTTTAAATCAAATATTGAATGGGCTAAAATACGAATCAATATATACTTATCTGAAATCTAATATAATACAAATTTCATTAGACAATTCTTATTCGACATTACACCGTGCATTATGTACATTAATATAAAGTCATCGAAATAAAAATATGGGTTTATTTTTTACTTACGGCACACGGAGTCAAGTGTGTATGAGTTAAGATAGGGCCAGATGCTGAATCTTCCCTTTCCCGTGCAATAGGATAGCTTTGTAGCCAACTTTTCACTCTGGGCCGTAAAAATATCAACGAAGTTCTCTATAACTTTTGGGCTGAAAACTGGAACTATGACTTTTCGACGTCTCCTCCAGATGGAAACTGTTGGGAAATATTACTCCTTTTTGAATTTCATTTGAAATAAGTCTTTCTACTTCTCCCAAGAAATAAATATAACTGATACAGGAACATACAACAGACGCAAATCGCTGTAAGAAAATTTCCATTAGGTACCTACTACGATGCTGTCATTTGTTTGTTTCTCTTTCAGTACGTGTTAGAACTATCAGAGCATACTGTCACTACCAACTGCGCTATCATGACCTTACATATATCTTTAATGTCATCAACTTATTTATATGCATTCTGGCTGCCTTCTAGGCAAGGCCATGCTTTCCATTGGGCACTTCTTCTCGGGTCCGCGAGCCATGGGGCACCTTAGTCTCTGTCAGATCATTCGCCCATAACCGATGTTACTGAAGGAATGGAAGGTGTTGGACGGCCATGGGTTACAGAAAGTGCATGAGGCAGAGAGTGTCATCAGATAGGATCTGTGTGCAGTGCTCTTTGAGCTGTCATATTATAATAGAGATGTGGCCTAACATGTCAAATCAGCAATTCTTTATGAAATGTCAAAACGATCGAATGTATGGAGTTTTGCATGAAATAGCAAGTTGTGACGTCATAATTGTACAGCATCAAATAACATACTCTTTATGATTAGATCGGTACTGAAAAATCACATTAAAGATTTAATTTTGATTATATTTAATGTTTTCGTATATTTTTGGATGTTCAATACACTGGTTAGTGTTTGATCATTTATCTTTAATACAGGACACATCCCAATCATAGGAACCCCATTATCTTAAAATACCCCGGACCTTAAATAGATTAAAGATTGCCCTGCTTCTAGGCTTTATCTACCTGCCACCATCATTCATAATTAAGTTGTAACACAAAGATATCCACAAGAAAACAAAAGAATCCGGACTTCAGGGTTTCATTGAGGGGAGGAACAGAATCTTAGTGTGTGTTTTTTTTTAGCAAAAATTCTTCTAAACAAAAGTGAAAAGAATTAAGTTTATATGGAATAACTTGACTATTAACCTTGCATAACCAGTTCACACGTCCGGATTCATAGTTATTTACATGTTTACGCAGAATTCGGTACTGTATGTAGGCCGCCTACGTGATGATTTTTCGCAACAATTTTCCGCAATAAAATGAAAGCTACGTTTGTGAGATAGAAGACCTCATAAAAAATATAAAGAACTAGCTGTCCCCCGCGGTTATACCCGCGTTCCCCAGGGATATCACATTTTTTCGGGATAAAAAGTAGTCTATATGTTATTTCAGGATATGCTCTATATGTGTGCTAAGTTTCATCCATATCTGTTTAGTAGTTTTTTCGTGAAAGAGTAACAAACATACTGACATACAAATCTTTCCTCTTTATAATATTAGTATAGATATAGATTTATCTAACTACTATTATAATTGCGAAATTTTGGATATATGGTTGTTTGTTACTCAATTACGCCAGAACGGCTGAACAGATCTGAATTAAACTTGGCACAGAGATAGATTATAGTCTGGAATAATACGTAGGACTATTATCCCGGGTTACATCTCTCGGAAATCCGGGTGAAACTACGAGGGATACTTTGTAGTTAAATATAGTAACATATACTCCATTATTTAACATTCTTTATTAATGTACTTGTTATTAAGTACATAATATATTATATGTTTCTTTAACAAACTACCTAAAGACATTAATTATTACGAGTGCATAAATAGATTTTTAACACGGTAGTAAAGAAAATATTGTATCAAAGAGATTTAATGATATACAGATGCTACAAAACTAAAGCCGAAAGGAGGTTAAATGGGGCCTTAAAACGAGTCCATTCACAATATTTAAGAACCGTTGTAACGCTGTATAACATACCCCAAAAAAAAACTGATTTTTATGAATGTAAAATAGAAAAACTATTAAAGTAGACAATTATTAGGTAGAATAGGTACGTTGGCCTTTCTGTTAAATAATCTGGTTCCCTGATATGACAGCTTACTAGGGTTGTTGGCTATGATAATTAATTATATTTTTACGGGGTATTTTGTAACACGTTGTATATTTATATCGGATTATTTGCAGAATAATAACTTTATCAATGAATTGCTCACCTGACAAACTATTTATTAAACATCCTGTTTTTTATTTTGATTATAACTACATTATTATAAAAAGAAACATAATTATTATTCCATTACCAAGAAAAGTAGATTATGATCCGAACGTGAAAATAATTAAAGCTGACACTGTGATCTTAAGGCGCCAATAGCTCATGACACTGGCGTTGGTAAAAATGCTACAATTAAGACATCTTGAGCAAACCATCAGTACTCTGTAGAAGGTCTCATGATAAAAATCTGCCACCACGCGCAAACTGGATTGTCATGACAACTGCACGTCGTATCTAAGTGAACCAGTTCGTATCTAAGCTATTCTCGATTTTAACTAGGCAAGATCACTTACCCACTTTCTCCGGTGTCATACCTAATAGATTTCACACATAAACATTTCTAAAATAAAAAGGAAATTATACTACGGATTGATCTACGAATACTGTCGTGATTTGGCGATGATTGGCAATTCAGTTACTCTATTTTTTTTATCCCCTTTAGGCCAACAAGCAGGCCCGCGATCCACCATATGGTAAGTGATCAAAGTGATCACCGCCACCTATAGACATTTGGAACAAGGGCCATTCCCAATGCGTTGTCGACCCTGAGACATCAAGTTGTTAAATCTCATGTGCCTGTAATTTCACCGGTCCCCTTACATTTCTAACCGAAACACAATAATACTGGTGCAATCTACATCAAAGCGGAAATGGGTAAGGCTGTTCTTACTTCCCCGGACAACATCAAAGAGCTCTACTACTTCTAAATATAATATTATGTATTTGTTTACCTGGTGCAAATATTCCACCGTACCCAATAACTTTCCTCATAAATCTGTGCAGGTCATCTTTCTCCAGGCAAGTCTTCAATAACATCTCCGCGTCAACGGGGTCTACCAGAACTGATGAAATGATTCTTTTTTAAATTAGGGTTACACTTGGCGAGCAAGCCCTAAGCGCTACTTCTCTTTTAGCAACAAGTAGCTGTTTCGACGCGTGAGTTCAGGTGGTTTCTTGTGATTATAGCTATTTATTTCCTATTTAATTAGTTTATGAAATCTGTTGAGCATGCCTCAGAGCTAAATCCTTAATCTCAAAACAAATGCCATCTTTTTAAGCCACACAAAGTGAGTAAAATGATTACCGATCAATAATTGACTGTCACAGAAAGTCAGCAATAACAGAACTTAATTAGAAGGAAAGTAAAACTATCTGTAACACCCAATTCAAATATAAGTAGACACCCTTAAAAAAATTACGTAAAAAAATTATACGCACACACAATGTACAAATTAAATTAAAAAAAAATAACATTGTATAGAGCTCTAAGTTATAAACAATTCAATCAAAAATTATATCAATAAATAATTACTTAAATTTTGAATCCTGATATTAATAAAATTCTTAATAAATAAATAGGTCTCAAAGCATAATTTCTAGTAATAGTAACTTACTATAGTAAAGGATATGCCCCAGCCAACCTATGACGAGTCCATCATGTTCCATACTGTCGTAACTAATCGTTTGTAATGCTGACATGATAGCTGAAAATTATGAAATTATACTGAAATAATTCGACCAATGTAATAGAAGGAAAGATCAATATATCAAGTTGTTGTCTACTCATCAAATCTGCCACGAGTTGGATCCCTGTATTTTAGTAAATCATATTAATTTCAAGTTAAATAAAAGTCCATAGAATAAAATAAAACTACATGCGACCGAGCGATGTTATGTAATTTATTAATCAATCGAAAAATTCTATTTATTTATTATCACATAAAAATGCAATCATGGCGAATCCAAAAAACGGCCTAACTCGAAAAAACTATAATACAATAATCTCTCTATCTTTAATATTTTTTTTTATTTATAGTACTGATTAAGATTTACTTTGCTAATCTTAAATACATCTTGTTTTTATTGTTTTCTTTATAAGTACATATCAAAAAAGTATAAGATATTTAAGTAGCTGTTCATGTGCCTTTTCCAATAAATAAAAATATTCTCTTCTGTAAAAAAAAACTAACCTTCAGTATCACCAATTAGAGAATATGCCATTCCAACAATGGGGAGAGAATTCCGAGTTTCCGGCGTCATAGCAGCCAACCTGTACATATTCCATCTCTTTATTTTAAACACTGCAAACCACACCATTGAGAAGACAAGCAGCAACCACAGAATCATTTTGCACTATTGCACAACTAATTCCCTAACTGCATGAGATGTTACACTTGAGCGTGAATTCACGCTTGTCGATGTTGAGAAAATGTGCGAGATTTTATATAGACATTTTCCTACATACAGCCGCTTTAGTTCGGACCAATTCTCCGGTAAACAACGGGGTCTCGAGTTCATGGTGTGGTAGGTGCATAACCTTCACACCACAAGGAAGCAGCAATCATTATCCCATTTAATACAGACTTGATGCGATACAGCGTGTTGCTTTTGTTTCGCACTGAGACTAGACTGTGCCATAAGGACTGTTGTTTACGTATGTATTAATTATCTATAATATCCGTTTACGCACGTGCGATATGGCATCCTAATTTGTATGTTGCTAAGTTGAAACTACACTGTGTCTTTGAGTGACTACTGTCTTGGTGTTAGTTCTGTTTATTTCCATGGCCGCATGATAATATTTTATTTTTAAAAGCGATCACTAAACATTGATTTATTATTTTATTATATAGCTACTGTATTTTTTTCAACACATGTGTTACCATTTGAATAAAATTCTTTATAAGGCATTTCAATGACTAAAACTACATAGGATTCCGTTTAGTTCTACTGAACGAGTTCTACTATAGATTTATCCATAGAACTCAAATGAATCTTTGCTGTTGTGTTAGGGGTTGTTCTACTGGTAGATCTGTACTCACGTGTAGGTATACCTACACTTGGACTCGTTTTATTTTATAGGAATCAATCATTTATGTCATCAATTGTTATGCATAGTTCCAGTGACAATCATATATTTCTATCAACTAGTCGTTCTGGACCATAGTTCAAATGTAATGTAATTTAGATATAACAGTAACATTACCGCCTCTATTTTGCGTTGCATTACCACCACTTTGTTGCGATTCAAGTTAGTTCATTCATGGCGATTTCCACAGGCATTAATTATACTGTAGTTACGTAACAAACCTAGTGGCCTATAGCCTGACCCTGCGGTGACTACCCAATTACCCTGATTAAGGATTCCGAAGTTTTCTATCCACACCAATATTAATAGGTAAAACTATATAGGTATTATAAAGGTTTAAGTTTATTAGTTTGTAAGTAATCTCCGATATTATCCGATTTAATTGACAGAAAGCTACCACAATTCTCGAGTAACATGCTGTTATAATCCCGGGGTAGGTCAGGCGCGGTCGCAGTTTGCAATTTGGGGGTGGGGGGGTCACTAATAATAATATAATATGTTTTTTTTATTTTGTAAATTTTTAGAAGATTTTTCAAATTGACGTGTACTATGAGGGGGGGGGGGTGTTATTAAAATACCCTGGTTTGCTAATTTATCTCTTACTGATTTTTTAGATCCGCTTCAAACTTTCCGATTCATGAAATATGTAAAATTAAATGCTAATCAAAGCCGTCCACAAAGATATTCCTTTCTTCGAAACTTATAGTAAACTGACTATAACCAGAATTCTAGTTGTTTTCAATACGATAAAAACTAGGTCACAGCATGCTATTATTAAAACCGGACTACTTATTCAGCTGTTGATCTGTTGAACTTTAATTTATTAATTTCAAGCTGTGTCCGCTATTGTTAATGTTATAGAAAACCAAATTTCGCAAAAAAAAAAAAAAATTTTTTTTTAATTTTCTCAAATCATATTCGGCTTTTCAGAACGACTATAAATCCAACAGATAAAAGATAATTGAAATCTGTGCAACCGTTTTTGAGTTACATGGTGTAACTAACAAGACTTAGATTTATATTGTATATTGATACGATTTATAAGACCAACTAAGTAGATATTGAAATGATTACCAATATACTTAAATAAATGTTTTAAAACTAGACACTATCTCGTGCATTCCATGAATAAGGTATAGACCACTACCACAGATAACAAATTACACATAATACATATTGTAATAGAAACACTTTAGTATTGACAAATTAACAAAATCACATGCGTTAAATTAAATTTAGAAAAGTGCTGGATATATTGAATGTTTAATAAAAATAGAGCATACTATTAAATCCGTCAATATCATGTAAACGAGTATAAATATGATATCCATCTTTTTATAGGTATATAATTCTTCTGTACGTGTGTTGACAGTGAACTCCTCCTAAACGGCTAATTGGACCCGGTAGGTGGCGCTGCGATCGAATTCCTGCATTTTTCTATGGACTTATTTCGACAGGACAACGTCAGTCCGGACAACTAGTATGTTATAAAATATGAGTCTTCAAATATTTCAAGCTAGTTTCTTCCCTCCCGAGCGATCTTAGATCATCCTGGTATACAAATGCGAAATGTTATTATTGAGCTCCACGGAGCTTCACGGAGGCCTCGGAGAGCTTATCTCTCACGTGATTAGTAGTAGCGACAGAGATGGAGCATAGAGGCCGCGACGAAACATCTTCGTGGTAGTGTAATTTTCCTTACAGAATCGAGATCCCCGTACATGGCAAAAAAACAACAGTCATAAATTTTGAGTCGCAATAAAATACAGTCGAAAAATCTCACTGTGATAACAGCCAGTGTCGAATCGATTACATTTACTTACCATTTAATAAATTAGCATACTTGCTTCTTATAATTTCCAGGAAGATTGTCTTACAACAGTCATAAATATTATTTTACTGCCATAATAAAATTATACTGTATCTTAAGCAATGCGGTTATTCTATAATAGCTTTGTCATTATCAATACTTACAATTAACTTAATAAAGCACTAACACAATAGTTGTAGATTGCGGCAGAATGTGATAGGTACATTTAAGAAAGTTAAGGCTGTAGTGATTAAAATGCGTAAGTAATTCCTCGATTGCAATTTAATAGGCATTTGCGTCCATTTAATCATCGATATATAAACTATAGATGCGTCGTTCGCGATCAGAAATGGCAACATAAAATGATGGTCATGAACGTAATTTCATTTAGTCGCGGTTCAACCACTGGCCCGACTGCACGTGCGGCGCATACAGCACTCAATATTGACATTACTTAAGATATATATTCGTCACTCTCTAAAAACAGGTACACCGCAAGGTGGCATTTATTTTCTTTCCTTTTCGTCGCGCGTATAAGTAGCTATCCAATATTTACGCTATTTGTGAGACCTTGTTAGCTGATGACGAGTCTATATTACTATACGTCATTACATATAAAACGGTATTTAGATATAAGTAAGCTAAGTTAGTCATTACACTCGAGCCTGAATATATCCGAGGCAAGGTCCTATGGAGACCAGGGTGTCAATGTCAAAGCTCACGCGTTTCATGTTTTCATTACACAACTTTTTATTTTTATTGTAATAGGCCGTCATTAAAATATAGATAAAAATAAACACATTGATGAAAATTAATGTTTTATAATTCAGTTAATTTATTCACAAAAAGAATACAATTTACAGGACATAAAAACTCATTCGTGACATTAAAGTTGATAAAAAACACGCGTGTTTCATAAGCTATATTATAAACCTAAAAAAACAACAATAAAAGCCACTTTACGAGTACGTGTTAAAAAAGTACTGTGTGCTTTTAACACCTTTACCATTCAATATAATATCTTATATCTGCTTAAATAATAAGGAACTATACTGTATTCAAAATAAATGATCAAACACTAGCCAGTGTTTTGAACATCCAAAAATACACGGACACATCAAATGTGATCAAAATTTATAATTAATATGAATTTTAAGTACCAATCTTTCCAAAAAGAGTAGAGCTTTTGATGCTGTACATTTATGACGTCACAACTTGGTATTTCATACAACACTCCATACTATCGTTCGTTTTGACATTTAATAAAAAGTTGCTAATTTTACATGTCACTCAACATCCCATTTAGTTAAAACGTTTAATGTCCTATATGGTAGCTGTCCATGTTTGGAAATCGAGCAGTATATAATAATATTTATTTTAGTTCTTGTCAGTCACAAATTGTAATAATATGATGAGGTATGTAGAGACCGATCGAGCTCCCTGAAATTAAAATAATTATAATTAATAAATAAATAACCTCATTTTAGGTTTGAATGCAAGGGGGTGGCTAGATATCTTGATAAGCACGCCAAATATCTGGTTTCCATAGAACAAGCATTCCAAGATATGCCTAGTTGGAATCAGATAACCGTGTATGAAAAATGTCCTAAGATATTTATTAATAGATGGAGACATACTAAATAATTTTTATTTATTTGTGTTCTCACAAAAACCTTTTTGAAGCCATCAATTCATAGGCCATATTCAGTTTAAGACTAAAATTAAAAAGGATTTAGAATTTGGACGACTCGACGCTGGATGTAGGCAGCTCAATACCGTTCGAGGTGGAAATCCAAATGGGAGGTATATGTTCAGTAGTAGACATCCCTGGGCTGATATGATTAGAATTTTGAGCATCTACGACTAAACTGAATACGTAGTAATGTTAAGATAACGTTTACATAACAGCTTTCAGTCAAGCTAGTTTAAGCTAAATAGACGACAACCGTTTATTTGTAATCCATATAATTTCGGTAGTGACCAAACAACATAACGTCTTACAATCACGTAATTAATCTTTGTTTGCGCCAAATATGTAGGGCCTGGCCCTGGAAATGGCCACACGATGGCCTTGACTAATAAACGACTCACCTGTTGTAGCAACGCATAATTTAGTTCAAATAGTCCGCACGGGGTAAATTTTGGTGTTTGGTGTAGAAGCTGCACTGATAACTGCATTGCCTGTTAAACATTAAAATTCGTGCCCATTATACGCCAGAATACATCCCAACGTTCTTCTGTTGCTATCATCGATCCAAGGGGCCAATTTATTATTTTATTATATAGCATCATCTTGGCCGACTCGGAAATGTAACCAATGACATTCGGTTTCCAAACTATATACCTTAGTGCAATGAGGCGAGTCAAGCATCCCCAAGAGGCGGACTAGGGTTACACCTTGGGTCATCCCAGTCTCGTAGACCCCATTTCTGAGATCTGATATTTTTTTACATTTTTAGTAAACTAAACTAACTTCAAGCCAAACATTTAATTAAAGATAGCAATGTGGTATTATTAACTCAGGATAATTTTGACCGCGGTGGGTAGGTTAGTAGTAGTACCTACATACAATTGTGAAATTATAATAAGCACTTACTTCTGCTGCAACCGTCGGACTAAAATCGTTGTTTATAATTTCATGCGTCACATGAGATATTTTGCTAGCCTGAAAATTTTTATAAATCAAAAGATTTATCATAGAAACATTAATTGTATTTTTCTTTGCAGTTATATCAGCCATTTTCTTATTATCTTTATTCTCAACCTAATGTGGCGAGTTTCGAATATTAAATATAATATATTTCCAACAAAAGTATAATAACAGTTCCAAAATACTAAGGAAATAATCTACTGAGACTTAAAGGCAAACTTACCTCCTTTATAACTGCTTCACAAAAAAAGACATTCAAAATTATTATTCCAAGAGCGTATACAATCTCCCAGAACACATAAATTAAGAAGTACATATACTTAGGCACGTCATGAAACAAACCCGATGCAGTCGCCTCCATAAAGTAGAACAAGTACAAAATTATGTAATTTAAGTATAGGAATAATGTTAGCACTAGTGCCAGACTAAACATTTTATTCGCCGTTTCCGTGGCTTTGAATAATAATCCGCAAATTTTAGCGCAGACTTTTATTTTCTCACATATATATTTATCTTGTAATTGTACCACTTTATGCATGTCCACCATCATCCTGTTACGGACGAGAACTTTATATTCCCATGATTTTCTCGTACTTATATCATCAAGTTGTTTATTCACCCACATAAATCTGTCTCTAAGAAGAAGCAGGTAGTAGCAGAAATGGGCTGTTACTATAAGCGCTAATGTATCAGAGAAGACCACTTGGAAAACTTTTTCTGTAGGAACGTCCGCATTCAGATTGTTTAGAGAAAACCAGATACAAGCGACACGCGTTATGTAAACCAGTATTTGGACAATAGAAATAGAAAATAATATGTAACTATATTTAGCGTAGTTAATAATGTCGCCGAGATTTTCAATCGTCATGTCTATATCCACTATTTGTTGCACGAAACCAGTATTCCGGTTCAAGTTAAAAGGCACTTTCCATAATGAGTACTGTACATAAATGATAGAAGTAATTCTTTCGAAGTCATCGCCGTAGCGGTTGAGTCTGGTATTATAAAGGCTTCTTAAAACTGTCTGATCCTCCACATGCGCTTTAAAAGTGCAGTATATGTAAGCTGTATACCAGGTTATTAAACAAGCGAATCCGAGTTTGCTAAATCTCGTTTCTATTCGATTATTCGGAGTACTTTTACAGACAAATACTAAAATACCAGAAATTTTTCTCACAAACACGGCCAAATGAGCTGCTTCGATAATATTGTTGTATCGTCGAACTTTGACTGCTTTATCGAAATATTTTCTTGTATTAATTAACATTTTTATAACAGCCAAAACTATGTTACGCCTTTGAAGTGGTTCTAAATAATAACCGAACATTTTTAATCAACGAAGTACCCATATTATTGCTATTACTTTAGCTCTTAAAATTTAATATGATAAAAATGTACCGTAATTGTCGACAAGCATCAAGACCATTACATGTAATAAGTAAATGAAACAAAATGATGGTATTCGCAGTTATCCACCGGATAATTAGTAATTTATTTGTTCTGAACGTTCACATTTACAGTGGTAATCTACATTATGAACATCATAGGCATTATATATTGTCATGAATAACAAAGAAAAATAGGCTTGTTATATACAAAGGTATTTGTTATATTCATGAAATAATATACATATATTGGAATTATTTATAAGCACTATACAATTTTACATATTACCGAAATAACAAGCACATTGGTATACTACTAGTATAGTAGATAATTACATAATAGCTTCGCTGCCATTGCGATTATAATATGTAGATGCATGCTTTACATTTCGATTAGTATTAAACTAATTAATGTACACAAAATATATTGTGCTCCATCGAACCTTCTGTCTATACAATTATCTATTTTATCTGGATAAAGAGAGCATAATAACTAACCTCCGAATCGATAATAGCTTAAATGTAACCCACAGCTGCTCTTTGTAGACTGCCTCATCGTTCAAAGCGTTTAAATCAAACCTACACTAAAAACTAGCAACTTAAACTACCGTAATACTTAATTGTGAATATATGATGTAAAATCAGTACAATATCATAATTGATTTATGGCACAAAATATTTTAAAACAAATGGATTCGTTACGGTAACATTGGTAAAGTAACACATTACTAAAAGTAACTACTTAAGTAACCCTGAGTTTTGTGACTATTTTAGGAAGCAATAGTGAACACCATCCTGTTTGAGATTTGACAATGTCAGATAGACCACCGGAAAATACCTGTAAATGTAAGCGAATTCGATACAAATACTCAAACTTACCAGTTGATATTATAGTCATCATATTATAATCTAGCAATAAACAGTACAAACGAGAATACCTGTATAAGACGAAGAACACCTGTATATATAAAATTATTGTACAATTCATTCTCGACTGAGGAACTTATAAGCATTACTCCCATTTGCTTTTTATATTGGTAACATCTGACGCATTATTAATTCGCAATAAAGACTAAAACTATTTTTATGGTCACAGATATTTCAATGAATTCATTTAGAATATCAAACTGAGCTTTTGCCCAAATGCTTCGTATAACCCACGTTCTTACGAATCGGAATAAAATAGCAACAACGCCAATATTGCTCTATTTACTTCTTGTTCACTTACTTTGTCTAGTACGAGAGGCAAATAGCGTCGCTTTCATGACGATATTATACTATTTGATCTTAAGATCAATGAGATAGCAATATACGCTAAAAAGAGAAGAAATTTCCTGTCTGAAATTTGTAATTTCCTTCTCTTTCACTTGTATGAAGCTGTCTCATCAATCTTAATGTAAAATATTATTGTATCTTCATAGTGTGCGACGCGTTTAATAGTTTATAGCAAAATATATCATTGCAGCGATTAATTATTGAATTAAATTAACGAATAAGATCACTAAAAGTTAATTATTCCAGTTACAATACTAGTTTTTACAACTAATCTCATAGCGACACTTGATATTAAAATGGTAAAAAAATATAATAATCCATGTATTTATTCATAACATCAACAAATTCTATTGTTAGGTTTGGAAATTATACTTTATGAAAGCTTCATCGTGGCTTATAATTAATTAGTTTTATAAGCGAATTAAATTTACGGAAAATGTGGTAATTATTCGTGTTATATCATACAACAATTCTCTCAATAAACGATTAATATAAAATTTCAAGGCCATAATTGAGATTTGTTATTTGCTATAATTAAGTATTATATTACTATCTCTTTTACTCGCAGTTCAACGTCATTATATTAATATATACGTAATGCAATTTAAATCTCGTTTGTTTACTCTACGGAAATGCTCTATATAAATCTGAAATATTAGATTTAAAATATAATTTGTATAGTATTATCTATATATTGCTTTATTTAGTGCAATGTCCAACAACGTGAAGAAAGGTTACCTTAATTTGAATGTACCAAGCAACTTCTACTCCAACAAAAAAAAGACTATAACCAAATTTAAATTTTATAGAATCAATCATAAAATAGGATTAAAATAAATTATTTACTTCATTACATTAAACAATCCGTAAGAATAAGAAAAACCGAGAGAAAATCATCTTTGAGTGCTTCATTTAAACAGAATAGTGACAATCCATCGATAAAAATATTTCATTTAATCTAAAACGATTCAATAAGTATTACTTACAAACGTGTCGATTAGGAAACTTGATTGATATTTCGATTTAAGCTTGTCTAATTTTAAAGCTGTTTTTTTTTACCTATTCTATAATAGTAACATTTTACTTTTTATATAATTCTTATTCCATTCAAACTTTAGTAGATGAATGGCTCAGAATAGCTAAGTGAAGACCTCTATTTGATATACTCCATATAATATCCGTGTAATAAAGAGTCGCCGCTAGATTATAATAATATCGCTTTAATATCTTTGTCTAATGAACTTTTTATCATTATATTTTCACTCATCAATTATCAATCGCTGCCATTCATTAACGAATGTTACTTCAGTAAGGTACTAGAGTAAGATACTTTATTTGCGGCACCGACCGGCCTAAACTACGAAATATTAAACTTACACATATTGAAAAATAAATGCGTATTGTGGTCGAAATTTGGTAAATTAAAAAGATATTGCATCAAAATATACTTAAAACTAAATGACGGTAGAATATTTGTGATGTAATGTTCTATTTAATCTAATAATAGCACTAAATTTGATAGATCATAATATATTATTACTATAATTGAAGTAAGTAGATGAACAATCATACTGGATACACTACACGCGTGATAAGAATGGTTTCATAAACAAAAGTGGAAAGCATTAATTCTAAAAGTATTATTTCGGTTTTTTTTAATATCACTATTAGATAACTGAGACGTAAGATTACACATTGTCACATGAGCCGTATTTCTTTTTTTTTAAGTAACTGATGTATTATTAGGGAATAAAACGGAATAAGCGCTTTATTGCAATACCAAAAATAACGCCAATATATTTAAAAAAAAAAACAACTTTTCCATAAGAACAGTTCGAAAGCGCTATGTATTTTCTAATAATATAAGTAAATCAATGATAAAGATACAGTGTAAACTCTTTATAACGTTATCCTTTATAACGATAAACTCCCTATAACGTTGAAGTGAGCCCAAGTTGGTTGGTTTGTTCACTTTGTTTTGTTTTTTTTTGTTCACTCCATATAACGATAACTCTCTATAACGACAAAAAATGCTCAGTCCCTTGAGTTTCGTTATAAAGAGTTTACACTGTATATCTTATAACGCCATGACTATTTGCATTATACCATTTCATTCTCGAACACAATTAACTTTTACAAAAAAAATCACTGTTATTCGATACCGAACAAAAGCCACTGTACACTGATACTTCATCAAACATTAGAATCACGGCTCACGTTAGATGGCGCCACTTGCTTACATTCAGTTAACACCGTAACTTAACTACGTCTATATATACCAAACAAAAATAAGCTTCATATCAACATTTTGTAAATGATCAGAAAATAATTACACTTAAATAAAATCATTTCGCACTACGCCCCCGATAAACAATAAATCGTAACTAATAATTAACAATAACGCAATAGTTCCAACATCACATCGTTCGAAACACATTGCACATACACTTTTGTAAAGCTCAAGTCTAATTATAATTAAAATCACATCTCATTAAATATCTTTGGATACAACCAAATAAAATTATCATATAATAGCGTACAAAAATACAAAAAATATACAAGAATGTCGAATATAATTAGGGGAAGTTACTCACTTGTATAAGATCGACGTTTAAGTCGTTGCGACTCACCGAGACACAGAATACGTATGTATATGTTAATGATATCATAGGGAGCTCATTCCACCACGTTGCAAGTCAGCTGCGTAGGCTATAAACAATTTTCCTAATAATAATTAAGTGGTGAATGTTCCCTAAAAGTCAGTCATCCTTCCCGTAGTGAGATTATTATTACACACGCTGAGATTCATCGGTCACAGAAGATCTTGAACGTGAGACGTGTCCAGGTTGGTGATGAGGGTTTTGAGGAAGGTCATCTCCTTCCGCGCATTTTCTAATATGACCCTGGGGTCCTGGGAGGTACAACGAAGGCAGTTCGGCGCGAAGACCATGGCTAAGTTTGCGGAGTCCATTTTAGTTTGACTCACCACTTCGGGCGCGGTGAATTGTTGCAGGAAACTTATCAGGTAGGTGAGTACCTGAAAGGTTTATTATAAGGTTAGATGCAGTAAAAAGAATGTATATTTATTTTATAATTATAGTATATAGCTGTACTCTGCCACGCTTCGCTGTCGCACATTGTGATTGAATGGTTGAGAAATGAGAAACAAAACAAAGACGGTCGCGGATATGTGACTGATGCAAAAAATAGATTAAAACAATCCTTGATGCGGATTATATATCATGCTAAAATTTCAGCTCGATCGGTACAGAACTTTTTGAGTTTTTGAAGCGTACACAAACCAACATAACATTTTTATATATATAGATAACAAAATTATAATATAACCAACAAATAATCATTAATAACACTATAGGGAATATATAATAAAAATAATCTGTTAAAATACCCTATAAAATTTAGGCAGGTTTCGAATTCTAAAACAAACTTCAAAAATAAACAACTCAAAATTCCCAACTACAGAACAGAGCACCTTAATTCAGATGATCTATTCATCATTTCCATAATATAGAGCAACGAATGACCCCATGACAATCTAATTGTAGGGTTGGTAGAGTAATATATAACTGGACGAGAAAGTAAAAAAACATGATGCGAGACTATACAGAACAAGGGGGAAAATATTTGGCCATCTTAAAAGACGACAAACTTATAAAAAATATCATAGAAGGGCAGGTACGACGGAACGGACGTAGGTGAAGACGTATAAGGAGGTGCAGGAAGCCGCTAAACAGAAAGTTGTAGAAGACCCTACCCAGCTCTTAAATTTAGAAAAATAGAGCGACGGCGACAATAACCACATACAATATCATCGATGAAATTTGGATTTTGTTACTGAGACCTCAGTGATAATGGACGCGAAGTAATGTAATATGTAGTGTTTGGTACTGACTTGCCGGTTGATGGGCGGCAGGCGGTGCAGCGCGCGCGTGGCGGCCGCGAAGTCGGTGCCGGCCGCCACGCACGCCGCGTACAGCTCGTCCGGGATGAGCGGCGCGTACAGCTCGCGGTACCACAGCTTCAGTAGGCTGGCCGGCGCGTGCGCGTCTGGACACACACATACAAAACTTTATCGCTATTGACAGATTAATATTGATATATAAGGTTAGTTTATTGATCTGCTAGTTAATTGTTTTGTTTATATGGTGCAGATCTAACTCATTACGAGGCAGTAGGTTACATTTTGGTATGTCATTCTTAAAAGTCAAGATGGACCTAAATGGAATATTGTAGTATACTGATGACAACTTGTACTATACACCTAGCATCGAGTGGTCAACAAAAGATTGTTTAAGACGAAAATTTATTTTAACAAACAAGTTCGACTTCGAACATCAACTCACCAGTCAATGTCGAAGCATCAGGTAACTCCCAGTTATCAATCTTGGCCTTCAACGCATTAACTTCGTCGACATCAGCGGACACTCGGAAGATCCCCTCGGTTTCCCTACCGTTCAACGCTAGCACTTGTTGAGATAGCGCTACTTGAACCCAAGGCAGCTGTCGGTTCGGAAACCGCTCCTTTTGTAACGCCATAACTTCCGTGAGAGTATTGCCAAACATTGATTGACGGAATATTTGGATCTGCGGAATTAAAATAGATTAATTGGTTAATGAATTTGATGATCGTTGAGGTTTTTTTTATAACAATGGAATGCGCTAGAAATAATTAAAGGGACTAACAAAAAAACCGGTATTAAGCAAGGAATATAATATAACAACAATAAATTGTTTAAAAAAAACTCGCACTAGACCCTCGTTTACACACCCAACTCAATGGCTACTAGTAAACCCCTTGATTTTATTGTCATTGGGGCATCCAATATATTATAACATAGTTGTTAGTTACAAGCTATCCAAATAAAAACGTGTTAAACACACCTATCTTATTCTAGTTATTTCAATACAAGTTAATTAAAATTGTGGTAATCAATCAGGAAAACGTCTACTTTACTAGTGTACACTGTGCTAGTGGCGCGTCTAGTAGTAAATAAAGTTCGAACTATCACTATTTTTTTTAAGTAACTTACTCTAGCCTGATCAATATCTTCGGTGGTTGGTTTCCTCGGCTGTCGCTTGCCTCCAAACCCAATTCTTTCGAGACGTTTACAAGCAACGCCCGCATAGTGAGATACTTGAACGTGGATTGGCCATTTACCCACCTGGATTTTTTTAAAGGAATAACCATTTTAAGACATATAGAAGTAGGGTCTTTAGAGCAGAGTTCGTCCGGGGAAGTACTACCATCTTACCCATTACTACCGTGAAGCAGTAGTGTACTTGTATAACTGTGTGTTAGAATAGTAAGGGGGGCGTTGATATTACAGGCACATGAGACTTAGCAATTTCACGTCTGAGGGTGGACAATGCATTGGTAATGCTACTGGTGTTTCAAATGTCCATAGGCGACGGTCACCACTTACCATCAGGGGGACCGTCTACGTGTCTGTCGGCGTACTTAAAAAAAATTATAAATAGTAATTTATAGTAGCGTTTCTTGACGCGTAATCATTTTATGTATCTCAATAGTACCAGAAAAAAAACTAGCATCAGTCCAATTCACACAGAAAGAAGGTCCAAAATCGCTTACCTCAGGGAATGCATCAGCAAACGCAGGGTCTCTATGTCTATTTACATAATTGGTTAACGCCGGTTGGAATGCAGGTGAGGGTGGAACGAAGGCCAAGCACACAGCCAGCAACTCCCAACCTCGAAGTAAGGAATCTCTCAGAGGATTCTCCGTTGTTTGTCTGCATAACTGGACGTAGAGTTCGTCGCGAAGCCTGAAGATTTGGTATTAGATATTAAAATATGTCAGTAATGTGTCAGCAATTGTTGAGACTAGAATATATATTTTCTGGACTAGAATCTTATGATGAAATATAGATTACATTTAAAATACAATTTTGTGCCATTGGGTTGATAATTACTGTAATTACAAACTAACCACAGTCAGAGGCATCAATAGGCCGATTGCATACTAAAAGCTAAAGTTTAATCGAATTATTTGATCTAATACATATTATTTATTTGTGACCAAGCATTTCATCTCAAAAAAACACTTATATGTTTTTAGAAGCTTGTAAAAGCCCTTATCTATAATGATTACCTCAATTATTTTCTGAACGCTTTATCTTAATCGGCACCAACTTACCAGTGTATTTGCGAAGAAAGCCTTCGAAACGAAGTCATTGCTTTTTCAGACGTCCCGATTAGTCCCGAAAATCGCCGAACAATTCCGATGTTAACAAACTTACTTTTCATTAGCGAACGTAGCGTGTAATATATCCTGCGCAACGGAGTTGAGAGTCATTCCTGGCCTCGCCTTACGGTCCCCCATGTATATCTGCACCAGTCGAAACAAGTCTATGGCCGCCTTTTTATGCGCTTTGTCCCAGTCTGCGCCTACCATTGGTGCACTTATTGAAGATGACGTCCAGGAAAGCATGTCGCGGACGGAGGCCTAAAAAGATTTTATTAAAATTTGATATTTGTCAAGCCATAAAAACAAAGAATGAAGGGACTCCAAAACGGCTGAACCTATATTGCCAGGACTTTCACTGATGTTATTAGGAGCAGCTTTGTCTACTTTTTATCCCTGAAAAAAGTAACATTCCTCGGGTATTAGTGAAACCGCGGTGAACAGCTAGTTTAATATAAAAATTCAAAGTTGATTTGAAATTCAAAGTGTTATGTTTGACGGTGACCACACGCAAGCCCATAAAGTAAAAATATAGTTGTAACAATTTATTCAAATTAATAGTGGAATATTATTTGATAATAACATACCTTTCTCCTAAATATTCCCTTGTTAAAATTGAGGTTGTCTTTGGCGAAGATCTCGATGTCCTGCTCTATGGGGGCGGGCCTCGTGGAGTGCGGGTGCGGGTGCGAGCGCACCGGGCTGTACAGAGCCGGCGCGCCCGCGGGCGGGTCCGGGCCCGCGCCGCCGCCGCTGCCGGGAGGGCCGCCCAGGGACGACGTCTGTGTGTAAAGAGGATAGCATTAGACATATGTAATATATGTCGTATGTATGTAGGATATGATAAAGTCATGATTTGCCTGCACTGTTTCCAATCCTTTTGGGCCCAGTCGGTGCATTACCTACTGGGCCAATCTCTTGAGATTTGGTAGAGTTTTTCACGGCCGGCAGCCTGTCTGTCGCTCATGAATCTCGGTGATAGGTGCCAGATGCAATTATAAGTGCTCGTGGTCATCGGTATACTCATTAGTCGCCTCTTACGACACCCTAGATATGAGTTCCCCAACTCTGTTGATATTGGCCGCCGCTACCACAATGCCACTGAACGGCAAGGATGTGGTACCCAATGGATCTATATCTAATACTATATTAAGTATTAAATGATTTTCTATACCCAAGATAGCTTTATAGTCAGTTCAATGAAGATAACTTACCCTATGAATACCAGGAGAAGGCTGTCGATCCCGATCGAATCCGACGAACGTATTATAATATGAAACACCATGGTTCATATATTCAACATCCACTGGTCGATGCGTATACGCATGCGGAAGGTATACTCCCGAGCCGTCATCATCGTCCGGCGTTCGAGCGCCTCCGTCCGAAGATTCGTTGTCCGGTTCGTGTCCGGAAAGAGACCGGGATTCTGAACCGGATCGGGAGTGAGACCGGGAGGAGCCGGACTCACCGTCTGATGCTGAGCCGGTGCCGTAACGACCGCGACCTGGGTAACAAATTTATTCAAAATGTTAAGTGTTTTTTTTTTATTGCATACCGTTCTAATCAAATGGAGACACATTGATGTGTTTATTTATATTTTTGACGATTAAAGATGTTAAACTTAAGATGATGAGGCAGTCAATAATGGCTACTATAAGATGTTATTATGCACTAATTTTATTTAATCACATTAATGTGTTCGAGTCACTTATAAATAATTTTTGATTATAATTGAAAAAACAAAAAGAAAGAAAACCGTGGTACAAGCAGCCTCATCCCTCGGAAAGAGATCGTTGAGGCCCTATACTCCTCAAAGAGTTAAAGGATCCAAGAAAAAATTTACAATCAATGGAATAGTAGTCACACTCACTCGATATCTTAGCCTGCTGTATGATATAGTCCTGCAAAGGCAACAAGTGCTGCATGCCGCGGAGGTCCCAGTTGCAATAGAGCGGCGAGCCACCGCCGTCTTCTTCCTCTTCCTCCCCATCCATGGGCGGCTCGTCAATCTCAACGGGTCTTTTATGTCCTGGATTTTATATTTTATGGACTTGGTTTAGAGTGTTAATTTGAATAAGATCTATCAACATATTACAGCTACGGTTTCGCGGTTTAATCTGCGTTCCCGAAGGATCTCATATATCCCGAGGTATTAACATAGCCTTTGTTACTTATAGAGAAAGAAGCTTTTTAATAGTTAAGAAAGAAATAATTATTAAAATTGGTTCAGTAGTTCTTTAATATATTCATTACAAACAAAAATACAAATCCATGCTTCTTTATAATATTAGTATAGATTTGAAACACTTGTAATCTGTTATTGGGGATAATACATATTCACGATAGTAGATATAACTTCAAAAACTGAAAAAAAATACGTGAATATCTGATTATTAGGATTACAGGTCCAGCTTTTGTTTTTCTTTCGTTTGCATTTTCTATAACAGATTAAAATGAACTCTAGTCACCTAAAGATCCCTCTGAGAGGCAAGGCCTAAAATCTATAGTTTAGATGTGAACACTTACGTCTCGATTTTGTACGATCCCGCGGTGTAGAAGTCCTCTCGAGCCGCTGATTGTGTTTCTGAACGTTCGGTTCCGTCAGTGGAGGTTCCAAATTCACGCATTTCAACTTGTAACTTACTGTTAACAAAATCAAACATTTTACTATCATATATTAGACCCTTATCAGGAATTCATAACCATCAAAGCAAAGATACTAATGTAACGCTGTTTCAGTCACATTAATTTTGTTTTAGATACAATCTCCCTATAGACTAACTTTAGAATAACACAAAATAGATACAGTATATATATTTATTCCACAAACATTATACGGCATGCTTACCTAGTAAGTTCCACATAATGATCAAGATGTGACGTCATCACGGTGTCTTCAACATACCTGCAGCAATATTGTCCTGCTCGTTGGCCGACGAGAGCCTCATGAAGTTGTGATGCGTCTCGTGCGGGGGCGTGCGGTGCTTGCTGCTGCCGGACGACACGGACGTCTTGCTCGACGAGTACCGCTCCGGTTCCGCTTGTTGACGCCTGTCGTACATACCGCGTGTTATAATCGATAGCTAATTCGACAGCAAAGTCGTGGTGACCTCAGAGACAAGGTGAAGGTCATGGGTCAATGAATGATGGTTTCGATCAAGATATGATCAAGAATAGTCTACTGAACGACCAGCTTTAACCATGGTATAAGAAAAGGAAATCATTTTGCTTGCAAGCACTACAATTTACTACTTTTTTTTTTGTTTATTTGTCAAAAGGTAATTTTTGGCTTCTTTAGAATAGATACAAATATGTCTTATATAGTGTAGAGAGTATAAAACAAAGTCACTGTTTCTATGTCTGTATGCCTAGATCTTCTAATCTGCGCAAAATATTTTGACAAAAATTCACCATCATTTCGACATAAGTATTTTCCGGAATGTTTAAGAATAATACATTTATATTATCCAAATCGGGCTAACCGCAGGTCGCTAGTGAAACATAAAAGTATCGATCCGATGTTGAGGTAATTTCATAGTCAAACAAACCTGGTAAAATCCCTTGGTGGATGCCAGTTAGCAACGGCAGCATTATGACGCAGGTCGAGGCTGGTCTGTCTAAATGGCTTGTCGACACTGTACACCGCTTGCTTCTCCGGGTACCTGTCCATACGCTCCAGTTCAGCCAAACGATCTTTGTCTAAGTGCCTGCGGAAAATGTTATTGTGGTATATATGCTATGTTGAAGTAGGCCAACGAACAGGCAGACGATCCACCTGATGGTAAGTGGTTGCCGTCGCCTATGAACATTTGCTACACCAGAAGCATTGCCGAAATGTTGTCGACCCTGAGACGTGAAGTTGTTAAGTTACCAGTTCCCTTACCTTTCTAACCGAAACACAGTAATACAAGTGCACTACTGCGTCGCGGCTGTAATGGGTAAGGTGGTAGTAGTTCCCAGGACAAACTCTGCACTACGAGCTTCACTACCTTAAAATTATTTCTGTTTTCCAATTCTGTTAGTAAAATGTATCAGAATAAGAATGATCATGAATAAACTTTAAAGGATACAATTCTCGTTTTTGTATCGCCTGAACTTTCCATTATTATTATTTATCAGCTTTTGCCCACGGCTTGGTTCGCGCAGACTTTAGGATTTGGTACAAAGACATTCCATAACAGTCTTTAATTACTTATTTTATATGCCCCGCGGTAGACCCACCCCGTCGCATCGCTCGCCCGCGCTATTGCTTCGTTTAGCCTATCTAGCTCGTTCAGGATAAGGCTATCGAATACAAAGTATATTTCCAAATTGATCCCATATTCAATTATGGTAATAAGTACATGAAAAAAAAATCTATAAAATTCAGAACTTACCTATCAGAATACCGTTCCCTCGCGTGCCTAGACAGCTGATGAGGTCTCTCCAGACTGTGCATGACTCGAGAGCCGCCACCCGCCGCGTCTGTAGCCAATGATATTGAAGACACTAGGGACGGCCGAGCTGCTGTTGTCTGCGTGGTAAATACGTTACGGAAATTATATTAAAATTGGTAGTAATATCAAATGCCGTGAAGAGCAAGACGCACACAATATGCAGAGTTTTAAAAAATTATGAAATGTACAGTTATCAATACCAGTTCTAGGCATACATTGTAGTAATATCTAATAGGTCATGCATTCATACTAAATCCTATAAAAAAAGCACAGCAAAGCCTGTGTATAAAGATTTTAGAGGATTATTAAAAAGAATGATGTGTATGCAGTTATCTGGTTTCCATTGCCTTCCTGAGTCGCTCTATATTATAAATAATCAACCTTAACTACAACATAGGTTCTTTATACTTTCATTTAACACAAACAAATTATATTCGAGGTAAACTATATTAATACTAACTCATAAAACTAAAATAAATGAACGATTTTTACAGTACCGACTCTGTATAAAAGAATCTTTTCTTACAGATTGTAGTAAAACTCTTGTATGAAAAATTTAGAACAAACCTGTAGGAATGGAGTTGGTTGCGGTTTCTGTAATGGACTGCTTGGACTCTGTGGGGACGCAGAGTCACAAGACGACCCGCCCGCCGATTGCTGTTTCATCTGCAACAGTTTTGTACATCGTTATTCAATCAAAACAGTACCTATAAATATTATGACGAGAATAGACTAAAATACATTACCTTGCGTCTAGTTAGGGGTGTACTCTCGACAGATTTAAAATATTTCTCGTGCATAGAATCATCTGATGCGTCCTTGCGTGGTGATATGAAACTACCGCTTCGGTTTAACCCTGAAAAAGAAGATCGAGATACTGCTATATTTCATCACTAGCTGTCCCCCGCGGTTTTACCCGCGTTTAGTTTGAAGTTGATCAGACCAAGAAAATACGTTGTTCCATATAAACTTTGCACCCCCGTTTTACTCCCTTAGGGGGTGAATTTGCAAAAAATCTTTCTTAGTGCTCTTCTGCATTATAAAAGGAACCCCTGTGCAAAATTTTAAGTTTCTAACCCTTATAGTTTATGCCCTGCGTTCATATGTCAGTCAGTCAGCTTCTCCTATAATATAGATACATTAGTTACTCGATGCGCTGCGTGGCGGATTTCAATAATTCAAAAAGTAATCATCAGGTATTGAGACAGTCTTGAATATTAAATTATTTATTTGGATAAAAAATTATAAATGGTATGGATAACACGGTCTGATTTTGATCGGCATTTCTATCAATTTGTTAAATGTAAAAAAGTAGTTATAGTGACGTAACTACAATAGTTAGACATATGGTCTCGCGAAGTTTTTTGTAGATATTGATATATTCTATAATACTGTCGAACATTTTTTTGTCCTATCATTAATACTCTTCGCAGCGTATGCGATGAAAGACATTTTATGGCAATTTTTTTTACACCTTCGGTTGGTTTTAATAGGAATTTCTAAAGATTTCTATACTAATCTATTACTAAATATAGCCTATATTACTCAGTGATAATGTAGCTTTCCAATGAAAAAAGAATTATTAAAATCGGTCCAGTACTTTTTGAGTTTATTCGTTACATACCAAAAATACAAATCTTTCCTCTTTATAATATTAGTGTAGATAACTAATGGCATTCATAATTCTATTATTTGTTCGACCTTTAAGCATTTTAACATTAAAAAACATAATTATTTTAATAAAATAATTTTATTTAAATAGGCCTTTACACGCACTTATGAATAGTCTGACTCTACTACCGGTTTGGACGGTTGTTTTTAGATGATACCTTGATTATATTTTTCTCCCGCTATCCGGATTACCTTCTGCACGTGACAACATTAAAGGTCGTGGGAACTGGCAATTTTTAACCAACATTAAAATTATTGATAACGAATGAATAAAATCAATGAATCACCTGAATGCGGCGACCACTTCTCGCCGTCATGGGCCGTGACCCCGCTGCTTCTCTTTCTCAGCTGAGGCGTGCACACGGGAGGGTTGCAAACAGCCACCGCGTTCAGTTCCTATAATAAACCGTGAAGAACATACATTAATAATTGTAAGCGCTTAGAAGCAATAATATAACATAATATTTGATTGAAAATCCAGAACGAACATAAATAGATTACTAAATAACAGGTCCATGATCCAAGTTATATCATGTCATGTCAATCAAGCATAAATCTAGAATCTGTGAAGCAGAGTTTATTTTTGATTAACACAATTTAGAAATTGGATTCTTATTCTACAATAGGCTTCAGTATCCATAACATCAATACAGTTGGCCCAGTAGCAGAAGTATATTGAAGAGGTGACACTTGAAAGTGTCCACTCACAGAATAGATGTGAACATGAATATGGCCGCTTCATATTAAATCTCTTACTTGTTTCCTCCTCTGCTGAGCACTACTGATACTACTGTCCGAAGACCGGCCCGAATCAGTATGACGACATATCTGTGTGGTCCCATCTTCGCTCAACCGACCTCGTCTGCTTTCACCGCTGTTCCTGATACAAATCAAAACATCATTAGTATTCGATTTTTACAACCATATTTTATTGACTTGAAGATATTTTTAAAATATTGAAAGATAGACAATTCTCCACAGGAAACTCCGAAACTAAAACATCTATATGGCGTATGGCGAAAAGATAAACTTTTTGATTAAACATAGTCGAAAATAAATCGATTTCAGAGTTTGTCTCATAGTAAAAGTTTTTTGCGTTAGTAAGTACTTTAATTCCTGAACATTGGGCTATATTGGAAAAGAATTCTGTATAAATATCAGCTCACCTATGATGGTAATGCGACCTCCTAGTACGCACAGGACTGGTTTGCGTGAGGATGACATTTTTAGCGTTGCCGGGCGACAGTTTGCTTGCGCTGGCGACTGTACTGTTACCATTGCTGCTCACTGCATCTATCACTGGTACTA